>CM056207.1:9887690-14687690 GCA_029692085.1 Gymnothorax javanicus | reverse complement strand
CAGTAGAACTTAGCCCTCAGTGAATGATTGTTGTGTGACTGGGATTCCACCTCCACAAAATAGACAGAAGCTGCAGCACTTTGGGTCTCATCCTCATCCTCAACCTGATACATCACTTAAGGATGAAATAGTTTTATAATCATCCGTGATCTTACTGCATATGCAAAATAGGGGAAAAAAATGTATTGCTTTGTTTTTTTCTCAAGGGCCTGACCAGAAACACAGCCTAGACCACTAAAAGCAATCAGTCCCTGCTACAATAAGATAGCTATATAAGACATTGAAACTGCTAAACAAAATATGACTATTCAGCGCTAGTCTTCAGGGATGGAAGTTTTTGTTTTCGAGGCACTATTGTTCCTAACTATACTGAGCAAGCATTGAGTTTTTCAATGCTTTGAAAGCACTGAAAAATAAATATTCCTTTTCAGTTGTATACATTTCTATATTTTCCCACAATTTACAATACTTCAGATTATATTTGCAGCCAACTCAGTTGGAACTTAATAAAAGAAATATGAAATAAAAAAAGGGATGACACATTGCACATCCACAGCATACAAGGCTTTGACAAGAAACCACTGGCACCTCTTGCTTGAACAAGACTGTTTTTCTTTCATCTGTTTTTATTTATGTCTGGCACAAAAAAAAAATGCTACAGTTAGAATCTCTCACTCTGCTCTGCCAGGTTACAGAAAGCTAAAAATGCTTCTCTGAGGCTATATTTAAGCAGGCCACATTGAGGAGTGCCATCCTCTAGGTTTCCCAAGGCAGATAACTTTAACATATATGCGATCTCACTTGAAGCACAAGACAAGCAGGAGAGATGGCTTTGGGCTGTCGTAAACTATCACTTGCCTGGGTAGCCAACTGTGGGACATGGGTAACCTAATCCATCTGGCAACTGCTGAAACACCAACTGGGAATAAACAAAGCCTGGATTCAGCTGGTGATACAACAAGACAACAGGTGTAGGCCATCTCTGCCTCCCAACCCCACAAGCCCTAAACTTTACGGTCCAGTCTGTGAAGAGAATTATGTTTGAGATAGACGGCAGAAAAGTTAACAAGGCCACGGCCATACGTCGTTTTGTCAAAAAGGCCGCCATTGTAATTAAAGGAGAAAAGATTTCTTGACAATGAGATGAATTCGATATTATCTTTGGTGATGACTCCATCCTCGAGGACATTTCAGTGAGGTGGGGTGCAGATCTGCCGGCGTAGCAGGCATAGGCGAAGCCATCCCCCAGGGTCATCTGGTCAGCAGGGAAATGGGTTTGACACTGAAGAGCCAGAAGTTGGTGGTGGTGGGGAGGTGGTGGGTGAAGCGAAATCTATGCAACCAGCAAACAGAGAAATGTTTTCGGTTCTTAAATAAAATACCTATGGTTGCAATTGGGAGAATGAAATTGTCTGGGCATTACTACGTCTCATGATTGAACTTTCGTTTACACTTTCAAATGTTCTTGTGTTTAAATCCATGCAGTGAAATCAGTGTACCTTTTTCCTACTTCCAGGCAGAATGGCGCAAAACTACAAGAGAATTAGTGTTGACAAGTTTGCATGCAAGTAGGACATGAAAAAAAAAACTTGAAATGAAAACATGGTCAGCAATTTGGTGGAGTTAGTAAACATTTCTTGTAACCGGTAGGCTACCTGCTACATAAAGTTCATATTGTGTGGAGGTGTTAGACAGTCATAAAAATAAATTGTATCGATGTAATGTCATTGTAGTAATAGGAAATAAAGTGATGTTTTGGAGAAAACAGGGTGTTAGTGTGCCGACTCAAGGTACCCCAAGGTCGGGGCACCACGAGCCACCTCACGGACATTTTTCCAAATAACATTAGACCAGTTTAGAGCAAGATCCCTGGCTCAAGGATTTATTATTAAATAAAGAACATGCTGTAGTACGTTTTGCAATTGACTGTGAATCAATAACGAAACACGTAAATTGCACAGAGTACAAAAATTGATTAGTGGCTCATGGTGCCCCATTCTCCCCTACATTGAAAATAGACATTGCCTAAGTTATTCCATTGGCCAGTTATCGTGTCGCTGGAATACCTACATGACATAACCCGATGCCAGCGACCTAAAGGCTACCAGAAAGGCACTCTACAAGACACCTCACACCGCCAATTGGCATCGCGGCCTTTAGAACGTGTGAGAAGCCACCGAGACACACCATCATTTGCACCTGCTGACATAAATCTTGTGGTAAGCATTTCGCTTTATGAGTGCCAGTGACAGGCCTTCAACAAGCTAATGAATATTTCGCTCCAGCACGTGCTTGAACGAGTGAATCTGGGTTCGTTTGTTGTGGCCTGTTTCCTCACTTCAAAATGGCCTTAGTTGCTTTTGGGCGCCCTCTGCTGTCGTAAAAAGTCACTGCGTAACAACATTACTGTCTATGCATATGTGGCAAAAACTCTAGCTGCGAAGGTGGTAAAGGGCACATTCTCTGATGTCACTAGCCGAAAAATCTGTTATCCCTGTCCACCCATGAACGGTGAAAGTGAGGTTTCTATAAATCTTCACTCTTTGAAGGCCATTTAAAAAAGATACATTTTCAGTGACCGAAAACGCTGTTCTTGCCAGAACATATAAAAATTGCGACATTTTCAAAAATACTCAGATACTTGTGAACAGAGATTTTTTGTTGGAAAACAAATGAGGAAAAACCCCATTTTCAAAAATACACGTGGATGTGTGAGCAAGACCTCAGGTGACAGTACATTAACTTGCACTATCATTACATGCGCTACCCATTTATGCTAATATCAGTCATGTTGCAATAAATAATGCTTGTTTTCCAAGGCACATAGCACTTCATATTTTACTTTCAGGATGTCTCATGATGATAGGCCACCCTTCATAACATTTTAAGCACAGCATTGCCAATGCACCTGGTTAGGACTGAACTGTCTGTAGGCAGAGCAAGATACTCCCAAACTGAATGTGCAGGGGTGTTGAATGGACTGAGGTGCAGACAGTGGTAACAAAAGCACAGATAGTTAAATATGGGCCAAAATCAAGGCCTTCAGTCTGCATAAAAAACCAAATGAAGAGAAGCAGTACAAAAATCACAAGGCAGAGGCAAAGTCAAAAAACAGCACTAAAAAAAATTCAGGAACCAGACAGCAACAAGAAACTGAAGGCAATCCAAAACTTATAAACCGTAAGACAGGAATTCAGAGCAAAAAATATTGACTGAAATGAAGGCAGAAAAAGAGAGATGGCGATTTCGACACCGAAGTTCAAACGGCTTCAAAACGTTTTAACGCTTCCGGTTCCGACACGGCATTCGAGAGATGTTTCGAAATGTCACGTGATCGCTATCCGTCCACCGCGAAAGGTTTTAAAAAGCCAAGGGAGAATACAGGGGGGTATACTACGAAGCTGGCTTTGTGATTAAGCCTGACTTTAAGCTTTAGTAAAACCTGGAAAAGATCTGAAGAGTTTCTTGGTTTTACTAAGTGCTGAAGTCAGGCGTAATCACCAAGCCAGCTTTGTAGTATACCCCCCAGGTGTTTGAGGTGTTTTGTTGCATTGAGTTGTGATGAGAGATTTTGTGAGGATTTTGCCACAGTTGTTCAAAATACAATATAGATAGACAGACAGACAGACAGACAGACAGACAGATAGATAGATTTTCTAAATCTTACCAGGTACTCTTTCCAATGTGTCAATAAGTTGAAGCATGTTTGTTTATTTGTTTGTTTTTTGTTTAAATAAACTTGTAATTTGATTTCAGATGGTCGAGAAGCAGAGAGGCCAGCTGAATCAAAAAAAGTGCAGCAAATATTATCCCTTGATAAAAATCTTTGAGCAAAATGTTTCTGAATCTAAATCTTTATACCACATTTTATTAATGTGTATAATCTCAATGAGGTGCAAGACCAACTAGGCAGAATCAAAGATTGTAATTGTCAAGTCCATTCATATATAAAAGCTTGACCTGACACAATCATTCTCAATGAATGAATGAATGAATGAGAACATTTAATGGAAAAATAAACAGACAGTGCCATACAATAAGAAATAGTCATATCGTACAAAGAATAAATAATTGACTGATCGTGCCTGTGTCAAAACTATTAATATTTTTGGATTTGTGAAAAGGGGGGCTTCAGCACTAGCCTGACTCTGCCAGCCTTCGTACTTCCGCTTAATTTCATTTCGCTTCATTACTCAGTCTGGTCACTCGGAGCTCTGCCTCATTTACCTCGCCAGAAAATACGCCGGACCAACCAACAAACAGAAGGCGTGGCCGAGATCCATGATGTAGCAGCTGCGCCGAGTTTGAAATTGTAGTCTCCGAAATCAACAATGGCCACGGACATAGATACATGGGAGGACATAGATTCGCTCTGTCGTTGAGAAAATCCCCGGTATAAGCGACTTAAAGCCACAACAAGAGGAATGTTTGGTTAGTTTTTTGAATGGAAACGACGTTGTAGCGCTACTCCCTACAGGTTTCGAGAAAAGTTGTCATATCTACTTAATATCCATCATGAAACATATGAAATAGGCACCCAGTTCATCTCTGTGAGAGACAGCCGAACCACCACAGCTAGCTTGTAGCTTCTAGAGTTAAATAGTGTGAAATTCGCAGGCAATGTAAATTAGCAGCAAACTTTTTAAAAGCCGTGTTTTTGTTCGTGTCACAAGACCTATTCGCTGTCTCAGTGTTATGTTGTCATTATCCATGAATGAAATGACTGTCTGAGACTGCCAAATGCTTAGAGCCAAACTATGTCACTGTAAAGTTAGATAGCGAGCTGGGTATGATGTTAGCACAAGTATGGTTAATGGTTCAGTTTTCGTGTCAACGCAGATTTCGTCCTAATGTAAATAATGCGTTATTCTCGCTGATTCTGCCGTTGGTTTCGGGTCTCTTACGTTTTTTTAATAGCAGCAGTATCGGCAGGATAAACGATAGCTCAACAGTTTGTTTCTTGTAAGGAGAACAGAAAGAGCACCTTTGGTTCTTTTAAGTGAATGAGTGAAGGCTAAAATGAGGTAGATGGGCATATGTATGAGTACAGTATTAACTTTAATGTACTGATCAGTTTGTTTTCGCTGCATTCCTGGTATGAAGGACTGTGTTTCCAGCAGAAGTACTAGGCAGCTGAGCGGGCGCATAACATTCGTCATCGCCAAACGTTAGTGATTAGTTTACGGGTACATCAATGATTTTAAATTTCTGACAGGCGCCCACCCACCACGAAGTAAACACTTGTCAATCATGACTGTCCAGACTCTGTGTACGAAGCAAAGCGAACTAGCAGGGTCTGGTTTTACCAGGCTCCTTCAGCACATCAACACCAACAATAATTAAAGGCTGCAATGACAACTTCTGCCAGTCGATGCCAATGTTGAGCAAGCAAGTTTTGAAATGTTTCAACACATTTTGAAACAATGGTTTAAATGTTTTGAAAGGTTTCGAAGCTTCAAATTTGCCATTCCTACTCGCAACAACAGAGGGTTTATATACAGGGAGAGGTGATTAGTGACCCTAAGACAGAAGGCGTGGAAGGCTGGAGAGAGCGGAGAGGGGTGTGGCAACAAACAAGGTAATGAAACAATTAGGGAAACAGAACGGGGTGGGCAAGACAAATGGAAGAGGGAGGTGTGGTAGAAGGAGGCACTCTTCTCCTCCCCCTTACCCATCATTCTGTCCGTACCTGGCTATTCAACCAATCCACTCTCATTGTTATCTTTTGAATGTCCCTCCAACCCCCTTCTGTTGATCATTCATTGGTTTTTGCTGCCATTTGTCCTTTTGTATCCAATCAGTTCCAACTTTACAGTAAAGAACAGCTCACCTTGGCTGCGTCCGAATAGTTAAAAAATTACGTCCTATCGTCTAATTCCTAACCACTTTTCTTTAATCTCTGTGTAAAACGTCAAGAGGTAAAGGAAAGGTATAAAGGGGACTCTTTTCCAGCTTAGGAAGAGAACCGCGCTAATAAGAGAATCCGAATGGACTTACACTAGGCACAGTGATCACCCGCCTCCTGCCCGTCATGTTTGTTTGTTCTCATGATTGGCCGATGGACGGTCATCGTGGAATTGCGGGATAGCATTTCCTTCTTTCTTTTCAAAAAGGATGGTTCAGTGCACCCTATACTAAAGGTGATAAATTAGGAAGCTTTGTAGCACCTTTCCTTTACATTTAAAGCAATTCTTACCTTTCAGGCATTTTTACACTTTTCTTTTGTAATCTTAAAATTCTCCTAATAAGCGTATGGCACACTAAAATGTAAAAGAAATCCACCCGGTGTTGAAACCCTTCAATATTCAATTGTCATATATTTCTGATAAAAGTCTGACCAATCATTTTATTCGGTCCGACTAAAATGATTTGCCGAGCTTTCTGTCTGTCATCCGTCGCAGCGCCCCTTGCAGTTGCCTACCGCTGTCACCAGAAAAAAAAAACGACGCATTTGACTGTAAACAAACGGGTGCTGAAATGCTATAATTACGATAATAACGTTAATGGCAGTTCGTCAGACTACAAAGGTAACTAAACGTTACGAGTGCATTTTATTTTATACCACATTTAAAATGGAATATTATGTCATTACTGTTGGTTAGTTTTCACTTACTGGTGCCTCTGAATCTGACTCCATTGACCCGTTTCACTCTCCTATGAAAAAAAATCGTGCGTGTGGCGCGAGGAAGTGATCAGCGCGAGTGAAACGGGTCAATGGAGTCAGATTCTGAGGCACCGGTAGGTGAAAACTAACCAACAGTAATTAAACAGTATTCAATTCTATATGTGGCATACAGTAAAATCCCCTCGTAACGTTTAGTTACCTTTGTAGTCTGACGAACTACCATATATTGGGGATATTTTTTTTCTTCGTAGAAGTCTGGCAATCGGGGGGAAGAGGGTGGGACTTTGGAGGGAGGCGGAGTTGTTCATGTTCAAATTTTTACCAAGAGCTGTGTGACATGCCAGAAAGGTAAGAATTGCTTTAAAGAATCCGAACACACTTATCATGGCTGCCACGTAAATACTTCCGGATCGTTTTCCAGGCGTTAGGAACTTTCCAAAGCAAAAGAGACTATTCGGACGCAGCCCAAGTTTCAGCATAAATCTCTGGGCCTCCATCTTCAGAGCCTCTTGCCATGCTGATACCAGACAGAGCCACAGACTTCAGGAGCTGGTTTTCATTGGTATGGTTCACCACTTGTTCACAATTTTACCAGTACAATAAACTTGATAAAAGACTATTGGCCATAATCTCTCAGTTCTACGACTAAGGGTAAACAGAGACATGGGGAGATGAGCTCAAGTGCAATAACTTATTCATTGAAGCAGACGCATATAACAGAAAAGTAAAACAAATAAAAAAGTACCAAAACAATGCCCAGAGAGGGAATTTGACAGATGTGGTTTTTAAGTTAGCCTCCCATCACTCATGCCAGTTAAACATCCTGACACTTTAGATGTCTTGTTCACAAGCAAGGACACACGTTAAAAATTTTTTTTGGCACTTTGGTTGTAAGTAGTTTGTAGCTGTGTACAGAAAATACAGCATTCACTTAGCTAACCCTTGCCCTCTTGATGACAAAACATTAATTAAAAAAGTAGCTTTGATTTTAAAGCACACGCAAGGATTTAGCCTCTCACTGATATTTATTGAAGCATCATTCTAACGCTGCAAATAGTTAAAAAAAAAAAAAAAAAAAAAAGAAAACGGGGAGCATAGAATTTTAATCTCAGGCTAAAAAACGTGATAGTGCAATTTGTCAATAAAAAGTACAGAAAAAATATGAGCAGTGATGAAGGATTCAACAAGGATGATCAATTCAATAATTGAGCATATCGCCAGAAGGTTGACGCAGGTCTCTGTAACCGATAAGCCTGTACTTTATTGAAAGTTATCTAAAGTAATCCTTTAAAATAAGTAAAATTAAATGTGGAATATTAGAAACAGAGGGCCTCTACATTTTCTCAACTGTATAGGAATACAATTCAGAAGATCTATGGTTCTATGGCAGCTCTTGTTTACTTATTTATTTATTTAACTTCTCAGTCTCATTTCCTATGGAGCCGTTACCAACATAAAACACCATACATTATCATAAAAAATATGAACAATATACAATAAAATCATCATACAGGAATACATTCAACAGAGAAAATTATGGCAATATTATTCAAAACACACAGACCACAACTTCTAAATCCTTTATCACATTTTTGAATTTCTCTCATGAAATTAATTTATCCAGTTTAAAAGTTGCTTGAAACTTGTTCCATGCCCTTGGAGAGCAATTGCAAAAAGCAATTTTTCGAAGCTCAGTTTTTTTTTTTTTTTTTGGAAAAAAAAAGTTCACTCTTTATTAATTCTATCTCTTTGGATATTACAACATAACCCATCCTCCTGATCTCCAGTCGGAATAAAAAATGGGTCCAATCTTGTGTGACTCATTAAATATCAACAGATCTCACTTTTGTCATTATTATTTCTTTTCTTTTTTTTTAATTAATTAATATACATTGACAGGTTTACAGTCAGTCACAAGAAATAAAAAAAAACAACACAGCAAGTGAGAGGCAGAAAAAAAAAAAAAAAATCACTAAATAGACACATACGTACAAAGATATACAGACACAGTCAGAACACCGTGCATTTGAGGTAATTCATTACTCTTCCCATGCCAGACCACAAAGCTCAGTTTTGACTCAGGGGACCTCAAGGACCAACCAACTCGGAGACCTTGCCTGGTAATGACTAGAACGTCATGTGATGAAAGATGTAAGATAATTGGGCAATCTATGAAAGATTGCCTTATAAATGAGAGTCAGCCAGCGCTGCATTCTCCTGATTGCTAAGGATGGCCAACCCACAACCTTACACAGAGAACAATGATGTGTTCTGAAATGATCCCCAGTAATCAATGAAGTGCTTCATGATAGACTGTATCATGCTTTTTCAAGGTTGTTGGGGCAGCGTGCATGTAGATAATGTCACCACAATCAAGTACTGACAAGACAGTTGACTGAATTAAAAATTCATATTATCACAAGAGAACCTTTAGTTTCTGTAAAAGAACCCACTTATAGGCCTGAACTTTTTGTTAGTTCATCAAGGTAGACAGCTTTTCATGAACAAATATCTCAGGGTACTCGTACAATGGCACTTGCTCAATTTCAGAGCCATCCAAGGTGCAAATTCCAAATGTACATTCCCTCAATTAATGGGATCTACAGAAATGCATACATTAAATTTTTGCCATACTTAAAGCTAGATTAAGCTCTAGAAGTGAGTGCTGAAAGGAGGCTGCCTATGCTGATTTTATTCTTCGTGAATTCCAAATTTTCTTTCCAGCCTTGAGGCCTGCATAGTAAAAGTAAAATGCGAGTTGTGGACCAAGACGGCTCCACATCCACTTTTAATGGCCAGTTCACATGTAATGTCACGAGCATGAAATGCCAGTTTAAGGTCACGCTACAGCATCTCAAACAGATTCAAGTCAGAACTTTGACTAGGTCACTCCAAACCTTAATTTTGTTTATTTTGAAATAGTCAAAGGTGGTGTTGCTTGATTGCTTTGGATCATTGAGCTTTAGGTCACAAACTAATGCCTGCAGGCTCTCTTTCAGAATTTCGGGCGCAAAGCAAAATTCATGATTCCATCAATTATGCAAAGTGGCCCAGGTCCTGAAGCAGCAAACAGCCCCAGACCATCACAGACTGCTGGCATGATGTTTTTCTTCCTGTGGAATGCTGTGCTAGCTCTATGATAGATGAAACAGAACCCATGTCTGCCAAAAATTTTCACTTTTGACTCACCAGTCCCCAAAGTATTTATCTCAAAAGTCTTAGGTGTCATCAAGATTTTTTTTTTTTGAGCAAACATGAGGTGAGACTTTTTGGACGGCAGTAATTTTTTGGCCTTGCAGGTGTCCCATGGATGCAAATTTTGCCCAGTCTTTGTCTTATTGTGGAATTGTGAGTACTGACCTTAACTGAGGAAATTGAGGCCTGCAGTTCCTTAGATGGTGGTCAAGGTTCTTTTGTGAACTCATGGATGAGTCGACACTGTGCTCTTAGAGGAATTTGCTGGACTGGCTACTCCTGGCATGGTTCACTATTGTGCCAAGTTTCCTTGATTTATAGATAATATCTCTCACCATGGTTCGCTGGAGTACCAGAGCCCTAGAAATGGCTTTGTAACCCTTTCGAGAAAAATAGATGTCAATGACTTATCTCCTCTCGAATTTCTTTAGATCGCTGTATCATCTACTGCTTTTATCCAACTTCACATTGCCTGAAAGAATCAATTTAAGTGATGTTCAGCTTTCATAGATTTAAACAAATTCAATTGATAATTGGGTTCAATTTCACATGGCACACTGGGGCATGATTACTTCCAGCCCAGCTGAATCTAAACATGGCTTAAATATAACTTGTCTGACAGTGTGAAGAAGGCAAAAAGCAGCACATGACACTGTGATCTAAAGGAATTCAAGAAGAGATGAGAAACAAAAGTCATTGACATCAATCAGTCTGGAAAGAGTTACAAAGCTATTTTATAAGGCTGTGGAACTCCAGCACACCATGATGAGTCATAATACAAATGGAAAAAACTTGAAACAGTGGTGACCTTCCCAGAACCAAAATTCCTCCAAGAGTGCATGGACAACTCAGCCATGAGGGCAAAACAGAACCCAAACTAACATGTAAAGAACTGCAGTCTTAGTCACTGGAGCTGTGTCACAATTACTGTGCATGCTCACAACTTTGAACAAAGTATATCTGTTAAACTGCAAGTCAAAATTAAGACGGTATTTGTCTTCCTCTATGATTATTGGCAATGGCAAACGAGGTTACATTGTTATGACTTGAAAATCACAACAAAGAAAACCAGCAATGACAACTTAAACAAATTTTTTCTTCACTGATTAAAAAAAACTTCTACAAATAATCCACTGTTTAATCTTTTAATAACACTCTAATGCCACTATGTAACTCTGTTGCCAAAACAAGAACTCTTCCTCTACTGACCACATTCACAGCATTTTATGTAGACTAGCAACATTCTGGAAAGATCTACAGGATTCCTGGGTAATCCCGCCCCCTCCAGGCAGGAAGATGCCAGAAGCTTCTAGAAAGCACTAGTCTATTTCTTCACAAATAAGTGCTATTGCATCAGATCATGTTTTTCTACAGTCATACCACCAGAGGGTGCCAAATGATAACCAAAATAAACAAATCGCTGACCAGTCATAATGGGCATTTAAATAGTGTCTAACAAATCTCCATTTACAAATGATATACAGTGCTGTACACAAAATACTCATACATAACAGCATTCTTCGTATCCCTTGGCTACAGCTTAAAATAACACTTTGAATCCTCAAATTTACACAGAAAGCTCAAAAATCATAATGCCGGAGTAACTAAAATATATAAATACGACGCAAAACGAGGACTGATTGGCAAGGATGGAATCAGATTATGACCGGCAGTTAAGCAGATTCACTTTCTTGGGATGTAAGTCCTGAGTATGCACAATAATTGAGACACATCTCCTTTAAGTATCTGTCAAATCATTTTATGGCCTATCTCTTCTTGATGGTCACACTCTAGCGCCAAACAATTCCTAAAAATAAGCCTGCGGGTGACTACTTCTCCGAAGAGCCGCTGTCAATCACACCCCCATTTTATAGTATTGAATAACTGAATAAAACCAAACTTATCAGAAAAAATGAACACTTGATTATACATCAGCAGGGTAAGAACCACACAAAACCGCAGAAACTTTAGTCGGGAAAAAAAACATGATTTGACAGTTAAATTTTTAGTGCAGCCCATGTTCCATCCACAAACATTAAGGGGGCGGGCTAAAAAAAACCTGTACTGCAGCCAGCCACTAGATGGCGATCAAGATGTCCTGGACTTAATTTAGGAGAGCTGATAGATTGTCCATCTTCATATACAGTCCATGGTCTGGGCACATAGCATGTCTCGTTGAAAATCTTCAGTGAAGAATTTAGACTCTGTGAAAGGCTAATGCCTGGTGCACACAACAGGATAATCGGGCCGATTTTTGTCCCGATCTCCCCTTTCCGATCAAAGCCAGCAAAGGCCCGATTGTCTGATGTTTGCAAACGACATCGTGTCTGATTTTCCTGTGGTGTGGGGTGTGTTAAGAGTGATTTTGTCCGGTCCGATCCGCTCGGAAGGCGAGATCGTAAATAATGAACATGTTTAATATTTGCGACTAGAAATCCTGTGTGTGGTGTGCTCCGTAGTGCACTCCACACACTATAAGATCAGAAGAGAGAGATCTTGTGTGATCTGTATTTTGTTATCACCAAGTGGGTAGTCTCTAAATCTGTGAAGGTTTGAAGAATCCCGTAATGTGTGCCAGCCTTAAGAGCGATTCTTAACTCTGTCTGGCTTTAGTTTGAACGAGCGGGCCCTGACCTCAGGCTCATGATCAATCCTGGAGCTCTGTGTTATTCACAAATCCTGCCCATAGGGGGGGCGTCCTCTCCCATAATCCTCTCAGAGAACATACTTTACTCAGTCCTAACGCGACGCCATTTTGAAAGAGGTTGTGGAGTGTGTGGATACTGGAGGCAGGTCGGTCATGCTCAAAAAATTTCTGTTCTGGAGACGGCGCTAAAACGAAAATCAGCCATGTCTGCGGAGGCTACACCAGATCAAGTGAGTGTTACTTCAATTTAGTACATGTTGTGTGTAAGTTGAGCTTTTTGAGTCGCTAGTCAGCCAGGTAACGTTGAAGTTGTCTGAATCTTGCAGTGCTCTGCCAACGCAGATTGCGCTAGTTAGCTAGCTAGGTCAACGCTATTTGAACACCAGTATATTAGCCAGCTAAGCTAACAGGCTAATTTAGTTGGCATGTTCAGTATACATTAACGTTACTGTATCAGGGCTTGCTAGTTGTTTTTATTGATATAAAATGAGGCACGAATTTGGACGTTTAGCTACCTATAGTTCGTTGTATAGCTACATTCCTGTGTTTAAAATGTTGCGAGCAAGCTAGTCCTGATGGTTAATGCGAGCTAACACCACGTTGAGACCGATTAGCTGGCGATATCGCGGCCTAACATTGTGTATTATTGGTATTGGCTAGTCCGCTAATGTGACAGTTACCGACTCATGGGGAGTGATTTAACTTGCCAAGTAGCGTTTGATAATCTTTGTTAATATAGCGCTAGCCAACCAAGTACATTTTTGTTGAAGTTTCTGATTTTTACTTGGCTATAATTTGATCGCTGACATTAATCTTTGGCAATTGGTTCTCAAGTCGTGAAAAATGGCGACTCCTTGGCTGCTAGCTAACTGCTTGGCTAATTGGCTAAAGCGAGCAGTTGTGCTATTTTGCCCGCTGAGAGTTTGTTCATGTAATTACAACATGGTGATGTAACTTAATTAGCTAGTTGGCTACACTGGCCGTTTTCTGCTGTGATGGAGCTAAATTGTATTTCTGTAACGAGTTAACGTTAGTGTAGCTTAGTAGCTAGCAAGCTAACACTGCGTTTGTGTTGTGGAATGAATAGCAACCTGTACAAATTGGCCTACTTGGCTCGCTAGTTGGCTGACTTGCGTTGGATTGCAGCGTCTCATTTGTGCAGCGGGTCGGTCGATTGTGTGCGGTATTATTAGAAGCCCTGTACCGACGTCGTTTGGTCAGTATCCGACCTTTGAACGTGTCCGCGTAGTTCCCGGAGCCGTGACCGGCTGGCTGTTTTTTTTTTCCTCCCGCCTTTGTCCAGCGCGAACTCTCGTGCGGGCGCGGGGTTATTAAGCGCTGGGTGTGCTTAAGTGAATCGCGCGTGCGCTCTTTAAAAACTAAGCGAACACGCGCACGCTCTTAAAAACAAAAAACAAAAACGTATGGCTTCATGTAAAATAAATGTATTTCTGAATCTGATATCATTGTACTTCTCTGGTTTCCGAGCTAGCTCTCTCTGGAATTTACAGTAGACACTATATTTAGTCAGCAATTGGCTCAATTTCAAAAATGGATGGGTAACAAATTTAGTCCATTCATGTGTTTATCGTGTAGGGTCAGTGTATTAGTAGGGCCTTGCTTTATAGTGTGTTCCATGTCGCTAGATAACTTTCAAACGAGTTGGATGTCGCATTATTAATTTTATGCCTTTTAAAGGCTAACTATTGTTTTACCATCGTTGGGTTTTATGGTATTATGAGGCCCATAGCTTTGCTCTCCATGTGTTTGTGTGTTTGCATTGAGTCAATTTTCTTGTGCTTTTTAAATCTTTCAGGCTGCTGAATACATCCCAGAGAAGGTGAAAAAGGCCGAGAAGAAGCTGGAAGAGAACCCTTATGACCTTGACGCTTGGAGCATTCTGATTCGAGAAGCACAGGTTTAGTGATGCAGGATTGCATTTTCTTCTAACTGGGGTAATGGGTCGGGTATTGCAACAGCAACAAAATAACACCTGGTTAAAAATCATGCATATGACAAATGAAATTCTACTTTTTTAGAACCAACCAATAGACAAAGCACGGAAGACTTATGAGCGACTTGTCGCCCAGTTTCCCAGTTCTGGCAGATTCTGGAAGTTATACATTGAAGCCGAGGTTAATACGAATTTTATTCCACAAATTACATGAGTGAATGGGTGTGTGTCTTCCATGAGTATCAACAATGTGAACTTCACACTTATTTGGCAAAGCTCAGTATGGCATTTAACAAGAAAGATGCACGAGTGAAATTTAACCAGTTTCTTTTCCAGCAGTAAATTGGTAATTATCCAGAGGTTATGGCCATCATATCATTTCTACATTTTAAAGGGGTTAAATTGCACATTGTTGCATGTTGGTCTGCAACGGTATTAAAACTGTTTTAATTGTATTGGAGTGGTTTAGCCTTTTATTCACTTGTCGTGTCAATTTATTGCCTCCTGTGTCATTTCTTTGAGGTCTACTTCCTGTTTTTTTTTTTTTTTTTTTTTTAATGTTTTTTTTGCTTATCAGAAAGTCTAAAGCTTTGACACTACACGTTATTTCTTGATTAGGTAGCATATATTTACGGTCCCCTTCCTGCAAACACATTTGCAGCAAACACTGGAAGGTTTATTTTTGAACTGAGCGTTCTTTGCTTTACTTTAACGCTCCCTTCCTCCCTCCACCCCCCCAAGTGCCCCTAATTGTGCCTACCCAGGCATGTGACTGCATTAGTTGTGTTTGTGTAGGGCATTGCTGAGAAAATCACACAATTGCTTTGCAAACCCTTCTCTAGTGACCATTTCGTCGACTGTTCCCCCATACCTTTTTTAGTGGCACGCATGTAATTCCCCCCCATCTTTCTCGATTCCGTCCTGATTTCATGGTAAAAAACCGAAATGAAAAAGGAGCGCCGCACACTCTGACTCAAAGTGAAAAAAATTTATGATGACAATGTTGCGGCCCTAGGCCTTTGGCAAGTCTAGCATACTTGAAGCACAATACAAAAGGACTGGCTTATCAGGCCTGCAGTGAGCAGTGCACGCACCTGATGTGCATCTGAAACAAATCGCATGCATGTCAGATGACATTAGATGGTTAACCCATCTAAATAAACACGTAAGTACCCCATACATCAGTATAGAAAAACAAATCCATGAAAGAAAAAAGTAGATGTAATTCAAGTAGACAAAATAGACTTAAAATGCCTGGAAATGGACATAATATACATGCAAAATTTTGTCTATTTCCAGGCATTTTAAGCCTATTGTGTCCACAGAAGTTGAATGTACTTTTTTCTTTCATAGATTTATTTTTTTATATTGACGCATGGGGTATTTGCGCGTTTACTTCTTTATATGGGTTAGCCATCTAATGTCATCTGACATGCATGTGATTAGTCAGATGCACACCAGGTGTGTGCACTTTTCACAGAAGACTGTATGAGCCACTCCTTTTGTATTGTGTCTCAAGTATGCTGGACTTGACAAAGGCCGGGGGCCGAAACGTCACAATATCTTTTTGCGCTGGGAGTTCGAGTGTGCAGCGTTCCTTTTTCATTTTAAGCTACCTACTCCGTCGCCTGCAACTCATTAAAAAAAAAAAATCTACAGTGTGCGTTCACTCTCCATCTACTAAGAAACAGGAATCCCAAGTTTCCTTGCTTACCACCAGCACTTATGCTTGGGGCCCTGTGGGTGTGGTGACCTACCAAAGGGGCAGTGCTGATCGGAGGAGAGGCAGTGCTCATTGGAGGGATATTTACCCCTGCAGGGTGCCTAGAGTGTCACTGGAAGGAGCCAGTGCACAGATATACTTGTGCCACTAGGGCAGACTGAAATTGGCCGCACCCTTTTGTGCAGAAAGGGTATCTGTTTCCTGCAGCTCCGTACTTCAGTCATGGTTAGATATGCATTCAGATCTGTTACTCAGAACTTGGTCTTAATGAGTTTTTATCAACTGCCAGAATGTCGATGAAAGCTTGTTTTTGACACCAGTATGGCTACGTTTTGTGCATGTCGAACTACCATCCACATTCATGACACTGCAAATTACTTGACTGATGGCTTTTTTTTTTGTCATCAGTACCTATCCTTAGCAGCAGTGTGAATTTTGCAAATTGAATTTGGTGCTAAATAATTTTAAATAAATTTAAATAATTACCGCTCCTAAGACCTCTCTTCCATCCCTATCTAATATTATGCAGATCCATAGAATCTGTCCTCGCTCACTAGTAAATGTACAATGGGTGGGACTATATAAATATAGATGGGAGGCTGTCACTCAGTATTAAAAGTATTACACAGATGGTGTACTCAAGTTGATGCTTGGTATAATGCTTCAGATGCAGTGGCAGTGTTCTTTGAAAAAGACTGCCTTTGCACTATCAATAAATATTAAAGAGAGTGTCATAGTCCTTGAAAGGTCCCAAGTGCTTATTTTTGTTATTGGCATCAAGTAAATGAGATAAACTTTGCTGCTTTTTAAGTAGTCATTCAGACCGCTGTGAAGTGTTGGGTAGCTGCCCGGTTTTTGTAACCAAACCATTTTTGAGTGTTTAGTTTGTACAGTTTAATGACTGATACTTAGTTATTAGCAGCTTCTGTAATATTCAACAGTTATAACATTCACGCTGATCAGCCACAACATTAAAACTAACTGCCTAAGTTTGTCCCCCTTGTCGCAAAAACGACTGACTCCTAGAGGTATGGACTCTGCAAGACCTCTGAAGGTGTCCACAACAGGTCCTTTCAGTCCTGTAAGTTGTGAGGTGGGGCTGCTGTGAATTGGTCTGCAGTCTGGGGAATTATTTGGCCAGCCATCACCTTGGACTCTTAGTCCTGCTCTTTAAACTGTTCCTGAACAATTTTAAAGTGTGGCTGGGCACATTGTCCTGCTGAAAGAGGCCATCTCCACCGAGGAATACAGTTGTGTACTTGGTCTGTCACAGAGTATGGGTAGGTGATATGCGTCAGTCACATTCACATGAGTGCTAGGTCCCAAGGTTTCCCAGCAGAACATTGCAAAGCGCCACACTGCTTCTATCAGGTTGTGTTCTTTCCATTGTGCGGCCTGGTGTCATCTCTTCCCCAGGTAAATGAAGCACGGGTACCCTGCCATTCACATTGTTGGAGGAAAAAAATCCACCATAGCATGCTGCCTGCCTTTGGTCCGTGGTCTTATTCTGATGCTCACATACCCATTGTAGGCACTTGCAGCAGTGGACAGAAGTCAGCATGGGCATTGTGACCACTCTGCAGCTATGATGCCCCATACGCAGCAAGCTCTGATAAGTGTTAGGCCAGCTTTGAGTCGTAGCCAGCATTAGATTTTTCTGAAGTTTTCAGTACCATAGCGCTCTTGTGGGATTGGACCATGCAAACTAGCCTGTCCTTCCTTGGAACAATTTTAGGTGGGTACTGACAATGGCATACTGGGAACACCCCACAAGTTCTGTCATTTTGGTGATGCTCTGAGCTAGTTGACTTGTTATCACAGTTTGGCCTTTGTCAAAGTCACTCCGATTGTAAAGCTTGCCTCTCTTTCCTGCTTCCAACACACTAACTTTGAGAACTGATTGTTCACTTGCTGTTAAATATAACCCATCCTTTGACTGGTACCATTGTAACAAGATGTTCAATTTCACTCTGCCTGTCAGTGGTTTTAATGTTGCGGCTGATTTGTGTGTAATCAGCTGGAAATTGGATGGATTCGCTTTAATGGCTTATTTGGAACATTTGACAGAAGTCTGTAAATTGAAGCAACTGGTAATGAGTTCTACATGCTATGCTAGTGGTTATGTATTCAATGGTAGCCTTGAAGTCGGTTAATATTTGCACAGTGTTGATCATGTCACTTTGCTTGGGTCTATCCAGACCATGGCAAAATTTTCTTGTTGGTTGTGAGACTTGTCGTGTTTATAGAATTTTATTTCGTAGTGTAGACATTGATTATTGCCAGGTTGTAATGTCCAAATTGGAGAGTAAAATCAGTTGAGCACTGGCCAGTTCATCCAAAAACCTTATATGATTTAGTCTATAGACTGATGAGCCAAGACATTAAAACTACTCACAGGTGCAACATATGTTGATAGTCTCATAACAATGGCTCATGTCCACAGCTGCAGACTGATCTTAGACGGTAAGCGAACAGTCGATTCTGATATTCAATGCGTAGGATGTGGGAGAAATGGGAACTGAACAACTTTGACAAGGGCCAAATCTCTATGGCCTGAAGAGTGGGCTGGAGCATCTCTGATGTGGCAAGACTTCTGGGGTGCTCCCTGTCTGCAGTTCTGAGTACCGACTGATTGTGGTTTTCCCTCCTTGGACCACTATCCGGTGACAGGGTTTTGGGCTCTGAAGACTTACCGATACGCGAGGGCTATGAAGACTATCCCGTCTGGTCCAAATCGACAGATAGATGACTGTTGCACAAGCTGCTGAGAATTTCCATCATAATTGTATCTCCCTGACGACTGTAGTCGGGAGATACTATGGTTTAGTTCTGGGGCCGCCACCGTGGCCGCGCCCACAGAGATTTTCTGTTCCGGGCTCTGGAAGCCTCAATTATTACAGGAATTTTTTCTAATTTTACGCAGGCCTTAGATATTTATTTGACAATGCTCAAGACCGATTTTCGGCAATTTCGGACGTCCAGTGTGGCTGCCGGTGGCCATTTTGTCCGAAATTTGGGGTTCGGGAGATGCGCGACTCGGTCCCTGTGGCGACCGAGTTATCTAGTTACAAAAGGAATGTGTCATGACATGCAGTGCGTCATACCCTGCTGTATATTGCAGACTAGTCAAAGTCCCCACTCTATCCCCGGTCTAAAAGTGCCCCCAATGGGCACCTGAGATTCAGAGCTGGACCTTGGAGAGTTTCTTCAACTGCTTTATGGCCAGTGAGTCCCATTTTCTCTTCTATCATGTGCTTTGGGTCAGCATCATTTAACTGGGAAGAGAAGAGATTGCATCAAGAATCCACTGTAGGAAGGAAAAAAAAAAAAAGCTACTTGAATGAATTGAATACTCTGGTAAATATTCTGCTGGGAAGCCCTGAGTTTGGGAATTCAACTGACATCAGTCTGATGGAGCTGTTTAGGCAGCAGAAGAGGGACCTTCAGTATATTATGCAGGTGGTTTTAATCTTGTGGCTGATCAATGTGTGTGCTTCACCCACAGTTAGTTAAGGAAATTCTCCCACTTGAATTGTTAATGCACAAATTTGGAATTTAGTTTTTCTAGTTATATTCACATCCCAGCTGAGAATAAAATAAATTTTTTCATAATTCTTCACCCTGAAATTTGTAACCCATCCCTCAGATCCAATTATGACCCAGTACTTGTGATTCCACTGCAGTATTACTCTACATTTATATTGGTGAGATTTTTGAATGCAGATTTTTAAAATTAATCCTTGAAGGAAGACATTCTGGATTTGGGCAATTATAAATTTGTATCATCAAACATGTTGCACAGAACAGTTGACTGGAGTTAGATGATGCATTTTTGATGATAACTAAGATGTGCTCTTCTCTGCCACATCATTTTAATGAATGCAATTTTTATCAGAATTAGGGGTGCAGCTGGGTCAGATTGGCAGCAAATGGGTTTTGGGCTTAATTTCATTCCTGGATATGGCTCGATTGCACCATTGAAAGCAGCACTGGTTCTGCATTGCTTCAGTGTATAGTTCAGCTATACATACTTAACTCCGTTAAAAACGCACAGGTGAGGTATGTACTGTATTTGCGGCAAATTGAAGAATCGATTGATTTTTATGGCTTTTCCAGTGAGGCACGAGAGGAAATAAAGAAAAGTGTGTGGTATTGTAATCCTGGCCAGCGCATCATGTGCAGCGCCAAAGCACTTCAGTAATAACAAACATTGAGCTGTTCGTGATGTGTACCGTGACACTTGACTTGTTCTTTTTGGTGTGGTCAATAGCCTACATAAAGCCAACAAAAAAAACGAAAAATGCTACTGCATCAAGAAAATGCAACGGCTTGTGATACAGGGGAGAGAAAAGGAGCCTTTTGCATGTTACGGGCAGGTCTCAGCCGCCAAGAGGTGGTGCGTCATTTGCACTGTCATCGTTCAACAATCAGTCGGCTGTCTATCCGAGAATGGAACACAGGCACTGTCACTGACCGACCCCGCTTAGTGCGGCCAGGAGTGACGATGGCGGCTCAAGAGCGCCACATCTGGTTACAGCCTGTACATGACAGATTCCGGACAGCAACCAAAACTGATCGTGAGATGAGGGGTCCGAGACCATTGAGGGTGAGCGCAAGTATCGTTTGACGCCGTCTATGTGAGCAACATATGCATGCACACGGGCCCTACGGAAAACCCAGGTTTTTGCCCATTTACGCATGGCTGCCCTTACCATGGTCAGTCAGCGACAGTCCCTGTCTTCCATTCTCAGACAGAAACAGGGAAATAAAGTGCCAAAAAATGACACAGAGGCAGGTGCCCACAGTCAGAAGTGAAGAGTTCCTACTCTTGTTGATGGGCAAAAACTGGGTTTTCTGTAGGGGCCGTGTGCAAGCATGTTTTGCCCATGTAGACGGCGTTAAACGGTACATGCGCTCACCCTCAATCGTCTCGGACCCCTCATCTCATGATCAGTTTTGGTTGCTGTCCGGAATCTGTCACGCACAGGCTGTAACCAGATGTGGCGCTCTTGAGCTGCCATCGCCACTGGGGCTGCCCTAAGCGGGTCGGTCAGTGACAGTGCCTGTGTTCCATTCTCGGATAGACAGCCGACTAATTCTCGAACGGTAATAGTGCAAATGACGCACCACCTCTCGGCGGCTGAGACCTGCTCGTAACATGCCAAAGGCTCTTTTCTCTCTCCTGTGTCATAAGCCGTTCCATTTTCTTGTGTAGTAGCATGTTTCATTTTTTTTTGTTGGCTTTATGTAGGCTATTGACCACACCAAAAAGAACAAGTCAAGTGTCACGGTACACATCACGAACAGCTCAATGTTTGTTATTACTGAAGTGCTTTGGCGCTGCGGGTGCGCGGCGTCAGGATTACAATACCACGCCGCTTTTTATTTCCTCTCGCGGCCTCGCTGGAAAAGCAATAAAAATCAATCGATTCTTCAATTTGCCGCAAATACAGTACATACGTCACCTGTGCGTTTTTAATGGAGCTAAGTATATATTGATCCTACTTAGATGTGCAAGAAATCCGCCTGGATTAGCATGTCTAATCAATTTCTGTAGTTTAACATAATACTTCATTGGGTACTGAAGTGGTGCATCATTGAACCTTGAGACATTTAAGCCCCTTTCATTCCAGGACACTTAACCTGGATTTGTATGTATCTCTTATTTGGGAAACTTCATTGATTTGGTCTGATTTTGAGTTGCCTGTATCAGGCTTTGCTCATTGGAGTCAAATCTGTCTTCAGCTGTGGAGGGCGTCGTTTTCCACATTCCCAAAATGCATCGTCATCAGCTCTATACTTTTTTAACGTCTGTGTAAAAGAGGTGCAGTTGAGCACTAGGGACTACTCTGCCAACCAAATCCCCCTCTAACTTTCTGAAGCTTTGACTTTGCTTGCTAGAACTGACAAGGTCAACTTCAGCACTATTGTGACATCACTATTGAAACTTTGAGATCCAGTTCAGGTGGATGGGGAGACTTGTTGTACATGAGGCACTCAAATAATGAATCATGGCAAGGCTTTACTGCAATTTATGTTAATATGCACCAGCTCTTTGGCTAGCTGCAGTAATAGGTGTTGTAAAGCATAAATTGATTGTGCTGAGATGTGAAATAACTCATGAAGCATCGGTGCTTTCGCTCAGGGAGCTTAGAGTTAAAACTGCATGGCAGTTAATTGCTCAAGAGGAATCCAGGTTTGATTAGGATTTGAGCTTTTGATGTGCTTATTCAAGCTGTATCTCACTGTTCGCGTTTGCTGTGAGCCATGACATTCATTTTGAATTCGGCTGCACACTTTTGTTGCAGATGTCTCCCTATTCTTTCTGTCTGTGCTGACCAATACACGCCCTTAAATATATGCTGTGTGCTTAGCCACTCACACAGACCGTCCGCTCCATGCTCTTGAGACAACCATTTCCTGCTCGATGGAGTGCGATTGGATGGATCCACATCTCCATATTGCCCATTACAAGAGAAGAGTCTCTACCATATCGAGATTTTCAAAGTGTGAAACTTGGTGCTGGGAATGCGCCTGCCCCCCACTTATCAGTTGTTTTATTTTTAATTTTTTTTATGTGTATTACCAACAGACAAATCCATGTCTAGCTGTGTCTGTACGCAATAAAGCATTACTGAGTGAATGCTGTAGTTAACATTTTTTTGCGTGTTGACTTTATTCCTTTGTGGCCTCCACCTGATCCCTTCACACAGTAGTTGTTGGTTGTGGTTTCTGTTGGCACACTTCCATTCCCAATAAATAAATGCCTTGTTCTGCCTCAGGTCTCCTTTATCCTTAAGCCTCCCTTCCATATGGCGATTCAGTGCGTGACAGGATTCAGATGCCCTGTACACTGCCCCAACATTAAGCCTCATTAGAAAGTTTTGCATAATGTTTGAAGACTGATGAAACTTTTTTCATATGATATGCTAGTGGCCCCTTGAATATCAGTATGCTGTTAACTACCAACATTGTCGACTTAGGGTTGAATGGGGCTAACTGTTGCCATAATGTACATTACAGTAGTGTTGATTTAATACGGCATCGTCAGAGGGAACACTTAAGTGTCTGATTAAGAATGATCAGTGTCAGAAATTATTGTATCTCCAGACGACGAGTTGGGGATACTATGGAACAGCGATTGTCACGCGATGTCCGTAGAGATTTTCTTGTGAGCGCTACACAGGCCACAAATTTCAACGGATTAGTTTCATATTTGGCTTTGGCCTTGTGTGTGGTTAGGTCACGAAGCTAATCAATTTTGGGAGCGATTGCTTTAGGGGGTCCGGGGATACACGTTGATTAGCCAGAGGACTGAATCTAGCTTTCCGTGGTTTATAAAACGCATGCCAGAAATAAAAGCCAAATGCAATGGATACTGCTGTGTACATGAGAACAGAGGGAAGGAAGGGTATTCATCTGGATTTTTGAAAATGACTTCATTTTTTGTCATGCATTTTTTGTTGCATCGTTTTATTTGCATTGCTATTGTTTACAACACAACAAACTGCTTGAATGGCCCCAGATAGCTAAACTTTGTTGGCTTGTTTAGATTCCTGAATTCCTGATTGTCTTAAATTGTGGTGCTTATTGAACACCTTGGTGTCCATCGGAGCATTTTTCAAAATTTTGACATTGACCTCTGTACTATATTTGCTCTGAAATCTTAAATTAGGGCATTGTCTTTTAGGAACTAATTTTCTTCAAATTTGGTAATTTGTCTCCTCTCACTTTAATATGTGAATCATATACATATAAGGATTCAAAACAACAAAAATAATTGGTTGAATTGAAATTCAGACTCAACCCATATTGGATTTTTGGGACCAATAATGATATTGGATCGGAAAAAAATTTTAATATTGATGTACGGGCCGACAACACACTTTTTTTGCCGTGATCCCTCAAATGTGGTTATCAAACACTTGCAAAAGAGATATGTAACAGTTGCAAGATCTTTTCGTTTGTTGTCTCATGACATTTAAGCACTAAAATGGTAAGCATCAATGGGAATTTAATAATGGCAAGCGTGACAGTACATTATTTGCTTTAACTAGTGAATGCAATTGTTTATTGAAAATATACACTTATTTCAAATCTGATTTCTGCAACAGACTCCAGAATCTTTGGCACAAGGGCAGTCTAGGGCTAATAATGATGTGACTAGTTGCAATAAGGTGATGTGAAATGGGTAATGATAAATAGGCTAGCTAATCGTCGTGTAATATCAAAGAAATCTCCAAAAAAAGGCCTAGTCTCTCAATAGCAAAGATGGGTCAAACTCACCAATTTGCCAACAGACTTGTAAACTTATTAGCCATAGCTTTTACCACTGCGTTATCCATAGACAGGTCAGTGGGATTTTAGGCATTGCACCTTCTTTAGTACATAATATAAATAATGCATTAATAGAAATAATACATGGGAGGAATTCTGTCAAATCTTTTCGGTGTAAAACTACTTCTGAATGTGTTTGATGTCCTAGCCCACAGATGTCACTGTCTTAAGAACCGTCAGGTAACTGTAATGGATATCGTGACCTGGGCTCAAAATTACTTTGATAAACCTTTGTCCCTCAACACCATTCACTGCTGCGTCCACAAATACAAATATAAAGTTTTAATGTCCAATGCGGAGGCCAAGCAACAACACTATCCAAAAGTCCCACTGAAGACATTGGGTTTGGTGTCATCTGAGATGGACTGTGGCACAGTGAAAGCAAATCTTGTGGTCTGAAGAGTCCACCTATTAAGTGGAGTTTGGAAAAAACAGCTGTCAAGTTCTGTGGATTAAAGACAAGGACAACCCAAGCCTTCATCAGTGTCTGGTCTAAAAGCTGGCACCTCTTGGCATGGGGGTATATTGGTGCTCATAGCATGGGTGACTTGCACGAAGAGCAAAATATGCTTTAGTCTTGGAGTTGTCTGTTCCAGGGGTGCCCCTGCGCTATCCAGCAAGACGATGCCAAACTACAGTCTGCGTTGATTACAAGTCTCCTGTGGTTTGGAAAAATTAGTCCATTGGAGCGCATTTCTTGCAAGTAGAAAACTTTCAGATTACAAACTTTTCCTAACAGTAAAAAGCTTGATTTTGACAGTTAAAATAATACTAATTGCTTGTGGCCGTCCGATATAGGCTTTCAATGGCTGATGCTCTCTAAATATCGATAGGGCAGC
The DNA here is from genome assembly GCA_029692085.1 of Gymnothorax javanicus. Lineage (NCBI taxonomy): Eukaryota > Metazoa > Chordata > Actinopteri > Anguilliformes > Muraenidae > Gymnothorax > Gymnothorax javanicus. Next base: position 14,662,370 of record CM056207.1, on the reverse strand, counting down.
TGATGGCTAATATTTCCAGGGGTGAGAAATATCCGCGGAAATGCTGAAAAGCACGTTTTTCCAACTTTAGTTTTCAGTTCAATTTATTGTGGACTCTGGGTCCATAGATGACTAACACCACACGACATACAACTTGCACACAACAGTAATAATAACAGTAATATACCACTCAACATTTGGCAGGAATATTGAATATTTTGTATCGCGCAGCTGTCGAAACGCGTTCAATTGAAACAAATGCCATCTATCTGTATCATAAACAATTTCAGTATGTTTTGACAGGCATTAAAAGTGAAAGAAGATCACGTAAGAAACAGGAGTTTTGGTCATTTTTGATAAAATCATCCAGTTCTTTTTTTTTTTTTATCCAACTTTCAACATCAATTAAAGTTGATGGTGGGAGAATAATGAGAACTCTTACGGGTATGATGTCTCCATGCATTAATGACGCTCTGCCAATGGCTCATGCTCATTACGAGTTGACAGATCTCTCGTTGAGGAAGACGCTGCCACTCCTCTAAGGCCATCCCAAGCTTGTCAAGCACTTGGGGTTGCACAACTTGTGCGGAAACTGCACGCCTCAACATGTCCCACACAGGCCATTCCATTCTCTCAATTGTTTCCCGCTCCTGGTAATCTGCCACTACCCTTGCCCAATCGAGCATCGTCATCCATCAGAATAAACTGAGGGTCAATTGCAGCAGAAAATGGTCTCGCAATGGAATGTAGGATCTCATCCCTGTAACGAGCTGCAGTCCGCATTCCCTGCCTGAGGACATCGAATGGTGTTCTTCCAGCTATGGATATGCCAACCCAGACCATCTCTGAGCCCCCACCATATGTCATGCTCGGCAACCTGTTGCCTCTGGAATGCTTCTCCAGCACGTCGTCGCCATGTCCAGCCTCTTCGGTCTGTATGGTCCAAACAGAAACAAGACTTGTCAGTGAAGAGCACTGGCCTCCAGTCATCCATGGTCCGACTGATATGATCTTTGGCCCGCTGCAAACGTTCTTCTGCATGATGTTGCGTCAAAGGCACCCGCAGAACTGGTCTTCCTGACCACAGTCGTGCCTCACGAAGACGTGCGATTTGTGTAAAAACATGCAGATCAGAGCTATTCTGCAGATCATTTTGCAGCTGCGTTGCAGTTTGCATCAGATGATGACTTGCCTGAATAACCAAAAATTGATCATCAGCAGCCCCGGTTGCCCTTTTCTGACCTCCACCATGCTGGAGGGCTACACATCCAGCATACGCTGCCGAATTCGTGACATCACTTCGAGGTCAACCTGCCACAGCCATGGCAACTGGTTCACGCCGAACGAACCAAACAACTTGCGCAGTGTTTATCCCCATGACCCTCGTGTTTACGTAAGAAATTATGCTTTATTTTCAGCGATCTTAAACCCAAACTATGCTCATTATAAAAGAACAGAAGGCAGTTTCTCAGTGTATTTTGATCGTCAAAATATAGGTATTGCGTGCAGTGTGTTACATGTACGAGTGAATGTGTTGCTATGCCGTGAGCGTGCATGACTGTCAAGTGAGTGTTCTCCCCAGCCAAAGTGTCGTCGCACTTTTCCAGCGCATTTTGGTAGCGGTTCCACATGTGGGATACCACATTCTGAGAAACATTTAAAGTTCATGCCACCCTGCGTAGCATCTTCTACCAGCATTCACACCCCCCTTGCCATGTCTTCATTGCTGAAACAGTCTTTTGAGATGCTTTGCATTTTTTCATTAAAAAAAAATCAATAAAACGGGCGGTTAGCTCTGATTATCGTTAATGAAAACATCCACTAGCGCAACAATGGACAGCAACGTACAGTTCATGCACATGCAAAATATGATCACTGATGCACGTGGCAATCAAGATTTTTTAAGAAACGAGAAATTATTCATACAGTCCAGTTTGTTTCCCCGAAATGTAATAATTCACGTGTCAGTTGGTCAAAACATCCAATATCCCTATGAAATATTCAGTACTTTAATTTTAATAATATCAATAATAAATAAAATGTTAATTAACCTAATTAATTAACATTTATTCCAGTACGCCCACTGTTTTGACTGATATTTTATTGCACTCATCCCAGGATTGACTGAGGTCATTTTGTCATGCGCCAAAAAATAATTTCTATTGCAAAAATATGAGCATGAAATTGTGCGAATTTTACGACAAACTAGATATTGATAACTCGAGGCAAGCTCCGAATAGTGATGCTACTGTACAAATTGACTGTGCGCGGAACTGCAGCTTTAATAGCAGATCCTGCTGTCAACAAAGAAGTTAAATTAATGTTGGAGTGATATCATGAATCACTATCTCTTAACTATCACTTAGTTCTTAGATATACCTGGGTTAGTGTCCTTTATGGGAAACCAAACTACAAGTTATGTGAGTGAACTAACTTTCTAAATATTCCTGTGAACATGATGAAAGTCTGTGTGTTATGTGACCTTGGTCAAGATTGGAAAATGCTGTATGAGACACTGACATTGAAAATTTTCTACCCCTGCCTGTGAATGTACATTGTACATACTTTTATGGTAAGAACCCTGACAAGGCTTTGTAATTTTTTGAAAATTAGAGGGTGTTTGTGTAGTGTGAAAATGGGCCTGATTGCATGAAATATTCCATCTTTCTGAGGGGGCTTGCTCAGACCCCCTTAGTAATGTAGTACCTTGTGCTGAAAGTATATTTTCCCCTTTTTTCTAAACTCTGCTTATGTCGCTGTATAGAAGGCCTATGTGTTTACTTTTCTTTTGCACCTCATGAAATACAACAATTTAGTGGTAATAAGGAGAGAAAGTTGCTCTACTAAAACACTAATATTTGTCTGCATTGTGCTTAGGTACTACAGATCTGCAGTCTGTTTGAAGTACACTTAAATTAAAAAAAGTATCAATTTAATGTCCATGAGTACTATGTGTTAAAAAAAAGAAAAGTGAAAATTTTATTCCTTGCACATAACAATATAATGTACATTGTTTTCTTCGCCAGTAACATGATTTAGATCAGTGGTTCCCAACCCAGTCCTCAAGGACCCCCAGTCCGGCAGGTTTTTGTTGCAGCTTTACTTTTGCACACCTTATCCATTTAAGGCCCAATGCACCTTCGTGCACACCCTGTTCAGGTAGATCTTTTTCAACTAATCAGCATGAAGCCCTTAAATGGATCAGGTGTGAAAGAGTAGAGCTGGAGCAAAAACCTGCAGGGCAGGGGGTCCTTGAGGACTGGGTTGGGAACCACTGATTTAGATGTATTCTTTTAATAAATTAATTAAAATGAAAAAACGCAGTTGGTTATGCTGTGCATTTCTGGATGTGACTGGTATGTCAGAAGCTGCATTATTCTATACATTAGTCAGTGACGGTTATAGATTAAAGCAACACTAAGGAACTTTCATTTTTGGTTGAGTTTGGCGGTGCCTGTGGACCAAAGCGGTAGTGTTTTGCCTGAAGGAAGACTCCATTTCCCATGAGCACCAGCGTGTAGCGTCGTAAACATCCTGATCTCCCGGTCGCGTGCAGTTGTTTTGGAAATTAACAGAAGACGGGTCCAAACTAGGGCTGTCAGAATAAGCCTAAAATGCCGTTCGAATATTCGTGACAATTAAACACATGATATCGTTATAATATCGAATATTTTACTTTCTGTATTTCCCACACAAAATAACGACATACCATACTAACATAAGATCCATCAACATAAACATATATTTGATGGATAAGCTCAGATTAAGACCTAGAGTTTCCTATGTCTGTAATAATAAGCCCCGACACAGTGAGTCTGAACTCAGGACCCTAACGCATTGCTGGGCTTATGAAATAACAACACACCAGGCTCATTCAAGTTCGAACGAGATGCCAACCATTGAGTTTTATTCCATGAGACAGTAATTACTCTAATTAATTACAGTACAGTACACAACATCATTAGCTCCCTCACCCCAGTAAAATCCAAAACTATTGTCCGCAAATGAAACTGCATTTCAAAAAGCACATTTTCTCTTCTCTGGTTTTTAACATTACACAATAAAAACCAACATCCGCTGCAGGAATGGTAGGCTAACTCGAACATGCATATAGTTTGCGAACAACTTTCGCTCGGTCCTCAGTTTTACCGTCGTCGACTGACCCAAACCCAAAGTATTTCCAAACGGTGCCTTTTAGATTCTTCGGGGTGTAAATCGGATATTTTCTGAATAGTTGCGGCTCGTGAACTGGCGATAGGGGAAGCTCAAACCCATCCCTTAAAAATAATGATTTGGACATGACCAGTTTTCAATCATTCATTTAAATTACTATTACAGAAACTCCGAAAACTCTCAACATTAATAGGTGTGGTCAGTTTTCATTGATAAGGCATACCTGTCAACTCTTATGCATTTGGCGACAGTTTTGAGCAGCATATTTACGTTCCTCTGCTGTAGTCAGCAATTATTCAATCAACGCATATGTCAGAGATGCTCGCGCGGAATTGAAGTGCATGAAGGTTTATCAGTTTCACCTGCATTACGGTGATTATGACTCCGGACTTCTTACGCTTGTCTTTACTCAGGGGTTGGAAAAAAATGGAATTGCATAACAACGTTTCAGATGATCTTATTTCATTTAAATAATTTAAACGATAATTAAACACATGCATTGCTTCCAAGCCCTGAGTAGTGAGAAGTCTGGAGTCAAAATCACTGTAACGCATGTGAAACTGATAAACCTCCACGCACAAGGACTTCAGTTCTGCGCGAGAATCTCTTACATATGCGTTGATTGAAGCAGGGGAACGTAATTATGCCACTCAAAACTCACGGCGAATGCTGGCTGTCAAACTGGCATGCACTGCACACGCCCAGCACAAAGATGTAACAGTTTCAAGGCAGACTCTGCTGTATAGCGCGTTGGTAGCCACCCGCTATACACTGCACACACCGACACTGGGTTAATTATCTTGACGTGACTCTTTAAATATTCGATGATTAATTTTCACGTTCGGTGGTTTGTTTTATTGATAGAAAATCGATACGTATTCGAATATGGAATATTCATTGACAGCCCTAGTCCAAAATACGTTTCTGTTTCCAGCGGCTGTTTGAAGGATGAATAGCGATGAGGTAATGTATCTAATTGTGGCTAAACAATATCATATGACGATGTTGAAAATAAGAAATGTAAATGAAATTTAAACAAGCAACAATCCCTGTAATTTTAGCTACAATTAGTGCAAGGTGCTAGTGATAAGCAGGACTATGAAAAGTCATAACTCAATGCACACGGGTTTTGTTTTACTGATTATTTAGAGCAAGCAACGCGGTTTGACGCGCCGACGCATTTGATGGACAACTTTTGCAATCACTGTACTCAACTCAACAAAAAACACGACAAGAATCCCGTTTGTCTCTGAAATTATTGCCTAACAATCATCAGAAACTACTTGGTCAAGTACATACAAACTGAGACGATAATCCCGCAATGATTCATTATGACTGATCTTCCATCTTTGGTACTTTCCCACGGGAGGAAGCTACATATTTTACTCAAACATTTATATTTGCGGTTTGCAGTCATCGCTTGCGATGCTCAAATCACAATGATAATGCTTATGTTAGCTATCGGAAATTTGCGTGGTTGCAATAAATAGCCTCCTGCTTGATAGTTCGCAGCTCCACAGTGACACGACCAGCCACACAACAAACTCAAATGTGTAACGTTAATTACTAGTCTAGCAATAACAGGGCCAAGGCAGCATCGGTCGGACATCCCTCCTTGTCTTTGAGCTCACGCCAGCGAGTGAAAGCCTGGCCAATATTTATCCTTGTCTGGGCTTTGATTCTGTTACTCTCTCGCTTTCGTTTTTTAGTCTCCTCAGACAAAACTTTTGATTTATTTGGTTTTCTTGCTGCTTCTGCCATGATAGCGGTAATCCCACATAGGCATTCGCATTGACTTCCATTTTTTTAACGACTGAGGAAAGGGGGAAGTGACGTCTGCCGTAAAGCGGTCAGTACATTTGTAGTTTTTTGTGTGGAGGGGTTCCTACCATCCACCTCGAAACTGCTTTGTGCCAGTGAAAGTGATACAGACGCCCTCAGGCCATGACAGAGGTGTCATTCAACCTGTTGTAAGTCGATGTACCATCACAAAAGTTCTGAAAATATTATATGAAGGTTAAAAAGTTACTTAGTGTTGCTTTAAATCTGCGTTTTCTCATTTAATGCAGAGAGACATGGTAACATTTACAAAAAGACAATGGTGACCGGAAGTTCTGTCTAACTTTACAGCAGGATGCATTAGCATTATTAGTTAGTTCAGGGCTATTAGTTCGGCTCTATACTAGGCTATTTATCAGTAAATAAGTAACAGGGCTCAAAATAACTCTGCACCTTCCAAAAACTGCCCTGAAGCATAATTTTGTTTGTTTATTCTTGTTCACAGATTTGGTTACAAGCCAAAGTCTGAGCACATCGACACCATAGTCTAGGAAAACGTCCACAAGGACACGTCAACACAGACTAAATTAAGTTGATGGACGGTTTAGATCTATAAGCTGGACAGAACTAAACTTAACAGCTGTCACTCTGGCTTTTCCTCCCCATCTCAAACTGATATTAACGTTATAAACTATTGTTACTTGGCAAATATTGTAAGTGCTTACTTTTGTGACGAATTTAAAGCATACAAGTCAGTTGAATCCACGGTTTCATAGCCTGGAGATGTGTGAGCGACATTAGCAATTACTGAGAGGGCAAATATACGTTTATTATGTGGCAGTTGGCTAGTTGCGTTAACCGGTAGAAAACTTAAGAAACTTACTGTGCAAACTTTCTGAGACTGTATGGCACATTAATGGAGCAAAATACACGGCAACAAAAGCCCTGTACAATTGTGCTGCTGAATCATGCAAAAAGGAGGAATGGGGAGAAATTCTGGGAGCTAAACTTGACCAACCGGTGTCTTCTGTGCCCGGTGGCTTAATGGGTATGATTTAAAGACACTCAGGATTTTTCAAAGTGGTAAATGGTTGACTGTGCCAACTTTTTTGTATTCTGTTGCAGGCATCACTTTGTATATTTCAGTAAGCAATTAAATTAACATGATAGAACGTCAAATAATGTGGTTTACTGTTTACATATACTGCAGAGTGTGAATGGACTCTTCAATCAGTCCTCTTGGATTTTATTTGCATCTTCCATGATCTCTGTTTTATTAGAATGGGGGTTATAATATTTGTCTATACATAGGCCACAACTAATTTAGAAGGCTGCGATTAATATTGTGTTGTAAGCCTTTAAGCTATTCGTGTCTAAAATGAATTTACCCAATTACTGACATCTGGACACATTTGTAGTTTTGAACGACACATTTTGCATTCAGTTTGATAATGTGGTAGAACAACTGTTAAATTTGACTGTTGTATTTCTGCAATGTGTTTGTATGTCAATAAAGGAGAGATGGTTTAGAATGTCAAGTTACTGGTTACAGTGTTCAACCTCCTGACTCATGTTTTACTATATTTGTTGTAAACCAATATTCAGGGGAAAAACTGGCACAATACCGTTGATGCGTTTCAGTTTGGCTTTCTTTTGCTTATTTTTTGTATATTGGCAAGAAAGAACATGCTCTCATTAAGGTTTCAACAAAAAAAAAATCTTAAATTTCAAATCGCATGATATTCAGACTTTTTGAAGTTAATTTTAAAACGTTAATATAAAATGACTCATGTCTGTGAAATTGATGTCAGGGTGGTTTAACTGTTCATTCTTTTTCCCACCCTTGACAATGGTTACCCATCTGTGACTTTTACTCCTCAGATTAACTATGCATTCTTTAGTCAGCTAGGCCAACGCTCAAGCTTGACCTAAAGTCTGTTTTCATTCTTTGCTATAATAGTTTTGTAATTACTTTGTATCAGTTATCTGGTCACAGCATTTTGCATCAAAAATTGTTGCTGTAAGAACATCAAAGTATTTTGTTTGTGCTCTCATTGCCTATTGCACCATAGACTTGAAGTCACATGACATTATGTTTACACCACCCTGATACATTATGATTTTCATCAAGGAAACTGAAAAAAATTGTATTTGTATTTGTTTCACTGAGAAATGGTGCCTTTTTACAGAATCTTGGCATCTACGTGCAGACAGTAAAATTACCTTGACATAAACCAAACCCCCCCGCCCCCAAATGGTTAGAACTACGAAACAATTTTGAATATTAATAAGTAGTGTCAAGTAGTAGTGGATGTCTTGTGGCATTGTTTGCTAGATAAAAAAACAGCAAAAATGCTCGCACTCCAAAAAGTAAATGTCCAAAACCGAGAAGTCGATGCTAAATAATTTATTAGGACAAAAAAATATTTGTGCAGGTGAATGTGCTAAACAAACGTTTCGGTGCTCAAACCATCCTCTGCACGGTTGGATATTTACTTTTTCGAGTGCGAGTATTTTTGCTGTTTTTTATCAACTTTTTACTTACGCACCCATTCAGCCCAGATATAATTAAGGCGCAGATTTTCTTTGCTGACTTAGAACTTCTGTTGTTTACTAGATGAAAGGTTTGTCCATTTTAGTAGTTTTTTTCGGGGTGGGATGATTGATTGGGACAGAAATGTGTAATCTTAGACAGATTTTGCCTCTTGACAAAATATGGCTGCTTTACAGCCCAGGGAATCTGCAGCGGATGTAACTTGCAACTAAATAAATTGTTGCCACAGAGTAATTACAACACTAATATTAATTTATTATACTTTTTAATTTCATAAACCAAAAAAGTCTACAGTTCAACCCAAAAGTGTTGGCCAATCTAACCCTGTGTGAGTCCTTGTGGCCCATACAATAATCAGTAAAATTTGCTTGGAAGTTGTCTGGAAGGAATGCAAACTTGCTGCTATAGCAGGGCAATGTAGGGAGAACATGACATGATGTATATCTGTCAATGCTGAAATTTACCACAAAATAAAGCAAACTTATACCTGTTATCCTTAATGATTCCTATTTGCTCTATAATGAAAGCTTAAGGTAGAAAAGGGTTAATTGTGGTTTAATTTATAATTATTACTTTGATTTAACCCCGTTATGTCAGGCCAAATCAAGCCAATTCTTGCCTATGTGTGCATGACCACTATTTATGGGTGTCTAACTCAGGATTTGAGGGCCACAGGGACTGGAAAACTGTTTTGAATGAAGCAGGACACTCATATTATTTGGATTTAAAACTTCAGATTTTCCTAATTTTGGGGAATGAGAATTCAACATTGAAGTTGTTATGCAATGAAATACTGCAACAACAAAAAAAAAGGCTTGGAGGTAAAACAATATATTTCCAGGATCATACACTCATTGACCTGAAGTGTGTTTCATATGAGGATGATACTCAGAACTATTGATTATCTGTGAAGCCAAACATAAGCTGCCCTGTAACTCCCCAAACAGCTAAAAATTGAGTGTTTCTCCCAGCCAGTATTTGTTTATAAAATGGGTAACCCACGGTTTGCTATATCATGCTGTGAACGGTAGCATGCAGTTTTTGCATATTGTAGAAAACACGTTTTTGCCAATTAAATGGTCTCATGTTATAGAAATCCTCTTACCTCCCTCCTATGTGTGTCGTGGTCTACCCTGTCTCACAACAAGAGGGGGCGTTAACTACAGTCAACCCATTTCTGACATTGATAATTTCAAAAATACTGTGTTTTTGATGAAAATGGTGCTGTTTAGGTTGAACTGCATTTTCTACATGGAAAATGCAGTGTGTTTGCAAAAGCCAACCCACTTCAAGCTTGTTCAAGGAAAGCAGTTGTATGAAATGGTAGCAGTAGGACCCCAAAAATGTCCCTAGTTCAGAGGCAAAAATGGAAGCGTGATCTGTCGTTCAGAAATGAAAGTGATCTTTTATCAACTGCAAGGACCAACAACAAACGTTTTAATTCTCTGAATACGGAAGATGCAAAGAAGCAGTGAAGACCAGTATAAAAGTGGATTTGTGACCAAACTTGTTCTAAAAATCTGCACATATGCAAACTGTCGGTATCAGTATTTGGTGTGAATGTTTGCGGTTTGTGTGGAATTTTTAGTTTGGTATAGCTTAAACCTGCAGCGTTGTATTCTTCCTGAATAAAGATGTTTAAAATTGCCTGTTGTGTCTGCAGAATTTGTCAAAGAAAGGTTATGTATGGTTCTTCTTGTTTGGTTAACAAGCAATCAGTGTGGTTAACGGGCAGTGGCGTTCCTATCCCAAAGGAATTTTTACTAAGTTGAGCCAATCAATATTTCAAAACATTGGTGGTTAACTGATGTAGTGGTTATGAAAAGCATTTTTTGCATTACAAACTTCAGCTTAAGCATGTTGTAGCTCTAGGTGCACTGGTTTATGACTACACTTTAATTTAAAGCGGTAGTTTGCATGTCGCTCTTGGCTGTTTATATATGTGCTGTCCTTATAATTGCTTAGCCTGAACACATTACCCTTCTAAACAGAGTTTTATCAACTATAACCCCATTTCCAAAAAAGTTGGGGTGCTGTGTAAATTGTAAATAAAAACAGAATGCAATGATTCACAGACCTCATAAACCTACATTTTATTCACAATAGAACATAGACAACATATCAGATGTAGAAAATGAGATATTTTGCTATTTCATGAAAAATATTAGCTCATTTTGAATTTCATGGCAGCAACACATCTTTAAACACAAACTCCCGCTCACCCTCCTACTTGCAAAAATATTTCATCGTGAAAGCAACGTTTCGGTCAAAAGACCTTCGTCAGGCAAACGCATCTTTAAAAAGTTGGGACAGGGGCACCAAAAGGCTGGAAAAGTAAGTGGTACTAATAAAAAAACAGCTGGACAAGCATTTTGCAACTAATTAGGTTAATTGGCAACCGGTCAGTAACATGACTGGGTATAAGAAGAGCATTTTATAGAGGCAAAGTCTCTCAGAAGTAAAGATGGGCAGAGATTCAAGAATCTGCAAAAAACTGCGTCTAAAAATTGTGGAACAATTTCGGAAAAATGTTCCTCAATGTAAACGTGCAAAGACTTTGAATCTGCAGTACATAATATCATCGGAAAATTAATAATCTGGAGAAATCTCTGTGTGAAAGGGACAAGTCCGAAGGTCAGTATTGGATGCTCGTGATCATCGGGCCCTCAGGAGGCAATGCATTAAAAATGGCATGATTCTCCACTGGAAGACACTGCGTGGGCTCAGGAACACTTCCAGAAATCATTGTCTGTGAACACAGTTCGCTGTGCAATCTACAAATGCAATCTGTATCATGCAAAGAAGAAGCCATATGTGAACATGATCCAGAAATGCCGCCGTCTTCTCTGGGCTAAAATTCATTTAAAATGGACTGACGCAGAATGGAAAACTGTTCTGCGGTCAGATTAATCAAATTTTGAAATTCTTTTTGGAAACCACGGATGCCATGTTGTGCAGTCTAAAGAGGAGAGGGACCATCCAGCTTATCAGCACACAGTTCAAAAGCCTACATCTCTGATTGTATCCAGTTGCATTAGTGCCTATGGCATGGGGAGCTTACACATCTGGAAAGGCATTATCAATGCTGAAAAGTATATAGAGGTTTTACAAGAACTTATGGTCCCATCCAGACAACGTCTCTTTCAAGGAAGGCCTTGCATATTTCAGCAGAACAATGTCTAACCACAAACTGTATCCATCACAACAGCATGGCTTTGCAGTAGAAGAGTGAGTGCTGAACTGGCCTACCTGCAGTCCAGACCATTCACTATTTGAAAACATTTGGCGCATCATAAAACGAAAAATCCAGCATAGAAGATGCAGGACTGTTGAGCAGCTTGAATCCTACATCTGACAAGACTGGAACAACGTTCCTCTCCCAAAACTTCAGCAATCGGTCTCCTGGCTTCCCAGATGTTTTCAGACTGTTATTATATGAAGAGGGGATACTAAACAATGGTGGCCCGATCCCAACCTTTTTGAGATGTGTTGCTGCCATCAAATTCAAAATGAGCTAATATTTTTCATGAAATGGTAAGATGTCTCACTTTCAACATCTGTTGTCTGTTCTCTTGTGAATAAAATGTCAGTTTGAGATTTGCAAACCATTGCTGTCTGTTTTTATTTACATTTTACACAGCAACCCAACTTTTTTGAAATTAGGGTTGTACTTAATCAGCTTGTGCATATTTATAAACTGTGGCTAGTTAGAGTGGTGATTTTGAGGTACAACCCAAAAAATCTGAATGAATTGGGATGGTATTGAATTAAAAGTAAAACTGAAAGTGGTCATTTGTAAATCCTCTTTGACCTGTATTATGTTGAAAAATATACTACAGCGCATTATTTGAAGTTTCACCGCATGGATTTTTTAATTTTTTATTAGTATTATTTCCATTTTGATTCTTGGTACATTTCTAAGAAGTTGACAACTTTGTATTTACCACTTTGTAATGTTGACATTCCTTTTCACAACCCTTAATAAACTTTGGGTCTGAAGACACCAGGTGATTTAATGCAGTTTTGTCCCATTCCTCCAGCTGATGAGGCTCTGACGTGTGCAATGGTCTTTGTTTTCACATTTTGCATTGACCTTCAGTGATCTTTAAAGTTATAAATTTACATATTGAATTTTCAAGTACTTGTACCTCCAAAACTTAGGATGGACCTTTTTTTGGTCCAGAGCATATCCCATCCATTTCTTTGAGGCGCAGGCCTTTGTTAGTTGGTGTCAACCATGGATAATGTGCTCTAGTTGTTCACTTCAGTTGCTGAAACGGTGCCCATCATGGCTGATGGGACCATTTTTGGAATGGCAGCCTTTGCTGTAATGGATACAAGTGTGTGTTAGTGAGGTTGTCTCCACAGAGGCTCGCCTTCCATCTGGCTCTTTCCTTCAGTTAGGGTCTGAATCGTCTCGTTTCCCATCTGGAGTTGTTTCTGGAGTACACTGCATCCTTCCAACTCTGTGTTCAGATCTTATGTCACTCTTGCAGACATCCTTGTAAGGCAGTTGGGGGCTGCTGACAGATCACTTGCCAGAGGTTAGCTTGCAGTAGAGAATGTCCTTTGGAATACGGCCATCCTCCATCTGACACATGACCAAGCCAGCGTAGCCTGCATTGTCTAAGTGGCATGTACATTAAGGCAGTGGTTCCCAACCCGGTCCTCAAGGACCCCCTGTCCGGCAGGTTTTTGTTGCAGCTTTACTTTTGCACACCTTATCCATTTAAGGCCCAGTGCACCTTCATGCACACCCCTGTTCAGGTAGATCCTTTTCAACCAATCACCATGAAGCCCTTAAATGGATCTGGTGTGAAAGAGTAGAAAGAGAGCAAAAACCTGCAGGACAGGGGGTCCTTGAGGACTGGGTTGAGAACCACTGCATCAAGGGACGGTCAGCATGTGCAAGAACCTGGGCGTTCATCTCCACTTGATGTCAAGGATGCAACAGACGCAGCGCATGTGGAAACTGTTCAGCTTCCTTTCTTGTTAAGCATATGTTGTCCATGTCTCACTGTCATGCAGGAGTCTGGACTGATTCGCTGATGGTGGACCCATAGTATGTGAAATGATGTATAACATCAAGTTTATTATTGTTAATCGTGATGATAGGTGGGTGTCCACATCTTGGCCTAGTACGGTAGTCTTTTTCACGCTGATGGTAAGTCCAAAGTCTTCCAAAAAGACCTGGAATATTGATTTGTCTGACCACATTAGAGGTTTCTGCAATGTGATGGTCCATCACCAATGCCTCTGAGCCCAGAGAAGTTGGCGGCCCTCCTGGACTCTAGATATGAGGCTTCCTTTTTGCACAGTAAAGTTTTAACTGTTATTTGTGGCTGTAACTACACATTGTAGTACTTGGCAAAGGTTTACCGAAGTTGTCCTGGGCCCATTTATATTATTTGTAGACAAATGGCAGTTCTTGATGCAATGCCGTTTGAGTGATCGGACATCATGGGTATTCAGCTTGCACCTTTCCCTTTATGCAAAGAAATTCCTTCATATTCCTTGAATCTTCTATCTCCTGCACCAAAATAGGCGAGATATCCAAATCCCTTATCTTTCATTGTGGTACACTGTTTTTTTAACTTTTCAATGATTTTATCAAGCATTTATGGGCAAATTGAAGATCCTTGGCCCATCTTTGATCCTAAGGTATTTAGCTTTTCCTAGATGCTGCTTTTGTACCCAGCCATGATTGCAATCATCCGAAATCAGCATTTTCAGATGATTTTACAATTTTTACGCCATTATTGGTCATAAATTATCCCTGTCCCAACGTTTTTTGGAATGCACTGCAGGCCTGAATTGCAGAAATGCATGAATCTTTAGTAATAAAATGGTTACCAGATAAAACATTGAATATCTTGTCTCTGTACTGTCTGCAATGAGATGCAAGTCAACGCAGTTATTTCTGAATGTATACTCATCAAAAAAAAGAAAGGCAATATACACACTGGGATATGATAACCTATGACAATATGAGTGCATTTTTTCTACTTGAGGCCGGAACAGATTTGGTGAGCACTGTCTGGTTTGTGGATTTACTGTGTCTGACCAATCCCATTATTCGCATGAGTGGTTTGCACACAACAGGATCTATAAGAACCTGAGAAAAATTATGCAAGTTGTCTTTGCTTCTGATGCCTCAACTTACGCAAAATTCGTGAGAACGTGCCATTGGCATGCTACAAGCCAGAAGTTGACTCGAAAGAGTCGCCCAGCAGTTTGGCGCACATCCAACAACCATAAGCCGCCAAAGAAGCAGGCTCAGTGTCACCAGACAGAGAACTGATCAACCTAGATCTAGGTGACCACGTGTGACCACCCCAGCTGACAATCGTCAAATCCGACTGTTACGCCTCCATGATCGCTTCAGAACAGCAACCTCAACAGCAAGGCAGATCCCTGGATGGAATAACAACAGGATTACCGACCAGACAGTACACAGTCATCTCCGTGATGCCAATCTAATGGCGCGTCGTCCTTACCGTGGACTATTACTCCCCCAAGCGATGAGCTACCTGACATTGATGGGCAATCACTCATGGCCCCTGGTCTATCAGAGACTGGTTGCAGGTTCTATTCACTGACGAGTCTCGACTTTTACTCTGGTGCTGATGGCAGAGCAGTGTGTGGCGCAAAACTGGGGAATGCTTTGCGGATGCACGCAGGTGATTGCAGGGGTGGCCCCAGTGTTTTGGTTTGGGTTGGCATCTCTACACAACGCACACTGCTTAATTTCATGAAAGGAAATCTTGCTGGAGTGATATATCAAGATGAAGTTTTCCCATCCAGTGGTCATACCATTTTTGCATCGCCACAGGCTTACGATACAACATGATGATGTCCATCCATATGTAGCCAGAGTTTGTGCAAAGTACCTACGCAGTGAAAATATGCAAGTTCTTTCATGGCCTGCATTCTCACCCGATATATCGTCTATTGAACGTGTAGGATATGATTGATTGAGCAATATGCCAATGACAACCACTGCTCAATGAGCGACAATTGAGTCTGGCACTTGTAGGAATGAACCAACATTCCTAAAGCTCAAATAACACGTTTGGTGTCCTCCATGAGACGTTGCTGCAATGCGGTAGTGATGCTTTTCGCAGGCATACCAGATATTGATTTTGTTACTTTCATGTTTTATGTTTTTAACTTTTATGTTTTATGATGTCATACAGTAAGCCACTGTTAAGCAGCCACTATTATTCACTGATATTATCTATGCAATAAAGTTTAATTTCACACCAAATGTGTTCTTCTTCTGACTGCTGATTAGGATGTTTTGTTTGCGAAAAAAATTTTCTTTTTTTGATGAGTATAGTTTTTGTTTTTTGTTTTAATGTGCATTCTTCATACCATCAAGGTACATGAGTATTTTTTTATTGGGTGCGCACACATTTGGTACCTCTTCTGCATTTTCCATACCATCCCAACTTTTTCTGAGTTTGGGTTGCACATTTTAAAATGTCTCGTTAGTCCCTTGCCGCTCCAAGGGTAAGTTGGGGACCATTGATTTAGGCTGTGTCCGTCAGAATCCAGACTCAGACTATATGCAGCAACCTTACCATTTTACACTGACTTATCAAAGCTTCATATTTGTTACTTTTTGTGACCTCTGACCTTTCAGTGATGACCCTCATCATTGTTTTTTTGTTTCTGAGGCACATCTCCAACACTGTTCACAGTGGCCTTTCAAATTGCTTGTGTAGGTTAGCCATATAGTTGTGCCTTTTGAATGTTTTGCTGACCTGTTACCTTGATCTTTTCAAAAATTTTCAACCTGATGTTGCACATCAAAACGCTCCAAGAAACATCAGAAACTGAAAGCTGCCGCAGTGAAAGCCTGGTAGAGAGCCTTGGAATAACCCCAGCATCTGGTATTGTCTATAGGTTCTAGGCTGCTGGCTGACATCAACTGCAAAGGATTGGCCAAAAAGCAGTAATTTTTTTTTTTTTTTTTTTTTTTGCTGATTTGTCCAGTTACTTTTAAGACCCTGAAATTGGGGGAGCGTTGTATCAAAATTATGCAAACTCTGACATGTTTCATTCAATGATTTGTCCTTAATTCTTTTCTCCATTATGACTATATGTGATGCCTCAACTCTTTTGCCCATAATGACCACATATGGCGCCTATATGAATATCAATGGAGACATCCTCAAAGCATCAAATTTTGTCTTGATTGATACGGCCAGGGTCGTCATTTGTATTTAATATCGGTAAAAGGAGGAAGGGGGAGTCTATGGGGAAAAGAGCTGAGAGAATGCACATTCTGATGGTTTAATTTCAAATTCAAATAAATTGTAGTGATCAGAGCCTGAATGGTGAAAATTTTTTACTAAATAAATACTTCTGCCTCAATTACATTACATCTCAAAAATGTCTCACTAGTATAATGTCTTCAGTCTGTTTTTTCTTTTTTTTAAACCCCACCCACCCGAAGGGATAATGTGAGGGTATTGTGATCGACAGTTTATGTGTTAGTTTATTGTTGCTGACATTTGGCACCACTGTTACTGTTCTGTTCAAGCTTTTGTCTGTCTGTTTGTTAGTCTGTGGGTTCACACTCTTCAGGTTGCTATTTCACCTTTATTACTTTCTTTCATAGGTTATCTTATTTTGGAGGATCCTGGACCAGAGATCTGTATTTTTTTGTGAAACTAGGTTAAAGGTTAAGATCAAGGTCACCAAAACGTCCAAAACGCATATTGGTTCATAACTTTGGTTTTAATTGAGATATAGACTTCAAACTGATGCTGTTCTATTTGTGAAGACAATGTGGTCCTGACGGTTATGGATTGGGATGACGAGTACGTCAAAATTTTCGACTTTTGCAAAAATCATTATTGTCAACTTTGTTATTTAGCCTTTCGGTTGATTAGCTCACACACAAAATTTCAGCGCTAATATCGACAACACTGAAAGAACACTTGCATGGCTGGGAACTACAAAATGTAGAATAGAAATATTAAGGCCCTCTCTTTGGAAAAACTGAAGCTACACTAAGGATTTTTGGTAAAATTGAATGAGCCCTGAGTAAAGGAGATGAAACAGAATTATCATGCTAACCTTTTTGTAGAAAACTGAAGGAACATTGGAATTTTGGGAACTATGATTCAAATTTAGGCAACAGTGAAAGGAGCACTGACTGTTGTTGGCAAAAAGAAAGAAGTCCTGATGAAAATGGGCAAAAATGGAATGATCACCTACTTTTAGGCAAAACTGAGAGAGTTCGGCCTGTGAAGTAGGAAAAACTGAGCAACACAGACTATGCAAAACTGGAGGAATGTCAACTCACATGTTGTCTACATTGAATTAGTATGGGCTAATTTTGATGAACCTGAAACAATGCTGGCAAAATATGTATTTATATAGCGCGTTTCAAGCTTGCAGCA
The DNA here is from genome assembly GCA_029692085.1 of Gymnothorax javanicus. Taxonomy (NCBI): domain Eukaryota; kingdom Metazoa; phylum Chordata; class Actinopteri; order Anguilliformes; family Muraenidae; genus Gymnothorax; species Gymnothorax javanicus. Next base: position 14,644,472 of record CM056207.1, on the reverse strand, counting down.
CAAGATACTTTACAGCAGCAGGGAAACTAAATTAAAAGTGGGTTGAAACTAATAGATAAATGCATCACATGAAATGTACAGTGTTGAATAAGAATTAATGCGCAAATTCAATTAAATGGAATAAAGAGATAGGAAAAAAGGTGATTTTTTTTAACGTAATACAACCCTAAATGGTTTAAAACACAAGCATTGAAAGTAGGGACAGTCGCAGATCTACTATTGACTAGTGGTCTGTTCTAGACTCTAGGGGCCATCACAGCTAATGCACGATTGCCCTTTGATTTTAACTTACTGGTAACCTGCTCAGGAAAACCACAACTGGGGTAAAGCGTGACATGGGCTTAGTCCTAGTCAGTAATGTAGCCGCCAAATTATGTGCCACTTGGAGCTAGGCCAAAGTTTGATGGTTGAGGCTTGTTGACAAAGCATTACAGTAATGTAGACATGAGGAAATCAAAGCATGTATAATTGAAAGTATCCTCAGAGGAATGGGCAGCCCTCACTTTAGCAGTATGGTTCAGAAGGGAAACACTGTACTGAACAAGCTTTTTTTTTTGCGCTGTGCTCAAAATTTTGGTTTGTATCACATCACTCCAAGATTTCCAGCCAGTGGTTTAATTTTTAGAAGCTTGGAGAGAGACGGCCAAATAAATTTGTCCAACAATGCAGTTCCATTTTCTATACACAGTATTTGATGCATACAGAATTGTCAGCATAGTAGTGTAAGGACATGTTATGAAGCCAAATGGTAATGCATGAGGAAAACCATATTGGTCCAACAATGGCGCCTTGAGGTAGACCGCGCATCGCTGAATCAGAGGATTCTGAAACGGAATTTCTTCTTGTTTAAGTAGGATGAGAACCAGTGCAGGGTCAGAGATCTAGACCCTGTGTTTCAATCTGTGGACGAACTGAAAGTCTGCAGACTTGGCAAACCCAGAAGGGAAAGAGAACACTGAATATTGGGAATCTTAGGAACTCTAAATTATAGGCCACATTGAAAGCACTGTGGCTAATGTAGACAAAACTGAGAGAGCATTGACTAATGCAGATGAAAATGAATGACGACTGTCTCTGAAGTAAACAGAACTGAGGGAGGTCTGTAGCATTGGAAAAACTGAAGGCCAAATTGAAGGAAAATTAATTTAGTCTTGTTGATTGAGAACTTTTTTGAGCCATTGGTAACTGTGATCATAGATCATAGTTTTTCATGTCTACTAATGGATTATGATGAGCAGCTTTTTCCAAATGAACACAACAGTTGCTCCATGATGTTTCACGGAGTATGTAAGTGCCAGATGCTGCCAAACCCTGTAAAGATGCACCTAGATGAAAGATTGGACAGTGCACTCAACATATTGGGTATTGAATTGTATATTTCATGTGTTTGACAAGATTCAACACTGCTTGTGTATGTCTGTTGTATTAGTAGAATCAATCCTTTCTGAAGGAGCAATGTTTAGTCCTGTTTTAGATGTGGCATCCACTTACTGCACACCCACCAACTGAAACATGAAGTATGCACGCTGTACATGTGTGGGTAGCTGTGACAATGACGTTTGAGATGGGTTTCCTTGAAAGATGTTGCTCAGCGCAAGGTCTATAGTGTGTTTAACAAACCAGCTTCTGCAAGATCCATTCCAAATGTCTGATGCTGTTTCTGGCTGCTGTTGCTCATTTCAGTGTGTGCATATATTATCAGTCATTCGTTCAACACAGTGTGATACTGATTGGGGATCACTCTAATTGTTTCATATCACAAACTTTTACACACAGAGCCACTTTGAAAATGTTTCATTTCCTGCTCAAACTCCTCTGTCACCTGTCTATTCTGTACTGATATATCCATGATCGTTTTAAATATTATATTTTGAAATTCCCATCTGTCCCTCAAGAAGGTGATTCAATTTAACCAGGCTGTGTAACATCTTATTAAATTATTTTATTAGTGGCATGTAATTGATAATAATGTATCAGCAAATGCCAATGATCAAGTCTTCTAAAGTTTTCTCTCTGAACATTATCTGGCCGAGCAGATGTGTGTAGGACTAAGTCCACTCTCTTTCAAGTCTGCAAATAAAACTTCCTCCTTTCACTAACTTAGTTTCTGTGTTTCTCTTTTTGACTTCCCTGTCATTTCTTCAGTAACAGTTGTTCTCAAATACATTTCATTGCAGGATTGCAGAAATTAAAGCTTAATAGACCTATATGCTAGCCTGCCATTCTCTGAAAATACCAGAAGATGACTGTTGCATTCTCCTAACATGCTGCAGCTTGAGTAAAGCATAGTCAGGCCTTCACTGTGCTTTTATAATGTAGTTGACGTAACTGACTGTGCAGCTGCTTTGCTGTCATTAAACAAGGATCATCTTAATTTGTACAATGCACAAAAACCCCATTAGCTAATTAACTAATTAAAGGTTGTGCTATTGCACAACTATTGAGGGAACTAGCCCTCAAACTCGACATTTTCTGTCCAATAAATCAACAACACTTGTGACTCGGTAAAAATGTAACTGGCCTCCTGTTCCTCCACATGTAATACTTGCAATGTATTCTTCAGTGGAAAATTTTGTAATATGCACATTACTAATCTTAATATTAAAGAGATATTAATAGGATTGCCCCACTTAATTTACATTCTGTTTATACTTTGTTTTTTGAGTCCTCATTTGTGTTATATGTGCAGTACGTGTGTGCATATATATACATTCCTGCATAAATAGGTGGGCGTGCACACACTGATGAGCCAAAACATTACAACCACTTACAGATGAAGTGAGTAACTTTGATTATCTTGTAACAATGGCACATGTCAATCCTCCGGGGATATATTAGACATCAAGCACAGTGTCTGTTCTCGTAGTTGAGAAATGGGCAGACCTAAATGTCCTAGCAGTTTTTACTATCTGTAGGTTTTCATTTTGACCCAATTTGGCGTATCTGACAAATGGTAACTCGATGAGCTCTCGCTGTTGAATGCAGTGAGCTCAGGATTGGAGGCAAAAAGTACAGCACAGCGGATTTCCAGGAATAAGGTTCAGCAGGCTTCAATGAAAGGAAACTTTTTTTCTTTTTTTTTATCCAGCTAGGGTAAAATACCAAACCGAGGGGATTGCTATGGTATTGTGGTTGGTAGAACATTGCCAGCACACCAGAAATAACCAAGTGGATAAAATCTGGCTCTTTTCATGTTTTAGTTGTGGGTTGTCACTCAGGTGCCCCCTTGGTTGGCTCCAGCATGTCATTAAGCTCCCATTCTCATCAGCAATGTGGTCAGAATTCTATGCCAATATTTTTTAAGATTGGTTGAAAATCCTGCCATACTGCAGATCTCCTACATCAGTAAGGAGACTGCGCTTCCCTTTTTTTTAATCTCGCCACCAGCAGATTTGGTAAGTTATTGTAGTATATGGTCAAAAGCAATACGGTGGACAAATTGGGAGCAAGTTGCATTACTCCACCATACGGAGTTTCTCCTTCACCCTAAAGGGGGTTGTATTTCCCCTTTGCTCTTACACCAGGAGTTATCAAATCTGGACCTTAAATCCACATCTTGCCCTAGTTTTCTTTTCTCCCTGGAAATAAACTAATTTAACTGAACAATTGGTGCTGAACAATTGATTCATCACACTCTTTACTTCTGACTCTCAGGTAGAAGGAAGTCCAGCAGTTCTCAGACCTCGAGGGCTATGATTTGATGATCCTTGGCAAACCTCTTTCAAGTTGCCGTATTTCTTCCAGTTTTTCCGACGTTATTAAGCCTTGTTTCCACAAAGCTGTTTACTTCACATTCAAACAGTTATTTTTGCGCTGTCATTGTCAAAAGTTGAGGATGGTACCAAAAGAACCATTCCTATCAGTCCAGTTTTTTTTTTTTTTTTTACCCCTCTGTTAAGGTGTCCTGATCCATTGCTGGAAGGCAGAGCTAGCAACACTGCAGTCCACTGATTGGTTAAGAGAGAATAGTCACTCTTGCTTGAGGAAGGATGCAGTTGACATGGCTATGACCATCCGGGAACAACCCCGCCTACATTTAAGAGCACGATCTTTGGTGGAAACACAAACCACTTCTAAGACTCAGGAACCGTTCTTTACAAATTGCTTACCGGTTCTCAAGGCATTGTACCAAAAAAAAAAAATTGATGGAAATGCAGCCTTGTAAGCCATACTACTTCCTGGTTCTCTTGCTTTTGTTAGGAAGCTACACTACCCATTTCCTGTACTAGTATAAAGACTGTATTTCTTGTTTCACTTTTACTGGTTAGGAGACTTCACTACCCTTGTTTCTCTGACACCAGTCTGGGGGCTGTAATGTTCATGTTTCTTGTATGCTACTTAAAGGGCATTCACATTTTTGTTAACTCCACTTATTTTGAATTCAGCCACTGGACTTTGTTTGCAGTCTTCTCATAAGCATTAGTGTGCTATTTTCCATTTCATCCTTTAGCTACCTGCAGAGTCATCACAGGGTTCCAGAATTTAGATTATTTAATAAAGAGGCTCTCAGCATAGTTTCTGCCTCAATATCCTCTGTTATACATCCTCTGGTTCTGTATTATATTCTAAATGTGATCTTACACAATTAGCGAAACCCAAAAAGCATAACATTCCAAGAATGTGTTCCAATTTATGGCCTGAGGGCATTGCCAATGTTGAGTGGTGTGAACTTCACTTTGTTGATCTGAGTGTGCGAGTGCGTATTTTTGTGTGTGTGTGTGTGTGTGTGTATGTGTCTTATCTTGCATGGGTTTTATGAAATTTTAATGATTCATATTAGTCACTGACTACCATTCTCAACTGCGTTAACACCTTGTTTACAATGTGTTCACAGATCAAGGCAAAAAACTATGACAAAGTTGAAAAGGTGAGTGACTTGAATCCATGTAAATGTACAGCACTACTGACTGTGTGAAAGTATTAGCTGTGAGTGACCTCGCCCAATGCATATATACTGAACCCTCAAGAATTATTGGCACCTTCAGTGAAAATGAGCAAAATGGTTGACAAAAATGTCTTTGCTCCTTATTCCCTTGGTATATCGCTCAAAATATTCACAAAAATCTTCTCTCTGAAGTGAAATTATTGAAAGAAAAAAATGATAGCATTAAATATTTTTCTCCAACATGTGGGCCACAATTATTGGCACCCCTAATAAATCCTATGATTAAAATCTACCTGAAGTATTAGTCCAGTCAAATTTTATATTTTGAAGTAAACCTGTTTTATTTGGAACTTTCTTGTTTCACTGGGATATAAACAAGATGACACAGGTCTCATTCCATCAGTCATTCATCACTATGGGAATGACCTGAGAACACACTGACAATGTGCGACCTTAGAATTACAGGGTTCTAACTGACATTTTGGTCAAAATTGAGTTAACCATTGCACATAATGATTAATTATGGGTATTCAATTCATTTGGTAAATTGGGTTCAGATCAGAATGATAAAGTTCCAGTTCCCTAAGTGTACACTAAGCGGCCAAACTTTGCAAGCAAATTCCTCAAAACATTGTAAATGTTAGTGAGAACCGTGTAATTCTAAGGTCTGGAATGTGATGAAAGGTTTTTCAGCTGTGTAAATCAGGAAATGCACATGAGAAAATCTCTAAACAGTTGAAAATACCCATTTCCATCATCAGGGCAATAATAAACAAGTTGAAAGTGACCAGAGATGCTAAGAATTAGCCTGGAAGAGGAAGTGTGTGTACATGGACCCATGCACTCTGAAGAGGATGGTTTGACCAGTAAAAAAATACCTCCAAGCATCATTGCTGGACAATCGCAAAGATTAGTTGAGTCTTGTGGCCAGAAAGTCTCCAAAGCTACCACCTACAGTACCAGTCAAAAGTTTGGACATACCCACATTTTTCTTAGAATACATGTTAAATAAAGAAATAATCAACCATTATTTTGGAAAAAAAATATCTAATTTTTAAATCTATCAAACTAACCAGCACTTGTCATATCTGCTGAGCGTACTTACATATTTTTTTTTTTTTTTTTTTTTTTTTTTATAAGGGCAGTCTTATGGCCATAAGGAGTTTGCTGCAGTGCAGCCCTGTCTAAGTTCCCATAAATATGTTGCAGTTGCGGTTTGATTTTCATTGACCTTTTTGCCCAATAAGTCCCAAAATGGCTTGACTTTAATTCGTCCGTTGGAAAATGGAAGGAGCTTGTCTGTGTGTTCACTTTGCAAAATATGGCTTCTTTGAGAATTCCAAAACTTTGAACTCTATTCAAACAAGTAAATTATTCTCTTAATTTCTGGCTGTTTACCTCTCACAGGATTCCATTTGAGATTATATAGGCAAGTTGAACCATTCAAATTTCTCTGAAAACAGAGTGCTGTGATGTTAGCAAAGTGTGTCCAAACTTTTGACTGGTACTGTAAAATACCACAAGTTGTTTGGAAGCGTTGTCTGAAAAAAGCCTGTGCTGACAATGAACAAAAAACTGAAGCGCCTGCAGTTTGCCACTGTTCCTGGTAGTTTCAATGGGACTGGATTATATGGTGAGATGAGACCAAAATGGAGCTTTTTGGTAACCGATATCAAAGCTGGGTTTGGCGTAGTCTGAAAGATGGCCATACAAAGAAGCACTTCATACCAACTGTGAGGTATGGTGGTGGATCTTTGATGTTGCGGGGATGTTTTTCTTCTAAAGGCTCTGGACATCTTATTACCATGCATGGTATCATGGACCCCATAAAACACGCGCAGATTTTGAATGGAAAGTTGAAATGGTCCGTGGTTGGATGTTTCAGCTGGGCAATTATTTGAAGCACACAAAATGGGTCAGTGATTGCAGAATGGTTTTGCCATGGCCATCACAGTCTCCTGCCGATGAAGTCTTAATGCTGAAACGAATATGTCTTGTACTGCCCATGCCATGATGAAAGCAACTGAAGGACATTTCTGTGAGTGCCTGGGAGTTATTTTGATTTTGACTATAAAGAACTTTCCATGATTTTGCACCTGGTAACAAATATTGAGTTTGAGTAGGGCCTGTACCCATTCTTATCGACATCAGTCTCCTGACCAAAAAAACCTATTGAAAATCTGTGGAATGATCTGAAGAGGAGAGTCCGCAAGTGTCAACCTTGGAATCTGAAGATTCTGGAGAGATTCAGTCGGGAGGAGTGGTCGCTAATCCCTTGCCATGTGTTCACCGAGCTCATCACACATTGTGGAAGACTCAGAGCTGACAAAGGGAGGCAGCACGAAATATATGATGGAGTGTCAATAAGTATGGCGCACATTTTTGTGAAAAATACTTGTTTCATGGTAATTGTTTCCTTCAATTACGGTTGCATTTTTGTGAATATTGCAAATGAAAGATCAGGGGAACAAACAGACATTTTGTCACATTTAGTTTTGCTCATTTTTACTAAAGGGTGCTAATATTTTAGAGGGCACTGTATAAGCAAAGGGAGAACTTCTACAAAAGGACAATATGCCTACCAATGTACAAAGTAGGTTTATAACTCAATTTTGGCACCTCCCTCCCCGAGCTAATGGCCTCATCTAATCCCTCCAGTTTGATTCAATCAGCCAGCCTATTTATCAACGGGGTCCCCTTGGTACCAGTTCATAAATTGATTTTATAAATCAAAGGAAGAGACAAATCCAATATTCTTCAAAGGGAGGTTGAGTTTCTAAGATAATGTGTGGCAGCTGCGCCCCAATGTGCCTTAACAAGGCGCTCTCCTGAATGGTGAAAATGTCCGCATTAATAAGCTACAACTGTTAGTGTTTTGTCACGCAGACAGGGCAGTGTGCTTCACCAAATTACCCTGGGATGCCCACCCCACATCCAGTGAGTGTGAGAGGTTTGCCTTGGCCATGCTTGACTCACAGCTGTCTATAGAGAGAGTTTGGCCGACTGCTTCATAGGCGCCATATTGTTACTAAGCTATAGGGCAGGGCTATTCAACATTATCCTGCAAGGGCCGGTGTGGGTGCAGGCTTTCATTCCAACTAAGCACTTACACACCTGATACTACTAATCAAGCTCATTAGCAAAGACTCTTGGGGTTGATTAGTGGTGTCAGGTGTGTAAGTGCTTGGTTGGAATGAAAGCCTGCACCCACATCGGCCCTTTCTGGACACGGTTGAATAGCCCTGCTTTAGGGCCTTTGGTACATGAGCCCTATGGCACATCCAGGCTGTAAAGCAGAATTTTTTCGATAGGGGGGTGGTGTTGGTCACTACATAGTGGGGGGGGGGTGGGATGTACGAATGGGTGGTAATTGCCCCCCAATTGGGGGGCGCGGGCAGGGTTTGCTGAATAAATCCCTGGCACACACCTATATTATGAATTTGTGCACTTTATGATAGCCCCCCCCATGTCTGAAATTTAGCACAAATATAATCTGAACCGTGGAGATTACTTTGAAGATTAGAAGCATTCTCAATTTGGGTAGCCATTTTGGGGTCATGTTGCTTAGCAACAGTACTGTGCTTGACAGCCATGATCAAGTCATCACTATAGCAATATTTAGTAAAAATCACATTGATGTGCACTATTATTGAACATATCTTAAGGAATATTGAATATTGCCAGGAATATGTGTACAATGTTACTACAGTGTGGTTATTTACACCAACCAGGGGCTCTGCAAAGGCGAATTTGATCTGTGTGAAGACGCGAAACACTAAACATTGATTGTGACTGTGAATGTGATTTGTCTAATGTTTATGCATTTAACAAAGTTAACAATATTAGATGAAGTTGACTAAAGTCAGGATCGCTTTTTTACAAATAGGATGTAATCAAGGATGTATAATGGAAAAATCCTAAAAAAAAATCACCATGGTGATGCGTGCTATTGTGAAATGGTGACTGATGAATTAATTTTGATCAATCTCTCACCATTTCACAATGGCATGCGTCGCCATGCTCTTGCTCCCGAGCTCAGATTTAGATTTCTTTGTAGCTTGACGAATTTCCTGTTGCTCTTGAGCAAATATGCGAAGTATGCAACACGGCATAGTTGCAAAATGGAAGTTTGATCTTGAAATTGAAGACGACAGCAAGAGTTGGTTTCATAGTTTATAGTCCGTGTAGGTCTACTACATGACGTAGGTCTATCATGACAAGCAGCGAGTGGGGTAACGACATGGCACCCTTGTGTCACATGATGAGCTATTATCCAATCACCGTTCAGGTCGACTCAAACCAGGTCGGCCAGACTCTCTGTAGATGCCTCTGGCTTGGCTGCCCCACCCCTCACTTGAACTTGGGGATTTGCAACATCCTCAATCCCACCAGTAAATGTTTGGCTGTGTGGTGCATTAGACTGACTGAAAAGCCTCAGGCGAATCGGTCTTCAGGGTAGCAGTTACACTGCTGCATTAGTGGTCTGGGCAACACCCTACATTTTGATAAATATGTTGTTATGGAGCAGGTAAACATACCTGCAGGCTAAGGTTTCGTTTTGGTATTGAGGATATGCTGGTGCCCATTTTGTGGAGAGTTTTCCACAAGAAAGATAACTGCTGTGGGCATCTGTCATTACCAGTCTTTTTTACTTTGATCCATGTACCTCATTTGGGATGGTTCCAGAATTTTTCTCAGCACAGTTATCCAGTTATTACAGTCTTTGTTACGCAGCTACAAAATGAAGGATGTGGCCTGGAGTCCTGTGTAATACCTTACCCTCAGCTGTGCAGGCTCCTATCCTCATAGGCCTTTGAGTTGTTCTTACTCGTTGATTCATTTTTTTGTCCTCTTCCAGCTGTTTCAGAGGTGCCTTATGAAGGTGCTGCACATAGACCTGTGGAAATGCTACCTGTCCTATGTAAGGGAGACCAAAGGCAAGCTGCCCAGCTACAAGTGAGTCTTGTTTTTTTTGCTAAATCTAACAAAATGACTACCAATGAATCAAAATTCAAGATTTTTATATGGGTCAACAAAAAATGCACCTTCTTTCGGTGCGGTCATGTGTACGCAGCTTGTAAAAAATCACGCTCGTTCATTCCAATAAAGAGGGCAATCTCACCATTTTTTGGTCACCCTGGGTTCAGTTATGCCGAACTTTGACATGTGAATTCACGTGGCTCTGCAGTGCTCAGCCATAATGTGGCAAGAGGGTGGAGTTGACCCCAAACCTGAATATTTCAGTATGGAATAGATGCTGATATTGGTTGTGTTTTCACCCATTGTGGCCTACTGTTGCGCCCATTTTTGCAATGGCATGCCTCAAAACATTGCCGTTTGTTTTCTTATGTGAGCACATCTTTAGTCAAAAGAATAAACTTGAGAAACAAGTGAATATGTAGTGCTTTGGAGAAATTTGTTTAAGTCTCATGTCAGGACTGGACGAAAGTTAAGACGAATTTTTTATGGCACATTGTTCAGGGACAATTCTTGATCATGCACATATTGGTTAATGTGACAAGAGACCTGTAAAAAAAAGTTAAGTTCTTGAGATCATCTTTTCATTCTGCATCCTTTCCTTTTCCAGAGAGAAAATGGCTCAGGCCTACGATTTCGCCCTGGACAAAATTGGAATGGAGATAATGTCGTATCAGGTATAGGACCATACAATCTCTTTTTTAGCTATACTCCTCAGATTAACATTCCTTCTAAAATCGCTCCTCATCTGCCCTCTTTCAGATTTGGGTGGACTACATCAACTTCCTCAAAGGAGTGTAAGAACACCTGTATTTTGAATGCATTTGAAACATAAAATCACAAATATGCGATTTTAATGTTTATAATTGAAAATTATAATGAACAGTTTGTGACTTGGTTTGTCTCTGTAGCGAGGCGGTGGGCTCTTACGCCGAGAACCAGCGAATCACAGCTGTTCGCCGTGTCTACCAGCGTGGCTGCGTCAACCCGATGATCAACATTGAGCAGCTGTGGAGGGACTACAGCAAATACGAGGAGGTGAGCACGCCTATGGACTCTCCGAGGACTGAACTTGGATCAGCGGACTATGATTACATTGCCATTACATTACCTCATTGCCATCATGCCATATAGATTCCATGAAACGGCACGACTTTGATAGATTCTCGATTTATAGCCAATTTAGATTTTTTTTTTTTTTTTTTTTTACATTTTTAAAAAAGTGAAATAATTCTGTGGGAAGTATTAAGGAGAAATGAATAGGATGACAGGAATGGGAGGGAGAAATATCCTCAGGCCAACTCTTATGGGGTTAATGTTCATCTGCCCAGCTGAGAACAGGACAACTACGCTGCCATAAACTCACTTCACTGAGCTCAATGTAAAACAGCATAATGGAGCATGGCTGCTAAAGGCTAAAGCTTGCAGGGAATGGCAGGCGTCCTGGGTCAGGGATTGCTGCTGCCAGACTTGTGTAATGGTGATGAGGGTTGTGTTTTTGCGGCAGGGCATCAATGTACACCTGGCGAAGAAGATGATAGAGGACCGCAGCAGAGACTATATGAATGCCAGGAGAGTGGCGAAGGTAAGTTCTTCTGCCCTTTTCGCCCTCACACTCGATGACCCTTTCGTTGAAATAGAATTATGTTTGACCGCCCTGACTTGACAAAAAATCGAAAAATGGTCATCATGCCATTATGATTGTACATTTATCAAACTTAATCGGTGTTTGACTTGGGAGATGGTGACCGTTCGTAGAACTGGATAAGAACTTTTATAGATTGTTATAGAAATTAAACAGGTAGTTTCCTGACTCCTTGCATACCTCTCTTGAAAGAAAGTTTTGAAAGCATAAGACATAAGAAGTGAAATAAAAGCAACTTTCAAATAAGAAAACTGTAGCTGAATGATTAACAGAGGATTTAAAAGGAGGAAAAGTGGGATTGTAAAGTGACTCTTTATGTGAAATTTAACATATTTTCAGGATAAGGTCTATCGATTCATTTCATAATTGGTGGTGGGACCAATGTGGTTCCTTTTCAACCAACGCAGAACCTGCTCTGTTGTGGTTTAGGCATTTAAAAGTTGAACTGTTTAGAAATAAATTGGTGCCTAACCTAAAGAGTTAGTTCCCGCTCCAAAACTAGGTGACTGCTGGACCGGTAAGGGAAACTCTGATGACATAGTGAGTGAGCAATTCACATCCAGAGAACGTGTTGAACATGTTGGCTCATTAGCTGGACAGCATTTTGTTTATCCTTTATTTATGAAATGAAAATGGTTTGCAAATCAGTGTTTTTGTTGATCCATAAAGAACCGTATGAGATCTTATTATGGGGCGTAAAATCATTGGTGACCTCTCAGTTACAATCTGTGCTATGGAAAAGCATAAAGAATGGGACGGGGTGTGCTGGTGTCCTGCAGGAGTACGAGACCGTGATGAAGGGGCTGGACAGAAACGCCCCGTCAGTGCCGCCACAGAACTCGCCCCAGGAGGCGCAGCAGGTGGAGATGTGGAAGAAGTACATCCAATGGGAGAAGAGTAACCCGCTGCGCACTGAGGACCAGACCCTCATCACTAAAAGAGGTGGGTAACCACTGTCGTGCTGATCCCAGGTCAGGCTCTCTTGGGTGTGCATCCCTTTCTCGTGACCTGTCTTTGTAGTACAGCTGGTCCGAGTCTCTATCTGCTTGCAGCCAAGTGGTTACTGTGGGTCCTGGAGTGGTTTATTTAGGGCAGGTGACCCAAAACATTTTGGCTGGGAATACACTGAAATCCTTGTGAGGGTCACAGTTGGCATCAGATTGCAGCAGTCACCGTATAATTGATAATCGATATGCGTTATGTCAAATTGGCCAGTTTTGACTTGCAGAAAATTGAGTGACTAAGTGAAATCCCACCCTTGTGGAGTACAACTCACTTATTTTGGTATGGCATTAAACAAATTCATATAGATTAAAAAAACAGTTGAGATTAACTTGAGTTCTTGTGTGTTGGAATGAAGTTGGTGTTGAATGCTGTGAAGACTAACCCTTGCTGTGTTCTGTAGCGATCATGTTAGTGTTGAATACTGTAAAGACTAACCCTTGCTGTGTTCTGTTGCGGTCATGTTTGTGTTGAATACTGTAAAGACTAATTGCTGTGTTCTGTTGCGATCATGTCGCCGTTAAAGGCAGTAAAAACTGACGCTCTCTGTGCTCTATTGCAGTTATGTTTGCGTATGAACAGTGCCTCCTGGTGCTGGGACACCATCCGGATATCTGGTATGAGGCCGCTCAGTATCTGGAGCAGTCCAGTAAGCTGCTGGCGGAGAAAGGGGTAGGCAGCACCCACACTGCATCAGTACAGTCGCGAGTCGTAACGCTGTAATACCGCACAGCTCCTGCGGGTGTCACAGCACTAACCGCCTGCGCCTCTCACTCTCCTCCAGGATATGAATAACGCCAAGCTGTTCAGCGACGAGGCCGCCAACATCTACGAACGTGCCATCGGCACACTGCTGAAGAAGAACATGCTGCTGTACTTCTCCTTCGCAGACTATGAGGAGGTGAGCCACACATTAGGGTGAAAACAGAGAAACACTCCAAACTTTACTCTCTCAGTGCAGAAACGCTGCTGTAAATTCTGCAAAAACTATCCGGTGTTTTATTCTCATATTGAGACAAATTTTTATTTTTTGAATTTGTTTTAATTTTTTTTTCTTTTTAAATGAGGCAAAATATTGCAAATATTTGGACTTTGTTCATGATGTTCTGATTAAGGATGAAAATTTAAATTGTTACACTTGCAGATGCTTGAAGGAAGTTTGATGTTCTGTTATGTAGAATACAGAGGTTTGGTCTTTATAACAGGACTTACCAGTTTGCTGTGCAGCCCTGCTGGCTATGGAAGATTCATACTCTTTTTTCAGTCTCTGCGTGATCTTCTTTCAGTGGATATTTGCATGTGTTTTTACTGTTTTTGGTATAACTGTGGTTGTTTCAATTGTGCCTGACAACTAAACTCACATATTTTTATCTGGCTTGTCCCCTCCAGAGTCGAATGAAACACGAGAAAGTGCACAGTATATACAAGCGGCTGCTGGCGATGGAGGACATAGACCCAACGCTGGTAGGGCTTTCGTTTCGAAAAACTGTGCTGTGGCCTGCTAGTCTGTCAAAAAAAAAATCACTGCACTTGCCTTCGCATAACCTACAACATGTTCAAATGAAAGAAGGGCGTCTATTGGGCATTTGCTGGAAATAAAAATTGAAACAATAGTAAAAGCTATGAAAAGCAACTTAGTGTGAATGGTCAAATTTTTTTCCATGTGGCTTGCCAGTGGAGATTCACAATTCCTTGTGGTATTTTTTTGTGCAGGAAATGCATATACATTCTTCCTCATCATTTCTCATATTCTGTACATTTTACTGTCCCTAGGAAGATGGGATATTATTCTGGAAATTTATTTCCTTTATTTTTGTAAACTAGCCTCAAAGTTTCCCTTCTGTTTTGCAGTCTTATGGCAAAATGGATGCTTTGATACTTCGGTTGTACATTGCACACATTTCACACTCATTATCTGCACTCTTTATTTTAGAGTCCTATTATGGAGCAATAATTAATTTGAATGCTCTCAGGAAGCCACTGCTGGTCTGCTGGCTTTTGTTTTCACTCAATAAAATAAGAACTGGTTAAGACCCACGGCACTAGCGGAGACAAGTTTAATGCGTCATAAAAATGTAACAAAAACACTCTGACTTTTCCGGGCTAGGGCTGTAGACCCCCAATCCAAATCTGTGACTGTGTATTGTAGAGCCATTCTACAAATCACTTGTACAAGTGATTGGCAAACCCAGGCGATCATTTTCCACTGATTGTACTGTTAAGCTATTCCCAGGTATTTGAATCGCTGTAATATGTGTTGACTAATATAAGAGAATGTTGTTTTTAATTTGCTCTCTCCATTCATACCAACTGTAGGTTTACATCCAGTACATGAAGTTTGCAAGGAGGGCGGAAGGAATCAAATCGGGCCGGACGATCTTCAAGAAGGCTCGTGAGGACGTGCGGACGCGGCACCACGTCTATGTCTCGGCTGCTCTGATGGAGTACTACTGCAGCAAGGTTAGGGACTGATGCGTATCTGTGAATATCTGTCTGCCTGTAGCCAGTCCAACAGCAGTAATACCAGTCTCTGACACTGGTCTGTGTGTTTGTTAACATGTACAGTGTAGTGGAATGGCTAGGGATTAAACTGAAACATGCAGGGTTGATTCCCTGGTAGGACACTGCTATTGAACCCTTGAGAAAGATGCTTAATGTTGCATTGCTACAGTACACTGTATATCTTGCTGTATGCGTAGGTACTGTGTAAAAATGCAAATACTATATAAGTCACTGGATAAAGCGTGTCTTCAAGGTGCGTGATGAAAGTTTATATTTATCTGAATTGAGTTTCAAAACTTAGATCATTAAATGGATAGATGAGTGAATTGCATAGTTTCTGTTTTATTCTTTGATATAAATCTTGATCCATTCTCATGTTTGATATAAAAGTTACTTAAACTACTTCAGTCCGGTTTTAGTCCCCAGGTGTATTCTTGCTAAAACCTTAACTATGGTTTATATTTAATAGAATCACGTTCCATGAAATTTGAGCCTTGACGTTTTGTAACCAAGTGACACGCCAATATTATTCAGTCTGGATTTCTATGAGCAATAACTTCAAATCAGAGCAAACCGTGTCTTGCAGCTTGAACCAAAATTAAAATCTTTTCTTAATGGGAAGTATATCAATTCTGTGTTGAACTCCCTGGTGTATTTGACGATAGCTTTTAAATTTTTATTTTAAAAAAATGAAGGATTTTGAATTTTTATTTAAAAAAAGCATCACTATCAAAGATGTTTATCTTCACTGTAGCAGCTGTTTTAAAAAGGCTGTGATATTAAATAAGGTTTATGTAGTTTTTATTTCTTCCAAAGAAGCTATTTGGAGTTCAAACTTCAATTTGCTTCCCCTGAAATAATAATAATCTTATATTTACTTCTAAAATTTTTTACAGGATAAATCCGTGGCCTTTAAGATATTTGAGCTCGGCCTGAAAAAATATGGCGACATACCAGAGTATATTCTGGCGTATATTGATTACCTCTCTCACCTCAATGGTAAGGCCTGTAATTTTTATTTTTATTTTGTTGCTATACTTCTCTTGGCAAAGCCACACCTGAGCAGATTGTTGAATGACTTCAGTCGTCCTGCGCCTGTATTGATTGCTCTTTGCTGTTATTGTTTATATTATGAAAATTTGAGCTTTGGCGTGGTTCAAAGTGTAGAGATTGCACAATGCATTTTATGTGCTGATGGAGATGGGTATATTTAATTTGGACGAGTTACAAAAGTTGCTGAACTGACAACAAATGGCTTTTTGAAGCCCCTTATCAGCTGGCCCGCATGCAGCCTGATAAAGAGTCTCTCTTACTTGAGGGTTGCGGGGAAACGACGTTTGGTAAATAATAGGGAGCCAGTGTGGCATTCTGAGCTTGGTGAGGTGAGCATAATGGTTTATTTTTCCTCCTCATCTGTTTTTTTCCTCTCCACGGCAGAGGACAATAACACCAGGGTTCTGTTTGAGAGGGTGTTAACATCAGGAAGCTTGCCTCCTGAAAAATCTGGGTAAGGAAAACAATTTTTCTCGAAAGCAAACATTTATTATTGATAATTATGTTTTGTACTCGTACAATTAATCCAGCCCTTGCCTAAAAACAAATCTGATGAGAATGGTAGCTTGGTAGCATCCTTCCATTTTTGTGTGGAAATTGAGAACTGTATTTTGGTACCCATTCTCTGTGGACTCTAAATGTGATGTTCCTTCATTTGTTTATACCGGTGTGTGTTACAGCGAGATCTGGGCCCGGTTTCTGGCATTTGAAAGTAACATTGGCGACCTGGCCAGCATCTTGAAAGTTGAGAGGCGGCGGTTCACGGCCTTTAGGGAGGAGTATGAGGGGAAAGAGACCGCCCTGCTGGTGGACCGATACAAGTTCATGGACCTGTACCCCTGCTCTCCTTGTGAGCTCAAAGCTCTGGGCTACAAGGTAGGAGCACAGTTTTGTGTCAGAGAAAAAAGGTTTTGTTTTGCATAAGCTGAATGGAGCAAAGTTTGAATCACATTTGGCACTATGCCTTGGAGGAAATCATACAATTTTGTCTGTAAGTACTCTGCACAGCCAAAGCTTCTCTTTAGTTGCACAAAATTAGGGATTCTAGTCCTGGAGGGGTGCAGTATGTTTTTTGCTAATTCCATTCAAGTTGCAGCCTGTTTCGGCCATGGAATCAAGGTTTTCTGACTCTTAAACCAATAAGTAACTCCAAATTGAGCGCAGAAGTGCAGGAACCGTCAAAAACTAATTGAAACCAGGAGAGGGGAGATAAGTAATTATTTACTTTGGCCATTCAAGTGATCAATGTGACTTCAAGCCACTGCTGGGTGGCCTTTTCCTAAAATCTGTACTTCTAGGATATGAACCCCATTTCCTGTTCTTTATGACCTAAATTCTGACCTGTATTGCATGTCGAACAGAATTGTACAATCCTCAGGTGCAAAAAGTGCCCAGGTTTTTGCTTTACGCCATTTTGTATTGTCTGAGTAAACAAGTATTCCCCTGTATTAATTTCTCCATGTGCTCAGTATGTTCGCTCTCTGTCCATGTCCTTTTGCAGGATGTGTCTCGTGCCAAACTGGCCGCTCTGATCCCGGAGGCGGTCGTAGCCCCATCGGTGCCCACACTGAAGGACGAGGCCGACCGAAAACCCGAATATCCCAAACCCGACACCAACCAGATGATCCCCTTCCAGCCCCGACACTTGGCGCGTAAGTTGCGCACGACTCCAGATAGCTAACACATTCTGCTGGGTCTTAAGGCGTGTCTGCCAAAGCAAATGGGCTGGGTTTTTAATACAGGAGCCTTGATATCCGCTCTGACCTGCCCTAATGTAACTCTCATTTACCCCCCAGCTCCAGGACTGCACCCCGTTCCGGGGGGAGTGTTCCCTGTGCCCCCTGCTGCAGTCATCCTCATGAAGCTGCTGCCCCCGCCGACTTGTTTCACGGTCCGTCACGCCGTTTATGACACAACACATCTTCTGTAAAGCCCCTGTAACACTACGAATCCTGCAATGCCCCTGAGTTAACACCATTCTCACTAAGAAATGGAAAGATACAGTTTTTCTGCTGTCACCTAGTGCTATGTATACAGTAACAGTACTGCTCCAGAGAATGACTGCTAATGGGTCTGCTGCTCTCTTCCACAGGGACCTTTTGTTCAAGTGGACGAGCTGATGGAGTCCTTCAGAAGGTGTACGCTTCCAGAGAGTGAGTTCCTTCACCCTTTCGCACAGAGGGATGGACGGCAGGCTACTTGGCACTCGTGTGAACATTTTCGATTTAATGGCCACTCAGCTGAAGGACTACTACTGCTTGGCAGCACCATCAATTAGTCTAAGTGTAAATTTGTTGCATACACATGATGAAACGTCCTCTAAAGGGTCTGCTCTGGCCCCTCTAATGGGAGGCAGTGTTATATATTTCAGGAGGAAAAATCCCTTAAGTATATGGTCTGAATGTGAATGGCATAGCTGTTCAGTACAGGTGTTATCTGCAGCTTTCTGACTGGCGGACCCCTTCCTGCTGCATGTAGGAGTGAATGAAGTTGTGAATACTTTGATTGCTCTCTGACTGGCTGCTGTCTGCAGGTGTGGATGTTGCTGTGGTTACTTGGGTTCTATACGCGTGTCTGATTGGCTGACCCAACCTTGCTCTTCGTAGGTGTGGACCTTGCAGTGGAGCTGATCACAGGGCGGCAGCCTGATCTGGCCAGCGAGGGCAACGGCCCATTAGATCACAGCGCCATCATCACAAAGTCGCTGAAGCGGCCAAACGCCGACTCGGACGAGGAGGAGGACAAGGGTGCTGTAGCGCCCCCCGTGCACGACATCTACAGGGCTCGTCAGCAGAAGAGAATCCGATGAGCCATTGCCGCACAGGGGATTGGCAAGTGCTTTTCGCCCATCCCTCCCCTTTTCAGCCGGCATTCGATCACAGATCACTCTCCAGCACACTGAGAGACTCTGAGCCTTACTTCCTGAACCCTGGGCCTCTTCTCCACCCGAAGCATTAAGGCCTCCGAGTGCAAACCGTTTGTCTCCTCCTCATCTGGCTCCAACCCTCGAGGCACATCAGCCAGACCATTTTTTCCATTCTTGTGGATTGGGAAGACGGGGATGCCGTTTTCGTCTCTGTTTTGCCTACAGGCTCGCCCTTCTCGCATGTCGACATCTTTATTTTTTTGTTGTTTTTTAACAGTTTTATTTTTTAAAACTGGATGGCTACACTGTACAAAGTTTTTAATGACAACCCTAGATTGAACAAATTAACTTTTTTTTTTTTTTTTCCCCAATGCGTAGTTCTGATGTAAATTTGTGAAACCGACTCAGTGTTTCACGTTCAACTGGAGTAAACATTTCCTTCTAATAAAAAGGAAATTTAAAACAATGATGGGGATACTTGTTTATTTGTCATTTGCTGTTAGTATTACGCGACACAGGTTATCACATAAGCAAATACACAACTCTTTCAGTGGTCTCTCAAGTGACAGCCCAACAGCATACCTTCACCTACACTGTAGATGGAACAGTCCAGAAATAATTACCAAATGGCTTCGGCCCACATGAATGTTCTGCAAAAGCAGCAGCAACAGCAAGCCACATTAAATAAATATTAAATATCTAAAATAATGTTATACTGTAAGTCATGACAATAAAACCTTAATAATTAGTTACGTAAACCTTAAACAAATCAAGCAATTCTCCTTTCATCTGCACTACCAAGAAAAGTAGTTTGTAACAAAGAGAATCAGTCCTCTCAGAGCAGTATCAAATCTATCGAAGTCCTCTGAAAGCCAAATGGACACAAAAAATATTCAATGTAAATGAGCAAAGTATACTATTTGGCACCAACTTAAACAACATTCCCAACTTCTAGACCCTAAATGGATCATGCAAATATTATCCTTTAACCGTTAATTGAGAAATCCACACACTGTCTTCCAATATATAAATCATCTTGCTGATCTAAAACTGAAGCGAAGCATGGAATGTTTGAATGAGGATCATGTTTGCAAACAGTTAGGGTCATAAGCGGCAATGTTAATGCTGTACATTACCAACTTCTACGAAGTACTCAAAGTTACAGTATATTGTAGAGCAACAGGTACTCGCTACATCTCCTTTAAATAGAGCCTTAAAAGTTGGTAACACTTATGCTAGTACACATGGTATGCTGTGTATCACACTCCAGTCCAGTGCTACGTTCACATTATGAAGCTGAAGTCCGATTTTTTGCCTTAATGTGACACAGATCTGATGTTTGCAGGGCTGTGGACGCAGAAAGCTGATCTCATACCCGATCTTCACATCATAATTGAGACACTTTCATACTTGGTCCTAGATCGGATAAAAATCTGATACGTGGCCATGCGACATGAATGAGAACTGTCAGATCAGAATCCATGTGGCTTTTTGCCTGTATGCATGTGCTGAGCGCAGTTTTAAAGACTAAAAAGCAAGCCGTCTGGGTTTTGTCACCTTCTCAACCTCATCAGGTACCGCTAACAAACAGTTTGCCATCCTACAGGGCAAAATACTATACATACATCAGTTTTTAATACCATGAGCACTGACACAGATGGCGTTTTTTCATTGTTGGTGACGCAGATGACTCGAACAAAAACTAATCAATGTTCTGATGTCTGCCATTTTGGAAGACAATTGGGTTCACATTACAGATGGATGTGGATACCTTGAAATTATGAATTTGAATTTTTAAGATGGGCAAATCAAATCTGATCTGATCAAAAGAATCAGAATTGAATGACGAGGCTTGTAATGTGAATGTAGCGCTGGAATGCAGCGGAGCCCAGGCCTTGATGGCAAGCCATGTTATGAATAAATACTTCAAGTTACTCACGTGAGGAAAAGCAAAAATGGAGAAGAAAAAACAAGACAAATTGCTTTTGCACCGTGTCTAGTGCTGTACTTTGAAGACTGATCTAAGTAGGATCAATATGATTGGATGCAAAGATCATAGATGAAGAACTTGTTCAGATGAGCGAGAAACCGCAATAGAACAAAATAAATACTATGTCTGAATCATGGAATCCCACCCAGGGAGGTGGGCCCTTTTTCACCTCTTGTAGTTACTTGAATTTCCATTTTTTGTGATTCAAATGTATCGGCTTCAACTCCCTTCAGTAGCATTTTTTTCACATCAGGTTTTCAGTCCTCATTTATTTTGCTCATTTATGAACGTACCAGGAGGCGCTCAATTGTTCAGCCCCTTCTTGGTCTCATCAGTGATCTAGAACGCAACAAGAAATCTGGAAAATGTAGAACGAAAATGCACTACTCAACAACAGCCGAGCAGAGCGCCACACCATGAAAAGCCTCATGCTTGTGCAGTGTGTTAGCAGAAAAAAATGACTTTCTTGGTTTATAAAGCCACAAGCATCAAGAACAGAGGTGGGATATAAAATGGTATATTCTTCTGCACTTTCAAAGGTTTTCTGATGGTCAGTTCCATTAAGGGGGGGCAGTAATGGTTTTAAATCTAGTGATTGGCAGAACCTCGGACATGAAGGCCAGCCCAACAGAGATGAACAGCGGTTCTTGGAGTCTCCTCAGGTGAGGGCGGGACCTGGAACAGGAGACTCCTCCCCCTTTATGATGTCCTG
This sequence comes from Gymnothorax javanicus, assembly GCA_029692085.1. Taxonomy (NCBI): domain Eukaryota; kingdom Metazoa; phylum Chordata; class Actinopteri; order Anguilliformes; family Muraenidae; genus Gymnothorax; species Gymnothorax javanicus. The sequence goes on along the minus strand of CM056207.1, from coordinate 14,622,840 downwards.
CAGGATCCGCTGATAATACGGAGCAAACACCAGCTTGTTGTAGTTGATCAGGCGGCTGAACTTGATGGCCACCTCCTCCAGCTCTTTCTGAATGGGTGCCAGGCCTCCTGGTAGGGCTGTGGGACTCTCCCTCTGGCTGGACTCCAGGAACCCAAGCAGATAGGTCTGTACCCGTGAGTCTAGGACAAGAAAAGGGGGAGTTCAGTTGGGGGTAAGGGACAGGCAGAAACGCACCCCAATAAGATCGCATTCACCAAAACCCTTCAAAATCAAAGTCTATGGCCAAAAAACCCACCCCGTATGAAACATTCTCAGACCATCTTAAATCAAGAGGCATCAGGAGTGGGCGTATCCCCCCCGGCCCCACGTCATCAACTTCAGGTTAGCAGAAGGCACCACTTCAGTTATGATTAATGGGCACACCAAGTTAAAAACATTGAACGGTTTTCAAGTCATGCTCCGGAAACGAAATGTTCACGGACGGATGGACGGGCAGACAGACAACCGCACCCATGACTATATCCCCCCGCATTATATACCAGGGGGATAGTAAAAAGCATTAAAAATATAATTAAAGCAATTCATGCCGACACACCCCTTCTGCCAAACCCCAATAACAAATATATAAGGAACTGAAATAAACGGTTTTCTTCATTTGGCAGACAGGAATTAAAAGACTGAAATTTAAGACTATTCTGAGACCATAAAATGCAGAGCTCTGGTAATTTTACATAGAATGGCCCAGTAATATTTCGTCGGTCAGAAAAATACAGTTGTATCAAATCACCAGTACTGATCTGGTCAGCTTGATCTAATGGGTGACATTACATGGTCATGGATTCATTTATGATGTTACGATGAATTAAATGCCACATTAGAAATAATCTCAAATTAGCTACTGCTAAATTATCCTTTCAGCTGTTTAGCCTTTGGTAAAGTTTTAGCTTAATTAGCCATCTTCACATCAGATAAGTTTACTTTCCAAGCAAGTTAGCGACAGCGTAAGATAAATAAAACTAACAGCGAATAAAATTAATAAAAGAAAACCTTCATTGCTGATTGGGTAACTGAAGTGCAAAAAGTACTGCATGCGGTTTCTTTTACCAAACTTGAGTGTGCCAGGGGCATTGGAGTGGTGATTACCAATGAGCTTGCGTATGGAGTTGTCTGGGAGCTTGATTGCAGTGATCTGACCCCTCAGGATGTCCTGATGGGTGGTGGAGAAGGGGGAGAACCCGTGCTGGGCCAAGGTGCTTCTCACCTCCTCGCACATTCGCTCGGCGATGGTAGCAAAGGTTTCATCTGCACTGAAGGACCTGCATTGGGTGAGAGAGGAGAGAGTGTGAACTGACACTCATAATCAACAAGCAGAACGACTTGCATCAGAGCACAGGACACTGGCTTCTGTTGCAGACAGTTAACGGCAAACAAAGCTAACAGTTCGAGCTGTTAGCTTTATAGTTATCCTCATTCCTCAGCTGATCAATAACACCTTGTTGCCACTAGGCTGAGCTGTCGGTTCAGCTGAAGACGACTTGAGGGACATACAGGAAGGCAAAGACTCTGTTAGTTTCAAGGAACATTCTATCATGCTCAGAAAGCACATTCATGAACTCCTAAGGCCAGGAGAGATGGCTTAAAAAGTGTAATAATGTACAATAGTTCAGTTGTACTCAAAGGCATCATCTAATTACTTTATAATAAGTACCTCATTATCTACTTCCTGTAGCAGAAACTGAATCTGATAAATCTAATAATACAGCATATATACAGAGAGCTACAGTTTCAGGAATAATTATGTTGAAAGTATTTTTAGCAGCTCCATGACATTTACGTCCATTGGAAATACAAGTAGAGCTGCAGTCAAGGGAGTGAAAAAGCAGAAGGGGTGGTCCATCTATCCAGAATATATGATCAAACCAAAATGTTTTTGATGTTGTTGGTCAAAAATAGTACAAAATATAAGTCCGCACACCAGAAACTGCTCCTTAGAAATTTTATTATTTGGTATCACCGCGTTTTTTGTATCTTCAGTTGGTCAAAAATAGCTCTGAGCGATGAGGTGGTCTACGGCTGACAAACCACAATGCTGATGTTCTTGACAACAGCTGCAGTGAAACGTACGCCGTGTCACTGCTGAGCCACCTGTCTGTACAGGCCAAAAACACTGGAAGCCTGGTTTATGTACCAACTCATTACTGCAATCGAGGTTCCACACAGCCCAATCTGCAGCGCACAGGAAGCACTGCTAAAGCAAAACAGGAGGCTTGTCGAGGGGACACAGAGTGTCCGAGTGTGCATTCGTTTTTATGTGTGTTTGTGTAAGTGTGCGTGTCTGTGTGTGGATGTGTGTGTGCAGGCATGTGCTCGAGCTCGTGCTAATGTGTTGGAGTACTCAGTTACCTGACTCCCAAAGAGTGTTGGCATGGACTCATAGGTGTGCTGTTTCGTCACCATTGTATAGATGCATGCAGCGTATGAGAGGGTGTGCTTACAGTGTTTAGGCATATGCTCCGGTGCAGTGGCTGAGAATGACGCTGCTGATGCATGTCTGAGTGTTTGAACGTACACATCTGCACATCTCCAGTGATCTGGAAAAGCCTAGTACGTATTTCACTTCGGGTAGAAACTCAGTTTGACCCTAATTTGCAATAATTAAGAGTGGTGGAAATCTTAAAGCACTAGCTATTAGTGCTATTTGAACTGTCAAAATCATGCTTCTATTACTTTTTTCTGTTAGGAGAAGTCCAGAGCCTAAAAGTTTTAGTTCAATTGCGAGACCCTTGCCACTGATAAACTCGTTAGGTTTTTCTAGATTACAGGAGACATGCTCTCTCTCTCGCACTTACGGAGAGTGCAGTTCCGCCAGCAGCAGCCTGATGGTGCTCTTGAGCCGCTCCATCAGCCCAGGCAGGCCGGAGATGGCCGCCCCGGCATTGTTGTACACGATCAGCAGCACGGCTGCCACTGCAGTCAGTTTCTCCAGCTCCCACTGCATCTCCTGGAACCGCTGCTGATCCATCAGCAGAGTCTAACACAGAAACGAGGACTGATCAGACATGACACTCACTCTTAGCCCTCATCAGACCCACAAATCTTTTTTCTTTTTTTTTTTTAATTGCCTAATTTCTCAGGCATGTACTAAGCCTGGATGGAAATTTTCCTTTAGTTTAGGACAAGGCTTAATCCATGTCTGGGGAACTGGCCCAATGATAGTCAAATACACAACTGTAATTGCAAAAGAACTGGGACTCGTGTAAAATGTAAAATAAAAACTGCAGGCAGTAATCTGCACATCCATTTTAACCTGTACTGAATTGAAGAAGAAGGACCAATGACAACAGAAGTAATGTTTTATATGACTGAGCGATATTATAATACAACATTTTCTCGAGTCTATATCGTGGTATGCAAATGTATGGTTTATATTTAATCTCTGATTGGCAGGTCCTTGAAAAAAGGGTTTACTGTAGTTGTTCAGAACTGCTTTGCAGAATTGGGCACATATATAGAGCATGAATAGGATCTGCATATGGCATCTCTAAACCAGACTATATACTGTATATAAAACTCTCCATGACTACAAAGCCACGCTGGTGTTATACAGGCAGAGTGTGGCTAGGCGCCTACCTGCTGCATCAAGCAGGAGCATCCCTGAAAAAGACTATGTCTGTACGGCAGCATATGCTGTTCCAAATTGTGCGTCCATACTTCTGCATCAATTGTGCCCTCAAAAATGGGAAAGTTTCCAATGCCAAATGCACTAATGTAGCTCCAGACCATGACACACGGTCCTTCTGTTTGGCCCTGAGGACATGATGTTCATTATTTCCAAAAAAAATTTCTAAGATGGACTTGTCAGACCACAGCACTCATCCACTTGATGTCACTCCATTTCAGATGAGCTAAAGCCCAGAGAAGTAGGCAGTGCTTCTGGATGGTGTTGATACATGGTTTCCTCTTTGCCTCATAGTCTCTTAACATGCCATTGATAATGCCATGAAAAGCTGTGTTCACTGACACCAGCCCTCTGAAGTGATTACAAACCCATGAAGCAAGTTTACTCTTACTGTATTGCCATCTGAGGGTTCGAAGGTCAGGTGCATCCAATGTTGGCATTTGGCCTCTTCTTTTACATGGCAAGATTGCTCTGGTTTCTACAGATTCTTGGAATCTTTTCACTATATTATGGAATGTCAATGAAGAAATCCCTAAATTCTGATCCATCGCATGTTAAGAATCATTGGTCTTAAACTGCTTAACTATAGGTTTATGCAGCTCTCAGCAAAATAGCAAAACTTCAACCATTTTGCTGGTACATGACCATGCTCTTTATGACTACTCATTTTATACTCATTCATAATTGAATCACCTTTTACCTATTTACCAGCAGAATGTTGCAACCGGGTGTTTTTCTGAAGATTTCTCAACTTTTCTAATCTTTCCATGCCCCTGTCCCAGTTGCTCTGGATTGTATTGCATGCATCAAATTCAGAATTTCTGAAAAGTTAAAAAAATCAATATAGAAAGAGGTTGATAGGATAAGTATTTTTCTTTTGAGCTGTTCTCAACCAAATGCAGCTAAAAGAGAATTTACGTGGAACTCAATTCTGTTTTTAGTTGCTCTTTACCTACTTTCTCCAATTCTGGTGGAAATGAGATTGTGAATCCCCGGGGCAGTTCATTTTTGGATTCATTTCCAAGCATTCTCAGCTTCAATTAGCTGGGGAAGATTAAAAGAGCTTTTGATATTTGTCTGATTATTACTCTCGAGTATCCCATTTCTCCGGCTTGGACATACAGGGTCTGAAAATCTGTATTTCTATATTTAAATGAATTAATATCCTGTTTAACCTTTAAACTGAACTGTTACACCTTTCGTGGCTTCCATGAAAACTGCTATGCAGGGCTCTGCAAGCAAGTTGTGCAGACCCATGAAATATGGCAATCACCAGCAGACACCAGCCCTCCAGTAGACGTTGAAAGTATCTTCATAAGTCTGGAATCTTTGATCAAGACTACATCCCCAAAAACCCCCCAACACCCCGGTACTTCCCGGCTTACAGGACAATGAGTAAGATTTCACATAAAACACGAGTATGACAAACATGAACAGGAGGAAAGAGTGTTATCCTCGACATGTTTGGAGCCCTGGCACCACAGAGGTGATAACTTTTCTGTGTGTTCCACACAAACCCAAGTCTTATCCTCAGCTAAACTCTGAAAGAATGCGTTAATCACAGTTGTGTATATTGAGTCTCCTGTATTGTGGAAACCGACAGAGTTTCTGGAAAATGAGCAAATATGATAATAGGAGATAAACAACACATATAATGAATCATGTTTTTGGCTTAAACATCTGGAAAAGCCATAAAGTTTTATTTTAACCCATTAAAAACAAAAAAAGTTGGGTTGAGTACAACATATTGTCACCAGTATTGCTGAAGATAAATATTAAATTTGAAATTCTAAATTCCAATTATCTTATAAAACTATAGCACGACAGGAAAGTGTCCCTCATTTTCAGGCAACACGTATTCACAGCAAATATTGGTTTGATTTGGCTTTTAAACAGTTTTCAACTCTGTATATTACATTTCACAGTTTTTACAAACTCTTAATTTCATTTTTTTTGCAAGCATATTTGCTCAACAAAATCGCTTTAAATGTGCCTATGACTTTGCACAGTACTGTAGATACACTGCCTGGCAAAAAAAAACGTTGCACACTCAAACATTTAGTTGGAACCCCTGTAGCTTTCATTACAGAGCAAATTCATTGAGTCTTTGTTTTGACAACCGTATGCAACATCAGAACATTTATTTTCAAACAGAGTTGCAGTCATTTTTGGCTTGAGATCTTGTCTTGACAACGAGATAGTTGAACCACTCTGCACATCCCAATAACTTTCAGTGTGGTAAAGGTCAGGACTTCATTGTGGCCAATTTGTGTGCGAAAATCATTCCTCATGCTTGTTTTCCTCGTTCATTGCATTTTTTTGCCAGAAGCAGGCCAATAATTTGCCCCTTAAGGAATAATGTAACATCTTTTCCACCACCCAGGGATAAATCTTCCAACATGATTTTTTTAAAAAATGAGAAGCTACGCACGTCATCAGTTAGGGTTATAATAATTATTGCCAGTTGAAACATATTAATCGCTGCAATAATGATCCAGTCATAGTGTTTGTTTATTTATCTCCAAATGGCGACTTTATTTGGACAGGCAGTGTATACACAGACCTTATCTCAACCACCTGAGTGTGGAAGAGATGGATAGTAGTGGAGACCGTTAAACCAGGGCAGCATGTTGCCACTCTAAATATATCTTTTCGCTAATAACTCCACTGCGGACGCCACCAAAAAGCAGATTCTGGGGCTCAATTTTTTATAGTAACACCTTGACCTGAAATGCCATAAAACTACCTTTTTTCTTCAATCTTAGCAGCACTGCTATTGTCTCACTCAATAATTAATGCGAAATAAAGGCAAAATTGAGTGCCAATGTGCATACTTCTAATTTGAGAAATCAAATTTTTGTTAAGCGTTTTGTTATGCCTGTTGTCCTCTTTATATAAAAGCAAGGCATAAATCAGTTCCCTGGAGAGGATAACTGCAGTGCGTCTGAACCTGTAGTTTCAGACAAGGGCAGTGAACACTTTTTGAGGCATCTTGGACAACTCCAACATACAGGACATGTAAACCATCTGTGAGGTTTCCAGGTTTGCGCTTTGGACTGCCCTTACCTATTCCAACCCCAAGTTTTGAATAGGGTTCAAATCCCATTTCAAAATGTAGATTTTGTGTTCCCAAAACCGTTTCCTTATTAAATTTGATGTTTGTTCCGTCAGTCTCTTGCTGAAAGGCCAATCTCAGGCCAAGTGTCAACCTCCTGGCTGAGGCAACAAGGTCTTAGGGTGAAATATCAAGGTATATAGTAGAATTAAAAAAAAACATGGATCTCGAAAAGAAAAACACTCATTTAAAAACAAGTTGTTTGTGAACATAGACTATGCATAACTAATTTCACAAAGTGTGTATGCTTAAATTTTAATTAGGATGATGTCATTATTTTTATTGTTCATGAGCCAGTAAGTTAATTCCTGGTATAAAAGATAAAAGCTATGAGGACAGGCTGAAGAATCTTAATCTCTTCAGTCTGAGTTAAAGGAGACTTCGGGGCGATGTGATTGAGATCTTAAAATACGTTAAAGGGATCAACAAAGTCAACAATGGAGGATTACTTGAGCCAAGTTCCGTTTACAGAACTTGGGGTCATAAATGGAAGTTTGCCAAGGGATAAATTTAGCACTGATGCTAATGAATATTTTTTCAAGCAGAGAGTGATCATAGAGTGGAATGGCTTGCCGAGCCATATCGTTGAAGTAGAAACTCCGTGAGTTTTCAAGTCCATGTTTGATATAACGCTGGATATCACCTAAACCTCAAGTATCTGAAGTGTTAGGTTCACCTTAATGATAGGAAAATAGTTAACTTAGTTGGGCTGAATGGCCTGTTCTCACCACTCATGTCAGGACATGTCACCTTATGTTACGTTACGTTATATTATGTCATGCCATTTTAGTTCATCCCGAAGGCTGCTGATAATTCTCGAGTTGATTGTATAGCTCAGACTGATGGATGCTGAGCTAGGACTGCAGAACTAAGACTGTGATGTTGTCACAGGGCTGCTCCATTCTAACAGTCTTTGTGGGAGATGAGAAAAAACTGCCACTAGCGGCCTTACTCACCTCAGGAAAGGGGCAGGACGCATGGTCCCACTTTAGCAGACGCAGGTAGGCGTGGTTATGCACAATGTGGGGGTGGAGTGAGGATGGGATGGGGGCAGAGGCTCCTGCGCTTGATGCCCCGCCTTCCCAATCGCCGTTAAGGAGTGCTTTTGCCGTCTCCTGCAGCCACTTCTGAGTAAAGTCCATGGCGTCTGAAAAAATGTTGTTGCATTGGATACTACACCAGCCAATCAGATACACTCTCCTGCATGTCAAGCAATGAGATGAACCTAACTCTTTGTAGATTAGGCTTCGAAGAATGTTTTTTTTTTATATATAATTGAAAGTATGTGTCCAAGAACACTCCATTGTTTTAATTACTAGTAGTGGTTGATACATCAGTATTAAAATATCCAGTTTGGAACATTCTAATCACATATTTATAATCTCACGGTTGAGAAGGTAAAACACTATCATCCTGAATCACAGAATAATGGGACAGTAGCGACGGAAGGATCAAAACCCCACATTGGACGTAGCTGCAATATCCTGTCAATCACTCAAGGGTTTTCTAACTGAATGCTCAAATCAATCAGTAAATTACATAGAGTAGCCATATCCACAAATTCATAAACCATCACCCATTGCCAGTATACTATATACCAGTAAAACTGGAAGCATTTAGGGGCAATCAAAGTTCCAGAGCTCAGTGAACGACACTGATTTCATCTCGCCAAACAAAAATGTTTTCGCACATAGCACAGGTGAGGTGAATAATGAAACAAAGACATCAGGCGAGTCGACTCACTGGGCTGCTTATCGAGAAACTCCTGGAATTTTTTCCTCTCATATTCGATGGACTGCTGCATCAGGTGTGGTCGAATGCTGATGATGGCGAAATTGGCCATGTCAATCTTCATCAAGTCCATCACTGAGAATATGGCCCTGAGGTAACCCACAACACACTCATCATCATATATCAGAATGTTCATAAAAATGTTTTTTGGCAAATGTGAGACAAGCCTTTGCGTCCTTTTTACTCAGCAGTGGTTTTCACCTTGCAGCTCTCCCACTGATGCCATTTTTGCCCAGTCTTTTTCTTGTTGTGGAGTCATGTACACTGACCTTGATTGAGGCAAGTGAGGCCTGCAGTTCTTTAAACGCAAGTCTGGGTTCTTTGTGATCTCCTAAATGAGTCGTCAATGCTCTCTAGGAGGAATTTTGGTAGGCCGGCCGCTCCTAAGAACGTTCATCACTGTTGCAAGTTTTCCCCAAATGTAGATAATGGTTCTCCCCATGGTCCGGTGGAGCCCCAGCTCCTTTGATATCCTTGTTACCCTTTCCAGGCGGTTCAATATCAATAATTTTGTTTCTCATCTATTGATGAAATTTCATTAGATCATGGATCATGTGCTGCTTTTTTCCCACTTCACATTGCCAGACAGGTTCTCTTTAAATGATGCTTAAATTTAACAGGGCCAGCAGTAATCATGCCTGGATGTGTCTTGTGAAATTGAAACCAATTGTCAATTTAATTTGTTTAATTGCCTGATTTAGAAACTGAGGAGGCTATTACTTTTTCACATGGGGCCAAGTAGGGTTTGATTGCTTTTTTCCTTCAATAAATGAAATCCTCATTTTGTGTTTATTCATTCAGTTTATCTTCATCTAATATTAAAATTAGTTTGATGAGCTAAAACATTTAAGTGCAATGAATATGCAACTAGTTTGTGTTTACTCGTAAAAACAAAATGTCTCTCCCCTCCAGAAACCCCAAAATAGCAACAGGCTCTAGATTAGTAGCCGATCAATGCACCTACTACATTTGCTAAAAAAAATATTGAGCGATTTCTGATTTACGGTCTGGAAGCGCTTTGGGAACGCCGACACCAAAGGGAACTGCACCAAAGACAATCTGCCCTCCCCTGCCTCGCCCCCTCCAGAGGGGAGGAGTGAATAAAAATGGAGGAAATTGGGAAGGGGGCAAACACTTTTTCACAGCACTACAAGATTATCTCCATTGCACAATATTTTATCCAACTCCCATCAGACAACATTTTCCTGATAAAAATGGTTTGTTCAACCATCAAATTGGCCAGAATACTCATTAAATTCATTAATTGATTTGTTGATTCATTTCTCATTTATTTTAATTTATCTATCCACTTATATTCATTAATTTATTGATTAATTCATTCATTCATAATTATGTGCAATCACTCAATGAATCTATACTCCACACTTTGATTAAACCATTAATCAGTTCATTCATTCGCCACCAACCAACTCTCGGTGGCGGTGTACCTGAAAAGGGGCACGATGTCAGTGATGTCACGGAGCTTCTGTATATCCTGGTCACGAGAAGGGGCGCACAGCATGCCCATGGTGTCGATGATGAAAGCAGCCACCTTGGCCATATCCAGCGCCCTGTTTTCAGCCTGCTGCTGGATCAGGGGCAGATCCAACCCCTCTTCGATCTGAAGCCTCAGGCGACCATGTCCCGGCAACAGGAAGGAAAGCAGATTCTGGAGGGGGGGGGGGGTATGAGGGCTTGTTTCGATTGTGAACGTGGCAGGTGACAACAGGCATGCCCTCCCTCTCCGACGCCAGACTGGCGCGTTAGAGGAGTGAAATGAAATGGATATCAATATTTACCTAAAAACCAGCAAAGCCGTGCTTATCAGATCGTCAAAGTGTGAGATGTTTGCTCATTTCAACCACAGACTACCCCCCACCCCCAGCTAAACTCACAGCCAGCCAAGGCAATCTTGACAACCCTGAAGCATATACTACAATCTCATTATTCATGAATAAACCTCTCAAAAGCCTGCGCAGATATCAATTGCACTGCTTTCACATTAACACTGGATTCATACTGTATAAGGCAAGTTTTACTAGTCTTCAATCCAACAAGTATTTATATGTGGCCATTGCCTAATCTAGACCTCTGACCTTTCATCCCTGGCTTTCCCTGCCATTACGTCTCAACCAGAACTCTTCCTGACGCTTAACTTACCTCTTTGATCTCCCCCAGCAGCTTGATTGCGTGGTCATAAGAGGGTGGGTCTTCAGCCAGCTGGGCCTCCAGGCAGTCCCAGAATGCTTTGTGCACAATGGCTTTCACTCTCTTCTCCAAACTAAGAGCAAACACAGAATGAGCAATCAAGCATTTATGAAATATTTTACTAATTTCAGTACCACCCATAACAGGGACAGCAACTTGTATGTGGAGCAATTAAAAGGCAGTGTTATGACAAATATGAATGTCAATTCTTTTTGGATTTGGGCTTTATTTTTTAAAGGAGTATGCTCATGTCCCTTTCTTAATGAAATTACAATATCAATTTCATGCCAATCAACAGCTAACAAACAGCCATTCTGAGTTTTATCAATAACTTCCTGCATTAGATTTTTTTACATATTCCTGCTTGTATGTCTTACAATCATTCAAGGGACATCTATACCAATGTTCATGCTTTTATCCCACAAATAATGTTTAGAACAAAGTAAGAAAATGTTTCAAACAGTTGACAGAGTAAATAAAAGTTCTCGCCAATGTGGCTTTTTTAAAATTTTATTTTCAGTCTTATTATAGCTATCTTGGCGTTCATTGCCATATAAAGAGAGATGACAAATTAAAGGGGAAAAACCTGAATAAAAGTGCAGATAAACATAACAAATGCAGATGCTTCTGTTTATTTTCAAGGCAAGTTTGGGTCTACGCTTCCCCTTAAAGGCAGAAGAGTCACTGCAAATCAATGCAAAGTCTTTCTGTGTGATCAGCAATGATAAACCAATCCTATCATGATGGGAGTGGTCTCTTCCAGGATGACAATGGCCAAAGCCTCACAGGACATAAGGGGTCACTGAATGGTTTTATGAGTACAAAAGTAATCCTGAGCATATGCAACCACCTTCACAGTCACCTGATCTCAAACCAACCAAAATCATATGGGAGATTCTGGAACCAAGCGCTCAACAGCGCTCTCTGTCAACTTCATCATAACATCAAATGAGGAAATATCTCTTGGAAGAAAGGTACGCCATCCCTAGAGTAAAGTTATACACTTGCAGACTCTACGCCGAGGTGTGTTAAGCTGATCTGGCAGGTTGTGGAGGTCCAACACTATACTCAAAATGCTTATGACAATTTGCACATCAAATTTTCAAACATCAAATAAAAATTCTAGGACCAGAAATAGAACTGCAAAGCTCTCTCATACCTGCTCCAAGGCTATTGAACACACTTAATTAATAAGAAACACCAGCAAAATATTTTTTCCCCAAACATTGCAGTCCCTGAAGTAAGGGGACTATGTATGATATCTGTTTTCCTTTCTAGACTGTGAAACTAAAATGCATGCAATACGCCATCACAAAGGCAGAGAATCTGAACATCAAATTTAATTTGCATTGTTAGACAGGGCCTCATTTTTGTCCCAAATAGTAAGTTGCCGCAATTCCTACTGCTTTCAAATTCAAAGTCAGGGCCTAAACTGAGAATTTTTATCTTGGTATTGCATAACTCCAGGCCATGCAGAACAGTGGTTATGCAATACCCAGGTCCTATTCCTGAGTGTTGTGTTGGGTTACATACCAAGGGTTTGGCTGCATGGTGATGTCACCGTAAGCTAGTAAGTCGCTCACCTTTCGTCCGGGGGCTGTGACGGGGTGACTCGAAAACCCCCATTCAACACAATCTCATGGGCCAGGGCCATGTTCGTCACCCCCTTTGCCGTCTCCATGAGCTCTTCCATAGACACAAACTTGGGGGGACTCGCTGTGGGGTTCAGGAGTAGCAAAGTCAAAAATGTGACACAAAAAAAGTCTCCTAAAACCACTCTTAAGTCAAGACAAAATGTAAAATGTCAGCCCACATTTCTGAGGCTATCCTACACTATGAACGGAATGCTCCTCATCGCACAACAGTGAAACTATTCTTTTACTGGAAAAGACCGCTTACACTGTGGAGTACTACCCCGCTGCGGGCTGGGGGTGCTCTGTCGCATTCTCTTGCTCAAAGACTGGTCGAGGGATTCAGGGCTCTCCGCGCCACTCCTTGCGTGGTTGGGATCAGTCCGTCTGTCCTCACCGTTCGGAGAGTCATCGGGCTTCTCCCTGGACATGCCTTTAATAATGCTTTGATCCCTGTGTCTAATGAATGACTGAAGAATACACACCCCACTTCAGAACTGACCTCACCAAAAGATATCAAAATAAAAACATTGCCCAAGGAGCTATATGGAGCAAATGCAATGCTTAAGCCCATTAAGATTATATCTGTGTGACTAAATACATGGTATAAAAAAGTACATGAACACAACCACATTTAACATCTTATTTCAAAATCATTGACATCAATATGGAATTGCCCTAGTTCTACTCTCAACTGGCAAAGGCAACCAACAGCGTCTGGAAAGGATTTTCATATATATGCGCCAAACTAGGCTGTGCAACAAAATAAATTATGGAACCATATAGGTGAATTCTGCTGGACACCTTGTTCCTCTCGTCCTTGAGACGAAAAATACAACGCTTTCCACATTCCAGAAGAGACACGCAGTAATAAACATAAAGGGGAATTGGAATATTAAGAAATCATAGCTCGTGGTTTTACGTTATAAGTCTATCATCTCATGAAGTTCTGTATCACTACACTTCCATATCAACTAGTGTTCCTACTATTTTACCCCAAGTGAAACAATGTAAAGCATATCACAGTTTTGACACAATAGGCCATTTTTCATTTCACTGGTAAATATTTTTAATCATATGTAATAAGAAAGCGTGTTAACGGCGTTGGCTACGCTGTGCACTTCGGGAGGACCTTTCAACTCAAGAGGCGTCTGAAACAAAACTAAATAAATTATGAACAGCCTACTAATAGCTGTGTGTCGATGACTCAATCACGGCTGATCTCTGCACTCGTCTCGAACCGTCAAACTACACCAAAACATGCACAACCGTAAGCCTCAGGCTACGTCATAATCCCGCCAGACGTCTTCTGTCATAAATAAAATTATCACGACCAATAGTAAAGCCAATGAGCAAGCAAATCTGTGCATACATCTTTTACCTGTAGGCTAAAACCAGCTAACCCGCTCGTAATAGAACTATTAGGATGAGCGTCGCCTTTATTCAGCTCCAAAACACTGCGACCGTTGTCCAATAAAATCTCAGGAACATCTACATCCAAAATTACGCCTTTTGCTGACTTCAGTTGACTGTACAACTGATGCCTAAGACCGACGAAGTGCTATTACACCGCCCTGCATGCGGCCATCTCAATTTACGGAAGTGAGGTTTACGGCAGCAATGTGTGTCTCCTGTGAGCTGTAGTTTTCGTCCATTTAAGCACATGAGTCTTCTCTTGGAAAAATATGAAAAAAGGAACTACATGTACCATATGCACGTTTTACCCATTTCTTCACGCTCTGGTTAAGTCTATACGCACATCGCTGTTTTGAAAACCGAAGTTGTTGGCGGTAATGCTCCATGTAAGCTGGTTTCCAACCGCCATAAAACCAGAAGAAGAAGAAGAAAATCGAAGTTGTCAAAGGATGGGTAAATCAAATGGATGAAATTCTCAATTTCATGAGTGTTTCTGCCGTTCAATTCATGCCAGTCTTCAAGTTCAAATTATCGTGAAAAACGATTTGGGATTCCATTTTTAAGCCAAAGAACAAGACGACAAAAACTGCTTGTCATTATTCTGCGGAGCCAAATTATTTTCCGCCCACTAAAACAGAACTGGGAGTTCTGCCCCCCCCAACATTCAAGTTCAGGCGCCAGTCATAAATAGACGCAAATTGCAGCAAATAATTTGGGACAAGAGAAAACCCGGATATTCTGACTTTTATAATGCCGCCAAAAAGAGCAAAAACTTACTCTATCCAAGTTGAGCACGATATACCATCACACCACAAGAGCCGTTATTTACAAGTTTGCCCTTCCGTTTCCATGGGCGTAGACTTAAACTACCAGAAGTTCCGCATCTAATTGCATTCCTTCCAGCTTGTGTGGCATGGACTCGGACATTTTAATGACATTTTCCGTAGTGACATGACTGATAAAATAGTCGTCCTCATCCAAGAGAAAAACACAGTACAAACTGTCAGTCAGAGTTGGCAAGCAACTAAAACTAGAAACGTTGACATGAAAAATCAAGGAGAGGCTGAACACAAATGGCAAAACTCAAGAAGTCGCCAAATTATGAAAAATAAAAACATTTTATTCAAACTTTCGCAGCAACATCTACACACAACTTGAATAGGATTCATACATTTCCTGTCTTTTTACAACATGTACAGCAGTTAATTTCATTTACATCACCGTTGATATTTTAGTCCCAAAATACTGTATAAAAATCTCAGGATGTCCTTTGTAAAACTGGCTGAGTAGTCGTTTCTTCTCTTTGGTGGAGAGTTTTGGGTTCTCGTGAATACTCCGGAGGAGGACCTGCAGTTCTTCCTTTGTGGTTGTCTCACTTCTCTCCCTGAATGTTTTTCCGGTGACTTGAAGACAGTATGTAAAACCTTGAAGACAGAAAGGAGCAGGGGAGACAATACTAGCCATCAGAAATTGAGCTACTCCTAAAAACTTACATATTTACAAATTGTACACGCTTTTAATAGAGGCATTGATTCAATCTCGGAGGACAGTACCTGTTATTTCGTCTGGGTCTTTCCCATGTTTGATGCAAGCCAATTTGTCACTGACCAGCTTGTGTAAAGATCCTGGAATCTGAAAATACAGAGGTTCTCAGATAAGAGGCTTCTGCTTTGAACATGACTTCAGTCAATGACTGCCAGAATTAGATTGTACTTTAGAGGCAAATGGATTGATAGGTATCCTACTTGTTAACACATTCAACGAGGTCAAAAGAAATTTGGTTCCCTCCTCCCACTGGGTTTCCTCACATATAGCTGTAATGGTTGTCATGCGAAAACAATGTGAGGAATGGCCTTTCCGAGTTCATTTTCCGCTTAAAGCCTGCCAATTGATTTGGGATGTGGTTCCAAGAGTAAACACTCCGGGTAAACAATGTCTGTGCTGTGATTGACTGCACAATCTGATAATCGCCATGTAAGTGTTGTTCTGGGATCAACAAAAAATGCTTGTCCAGGAGTAAAATTATATCCCCCCCAGTTAATAACAGCTCAGGTATAATGATCTCATGAAACCAGGAAGGCCTTACGACCATGCATCAAACATGGTGGGTTATGGAACCCACCTACGTTCTTGCAAAGACACGCCCCTCCGGAGCATTCAAGCACTACGACTGGCCAATCAACCAAGTGCCAGGATTAGCCAGCCATTCACCTCTAGGATTTGAATCCTAGCGCTTGATATCCTGCGCAGTTGAGAATTAAGTGATGAAAAAATGACCTGAAACTCAAACTCAAAACTGTTTTGGGTTTTCTTGATAACATGCATATCAGGAAGTTTTTCATGTGGATGTGTTGAGACAAGCAAACATCAGGCAGCTAAAATACAAGACATTTGCAAGCGCAGTATAGATATATCAGAGCTGCTATTGTGTGGACTATGTTATTCCTGGACAAACATTTTGTTGATCCAGGAACAAAACTTAGACGGCAGTATCAGATTGTACTTGACTGACTACCGACCGATCACAGTGAGTTTAAAGCTCCCCCCCAGTCAAGCCAAATCAAAAACACCTTGAAGACTTCCCGGTGATTGTCCATTAGGAACAGTACAAGAAGGTCCACCTTTCCCTTGGCGAGGTGCCTGCCGTGGACGATGGCCCTAGAAAATGCCCTTTTCACTGCCATTCGATTCTCGATCTGAATGAGAAAAACAGATCATAAAGTGCTAAACTACAGCAACTGCATGCATAAGTAGTCCAATGGTCGCATTCAGAAATCAGGTGTGAACACAAAAATGAATGAATTTAACCCATTATATATCATTTACTATACCAACTTAAATGGCCAGCCAAAAATGCTCAATTGTATCTCAAGTGCACGATGACAAGTCAAATTTCTCTGTTATATTCCTCCTCTTTCCCAAATTGGAATCACCTTTCATTCATGACGTCACCACAATCCAACCCAAACACCAGCACAAGGCCATCCACACAGCCGAAGAAGCATGCATACTGCCTCCCCAACCCAAAGCATGCATTTTCAGTTAGCCCATTGTCACTGCTGCCAACACTACTTCCAGAATGGGTATAGCACTGCTGTATGCAAGTGGAGGAGGTTTGATTTTAAGTGGCTAAACTGTTTGGAGTCAAACCTATATTTTACAAAAGCCTGATTATATTATATTATATTATTATTTAGCAGTTTACCTTACGTAGGTAAATGAAAGCACACAAATGCATACCCCATGAGACACTAAACTAGTTTCATTCATGGACTACTGGCAGTAAAACACAGCATCAAAATAAAGTACAAATTCAAGTGTAATTATAACAGAAGCCTTCCTTTTTGTGCAGTAAAATTTTAACTGGCAATTAAGGATGTTATTACATATTGTAGTACTGTGCAAAGGTGTGCAAAGGTTTGCCAAGGTAATCGTGAGCCCATGTGGTTATTTGTAGATAAACGACTGTTCTTGATGCAGTGCCCAAAGAGTGATTAGAGGTAACGGGCATTCAGCTCATGCTTGTGCTCTTGCCCTTTATACACAGAAGTTCCTCCAGGATCCTTGAATCTTAATTACGTTACACACTGTAGAGGGTGAAATATCCAAACCCCTTCCTATCCCACTTCGAGGAACAACATTTTTAAAACTTTTAAAGATTTTCTCATGCATTTTTTGGGCAAAGTGACATTCCTCAGCTCATCTTTGCTCTTGAAGGACTACGTCTTTCCTGGATGCTGTTTCCCCCCCCACCAAATCACAATTGAAATCACCAGCTGACATCAGCCATTTCAGGACACAATTATTTAATTGTTTTTTTTCCTTATCACTAGTCCTGAATTGCCCTCATCCAAACTTTTTTTGAACGTTGCAGGAAAGGTTGTATATATATTAATAAAATGAAGTTCATATTTTGTCTTCACACAGTCTGTGTTGAAATACAAGTAAATTTAAAAATCACAGCTTTTTTATGAGCATTTTCCATACCATCCCAACATTTTCTAAGTTAAGGTTGTAGAAAATATGTTAACCCACAGTCGAAACGTATCCAATTCATGGTTGCGGATTATGCCAATACTCCAGTCAAACAGACGAGCGAACAACAGATTTGAAGATGTTGATCCCTCACCTCCTTGTGAAGTTTGACTGCAGCTGGGTCTGCAGCCACGGCCATGAAGCAGAGCAGTCTGCGCAGCTCCTCGCGTCTGCGCATGTCGAGCAGCTTCAGGCACAGCTGCAGGGCCTCAAGAGCCTGCTCTAGCTTCCCATTCACTGCAATGAAGAGCACACACAGCAGGGTTGGGTTTGATTACTTTTTTCAATTACAGTAATTGTAATCAATTACTTACGTAATAAAAAATTCAATTAAAATTAAATTACTATCAAAAAGTAATTGTAATTGAACATTCTGTCCGGAATTGTAATTACAATTACGATCAATTGTAATTGAAAAAAGTAATTGAACCCAACCCTGACACAGTGTTCACATGTGGCTGGGGTCAAAACAAAAAAAAGAATCCTTTTTTGTGACATTGCGCAACATTTGATTTTAGGCATTATTTTAGTTTTATATTATAACACACACGCCATGTATATCCAGTAAAGACATATCAATACAAGTACAGACCAACAGTACTCTGTCCAAAAACTGCTCTTTTAATTTAACATCAATTTTAACAATAAATGCATAATGCATTTGTCTATACTTACATTGATGTCTTCACTGGATATACAAGGCATGTTTGTTATCATGTAAAACAAAAATAATGCCAAAAATCAAATGTTGGATTTCTTGTGTGCAATGTCACAAAAAGGCTTCATTTTTTGACCCTGGCCATGTATAGAGCTCACTGGTGGGAAACTGCCGTAAAGAGCAGGCAGTGTTAATGCAGCTTTAAGTAGCACTTTCTGCAGATACTGTTCCAAAGAGAGGCCAGAATGTTCATTCAGCTTCAGTTGTATTATAGCACTTTATTTCTGATTCACAAATTTTTTTTGCAAAGTAGATCCAAATCTTGCCCTAATCTGGAATATCCAGTTATTATTTGTAACCGCATTCACGTGGCATTCTCAGTCTTCGCTGCCAATTTTGTAGGGTGAAGATGGCCACAATTCCCCTTATAAAACATGTGGTTCCCTCAGCCTGGCACCAACTGCCCATCGGCATGTTAAGGCGCAAGCAATGCGTTTGCCTGTAGCACGATACCAATTCATCCCAGAGGGGCAGTATCAAGACTTTCATTGCAAAAAAAAAAAAAAAAAAAGGACAATTAAATATAGTATTTTACCTTTTGTGGTCAAACATTCAGTATTGATTTTGTGCAAGGTAAGGACTCCAGCACAGCAGATCTGGTCTTACCCAACAGGTCAGTGATGCCGCTGTAGATATCAAACAGGTGGTTTGTGAGTAGCGCTGGGCGGGCAGGCTGGCCATAGTGCTGGGCCAGGGTGCCAAAGAGCAGCCTCTTACACTGCGGAGACTCGTCAGGGCAGCTGGGTAGTCCCCTGCTCACCTCCACCACCAGCTGGTCTGGCAGGAACTCCAGGCAGTCCACTGCAGCAGATAGCCAGTCATCGGCCCTGGCGTGGAGAGAAAGTAAGTGAATGCTCAGTCACACTCCCTAAAGTCACAGGCCACAAGCTCTGCTCCCCAGAATAGAGGTATATAATGGTTCATGCCATTTGTGCATTTCACATCGCAAGCCTCCCAATATCATCCAATGAAAATAAGCAGTGAGCCCAAGAGTTATGTTGATGCCCATGACACACTGGATAAACACAAGCAAAGTTCACAGACGGATAAGAGGGCAACTCTGCCCCATTTGAACCTGACCTGCAAAGTTTCACATGCAAATTCCTATTTATTCTTAGCACTACTTTTAACCGCTTAGAATAGTCAGCAGAATTGACCAAAGATAATGTGAAAAAGCACTTCCAAGCCCTTTATTTTACATCAGAAACAGGAAAATTGTAGAATCTCTGAAAAGACAGGTCAAAGCTGCAGAAGTTCCATTTTAAACAAATCCAACACGGAGGTAATCTCAGACATACTGTGAGTCGCTGAAGGCCTTGAGGATCTCCCGGTCCAAGTAGTTGCTGGTGTAGAGAAGGTGAGGATCACTGTCCAAGCTGCTCAGTGGGGGCAGGTGGCCATCTGCACCCTCAAGCAGGCTGTCCAGCAGGGGGAGCTCTACCACCTGCAGCAAACGTAGTACAGTCTGCTCCTGCCATACCTCCTCCACCACTGCACCGGAAAACACCAGAAGTGGTTATCCCACAAGATAATCAGGGCTTTAAACCAACATGGCTGTCATAAATGTGTCACTCAGATGCCAGGAAAAGCTGCAGCAGACTGGGCTGGCACAGTTCAGTTTTATACAGTTATTCCCTTCAACCTCTGCACTGTTCATTAGCTGACTAACCTGATACCACAGTTTGTTTATGAGGTGAATTAGCATGGTCAAAGAAAACAAATAACTTTCAAAAGTCCATTGCAAAATTCTCAAAGAGAACAGTATAAGGACTGTCATAAAGATAGAAAAATAAATCAGAGCAAAATAAATCTCTGCTGCTATGAGCTACATTGAGGCAACTTGCTGGAAAAATCTGCCCAGCACTTACAATAATCTGTCACGTGAAATTTCATCAAGAAATGCAATGAAATGGTCCCACTGATCAAGCATTACTTTTGATGCAACTGCACAAATGTTTGGCTCGTAATGTTAAGATTGGATCCATCAAGTGCAGGGCCATCCCACCCTATTAGTGGAGATATACTATCCTGCAGGTTTTCAATCCAGCCCTAATTAGGTACACCAAAATCTAAACATGAGCAATTCAGTGGGTCCCTAAGCAGTTGAATGAAGCGTGATTTTTCAAGTTTGGAGCGAAAACCTACTGGACAGCAAAGTAGTTTTATTTATGTATTGTTTAACAACACTTTCAGCACATTTTACAGCTATAATCGCATCAACCTTTGTACCCATTCTGAACTCATGTAAGAATCAAGTCACACTATTCACTCATTTATGGCAATTTAGCATATCCAATTAGCATAACATGCATGTCTTCGGACTGTGGGAGGAAACCCGCGTGAACTTGGGGTGAAAATGCAAACTCCACAAAGGTTCTGGGTTTGAATCTGGATTTCTTCTTGCTGTGAGGCGGCAATGCGATCCGCCCTATTGGACAGTCGATCTCCAGAAATAGGGCCATTTTTGAAACATTTTTTCAAATTTAACCTTTATTTAACCAGGGAAGTCCCGTTGAGATTTAAATCTTTTTCAAGGGAGCCCTGGGGGGTTGAGGTGAAGAGGGAGAGGACAAATTGCACAGCCAATTAGATCAGGGGATGATTAGGTGGCAGGTTGAAAGAGTTAGGTTGGAAATTTAGCCATGACACCCGGGAACTCCCTCCTCTTGTCGAAGAGTGTCATGGGATATTTAGTGACCACAGAGAGTCAGGACCTCGGTTTAATGTCTCATCCGAAAGACGGCGTCTCCTTCAGTACAGTGTCCCCATCACTGCACTGGGGCATTGGGGATTATTCCACCAGAGGGAAGATCACAACCTACTGGCCCACCAACACCTCTTCCAGCATCAACTTGGTTTTCCCTGGTGGTCTCCCATCCAAGTACTAACCAAGCCCACACCTGCTTAGCTTCAACACGCGGCTGGAGCAGATTGAGCAGTGGTATGGCTGCTGGTAGCCATGAAGCCCTGATCTGATGTATCAAATATCTGCATACATAATTAGGCATTGAGCTGCATTAAACATGTCCAAGGCCTCATCTTGCTGTCTAGTTGGATGACACGCTTCCCTCATAGCCAAGAAAACCTTTTAAATATTACTGTAAACACTGAAGCCCAATGCTCCAATAAACTGCCAGCCCTGCTGATGAGCACCCCAATTCATATTCAGTAAAGAATAGTGCAGAACCTGTATTTAGATCATTATAATTTGACTTTATCAAACTAGAGTACATCTATGCAAAATAATTCAATTTCTAAAATTTCTGTGACCACAACAGATAGTTATAAAATGTGGCAGAGATAGGTAGCTGCCGAAGGGTCGCAATAACTTACATGTTGGTGATAATTCAGAATTCGCCTCAGGCTGTGGGGTATGGATCGGAGTTTGATTCAAAGTCCCCAAAAGATCCTCCAAAGACTGGTCAGCTTTGATGGGTGTACTGTTCAAATACTCTCCCTCTTGCCTAATTGGAAACAAAATTTACATTAAACATTGCATCAGTCAGAAATGGCTAAATGTCCACTTACAAAGACGCTAGTCTAAATCAAAATGGTATCATTAGAACAAAGGGATCCAAGATCAAACCAATGGAAAAGATCTCACTGACAGCACAAATTCAAGACCACAGGGCAGTTGGCCCATCTGTCCCTTGATATGCATCTTTGAGTCCAAAATTGCCGATGGGCAATACCTTCAGTCCACTTGGATGCCAAGATTACAGATTCATTGCCAGTGACTGACAGATTTCACCATAACCCTCATGCTTCATGTTGCCATAGACGACATACATTTACACAAGAAATTGCATCCCCTTGCTGCCGGATGGATAATTCTTTGATACACGATAGAAATGCACAAATACCAAAACCATGTGCCTCTCAAAGTCTGCACTCTCATAAAAGGCCCCGATTAAAAAAAAAAAAAAAAAAAAATCTAGCTACGCTCAGTGAGGAAGGAAACACCAGCAAGGCTTTTACAGTAATGTCACTCCACTTGTTACAATATTTACTCCATCATTTTCCCACTTACTTGCTAAGAAATGTATGTATTCATTCAAATCTACATGAGAAACTACCAGCCTGAAGAAAATATGATATTAAATCAAGGACGTCCCGATAGCTCAAAGAATCATCCCAGCAACTGCACCCAGAAATGCTTTACCTGCAAGGTGTGCGGTAAAATGTCCTGTCGAAGCTCGGAGACTCATTTGGGCTGGGACTGATCGTGGTGTTGCTCTGAGTGTTCAGAAATCTGTACAGGCTAAAGCTGCTGTCCTCAAAAGTCACTCGTTTCTTCTCCTTGCTAAAAACCTTGGTGCTCACAGGCTCAAACACCTTACGGTCCATGAGTGCCTGACACACACGCACCACCTTCGCCCGGGGAATTTCCGAATCCCCGAAGAACTTGTTCTGGGTGACGTGGGCCAAGACAACATCCACGGCCTCTGAGCCCAGGAAGCAGTCATTGTGGGACTTGAGGTTGAGGCGCCTTCGCTTGACCTCCACCTGCGACTGCAGGTTGTTGATGATGCTGCTCCAGATATAAGTGGCCCGGAATGGCTTGTTTGCCATCCGGTGCTCTGTAAGGGAAACAAGTTGCACTGAATGAGTAAGGTTTGAAACTACAAATGAAATGCCTCAAATATTTTTGATTGACTGTATCCACAGTTTCTCTTTTTGTGAAAATGTCCTAAAAAAGGTCCATTGCATCATCAAATCTACCACCACAATGTGAGAGTACATACCAACCTTTGCATCATCAAAAATGTCTGCAACCAAACCTTGCTTCTTTGCAGTCAATAGTGCAGATTAAAATGTACAGGTACTGCACTAGAGAGTTGCATCCCAGTAAGTGCAATGCGCTCTATGTTGCAACACTGCCGATGTGAGGCAAAAATATTTTGAGAATGTTCTTGGTGAGCAAGGACACAGGACACACTCTTAAACTGCAGGTGCCCTACAAGTGCTCACTCGTTTCTAGTGAGATACTGAGTGGACCATCGACTGAAACATTCCCTTGCTGGCCCCAGACTGCTGTGCATCTTCCAGTGGGACTCCTGGTCTCAGCTTGCATCAACATAGCTAGGATTAATGTCAGCCACTGCATCAAAGACAATGTGCTGCCTTCTCACCAAATCCATGCGTTCCTCTGACAGAATCAGTTCTTGAAAAATCAATTATGGAGCATTCATTAATGAGAAAACCTCAGACCTTCATCCCTATGCCAGGGCCCCAAAAGCAGAGGCATCAGAAGAAGAAAAAAACCCCCTCACACTGCAGAGGAAAAACCAACTCAACTTAAACCATCAAAACACACATGAACTGATCACACTAAAGAGGCTAATCATCACACACAAGTTCTCCCACCCACCAGATCTGACATACAGATTCAGAACAATGCCGACTGTGAGCGCCTCTCCCAGGCATTGGTTTTCCAGCGGCAGGGAAGGACCACCCCGTACATCAAACATCTGGAGCACATGCAGAACATGCAGCTGTGCCCAGGGTCCAGGAGAACTTCCGAATCTGAAAGCCTCAGAGGAACTTCAATGCTTAACTTCAACCCTCTCGATAAAAATGCTTTTTCTGGCACCTACCATAGACAATACTTTTTTTTTTTTTTTTTTAACAGTAATTATGTTCATTTTTGGGGGCGAAGTCATTGTCTACTCACTTCCTGCAACTGCTAACACAGTCTGGCAAGATCGAGTACAGTTCACTGCATCATTTGTTCTCAGTTTCCTAGAGTTCTTTTTTTAAGTTCAGCGACACACACAAACCTCCCTACCCCCAAGTACATGAGTTGCGCAAAAAAAAATTTTATTTATACATTCCACATGACAACAACAGACAATACACAATGTGGTAAGATTTTACAGGACTCAGCAAAATAAATTCCTGCCACTTTCACTATTCATAAATAAATAATTAAATAAGCGGCCAAATATTTAGGCTGCAATGTGGCCCATATATTTCCTTAATGGTTTATCCATTACAAGCATTTAATCTGCTCCAGCGGAGTCTAGGCCAATGAGGCGACAAGGTAGGTAGGGTTGTGATAATAACCAGCCCAGGTCGCAAAACCTAAGTCAACCAGACCAATATTCAGAGGGAGGCAATAAGTCAAATTCCCGAAAATCTATGTGCCATGGCAGTACTACCACATCTATGCAATCTTCCTCAACACTGGTGGTAGCTTGACCGCAGTTAGATCAGCTCCCTGGGGAGGTCTGTTGTAGTCTGGTCAAAGGGAACACGGAGCAGTGTGTTTGCAGAAGTAAGTAAATAGTGGCGGAGGGAGCTCTCAGCCAATCTGCGAGCCCTTGGTCTGCATAAACTAACTAATTTTAGCGTAAAAAAATATATTGAGAGGCAGAATTTCGTGATGATGGGTCATCATTACTTCACATCATTCACACCTGTGATACCCGCGAGTGAGCCGGCCGGGGAACCACCTGCAGTTTCAGCCAAACACACAGAAGAATGAAAAATTAAAAACCAAAAGAGCAACAGATCAACCGCGAAGCAACGTTAAGAAAAATATAACCAAAGATGGTCCGTGCCCTTCCGCTGCTTGTCTCAAGCACAATGAAGGAAGTTAAGTGAAGGTCAGTTGACTTGGATATACAATAGGCCATGTATGAATGAGCAATTACATTACCTAATGCCAATGCACTGGTGAAGTAAATACAGGCTGGCAGTGGTAATTAGACTATTCTGTTCAGTTCTGTGCCGACTGCATTTTAACTAACTACTAAGACTAAACAAGCACAAACAGGCAGTTTGCTACCCAGCAATCAGCTTAAAATTTACGGTCTACGGGTGCCAGGTGCTATGCCTTTTTTTCTACTCCCAGCTCAAATTTCACTCCCGGAACTTTCATTAATGTGACGAAAAAAAATTCCAAGATATAATTTACGAAATTCTTTTCCCGCAATAAATTAATATATGCTGACTTAAAACAGCCGAAATAACGGGCAACTGTATTCATATCTACATAGCCTATTCCGCAAGCACGACGATCGGAATGGGTCTATCCTGCAAAAAAAAAAAAAAAATTAATCAAAAGAAAAACAGTCAGAACCGACCGTTCCACGACAAATTCGAATCACGGCTTCCTTGGGACAGAAACGGATAGGTTGAACCGACATTGTCGTTTGAGGGTCTCAAGAAAGGAGACCTCTAGCGAAAAACGTATAATACAAGCCTAATTTCAAAGATATGCCAACAGGTTGCATGTTTTTACCTGGTGGTCGGTGCATCGGGCTAAAAAACGTCCCAGTGAGATTCAAAGCCGCCGCTTTCTCTCTGACTGTAGCCATGAGTCTGCATGCAACTGCTGACTTCTACCACTCAATTCTCAATGACGTGACGCGAGCTAACGGCGAGCACAACTTTTGACTGCGCCCTCTCATACATAATTCAGGCACCCTTTGGTAAGATAAGACACCACGTCAATGGCAATTAGAATAATTAGCGAACCCTTTCTGCCCCGACAGATCGAAAAACAGATCCCTATTTGGTCTTCTACTAAAGATTTTAGCTTGGCAAGAAATTAATCTCTCTGTAAACAATTAATGATACTGGAGCTCAGCTGCATAAACCCCTCGTAAATTGTTTAATTTGGGAAGAATAAGACCTGGGCTTTAATTAAAATGGGTCATAAAATTCAGTGTTGTTTTTAACGTGCAATCGGTTGTAAGTTGAGGGCCACAGAGTCCGGTAAATTTTGTTTTTTGAAACTCCATCGTCTCGGACTCAATATAGGCTATGATAAAAACGTCATAATGGTTTGAAACATTTTCGGTAGACAAACTCATTGTAGCTACTAAAATGGGTGATGTAAGAACTGGGAACGCTAGACAGCTGCATAGCCTACTTCCAGCAGTTTCTTGATTTACAGTTCATTTAGAGTAGCCTAGGCGTGACGTTTACTTCTTCATTTTAGATACGGGAATTGTTAGGGGAAAGGAAAAACGATTTGTTGAACTAACACTTTGTGACCCGAGTGGGAGTCAAGTAAAACCTATGGGCCTGAGCAAACGAGCATCATAGCCAACATGCCAGTTTCTGGACATTATCAACGGGATGAAAGGCAATCGGAGACGTCAACGTTTGAATTCACATCCAGTATGCGTCACGCTTTTTCTGCTGCCGCGCTGTCATTTATCTTCTTAGTCCCAGCCATTTTAATCCTGTCTCACAGCAAAGCACTTCAAAATTTATCATGAAATTCATCGATGATATTTGCATCAGCTATTTGTAAATAAATCAATTCGTCACCTCCCACATCAAATCACTTTTAGCCTTAGTATTTTTCACATTAAATAGAAACCCATCGTCAGTCCATCTGATCTGTCATCTCGTGTAATGATTAAAATTTAGCATTTTCAAAACGTAATACTCTACAAATCTTCATCAAAGTCACTGCTCACCGGATGTTATAAAAGACCAGTGGAAGGATCCTTAAAGCGCACAATGAAGTGAGGGAAAGCACTGTTGTGGGTGGAACGGCAGGTTTAACAACCTCTGCCATCTCAGTTTCACATGACACAACGTAGAAATTAACTGTCAACCCTGAGATAAACATTCATCCACTCTGGTATGATATGAAAGGATGTGCTGAGAACATTCACTGGGAAACTGTGTAACGACCTGAATAACATAGACAGAAACCTCAAAACTCCCTAAACTGAAAAACAAACATTGTTGCCTTTTAACACAATAACCATACTGAATAAATGATGCTGTTTGGGATTGGATCCAAACCGTGCTAGCGTAGAATGAGGCCGGTGTTGCTCCAACGGACGATGTGCAATTGGGGACGACGCCCACTAGGATGTGGGAGGGTTCAATCGGGGTGGGGTCCACATTTTACTCTTCTCGAGCGATTCCTGTGGGTCAGCCTGACATCCATTCGTCGCAAGTCAAAGCCACAAAGGCCCTTTTCCATCACTTCTAAGTGAGCTAAAGCCTAGACTGTTGTGAGAAATTGAACAAAGTCAACATGCTTTCCAGAGAAAAACCACTCCTAACCCAGCAGTTCTGTATTCAGTGCTGATAGATGGCCATTCCAAATTTGGGTGGCAATTTGTTCAGCCCCATGTTAGGTGCCAAATGTATTATTTAAAAAAAAAAATCCCACTCAACATTAACACTGAAACATGAACCTTAGAAGAGCTTTGTCTTGCTTGCACAAAAAGTGACAAGATTTGTTTCCAAATGTTTTAATTCAAGAACTGAACAATTTTTACTTCCTGTACAGTTGTCAAACCATTTTGATATAATGTGCAATGGTACATGTCGACTCTTTCTCTTCTTATGGTCCTGAAAAAGGCACTTCTATCAAAGTTGCTTGAGTTTCTTTTCATTGGAAATCTCTCGCTTCAAGTCCTCGAGAGATGTGCCCATACTCAATAATTCACCTGTATATCTGCCGGGCAGAAACTTAAGCAACATTTTCTATCATAGTTGATGGACAGTATCATCCCAAGTAAACAAAATTCTTGTCCCATTAGACCCAGACCATTCATATATGGACCACAATGGGATTCTTAGTTCGAGCATACAAGCAGAAGTATGCACAACATTAATATTCATGCATGTTCAGCTGTAGCCCAGACGTTTGTGCTCCAACAAACATCCATTTCTCCCACTGAAGCACAGACTGGAATTCAGAACTTTCCACTTAGATGGATGTGGCCATTTTGGACAGTGGCCTCATTTATTCCATACTCTCAAATGACAGAAGCTCTTTTGTGCCCGCAACGAGACATTTATATCATTTTGCAGCTCCATCATATTTTACTCAGCAGGCGACTGTCACTTACAGACACAGACAATATGCCTTCGATGAAGTAAGGAGCCAATTTAAGAAATCTCCTTCTATGGAACTGTTGACAGTCAATCTCAGGAAGCAGAAATGGGACATTTAATTTTTTGGAAGACCTACTGCAATTAGGATGGCTGGCATGCAAAAATACTCATTTCTATGTGTGCGTAAAACAGTAAAAAATTACAATTATTAATCACTGAAACTCAAACCCCTGGTCTGGAGAGCTACAGGGTAAGCTTGTGTTTGTGGTAACTATGCATTGAATGAATAGAATCATCGGTTAATTTGATGGTTAACGAAACAAACTTTGAGATCATAATTGTTTGCAGATTTTAAGGTAGAACACAACCCAGAAAAACCTTTAACTGTCCAGAGCCACTGCCAACCATCAACTTTCAACCCCTCACTCCCAGTCATGGTTGTTGGGGGGACTGGAGTAAATTCCAGTATGGATTATGTGAAAGGCAGGAATATGTCCCCATTCATCCGCACATTAAGAGGAAATTGAGAGAGGAAGTTGGGTTACCCAGAAAAAAACTTTGATACAGAAAGCTCATTCCCCCACTCCGCTGCAATATCCTTGTTCCGGATTCAAACTTGAGACCTCCTTACTGAGAAGAGAAAACTGGGGCTCCCTAAACTGTTCAGACTACAGTAACTTCCAGCATGCCTTGGATTCAGCTGCCACCAGCCCTCAGGAGCCATAGAGGCGCATGTGACCGTGACATTCAGTTGTGCTTCAAGGGCCACCCACCCAGCAGGTAGTTCTTGGAATACATTAAAACAATTTAAACAGCACCAGGGCTTGCTTTCTGTGTACAATTCTGGAGTCGCCAAACATATGTCATTTGACGAGTGCCTGATACCTTTGAGCAAGAAGTCACGTGAAACGTGGGCATTTGATTGGGGAAAAAAAAAAGCCCCCTGGCAGAAAGAGGAAGTAGTTATCAAAAGCTACCTGCAATCACTCATATTTTGCTTCTCCTCCAGATGGTTTCTTGCCAAGGTGGGTCAGAGACAATGTCAAGAACACTAAACTTCAGAGTTAGAAAGATTACAGTGCGGGTTCAGGAAACTTATACAAGTGGCAGCCCAGTTCCTTTACGGAACATAATTGAGTCTTTGTATAATTACTGTAGCTGTATGTCAGAGTTGATAGCTACCGATAACGCACAATTTTAGTCATTTGTGGGAAGCACTGCTCTTACTAGAAAAGGCCCACTCAATCAACACATCTGATGAGAGACATTTTCTTTTGAGCAATGCGAGTTCCAGTTGCGGTGACATTGGCTTCATTTACTGCTGTGGCCTATGCACTGGTGCTACTCAACCGTCCTTCACCACGCCGTCTGCCCAGCACTGCATGGCGTCAGCCCCGCCTGACCTCGACAGAGGACTGATGGTTGTGTTCTCAGCAGTGCTCACATGAGCTCGTTCATGAGCGGATACCATCGTAGTAGAACCGGGATTCCCATGTTGCACCTCTGTACACAAAAGGATGGGAGGAAGAAACAAGTGGAGAGAAAAAGGCAAATTTTCTGAGTGTTGGCGAACACCACCACAGCAGTACTCCACCGATCCTGCGAAACACCGTCTTGATGCGTGCCCTACCTCCCTACACCTTAACAGCATGGGAAACAAGACTAGGTGCAACCTAGTATATGGCTGGGCCGCCAAGTGCTGTATGAGAATGTGGGCCCAAGAAAAGGGTGCTAAATGGGGCAAAGCTCACGCAATTATATGAAGTGCAAGTTTAGTAATGAGCTGGAGCTGATAAATTATTTACAAAGTAGGTGGGGAGAGTGTGAGAGTGTGGGAGTGGGAGAGTGTGAGTGAGGGAGTAGGAGTAAGTGAGAGTATGTGAGGTAATGGAGGTGGGAGGTGGGGGGGGGTCTTGAGTTAGGAAAACATATCAAAAGCAAGTTATACATTTGAATAGACAAAGAGCTAGAGTAAGGGTAGCAGTTATTGATTTTGTGAATGTGAATTTGAGAGAGACAGCAGCAGCAGATGTAGATAGCAGTTAAAGTATGTATGTGTGTTCCTGAATCGAAATGAAACAATAAAGTTATCATTACAGTTGTGCTAACCGGGGACGTGACGTCACTTTTGTGAACACATGGCAGTTCCTATATAGTGAGGGTGTAAGAACTTCAAAGTTTCCTTTTTTTCCCCCATGTTTCTTCTTTGGGCATGTTATGGACAAAGAATCCACAGTTTTGAGTAAAACTGCTTAGTAAATATGTTTGAGTGAAAGAGTTGCCATGTGTTTACATAAAGCATTAGAAGACATTGGTGATGGTTGAATATGGTTAAGTATGTGACCAAAAAAATTGAAATGCAATTAATTTTAATGAATTCATGACCGAAAGCTCTTGAAAAGGCCTTGTAGTTGACACCAAGATCATGAGAATTGGTTGAGAAATAAGAAAGTTTTGGAATTTTATAGTGCCCCCAAATAGCGAATTGTTTGGTATTTTTTTCAGTCACTGCGGATAAAAAAGTGTGTTGCGATGTGAGTAATTTAGGTCAATTTTACCTCAAATATGGTAAAAAGTCAAAAAAAGACATAATCAATATTTAGAGAAATGAAATAAAATACAAGAATTCAGGAAAGAAAGCATGAACGATTTTCGTAAGTGACAGTTACAGCCTGACCGAGTATTGCACTTTGTCACATAGCTGATATGATAATCAGAGGTGTATAGAGTACTGGAAAAAATAACTAAGTAAAAGTAGAAGTACCATAACTGAAAGTTACTTTGGTAAAAGCTGAAGTCACCCATAAGAAAATTACTTGAGTAAAAGTCTTAAAGTAGCTCACATTAAATGTACTTAGGTACCAAAAGTATTTTGTGAAAGAATATACTTAAGTATCAAAAGTGCGAGTATAAGTACAAAGTACTTTTCATAGTACGCAGAGAAAGAAGCAAAGCAACCACTCTTTGTTCTCTCCGTGTGCTCTTTAATCAATTTTCAGGTGAATGAAAAACACAGTATTCAAAAACAAACAGGCAGTCTCTCCATTATATACTTCTTCTTCTTCTTCTTCTTTGAGTTTACTGGCAGTTTTAAAAACCACCATAATTGACTATAATTAATAGTAGAATTACATAGTATCAATACCAAGCTGAATTTTTGCTTCAGAAAACTGATTTTTCTTACGCAGTGTATAGAGATACGGCAGGTTTATGGGTACGGCAGTCAATTTGAAGGGATTAGGATAAGGATTAGGGATTATGGTTAGGGTTAGGGGTCAGGGTTAGTGTTAGGGTCAGGTTTAGGTTAGGGCAGGGTTTGAAATTGGGACTGCCGTACCTCTCTACATTGAAATGCATTGGAAACCTGCCGTAGCCGTAGCAACTGCCTTTTTCTTAACAACTAATTGGGATACCATTTGCTCACTGTAGCTGAAGTGGTTGCTGCAGAGGACGACGATTATTTCTGTAGCAAGAGATTTTTTTTTTGAACTGCTGGATAGATACTATGGGCAAGTATATTGAGCAGTTTGCACATCAGCTGAAGAGTTTTATCCAGGCAACTCCTGAAAAACATGGATTGGATTGAACTCGTCCATATTCTAAACCGTGTTCGAACTCCGCTTGCTTGTGAATATTCAATAACTGATCCTGGTGTGACTTTAGTGGTAGGATATAGTAACTGCGCGCATAAATTTGCAGCTCCAAGTCCGCTGGCAGACATATCTGCACAAAGATAGCCTGCCGAGCACCGTTGCTCTTCTCAAACACGCCAAACCCAGATAACCCTTAAATGATGAATTACGTTCATATTTTAATTTGTAATGAGTAACAAAGTGGCCAGTGTAAAAGTAACGAAGTGAAAGTATACTTTTTATCTTTTAAATGTAGTACAGTAAAAGTCCAGGTTAAAAAAAAAACTCAAGTATAAATCCTCAAACTGCTACTGTAACGAAGTGCATGGTTACTATACACCTCTGATGATAGTGTATCCCAAGTCCCTTCATTGTAGCCTACCAGTCTTCTCTCGTATCGGTTGCGAGATTCAATAGGAAAATTAAGGAAATAATCCTGGTACCGGCTACGAAATTCAAAAGGGAGATGGAGGAATGTAACACATTGTACCAATCTATCTTGAAAGAATCTTAACAATGGTCGGAATGTGTTTTTAATTCCCCTATTCAACCTCGCAACCGATACTGTCCTCCATGATTGTTAACTGTCGTATCGGTTGAGAGATTGAATAGGGAAATTAAAAACACATTCCGACCATTGTTATGATTCTTTAACGCTAGATTGGTACGATGAGTTACATACCTCTATGGAATCTCCCAACCGGTACCAGAGAAAACAAGCATGGAGGACTGAAACAAACCGAACCAATCTAGCGTGAAAGAAGATTAGCCTAATAATGGTCGGGTTGTGCTCGTAATGCACCAAAATCGAATGGAAATTTTTAAAAGACCGGGATGCTAGCTGGGGCAAGCACATCATATGCATCCGGTATATGAATATTTAATCCAGCTTTTGCTGTCCATTAGAAGAAAATACGCATTAATTTTCGTAAAATGGCGACCAATATCGCCATGAAACATTCATTTGCGTCAAAAAAATGCATACTGTGAACATTCTATATGTACAATATGTGTTTTAATTTAACAGTAAATTTACCTGATTATTGCAGTCTAGACTGGATTCAAGTACTGGTCGTGTTACGTTGGCGTAGTGGGCACAACGAAGTGGAGAAGTAGCTACTTCAATGACTGGGAGTCCAATCCAGCTTGGCACGATCTTTTAAACTTAATATTTTCTTAAATTTATTGTTTTCATTGGCGTCGGTTACAGTCGCTCTCATAGATACAGTCAAAGCGGCCACCGCAACTGCTTCTGTTCAAGCGAACCAACTCATGAATTCTTCCGGTATTCTTGAAAATACAGAAACATAATAGTGCCAGCGCCACTTCCACTGTGTACATAAATAGTCCATCACACGCCTAAATTAGTGTGGCGCGTTCAATTCCACTTTTTAAGTTCCGTTTCAGCGGCAAACTCTCAAATCCAAGATCCAACAACAGCAAAGTATTCAGTTTCTGTTGCAATGTGTCAAAGTCGAAATTCCGAGACTCATGCATTTATAATACAAAAACACAGACCACTAAATACAAGTGAAGTCGACGCCCGGCCAGCCAGCCAGCCAATCGTCGGCCAACCAGTCGTTGAAGGTCTTCCCGACCGGCCAACCAATCGCTGAACAGCGAGCTAATCATTGGCCAACCAATCGTTGAAGTGCTTCCCATCCAGCCGACCAATCGCTGAACTTCTTCGTCGGCTAACCAATCGTTGAAGTGCTTCCCATCCGACCGACCAATCGCTGAACTTCTTCCCCGCTGGCAAGCCAATCGTTGAACTTGATCACTCAGGCAGTCAGTCACTCATTCACTCACTCAGCGACATTCGCGTTTATAGGGGCCTGGGCGCTGCTCGGCCCGGCCCAAAAACTGCACACATAAAAAGATGACCATAAATGTCCAAGAAATGTGCTGTATGTTCACAGTGTAAAATAATAGACATAACAGAGCCGCACTTGGAAAGTATATTAGCGTTAAAATTGACATACACGATATCATCTATATATTATGAATTACATTTAACCCTTTCCCTCTGGAGACTCATCTAAAGGGGTCCAAAATATGAACTTTTTGATCGACAGGACACTGTTACTATGGTTAGACAGGTTGGCCTTAATTTTGAAAGCATACCCTTCCAGGATCTCTCACACATTTATGACAACTTGCAGCTTAACCCAGAAAAGGTCTGCTCACTCGTTTGCAGCTAGGAAAAACCTAGTTTCTCATGCCAACTTGGGAAAGAGTTCATCAATATTTAATTTATAGAGATACTCCTGTTTAGCTCATTCCCTACGGAATACTTTTATATAAAATTGTCGCGTTTGTACGGAATACTTTTCCCGAAAATTACACAATATAAAGTATTGAAGTACAGGTGGCCCATGACCGCGATCGTCAACTGATTTCGTGTTTTCATCGGACTGCGAATGGTCATCCACGCCGCTGGCACCGGCTTACCGTAGGGAATGGTAGAATTCGCCGCGTCGTTGGCAGTGGCTTGCCATAGGGAATGAGTTAAACAACAAAAGCATAAAGAAAACACATTAAACAAAAATGGTTGCAATATTTTGATGCATTTATGAATGTACTTAAAAGACACACACACACACACACACACACACACACACACACACACACACACACACACAAATGCCATTTCAAAATCAATAGCATACATGCACACTGAACACGTCTGTATTCAAAATAATGTTAATGGAAACATACTATGCTCAGTAAGAAGCGAGTGTGAGGCATCCTCCATGGTCTGACCCAGGTCTGACCGAAAGCAGTGACACATTGATAGGTGAGAAAGCGTTTTTGGGGTCAGTAGTGCCATCTAGTGGCCAAACCCCCGTATTATACATTTCATCTTAACTCGTTAACTGCAAGGTGTTGGCTTGTCCTTGCGAGGAATCGGTGAAACCACTGAATTACTGAAGTATGTGCTTTGGATTGAGTTTATGCAGTCAAGTGATGCATAGAACATGAAAGACCACCCAAATACAAAATCTTGACATGTTTAAACTTGGTGCTACAGTGAACAGCTACAAAGCAGAGCTTGCTGTACTTTGAGGGAGGGGTCCCTCCATTCTCTTCCTGCTCTGCCACTGAGGATGGATCAGAAAAGTTATCTGGGGAGCATTCTAGAAAACAGTGGGGAATATGTACTGAATATGGACAAAACTAAAGCACTCTTACACCACATTAAAATCCAACAGTCTGACAGGTCCTTGGGAGGGTGTTTTCAATAAAACTACGAAACAAACCAGTGAAGATGTGGAATCTTCCAGATGTTCCACAAGAAAAAAAAATCCTCAAATTTAGTGATAGGGAAAACTGTGGCTTTTTCAGAAATTTGTTGTATGTCAAATTTCAAAGATCTTTGACAGAGCACTCTTATTTAAGGATACTTTCTCCAATGGTCTCATTTTTCCACAATACAAAATAGGCACCTGCTGGTGTTTGACCATATTACCATATTACAATTAAAAAACCCTACTATTCATTTGGTAAAGGTAAAGTTTGGCTATTGGGAAGTTAATTTGCTTTAATTGAGTTTCTAAGTGCTAGGCCCAAAAAAAAAAAAAAAAAAAAAAAACCCGTATTGTTCAGAGAGTGAGCAAATACTTCTGATTTCAGATCAGTTGGTGGGGTTTAAACTTCTCAGTTATATTGAGTAAAATAAGCAGTCCTTCCATCATATTCAGAAACCAAAAAAGTCATGAATGTAATCAGAACAAACAGGGAATCATTAAGCTTTTCAAACAAGACACTTTGTATTCAATACTTTAGTCATAATTCACCTTCCAGGAATAAGAATTCAGGAGCAACCATAGCACTACTCAGACCATAAAACCTTCAAAATACAGCACAAGAACCAAACCATCCACTTTCAGCAGAATTAAGCCCACAGGAGCCATTTTAATGGCCCATCAATAATGTTCAATGAAGTGAACTGGCAACAATGCAATAGCGAACCAATTAATGAAAAGACAGTCACTCCAGATGAATACTATAAGTAGAGACAATCTTGTGATTTGATCACACCAGCCACTCTTTCTTACACTTTCGGTGCACTTGCATGGACCATACCCATATTTTGATTTGGCCTTCATTTTGACCTCAAACACACATTGGTAAAGTTTCACGACTGCATCTTGGACAGTTGTGATGCTATTACATAAACAAAATTTGTTCACACAGACAGACAAACAACCACCTAAGTGCTCAAAACTGTTACTATAGTTCTTCACGCAACAATGGGGACCTTTAGGACCACATTTTGCCATAATCACTCTCTCTCACACACACACACACACACACACACACACAGAAAACAATGCCAGCCCATGCTGTCCAGTCTGGTAATAAATCTTCATCCTTAACCTTACTAGCCACCAGCCCCAACTATGAATTGTGATCCTGCAGGCGTCATATGAAAACATTTTTATTTTAAAACACAAATAAAGACATCAGGCCACATAAACTGGGTAAGAAACGCTTTACGATGACTTCGAGGAACTGACCACACTGGAACTCCCATCCATAATAAAGATCACATGGCTTTTAAAATACATCTGTTGATAACAGTTCTAAATGGCCAACTGCAACTTACAATTAAAAGGATTATTCAGATCACATAGCTGCAATCCTGCCCTTAACACATCTATGAATTCATTTGTTTTGACAACGTTGGCCATGATTGTCTTTGGCATAGTCACTGTAAATGCCTCTTCCAGATGCCCATTAACTTGTGCTACTCTCTCATAACACTCAAAAATAACTGAACAAATTTACTGACTCCATCAAAAAAAATGACTGAAGCTATACCAGAAAAAAGCCATACATGTGCAGTGTACAAACGAGGCTAAAATTTCATATGAAAATACGACACAATCTGTAGTCCATGAGAATAAGGTCATACTGAGGGTTTACATTCTGAGTCATTATAGAACAGGGAAAAAAAACATACACTTAAGATACTACCGCATTAGACTAACATTATGTGGCGAAACAAATACAATTAAAATGCATTACTAGCTGGTAAATGGAATATAAAATTCAACCCATGTCAAAACCAAAGTTAAAAAACTCCCCTCTTAAAATGCCTGAGAAACAAATATTACTGCACCAATAGTACATTTCTTCACTGTAATACAATTCTTAAATTAAAAACCACATTTATACACATCTTG
This sequence comes from Gymnothorax javanicus, assembly GCA_029692085.1. Classification (NCBI taxonomy): domain Eukaryota; kingdom Metazoa; phylum Chordata; class Actinopteri; order Anguilliformes; family Muraenidae; genus Gymnothorax; species Gymnothorax javanicus. The sequence continues at coordinate 14,585,610 of CM056207.1, read as the reverse complement.
GCGATAAGCAGCAATGATATGCTCCAGTAATATCCAGACTGAATGCTTATGTTGGCATTCATGCTTCATGCAATATTTGCATTTTAGTCAAATGACAAAGACCAAAAATACTTCAAGTGTGTAAATCTGATTTAAAAACAACCAAGACAACTGCTTTCTTCCTCACTCCTTGCGAGCTTGCATCCTACCGTCGGATGCTTCCAGATCGTGATCTAGAAAGACAAAAAAAGCAGAATAATGAAGGCAGCAGGCAACTAAATAACCAAAATTCTTAGTTAAAAGGACACAATACTTGAGCTTTGCCTATTTTACCATTTACCGGCCACCTGGAAGACGACCCCGATTTACATTGTATTTTTCCGCCAGACCTAAATTAACCCGCATTTGGCGCATAGTGGATGATAATTAGATACCCTCCAGGAATGGCAGGAATGGGTGAATATTTACAAATAACATGAAGTTTACCGGACAATACATTAAATAGCTTGTCTTCATACTGTCTGCAATGAAATACAAGTCCAAGAATATTGAGAAATTTCTCCTTTGTTTTTTATGGAAATTTTTCATTCTGTTGCAACTTTTTCCCCAGTTGGGGTTGAGCAAGCAGTTATTTTGAAGCCATTTCCACCAGGTTTTGAGTTGGTACTACGCAGCACACATTTCAAAATCCATTGGCAATATAGCTTGCCTTTTGGACAAGCACGTTCGCCTGTAGGTGTAATGTGCACTCATTTATTTTCTTTATCTCGGTTATTTAATTGCTGAAGCTTGGTAGTATAGTACAGCCTATTGTTGATGCAAATGCAGGAATACACCTTATTCTCTGTTCTTGGAGTTATTGCTGAAGCTGTAACTTGGGCCTCCAGCAGGGTTGGGTTCAATTACTTTTTTCCATTACAATATTAGTAATTGTAATTCAATTTTAATTGAATTTTTTATTGAATAGTAATTGTAATTGAAAATTCTGTCCAGAAAGTAATTGTAACTACAATTACAATCAATTGTAATTGTAAAAGGTAATTGAACCCAACCCTGGCCTCCAGGCTAATGACGTTCATGTACCAGTGTGCCCCTTTTGTCTTTATTCCAGTGGTGAATGTGTTGAGTCCGCTTTTCTTAGTGTGCCGTTTATATTGCCAAAACTGTCTGATTGAAATTAAAATAAGGTGTTTTCGCCTTCTATGAATGTTTCCTAAAATTTACCCGTGGTCATTAGATCAGTAAGCCGATGGCTGTGTTGTAGTGGCGATGATTGCCGTCATTTTTGTAGCTGGTACTTCATAATTTTATTCAAATGTTTCTAAGTAACAGCAAGTGACAGATCAGTTCCCATATCCCTCGGACCGGATGAGCGTAAAGGAGTTAAGGTGGGAGGGACATATAGGAACCAAGTCAAAGCGAGGCCATTCCTTCACTGTACATAGAAAGTTTTAAGCGTGCGTGCGCATGTGTGTGTGTGTGTGTGAGAGAGAGAGAGCATTAGAGACTGCTGGAGCTGTTGCAGACTGCAGTTTCTAATCTGAAGTGGTGCAGTTAGAGGTTGTCTCTGCTGCACTGATGGGTGATTTGTGCGTGTTAAATCTAATGTGTTAATAAATTTTAATGTTCTTAGTATTCTTGTATCCAGTATTGTGTGCGCGAATATGAATTTGAATAACTTCAAAATAGAAGACGAATCTGATACCATTTGATATTTTCAGTCCTCCCTGCTAATTGATGGACTTTTGACACTGGGCAGTCATTTTAAATATAATACAGACACAATTTTCTAGCCAGTAAAAAAAAATATTTTGGCTGGTAAATTTTTTCATTTTAACAAACATCGGCAGATAGACCTTAAAGTTCATTTTGGACCCTGCATTCAGACCTGCGACACATTCCTAAAACGTTGGGACAGGGTAAATTTAGGACTAGTAACGAGCTAAAAAATTTGTATAATGATATGGTTTGAGACTGCTGTTGTCAGCAGGTGATTGAAATCACGATAAAGTAAAAAAGCAGCATCCGGGAAAGCCCTGGTCCCTCAGGAGCAAAAATCGGCCCAGGATGGCCAATTTACATGCAAATATGTTAGAAAATCATTGAAAGATTAAACATAAAACTTTCTTTTAGGATAGAAAGAGATTAGAATATTTCGCCCTTAATCGTGCATAATATAATTAAGAGATTTCCGTGTGTAAAGGGCATGGGCGCAAACTTAAGGTAAATCCCCGTGATCTCTAATCACTCAGAGGGCACTAGTACGATAACCATCATTTATCAATAATTGATATAAGCACATGAGTTAAGGATTTCTTTATCAAACCTTAGTCAAGCACTACAATATGTGGTTACATCCTCAAATGCCAGTTAAAACTTTACTGTTTAAAAATTTAGCATTTTGTTAATGATGTCCAGAAGCGCCATCTCTGAGCTTAACGGCATCCAAGTTGGAACGTCATGCTGTGCAAACACGTTTTGCGGTCAGATGAATCAATATTTCAGGCCTTTTTTTTTTTTTTTTTTTTTTTTTTTTGGATGAAATAGACACCGTGTCATCCGGACCAAAGATGAGAAGGACCATTCAGACTGTGACCAACAACAAGTCCAAAAGCCATGCATTGCCAGGGTATGGGGTTGTGTCACTGGCCTTTGTGACCTCTGTGAAAGCACGATTAATGCTGAAAAGTACACAGAGCAGCCTCGAGGATGGAGTTTTCCCAGAGACACCCTTGCATATTTCAACAAGACAACACAAAACCGCATTCTGCACACAATGCAAAGGTATGGCTGCATGAGAAAAGGGAACTAGACAGACCGCCTCAAGTACCGACTTGTCCCCCATAGAGGATGTATGATTCATTTTGAAATGCGAACTGCAATGAAGACCTCACAGTATTGTACCCCTTAAGAATTGTTTGCAGGAAGAATGGGACAAAATTGGACCCGAAAACACTTTGTCACTTGTTGTCTTCAGGCCCTAAATGTTTTCACAATGATTCAAAGCACACAAGCAAGTCCACCTCTGAATGACTAAACAGAAACTATGTGCATTTTGGAGCGGCTAGTTGAAGTCCTTAGTTGACTCCAGTTGAGATACTGTGGCATGACCCTAAAAAGGCAGTTCATGCTTGAAATCCCTCCAATGTGGCTGAATTAAAGCAACTCAGCAAAAAAGATTGGGCTAAAATCCCTCCACAGTGATGTAAAAGACTCATTGCCAGTTATCACAAATGTTTGATTGTAATTGTTGCAAAGGGTGGCACAATGACTTATTAGGATTAGGAAGGCAATTGTTTTTTTCACATTGGTGATATAGGTTTTGAATAAATCTTTGCCTTCAATAAAAGACATGATCGTTTAAAAGCTGCATTTTGTCTTGTACTAAAATTAGTTGGATGATCTGAAACATTTAAAGATGATCAATAAGCAAAAACAGAAATCAGGAAGGGTGCAAATATTTTGCTGCACAGTATCCAGAATCAAGTAGAATTGCCCCTGTATATTTGAATTAAGGTAAAATTGTTTGACCAATATTCTGGACAAAGAAAAATTCCATGTTTAGATTTAAAATGGCACTACCCATTGGATATTAAGTCAAAATTTAATGCACAAATTATACCAGATTGATTGTGATAATAGTGATTACCAAGCACCATGTAAAATGTATTGACTAAATTTTAGGCTACAAAAAATTTTAGGTCACATACAGGCTTAAACTGAACAATATAGATCTACAAAATTAAAATTATGGTACCAGTAGACTGTCAAGTTTTAATATTTTGGCAGCTATCTAACTCCATATACCTATGCAAAAATGAGGACAAATGGTTAGGCAATACAAAGATGGAGAGGAAAAGAGGTGCATGTCCGTACCCTGGGTATGGCGGGGGAGGAGCGTCATGCGGTCCAGATTTGGCGATGGCCTGCTCGTAGGAGGGGAGGCCTGGGGGGCTGAAATCCTCAACAGGGGGGAGCACAGGCTGCAGCGAGACCTCCTCCAGCCTACGGAGGATCAGGGAGGCGTTGGTCCTGCTGTTGCGGACCCTGGTGGATCTGCAAGTCACACACACCACTGTCACACACCTTGCCTTCAACAGCTGTACCTCTTCATTATCATCTCTCTTTCCAGTTATTCAAAAACTCTCTTCACGTGTGAAGATCAAGTTACCAGGACCAAATCTAGTCACAAACATGTAAGTAGAATGTAATACAACATTCTATTGCTGACTTAATCACTTCAGGTAACTGAGAGCAATAGAGGTGTAGAGCACCAACTCAGTTTTGTACAAGCATTCCCAAAAAACTCTCTTCATAAAGTTCAAAGGAAAATTCATGCACAAGGCTACTTATTAATGAGACAATAAGGGGAGGAGCAAAAGGGGACTATAAATGATGAGCTGGGGAATAGGCTATTAAACACAAAATGCTATAGGCTATTCCAGCCGTCTTCAGACTCGGTCCTGGGGGACCCCTGTGTATGCAGGTTTTCATTCCAACCGCATTTGCAATTGCAGAATTTGTATCAAGTTTCTCATTTAAAGTAATTGAGAGCTTCTGATATTTAGAGAGATTATTTACCCTTCTAATCCACATTACGTTAACATAGTTTTTCCATTGCCACAAAAAGCTCCTAAATTTATACTGTACTTAGCCAAACAATTATTCTACATGGAAAGAAGTAATAGAAAGTATATGAGTTTAACTGGCCAGCTTTTTGACTTCACGGGTTGCTTGGTTAACTTAATTGTTGAATATGCAATAATATGATATTTTTTCCTGATATTTAAATGTAATGCGGGTAGGCCTCATTCTTTGTGTCGTCATGGAATTCATTATCATCCGGAGGGTTAGGATTGGCGGCCAGGAGTAAATGCCAATTCAGAGCTTGCTGATTATCCTCAGTTTTTGATTTTGTTGGTTTAACATAATTTACCTATTTTCACGCGATTATAAGCATATCTTTATTTACAGTTTGAAATTTAATACAAGAAGAATGGACTATATGCTCCCGGGAGATGTATTTTTGGCCATTTCTGATAGAATGTGATTTAAGAGCTTAATCCCACAGTATTAGATTCCAGTTTAGAAATATTCACAGCTTGTTCATGTTCTGAGACCGCCGCCGCAGTTGGAATGAAAACCAGCACACACAGGGGTCCCCCAGGACCGAGTTTGAAAACCTCTAGGCTATTTGACATGCAACTTCATATTTTCTGCCTATTTATATATTTTGGGGCTTTTTTCCAACTTTCCTTATGACAGGACAGTATAAAGAGATAGGAGGACTAAGGAATTGGAGAGAGTGAAAGAGATGCAATAAAAGACAGTGGCCAGATTCAAACCACTAATGTCATGGTTCATGATGAGTAAGCAGATAGCGCACCACAGGCTACACCACAATGACGCCCGCAACTTGAAATGCAATGCAAAAGTCCTTACTCCGGTGATCTGCCGAGCATGTATGCCTTGTGACAGCAGTACCAGAGCAGTAATCCAATGATGATGATTGTGACCCCAGCAGCTATGAGTCCGATCAGCAGGGCGGTCACATCCAGCCTCGAAGGTGGCCTGGCTTGATCTGCTGGTTATACAAATCACAAGCAGCCCGAAGTTCAAATGATCCGTCACCATCATTCAAAACTATGCAAGCATGACCTGTTCAAGACCATCTATTTTTTACACATTCTCCATGCAGTATGAAATCCCCAGACACACATTTTCACATCAAATTACAACAGACTTTCTAAAACAAGGACAAGCTACTTGTCCTCTCCCTTGAAGCGAGCAACATGAGAGCTGCTTCCCTGTGTAACTGATGGCCAGAGTCAATAGTGGCGCAAACCAATTCTGTACTATATCATGTGCTTTCGAGAGCCGCACAGCAGCTCTGCATTGGCCTCATTTTCAAAAATATACACTTTTCCCACATGGGCAGATAGGAAAAAAATCTTGTCGCTGTAATTTAAAGAATTACATTTTTACACAAGAGCTGGGGGTTTGAGAAATAGTGGGGTAACCCTTTGTCTGTTAGATAGGCATGAATCACTCAGCAATCCTCTGCAAAACTCAATTTTTCAGCAATACTACCCCACTGGAGGCCACTTCTAATTAAAGGCTTTTATTAATAAGGGAAACCCATCCTCTTTATTCCTGTGCTAAACCAGTACCCTGACAATGACTTTTTGTGACTGTCACCAAATCTCATCTGTCCAATTCCAGTGGGCGCAGGAACAGCCCAAAACTGTATGGACACAGACACAAGATAAAAACACTTAAAGCCAGCAACAGTAAGTCACAAATAATCCCCAAGAGAACTGAACACTGGTGTGGAAACAAGGCAAGCCCACACCTAGGTAAGCCAAAAATGGTATTCTGTTACCACACCAGCAAGCACACCCTCATATTTCCAAACCAGAAGGCCATGCAAAGGATAATCCACGATAAGGTTTGCAGTGGAAGGCTACTGTAGCCCAGGGACTCATTTAAACTTCATCCAACACTGATCATTGCTTTAGCCTTGTCCAGTTATCCTTAAATTTGCTCATGCAAAATGCACATTTGTTTGCAACTTTGCCTTACAGTGTCCGCTAAATAACCAAACAGTACATTATAACTAGATAAAATTAGGTCTCAATGGTAACCATATTAGGGGACTTTGTATAAAAACATTTTTTTATAATGAATTATTTTGCTAAAAGTGTCCAAAATGCAAAAATGAAATGTGACCTTACACCAAGTTGACATTTCAGTTCTTTTAGAAGTGGGAAATTGCCAGTGCTAGAACTGCATAACAAAACCAAAGATCAGTTTCTACTGACAGAGAAATAAGCAAATCAACCCCTCTTAAAAAACTCCCCCTCAGGGGCAGGTAAATTGTGGAAAAACCAGCACTAACATATGCTGTCTAAATAGTCAAAGACCAATACTTTTTCAAGAATTAGCCATTGAGGAAACACTTTTGTTTCCTCAAAAAACATGGATTTTCTGCATTGACTGCTCTGAACCTTTCTCAGTTCTGAAATTATCAACATGTCCATTTCAGCTTAGCCACAATTAAGACTTAGGCTTGCATTCGAGACCTATTACTAAATATTTTTTCATGCGGGAATGAACTGGCCAAATACCAAACATAGCCTACTTATTAAATTGCATCCGTTCCTATGCAAGGCATATAGCGAGTAACCTGCGTGTCTATACATAGGCTAGCTAAAGAATTTGTTCATAAAATATGTTCTTACCATAAGGATACGTCTTCCAGAATGTTTCCTGCAATAAACAAACAAATAAGACAGGGCACTTATTTTCATACTCAAATACAGCCAAAGGTCAACATATTTAATGTTACATATTTGGAAATGTCCAATTCTGTTGATTGGCCTGTACAGCCAATGGGCACGATTCCTTGGTGAATGTAAATATCCTTTGCTTTTATTTTCCAAGGAGTCGCAGTGAGCGAAAACTGGGTAGGGCTAATCTGCTGAAAACATTCTGCTGAAAAACTACAACCATCTATACTTTCCTTCATAATTTCTTATTGATAGATATACATCTCAAGAATGACTGGTGAAAATTTCATCACAATACATTAAGAAATAAAGAAATAATGAGGGAAAGTATAGATGGTTCTAATCACTTCAGGTAACTGAGAGCAATAGAGGTGTAGAGCACCAACTCAATTTTGTACAAGCATTCCCAAAAACTGTCTTCATAAAGTTCAAAGGAAAATTCATGCACAAGGCTATTTATTAATGAGACAATAAGGGGAGGAGCAAAAGGGGACTATAAATGAAGAGCTGGGGAATAGGCTATTAAACACAAAATGCTATAGGCTATTCCAGCCGTTTTCAGACTCGGTCCTGGGGGACCCCTGTGTATGCAGGTTTTCATTCCAACCGCATTTGCAATTGCAGAATTTGTATCAAGTTTCTCATTTAAAGTAATTGAGAGCTTCTGATATTTAGAGAGATTATTTACCCTTCTAATTCACATTACGTTAACATAGTTTTTCCATTGCCACAAAAAACTCCCAAAATTTATACTGTACTTATTGTAGTTTTTCAGCAGAATGTTTTCAGAAGATTAGCCCTACCCGCGAAAACTGACGTCAATTCAGTAAAGAAAAGAATACTTAACTGTTGCTGAATCGCTTTCAAAAATTTCTCGAGCTTCTTCGTAGTTGCAGGTTTCCTCCATACACTCCCTTTCAAGATCTCCAGGCGTGAATAACTCGAAGTCGAATCGGTTGAACAACAGGTGGCGTCTTAAAAATGCATGCGCCGCCTCGTCTTCAACAAAAACTAGGGACCAAATACATTAGATCAAATATAAAATTTAGTTCCATCAGTATTAATATAATTATGCAACTTTTCTGAAAATATAATGGAGCAAAACAAATGCAGTAAGCAAAATATCACATTTGTTGTCACAGTTGAATTTATTATTCGGGCTAGAACTGGACAGACGTGACCTGTTAACTGGGTATAGCTACACTTAAGCTACTTTCACACCGAACGCGAAACGACAGATTACATTCAAAGTCAGACTTTGAATGGAATCTGTCCTGCGAAAAATTCGTTTCGCGTCCAGTGTGAAAGCGGCTTTAGAGAGATGAAAAATGTTGGCACCTTTACTGGACGAGTCCTCTGCGCTCATGACTCGCAAAATTCTCCTCGTGCATGCACTCATCCCATATTGAATAATTTGACACGATAAAAATAAATATAAAAACATTGCTCTCCACCCGCGACAGACTAAAATACATGAGCTTGACATTCGCTACATTTGGTCAGTAATCATGAGGAAAAAAAACAAGGATTCCTCCTGAGTAGGTAAACGCCCAACTTTCAATCTTTCTCCAATCTTAAAATAGCAAATTGGTCGTCACAATTTCTCTCCTCATTTATTGAATGAACGTTTGTCTCTATTGGTTTTTGTGATGATTATGAAAAGTACTTACGACTAATGACACATATGGCCTAATACAAAATAATTTGCTACATACAGGCTAGCCACGCAAAAAAGTAGCCTAGGCTAATTTATCTCACCAAAAACAGGTGAACGCCAACTTATTCAGGTAGAAACTAGCCTACATTTAAAGCTCCGGTCGAATCCTGACCCCGACACGATCAATACCTTTATTAGCGCAATGAAAAGAGCTTTTTCCTGCAAATGACAGCTATTAATAAACTCATCTCAGACGAATAAATGAATCGCACATCTGCCGTGAGAAGGTAAAACAAGGAAATAACTGCTTTCAGGTTTTCGCAAGCATCTGTGTGACCTCATCTCCGGTTTCGCTCCAGGTAAGGAACAGTGCTTACCTTGCCACACACACGCACACACAAAATCAGACCTGACTAATAGAAACACTCACCTGGATAAGATGATCGATTTACGGATCAATTGCTAATTCATATCTCATCATACAAATCATTCGCTCTCTGAAGTCGAAATGGCTTTCGTAGACTCTGCTATGCCATTCATGAACAAATATTTTTGCTTCGGAATTAGCTATGTTACTGTGGCATACTCATTTTTACATGAATTTTAGAATATAATAATGTATTCAACAGTGAGTTATCTAATATAATATCCATTGCGTAAAGATATGTGTCTAAATGTAAGGACTATTGACATTATAATGCACGATTCAATTCTCACGTGCGTCACCTGCGTGTGCCCTACTGAGCTGACGAACATTCAATTCCTACTACCAACAGCAGATGGCAGCACTCACCAGCAATAGCGAGAACATTCCAAAGGTAGGTCCACCGAAGTGATGCTGACTTTCTGTTTGGATTTGATACGTATATTTCAACAAGCCTTTCTTATTTTGTATATAGATCTGTATATTTAACAATTAACAAAAATCAATGTTCTAAATGACAAAAAGGAGAAATGAATCTGGCTACTCGCTGATAGAAAACATAAAACGGCTGTAGATTTTTTTTTTTTCTGTGTTCAGACCGCGAAATTAACTTTATCGCGCGACCGGTGGAAATGAATCTTCGCGCTGGTCGCTGTTTTTGACGGAACTCCAATGTTAGCTTGACATTTAACTAGCTAACATTTATAGGTAACGTTGAACCTTGACTACTCGCAATACCAAAGTCACTGGTCAAGGTGAAAGTAGGCTTTAAAACACTTTTCCACATGACTTCGACTAATGTGTCACGTTGTGTCGTGTGTTTGAAGTTAAGATGGCTAAATCGTTAGTTTTTGGTTTTTGTTTTTTTTTGCTGAAAGGTGCTTGCAACATCAGTTATTCTTGGGGACTAATGTATGAACGACAAACAATAGCCTACATTTTTTTTGTAGTTAAAGCTAGCTATTCGTTTAACTTCAAGGAAACTTGTGTAACCAGAGTTGAAATAACGTTAATTGATAAACATAACGTTATTTCAAAATGCATAATGTGCGGTACGCATGCATACTGGTAGCTTACCTTGAAAATGCATGTTAACAGTCAACTGCTACAATTACCGTCAACTTTGATGATGAATTAATTTAAAAATACGATTAAATAAACATTATTATAAACCCTGGGGCCTTCCCATTACATCTCAACACTATAGCCGTATAACTCATGTCTGCACGGTAATGCAGACATGTTGGTAAAAAGGATTTATTTCTTTTTATGGATGGGGTCGTTTTAATTTAGCCTTTCATGGCTTATAAAATTGTTTAATATCTGCTGAAGTGAATCAGCGGAGAAGCAAATAAAGACATTGGCCTGGGGTCACAATGTCATTTGTGATAGTAGCAAATTCTAACGGGATCATTTATTCCTGCACATGATGGATAACTGCGCGGGTTAAATGGGGGAAAGGTTCTCTTCTATTAAAACCATCATATTGAGCACGGACCTCCCACTTAAAAGTCAACCGTGATGAGGCGACAGGGGACCATCTAAGGGTCAGATTAAATAACTTATATAATTTAGGTGCAACGACAGTGCAATTTATTATTACCCTGACCCTCATTAGATTTTTCAGCCCGTCCCCTTCCTACATTGATGACTTGGAGGTGCAAACTACGCAGTAATAATAAGGGGGGCCGTATACAAAAACAATGCATCAATTTGTGATAATAATTTAAGCGCAGTTATCGATGTTTAATCGATGTATTGCTTTTAGTTCTTAAGCAATTTTCATGACTTTGGTTGTAATAAGGAATATGAAGTAAGAACATTAGAATATTCACAGTCTGCATGAAGCTCTTTTTTGATGTCGGTTTCTTTTGTTGAATGGTATAGTAGCTATGTGTTCTCATTCTTATAAATATTTTCTATTCTGCTGATACAAAGTTTGTATATGTACAGGTCCTGTGCTGCGATTGGGAGCTGCATATATATCTGTTTTTTAAGGATTTTATCAAAATGTCGTTGAGGAATCTCTGAGAGACAACAACCACATTTTTCAGATGGCTGCAGACACTGAACTTGGAAAACACTGGCCCGATCCTCTGGTAATTGTTTATTATATATAAGCTACATTACAAAGAAGCTTGTAATATAATTATGTCATGTACATTACTTTATTTGTATTTAATTTAGTCATCCATCCATTTATTGTAGAATGGTGAGCAAGATTTTGACCATGAGCTGCAGACATTACACTCCCCTCAGCCGTTAGATGACGGTATGCTTTCCATCCAAGTTTTGGAATTTAAAACAACCCTTCAGGAAGCAGTGGAAGAGCTGCATATCCGCAGGGTGAGGATTTCAGTATGTATTTCAGTGCCTTTTATCAGAGAAAATGATGAATTTCGGCAGGAAAAACTGCAGGTGTTCAGGTTACTTGACTCACTAACAGAAGTATGGCATCGGTTAATTCGCAGTCATACTCGCATGTTAGTGGCTAATTGTCCTGTCCTGAAGATTCCATCACCCACTTCATATATTTTCTGCTTGTGTCACCATTAACAAAGAGATGCTCAAACACTTACGGCTCTTTTTGGCAAAGTCACAGGGAACTGGACAATGTAATTTTGTGGGAGGTGCATTAAGAGCTTTCAGAAGAAGCCAACAGTGCGTTCTGGCCATCTGGGAAAGAGCCAGTTACAGTCAGAATTCACATCAGCACTGGGTCAAGAGGCAAAGACCTGGGCAGTGCTCACTATTTGCTTGTAAAATGGCCCCCTGGAGCAAGCACTTCAAAAACAGGGCTCGGACATGTTTTAAAGGTGATAAGAAGTAAATAACATCTTGAATCACTCCACTTTTATAGTTATTATCATGTTATAGTAAAGGAAAAAAAAAACATTAAATCAATGTGTTCCTCAGGCATGCAATTAAAGGAACACTTTGTAGTTCTTTGTTTTATTGTTATGGTATTGAGAGGGGCTTTCTTGTCTAACACTAGTTTTCTGACCGGGTCCATTCCCTTGCATTTCCTTTGTTAAAGAATTTGAGTGCTGATATTGGGTGGGCCTCCACTCATGAGGTTAAAGAATAATTTTTTCTATAAGCATTTCAGTATGCACCCAAGATATTTAAACGAGCGCCAACATCATTCTAAAAGTATAAGCAATTTCAAGTGGCAGCACAATGGAAAAGTTTTTGACACCGCTGGTTAAAATTTGTCCAGACTCGAGGAAATTCCCATTTAATAGGACAATTCTCACATTTGTGTTTTTTAAGCTGAACATCACAACATTTTCTCTGCACGTCTTAAGTGTCATAACTTTCCATGTATAATAAGACATCATTATAGTGACACATATTTCCTCATCTTGAAAGTGTCAGCCGCCATCTTTATAGCCTGGATTTTTAACTTGTCTCATGGCTTATGGCTCTGTAGATCGGCCTCTGTCCCATCAGATTTATAAGGATAACCAAGTTTAATGACCTCTTTACAGGGCAAAAAACCCATCTATTCATTATTTCTCTCCAAACTGTTAACTGCTTTATCTAGTGTGCACCTCTTCCGGAATTCTCCATGGTAGTAGCACACTTTAATGGGAACTTATAAATAAACTGCCTGAGTTTACTCCCACACACATATAAAAACTCATAGAATGTAAGGGAGCGATTGACTTTTACCCACCTTTGCAGGGCGAAGGAGGACATGGCTGGCTTTGTGCAAATATTACAGCTCTAATGTACCTGTGGACCCATCTTCCCACAGATGGTGGATTAGCGCAGGGCTGCAGAAACACATTACATTCTTCTTTTTTGCACGCTATAAAAAAGTGCACTTCCCTCACCACTTTTGTTCAAGTCTTTGAAGCAACGCCTCACATTTAAAGAGTTTATTGTGATTACGAGAATCTAGGAGTCACTCGCGGGTGGCATCAGAAGCCATTTACACTGTATAGAGGGCAGAAAGAGAATCGGCGATGATTGTCTGGTGTATTTGGAGTGACATTTTGTGTTTTGCACCTAGGATGCCGAAATGAGATTTGAAGAGCAGTTGAACAAAATTGTGTTGGAAAAGCAGGAATTAGAATGGGAAAAGGTATGTGTCACATCAGCCGATATTTAGCCATTTCCTGTGTGTACTGTTTTTTTTACCACCTACTTTGTACTATACCTGAGAATTAAAATTTCTGAAAATATGGATATGCCCAGATCTAAACTTTTAGTTAAATCAAATAAACAGTATATGCACCTATGACGCAGCAATTCATTCTGGTTTCCTGTATTGGGCGTGAATTGCTGGTCTAAATTTTAAGATCTAGATTCTACTATATTAAAGGTTATCCTGAATAGACATTCTATAGGAAATACAATAATTGATTGTTTTGAAGATCGATGCAGTATGTATTTTTGCCTACAAATTCAAAAACTTAGAATGCTACTTTATTCTGGGGGGCATGAAGAATACATGTATAATATATATATGTAATTCTATACTCGACTGCATGGCGCCCGATTTACTTGTGTCTTTAGTGCACGCAAGACTAACAATTTGACTATTCGTGCAAAGCAATTTGCGTGTCCTGTCATTGGTTATATTATTGTGTTTGCAGGCCGTAGGAGTTTACTAGCCACCAAATTACTGTAGAGACAGTGCTTGTGGAGACAGCCTGTATAGATATTTGACTTCTGCAAGGTGCAGTTGCTTTAGCAAAGGCTGAAGAATGAGCATTGTGCATCCCATTTTTTTCATTCAGATACTGATTTGGGACCCTTGAGTGGTATAAAGAGGCCTTTTGTAAAGAGGCCATTCTGCTCTCTTCCAGTTGATGATTTCTAGCCAATTTGAGGGATTAAGCTTTTCCCTATTTATGCTAGATTCCCACTATCACGATTCGCGGCACGATTGAAATCGTGGTCTTAATCGTGGAGTAATCCTGGTGATCCTATCAGATCTTATCAGATCTTGAGGTCAGTCGTAGCAATCGTGTTGATCGTAGAAAAGTTTTGGACAGTTCAGAAATTTCCTACGATCAACACGATTAATTGTCAATCGTGATCATCGCATCACCTCGTATCTGAGCCTGAAATTTTAAGCCTCTTTCACACTGGACGCGAAACGAATTTTTTGCACGACGGATTACATTCAAAGTCAATGCAAAGTTGCGAATACATGCGTTGTTTTGCGTGTATTCGCGTCTTTGCATTGACTTTGAATGTAATATGTCGTGTGAAAAATTCGTTTTGCATCCGGTGTGAAAGCAGCTTCAGAGAAGTTCCCTGATCAGCTACGAATGGCCAATCGTGGCGTTTGTAACGGAGCGCACGACAGTGGGAACTAAGCATGAGGCTATTCGGGAAATCTAGAGATTCTTTGTACAAATGGTGACTTGCAGATAAAAATGGCAAGAGGAAAAAAACAGTTAGTTTGTCTGTGAAGTGTCCCAAGGTAGACTGGAATATATGGCAAGCTTACACATCATATTTGTAGCAAGTTCATGCTATGGTCATTTTGATTGTTATTTATTATAATTACGTCATTATCAACTGTATTATTTTTCAGGAGTCCCTTCAGCATCAGATTGATACATTAGTGAACCAGCATAATGAGTCTCTTGCAGTTCAAAAGAAACAGGTAATGATATGTACACTCGCAAAATACTTTGTGAGGTACACCCTCAAATTAAAGACATGATGAGAAGGAAGTTAAATTACACAAATTTCTGCAATATAATGTACATTCAAGTACAACAAACATTCGACTGAATTTTCAAAGGGACGGTAGGCAAATGAATTGACATTAAACGTGGACATTGATTTCAAACTGCGATGGTTTGAACAAACAAAAAAGGACATTGATTGGAGGGGGACTGATGATTGACAGATGTAGTTACTTAAGACCCTGCCGACTTGTACCCAAGGGCGTCATATCAAAATGAAAATGACATTCTGGGAGGAGGCAGAAAACATTCTTTGGTGTGAAATGCACAAGTTTCACAATAGTATTACTTTCATGGAATATGTACTTTCAGATATTTTCATGTGGTTATTTTGAATTTATAAAAGTATGAGAAGTGAATTTTGATCTCAGCTTTAACACATTTTAAACTGCAAACTTGCTGCTACAACTCAATACATGAAGCATGTTGACATACGGAATTGGTTTAATTTTTTTTGTGTGCCTAAACACTACATGGAAGTGATTTATGTGATCTCTTTGACTATGACCATGGTATGATTTTTGATCCTGTATTGATTCAAACATCTCCTCACCACTTTCTCCATTGCTAGCCTCTAAGCTGCAAATAATTCAGGCTGGTTTGGAGGAACTCATTCCCAGTATTGGAGTTCAGAATGTACAGTGTATGGTATTGACATACGAGTATGTATTTGAATACATTATTTTTTTTTTATTCCAATGATTTACCATTATTTATTAATAGTTCCAGGCAAGGGTGGCAGACATTGAAGGAGAAAAGGTAGTGTGTAATGTTTCCCATACTGTTTTTTTTTTTTTTTACTGTTCAGTAGAAAAACTCATTTAACTGAGTCAGTGAAAGCAAATTTTGTTGCATGTAAGGTTTTTTTTTCCTCTTTTTTCCTCTATTTAGTTACAGTGCTGTTAAAAAAGGATTTTCCCCCTTCGTGATTTTTTTTAGCATATTTTCATTTTCAATGTTTCAGGTCAACAAACTAATTTTAAAATCAGGCAAAGATAAATAAAGTAAGCGCAAAGTGCAGTCTTGAAATAATGATTTCATTTATCGAAGGGAAAAAAAAAACTATCCAACCCTACCTGGCCCTGTGAGAAAAAGTTATTGACCCCTTAGTTACAAAGTCAACAAAAATTAAACCGATTTTATTTATAATTGTTCAGTTTCACTAGAAACACCCAAGCTCTGCTCTGCTCTGTTGAATCTAAACATCACTTAAATATAATATGTCTGGCAATGTGATGGAAGAAAAAAAGCAGCACTTGATGCCACGATCTAAAGAAATTCACAAAACTGATTAGAGACAAAATTGTTTACATCTATCAGTCTGGAAAGGGTTACAGAGCCATTTCTAAGGCACTTGGGCTCTAGGTAACCACAGTGAGAGCCATTACCTACAAATGGAGAAAATAGGAGCTGTGGTGATACTCTCCAGGAAGGGTTAGCCATGAACCATGTACTCTGTTCTTTAGTAGAAAATCCTGAAGGAGAATTTCCAGCCATTAGTTTGTCACCTAAAGCTGAAGCCCAGTTGGGTTATGCAGCTGGACAATGATCCAATACACACGAGCAAACTTAACCTCCGAATGGCTCAGAATAAACAGAATGGAGGTTTTGGAGTGGCGTAGTCAAATCCTGACTTGAATCTGATTGAGATGCTGTGGCGCGGCCTTAAACGGGCAGCTCATGCGTGAAACACTCCAGTGCAATTTTATTGCTATTATTGCCGTCAAGGGTGGCAAAACCAGATATTTGGTTTAGGGGGGCTATTATTTTTTTCACGTGGATGATAATGGGTTTTGAATTACTCTTTACGTTCAATAAATGAAATGACCATTTAAACGCTGCATTTTGTGTTTATTTACATTACTTTTGTCTTACATTAAAATTAGTTGGCTGATCTGAAATGTTGAATTATGACAAATAAGAAAACAATCAGTAAGGAGGCAAATACTTTTTCATGGCACCGCATCAATAACCGTGCTGTTCAAAATTCATTACTTTCATGATATTTTGAAGGCATACTTAGTACAACTAATCTGGTTAAAATATCCGTGTGGTAATTTGCCTATGCATGGTGATTACTTAACTGGCATATTCCCTTTCCCTTCCTATTAGTATTTAGCTTTTCCTTAACCACTGACAAGTGGGCCAGACAGAGGATGGAATGAATCCCTACCCAGGATCCTCCCAGGATTCCAGAGCTCCTGGGAGTTCCTTTTACTGCTATTTGAACTGTATTTTTTTAGAGTTTCTGGGTTTTTGGCTTCAGGCTTGGTCCCCTAATTCTTTTTAGTCTTTACCGTTAAATGGAATTGAATTTATTGTAAACATTCCCTACTTTTGGTGTACTTTCAGACAATGGCTGCTGTCAAGTGTTTTTTTTTCTAACACATAATTTTTTTTAGGGGAAGCTTCAGCTCTCAGCAGAACTTAAGGACAGAGAGATTGCCAGACTGAAGGAAGAGCTGAAACAGCTTCAGGTGAAGTAACATAGTTGGACAAATCTAGAACATTCTGTTCACTACAGGTCGCAAAGCGCTGGGTCTGCCCCGTGATTGGGCCCTTATGGGTCTCCTGGGCGCACTCAGATGCCCACCAGAGCGCGGGTGATGGACGGCATCCCCCGCGGTCCGCTGCTCGCAAGGTCCCTCTCCCTTGGACCCCGGCAATAAAATCCTCACTGTCACCCGCCATCATTTTTCAGGGGAAACTAATGGAGTTCCTGTATTAAGCTATTTTGAGGTGCACAGAGGTGAGACGGCCCGAGATGCTGGGGCACATGTCCAGGGGCGAGATGGGGACTTGCATCATGAGAGCAGTTTAACTGCGACTTTCCATTATCATCCATTCAAAACACTCAAGCGCTCATGTCCATCGCCAGAAGGTTTTTTTAGCTGCCTTCAGAAACCTGCAGTTGCCATTTGATTGATTGTGGTGCAAAATTTACTGGATTGAAATAAGTGTACCTCCAGCTTACGCACAGCTGTTACTTAGCATTACGTTGTGATTGATGGTAATCATTCTCGTATTCGGGCTTCGGAAAATAACTGTAAAAATTTCCACGTATCACAATGAATATGCACACCAAAGTCAACTCATTTAGATTTTATCTGATAGGGACAAAATCTAGTCTGAGTTATTAGTTCCCTGAGTCGCATCGTAATATGTGTTTTTTAAAGCATAGCCTTTTGCTTTTATGAAAGTATCTTACACCGTTAGGTAGTAAGAACATATAGCTAAAGTTGGTTTGGATTGAATGCTGCATGCAGGTAAAACAAATGGCAAATGGGACTTACTCTTTTACTGTTCTTTTACAGCTGTTCAAGTATACTTTGCAGAAGAAATTAAGTGAGCTGGTAAGGATTCCAATTATATGTGTTGTTGACAGAGGAGTGTGGGAGTGTGGAATTAAACAGGAGGGCCAGCAGGGCGAATGGCTCATCAGCTGTAACGGAAAGGGAGTGTGTGACACATGAGCCGCCAGCATGGCCGAGAAAATATCACTATTAAAATATTTTATAACTAGGGGGACTGCTCTGTTTAACCTTTGAGCGATAAAGAAAAGGCGAGTTGATACAGACGATCAAACAGTAACGACAGAAATGAATAATAAAAGACTGGGACACAAAGTAAGCTCCGCCAACTCCTTATCTCCAGAGAAGAAGCGGTCGGCCAAAATGTTAAACAAAGGCCGATTAACCTAGAGCAGAGGCTAACTGCGTGCGCCAAGGCTTGCAGGTCTGGTTAGACCCTTGTTCTGCTGAAACTGCCCTGGTATTAGTTCGCTCTGCAGGGGAACAAAGGTTCAGTTTCTGCAGATGTTCTGTCCCCTGTGTTCTTCAGGAACAGAAGCTCCAGCTTCAGGTGCAAGCCAGAGACAGTCACCTGACCCAGCTGAGTGAGGTGGAAAGGCGCTTTGTGGCACTGTCCCGACAGTACACCACCGTTAAGCAGGCCCACGAGAAGCTGGCGCAAAATGGTACTCTCTCCCCCCCCAGCCCCGGCCTTTCCTTCACCGACCTTTCTGCACCCTGAATCCCCCCCACCCCCTTCCCGCCCACCCGGTATATTTTCCCGAAACACCGTGTGAAAATGGAAGTATGGAAGTTCAGTTAAAGTCCACCCTAGAGCTGAATCAACACTATACTTTGTGACACCGAGACTCTCCACCTCTGAATCTGACGTACTAGCCTTTTAGTTCTCCCAAAATGCCAAGAGCAGAATTAAGCCTTTGGCACCCAAGGAAAAACCTGAGAAGTTTTTTGAGAATGATTTGACAAATTGGAACTTTTTTCCACCCAAAAGAATTTTGATAACATTTCCAGGCACTACATTATCAGGTAGCTGCACTTGTGTGGCATGTGTCCAGAAACGTGTTGTGTTAATGTACTGTTTATGTAAAGTGGGACTTCATAAACATATTTATCAGCTGCTCATAAACTGTAGTATCACTATTTATGTAAAGAGCAGATACAGTTTTGGCCCCCTTGGTAACTGCCGCTAATTTAGAATAGATAGGCATTTTTCCTGGCCTGTAGAGTTGGTCTGGAAATTGTTGCACTGCTACATGTGCTATGAAGAATGCAGATACAGAGAAATTGTCTTTTGCTCTGTCATGCCAAAGAGCAGGGCCACATGCTGCAAAAGCAGAATTCTCTTCTTTATCAGTGAAGGTAGTTGATGCACCATTCATCATAACGGCCAAAGGCCTCAAACCTACACTTTTAGACTAAACTGATTTGGGTCCTTAGTCCTTTATTCTGTGTTATTTCAAGCCAACTGTTTAAATGATCGCATCCAAGGAAAAGTGTTGCACTAACACTTCTGTTGTTGTGTGCCAAAATTTATAGTAAGAGAGATGTAAACCAGCCTTACTGGTTAGTTGCAGGTATGGACAAATCTGGCATGGGTATTTACAACGGTCAAAAAATGAGTTTAAATAGTTTATCCCTCTCCAGGCTCATGTTGCAAATTTGCAGCAATAAATCAATTGATGACTGATTATAAAATATGAAGACCACATGGGAAATGGTTTGATAACGTTACCCTTCCAGCTCAGTATTGCAAAAATACAACGTTAGTTCCACCTGCAGCCACTAGTGTATGAGAACTATTCTCCATGAATGGAAGATTTTTCATATCTCAAAATAATAAATTGGGCTGGAGAGGGTTAAAAAATTGATTTGGCAATTCTTGATTTGGCACTATTTTGAAAGAGAAGGTGCCTTCTTAATGCAGGGTTGCTGACATCTTCCATCCTTACGGTAACTTTAGAGCAGATTTCAGGTATTGTTATTTTCTTTAACTTTTTAAAATATTCGTGTTGACGTTTTCATGTATGTCTGCCTTTCTACAGTTGAAGAAGCCTTAAGACTCAATAAGAAACTCAGGTTTGTGAATAGCGAACAAGAAAAGGTCATCAGAAGTTTGAAACAGGTTAGATACTTTTGTTTGCTGATTGTATATTCGATCAAATATTTGTGAACTGTTACCTTCGAGTCTTGGTCAGAGCTATGGAACTCCAGTGCACATTCCAGTTGCTTATCATTTGAGGTTCACCATCTTTATGCACAACTCATCAAATGCTCCTTTAAGGAGGAAGAAGTGAGAAGGTTGGAGTCTCCTGAAAGATTCTTGCCCACAAATAAATAGTTGCATACTTTGCAGAAGTTTTTTTTTTCTGAACATGACAAATGAATGTTCAACCTTTTGATCCACATATGCCCACCTTACAAATTTGGAAATGACAAATTCAGACATTGGATAGAGGAAGAACAGTTGCATTTTTTAAAAACAAATTTCATACATTACTTCGCTCTCACTTCCTTTTCACACCTTGAATCCCAGGGTGGTTAAAGCTATTTTGCTGTGAAAAAAAGTATTTGCCCTCTTACCACTTTCTTTTGTTTTTGCTTATTAGAAAGTTTCAGATCATCCAGTTAATTTGATTTATTTATTTATTTTTCCTTTATTTAATCAGCGAAGTCCAACTGAGATCGAAATCTCTTTTTATAGGGAGCCCTGGGGCTTTGGGTGGAGAGGGAGAGGACAATTTGCATCGCCAATTTGATCAGAGAATGATTAGGTGGCAGGTTTAAAGAGCCAGGTTGGGAATTTAGCAATGTCACCGGGGAACCCCCTACTCTTGTGGAAGAGTTTCATAAGATCTTTCATGACCACAGTAAGTCAGGACGTCGGTATAACGTCTCATGGGAAAGATGGCGACGCCTTCAGCACGGTGTCCCGATCACTGCATTGGGGATTATGCCACTAGAGGAAAGATTGCCACCTACTGGCCCACCGAGAGCTTCAGCCATGCAGCTGGAATAGTGGTATGGCTGCTATCAATTAAATTTGTTTAACTGGTTGATTTAGTAACTGAGAGGGCAATTACTTTTTTTTTTTACATGGGGTAGGATTGATGAGCTTTTTTTCCTTCATCAAATGAACTGATCAATAAAAACTGCATTTTTTGTTTACGCCGGTTATCTCTGCCTGATACTAAAATTAGTTTGATGATCTGAAACATGTATGTGTGACAGATATGCAAAAATAGAAGAAACTGGAAATGGGGCAAATACTTTTTCACAGCACTGTAGGAGCAAGGATAGGACACAAGCAAATAAAAATAAGTGATGGTGTCTACAGCGTCTACAACACCTGAGTTCACTATATGCAGGGAAAGTAGTTAAATGTGATCGTTGACTGCTTGGTACAAACACCCCACAGCACCTTTAGTTGAGTGGACCTGCTCATGATGGATCTTTTATTTGTTATTGCAACCGAAGATGGGCATCAAGTGCTCAAGCGGAATTTGTCTTTTGCATTTTGAGATAATGTATTGTTAGTGAACTTGCAATTTTCAATCAAATTTGATGGCAGTCCTTATAATGCAATTAGAAGGCCAGTTTTCCCGCAAATATATCGTTACGGAATGTAAGGCCAGAGTTAGTCGATGGCGAAATTTCACAGGCATAGCAACGTAACTATTGTCTTGCGCCATTTGCATTAGGTAATACACTGTTACTGGAGGTTGCGGTCTTGCGAGTGAAATGTGCGATACAAATCACATTTGACTGCTGGTCGGCCCAAGCTTTGGAATTTTGATGGAGCTGTTCCTTTTTTAAAAATGAAACTTATTGCAGAACCTATCTCTGCAACACTTCCAGATAGGAGGGGACCCCTGGCTGGATAAGCATTGATTCCTGCCAGGAGTCAGTGGCTTGCTGTCTGGGTTCCTTTTGCCTGTCTAAAATCACCTTACTATAAAAATTGTTTATTATAGAATTCATTTTTAAATTGTCATTTTCCTAAATGGCTTAATCTGATGCTGCCTCCTGTGCTTCTACAATCATTTATTTTTTCTTTTAGGATGTAGAAAAGGCTAACAGTGAAGTGATCAAGGGTAAAGTTTTTTCAGCATGTAAATCTGGGGATGAGGTTTCCACTGATGCTATAAAACAGCAGGAGATGCAACAGCTTCAACACAGGCTAAATGTGGTAATGTGCTAACTCATTCTCTCAAATTAATTACCATACAGCACTGTGTGCATTTCTTGCAGATATTTGGAACGCATGGTTGTGAAATCACGTCTAACATGAAGTTAAGAAATACACTGCCTGGCCAAAAAAAAAAAATGTTGCATACTCAGATATTTAGCTGGAACCCCTGTTGCTTTGATTAGGCTCCCTATTTGCTCTTTAGCACTTTTAGCATTTATTTTTCCAACTGTCAATAAAATCATTATTTTACTTAAAAAATGTGTTTAAGGTATGGCAATAGGAAGATTATATGTATATTTAATAAAATACACAATTGCAACTGATGTCATATTTTCTTTAGAATAACAGAATGTGTGCAAAAAACAATGATCTTTGCACCCAAGAAAATGGATACTGTAACCATATGCTTGTATGTCTCGCTGTATTTGAGCTAATGTTTGGTTTAATCACTCAAATTATTACACAGACAGACATTAACAAGGAAAGTTTACTTTAAAAGTAATTCCAAGTTTGTACTTAATTTGAATTTTGTCATATGGATGCCTCTTTTTGCAGGATGTTTCACATAACCATCTGTCATGTTTTAGTTAATTAAATAAACGTTTGCCTCCTTAAAAATACTCTCCCAAGTGTGGAATTTTGGCTTTCTACATTATTCTGATGAAGAAAAGAAATAAATCTGCATATGAAAAATAGTGTTTATCACGTACATTTGAACAAAAGAGAGTATGTTCAAGATGCCTCGTTTGTCTTTCAGGAAAATCAGATGTTATGCGAATGGTGAAACTTGGCCAGTCACGGTCGATTAAACTTCAAAATATGTCATAGTTCATATAAATAAATTCTGTTATCCGGCACATGCATGGCAGCCTTTGCTGATTGCAGGCAACTAGTAGGACAAGGACATCTTTTCTGCCAGCAATGGGGATGCATCTTCCCACATGATTTTTAAAGAAATGAGAAGCTACGTGCTTCATTGCTTAGGTTAAAATAATTATTGCCAGCTGAAACATATAAATCACTGCAATAATGATCCAGTATTTGTTTATTTATATTCAAACTGCAACTTTTTTTTGGACAGGCAGTGTATATTATCTTGTGTATGAAGAGATTTTGAGTTCAGTGAATATCCTGAGTAGTGACACAATGGATCTTTTTTTTAAATACAGCGAGCGCCATAATTCGTTGGACCGCGCAACATATTTATCCCCAGCCATGAAATGGATTTCTCTTTGGTTTATTCCATATTTTAAGGAGACGGAAATGAATAAGCAGCTGATGAGGGAAAATGCAGCAGCGATGGCTGAGAAGAAGGTGGGAGGCATTTCATTTTCAAGCACTGCCATTTTATCTGACAGACATTTGGGGAACATTTTAGAGCGCCACCATGTGACCGACAGGTGAAAAACATTGGACTGCAGTGGTCCTCGTTCCTGGTCCTGGAGCATTACAGGGTCTGCTGGGTTTTTTCTTAATTCCAAGATACCTCATGAGTAGAATTATCCATGCTGTCAACTGCTAAAATTGCTACAATTGAAAATGGAAACCAGTGGTCTCAGTGGCTTTCCATCACCAGGTTTGGGGGCACCAGCACTCCAAAGGGTTTTCCAGTCCTGGGGCTGCTGATTCCAGACCTAGAGGTGGGGGCAAAGGGATTTTGTATGGCCCCCCCACCAAGGGGTAGTTGAAACTCCATAACACCACTGATAGTAGCTCCACATACTGAAATTATGCTCTTTAAGTTCAGCGCACTGTTCTTGAACTGGTTTGCATCTTGCTTCACACTTTCAGACTTGGTCTACAATTTAACCTCCTGCTAGCTGGCCAAAAAAAAAAAATGAATATTTTAATTTTATGATGGAATACAGGTGCCTGAGCTGACGAAAATATATTGTATTAAAAATATTAACATTGGAAATATTTTCATTATTTATTCTGATTTATTTTTAATTTTCCACATGGTTTAACATACAGCGAGCTCTGTTCTTCACAGTTTTATGTTTAATGTTGAGTCCTCACAACTTTGAGCTAGGTAGCTATATAGCCTATGCCGCACAATATTTGAGGGTATGAAAACGTTATACATCGCGCCCTGCTGTTGGGCCTGTGCCAGATTAGTTAAATCTGTAAATGCTCACTAATAATCAAACGTTTTTGCACTCTACGCCGGCGGATAAAGCATCACCAAATGCAGGCTCAGGTATTATGTAGGCCATTCATTAGGCTCGCCGGAATGCCACGGCAGGCCGCACACGTGCCACCGAGGGTGCAGGACACACCGCACACATATGTCGTCTCGGTCAGCTGGTGGGGTTCCAAACATTTAATTTCCAGCTTCTCCGAAGGCAAAGTGCCAGACTTAGCATTTAGCAAACCATCAACGTGATTCTTATTTGCTGCTGATTTCCTGCTGCTGATGTTAGATGGCACAACACAAAAAACACTGACTGTGATTGACGCATCATGTACTTGACGCTTGGGTTGACAAAGCAAATGAGTGACAGGTTCATACTGTAAGGTGGGCGGTACAGCCTGAAAGGCTGACACGATAGGTGCTTTTCAAACGTGAAGGCTGCAGCCAAGTTGGGCTGCATTTCTTGGCTGCAATGTCATCAGAGCCGTTCCAAGTAGGAGGAGCCTTCATACACAGCCTAAAAAACAGTCTACCTTTGGCAAATTTTGGAGGCTGCATTGGTGTATTTTTCGCGGTCTATGCTGACCCACAATCCAGCATGTACTCCTGAATGTTGAACTGGAAATGGCGGAAAACAACGAGACCACCATGTAGCCTCTGAGAGCTCTGATAAATCCTGGAACCTGCAAGCATCTTTTATGATGTAAATTTTTCAGTGTTTCTGCTAAGAATGTTTCCGTCATGAACAATTTGTATACCCTGAATGTAATAGAATATTATTAGCTTAATAAATTTGCGAGCTAATATTTAGCTGTGCTAATTGAAGCAATTTTTAGATACTATATATTAGGCTATTAATACATAAGAACAATGTTTCCCTTGAAGTTTTCAAGATGGGCCCACAAGTTGAATCTTTTTGATAACGTAGCAAAGCGGACTACTTTTCATTCTGGAATACTGATATGAGGAGAGGTCTATGAAAGAATGGTCAGCAAAGGACGGGCCCAGCTGGGCTGCAGTCTTTATGTTTGAGAGGCAGCCTACCAAGCCCCTCAGTCAGGCCCTCCCAGGAAATCAGTCTGGCACAGATCAGCTTCTCTGATAAACTGCACTACAGACTGGTCGAGGGGCCACCCTGACTTTGAGCAAAACAACAACTGCCGCTGTGCACCTGCCCTGCAGTGGATGGCCAATTGCGGGAAACATACAGTATGATTAATATTTTCACTGCTCCTGAACATTGTTATTCCTGTTTGCATCTTGAAAGAATTGTGTATGTTAATTTCCAGCAGAAGTTGAGTTAATGTGCGTTTGATTAAATTAATTGAAATGAGGAATGCCTTACAGCACTAAGTGGTAGGGTCATGCCCCACAATATGCTACCGGTCTTAAGGATTGGCAGCAGTCCTGGGGGGCTACAGTTTCTTTTGGTACTTGGTGTGTTTACATGTGATTCATTTAAGTCACTGATTGGCTAGTGTGTCAAGGCCATTGCCTACTGTTTGATAGGAGACCATAAAAGCTTGTAGACAGTGTGGCCTCCCAGGACTAAATGTATGTGGACACCTGTTCATCCACCATTTCATTCCTGAATGATGGAAATAAATATGGAAATGATCGTTTCTTTGGTACTCTAACAGCCTCCACACTTCTGTGAGTGCTTTCCTCTTGTTATTTCAGCACTGCTGCAGGGCTGTGCTTCCATTGCAGCCATATAAACCATTAGTGAGGTTTGGCAGTGATGTTGGACAACTAGGCCAGGTTTGAAGTGCAGTGCCATTTCATCACCACAGTGTTTGATTTTGTTGAGGTCAGAGCTCTGTGCAGGCCATACATGGTCTTCTATGCTGATCTCAACTCACTATCGTTGTTCTTTGGTCTGTGCATGGGAGCATTGTCATGCTTGGACAGGAAGAGGCTTTCCCCAATGTCATTCCATGCTGTGGTGTGAAGATTTTCTTTCAATCCAACTTAGAGGCTTAACCCGACCGATGAAATGTGTGGAGTGCTGGGCCAGATCTTGACAAAATGTTATTTTTTCCAAACTAGCTCACTGTTTTATGCTTTAAAAATTAAATTGGCACCAGTGATTTATGTCTTCGACATGGGCCAAAAGTTGATGTTTTGATCTTCGGAGGTTTATGGAATATTTTGCCAGTTATGAGGGTCTTGAATGAGGGACATGCCCTCTGTGTGTTGTGAGGAGTGTTCTGTGGTGCTGGGGATTGAGGTTGGGATGATGTTAATTGTGCGGGTGCTGTTAACACTGACTCCTGAACTGTGCTGGCTGCATACAGGAGGTGGTGCACTCCCTGCGACAGACCATGCTGCTGCTGCAGGCCCAGACGGTGGCGCTGAGCCAGACGGAGCAGGCGCTGAGCGCGCAGAGAGAGGAGCACCAGGTCACCGTCTCCTTGCACTCGCTTTTCCTTCCGCCTGTCTGTCCGTCCGTCCGCGATAACAGAGGAAATGAGATCCTTATTGGCAGCAAAACCCTCCCTGTGTAACTTGTACAATCAGTGATTCACTGGAGTTTCTTGAAGAGAAAATTGGGCCAAAGGACACTTTATGTCTTTCTTGAATTCTTCCAAATCCCTACTCCACTTGGATGTCCCAGGAGACACTCTCAGGGTTTAAAGCCAGTGATATTTGGCGAGATCAGGACATCTTCATTTTTGCCTTTTTTATTTCTTTCTGCTAAACATTTCGACCAACAAAAAAGAACAAATTTAGAATTATCTGCACTGGTTTTACTCGGGGGAGGAAGCTGCGGAAGGAATGCATTTCTGAATGTGCATCCGTTCCAGCTGCACGTCCCAGTCAGCCATTTCCCCTCTGCATATGCTCAAAAACTAATCTTATATTTCACTATATGTGAGTTATGATCACGAGGTTAAGAAAAGACTGCAATACTACAAGATAAGGGCAACATAGTATTACTGACACCAAGCAACATTAATGCCATGTGAGCAGCCTGTGCTGGAAGATCTCTAGTTGTTAAGTTCAGTTCATGTATGTTAAAATGGCGGTCATCTGGATATAATTGCTCTCTCCCAACCGGTGAATTCGGAATTCAAGGTGCTGCGAGTATGACATGAATCCAAGCAATGAAAAGGCATCTGCACATCAATATGGCCAGGAAGCGTCACAATTCATGTGATGACACTCATTAACTGCAGCATGAACTGCAACCAACTAGCAGTTGTTCTCATTATTTCCTTCTTCCTGCTTAATTTTCATTAAAACCAGCCTCCACCCAAGTGGAATTAGATCTTTTGTTAATTTATTAAAATTGCTGCAAAGATGAGACATCCTCACTGATTTGTATGACCTTATCTGCATTTTTAGAATTCTCAGTCCAGGTGAAATAAACACATAAAAATTCATTATTGTATTAGAAATTTCTTGGGTGATTAATTTTATTGCAGGCCCTTAAAAGAGAACACAAACTGTTCCAAGAAAAGATCCAAGAAAAGAGAGGCCAAATTGATAGTCTGATGGAGGACCACAACAGAACCAAAGCAGAGTGGAAAAATGAGGTATCGTGTTGTTCTGAGCAAGTAAAACTAAAAAAAAAAAAAAAAAAACGTATTTAATTTTCAGGGCATGCGTAATTACAAGGTATGTTTTAATGAATAAATTTAACACCCTATCAGATGTGTAATTACCAAAGTAATGGAACTAGTTTGGATGTTTTGAGAACAATTTTTTGAGCATGTGTCTTCCATTAATAAGGAGAAAATATTACAAGATAAATTGAACATGCACCAGGAAGAACTAAGGTCTGTGAAGGAAGCCTACAGTTTTCTTCAGGAGAAATACAAGCCGCTCCCTGTCAGAATGGAAGACCAACAGGAAAAAGAGGTAGAAGTCGTAACACAACTCAGGATTTAGCTGCAGACAAGGGATCTGAAACTGGGGGGCCTCAGTGTCTGCTGGTTCTTTATTTGCTCCTGTGTGTAAGTGTTTGGCATTTTTGAGTGGTCAGTTGAAGTCACTGATTGACTGGAATCCTCACTGAAAACATTGATTGATTGGGGTCTGAACAAGTGAAATAATTTATTGACTGAAATTTGGAGTGATGGAGAGTTTGCGCAGCTCGCTTACAAGCATAATTGGCCTCTCAGGGAAGCTGGATTTGAAGAGAACTGCAAAACCCAGCAAAGAGTTTAGAGCCCTGCTGTTTAAAGGGATAGTCCACCCAAAAACTATAATTTGTATATCAATTACTCACCATTAGATGTCTCGAACGGACGAAGTTGTTGTCTGGGAACGAGCGGGGTGGCGGGACTTCCGTTGAATGCGTGAGCTTACTTGAAGCATAACTGTGGTATTTTATTATTTTTAGCGAAAAATAACAGCGTTTCTAGAGTTCTGAGGGTACGAGTGGACAAAGCAGACTTGGACTATACTGGACGATGTGTTCAACGATGGTTTGAAAGTTTATCAACAGACGTTTTGTGGACTTTTTACCGTTGCTACTGTGTGACCCCATTTGCTTCCAGCAAAAAAGGAATTTGGATAATTTTTCAAAACTCTCCAGTGGCCATAAAGTTGCACCAGGTGCAAAACAACTTCGTCCATTCGAGACATGTAATGGTGAGTAATTGATATACAAATTATAGTTTTTGGGTGGACTATCCCTTTAAATTGTACAAGAAGCCATTTGTACAGGCTCCCAGCTCAGCTAAAGTGTCTGTGACTAGCACCCAGTAGCACTGTCTTCAGCTTTAGCCATGACTTTTGTTCTCTGGATCAAGTGTCAGGGAATTGGGATAGACTGTTCCATTATATTAATTAAAGTAACAAAAAAAATGCAGTCATTTTGCATAAATATTTCCATGACCTTTTAGGAAGAAGTGGCAGAAATACCTGGAGGTCTGTGTTTGGATGTTCCCTCTTCACATGGTGACTTAAAGGAGCATGAAGAAAACAGAGGGTCTCCAGAAATATCTGGGGAATCGCAATGCGAGACAGCGGACAGGCCTAAAGAAAACTTATCTTTAGAAGGTTACACTGATGAAGTTCAACGGCAAGTTAGCAGAACACAGAGGCTGTCGGATTGTAATGAAATAGGAGTCGATGGACAAGCACCAGGTAAGACGACTGTGCTACATCTGATTTATCTCAAACACGAGGAATGCACAAATGATGTAATGGCCTGGAACTGGGAATTAAAATGATGCTGCATCGAACAATGCGAGTGTTATGCACACTTTTCCTCCTTGAGATGATGAACTCGCTTTAAAATGTTTGATCTATCCACACAGATACAGACAGCAACCCTGGTCCTGTGGAGCTGGGGGAGACGGCGAGGATTGAGGATCCCCAGAGTGTCCGCCACCAAACCTCTGTAGTGTCCCCGCTTACGGGAAATCCCGATGTATCTGTCCTGGCCTCTGATGCAGCAGCTGCGGACACTGTGGACATGTTAGCTGTTAGCGGCACAATGACAGAGCAGGAAAGAGACTCCGACCTGCCTCAGTCCCATGGCGGAATCAGAAGTCGGGCTGACAGTGAGCCTGATAAGTGCTCCTCTCAGAGCACCAAAGTAGAGCATGATGGCGACTTTGAGAGCAAGCCTGAGGGCACATCTGCACTGAGCTCCGACTGTGCTGGAGGGGGACAGGAGGGCGGGGATCAGGAAGCTATAGGGTGCATCCCAAAAACGGCGAGCCAGACTTCTAACAAACTCGGCAGAGGGAGCCCAGGAAGTGCAGGATGTGGGCCCCTGTTCAGCGGGGAGGCAGGAGACTTTCAGATGGAGTTAAACGAAGATCGTCCAGAGCTCTCAGAGATGCCTCACTCTGATGCTCCTCAAAGGAACGTTGAATGCCCCCTTGATACCTTGGTGAGCAATATCGATTCCAACATTAACCCTTGCCCTACTGAAGGTCAACTTGATGGAGCATCTGGAAGTGACGAACGGATGGCAATGGAGACGAAAATATTCAGCTCAACTTCAGTACTGCTCCTCAGCTCACATCCGGATGATCTTGCATCCACATCTACACGCTCAGACTGGGATCAAAAGGTCGTAAAGGAATCTGATGAACTCGAACATTCAAAAATGGTACCAGATGAAACGTCTGCTCCTGATGAAGCACCAGATCTCACCTGCTCCTCAGTTGTCTCAAGAGCCTGTGACGTTGATGCAAACGCTCAACCTAACAGCAGGTCTTTTGCTGCTTCAGCCGTATCGCACTGTTTGGATGTTACTGCTGATGAGGTCTGTGTCTCTGAGTTTCAACCATCACATGGAACGACCACCACAATGAATGGTGCTTCTCGTTTGAAGAGTGCAGACAGAGCAGAGGAATCGGTCCAACGCTTCGAGAGCAGTGAAGAGAACACACTAACTGAAGAAAGCTCCCCCACTGTGCAGCCTAGAATAGCAGATACACCAGAAACACTCAGTGTTGAAAGATCCCCACTAAACAGCAGCAACCCAAGCCCGAGCGAGCAACAGGAAGTTAAGGAGAAGCCTCTTTGTGCAGAAAGTGGAGGTGCAGGCGCCACAGCGAACAAAAGATTCAGATCATCCTTCGATTTGGAGCTGCTGATGAGAGCAAGAGGGTCATTGTCTCCGCGTGACCCCCTGGGCTTTATCAGCCCTCTGAGAGGGGAACAAAGCAACTGGCTGATCGGCAGACCTCTGTCTCTCCCCATGCCTTCCTTTCTCAAGACGAAAATCCAGCCAAGGCCTGGACTCCAGGGCTTACTCTCACCACTAACAGTCTCCATGCTTCAGAAACACAAACCAGTCACAGCAGGTAAGACTTGGAAAGAAGAGCCAATCAGTAGCAGGTATCTGTAAAGCTGAATCTTAACTATTAATTATGTAACAAGCACAAACAATATTTAAATCTTCCATTTTGAATTTTATTTTAGTCACTTGTTGCAAAAAAAAAAAAAAAAACAAGAAGTATTTCCGGTTGGAATAATTCTGGAGGGCGAGATCGCTTATTTGATCCATGTTCCATGATTAGTTTGTTCTGAAAATTGATGATTAGAAAGGCTAACTTTGGTTTAAAACACATGCATTGTAAGATTGCAATCGCTGGGGTTCCGAAGTCCTCCTGTGTCAGTTGAACCTTTCTTGGTGTCCAGTGGCCTGGTTTTCAGTCACAAGTTTTATTTTGGAAACCGGATAATTCAGGTAATTGTAAATACATTATTGCTAATTTATTTGAGCTAGAAACCAAATCCAATTTATCACAATCTAGATTCTTTTTTTGTGTGGTGGAAGGTCCCTTTAAAGACACCTTTAATAATTCTGCTTAAACCACAGGATGAAAGCTTTATCTTTACACTTTATTGCTTAATGCTCTGAACACTGATGTTTTAGATAGGGTTTTATGTGAGTGCACCATAAACGGCAACTTTTCCTTTCTGTCCTTCAGTGTAAGTCAAGATCAAAGCTAGCTAAAGCTTTCTGAAGCTGGAAGACGGGCAACTGCAGAATTGCATCTTGGCTGGCTTTAAGTGCGTTTCACAACCATTTCCCTTCGTCATTCAGATTCCCCGGCAATTAAAAGGGCCACTGACATGTTGAACCCTTCCAGTATCCATCCTCGCCACAAGAGAGACCCGCGAGAGGAGTGGAATGCGATCGCACAGACGTTTCGTGAAACCTCGGCAGGGTTGGTAAGTTGACTCAGAGTATTAAGAGTATTACGGCTAAGGCCCGCAGAGCTAATTTCAGAGATACGCGTCACTCCAAATACATCTGGCTGCATTAAGACCCCTTCACTTTTCCAAAAATATTTCCCTTGGGGAGGTGAAAAGGGCAACATTTTTCACAATTAAAAAGGCTGATAAAGAACAGAGGGAGAAAGTTGCGACTTATAAATCATGAAGACACAGTGCAGCGGTTGGAGAGTGCTGAGGAAGGGAAGGGTATCCCTGCCACGAACCTCACAAAAAATACGTTCATTATGGATGACCTGCTAGAGAAACCATTAAACCTTTCCTTTCTGCAGCACCTGCCAAGCGCAACCTGGAGGTGAAATGTTGGTATCCTCTCATTTGAATCATGGTGCATTTCACAAACTGATATTCTCCACACCATGAAAACAAAAAAGCCAAATGTCTCTCATTATTTTAGTTAATATTTACTTAGTTTATATTTACTCATGTCTCATGCCAAAAACTTTTTGAGATAATAGTTTATGTATATATTTTTAAGAGTATCAGAAAGCCCTCAATAGGCCCATTCAAGAAATGTATTGGCCAATCTATCCATTCTACCTAAAATATATACAGTTAATCTGTAATTTCAGACAAGGCAGGAAATTTACCTTCTGTTTTGTGTAACATATTTTATAGAGACCAGACTTAAGTTCAGTTGTGGAGCTTAAAGGACCCTCTGCTGGACACTATCAGGCTAAGCGCGTTTAACATCCTGGGTAACATCCTGTTGGGGTCAGGGCCTTAACTGAGGTGCCCTCAGCATGGATCACCTGTAGGAAGAGCAACCCCCCCCCCAGCTCTCTCCCTCTCTCTGGCTGACTGGTGCATCACACCCCTGCATTATTGGAGCCAGATGCTCCCTTTAGCGGGCAGATGGCACGCGGCCACCAGATGAGCCGTTTCACCGAGAGGTTACAGAAGATGGGGAGAGAAACAAGCTGATAGGCCCATAATGCTGACTCATAGCTGTTGGTTTTCTGATTAATTTTAACCTGCATGAGGGACATAAAAGTAAGGTACGTGGCTGGGAAAGCACAGGTTTTTAATCTGAAAGGGTACCTTGTTAGTCCAGAGTCGCACATAAATTCAGTGGTCGCAGTATTAAGTGTGAATGCAATTTTAGAGCAACTGCTAGATTAATGTGCATTTACCAAATAAAGTGGCTACTTCACGTGCACCAGTTTGCAAACTGACTGCATGAAACTGCATTACAGTGGTCTCATTACTGCAATCTACATGAGTGAACTTCATGTATTCTATCGCATTCTGTAATTGTAAATATACAAGGACCTTTTTAGATTACAATGGCAATAACCCTTACCCATATTCTAACCACAATTTGAGTAAAAACTAGAATCTGTGCTTGTGAAGCACTATGATGTTCCCTGCCATTATATATATTTGGTTGCACATTTTGAAGAGAGAACTATGAAAAGGCACATCTATACCATGTAATATAACAATATGCCTAGTTTGGTTGAGAAATGTGTTTTGGAGTTTTGGTTATGAACAAGGTCCACACTCTCAATACGCACTAAGTTGAAAAGGTTACCATGGAAATCGGAAAAACTAAAAATTTCTGAACAACCAAAATATCAAAAGGCACATCTACACCATGGGATCTAATGATATACCAAATTTTGTGAAAAAATATTGAGCGGTTTAAGAGTTGTGGTCCGGACAAGGTCCCCACCCTCAATATGCACTAAGTTGAACTTGTTACCATGGAAACTGGAAAAAATGAAAATTTCTAAACAACCAAAATATCAAAAGGCACATCTACACCATGGGATCTAATGATATACCAAATTTTGTGAAAAAATATTGAACGGTTTAAAAGTTATGGCCCGGACAAACTTGCTCGGAAGGACGGAAGGACGGACGGAGGGTAAAACATTATGTTCCTCGCAACATTTGCGGGGAACATAACAAGACACTAGCTAGCTTTAACTTGCCTATTCAGCTTAAGCAAATTTTAAGAGAATATTTTAAAATGTTTATCCTCTGTAGAAAATTTTTTTGATCACAAACTAAAAACGTTTTTAAATTCTTGGTTTCAGTCATAATATTTTGGCTGGCGCACTTTATGTTATCTAGTTGGCAAAAAAAATAATGTGGCCTAGAGTCACCATCGGAATGCAACTGAATGGGTCAAACTAATTAAAAACTCAATAAGAAAATAATACGAAGACTCATGTTTGTACATCGTGAATACTCCAAGCCAGTCTTCAAATCCAGCCATGCTGGTGGCCTTTCATCTCTTTAAATAAGTTCAATTAGACTGAGGACAGGGACACCAGATAAGTTAAATCTCTGGCCAGTCAGTCACATCTATAAAGCCACTCACTGTATCAGGCTAAAAGGCAAAACTGAAACACTGCTAGCCAAGAGGGTACCTGCTATACAACTTTATGGTAAGATGTGCTGCTTTTAATGGGTGTAAATGCTCTTGCAGAACACCCTGACGGAATATGCCAACAGTCCTGGTCGTTACACTGCCTCTGCCTTCCCTTCTCCTGCCCATGGGAGTGTCGGCATGCTGCCGCCCAGCGTCCCGCACCCACATTCCCCCTCACTGGCCCACGCCGCCGACGACACAGCTTCTGGATCTGAGTCTGACAGGCGAGAACAATCACATATCAGCAATCACATGGGTGAGGCCGAGAAACCCTCGCGGAAGCGCAAACTGGAAACGGAAGAGGTGGAGGTTGACGTGAGCACAGATGAGCTGCAGTCTCATGGTTGATGTATTCCAAAAAGGAAACGGTTTAACTGCAGAAAATCTAGCACACATTAATGTATTGTTTTGTTCTACTGAAGGCCTAACATTATTATTTCCAAATGTGACTGTTCCATTATTGACTGATCCTTGCTGCCAAGTCATTTCCAAACACTGTTTCACACAGTGCTTGAGAAGCATCTTCATGGCTTGATTTTTAGTAAACCTCTGAAAAAAAATCAATTTCCAACTGATTTCTAAAACTGAATGCGAGGTCAGATTTTCATGAGCTTTAAATGTGCTTCCCAACAGTTATATACAGTACCAGTCAAATGTTCAGGCAACTTCTACTTGTGTTACAGTACCGTTTTCTGTGAAATTTAAGCAGTTTGACTTGCTAATATAACTTCATGTGGTGAGAGAAAATAAAAGCTAAAACAATACATTTTAATAATAAAAATTGTGTCAAATCTTGGAATTTATAAAAAAAAAAAAAAAAAAAAAAAAAGCCATGTTTGGCAAAATAAGTAAATGACCAAATTGTTTCCATTTTCCATTGAGTGAATTAATATGATTACTGGACAAAAGTGTGAAGGAGAAGCAAAGCAATAGTGTTGCATATCTGGGAAATTCTACAACAGAGCGCGTGTGAACTCTTAAATGGGAACGATAGCACTGGTAGAAAAAAGTACTATACTGGACAAAGAAAGTTAGGGATCACCCAACTTTTCAATATTAAAATATGATATGGAAAAAAATACAAACTATCAAATATTTCAAATTCAAAATTTGGGGTGATCCCTAACTTTATTTGTCCAGTATAGTATACTAAGCAATTCTAGTTAAAAAAAAAAAAAAGTAAAAAAAAAAAAAAAAAAACAATGATTAACCTAATGAATTTAAGATTTAGATTTTTGGTAAAATAAGGAGTCTCTTTTTTGTAATTGATTATTTAAAAATGTGTGGACAAATTTTTTGAATGGTTCTGCAGAGTAAACCACCAACCATCTCAAGAAGACGACAATATGAATGAACAGTAAAATAAGAGGGCATTTGCATGTTGGGAAGCGTAACGCTGAAATTATGAGCCAAAGAGTGATTCCTCTCATCGTTTATTTAGTAAATATAAAACAGCAGGGGAGGGGGGTGTTTAAGTGGAGGAGGAGAGGGTCTGCAGACTGTTCTTCACTGTCACCAGGTTCTGCTTCCAGGAGTTCAGGCTGTCGTAGAGCTGCTGCCACTGCTGTTTGCCAAAGGTTCGGTGTGTGCTGTGGCTGTAGGGGGACGAGATGCAGTCAGACACGGCCTTCCTTTTACCGCTTCACTCTACATACCGCTGAGCGTCCCATGTGCTCTACATTCACCGTTTACCACTCAGTCAGCGACACTTTCACTGTTCACTGCAATAGTCATTGAGCGATTATCACTCAAGTGCTCTCTGTAGCACTCCCTAACAGAGAGAAGCATTCAGACTGTATTAGCTTGAACACTCTTTCAAAAACAAAAAAAAAAAAAAAAAAAAAAAAACCCCAACACTAACCACTAATGACAGATCTTACTAAATAATCCTCATAGCCGTTGTGCGCCAGTGAAGATAAGGCAGTGATTTTGGTTTCAATTTTAGTTTAGCTTAATTTTATTAGCGTCCAAAATTAAAAGAATGTAGCAGAGCCTCACTGAGGAAACCCATTAATAGATTTCCTCTGTGAACTGGACCATCCTCAAAAAAAAAAAAAAAATTTACAGGTAACTAAAGGCTATTAAAACAGACCAGTTCCGACGCGCCGATAACAAAGGAAATTTTCTGGCGGTACAATAGCCTGCCATTCAGTGGGGAGGCTCACCGTTAGCCTTGACCGAGCTGCCAAAACCCCAGAGGGCACATTAATATTCCAGTCCTGGCTGGGTCATTAAGGGAAGTGTGCTGGAAAAAATGCTGCTTTCATTAAAGCCGCTAATTACATTCCTGCCTAAATTTGATCAAATGATGAATTGCCAGATTTAGAACTGCAGGCTGCTAACAAGACTATAGCATTTGGCCGAGGCCCAACGAAAAAAGAAAACAAAAAGAGAGGGGGAAAAAAAAGCAGGCACCTACCTCACCACAACTTTACGCTGCGTCTGGTCAATTTTGCAGTAAACCATCTTGGTTCGAACAGCTTTAAAAAGAAAAAATTCAAGAAAATTGGGGGGAAATGGCCAGCAGACATTCGGTGACAAACACCCATCAAATTGTCAAGTGCATATCCCCAGCTTGAAGTAGTCCTCCCAGTAAAGATGGTTAGAATAAAAGCTTCACCAGTGACTGGTACACTTAGAGGACACTTTGCATGCCTTTGGTTCCCAGCCAGTGTGGTCATTTGAATTTCTATCTCCAAACACATCCTGTTTTCTGAGACGGATACAGAAGCATCTGGACCCTGAAGGAATTCACTGGCACGCTGACAGTTAACTGGGAGAATGCTTAATTTTTGTATTTTTTAAGCATACTTGATACAACAGTGAAAGAATACCGTCAATGACGAAACCCTCCACATCATCGGCGCCTATCTGCAGCTCTTGCTGCATGGTGTGGAAGGAAATCTCCTTGAATTCTACAGCCATTCCCATGAACGTGAGAAGCCTCATCTTGGCCATGTTCTGCTCATGTGAAAGACCTAAAAATAATAATTGTAATAAATAAAAGATACAAATTAGCAAACATGTACATGCAAGACCAATCGTAAGATATTTTTGATCCCCCCTCCCCCCACAGCTCTAAGCTAGTGCTTTAGAACTGCTTTCCCTTACCAGTAGCCACTGCAACAGGATTCAGTTCAGAGAATTGTAATCATACATTAATGACCAGGCACCATAAAAAGTTACCTACAACACCAACTGATCAAAAAAATAAAATAAAATAAAGTACTTGATGAGGCCGTAAAGCTCTGCCAGTCACTGGACCCAACCTACTCTATATTCCGAGACGACCATCCTAATTAACAAGGGAGAAAACGCCTTCTACTAATTCTATAAAAGTTAATTAACACTAATTACCTAATTATAAACAGGTTTATCAGGCAGTGCATCAAAATACATTCAGCTGGGAAGGGGGGAAAAAAAAAAAAAAAAAACGTTACACTCTGAACACAATGCACAACTATAACTGGGCATAATTAGAATATACAAGCAACAAGAATCAATTAAAGCCTGTGATCCCTAATTAGCAAATGCAAATAAGCCGCTCATTAAGTTTATGTTCTTTGAGGAGACCGTTGAGACCAGATATACACATGTTCAGGCGATACAGCTGACAAAGTATGCGACAACATCTGGGCCAACTCATCAAAAGGAACAATTTAATGTTCTACCACACATAACTAAAGTGAGTTTTTGTCCCTCGCAAAAAAGTTGCTTACTCATCCATGCTCGAATTCGCACTGTTAAATTAAGTGCATCTACTTCAATTTGCTTAAACAATTTCATAGTGAAAAAGGCATATTAAGTTTCTGTGCACTTACAAACCTTTTCACAATCATTTTTTTCAATAATTACCATTTTACTGAAGCAAATAGTTCTAAGTCCTTCTGTGGAGAGCAGTGAAAAGCAGTGAGTGCATTTTAATGACAAACTGGGGGGAGGCAGAGAACATCTCAACTGCTTCAAAAATTTGGACTCGTAACAGTACATCCCCCAAAATGGCTCCCTCAACCAAATTTGCTCCATTTAAAAAAAAAAAAAAAAAAAAAAAACCCCGTATCAAGACACTTTTTCGTCGATCAAACCCCTCAGAGAGCTCTGGAGGTCGTTAAAAAATCTAAATACACTTACTGATTATTAATATGTCAAAATCTTAATGCCGTAATAAAGAACTCCTATGCGTTTGAGTGGCTCTGCCTGTAGCGTTGACCCTTAACTGGGGGGCGAGGATGTGGGGGGGGAAGGGGGGTTGGGTAGCGACAACAGCATGGAAAGCACTGAGTTTAATACAGGTCCTGGATTATGAAGCAGTGCCCCTTTGAAACAGTCAATTACACACGAGCGAGGGAGTGCCCCAGTGTTAATTACTACTCAGTTTTATATAGTGTGTAAATAAAGGGCCTGCTGACACTTGCATTCCATCAGTGCGTCACGAGCGCCAGAGCAAATTAGCCAGGGGTACTGGCTGCTCCAGCGCGCCCATCCCTGCTCGCCCAACACTGGAACAACAATGTGCCTCAACGCCAGAATAATCTGCCGTGGAAGAGCAGAAAACCAATACTGGTCCAAAAATGCCATTCTACCTTTAAGAGTTTTATCTGATGTCATTAGTTTAGCTTGTTATTTTGGGGTTAGGCAGTTTTGGTTTAGTCCTTTTTTGCCATTCCATTACTCAGTAAAGTAGTTTCTCAAAACATTCACCTAAAGTGGTACACCTTTTAGGATATGTGCGAGTTCCCCAGCTCAGTTTTTTGGAAACTCAATTCCATCAGTTCAGTAAGACTAAAAACAGGGTAGATCCAGGCACTCAAGGGAGGGTATAGATTAAAAAGCCTTTATTTAGTGCTGGCTAGTAGTTGTCAACATGTTTCAGTCGCTGAAACATGTTGACAACTACTAGCCAGTACTAAATAAAGGCTTTTTAATCTATACCCTCCTTCAAGTGCCTGGATCTACCCTGTTTTTAGTCTTTCTAGATTTTTTCCCTTTTGATCCAAGAGCACCGACTTCACTCCTGATTACCTCCCGCTGAGCACCTGGTTGGATTCTTCATTTTTCCCCTTCAGTTCAGTGTTAGTTACAGTGCTGTGAAAAAGTATTTGCCCCCTTCTTGATTTCTTATTTTTTTGCATATTTGTCACACTTTAAATGTTTCAGATCAAACAAATTTTAATGTTAGACGAAGACAACCCGAGTAAATACAAAATGCAGTTTTTAAATGATGATTTCATTTACTAAGGGGGAAAAGCTATCCAAACCTACCTGGCCCCATGTGAAAAAGTAATTGCCCCCTAAATCCTAATAACTGGATGTGCCGCACTCAGCGACAGCAACTGCAATCAAACATTTGCGATAACTGGCAATGAGTCTTTCACATCACTGTGGAAGAATTTTAGCCCACTCTTCTTCGCACAATTGTTTTAATTTAGCCACACTGGAGGGGTCTTGAGCAAGAACGGCCTGTTTAAGGTCATGCCAGAGCATCCCAATCGGATTTAAATCCGGACTTTGACTTGGCCACTCCAAGATCTTAATTTTGTTTTTTTCAAGCCATTCAGAGGTGGACTTGCTGGTGTGTTTCGGATCACTATCCTGCTGTGTAACCCAAGTGCGCTTGAGTTTGAGATCACAAACTGATGGTCGGACATTCTCCTTCAGGATTTTCCGGTAGAGAGCAGAATTCATAGTTCCATCCATTGTGACAAGTTGTCCAGGTCCTGAAGCAGCAAAGCAGCCCCAAACCATCACACTACCACCATCATGTTTGACTTTTGGTACGATGTTCTTTTTATGAAATGCTGTGTTAGTTTTATGCCTGATGTAACAGGATACACACCTTCCAAAAAGTTCAACTTTTGTCTCATCAGTCCACAGAATATTTTCCCAAAAATCTTGGGGGGATCATCAAGATGTTTTTTGGCAAATGTGAGACGAGCCTTTGTGTTCTTTTTAGTCAGCAGTGGTTTTCGCCTTGGAACTCTCCCATGGATGCCATTTTTGCCCAGTCTCTTTCTTATTGCTGAATCATGAACACTGACTTTAACTGAGGCAAGTGAGGCCTGCAGTTCTTCAGATGTTGTTCTGGGTTCTTTTGTGATCTCCTGGATGAGCCATCGATGCGCTCTTGGAGTAATTTTGGTAGGCCGGCCACTTCTGGGAAGGTTCACCACTGTTCCAAGTTTTCTCCATTTGTGGATAATGGCTCTCATCGTGATTCTCCAGAGTCCCAAAGCCTTAGAAATGGCTTAGCAACCCTTTCCAGACTGATAGATGTCAACTCGTTTCTCATCTGTTCTTGAATTTCTTCAGTTCGCGGCATGACATGTTGCTTTTTTTAGATCTTTTTGCCTATTTCACTTTGTCAAACAGGTTCTATTGAAGTGATTTCTTGATTCAACAGGTCTGGCAGTAATCAGGCCTGGGTGTGGCTAGTGAAATTGGACTCAAAAAATGTGGTTAATCACAGTTAATTCATGATTTGACGAGGGGGGGGGCAATTACTTTTTCACATAGGGCCAGGTAGGTTTGGATAGCTTTTTCCCCTTAATTAATCATCATTTAAAAACTGCATTTTGTATTTACTTGGGTTATCTTTGTCTAATTTTAAAATTTGTTTGATGATCTGAAACATTTAAGTGTGAAAAACATGCAAAAAAGCAAGCAATCAGGAAGGGGGCAAATATTTTTTCATGGCACTGTACATTATCACTAGAATTTTCTGTCCGCAGCCAGGACTACACACATTTAGTCACAATGGATACAGCGACTCACCCAGGGAATCAATGAAGTCCTTGTTGTTCTGGTAGAACTTGACGTATGATGCTAGCTTTGCACTCACAAATATGGTCAAGAGCTGGCAAAGAGGAAATGATAGGCTCTCTTAGATGCAGAAAAGAAAGCTTTGGAAAGGTCTCATGAGCTAATACATGTTACTCTGTTTTAAAATGTCTAATGGGAAACCAGATTTTATCAAATGGGATTATATGACCACAGAATGTAACAGATGATTCATTATGATCCCTTAATGTCTTTGGACCAAAAATGAACATGATTCAGAATGCTCCCTTGATGTATTTGAACCAAACATGAACCCAGTTAATTTTCAAAACCTGAACTGACTACTCAGATCACAGAGTGTGAACATATGCAGGATTGGGCTGTACAGAGCTGTCCAGGAGCTACATCACAAAACCCAGTCCAACAGATAACTTTCAGAGACCAAGACCAACTGGCACAGATCTGAAGCCACACTCACATCATGGATCAGTTCCCCTTCCAAGAAGCGCACTGGTTTCAGGGCCAAAAGGTGATCGAACAGGAAAGTATTTGGGTCTTTCAAAGCACGCACAATACACCTATGGAGGAAACGTATGGTTATTTAAGAAAGCAGCCTCATCTGTCACAGATGACCAAACGACAATCATCCTGACCAGCGTAATGACCGAGGCTCTGCATCATTTAGACCAGTGATCCACATTTCTAGTTCAGTCAGTCATATCATCTCATAAGCAAAGCACATCCCATGGCAACGGCAGCAGTCTCTGCCAGTTCATCCATTTCCAACTGTCAGATTTGTCAGTTAGTATTGCCCATTGCTGAGCCACTCCTACTCGTTGCCCAACTTTGATGTAAATTTGCCCCAAAAATTGTACTTGCTAACAGCTTTAGAGATGGAGCATATAGTTCTGTTAGGGTTGTATCAAGTTCTGCGCTTCATTCCAAGTTCTGCCCCAGTTAGCCTAATCATTTAGGGCCGTAACTACGAAAGGTGTCTTTCATCCGCATGTAGCGTTTAGACGTGTATAAATATGACTTAGATGCTTCTAGCTAAACGTGTGTTTTAATCACACCCTACGGAACACTAACAGCTGATTAGTTATCCGTGTCTACCAATGCCCGTCTAAGCTTGATGACCTCAGTTCAATCTGTTAAATGGGATTTGATTGGCTGCTGGATTGCAAGCAGGAATATGCGCTCCGGTGTTCTGTCAAATTTTGCTACCTTTCAAAATATGCTGCCTCGCAGTTCTGCGCTTGCGCAAAACTAAAATCTCGGGCTGTTTCTTCGCTCATATCTTAAGTATCTTCAAAAATCAAAAAAAAGTTTTTTTTTTTTTCTTTCAGTGCGCCTTTTGACCTAGAAGCCTAAATATATTTGCATATACACGCTGGGTTTTCCAGAAAATGCAGAAATTAGATGATAATGGCGTATGTGGGCATATATCTTCAAACAAACTTATCCAACTCATAGCATCTGCTTATGTTATAATAAGCTAACAAATAAAGTAACCGTTGTAAACTGAATCATATTGCAATATTAAGGCGAAAACAAAGACTTTATGATCGCTTTGTATTACGGTAGCATTTTTTGACAAGGGAGCACAAATTGTCAGAACACCGGCTATAGCACCAGTAACTCCAGGGAAACCACCTATATGCCGAAAACCATCCATGACATGTCGCTTTACATCTAAAGCTTCTGGGAATGACAGAAACTGTGGCTTGTTGGCACAGATTGCAGCAGCAACCCGATGCACAGCTTTTCCATAAGCTCGTTGAGAGATCCCAGATGTGTCACCTGCAACAATCCGAAATGTTCCACAAGCGAAAAATCACAATGCACAAGCCAACTGTAATGCAGCTGGAAGAAGATTGCTTCGTAGTGTTGGGTGATCCAAGTCCAATCTAAGAATCCCAAGTAAATTGTTAAATTTCTCTTTCGATACCCTGAAACATCGTATGAATTCCGTTTCATTAAAATCCTTTAACGGATTCCTCCTGTCTCTGAACACTCTTGGAGCCCTAATACGACCATGTTCTTCAAGTTCATTTGCTTCAGCTTGAGCTATTACAAATACCTGTAACGTGTCTATTCTCCTCAGAGGTGTGTTATTTCTGACTTTGTCACGAGAATGCTCACTAAACAACCCACTGTCTATGTTTAAGTATTTCTATTGTTTGAGATAAGCACTGCCTAAGACGGTGTAATTTTACCAACGTCCAACTTTAAACATGCATCGTAGTGTGCGTCTAAGAAT
Source organism: Gymnothorax javanicus (assembly GCA_029692085.1). Taxonomy (NCBI): domain Eukaryota; kingdom Metazoa; phylum Chordata; class Actinopteri; order Anguilliformes; family Muraenidae; genus Gymnothorax; species Gymnothorax javanicus. The sequence goes on along the minus strand of CM056207.1, from coordinate 14,541,789 downwards.
TTTAGTCATTGGCTAAGTGTTTACACGCGTGTAATGGCTTAAACACCTTTCGTAAGTACGGCCCTTAGTGATTATTAGGTCACCTGGAGGGCATACCCACATCATTTTCCCTGGTATTCAGTCAGCGTTAGCTTCACGCTTTGTTGTGTGGATGAGATCTCAGCAACTGCTTGGCAAAAGGGCTTTATACTTTAGGGATGCCTTTATATCAATGTCTAGTTGTGCATACACCATGTTAGGCTAAACTGGGTTAAAGGTAAAGGTCAAAATGCAACATTTGTTACGTCCCAAGACTACATGAACACTTTTCAAAACAGGATAAATGCACCTATTTCGGGCAACCGCTTTCTTTGCTCTGCAAAAAACAACTTTCTCTAGTTTAAGACATTTTAATCGGTTTTTCCTGATAAATTTATGATTGGCGGCAGCAGACCCCCACAGTTCAAACCTGAAACATCTTAGTGAGATATAATCAATGCTTAAGCCAGCGCAAGTACACTCAGCTAATCAGTTCATTGGGCCAGTACAACTGGAAACAACTAAACTCCACATGCACACTGGTCCAGAAGGAATGGAACAGCACAGCCCTGTGATAAACAGCCACAGAATGACTGACTGGACAGCTGACCGATAGGCCTTCACCTGTGTGCATCCACCCGGGCTTGAGAGGCATTGTCCTCCGTGTAGCTACCCAGCAGCTCCACCATCACTTTAGCAGCTGCCTCACTGCAAAAAAAAAAAAAAAAAAAAAAAAAAGAAGTTCAAAATTAGACACAAACACCTTCGAATGTAAATGGACCTCCATCTCCAGGGAAACAAAAATAAGGAAAAGAAAAAAGGTAATATTGAATGATCAGGAATGTTAATGACAGAGGCCCTCTCTCTCCCTGCCATTGAATTCTTGGGCTTTCAAGAATCTGTTCAGGGTCAAATACACATTTCATACGCTTTTAAGTATTATGTTGGTACAAACATTCCGTTTGATACCAGAGAATTAACATAACATTATCAAAGCACAGCCAAGAATTTATTGGAAATGGAGGACAAAATGAGTTTCTTGGTCAACAGATGTCAAAAGCTCAAAAGGATCAAAAAATTTACAATAATTACCTCCGCCAACGAAGTTGGGGCGGAGGTTATGTTTTCGCCCCTGTTTGTCTGTCTGTCTGTCTGTCTGTGAACAACATAACTCAAAAAGTAATGCACGGATTTGGCTGAAATTTTGTGGGTGCATTGCTATTACATCAAGGATGGACCCTATTGATTTTCACCGCAATCAGTGAAACAATATGGCTGCCACGGCAGCCATCTTGAAATCGTATGACACGCGATAACTCAACTTTGCTCCCACTCATGAAGATTTGGATTGTGCTGCCTTGGTGGAGGTTTGCACTCTACGAATCCCTCTAGTTTAGTATTGTACACCACAGGTCAGATTTATGTTGACTCAGCACAAGTGACAAAGAAATGCACTGCTTTCAATTACCAGTAGTGGTCAATGTATCATCATTATGCTGCGTTTCTACTGAGCAAGAAGCAAATTTTTCGCACAGCCAGATTACTTACAAAGTGAATGCAAAGACACAAATAAACGCAAGACGACGCGAGTTCAGGCCAAGCGACACGAACGGTGCGAGAGATGCGATGCAAATGATGCGAATCGCTCGACTTCAAAGTACTGAACTTGAGCAAAAAAATTGGACGAGTGTAGTATTGTTCTGGATAGCATAATTGCTCGTGGCAGCTACACTGGCTAGCTATGCTACCTACATTGCTTGAACCGCAATTACATTAATCGAGATAATTTGAAACCTAGCGATTGAACTAGGTGCAACAAATAAACAACACAACAATTTCATAAAAAATATCGATCTAGCTCAGCATTGGATATGACAGCAGTCTTGGTATCATTTTTATTCTCAAGCAGGTGCAATATCTATAAAGTGACATGTTTGTGAAATTCGCATAGCAACATCAGAGTCGCCATCTTGTCGCTGATCTTCAGAGCCGCCCCAATTGAAGCAAATGTAACAGAGCCTCCTCTTCAAAGACTGAAAATAAACATGATCCCAGGGTCAAACTCACACAAAGAAAGCAAGGTGAAATTTGGCTTTTTGTGGGTGGAAACGCACCATTACATCACCAAGAAAATTCAATTTATATTGGAAATGTCAGAGCTAAATTGGTTAGAAAAGGCTCACCTTTTCTTGCAGTCCACCAGAGCCTCATACACCAGCCTGAGGAGCGTGTGCTTCTTCTCTGTGTTTAGATTCCAGTCCGTTATCCACTTTCTGACCTGATGCAATGGACTTGAATTAATTACACACCATCACAACAACATGAGTCTGTATTCATAGTACATAAACTCCTGGGCAAAACAAAAGGGCTCAGCCCAAAACTACAAAATATTACGCTTTTAATAGTCTTATCAACAAATAAGTGGTCAGGAAATTAAGAAGAATTAAACAGACTGATAAAGTTAGTTAGTATGGGATAAGCTTTACCTTTAATTTCCTTGAATGTGTGCAAATTTACCCACAAAGCTCAGACAGCGTTTTAGAGAAAAGCATTGAAAAATAACATCTGATCATTGATCTTTGAAAAAACTTTTCAATTGTGGGAAGCAAATCTTCTCCACTATTTTCCTGCACTCAAAAGCATTAAGTGACTTTTCACAGTGAAGCAGCTCAGCTTCACTGTGAGGCAGTTTATAGCTTTTTGACCCAACAGTTCACTGCAGCGAAAGTTAACAACTTTCTGTTGTTATTAAATGCAAAGTCCATTTTGGGCTTCACCCATTTCATGCCCAGAAGTCCAAAACACTGCATAAATAGACCAAGCCAAGAAGTTGAAAGATTTAACATTCTGAGGCGTGCTCTAGAAGAATCTTCACTCTGAATAATAATGTACAACCCCAATTCTGAAATAGTTGGGACGAAGTGTAAATAGTGAATAAAATAAAAAAGCAATGACTTTCAGATCACATGAGCCAATATGTTATTACAATAGAACATAGGTAACATTTCAAATGTTGAAACTGAGACATTTTACATTTTTATCCACAAAATGAGCTTATTTCAAATTTTCTGTCTGCAACAGGTCTCAAAAAAGTTGACACAGGCAAAAAAGGGCTGAAAAAGCAATTAATATATATGAGAATCAGCTGAAAGAACTTTTAGCAAGTAATTAAGTTAACTGGAATCAGGTGTGTAACATGATTGGCTATAAAAGGGATGTCTTAGAGACGCCGAGTCTCTCAGAAGTAAAGATGGCCAGAGGCTCTCCAACCTGTGAAGGCTTACGTAAAAAAATTGTGGAATATTTTAAAAACAATGTTCCTCAATGTCCAATTGCAAAGGCTTTGAACGTCTCATCATCGACAGTGCATAACATCATCAAAAGATTCAGAGAAACTGGAAAAATCTCTGTGCGTACGGGACAAGGCCAAAGACCTTTACTGGATGCCCATGATCTTCGGGGCCCTCAGACGCCACAGCATCACTCACCGGCATGATTCTGTCATTGACATTACTAAATGGGCCCAGGAATACTTCAAGAAACCACTGTCAGCAAATACAGACTGCCGTGCCATCCACAGATGCCACCTAAAACTATCATGCAAAAAGGAAGCCATTGTTGAGCATGATTTAGAAGCGCCGCCATGTTCTGTGGGCCAAGGCTCATTTAAAATAGACTGTAGCAAAGTGGCAAAGTGTCCTGTGGTCAGATGAGTCCAAATTTGACATTCTTGTTGGAAATCATGGGCGTCGTGTCCTCCGGGCTAAAGAGGAGAAAGACCACCCCTCCTGTTATCAGCGTTAAGTTCAAAAGCCAGCATCTCTGATGGAATGGGAATGCATTAGTGCATATGGTGTGGGACACTTGCATGTTTTAAAAAGCACCATGAATGCTGAAAGGTATATAAAGGTTTTAGAGCAACATATGCTCCCCTCCAGACGACATCTATTCCAGGGAAGGCCTTTTGCATTTCAGCAGGACAATGCAAAACCACATACTGCAGCTATTACAACAGCATGGCTTCATAGTAGAAGAGTCCGTGTGCTGAACTGGCCTGCCTGTAGTCCTGATCTTTCACCGATTGAGAATATTTGGCGCATAATTAAACGAAAAGTCCGTCAAAGGAGACCCAAAACTCTCCAGCAGCTGGAAGCCTGTATTAAACAAGAGTGGGATCAAATGCCAATGGCTAAACTCAAGAAACTTGTCTCCTCAATGCCCAGATGCCTCCACTCTGCGTTAAAAAGAAGAGGGGATGCTACACCATGGTAAAAAGGCCCCTGTCCCAACTTTTTTGAGACCTGCAGCAGCCATCAAATTTGAAATGAGCTCATTTTGTGGATTAAATTGTAAAATTTCTGAGTTTCAACATTTGCTATGTTATCTCTGTTCTATTGTGAATAAAATACTGGCTGGTGTGATTTGAAAGTCATTGCATTGTGATTTTATTCACAATTTACACTTTGTCCCAACTATTTTGGAATTGGGGTTGTACATCCAACCTCCTTATACACACTTTTTCCAACATTCCCACGATTTCTGGAAGCAGCACTGGGAGACTATGTTCTGCGTTATCATCATTACAAATTAGAATGTTATCAAATCACATACCTTCCAACTCATTTTTCCAGTTTGGTAGGATCTGGTTACTTTAGTGACCACAATGCAACTAAAGGTTAATGGCCTGCATAACTGCCCACCAAAGAGGTACAAATTCCAGCCAAACTGTACGAGTAAAATTGAATTCCTGGAACTCTTAGACCACACCTTGTATATAATATGCTAAATAGCTGACAGACTTAAACACTCTGACTGCGAGTCTAAACTACTCGAAAAGCAGAACATTTTCTCGGAATCTTTCCAAAACTTTAATATTTTTAAAAATACTGGTAGCCTTTTCATGCACACATTTATGCAGCTTTTGAACAACTTCCATGACCTTTAATTAGGCTGACTTACGATACCAATGGAAATTTTACAATGACATACAGACATTGTTTACTTTCAAGACAATTATCAGGGCCCAAAATGTATCTGAATGACTGATTTTAATTCATCTAACTACATGAAATTCACTACTGGCAGTCAATTCCTTCTAAACATTTTGTAAAACATCTATTCATTGAAGACAAGCACAACAGAATGACTTAAGACAATGGTGCAGTGTCTGGGTACTCAAATTTGGATCTCAGGGCTAATAGCACTGCTGGTTTTCATTCCTGACATCTAATCATGGTGAAAGCACAGAGCAGGGTGTTTAAAATTATAAGTTAACTAATGGTGTTACCAACTGGTCTCCCCGCTGAGACAGGATTTCTTGGGGTGAGAGCCTTTCTTGGAAATTAGCAAGGTCTCTAATGAATGACTAAAGAGACTGACTGCAGACAGTCAATTGCTTTGCACACTATTGATGCAATCATTGCATTTCTGTGGAATAGACAACTGCTTAGAAATATCACTTTTTCCAAGAAGTACAGTGTTTCCTACAGACCAGCAAGTAATGTGTGGTGGCAGAACAATTTTTTTTAAAAACAGATGATTTTCATTTGAGCGGGGGGAGCGGGGAAGAGAGAGATTACTCCAATTCTGTTGAGCGGGGTGGGTGGGGGGGTGCGCAAATTACGCGTCTTTTCTCCTTTAGCGAACTTGCGCATGCATTATCAACTTGCGGCAATTCGGCATTTACTTAGAATTTACGGGAATCTATTTTTGGCGCTCCACATTGAAGCTTTGGCGCCGCGCCACACAATGGTCTATGTGTGGGAAACCCTGAAGTATTCGACTCGAATAAGAATTTTTAAAAAAGTCCTATACATACCTGATCGAGGTCAGTTGGAATAAATGCAATGGCATTGCAGGTGGCTGCCACCTTGATGAGGCTACAGTAAACTGTGTACCTCACAGGTGTGTTTTCATCCATTCCATGGAACAGATTGCTCAACCTTGATTTAATACCACAGGGAAAAAGAGATGTCACGCAACTGATAGACTCTGGCCTGTTCATCTTCACATCAAATACACAACAAAGTGATTTTTTGGCTGACTGACAACTCAGGATCAGGCAGCTTTATTGTGAAGTCGGGTCTCAGATTCAGTTGGATAACTGTACTGAGTAAAGGCCAGTTCAGTCAATTTGTGGTCCAGATTTGAGAAGGTTCTAGAGAAGGTACCAGGTTTCATCCTGTGCAGGTATCCAACAGACTCAGTAATGCTACTTCGTGATACAGGCCCCTGGGTACCAATTTGATGTAAAAAAAAGAAAAAAAAAAAAAAAAAAAGCCAATTACCCTGACACAGATCCCCATGTGACATATTTTAGATCAGCCTTGCTGTCCTAGATCCTTTATTCTGTGGCCTGATTACTCAATGCCCAAGTGAATCTCAGCAGGGATGCCTGCTCTAAGCAGCAGTCATTTCACACCAGACAGTGAACAATAACCAAAAAAAAAAAGAGAAAAAAAAAAAAAAAAACTTGTGGCAGCCTTTGTTCGTGCTTACAACTGTACTAATGACCATGGAGTTGTCCACAGAGGGATCAAATCTGCAACCCTTATCCCGGTTTGTAACCAGACCTGTATTCATCAGCATGTCACACTGCTGCACAGCCTTCTTCCCATTCTAGAGAATGTGAACTACGATGCATGCTTGCTTACAAAACCCATCCCGCTGCCGGGTGCATTCCCTCAATTCTGCTGCGCAGTGAATGCATCAGTTAATGCTGGCAAGTCAGTGACGGCAACATGCATTACAGTATGGTCATGCCCAGTACAGCATGTATGCTTACTGTAGTACTCATCTTGTATACTTAATAATAGGCATGTATGCTGCTTAGGACATAACTTAAATGGCATAGCAAAGGACCTGGCCCTTCTCCACCCTGACAGTGAATGTTGAACCGGCTATCCAATGGGCCAATGCAGGCAAGTTTAACTCAGACAGGGGACTTACAGCTGCATCCGGAGCGTGGGCCTCTCCCCTTCCCTGAACTTGACAAGCTTCTCGCAAAGGCTTTCGATCAGGGCCTCTTGTTTCTCAGTCTCCAGAATCAGCAGCAGAGACACAATGCTGTTCATCACGCTCTCCACATCTAAACAGAGGCAGCACAGAAGCGAAGGTCACTCTCAATACAAAGCTGCCGCCACCACCATTCATCACCTCCTCAACACCATTTTAAGTTACGATGAGGACCACCATTAATTAAGTACTTCACAGTAAATGTATGAAAGGATAGAAGAAGCAAAATCCATGCTGATGAGGCCACCTGTACGCACACGGACTGCGCAAGGCCTCTGGTGGGCTTTCTGTACTAACCTTTGTCGTCATCCTTCAGGCAAACATCGCAAGCTTCAATGATCTGCGCCAAATCTACGTGCAATCCGCCTTCAGAGTTTTCTTCAGAGATCTCAGCGCCTTTGGATTTGATGTAGGCCCGGAGCTCCGATGCCTATGGTGTACAGAAGAGCATGAGACGGCAATGCTGACAAGAGTAAACTTACCAGCTAACTTTAGATAGCTACCTAATACGTTCAGGACGGCTGTCCTGCATTAACATTTAACTGCTGACTCGATGATGTCCGAAGATAAGCTGTAAGGTAACGAGTCATTCAAGATAGCAAAATGGATAATAAACCGTGTATCAAACACTTTAATTCAAACTTTATAGCGCATTCCAGAGGTGGCTTCTACATCAGAAGGCAAATTAACAGCAAACTAGCCTTGCAACGAAGTAGCACTTGCTGCACGTCCGTTGACAGCAGTACAACTTCGGCGCATTTCTAATTCCATCTGACAAAACATGACGCGTTATGAACATAAAGATGATGCAAATCCAAAAAGAGGATTAATTCGTGGGGCCAGCCATTACATAACAACGTGGGAAACAACTACTCGGTATAGTTCACACGAGCAACCGCTGACAAGAAAGGCCTCGAAACGAACAGATGAAGCTAAGCTAGCATTCACGTTAGCTAGCAGTTGTTAGCGAGTAAGCTAGATCGGAAACTTCTTATGCACTAAAGTAAAAAAGGATTAACGTAACATTTGAATAACACAAACACACCTGATCCTCCTCTGTAATGTCAATAAAAGCCGGGACGCTCATTTCAACCACTTTCGCGAGCCGTGACTAAAAGCACGCCCAAGCAGCAAGTCGCAGTCCTCCGGAAAGAAAGCACGCTGACAAGCAAGCCGGTAAAATGAATCTCTTTCCGGGTCGTGATGTTAAAGGGACAGAACAGTCCGAAGCGGTTTTCAAAAATTATAATGCGGGTTTCTCTGGACCTGGGATATGAAATTCTGCCGTCCAGTTGGACTGGAAAAATATTTGAGATTCAAAACTTTATGGAGCTAGGTTGCTTCTGCGGCATACGGACGCAAGTTAGTTTTTTTTTTTTTTTTTTTTTTTTTTAATCTGTTAAACCCTGATGTTCGCTCGTCCAACATGGCGATATTCCAACCCGATTTTTCTGTTATATCTATTGTCTAAGGTTCCCTCTTTCATTTGATACCAAATTAAGTGTTGATTAATAACAGTTACACTCGATAAAATTAAGAGATTGAAAATTGTGTTTCTTTTTTGGTCAGTATAGTTATTGATATGATTGATATGTTTTAAGTGGTCATCTTGTTTTTTTATTGTTTGCTATATTTTAATTTTTTATTGAATCTGCCTAGTTTTGTCAATTTTATCTTCACAGAATATGGGGATGGGGAAAAAATGCTGATTTTTCTGGAGGATATCATTTGAAGCATAGGGTCTGCAAAATCTACAAATTTTTCAAATCACTTGAACAATTTATTAGAACATTAAATCAGTATTTTGCACTTTGTAAATTAACTAGTGTAATGGTAGCCACTCAATATGTATCTTTACTTGCATTTTACTAAATACTGCGCATGCCTATGAAGAACCACAATCTAAAGAAAAGCTTCTACGTTCGCGAGTGTTAAGCAGCAAATGCCTTGCAGCCAGTTGTGTTAGATAAATGTGTCCACAGTTAACTACTCTTTGAAAGACACCCTCAGAAACACCGACTATCTGACCACTTATGGTTGTTGAGATCACGTGGAAAATATATATATTTTTTATAGTGCGGGTGTGGCTTACTTCCACGGGCTTGTCTCTTTATTCTTTTCTCTCTGGGAATGTTCTGTGTTAGTGGCCAGGTGTGTACATTTTCTATTGTTAAGATGCCACTGTTTGCTATTCATTGTATGATTTCAGTCATTTAAAATTGTTAATCATTGCAGGTGTATTTGAAAATAAAATATTTTAAAACTTCAGCTTTAGCATGTCTGCATGAAACTTGACCACCAATAAATAGTCTGCAGACACAGCATAAGTCATGCAATTAATGGATCTAAAAAGTTTAATTACTTATGCCCCTTCGATGTATTGTAAGTCATTTTCAGTGAAGTTGTTTAATGAGTAAATTTTTATATTAAAAATATTTTCATTAGAGGGAGAAAAATTAATCCAATAATAACATAATTTTTTTGCTCAAATTTATGTACAGACTATAAACAGATAAACAGAACAACACCAGAACAATAAACCAAAGAAGCACCCGCAGGCACATTTTAATATCAGCTACAGATATAAAACCAATATTACCAAATTAATTTGTCTGCTTCATTAATCTGACTGAATGAGAAATGCTAAAGAAGGGGGAGGGAACCCTAGTTCTAGGGTGCAAGAGATGTTCCTGGCTTTAGCTCTAACAAAACCCATAACTACATAATAGTTCTAATTATCACACTGTGAAAGGAGTGAGCCTGTTGTTATTCCAATGAGTTTTAAGTCAGCAGGTCAACATAAATTCAAGTCAAGCAAATTTGGAAGCCTTTAATTAATTGCAATAAGTGCTATTTAAGTTCATTTGACAAAATTGTGTTGAAATAACAAAAGGCACAATAAAACAATGCCGGTTTAATGGAGACTGCGTGCTTGAAGTAGTCAATGTTTCACCATTCATACTTTGTAATGCTCAGACTCTTAATGATCCATCAAAGTCTTGATGTCCAGGTAATACGGAATACAAACCAGAAACTCAGGCACTCCTGGAACAGGATTGCTGATGTCAGTCTTACAGCACATCATCACACCCTGCACACCTATCACACCTCTCAGTTTGCTAACTCTAGTCGCCTGGTTGGCTACTCCTGTGCTTGAAAAAAAGTAATCAGTACAGTTAAGCTGAAGGACAATGATAGTGTCTCAGTGGACGATCCAAGTGTCAATTTGGAGCAGTTATTGTTAATGAAACTGTACCTGAAAGGCAGAGGCCAATTCTGCTTGATCATTCAGTTGTGCTCTCTCTATGAGAACACCAAGTTCTACAACGCTTATTGACTTTCTTACAGCAATGTGACTTGCTGTCATATTATGACTCATTACTTAAAAAGTCATCACAATAGACCCAACCCGGGACTCCTTTTAAAGTTCAGCAAAATGTAACGGAAAAGTGCTGAGCTGTCCCAAGATCTCAGCCTCTTTCAGAGAAATGCTGCAGCTGTTGAACAGTTCAAGTGCCCCAACATGAACACACTATACCGAGTTCCTCTTTCCCAGAAGGTTTTCAGAAGGGGTGCGAGTAATCAGCATTAACTGGCAACAGGTCAGGAACATTACTGGGTATAAAAAGGGCATCCCACAGATGCGGAGTCTCTCAGAAGTAAGGATGGCGAGGGCTTCGCCGTTCTGTTAAAGACTGAATAACAATTGAAGAACAACGTTTCTCAACGTAAAATTATAAAAAATTTGGGGATTTCATCATCTATGGCACATTATATCACTAAAAGATTCAGAGAATCCGGAGAAATCTGTGCGCAAGGGACAAAACCGAAAACCAATATGGCCATAATCTTCAGGCCCGCAGGCGGCGCTTCATAAAAAATAGGAGAGCATTTGATTGCAGAAATTACTGCATGGACTCAAGCCCTGGGAACACTTCTGAAAAACCACAGTCAGGGAACACAGTTCGTTGCTGCATCCACAATGCAAGTTAAAACTCTACCATCTAAAGATAAAAGAATATTCTGTAAACAAGATAATATAACAATCATCTTGTTTGGACAGTTCTTTGTTTACTTTAATAATAAGAATATTAACAGATTTTATTATACACCGAGAGCCTATGCTACGGCTTATAGCTACAAAGGCTATTTAGATACAATAATAGGCTAATTAAGCATGTGAGGCGAAATGCAACTACTGGAACTTCCAAAGGAGAGCGCTATAGTGACAAAACGGCAGAAGTACTGTCTGTCTTGCACGATACACCACCGCTCAAAAGTTTGGGATCACTTGGAAATTTTCTTGTTTTTCATGGAAACACATATGAAATTAGTCTGAATAGGAAATATAGCAAATGAACAGAACATGCTGACATTGTCTGGGTTAGAAATAATGATTTTAATGGAAAATGATGAAAATGTACTTCAAACTTTGCCTTCATCAAAAAAAAAACACCTTCACTGTTGATACTGAAACTGGTGTTTGATGGGAACTATTTAGCGCAGCTGCTAGTTGACAACCTGTGAGTCGTCGTTGTCTTAAACTACACACTCTCAGATATTTGTCTCCTTGCACAGTTGTGCATCGGGGCCTCCCACTCCTTTTTTCCGTCCTTGTTAGTGCCAGTTTGTGCTGCTCTCTGAAGGGAGTAGTTGACAGCATGGTAAGAGATTTTAAGTTTTCAATTTCTCGCATTGAATAGCCTTCTTTTCTAAGCACAACAATAGACTGACGGGTCTCTAAAGGAAGTTCTTTCTTTCTGGCCATTTTGAGCCTGTAAACAAACAAACAACTGCTGATGCTTCAGGTACTAAACCAACCTCAAGAATGCCATGCTCCCTTTTGTGCTCCCTTATTAGTTCAACGGTTTTCAGCTGTGCAACACATTTGCAGAAGGGTTTTCTAATAATCAATTAGCCTTATAAAATGCTAAACTTGGATTAGCAGCCATACCAGGAGATTGATGCAGAGGACTGACAGTTGCTGATAATAGGCCTCCATGCAAAAATGTAGATCATTCTTTGAAAATCATCTGATTAATTTTAATCATTTGTGAAATGGATAAAAATGTTTGTGATATGGAAAAAAATGTTTGTGAAATGCATGAAAATGTATTTTTCTTTGGAAAACAAAGAAATTTGCAAGTGATCCCAAACTTTTGAGCGGTAGTGTACATTTTACCGTTACTCCATTATTATCATTATTGCGACCACCACACTTCACCATTTATCTCCAATTAGTTAGATTTAGGCCTAAACCTTGTTTCCCCTCAAAAGGGCCCTTTTGCAACTGTGGGTAAGCTTTCTTCTACTTCACTCTGTTTCTGGCTTACCTGGTTCCAATCGGAACGAGAAAGCCACTGCTGCTCTACCTAAGGTCGTGACAGGTCTAAAGTTCGCAAGTCATGTCATCTGTCTCCTGTTAAATATGCCCGAAGTTGCAACATCCATGTATAGATTTCTCCTTTCTTTTTTTACGTTTGAGACATCAATCTTCTAGAAGAGGAAAATGGGGGGCCAGATGCTACCAGCGACAAATCTAGAGGTAAGGATGCTCTCGAAGGAGCCTCTAATTTTCATGATACTCCCCCCGCTATGCGATGTGTCATTGTCGCTTGTATATCTGGGAGAACAGTGCGCCATAAAGGGCGAACCATTTTAGCGGTGAATGTAGGAGTTTTAACCCGCACACTGCCTTGCATTAAGCGCGTCCCCTTCGTCACTTACGTAAATCTCCCACCGAGAGGCGCATTGCCAATTGATGAGAAACAATTATTTCCTTCAGGAGGGCCAGGAAAACTGCTGCAATTCATCCCTTCTCCGTCGCTCGAACCCTCCGCCAGATTGGCTTTTCTATATCTAAATCATGCCCCGAATCCTGAAACCCAGATCCATTTAACAACAAATGTATTCAGTTACAAGCTTTCAACATGCATCTTTTGCCATCTGAAAAATAGACTGCAATGCTCAAATCAGATGTGTGTTGGAAGAGAAGTAGGCCTAACTACGCATCCTGAAGCGGAGTCATGATTCACATTAACTCAATATTAGGTATTTAAAGATTTTTTCCATTTCAGCTTGCTTGTTTTCTGTGCAGTTTGAGTTTTGTATGAAAAATGAGAAACAATGGATATTTAAGCCTCGTTTTCGATAGAGCAACTGTTCTACCACTTGAGCCATAATTTAGATGAAAAATGAAATTTGTTGCAGCGGCGGAATGTGGATTTGAAACGTTGTTTTGAATAATCATAAACATTAACTGTTCTTGGCCCACCAAAAATGCATTTCAAAATGTGCCATACATTCTTTGTTCGGGACAAGTTGGGACTGCAGGCAGGCACGCACGACCAGTACTGGCACCCTCTTCTGACACAGACATGCCCTTGCAAAGTGTACAGAATGCATATTTTTTTAATATGCATGGGTGTCCCTGGAAAATATGCCATCTTTAAGGCTTAATATAGTATTTGTTGCTCCAAAATCTCAGTGTTCTTTTCAGCATTAATGATGCCGTCTGAGAAGAGCAAGTTACCATTGCCAACAGCACTGACACAACCCAATACTATGACAGAACATGGCTTTTGGACTTGTTGCTCGCAACAGTCTGGATGGTCCTTTGCAAATAGTGTCTATATCTTCCAAAATAAACTTGAAATATTGATTTGTCTGACCACACCTTGCGTTTCCACTGTGTTATGGTCCATTACAGATGCTACCATGCCCAGAGAACTTGATATTGCTTTGGACACGAACATAAGCCGTCCTTTTTGCACAGTGAAGTTTTAGCAGGCATTTGTGGAAGTAACTACGTACTTTTGTGTTAACAAAGGTTTGCCAAAGTAACCAGGAGCTAATAAATGATGGTTCTTGATGCAGTACCACCTGGATGATCTGAGATCGTGGCTTGTACCCTTGCCCTTCGCGCACAGAAATTCCTCCGGATTCCTTCAACATTTTAATTGTTATACATTGTAGAGGGTTCCTGTCTTTCTTTGAAGAATAAACCCAAAGGTTTCAATGATTTTCTCATGCATTTGTGTGATAATTGGCAACCTCAGACCATCTTTGCTCCTGGGAAATAAGGTCTTTCCTGGATGCTGTTTTAGCACTAAATCATTGCTACAATCACCTGACACCAGCTAATTCTAATTCCATCATTATTCAATTTTTTTTTTTAAATCTCATTACTACTACAAAATTGCCCCCATCCTAACTTCTTTTGGAATGTGTTGTAGGACAGAATGGCATGAATAGAGGTATATTTACAAATAAAATGAAGTTGACCAGACAAAACATTGAATATTTTGTCTTCAGTCTGCAAAGAAATACACGTCAAAGTAAATTTAGAAATCTCTACTTTATGTTTTTGTGTGCATTTTCCATATCATCCCAACTTTATTTGAGTTGTTGTTGTAACTGGAAGTTACTTAACTTGGTTATGATGAACTGGTTGATGTAATATTAACATTTTGCTTTTCTGAGTGAATGACGGTCGACAAGAGAATGAGGTAGAGTGGATGTGGGTCAGACACTGTCAAAGAAAAAAATCCTGCCCCTTTTCAGAAGAGAGATATCCAATGACATCATTCCCTATACAGCAGCAACATTAACACAAGCTTGTCATTTTAAGTTCACCTTTGAATAATGCGCAGAAGTGAAATACTTCATGATGTGTTTCACAATGAGCTTACATGATTATGTCCTCGGCAACCAGTGTGTGCCTGGTACAGGAATTTTCTCTCCAAGACTGTTGCCAGCGTTCTGATGTTGTATGTGTCATAAAAAGACATTTATAGTTGGCTCTGTGGCATTTGCTTATATGAAGGTCTAACTCAAGCTGTTAAATTCAATTTGCAAAAACATTTTTTACCATGAAGTTCAAGCAAGCTAAAAATAAAAATGACAGTCCAACAGCCTAAGGAGTATGAAGCATATATTCCTGGTAGAGCTGAAGCTTGCTCCATTTTACTTCTTGAATTTCCCTTTTCTCTCATGAAAACTCGGTGTCCATAAAAACCAAATGGGAAACTTCATTTTGCATGTAGACCCACTGTAATTATCCCCTTTAGAAATATTTACCTATGATTGCTCACTCGTAGGAACTTGCCCTCGTCCGCGTGGCGCATGTGCACTGCGTGTGCTGTAATGCCCACTGTTCCTGTGCATGATTTGATCATCTCTAGGGGATACCTTAGTTTGCTACGGTAATGGCCTCCCCCAAGGAGGTTATTTTTTCACCCGTTTGTTTGTTTGTTTGTTTGTTTGTTTGTCTGTCCGTCTGTCTGTTAACAGGATAACTCAGAAAGTTATGAACGGTTTGGCACGAAATTCGGTAGGGTGATAGGTGGTAGTCCAGAAATGAGTTGATTCAATTTTGGAAGTGATCCGAACATATTCTGGATTATAGATCCAGAACAATCACAATATATCTGTCTAATGTGGGTCTGTGTAATATTTCTGAGTGAATAACTTAAAAGTTATAAACGGTTTGGCACAAAATTTGGCAGGATGATAAGTGGTAGTCCAAGGACGACTTGATTTAATTTTGGAAGTGATCCGTCACATATTCTGTGACCAAAAGACCAGATGTATGGCGTGGCGTAGGTACGCGCTCTTCCGAGTGCCCTCTAGTTGTGATTGCAATTGGACATATGACACCCCAAGGTCTTGCACAGTTCTTGACTGAAAATCATTGCATCAACCAATTAATGATTGGAACTCAGCTATTCTTCGGCAGCTGAAATTGAATGCAGTGAAGCATATATATATATCATATATATATATATATATAGTCTATATATCCTCTTTCCTCAGCCAAGCTGATCGCATGTAAGGACATACGATTCCTCCTAATTTTTGTACTCTGTTTGCTGGAAAACTATACAGAGATGGAGACATTTTATCCGAAGAGTAAAATTCTTTATTTTCTCATCCCAGGTTGTCAGTATTATTTTTATCTTTGTCGCAAACGAATTATGTCATCCACTGAAACCAGACGTGAGGGATTTAATGACCGATGCTGTATGTTTACTGTACTTGCTCAAGATTAACAGGACCTGATGGAACCTTCCTTGCTCATTAATTACTCTCATTCTGTAGCTGTTTGTCATTTTAAAATTATGGGTCCCGTGTACTGGTTTGAGGTAGGTTGAGTGCTGCAGCCATGCTGTTTTTCAAAATTTAACAATACTAGGTCAAAACCTAGTGCATGGCTGGACAGAGTTCATGGCTATTCATTACGAAAAAGGAACGGCCCATTGGGAGAATCTATGACTTAACCAACAATGGTATAACTACGTACATCACTAACTCAGTAAGAAATTTGAACCCATATAAGGCTGGCCCCTACTTTGCTGCAGTTCAGTAAAAAAATTGGCTACCAAATACTCCGATATTGGATGGGAGAGGGGCCTTCGACTTTTGCTCCCTTGGGATTGGATTGCACAGACTTGAACGCGCATCCACCTCATCAGTGTGTTTGTTTGTCTGGGGCCTGTCTCTGTACCACTAAGATTTATGATGAGGACATCGCATAAACCTCAACTTCACCATCCAATCCTACGATGCTTCCTGCTCCATGTTGCTGCCTCCCAGTCAGCAGGGCAGATTTGGAACTTGTGCCATGTCCCATTACAGGTTTGTAAAGAGGTGCAGGTAATCTTACACGGCGTTAAATATTAATAATATGGGGCAGGAGAAGAGGCTACCATAATATACTGTCAAAATCTCCACCTCCCCCCTCTACTACCACCTGTTGACATGGAGAGACATACCCTATTCCAGCCACCACAATACATCGCAGAGAGGTGTGCCCACGCTCACCTGAACCCTCTTGATCAGCACAAAGAGAGACACTCATGCTGGCCTGACCACACCCAATGGACACAGGGAGACACATCCCTGGTGACCTGACCGCGTCCTATCACCACAGAGACACACACTCACCATATAAGCACGAGGATTTGCGTCCAATCATTCATCTCTTGTTTTTCCATTTTCCTGCCGATGGAGCCTTGTTTTCTCTCAAAGCATGGTCCCCTCGGCAGCCGACGAGCTTGTGCTGCTTCAGCGCTCTCACTTCATTTGGTGATCATCTGTGTTCCTCCCTGTGACTGAGTTTCAAAGTAAAAGAAACAAAACAAGTCACTGTCTGCATCAATAACCATTTATAATGATTAATGTCCTGTCACTGGAAGGAAAGTGAGTTTTGAAATACTGAGTGGGAATAATGGTTTGATTTTTATTCGTGACCAGTTGAATGATTGTGCTTGGTTCAACCTTTCAGGACCTTCCAGTTTGTGAGAAAAATGAGGTCAAAGGTCATTCTGATTTTTCTGATCTGATGCTTGTTGTTGGTGGTTCAAAGGTGCCACATGAAACATTCTTTTATTCTGTTCAAGTGATAAGGAATGTTTATTTGTGTAATGACAAAAGCCTTTCAACAGAAGAATTTTTTCACCATTTTATACAGAATTAATGCGATTCCACAAAGATTACAATACTAAACTAAAAGTGCAAGGCCATTGCAAACTGGCCTGAATACTTATGAACAGTCAATAAATTTTTGTATGCCTCAAATCAATGTGGAAAAGCTCCACAGTAATTCATGTTAAGCAATTAATTATCCAATTTAGGAATGTGCCCTCCTTTCATCCTAATCTGGGCAGCGAGAGTCATGACGTGTGGAATTTGGCTGATTTAGCTCAGTGTGCCCCAATCAGTCTTAAACACATCGCTATGGACAGGCAGCATGATCGATTGTTCTGGTGTCACTGGAGAGTGTTTTTATAATTGACCTTCACTGAAGCAAAGTGTCAGACGCTCCGAGTCGATTTGGACCATTTCTCCAACAAAAGACCATGCACACACAGCTAAGAGACAAGAGGTGAAACTCACCAAGCCTTTATCACATGTGTCTATACTGTAAAATCACTGCACACTCAAAACAGAAAAAAATATCAGCATATTTACTGCAGTACAATGTACAATTAACCCTTTCCAGGGATACGTTGCAAATCTGCAACATCCCATAATGCATTGCCTGCTGTGTAAAAATCCAAAATCACGTTATATTATGTTTAAATGTCCCCAAACAATGATTTTCACAAAATCTTAGATTTTTCTTCAGACTATAACTTAAATGGTCCCAGAGAGGGTTAATGGTCTACGATTTACTTTTAGGTGTGTTTGTCATTTTCCAAGGGCAAGCTGCAGTTCATTTGCTGGAAATGGGACATTAGCCTTACGTATTCTTTGAGGCGAAAGGACGTAAAATCCCGTCACCATCTGCAGTAAGACCTCACCCAGAAGTGATGAGCTGGAGAACCTCATCCCACGCCATATTTCTTCCTCCACCCAAATTTTCATTGGTTTTTTCACTAAACTAATGGGATACGAATATAAGTTTGCATGAGTCATCATTCTCACTTATTCTTGTGGTGCTTGTGAGAAAAAAATGATGACACAGCTGTGAGGAAATTCTGATCATAAAAAATGGAACTTTGGAATTTATCTATAAATGCTGATGATCCCTTGCTGTATCTGCAATTGTATGACTCATACCCATCAGTGCTGAATAACTCTTAACCTCTGTTGTAGGTGCGGCAACCAGCTGACACAAGCCATCATAAACAGACAAAAATTGTACCAGCATCAGCTATCTTTGTGGGACTGCAAATTCAGGTCAAAGACGAACAACATTTAGCACTTGTGTGACCCTTTGTCCTCTAGAGCAGTGGTTCTCAACGTCAGTCCTGGGGACCCCGTGAGTGTGCTGGCTTTTGTTCCAACCACAATTGCAATCGTAGGATTTTAACAAGCTGCTAATTTGTCTTAATTATGTGCATTTAATGTTTAGAGCAGTTATTTGCCCTCTTAACCCACAAATTAACAGAAATATCTATTTGCCATCAAGAATCTCAAAAATAGCATTCGCACATTGCAGTATATCGGAAATAACACATAAAAGGAGAGAAAACAATGTAACCAATCAAATTAATGATGTAGTTGGCTCCTAATTAGTGAAAACTACTTGGCTCATCATGACAAATGTAGTCCACAAACAAACCAGTTTTGTGTTATGTTGATCTGATTAAGTTCACCTGAAGCTTTTTTGAAAGAACTTGAAACAGTTGTGTCCAGCAGCCTAATCTGGGGTTTATTGATTTCCTCAGTGTATAATTTGATCTGTTTGACATGTTATGTTACTTGACATTACTTGCAGAATTGCAAAAACACACTATCTTCAAGGGTGTTTTATTCTTCATTGCATGTATGGATGTTCCTATGTAACATTTGACTAAAGAGATATATAAACAACTCTGAACATGAAAAGCACCTAATTAAGACAGTCACAGCTTGTTAAAGTTCTACAATTGCAATTGTGGTAGGAACAAAAGCCAGCATACACATGGGGTCCCCAGGACCGACGTTGAGAACCACTGCTCCAGAGTGACATTTTGTGATTGAAACAAATTGTAAAAATTTTATTTCTTCATTTATCATTTTTAGCTCTTGATCCTTCAGCTGAAAAGGCACTTGACATGTTACACAGTGCACAGATTGGCGCTTCAATCCTGGAGATTGGCGCATCTGATTTGTGGGAATGGCATTTCATTCCTACTAAACCAGTAGCATTGAGCTGCATATGGAGACATCTTTGAAGAAATGTTCCAGCAAAGCATGATTTCTTCCTTTGGACCCTTGCCAACCTCTCTAGAGTTTTTGTCCTCATAAAATACAGATATAATAATTCCTCACAAAAGATTTATTATGTGAATCTAGAACATTCTCTCAGCTATTTAAAGAGAGGCAACACTCCAAAACCATCATAACCTTACAAGTTATAAGTAGCAAAAAGCACCTTCTTTCTAAATATATAATGATATGATTCCAGTAAAAGCAGGTGAACAGTAATTTCAGAACATGTAAGTTGAATGGCCATGTACACCATACCCCTCTGTGAATTTCCACATAGTTTACTGATAGAATTGAGCATATATTCTGTTCTCACATAAGAAATGCTGTTCCCATGGTCAGGCTTTCATGACTAACTCGGTATGTTCTAATGAATGTGCCCGTGGGTGGTTTTGCTTCTCTGTTACTAATGAAAGGCCTGCTCATTCCCTCTGTCAGTTTAATCAAAGTTGGATGCAGTCCCATAGTCAGTTCAAGGTGGAGCATCTCCACCTTAACCCTTCAGAAGAGCAGCCAGCCTTTTAATTCCTAATGCTTATACAAAAAAGGTTTTATCTCTCCCTCATGTCCTATTCAAAACAGCTATCCTATTAGACATCACACAGAATGTTGATTTTAATATTACTCTTTTGTGTTCCCACGCAATAACATTAAAATATCAGAAATAGTTTACCCGAACAAGTTTCTGGCCTTCGACATTTACAGTCCTTATATACAGTATGTTTGTTCTGGAGTTATTGTGGAGTGTTAAAAATAGCCTACAGCTTGGGCAATTTTATGTGACGTTTTTAATTTCTGCAATAATAAGGGTGCTTATTCTAAGCATTTCCAGCACAGGGTGTAGTGCAGCTGTGTAGCATCATGGTTAGAGAACTGGACTTGCTGCAATAATGTGGTGGGTCAGTGAGAGGAGTACTCAAAGTGTGATAGTAAAATCAAGGGGTGTGTATTGAGATGAAAGGTAGACACTGACTGAACCCTTTTGTGCCCTGGGAATTATTAGATCTGCCCGCAAAAGTAGCCACCATGACAAACTGTCATAATTAGACTTTGATACGAGAGTAAGGTAACTACTGTAAGGTTACATGCCTAAATCTTGACAGGAAGCTCTAGTTATTTTTTTCAGCCTGGTTACGAGGGCCCTGGACAAGAGCTTGACTCCTGCTTCCAAACAGCTTTGGTATGCTCAATTTGTGCATACTCTCACTTACTCTCAAATTCTCTTCTTTTAATTTTTTAAGAGTGGCTCAGGCACATGCTGTCTTCTGGGTAGGTCTCAGTGAAAGCCAGCTCATGTTCCAATCACTATTCAAACTTACTCTGACAAACACTCTGTTGGTGAAGGATGTTCTCACACACTCTTTGTTGGTGTTCTCACAGACGTTGTTTTGGAAAAGAATCTCTGTCGGGAGTGAGAACTCTGGGAATCTTATGTGGCAAGATTATGGGCATCTAATTGGTAAATGGGGGGCGAGGGAGGTATGGGTCTATGTTACTGGACATCCTCCTTATATTTAGTCAATACAGAGGGTGCATATATGTGCAAGCCAGGTGCCCATTCATACATTAGGACCATGCTTTAATAAGATTAGAAATAATTCACCTCTCCACATGATTGCTTTTGAAGGATTTAATCCTTTGTGAAACTGAAACATTGAGACAAACCCTTTGGTCTCAATTCTTTTTCGGCACAGATATTGCAGAGTACTGTGTGTCTGTGTCTAATCGAAGAAAGCACCAGCAATAGGACGTAACATAACTCAGACAGCAAAGCCAATCAACTTTGGGTCAGTGATGTCATAATCAGTGCTTCCATTGAAAGGGGGCTGTGAGATCACAGTGTAAAAACAGTGTGCTGTGGGCAGCAATGAACCACAAAAGCCCCTTTTATCTCAAGGCCAAACTGGCGGCCATTATGGCTCTGTTTTATTGCCAGCAACCTGTTATAAATGAACCTTTGAGTTAATGGAGACTCACAGTTGACCACCTGTGACATAAGGCCTTCCTCATGCAACATTCCGGCCAGCTGATGGGGGCTGATAATACAGCAGACTTGGGAACTGGGAGATAAGGGGAATATCTGTACCTCTGTGGGAAGGTGGTTCAGACTCAGCTGACAAAAAGAGATATCATTTACAACCGAATTCGATGTGCTGCATAGACTGTAAAGTGCGGAAAGATGGTCAGATGACTTTATACTCGGTGGACTTGAGTGCATATGTGCCAAAGCAGTGAACTATTGTTCTTGGCCAAACACAGGCCCAGAACTACTATGTAAACACATGCAGAAGGGGCCCGAGCACCTGTCCCATTTACCCCAGCTGCCTCTTTTGATTCATATTTTATATTACTATTCATATTATTGGTTATTGAATATTTTACTATTGGTTTCACCAATACTTTCAAAATATATTCAACACAATAACTGGCCGTTGTGAGATGGTCTTCGTATGTTGCTATACCCCTTACTTAGGCTGAGCTGCATAGCCCTGTTACATTGTACTTGCCACTCCAATGCCCACACTGATAGAGACAACAAGAGGGCTGTCGTCATTCATCAAGACACACCTAACTTTGTATGAAATGCAGCCAGCGAGTCTTCTTTGCTTCTTCCATACGGTTTCTGGCCATTCCTCTTCTTAGATTTGTGTTCAATTGTTGAGTTGTATTTTTTATTTTTTTTTATTTGGCATCTCCAATCCCACCCGAATCTGGAATGCCCAATCCCAGAACTATGTACAAGGCTTGCTCGTATACAACCCCCTATTGCCAGTTCAGGAGAGAGATAGTTCGTGGCTCTCCTCCGAAGCATGCGCCTGTCAGCCCCTGCATCTTTACGCTCATTGGTCGAAACTATCGCAAGTTCAGAACGAAGGCGGAGGATACCTGAATATGAGCAAGCTTAGAATCTCACTGACGAGCGCGCGGCTGGCCAACACGAGGCGCTTCGGCAATGAGCAAGGCAATCATGTTTAATTTCCCAGCAGTCCCTTCCCAATTTGCATCCCTACAGCGCTTCAATCGTGCGCTGTTCTGAAAAAGCGGCCGGCTATTGGTGGTTGGTACGACTGGGGATCGAACCCGCGCCGTAGTAGTCTCTACTGCTCCGCAAGTGCGGTGCCTTAACCGAGTGAGCTAACCCGGCAGCTGTTGGGTTGGAGTTTTAATCGGTTCAAACTTTGTAGTTCTCTGCCACGGGTGAGCGAAAGTTATTCTCATTCCTTGTCTTTGATGGGGCTGCTATTTAAACTATCGCTTTTAGCAACGATTGGCTCCGCAAATGAAGAACAGTTGGAGCCTGGTGGGAATGGGGAGCATCTACCGATGGACCATGTGCCTGAGGAAGTTCAAGCTCGTGATAAAGAACCATGATAAGGATTAACTTTGATAATCCTATTGGGTGCGGACAACGAGCATATTTTCTAGGTCGAGTAACATTTTTTTTTTTTTTACTGCTGGGCAAAACATATGCAAATGTGTTACCTCAAGCTACACTAATAACTTGATGTATGGATTTTTCTGGATACCAGGCAACCCCAGGAGATAATATCCTCTCAGTCACCACTGAGCCACACCCAAGTAATTTTGCTCAGAGTGGAATGAGAAAAGGAGAGACGGAGGCTGGGTTTGTTTAAGGATGCAAACTGTGCATTCATCAAGCACACTCTGTACTCACTGAATGCTGAGCCTACGTGTTTACATATTTTTCTTCTTTCCCGAACCGTTGTGAATCATAGGGCATTGAGAAATCATTGCAGCTCCTAAAATAGCCCACACATCCATCCCTTATCTGCTGGGACTCAAAAACAGAGAACAATGTGGTTGACCTCCATCTCTCAATTGGCAGCCTGGGGACGAGTAAGGGTAAAATGGCTAATTGCATTATTTGTCAGTACGGAGGGGTATTTCCAGCCATCTTTTTCCAAAGGAACAATTCACTGTCCAATCACAGGGAAATTTTTTTTTTTTTTACTCTGTGTGTTCGTAATGTAGCCTCACCGGGAGATCGAAGTCCTCCAAGCTTTTTTTTTTTTCAAGATTTTTTATTCCCCAGTTAATGACAAGATAAAGAATTTTGACACGGCAGTTTTTTCCACCATGAGAGGATTATTTCTTATTCTCTTTCCCTCTCTCTCGTTCCACGAGTGAGAAAGTTGAATCCTGGGTCAGCGGCTTTCACCAGAGATCCAGACTAGAATTCCAGATGTCGCGGTCTGAGAAAGTGGCGGGCAGGTCTCAGCTCATCAATTTCAAGATCACTGCGTATCAGAGCCGCCAATCCTGGAAACGCCCGGGCCTAACTGCTGAACAAATTGAGACATATCCTGCCTAATTGATTCCAGAGTGACTGCAAATTTATAATCAATATGGCAGGGGAGAACCATAGCCTTTATAATAGAAATATATCAGAGGGTGCTTCGACGTCACTGTAGATTGGCCGTTGTGGACATAGTCAGCAGTCTCTACATTCTGCCGTTTGTCCTTTTTATGACCATAAAATTATGTTTATGGCCTTGAGTAAAATCTAACCAGTCCTGTGTACCACACATTCAGTAACAGCTTTATAGATGCCAATCAGCAGTGTTGACCTTCACTTTAACTCCCAGAACAGCAGGTCTTTTGGAATTTTACATAAGTTCTAGAATTTTTTTTAAGTCCCTTGCATTCAATTGCCAGTTACATCAGCATTAGAATGTTCAGTTATGAACTTCTCTTCCCACACATTTATGGCTTCATTTGCAATTGCACATTGGACAAATTAACTCACATTTGAATTTAGGAAAATTCAAAAATGTCAAATCATTTAATGTTAGTCAAGTAAATCTTAGATCACCAGACCAGTTATGTCGCTGTGGTTGTGTTGCCATTGAGGAAACTGCATTTTGACAGCATGAATTAATTGAAGTCCCTGTGCTGAGTTTATTTAGAACTGGCGTTTCAGAACTTGTAGTGAGTCCAAAATGTCTGGCAACAGCAGCAGGAGGAGATCAACACATTTTTAGATCAAAGCAGTTGGACTTTTCAAGGACAACAGAGAATGAAGCCTCTTATCATCCTGTTTCAAACCTCATGTGATTAAATGCACACGTGCATCCCAAACATCTGTGGACCAAATAGTCCAGAGCAGTGTGAAAAAACATAAGATGTCTCCTCCATACACTTGAGCCTTAACTGCTACAATTATAACCAAGATTTTACATGTATTTTATACACATTTTCACTTGAAATTTCAGTATACAGCACGAGTCCCAAAAATTAAACGTGGATTCAACGTCCTCTTTTTCTCTGAAAGCAGCATCTGTGGGTGATTTTGGAAGTCTTATTTCGTGAATATATTATGTGTAAATGTACATTTATTCATAAATCAGCCAGTGAGCAGTGGTAAATATAATTGGGGAACAACAGATCCTCACCCCCACAGCGCGAGTTTGATAATCCAGCCGAGCATTCCTCACTGTCCCGCTGCAGGCCAAAGCCAGGTCACCCACACTATTTATTACTGAGCTCAGATGACTCTACGAGGAGTACATACAGGCGGCCTGACAGTTAGCTGGGTCCCTGCCTGTTTTTACAGTTGTACGCTGGTTGTAAGGTTAAAAGGGCCAGGGGGGTTGGGTTGAGGGGGAGCGGAGAGTGCACATAACTCCCCAGTGTAGATGTGCTAACAGACCCTAGCCGTCTTTCCTCAGAGGCTGCTGACAAGGCTGGGTTAAAGGAGGGAACTGGGGGCACAGGGAACCCCCCAGACCCTAGAGGTCCCCCACACGCTAAGGTCATACCCTCCCCTCTGATCATCCCATAAAGAACCAGCCGGTCAGCGAGGAGATTAATGTTATTGTTTGGCCGCCATGCTCATGTCCACTATCTGACCAAGCACGCGCTCTTTTTTTGGCCCTCTGGCTTGCCAGTTGCAGTTCGAGGTGACGCGGGAGTCTCTCCGAGGCGCACGCTGCTATCCCCTGGAGGATTGCAGTTCAGTGAACAACCGCCTGTCGAGTTGCATGTTCTTGCGTCGATTTTGAAGATGTGAGCAGTGCGAGGGTGTTTACTCCAAGGTATTGCCGTTTGTTTTAGAACTCTGATTTACTTCAGGCAGAACGATTAACATAGCGCCAATCTGCGTCATTCTTTCACCACTGTCCTGTCCAAGTTGCCATTAGCCCTGGCTCACAGCACACATACACTGCAGACTCAGAAGATTCTAGGATGCCAGTGCACTTGAAGTGGAATTCCGTCCAGTCTCAGGTCGACATTAGTTTGCAGCAGACCTGCATGTTGCATCAAATGTAGTGTTAAATGAATGTAGTGCGCGTAAAATAAACTTGTAGAGAAGGCCTACTCATGGTCCATCGAAAAAATATTTACGTTCGATATTTTAGTATCGCTTATCGGCCTATTTCGTGATTTAATTAAACTAAGAGGAAAATTCAAAGACGGTCATCAGGGCTGTGTTGATACAAAATCATTTTTTTTGTGCCAGTAAACACTATTTTAAGATAAATGAGTCACGCCCAAATTACCATCAGGCTACTGCGTTTTAATGTTAAGACACGGTTTCTCCATTCAAAACATAAATACATGTAGCCTAAATCGGCGGGGGCATCCCGCTTTCATTCTCAGAAAAATTCAGTCGCACGAGGCCACCAGCTGCTATCAAATAAATGAGTGAAATATTTAATTTGAAACATGTACCGGTACCTCTCTTGAGTAACAATGCTCGGTCGTGAGCAGGACTGTCTGTTGTTGCAGTTTTTCCGAATTTTAATTAGCGCGGTTCACACAAAAATGGTCGCTGCTCTATGGACTCTAACATAACATAACATGAATGGCGAGAACAGGCCGTTCAGCCCAACTACGCTCGCCAGTTTTTTATACTATTGTGAATATATCCCTTCAGATACTTAATGACTCAATGGTATCTAGCTTTAAGTTTCTTAAAGTTAAACTTTCTAAAGTTTTTTGTTTCTACAACAAGTAAGTGCCAATGAAAATTGTAGCTGCTTCACCGAGTAATTCTGGCCTCTGGCGGAAAGAATAATTGTAGCATAAGATCAAGTTCTGACGTTTCGTGGGAAAATATACTAATAAAAACCATTAAATTTTCAAAGTTGCGAACAACCTTATGAATGTAAACTACTTTTTCAGACTGCAGACGTTTTTACTGGCCTTTGAATTTGATTGCGAAGAGGGCGGCTAATGCATGAGTCGTCGTGCGCATATTTCAGGCTATCCTCAATAAGAGAGGCCTAAATGTTACGGCTTTGTTACTATTTTAATTGCTAGTGTGTTCATCTTTAGCCCATATTTAGATTTAGTTTGTTTTTAAAACCAACAAATTACAATTTTCTCTGTTTTTCTTTCATTCACACATTGCAGGTTTTTATTAGCTCTCGAATGAGCTCATGCATATTGCTAATGGTTTGTGGTAGAACTTTCTTGATGTAACACATAGCCTAATTTAAGAAGAAAAAAAAAAGTGATTAATTACGTGGCTGTTGATTTTGGTTCCGCAGTGAACGTGTTAATCCCTAGTCATATCATGTGAATGACAGGAACAGCGGTATTATTATTATTATTATTATTAGAAGTAGCTGTATATTTATAGTTATTATTTGATTACTATACTACTATTACTACTATTAAGAACAATAATAATGGCCTAATTATGATGATGATAATAATAATAACAACAACAACAACAATAATAATTATAATTATTATTATTATTATAGGTCTGATTGTAATAGGCCTTGGAAATAAATAAAAGGTACTCAACTGCAGAATAGATGGGGATTTTAAGAACAATATTTATATCAATCCACGCGTGTTATGAAAATATCAAACAATTGTTTCAATCTACAATGTGCCATTATACCGCTACCATGAACCTGGGCTTGTCCTTTAATTTCAGCCTCCGTGTCAGTATGCCGTGGTGCTGCTGTTAGTATTGCGCGTCAGCTGAGTTTATCAATTATTTTATACGCATGGTAATAGGGAAAATATTTTGGCTACGGGTACAGCGATGAGCAATTAACGAAAGCATACAAATTAAAAGATATTTCAATTATTGCGCTATTGTATTTATTTTAATGTTAATATTAAAATGAGTAATTATAACAATATTGTATCATTATTTATTGGGCATAATAATAAAATAGCGATGATAATAACAACAACAACAACAAAAACAACAAAAACAACAACAACGACAAATAATAATAATAATAATAATTATTATTATTATTATTATAGGGAAATCGTGGTTATTACTGTTTTTATTAGATTCATCTTAACGACGCATTTTACGTGATTCCATTAAAGTTATACAGTTGACCTGAAGATAACGAATTATAATTTTGACATAGGCTAAATTCTCGCCCGTGGAGTCGTAATTAACAGTCTTCTGCATTTGGTCAACAAATAAAATGTTAATCATTTCTCAGTATATTTGGTATTCTCAGGAAAATGAGGAAAAGGCCATGATTTTCTAAATATTGTAAAGCCCGCAGTTTTTGTTCTAGTTTTCACGTAAAGTATTTCATCTGCTGAAGTTCCAGTTCTAATGCGCTGTTCTCCATTGCTAAATGCGCGAGTACGGACGGTAGGAAGACAGTGATTGAGCGTGAGAAACCGCCAGGTAGGCTACTTAAGGAATTTTAATGGGGTTCTGAAATAAAAAATAATCCTTTCAGGCTCTCTTAAATTATTTTGAAAGACAGTTCCATTCAGATCTTGACGAAATCATTTTTCTGATGAGTAATTACTTTTAGAATGAAAGTAGGCCTAGTAAATATTTGTACATCATAAGAAATTCAATATATGAACATATTTCAGGTCACTGCCAATAATGCACGTTTTAAACTGCACACATTTTGAAGGCATTGAAGGCTATGCCTTTTTCTCATGGATCATCATATTTCTGAAAAATGTTCCCTAAAACATGAATTTCAATTTCTATTTCGACTGCTGTTCTCTTTGAATGCAGGGAACGACAGTATTTCAGTATTATTGCAATTATTGAATGAGATTTATAATCACAGCAAAAGATGAGTAGAATTGAAATAAAAAATAAAGGTAGAACAAACCAGGCGTCAAACAGATCGGAAACGGGAGGTACCATGCACTGAAAAAGAAAAAAAAATGTAAGTAATCCATTTTTCCCAAGACTGCTGCAATAGTTAGCATTATGCAATATACTTACAATTCAGATTCACACATCATTGCCTGCTTTAAAGAAGGGTTTGTTGTGCTTGGATTAAATTAAAAGGTATGGATCTGATTTATTAGTACCCCTCCCCAGCACACACGCACACGCACACACACACACACACACGCACGCTTTGACACTCGATAGAAATGTAGAGAAGGGCAGGCCCTGACTGATGAGGAAGACCCATCCTCTATGTTCACTGGCCCATAGCTCCTCCTCCAGCTTGTAGTCAGGCTGTATTTGAGCTTCCAGGACTCCAAAGAAAACAGACTTACCAGCCCAAAGGACTGTAGCACAGCTCCTGTGCTTCCACAGTCGCCGTCACTGATAGAACCAAGACCGTCCTGCCGCCAGGACTTGGAACTGGACCGAGCCCCGGAACTCTCACCCCATTCCACCGACAGATTGCCATTCTCTGCCCTGTGGACTATTCCCCCAGAGGACAACACTGCCTGCTTTCCTTTTGATAGCTCTATGGTGCTGTTTTCTTATTTCTTCTCGTGGAGGAAATGCAGCAGTATTTTTTTGCTGTGCGATGAGGCTTTGGCAAACCTGACTACCTGCTGAGGTGCGGAGACAAGGTTAAAGGTTTTTTATTTTTGAGTGCACTCGTAACGCGACCCTTGCCGCAAAGGGAGCCGAACCCCAGGTGCGCCTCACCAAAACAAGAGGTCGCCCCTGCGGGAAGGGATGGGGTCGGACGCACGGGACCTGAACGGCCTGCTGCCAGCAGT
Organism: Gymnothorax javanicus; assembly: GCA_029692085.1. Classification (NCBI taxonomy): domain Eukaryota; kingdom Metazoa; phylum Chordata; class Actinopteri; order Anguilliformes; family Muraenidae; genus Gymnothorax; species Gymnothorax javanicus. The sequence continues at coordinate 14,512,116 of CM056207.1, read as the reverse complement.
GCCCTCGCTGCCCGGCGGTGGCGGGAGCTGTGCCTTGCCCGTCAACAGTGCCCCTCAGTGGGGCCCCCCTGTGCTGGACTTCCACACCGGCTCACCCTATGGCTCGCTGCCCTCTCATTCTTTCATTAAGCAGGAGCCTGGCTGGAATGGGGCCGACCCCCATGAGGACCCACACTGCGGACTCAGTGCCTTCACTGTGCACTTCTCTGGCCAGTTCACCGGCACTGGGGCCTGCCGCTATGGTGCCTTCGGGGCCCCCCCTCCTAGCCAGCCCCCACCCAACCAGGCTCGCATGTTCGCTAACGGACCCTACCTACCCAACTGCATGGAGAACCAACCAACGTCCAGGAGTCAGGGTAAGATTTGTTCTAGTATACTGCATTATGCTGTACAACAACCATATAAATGTAATAATGCGCTATACTGTATTTCCGCTCTTTTAATAGGCTACTGACTCAAACTAAATTACTTTCTACTGTGTCTGAGTTAAATAGGTTGCTTGGTTAAACAAATGTAGTGTGTCAGATATCAACACATTGTCTTAAGAGCCTAGATTATTGCAACATACTGCACTTGAGGTTCTCAAGCCTGTTCCTGGTGGTCTGTCATCCTGTAGGTTTGCATTTCGACCATAATTTGGCTCACCTGACCAATTAATTAGCTGTTCAACATCAGTCTGTTGAATGGGGTGTGGATTGTAAAGGCTGGAGAGAAAACTTTTCAGATTGCGGAACTCCAGGAACGGGAGAGGGAACCACTGTATTACACTAGCCCTACAGCACTCGCTATACATTATGGGCTTTTAGAGGTGCTCTAGGTACCAGCTGTGGGTTCTTCAGAAAGGCACACCATACGGACAGTGCTCTTCCTAGGAGGTGTTAAGTCTTGGGGGCTAGAAGTGAATGTCCTGCCTTGTTTTTCTTCCATCCCTACACTCCAGTTGATTCAATCATTCATTTTACTTCATGGCTGACACCACACTTTTTTATGGTTTGATTTACGGTCACCCTGCGAAGTTATCCATAGTATGGAGGGCGAAGTAAAATTACAAATAAAAAATGGTGACCTGAAGAATTTGGTGAATTAGCACATTCCAATAGGGAGGACATTTATTTTTCAGATTTTCAACCTCTTTAATTCACTTGTATGGACAAATGAGATAATCCTTGAACAATCATGCGTGCATGTGAGTGTCCTTTTAACCAAAAACATTTCAGTTTGGTCTGTAGAGCAGAACAGACTTAAATGCCTGAGATTTGTTTAATGAAGACATCAGCTTGAATTTATCACTCCACTTTTTAATTAAATCCAGACAGTGAAACTTCTAGATTAAAATTTTTGTGTGACGAGTCAATTATATTACTTGCCCAGTTTATTTACATCACAGTAATACTTTGATATTTGAATGTAATCATGGTCGACAAAATTTGCTTGGTGGGAACATATGCAGAACATTAATTCCATGGTGTAACACATTATGACATGTTCAGTTAAACTAAACAATTTCTTTTAATAGTGATAAATGATGGATTAAAAACCAAATTATTAAAGATTTGATTCATTTTCAATTATAAGCTTAAACATGACCACTATGGCTCCGCTAGTTTGATTTCTTCAGTCATTCTTCTTGACTATAATTTTTTTCAATTGTGACATGACACTGGCAAAATGTTATGCAGTTATTCAAGTTTGTCATACAGGAATCAGATGAATTTTTTTTTCATATACAGCACTTATTCCCTAAAATATTAAAAGTAACCCTCTTTTGAAAAGTATTTACATCAAAGACATAGCAGCCTGTACAATACAAATTTGACTCTGGCCATAATATTAAATGTAGCTTGTATTCCTAAATTTTAGAGACTAGGATTGTCAATGAATCTGTCGCCATTTATAATATATAACACTACAGAAGTAAAATTGATGTGAAATATGATATAATGTGTTCATAAAATTATATCCACGGCATCAGTGCTACATTTGCATTGAGTATTTATTCTAGACTGTCGAAGAAATTTGATTTGTTCCAGTAGTTAAACTGTTTGTTTTGTGATACACAATGTGTTTAAATTATTGTGTCTCAACTTCCCAATAAAAGCGCAAGACACTCGTTTTCAAACGCAAAGGGATTGCGAGCGTGCCTGGTAATTTCAGCAGGCAAATACAACAAATGCAAGGAATCAAATAAAAATTATAATAATTCATAATGTTATTTTTCTTGTATCAAGAAAATCATTTTTTGTGAACTCACTGCTGGTTTGAATGAATCTGCTGGCAGACTGATGGCAGTCATAGGAATGAGATTCCATTTTGGTTCTTCGCAGCAATTTACAATGCTTTGGGGTTAAAATAATGGCATACCTCCATATTTTCTATATTTTACTCATATATTATTTAAATATTGTTTCTTCATATGATATTTTGAACCAGGTTGAATATTGAATCAGCTTAATGTTGAATCAATATTTTACCCATAGTGGAGTCAAACAAATTCGGGACGATCAAGTAGGTTAGAGTTAGTTTCCACAACTTAACTGTGTATCTGCCGTTGCTCATTTCAGTTTTTTTTAATGAATACTGAAATAAGGTTTGGTTGCTACCATTAAATATTTTATTTTGTATTATTAGTATTGAGGAGGCTCGCGCTCTCCCGTGACTCTGGCGAGGAATAATATAGATAATGGCTGGATGGATTACTATTATATTTATCACCTTAAGTGTAATACTTTTTCCAGTGGGAAAAGCATAACTAATCATCACTGACCTTAATTTGTAAATGCGCCTTTGTTTCACAAAGACTCAAAGGTGCATATTGTGTCAGAGTATGTTTCAGTTGGGCAGTCAAGGTTGGAGCTGGAAAAAGGCCGTGGCTTATGAAAGCCACTTGGGCGTGGGAAGAGTGTTACCTTGGACGGTGATTGCGTTTTGGCACAGTTTTCCAAGAATCAAATGTCCCAAACATATTGGTCTGCTGCTTTCCGTTACATGTTGTCCCATCCCTCCCTAACTCTATCAGGCCCTGTTAGGTATCAGCGGGGGTTGGCTGGAGTGGATGGGGGCCTGTTCTGCCATGACAGACAAGTACAGTCCCACCAGTTACCTTCATCAAATTTTACTCAATCCCTGGCTCCTGATAGGGAACTCATTAAAGAAATCCTGCTTCCAGCCCCAGCCTGCTTATCGCATTCCTTCATTGCTGGATGGAAAACACCAGAAAATGCGGCCAAATCGTGGTCCCGTCGGTGCAGTACGGTGAAGGTCACCCCAGGTCTGTAGTACTTCAGGATTATTAAAAAAATGCTGTACGAGTCTGCAAAATGGGGGTACAGAGACTGATTGGGGTTGAAAGGAAGGCTTGTTTGATGACTTATAGGACTGATAAGGAGTCCAGGGCGGCAGGGGACACTTCTACAGTTCTTTTAGCTCTCTGGAGATTTTCGTTAAGGTGTCAGACCAGCCCTTTGGACTAAGTGTGGAAACAACTCTGAACTCAAAAGCAAAGTTACAAGGAGGATGTGTATTGAAATGAATGATAGTTGAAAGTAAATTTTTAAAACTATAATAATTTTATTTATGAAACGTTCATTATTTTTGAATTGAGAATATGTTTACACATCAGCCAAATTTAGCCAAAGTTACAGTTTTTGTTCATTTTGTTAAAAAATGGTAAGTGAAAATATAATTTTACAAAAATGCTTTATGCTATTATCAGGGACTGGTTTTGTTAGTGTAGATTTCCTCTTTCTCCCAAATGCATGAGACACACTTTGCTTAAAACTGGACACTAGGCGTAGGCGTACACTCGGGCTACCTTTGACCTAGATGGAAACGAGTAGTGATCTCGTGCATCGCCTCGTTTTCTTGATGCAATACCGAAAAGCATCTGGGTAATTTTGTATTTTCTACGTAGACAGACAGACAGATAGATAGATAGACAGATAGATGAAACAGTCAACCTAGACTGGAACTACCTCACAGTATAAAGTAAGTAATGAAAGCATAGTCGGCAAAATTTCACTCCATGGATGACGTTTTGAAAAAATGTATGTACAGCCAATTCAAATAAAATCGTTTGCATGACCACATTTTTTATAGGAAATTCCAATGAGGTGGCTCCTTTGCAGGTTACAATCTTTTTGATGAGGCTTATCGTCTCTGATGACATAATTGTAATATTACCAAAAAATGGCCGTTAAAATTTTTGCAGCTTTCATGTATTGTATAATTTGGCTCTTGACGAATAGTTTGCCGATTTGGTTTTTAATTAATGAAGACTGTTCCGTTGAGAGACACCCTCTCTCGCCCCTCTGCCAGCTGCGCTCTCACCCTGCTTACGCCGTACCCGGGATCCCTTCTGCCAAAGGTCACTACATGCCCTGTATGCCTCTGGAATGTTCGATTTTAAAACTATCTGTGCTGGTCCAGTTTGTGTTATGAATATAGTGCTGATAATATCTAGAGAAAGTAATTAAATGGAAAAATACTCTTTTATTTGCAACGAATTTGCATCTCAACCACCCTCTAGTCCACGATTGGTCCACGATCCCCCACCCCAACAGTCACAACAACAACCCCCTAAACTGCCATCATTCCTGCCAGCTTTTTCTCAGATTTGGAAAATTCATCAAACTGACAACTCCATCCCGACTCGGGACTACTGGACCCTGTCCTGTCGAGCACCGTCTCTGTTTTGCCGAGCCCTCCTCGCCTGGCTCCTCACTGCAGATAAAGCAGTGCCCTTGCCGTGTGAAAAATGGAGTTCAGTTATGAAGTCTGTGGCAAGACTGGGGCGTGCTGGGAACGGGGGTGGCAGTTGTCGGAGGCGGGGCAGAGGCCTGGTGATTTACGAGAATGAGTCGGGACAGGGTCGGGGAGTAGCATGACTCAACCTGTGATGGGTGTCCCGTCGACTGTTTGCTTTACGCCCTCCCAGCAGGGGAGGTTAGGTGGGCTGAGAGGGACAGAGGTGCTGACTCTGACAATGGAAGAGCCCCGGACTGCCACACGGGCTGCTTACTTTCAGCTAACGCTGAGTCTTTAATTACTGCCTCTTACGTGTGGGTATATGTCATAAGAATGATCTTAACTGAACATCCTAATACTAATCTTGCAATATTGCAATGTTACACTGTTGGATTGAAAGCAATGGAATCCCAGAACACTGACTAAATTACTATGATCTATTTTTGTACATGAATATAAAACTTAAAAAATGGTTCATAAGGTTATTCCAGAATATCACCTTGTTTGTATGATCACTATGCAGTGGTGTGAAAAAGTATTTTCCCCCTTTACAATTTCGCCTCTTCGCATTTTTGTCACACGTAAATGTTTCAGATCCTTAAACTTCTAAAAATTGTAATATTAGACAAAGATAACCCGAGTAAACACAAAAATGCAGTTTTATATGATTTTATTTATTGGAGGAAAAAAGCTATTCAACCCTCCCTGGCCCCATGTGAAAGAGTAATTGCCTCCTTAGTTACTAAATCAACCAATTAAAAACATTTAATTGATAATTGTGTTCAGTTTTACTTGACTCACCCTGGTATGATTAATGCCAGCCCTATTGAATCTAAATATAACTTAAATAGAACCTGTTTGACGATGTGAAGGAGGCAAAAAGCAGCACATGGTGCCGTAATCTAAAGAAATTCAAGAACAGATGAGTAACAAAGTCTTTGACATCTATCTGCTTGTTAAGGGTGACAAAGCCATTTCTAAGGCTCTGAGATTCAAGTGAAGAATGATGGGAGCCATTAGGCTCAGATTGAGAAAACTTGTCACAATGGTGAACAGAGTAGCCGGCCCACCAAAATTCCTCAAGAGCGCATCGACGACTCTTCCAGGAGACTACAAAAGAGCCCAGAGTACCATCTAAAGAACTGCAGGCCTCACTTGCCTCAGTTAATGACAGTGCTCATGATTCTACTTTAAGAGAGAGACTGGGCAAAAATGTTATTCTTGGGGATGCTACAGGGCAAATACCTCTACTGACCAGAGAGAACACCCGGCTCATCTCACATTCACCAAAAATCATCTGGATGATGAAAAAGAATTTTGGGACATTATTCTGTGGACTGATGAGTCAAAAGTGGAACTTTTTCAGATGGATAATCTGAAACATTTTACCAACGTAGTACTATGATGAATTAGCAAAAATTGAAAAATTGGAAAGGGGCAAATACTTTTTCACAGCACTGTAATTGGTTAAATATTCTTTGTTTGACATTTGTAATGTTCATGCGTGATGGGATCACATAATGAGCTTGTGTGTATGAATGAACAATTTTAAGATTAAGTATTTTTACTCTTCCAAAGTTTGCTGTTCAGAATTTTGGAACTGTAGTATCTATGCTACATCTTGATATGCAAGTTGCCCTGGGGTGCGTTTCCCGAAATCACAGATGCTAACTTACATAGTTGGACCCATTGACTGTGAATGGACGAACTATGTAAGTTGCTAACTTAGCAACTACGCTTTTGGGAAACATGCCCCTGGATAGGAAATTTTATTACAGAATTTTGGCAAGAAAAGACTATGAAATAATTATATTATTACTTAAATCCCAATTCTGAAAAAGTTGGCACATAACGGAAAAATATGTATAAAACCAAAAAGGAGTGATTTTAAAAATGAATACACCCTTGACTATTTTGAAAACACTAAAACACATTGTTTGATGCTGTAAGTTGTGAATTCAATTGTTTAATTGAGAAAATATGTGACTGATGACTGCAACAGACTTCCAAAAGAGTTGGTGCAGGTGCAATTTAGGACGAATGATGTCCTAAGTTGCAATATGATGTGAAGCAGATGATGTTAAATATGGGAGCTAATTGTGTTATAGTATGAAAGAAGCTTCCATAAAGGCCGATTTCCTCAAGAGCAAAGATGGATTTAGGCTCTCCAGTGTACCAATAGGGTGAGCTTATAATCCATCACTTTGAGAACAATGTTCCCCAAAGACAAATTGGCAGTATTTTGGGCATTTCACCCTCTACAGTGTATAATATGTTCAAAAGATTGAAGGAATCCAATAAATTTTGAGATGTAATGGGAGAGGCCAAAAACCGCCTCTGAATGAGTTGTTCTCCAATACTTCAGACCTCACTGTCTTTAGAACTATCACGCGACTGTAATGGATGTCACGACACGGGCTTGGAAAAACTTTAGTTAACTTTTTCTCAGTGAACATGATTCACCTCTGCATCCACAGACGCAGCTTAAAGCTTAACTAAGCAGAGCTGAGGCCATTCATCATCACTGTCCAAAAGCACCGCTGACTTATCTGGGCTAGACGTCATCTGAGATGGACAGTAGCACAGTGGAAGAGTGTTTTGTGGTTCGAGGAGTCAACATTTCAAGTGGTTTTTAGAAAAATCAAAACAGCTGCAGGTTCTCCAAACCAAGGATGACACTGAAAACAAGGCCTATAAGCCAGTGTATGGTATGGGGGTGTGCTAGTGCTCATGACACAGAATGCTGTCCATTAGAGCAGAACGATATGTAAGAAATTTGGAGCAATACATGCTGCCATCTGAACATAGTCTGTTCCAGAAACATCCATGAATTTTCTAGTAAGACAATGACAAACTGCATTCTACACAGAGTCAAATCAAAACATACAGCAACAAAGGCTCCATACAATTGCATAAATGAAGACCTGCATGATGGGGTATTGCAGAAAATGTCCATGTGGTAGACTTGATGAATGTGACTGAAAGACACGGTGATGTTACACAGTGGTAAAGAGTCAACTGTGCCAACTTTTTGCACACTCATCAGACTGTAAATTATTACCATGACTACAACTTCTACTACTACCAACAGCAACAAGGACAACAACAAAGTTTTATGTCTTTCTGTACCTCAGGTTACAGTGCAATGGCATTTGATAGTACTCCAAACTATGGCCACACGCCCAGCCACCACTCGAGCCAGTTCTCCAACCACTCATTCAAGCACGAGGACGCCCTCCCTCAGCAGACCAACATGGGTAAGAAGAGACATAATCATCTTATCTGTGTGTGAGTGAAAAAGAGCGTGAGCATGTGGGGGGGAAGGAAACAAGAGAGTGTGTTTATGTGAGTGAGAGTGGTCGTCTCTGTGTGTCAGAGAGGGGGTATGTTTGTGAGAGACAAAAGGATTGTGGATGTGTGTGAGTGTGTGTTGGCGGATGAGGCAGGAGAGAGGGATAGTGTGTATGGGAGTGAGATAGAGAATTAGAGAGAGTGTTTCTGCCTGTCTGTTGTGGGGGTGAAAGATGATATGAGTGTGTGTATGTGTGTGTGTGGTGTGAATACAGAGGATAAAAGGGTGTGTATGTGTGTAAGAGTGAAGGTGAGTGTATGTGTGTTTAAGAGAGTGAGAGTGTGTGTACTGTATGTATGCGTGAGGGTGAGTGTACGTAAGATAAGATAACATAAGCCTTTATTGTCTCCAGAATGGAGAAATTTGTCTTGGGCAGTCAAGAGGTAGGGATACAGATACAGACAGTAAATAAATAAATCATTGCCGCCACACGCAATAAACAAGACATTTAGCAAAAATACATTACCTGTAGCACAAATACATAAGATTGGGGTGCCCCCAACTCACATACTACACAACTCACATCCACACCTCAACACTCACACACATACCTCATCCCTTAACTGTCCCACCCACTCTCACTTACAAACCCACACCCACACGAACAGCCATATGTTCCCACACTCACACGCCTCTCCTCACACACTGCTACACGCAGTCACATACACAATATTGTGCATTCAAATAAAAAATGCAATACTGCATACAGCCCTAACAGAAACACCTGCCCTTTCAGTAGACAGTCAACAGTGATTATCAATAAATACACCCCCCCCCATACCCTCCCACCCTGCTACAGTTTTACCTCTTACTATTAAATGTGGATGGATAAGGGGTCCACAGAAAATTTGAATGTTTGTTTCATAATTTGGTACCCTAATATCTCCTGTCCGAAGGCAGTAGCTCATACTGGCTATGAAGGACATGGTCAATATCAAGCAGAATTTTTAGGCCTTGCTTTCTAACTGTCTCCTCAAATAGGTCTTGGAGTGAGGAGGGAGGTGGCATACCCATTATTTTTCCAGCCCTTTTAATAAGGGTTTGCAATGGGCCTTTGAGTTTAACAGACAAGTTCCCATGCCATATCATCATTCCATATCTGATGATGGATTCAATGGCAGCACGATAAAAAGTAATCATGATTTCCTTCTCTATGCCAAAGACCCGTAACCTTCTTAAGAAATGAAGGCGCTGGCTGACCCTGGAGCAAACAAACTCAACGTGTGTGTTTCAGAGAGTGAGAGTGTAAGAGGCAGAGACAACTTTTTGTGAGAGAGACATAAGATGGATCCGAATGCATGCCTTTAAGTCTTATATCTCAGATATGTATTTATATATGTTTTTGTGCTTGTGTACATGTACAAGTCTTTGTGTGTTTGTTCGCTTGTGTGGGGCTGGGGGGGGGGGGGGGGGGGTGGTGTATGCTGTCAGAGCTTATGTGTAAGTGCATGTGCAGAATATTGAGCTTTTTCACAAGAGAGAAATAAACTCTGCTGAAGTCACATCAAGGTTAAGTGCTTTGTTGAGTGTTTCTGAGTCAAAGGCAGTGAATAACTATCGTCTTAGTTTTAACTTCAGCCCAGTTTCCCCTCGGAGTGAGTGTGCTAAATGTCAGCAAGCATCAGCGAACATTTGTGGTTAATTTTGCTACTGTAAATTATGCCTCTGCTCCTGGACACAATAACTAGAGGAAGCAGTGATACGAGAGGCTTTTGGAATGTTTAGAACCGTCAAGGGAACTATTCTCAAAATTTGCAAGCAGCGATACTTCATTTGCACTTTTAAATTCAAAGTCAGCAAGTCGACTTTACGCGGCTTCAAAGAAGACCCTGTTGTTTTTATAACTGCTGTCCATGTGCCTGGTTGCACTCTCTCCAGTCCTAGGAGATATCTAATTTCAACTTTCCTAATTGTTTTTTTTTTCCTCTCTGAGGTAAATCAGCTGTAGAGTTGTCCAAGTTAACTTTATGGACTTTTCGGTCATAAAGCAATGTGTTGAGGCTCTGATGTGGCTGAATGGATTGTTGCTCTCAGGTTTTGTTTGATCTTTGTTAAGTCAGTCGTTGTGATTAAGAGCTGGTGACACGGTCAGTTAAATTCTGGCAGTCCCTGAGTAGAAGATCATTCCTTTAACATTTTAGTTCAGAATGTGTTTTTTGAGCTCTCAGCCTCATATCAACTCGTGGCAGAGAAGTGTGTGCTTCTATAGGATTGGACATTTATGTCCAGTATCCCCGTATCTGTTAAAAAATCAGCTGGTTTTTGTTTCATTGATGCAGTACTCTACTGCAGGGGAGGATAGCTGCAGTCCTGGAAGGCTAGTGTGTTTGCAGGCTTTTGTGTCCCCCAGTTACTCAGGTTAAATCACTCATGCGTTGGATCACAATAAAACTCTCTGTTCAGGGATGCACAATCAGCCTTATGCTGTTAATCATTTGCTTACCATGAAATGTGGCTAAAATTTTAGATGGTGTAAATATTCGACCTTCTTTTGCTGTTTCAGGCCCGGAGTTGGAAAGAAACTCAGAAACATATAGCACCGCTGTCCACTTGTGTAATTCTGTACTGAGTCTTTTGCAAATGACCACAGGGCCACAGAATTTGCAAGTTTGAGTGGTTTCTTCTCAACTAGCTTGCGACTGGTAACAAGATGTTTGGAGTCTATGGTCAATAGTAGACTTAATTAAACCACTGGTGCCAAGAACAGCCAGAGATGAAGATTAACCCTTGAAAGAAGTGGTTTCTGATTGATGGATGAATCTGGGTTTTGTAGGAGAGCAGCAGTACCCAGTCCCTCCTCCGGTGTACGGCTGTCACACCCCGTCAGAGAGCTGTGGGGGCAGCCAGGCCCTGCTCCTGAGGAACCCCTACAACAGGTATCCCTGCTCCGCCCCCTCACAAACTTTCCCCCTTCGACAGGTACCCCTGCTCCGCCCCCATACAAACTTTACCCCCTACAACAGGTACTCCTGTACTGCCCGTACACAACCTTTACCCCCAACAGTAGGTACCCCTGTTCTGCCCATACACAAACTGTACCCGCAACACCAGGTAACCCTGCACTGTCCCTTTCCAAATTTAACCCCTGCACTTTACCCTTACTTTACCCCCACACAAGTGTTACCCCCCTCAAATGGTATCCCTTCAGCTCCATACACATTTTACCCTGTACAACAGGTACCTCTGATACACCCCCGCTCAAACTTAATGTCTCGAATGGTAGAACACGTGGAGCCGAGAACAAGAACAGAAGTACAATCAGAACAAGATTTATTCACAGGCGGGTGCAGTATACTGGCAGACTGGGCAATGGAGGGCGGACTGGCAGAAGTTGAGCAGTGACAGTGTCCAGAGTAGGGGGCTTATCAGAGTCAAGGTCCAGGTCTGAGGTTGATATTGTGGGGTCTATCTGGAAGGAGCGGGAGACACCAAATTTGACGTTGGATCAATTAAGCAATCAACAGGGAAACAGCCAGTGAAACAACAAGGAAGATGAAGGAACTGGGAAACTTGGAATCACACTGAACACTGTGAACCACGAGAAAGGGAGCTCAACATGAATGAAGGTCAACAGTCTAGCAAAGAGGAAGACGAAGACCAGGAACTTAAATACACAGAGGCAACGATGAACAACAAAGACCAGGTGTGGGAGACGGCAGGCGAATACAGTGGAAGGGCGAAGGCACGAGACAATTGAATGAGTGAAATCAATCAGAGAGACAAGCCGAAAAAGATACAGACTACCGGGCTGCGGGGAAAACTAATTAACACAGAATCAGGATGTAACACTTCACCCCCCACAACAGGTCCTCGTGCTTCACCCCCACCCAATCTTTCCTCCCTAAAAACAGGTAAACCTGCTATACCTCAACCCAAAATATGCCTCGTGCAACAGCTACTCCTACTTCACCTCACCTCCACTTTTATTTTCCTTTTACTTCCTTCACCTTTAATTTTCAATTAACTTTTTTACTTTTGCTTGTTTGCCATGTACATTTAACTTTCTCTACTGATGTATAGTTTTCTATAAAACTTTGTAGTGTGATAATGCTTCATTATGAAAAATTACGTGCAAAACTTGCTCTTGTGAAAATCACAAGTTTACATGAAAAATTAAAGGTCAACTGACGTTTCGTCATAAATTTCCACAATTAGCAATAAATCATGACCCATTGAGAAAAATAACAACTGATTGAAATTTCAGAAAAATATTTTAATCGATACCATTTTAATTGGGGATTGTGCACTTGGAAGTGTACACTTGCATGCATTCTGATGCAGCAATGCTGATAAATTATTGTGACACGATGTTGGTGGATTACTGCGAAGTAACGCTGGTAAATTATTATGAAGTGGTAGGTTCCTGTAACTTATGCGCACTGATTCTTGCTAAGCGATGCTAGTAGATTCCTTTTACTCATGCTGGCAGAATAAAGTGAAGCAATACTGTTAGATCTCTGTGTATTTGTACTGGTAGATTCATGAGAAGAAATGTTAGTACATAAGCGTGAAGTGGAGCTGTTGGATAACTGTGAATTAATGCTGGTAGATTAAGTAATGGGCTACTGGTTGCTTTCTGAAAGATTAATGTGAAGTTGAATTGGAGGGTTTTTACTGCTTTTATAGGTCATACCATGTTTTATATTGAAGGGGGCTCAGAATGGCGGTACTCCACCATTTCTGATCTACTGGCGAAAAGGCATGGTTTCACATGGTTTAAACGTTGTAGCGCTGTTGATTCATTGGCGCTTCTGCTGTTACAGGCCAAAAAAAAACAAAAAACAAATGACTCATTTTGAACCTGACAAAAGAAACCTTTATTTTAATTTAAGAAAGTTGTTAAAATCCTATCAAATATAATTTTTGCTGGAAAATGAATACTTTTATTGTGCACCTTTCAGGAAGCCCTATTGGTGTATAGTTTTTCAAATGATTAATTTCCATAAGTAACCTGTATCTATCACCTTTAACCCCATAAAACTTACAGACCCATATATGGATCCATCAAATGCAGCTGCTATATTCAAACCTGTGGAGCTTCAGGCCTGTTTTAAATTCTAGAGGTGATCCCAAGATTTCTAATGATCCCAAATATGTCACGCTAAATTATGGGGAAATGTGTATAAAATGATGTACAACATCGAGAAATTTTCCTTTTGATGGAATGCTGTGGTCATAAGAACATGCTTAAAATATAAAAGCAAATTAAAATATTAAATTATGCTTGTGACATTGTCTTACAATGAGAAAATAATGCTTTTTCTGACTTTGAACCCTCTTAAGGGAAACCTTAAGCGAAAAGTTAAGGTTTAAGGGGTTAAGACTGTAGACCACAGTACTGCATTACAAGCGGAGTTGCTCATTTTACAAATTGAGATAGCCATTCCTGCTGTCAGGGAGTTTTGTTCACCTGGGCTTTGAGCATGAGGTTTAAATTGCAGTTATGCCGTTAAAGACCCTTAAAATCTGGCAGTGGAGTGAGGGTGTCATAAATACACTGGAAAACCAACGAGGTGCAGTACGAGAGTGTAAACACTTCAGAGCGAAACTTCAGCTCTGAGCAGGAGCACAAGACAGAGTAGACCTGGGCTGCCCAACACTCTTCCAGTAGATCTACCATCATGGGCGATATGTTTTCATTTCAGTCCTAATTTTGCAAACCAAATTTTACTATTTTGCTGATCTACAAGATCACTCAACTTGTTGATTTAGATGCATTTTTTCAGGGTTGGAGTGAAAATGTTCTGAGAACAGAAAAATACATCTTGGGAACAGGGTTGGGCAGTTGTGACCTAGACTGTGTAGCAGACATTCACATCTGGCCTGTCGAGTAGCAGCACACTAGTAGCAGTAGCAAACCTATAGTCCTACAGGTTCTCATTCCTGGCCTATCAGGACTGATTTCAACCAGGGTTACAAACTGAGTTACATCTCTGGCGGCATTAGTCAACTGACTATCACATAGAAAAGCAGCAGTACTGCTGACCTCAAGGGCCAGATTTGCGCTCCCCCCACAGTCCAGCGTTTCTGTCTCCAGGGTACTCTCAGTTGACTTTGACCTTGGCGGAGGAACCAGAAAGCCTGTTCGCAGAGCTATGACAGTAATGACATAGCTTCTTTAAGAAAGCTTCCGGAAAAAAGTCATGCTGCCATGGAGGATCCTCTGAGACGGAGGAGGGGGTCATTTAGAGAGGAAGGAAAGAGGCTGCATGGGACCCTACGACCAGTTTTATTTTGCGCCCTTAACAAAATAAAGATAGCAATGAGCAGTTTACTCCTACATGCCTTTGGGTGGTTCCATAACATTCTGTAAAAACAGTAGAGTAACTGAACTACTACTACTACTACTAGTTCTTCTTCTTCTTCTTCTCCAGATTTGGGCAGTTTACAGAAAAGTGTTTCCTCATTCTTGGTCATTTTTATAACCAAAATGGGTTTAAGTTTGGGATGTTGGCAGTGGTGTGAACCATTCAGGTCATTTCCTTGGCCGCTAAGGACTAACTAAAGCTAGCTGCCCTGTCACTTTGCTGCTAATTGTTTTTGCTTTTGGATAGGTCAGCTAACCCCATTAGCACGCTACAAAGCTTCCTCATCTTAGTTATAGATTTGGCTGTGATAGGGAGGGAGAAATGTCTTTGATCGTAAAAAAGAATCAAAGGTGCAAGAAAAGACATTTTTTGTAGTTCAAAATATTTTAACTATGCCCTGGTCTCACTCACAGTATTAGTATACCCTAGTAATGAGAGAATAATAACTCACTAAAATAATTAAGACAATTATTTGCCCTTCGAAGAATAGTTTTCTTGGATTTAAAAAACTTATTCTTAGTTAACCCACAGTTCCTAATGACCAGCAGAGTTTTTCCACTCCAGTACTTAGAATGTTAGACTGCTCAGTCAAGAATACTTGAATCACATGTTTGTGGTCTCACAACTTAAATGTTTAATATTACATTTGCATCACAGCTGAATAGAGTCTGGACTGAAGTAAAAAGTATTTGCGGAGCTCTGCTTTGTGTTACAGATCTGCAGTTATGTTGCTCCCCATGGTCAGAATTTATACCTGTAGAACAAATGGTGTGAACGGAGCTCACGGCGCTAAGGCCCGTACGCTCAAAGGTCACGAGCTGAGCGGCTGCTCTCAGCAGGCCAGAATAAACGGTGCGTGATGTACCGCCCGCTTCCTGTCGAATCCCTCGTCCCAATCAGCGGCTCGCGGCTCACCAGCACCGGCTCAGAACCGGCCGCCTTCTGGGGCCAATCCTTACGACAGCGGCGTCAGCCAGGGCCGGGCCGGCCTGCATTCCTCAGATGCCGCTGAAACGTTGTTTTCAGCCCAGCGGGGAACAGAGAGATTCCAAAGTAACGGAACGATGGCGATAAGAGCGGATGAGTTAGCCTGCCGTTTGCGCCGTGAGCTCCGGTCCCCTGGTCCTGTTTCTCTCCTTGCTGACATAAACAGCTGATAACTCGCTGGAACAGGGCTGGGAATCCTCACATCCACCGTCTCCCCTCCCCCTCCCCCCTCCGAGCCAATCCCTCACCAAACAGCCTGCAGCCATTACTGCTGCAGCTCTGCACGACAGACAGGCCTGCTGCTCAAACAGAAATTGGAAAAAAAAAAATACATCCAATCATCAAGCTTCAAATATATCCTATCATATATATAAGTTTCTTATCATATATTGTTCTTTTTCAAGCAAATCTGTTGTCAGTGGCCACAAATTGAGTCCAGGGCTGAGCTACATTTGAAGACCAAGAAGCACGCAATGGTTGTATGTAGCCACTTACTTCCGTTGTTCACAACTTCACTGAATAAACTAATAGTGAAAGTAATTTGGTGGAGGATACCAGAAAGGAAATGGGTAGATAGAGAGGGAATCCTATATAGCTGTGGAGTGGCACATGTTACAGACAGGTAAGGGTGCCTGTTGGCGTGACTGTCAGAGATGAGTGGTGATGAGGGGGTGGACTAACTTTAGGGGTAGCGGTGATCAGGAGGGGGGCTGTGTGGTTAGTGAAGGAGGCCCCCGTTTATAAATGAGGTGTCGTGAAGAGGGTAGGTGAGAGGGGTGGGGCGTGGGGGGGGTCCCTGCCATGACAAGCCCTTCTCTCTCTTGGGCCATAAACCTGGAGACGTGGCGTTGAATCCATTAGCGCCAGCGCTCCCGCAGGAATCCCAGGAATTGCACCGGCGACACTGACCGACACTGCCCTCCTGAACGCCTGACAGCCAGCACAGCTCACCGCTGAATAAATGATAGCTTCCGCTGCGTGTGACTGACCAGAATTTTTTTACGGCACACTTTTATACGAGTTCACTTAAATCTCTCCCCCAATTCCCCGTGCTGTAGATTCGAAGGTCACGTGGCGCCTGTAATGCACCAGGCACAATGATGCTGAACTCTTTAAGTGTTCCCTAGCAGATACAAAATGTTTTTAAGATAGCTCTGATGAGCCTCATGATGTCAGCATTTTCCATGGCAATGATGGAATGATTGGTGCTTGGGCCTGAGTTTTAATTACAGATTAGTGTTTGAGTGTGAACTACTGTCAGACCAGATTTATTCTCCCGCTTGGGTTTTCCTCGGTGTCCAGACTATTTCTGTTTGGAAAGGAGAAATTTTTCAATCATTAGGAATCACAAGAAATCTTTGCCTCCAGCCTGCTGTTTTTTTCTGCCTTTTAAAAATCTGGTGTCCCCCTGCCAATCATGACAATTATTTATTTATTTATTTATTTATTTTCTTTATCCCGACAGTGAAAATTTATACCAAATGGCATCGCAGCTGGAATGTATGGCATGGAACCCTGTTAACACGCTGGCTTCCACCATCAAGAGGTACGTCAGTCTGTTCTGTCAGCCTGAATACAAAACTTCAACTCGTACCTGTTCACTACCCCCTTAATGACTAAGCACATCCCTGATAGGTTAAAATCTAATATCTATGAAATCTGCCCATGCACACACACACTTTATTTCATGCTTGTTTTTAATGGAGTCTCCTGTCCAAATCTCTCGTCATATAAGCTATGACAGCCTGGACATGCATTTCATTCAAATTTCACCCTCTTTCACCTCTTCCCTGACTGGAATTAAATTGAAGAGCCTATTGCTAGAAGTACTTAAGTTACATTTTGGACAGTTCAAGTTCCGCATGAAAACGTTGTGTTTGTCTAGCCAAAGCTATAAATGAAGACCCCAGTGCTAAAAGTACTTCAGTCACTACATTTCCATTTTGAGAAAATTGAGGCAGTGGGCTTAGGTTACTATAAAAGACGTTTTCCCATCCTTACCTGAGGGCACGTGAAAATGTGACTAGGCTCTTCAATTAAATTCAACAGAAGTACTTACACATACAGTATATACTTGCAATCAAATTAGGGCAAAATGGGCACAATTGTATCTTGTGTTGTCAACAATCACTTCTCATCGAAGGCACACTTGCAAGCTGGGCTCACAGACTGGAGGGACCTGTGATCTTACGGCAGGGGCTCCTTGAGAGCTGTTTGCTTTTACATTGACTGAACCCTCCAACTGTGGGCAGTGGTGGAGTCAGTTGTGCTTTCAGCTCCTGGGCTCCTGACCTTTACTCTCTCCAGTCTGGTTTGGATCAGGGGCTGTGGAGCCAGCCCACGCACGGACCCTTAGCAGGATGAGCCACCGAGCACACTGTTATAAACTTGTGCCTTTTTTTTTGCCAGTTAATTTAACTGGCACCTTTTTTTCCAGTTATTTTAACTGAAATTTTACAATAAGTTCACAATAGAGTTCCGTGTATGTTAAGTGTAAACCACAGTTAAAGGCGCGCAGGACTTTACTTACAGTTAAAGTAACCAGGAAACAATGCGTTAATTTAACTGTTAAACTCAGTCAGTTTATAACAGTGCAGTCCCCCCAGCCCCCATAGTCAAGTTTATCAGTGTTTGTCTTCATTCCCCGGCCGACTTCACTGCACTCAGCTAACACACTCATGACACGCGCTCGGAGGCTGGGCTTCACTGGGAGTCACACCTGGTGGAGGCATAATGCCACGACCCCCCCCGTGTTATCTCTCCTCCCCCCCTACCCCCAGGGAAGCCCCTCTCTGCACACGATCAGTTGGACTCTGTTTAGTCTTTTCTCGGGATTATATCCTGCTATGTACTCCCAGAGGCAGAAAATCAGCCTTAACTGCTCGTCAGAATACAGGAGGGGAAAATGGCTGCTCACAGGGAGCCTGGAATGATACAGCTCTATGGAATACAATGCAAAAAGGGTGTCTAAGTCCGGAATGAGGCTTAAAATCATATTTACCCCCTTGAGTAGATAGTATTGTTTCACGAACAAGTTGGCAAGTATTGTAATTGCAAATTTACCTCATTGGGAATATGTTTGCCTGATTTTGAGTTTGAAACGGGGTATTCAGTCAAAGTCTGTGACTAAAATTCTTGTTTAGACTGACTTACTTTTTCATTTTCTCTGTGCAGCTGTGTTCTCAGGGAGTGTACAGGCTGCTCTTAGATTCAGAGGAGAGTCTGACTCCTCCATCGCACCCCCCTCGACACAAAAAGCTTGATGCACAGAAGCTAGGATTGACTGAGTAATCCCGTGCTAAACAGAGGGACTCTGCCATTCTGACAAGGAAAAGCCTAGTCCTAGACAGGATTTTGTATTTTTAGGCGACCCAAGCCAAAGTATTTATGCCTTTTTTCCGGAGGAATGCCACAATCTCTCCACAAAACAAGATGTTTATCCTCAAAAGAAAAAAATGAATGAACTGCTTGAAGATTTATATTCAAACTTTCCTGGGTTTGGTTCTTGATGCAAAAAAAGTTTTAGGACGTGGCAATAGCACATCAGATGAAAAAGATCTGTTCAAAATCAAAAGTTTTTGCGTTTTGTCGAGGCCAAAAGGTTCCTCTGTAGCATTTAGGAAATCCCCACTATGAATGCCTTGGACTTGACCTGACCATCCCAAAGAGCCTTTAAGAGGAACATGGTCTCCAAGGCCTTCTGTTGAACTACTCACATTTGTTTCAGTATTTATCAAATATCATCTGCTACCCTCAATCTGACCCAAAAAAGGTTTTCGCTGTTTTATGTCAAGCCCAGACATTTTTATAGTTATAGTTCTTATGCAATAACATAGAATATTGCTGCACAAAATTGTTGAAGCATGATTTCCAATTCTTTTTTTTTTTTTAAAGTTGTTTGATCAGACTTAAAAATGTCTTCCCAAAAACAGATTAATTTCAATGCCAACATTCCACATGAGAGATAATGAATACCTGCATTGCCATTAAAGTCTACTCAAAAAGGCCACTTTAGGTGAAAGATTATGCAATGTCTTATAAATCATAAAT
Organism: Gymnothorax javanicus; assembly: GCA_029692085.1. Lineage (NCBI taxonomy): Eukaryota > Metazoa > Chordata > Actinopteri > Anguilliformes > Muraenidae > Gymnothorax > Gymnothorax javanicus. The sequence goes on along the minus strand of CM056207.1, from coordinate 14,492,676 downwards.
GTTCTAGCACCAGAAGATAAAGAAATGCCTTTCAGAATCCACTTTATGAATAAGGCACTTCAGCCATCTGAAATGCCAGCATAAAATCAAAACTAATATATTAGAGGTTGTGAGGACTCACCATTCTGAACTGACTATTGTAATATTTATGACAGATAAGTCATACTGGTGTATCAGTGTCATGTCCCCCTCATTTTGTGGTCATTTTAGGGGAAAAATATGTTATTAGTTACGCTGGTGACTTTTTGATTTACAGCAGATGCTTCTCGGCTTGACTGGAGCTATGCGTATGTTAGGTTGTGGCATCTCACTGGTACACTCTGAATTTGAGGGGTTGAGAATTTACCCTTCAGAAATGAACTACTTTTATTTGCACATATTCAGGAAAAGGCTTTATCAATGAGTGGCTTTCGCTCAGTTTGTGGGGCCAGATTTTCAATCCCGTTCCTGTTCTGTACTACTACTCTCATTTTTAAAAAAGAAAGAGTTAGCGACCTTCACTGAAGCTTGGGTTCTTTGTTTTGTGTTCAGCCAGATTCTGAAAATTATGCAGACAGAAACTCATTAAACAGTCCTTTTGACTGTGTCCTAATGTAGGGTCAAAGAGAAGGGCACCTCACCACCTGGACATTGGTATAAATTGGAGTTAGATGGGAAGTTGGTGGTTTGTCTTTCTGCAAGTGAACCATCGAATCGGTGCAATGAATTTACTGCCTCGTGAATGGAGAACAAAATGCAACAGGCGGCAATGTGTTTCAGTGCAATGACTGTGGATTTTGAATGAGACAATTGATATTTATTTGGTGCCCTGATAGATACTTGCTTGGGAGGGACTTTGGTGTAATTTTGCTCAAAGACACAAGGTCACGCTAAGAAACTGGGAAAATGGGCGGAGATCAGTCAAAACGAAATTTGTTCTGTAATACATTATGTTCTATAAGATTTTTCCCTGCCGGCTGTAATTCAGGAAAAAAACACTTCATAAATCAAAAAAGCAGTACACATTTGTCAAACAAAAAATGGATGAACCACATTAAGCATCTGGGTAGACTGGATTTCACCTTGTTTTTCTCACGTAGCTAGCGAACTTTACCCATTTTCACCTTATCTTTCTTACATACCTAAATTCTACCTTTTTGATATGAATACAACCTCTTAATTTGAGAGTCATTTCACTCACGTTACACCTTGAGCCAGGAAACTCTGGACGTCCAACTGTGTTGGTGATAGATTATCTTCTCGTTCAGTGCTAGGAGTGGAGAGAATATGATTAGCATGTTTGTGTTTAAAAGTCTTGAGGCAGACCGATTCCCACGTACAGGCATTTGGCTCCAGAGTCAGCTGCGTACAGATGGCCAGGACACTGAAGAAATGGAGTGAAAGGCCACTATCTCCACAAAAGGAGAAATGGATTGAATATTCATTAAAAAGATGACCTGTATCAAGAGTGAATTGCTTGTGGATGTAATTTTAATTGTGATCTGGCTGAGTGCAGCTGACAAGAGACCACTCCCCCGAGCTTACACAAAAAATGAAAAACTGAACCGTGTGTGCTTTCCTGTCGCCCCACTCCACAGCCACGGGACTGGGTATGAGAGCGAGCCCAACACCCCCATGATGTACAGCTGCAGCACGCAGTACCGAATCCACACCCACGGAATGTTCCGGGGACTCCAGGTTAGTGCTCCCTCCCCCCACTAACCACCATGCAGCATTCCCTACTTCGCCCGTAAGGTCAACCACAGGTCACGCGTAAGGTCACACGGAGGTCACGGCCTCTAGTTACACAGCTACGCCTCTCTGATCCAAGTTCAGGACTGGGGTCGCATGAACCTCAAGTGCAGACGCTTAACTGGTCTGGCTAACTCAGCTTTTAGTCTCAGGAAACGAGAGGAACCGAGAGAAAAAGGAGAAAGCTGGCGCAGTGCTAACTGTAACGTGCTGCAAGAGTGGTGGAGACATTTTAAAGGTATTTCTGAGAGAAAGGAGAAGAGAAATCGTTCTCATGAAATCCATTAGCAATAAGACCGGGTTTCCTAGCACGGCCCAGCTTTAATAAATCATTAAATCTTAATTAATGTCCGTCAGCAGTCTGAAAGCAGAGATTCTCCAGAGGAAAGCTCTGGAGACGGTTTAACTCAAAACTGAATATTTACATTAGCCTCCATATTTCCCCCCAACGTTTTGTCATCTCTTCCATCGTTTTTTGGGGCCGAAATGAAGTTAAACAGGCGAGAGAGTGAAAGATTTCGGGTGAGTGCTGCGGTAAATCACTGCTTTTATGATAAAAGCCCGAGCAGAATTTGTAATTGCTCTAGTCGCTTTAATTTGTGTTCACCCAGACAGGCAGATGGCTTACATTTGAGAAGCTCAGGACCCTTCCCTGACTTTGGTGTTTGTATCCCTGTGGGGTCACTAGATAAGCCAAGCGTGAGAGTCGTAAAACACTTCAGCAATTTGCTTATCAATAACTTCTTACGGCCATTAAAAAGGCCATTATGCTAAGCAGCTGCTAATTATGAGCAGATGGGGACCATTCCGGGGTGAAAGAGGGGCGTTACAGGCACACGGCCCTAAATTACTGCACGCTCTGACTCATGGCCCGCATTTAACCCTTTAACGGGGTGAGATCACTAAATTGTGCTTAGAACATTCTTCACTGAGGATTTCTAATGCTCATGATATCTTTATGGCGATGGAGTTTCAGATCACTGACCGGCTGACTTTGGTAAAAAGCAAAACATTTCAACACTAAAATCTCCTATGGGTTAGATACCTAGTTGCACAACAGTTTTAGCTAACATTTTACTGTTACTTAAAACACAGTGTCATTGCCTAGCCAAGACCACTGTAGTCATTCATTAATTTAATACACTGGGCTTTGCTTGCACTCATAGGTGTGTTACATAATGTTCCAATCTCAAGTTTTGCTGAAAAGTCTTGGATGTCAAGATCACACTGCAGTGAAAATATTATCAAGAGCACTGTTTGTTTTATTTTTATTGAAAGTCCCTTCTTGTGTAAGTTTCTACATAGCAGAATGGTTTTTTAGATTGAAACCAGAGACGCAAGTCTCTTAAAGGGGACAAAAATGAATTGCTCAGTCTGTGGAGAGTAAGGAGAGGACCATTTTCTGTTTTCTTTTCTGTGCAGTGAAGTCATATTTTAAGTGCTGTATTTTAGATTGAATTTCATCTGCACATGTTAAATATATGAGGAGTATATGCAGGTAATATATGAGGAGTGATAATATGTGAGTGAGCAGCCATTTTGAAGCCCCCTGTTTGGTACTAGAAGGATGCCAGTGTAGTTTAATGGCCTGGGAACTGGGCTTGTCATGGTTGCAGGTCTGGTTACCAGTTCAGGCACAACTGTTTTACCCTTGAGAAAAAAAGTACAGAATCTAAATTGCTTCAGTAAATATTCAACAATGCGAAAGTGCCTGGGTATGAGGGCAGACTGGGGTCCGATGAGCCATGGGGACCAATGAGTCATATCACTATTTTGCGATCAATCGATGCCAAAGGTGTTTAAAATAGGCAAAATAGTGATATGGCTCATTTATCCCCATGACTCATCAGTCAATGGTCAAATATTTTGCCTATTTTAAGCAGCTCTGTCATCGATTGATCGCAAAATAGTGATATGGCTCATTGGTCCCCATGGCTCATCGGACCCCAGTCTCCCCTACCTGAATGTGCTTGCATGCATGATTTTGTGTTGCTGCTGTGATCTAAGTGTAAAAATATTTCTTCCTTTGATGGCGTATCCCTGGACAGGATGTGAGGCGTGTCCCGGGCATTGCCCCGGCAATTGTGAGGTCATCAGAGAGCAACGAGAAGCGCCCATTCATGTGTGCCTATCCCGGCTGTAACAGGAGATACTTTAAACTGTCTCACTTACAGATGCATAGCAGAAAGCACACAGGTGAGAACTCAGAAGCACACACAAATGTATGCCTGAATGCTAGCACACTCTGAAATGCCCAGATATTCAATCACTTCATTTCTGACATGATAAAACCTCATGAAACTCAATCATCACAATCAACTCACCTGTTATTATCCCCCTGGAATAATATAATATAATATAATAAAAACAATTTCAAGTAGTGGCCACCTTCAAGTTACGCTATGTTTTTTGCCTACATTTTTTTATGGAATCTTATTTTCTTTTTGTGTGTTTGACTAGGAATAGCACTGATCACATTGCAAGAATGTATAAATGACAACCCAAAAGAAATCAAGAAATAAAAAATTATAAAAAGAAATAAAAAGAAATAAAGATAAAAAAGAAAAAATATGCTTTTTAATGCTTAAAACTAAATCAGTCATCTTAAAATAATCATAGTGGGGCCGCCCCGGTGGCTCATCGGTCGAAGTGCGTGTATCATAATGGCTGCGTCCTTCCTGCAGCGACCTGGGTTTGAATCCGGCTCGGGTCATTTGCTGCATGTCTTCCCTCATGCTTCTCCCCAACTTTCCTGTCTCTCTACACTGTATAACTATCAAGTAAAGGAAAAATTCCCCAAAAAAAATAATAGTGTAATTTCTAATTAATATTTCATAATCTCTTGTGAAAAAAATGCTACAACATGAATTCAGAGAGTTTAGATATTTTATAATTCAATTATTCGGCTTATCGGCACCCTTAATATTTCATATTGTAACCAGGTTGTCTATTTGTCATTATTATTTTCCCATTATATTCTACATATTGATGTTAATTATTCAGTTAATACGTTGTTTGATTGATAAACAGACAAAGCGCACTGGAGCAAGCTGAGAGTAATCCAGGTATTAAACATTAATTTCTGCCTAAACTGACGGCTCGTCTGTGCTGCACTCGACAAAGCATTTGTCCCAATAAGTTTCACAGTAAACCTCTGTGAAAGCCCATCAAATTCAACCTGAGACCATGTCCAATAGAGGGAGCCCATCTTCCCCTGACTTGCTCAGTTTCCATCCAAGAACCAGATCTTATTTCACATTACAGTCGATTATCTTCTTGTAATTAATGTACCTGCAATGCTAATAATACACTATTTTTGATGATAAATCGATATTAAATCTTGTAGAAGACATGATTGTGATTAACGATACGGCAGAAAATAATTATTTTCACTCAGAAAAGTACCGTGAATGTAAGTAGCAGATGTGCTTGTTGTATTTTACATGAGTAGAATGTCCTGTGTAGTCATTTATGTCGTATCATCTCATGAGAGGCTGTCAGCAGACATGCGGCGGTTGAGTGTTGCAGCCCTGCGGTGTTAGGGATGAGCAGCAACTCTTCACATAAATAAACAACAATTCCCAGAAGCACACCACTCACAGATATCGCTGCACTACTAAGAAACCAGAAAATATCCCGATGTCGCTGCCGAGATATGCCACAAATATTTTTCCTGACGGTCTCTGTGGATGACAAATGCGCAGTTGGGATTCATGAAACAGAAGAGATAAGCAGTCACTCCGTTTATTGTAAACCAAGACCTCAGTGTTACCGTAAAGGGGTGTTAAATAAAACCACAATTACACATACCAGTTTCTCAAGGTCTTTCGCAAGCCAGTCAGAAATTGTTGTTAAAATGACACATCAAACCCCTGAGGGACAATCAGTGAGCGACACAACTGGCAGTGGATGAGTACAGATATAGAGTTATTTTGTGTTAAAATAAATCATAATCCAAAGTCCTTGAAGCTTGTATAATCAATTTAAGGCAATATATTGGGCAAGGCTGTAATGATACTGATCTTTGGTTTATGAGGGCACGTTTCACCAAATGAGCGGACCAGACTGTGGCACATATGAGAAGGACCAGGGTTGGGGGGTGAGGGTGGGGTCAAGGGGTGAGGTATGCAGGCTCACAGATTTAGGGAACAGTGTTGAACGCCCCTCTGGTTCCTCCGATCGCCCACATAGGGGAGAAGCCTTACCAGTGTGACTTCAGCGACTGTGGCCGGAGGTTCTCCAGGTCCGACCAGCTGAAGAGGCATCAGAGAAGGCACACAGGTCAGCCTTCCTCCCCCTTCCTTCTTTCAATCTCTCCCACTCCTCCATCCTCTCCATCTCTTCCCTGCCATCCCTTGCTCTCTGCTATTCTTTTCTCCCCTTACGTGTGTGTGTGTGTATGTGTGTGTGTGTATGTCCATTGTCCTTCATTGGGAAGATGAATCTTCATTTCTTCAGACATGGTAAAAAGATGGCAAGATTGAAACAAAGGAAAAAGCCATGTCAGCCATTTTAGCGAAAGATGAGGTAAAATACTTGACAGCCAAAAACATTTCGGGAGGGACCATGTGTTAATGATTGTGCCACTGTAGATTATTCATTTATGGCCACATTGGCTGATTTTGATACTTGTTTTACAGTCTCTCACAAATGTAAATTGGAAAAAATACAAATACCTCCACTGTGTAAATGCTTGTAGTATTTTTACCATACTAAAATGCCTCAACCTGCTTACCAAATAAAATAAGTTGCAATACAGTGCTTGGTTTTGGATTTGGCTGGAAAAAAAATGTTCAAGGGGTTTAGATAACTCTTTAAGCTTCTTTGTAGGCACAACATTTTTCTTCATTTTAAACCAAAAAAAAAACCCAAAAACATATGCATTATGATGTAATATCAGCCCATCATTTTGGCCTTGATCTTAGCGTCGGGTCAACTCTAATAAATTAATCTTGTGCTGTTATTTGTTTATATGGATTATGACACCTAACTTTGTTCTTCACGCCCCAATATTTTTACAAGTGGAACAATTCTCAGGTACAATTTCCTTGCGTTAAAAAGGTAAGGAAAAGGTAATAGAATACCAGTAAATTCTTTTATAAACATTTTTTCCATAATAATCATTCCACAATACATACAGTGTAAAATATTCAGTTGCATACTGATTGCACGTTAGCGGGTTATTTCGTCATTCCCCTTGGTCATATGTTTAAGTAACATTATAAGGGTCTGATATTTATTGATTAATTATTGAGGTGCTATAAAGACAGCCATATGGTGTTAAACAAATTTATTTCATATAAAGTACAGTGGCAACAGCTGAGCTGAAAATAGGCCAGGCAAAAAAAAAAATCCTTTTAACAGGTGTTTTTTTTTCGACTCGCTTTCAATTACTTTCCTTGAGTGACAATGCGATAACACTGAAAACACTCAACACTATCAGGTTTAGCTAGTTCTCTTTGCTGTGGTACGACGAGAAATTGAACTTTCATTTGCATGCAAAATGTAATTGTGGATACATGGAGCCAATAATTGTTGTAATTAAAAATAATATTAGCTACATGTATCAAGCTCATGTTAGTTAGCCTGGATCACAGGATATGCGACGAGTTAACTCAACGATGTTCATCGTTTTTCATAAAGCATACTTTGTAATTAAAATAGCCGCTTTTCTGAATTGCTTTTATTTTGAATTGCCCTTACAGCTGTGTGTTAACCTGTCAATGGATTATTCTAATCATTGGAAAACTTGTGAAAAATGAAAATGATTAAAAAACAAGTCTGATCTATCGTGAGTTGAATGGGGTATTTTTTGCCTCTTCCATTTTCAGTTCACTGATACAGTTTTTCTCATTTCAAGTCTTTACTGAACATCTCGTAGTTCAGGTTTCAACGTACAGGTAGGGCCTAAAGATAAAGTCCAGAGACTCTTGCCTGCTACCGGTAGCAAAAATTAATAGCTGGGACTTGCTTGGGTGGTTATAACTTCACTGACTGCTTAAAGGTACACAATACACAAGAAGAAGACCAATGTCCGCTCAGGAGACATCAACTCAAGATTAGCCAGAAATTCACTGCCTGCTGTGATATAAATGCAAGGGTTAGGTGCTGGTCTTGCTCCTACACCTGGCCTGCTGGTGAAAGGCCTTTCCTTCGGGCCCTCCCCACTGGATGTGTGCTTTTTGCCTCCTGTGTGTGCGTAGGGGTTAAACCATTCCAGTGCGAGACCTGTCAACGAAAGTTCTCACGGTCTGACCACCTTAAGACCCACACCCGGACTCATACAGGTAAAACAAGTGCGTAAAATTTTTATTTTTCCACTATTCCCTATCACGCCCCCTTTCCCTGTTTCACAGCGATTGTTTTGATAGCAGTTATGCTTTACTTGTATTGTAAAATATGCTTTGATTTTCATGAGAGGGACGGCCATTATGGTTCTAAATTAGTGTTGGGTTTTCCCTCTCTTATATTACCTGAGTGAAAATTTTCTTATAAATTGTTATTATAATTTATATATAAATTTTGCTGGTTTTTCCTACATTTCCAGTTAAATAATTCAAAGATTTGCGGCAAATAAGAGGCTTTTTTGGTTAGCCCCTGTGCTGAACTGCAGCTGTCCCCGCAGGTGAGAAGCCCTTTAGCTGCCGGTGGCCCAACTGTCAGAAGAAGTTTGCCAGATCCGATGAGCTCGTCCGACATCACAACATGCACCAGAGGAACCTGACCAAGCTGCAACTGGTGCACTGACCGGGAGCCCACCAACTGCAACCCCTCTAAACAAAATGACTCTCATATGTCCATTCTTCTTATGGTCAGGGCGAAGGGGGTGGGGTCTCGCTGAAAACCAATCAGAACAAGGCCAGTGCTACTGGTTTTCTTCCGTAAAGTCCCTTTCCATTTCCTGTACAGGAGCAGTCACCCTCATCTGACACTGATGCATGCTGTTTCATGTAAAACACAACCATGTCCATTCCATTCAGTATCCGAGGTCTGGCAGTCTGTGCTGACATTTTTCAGACACGATCAAATTCTTCATATCATTTTTAATGATGTTGTTACCTTGTGAATTCTGAAAATAACTTATTGAAATTTTATTAATTAAAAAACTGCACCCGCTTGCAAAAAGTAGTCCGTGAAGACAGGTATGTCTTTGCAACCAGGCATCTATTTAATGGCTGTCATTATTCAAAATCACCCTGACCAGCACAGGGTCGAGGTGCTGTAAATTTCACTCATGCCCTGCTTTCCTTTTAAATTACCAAACTGTAAAACTATGTCCACGGCAGCTCTTTCCAAGGAATCCTCTCGCTTGGACAGGAATTGCGCCAATGAGCATTGTGTCTGGAGTTTGTAAAAATACAGAAAAACAGCCACACGGGTTATGTGGCTAAGTTGTTATGTTGAAGAGTGCTGGTCCACAGATACCATAAAAATCTCCCCATGGTAAAAAAAAAAAAAAAAAAAATGTTATTTAATTTTTGGCGTTAAGAGTAAAAACTGTAAAGATTATTATTGAAATGTTGCTTTTTTTAAAGTATTAATTATTGTGTATATGTCTGATAACATAGTTACCATTGCCACATTAGAGTTTATCATACTCACAAACTTGATGTTTCCCTCTTAAATGTGTTAAGTTGACTGTTTCTAGGCTGTGCGCTGCAATTGTTTGGTTTTCATTTCTGCCCTCCTCTGAATTAAAGACCACTCGTGGTGAATTGTTGGCCCAGCCGGCTATGTGGATGAAACGGAAAGTGTTGGGTTTCTGTGGGAGCAGAGCTGGACACAGCTGATGACAAGCACTGACCTGATTAGCTTACCGAGGCTCTAAGCGCTCTCAGAACACCTGACCGAGGGCCAAAGAGGAGAGTTCAGAGCTCTTGGGTTTTCAATACAGAACACAGTCAGCTGCAGCGTTGGCCTAATGTTTCCATATTACGAAAAGCCTGCTCAGGATGCTTCCAAGTTCCTTTGTTTCCCACTAAAACCACAAAATAGTGACTAATTTCTTTAACCCATTAATTCCCAAATTTCTTTTCAAAGTAAACGTTACATTTTATTATCGGATACGGTGTGCAATGAAAGTGTAACGCTTTATTTCTGGTGAAAAATAATTATTTTGTCATCGAGGACCCCAAATATGTATGTTTCATTACAAAATGTACACAGATTGTTGAAAGCATTGAAAAAAAAAAATCATCATTCTGCGAAAAGCATATTTAGATGATGCTTTAATCTCTGATTTTCGTTCTTAGTGTTGTATAAAAATGTGTCACAGAAAAAAATGGCACGCTCATCTTTTTGCATAGTGCTGTTACAGATTCAAAAAATTCATGAAAAATGGCGGCCCCCACCACCGCTGTAAAGGGAGACTTCTCTCCTAAGCGCTTTTCCTGGATGCGAGTTACTTCCCTTGACTAATCTACAGCAGCTTAGACACAGTAATGCATTCACTTGGGTTACAGAGGTTAAAATATGCTGCGTCCCAAAAATTGGATGGTGGTCATTAATGGGTTAATGACATTTTCTCTCTCACTTTTCCCCTATGTATTCCCCTCCATCTGAACCAAACAGTTCCCTTAATTATTCCCAATGTATCATTATAGAAACAAAAAAAGCTTGTCAAATACCTTTCCTAAAAAAAAAAAAACCTTTTGAATGATGTATGCAGTATTCAAGTCAAAAGTGGTATCAATAACTGGTGCTAATTGTTTCTATACTAATCATAAGAAGAAACATTATTTCATAATGCTTTTAAGAGAAACAATATATTCACATTGTTTTCTTTTTAAGAGGCCATCAATCTGTAGAAGTTTATCACCTGCACACAGCATTTCAGGGGAGATCTACTGTTTCTTAACAATTCACCGTGCCTTGCACCAGACTGTGTAAATCTGCCCAGCTCCCCACCCAATTACTCATGCGAAAACCCCGCCGTATCTCTGAATGACAGCACCTAATCTCGGCCCCGATTTTTCTCTGCGGTCCAACTTCTCTATCTTTGATGTAAGGTCGCTGCTTTTTGTTACTACAGTGCACTCTGCTCATACCCTGTCAGTATTAATTGTCAAAATATCAGAACGAAAATGTTAGTCTGTACAACGTTACATGTAAAATGGCTGAAACAACTATCTGACAAATGTAACTCCCAGCGGAAAAATCACTACTGCTTGTTTTCGAGAAACATGGATCTCCCGTCACCTTCCCGGATATATAACTTGCACACTCTCTGGTGTCCGCAACCTTTCCTTGGCTCCCCCTGCGGACGTCGAGTGTAAACAGCTTTCTCAGTCGTGCAGTGAGGAACACGGAGTGGGGGGTTTAGGTGGTACAATACAGTGATAAAACTGGCCACCATCATCTCCAGCAGAGCAGCTGATACAGCTGAACTGAATAACTTTTGTTTGACTTCAGGAACCATCAGCCCTGTCTTAATGTGTCCAGTAATTAGAACAGAGGCCCCATGACACACACCTTTTTTCCCAAAGGAAGAAGAAATGCATGAAATAGGTTATCAACTTAGTGGCTAAAGTCCAAACCCTGCCCATGTGGGTGAAACACTGCTAGCATTGCTCAGGCATCTTTGTTTATACTCTGAATACCTTTGGTCTGTCGAACGCCCCATGGGTCTCACTTCGCCAGCTATGCAGTAATATGAAATAGCTCCTCTTGTTGTTTCAGTTGAACCAACCTGTACTGAAAATGTTTTCTCATGTATCAAAATAATACTTGTCATTACTGTTTTCAAGGTGAGTGTCGGCTTGCCTCTCCCTCATGCTTCAATTTGCTGATAAACACATCAGAAAATAAGGCTTGACCAGGGTCCAAGACCGCCTGTGCCTTTTCCAGTTTTTGTTCCATCCAAATCCATTGCAGAAGAACTGGATTGATTTTAATTAATTTGGTCATCATGAACACAATTGACCATGTGCTATCGAGTTCTCAGAGTTTATCCATTTAGAATATTAAGCTATATGCTCAAGTATTAAAAGACAAAGCAAATTACATCTGTGTCCATAATTTTATCTAAAAGAAGATTATTTTATTTTAGCAGGTACAATTTTTCCTTCTTGTTATGCAGTACAATGTCAGGGCATGTGTGGCCTATTTCTGATGTAGTATGTCTTAAAAGGGTCAATAATGCTTACAAAAATAAATAGCGCAAATAAAAAAAAAAAACGTAAAATTCAGGGAAATCAGTGGTTGTTGTAACAGAAACCAGTATACACAGTGAGCACCCGGGACTTAGTTTGAGAACCGCTGGTCTGGCTGATACTGGCTACCTTTGCCTCATTTCAAGACAAGTCAGTTCCACGGTAAATTACATCATGAAATAAAGTCTTGAAAGATAAAGAGTTCATTTTGGTTGGAAGAAATAAATTGAGTGAAAAGCATGGTTGACTGTACATGGCAGAGCTGGCCAAGCCTGATGTGGAAGGACGCAAGCTCTGATGGTTTTTGCTCTTGCTCAGCAATGCACTGATTGATCAAAGCAGTAGGTTACACAGTTCATTTGTGACAGCTTGGGTCTCACATTTTTGTTCTGTTTATGATGCAGCAAAACACTAGCAGACTCTGTGGCTACCCTGAAGCGAGGCCAGGCTGGCCTATGATTCACATTATCTCATGAGTGTTAGACAGTCTTAGATACTGAAGACTCCCGGACAGCTCGGTCAAACTCTTCCAAAAATCCAGGCTGAACTGGCTCAGGAATATGATATATATATATATACACACACACACACATATATACTCAGAGGCAATGAAAACGCAACACCAGTTTGGATGCAAATAATTTTGTGACTCAAATTTATTTTCTTATTTTAACAATTCAAATATGTTGGGTGGGTTGACTTTGATGAGTAAAATGTGTTAATGGGCCGATTTGGACAATAATAAACAGATGCATTAAACATAACAAGCACAAGTTGAAAATGAAAAATCACAAGAAGACTGAACGGAACACACATTTAAAAATGAACTCAAAAGAACAGTCAGTTTCGGGTGTGACCCCCACGAACATCCACTCAGGCAGTACAACGTCTCCTCATGGACCTGACTAAGCGTCTTAGGTTGTCTTGGGGAAGTTGTGGCCACTCTGCCTGTAGTGCATTCTGGAGTTGCTGCCTGGTTTGAGGTCTGGGTACTCTTGATGAAAGAGCTCGTCCCAGTTGGACGTACTACACCCAAAACGTACTGATCCACTTGCCGGGCACTTACTCCTGCCTCTAGCATACCCAGGGCCCTGTTCCGTTGTTCAGTCGACAGACGTGGCATTATGACACTTGAAAATGTTTTTTGTGTGGCTTTTATCATGCCTTTATATAGGGAAGACAACCCCTCCTTCATTTCAACCACTGTACTTGCACAACTCCTAATCCCATATGTTGTACTCAATATGGATTGATGAGAGTCCAACTCACACTGTTGAGTTACATGATGATCATTCATATGTAACGAGGTACACATTTTGACCCCACTGGTCACTTAAGAACTCAAATTGGACTACTCAGGTCCTGAGCAAAAATAAACCAAAATTTAGAGTGTTGCATTTTCATTGCCTTTGAGTATATATATGTTATTAATTGCTTATTTCCGTATGGCCTTGGTATTGGCCAGAGGGTTACCGACTTCAAGACTCAGTAAAGAGCTAAATGCTACGTCCGCGACTGTCGTCTGCTTCTTTGAAGAGAGCAAATGCCACAGTTACCGCGACCAAAAGGCCAATACCAAGGCAATGCGAAAATAAGCAATTTATAATATTTTTATTAATTGGTTAAGTATGTTGTGCTATCATGACAATATTATGACTATGACTTCTGAAGTACGCGACTTCAAGACTCATTAAAGAGCTAAATGCTAGGTCCATGACTGTCGTCTGCTTCTCTGAAGAGAGCGAATGCCACAGTTGCCAATGGTTACTTGCGCATTTGCTGAACTCGGCCAATACAGGTCGGCCAAAAAAGATATATTGGCAGGCCGTTTTTACTGTATGCGGGCAATAACATACACAACCAATAATATATATATATATATATATATATATATATACACAACCCCAATTCTGAAATAGTTGGGACGAAGTGTAAATTGTGAATAAAATCAAAATGCAATGACTTTCAGATCACGAGTCAATGTTATTTATATTAGAACATAGATAACATTTAAAATGTTGAAACTGAGACATTTTACATTTTCATCCACAAAATGAGCTTATTTCAAATTTTCTGGCTGCAATAGGGCTCAAAAAAGTTGGGACACAGGCAAAAAAAGGGCTGAAAAAGCAATTAATATATATGAGAATCAGCTGAAAGAACATTTAGCAAGTAATTAAGTTAACTGGCATCAGGTGTGTAGCATGATTGGCTATAAAAGGGATGTCTTAGAGAGGCTGAGTCTCTCAGAAGTAAAGAAGGCCAGAGGCTCTCCAACCTGTGAAGGCTTGCGTAAAAAATTGTGGAATACTTTAAAAACAATGTTCCTCAACATCAGATTGCAAAGGCTTTGAAGGTCTCATCATCGACAGTGTAAAACATCATCAAAAGATTCTAAGAAACCGGAAAAATCTCTGCGCGTAAGGGACAAGGCCAAAGACCTTTACTGGATGCCAATGATCTTTGGGCCCTCAGACGCCACTGCATCACTCACCAGCATGATTCTGTCATTGACATTACTAAATCGGCCCAGGAATACTTCATGAAATCACTGTCTGTAAACACAGTCCGCCGTGCCATCCACAGATGCCACCTAAAACTCTATCATGCAAAAAGGAAGCCATTGTTGAGCATGATCCAGAAGCGCCGTCGTGTTCTGTGGGCCAAGGCTCATTTAAAATGGACTGTAGCAAAGTGGCAAAGTGTCCTGTGGTCAGACGAGTCCAAATTTGACATGCTTGTTGGAAATCATGGGCGTCGTGTCCTCCGGGCTAAAGAGGAGAAAGACCACCCCTCCTGTTATCAGCGTTAAGTTCAAAAGCCAGCATCTCTGATGGTATGGGGATGCATTAGTGCATATGGTGTGGGACACTTGCATGTTTTAAAAAGCACCATGAATACTGAAAGGTATATAAAGGTTTTGGAGCAACATGTGCTCCACTCCAGACGACAGCTATTCCAGGGAAGGCCTTGTGTATTTCAGCAGGACAATGCAAAACCACATACTGCAGATATTACAACAGCATGACATCGTAGTAGAAAAGTCCGTGTGCTGAACTGGCCTGCCTGCAGTCCTGATCTTTCACCGATTGAGAACATTTGGCACAGAATTAAACAAAAAGTCCGTCAAAGGAGACCCAAAACTCTCCAGAAGCTGGAAGCCTGTATTAAACAAGAGTGGGATCAAATTTCAATGACTAAACTCAAGAAACTTGTCTCTTCAATGCCCAGACGCCTCCACTCTGTGTTAAAAAGAAGAGGGGATGCAACACCATGGTAAACAGGCCCCTGTCCCAACTTTTTTGAGACCTGTAGCAGCCATCAAATTTGAAACGAGCTCATTTTGAGAATAAAATTGTAAAATTTCTCAGTTTCAACATTTACTATGTTATCTCTGTTCTATTGTGAATAAAATACTGGCTGGTGTGATTTGAAAGTCATTGCGTTTTGATTTTGTTCACAATTTACACTTTGTCCCAACTATTTCGGAATTGGGGTTGTATATATAGACTTGAGAAGGATCTTGTGAATGTAGGCTTGGCCAGGCAGCCACACGGTCCTGTTGCCCCCACTTTATAACCTTGTGGGGCACTAGATAGATCTTTAAAATAATAATTTTCTCACAAACCAGTGGTGATTAAAGGGACTTTACAGTGATGAGGGAGGAACTTGTCCCAGTCACTGCCAGCATCTTCCAACTAATAGGTAGAGTGAGGGTGAAATTTAATTTCAACAGCATTGTTTTACATTGCATCACAAAGTTACGAGGCATTTTCTTCTGCACATAAATGACGACGAAAAAATGTAAATATGTCTTCCTAAATTCTGAGTTCATGTTGCTCATGAAATGGCATAGATTTGCATAAATTAGTTTGCGAGGCTCTTTAAGCAATAAGCTACAAGAATCCACTCAATATTCTGAATATAGTCACGGGTTAAGGATGTTGTCAGGCACAATGCACATGGGGTGACATTGTAAGGATGGCAATAATCAGCATAAACGCAAAAAATCCAAGAGAGATGTTAGTCAGCGAAAGTTTCGGATTTTTTCCATTTATTCGGATTATTGCCATTTTCGTACTCTAGCATCAATTATATGAATGTGGCAAATAAGCAATCACCTTGCTATTATCCTTTCTTTATTATTACAGATTATATATTGGTCTTGGCTGTTCAGTCAATAAATTGTTTGATTGTTAATCTGGCAAACTTAAACGGGAACAGCTCAAGATCAATCGTGTGTTCAAGGGTGAGGTTACTGAAGGCCCACTGAACATTTGACGGCACGCCACTGTGTACAAGAGTGCACGAGAGCAGTTTATATAACTGTCAAAGACAACACACGACAAGAGCTGTGCCTGCCAGGTACACCCCAGCCTCGCTCATTTTAGAGCTGAGATCATCGACTTACGGTTCTTGAGGGTTGAGAGCTGCTGGTTTTCCACCTTCCCTTTACCTGAGAGTCAAGTGCAGAGGTAGGGAGCCCTGCTCCTTGAGAGCCATAGCCCCACATGTTTTACATGTCTCTCTTCTCTAACACCTGATTACCTCACTGTGAAGCACCAGTCCCATTATCAAACATTCGACAAGCTACAGCAGCCATGTTTTCATCAATTGTCAAGTGAATTTTAAGAGACCTTCTGAAATATTGCAAAAAAGGAAATGCGAATTAAGCATTTTTCCATCAATTGGTTTGGAGGCAAGTAAACTAGGGCTGCTGTGCCTGAATTCTTTTTTTCAGAAAAACATCAAGTGCAGCTGCTATATTCAAACCTGGTCTATTTTAAATTTAAGAGGTGATCCTAAGGTTTCCAAGAATCCCAAATACGTCCTGCTGAATGGCAGGAAAATGTGTATAAAATGATGATGCAAAGATCTACTGCAGATATTCTCAATTTCATGTAATGCTGTGGCCATAAAAACATGCCTTCCTGGGTTTGAATATTTTTATCAATATAAGTATGATATAGCTTCCATGAAGTGCTGCAAACAGCACATAAGTGTGTATGTATGTGGCATTTTCCTACAATGTGAGAAAAATGCCTTTTCTGACTTTTAACCTACTCCAGGGAAAACTCAAGTGAAAATTAACCACTTTAACCTCAATGGAGAATGTAATAAGGTTAAGGAAAGGTGTAATGGGGATTTCGTAACGGCTTTGGAAAGGACAACTGTGGTACTAAGAGAATTCAAATGTACTTACGAGGCCACGTGATCATGTGTCTCTTGCCCGTCATGTTTGTTTGTTTTCGAGATTGGCTGGTTGGATGGCTGTAGGGGATTGTGGGACAATGTTAATCCCTTTCTTTTTGTAAAGGATGGTTCTGTGTACCCTATGCTGAAGGAGATAAGTTAGAAAGCAGTGAGGCACCTTTCCTTAACATATAGAGAATTTGAACACACTTATCATGGCTGCCACATAAATATTTCCGAGTCATTTTCTAGGAGTTAGGAACTGTTATGAGTGAAAAATACTACTTGAACGCAGCCGTGGTTTAAGACTGAAAGTCTTTATGCGCATGTGCAATGAACAGCAAATAGAGGGATTTCCCCAAACTCGATTACGAACTCAAGTTACAATCTAAGCCAGCCAGAGTGTGTGTGTGCCCTACGGTGAGTTTGTAAGGCTTGTGAATGCAATACATGGTCTTAAAGGAAAAGTTCATCCAAAACTGAAAATTCTGTCATTGTCTACACATCACCATGCCTGTTGAAATACTGGTGAAGTTTTTTAATCCATACAAAAAATTTGGAGTATACAATCTGTTACAGCCATCTCAAGAAAAACTGAAGTCAATTGGGACTTAGTCATTGGAGTCCAATAAATCGCCAAAAGGGCCATAAAATTACTCCATTCAGCTGATGCGGCATGATTTAAGTCTCCTGAAGCCGAACAATCGCACTGTGATCAGAAAAGCCCTGTATTGCAAAATTATTTGGCGTAAATTTTGATGACAGCTGTTATATTTTAAAAAAGTTCATGATTGCATGCATCTGCCCCGCCTTCACTCGTTCGCTTTCTGCCAGACGAGAATTTCCTGGCACTTCCTTATTTACCCAGCTATACATACTGTTGGTGTGCATCACTTCAGCTCGAATGGAGGTGAGTAGGTGATGATAGAATTTTCATTTTTGAGGAAACTGTGCCTTTACATTATATCATTGCCACCTTTTGGTCTGGCATGCAGTAGACAGCACTGTAATTGTATTTTTGTATCTTCATGTGGACTAAAATTTTTTAGGAACCGAAGGTGAAAAAACCCCATTTTTAAAAATATGCAGGTATGTGCGGAAAAGACCTTCAACCAGTCAGTTACACAACCAATACTACTAATCAAGGTCATTAGCAAATACTTTAGGGGTTGATTAATAAAATCAGGCGTGATTAAATGGCTGGAATGAAAGTCAGCATCCACACTGGCCATTTCCGGATAAGGTTGAATACCCCTGGCACAGATGTATAAAAACTGCAGCTTGGCTAGGATCCACAGGTGTTCATTGGTAGGATCCTTTGTGCAGCACTTTTGACTTTTCAATTTATTATCCGACTTGGTTTTTGTCAAGTATTGTTGACTCAAGCAGTGGCTCTAGATTCAATCCTAGGGAACCCCTGTGTACACTGACTTTTGTTACAGCTGATGTCTTGCTCATGTATGGTTCTTGAAATCACCACTTGATGTTTCTTTTTTTTCCCCCCGAACTTCTTTTTTCTTTAAGTTGCTGACAATGTTGATTTGGCTTGCTATCATTTGCTTGGCTTTGAGTTCTTCATTACTTGCAAAATGATCAGTCATAGCGGCCAAGTGTCCACACTTGCTCCAATTAGGGGCCTGCTGGTTCATTGCTAATTTCGCCTAGGTCTATGTTGTTACGTTTAGTGTCCCTGAACAAGAATGTTATCGTGTGTGGTCCAACATTTACCGCTTGAACTTGAATTGTGAGGCCCAGAGATGGTTGTGGCTCTAAATGAGTGCTTAGAGTGATTATGCCGGCGGCGAGTTGTGGTGTTCACATAATGGTAAGGGAATTGGACTTGTAGGTCTGACTCCCAGATGAGGTGCTACTGTGTACTCTTGAGGAAAGCACAGAACCTGTGTGCCTCAGTAAGTACGGCTACCTGTGTAAATGGACCGGTCAGTCTATACCCCTGTGAGTGTGTACAGCTCTGCGCTGTTTTTGTTAAATTCATATGAGACTCATGTTAAATGCAAATATTCAAATGCATTCGCAGGAGGATTCAGGTCCTGTACCTGTAAAAATAAGAGAGATGACCATTTCTGTTCAGGCCCGGAGAAAAAGGGTTTTAGAGATATAACATATTAACGACTGATAATGTGAGCAAGAGTGACCTGACGTGAGAGAAACGTGCATTTCCTGGAGAGAATAAAAGTTTAGTTCTCTTTGTCCATAATCACAGTCCTCAAGGGCTGAGAACTGCTGGTTTATATATATATATATATATATATATATATATATATATAAAAAAAAACACTTTATTACAGCTAACAGGACGAAAATGCGTAGTGATATTTTCAGTTTGTAGGGGTAGGGGCCTTAAAGATACAGGAGCCAAAACAGCCTGTTTCAGGCAGAGTGAGCCTGAGGTGCTGCACAAACAGCCTGTACAGCTATAACTAGGCATTTTGGCCATTAAAAAAAAACATGCAAATGTTTGTAAATAGACCAAGAAAATGAAAATATTAAACTGGGAAATCAGCATAATATGACCCCTTCAACATGTGATCTGTTTTGCTGTCCAGATAATGAATAATACACAGCAATCCGATCTGCCAAACTGCATCATATGTTAATACAAGGTTGACATATTCTTACAGCTGATACCCGAATTGACCCGAAGGTACAATGAGGCAATTTCTCGCATGTAATTTAAGGCCAAGACAAATGTTGATTGACTTTCAACTAATCCTACCCCTCACTTTTCCCATCTCGTACAATTTCCCATAAATTTATTGCATGCATTTTCTGTATTCTTTATATGTAATGCACTGACCCAGCAAAGATAGGCAAAAAAAAACCCCCAAAAATGGAAGAATGGTGTATAAGATTGTAAAAGCCTGCAGACATGCAAAAAGAGTGACTAATCAAGCAAAGCTGGTGTCTAAGGGCAGAAACATGGTCCACGCAAGTACGTGTGTCGCAAATCACAATGCCTGGCCCAGCTACTACAAATGTGCACCCCCAGTGAGAGTAAAATACTCAATGAGCGCCCTTATGCACTGGTGGAGGTAACAAACACCAGTCGTCAAGGGGTTGATATAGAGCTAATCAAAGCGTTTCCATGACCACAGTAGTAAACAAGCAAGGCGTCAAAAAGGGGTCAGCTTCGTTTCATGTCAGCCAGCTGTAACTCTCAGACTGCAGATCACGCTTGGATTGCGTTATGAGTTTCAGTTGATACACTCCTGAATGCAAAAAGGCGTAGAATCGATCTTGCATGGCTTGAAGCACCTGCATTCCCGCGCTTGCATGGACCGTGTTTCTGCTTTAACACTGTGTGGGACTGAAGCACTGCTTTTGCTACAGCAGCTGTCGCTCCATCATAATTACGACTCAACACCTGGTCTCAGATTGACCACAACGCACCTGCTGACAAGCAAATATAAGCCCAGAGATAAGATGGCCGAAAAGAAAACATACTACATTTGGTTAACATCCTCATTGCTAACTTTTCCACTATTGATAACAATTGCATCCTGTATTTTAATGTTGCAAGTAAATTTTCCTCTGTTTGGTTATACCATGGGAATTCTATGATTAAACATCATTGAATTGAGAGAGTAAGAGATGAGAGAATCAACCATTAAGAGGTTACGCTTGCCCTAATAACAGTGAAGGGATAAGGAGTGCAAGGTATGAGTACATACAAATGAGCTTAAGGTGTAGGAGGGCTCCCTAAGACATATGACAAACAGCCCTGAGCAATAAAATTGTGTGTGTGTGTGTGTGTGTTTTTGTGTGTGCACGTGCGTACGTGCATGTGTGCTCGCGTGGGGTGGAGTAGGTCCATGACAGAGAACTTAACCTCACGCTGGGGTCAGTCTGCAAAGGCATGCTCCTCTCACCTTTAACCCTTAACTTCCCACTCAAAGAGATTTTACCGGCTCAAATGGCATCGTAATACCTTCCTCACCAACAGCAGAAGGCCCAGGGCAGATAAACGACATGCGATAGACCCTCCGCATTACAAGAACGAGCAACAACTGTAAGAAAACCTTACAGACCTTATGGTCAATACGTCATCGTCCAATTCCTGTTATTGCTTTCTTCTCGCAAACAAAATAAAAGACTACAAGGTCTAAGCCGACTCAATTACACAAACTTTTGTTAAACCGCTGCAGTTATTGGACTGTAAATTATTTTTATTTTAATTCGCTGGGACTGTTTACGAAAGCCTGGTGCGATAATAAGACACGCTCCAGTGGGCACGTGCAGCATGTAAACGGTTATAGCTGATTTACACCCCGGTGTGTGGAATCCTATCGTTCAGAATATTAGTGATGTAAGTGTCCGCCGGCTTTTACGGAGCCATTGGCGCAATAAGCGGAGAGGAATTTAATGGGTGGTAAATATTTCCCATGCAGTCTAGAGGTGGGGAGGAAGGAAGAAAAAGCAGCACCGAAGCAGTTGAGCGAATCCCGCGGGAGGAAGGCATCAGTGGCAGGTCTCTCTGCCCTGGCACAGGCGAGTGGATGTCCGGAATTCATACAGTCTCCGGCGGTCCCTGCCAGAGGGGATGAAGATGGCTGGTGAGATTGAGACAACACTGAAGAAATAATACACGCAGACTATCAGTCACAATGGGAAAGAGACTCACAGCACTATAGGCTATTGGTGTGGCAGCCTAACTGTATCATTGTGGTGATTGTTATGTTTTATGTATTATCAAAGCCAAAGCACGGCTATATCCATTGTTTGTGCTCAAGCACTATGTCACCATATTAATGCAAAATTAGCATTGATTTTGGAGGGAGAGTAACAGAGGGAGAGAGAGACCTCGTTCCTCTCATCGCCGGTTGAGCAACAGTCAGCATTTCGCTGGCACAGCTCCCGACCCACACCCCGCACCCCCCTCCCGCCGTGCTACCAGTGCGTACCAAGCAGTGACTTCACCTCATGACAAAATGAAATGCGTTACCTCGCTCTGACATGATGCAGTGCATCTGGCGGGGAACCCCGCGCGGCTAATCGCGGCTCCCGGATGATTTGTGCTGCTGGTTTCAGGGGCCAGCGAGCGGCTGAAGGTTCCCGCTCGGCGAGGAGTCGGACGCTATTAATTATCCTCATTAATCACAATGGATATGGTGATTGAGACTCAAACCACATGGCCAATAGAGGGGAGGCAGGGGGCCCGAGCACTAGAGAAGTTTTTGACAGTTTTATGAAAATAGCGCTGGTATGTAGTGGAGGAAGCTGCATCCACAGGCCTTCATTTCCCTAACTGCTGCGAGTGTGTCGTTTTAAATGTGATAAATGCTGTCCTCGCACTAAGGGGCAAAGTAGATTCACTGTTTCTCATGAGAGGGACGTAGCAGGACTGAGAAACTTGAGTATTTTCTATTTTGACTGAATGGTTTATCCATCCTCTTTCTGCGCGTCTTGGTTTAGCATCCATAATTCATGTGTGTAATGGTGGGGTGAGTGAATCCCCACTCATGGCACATCACAGTGCTGAAAATTGACCTCCCAGCAACAAAACACAAAATTATCATAACAAACAACTGCTACATCAGCAACACATACACATATTTATTTTCATTTGAAAGAATGTCCCTCGGGATGTAAGGTTTCTCTGGGGTGGAACAGATTGTTTTTCTCATCACGTCCTCCACAGGGAACAATCTAGAAGATGTCAACGTGCCATGGCGGCTGGCCAGGTCCTGCCCCAGGTCCGAGGTGAAATTACAGTAACCTGCAGGCACTACACCTACACTGGCTGCCCTGAACTGGTATGTTTTGGGCAACTGAGCAAATCAGTAGTTAGGCAGTGGGTTGTTGTGGTGGCGAAATAATAAATAAAACTTGCTACAGCTCCTGCAAGAAAATTGGCATGTCTGGCCAAACTAAAAAGTGTATGCGTGTTTGTACGTATGTATGTATGATCCTGTGTGTTTGTGTGTGTGTGTGTGTGTGTGTGATGGAGGGTGGGCGGCAGCCTCCCTCAAAAATATGCAAACATGGGATTAATAAATCGTTCATCAGTCAGTTATTGAAATTGACGCTGATAAAATTTTTAAATTATTAAGGTCTGGAGGTGTGGTGCAGCAATTTTTCCGGAATAGAACAGGGAAGAGATAGAGGCCCAAAAATCCTTTATCTAACGTACAAACTCCTGCTCCGGATCATGGGGGATTTAATATGAAAGTTATATTCTATGTTCCTTGTTTGGGGCCATTCTGCCTCTCCATACTATCACTGTGGTTCTGGCCAGTTGGATGTCTATGATGGTATGATGTGACCATGCAAATTCCATGCATCAGAGATTATTTGTCCTTAACAGGGTAAATTGTAGAAGTAAAAGATGGCAAAACACAATTCTGCTTTCCTAGCGGTGTATGAGTGGTAGAAATTTTCCCTATCAGTTGGTTGTATTTATCTTTTCCATTTCAAATTGAACATCATGAAAATGTCGTTGTGCATACCCATTATTTTAATGAAACTGTGAATTAAGAATGCAACAAAACAGATTTTTACATTTTAGTACCAACTTGTACTCCACATTGCCAAGTTGGCCAATCTGCATGAGATGCCAGAGTTTTCTTGTGATGGATATTCATGTTGAAGGTCATAATATAAACCATGCAATTGGTAAAAATAGACTGTAGTTATGACTGTAATATTGCATACACAATTACTGTGCTGTGACTTGTAACACTCATCAAAGAAGGAAAAATAAATTAATTTCGCAGACTTGTTGCTTATTAAAAATTAGATTTTGGAAAACACTTTAGAACTCTGACAAAAAATATGCAATTGTTTTAAATGAATGATGTATGTAACATATGTTTTGAACATTTTAATATGGTTGTAAAATTTCTAAATTTTACATAAATGAAGGCAATATGGTTCCAGTACTCTAGTTATTAAGAACTATGAAGAAACAAAAAACAAATAGAGGGTACAATTCTAACAGTTTCTACTAAAGAAAAAGCATTTCCAGGGCATAGCTGGTGCGCAGTAATTTTTGTCCTCTGCCTATCTTGCGTTCCACAGCCATCGGTTAAGCGGTAGTATTTTAAGTGCCTCTTTATCCATGCTTTTTTTTTTGTCTTTCTCTGCCATTTCATCTTCAACTTTGACTTTGCCACAAATCTGTCCGGGGTGAAGATATACTGATAGGCATGGACTTTTTTTGATGGTGAGATTTTCCTGACATAAGAAAACAAACATGGACAAGAAGACATAGGGCCCTTAAAGTGCAGGTGGGGGTCGCAGACCTTGGGAGGGCACTGTGGGAGTGGGTAAGGGCACACCTTGCCCAGTGTCTTAAAAATACCTCTAATCATGGAGGCCAAGTGTCTGGAGAGAGCACAGGCCAGCGCATCGTAGAGCAGCTCAGCTCCCTCTGAAGCGCAGCTGTATTTGTGTAAAACGCTGGGGCCCAATAACTCATCCGCCGAGCTACAAGAGGACCAAAGTGATTGGAATTAGCTTTGATTTAAATGGCTTTTAAAATTCCCCTCCTTGAGTGGCTATTCTTTTCAGCTTGGACGCTGGACTTTCTCAACGCCAGTAAGGCATTCCTTGCGCTCTGGTCTGCCGGAAATGAGCAAGGTCAGGTCTGCCGGGGAAAAGGACTTTATTTCATCTCTGAAATGGGCCAAAGTGTTTTGTACTTGAAAGTATTTCCAAATAAAAAAAAAGAAGTTATTGTTGGCAGTGGAACAGAAATTCTAAGAATTTGGGTAAGTGCTAAAATGCACATACCTGAACATGTGCCAGTGGAGTCAGTGACCGTGGGATTAATGTGGGTGTTTAAAAAAAGGCAGGTAAGTTTTTTTCATGAGGTTTCACAGATGGCTCAGTACACAATTTTGCCTTCCAAAACTCTTAATTAGACAACCCAGAACAGAGGGAAACCATTGTTTATATTAAGCAATCCATCATCCACTGCTGAGAAATTAACTAGCGACTGTAAAGGTAGTTATGACCTGTAATTAGTCATCTTTTGCATCAGTTGTGTAATGCAGGTAGAATGGAGATTACTAACAAAGCTGAGTCGCCCATGAATCGCACATTTCAGTAGAGATTCTGAGGAAGAGATGGTGCAGTTTAGAGAGCAATAACTGGGTGAAAGTCACAGATGTTGTTTTAGGAAGTTTCTTAAGCCTGTGGAGAACAATATGAAAGAAACAGTTAGTCAAACGTCGAAAACTTTGCTTATTCCCCACCCATGTCGAGGGTTGATCCAGGATTTTTGAGGTGGGTGGTGTTTCACTGTTGTGATGATGAAAATTTGTGAGGTGCGGGGGCTGGAGTCTTCAGTTGGAACCTAAAATATTTAGATATGTTTGAATTCAAATTGGTCCATGTTAAACTTGTCATCAAACCCACACTCCTCCACAACTGCCAGTGGCTGTTATCATAGATACAATATATGAGGAGTCGACTTGCAAAACCAGCTAAGTCAAGCTTTGAAAATGAATCAGTTATCTCCCTTAGCCTCTCTTTCAGGCACCTGCGCATGTCTCACTGATAGCTCCACTTTCAAAACCTACTAAATCAAGTTAAAATTATAACAGAAAAAGCCAAACTCTGTCAAACCCGCCAAGTCAAGGAGGAACTCAGTCAAATTGTGCTAAGTCATCAGCCAATGGGGAAACGCGATTCCGTTTTCGTTCGCTTGAAGGAACCAATCGCAGTCAAGCTTTTATAGCCTGTTCAGCTTTTGCTTTCTCTAACTCAAGATGGGGAATGCAGACTCAAGTTTTGTTTTGATCGCAGAAAATGCAAACAAATCTCCTCATAAGGGTTCAGAAAGGAAGCTCCTCAAACTTGAAAGGTAAGAAACACTATTATGAGTTTGAATGATATCCTTGCACATCTTAAAATGCATGTAGAGTGGGTCTTGAGTCAAATACATTCACCTACTGAGCAACGGGGCTGGTTTAAACACTGTCAAAACCTGCTAAATTTCCACTCCACTTTCAAAACCTGCTAAGTCAAAACTCTGTGTTGCAAAATCAAAGTAATTTCTTAAAAAAATTATTAACTGCCTCATGGATAACGTCTGCAAGGCTAATAGTTTCAGTATAGGTCAGTTCCACAGTAACTGACGTAACATTTAGAACAATTTTAACTTCAGTTACTCTGTAATTACATGGTGGATCACTACAAAATATCACAGGGATTCAAAGATTTGTTGGTGCTTGAGAACTCATGTAACAGATTTTATTTTGCGTATTGCACTATCCACAGTTTGTCATTTTACAGGGTAACTGACATAACATGAAAAAATACCTCAATTTTTACATGCTTTTTTAAATTGAAAATTTCTCCGAATTCTTTCCTTCAATCAACTTAGTCTCTCTGTCAAAAGAAGGTTGACAGTCACTTGTCCAGCAATCAGAATGAAGAAAATGTTTATGTTGGCTGAATTATATTTTCTGAGTCAAAACGTAGAGTGACTGACGTAATATTCTTCGGTATGTGTCTGGGACTAAATGAGAAAACTGAGCTTCTTTGACTTTTTTGTGGCATATAATTCTGAGGAAGGAGTGCAAGCACGTTTTCAGTGCAGAAAGAAGTTCAATCCTATAGAAGTCAATGAGAAAATGACCCTACTTTTCCACCTGATTTATAATTTAAATAATGATTTTACACATTACTTTGTTGTATCTATAGCAAGTTTCAAGTCTCCTTCGATATATCATGATGTTCATTTTTGTAAATTATGGTCCTACATAGACTAGAATAAAGAATAAAGCCAGAATATGCTTTAAGGGGCGTGGCTATCCTCTGGTCCTTGTCTGATACGGTCAGATCCACACATAGATCCACCCCTCACTTCTCCACGGATATTCAGTTCACATTCTCATCCAACAGGAATCACATCTGGTTTCAAAACGACAAAATGGCGCATTTCAAATTGCCAAAATTGTGGCTTCCTAAATGGTATGCTGAAACCAGTGGGTGACGTCACGGTTGCTTCGTCCATCTTTTTATACAGTCTATGGCACTAATAGAAGTAAATTATTGCAAAACAAAAAATCATTAAAAATATGACAAAAAAAAATTTCCCTTGAGGTATCATTTTGCATGGAATTGACCTATAGTGAAAATTGATATCTATGACAGATAATTTTTATGCCTACCAAAACATCAGATTTTTTCAAAAAAATGGACCAACTTGACTTAGAGGCCTTTGCAAGTGGACTCCTCATATGATACACTGATTGCTGCACAAAAGTGGGTAAAGCTTCATTTTATAGTCAATTCATTATGGTATATTCAAGACAAATACCTCCAACGTATTACCGATAATATATTTTCATGAACATATTTTTATAGTATGTGACAAGTTTGTTTCATATAACATAGACTTTTCTCTAGCACTGACCCTTGAAATTGAATAGTTACTTCTTAAGGGGTCTTCAGGGTAAAAATTTAAAAAAAAAAGTTTTTCCGAAAATTTCAATATTTCTGATTTTCACATAAAATAAAATGAACAAAGGAATGCAGTGAGATGCCAGTAAACATCAAGCGATTTTCGTTATGGTTACATAACAGAGCTCATTAAATATTCATAATTTTTCCAAACAAAAAACTCCTTTGTCATTTCATAGAACTATCTTAAACCTTTCATATGAGCCTAATTTCAGTAAAATCTGACCATGGGTTATTGAAATATCAGTGCCACAAAATATTTTCAGATTTTGTCATTAAAGTGCCATTTCCATGGCAACCATGTAAATTTTTATCAAAATACTACATTTTATGAGGTTAAAATAATGTATGTTTATTTCTTAGTTTTTACATTATTATGGTTATTTCTACACTTCACCCTGAAGACCCCTTAATTGTACATCCATTTCCCCAGTAAATACAGGGTAATTGACATACTTTATAGTAAAGTGTTATGTTTTTGTGCTGCAATTTTTTTTTTATTATGTCAGAGGTAAGATAATGGAGGGCACTCCAAAAACAACTTAGCACAGTGCTGAATTGAGCCACAATTTTGCTATAAAAATAGAATACTGTAAGGTTTCCCAGACTGAGTTTGCAAGCCTTTGCTTATAATGATTATGACACAATGCTGAAATCACAATTAGTAGATTATGGCATTAATTTGACTGTTAGGCCGCAGAACACATACTCAGGAGGGAGAGAGCTGCCGAAACCTTTTGCAGGTTCCAGAAATTCTGACAGAAGCTGCTAAGTGGCTTATGTAGCCAGTTCATAGCAGCTGCAATCTTTCCAAAGCATGTCTACTGAGTTCCTAAATGTGAGCAGATGAATAGTAAATTCTTTGTCCTAAAAAAGTACAAAAAGTGGCCACAGAAATAAGTGATTTAGTGTCAAGAAATTTTTAAATCAAAAGTACTGTTAAAAATATTGTGATATCACCACTGTGAATTAATAGTTAATAGTGGACTTCAGGGAGTAAATTTGCTTTTTGGCACCAGAAGTTGATAAACTGAAATACTTAGAGTAATAAGAGTAGCCAGATTTTCTGGAAATGTCAAACCTCTCTACCCAGATAAAGACCACATTTATAAGTATGCATCTACTCCCTCTAGTGGATGTAACCCAAATAAGATGCAAAAATTACGGTACTTGTCACATTATTCTGCTATAGAAAGGAACTTGGGAAGGAACTGTGCTGTATACAACTGTAATACACGAGCAAGCCATAAAAATAAGTTCATTTATGTTTTAATTTTAGTTTTAATTAATTTGGTCCAGGCTCAATATAAACATGAGTATTTTTGGTGAAATGTGTCCTATTCGAAACATAATTCAGTTTTGTTTTTGTTTCTTTGTGGAGATTGCTGACCTATTATTTTGTGCCATCTAGTGGACATCCTTGGAACTAACCCCTTTTAAAATACCAAAAGTTGCATGAAGAGAACAAAAAGAGTAGCATCCTCAACCTAACCCTGAGGTATTCAACAGCAGTGGAGGGTTTTCCGGAGTGCTGCTGTTCGTTTCAGCCAAGTACTTTAGATTTCTGACTGCTCCGTAAATTGTGCAGGTTCACTCTCTTACTAGATCAGCTGTAAAAATCTTCTGAAAGAACAAAGTTTCTTTCTTATGATAAACAATGTTTTATTAATGTCCACAAAATAAAATCAAGTGCCTTAAAGGAGCTGTGTCACAATTACTGCACATGCTCAGAACTTACATCCTAAGAAAGTGAATCTGCTCCACTGCATTCCATCCTTGCCCATCAGTCTTTGTTTTGCATTGTATTTATATATTTTAGTTACTCCGGCATTATGCTTATTATATTAAGGAGCTTTCTATGAAAATGTGATTATTTAAAGCGCTATTTTAAGCTTTAGCCAAGGGATACAAAGAAAATAAGCTGGTTGCCATCGCCACTAATTATAGAAGAAAAATACCTTCTGGATTTTGACTTGCAGTTGAGCGGATTTACCTCATTCAAAGTTGTGAGCACGTGAAGTAATTGTGACACGGATCCTTTAAGTGAGCAAAGTCAATTCATTTACACTTTCCTTTTTCTGCGTGCACCAGAGCTCCAACATAGGGCAGCAGTATTGGTGCTGAAGTTGAGCTGACCTCTTCTCAGATTGCTGCTCTTCATATCGCACCTTCTTGCAGCTATCGCATAAAACAGGCCTACGTTTTAAAATACTCAGAAGAAGCCCTCCCATTGATGGATTGCCGATCAGGTAGCCATGGTCCTTGCATGTACCAAATTTAATAGGGAGAATCGGCCCTCTGTGTCGACTTCAGGTTCCTACAGCTGAATTCCAAGTCAGGTGCGTAGGAACGGAGGAATGAGGAATAATAAAAGAAAGAAGATACTATAAACAAAGTCTGGCTCAGAAAAAAAACTATTACTGTACTACCATCAGCAATGCTGCGTAAGCCCTTATTTGTTGGTCCTCCAATGGTTGCTGCATGTTATCTCGCATAACGGACTACTGGGCACACCAGCCAGGCTGCTACCCAACTGCTTTGTAATGGTCAGTTTCACAGTGGTACAAAGGTCTTCAGGTCTATACTTTATAACATAACGACATTCATTACAATACAGTTCGTGACTCATGGTAAATTATCAGTCTTTTACTTGCTTCAGTAGAGCCGAGCCAGGAGTAAGACCACACAGGAGAATATTTTGCTCCAAATATTGAGTAAAATGCATACACTCACTGAATACTTACACAGCCCACAGCTAGAGTTGTTGCAGTTCTTTAGTCCAATTTATATGCCCCTGTCATCTAGTCATGAATTGCTCTGGAAAACAACTGTCTACCAAATGCCTGTATGAAACAGACTTTATTTTTTCATAATTACTAGAATACTACATGCGCATTAATTTGGCTATCGTTTAAAGGGATTTAGACAGTCATTCTTGTGTATTTTTCACCCTTTCCTCAGACACACAGAGAATACAGCAGGTAACTCACCGTGTGGGAACACAGCACAGGAAATATCAGTCGAGCATCCAACCTCAAGCCGCACACAGGCAAGCAAATCAGTTTTTGATCCTTTGAAGGATAAATTCTTTTCTGGAACATTCTAGTTCAGCATTATAGGACTGATTTGCTGACATGTTCTACAAAGTGTTCATTAAAGAACATCATACGCAAATTTTCGAGGCCACAAATGTTAATGGTTCTCAAGCCAAGCCCCACAGACTGCACAGGTCTCTCACATTTTTCATCAGGGCCACATTTCTCATAACATTTCATATTTATTTGCCCTAAACTGGCAAACAACGCGATTTTAAAACTTCTCATCCCATTGAACAACGGGAAGATAATGTAACAGAACCGCGTTACATTTTTTAACTAAATCTTCTGAACCAACAGCGCCTTCTAGTGATAAGAGGGTATAACACATGATTACAGCTTCACACCCCACTCTCACTACTACACTTCCTTTTCAGATCAGAATTATTTACCCTTTGTACAGTAAGCATAAATTTATCATGAAGTTTATAAATTAGTATTAACTAATATAAATATACATAAATTAATATAACATGAAACAAATGTGCTTATATATTCACAGGCAAGATTCCTGCAGGTGGTGCTCTCCACTGCCTGTATGAAACCATACTAGAGGGCTGGGGCGACCCAGATTGCAGCAAGACTCAGGTCCTCGTTCTTGGGCCTAATTTTCAGAGGAGTCCGTCTCCTCCGTGGAGCCATCACTCTCCATCTCGATACGCTTGCGCTGGTGGAGTGACTTTCGCGGCGACGCCTTCCGGGGCGGGTCCTTCTGCCCCGCCCCACTGCTGCTGCTGTGTGGGGCGGGGCTTAGCGAGACCTGAGCGATGCTGAAGGGAAACACAGGGAGATCATCTAAGCTTAGATGCACATAAAGTATCTACATGGGCATCATGTGCCATCTCCTCATACAATATCCTTTCAGGCTTTTCAGGCCAAATGCATTCTATCAAATAACAGCAGAGTCATAGGGTGAATTTTTAAGATGCTGAAAGAACTGCCTGTTCACTTACAGTTTCTCCAACTCTTTGTCCATCGCAGGATCCACCAGTAGGTCTGCTTTATTAGGCAGAGAACCTAGATATGGAAAGAGATGTGAAGATTTGCAATTCCTTTCTCTGACCTTGTCCGGACTGCGCAGCGGTGATGTAGATTACATAAACTCATAATGTGATTTAACTGCTTTCTACTGTGATTCAATCCAAAAATTATGCTAAGAGACCATCTAGTGAACAGCCTTACAACATAAACTCGACCATTTCATTTTGGGTGATTTTTCCCTTCCACGAAAGAGTTGTATTGTGCATTTTTTCAGCCACTAAATGAATAAAAACTGAACTCAAGATCCCAAGTCATTAGAATAATTTCTGCTTATTGAATCAGTTTTATTCTTTGCCCTGAAACAGCACAGTGTTAGCAGTTTTCCCTCTTTGGTGTGAAGTTTTTATGCCCCACAATCTGGTATCTGTTACAGCAGTCTTGAACTTGATCCTGGGAGACCGCGGAGTATGCTGGTTTTCATTCTAACCACCATTGTGGTTAACTTTTCCTAATTAAATGTTTTTCATGAAAAGAGGGATTATTTATCTTCTTAAGTTATTTTATAACAGAAATAGCGGTTTTATTCAGACTAAAAACACAATTTTCATACTGTTTTGATGCAGCAATTCAGTTACATTCCAAATAACTACAATTATTATATCCCCGAAATACGAGTTTCAGGGATATCATGGTTTCGCCCCACCCGCCGCCGCATCCACAGATTTTAGCCGTTACCTCGATAACTCACAAAATACTTTACATTGGCTTCTCATTTTTAGCATATGGGTAGATATAGTAGAGAGGATGAACTGATTAGATTTTGGACAAGTATGCACTCCTAGGTTTGCCACCAGGTGGCGCTATACATTGAAAACATCAGTTTTTTAACCATATCTCTGGAACAATTACTTACACAGACCTCAAATTTGCCTCATATTGTAGGTCTAGTAAAGGGAATCTAATAAAGGGGGCTTTGAGGATCGGGGAATTTCGGGGATATACCCCTTGCTGTCGGCCGCCGACAGCGTAGGCCTAGTTTATAACTGTTTACGACACAAATCTTATGTTTTCAGAGCTGTATGGACACAAAAGTGCAATCTTGTGTCTGCTCTTCAAATCAGAATTGAGCCACTTTCATAAGTAGTTCTGGATCGGATACAAATCTGATATGTGGCCATGTGACATGAATAAGAGGGGTCAGATCAGAATTTATGTGGCTTTTCCACTGCACGTATGTGCTGAGCGCAGTTAGAAAGCCTAAAAAGCAAGCTGTCTGCCTTTTACCGCCTTTTCAATTTCATTAGGTAGAGCTGATGAACTGTTCGCTGTCCTCCAGGGCTAAATCCCATCCATCCACTCGCTACAAGCGGGTCTATTTCTCGGTTTGAATCAGACTTTAATACCTTATGTCCTCTCACAAATATAATGTTGTTCATTGTTAACGACTTGAGCAAAAAAGCATCAATGTCACTGATCTGTATAGAATTACAGTTATTGCCCAGATGAACTCCATTTACAAGCTAAAATTCCCGTATTTCACACATTTGAGCTTAATAAACTCTACAAGTTTATTCGGAGCACACAGCAGAGGAAACCATCCAAGCACTAGCATGCTCTCCAGTTCAGAGCAGCTCATAATCTCTCCCTGACATTAAAAGGACATCTCCCCAACAAGTCTGCTCCTTTGACAGACGTGAACAAACAATATGCAGGAAGATGAAACGCTTATTCACTAAGTCATTGAGGAATTTTCGCTATTATGAAGAAGTGACTGCATGTGGATGGCTACTCCTTCCAACAATGCCCGTGTCTTAGTCTTCTGGGATTTTCCAGCATAGCAGTAAAACCAGCCTGGTGAGTTGTCAAAAGATCATGAGTTCAAAGAGTCCAAGCTTGCGCAGTAAGAACAAAAAACTGTAGAGCCGCACTGAACACTATAGAGCATTTGCTGAAACATTTCATTCAGTCCAGGTAGGACTGGAGATGCCAAATTTAATTAAAAAAATAAATAAATAAAAAATACAGTTAAAATAACCAATACTATCCTCTAAAAGACTCACGCAAGACAACTGCAACAGTACCATTAAAATAACCACCAAGATCCTGTGACAGACTAACTCAAAACAACTGCCACAATAAAACTGTTGAAATAACCATTATCATCCACTGGAAGACTCACATAAGACAAAGGCTACAATAATACTGTTAAAATAACCATTACAATCCCCTTAAAGACTCACGCGTCTTAGCATTGACTTTGAAAGTAATCTGTCGTGCGAAAAATTCGTTTCGCGTCCGATGTGAAAGCAGCTTAAGAGTGCCTTTATTTGTCTATTTAGGGGGTAGAAAAGCAATAGGCTGAAAAGCCTACTGCGGGAAAAGCACAACATTAAAGGTGGTCCAAGGTGCAGTATCATCAGTGTCCTGCAGATGGAGGTAAAGCTTAGGGATTAGGCCCAATGATGATACCCCAATGTTCATAACCCCCTGATTATGCAAGATACACGGACGCGCGCACACACACACACACACACACACACACACACACATTTTGAAGGGACAGATTTTCTCATGCCGGATATCGGTGATGACATGCAGCATCCACTTCTACGTCGAACTGCCAGCAGCACTGACCACTAGTATTGTTTTGGATCTTTTGGACCATTTTTAGTGCTTTTTGGTAGCTTTCTGTATCCCACACTGACCAATGACCCGTTCGATGGCAGCCATTTACATTATGAAGTCATGATCACTTTTACTACTAGCTAAATTGAGGTCAGCCAACTGATTAAATGATTCATCTCATTTGATTTATGCAACACTGTCTCTTCCTTCCACTCTCTCTGTGCTGTATTTATGTTCCCTGTCACCACTCTGTAATGTGTCACTCAGGTCTTCGAAAGGCCCATGTGAACGGAGTGCATATTATTACTACTACTACTACTACTACTACTAATAATGATAATAACTGGCAATTGTTTTTAAGGAAAAAAAACGAATGTCTCCCCCCAGCCCAACGCAGCCACCCCTCATTGATGTTCACAGACATTTTGGAAGAAACTCGAAAAGTTAGTAACCTCAAAATAGCAAAAGGCACATCTGCACAACCTGATGCAAATATATGCAAATTTCCATGGAAATATATCAAATGGATTCTGACTTATGGCCTGGAAATGGTGGGAACGCCGACGTGAGCACACTGGTGCGTGCACACGGGAAACCGGACAAAAAAATATGTCCCCCCTCCCTTCGTGGGGGAGACATTATTATTATTATTATTATTATTATTATTATTATAAAATATGCTGAGCGATTCTGACTTAACACACATTAGTTCCGGAATTAAAACATGAAATGAAGGCTATTAAAATGTGACAATAGCGCTAAGGATAGGTAGATAGACATAGATAAATAGATAGATAGATAGATAGATAGATAGATAGATGGATGGATGTGTTGTATCAATGGCTGCTCCCAGTATTGGGTGAGCGGATACAGTACTCACCAATGTCCTGACTGATCCCCTCATGCTTGACCAGAGCCATTAGAAAGCCGTAGAAGGAGACGCGCTGTGTGTTCTGGAGGACCTCTCTGATGTCATGTGCAGAGGGGTGGCTGATGGGAACATGGTGGATCAACATCTATCCATCACAACATCTAAACACACAAAAACCCTTACTGCATTGAAAAACAATTGGCTACTACATGGGAAATTACCACTGGCAACTCTGCCATTGGTTTGCTCTTCCGAATGATTTTCCACTATAATTCTGTAGGCATCCATGTAATGATAAATTAGTGACAATTTTGCTGGATCCCAAGGTCGAAATGTAACTCAATACGATTTCAAAGCACACTCATGGGAGATAGTCTTTCCCTCATGTCATTTGTCTTTGGTGCGCTGTCATTCTGAAGGCTGAAACACAAAGAAAGGACTCATGAGCTGATGCACCTCTCGATTTTCACTTTTAATGTGAGCTGAAAAAGTGCAAAAGTGTGAGGGACAAAACATGAAATTTCCATAGTTTTATAGTTTGCAGACGGTACAACATGCAAAGGCCTGCATTTTTCCTCTGCTTGTGTCCGAAAGTAAAAAATCTCAGCTGAAGGACTGTACAAAAAAACTCTGAGACAAGCTCACCTCTGACAAAAAAAAAAAAAAACAAAACAAAACAAAAAAAAAAAAAAACCTTTGAGCCGGGTTGAGCCCTGGCAAAAAAAAAGCTTTGATCCAGATTCTGCTCCGATGACAAAAGCGAACCCCACCTGGCCCCCAGCCATGCAAGAAAAAAATGGGCAGTTGACGGGTGCACTGGGTTTAATGCAGCAAGCAAAGGCTGGTCTGCGTGGCTTAGAGAAAGCTACCGGATTGAGTAAAAAACAATTTGTGCTTGAGCCTCAGAAAGCCCAAGAACTTCAAAGGAACTGCAGGCTCATTGAGCAGAATCTCGTCTTGACGTGAGAGGGCTACCGCCATTACGGGACAGGTGTGTTTATCTTTCTCTATCTCCCCAAACCCGCCAGCTCATTAACTATTGTATACCTCCCTGAATGCATTCTCAGGCTAGAAGAAACCAGGTGTTTCCATCGGTGCATGAAAGAGCAACTAAAGATAATACAGAGTTTGAACAGCCATAAACTATCATGCAGTTATTTTTGCGAGGTAATCACAAGCAAAACAAGGCGTTCCAGGATGTTATGGGCAATTAGAATTTGTTGTCCTTCCCTTTCATTCAAATTTTTTTCAGGCTGAAAGTCGCTTGTCGCTTTTGAAGTATCCAAGGCAGATGCAGATCCTTCCTAGTGTTTGGTTCCCAAATGTCAGGTCCTACGGACACCAGTTTTCATGAATTATTAAAAAACATTTTTGCGGGAATTCGTGGGAATTCGAAGCCGAACGGCTCTTACTTGTGCTTGAATCTCTCGCACAGGGCCTCAATGTATGAGCAGAAGAGCAAGGCCTCCACGCCCTCCAGTGCTGCAGTTCCATCGTCGGCCAGGTGAGGGTGCTGCTCCACAGAGGAAGAGGTGGGAACAATCACCGTGTTGGGACTCTTCCCAGAGAGCAGATCTTGGTAAATCATGGCGACACTCTCAAGAAACTCTGTAAGGGATTGAAAGGATATTCACAAACTAAAGAACACTAAGCAGATGACTGAGGATGATATCTCAAACTGGCATGTACCACTTGCAAACAGAAGTCCCACCATGAATCACTCACGAACCCAGGAATCCTAGGCCCTGCGAAAGTACATTGCTTATTAAAAGCAGTAAATGTCTGCACTCTTGACTGTAGTTTCCAGTATTTTATTGAATATTAAGCAACATTTCAACCCAAAAAGGTCTTCATCAGGCAAAACACTGCTCAAACGTATGGACACATATGGACGTACTCCAGTTGCAGGCCCCTTGACTGGTCGCTACCTTTCACAAGAACCCAGTTAGAACCACCTGAGACCAAAAGCCCATCCAAATCTGTATTTCTTAACACCTGTATTTCTCTGTGTGTGCATTATTTTGTTAGTTTTTTTGGATCTCTCTGTGTGGGTCTTTGTGTATAGCTGTTTATGGGTCTTTGCAGGTGTGAGAATGGGTTGTGTATGGGGGTCTGCGTACGGATGTGAGCGAGCTTGCATGCATGTGATTGTATGCATGTTATGAACTATTCCAAAGATACATATTTTCCGCACAGACACCTTCTGTAGAAAAACTGAAACAGCAATATGCTGGAGAGAAGTACATCAGGGTCAGGGCATCTAACCCAGGTAATGCACTGCATTAAGGGACTGCTCAGTTACCACGAGACCATAATGGAGGGAAAGAGTATATCTAAAACTGCGTTGCACATTCTGTACAAATCAAACCGCCAAAGAAATGTTCTTTAAGTACAAAGCACAGCACTGAACAACATACAAATCAAACGGAAAGCTGCCGCTAGGGTACCCCAGGGGTACCTCCAAATGCGAGCACACGGCCAGCCGAGAATATCCGTTTAACTGCTCGATCTGCTCCGGCAATGGCGGTCATAAAAGCACCGAAACGCCCCATCTCCCCGAGGTTACGTAAATATTCTCTGCGAGACTGTTCTCTAGAACCTGCAGTGAAATTGCAGCCACCCCATCAGTCAACGGCTGGGTTTGAATGCAGGCAGGTAAAGTTACTTTGGCGTAGCTCAGACAAGTGTGCACTCAAGAACTCAAAAAGAAGAGGACACTAAACAAAGATGAAAACAGAATAGGGTACAGATGCTCAATAGAGCCCAGGAAAATAGCACCCTTTTCATTCACTCCTGTGAGGTGATAGTCGCATAGGGCGACAAAGTAAATTTTTCAGTGCCAAACCAACTCCCTCAGAATATGCACAATCCCTAGTCCCAACTGTATTCATATGTACTTGGTAATATTTGAATTAACACGGGACATTTTAAAGTGCATAGAGCCCCTCAGAAATGGCTTTAAGAAGCACTTTTGCGAGAGCAGGGCTCGCCATAGAGGAATAAGAGCCCTGCTAAAGGGACCTAGCTGCTGCTTGCTGCTTATCCATCTCATGTACAGACACCAAAGACAAGACTTTAGTGTAGCAGCAAACCAGAGCCCACTTCTTACAGTGAAATCTCATATCCACAACACCCTGTGGTTCTGACGTTCAAAGTGATTTGTCAACGTCTGTCTAACAACACAGAAATGTTGGCTGGAAAGTGTTCTGAATACTGATGCCCTTCCCTGAATGTGACTCCTGAAGCATTTAGGATGGAGAGATTGGGGATACAGCTCGGCAGCCAGTTCCAAAGCAGGAGAGGGAGAGAACGATTAAATGCAAGCACACTAGCGGCTTTCCATAAACTCCCGTCTGTGTTTACGTTAAACATCTGTGAAACACATCTGTGCTGCTGCATTGTTTGGACGGACAGGGAGAGAGATGTACACTTTCAATAGAGCATTTTAAGTTTCTATTGGCTAAAGCCTCTGATGCAGCCCAGTAAATCTAACCCAAAGTCTGTGATACACGAATAAGCCCTGCTAGAACACTCACTGTAGTCCTGATGAGCAGGTACTATTCTATGTAGTGATCAGACAGCTGAAATGCTTGATTAAATATACTGGGAAAAACTGTCATAATACTTGCCAACTGAAGTACTGGCTACTTAAAATGGAGCATTGTAATCAGAAAGACTGAATTTATAAATACAGATTTCAAACTGCAAAAGTAATTTGTAACATTATTGATATTAACCTGATTTTTTGATGAATTCAATGCCTCCTTGGTGAGACAGAAGTATTAGCTCGTAAAAAACTTTTAAAAAATCCAACCGATTCCAATTTTTCTACTGCGTCGTAGCCCCATCACATGCTTTAAACAGAATATACCTACTTATTAAAGCACATAAGCAAAGTCAGTGATTATTAAAATTATTAAATAATCTTGCCCCTACAGGAATATATTAAAGTTTTGATGAGGTTTTTTTTTTTTTTTTTTTTAGAGTTTATAGTCCAAAAGTGGAGAAATAAAGCAATCATAAAAACACATTCTCTTGATTTAGCCCATAGCATAATATAGTCAGTATAGCATTGAAGGGGCAGAGCATCATAATATACCAAATAATTAATTGCATTGAGTAAGTAAATTGAGCGTGAAATTAACCTTACTATTGCCAAATTGATTAATTGATTAAGAAAGATACTTACAATTTAAGTTCTGATAAGCCAAGAAGAAGCAACACAAACTCATTTAACTGGCACATGCTCTGCAGACCCTGAGAGTCAACCTCATATTCATATGGAACTAATTTAACCTGATGCCCAGTCAGGCAGACTTCGGTTAAACCAAGAAAACACACAGCAAATGTAGTCAAAAATAAGTTACCACCCACTACCATTTCTCTATACTCAAAAGTACCTTATAATCACACATTTTTATACCTGTTTGTCCCAGGTAAGTTGAGGGCATGTTGTCATGGTGCGACCACAAAGTCCTTTGACCATAATTCCTTCTGCACCACAAATCAGAGTGACGGTGCTCACGGTCGCCTGCTAACACACAGCTCGGGTGATGGACCGTGAATATGACAGGTGAAGGTAGCCCACAGTGTAACAGCTGTGCTTATTTTCCCTTCCTTTGAAGAGTAGGTTTGAAGCGGTTTTTTTTTAGAACATTCCATACCACTGCTCCAGAATGCTATAGGATTCAATTACTAGTGCTGATTGATAAATCAGTATTTGAATGGACAGTTAAACCCATAAAACCTATGGACCAATATAGAATTCTGTCAAATGCAGCTATTGTAATCAGACTTGTGGAACTTCAGGCATATTTTAAGTTTTAGAGAAGATCAAGGTTTCCAATGATCCCAAATATAGCCTGCTGAATTTCAGGGAAATAAGTATAAAATAATGTACAAGATCTAGATATTTTCCATTTGATGTAATGCTATGGCTATGAAAACACGGCATCCTGGGTTTGAATATTTCTCTAAATATAAGTGTGATGTAGCTTCAGTGACGCACTGTAACCAGCTGATACAGACTATGCCTGTGACATTGTCTTACAATATGAAGAAAGTGCCTTTTCTGACTTTTAACCTACTTAAAGGCGAAGAAAACATTTGTTTCAGCTCTAACCCAATAAAAGTACATGTTCTTCTCCTTCCATAAATATTTTTAGCAAATTTTCACGATTTTTATGCACCGAGGGGCAGTGTACTTTTATTGGGTATCCGCTGTACCAAGTGTTTTCTTCGCCTTAAGAGAAAACTTAGAGTTAAAAAGTTTGAGTTTATGGGGTTAAGAACATTGTAACTTCATATACCGTAAGTGATCTCACGCCTAAAAGAGTTGAACAATTCTTCTTAGTTTTCAATTACATTTTCTATAATCAAAGCACTGAACCCTTTGTTGCATGTTGTCCAATATTTTGGACATAAGAAGGGGTTTATTTTCTCTACGCTCATAGATACCCTGAAAACACAAAATGTACATTTTACTGGACATTTCCAGATAATAATTTCCTCAATAGGTGCCTCTCTGATTAGTCACATGATCTACCGCAAACAATCACAATGGCTGCATCCACAAGTAAGAGGTAAGTTAACGAAAGTCAGAAATAGTCTTATATTGTTCAAGTTTTGATCAGACTTTTTTCTGTTGGGGGATGGAAATACATTATATAGCATGAACTGAAAACACATAACCTATGTAATGCATGTCTATTTGTTGGAATACATCTGAGTCTATGCTCTATCAAAAATATTGGACATTATGCATGCCGAGTAAATAGCTCAAATAAGCAATGACCAGAATGCAGATAGATCATCATGCATATCAATGACCAGGTTTCTTCAACTTCACATTATTTCTGTCACTCTGCATGTATACTGTCCAAAATACTGGATGGCAGTGTGCATCCCACAAGCATAATGTCCAAAATAATGGACAGACAGACCACCCACTTGCACCCCACCTCCCCCACACCCAAAATATTGCACCAAATCCCAACAAATGGTCCAAGGAATTTGTATGTACTCTATGCATCAAAGGGTTAAGCCCGTAAAATAATCAATTCAATTCATTTATTAAAGTAGGATACAAGTCAACAGACTATGTGTGGAGGTATCATTGCTGCGGTACGCAAACACAAGGACGATGTAGAGGCAATGGAGGCTTTGAGCAGCCAAAGGAACCTCGGCAGGTGGCATCTCACCATTGCAATGAGAGTCGAGACTCGACAAGGTTTCTTTAATTAGCTCTGAAACCCTGACGATAGTGTGTGCGGTAGCAAGGGTGCTACCCGATACAAAAGCAATGCACCAAACACAAGGCCACACACAGCCACCTGCTGAACAAGGCTAAAGCAAAAGTCTGTGCACAAGACAGCAAATAAAACAGCTGGAGCAACTTCTGTGCAGGCCGCTAAGTTAGTGCTGTCAATAGACAAAGACAAACAAGCTTCCTCAGCAGGTCATATCATGCAAATGAAAAGCCACACTAAGTTTTATCTACAGATTACATGGTGAAATGTGAAGCAAATGCTATCCAAACCAACAGCCATGGCTTTTCAAAACCTGCTTAAACAATGAAAATAAATACCCAGATTGAATAAAACAGAGTAAATAACTGACACCTTCCCATTAAACAATGTGTGTCTAAATGAAATGCTCAACCTCACGAACAGTATAGAAGAGGGTCTACCTTAACCCTTAAAGTTCTAATCACTGCTATAGTCACGCAAGGCGCAAAATTTCAGATTTCAGCCTTCAAAAAGGTCAACAATTTTGTCAATTTTTAGTCGGGTTCGCAGGTACCAGTGAGACCTTCTGAAGGTCATTTGTCAACTAAATAGTGAATGATTAACTTTTGGATGGAAAGGGTGAATAAAAATTAAGCACTTTAAGGGTTAATATTCTGGTCTGAACTCAACTGAAATGAACATATAACAGTTTTGTGTACTTTAAACGTAAGGCAGGGTACCGAACTGACGTCTGTGGTATAAATAGTAGTGTATGACTGAGATATACAGAGCCAGTCATTTCTCCCACACTCACCCTCGAAGTAGAACTGGATCTGAAAGGCATAGATGAAGTCAGCAAACGACATGGGGCAGTCCATAGCATCGTCCATCAGCACAATCCTTTCAAACAAGACGTACAGACATTAGTCACATCGCAGGCCTCGCCTAAACAGAAGGATCACCCCCTCCCCCCAAAAAGGGGGGGGAAGCCACTAAATGGCAACATATGGGGTGTGAGCGACTTGCCCCATTCCATAAACCTCAAAACACCTGCGCCTGTCAGCCGGCTTTAAAAATCTCAGCCGTAAATTTCACCTCGGGGATTACAAAAGGCTGGGCAGCCGAGCAGGCCGAGGGTAATGTTTAACACGCGTGTCTGCTGGCACTACAGCTCCTTCACTGGAGCCAGACATGCACACTTGCGTTTTTAACAGTGAATACTCTGTGAGAACACATGCATGAGCTGCATAACTGCGCTATCAATGTCGAATTATCAGAAGCGTCAATGCTGCTCCAAACAAGGGATCACATATGCTTGTTTTATCTCTGGCACTACGCTTGCGAGGCCTTGTTTGAAGGCCTAAATGGCTTCTGACTGAAACAAAACTGAGGGAATAAAAAGCAGCGACAGCGGCCTCTTTGCACTGGAGTTTGAGATTCAAGCCCTAGACTGAGTCAAACAGACCAATGACTGCTCGACTGTGATGTGTTAAATAAGACATCTTCAACGATCCACCACGTAAAGTCTGTGTATTCCGGTGGCACATTTTTGTATCCGATTTTGGGTTGAATTAAAAATAGGGGGTCTTCCATAACTGTACAACAGCAGTTAGCATTCGGGTGTTGATTTCCTTTAACAGGCAAAAGATCGTCCAAGTTTTGGTCCGTGTGAAAGCCCCTCCAATCAGCACGTGAGACTACTGGACGCATCCCCGGGTGCTTGGATAAGGCTGGGGCGCCGCCTTGAGACGCAGTGAGCAGATGCGTCCAGCAGTCAGCATAATGATGAGGAGGGGGAGGAGGAAGGGTCTAGAACAGGGACAAAGGGACGGGAGGGTAGGGGGGCAATGGGGTATGGGGGGGTTGTCGTAGCTGACACATCACCGTTTAATGAACTGCTCGAGATGTCCACACACTGAATGGAAGAGACTGCCCTCCTTTGCATGATAAAGGCAAATCAAACGCTATTGAGTTCCCCTCGAGTGCTTATTAGATAAACAATCAGGGTAATTTTGGGTTGGCTGGGGGAGGGGCTAGGGGACCAGAGGCTGGGGTTCAGACGTTATTGATGTAGCCTCCAATCATGCTGAAGTGCTCATCTCCATTTTATCGCCTCTGCAGTGTCCAGGACCAAAGTGCTCGTAAACTGTTGTGGGTACAACGCAGACGTGAGCTCCAAACGATCAAAGCCAAATGGTGAAAGTGGGCTAGTAAAGTGAGCAGCAGTTTTAAAACCAGCCAGCAGGATCTCCACTCAATGTGCTCATACCCTCCTGAGACACAGCAGACACTCACTTCAGCATCCAAATATAACGCGCTATAACACAAGTGTCAGGGCTGACAAAAACTTGTTCCATCATAAAAGACTCCTATGGCATTCGTTTCTGCAGAGCTCAGTCTGGTTCTTGAGATGAAGACCAGAAACACACATCCCCTAGAGAGTAAGGATGACTCAGTGGATCTCCAGAGTACAGAAAAACAAGATGAATCTTAACTGCACGGGGCCAGTGCCAAACCAGACCCTCACACAATATGGCGGGAAAAAGTGATTTGGCCTTTTTTCATGTATGAGAGTCATCTGGGAGACCGTTTTTGGAGTGGTGCTGTAATTTGACAGGTAGTGTTACGAAGCTGAACTCTTCTGTTTAAATCTAATGGCTGACTTCATTTCCTTAGCTTGCTGTGTTTGTTTAGATACTTGACAACCAGAAGAGTAAGGAGCTGTTTCATTGTGGATACAGCTCTCTGGTTTAGTTCTGACACATAGTACTCCGGAAAAATAATGGAAAATCTGCCTCATTATAAAAAAAACATATATTTTTTCTCAAACATAGACTGTTGCTTTAGTGCTTTACATTGGGAAAGCAATCACCAGCCAGCAGCTTTCAGGCAGTAAACTGAATCTGTTTGTCATAAATCCACATCAGACTAAAATGCCTTTGAGTACCATCAACATTTTGAGAACCCTCACACAACTCAGCAGAGGCACCAAAATCCCAGAAATTCATATTTATCAGCCGCAACACAGTAGACTGGCATTATTTTCATCATGTGAGTTTGCAAGAGTGTATAAGTGTGTGTGTGTGTGTGCGTGTGCGTGTATGTGTGTGTCATCGTGGCCAAATGTGGTCCGAAAGACACCAATTGTAGCGGGAACTACCATAGAAGCAGTTCTGAGTACCTCAAGAGGTGTTTACGTCTGTCTGTCTGTCTATGGACAG
This sequence comes from Gymnothorax javanicus, assembly GCA_029692085.1. Classification (NCBI taxonomy): domain Eukaryota; kingdom Metazoa; phylum Chordata; class Actinopteri; order Anguilliformes; family Muraenidae; genus Gymnothorax; species Gymnothorax javanicus. The sequence goes on along the minus strand of CM056207.1, from coordinate 14,448,150 downwards.
ATATTGTGGACATAATAGAGTCACAAGAACTTGCGCAAAAAAGCACAAATGTGCAGCAAGGATCGCAGTGTAGGCCGAGTTTGAAGGTGGGTGTGGTCAAGCAAGGAAATTAGAAGTAGGGGGTAGGAAGAGTAGCTGGAGTGATTCCGTCACATGATGGTCTTTAGTTGTGCCGGTTGTCCCTGTTCAGTGCAACATGTTTTTCTTTCTTTTCTAATTTTTTTTTTTGATTTCCCCTTTTTCCCTTTTCTCTATAGAGCTATACAGAGCGAGTAAAAAAAAAAAAAAAACTATACACTTTTTAACAGGTCATTTTGTGATGGTGTAGCAATATGTATAAAACATATTTTGTACTTTTGCCTCAGATCTTTCCGCTGATATTGGATCCAGTTACACCTCATTAGGTTTCAGGCATGACTGCACAGAGGACAATTAAGGGACTCAAGTGAAATCTGACTTGTGCCAACTGACCAGGGCTGGATTTGAAATTGACCATGCATGTCATAATGGGTTGCATAGTCATTTGAACTTAAAAACAGACATATGAATCTTGCCTGTGCATTGGTCGTAATGACCTGGCACTGCCAAGCATGGTGCATCCACAGTTTACCCCCAGGCAAAGGGCCTTCTTGGTCACTGAATATCATAGGACACAGAATGTTACAAATGTGCTGCGGAGTTTTCGGCATCAGTTTCCTAACGTGCCATAAATGTTTTATGTTGACTGGGAACTTCACAGAGGGAATTCTGTTTTGTTTGCTTTGTATCAGAGCCTGATCAGTTGGCACAAGTTAAATTTCACTGAACTCCTTAAATAGTTCCACAGCAGTCATGGGTTTAATCTAACAAGGTGCAAACTGGTATCAAAAGAAGCAGAAAGAGCTGCCGAAAACGTACATGTAAAAAGATGTTGTATACATGGCTACAGAATATAATAATTGGACATTTAAAAAGTGTACAGTTTTTCTTGACTCACTCTGTAGAGCACATATCTCCGAGTCGTTGAGAGCAGGTCACTTTGCAGTAGGCTACATAGTTCAGCTGTGTTCAGGGTGGGGAAAAAAGGGGGAAAAAATCCAAAATATATAATAAATAATAATAAATACATAAATAAAGATCTTTCTGCAATCTGGTCAAGTCCTAACTTACTTTAAATATGCAGTTGTACGCCTTCTTTTGAAAAAAATAAACCTTGACCTGTCCCTTCACAAAAACATAGGCCCATATCCAAGCCATCTTTTATCTCTAAGATTTTAGAGAAGGTTGGCTACCAGCCGTCTTGACTGCATACAACATTTTGGATTAATTCCAAACTGGTTTTTGTCAGAAGCATTCCACTGAAACCGCTCTTCTCAGGGTTTCTGTGACATAATGTTGTCTTCTGATGTGGGTAAATACTCTGCTTTGGTGCAGCTGGATCTTAGCACAGCTTTTGATACTGTTGATCACAGCATCCTAACTGAAAGGCTTAGGCAGTGGGTGGGTGCCTCTGGGATCACCCTTGACTGGTTCTCCTCCAATCTCTCAAATAGGAGTTTTTCTGTATCATTTGGCCACCACCAGAGGTGGAAAATCCAGAAGTCAGAAAGTAGAAATCCCTCCACATTTTCTCTCCTCCTGAGCACAGACAGGTGAATGATTTATATCTGCTGGTGAAAAAATTGTGCCAATTTACAAATCCATGAAACAAAATACTGGAGAGGAATTTTACCTTCTGAACCAGGATTTTCAACCATTGGTCCCCACTTTTGGGACCACGGCTCTTTCCTATGGCATACCTCAGGGTTCCATTTTGGGTCCTATATTATTTGCCTTGTATATACTTCCTTTAGGTAATGTTATTAGCAAATTTAACGGTATTTCCTGCTACTGTTATGCTGGTGATATCCAGCTGTATGCTTTTTTAAATTCTGCTAAGACTGACAAACTGTCTGATTTCCACAGTTGTCTTACTACCATTGAGGATTGAATGGGTAACAACTTTTTAAAGCTAAACGAAGTTAAGACTGAGGTCCTTGTCATTGCTTTAAACTGTATAGCTTCCAAGGTTGCTCAGTGTATTGGTTCTAGTCTACTGAAGACGTATTTCAATCAACATATTAAATTGGTGACTTGTATATGTTGCTTTAACTTCAGAAACATTGCCAAAGTCAGGCCCATTGCATCGTAACCTGAGCTAGAGATGATCATTCACGCTTCTATATCATCCCTGATAGATTGCTGTAATTGTCTTTTCACATGCTGAAACAAGTCATCTCTGAACTGTCTACATATGGTCCACAATGGTGCTGCAAAGCTCGTGACCAGATCTTGCAAGATGACTTGCATCACAACTATCCAATCTTCATTGCACTGGCTTCCCATCAAGTTTAAGATTAGTTTTAAAATTCTGGTTATCACATATAGGGCCCTGCATGATCAGGTACCTGCATACATCTGTGATCAGCTACATGCTCCCATCACCAGTGAACTATTAGGTCTTCTGAGCAGGGCATGCTGGTAGTCCTGCGTTCTCCATGGAAAACAAAAGACACTTCATTTGAAGTTGTGGCTCCAACACCTTGGAATGCAATTCTCGTAGACATACCATATGCAATTTCTGTTGACACCTATAAAAGTCAGCAGAAAACTGCTTTTTGATTTACCTACTGCTTTCAAGCGCTGGTAGTTTTTTTTTTCAAATAGTCGTATAATTTTATTCTAGTGAAGAACTTGGTGACCTTGCTATGTGAAAGATTCTGTACTAAATCAACTTTGCTGACTTGGTTACAAGTCTCTGGCCTTCATCTCAACATTTATAATCTAATACGCAAAAACAAAGACTACTTTAAGAGCAGTATTCTTGAATGCACTTTCAGTGCTACAATTTTTTTGTCACCAATGACAAAATGTCAAAAACAAAACTGAAAATACTTTTTCCTGCCAAATCTTCGGAAGATGTGTGTCATCTGTTTATTGGATTTTACATTTCTGAGTGATGGCAGAGCAACTTTTCCTCCAAAAAAGACACCACATCGGGATTTCTATATCAGATTGTAATACTTTTGGTGAATTCTTGTTTTTTGATAGGACAAACAGCCAAAACAAAGGTAGTCATTATATTTTTCAAAGAGCCCATTTCGCAGCAATTGGAGTGTACATTTGCGCTTGGTGCCAAGAACAGCTTTTATGAAAGATTTGCTGTGATTTTCAGTGATCAGCAGAGACAAAATATGGCACAGATAAATGTCAAGTTTCAAAGTTGGAAGACAACAAGTGCCTTTGCTTTATTAGTCATTTTAATTCTTCTTTAATGTGGACCACACATCTTCAAACCATTTGACAGGATTTATCTGCAATTTAACAAGAGGAATCCAAGCGTGCAAACTCCGCCAAGGCTGAACAGTCCCTTTGTCAACACCCTTGCAAAAGATTCTCTGTATTTTTTCTGCCTTTCATGTGGCGAGGAACTTAATCCACGGACACTCTAATGAGTCTGTGTCATCTCAGCAAAAATTTATTGATGGTCGGAGGACTCCCCCTCTATTAGTTACTTCACAATAGAGACGTGCGCTCTCCCCAATTTTGCATAAATTCTCTGAATCCTAAAAGACGTGAATCCATATCAGACTGTGATATCTTCTTGATGTTATTGAGATTATGGACCCCAATTTCTCACATTTCAAATTGAAAAATGTCAAATTTCACCCTCTCTCGCAATGGTAAAGAATCCCTAAAAAAGAATCCTGGACCCAGATCACTCCACAAATCTAATCACCTCTGCTTCGGGCTAAGATCCACCTCCAGTAAAATTCTCATGGAAGTCTGTGCATTAGGTTTCGCATAGTCTCGCCAACTAACCAACTAACAAATCAAGAAACACGCCTCATCAAATAACCTTCAGACCAGGCTTTCATGTGAACTTGACCCTTGTGAAGAACTGCATGTTAAGAGTGTGATGTTATAAAAAGACTACACCCACATGACAGGGTGCTGCTGCATCTGGCCACATGGTTATCAATTCAGATGTTTTAAAAACTTTATTTAAAACCACAAATATCCTTTTTTATTTTTATAAAAAATTCATCCATTTATTTTTTTAAATTAATAACACCCTGAAGTGGTGTTCACACATGCTCTGTACCAGCAGAAGTGGGATACCTGGTAAAAAACTGGGCTTGTTGTATCATTGGTACTCGATAATTAAGTCATCCGAAATTGACAGCATATCACACTATAACTGGAGACGCCTCTGTCTGTATGTACTTAGATTTTGCGCGACAACTGTTCATCCAATCAACTTCAGACTTGGTGGTCGTACTGCTGAGGAGCCACACAAGTGGCGAGCGTGAAGTTGATTGGCTGAGCGGTCTATCCTGATTGCATGGTCAATCCCGAGAAAGTTGCCAGCAAAAATATCATGCAAGCAGCAATACCAGAAGCAGAGCAATCGGCCTGTTTCAATCAGGCATGTTGTGAAAGGACACTGCATTCGTCTGAAACAATCTGTGTTGAACAAAAATGGTTGTGCAATTGTATTTAATGGATTCAATGTCTAAACTGATGTTTACCATTGTAAAAGGAAGGTAATGAAGTTAAGCTAAATGTTCTGGATAATTATGTCTGCTAAATGACAGCAATGGAATGTAATGCCCAGGAATCAAACATTGTGTCATGGTTGTACACAGACCTTGCAGCCTTCTGTACTACTTCTACGGGGAAATCCGGGCAGAGCAGCTGCAGAAGGGAGCTGTAATCCATCATGGCCAGCAGGTCTGCAGCAGAAACACAACACAAACTCAAAGCAGTGAAAATCAGTCACACGCAAAGCACTCTCAGTTCCCTCAAGGCACTTCAAAAATGAGCTGGCACCATTCTGGAAGCATGCTGCAGAGCGGGGATCTCAAACACAAATCCTGCGTCTGCTGATTTTTCATCGGCTCCAGCACTTCAGAGTGTAATTTTACTCCTGATTGGCGAAAGAGTTGTTACCCCTTGTTTCCAAGGCTTAAATTGGCTGCGTATTGAAATTCAAAGGAAATCACAAGAACCAGTGGAGAGTGTGACCTTCCAGACCTAGAGTTTGACATCTCTTCTGTGGAGCAATCATCACAATAAAGATTTATGATTTGGACCTGGCAGTTGCTTGACAAGGGAGATCGTCTTTACATTGATGTCAAAACCAAGGTTTCACCTTTCCGCACAGACCAATAACAGAAAAAAGGTTTAGCTGAAAATGGGCTAGGCAGGGCGTCCCAGTGGCAAATCGGTCTAAGCGCGTGCACCACAAAAGGCTGAGTCCTTCCCGCAGCAGCCCGGGTTCGATTCCGGCTCGGGCCTGATTGCCGCATGTCATCCCCATTCTTGTCCCACCTTTCCTGTCTCTCTACTAAATACTGCCCAATAAAGGGAAAACCCTAAAAATAATAATAATAATAATAAAAAAAATGGGCTAAGCAGTGGACCATGGGAGACAGAGCACAAAACAAATATGCTATCAGGGTGGTAACCAGGACGGGCCACATTTAGAGACACAGCACACTTTAAAAAACACTCTGGAAAAATGTGCTGAAAGTGTGGAATGTTTGACAATTTACTAAAAATGATTCAACCCAGATTCTTTCCATTAGTGAAGTACTCACCTTTTCTTATGCTGAAAGCCTGATTAAGGTGCAAATAAATTTCTCCGGTATAGGCTATCCTAAAAAAAGAACACCCAGGCAATACTCTATGGACTATGCTCTTTGACTTCTTACTATTATTTATTATTTTTTTCTCAAGGTTGCAAAAAAAAAAAAAAAAAATTCATTGAGAATTAAAACATGACGACCTGAGTAAAAATGAAAACTAACACGCACACACATTTACACATGCCATTCTTAAACCATGTGGATGAATTCTCAAGTTATGCCCGCACTCTGAATTTAGATTTTTAAAATTTTTCCCATATTTTGGAAATTAGCATCACATTTTTGAATCAATATCATCACTGTGCAATGTTTTATTCCACAAAGATAGGTGTGATATGTCCAAAAAATTGAAATGCTGGCACATTTTTTTAAATCTGCCAGATTATTGCTATACTACGCTACTTTCAAGGAACAACATGAAAATGGTTACGAAATTGCATGGTTTTGAAATGACTATTATTGCAAGTCAAAGCGCTGTGCTGGAAAAGCTATTGAGCACATCAGGACTTTCCTCCATCGTCTTACTTGCGAAGCCGCAGCAATAATTCAAATAAGAGAGTTATTATTAGTTCAATATTGTTCTTTAAGTTTAATATTTTCTGTCATCACCAGTGGCATATGATGATATGAGTCTGCCCCGTTCCTGTCAAATGTTTTTTTAATCGCACCTCCCACAAGACTCATTGCTGCTCTGTCTTAATGATTCAGCAAGAGTGTGTTGGCTCGTCTACACCCTGGTCTCCTGTGCTCTGGGTGGTCCGTCCCATGAGCCCTGTCAGCACCTTAAGCTGAAGGGAACATTAACCACAGCCAACAGCCCCGCGACCTCTGGACCAATCAGTTTCATTCGTAACCACGCCGAAAAAACTACCCATCTCTGAAGCAGTCAGCTTTATTCTTTATTTATCCCATCCTCAAACCACCCAGCCATCTCTGAACCAAACAGCTTTCTTCAGCACCGGAACAAAATCCAGCCAATCAGCTTAATTATCTGTCTTTATGCTGACCTTCAATCTTACAGAACAATAAATATCTTCTGGAAGCAGCACCAACTAATGCAAGAAATCCAACCAGGGCTACCTTTTTTGACCTGCACCTGAAATAGACCGCATTCTGGGAATACCTAATATGTGGAGCATAAATAATGCAAGATTTAAGCAGGGCAAATCAGAACCTGTCCGGGTCTAATTTACCTCTTTGATGCAAAGGTTGTACGTGATTTTTTTTTTTCCAGAAATGTTTTTGAACTCAATTCCTTTCAATTTCTGGTAGTGATTGCAGATACCAGCTGTCACATTAACAGCATTGCTCACATTCAGTCACGTACTCTAGCAACATAATTCATTACAGAGTGACACATATTTTATCTTGGTTTTGTGCGGTGATGTGCAAGCTGTCAACTTTAATTGGAGGGTGGATTCATACAGATTAGATTAGCCATTTAAAAACACCTTTTGAACATATTGCCCCCCCAATTATCAGGCACACCAACAAATATTGGACAGTTAAAACAATGTGTAAAATAAATCATTTTTGACATTTTGTTGCATATCCTTTGTATGCAATCACTGCTTGAAGACTGACACTAAGACATCGCCAGCTGCTGGGTATCTTCCAAACTTAGACTGGCCAACTTCAGTTCTTGGCTGTCTTAAGAAATTTTTGCCTTCAGTCTCTTCAGCAAGTAAAATGCATGTTCAGTTGGATTCGGATCAGGAGATCTCTTTGGCCAGCAGAACCAAAGTAACAAAAAAATGTGGCACTGTCCAATTAATTATGGCGCTCACTGCATTTGTAATGTTACACTTTAATTGATTAAGAATAATTTTTGCTGTCATTTACGAGCATGATAAAGGCATCTTAAGGGTCCCCTATTGCGTCACTAGGTGGACAGCCAAATAGTTTTGACAACATATGGGGAAGTAACCAACCAGAGACAAGAAGAGGTGATCAACTTCAGCAAAGCAGTAAATCAGATTTCGTTATTCTAGGTGGTCACTCCCCCTTGTGATATCAGGAAGGGGAGATTTTTGAACTGGCTCATAATGGCTAATTACCTGTGCACCTGTTGGCATAATAGAGGACTTTAAGGACAAGAAGGGAGGTCAATCTCATCTTGACCTAAACCACATCAGCTGCACACCTGAGGGACAATGCTATCTGGGCGTGGTAATTGCCTACATAATCCCATAATTAGCATCAACACCCTTTCATGAATTACAAAGAAAAGTTAGGCAACAAAAATACTGGTGTAACACTTTCCGTGCACAGAGAGTGCGCCCTGATATGTAGTGAAGGTGAGAGGAAGTGCAAAGAAGTACAATCCCAATTCCGAAATAGCTGGGACAAAGGGTAAATTCTGAAAAAAACGCAATGACTTTCAAATCACACCAACCAGTATTTTATTCACAATAGAACAGAGATAACATAGCAAATGTTGACACTGAGAAATTTTACAATTTTATCCACAAAATGAGCTCATTTCAAATTTGATGGCTGCTACAGGTCTCAAAAAAGTTGGGACGGGGCCAGTTTACCATGGTGTACCATCCCTCTTCTTTTTTAACACAGAGTGGAGGTGTCTGGGCATTGAGGAGACAAGTTTCTTGAGTTTAGCCATTGGAATATGATCCCACTCTTGTTTAATACAGGCTTCCAGCTGCTGGAGAGTTTTGGGTCTCCTTTAATGGACTTTTCGTTTAATTATGTGCCAAATGTTCTCAATCGGTGAAAGATCAGGACTGCAGCCAGGCCAGTTCAGCACACGGACTCTTCTACTACGAAGCCATGCTGTTGTAATAGCTGCAGTATGTGGTTTTGCAATGTCCTGCTGAAATACACAAGGCCTTCCCTGGAATAGATGTCGTCTGGAGGGGAGCACATGTTGCTCTAAAACCTTTATATACCTTTCAGCATTCATGGTGCTTTTTAAAACATGCAAGTATCCCACACCATATGCACTAATGCATCCCCATACCATCAGAGATGCTGGCTTTTGAACTGAACGCTGATAACAGGAGGGGTGGTCTTTCTCCTCTTTAGCCGGAGGACACAATGCCCATAATTTCCAACAAGAATGTCAAATTTGAACTCGTCTGACCACAGGACACTTTGCCACTTTGCTACAGTCTATTTTAAATGAGCTTTGGCCCACAGAAAACTGCGGCGCTTCTGGATCATGCTCAACAATGGCTTCCTTTTTGCATGATAGAAGTTTTAGGTGGCATCTGTGGATGGCACGGCAGACTCTGTATACAGACAGTGGTTTCTTGAAGTATTCCTGGGCCCATTTAGTAATGTCAATGATAGAATCATGCCGGTGAGTGATGCAGTGGCGTCTGAGGGCCCGAAGATCACGGGCATCCAGTAAAGGTCTTCAGCCTTGTCCCTTACGCACAGAGATTTTTCCAGTTTCTCTGAATCTTTTGATGATGTTATGCACTGTTGATGATGAGACCTTAAAAGCCTTTGCAATTTGACGTTGAGGAACATTGTTTTTAAAGTATTCCACAATTTTTTTACACAAGCCTACACAGGTTGGAGAGCCTCTGGCCATCTTTACCTCTGAGAGACTCAGCCTCTCTAAGACATCTATTTTATAGCCAATCATTATACACACCTGATGTCAGTTAACTTCATTACTAGCTAAATGTTCTTTCAGCTGATTCTCTTATATATTAATTGCTTTTTCAGCCCTTTTTTGCCTGTATCCCAACTTTTTTGAGACCTGCTGCAGCAAGAAAATTTGAAATAAGCTCATTTTGTGGATAAAAATGTAAAATGTCTCAGTTTCAACATTTGAAATGTTATCTATTTTCTATTGTGAATAACGTATTGGCTCATGTAATCTAAAAGTCATTGCATTTTGATTTTATTCACAATTTACACTTTGTCCCAACTATTTCAGAATTGGGGTTGCATATTAGTTTACACACAAATGAGATACAACAAAGGGGAATCCCAATGACTAGACACAAAAGGTATAACTAGACTAACATAAAGTCTAGAGTTTAGCAGTAGAGCGTAGAGCACAATGTCTACACATGAAAGGATTTACAAGACTTTGCGAGGTTACTGAGGAACAGAGGAGTATATATAGGCTTAACTGGATAACTGAAAACAATGCAAAGCAATGAAGGTGCTGGAGCTGGAGCATGGCAGTAATTAGTATTCCAGTGATGCAGACTGTTGTGGGTGAGGCATGACAACTGGAATTTTATTTTCAAGTGGCCACAATAAAGCTGAAGATGACGGACTTACGTTTAACCTGACAGCTGTACCAGTAAATTGCCGGAAAATTGGGTATTACATTTGAAATGTAAATGTCTCAATAATAACAGGGTTGAAGAGCAAAGTCAGGTACTGTAACAGTATTTGAGCAGGCCACTAAAGGCATTACCCTCGTTCATTACCCATTACCCAGACAATGTTGATCAGGCTCATATTCACATTAAAATTTAGAAGTTTAAACATTCACTGGCCCATCTGCTTCCAGGCTCAATGCATCTTGCGCACTACAGTTGTAAATTTTGGGACAATATTGCCCAGCCAAAGACGGCAGTAATTTCTGAGGTGCTGGAAGGACCATACCTAAAACCAAAAATCATACCAGTCAAAAATGAGAATACTATGAGTTCTCAGTCATAATGTGTGGTCAAACAGCAATTTAAAAGTACTCACTGCGTCTGCATGCTTCAACACAAGATATTGAGCCGCAGCCATAATTTTTCACCGTTTGGAAGAGTAGGTTATACGCAAGAAAGAGCAGGAGCCGCAAAATAATGCAGAAACAGACCGTGCATAACAAATACAATCAGCTCCATAGTGCTCGAGACAAAGACACGCATTTCTTGATTTGATTCTGTACTCCACATTTTTAGATTTGTAAGAAAGCAGTTCACACGTGGTGACATCTGAGCAGCGGTTTTGAGCTGTTGGAGAGGCTTCTAGCGGAGTTTTCTTCATTATGGAGGGAATTCATGACTCATCAACAGTGGTAGTCGACCTAGGCCTCCCAAATATACATTAATCTATTCACTGCATGCGTGAAAGAAGTTTCAGCTGAAGCGCACAGAGAGCTTGAAGCAACAGCTCCGCAGATTCATTTGGAGATGATATTCCTGCAATTGCAGGTGACAGTCGCACAATAACATGCTGCCTATGGGCACAAAGGGCATCTCATAACGGGCGGTGGAATCAGCTTTTTCCCCCCACTCGGGAAAAGAAAGTATTACACAGAGTTGGTTATCAGCGTGCAGTCTGTGGCAGCATCTCCACTCATCCCCCTCTCTAACAGAAAAACCTCAGAGTGCAAGGAACTTCCTCCTGACTGTAACTTTTAAATGATCTCCTCATTAATGGTGAAAATCAAGGCTGGCCTGTCAGAGCACCAGTCTCATTAGGTAGGGGACGGCAAACGGAGCGTGATGACTACAGTTTCTCATTAACGGCCACGAAACGCCAATTTTCAGAAAAAGGGGAAACTGTATCCACCTGAGAAACCACCAGAAGGGACTCGAGAAGGGCCCTCTCTCGACGCCTGGAATCCTGTTACCGTCAAACACATTATATGAAATGACAAAAGCATGAATTGCCCAGAGCAGGGAATAATTGTTCTACAGTATGATGTGTTCATATGCATTTAAACAGCAGGTCAGTGGTGATCAATGGTGGTTTGAGAAGAGCCTTTGGGTTTCAGGAAACTGAAAGGATATCTGTGAAACTCGTTTTCGGTTAGGAGTCCGTTTTATGTCTTCGACAGGCATAAATTCGTCACTGGCGATGTAAAATGCAATCAATGACAATTGAAGGCAGATGGTGGGCTCTAATAATACCACTAATAACTAGAATAGGTTTTTACTGGTAAAAACGTACATCTCCCCTCTGGCCCCCTTCCCTGCCTAACCCACCGGACGGACGGACGGACGGACAAACAGACAGGCACATACCAAAAGGCACCACTGCAGGACCTGAGTAGTAAGTATGCAAAATTTCATTAAGATTATGCAGACGGTTTAGGAGTTATGCTCCGGACAAAACTTGATTACATCCGGACGGACAGACAGGCACATACCAAAAGGCACCACTTCAGGACCTGAGTAGTAAGAATGCAAAGTTTCGTTAAGATCGTGCAAACAGTTTTGGAGTTAAGCTCCGGAAACAAAGTGGGAATGCTGACGCGAACGCAAACAGGAACCGAGCCTTAAACAATGTCTCCCCTCTCCCTCCGGGGGGGGGAGACATAATAACAATAACAATAAAAACATTTTAGAAGAACAAAACTGCATTTTTGTCATGCACATATTGACGCATTTCTATTTGAGCCAGACGAGTTTGAGAGTGAACGTGGAGATTCAGTACTTGACAGGTGAACTAGTGTGTCAAAGCTGATGTTTTGCCAAGTGTCACACAGCATGGAAACCATTTATTTTCTGTGCGTCCTGCTCAGCCGGGGTCTCAGAGAGGGGGGGCGGTTGTTAAATAACAGATGGGTCGTGCAAACGACTGGCGCTCATTTTGAGCGAATCAGCTGTGAAGACATTAGTCACGCCTCCCTTCTGCCAGTGAGGGGACGCTAATTGGAAACAGATCGTTTTCACCCCAGCTTGAACCCCCGTCTTTTCCGCAAGATATCTGTGGATTTATCATTCCATTAACGCATCAGGGCGTAATATAAAACATCAACAGCAGCAAGCGCCTCATATAAATGGATAAAAGCTGTGCTCCTGACAAGTACATGACAATCTGTCGTATTTCTGGGAAGGTACATACTGTAAAGTACGTAACTACATCAGAGTGATACTCATGAGAAACACAACAGGAGTGTTACCTTGTTTTTTTCATTTAGTCTGAATGGTTTCTTTGCCTTTTAGTTTCTCCCCAGGTCTGTCATTGGCGATTTTGTCACCAGGCCAGGTGATATGCACCCGAAGCTCACTCCATCCACCAGCCCACTCCTACACGACCGTCTACACATAGGACAGAGACCACTGATTGGCTGAGATGTTGGCTGCCCTCCAGTGACAACTGTTCTTTGTCGGAGACATATGTCCCACTAACCTGACAAACCATGGCTGACTCACCTCGACTGTGACCATGACAGGGACAGCCGCCAGTCACCAAGGGTGGCAGAAAGATGTCCCCACTTTTTTTTTTTTTAAATTTGGCATCTCCAATCCCACCCGAATCTGGAATGCCCAATTGGTGAACTATGTACAAGGCTTGCTCGTATGCGACCCTTGCTCCCAATTCAGGAGAGTGAAGACAGTTCATGGCTCTCCTTCGAAGCACGCGCCTGTCAGCCTGCTGCTTCTTATACACTCATTGGTTGAATCTTCGCAAGTTCAGAACGAGGGCGGAGGATACCCGGACATGAACAGGCTTAGAATCTTCCTGACGAACGCCCATCTGGCCAACAGGAGGCGCTTGAGCAACGAACAAGGCAACTATTATTTTCCCTTCCCAGCAGTCCCTTCCCAATTTGCAACCCTGTAGCGCAATAGCCAATTGTGCGCTACTGTGAAAAAGCTGCCGGCCGGTACGGGGCAGGGATCGAACCCGCGACGTGATAGTCACTTCTGCTTCGCAGCGCAATGCTTTACCGAGTGAGCTATCCGGCAGCTTAGATGTCCCCACTAAAACAAGATTTTGCTCTGAGAGTTCAGGAACTCAAAAAATTTAAGTCAATTTGCGATGATTCCTGCAACACCTTCATTTACACACTTACAATAAATAATTATTCCAATCATCTCCCCAAAGCTGTTTTGTAAAGTCTGGCAGCAAGCTTCAGATTGTGGCCCCTGGTTCGATCATGAGCAACCTCTAATATTTGTAGTGAACGGCAGGCTGCCTCTTCCAATGGTACCCCTCTTGTATGAGGAAGCAAGATGTTTGTCACGCGCAAAATGCCTTGCTTTCAATCTGGACGAGTTATCCCACTACGGTTATATTGGACATAAAATGACAAAAACATCCATCTTCAGCGGAACATTCATTCTCAGGAGTAGAAGAATATTACAGGCTCCCCACATACAAACAGACACACACACACACACACACACACACACACACACACGCACACAAGCACAAACACCCATACTGTGCGTATTTGAGAAATGTCAGGGGAATGTCCAAATTCTAGAGAGGGAGGAACATTGACGATTCTCTGTACACACTGCTGTGGGCAAATTGTGGGCCCCCTGTGACGACTCAGGTTGGTCCAGCTTGCAGCACCCATACAAGATAAGCCCACCATACACACACATTAGTAGCTGGAGTGGGCTTTTGAACAATGCCTCCAAAGAATTAGGGGGTGCATCTCGTGCTGTTTTGTATACATAGAGGGTGGATTGTATTGTAATGGTCGGTGTGCTTTGTGGCAAGTCTTTCAGCTACAGACAGACCCTCTCCTGATGACTGAAATGCAGTACTGGGCAATGCCCGGCTCAATACTTCATTACATAAGAAAGCGCCAGGATTCACCACAGGGAGTCCTCAGCTTTGGTAACACATTCTAACACCAAGCAGATGTAAATCGCCCACCCTCGGCCTATATTCAAGCACATTATCACCCCTTGTCTTCAGCTGCTACTGCTAACTTCAAACATCTGGCCGTGTTTTGCCTTTAGCCGACGGGAAGTATTATGCAATAATCCCCACATGCAGTGTGTGCTCTGCAGGGGATGTGAATCTCTGGTCTTCATATCAAGAACCATCTGTTCTGCGATGCTGAAACCTATTGATCAATAAAAATGAAACGGCTCAACACTGCATCATCGCAACACACTCTTGTCAAGGGTGGTTTCCAAATTTGCATGTTCCATATCATCCCAAATTTTCAGAGATGGGACTGTAATAAGAAGCCAGAGAACAAAAACAGCATTTGCATACAGCTCCTATTGATTTCTGGGGTCAGGCTGTTTGAAATATTGCTGTCTGAATACTGCAAGAAATCTACAATGATATCCATCACATGTATTGGAGCCCTTGGTAAATTTTAGTTGAAAAGGGGATGAAAAATGTTGCTCCTGATAATCCTCGCTAACTTTTATTCAGAATATTACAAAAATCTAACCTCAATTTAAAGAAAATGATAAAAAGAAAACAATATTATTTTAAAAATAAATACGAGTGCCACAATCATTGACATGCCTTGGCAATCTGATTAGAAAAATGTGATAAAAGTATATTTCCATTCTTTTTGAAGATCAGGAAAACTTAAATGGTCTAGGATTAGGAATCTTAAATCATTACCCATTACTTCCTGTTCCCTTGGGGTACAAATAAGATGTGACATGTGGGCTAATTTCCCTTCATCTTGCACTACCTTGGTTAACATAAAAAAAATTATAGACATAACGTGCAACAGAAAATTGCGAAGTCTCACAAAAATGGTATTGGCTCAAATAAATTAAGGCATGTGACAATGTTAAATATCCGCAAGAAGGATGGTGCCAGTGATGAAGAAAACTCCAAGGACCAAATTTAGATCAGAAACTTTTTTTACATTCATCGAACATTATATTTCTGAAGTCAAAACTAAGCACAAGCAATGATATCTCCCTGCACTGCCCAATCCACTGAGACACCTGCTTATAATTCATGTCAATCTGACAGCGATTGAGTTGTGCTTTGTTGGGGTTTGATGACGTCTGGGTAATGAGACGAGCAGAAAAGAGGCAACAGAAACACGTTCGGAGATCTGTGAAACCGCAGGACAGAGCCCAGCCCCCACCTCTTTAGTGTCATAAATATTCATGAGCACATATGTCACAGCTCAGCCGGCCACTTCTTATGGAAGTGTTTACAGAAGGCCTTTAATTGGAGAGCCCAACTGGAAAGTAGGCTACAGTCAAAGGTGCCTGTCGCTGGCTGATTGGCACTTGGCCTGAAGAACGAGGGTGGCGTATGGACGTGTGTGAAAGCCAAGGACAGTTAATGAGAGACGTGTCCTGTGTTGTGCGCTGACGAGATCCATGAGGGTGCTTAGACGGGACGAGTTAATTTGACGCAGCAAAAAGGACGACACGATCCGGCTAATGGTATTCATGTCGTACGATGCTGTTAACACACCGAGATTATGCAGAAAGAGCACAGGGGATAACCCAGGTGCCCCAGTCTGAGTCTCACACAAAATGGCTCTGCATCTGGTCACAAAATCATCAGCACCATCTTAGTGGTTGCAAAAATCCCCCAAATTTCTTACTCACATCTATTCCCCGTATTGTCACTTTGAGTTCTCAGTCATCTCCCGTTTATATGAAGCTAAAATAAAGTTAATAAGTAAATTTAAAAAAAAAAAGAATGAATAAAAACACAGCAGACATTGAAGTACATCAAGAGGCAACACCTTTATTATTGAGGTTGGTAGGGCCTATTTATATGACAAAACTGAGTCATAATTAATCAAAAAATGTTTTCCTCCATAAAAAAATCCTGGGCCAATAAGAAAGTTCCTGGGCCTGGGCCCATATTCTATAGTGTGGCGCCGCTGCTATCTGTGGCTGCAGTATACGTTTTTCAGAGAGAACAGAAAGAACTTGCGATGTTTTACAGTCCAGGCCCAATAACAATTGTGGCTTGGTTACTACGCTGAACAGAATATAAATGCAACACTTATTGTGAGAAATTACCATGTTCAGAAAGTCACTGGACTTTCATTGAGTGTTGACAGATTGTATGACAATAGTGCAATATATTTTAATCACTGATTGAAACAGGCAAACAAGAATCTCACAACAGCATAGATGATAAAGGGGACGGGGTCTATTGTCTTAAATTGTACTAATCAATATTGGTACATCCGGCATAATCTGCTGCACTGCACATGTCCACTATTTGGATCATACCAAATGATAAATTGTGAATTGGCGGATGACTTCCCACTGCTCTTCAAGAGCTGCGCGGATTTGGCGGATACTGGCTGGAAGTGGGAACGGATGACAAACTGTTGTCATGTCCGAATATGGTGTTATTTTGACAGACGAGTGGTAGTACGACAGGTCACAGTATCTCATTGTGTCAAAATTATTTCACCATAAAACGTGTCTTTAAATAGCAACTTATTGTTGAAAAGTGGACATTAACAGCCCTTGCGACAGGCCTGAGCGACATTCCTGCATTGAGCAGGCCAATAGTGCACTCCCTGAGGTTTCAAGTCATCGGTGGCATTTTGAAAAATGGTGGAACTGGGACTTTTGGGGTGGCCTTTTATTGACCAGAGAACAGGGTGCACTTGGGCTGACCGTACCCGATTTCAATAGCTCTGGATCAGGCCCCACCTGTCTGATGGGCCAATTTTGACAAAGGGCATGAAAATGACAATGATATGGCGAAGGTGACTGAAATGCATACAGTAGCATACAACCTTGGTCACGTAATTAAACCCGACTAAATCAACCACAGAGTATTGAAAGACATAAACTGCTGTGTTTATATTTGTATACTCACGTTTATCATGAACATACGAAATAAAGTTCCAGATTGCACCGCAGTTGCGAGTAACCAGCTTTTCTACTTATTTGACTTGAGTCAAGGTTAGGAACTGTTTCCAGAACAAATAAAACCATCACATGGTTGACCTTGTTTAACTGCTCTTAACATCCAGTGCTATTGATCTTAAAAGGTCACTATGGCACATTATACCACCAGGTTCTAGAAGTAACATGTCACCAATGGAAGACAACAACAAGCAGAAAAAAATTGGGATGATTCATGAGGCTGTTTTTCTGCCGATTGCCAATATGTAAATAATTACTTCTTATGAGGCCCCATACTCAAGTCTGACTGTGAAGATCAGAAGTATTGCTGATTTTACCAGATGGATTAATGTGCGCATTAAAGGCCAGATATTTCACCAAACCCCTGGATTTTTAACAAACCTTCAGACAGAGGAACATAAACCAGCAGTACTACTGCCCTTGAGGGCCAGACTGTGTATGCCAACCCTAGCTGCCTCCTCTGACAAAAGCTCAACGATTTACAGACAGAAGTTGTCAAATGATTCTGGCTTGATTTCTTACCCAGCCTGAGTTATTGTGATTTGAGCTGCCATCTTGACTGTCCGCAAACTTACATGGACGCACTGTGGGTGAAGGAATCATCAAAGGATAAGACCCTGGTGTTTACCAACTCCACCAAACAAGAAGGGGCAAGAAGACTTTCAACAATAAAAGCTTGTTAGAGCAAAATGCTTCCCTGGGGCTGTCAGCTTTAAGTGAGCTCATAATTAATCCAGGGTGAGCGCTAATTAGCACCGCACGGTGCGCCAACATGCCCCTGCACCTGGCCTGCTGCTACATTCATCTTAGTGTTTAAACTGCATTTCCCACTCACTGAATCCATTTTCCTGAAGCTGGGTCCTCATGCCTATGTTGTGTTAGATAGGAAAGGGCACTTACTGGATGTACTGAAAACTTTGAATCAGGAAAGGAAGTTGCAATATGCTGCATTACGATTGCCCACGGAAAGACAATGTATATTTTCATGGCAATATCAAAATGAATCATTTTCACACCCAAAAAGAAGTTGCTTTGGAAGGGTGAAAGAACGGAACACAAAGATCCTTTGAAATCTCCAGATGACAGAAACCATACGGGATTTGAGAAGGATTTACAGTGTCTCAAGAGCTCCCACCCAAGCAAGCTAAGATTAACTTAGCAATTTAAGTTTATTACCTTTATATCAAGCGCATTTTTTCAAGCAGTTAGGAAGAGAATTGCCTTTAAATGAGATTACATAAAAAAATCCATTATAGTAGGTAATTGTTCCTCATTTGCCAGCTTAGCCTGTAATCTAAAATATTACAAACAAGAATTGCAAGAATAGTATAATATTATGATCAAACACTAGATCATTCAAACCTCTGTTTGAAATAAAGCTGTGAATTCTGTTTGCATGTTTTCAATAAAGAGAAATAGACAAGTTTTAATTGGATACGGTCAAACTTACGAAATGCAGTTATTTTAACTAAGGTTAGAATCTGATGCGGTGGACAAAAAAAGTCATTACCCGGCTTGCAAACTTACAGAAGTGAAAAACGCCACTGTTCGATGTCTCATTCTCACAAAGCTGAAGGGTACTCCTACAATACAGTCACGGTTGTAAACTTCCACAAACAACGTTCATCGTGGTGACTGGGCCGTGACGCCAGCTGTCATGAGAAATACTGCATCCATAACCAGGGACTATAATGTTTTCACCAGAGATGAATCGATTTGATTTGCCACAGTGAACTTAGACAACCGGAGAATCTGCCCTCGGACACAGACAGAGGTGAGTGTGTTTGGAGGCACGCTTTGACCTTGATTAAATTATTCCTCTCTGGTCTTTAGCAGACTCTGGTGTAACGCCCTGTTGTAATAAGTGCTTTAGGCTCTCCTGCCAATGCCACCCTTCCTTTCTCCCTCTGTCTCTCCCTTCTCCCCTCTCCTTTCTTCTCATTCTCCATCTTTCCACCTCCCCCCTTACGGTTGCATTCCTATAGGCTCTTGACAAGACATTAGTTCAAGATCGTATAATCTATATCGAGTATATTTAAAGGTATACCGAGTAGAATTTGCGTGTTGCTGTTTGTAAAGTTGGCCCTTCTTCTGCTGCTCAGCTACACCAGAGGTGCACGCCCCCTCACCATTATTCGAGCTGTGATCTTAGGTAGCTAGTGCAAACATAATTTTAGCTAATTAACTCAAAAGTACTCTTTATTTTGTTTTTAGACCAATGCTGTATATGACAACATTACTTATACCAGTTGTGCAATGTTTATAATGTCTATCCAACAGAAAACAGGCTAATTGTGTTCGCTATTGGCTGGGTCAAAGCAAACCCCAGATTTACTTGCATTTTTTGAACAGATTTTGTCTGCTTGGCATTTCGCCATGAGTGATCATTGAGAGAAAAAATTTTTGAGTCTATATTTATTTATTTATTTTAGGAAAATCTTTCTCTGTATGCCTTTAAAGGCTCAAGTTTTTTGGATATGTTCACTAGTAATGGCATTAGCACATTGACCGGGTCTACAGCTCATACCTTTTCACAGCACTGTAAGAGAACGGAGTTTGACTCTCTTTCTCAAAAATGTGTGGATTTGAGAAAAATACATGAAGAAATTGCAAGTAATCAGAAAATTTAAAGACAATCAAATTAATACGTTTTGTGAGAAGGTCCAGCGTCCAGTTTTTTCAAAAAAGATCAAGGGTGTGTTCGTGCCTCTTGCCCACTATTGGCTGGGAAAGCACCGACCCCCCCCATCTAACAGGGAGAATGTGGGTTGGACAGTGGATGGATGGCCACAACTGGGGACTAAGGAATTCAAATAACATTATCGCTGTTGGATTCTGATTGATGGGATTGAAAATGCGTAGAAGTGCAACCATTACTAAATTCGAGACACATTTTCTCCAAAGATTTACAATTCAAAGTTAAGGGGTATCAGAGAATATGGGGACAAAAAACATTCCAGAAAGCCACTGGAAAAAAAAAAGTTTGCTGCTATAACCATCGGCTGGAAAAACACCTTCCCTAAGCTTTGGCCAAAAACACAGATTATTCTGCTCAAGAGAGCAGTGTAGAGTCATAAATTGAAGAAAATGGGGCCTTTATTGCCTTGTTTAGTCACTGAAATTTAAGCCAGCTGTGCTTGCAGAGGATTGCACTTTGGCTCAGAGGCGGGACTGTTACACGAGGATTACAGAAGGTTTTACAACTGATCCATCCATATCAGACCAAAAAGCAAACAGTGTACATCATTATATGGAAACCAGACCATGCTAGCGCTAACTGTGGACTGGCAGCCCTATAGGAGACACACAGTCAGAGCAAGCACACCTTAGGGTTTTGACCATGAGCGACCATGAGTCTGCCTATAAATTTGCCGGAGAATTATCATCATACGAGCCAAGTAAGAGCGAGTCTGGCTTGAGAGCAGTGAGGTGAGAAGATGCAGTGGCTGGTGTACTTGCTTTCGAAGACGGCATGTGCTTGTTGATGATCAGTGTGGATGTGCATGCCGATGAACATGACTGGTGTCCAAAAATGATGGAGGCGGGGGGGCAATTAATTCTACATTTTGCACACAGACAACTGCATCTCCCAAGCAGTTTTCAATTTTTATTGCAGATATAAATAAAAAGCAGAGGTTAAGTTAAAAAAAAAAAGATCTGAATATTTTGGTGTTCCCTTGAGTAAAAGTGACCAAACCAGAATTTAGAATGACATTTGTGAACAGGAATGTAAATAATAAAAAACACAAACATATAAAAACCGAGGAAGCTCTGCCCATCTATACAACTGCATGTTTAACACAACCCCTAAAAATACAAAATTGGAGCGAACTAGAGATGCATTTAAGACAGCTGTTTTGACAACGTGTTAGCACAAGTTAAATTTACGAGACGTTGTAATGCCGTAAAAGATCAACAGTTTAGTTGAGCACACTGAAAGCTTCCATTTACATTGCCGGCAACCATCCCTGTTTAGTCTTCGAGTTAAACCCCCCATTTTCAGGATGCTGCGGGGAAAAGTTCTCAAAACTTCGGTTTCACGAAACTCATTGCTGTCTGCACCGGAATACTAATATTCCAACAGCACACTGTTACAGAATAAATTTTTATATTCAACACATTTCAACTGAAGAAAATATGAAAGGATTAGCGTGTCTGCACAAAAGACAAAGTCCATTATTCATGGAAAGCTACAAGATCCGATAAACTGACACTTCTTTCTAAAGAGAAAACTGGAAATTTACTCATCTAAATCTGTTTGCCATCAGAATGACAAACTACCTGATATTAAAGATGAAGTCTGAAGTTCTTTTTCTGCTCGTTCCAGTCACTTCCAGCCCAGTCAAGTAATCACTTTGTGACTCCGCATGAAAAAATATTATTTTCTGCTAATTTAAGAAAGGGAATCACAAATTTTTTTTTAAATGAGCCAGAGGACTTATTGAAATAAATTCAAGAGAAAAGTCAAAGGTAAAAGCGTGATTGGGAAACCCGGAGGAGTCGACATTCCCGGGTCCACAGACGGTTACACAGAAGTAAGTATAAATAAAGCTTGAGAATGTGGCGCGGCTCCAGACAGGTGATGTCATTAGGTGAGCCTTGCAGAGTCCTCGAGGGTCCCTGACGGAAGACACAGCAGCGTCGCCATTCCCATTGCTCCAGGAGTGACGGTACATGGGAAATGCACCCACGAGCATGACTCATTCAGATTATGCTCACCTTATCCAAAAATTGGCATGCAAGAACTTTGTTTTCGATCTCACAAAGATGAGGACACAGCATGTTTACATTTCATTGTGCCCTGGCCCCTAAATTACCCTTGAATTTGGTAAATAGTTTCCTGTCAATACATTATATTCACTGCAAAAGAACATATTCATTTTAAACTCACCCGGGGTGTAAGGCGGGTGGGTGTATGCAGACGGTATAAGAGCTGGGTAAAGGAGGGGTGACTCTGTTACCGTGGGCTTGGGGGTAATTGACTAATATCATGAACTAGGGGCATAGCATCCAACAACCACCCCCCCCCTTAATCTCTGCTTGTGACTCAGACAAGCTCTCAGAGATGAAGGAGAGTCCTATGATCACAAGCACATACACATACACATGTTCACACACACAAACACCCAGCAGCGGCCTCACCTCCGTTCTTTCCGATCTGCCTGAAGCTCCTCCAGAAGAGTCGGATGAAGGAGGCCCTGTTGTGAGCTGTGGCTTTGACGTAAGAGAACTCCCGGAACAGCACATGGTTACCAGTCCGCACGCTGCTAAAGCTATGCAAAAACAGAGGAAATTGCGTTGCATCACATCCTGTGGGAGATCAAAATTAGACCTCATGTTTATCCATATTAAATGCAATACTACAAATACGCATAATGAGAACAGACACTTCGAATAGTACAGCCCCAAAAGCGAGGACTACTGACAAATGGACGAATCCATTTCACAGATTACAAGATTTGTGATCGAACACCAGCTCACACCTGAAGTTTAAAACTCTAACCCTCTGACCCTCCGGATCTCTCCATGCAAATCTAGTAAATTTGTCCACCAAGTTCTACCTCAAGTTAAATTTCACATTTTCGTTTACGCAAGTTACATTAGAGTCAAATGTTCCATGCTTGTTTACAGAGTGCAAAGGAAAGCAAGAAAAGGTTCAAAATTGACAAGTATTATGCAAATCGCTTTTGGGGCGCTTGCAATTTCTGCGGTTCACGAAAACAGAGGCAGTTCCGACAGCTTGATTTCACAAACAGCCAGTATGGCTGAAAACAGCAGGTTTGTGCGCATTGAATTTCTGAGGACACTTCGGCTCTTTGGAAGATGCGTGGCGTCGATGCTCCACAATCAATATCACATTCAGAGGAGGCGCTTTCCCTGATTGTCCCTTTTCAAACCTTCAGAAAACCATCAGGAACTGTTACCCAAAATTGCCTGTTTGAACCCAGCAATTGGAGTGGCTTCTCAGTCAAAGGCTGCAGAAACACGGGCAAGATCGACAAAAAGGGTTGTTAATAGGCCCCGGGAAATATGCGTAAGGGAGAAAACGATTCTGGTGGACTGCGATTTTACACCAGGTAGTTATCTGAACTGGCAAAGCACTTGAGGAACAAAGAAGTAAATTGCGTCAGCACTAACATTTCAGCAGTGCGCATTATTTGTGATTGCAGCTGGACTCATTTTCCTCTCTTTAGCACACTCTGGATGCACAGCACGTTCAGCAAAGCCACTCTTCTCGCCAGCGTTGGGTATTATTTGACAAATTTGAAAAGAGGTGTGCATTAATCTGGTTACCCACGAGTGTGTGCGCTTGCCTGTTTCATCAGTATTGAATGTTCCAACATCACAGGGTCTCCAAACCCCCTTTTTCGGACGGTGTGAGAGATTTGCCTGTAGATTGAGAGGATACTTTGAGCTTTCTGGAGTGTTTTAAAGGCATTTCAAAGCTCCCAAGGGAAATGCTCTGCCAACAGCGGTGTTTCACTCTGCTACTTGTGGGTTTTTTTTTTTTTTTAAACCAAAGGAAGGGCATTACATTCAACACATTACAACCATCTAGTACTTCACAGACACAGACCTGTCCCCACCAGAATCCAAGGTTTTAGAAGCTACATTTTACGTATGAAGACAAAGGATGAACCAGCAGGGCTGAAGCACATTACAGCACCCATTCAACAAGAGTCAGGCATTCACCCAGTTCATCACACCTTAAACGCACGCCATTCAAGAACACACTCAAATCTGCCATCAATTTAAAGTTTAAATTGGACCCAGGTCAGAATTTGAATCAAGGGTGTTCTTGTTATTTGGAGACAGTGCTGCCCATTGCAGCACCATACTACCCTCTGGTACTGAGACTAGAATAAAGACAAACCAATCCGGGGCGACAAGTTACTAGAACACAAGATCCAAAGGCTCACGAACCTTTTTTTACAATCAATCATTTTAGCTCCTTTTCTTATTGTATGCAAGAACACAGCCAAATAACACCACAATAAATACTTCCACCACATTTAGTGCATGATATTTTAAAATGTCAGATCTGATGAAGTTTGTTTGTCAAGAATGGATATTGGATGGATGAATGAATGAATGGATGCAAGAATGGATGGATAAAGGCAATAAATTTCAAAACTGAACGAGCAGTCTGTGAAATCAGTGGTAGCTTACTCTGAAGCCCCATAAACCTCACTGCCCGTGCACAGGATCAGGCCCCTGGGTCAGTCCATATAAAATTGTCCAAATCTGAAAAAAGTTCCCACCAGACCCCCTTGAAATAAGCTGATTTTTATAGTACAATAACTTCAGTATATTTAATGAATCCTTGCCAACTACTACTTTGCTCCTGTAAATGTTTTACAGGCTCTAAAGGTACATGGACGTAGGTCAAAATTTCTCGGGTCATTTTTTTCCCAGCATTTTTGAGCCCTCATAACTTATTGTGTATTAAAGATGGCCAAATAAAATTTTCAGAGCTGAAAGACATATTGGAGCACTGAAAAAAACTGCAATTACATCAACTGTAAGACCATTCTAGGTGTCACAATCTTAAGCCAAAATCAGGATTTTCTTCAACGAGCTTTTTTCTCTATCCGACTTCAAGCTTCAATATCATGGGAACTACAAAAGTTTTCAATAGCAACACTGCAATTTTAATAACTATGTAACAAATATTGGAACCATGGATGTGTTGTGAGTTTTCCTGTACTTCACCAGAAAAAACTTTCTTAACTGTCACTGCTGTTTCCCCCCCCAAAAAACCACTTAAAATATTGACTCACTGGACCACCAAACACACTTCCACAGTGCTACTGCCCACCCTGGATAACATCGAGCCCAGACAAGTCAGAGGTGCTTTTAGACAAAGTTGATGTACGGCTTTGGTATCATAATAAAGCATTAGCTTGCATCTGTGAATGTAGCAGCAAATGTTGTAGACCGACAAAAGTTTACTAAAGTATTTTGATACTCATTACAGTTACAAGATGGTTTTTAGGACAGTGTTGTATAAGGGATCGGAGATCACTTGCATTCAGAAGTGGTTTTCAGCCTTCGCCTTCACACACCATGATTCAACCGGATTTCTCCCATCGATAAATTAAGCATGGTAAAGGGTGAAATGACTAAAATCCAATTTATCTTTGGGGGACTCTGTTCTCAAATCAGATTTGAAATAAATCTAAATTTTTAGTAAACACTAAATTCAGGAGTTAAAGCATCAAGTTATGTACTGTTGTGGTGTTTTCAACATAACAGGGAGAATGGACTTCACAAATCACTTCTTCATGATTTTAGTCTTATTTCCATAATGTGCCAAATTTTTCAGAAATCTGGTGGTAATAAAAAGCAGCCTTGAGCTGAAAACATGATATTGTGGATCAGGTTGCTGGTCCACGGCCAGACACTCTTGGTTACAGTGACTGAAACATTGCGATGTATGATTCACTCGCACCATTGCTGGTACCAGTAGCTCACTTGACCTTGGTCTAGGAAAGTCAGACTTAAAATTTACCAAAACCAGACACCAATGACTCATACCCACAGATGAAACTGGGCAGCTTGAATCTTGATTACAATAGGGGTTCTGTCAAATTTAATCTGGGACTGCGGAGTAAGAGGATGCGTCTCCTGGAATGGATACTACTCCCTTGTCAGCTGAGGGACACTGAGCATTGGGCGTGCTCATTGGAATTACAGATGCCTTCGATATGCCACATTTCAAGCTTGTCTGAAATACCGGACAGTTTAACGACTTTGAGGGTCTGTTTCCTCCAAAAATCCATAATGTTCCTCTAATCGTCTCATACCTTCATGCCTCCTGATGCATTCAGCTGAAAGAGGTACTTTCACTACAAAAATGCGGTCTTTCGACAGCAGCCTGTTGCCAGAAACATAACTTTAGGAGTTAGGATTTTTTTTAGAGAAATGGTTTTCTAGAACTCTCTGGTGCTGAGCGTGGCCTTGCATGTGTACATAATTCTGAGCCATTCAGCTAATATTGGAGAAGCCATAAAGTCAAAAGGTAAAGGTGACATTGGAAAGGTCATAGGTCAGAGAGTAAACATGGTGCCACGCATTTCCTCCTCCCATTAACTTAACCAGGTAATTCTATTAATTGTCCATACCTCCCAGCTGAAGAAATGTGCTATTAATACTCAAATCTAGGCACATGGAATATGGTTCTGGGGAGGGATTTTACCTCCTAAAGTTAAATTCTGGAAAAAATACGCTGACTGAAATAAACCAGCAGTAGGCGGCTTCATCATGACCAGAGCAGGTTTGGGGATTCTGCCCCACAGATGCAGCACTGTTTATTTTAGTTTCAGTTTCTACTCCCCTGTCAGAACTTCTGCTCACACAAGCTACAGATCCAAAACATTCATGACGTCAAACTGCAAAGTCTGATTTCCAAACCATCGCTTTGGCATGTGTTCGCACAGTTTAAACCTTGAAGCGCTAAATGCAGCTATTGTTGCTCAATGATGTACAATATTGAAATCAAAGCTGTTGAAAACCCATCATTTATTTCAGCGCTCTAAAGGTTAATGTTCAAGAAGTGAAATGAATGGTTCAGTGCTCATTTACATGTTGAACAGTCAATCATCCGCTTACTAAAAACGTAATTTGGACGCACGAATCACAGTGCCAACAGGCTCCTTTGTCTGTGAGCAGTCCCAATCAAAATTATTCTGTCAACTTTTCATCTACTCTCATAGGTTGAAATGTGTGTTTTTTTTTTTTTAAGTTGGTGGTCATGGC
This sequence comes from Gymnothorax javanicus, assembly GCA_029692085.1. Taxonomy (NCBI): domain Eukaryota; kingdom Metazoa; phylum Chordata; class Actinopteri; order Anguilliformes; family Muraenidae; genus Gymnothorax; species Gymnothorax javanicus. Next base: position 14,421,224 of record CM056207.1, on the reverse strand, counting down.
ATATAATGGTAAAAGCCTTGAATGTGCTTTGATCAAATGTGTCCAGTACATAGTAACCTAACCTTCATAAGCAGGGGCCTATCAGGACTGGCTTCAGGGTCTTTGTGCCCGCTCTCCAGACAAAGTCTCTCAGAGTGTCAATATGATACCGATATAAACACCCAGGTCCTTTGTGCTGAGGAATTTGCTTGTCACTCTCAATGAGGCCTCTGGTCAAGTGCTAATAGGAGGTCCGTAAAGAAACCACTGAGGTAGTTTCGGCAAGGTTACACCTCAAGTTCATCTGAGAAATGTAGCCTCAGGCCAACGGTAACAAAAGTCATTAGCAAAAAGAACACTAGAAGCAGTATATAATGTAAGCAATTCTTGCACCGTATAACTAATCACCAGTAATCTCTGTTTTTAACCTCTTACGCTTGTATAATTACTGACTCACGGCAAAAGCAACACAATCAAATCAAATTCAAGCTACAGCGAGATACATTCTACTGATGAATGATTCTGATTTTATATACAACTGGTCCTCAGCAATACATCCAACAAATCTGAAGTTGATTGGTTGAGCAAGATATGCGTAGGACACACATGCTTACACACAGAGGCATAATTTCCTTGTTTTATAATATGATTCGGTCAAAAGTCCACAAGAATGATTGAAGATCCTTAGCAAACAATAATCCATTTTACTTTTTATGGTGAGTATTTGCTATAATTATAGATAATTTCATTTCCCATCAAGGAACAAATGCTGCTGATTACTTCTAATCACCATTGCAAATAAACAGTTGCCATCAATTCATCCCTCCATATTCTCCCCTGCTGATTCCTGGTCAAGGTCATGGTGAGACTGCATCTAAGAGGCAGGAATACACCCTAGACAGGTCATCAATCCACAGCAGGGCCACATATTATTCAATCACACGCTCATTCTAATGGGCAACTGGAGTGTGGAATAAGACTCTGGATTGATTGAGGGCACAACAGTATCCGGATTAAACACAGAAAAGCCTTTGGTCAAACTCTTTTCCCCAAGGCAAAATTTCTATTCTCTGCACCAGTGTGCAGATTCATGGGCTCATTTTCTGAATGTGTATCGTGTTAGAACGTTTTGCAATTGGGTGCATGTCTTCTAGTATTACCATAACAGTGAATGCTAATCAGGTAAATTATTTGCGAGACTGGAACACTGTCAGAAATACTGTCCTGACCAGTTATGTATCATTTCATTGTTCAGCATTGCTTCAAATACGTAAAGTTTTTGTGTGAAGCACTTTGAGCTGCACTTGCACCTTGCTTCAATGCTGAGCACTGCCAAGGTCTCCCTGCCCCTCTAACCCAACTAGAGCAGGAGCTGGGGCGAAATCAGTGCGGCGATCTCTACTTTGGGTGAGTTTGTTCTGTTTTTCTAAACAGACGAGGCCTAATTGCCACTTCAGATATATATCTGCACACCTGCAGTCACCAGTCCATTCTGCTGTTTCTCCTTACGCCGCGACCCCGAAAGGCATCATTCCCACCCATTCTGCTGCATCTCAAACTTCTTAAAGATCTAGAAAGTGAACTAGGCGTATGGCTTTCCATGTTATGTTTTAAATATGAAAAAAAAGGCCTATATTTGGGTTCATATGCAGACGATATTAAATACAGTATTCTGACGTTATCTACCAAAGCAGGCAATTGAAAAGCCAAATTTGCTTCAATGTACCCGAAAAACAAATGATAGCCAAGGAGCTCATACGAAGTGTTTATATTATCTCGTGTGTTAATATGAAAATAGCGACCTAAACACATCCTCTCTTACCAGAAACCACAAATGTTGCATTTTCCCCACAATTCTTTGCTGTGACATCATCTAAATCAATTCAAAGTTTTGTATGAATTTCCGACCTGCAATTCTGAGATCAAAGACCATTCGTTTCGGTTTTTACTCAACTCAAAACTTAACAAGTTCCCAGTTGTCTTGAAAATCAACATCAGCTCCTCAAGTTCTGCTCAGTCTCCTGAAAACACACTCCCTCAGCACCATGTTTCTTTGTTCCCAAGGCTCCAGCTTGCTACGTATGAAATATTTGATACAAAGCACAACAATATTTATACTATTTATAGACTGTATAAAGCACCCTCACCATCATTGCTAACCAGAGGGTTCTTGTAAACATGCAGTTAAACCTGATTGCCCAATAGTTCTGATGCATCTGCAAAATTAGACTGCACTGCGGGGGATAACTGACAAGTAACTGAAAAATGATGGATGACCTACCAGGCTGAACAAATATACATAACTGTGGTGCGTGATTACAACACTTAGTACAGCTGTATTGTGTGTAACTTGCTTAGCAGATGCCCTCATCTGTAAACACACATAACAGTCTGCTTTCTCATTTATTCACTTGTGAATAAAATAATTCTGGATCAAGGCTATGGCAGCTGTGCCCCATCTGGGATCCAAACCTGGGATTTTACATATCCCTGCCCTGCCACATCATCACTGAAACTGACTCAAACAGCCAATTTATACTTTGAAATTGTAAGATCACAAGTAAGCGATTATGATGTTCTTAACACTTTCCCTACCATTGACAAGTTTTTCAGCCAAGCAGCATTTTCACTGTTATATGGAAGCCAGAACTGTAATAAATCTTCTGAAGAAAAAAAAAAAAAAACAGGTCAAACGAACAATAGTAAGGTCCGTGCTGGTGCACCTCGCAAACATATGTAAACATGGAAATTACTTTTTCCCCGGGCAAGTTCCATGATCACGAGCCTTTTCTCAAGCTGTGATGAATCATCTCGATACATGCAGAGAGTTTGAGAACAAAGCAGCAGGTAAATGTTGAATAACATCCACATGCTTTTCTCAGCTTTTTGACTGGATTTATTTATTTATTGATTTTTTTTTTGAAGAAAATGACCAGCATTAAAGCGTTTGTAAAAATACAACAAATTGGGCAAGAATGAAATGGTTTCTTATGTCTTAAACTAAAAGCTCAGTTCTTTTGCTTTGCATATGAACAGATTTGAATATTCTGGGGGTGTTGAAAGATCAGTTAATATGATCAAAAATGCTGGCAGTGGCTGGCAACTTGAAAAAAAAAATGCTCTGGTGAGGAAAGTGTTAACATCAGCCGATTATTCTGCTGAGGCAATAATCAAGTACCTGCCAACTGAAAGTTAAGTTTGAGAACTTGGTTACCAAATACAATTATCTTCTGATGGAAAAATTTAAAAATCCTACTCTTAGAAGTTTAAGAGCCAAATTATGCCATTAAAAAAAATCACACAAATAAATATTGGCAATTACAAATAGGTCTAAGTAAGGTCTGCAGGACCTCGTGGAAGATGTACTATCTCATTTGGTAAGTGACGCGTTCCTGCAAGAGTTATGCCACTGAAACTTCCCACAGGACCCATTTAAAGCTGCGTCACAATTTCCTGATAAAGAAAATTGCCACAAAATGAAAAGAAAAAGAAAAATTCAACCACTTTGGACAACAGAGCAGGTATCTGGAACAAAGAAACCTAACCCACTTTAATCCCATGAGTCCAGTGCTTCAGAACACCCAACCTTATCTTAAATACTAGGTGGCCTGAAATACATAGACCCTGATAACTGCAACTATCAGGACATATTAACCAGTTTTTAAATAACAGCTGTGAAATGATAATTTATGATTAATTCTCAGGGGAAAATACTTTGGACTGATCAGAATATCCTAATCACATCCCAAAAAGTCAATTCTTACAACAAATCAACTTGTGAAATGGTATACAGTACTGTCAAAGAGTTTTTTTGTCAAACTGAGGTGAAGATTTGAAGGCTTGAAGGTGAAGCTTTGTCAAAAAAAAAAAAAAAAATCATGAAATGAAAAGTTCCTAAAAATTGAAAAAATGCACTAAAGAGCTGTGATCTGTAAAAAATTAAGTCAAATCAATAATCAGAGTGACAACCCTTTGCCCAAAAATTATGAGCACCGTTCTGCAGTTTCATTTGCATCTACACACCCAGGTAATCCTAGACATGTTGAGATAACGACTCTTTCAAGGCTATATTATTTGTATCAGCTGTATTTAATTAATGAAATCCAAAACATTTTTGTCAAATTGTTTGATTAACTCCTGGTGTCCCACCTTTACATTTTATCACCATCAGCAACACTGATGTGCAAAACAAAAAACAAACATCTAAGATTAAACATAATTATAAATAAATAAAAATCTATGGTGCATTAAACTTTTGTACAGTACTTTACATCATGAATTAGAACAGTATCATATTTGTGCTTTATAATGAGGAGAGGTCGGCCATAAGGTTTTAGTTCCTTGGGAGAAACTTACAGACACAGGCCACAGGCAGGACAGTACTCCGAGAGCTCAACAGGCAGCTGTATCAGCACAGAGCTGTTCTCATATGCTACAGCATTCGCTCAACACCCCACTGAGGACAGCAAACCAGCAAAACCCTCTATGAGGTGAGACAGATTGGCATAAAGTGATTCCATGGCAAAATGTAACAAAAGCTTAACCATTTTTATCTTGGCAACTGCCTGAAATAGGAAGGGAGACAGAAAAGAAATCACTTCCAAAAACAATCTCTGGCTGGTCCAGTGGAAATACATACAGGTGCCGACCTTCTGACACTGTAAACTCTGCTATTCTGAAAGCAAATTTAGCTGACCAGCATATGTGGGACTATGTGATTTTGCACGTGTGCTTATGCAACAGTGGCAGCTGGTCAGCTAAAAATAGGGAGGTTCTGTGGCTCTTCCTTCATCTAATGATTGGTCTTGACCTGTTTTCAATTATGTTTTTTTAAATCAAGATAATATGAATTCTGAAAATAGTAAACCCATCAGGTGCGGCCGGTTCCCCTCATTTAAGAAAAGATGAGAAATATAACACTTCATTTCAGCACGGAATTGCATTTCAGTCAACATCATTCACTTGTGGATACTTCATTCTAATCTTCATTTTCTTTGTTGTAATTTAAACAATCATGAAGCATGGGATAGATAGCCTGCAATGCAGGATGTGCAAAGACCAAATGGGGAAGTAAAGAGAGCAATTAATCTTTTTTTTTATTTCTAAAGTGAATAAACATTTTTCAAATAAACATTTGAATTCACTGGCGTATTTAATCGCTGCAACACTGCGTTGAGAGGAAAGCCATATGTTTACTTGCTGATGAATTTTCTATTCATGGGAAAACTTCTCAATCAAGGGAAATGACTGAATTGTTTTTTTTTGTGTTTTATTTTCATACTCCTTACCACATGGTCTGTAAAAGCTCTAAAAACTGTTTGCATCATCATACTAACACAAAAAATCAGTGGCGGAAGCCACAGCAGCCAAGGCGAATCCATATCCCCGAAAACCCCATTTTGGGGATGTTACTATTAGGAAATAACAATGACATTTGAAGGGTTTTGAGGGAAACAAGATGTATCCCGTTTCCCATCATGGGATAAGTCTGGATGCCCTGAAACGCTTGATTTAGACTTCATTGCCACTAGACAGATTCTCTTTCACTCAAAATGCAAACTAAGTGCAATGATCAAGGTTCAAAGAACACTAATTACTCCAAATCAGTAGTTAAGGCCGTGAGGTATCAGGGGAGGTCACAGTCAAACAGCCAGTCTAAAGAAAAGTGCCAACAGTTTGTGTTGGAAGAGGGCCAAAATCAGCAAAATTACTTAATCCTTAAATTATATAGAAAAAGAAAATACAAAGTAAGCAAATGTTAAACTACTTTTATCTGTTTCGTCTGCAGTTACTTGTACTTTTAAAGCAACTCATCAGCACCAGTAAAACAACAGGACGGCTGGATTTGCAGAAGCTCCTCTGCTGAAGCTCATCTTTTCTTTGCGTCTCTCATTTTCTGTTTGCAATCTTATGAACAAAACGGTGACCAGTTTAATCCCAGACGACATGGCTAAGAAATGCTCTTAAACATGCTCAGCTATAGAATGCTAGTATTGGACAGGTCAGTGTTTATGTAAAAGCCCATTCCCGCCGAACTAGTCTTATTCGGGTTCCACCCCATCCTAGAGATGTGTCACTGTAGGGAAGAGAGAGCCATTTATTGATCCAGGCTGTTTTGAAAAGGACCATTAATTTTTAATTCACCTTGCAGACATTGTAATTCGGTTTAGTGCTGTGGCCTTCTTGTTTTTTAAAATTGACTGCAGAAAGACAGAGAGCACTCCTTCCTGCTGAACTGAATGGTTTAATGGAACTTACAGGTTGTGCGTGATTTATAATAAAGGTATGCATTTTGCCTTTTATTTCTCCAAGGCCCTCACAGCTGCTTAATATCTTTTAAGTTTTCTGTTGGTGTGACATGCTGTATTTGCTCATCTCCGTCTGAGAGGCAGATTTTAGACCAGATTAATTATATTGTATTAAAGTTAACTGCCGTTTGAGTGATGAATGTCTGCACTCTCATCAGCAACTGAGTGTGTAAATCACTGCTTAGAGGTACTGGTTTAGCTTCAGTGCCATGAAATCTAGAAGTAATTACACAATACAATGTTTCAGGCAAGCAGAACATGGTACTGCTGTTGATACAGTAAACTTCATAATGTTAGGAATCAAGACTTTTTTTTTCCTTCATGTTTCCTTTTTCTTTTCTGCATCGTATAATTGTAATCACATGTACCTTAACCTTGAATGCAGTCTCTGAGCATTTTTGTTTCAACAAGTAAAATTCACAGCAGTTGGAATAAAATATTTTTACCACCTTTAATTAAATGATTTCGAAATGTGATTTTGTTCTTGATAGATAAAGTGTCTGAATACAAAATTAATCCAACTTTTTGGGCAACAGTGTACAACGTACTTACTGAGTTAACAATTGCATGCTTTCGAACTACATTGCTAGTGTAGCGCTAGTGAAGACACCACAAAGAAAAATAGTCTTAACATCTATAAGACCTTTTCCACTGGTCTGTAGCATAAGGAAAAAATCTGCCCTACTTTTGACAAAATGAAGCAAGTGACATACATGTCTATGTAACTTGCCTCCTTTTGTCAAAGTTGGGCAGAATAGCAAAATGAAGTTGAAAAATGTCTTCATTTTTAAGGTCTGATACTCCAGCTTTTTGTGTGTTGGTCCTTAGGAAGACCAGGGATGCCTTGAGATCAAGTAATGTGTATAATTTCTCACCAGACCTGGAAGGGGAAGGTAGAAGGAAAATGAAAAACAACTAAAACAGCCTGTTTTGATTTAAGGCCAAGTCTTGCAGAAACATTTTTAAAGCCCTGAAATCAATACGAACTGTAAATATGAATTATTCAGCTACTCGTGACAGAGCATGCTGTATTATTGAAATAAATCAAACTTACTACTCTGCAAAGTATCGAACTATGCCAAACTGGATATACTCCTCCCTGTGATCCAACAGTTGGTTGACTGCATCCTCCAGGTAGAAGAGCACATTCTTCTTTGCTAGGAGAGAGAAGATAAGTGGGCATAAGGGACAACGAACTACACTAGAGAAAGGTCAGAAATTAACCAGCAATTAGACACCAGGCCCGCTATGACAAGTCTAATTGAGCTTGACAGATTTGGAAAACTGCTGTGATGTGTCGACTTGAAAATGAAGAGCACACATTCCGGTTAATTTCAGTTCTAATGCTATTTTGGCATCAATGGCCCGTACATTCAACGGACCAAAAATAACACCACATAAAAACATACAACAGAATTACGCCTCTCAGAGGGAAACACCAGTCTGTTGACATTAGTTTGGGCCTGAAGCAATGGAATTGGATACAGGCTTTACAAAGACGGAAAGCTACATTCTAAAAACATAAGTACACCTCCTTCCCCTGGGGACATGCTTTCTCAGCTGGTTTATAGCAAAAGTAGCCTTTTATGATGAGCAGAGCTGAAACATTGCAGTCATCCTGGGTCACATTCATATTCATACTTTACAGTACTACATGGTCTCCTTCACAGATATTTTTCACTTCCACACACAGAGTTAACACTCCACTCTTAAAATGATAGGCTATTATATTATGATGCCAAAGTTTAATCAGCCCACTAATTGATTCGACATCATCACGCAACTCATCATGATACTCTTTTGAGATTTTGAAGCTCACAAAATTTCATTGTTTTCTCTAATCTTAAGCATGGAACAGCCACATCTTGTCCTCATCCAATTTAATAACTGACAGAGCTTGATTCCACGAAACCCTAAAATTAATCCGTTGTGAGAACCTGGTAGTACAATTCGTCAAAATATATACTCGGGGGCTTGACAAAAGAACAGTAAAATGGTCTATAAATGCAAATGCTTTCCATGTCTTTCATTGTCCGATAAACAAACTATTCAAGGGTAACCATCAAAATCAGAAGAGCTCTTTGATTATAGAATCTAAACACAGACCTTTGTTTTTCACTCTCCAAAAGTTTGCAGAGTAAAGAAAGCCAACAACAACTTAACCAAGATGAAAGAAAAATGTGAATGGTGTATTTAGAGCTGATTGTTCTGCACCTGTATGTGTTTTCCTTCAAAGTAAATGGTTTCAGACTTGCATAAAGGAACCGCATCACCTTTTGAGAGCAGCATATGAGAAAAGAAGACAGCATGTCAGAGGGCGGAGACAGAAACCTGTCTAGTACACATTTCGCTAAAACCAAGGTGCGGTTAGAGCGCCAAAAACAGCACAAGCCTGAAACTCGGTCTGTTCAATACAATTTGATGGACATACCATGAATAGCAGCTTAAAGACAACTACAGCACCTGCGCTGTTTTGAGTAATAAGGAAAACAGAAACCCCTTCAAATTAGACTATTCAAAAGGGTCTAAACATTATGTCATGAGGACGACAAAAATCTATTGTAAGAAGATACACTAACAATGGGTGAGGATTGGGTTTGAGCAAAAGCTACCATTTCCATAAATCTTTCCTCACTCCGCTTTAGGGCAAAGTGTTGATACTCTTCTCCTGTGTAACTTGGCAGACGGTCCAAAAGGCTGTCTGTCCTAATGATGCAACAGAAACCATTTCCAGAAGTGGTTCACTGTTGCTGATCATGCAGATATCAAGGTCTTGCACGCTTAATCATGACTTTATACTTTCTGATAACATCTCCCTGATCCCCAAAATGGCAAAGACAATCTCTCCAAGAAAGGTCAAGCTCTGTGCCGGAGCAATGACTATCTTACATCATCTCTGAATTTCTTGGTTCTTGTTTAAAGTATTATGGTTTATCACTCCTTCCGTTGGAGTTTCCCCTACAAATTCTGTGGTCTCCCCTTCCTTGGAAAAATTTGATACAAGATCTTTGGCAGATGATCCAGCTGCCTGTAGGGACTCCTTCTTTATTGTACGATTTCAGCTTTTGATAGCGACAAGAGAACTTAATCTCCTCCCTTACGGGCAGAGAGGAGGCATGCAAACAAACCTGAGATCTTGGAGAATGAAAGCATTGACAGTGACTTTGAAAGCGATACGTCACCTTTGGTATGGGCTGGACCCACAGAGCGACATCTGTCATCATCACACAGAAGTGTCAGTGTGAAAATCGCCAAAATTGCCTCCAGGTGATACTGGAGCAAGTGGTATGGGGCACCTTGAAAATTTGCACATTGCAATAAGTGCAAGTTTAACCAATCAACTTTCTCAGAGACAGGTTCTCTCGTCTCACAAGATAGCATCAGCCAAAAACTGCAGGGGAAATTCCCAAACAAGATATACATATGAGGTTACCACATTCCACCAAGACTTTCACCACAGTAATTTGATATCTTAGAATTCCATCACACGAAAGCAGAGTTTCACCATAAAGTAAGTAGATACCTTAAAGCACAGTTTCATCATCAAGCTGCACCATACAGTAAATTCATGTTAGAGCTTCATCATTAAGTTAGCTTTCATCAAGTTATTTACTGGCATTCAGTAACTTGATGCTTTATATATTCAAAGTAGCTAGCAGACCCTCTTGAAACCATACCTGCACATTACAGATTTTAACAATTCTAGTGCGTGCATTTTCATCGTCTCCAAAATACCATAAATACACCAGTGATCCATGAAGACTGTCTCCTGCGCCAGTTTGCACGTCAATTCAGAGATTATTAAGCAGTGAATTGAGGTCATTTGTATTCATTCCAAGGTGTTTTTTCACCATTTTCCCCATAAGCCATGACCATGGGGTCTTGGGTCACTCTACATTAAATGGGTCAGTATCATGTGGCACAATTAAATCCACAAAAACTAATCAAAACAATAAGACATCATTTTCTTCCCAATTGCTACCCTTTGATATTTAATTCAAGACATTCATAAGATAAAACTAACTCAGTCAATAAAAATAGGCCTTCACAGAAGTCCTGAAATTGTAACACATTAAATGACACATCATTTTACAACCCCTTACGCAGGTCTTGGCACTTTGCTGGTCTGGAGTATTTAAGTGTGGGTTATCAAAATGCCAAGAGGGAAAGACATCAGCAATCATCTTTGAGAGGCAACTGTTGCTGCCCATGTATCCGGGAAGGGTTATAAGGCCATTTACAAACAATTTAAAGTCCATCATTCTACAAGTGAGGAAGATTATTCACAAGTGGAAAACATACACGACAGTTGCAGATCTTCCCAGGAGTGGATGTCCCAGCAAATTCACCCCAAGGTCAGACCGCGCAATGCTCAGAGAATCGCACAAAACCCAAGAACTACATCTAGGACTCTACAGGCCTCAGTTAGCATGTTAAATGTTCAAGTTCACGACAGTATAAGTCAAAAAAGACTGAATAAGTATGGCTTGTTTGGAAGGGTTGCCAGGAGAAAGCCATAATGCACAGCGCCACATTTGGCGCAGACCAAACACAGCGCATCAACACAAACACCTCATGCCAACTGTCAAGTGATGGAGGGGTGATAGTTTGGGCTTGTTTTGCAGCCATAGGACCTGGGCATCTAGCAGTCATTGAGTAGACCATGAACTTCTCTGTGTATCAAAGTATTAGCCCACCAGCAAATCTACGACAGAATGGCCGGAAAAGAAAAAAAATCAAGGTTGCAATGGCCGGGGCGCCCCGGTGGCTCATCGGTCTAAGCGTGCGTACCATAATGGTCCTTCCTGCAGCAACCTGGATTCGATTCCAGCTCAGGTCATTGGCTGCATGTCTTCCCCCATTCCTCTCCCCAACCTTCCTGTCTCTCTACACTGTATAACTGTCAAATAAAGGAAAAATTCCCCAAAAAAAAAAATCTTAAAAAAGGTTGGCCAAGTCAAAGTCCAGAAATGCTGTGGCGGTACCTTAAGAGAGCTGTGCATAATCAAATGCTCTCAAACATCAATGAAATGAAAAAATGTTTTAAGAAGAGTGGGATAAAATTACTCCACCACGATGTGAGAGTCTGATAAAATCATACAGAAGACAGTTCATGTTATTGCTGCTAAAGCTGGTTCTACAAACTATTGAATCATGGGGTGAACTTCGTCTTTCAAAGATGACTGTATTCCTCAGTGTAATAAATAATAGCGTCCCACCAAGATGCAGTTCATCTTGAGACTGTGGTTATTGGGACATACTGGTTAATAAGCAACAAACTACGATGAAGAGTAGCATGTACATTTTTCCGTCGGTATCAAGGAATTACGGAAAACAACCAAAAGATTTTGGTTCATTTCTGACGAAAATTTACTCTCCCCACTCAGAAGACAGGGTGAGAAGTTATTCAGATGCAAATTACTAACTAATAATAGATTTTCCCAATAAATACTCAGACCGGACTTATTTTCTGGGCAGAACCTCAAACCAATACAAAAACCAGGAAATTGATAACCCCGATAAGACGGCAATTTGTTCTACGTTACCGTGGCGTACTAAAGCTGCAAAGCCATGATATTGGCGTGATCTTAAATCTTAAAAGGAGGCTGGCCATGACGTGAACTCAAATAACGTGTCAACTTGTCAACTTTAGTACAACATAATCTAGTGGCTCCGGACCCTGGTCCTGGAGGACACTGTGACAGCAGTTCCCCAAGTATAAAGGCGTTTTGCTTCGCAAGTTTCATTACACAATGCGGACTGGCACACTCTCTTTATGCCATATTAGGTCAGACATAGGGTCAGACTGAGCAATATATATAAAACAATTATATAATAATATGATATATTCTCTTCTGCAGTGTGTGCGGTGACAAATTAATTCTTTGAAAGTCTGACATCAATGATGGACTAGAGCTGAAATCAGATATCTCACTAATACTAGAATGTCAGAACAACTTGTAACAGAGCTTACAAATGCAATTTGGCAGTGCACAGATGTATTCAATTTAATCTCACTCCTTCCACAATCATAAAGGGTAGCAAAGTGGGTTACTTGGCTATATCCATCCTTGCTCGCCACCAGGCTAATGATGACCGCTATCACTTTCAGATCAGCGAAAGAAATACAAGCATGCTACTGTAAACATGGTTAAATATTGACAATAAGTTTATTGAGCAAGACAATCAAACTGACACGGCAAGATGATAACGTTATACGCTCCTGTCAAGCCGCTTTCACATTGGACGCGAAACAAATTTTTCGCACGGCAGATTACATTCAAAGTCAATGCAACGACGCGCGTGTATTCGCGTCTTTGCATTGACTTTGAATGTAATTTGTCGTGCGAAAAATTCGTTTCGCGTCCTGTGTGAAAGCAGCTTCAGAATCCAAGGCACTCTGCTACAGGCGGCATGCAGCACACGCCTACCAACCTGCATGCTAGCTAAACAGGCTACGTTTAGCAAGCAAAATATATGAACATGATATTTAGCTGACTGGAGCTAGCAGGTGTACACGAATAGCACGTCCAGCTAAACATAAAAAGCAGCTCAAACAAATTCAATGGTATATACTGCATTTACTGCAGAATAGTAGTTTACACAAAGACAGTGGCCGATAGCCACCCCACGTTATATTGTGTTAGGTTGGCTTGCAGTTTTCTGGCCATCTCGGTACGCCTGTCAAAGGAGAGGAGGAGAAATGCAACATTACCCAGGTATTCATCAACTGACAACGTGAAGCGGTCGGTGTTCATATTATTCTGACTAATGCAAATGGAAGAAATGTCTTTCACTTAATTAACTAGCCAGATAGTAAACATGCAAATGAATTTTAAACTAGCGTGCTCGCGTTAAAACAATGGACTATGTTCTGTAAACTAGCTAGCAGGCATTTGGTTTCCATAACAGCAGCGCAAGCATAGCATAGCAAGCCAGATGCACCAACTAAATAAACTCCTCTTCAACAATCGTCCAAGTAACGAGTTCCTGGTGCCATAGGAATTTTTTTTGTTCAAGATTTAAAAATACAGCTGCGTACGCATCTTATTTCTGCGCTGTATGTGTTTACTACGCGTGGATTGTATTTGCATTAGGAGACATCAATTGCTTTAAAATAATCAAGCTATTTAGCTTGACATTGTCCCAAATAGGTGATTGAGTCGAGAGATGATCGTGTGAGCAGAATGCAAAATGCCTAATGATTTTAAAATGCTGTAAAAAAAGAAAAAAAAATCTTTTGGAGGATACATTTTTGGAAATTACATTATTCAAATGTCCATGACAGTGTTTCGAAGTACATAAGTGCTTAAAATATTGTATTAAAATGTGAATATTTATAATGCTGCATCTATGGGTATTCATGTGAAAATGTTTGAGACGTTTTCACTATTATGCTCATCAGACCTGATGTTTAACCGGCCAATGTATTTACAGTTATACAGGAGTTTCATGAAGGGACTATTAATCCTTTTGTGCTATACTTACACAGGGTCGGATTTACCTTAGTGGGGGCCGTGGGCCAGCTTTAATGTGGGGCCCCGAACTCGCCGTAAAGCAGATCTACCCGGGTGGCGGAAAGTATGGCGATGATAGTGGCGTCCCCCTTTCACACGTGAAGTGTATTCCACCCAGAAGGACTTTCAAGCAATACTTAGATAAATTGAGGTTTATTTTGACACCTACTCAGGGACAGTGAGTCAGAGGTCTCACACGCAATCATTCGAACGATCAATTTTAATTTGAATTGTTAAAAAGGAATACAAGAACAATAGCTCCAAGAAGATTGTCAGCATAACTAAAATGAAAACGATATGGAGAAGAGTCTGCCAACATACACGTGTATACAGTCAGTATATAAAAATATATTTTTATATTGTCTTTAAATAAAAAAAAACAGAATAAATTAGATATTGAACTGAAACTTAAAGATAAGTAAAACAAAAGAACATAAATAAAATTAAATAAAACGGCGGAACTAAGAAATGCCTTTTCCTTGCCTTTTAAATAAATAAATAAAAATAAATAAATAATTTTGCAAGAGTGTAAGATCTTATTCCCGTCGCAAATTGTTCACGGCTAACCCGATATGTTGCCGCTAGACTCGCGACTTCTGCTGGTGGCTGGCTAGCATGTTATCTACCCATTTGCCACTACAAACTGTTTTAACCCACAACTGCTCCGTTAATTGACAAACGTCAACTTTCGCAAATAACTACAAGACAATTGGATGAATAATTTGTTAGCTAGTATGTAAACGCTTTTGGCCAGTAAGGTAAAAAGTAACACAAGTTACTGTTGTCGTGGACGCTTCAATGTATTATTTTAATGGCTAAAAGCGTTAGCATCCCAGCTAGCGAATTATACATGATACATCCCATTAACTTGTATTGGCTTCCGCCGTTAGATGCTATTAGCAACCATGTATAGCAGCACTAGCAACGAAACCAAGGGCCAGTTTCACAGACACAGATTAAGCTTAATCCAGGACAAAATTCAATTTTCAACAGAAAATCTCTATACAAAACTCTGCTTAGTCCAGGACTGTGCAAAAACCATGTCTGTGAAGCCGCCCTCAAATGTTCTTGACTGGATGTGCACTTGACAATTATACTCACCCGAGTTTTTCTCACGGTACCCAAATGTCAAGTTAAGCCGAAAAAAGTTCTGAATGCATACGAAGGTAAATCCGGCCCTGGGTAGGATGCAGAAGTCTTTCCCAAATACACATACCGATCACTCGCTTTCTTTGGCGTTTCTCGCTCAAACGTTTTTGTCACTGGGTCTAACTCGTAGGCCATTGCCTGTGCGCTGTATCTACCAGGTTCGTTCCAATATCGGCAGGTCTACTTGTTCTATGTACAATTGTGTAGGCTTTGGGCCCCTAATCACCATGTAAAAAGTTTTCCATGTGAAACCCTGCAGTTACCTCTGAAATTGAGACCCTTTTAGGGTCTAATGGAAATAAGGAAGGGGTAAAAAAATTGATGTCATCGAAACATGTCAACACGTATCAAATTGAAGGTCTTTGCAAGTACATTACGGTAGGGTGGTTTTTATTATGTTTACTGGCCCCTGGGGTACTAAAAAGGGGCCGAAAAGGGACTAAAATGGCACTTTTCACCATAATTTCTGGGCACAGGTGATCAGATTATGGAAAATAAACTACCCTATCTTTATGTGCTCACATAGACCATAGGAACGAAACTATTTTCTAGTCTTTTTGCGCACAAGCAATGGCCTATCGTAGAAAAACACTGATGGTACCGCAGTTGATTTTCAGTCGGACTTTTCAAACCACTCCACAATGTGACAAAAGTTTCGTGTCAGTTTCAAAGAAGGTTTGGAAGAAAGTGCTCGGAGCAAAGAACCGATCGAGCTGAAAGCTGCCAGTTTTTCCGTTTCATGCGAGACAGCCACATAATAATATATATATATATATATTTTTTTGTGGGGGCCCCCTCAGTGTGGAGGCCTTAGGCCCGGGCCCAACTGGCCCTATGGTAAATCTGGCCCTGTACTTACATCATACTTCTCATACACACAGAGTGAGACAAAAGTTTAATTCTGTCATGATTTTTTGTGCACAAAATCTCAGACCTAAGACAATGCAAAGGGCAATTCAAGCTTTGTGCCATGGAAACCAGTTTGCAGGTTCTTATTTGCCGTGCTCTATCAAAGAAGAAAACCTGTTGAAGGAAAGAAAATTGAGTTCAGTGTTGAGCTAAATGAGACTCTGGGGTGTAGAATCTGAGTGTGCCAGATCGGCATGATTGGTTCAGTGCCCTAATGTCGGCATGTTCTCTGAGTGGTGAACAGTCCATTGCCATGACAGAACCGTAGTACTCATTTTACTCTACCTTTTCTTCAATAACAACTATTCTACATGATCGTTGACTAAAGCAGGAAGATTCATTCGTAATTGTATTAAGCTACATTATACCTCAGCCTAATGCTCTGAAACTCATAGAACGACTCTTCACGATGCAGATGGATGATGACTTGGATGCCTATCCTTAAACGCAATCTAAGATTTTTAGCTCAAAGAAGTGGAATGTTCTGCAATAGGCCAGTCAATCACAAGACCTGCACCCACCTGAGGGTAAATTTAATTTGCTGAAATCAAAACATAAGGCAAAATGCCACAACAACAAAAGAAGTGATGACAGCAGCAGTGAAGGCCTGGCAGAGCATCACTGAGGAAGTAAACCTGTGTCTAGTAATGCTTCTGGGTTCCAGACTTCAGGCAGTCATTGACTACTGAGAGTTTGCCACCTAGTATTGAAAATGACAAATTTAATTGATGATTATGTTAGTTTGTCCAATTACTTTTGAGTCCGTAGAACTGAGGGGGCTGTGCATAAAATGCATGTAATTTCTTCATGGTTCATACAATACTTTTGACAAAAGCTTTAAAATGAAGCTGAAAGTCTGAACTTCAAGCGCAGCTCAAATGTTTCTCTTCAAACCCATTTTGGTGGCATAAAAAGCTAAAACAATGAAAGTTATTATGGACCAAAATGTCAATAAGTTTTCTTATTTTTGTTAATATTTCTCGTCGTATTGTTTTTATTGGTTGAATATATTATATGATTATTTTTAAATTGTTTTGACAACAGTTTTCTACAGCACAGGGGTCCTAAAGGTCTTTTGAGAACTCTGTAGATCTTGTTCTGTAGATACACGCGTTCGCGTGTATTCGCGTCGTTGCATTGATTTTTAATATAATCTGTCTGTCATGGTTTGTGAGGTGTGCGTGTTGTTTGGACTTTTCTTTGCGGCTCTCGTCCCGGGACGATATCGAATTCCTGGGCCATCGAATTCTTTACCCAGCTGGTTGATTGAGCTGGGGCGGCGCTTTCTCAGAATCTATATAAGCAGGATGTCCGGCACGCCTCCTTCGCTAGAGTGTCTGTGTTCAGCTTCGCACTATAGCCGAAGATATCTGAAGTCAGGTTTTGTATGACTTTCTATCTTCTTATTGTTGGAGTTTCTTCTCCCTTTTTTTTATCTTGCTTTGCTTCCGTGGTACGGACTATTATACGTCCTTTGGAAGCGCGAGTACTTGCGTTTGGTCTATATTATTCTCTGTGTTTGTACTGTGTTCGTGCTACTCTCTTTCACTATGTCATTGCGCTTGGCCACCATATACTACTGGCCATTACACTGTCGTGAGAAAAATTTGTTTCGCTTCCAGCATGAAAGCGGCTTTACAAGGACAGAATGCACTAGAGAGCCCAAAGCAGCAAAAGCCCTAAGACCATGCAAAGCAACTGTGGCAAATGAGAGAAGAGACAGCAGGTATTGGAAGTACATCGCCTGATGATTGATCATACTTACACTACAGGCCAAAAGTTTGGGGCCACCCTCAGATTTTTAATGGTGCACCAAGTGCAATGTGACCCCTTGGTTTTGGGGAAGGCATTTATACAGCATGCCTTCTTGTTACATAAAATTGTTCACGCCCTAGTGACATAAAATCATGTAACACAAAGGCATTGGAACTCAATTATAAAACATTGTGGTCAGTGATCAATCAGTCAAGACAGCTTTAAAATGTGGTCTGAAGTCTTGAATTCACCCAAAACCTATTGGCTTCCTATATTTTATGCATTGAGGTCATTTCATGTGCAAAAAATAAGGAAGGAACAGTTGATGTGTGATTTTTTAAAAAAATATGAGGCTGGCCCCAAACTTTTGGCCTGTAATGTATTAGCTCATGTCTTTAACTGTCATTTGAAAATGAAATTTAATTTTTGTATGAAGTATCAATAATTTGTATTATTTCACTAAAGTGATCAAATAACTTTGGTACCAATAAAAATTAATTGCACAACAGTGTATGAGCATGTATGGTCGGAATGTTACCCTCATTTTCTTTGAATGAAAAGAGCGAGTATTGGGGCTTCTGATCAAAATGTCAGTTCATAATAAAGTTGGTTTGTTATTTCTAAAGCAAGCAGTGTTTTCTTTAACTTGAATTCTAGTTATCAATCCCAACAATTGAAAGTTGACATTTCTGGACACTAACAGCCATATTTGTATCATCAGTTGATATTAATATCACTTTAGTCAAATCCCTTATTCATCCAGAACAAAACTGCCATGTTTCTATATTTTCCTTATGTAATGCACAAGTGAGTTTTTCTTCTTGCTTCATCAAGTTGAAAGATACAGTATTTTTTTTTTTTTTTTAATTTGGCATCTCCAATCCCACCCGAATCTGGAATGCCCAATTGGTAAACCATGTACAAGGCTTGCTCGTTTGCGACCCCTTGTCAGCCACTGCTTCTTATACACTCATTGGTTGAATCTTTGCAAGTTCAGAACGAGGGCAGAGGATACCCGGACATGAACAGGCTTAGAATCTTCCTGACGAGCACCCGTCTAGCCAACAGGAGGCGCTTGAGCAACGAACAAAGCTATTTATTCTATTTCCCTTTCCCGGCAGTCCCTTCCCAATTTGAAACCCTGTAAACAACTGCCGGTTGGTACGACCGGGGCTCGAACCCGCGACATGATAGTCACTACTGCCCTGCAACGCAGTGCCTTAACCGAATGAGCTATCGGCAGCTCTGGATACAGTATTTTTAACCTCTGATTTGGTAAACACATGGGAAATTTGATCCATTCACTAAAGTTTAATGATTGAAAAACGTAACAGTCATAAATTTTCATTCTTTTGTTGTAAGTGCATTGATCTTTTTTTCATGATCGATGGAAAGTAGATTTGGATGATTACACTTGAAATGTACAATCAATACATTTGGAAAAAAAAAAAAATTAAATAATTTGAAGCATGGCTCTTCCCTTCTGTGCAACATTAGGACCATGAATGTATTTTTGTGACTGGAAGTTTGGGGTTCATGCTATTCATCTGCATCTACATCTTGGGATGGAGAGTAGTCTCAAGATAAGAACACTGTACATGTATTTAATCAAGTAAGTTTATATATAGAAAATCAATTTCCGGAGGGTTCCTGCTGCAATAGTTTACTGCTATGTCGTGCCATTGCTTAACCCCATTACTCTCAGTTCCCTAGAAAGATGCATGCAACCAGAAATGATATTTTGGGGGAAGCACAAAGAACAAGGACAGGCAAGATGAGAGAGCAGAGTGGTTGCCTATTTATAGAAGGGCAGTCATAGCCAGACACACAGCAGGATTGTGTATGATGGAAAATGTCCCATAATTATGCCTTATACGAGGACAGAGGCTTTTCATCGCCGTGAATTCTGAGCTTTGAATATTGTAGGGAGTATAAAAACTGTGTTTTTTCTAGTTGACTTCATGCTATATTTCATGCATTTCCAGCCATAAAATTAAAATTTGAAAGGCATACCGAATTCTCCTGCATCCTAAAATACCGGAAAAAAAACGGTAGGTGTGTATAAACCAATAGATTTCAAACAGAGGTTGATTTTATGGGATATTTTGTCTTGTTTAACAAGACAAGCTGTCCAAAGGGTGCCTTCTCTACTTTTCCATTAACACTCTTACCATCCCCCGGGAGTGCAATCTATCACAGCTTGTTAACTGCCATTGTTGTAAATTATTAGTGTGGATGCCGTCCAGTGTCTGTGGACTGTATATCAAAATTACGGTGGTAGAAGGGCTGCTGGTATTCTGCGGGCTGAATGTCCTGCTGGGAAATTGCACACAATTTCATTGTAAGTAATGAGTCCAAAGCAGAGGACAGCAGTTGCTCACGTACTATTGTGAGACAGCAAAATCAATGGCTGTATGGTGCTTGTTAATGGAAGTATGCTTGCAATAGGAGTGAGCCCTGTGATGCAGTGGGACTCGCAGCACTCTACGAATGAAATACAACCAAATTTATCCCCAAATCAAGTCAAGTAAATGCAGCTGTCTTTGTTTTTGGCCAGGCATTGATGTAGCCGGTCTGTGTAAGTGATGCTACGTCTGTAATGCTTTGCGAGTATTTCTGTGTTTAGCCCTGTTTGTGTGATAGAGTGAGTGATGCAGTTTGAGTGGTGCTGTGTCAGTAATGCCAT
The DNA here is from genome assembly GCA_029692085.1 of Gymnothorax javanicus. NCBI lineage: Eukaryota > Metazoa > Chordata > Actinopteri > Anguilliformes > Muraenidae > Gymnothorax > Gymnothorax javanicus. Next base: position 14,400,921 of record CM056207.1, on the reverse strand, counting down.
TTGATTGATGTTGTGTGTAGTCTTTGTGACTGACGCCAAGTAGGATGCTGTGTGAGAGATGCTTTATGTAGCAGGTGTGCGCGATGTGTGAGCCAGTTTGAGTGGTGCTGTGTCTGTGATGCAGGTGTGACTGATGTCATGTATGATGCTGTGTGAGAGATGGTCTCTGTAGCCTGTGTGTATGATACCATGGCTGATGGAGTTTTGAGGGGTGCTGTGTCAGCGATGCTGTTTGAGTGATGCCGTGGGTAGCCTGTGTGAATGATGCTATGTGTTATGCTGTGTAAGTGATGCTCTGTGTAGCCTGAGTATGCAGTGCTGTGAGTTATGTAGTTTGAGTGCTGCTGTTTGACTGATGCTGTTTGAGTGATGCTGTGTGTTGGTTGTGTGAGTAACATCATTCCCTGATGCCCGCAAACATTACTACCAAGTCACATGTCCCCCAGCGTAATGTGCTAACAAACCTTTGGAACGTTTGATGAACAGAAAGATGGTGGTTTTAATTCCCTTATTTAATCTTCTCCGTTGTAATAGCAAGTGACGTTTCATTTGGCTTCAGTTCCAATTCATAAACACTGGCCTGAAGACAAGAAAAATGGAAAGGTTTATTAAAAATTAATGCAGATTTATAGAAATGAGATAAGTCAGAAAAATTTTATTCAAAAGCAGGACTGATCAGAGTGGATGCCATACCTGTGAGTTGTATTTGGCTGCATTAAACATTGAAACTATTTTGAAAGGAGATTTATCGCTGGTACTAGTGAGAGACAATTTATCGATGTACGGTGGGGATTTTATGAAATTTCACACAGGCTCAGATGATCAGGTTTTATGTGACTGGGGTATTCTGTACCAAAACTGCATTATGGCCCAGAATCCCCGGGATCAGCAATGTGCGAAACAATTTTGAGCCGGCTCAATTTCCACAAAATATCTTCACACCTATTCTGTTCTGCATTTGATCAACACAGCGGCAGCTTTGCCGCAGGAGCACATAGAAACAGCCAACTCCATAACTTTTTTGGGGATTAAAGCAGAAGCAATTTTACCTAAGAAAATAACATTCTTTAAATATTAGAAAAATGTCTTCCTCTGCCGGTGTAGCCCTAATCCAGTGAAGTGAGATGCAGGAAACAGCAGAGTCCGTTGCTGTCAATATGGTAATTAGGTCAGGGCTTATGGGAGATGTGAATCATGGATGTCTATTCAGCTTCTTTCATCAAGTGATTTTCATGTGATCCTGCTGAATGAGGGAAGTGACCAGGTGCTGTGAATGTTTTTCAGCTCAGTTTGAGGAGCCGTCGTGCAGCATTCAGCATTTTTCAGGAAAGTATGTCCTCTGTTGAATAAAATATTTTACTTGTTGACACCCGTGCAATGCCGTAACACGATCTTTTCACCATATTATGCCCAGGAAGAATTTTCAGGCCTTTGGTATTTTTGTGGCGTGGAATACATTTTCAGTATCATAGGACTGGAAAGAGGTACTCTGCACTTATGAATTGAAAATGAATGGAAATTTTTTGACCAAACTCCTCAAGAAAAGATGATGCCAGCATGTACAGCATCCACTGTTGTAACGGTTGTGCTTCGTGTGCAGTTCAGATGCACGGAGAACAGGAAGTTAAGGACTTGACTCAAGAGCAAGGATGGACTTGGTTGTATTTATTACGCCTACTACACAACAGAAGGCACAAACATTGCAATACAAAACAAAATGGAAAGCAGGTTCCTTAACACAATTAGTAAAACAGACTCTGGGCTGTGGCTGCAGTAACAATTATTACAAATAGGAAAACAAAAAGGAAGCAAGGTTCCTTTAAATAAAGTGCTAGTATAAAACAAAAAATGGCACTTAGTTAAATATTGAGAATAATACACATGACATGCGGAAAGTACGTCCATACAAGACTCGGAATACAGCACAGGCATGTACTGACAAGACTTTGCAAAGGCTGAGTGCGAAGCTTGGTCTTAAATAGCATACTGCTACCGCACAGTGGAAATGAACAACATGTGCAGGTGGTCATTGAATAACGGGGCGAACTGCAGTCCGGGTCTTTGTAGACCAGCGAGCTGGATGGCTGGAGGCGTGGTTTTACAGCTGTCAAGTATGGTGGTGGTTCAGGTGTGATCTGGGGTGGCTTTAAAGGGAACTGTCACGGCCCAGCATGTGTTGTAAACTTGAAAATATTGGCTCTTTTTTCAAGCTTGTCACTGGTGGAAATTGGTAATTTAATGTTATATTGCAGTTAATTATAGCTGTTCTTCACAAAAACAAATTATTTACTTTAGTTCAGTATTTTATTTTTAAACATCCATTTTCCTTGCGTGAACTTTGAGATGGTTGTTTGCGTTGCTATGCCTGGCCTTGGATACTGGAAAGAAACGTACCCCCATTGAATCTCAACTGACTTCAAGGTTCATACTATTGGATTACATGTGGCATATTAGAAAATGAACAAAGGGGAGGCCAAAATGTTTAAAAAAAAAAAAAACGCTGGTGTTCCAGAGCATTATTTTCTCAGTTATATTGCAAAAGATCAAAGTCACGTAGCAACTAAAACCAAGATCGAGGACAGCAGAACAATTTCTCTAATAACCAACAAGCATTTACTGTGCATCCTCAGCTGTTACAGTGCCCTTTTCAATGTGCCAGAATTGGAAACCTACTTAAAATTGATGTGATCCCAAAAGAAGAAGTGCAGAAAAGATTCAGCCAAACATGCCGTATCCTTAGGACTAAGGTTAAATGGAAGATACTACTCATTTGTTTAACTAGATTTCAGTGTTTTTAGTGTGTGTGATTAAAATACTGAGAGGAGTCGACTCAGATGTACTGAGGAATGCCAGAACCTCTACTAAAGCTGAATAAGTATTTGCTCCTAATATTTTACTTACTTTACTTCATTTTTCATGCTCTGTGCTGTGCTTAGTCTTCACAGCTCCATTGGGATTTTTGTTTGGAGGCATTAATATCACTGTGAGTACTTTGATTAGTGCAGTACTGAAATGATAGTCCAAGTTTTTATTTTCATTTTCATTTCATTTCATTTTACCTGAAGATAGCAATGCCAATTTCATCCCTGTGCTTAGAGTGCAAAATGATCACTGGAAAAACATGCAAAAAAATAAAAATCTACACCATAAAGGTGTAACTCTTCATAATGTATGTGTGTGTGTGTGTGTGTGTGTGTGTGTGTGTGTGTGTGTGTGTGTGTACATGCGTGGGGGGAGCATTGTCCCTCATTGGCTCATTGGCTGCAGTCCTCAGTGGCACCGATTGAATCCAAAGCTGATTCCACAAACAAATGGGACCAGATGGGGCTGTTGATTTTCTAAGCAATCTTTATTATAGACTGAAACTTTACATGGCATTGGGGTGGCCTTGGGTGGGCCAAGTTTGACCAAAGTATCCCAGCCCACCAAACTGTATTCTGAATGCCCACCTGGATAGCTCTGGCTAACCAAGTGTTATTCGCAACTAATGTCAATATCTCTGACAATATTGCTGCTGGTTAAAGGCAATAATTAAAAGCGAACATCACATCATTTTTTTGTAAGCGTAAGCACAGTATCAGTGTGGCAAGTTTGGTCATGGAAGGGCAGTCTTTCCAGGATCCACGAGGAGACTTGCACACAATGCTGAAGGAGCCGTTATCTGATGAGTACTTCGTGTAATGCCATAATTAGCAAAAATGATGAAGATGATTATACAGCAATTTCAATACTGGCACATCATCTCGCTAATCTGTTTTAATTAAGGACCTGTCAGATGAAACAATGCAAATAGTTTCAAATGCCATGTTACATAACTAATTTTGCATGCGTTTATGAGCTTGTGGGACAGTGGTTAAGTGGATGTTACAGTACGTGTCTTTATACTCTGTCTACTGAAGCTCTGAGTTCCCCCATTGTTTTCCTGAAAAATGCATTTTAGCATGTTGGATACTGCCTGTGCTGTGACAAGCCTTTTTGAAATGTATGTGACCATTGTTGTTAGCCAATTGCTTTCAATAGCCAGGCAATTTATAAGATGTCATTTTTTGCATTGTCATGTGGAGACCCAGTAGACCATAGGGTACCTCAAGTCTAGCCCTTGAATACAAATCCATCTCTAGTTTTCTTTCCTCATCGGTAAGTCGCTGGACAATTAGCCGGCAGCATACAAGCTTCCACCATGGTCTATGCACTGTGATTTGTGGTCACTCACTCACTCACTCACTCACTCAGAGATTTGGTTGGGGATGTTTTGTGGATTGCATGTGCATTACACACCATGGGTTTGTGTGGTTTTGTGCTTGTTAACCTTAATTTTTCACCTTACCTTGACATAGAACATAAAACCAACTTCTACATTTAAAACTAGACCTAGTCCTAATCAGGAGCCCAATTGTAACTCACAGCCAAAACCTATCGCTTGTCCTATAATTGAAGCTTTTGCTAATGCGCGCCAAACAAAAAAAAATTTCCCATGGAGCTATTTTTCAGTCCTGCAAGTATAGATAAACATGTTCACACACATACACACTGCAGATGATGTTCATGAGCTTGATATGAAGTTAGTCATCGATGAAATGGCTTACTTGTTTGTTGGGACAGCAAACAAATTCTGAAGCCATTTTTGACAGCTTAAATTATTTTGTAGTTTCTGCACTTTGCCTTTGTAGGGCAGTATAAAAGGGATGTCTTAGAGAGGCTGAGTATCTCAGAAGTAATGATGGCCAGAGGCTCTCCAACCTGTGAAGGCTTGCGTAAAAAAATTGTGGAATACTTTAAAAACGATGTTCCTCAACGTCAAATTGCAAAGGCTTCGAAGGTCTCATCATCGATAGTGCATAACACCATCAAAAGATTCAGAAAAACTAGAAAAATCTCTGTGCGCAAGGGACAAGGCCGAAGACCTTTACTGGATGCCCGTGATCTTCGGGCCCTCAGACGCCACTGCATCACTCACCGGCATGATTCTGTCATTGACATTACTAAATGGGCCCAGGAATACTTCAAGTAACCGCAGTCTGTAAACGCAGTCCGTCGTGCCATCCACAGATGCCACCTAAAACTCTATCATGCAAAAAGGAAGCCATTTTTGAGCATAATCCAGAAGCGCCGCCGTGCTCTGTGGGCCAAGGCTCATTTAAAATGGACTGTAGCAAAGTGGCAAAGTGTCCTGTGGTCAGACGAGTCCAAATTTGACATTCTTGTTGGAAATCATGAGCGTCTTGCCCTCCGGGCTAAAGAGGAGAAAGACCACCCCTCCTGTTATCAGCGTTAAGTTCAAAAGCCAGCATCTCTGATGGTATGGGGATGCATTACTGCATATGGTGTGGGACACTTGCATGTTTTAAAAAGCACCATGAATGCTGAAAGGTATATAAAGGTTTTAGAGCAACATATGCTCCCCTCCAGACGACAGCTATTCCAGGGAAGGGAATACCGCAGCTATTACAACAGCATGGCTTCGTAGTAGAAGAGTCCGTGTGCTGAGCTGGCCTGCCTGCAGTCCTAATCTTTCACCGATTGAGAACATTTGGTGCATAATTAAACAAAAAGTCCGTCAAAGGAGACCCAAAACTCTCCAGCAGCTGGAAACCTGTATTAAACAAGAGTGGGATCAAATTCCAATGGCTAAACTCAAGAAACTTGTCTCCTCAATGCCCAGACGTCTCCACTCTGTGTTAAAAAGAAGAGGGGATGCTACACCATGGTAAACAGGCCCCTGTCCCAACTTTTTTGAGACCTGTAGCAGCCATCAAATTTGGAATGAGCTCATTTTGTGGATGAAATTGTAAAATTTCTCAGTTTCAACATTTACTGTGTTATCTCTGTTCTATTGTGAATAAAATACTGGCTGGTGTGATTTGAAAGTCATTGCGTTTTGATTTTATTTACAATTTACACTTTGTCCCAACTATTTCGGAATTGGAGTTGTAATTGCTCCAACATCTACAGCAAACATTACAGACCCAAGTTACATTTTTTATAAGCAATCAGGCAATCTAATATTTCAGAGTTTCATAGGAATTTTATTTCTATTCCATCTAATTAGCCTTCAGATAGATAAATTTGTGAGGCTGTGGTAATACACATTGGGCCATATTCATGAAACCTCTCTTAGTAGAAGTGATTATCTGGGAGACAGCATTCATGGTCAATAGTTTAACCTTTTCTAATGGGAGGTAAAATGCAATACTGATGACAGACCAGTGGCCTCACTAAAATATTTACTGCTTTAATCATGGGCTAATCCAGCCATTCCACTACTTTATCTGTACCAGCTGTGTGGCTGAAGCTAAGCAGGTGTGAGCTTGGTAAGTACTAGGATGGAAGACCACCTGGGAAAACCGAGATGCTGACGTATTGGTGGGCCAGTAGGTTGCGATCTTCCCTCTGGTTGAATAATCCCCAATACCCCACTGCAGTGATGGCGAAACTGTACTGAATGAGTCGCCGTTTTTCGGAAGAGACGTTAAACCGAGGTCCTGACTGTCTGTGGTCATTAAAGATCCTATGAAACTCTTCGATAAGAGTAGGGGGTTCCCCGGTGTCATGGCTAAATTCCCAACCTGGCTCTTTCGACCTGCCACCTAATCATCCCCTGAGCTAATAGGCGATGCAACTTGTCCTCTCCCTCTCCACCTCAACCCCCGGGGCTCCCTTGAAAAAGAGATTTCAATCTCAATGGGACTTCTCAGGTTAAATAAAAATAAATAAATAAATAAAATAATGTAGGAAGTAGAAGGACAATTAAGGACTATTCTTTGTGAAACTGTCCTTTAGTGAAATGATTGTGTTGTGTCAGCCTTCTTTCTAGTTGCCTAAAGATTAATCCAACACTTTTGACCATCTATGTTCCACCCATGAAGGAGCACTTTGATTGGCTTCACAATAGTCAGGAGCGCTTTCATTGGCTTTGGACCAGATGGGACAGCTTTGCTTTGATGCAGTGCCCACCACTGCTGCCTTGCAATGCCATATGTTTTGAAGAGCCAAAAGGTGGCTGATCAAAAAAAATATCATTTCAGATGTTATTTAAGCAGTTCTACCTCATTGGCCCCAAGAAATAATGAACTTTCATTTGTGATTTACTCAGGACTGCACTCATATTTTAGATTAAATACAGTGAACAGGCTGTTAAATTATTTTAATTTGGCACTGATTTGGTCCCAGCAGAAGCATGCACTGGGACTGGGATTGGGATTTGAATGTGGTGCAGCAACTAGGTTTTTGCCAATTGCATTTTCAACTGAAACAGCTTAACAGACAGCTGATCTTGAATAACACATCTCAAGTGAATCTCCATTATTCCTGACAGAATCACCCAAGAAAATTCATGTGGTTTGTCCCTATTTGTTCATAAAACAGAAGTATAATATTTCAGCTGTGTTTCTCAAAATGCCCTGTAGCAACCCCCAGGTCTCATAGGTTCTACTTTGACAAAATCTCCCCCTTCCTCACATGGTATCTCAAGCTAAGCCTGGTCATTCCTCGTCTGGTCTGTTTTAACAGTTGCTGGCAGGCTTTCCAATGGCTGTCTTACCAGCTGCCCATGTGGTCTTCAACTTGCCTAAAATCACTCATGCACCACTTGTGAACACACTTCACTTACTACAGTTGGATGCTTGCTGTCAGTTCAAATCCTTGTGAGAAGTCAATTGGTTTACAAGCATCTGTTCAGTAGTTAACAGATGATGATGTTGAAATGTCATATACTATGCTCATTGATAGAGCACATTATATAGAGATAGTAAGTTTTAAACCTTATATTTCAGTAATGATATTGTGTGAATTGATCATATACTACACAACATACAGGTCATGACATTATTCAGTTATAAACTGTCCTAAGCATAGCATGTTTGCCAAAAGGCATGCTGCTACTTGTAATGTACAAAATCAATTCAGATAAATATAAAAGATACATTTGTTCTCAGGCAGGCTTTTGACAAGTCTTTTTTTTCCCCCTAACATCCTGGACCTTTCAGACTTTGAATAAAAAGCTAAATTGTAGACCTTCAGAAAAATGTACGTGTAATTACTTACTGTGCTTCAGATCACAAAGAAATCATGCCATCCATTAAAGATTCCATGTTATGCCATTTTTTGGCAAGTTATTATGTTATGGGATGTACAAAAATTAAAGGATTTTTAAACTGTCTTGCCAAAATTAGAAATCTGTAATTTTTAGGCCATTTGAAATAGGCTGCTTTGAGAGGTGGTCGTGTTATGATCCAGACAAGGGGCCAGACACAGACTCAGGGTACAATCCAATAGAGAGTGTTTATGGTTAGGAAGGCAGTAATAACTCGAGAAAGGGCCGAAGCCCGGAGTAGAGAAGGGGCAGTGCAGCGTAGATGGTATTTCTTAATTTTGAGTCAACCTGTAATATATTCTGGCCGGTGTTTAATAATTTTGGTAGCTTATTACTCATCAGATAAATTACTGCAAAAATTGTTACATTATAGCAAGGATATAAGTGTAGAGAAGATGACAGTTTTGGCCCATTAGCATTAGAAATTTGATCTGTATCATTTGATACAATTTTAAGATCTTATGAGACTTTTAACAACAAAATGGCAGTGTAAGTTTACTTTTGATTGTTCAGCCACAGGAGAATTAAATATGGTAAAGCAGCACAATGAATTGCAAAAGACCCGGCACTTGAATACTTGTTGAACATTGAATTTGGAATTGAATCTAATCGTGTTCAACCGAAGCTGGTCCAAAAAAAAAAAAAAAATCTGCGGCTTGAACAGATGACGGAAAAACGCATAGGCTATATGCTGTTATTCAAGCGCCGACATGCTTCCCGAGTTCCCCGAAAACACCCTCTAATCTTTTGACCGCCAGTCTTTAAACAGACATTGTAACTTTGGAAGTGACACGCCGAACGGTCCAAGACAAAACGAAGTCAGACACACCCCCGAGGTCTGGAGGGGGGATTCAGACAAAAAGAGTGTTACGTTGAAGACAAATGTCAAATTTTTACATATGCTGATATTTAATTAATACAGTGATACAATTTTTACATAATGCACGGAAAGCGTGAGTGTTAATTGCGGATCTTAATTTAGAAACATTTTGTTACAAAGCAAGTTTCCCCTTTGTTGGATTTGGTACAGTCCAATGCCGCTTTTGATCACTTCAGTATTGAAAAGAAAGGCATAATATAATGCAGGCGGCTATAGTAGTGGAGTCGCAAGCACCGGTGGCTCTGTGAAACTTCTGAACCAAGACAGGTTTTCATTCAGGGAGCTAGGAGTCCTGCGGCAACCCTCCCCGCCATGTTATGAATGTAGTTATGAGTATAATCATCTCATTTGTTTGGGACGGTTATTGAAATCAACAATTTAGCATATTTGCAAAATTAGAACTTGGAGGGAAGAGCAACAAAATGCAGCTGGTTACTGTGCTTTGCGGCACTATGATTACTTTCCTGTTTCGCTGTCAAGGTAAGTGCCGCTTGTGGAGATTGCGTCTTTAAATATGTGGCTGATAAATATACCTTTGTCGTAACATTCCAGCATTTTAGCATGGGGATTACTAGAAGGGTCTGCTGTGAATTTCGCGCACACTGTCAGTAGACTGCTTATTTTCGAAGAGCCATGATTTGCGCTGCCTGTGCCCGTGTCTGATGTGTAAAGAGTTCGGGGACAATAACGTTTCGTGTCATTGCTGATCACATAGTGTTACTTTGTTCTTGGAAGTTATATCTAGTGCTTTTATTAAAACATGTCGTGGTATTGTAAACGAGACTAGATACTCTATGAATTACGTGCATATTTAGCTTAGAAATTTGGACTTTTTGGGAACTGTGTTAATGCAATTCTGGACCCTCACGAAATTGTAAGGATATTCTTAAATCGTATTTTCGCAGTCGAGTATGCCTGTGGATTTGTCTATAATTCGGACGTCCTTCACTGTTTTTGACATGACCACGTTCATTTTAATATCCCTTCACACTGGAGGGGACGCCTCGTGGAGCAGTTGTAATGGGCCTGACTGATAATTTTGGTCATTAAAGACCATTTTTAATTAGTGTTAATGTAATTATGCGCAATTCAACGCAGACACATTGCGCACGTATTTTATTCCAGTTCTATATCCTATGTACAAACAGAAGTATGATTTGTCGCCTCCTAATTGAGGACCACACTTCCACACCTAGTGTTTTCAACGTGTTCAAACATCAGGCTCTGTCACTGGAATGCGGGTACATTTGCGATGTACCGCGTTTAGCTTTTTAAAGACGCAGGGAATGTAAGATTTAACTGCAAATGACATGCAGAGAAGAGAGAAGTCGCAGTTTTCGACTGTGGGTTATACGATAAGCAGGCTATTTTATGGTATTTTGAGGGTTCAATCCGTGCGTAACGGAGTTTATTTGATGTAAACAAACTTCCCACTTGGCGTGATTTAACTTGAAATCTGAAACCTGTTGTTACATTGGACCATTCAGTTGTCACAAAGTGGGTTTTTAAATGTTAGGAAGATATGCTTCGCGTCCAACTGAACTGCCTTATGCTTATGTTTAATTTATGAATCTTTCTGTCTTTTTCCTGTCGTTTTTTTCGGCAAGCGATACTTTGGTGTGGCTTTGGGATGGCTTTTGCTGGGAATCTATATAATGTTTCCTGTGACAAACATTAGGTCTATTGTCTATTTAAACCGGAAACTGTCAAACAAAATCACGATCTTGTGTGTTTGCGATGTTGTCTTGAAGTATACCATAAGCATTCAGTTGTCAAAAATGATTTGAAGGAAGAAAGAATTGATTATTTATGTATTTATTTTTTAATTTACTATATTTATTTTTTGTAGCCCACGATTAAAGTTAAAAGTTAGCTCCGCAAAGTGATAATTATCACATTTTAAAATGATTAATCATGCGTGAGATGATTAAGATTCTCCTTTTAGCAAAGCGCCTGCTGTTGAAATGAGCAAATGTCATCTATTCTTAGGAAATATTAGGGTCTTTTTTATTTTATTTTTTATAAACACTCAGTTGGCCCCATTTAAAACACGAGGCCATTGGCCCACGTGCCCATGTGTGTTTGTTTGACGGACACGCGTCAGGTTGGGTATAAAGTGCGTGGGTGGGTGAGCTAACCAGTGTTAACAGCGCGCAGAAATGGCATTTGTGGGAGGTGAACAGCTGAGGACAGGACTCTTATTGAAACAGCACTCATATCACATCGCAGTCAGCACATGTCGGCCTAGAGGCCTTAGCCTACTAGCTACTGCACAGCTATTCTATTTAGGCCCTAATTATACGTTTCCTTTATTTGACTTTATTAAAAAATTTAATTATGGATGTTTCCCAACCCTAATAAGTGTGGAAACATGTCAAGATGTATATTTTCAAAATCCTGGTTTCTGAATGTGGCCAGGCTTTTTTTTTTTTTTTTTTTTTTGCAACAATCATTCTTGTTTCTTTTTCTCCAGATACGAAAAATAGATTTTTTAAGGGAAAAACAGACATGCAGCTAGTATGAATAGTGCTAGTAATGGAATGATTGAAAAATGTGTTTTTCCTTTTTTTGAAAAGGTATTGGGTGTTCAAAAAGGGTTAGGGCGATTTTTGAGTGTTACAGACCACTCGAAAGCCTCCTGCTCTGGAAATAATTTTAACATGAACTTGGACATAATGTATTTGGAGTGCTCTTCTTCAGTTTGTTTGCTACTGCAGGCCAATTCATGTAGGAATTATGAAAAAAAAATTGATTTAAATTATTCCTCTCATCTTGAGATTTTGTCAGTCACATCCGTCATTTTAAGTTGATTAAGTGCCAGGTAATTTTGGTGAATTTTCCATGGTACATTGATAAAAATGAGTTGAGGATTTTCATCAACATTTGATACCCTTGGAAGGATTTAATTTCACATTCCATTAGTTAATTTTGAGTTTGGCAGTTAAATAAGTAATATTAGCAGTACAAATGTTTGTCCTTTCACTGTGCTGCTTAGCTTCCTATTCTTGTCACAGACAAAGTGGTCAATGGGCCGCAGTAATTATGGTGAAGAATGGATGTTATCAGCATGGCATAGTTGGGCATGTTGGAGGATAAATTCTTCAGGCTGTGAATGAGTGAGCCATGAGCAGGCACATTGCTTGTCTTCAGATCCCTGGTGTTAGCCTGATGGTGTAGCTGGTGTGGCCAGTAAAGGGAGACCCAAATATAATGAGATCTGTCTGTTTGCAATTCACTGAAGGTATGATATTGCATTTACCCACCAACCCCCCATAAAAGTGGGAAGCATTTGAGTATGATGTGACCCTGACTCCTATACCCCCCTGCCCCCCTTTCTTATGTTATATTTTATTTAATCTCTGTACATTTTTATTTATTTGGTGAATGTTTGGCCTGGAGTTATGATTACCCCAAAACACCCTCACTCAAGTCAGTGCTGCCCCCAATTTTCTAGCAGATGATGATTACACTCAAACGAGGACCCTCTCTCTCACCACTGCTTCCTTTGATTATTTTATACCGCTCCTCATTCCAGAACATTCGGGTGCTCACTTTGTGTATCCTGATTACTTGCCTATAGGCTTTATCATATGCAAAACCTTTGTAAACTATCAATCTGCACCCACTGGGCCTTTAACTCATTCCCTACAGAATACTTTGATATAAAATTGTTGCTTTTGTACGGAATACTTTTCCCGAAAATTACACAATATAAAGTATTGAAGTACAGGTGGCCCATGACCGCGATCGTCAACTGATTTTGTGTTTTCATTGGACTGAAAATGGTCATCCACGCCGCTGGCACCGGCTTACTATGGGGAATGGTAGAATTTGCCGCGCCGTTGGCAGCGGCTTGCCATAGGGAATGAGTTAAGGCACTTAATTTTGTTGTTTTCTGGGGTTTGGAACAGTTGGTTGTGGGCAAGAAATGGTTAGTTTACTTGATGGAAGTTAGCTCTCTTCCAGCCATGAACTGCGTTCGTATGTCTGGTCCCCACAAAATAGTACTTCAGTGCATTCAATGGCCCCCACCTCTCTGACCTACCGTGCTGAGGGAAGTTGCTGTAATGAAGGCGGACAACTGAACAAGAACTGTGTTTCAATGGCTGCCCCCTTAGATATGATATGTATGGTGTGGGCCATGACCCCATTTTTTCCCATTTAGGATTTGCAAAATAGAAGGATTTTAACATCTTGCTTGTTGTTGGCAGGACAAACAGCACAGGGGTCCTTTTTCTGGCAGAAGCAATATGAACTGTAGACACAAAAACATAAATAATTAATGCAAATGATTAAAGTCTTTGGATAGTGACACTTTAAAAAAAGAGCTGCAGTTCCCTCCAGATGTGGATGTCTTATCCACCAATGGCTGACGGCTTTACTTTAATTCATTTTTGAAGAGCTTGTTTGCAAAAACGGATAAAAGCAATTTTTAAGATGAATAAAACAACACAGGTTTGTTTGATATTCTTTTGAATGCATAATTAAAAGACATGAAAAAAATTTGGATCTTATCAAAACATCCCAATACCATATTCCTTTGAGTGCACAATTAAAAATATTATTCGGGAAAATGGATCAAGGTGATGATGACTGCTTTTGTAAATGAACTGTTTATTTTTGCCAAATCAAATGTCTGGAGTACAGAACTAAAAAGCAAAAATTGTCACTGTCTGAGTACTTATAGACCGTACTGTAAGCCATTCAGAGCAAGTGTGTATCGCTGATATTTAGATGTGTAGTCATAGTGCCATTGCTTTTTTTTTCTCCAAGTAGGATGAAAGTATTGTCTATGAACAGCTTGACTTAATTGCTCAGTTGATTGAGTGAGAATGGCTTTAAATGCTAACAGTGACTTAAAATTTAGATAAGTTTATGTCCTGGTGAGAAAAAATAATATTTAGTAAGACTCACAGGTAGACTGCAAGACTATAACACATGTATTGTCCTCTCGCTCTGTGTTTGCATTAAGGCAGAGGAGAGGTGCGTGTGTGTGTGTGTGCGTAGGGGGTGTATTGGTAGAGAGCTGGGGGGCAGACTCATTGTGAGAAGTTGGGTACTCTCCTGAAAAGTAAGCTTTAATACGATCCCATTCCTCTGATTTGGATGCCCAGTAAAAAAAAATAAAATTAATAAAAATTAGAGACTGATGGTTCGTGCTTTGCTATTTTTTTTCCTCCCTTTGTCCTGGCTGAATAGTGAAGTGAATTGAATTATGATGTATAGTCATTTCTTTTTTTCTTCCTTGTGGACTCATGAAGACATCATTGTGAAGCACTCGGAGGTCAGCGTGTTGTTACGGTAGGCGCCACTTCGTAATGCCTTGTAGCCATGTACAGTTGTATTGATATTAAAGGAGTTGCGGCTTTTCGCGTTGTCATGGCGAGCCTTGAACAAATTGCTCCCCGCTAGCCCCCAAAATAAAGCGGACACATGAGGAGTGTGGACAGTAGGAGCTTTTCCTGTGGTGGGGGGGGGTTGGGTCTCTTGAAATGGTCGCTGCAGTGTGTCTAATGCAGTCAGTTAGCCAGCGAATCAGAACCCGGGGAATCGCTCCGCTGTGACATGCATGCCATGGAGATCGGCTCCGTGAAAAAAGGGAAACAAAACCACAGGCGGTGTTTTCTCAGAGCCGAGCCCGGGGGTTTCACTGCAGAGGGGCCCTGGGTGCAAGGGGCCCGGAGGCTGACGCATCCTTCCCAAACACCCCGCCCCGGAGTCCAGTGCTACTCCCCTCTTACACTAATATGAGCTTGCGGTTTAGATCAGCTTTAAAAAGAGAAATGGAGCCAGTGTAAAATTAACTCTGGAGTCTGTTTTTATTTGGTTAGGGGGAGAATATGGAAAGCATCGTGGGGGGGGGGGGCTAGCAGTGCTTTCACTGTGACATCTGTGGAGAGCTAGTGGAGGACCTTTAAGAAGACTGAAAGAAGTTTTTTTCACTCGTAACCCTTTGTGGAGTAGGTTGTTTGGATTTTGGAATTATAGGAGTTGAAGGTGGTGTTTCACAACTCCATTGATCTCAAGTACCAGTGATGATCGTGACATTGCCATGTTGATTAATGAAGGGCATTGTCGTCACACATACGTGATTTTGGATCTTGAAGGGTTGTTTCGTGTTTGTGGCAGCAGAAGTATGGGAAGGAAGGGAAAGTTTTCATTCATTAGGTGATGGATTTGGTTTGCTAGAAAAAAACATCCATCTAAACTGTTCGCACTAGTTCATCTCTCAGATCTTGCTGCCTTTCATACCTTGCTTTTGGTCACAGGACTCTAGGTCCCCGGATTTTTCTTCCCAAATTTTTCGTCCCCTAATTATAAAAAAAAAAGTGCCACCATTGTTGACAGATGGATGGACAAACGGATGACAGACAGATCACCATGATATAAGGATTAGAGTCATAATGCAGGAAGAGGGCAAAGCATTATTGGGGACGAACCATCCAGGGACGAAGAGTCTGGGGACGAAAAGTTCGCGGGGATGAAAAGTCCGGGGACAAAAACTCCACGGTGACGAAGAGTCTGGGGACAAACATTCCTAGGGGATGAAAAAAACTCTGTGGAAGAAAAATTCGGGGACAAAAAGTCCGGGGACGAAGAGTCCTAGAGCTCTTGATGTTTAGAGGCAGTGCATTTTCCCTAAGGTCTTCAAGATTTCATGATACTTAACAAGTCGAATCCTATTAATTTTTACTTGGTACCATCTAATGTGGCTATTTTCTCAGTTCATACTCTTCAGTACTTTAAGTCCATGGGAACATTGAATCAGTCTTTGAAATTGATGTCATTTGGACTTTGTTCTGAAGTATCTGCCAAAAATTGATTGGAAACAACTAAAATACTTATGATAAATGTACAATAGACTTTGCTGGGCTTTCTTACAGACTGTCTGGGTATGGCTGTAATGAATGTTTTACTGGTAGGGGGTGATTTATATACACTCTGTTGAGCTTCTAACCAAACAAATTATGTGGATAATTATGTGGATTACTTTAGGACAACATGAAGTCATCTGGGGGTGTAAGGGTTCGCACCCAGTTTATATCCTGCCACAGAGAAAGGAAAATTTTTAGATTTGTCGATCTATTTAGGGAAAAGTAGTCATCTTCTCATCTTTTGTATATGTAACTGTATACACCTAAGACTTAAGAAAACAAAAAAGATGTAAAATAGAATTGATGACTTTTCATGTCTGAATGGGAACCACAACAGTTCCCTGAAACTCTAATCCATTTAATATCTGGCATTAATTTTTATCTTCTGCGGGGGGACGAATATTCAGATTTGGTGCATTAATAGAATAATATTTTAATTGTGGTCTCTTGAGGCCTAGGCTGCAGCAAAATCTTTATTATTCTATGACTGGCTTTAGGAGGTAAACCTTTTATGTAAAATGTGGTTGAGCACCATAAGCAAAACCCACTATCCCCCATTCTAGAACAGGCACATCACGTTCCTGCATTGCCTCCTCCATCCGTAATTCATACCCCCCTACCCCCACCCCTCAACTCTGCGAGCTATAATCAATGAAGGGGCCTGAGCAAAGAGCCCTGTTAGACAAACAATGCAGGGGCCCCATCATCCCTTTCAGAGCTACGTCTGAGAGACGGCGGCCGCGTCTTAATGAAGTCAGCCCGCTCAAGTGCTCCATTGGCACGGCGCCTTTAACCAACACCCCCGCGGACAAAGTGTCAAAACAAGCTGGCCTCTGCCTGCTCTTCAGTGTGTAAACTACGGCTTTTGACTTTATGCAGTGTTGGTTTTAGGGGGGGCGTAATCCTGTTGAAACAAGGAGTCAGAAACGAAGCCCTCTATGTCTTACTTAACCTTCGTTTAAGCAGGAATAGTGATTGTAATGTCAGGACCAAAATTAGCACCAGCCACTAGCCAAATGCTGGTGAAGTGTTCAAGTGGCCGGTAGATTTGCTCCACTCACCAGCCAGAAAAACAGTGGTGATCTGTTGAGTGGCTGGTAAAATTTGAACAATCGTTAATTTAGCGGCTGCTGGACAGAAAAAGTTAATTTTGCTCCCTGTTTGAAAGAGGACTTCAGACTAAAAGACACTTTTTTTTTTTTTTTTTTTACCATTCACAATATATAGGATATAAAGGATAAAATCCACAGCTCAGCCATTCCTGAAGTTGTGGGGTTTGTGCCTGCCTTTGGATCTAGTCCCTCAATCCGTAAATCTGAGGCAGCACTCTCATAACACCAAGAAAAGTAGAGTTTCCAGTTGGCCAACATGCAGGTCTTTAGACTTTGGGAGGACCATCTTGCTGCAGGGCTGCAGTTCTACCCACTGTTCTGCTGTCCCCCCCCCAAATTTGAGCTGAAAGTAATGTTGTTCAGGGAAACTTAGTTCTCAGCATGCGGTGATACATCAGTATGAAAATACCATTAGTCGTCTGATCTGCTCATTTCCCAGAAAGCCTTTGGAGTGCTGCAATAACCCACATGAATAATTTTTGATGAATGGCGCACACTTGTTTCCCCTTGCCCTCGGTTAATGCAACATGGACATGGTTGCTGAGGAGCAATAACTCATTTTGAGCATTGTATATTTATTTTCAGTTAAAGGCAGTGGATCAATCTGTGAATGAGGGCTAACTTGCGGACATTCGCAGCGGAGGACTTCGTGAGTTCGTATACACTGAGCTCAATAATTTGTTAGACAGCAGCACATTTTAAGCCCGCTTGGCCTCTAGGCCAATGCTGTGGTTAGATACCTTCGTGGTGGTCTGTCATGCGTCCGTGCGTCCATAAACTTTTTGCCTTGTCAGCGCTCTAGCACATTCAGTTTTTTAGGGATCCTTTTCATATTTCATATGCGTTTATATGGGATGAAAATCTGGGCCAAGTTCAATTTTGGCCATGTTTGGCCAAGCGGGCGCAGTGGCTTTGCCACGGTTTTTGATTTGGTTCTGTACTCTAGCACTTTGAGTTTGTAGGGACACAATGAAAATGAGGTTGAAGTGCGGTCTGTACACTTTCATTTGAGGGTGTCTTAATCCATTTCAGACGAACCATTTAGAAATGACAGCATCTTTTGTAAATAGTCTCCCCCATGTTTGGGTGTATCAAAAAGTATTTGGCAGTTAGCATAACATCAGATAAGATAGTCATTTAATATTTGGTCATGAATTCTATACATGCAGTGACTGCTTGTAGTCTGTAATGCGGAGACTTCAGCAGACGCTGGTGGTGTACTGCAGCCGTCTTTAGTTCCAGCTTGTTCTGGAGACTTCTATCCCTTGGTCGTCTCTTCAGCATGTATTACATGTTCAATTGGATTCAGTTCCAGCAATTGTCTTTGCCGACAAAGCCAAAATAAGAAGAAGAAAAAAAAAGAAACCAATGCCCTGTAAATTTTGGTGCTTGCTTATTTCCCTCTAAATGGAGGATTTCTGCTCTAATGTAGCAGCCTTTCCTCACGGGCCCTACGCCCTGTGTGCAGTCGAGCACCATTGGTAATGCCCAGTCCCTTGGGAGGACGGGGTGGAGAATAATTGATTTTGCCCTGAGGTGACAGAGGACAGTCATACAGATCCCCTTCATTGGGAATGCAATGCAAAGTGGCACCTGGGTGACGCGGCCCTCCTCTTGTCCTGGTTTTGGATCAATGGCTGTCCAGTTTTGCTGTGGTTTTGCCTTTGTCTAGTGGGGGTGTTGTTGTGTTCTAACGCCATATTGTGTCCTTTCCTTACGTACATTTTCATGTCTTGGCTCTACCCATTAGCGGCTCAACTCAAGAGATTGTTTGCCCGAGTCAACAGTGCAGCACTGACGCCGTCCAACGGCCCAGGTGTTTGAATTAAATGATATATTAGTAACTGGGCCTCACTGGGCTGAACAAAGAAGAGGCTCCCCCTTCTAGGGGACCCTGATCGCCTTTATCACATGCTGAGCGCAGTCAGCAAGGTTTTCTCCAGGACTGTTAAACATTCCTGACAAAACATTTAAAGTCAATGTTGGGGGACTCCAGAGCTTTCAGTCTCTGTAGTTGTTGTGATTGCCATATCAGTGTTAAACTGTTGAGTTTTAAATGCATAAAACTAAGCTAAATTTTTTGAAGCGCAGGATTTTTGGAATTTTCTAAAATAAATTTTGAGTCTTTGTTCTGTATTAATTTCATAGTGATTTGTTTCATCAGCATGTAAAATGTGCAGGTGGAACATTCTATCAATTTGGTATCCATCGTCAGAGTTTAATAACAGGTGCGTTTATGTGTGCATGTGTGCATGGAACCAACACACCTACAGATACCGTATATCCATTTGTGTCTTGGCACGCTACATCATTTTTATAAAAATGAATTTTCATCCACACAAAGGCCCTCCCAAAAAGAGAGGCTGTCCTCCATTGATTACACTTTAGTTTCTTTAATAGAGAAGCAGCCAGGATATTCTACATAGATGTTGCTATAAGGTAAAACAGTTTTTTTTGTTTCTTAGTGCTTTGCTGTGATTGTCATTCACATAGGAAATGCACATTTTTGGATCTGTTTGTGCACCAGGCGGGGATTCTTCTCCATGTCCAAGAGAAAGTAACGGACAGTTGGGGTGGATTTATCCTGGGGCGAATGAAGGAGCCCCAAATGCTCCCCTTCCTCCCAGGCAGGAAACTCTCCAATTAACTCATCCCAGAACACCTCCGAGGTCAGCCCCCTTTTGCCTGCAGGGGCCAAGTGGGCCTCAGTCCTCGCCCTCCTCTCAACCCCCTTAAAAAATTTGCACGTGGAGGTCAAAGGTCACTCTGGGGCTTTTCAGCAGCCTGGGCTGGAGTAAGGATAGGGAGTGGGCCTGAAATTCTGTAAGATATCGCATACATATGTCCTCTGAGCCCAGCTAATTGAGGAAAATGAGGTCTGCACATTTATGGGTGAAGTTTAACGTCTCAGAGTCCTGCTTTGCTCTCATCATATCCCTGCTTTTTTTTTTTTCCTCTTCCATTACTCCATCATTCATTTTGGACAGCTGGGGAGTACGCATCTTGTTAATGGTTAATTATGGATGCCGCATTCCCTACTCCTGTATTTTATTTGTTTCATTTCTGGGCTATGAGTGGGCTACCCTATACAAGCCAGTGTTCCTCACTGACTGGCTGGCTAAGCTTGTTGAAACGCACTTCTGTAAAGAGATTTGAACCACGGAGGTTACTTTCAAGCAACTATGTCACTAGACTGCCCTTCAGTCTGTTTGATGTTTTGATAAATTTATCACTGAAAGGAATTCAGGAAAAAGGTTGGTGTGTCTGAGTATAGAACTGACGTATGAGGTAATTGTACACTGGTCCATTTACACTGGACCACTTTACGGCCGCAGTGAGTCTCAAGACTTCTCACGAGGTGTTTTGAGAAGACCGATTCAAATCAAACCCAAATACATCTTTGACCCACTTACACTTGACTTTGTTGCTGTCTGATTGCTATCTGATCTGCTTAAGATTTCTTCAGACAACAAGCTGTTTCGCATCCAGGAAATGTGTCTCTAAAATAAATTCCCAAATTAGCAATTCTATAAAAGATGTGCTCTTGTAAACTGCTTCGCCTTGGACGTTCGGAGCCATAGCTGCCCTGACACTTCAGCAATATGCATATCTATTATTAAATGGCTCTGCTTCTTGACATAACATAGCTAGGTTAACAAAGCTAGCTGCTATATCCCAGTGTGGTAAGTGAGGTCAGTTCAAGTGAACATGGTATAATTACTGAACAACTTCATGTTGTTAGGCCTCATTGTTATAAACAAGTACACAATCACAGACACAAAGAATGGGGTTATTTTAAGAAGTGAGAGGGCACTAAATAACGGTTCCGAGAAGCATTAACGTGTTCCGTACTTTGTTTTTCTTATCCATTTTTTCATATTCTTCAGTGAAATGGGGCTGATGACAATTCTGTCCCCAGAGATGAGGATTGCGCTCTGTGAATGGGCAAATGACAGGTGGCGACTTTGACCAGCTGCTTGGTTGGCGAGAGCAGGCGTGAGATCTCCGTGGCGCCAGCCACCAGCGGTCTGCGGTTAAACCGGGGGTGCTGCTGTCCCCCCCCCTTCCGAGTTTCCGCCCTCGGGTACCCCGAGTGTTTGAGCCGACGCCTGGCTTAAAAATTCCTCTTGAATACCCCGTACAATATCCAGGGCAATTGCTCTGATTTTCATGTATTAATTTTGATACAGTGTGCTTACTTGCCTACCCATAATGGCATCCACCCTGGAGTAAAGTACAGCCTACAGTACATTTGCTGTTCTTTATGTTGTCATTATACCATCTTGTTTGAATGAGGAGGGCATGTTTCCCATCTGTGTAAAAACAAAAGATCAAAGGTAATAACATGCCCAAACAGGCATGGATGCTATGCAGCTGCAGAGTACTGGCCTTCACCTGGGCAACTTGTTCTGCAGAATTTGTATTTAAAACAAAAATCAGTAAATATCCACCTGGGCTTTTTGAGGACGTGGGGACTGCCAAGCCCCCGCCCCTCGACACGCCTGCCACCCCCTCTCCGCAAACCCAGATCCTTTTTCCCCTCTCTGGGACTCATGTCCCTTCCTCTTCCTGTGGCTTAAATAGCGGCTATTCTTGGCACCCCTTTGAGTAGGGTGACCTTTCTTCCATTTGGCTGGGGGGGGTAGCAGAATGGCAGACAGTGAGGTATGGTGTCAGGGAACAACGGGTTGGGGGGGGGAGGTTGGTGAAAGTCCTGACCTTCACCTGAAGTTGACTTCTCTCCCGAGAAACCAAGACAGAGAAGATGTGTTGTGTGTCTGTGTGTCTGTGTGTATACATACGTGAGTATGCTTAAATGTGTGTGCTTAACTTGTTTTCCTGCAACCTTCTGAGTGTTCGCACATTTCACCTGTGTGTGGTGTGCTTATTTGTGTGTGCGCGCGTGTGTGTGTGTTTTGTTTGCGCACGTGCTGTTTCTTTAGGGTTGGCTCAGCATTTCCAGAAGTACCTGTGTCAAACCTGTGCCAGTGATGGGGCTAATGAATTTGATGAATTGGATTGGTTGGGAAGAGTCCTAGATGGAAAGCAAGTGAGGTGGTGTGATGATTGAGTTCCGGCATATCAGTCTATTATTTTCATAATAGTAATTCCAACAGGATAGGATTGCATATTCCAATGTTTTACTTTTTTAAGTGGTTATGGGACAATGTCGAGCAGTAGCAGTGATTTTGATTTAATGGTGGGATTGTCTGGGATAACCGGCCTATTTGGTGCTGCATCTGAGGGCTGAAAAGACCTCAGTTGTCTCACCACTCTTTGAAAGAGGATCTGGGGGGACTACTGTTCAGACAGAAAAGTGGCAACAGATGCCACGATCAAGCCATGGGGACAAGGACGCCATCTCTCGGTGTCAGGGCGGCCAATGACAGCCTTCCCTCTGTAATACACTGATGCCAGCATTGCACAGTGCACATAACCAAGTGCATTTTATTATGTTGTCAATATGTTGACAAAATGTTCTTAATTCCCTCTTCCAAAGCCGAAAATGAGCTTGCTTCACCATTGTTTTGCATTGAACACCATTGTGTGGTTGAATATGATTGATGTATTGGCCTACATTCCATTTGTTCACCATGAAATGCAGTATGCTAATGCTATGCATCGCACTAATCAAGACGGCGCCCGTATTGTCTTTGACTTCTGACTTCTTCAATTCGGGACAACGGCAGCATTCTGTCGTGAACAGTTGAGCATCTGTGTTTATGCTGGGTACATAATGCATGAGGAAGTGCTGCCCTCAAGGACCTAAAGACTGGATTTCGATACATCTGCGCGAGGAGTGCCTCTTTTTTAAATACTCTCCCATGGAATGCTGAAGGCTGGTCAGTGGTGTATTTGCGAGCACCCTGGAAAGAATTTTGGCTCTGGGTTTAGCCTCGAGTCGTCTGGTAAGTATGACATTACCCCCCTCCTCTTTTCCCTCCCTCTCCTTCAGATACTAAGGGCTCTATTACAGTGTTGTAAGTCCGAAATGAGAAAATGGGAGAAACAAAGTTTGCAAAGAAGGCTTTGTGTCTCATCGCATGACTTTGGAGGCAGAGGACATGCCCATGTCTGACCTTGCGACCTTTCTAAAAAAGCAGGTAAAAAATGTGTTGGTACCAGGATACTTGTTGCAAGACGGTCTGTGTACCTCTCCCCTGTAGCTGAAGCGATAATTGGCCGGGAACGCTTCGTCCAATTAAGAGTTGAAAATTGAGGCAAAGCGTTTTGTCCAATGCTGAGCAGCCAAGTTTTGTTGTGTTGGCCAGACATGCTCAAGGCGGAGTGATCTCATGACCAGCAGATGCTACTGTGGTCTTTAATTACTGTGACATTTTTACTGCAGCTCAGCCTCTGTTTTTGGCATAAACGGCAGGAGAGTTAAAGGGATATTTTGCTGATTTTCAATGGGCTTTGTACAATTACATTGTGGTTAATGTATGCAAATGAGCAATGTTTAACTTTCCTCAGTGTTGCCTGGACAGAGAATTTTCTATTTATTTGTAAGAAATTTTCCACCAGATGACACATTGGCAGACAATTTCTGGCTCATGGCTGGTTGATCGAACTACAGATTGTCATTCTGTATTTTTTTGTACACCCACCTCCACTGATCAAGGAGGCCAGCCCATTGGATCCAAAGTCAAAAATCCTGTCAGCTATGCTTTCAACAACCATTGAAATACCATAGCAGAAGGCTAGGTTCCTGTAGATATAGAAGAAAATCATTTTAATAGACATTGGGGCTACATTTGAGCTGAGGGCAGCTGATGCTGCCGCTGTGATGAAAGCAGTTTGTGCTCCAATGTAAGAAGAAGCGAAGTCGATGTGCTGCAGTGAATTTCACAGGGGAAGTTACTTTTGAATGAAGGTGCTGATTCTGTAGAGGAAGGGGTACGAGTGTGTGTAACGCTGCACCAAAGCAGGATCCAGTAAAGAAACTTGAAAAAGCAACCAAAGTCAGAGGGGCAAAACTAACATCTCTGGTAGAGTAAGTGCTGCAATAGCGACAGTGTTTTGTTACCAGCATGGCAGTGTTACAGTATGAAATCATGCAATTTGCATTTTTATTTATGAGACCCAAACTATCTTAGCACTCAGCAATTAAGTTTAGCCTGACATTATTACCGTTTACACTTGGTTTTAATGTGCATTTTGGGTGATCGGGTCACAAGTGGTCAGGTGGGACACATTTGCTGTTTACACTTGGTGTTAAGCTGACCACTTGTTATCACATTGTGTTGCTTACAACTTCCACAAAGACCTTGTGCGCAGTTAAAATGTCATATAACAGCGAAGCAGCCGTTCCCGTCAGACAAAGCCGAGATTTTGACCCCGTAAGCTATAGTTTCTATAGTTTACATGTTGGATTATTTCAGTTATCAAAATTAGTCGGATAGGTGCATTTGCAACTTGCAAGATCATGCAGGACTGTACGGAAGAGGAAACTTCATCAAAACGTACTTGCTTTCACTGCTGCTGTGATAGCCACTAAACCTCAAAGAGTGGTATGTTGACGGCTTTGCGGTTATGTCCTCGTCAGGTATGCATCTGGATGGATTACACTACCAATCGTGGTCAGATGCATCCCAGACCACCTCCGCCGGTGGTTTGAGTGATGGGATCTCAATGCGTCTTGGAGCCCATTTTCACTTATTTAGTGCTGACCACTTGTGATCCAATCACCAGCTGGGGAAGTGACCACTTTGAACTTTAGCAATGAGGTCTGTGAGTGGCTTTAGAGAGCAATGAGCTCAGTACATTCTGGTTATCGTAGGTTTTCTAAGTTTTGAGATAAACAGAATATCACTGCCTTTTTTCTTTGTTTTCTTGGGTCATATCACAGCAATTTCAAATTTTTTTTTTTCACGTTTCTACTACATATACTGCAGAATTTTATGAAAAGACCACGCTTTACAGCAGGTGAATACTCCTTTAAGATTTTGACCTGCCATATTTTGTCTGTTTATTTGAGGTCCAGCAGCTGGTCTTCTCATCCCCTTTCCCTGATGAATTTTCTCATGTTACGGTCATTCTACTTCTACTGCCACTAATAATGATAATAACAATAATTTTTTTTTTTTTTAATCAATTCAGTAAGTTATCTAGGGATGATATAATGGTTGTTCATAATGCGTGATCATGTGTCATGAAATTTTCTGCCAAAAGGAACATGCTGCAGGCCATTTTTGACTATAGAAATATTGGCATTTGTGACCATTTTGTCCACTATTGTTTTATCAGAATGTAATTGATGATGTGATAGAGAGCAATTAGGAAAAACGTTGATGGCTTTAGGTCTCCAATTCCTGTAAGAAATCCATTAATTTCTTAAAAAGTGAAGACTTCATGCTTGTTTTGGCTGAGAACTTCAGCTGAATGTTGCAGCAAATTTCCAAGAGCACTTTTCCTCAGGGAAATGTGTATACTCCCGCAAAGTGCAAGCCATAGACCTAGTCAAAATGCAAAATCTAAATGAAATGCTTCAGAGCTTGCTTAACTTTGTCTTGAGGCATTTAAGGCTAATATATAGGCAGGGGAATAGGTCAGCCAGGGTGAGGATAAACAATCTCATGAATTTTCTCCATTGTGGTCGCCATCAGTGGAGCTCAGACTTGTTCTTTGTCTGTTGTCCTCCAGACATGGAAAAGTGTTTTTTTTCCAAACTCAATTTCGAGACTCAATTTTCCCCGCACCATAGGACTTGAGACTGAAATTGGCATCATTGTTCAGCTCCGCCTGCTTGTTAAAGAGTTATCGGTGTGATGCCCTCACTGGCTCCCCTCAGATCAAAAAAATCTTGGATGGGGTGTTGCGGGCCAGTGTCTCGAATTAAAGAAATGAAAACAATCTTTGTGTTTCGCACTTTCGAGACAACTTTTCAGCTGGTCTCCTGGCTGAGTTATCTGCCCTGGAGGATAGCCAGTAGCAGCTGTTATTACATTCAGTGTGGGGCACTGACCTTGCTTTGATTGAGGACTGGGACTGTGGCGAAAGCTAGTGTACTACATCGTGCAATTACGTGCAACCAGCAAGGAAGACGTGGTTATGGGATTTTACTGATCTCACAGGCCTGTTGGACTAGGAGAGAAGATGGGACTCTCCTTCTAGAAAGTTCACTTGCATTAGCACTAATGTGTGGAGCAGCCCTCTCTGTTTCCGCCTCCCAGGTGTGTAATGATAATGTGTTTTTAATTAGGAGGAAAACTGCCTAACAGAGTGATTTGTTTTCTTTTTGCTTTGTACTTTGAGAGTTTGTACTTTGAGTACTCCCAGCACCGCTAATTTCTCACACAAGATGTGAGAGGTAGGTCTTCAATGAAAATGTCTAATTGGGCCAGAGTGCTGATCTTGGTTTCAGATTATTGGCTGGAAATAATTGTGCCCCCACCCTTGTTTTTGACCGCCCATAGTATCACTTGTCTTGTGGTTGATGTTTTATAGAGAGTTGGAAAAAAAGCATGTGCTGAATGAAAATGACTTTCAGGTCAATAAGGGGGTTAAGAGGTCACTTTGAGGTCAAGCCAGTCATAAATCAGACTACCATGGGCCCTTTGTACCTCTAGTGGAGTTGCACCCTCTGCTAGTCGGGCAAACCCCAAGTGTTACCGCGAGCAAAGGTGCTACCGGCCTTTCTCAGTTCTCCCCTTTTATCACAGCGGAAGTCAAGTTCTGGGTCAAACTGACCCCTTTTCTTCTGGACTTGACAGCTCTGACAAAGGCTCATGAACTACCGGGGTGATTTTGAAGCCTCTGTCAGTGACTTTTATGATGAATTTCCCCATTGGCTCGAGCTCTCTGATCTATAGAAGTAACAGGAGGGAAGCGGGCCTCACAGTATTGATCTACGACCCTACAGACTCCCAGTCATTGACCCTCCCCAACCCCTCCGGCATAGAAGGTGCTGTATAATAATACCCTGATTAAACACCATAACCCCCCCCATCTGAAGTCTGAAATGGACAGACCATGGCCGCACGCTTCAGACCCGGCGCAGCGACAGCTGTTGAGACGCCAGTCCGCCGACAGCCTTTTGGATTTATGAAGCCCCAGACAAATCACGCTCAGCTTTTTAACATACTCCCCCAAGGGGAGAGAAAGGGGGGGGTGGAGTTGGCTGATTTTCTTTCCCTCTTTTCCCTCCTCCCAAACTGACCTGTCAGCCCCTTGCCAGAGCATTGCCAGGAAGGGTTCTCCTGTCGGAACCCCTCCAGGCCTGAGCCTGCTGTTTGAACTGGAACCCCCTGCACTGCCCTTTGTCCCGCCGTAAATAAGCCAAATTTTATTCCCCTTCCCTTGCGTCCGGAGACGAGCCAAAGGGCTGTCGTTTAGGGAATTGATGGCGGTAGCAGGCCTATCGATCATGTGCCCCCTTCCTCTGGGCCCCCCTGTCAACGGCAGATTGGTTTGACTCCTGTGGTGACCCTTTGCCCTCCTCCCTCTGGCATAGTGCGGTGTCTTTAAACCAAGCATCATCCCAGGGGCAGGAAGTACCAGCCCTTTGTTTGAGAGTTCCACGGACAAAGACCGAGAGCCGCGTCCGCCCTGCCCGCAAGCCGCCCACCCACTCGGGTACGACGACAATGCCAAACCATTCTGCTGGAGAATGAACGACTCCTGTCATTGTGTTTTTAATTTTTTTACACCCTCTCAGCCTCTTGTTTGTTTACTTTTGCGGTCCTCCGTGCCCGCGATGGGATTATGCAGCGGAAATATGCGCCGCTGGCTTCCCGTCAGCGGCTGCCGCTGGGACTATTCTTCAAAGAAAATGGCACGGGGTGTCTTGAGACTATTTTTACTTAAACTGGAGTTTTAGGAATGTGTGTTTAGAGTTGCGCCCAGAATACTTGCAAATATTCTACTTAGCGTTGAAATGCACATTTGAAATAAAGAGGCTGTAGATCGATAGGATGCATCTTTACCTGCTACTGATGTGGCTGGAAGAATACACTCCTTTGGCTATTATTGCTGAACAGCCATTTTCTGTGGCTTGGCAGAAGAGTGGGCATCTGTACATACACAGTTGTTGTGCGTGTGTGTGTGAGCGTGTACATGTGCATACGTGATTGCGTTTTAAGGTAATCAAAGTGAATGATTATCTTAATTTTGTGTGAGGAAGGAAACTTTTTTCCAAAGAATACTGTAGTGTTGTCTGTGGCCAGGCTTGACTGGGCTTTGGAACAGCACATGTGCCCCACTGACTTTCATAAGCCTGGATTTGGCCTGCAAAATAAGTTGATTATCCCAAACCATTTGAGTGGAAGGGAGCACATTGCATAATATTGTTTCTGTGTCAGTTTCCATTGGACATGATAAGCGCATGCAGTGATATCTGGATTACATGTCTGGAAACTAAAATGGGCAAGAAGCAGATTTAATATGTGTGATGGAGCTCGGGAGCTGGACTTGGCGCTGTGCCTTGACCTTGTAAACCCAGGACAGAAGAAGGCTGAATAGCGAATGTTAAACTCCTTAAGATGAGTCTAGACAGTGGGGTGGAGATCTGTTAGAGGTTTAGACCAGTTTCTGTTTGAAGACCCTCGTTTTCTCCTGTAAAGCACATTCTTGCAGTTTGGCCATTGAAGCAAAGACGTGTTGTCGCCACGATGTGCCTCTTGGGAAATCCAAACATCCCATTTTTCATGTTGGGTTTCAGCTTAACTTTGGATTGCCTTTCATTCAATCGCTTGTTTCCAGTTTTCACTTTAATCTTGCGTGAGCTGACTGACACTGCTGTATTTTGAAACTGTGTAAATTAATTTCACCTCTGCTGTCAGGGCATTATAATCACACAAGGGGCCATTTTGAATAGCAAGAGAGACTGCTTACTTGTTGGTGGTTGATTGCAGTGTTTTTGCAGCAACTGCCAGAGGGTTTTCCTTCAAAAGCATAGTGTCCTCTCTGCATGTTTGAGCTTGATTAAAAAAATACGCTGTTTACAGTGCCAGTAAACAAACGTGTGCAGGGAACACATGTAGAAGTAAAGTGCCACGTATTATAGGTCGCATTTCAGTACTTCTATACCCATGCAATGGGGCTGGAGGTTGGGAAAACCTTTTTTGCATAAAGACCTGGACTCGAATGCAGGGGACGCTGCAAAAAAAAAAAAAAAATATAGAAAAGAATAAAAGTAATTGTGCCATTGTAGCCTGAAAATAATCAGCAGGTGACACAAATGTGTCACCTGATGGGTTTTTGTTTGGAATGGGACCTCTGACAGAGTCAAAGCTGTTGTGAAGTCTGCTTGAATATGACGGCATTGCTGCGATACAAAAATGTAGATAATAGGGAAGCAGCTCGGGACCTGGGCTTGTTAGTCTAATTCCCAGGGGGGCACTACTGTTGCTGTTGATTCAATTCTGTGGTGATTTTTGTCATGGTCTGGTGATGAGCACCTATCTTATGTTTGTCCCTGGTGAAGAGCTTTGACTTTTTTGAACACTGTATCCCTTGCTACCTTGAAAAATGATGCCTTTTTGTGACTTACACACCTGATATTTGGACACTAACTGCCGTTAGAACTCTTATAATATATTCTTTTGAGATTTATTCAGCAAAGGGCAGCTAGTTCAGCCACTTTCATGACCTGTGTAGATGCTGCATGGCAACTGTGGTTTGGAGACTTGAAAGTTAAAAACCTTTCTTCGGGAGTGCTTCCAATATTTTGTCTACCCCATAAGATTTGTTGACTGAACAATCTCTGTTGGTAATTGAAAGCAGTGTAGTCATTGGGCATTGTCTAATTTGTCTTAGAATTGTAAGAAATTAAATGTAAAAGTATTCAAGCTACAATAAAAAGTAAATGGTTCTGTTATGTCTGTGTACATGAAAATATTTAAAGAAGGTCTGTCTGACCTTTGTGACCTGTTATAAGCACAGGGATGAGATGAGATCAGCCAGTGATTTTCTTTCACTGTGATTTAGAGGCCATGGAGTCTTAATATCCTGCGATGGGTGGGGCGGGGCGGGGGGACAAAATAATGGCATTGTGGAACGGTGGCACCTGAATGACTGTGGTACTAAATATGTTAGATGTGCAGACATTTCTCTGGATGTTAGGCCCATTCCATTATCTGGTGGTCCTCCTCCGTCTCAGTTTCTGAGCATTAGCGCGTTCTTAACCCTTTGAAATGTGGGGTTTTAGGAATTCTGGAAATTTTGGAAAATTTTGGGAGCTGTTCTAGAACTACCTTGCTCTCAGTTATTACTTGTAATTGTTTCATCAGCACTATAATGTTGAATTAAGCACATTTGAATCACGTGTGATTTTAGAGGTTGATATTTCCTCCTTGATGTTGTCTCTGTATTCTCAGCCCTGCCTGTAGGAACAGGGTAATGCAAATCCCCCATACTGTGGCCTCCGAGTGAGTCACAGCCTATCGGGTTTCGGAGGGGCGAAGACGTCAAGGCAATAAATAATCGACCTATCAGAACGATTACACGCAGCCCCTTTTGAGATGAACCATATTGGACTGCCTTTGTTCACCTGTCAAACCCTTTCTGACCTCTTGCTGGTGTCTCATTGTCATCTGCAGCTCTGTCACACGTCATGAAGAAATTCCTTTAGGTGTGTGTAGCTGTGTCTTGAAGACATTACAGTTATTACAGCGGCCATTTATGTGATTAACTGAATTGGAATTTTAATCTTGAGTATGAATCCGCTGACCCGGCCGGCTCTGTAGGAGTTTTGTGGAAGCCTTTAAAAAAGACCTCCTTGGAACATGGTGTATGGGGCACATAGTGCACAGGAAGAATGGCGTGACTCTGCAGTTAGTCATCTCTTGCTGAGAAGGTAGCAATGGTTGAAAACCCATTTTCTCCCTCCTGCTTTGAAACAATCACTCAGTTTCTGTTTCCTGGGTTCCATTTTCTCTTTCTGCCGAATTGGTCTTTTTAAGAGGCTGAGAAAACTTTTCCACATTTAACTGTGGCGCCGGACTTTTTTGCGAAGGCTCTTTGTTCGGCTCACATCCCTGCTGGGCATTGTGGGAGAACCTCCCCGCTGCAGGGGATTGTGGGAAAGGCTCGCGGACCCACTCATCACCGCTGACAAATCAATGGGGGCCTTCACAACGGCCACCCTGAGACTCCGCTCAGCCCAGCGCCTTGAAATGAAGTAGCTCCACCGGGGGGAAGGAAGGATGTTCTGCGGTGCAAAGTAGACCTCCCTCATGCGGAGTGAACTTTCTATTTATCATCTGCTTTTTCAGATTTCCATTTCATGTACTTGACTTGGCATTATAATCCTACCGCCTGTGACCCTTACGATATTTTTATTTTTTGGTTTTCATCCCCCACGGTCTGGATACCTGTAGGAATATGTAGGCTACCTCTACCATGGCTTATCTTGTGTCCCGAAAAGGCAGTGTCTTGATTGTATGGTCTTTGTCTTTTATGGGAATTACTGATGCCCTTGGAGAAAGTATCTGTTATTGCTGTTTGTTGAGAGTCTGGGCCTATTGAAAATTCATAATTTCACAAAAATTACTCCATTTCTCGAATCCCAGTGTCTCCAGTGGACTCTTCATTGTTCAAATGATCGTTCTAAAAATATGAGGTATGATATTCTGAAGTTAAATGTGAATTTACAGCTGGATGAATGTTTTTGTGCAACTGTGATTCACGTGCTGGATGAATTGGAGCATGCTTAAATTAAGCAGGAGCCTCCACAGTGTATAAATGTTTGATGTCTCGAACTGCAGCATGCATGCCTGTTGACCCATTTACAGTGGACTATTGATCTACCTGATCTGAAAATTCACTTAAAAAGAGGTCAAGGTGTCTTTGCCGGTAGGACAAGGCATTGATTCTGCTGAAAGAGCAGATAAATGAAGTTCCTGTCAATATTTCATCGAAAAGACGGAATGCTTTCATACCAGTTATTTAATGCCGGGGGATGACATCAAAGTGAAAGACATTCTTCGGTGAAATGCTTTATTTTTCATGGGATTTGCAGATGTGGTGCCTCATCTGTTCCCTTCTGATTTCTAATCACTTGTCCTGATTAATTCTTATTTTATCAGTCCAAATTGCTGGTAATTAAAAGCCTGATATCAACTAATTTATTACTTCATCCAAACTGGTGAGGGATATGATGTTAATTTTTCACAAAGTCCCATAATTTAAACATCTATTTTTATAACAGCTGTTCAGATCTATATGTAATGACTGTGAGGCAGGTTTTGCGGAAAATCTTTCGAATCAGTCAGCCACTTCAGAGGAAGATTGTCTACAGTGAAGGGACTCGGGGCAGGTGGGGAAGACCATACTGTGGAAGGGGCAGACTTTATGTCCTTTGTCAGGCCACCTTGCTCCTTGATGTCTTTAGCCCCACATGAACACCAGGGAACAAACAAATTGTATCTATCAGTCGTCTGGTCATGACCATCTAGTCTGTAATAGGATGGAAAGTTTCTTGTTTATACGCCAATAGAGCCACGACTACCAAATTAATCAAGCCTAAAACGGGATGGGACTGGTTGGCTCTAAACAAAGGTTCCTTTTAAATTTTTTTTCAGAAATTAATTTGGCAAATTGAAAAGGGGCTGTGAGGCCTGATGTCTGTCTCTAGGCAGAGGTTGAGTCTCAGTCATAGACTGCACAAGATCCCTTTTCAGATGGGGAGGTTTGACTTTTGACCCCAGCCATTGATGGAAGATGTAACACTTTTTAAAGAACAATAAATCTTACTTTTTGCAACTCTGCAGATTGGGGAAAAATGAAAGATGTGTCTTTTTGTTCATTTTATTCATATTTTTCAAATCATTTTTTTTTTTGTTAAAGTTCCCTTACTTCACCTATAAAATTATTATTTGCTCCTAGCTATTTTCTTTAAGCAATTCCTCAAGGCGGCTACAATAACCTTCCTGCATTATTTTTATCAGCTGAACATCCTTCTGGTGTACATTTCTGGTGTGCAGTTCACTCATGAAGAACGCAGGAATTTTCCTGGCTTTATTTTCTCTCTGTTCAAACGGAGAGGAAGCATTCCTGCCGAGATGTAATTAGAGGCTTAAAGGTTTAGTCCGATCGAGTTGCATTACTACGGAGTGTTCGGGAGAACAAAGGTAAACTAAGGAAATGCTCTTTGGAGGGGCAGCGTTGGCGCACGTCGCTTGCATGCCTGTGTATGCGATTATGTGCTCGCTGGCATGCATAATTTTGGTTTATGCCAGTGTGCATGCAGAGGCATGCATTCTCATGCAGAGAAGAGTAATTGTATTGTGTTTTCCTAACAGAGAGGTTGTGGGGAACCAAACTGAACTTAAAATTCCCAACCTGTGAACCTTAAATACCAGCTAAGCTCTCAGTACCTGCCTCGTCAACTGCTTAACATTGCCTCTTTGCCTAAGCAGATGTGTTATGAGCCATTTTGCACAAAATAAAATGCTGTACCCAGGCGAATGCTAATCTTTGTGGGTGGTCGAGGCAAGTTTTTGTCTCATCGCTGTAAATTTCTTAAATGTTGGAGAAGCGCTGTGTAAATGTAATGAATTGTCATCATTATTTCACAAACGTGTTTTTTTTTTCAACCGAGGGTGTCAGCTGTTGGCAGTGGAATCTTAGAGCAAATGGTGAGGAGGGCTTTGAAGAACATGGGGGTGGGGCGGCGGCTCAGTGTTGTGCCGCCCGTTTCTTACAGAGGAATGCAGTCTATGTATCCAAGAGAGAAGTATCACTCCAGTTCTGGGTATCCATTTACAAAGAGCTGGAGTTTGGAGCTTAGCATGATCATTCGGCCATGCGTTTCAGCAGTTGTATGGTGTGTCATATTCCCCTGGATTTGTTTTTGACAAGATGATATTCCTGATGTCCCAGCAGTATGCACTATTTGTTTAATTATAGGGAAAGAAATTGTCTGTAAAAGTTGTGTGTGTGTGTGTGTGTGTGCGTGTATGTGAGAGAGAGAGAGAGAGAGAGCGTGTGAAACTACTATTTTTGTTTGTGTGTGTGTTCTATTTGCCTGCTATTCCCTGTCTTGTGCATGTATGTCGTATGTTCTCATTTTCCCGCTTTTTGTGCATAGTTTTGGGCGCATGCATGTTTGTATATTCATTCATTTCTATGCAATTATGTTCCATTTGCCTGCTGATCACAGCTATGTGTGAGTGTTTGTGTGTACGCATCTATGTGGGTGGTCTTATTTGCCTGCTATCACACTCTGTAGTGTGTGTGTATGTGTGTGTGTGTGTCTCCCCACATTTGTTTATGTGCGTGTTCTTTTTTTTCTTTGTTTCCATTTTTGACTCAGGCTACTCTCAACTAATGTTTTAAGGTGACTGCCCTTAGCTGCTTTATTTGTCATTATGAAAGCTGGGATTTTCACCCTATTTCTCCAGACTTTTTTTTTTGAGAAACTTTCAAAATTTTCTCAATTTTTTTCTGGTTCGAAACAAATGACCAGAATACTTCTGGGTAAAATAATGTATATATTTACTTAATGGCAGTTGAATACTTATTGGTCAATTACAGCATTCTACAGTCTGTTATTTCTGAATAACAGACCATTACAATGCAGTGTACGCAGGTTCCAATCGCAGAATCTGTTTTTTTTTTTTTTTTTTTTTTAGCAGAAGCAGTAAAATCATTTTTAAATCAATATTTTTTTTCAATATATTGACTTCTTTTTTTTTTTTTAAAGTTTTTTTTTGGAATTTTTTCCTTTATTTGACAGTTATACAGTGTAGAGAGACAGGAAAGTTGGGAAAAGACATGCAGCAAATGACCTGAGCCGGCATCGAACCCAGGTCGCTGCGGGAAGGACGCAGCCTTTATGGTACGCGCGCTGAGACCGATGAGCCACCGGGGCGCCCCAAATATTGACTTCTTAATTAAGTGGTCTTGCAATTAGAGGGATATTGTATAGTGAGTGGGTGATTATTGCAATATAAATCCCTTCAGGGGATTCAAGATTTCTCTGCTCCGCTTTGGGGTCCTACATCACCCTGTTGGGGTTTATTTTGCTATAATGAATGGCTTTCTCTACATTATTCCATTTTTTTTTGACTCACCAAAGTGGGATACCAATGAGAAAGAGTTGAAGCAGTGTACTGCTATCTTGTTATCTTGCTTGAGAATGATCGTCTTGAGTACGTGTGCATGAATGACTTCATTTCATAAAATAATACTACTTATACTTGTTCCTGTCTTATCTGACGTTATGCGTGTGCTCCTGAAATAAGGTTTAAGTTGGCTAGTCCTATTAAAAACTTGTTCGTCAGATTGACAAATGTGCAGTTAACCAGAGACACTTCCATTGGCTTTATAGATACGGAATGAAAGCCTGTTTGAATGTACAATGCCTATGTCACTTTTCACACTATGTGTTCACTATACAGCTTGTAGTAATATGAATCCAACCTCATCATGTTGTACTGGGGGTTTAAATGTGGTAGTTCCCTCTTTTATCACTTCAGAAATGTGCTGCTGAATGCACTGACTGTTCATTGGCGTTGGTTCGAGACGAAGACGGCGATTGGGACATTGTTGACTAAATAGTGTTGAGTTGATGTCCTCTCACCTCGCTCTTCAAATTGGAGTTTTCCCATTAGATTGCAGCTCTTCTGGCAGCTCAACAGTAGGCTACTCATTCACTGTGAGGGGTGGTCTGTTTACTTTCAGTCATTATGGCTTTTATGCCTTCAGTTGTGTTAAAGTCTTGGATAGCCTCTGGAATACATTTGAAAAGCTGTTTTACTACCCGTAGAGATAATTGTGGAGTTGTCCATTTAACTATTATTCTTTTCTTCTGCATGTCTGCAAAGTAGTTTGTTAAAACCACCTCGAATGTGAGGCCAGGAGTTTCAAACTCATGCTCACTGTGTACCGATGTCCGCTGTTCAGTGTTGTTCGGAGATTTTGATACTTTTAGCATCACGTTTCCTGAAAGTCAGTGTTTGCCGTCTGAGGTTGGCTGTCTGTCAACAGTTCCAAAAGGGCATGTCAGATCTGCACTCGAGATGCCCGCCAGGAAATGATGTTGAAGCACAGGTTAAATGTCTAGTTCCACTGTTTTTGTCTGATAATGGGATAATCGACTAATTTTCTGATGTTGCTCCAAAGGGACCATGACCCTAAATGTAAATGAAACATTTTCTCAGTTTTCATGAATTTGACAATTTTATATGTTGTATGGAAGCAACTATAACTCAAAGAAATTAGTGTAACCTAATATTCACGCTCATCTCTGTGAGCTGAGTGGATTATGCTTACTCCATTCCCCAAATTTTAAATATTTTATGTTAATTGGTGTCTTTTCTTTAGCAGATGCATGTTTTATGAGTCCACCACCAGTGCTCCTCTGAGGCTTTTCAAATGGGCAATGTAAGTCTGAATAATCCAAAAAAAGCTCAACTTGTGGAATATGGCTAGTGCTCAACCAAGCAGAGATAAGTATGCTTCTTTGCTAAATGAGCTACGACCACATCTGATTTCATTTGCCATTTAATTCAACCTTTTCCTTTCAACCCTTGTGTGCTCAACTGAATCTGAGAGACCAACATTCATTTGAACACGGGCATAGCCCACTGTGTGATATAGATCATGGGGTTTCTGATTACAACCTTCAAAGCTGGTGTATGGCACGAAGGGCTTGTGTCATTAGCTAATGTCTTTATTTTGTTGGCTGTGGCAAGTGATGGCTTGCCCAGTAACTGTAGGCAACAAAAAAATCTAAAAAATCCTCAGATGACTCCCATTTACCACACATTAAAAAATCTGTTTTGCAGTGGGCA
Organism: Gymnothorax javanicus; assembly: GCA_029692085.1. Classification (NCBI taxonomy): domain Eukaryota; kingdom Metazoa; phylum Chordata; class Actinopteri; order Anguilliformes; family Muraenidae; genus Gymnothorax; species Gymnothorax javanicus. The sequence goes on along the minus strand of CM056207.1, from coordinate 14,364,226 downwards.
AGAGGAGCAGCATTTTGCTAAAACATTTTTTTGGCAAGCAAATATGATCCTTTTGCTGAAAATGTTCCGTATTCTGAGGGGAGCGTTTTCTTCTGGATTCTGCTTTTATCAAAGCCCCTGGGATGTTCCTTAAGTGGGGCTTTCTCACTCTCCGTGTGGTTCTCTGAAATCCTGGAGCGAGTGGTCTGAAAGCCGCTTGTTGTTTCATGTGGGCCGTTGCACGTCATAGTGACTGGCCTTGAGGGCTGCTTTTATTTTGAAGTAATCTAGATTTTCTTTGCTGCAGGATGATTTTTCTTTTGAAACTGAATTCCAAGGATGGTGGTGAACTCAGCAGTGTGGTCCTGGATCAGTCACTCTCTGCATTAGAAGCAACTATGTTTATTTGTGAAAGCATGCATTTATCAGTTTTATGATTAATAAATAATGATGCAGGCAAGATTAAAAGAACAATATGGGACTTAGTTGTTGTCTCAAGATAGGGATGTGGCCTTTTGGTTCCAAAAAGACCTTTTTTAATTCTTTTTTTCCTTTTTTTTGCTTTGAAATCTGGAATTTATGATTGGCTCACAATTATCAGCACTGCATATGAGACCTCGATACAACCTCTGCTCTTATGACTTTACATGAAGGCTTTTCTGTCATTTTTTTTTTTTTTTAAATTTGGCATCTCCAATCCCACCCGAATCTGGAGTACCCAATTGGTGAACTATGTACAAGGCTTGCTCGTTTGCGACCCCCTGTTGCCAATTCAGGAGAGTGAAGACAGTTCACAGCTCTCCTCCGAAGCACGCGCCTGTCAGCCACTGCTTCTTATACACTCATTGGTTGAATCTTCGCAAGTTCAGAACGAGGGCGGAGGATACCCGGACATGACCAGGCTTAGAATCTTCCTGACGAGCGCCTGTCTGGACAACAGGAGGCGCTTGAGCAACGAACAAAGCTATTTATTTTATTCCCCTTTCCCGGCAGTCCCTTCCCAATTTGAAACCCTGTAGCGCAATAGCCAATTGTTCGCTAATCTGAAAAAGCTGCCGACCACTGCCGGTTGGTACAACCAGGGCTCGAACTGGCGATATGATAGTCACTTCTGCACCACAACGCAATGCCTTAACCGAGTGAGCCATCCGGCAGCTCTTTTCTGTCATATTTTATATTTTTTGTCCATTTTGACTGTATTTTGCAAAGGATTATCATACCTGCATTTCTTTTTTTCTATCTTGTCAATTTACAGACACACATTGCCAATGGGAAAATACCCATTTCTCTGTCCTGTATTCTGGGACTCAAGGTATATAATTCAGAATTTTTGAGTATTGAATTATCATTGTCATTCTTTCTTGGCACCTTTGCAAAGTTTCTTTCAGAAAGATTAGAAATATTTGCTTTCTTCCACTGTGCCTTTAGTACATCTAATCCCAAGTAGAATTAACCTTCTTTCTTTCTTTTTTTCTCCATCATCACCAGACCTGGCATTACTATCGTGATTCCTGAGATATGGATTATGTATTGCCAGCGATTTATCAAAAAATGCATTTAATATAGTCTTGCTAGGGCCTCATCCTGCCCAAAATTCTTTAAATTGGTAAGTGGAATCTTGTGGTGGCTGAAAATGGAGTTTGGAGTGGCTGACCACATACCTCTTTTGCACTTTGTCTTGAATTTGAGTACCTTCAATTCAAATGTCTTTGACTCTGACTATCTTCATTTGATTGTGAGGAATACGTAATGGAATAGAGCACCGTCTATGTTCTACTGTTAATTACTGCATATTCAGGGCCCCGTGCTTTTTGAGCCAACACCTCCAATGAAACATGCAATTTTTGCGCACATTAATAACATGGAGGTAGATTTCAGATAAACAGTGATCCTGCCGATTTCAGGGGCAAAACATGTCGCCCAGCTTCTATTCCGCAAGCCACTTTTTTGCCTAATAGTTGTCATAATAAACTGTATATCGCGTTCAGTTTCGGACCAGTTATGAAATTTGTAACCAGTCTGAAATAACGTTGACTTTCTCACTTTCTTGTTTGCTGTCAAGAAATAAAGAAATGCATTTTTTGAAACATGCGACAAACCTTGCATTTATTTCAATATCAGGACATTCTAAATGAGCAAGCGGTTTAACTTCGTGCAACGCCTCTGTTTGAACAGCCTCGTCTTGGTTTGTTATTGTATTCTTTGAAATGGGATACCTGTACTTACTGGGCATTTTGAGGTAGCCACTATCATGGTCTGTAATCAGTGTTAGCAAAGCCAAACGTTTCCTTTTCTTCACTGTAATGAGTATGCTTTCTAAGCATAGGATCTGAAAGTGAAGCCATTGTTGGCGCTTTCTTGTTTGTGGAGAAAAAATCCTGCGGGAGCAACAGTTTCATTGAAATGAAAAAGTAATGATTTGTGTGTCATGCATAAATTGAAAAAAGCATGCCTGGAGTGGTAAAATCAAAGCAAATTTCCAGATTTTGCAGGTTCGTGTCTGACAGTGTTACCTTGTAGTTATTAGCGGCAGATACCATGAGGCATGAATTCTAGTCATCTGAATATTCTAGATTTTATCTGTGAGAATGCTGGCGTCTGCAGTAAGAGGCATTTCTTTGAATGAAGTTGCCAAACCCTGAGGATCAGTGGACCCAAGCCATGGTATTTATGACTGTAGGGCTAACTAGGTATTGTAGCATCTAGTTTGTAAAATTTACAGATGCAAAAAATATATATATTTTTGTTTGTCAACTTTTTTGATTACAAACAAATCTCATAAGCTACCACTAATGTCCACATATTTATATGAAGCTTTTGATTTTTTTTGAACTAACGCTGTGTTCTTGGAAATAATTACTTTCTATAATTGATGAATGTAACCCTTGCAGTGTCCATTTCGTCTTGAGACCCCAAGGAGCGAATCATTCCAGACTTGCTGGAGTTTATCGGCGAAGCAGCTTGGGGCTGTACAAGAAGTCCCTTGTCCGCCGTAAGGGCCATTCCACTCCGCTCGATTCTTAATGTGCTCTTCCTGGGATATTTAGGAGCATTTGCTTGCCTGGGACTCTCCGTGTAGACTCAAGGGGGAAAGATATACTGTGTCCTTAAAAAGAGGGGTAACAATGTCCCTATTGGTCCTAGCTTAGCGGGAGGTAAACCCCTGCAGCACCACTGAAGTTGGAGATTTGACAGGTGAAATACTGTGGGAACTGAGGGAACTGTTTTTTTCTATGCTTTTTGTTGCACTCGTTTCAGTGAAGAGGTGCGTTTTGAATGCTCAATGCCCCTGTAGGAAACAGCTGTCAAAGGGAGAACGGTTCTCACTTGAGCTTCCGAAGTAACACATTCTGAAAGTTTATGAATAATTTTCATGCAAAATTTGCTATGGTGTAATGCCTTCCATGGAGACTTCTGAAGGGAAGTCGCATCCACTGAAGTACTGTAAACCAAGCCTTTGAGTTGTAGCAGTTCCTGGTTTTGGTGGGCCTAATTTTTTAAAACTGGCTTGACAGTTCAGGAGTTGCCTTGTGGACCAATATGCCACTCTTTCGACGTTTCCCTCTGAATGTTTTCAAGAAATCATTATGAGGTCAGTCCTGATTAAAGATTTAAAAAAAAAAAAAAGCTCTGTATTTTCTACCTTGCTCTTGGAGATCTACTCGAATTTAAGCTGAGGACTTCTGGTAAACTGCAGAGAGCATTAAAGATTAAGGAGTAAAGAAAAGCGTGAGATTTAATCACCTTTTGATGATTTCAGCAATGGAGAGGTCAGACAGGGCCTGAGAACCTTCAAAAATGTCTGGTATTCTCTCTTTCCGTTGTTTCCCTTACCTCATTTTATTTTGTTTGTTGTGTTGCTTTTGCCAAAGAGGACTGAGGGAGGTTGTGGGGGGGCACATGGTGCTGGTGGTGTTTTGGGAGGGGGCAGCAGAGGGGGCTTGGGGGAATGGGGGCAAAGGAGAAAGTAGGCGCAGGGAGAGATGAATTGTTCGGGGTACCCGCCTGGCAGGAGCCATTGTTCATCTTTTCCATTGAGCTGGAGAGGACAGAAATGTTCACACGCCATTTTCAGGCATCCTGCTGGGCAGCCCAAGAAGGGTCCTGCAGCTTGTCAATAAGATTCAGCCCTTTGCAGATATGTACCAGAGTGAATGAAGGGTCCTGTCTTAAAAACAACAAAACGAAGAAAAACTACAAAAAAATTATTTTGTGTTTTAAAGTGGTTGTGCAGAGTTGTCTGTGAACTGTCCTCAAGCTTGTCACTCTCATATCCTTCAATGATTTGGTAATTTTCGTCTCCTGTATGATTTTTTTTCAGTATATCATCACGTAATGTAGCTTCCGAAAGTACGCTTAAAAGCAGGTATTAGCTTTTAATAGTATTTGTATTTTCAGACCTTCTGCATATTGTATGTGGCCTTGGTTTATTTCTGGAACCAGAAGGTGCCAACTTTCTTAACAAATCATAGAAACCCTGCTGTGTTTGTGCGGACATGCCTGTGAGAGGAGCGAGTGTAAGAATTAAGTAGTTTTGAATAGACTAAGCAGAGCACCCACTTGTTTGCTCCACCTAATCAGCTGCACACAGCTCATTAAGGACATTCAAGTGGTTCTAAGGACAACATAAGAGCTGTCCGAATGGACCTGGGTCCTTCTACACACCGGCCTGCTCCCCTGTCTCTCCGTGCATCCTCGCCTCTTGGGCCCTGAAAAGCACCCCCTTACCCACTAGAGAGAGGAAAAGGACAAGTTCAGCAATGACAAATGTGTCTTTGTTGGGCTCGGCCATTAGGAAAGAGTTTCTCCTGACCCCTCTTCAGCAGGACTGGCCTTTAAGACAGAAGCAGGATGTGAGGAAGAGCGGGTTTTCAGTCAAGTGCAGTCCATTTGTAAAGCTAGTTGTTTGAAAAGGCTGATCATTGACAACATGGAGCCAAGATGGTGCTAATTCTTGGATGTACTGATCAAGGAGAACACCAGCTTATTGCAACAAAAAATGATTTTTTGTCCACAGAAACAAACAGAAATGTCTGCTTTTGTGCATGGAACCAAAGTTACTCTGCTTTTGTACCAAAACAAAAATGGTAATGAACATTAGTGGGATTGTGGTGGCTTGGCTGAGAGGGAGACCACCTTATTACCGCGGCAATTTGCGCTATGATGTGTGATCGTCTGAATGGTCTAATTGATTGCTGTGTGTTTCTGTACAGAGGGGCAAGCGAGGCTCAGGGGATTGGCCATTTCTTTTGGTTGCACATTAACACTAACACTGTCTGGCACACACAAACCCTGCTTAACCCCGTAAAACTACGGACCCATAAAGCTGCTGTGTTCAAACCTGTAGAATTTAAGGCCTATTTTAAATTCTAGAGGAGAACCCAAGGTTTCCAACTCATCCCAAATATGTCCTGATCAATTTAAAGGAAATATGCATAAATTGATCGACAAGATCTAGATATTGCCTATTTGATGCAATGCTGTGGCCAAAAAAACATGGCATCCTGGGTGTGGAATAAAGAAAAAAAGCTTTTAATGTTGAATCTACTTAAGGGAAAACTTTAGTGAAAAATTCATAGTTTAAGGTTAACAGTTTGGACTTGCTCTTTAACATCATTTATTTCTTTCAAAAGCTGGAGATGAATTAAAGGAGGTGAGGTCTCTCTCAGGTGGAGTGAGCCCCCTTTCTTTTTATTTTCCCAGTGATGGGTCAGGTTTGCAGGTGCATGACCAAGAAGCAGAAGGCATTCTACAGAATAAAATTTCTCTCCCTCTGACGTTCTCTCTCTCTCTCTCTCTCTCTCTCTCTCTCTCTCTCTCTCTCTCTCTCTGCATGTGAGCGCGTATAATCAGCCACAACATTAAAACCGCTGACAGTAATATGGCAAAGAATATTGACTTGGCCTCAAAATTCCTCATATGTCAATCTGATTGAGCATCTGGATGTGTGGGAAAAATATATCCCAGCCATGGAGGCCCCACCTTGCTAATTACTGGACTTGACGGATCTGCTACCTTCGCCTTAGTGCCAGATACATCGGGACACCTTCAGAGGTAGTCCATGCCTCAATGGGTCAGAGCTGTTTTGGAAGCAAAAAGGGGGACCTGCACAATATTTTGCATGAGGTTTTCATTTTATGACTCAATCTATTTTTGCAGTGTAGCAGGGTGCATTATCCTGTTCAAGGAGGTCACTGCCTTCAGTGAATACCACTGCCATTAACTTGGTCCGTACCAAAATCCAGGTACTTGTCAAAGTAACATCAACATGAAGACGAGGACCTAGTTTCCCAATGGAGTATTGCTCAGAGTATCACATTGCCTCCACCGGCTTGAATTCTCCCCGTAGTGCATCCTGATGCCATCTCTACTCCACGTTAACAATTCCCGAACGTCCCCATGATGTAAAAGAAAATATAATTCATCAGACCTGGCCACCTTCCTCCATTGCCCAATGCTTCAGTTCTGGCACTTGCGTGCCCATTGTAGGGGTTTTCGGCTGTGGGCATGAATCAGCATGGACTCCGGTCTTCGAGTACGCAATCCTGTATGCACCGAGCTACGATGCATTGTGTGTTGTGACACCTTCCTGTCAGAGCCAGCATTAATATTTTAAGCAATTTATGCCACAGTCGCTCTTCTGTGGGATCAAACCATATGGGCTAATTTTTGCTCCCCATATGCATCACTGAGCCCTTGGTGCCTGTGACCCTGCTGTTGGATTGTGGGTCCTTCTGTGGACCACTGTTGGTTGGAACTAACCATTACACACCAGGAAGGCTTCGCAAGAGATTGCCGTTATAGAGATAGATGCTCTTATCCAGTCATCTGTCCATCACAATTTAGCTCTTTTCAAAGTTGCTTAGATCCTTAGGCTAGCCCATTTTTTCCTGCTCCCAACAAGTCTAATTCAAGAGCTGACTGTTCACTTCCTGCTAAATATATCCCACTCTCTGACAGATGCCATTGTAATGAGATCATCAATGTTTCTATTGTGCATCCAGGTGCTATCTCTTTCCTTGGTGAACAAGGCGAAGGCTTGTAGTGCTTGTTTTGCTGAAAATGAGAGACCTGACTATGCATGCTCAATTGGAGTTACTTTGCAATTGAATGAAAGATCTTGGTCTTCGGCGTTGGTTCTTCAGCATTTTATTTTAAAAAGCACGTGTGCAAGTCTTCTCATATTTTTTTTCTGTCATGGCTCTGACATTAATGAAGTTTTCCATTTAGAAATAAAAAAGTTGTGATTAATATGCACTCTTATAGAAGCTGTGCTCCAAATGGTATAAATATAATCTGGGGATTAGCCCTTCCCTCCTCTACGCGATCGCTTTAATAGGATCAGTGGGATTTATCTGACTCTTGACAGATGGTGTGTGACGAGTGCCGCTAGGGGTGATGTTTTCCTCGTCTCTGCAGTTGAACGTCGGTAAACATGATGCTTGTCATAGAAATTAGGATTTCGTTCATTTGCCATCTCGTTAGCCACGTTTAAACATTTTGTGGTTTATTTGCTTACAAATCAATGGCCTGCTCTGTAATGTCTGACCTTGTTTGCATGTCAGAGCGAGCGCTTTATCTGCTTTACCGTAAAATATCTGAGTGTGCATTCCATGATTTTTGATCTCGATATCTCTATCTCTTTGAAAGTACCGGGGTTGTAGTAACTGTAACTTTTGTGACTGGATAAGGTTTCTCTTCTCTGTCGACGTGGCTCCAATGTCTTTGCTAGGAATAGGAAAGCCATCAGATGCCAAACCCTCTCCAGTATTTCGTAACATGCTGAAAATAAAGCAGGGGAGCCTATAAAAACTCTAACGTCTGAACTTTGGAGGACGTGCAGGTATGTCTGCATTCCAGGTGCATCTGCTTGTCCAATCTTAAAATATTACACCCAGACAGAAAACATTAGCATTCCTTTTTTTCCTCTGAGGATTCTTTCAGGAACTGAAACTGTTTAATTGAGCGTACGTTGATGTTATTTGTGTATCTTACCCTCATTAAAACCTACGGACCCATATATGCGTCTCGTCTGTCAACTGCAGTTGCTCTATTCAAAGCTGTAGAACTTCACACCTATTTTAAAGTCTAGCGGAGATCCCAAGGTTTCCAACAGTCCGAAGTATGTCCTGCTGAATTACAGGGAAATGTGTATAAAATGATCTAGATATTTTCCATTTGATGTAATGCTATGGCAATAAAAAATGGTGTCCTGTGTTTGAATATTTTTCTCAATATAAGTATGGTGTAGCTTCAGTGAAGCACTGCAACCAGCAGATGCAGAATATGTGTGTCACATTGTCCTACAAAATTTAAAAAAAATGCTTTTTCTCACATTGACCCTACTTAAGGGAAAACTTAAGGGGACTTATAGTTAAGCAAACATTTTTATAAGATATTCACTTTTTTTAATAATTTTTCTATTAGAAATTGCAACTTAAAACACTGAGTTTCTGTAGCATCACAACAGTGGTTGCCATGGCAACGGCTGTTTTAATGAATATATAGATACTTGGAGAAACACAGTTATTGAGATAATTAAACAGTGTTTGATTATAATTTCAGCTGTAATGTGAAGGAAAAAACATTCCTAATGTCACTACAGAGCTTTTTTTCCAGCTTTCTATGTTCTAGTATTGATTTTGACCCCCCTAAATCAATTTTGGCGGGAAACAGCTAATTAAATATGCATATTTTGATTTACTCATATTCAGGAGTACATATTGCAAAAAGAGCTCTGTACAGGCATAGATCATCACAAAATGAAGAAAACTGCCAAATATGAAGTTAATTCGATTTACAGTTGCTGAGAAATCTATATTTTCTTGTTGAAAATCATCTGTATTTTTATCAAGGTTTTAAAGTGCTTTTTCGTGTAAAAGAGTGAGCAAGTGAGCAGAGCAATTTTAGAGCAAGTTTAAGACTAAGTAGGCTGAAAGTGAATATATGTCCTGAAAGTAGACTATTTGAAGGACCACTTCATGTTCTTACCTCAAAACTAAAATTTTGAACCAAAATTGGCATTTTGCTGAGCTATAGATCCCCTTAAGAGCAAAATATAACATTTTAAAGAGTAAACTGGCTCTGCATTGCTCCTGCTGGAATGCAATAAAATGTTGGTTGCAAAAACTTTTACTTCAGGGTGGTATTGAACAAGCTCCTGTTTTGTGATTTACAGCTAAATTTTCAAAAAGCAGCATGGGACACATCGCCCTTTCGAAAGGACGTGGCTGTTGCAGAAGACTGCTACTTTAACAGTCGTTGCTTTCTGGCCTCTTTGTTAAAGGCTGGGTTGCACATGTGGGACTGTGTCTGTGCAGCTTGGTGTGTGGAGTTGCCAGTGTGGTTTATCCCCTTCATTACATACTCTAACACAGATGGTGTTGCTCATAGATAACTGCTGGTTACCTGGTGCCATGTTTTTTTTTTTTTTTTAATTCCAAAATAACTCTTTACCGCTGCTTGTGGATGTGTGTATGGAAACTGTGTGCGGGGTGCTTGGCGGTTGAAATATTAGCAAATGTGAACATTGCGCCTTTTGGTTGACGGTTCTGCGGTTTACCCCCAACCTTCACCCTATTCGTATCATTTTCATTGAAGCAGATGGCTTTTTTATTGCATATTTGTTCAACTGTTGCGCTGGGGCCAGGAATGTCCCGCTTGTGTAACTGAGGGCCCCGGAGAAGTTGTCGGTGTTAGGGGTGGGCTTGGTGTCGAGGGAAAAACAGAGGCTTCCTCATACGAGCCGGGGGTTACAAGATCACAGGATGCTTCTTTCACACTACACCAAATGGCAAATTACTCCATGCTGCAGAAAAGGATCCACTGTTTGCCTAGAACTTCCTTTTTTTCTGCCCTGAAAACTTTGCGGAGGTCCGATTTTGTGTGAGCGAATGAGATCTTGGCCTTTTCAGATCCTTTGATCTTCTCAATGTTTCTTTGTTATTGGACTGTCTCCCTGGTCAATGGGGGGAAAAAATGAAAAGCAGCAAGGAAAAGCGTCCTACCATGATGCCGTGAAATCTTTTCGGCAGGATCTCTGCTGATGTGTCCACAGAGACTGCTCTTGGTGCTGCGCAGTACAGTAGTTCAGTTTAAGACTCCATAACTGACAGTTTTACACCGACCAGCTGTGCTGTTGGTTTTTGAAGATAAATGGTCATGGCGGGACTGTGTTTATATATGGACTCTGACTGAGTACAAATTTGGTTGACAATGAGTTATTCTATTTGTAATGGAGGACAGCCATGGACTTCCGCAGGTTCGGACAGAGCCCTGTGTCTTCCTCATCTTCTTGCTCACAAAGAAAACTTGGCAACCCCACTGTCAAGGAAAATTAATAGCCTGCAGCAACCCCCCCTTCCAGCCGTTTACAATGTGAGCTTTGATATTAATGTCTGTGGCAGTCGAATGCTTCTTAGAAAGTCGTGCTCACAGAACCCCTTTTATTAGTGTGCTTCCATTTTAATCTGGTTCATGTTCAGTCTCGTGAGGTCATCGAAAACGACCTGGACATGGGTGTCTCGATGGTGCGGCCTGTGGAGCACTATGCACATGTTCATCATGGGCCATAACCACCGTAGTCCAAATCCGGCCACCCATCTTTGTCCCGTCTTCCGTCCTTCTCATTCCCCATACTTCCTCTGTTTCTACTTGTCCTGTTTAAAGTAAAGCTTGAAAAAGCAAAAAAAAAAAAAAAATTTAAGAAAGACCTTGTTCCTTCTGTGCTGGTGCTGGTTCCTTCAGCAATTTGGTTCAGATTTGTCTCATTTGTTCTCTCTCTAACAGACATCCACCATGACCTGCCTCTTTTACGAAAAATTTCTTTAAAACCCCTCAATTGCATGGTTCAAGTGCTAGTATTGATTGAAATGACTGATGATCTTGGAGAGGTATTGAAATGGACAGACAGACTTGTCCCTACCAATATGAACTTTGGATATCAGCCCTTTTGCTCAGCTGCTAATCTCCTGCTTCATGGCGTCGCCGGTCATTTCATCTGGCTGTTGGTGATGGCCCGGCTGCATCGGTTTGGCTTTGGCTGTGCTAGTTGCCATTTAGCAGCCAGTCCCAAGCCAGCCTGTTCGGGATCAGTGAAATGGGTTTTAAGGGGTGTGATCAAGTTTTTCGAGATCCTAGCCAGGCACTCAGTATTGTACCAGGTCTCCCAGGTCTTTGAATGCCAAGACAGTATGTTGTCTATTAAAAAGGTTCAGAATGACACAGCTGATGGATTACGCTGCAGAATTTTCTATATGTATTTGCTATCATTTTGTTATTTCATTTTTGGCACTACCTCCTTTTGGAATGCGCCACTTCATGATGAATAACTAAAATATGACAAAGTTTTACATTCTTATTTTATTGTCTTTTCTGCACCCAGGCATTTGTAAGATAATAGAGAAACCTTCAAACTTGGCTCTTCTCTCCTGAATTCCCAAAGGCAAAGCTTGAACCGACTCCATAATACAGTCAGGACCACTGACAGGAATTATGTCTCGTATTTTTATATCCATTGTCCAGAGTGGCATGTAGCATAATTACCACTGTGAAAAGAGCCCTCCCGATGGATAGCAAGTCTGATGCTGACCATAAGGCAGTAATTCTGTTAATTTCTGCCTGCCAAGACACCTGTCTCGCTTGTCAGCTCGCAGCTCCCATAATCCAGATTGACTCATCTGAGTGAGATTACCTGCTCTAATAAAGTCGGGAGAATGAGGTGGTGAGATCAGCACTTCCTTCGGATTTGCCGGTACTGCAGGTCCTCGTCTCACCTGCTCGTGACATGTGGGCAGGCATCAGCCCTGACGGGGTGGCTCTAGGGCACGGTTGTCCAATCTTATCCATGAAGGGCCAGTGTGGGTACAGGTCTTCATTACAGCCCAGAGCTACAGCACCTGATTCAACTGATTAAGTGATCAGGGGGGTTCAAGCAAGACCTTGATAATTAGAAGCAGGTTTATGAGAGATGGGCTGACACAAAAACCAGCAAACAGGCGGCCTTTATGGATAAGATTGGACACCCCTGCTCTAGGGGGTCCCAGTCCTGGGCCTGCCTTGTTCAAGGGGACTCGGGATTGTGAGGGAGAAGGGAATCCACGGAAAACCTCCAAAATGATGGTTGCGCTCAGGCGCCCAGCAGAATTCGCATCCATGAATATGAAATATTCAGAATTTGCTTTTGAAAACCCCTAGAAAAACCCTGAATTGGTGAGAGCCTTTACATGTTGGAGTCGAGTTCAGACATAGTCGGCTGAGAGAGAGAGTTTGAAAGGGCCACCACTCCAGATTATGATAGGAATTAAGTTGGGAATGAAGGACTCTAAAACGGTTTCCTCTTCTGAATTGTCGACATTTTATGGTCTCTCGGATGCTGAGTGGATTTTGGAGCCAGCCGGAATTCTTCTCCTCCAGCTACACTATTCCCCGAGGAAAAGAAATCAATGTGTGCTAAAAAGCCTGATTAGGTGCTCAGCTGTGTACGATGTGTGCTCTCTAAATCTGAAGAGCTCCAATTCAAATCTTGGACTGACATGAGTTGGAATAGCAAGATGGTAATTAATCGGGAAAATGAGAGGATGAAGACTAAAATGATGGGGTATTGGCATTTGCATCAGAAACCGCGTTAACCAATCCAGCAGACAATTGGCAGGGACTCAAACCACTGTGACGCCTTGCCGAGAGGGTGGGGCTGGCTAATTTCATACAGTGCGGGTGGTTTGTGGGGAAGTGAGTCGGGACTCTGCAAAATGTATTGATGTTTTTCCTGCTGCTGCACACAGCAGACCGAGAGATTTAAGCAATAAAGGTTGTATCAAAGCACATGCTTGTCTTCAACTGTTTCTTTGACATGGAACATGGTCAGAGGGCATAATTTTGCTATGATTGATCCCATATTAATCTTGTTTAATGGTTTTGTGGCCCAGACCATTGGACTACTTGAGAATGTACTCTTGGGATGTAGAATGATAAAATTACGACCATTTGAGATGTTTTCTGGTGCTCTCATGTACTAATTCTTCTTATACATTCGGATGACTCTCATAACGCAAAATTTTCCTTTTTACTGGAACAAAATAACTTTACATGACCCTTTTTTCCAAATTCTGTTATTTACGACGTTGTGTTGCAGAACATACCGTTTCTGTGATCAGAGCACTTGTTTGCACACTCAGAGAAACAGCAATAAGATATTGGTGGTTTGTTGCATGATGATAGTTTGGATCTTTGTTTGAACTGTCTTTATGCTGTGCATTGTACAGTATGTTGCTCTCGCGGTCCGAGCAGGAACTGACATGAAGCCATTTTATCCCTGGCTTCCTGAAGATTGTCTTCTCTCTCTTTATGAACTTGTGAAAGCTTTATTTTCATGACAAGTCACAGAAAGAGCATGTGAACTAAATCCTACACATTCCTGGAAGGGGTCCACCTGACTGTCGCCATTGAGAGGAGACCATTAGCTGGGTAGGGAGTTTTTGGCTAGCACGTTAACATGCATGAACAAAGCTTTTGGTTGTCCTTATAGCCCGCACAGCTTTTACCTTTGGTACGTATGTTCCATGTTTATGCAATACCCCAACAACCCTTCTTTCTCACCCAGCTTTTCACATGTAACCCGTTTTCAACAGTTTGTTTTGCAAGTTTCACGAAAAGTTCTAAACTGATGAAAATATCACAACCATTTAAATTATTGGCGAAGGCCCTCATTTTAGCAGTTTGTGACGTTAATGTTTTTTTTAGTGGTTACATCTGTCTACTTTTTCCTTTTAAAGACTCTTCCCAATCATAAAAAGCAGTTTGAGATGACATTCGTTGGAAAGGGTTGTGATTACTCGAGGGCCAGGACTGAAAAGCGGCAGTTCTCCCTCTCTGTGTAGGTGGCACCACTTAACAGGAGGTTTTCACTGTTCAGCTGGGAGGCCTGCATGCGCTGTGCTGGAACTGTTTATAGCTGCTGTTTCCTGAGGCCTGACCATGGCATAGGGGTGGTCTCTACCCTCCAGTGCCCCTAAAATACACCAGCCCAAACTGAAAACCAGCAGGCGGCCTTCCTGGTTATCACCTGAACGCCGGCTGTGGTGGAGAGGCTTTTCCACGGCATAGTGAAGTTTAGCTTTGGTGGTCTTATTCGCTTCCAGGTGGCTCGGGTTGATTTAAACTGTGCCCGCAGTGTGCCTCCCGTGGATTTTGTCCCTGTGAGAATTTCAAAGCTAAAGGACGTTAGTTCCGTACAGAGCCTGTGGCGGAAATTGCAGGAGTCCCTGCCAGCCCATTGTATTGCTTTACAGCTCTCAGACTCTTGCCAGGATCAGTCCTGTCAGTTTGCCTGCTGCCACCAAATGTCACAAAGCAGTTCTTGAGAATTCTTCCTCTTCTATCATGAGTATTGTTGAGCTATTTCTTGAACACGTCTTATCGCCTCAAATGAATCTAATCTTGCCGTGACTTCAGTTCTGTCAAAAGGTCAATACCTGAGGTTTGCCAGTCCTGTGTGAGTTTTGGCACCCCTCTCTTCTAGTTTTCACCATGGATAATTCACCTTGTTTTGTTGACTGGCAAATGGGATAACGCTACAGTTTTGTCCCCGTGGCAGATGGCAGTATGTGGCAATTTTGTCTGTCAGGCTGGCAGCATGATGGTGCAGCTTTACCCATCAGACATAAAGCATGACTGCATGCAGATGCACAGCATAGCCAAAAGTATGTGGACACTAAGACTGGGCCTTATTGTCTCAGAGAGGGCTTGGCCTTTTTGTTCCACTGTAGGACGCTACAGCATACAATGAGATTCCAGATGATTCTGAGCTGACAACAGTTTGAGGAAGAACTGTACCTGCTTCAGTTTGACAATGCCCCCATGCATGCGCTGACTGAGGTCAATACGTGCTGTGTCGAGATTGGTATAGAGAACTTGAATGGTCTGTATAGTTTACTAACTACAAACCCTAGTGGGGACACTTGAAACACCCATTTTGAGCCTGACCTTATCACAGTATCTCTTCCCAAATGGAGTTTTGTTTTATGTCAGGAATGGAAGCAAATCCCTGCAAGACTGCTCACATATCATGGAACGTAGATAGCATTCCATGATGTGTGGAGGTTATGATACTGTTAGGCAAGGGGTGACTGACTATATATCAGTTCCCATGATTTTGCAGTATGATGCTGAATCGACAGGTGGCCACAAACTTTTGGCCATGTAGTACTGAGAATGCTACAGCTCTGCCTGTCGGTCGGTCGGCACAATGCGAAAGCTTTGTCAGGCGTGATACACCTGCCGGTCTTGAAATATATTCTGATTACAGGTAAAGCTGATAAGCAAACATCCCTTTGCAATTGCCTGCAGTGCAAATATTTGCCGTTTAAAAAGACCGGGCTTAGCTGGAATGCCAGGTGGTGATGCATGCCGTAACGCCGCCCGGGGCGGTAGTGTGCGAGGACAGGGTTGTGTGACACAGGTGCGGTTGGTTATCGCTCAGGACCTCGGTCACGGTGGCTGGCTGTGAAAGGGCAGTGCTTTGTGGGGTACAGGATGCGGGCGCTCAGGGTACGATGGGAACACCATCTGCCAGCGGCTGCAGCAGGTGGCCACTCTTTATGCAACTATGAAGATATCAAAAACATCTTCGTATTAATGTTCCTTTTCTATGGGTTTGTGCTTATATTTACAGATACATAGTAATACTACAGTTCTTGGAACAATGCTATGTATGCAATTACTGTGTACTTTGTGCCAATGTTTTGAGGTATTAAAAGACTATCTTTTTAATATACTCTGCCCAGCCAAACAAAAAAAAAAAAGTCACCCACTCTAATATATTGTGGAACCAACTTAAGTTTTGATCATGGCATACATTGCGTCCTGGCATTGTTTCGACAATCTTATGCAGTGTTAAAACATTTATTTTCAACCAGAGTTACACCAATTTTTGGCCGAAATCTTGTATTGATCATGGCAGAGAGTCAAACCACTCCATAAAGCCTTCTCCAGCACATCCTAAAGACTTTCAACTGGTTAAGTTTAGGACTCTGTGGTGGCCAAGTTAGGTTTTAAAAATAGTCCAATTCAGGTTTTAAAAATGCATTAGACAGTTCTTAATGCAAATTTAATAGTTACAGCCATCTCTTTAGTTAGTTTATTTGCTTGATGCAGGCCAAAAATGTGACCCTTCTGAAAAAGAGTAACATCTTCTCCACATCCACAGGATATATCTTTCGACATGGTTGTTCAAGAAATGAGAAGCTAATCACTGCATCGGTTTGGGCTAAATAACTTGTTGCTAGCTGAAACATATAAATCACTGCAGTTATTTTCCAATGGAAGGCTTTCACCTATTTGCTTAGTTAAATCCAGGTTGTGACCAGGCAGTGTATAAGCTCTACTTGGATATACTAGGAAGAATATATTTTTGACATCATTTGTCAAAATTATTAGTTTGCTTTCTAGAATTTATTTGTTTTTATTTAATGCGAGAAATTGTGAAATTTACAGTAATTCATTTTTTCTTTATTATAATTATTTTAGTAGTATTATTAAAATTGCCTCCAAAGTGTGCTAATTTTGTTTTTTTGCAACCTTGTCATTCTCAGGTTATTCTGAGTTTTAATTTTTGTCAGTTCCATCTGTTCTATTGCCAGTTGTGTACCTTTCTGGATTTGAAACTGTTTCATAGTAAACAAGGAAACTGTTGCCAGAAATTCTGATTCAGCTGCAATCACATCGCATTTACTGGTGGAAATGTAATTTAGAGGGTTAATGCATGTTAGGCAAATGCTGGGCACTTTTAACTGGCCTTGTACAACATAGCGTCATGGTAATTTTTGAAAAGGCCTCTAATTTTGCGGTGTGAAAAACCCACACTTTAACCAGTTGATTTTGCCAAACGTTTATTGCTTTAAAAAGAAAAGGCCAGCCCATGAAGTATGGGGAAAACCTCCATTGGCAAGTGGTTTTAAATGCCCACCCTTGGATTTGGAAAAAAAAAAAACACCAGTTTGGTCAGGCTTTCTAATCCAGAACTACGTAACTACATTTTCGGAATCTAACTTTAATGGTGTCTAAATCTTGCCGCCTGAGCTTCCTTTTTTTAAAAAAAAAAAAAAAAAGAATCTTATTCTTATTCTCGCGGCCCCCTAATCTGTGGCGGATACCGCCGGGCTGGGCCATGGCGGGAATATAGTGTCCATAAAGGCGCCCAAAGGGAAAGGAGAGCTTCTGTGAAAAGAACTGGCCTGGTTCCTGAGGACAACCGAAACATTTGGGTCCGGCCACAGAGAACGCCACAGCAGGGAGAGAGCGGAGAATTCTTTAGAGTAGAACATAGCCTTTGTCATATTTGATGCAATTGGTGAGAGAGAGAGAAAGAGAAGGCGAGGGACGTGATGGGGGAGGGGGTAGCCAACGAAAAAAGTGCGTACGAGCAGAAAAAGAGAACCCATTAATTTTGTGAAGCTGGAGTGTTTTGAAGGGTTTTTTTTTTTTTTTTTTTTTTTTTTAAGTCTGGCCCTCCTGGGTTGAGTGATGCCTTTGTGTGGAGTCCAGAAATCCGGGCCTTTTTACTGCTGGCATGTCCAAGCCCTGTGCGGACCTCTTCAGCTGCTGCCTCAAAACCAGCCACTGAAAAATTGGCAAAAATTGGCCACTTTTTCACTTGTGGTAAAAGACACTATAGCATCTCCCGAAATGCTTGGGCACAATCATTCCTTGTTAGTCCCAGCTGTGCCTCAATTACTGTTGATGCACTGAGTGCTCACACATACATACACGTGTGTAAGCACACACACACACACACAAACAAACACACACAACAGTCTCTCCCTCTCTTAAATGCATATTTTCTCCGGTTTATTTGTCTCTCTTCCAGTATGCATGCACTGCGCATTTGAATGCTCTCTTCGCTTCTTATAGGTGTACCTGTGCACGTACACAGACAGACTTTCTTATACTTTGTCTTTCCTGACACATACACTCCCGCGTAACAGACTAACGAGGTTGGGAAATGACCGCACTTGGCCTGGTGGGGAAAAAAAAAAAAACTAAGCTAAGATAGAGTGAAGTTATGAAGACTAATGAGGATCTAGTCTTAATGGCTGCAGGCCGGGTCTGCATATGAGGCAAGCTAATTGAAGCTAACAAAGGACACGCCTGAAAACGTGCATCACTGACTGTCTTAATTGGCCATGAGTTATCGCTGCTGTATTTTTCTTTCCAATTATTTCAGTGGCGTGTAACTGCTAAGGCTATTTGCCAGCACCACATGCTGTTACTTGAGCTATCAAACTTAGCGAGATATCGGCATGAATTGTAAGAGAGGACTGCACTGATATCAGTGATTTTGGTATTCTCACGTGATATAGGATACAACTGTCGTCCGCAGTATTGCAAATGATTAAAGGCTTGTGTGGGTCAAGTCACAAAATGATTTAGATCAGAAGAGACTGGTAGTTGCTCACCATGGGCTGTATTTAATCCTATACTCAGTTATGTAAACGATATGCTCTTTCACAGAAGCGTGATAAGCTTAATAGAGGAGTGATAATTATTTAATTGCATACGTCGGAGAGATTTTGCGGCGGTGCTTAAAGTTGGGGAAAAAAGTATAATGTTTCTGTCCATTAAAGCTGTTTCTTCTGTTGACCAGAGTGGGGTTAAAAACCAGTGAATTACAAGGCCCATATGGTCGGTATATGTGCATGAGACCGCATGAAGGACATGCTGTAATTACTCCTAAAACTAGTGATTTTTTTAGGACCTTGGTTATAGTGTAGGGTTTTCTTTTCTCTTTTAAGCGCATTGCCCACTTTTTCCTACTTGGGAATACTTGACAGTATTTATACAGCCCTCGCTTCTGTGTTTTACATGGGCCATTCGGGAGAGCGTGGTTAAGCAAGCTCTCTTCAGAAGCCTGCTTGTTGTTATTGCTTCTAGGCTGGGTCTACGCTAACATGAGCCTGAGGGTTAATTTGTGAAGTCTGTGAGTATGTGTAAAGGGAATAACATCATAGGTCAGGGTATTTATTTTGGTTATGTTTTTGATTTTGTGATGTTAGAAGTTTTGCATGTGGTTCAGGTCTCAAATCTTGCGTACAAGGGTGACTGTGCTCCCCTCCCATACACTAGATCAGTGCCTTTAGATTCCAGAAAGGGGGCCCATTCATGCATTAGAAAAGTGTCCTAACAGATTTGTCTGTCGGAGCTCATCATCCATGCACTAGAGCAGTGCTTTAAGTTAAAGGGAAGCACGTTTTCTTTGCTCTTGCATTTGTACCTCGGTCCTCGGTTGACCTAAAATCTGAGAAAATGTGACATCCGATTGTCATCGTGTTGATGCCGCCCCATTTTTCCAGGGATATTATCTGCTTGAATGACCCTTATAGATTCATATTTGTACAGCACAGACAAGTTTTGGTTTCCGTTGCTCACTGTGGGCTGCTATGAGGCCTGTCAATCAGAGTAGAGCCTCAATATCTCTGAATTTCTCAGGGAGGTAGTTGCCTTGGGACACAGATTTTATTGCTGGTTTATGGGGGTGAACTGGAGTTAGAGGGGTTATTTGGGAACATTTGCTCACACCTTCCTAAAAAACTGTGTTAAGAGGTACAGGAAATGGCTGAAGGTGGGACATATAGAACTCAGAGGTGAATCATGGACGGAGACATTGGTGTGTACAGGGTTCGATCACTTCCTGCGGCTGAGGGCTAAGACACTATCCCTTTTTTCGGCAGGTGCAGCAGGCAGCACGGAGTGCTCGTGTGGGCGAAACCACTTCACCTGTGCGGTGAGTGCCTTCGGCGAGTGCACCTGCATCCCGGCGCAGTGGCAGTGCGATGGGGACAACGACTGCGGAGACCACAGCGATGAGGATGGCTGCAGTGAGTACCCCCCCCCTCCTAAACCTGCCCCCTTGTGCACCCTCCACCCACCTCACAATCCACAATCCATCTTTCCTGTTCAGGCTGCTGTTCATCTTCTCCACCCATCCTCGCCCCATAGTGATTTGGGTTTAGTATTTTTATATTATCACACAACTGCAGTACTTCTCCCATAGCCCAGCTCATGACATATTTTTTTGCAAAAATTTCATTGGCTGAGAGCTTGGGGAAACAAATGCTCCGCATTATGTCACGTTGTTTATATTTAGCCAAACTGAATACCAAGTGTAATGTTGGTTAAATCCGCATGGCTCAGCACTGTTGCAAGCTAGCTAAGTGCCGCTCACATAACTAAGTTCACGTTACCTAGCCAGCTAGCCAGTGTGTACGCAGTACGTTTTCATAACCATTATTTAACATTGGTTTGTTAGCCAGCTTCTCAGTTAACTGAATTTACAAAGTGTTGCTAGTTCAGCCACGAATGTTAGACTCAGCGACTGGCTATGTTAGCAGAGTGATGGAGTTAGTACATTGCTAAAGTATAATTGTGCTAACGGAAATTTTATTTGTTTTCTATTAAATTATGCAATTCAGCTATGTGATGAACAGAATCTTACACTCTTGGTTGTGTCATAAGAAAGTTGTGAAACTCATTGAGCAAATTTTTGGTTTGTTGCTTGCTAAAGCTAGCAACAAATGCAAAATTTACTCAACTCATTTCATAACTTTCATATGATCACCCACTCATGTAAGATCCTCTATTTATGTTATATGCCTATCATTTCTTTTCTGAGCTTCTTATGGATAACATTTGTGTGTATTTATGATTTCGTCATGAGTAGTGGATAAGTATGTTTTGCACTAGGGTTTAATGATGGGAATATGATTTCTTTTTTATTGCTGGCCTGGAAATGTTATTGTCCATGTCTGGCAATTAAAGTTGGTGAATTGCGCTCATATTCTGCTACACAGCAGGTCCCTGTGGATGAGGGCTTCTGCTAAATGAATGTAATGTAATGCTGCACTCCTGGGGCTCAGAGACTAATCCAATAGTTCATGAGTAAATCTGTATGATCCTTCAAGGGATATTTGAGCATTAAGCCTGAAAATCTGCCTGGGAGCTTCAGTGTTTCATAAACAGAACTTTTGAAGCAGTTTCCAGGGAGGCCCCTCGATTTTCAAACTGATGCATTATGTTAGATCAGATTTATTTAACAGATGCTTGTATTCAGAGCAGCTTTGGAGGGAGAGGAAAGGAGGGAGACCACTGTGCAGTTTCAATAGGTGGCTCTTTGGTCTGCTTATGAAGATGGCTGATGATTCTGCCTCTGCTCTGTACTTTGTTCTGCCTCTATAGAGCCAGCAGGGGCTGCCGACTTTGTAACGGGCAGAAGCCACCGTGCAGACAGGAGAGAGTCAGTCAGATTGAGGCTGTGAAATGGAGAGACTGTTTGGGTTTACGGTTTTAACATTGATTGGCAGCCTATTGGGAGCTATTTCATTAATTTCCCTGCCGACTAGCACAGTGGTTTTAAACCTGATGAGCTCTAAACTGGTAGCCAGTGACGGAAAGTGAGAATGACTGTGACCTGCACACACCTGGAAATACTGAAGATGAGCTGTACAGCTGCATTCAGTATTGACTTCAGAGGTGTGGTGCCTCTCACCGGGAGAAAGTCAATTCTTGAATGTTGGGATTTCTGATTGATATGGTTACTTTTCCTGGTAATAGAGCTTTGGCTATGACACAGCTTGAAGGCATGTGGCAGCATTGCTCCCAGCACCCCTATCATTGCATTGTACTGAATCTAGAGTGGCTTTAACATGTCTTTGTTTCCTGTGTTTTAGTCTGTGCTTTAGTCAACTATACCACAGAGACTAAGCATTGTCCATGTTTATTAAACTTGGGAGCTCAGGATCCTAATTAATTGACAGTATTACAGGAAAGATTTATAAGGAAGAGTGACAGAAAGCACTGTAATCCCAGACTCTCAGTGTACTGATGGTGTCAGTCCCATCCCAGTCACCCTGTATGTTTGTTGGGTAACTAGAAAGGGACACTGAATCAAGTGAAAAAACTAAAGTGAGTTAGGCATCTGTGGTATCTCCTTGGTTTCCAGTTTCCAGCTACAAGCACGCACGCTGGCACACACGTGCGCACGCACACACACACACACACACCCCAGAGCTCCCTAACAACAGCCTGTTGTTACTCTTGATCCCGTGCATGATGGCCCAAAAGATACTTAGATGCACATCAAGGGTAATATGTAACTGTACAGTATAAGCAATCAGCTGAGCGATGATGGCAAAAGGACAGGGGATGAAAACCCAAACAATGCTGTGTTACTATTGTAAATTTCACTGAATTGAAATGAATATATAAACAAACAAACATTAAAGGATGGAACATGACCTCTGTGACACAGTTAGAGAAATGCAAAAGATTGACTCACTGCATTTGGATTCAAATTGTAGACCTTTCTCAAGGAACTCAATGAGCTTATGGCATTGATTAGTGGCAGTTTGTCGATTAAGGCGCTCACTTTCCCTAGTAAGTTCTCAATGTCAATCTTTAAAATTGACAAATCCCCATATCTAGTGTACCAGCAAATGGCATTCCCGATTAGACAGTGCAGTTAGCTCTGATGGCGTGCTTCAATGATGTTTTTTGAAATGTGATGAATCTGTATGGGCCAAACAGGGGTAGAAATGGCTCTTTGACCAAATCCAGCCTCTTCTGGTAACCAGGATTTGACTCGGTCACATATCGAAGGCAGTGTACCTTGGTGTCTAGAAATGAGAGAAGGTAAATATCTGTAATGGATAAGCATGGGTAGAAAACGTTCTTTGACCAAACCCATGGCTCTTCTGATAGCCAAAATTATATTAGCGGTCTGATTTTTTTATGCAGATTAGAAATTACAATGGAGTGTGAGGTAATTTCATTACCTCATTTGGTTTTTGATATATACTCTGGCCCCGGTATAGTGTGGATAGCCATTCAAAACTTTAGGGCATGGGTGGGGTGCATGGTCTGAAGTTCAGTCTTTGCAGCTTGGCTGCTTACAAGCTAGCATGAAGTGAATTTGGAGAGCAGTCATTGACGGCAGTGAAACTGCAATGCGTGCTGAAAATGGCAGGATTTAAGCTAATCTCTGTTTTTTCTCAGTTCTGCGTACTAAATCTTGGCGAGGAGGATTCGGTTCATATTTTTCCCCCTGTGCTTGTAGAGATCTCACTCGCATACTGCAGCCGATGTACTTTGGTGTCCGCAGGAGAGTTTTGTGAAACGGCGAGAGAAATGTTACACATTCCCCATGCACCGATGGGACGGTTTACAGAAAATTGCCTATTTAACGAAGAACCAACATCCTCGCTCCATTAAGTGGCATTCGCACTGGGAACGCAGGATTGGAATGGGCACAGCAGCTTGTGGCACTTACTTAATTTTATGAATTGGCTGATAAAAAAGCAGCAACCTAGAGAGTGGGACTTAACTCCACCCAGCCCATTATCAGAAAGCAGACGATTTGCAAAACAAAGGGGGTTTAAAAGGTTGCGAGGGTTTTTTTTAAAATTTGTTTTTAAGCGACAGTACACCTCTTCTCTACTTCTGACTGTTTTTCTTCTGAACGTGCTGAGTTTTTGTTGCTGAAGGCGCCTGCATACAGCAGGGGTGTCACAGGTTCTCTGAAAGCGTTTGTGTCTTTGGAATTCACATCCCGCCAAGCTTTCGCCATCCTCCGCTGTCTGTATGAATAATTTCACTACAGAAAGGTCTCTCATGGAAGGCATATGGCTGTCAGTCTGTAATTTTGAGAGAGAACATCTCCTGAACCTTCCAGCACAGATATCTATGCTCTCTGAATGAAATTGTGCAGGTCTTTGTTTGTTCCGGAAATTGCTTTGAAGCGGCTGGAACTGAGGTCCCATTTCAACTTAAATGGAATCCTTTGCTGTTTGAAAATGATTTGCCATAAAATGTAATTTATAGATAAATGTTATGTTTTTTTTTTCCCGCTGGATGTTCCAACTGATAAATTTACTCTGTTTCCTGTTATAAATCCTGGATTGCAAATGCCATCTTCCTCTCTTTTTAAAAGGAGGGTTCATCTATGATGAAAAACTGTGTGCCCTTTAAATTGATGAGCAGTACTGGCTTTTAATGTCGAAGCAATTGGAAAGTGGATCACTGTACTCGAGGGAATGAGTTGGCATAGTTCAGTATGGTAATATAACTGATGTATGCAACAGTTCTATGACCTAAGGAACCATAAGGGACCATATATCTAATGCTGGGAGTTTTGAGTGAAATCCTGCCCCATTTCATTCCCCCTCCCTCCCTTGGTACTCAAGCCCACACTCCCACTTCTTCTTTGGTTTCCTACTCCTCCGTTTTTCTCTTTTTTTAGTTCCGCTGTGACGATAGTCAGCAGTCAGCAGAGCTTTGTAGTGCTGAGTTGTTCGGCGTCTGTCTGTCTGTCTGTCTGTCCATATCCGGCATTAACTTTTCACTTCAAATTTGAATATCTCAAAAACTGATAACTTTTTGTCTAATTTGTTGTGAGCCCTCCTGTTCTGATGTTCTGATGATCCCCTGCGAAAATTAGAAAATTCTACATCCCATTTTTTGAGAAATTCAGCATTTGGGACTTACAAAATCAGTGTTTGTGCTCATTTTTTCAGTCTTTCATTAATATCTCAAAAACTGTCAGATAACTTTTTGCCTAATTTGTTGTGAGCCTTCCTTAAGCTCTGTGGTGTTTTTAAGTGTAAAAACTTGGTGGGGCAAGAATGTATTTCATGTCTGGATAAGTGAATTTCTGAATTTCTTATTGACTATAATGGAAAAACTCCTGCTATTATTTTGTTATCTAAAAGGTATACAATCATAAATCCTCCCTGCGTAGGACTGGATTACATAATAAAAAATGAATCGAGGACAATTTTGCTTGACGCTTTACGAGAACGAAGTTATAAGAGGTTGTTTTAGTCAACGTTTAGTCCATTGGTAGGTCAAAATGACTCACACCTGACTCTGATTGGTCACTCGCATAGTATTGGTGAATTGCCTACAAGAACATGTAGAACGGAACAGACAGCCGAGCCGAGCAGTATGCAAAAACGCAATCTTCGCTGGCAACCATTGAAAGCTTGCCAGTTTAGTCGACTGCCTCACCTAGGATTACGTTATCGTAAAAAAAAAAAAAACTCAGCTTGCTCACTAAATAGTCCCAAGATAGGCAGATACCTGATAAGGATGCTTTTATTTGTAAAATTCATCCGGAATGAACACCACTGACGCTATACGAACGTTTCTGCCTGGTCATTCGCTATGGCTAATGCTATATGTAGATATACAACTTGGCTAACATTACCTTTGTAAGTGTGGCAGGCCAAAGGAGGGCCCAGGCGGGGACTTGAACCTCCAGACTCCCGGGTAATAGTCAAACGCGCTAACCACGTCGCCAAAGAGCCAGGCTTGTTGGCAAGACAGCCAGAGTGCACACTTATTAGGAGGCATTCTCGTGACAGGACCCATCAACTGTCACATAAGCACCGTGAGTTTATTGTGCCAAACTAAGTTTATCTAGCTAGCTAAATTTACTGATGAAGTTTGCCATCACAGCCGTCTCCAGCGACTCGATTACCTAACACGCCAGCTAGACAAGTGGCTAGTTAGTGCTGTGCATCCTATGAAGACATGTTTTTATATTTTCGACGTCTCGAACAGTGTCATGTAAAATTGCGCATTAATTTTTATTCTTACATGATTTTCGGTCACAAATATGTTGAAATCTTTTCGGAAGACTTAGTTCGGCGGAAAATAGCAGGAATTTCTCCATTATAGTCTACGGGAAATGGAGAAGTGCGGTGCACTTGACACCATATTTGTTTTTTCAACTGCGCTCGTAGAAGGAAGCGGCAGCCTCTCCAGCAGTGGGGCTTGGGGCTGTCAGCCCCATATGCCAACAAATTAGTGCCACCTCCACTAATACAGCCAACACTCTGAGCATGCGTACTTATATTTTCACACGTATCGTAAACTTTGCATTGCGTAAGGGGGGCTAGCCCCATTCATGTGGACATGGGTCAGGAGATTAGTCTGAAGCAGCAAAACAGAGACCAGTAAACATGAATTTAAATCCAAACACAAATTCTATGCAATTTAGGAAAATGCTAAATTTATAGACAATACATTTCAGCAGATAATAAGATAATGTTTGAGAATTAATAATGTAATTTGCCTGCGGTCCTTTCTGGTGACACCAGGTGGGGCTCTGCCCCTAACGACCAGTCGCCACTGCTTATGCTGTTCTGATGATCCCCTGTGAAAATTAGAAAATTCTACATCCCATTTTTTTGAGAAATTCAGCATTTGGGACTTAGAAAATCAGTGCTTTTCTAATGCCAAGTCGTCCGATGTCCGTCCGTCCGTCTGTCTGCCTGTGTCTGCCTGTCTGTCAGTCCACCATCAACTTTTCACTTCGAATTTGAATATCTCAAAAACTGTCTGATAACTTTTTTTTAGCTCTGCTGTGATGATGGTCAGCAGTCAGCGGAGCTTTTCTAGTGCCGAGTCGTCCGGCTTCCGTCCGTCTGTCTGTCCGTCCGGTGTCAACTTTTCACTTCAAATTTGAATATCTTAAAAACTGTCTGATAAATTTTTTCTAATGCCAATTCGTCCGACGTCCATCTGTCTGTTAGCCCGTGTCTGTCTGTCTGTCTGTCCTTCCGCCGTGAACTTTTCACTTCAAATTTGAATTTCTCAAAAACTGTCTGATAACTTTTTTTTCTCATTTGGTGCGAGCCTTCCTTATGATATTCTGAATATTCACTGTGAAAATGAGAAAATTCTACGTGCCGGTTTTTGAGAAATTCAGCATTTTGGACTTAGAAAATCTGTGTTTGTGCTCATTTTTTCAGTCTTTCATTAATATCTCAACAAGAGGCCTGTCGGCCTGGAGAGCTCCGCTGAGGATGACTGAAATGATCATATTGTTCTGGGTCACGTTATTCTGTTGTTCCTCATCATTATTCTGGATCATGTTGTTCTGGATCACGTTGCTCCAGATCATTGTTCTGGATCATGTTGTTCCGGATCATCGTTCTGGATTAATTGTTCTGCATCATATTGTTCCGCATCGCATTGTCCTATGACAGTGTTAGAAGGATTGTGACTGCTATATTTGTGATGTACTGGGGGTGAAGGGTATTTGTTGGTTGTTAGTTTTGCTTGGTGGTAAGATGATTGAAATAAATGATTGCAATTTGCAATTTGGTTCTATTGTTATACTACATAAATTGAGACACCAAACTGGTTCACAGTATATTCTGGTTACCAAATGTGTCATATGTGTTCATGTTGCAATAGTTTTCAAGAATTTCTGAAATTAAGTTATGACATGGACATTTCACTCATCCTCAGCGGTGCTCTCTCGGCCGACAGGCCTCTTGTCTTTGTCTCTTACTTTGTTTGCTACCCAGATTACATTGCTGTCCCCTTCTTACTGCTTACTCATACTCGCATCCACCTTCCATCTCCTGTCTCTTTCTCTCTCAATTTATCTACCACTCTCTTTTCTGCCCTCTAATCATGGGAATCCTCTGCTGAAGATCTCAGGTTGAGCCAATCGTTATAGCGCTGTTATCCGCTCTTCGACCCGCATGCTGAGTTGAAAGGGTCCGGCAGCCTCAGTGGGGCGGGGTTGGCTTTGGTGGGGGTAGAGTTGGGGGGGGACTGAAGATGAGATGAGAGATTCTTCCACTTGAAAGAAGAGGCTCTGGAAAGCCAAGCTTCCGCTGTCTTCAAATGAAACCTGAGGTTTCTCCTTGGCCACAAATCACTGCTGGGGTGGGATGGGGGGGTCGAAAGGGAGGGGGGCGGGGCTGGGGAAGGGGATCCTGCTACTTTCGACCAGTCTAATGACAAGAATGCGAAACCCTATAATCCTCTGCTGGTGTGGAGGCCTAGACCAATGGGGAAGCAGACCTTTCCTGCTGGGAGGCCTGAAGCCAGCGTGAGCTGCGATATCTCAAAAAAAAGAAGATCCGAATGATATTTCTTTCCTCCCCTCAGGGGAGAGCCATTTTCTGATAGAAACATTATCTCGACAGTGAGGGAAAACCAACTGTGAGGGAATTCAGCATTTCTTTTTCATTTTTGTCCCGGGGTTTAATTCTTATTTGCTCTCAGACATTTGCATAATCCCTCCACTGTTGCAATCTTCTTTAACAGCTAGGGACCACAGAAAAGTTGTACAGCACCAAAATCCAAAAACGCCTACCCTTTTGTAGATATTTACTGCGCTATCAGTAAGTGACTTGAGAGACGCATGCTGGAGAAGAAAGACACGATTATTGGGTCCATAGAGGGTGACCGATTTATTCATATCGAGTTGGCTTGGGCTCACCAGCATCTGCTGTAGCAGTCAGAGGCGATTTGGTTTACCCTGGTTTACACAACTGTGCTGAATGTAATTCAAAATTCTGCAGGTTAAATTCATTTTATTAGATCTGCTTTGCTGGTTTATATTTACAGTCTTTTTGGCTGTTGTAGTCCTTATATTTAGGGAATCTAAGAAATTTTAGCATCAGCATTGGCGACACTTTTGTTTTATGATTGGATTGTGTTGATCATTGTGTATTTTATATATTGATAATTTTCCTTTTAAACATTTTTTGTTCTTAATTGCTACACTGGTGGTACAATATTATCATTTTTTTGGTTGGCTGGTTGACTGTGGCGATCTGCCATCTGTACTTCCAACCATTGTTGACCACACTGATGAGCCAAAACATTAAAACCAATGACGTGCTGGGAATAATCTTGATTATGTCTTAACAAAGGCACAAGTCCAGGTCTGCAGACAAATCTTAGATGGTAGAGAACAGTCGGTTCTCGTATTCAATGTGCTGGATGTGGGAGAAATGGAAACTGAATGACTTTGACAAGGGGCAAATCTTTATGGCCTGATGAGTGGGTTAGAACAACAAATTGCTGAGAATTTCAATAATATTTACTATAGGAATTAGTCACAACACACAGTGCATCATACCCTGATGTTAATTGCAGCTTTTAGCTTGCAGACTAGTCAAAGTGCCCACTCTAACCTGGGTCCACCTCTAAAAATGCCCCCAATGGGCACCTGAGCTTCAGAACTGGACCTTGAAGCAGTTGAAGAAGGTTGCCTGGTCCTGTGAGTCCCAGTTTCTTATAAATCATGTGCTTTGGCTGGGTACTTGTGCACCATTTACGTGGCATGAGATTGCATCAGAATGCACTGCGGGAAGAAGACAAGCTGGTGGAGGGATGTGATACTCCATGTTCTGCTGGGAAACACTGAGTTTAGGAATTCAAGCGACATCAGTCTGATGGAGCAGTTTCGGCAGCACAAGAGGGACCTTCACTATATTAGACAGGTGATTTTAATCTTGTGACTGATCAGTGTAAATGATAGTTCATTCATTCATTTATTTTTTAATGTTCCAATCTGACTTGCTAATTTCTTGGGTAATAGTTCGTGAGTCTGTCATAATTAATAATATTTAGTTTGCCTTTTTTATACCCTCTGGACATACATCCATCTGTAATCATTTATTTTTGTCGACCATAATTCAAGAACCATTCAGTATATTTTCGCAAAACTTTCTACAAGCAACAAACAGGTGCTGGAGTGGTGCCTTTTGTGGTTTTGGAATTTTTATTTCGTTATCAAGTGCTGTTGAGCTCCTGACATTGAAAATACATTTGATTTTTTCTCAAACATGTCCCAAGGTACCTTTAAATTTCCCCATAACTTGCTCTTGACTCGTGTGACGTTTTCAACTGAGGTCAATGAAGCAAGTAGAGGAAAGGAAAAAAGGTGAGTTAGAAAATTCGGATGCAGCCAAAGTCCAGAAATGTAGCAGCTCTGTGATAAAGCAAAATGCACCTCCATTTAAAGGCAGGCCTGATGGTGTCCCTATAGTTGGTGGCAAGTCCTTGGGGTCTCAGAAAAGAGGCACCATAAGCGGGATGGAGGGCAGATGAAAGACAGCGTGGTGTTGCCAGGGAAGTGTAAAGGGCCGGGACATATTTAAGCTTTGTGGGTTTGATTGCTCAGGGACAGTGTACTTGCGACGCTAAACCTGCTCCCTCACGCTCTGAGGTAATATTGAGTCCTGTCTGCACAGGTGACAAGTATTGAATGACAATTGTTCTTCAAGCCAGACGCCGCAATTATTTGTGTCTTGGGACACTTGTAAGGTTGTAATCTGCAGTCGCACATGTCGCTTTTCTACACTGCAGCCTCATAGATTAGATTTGCTCTTTAAGGGTCTGACTTGTTTGTTTTTGGGGGCTTAGTGACTGCAAAAAGTGATTAACATCCAACCCAGTTGTTTGCCTCTTTATCTGGGCCCCCCTTTTATTCTTCTTCTATTGACTCTATGGAGTTTGTTTGACAACAGGCTGACAGGAAGCTGAGTCCTACAGGAGCCTCATTACTCTCCGCCTCCCATGCTCCCCTGTACCCACACTAGACCCCCTCCCCCCATTTAGTGGGTAATGCAGGTTTCACAATGAAGCTTGCTGGAAAGAGGGAGGCAGGGTAGTAATCCAACCTAATTCATTCAGATGGGGCCTTGTGCGCAACATTTTGCCTTCCTTCACCACCCCTTCACCCTTACAATGCACAGGGGACAAGATTAAGGTTCCTTTTTGCTATTTGCAAAATGTTTACGAATAGAAATCACCCTTACCCTCCACGGTAGAGGAGGGTGTGGACTATTTCAGGTACCTGCCCTGATGGTGTGGTTTTAGTTGACAAAATGGTGGCTGGGCTGGGCATGGATAGGCTCATGTATCTGTTAAGCCACTCCCCTAGTTAGTGAATTGGTTCTTCAGAAAGTGGATTGCAATAATGATGCAGTCTGTGCTTTACTACACTTACTTGATCATTTAGATGTGCATCTGAGGAAGCGTACAATTAGTTGGTTATCTAAATGAACCAATTATTATGCCAAAAACAATGACAATTTTTTTTCCCTTTGCGTAGTCAGCCATTTCTTACGGAAGAACTATCAACTCTGCATTATTTTTTATGCCTTCCCTGCAAAAAATTGTTCTTCGTAGTTCTAAAATGTTGAATAAATCTATTTTACTCCAGAGGCGCATGCACACGCAGAAACACACTAGCTTGCAACTACTGGGCTTATAGATAAGCATGAGAAGGTGTGGTACCTCAGTAATAAGTCTTATCCAAAACACCTGGATGCTAGGGGGACCACATGTATCAGATGATGAGTTCACGCTAGGCTAAGGAAAAAGTAACTATTTAGGTTTATTAAATATATATTTATTTCCCAGCATTATCTTTTGTTTACTCAGCATCTGAAATGGCTCCTGAAGGCCCTGTCACTTTGAAGCCTGGTTGGTGCACAGAAGAATCCAATCCCTCATTTGTGGGAGATGAAGATAAGGAGGCTTTTTGATATTGCTAATGCTCGCACGCAGTCCCATACGCATAAAAACTGCAGCGTGTGCATCAGAGGCTTTTTTGTACTCTGAGCCACGTACTGTATTTCCTAAACTTCTATAGAAGCAGACTGGGAGCTCTGGCCTTATCTTTACACACAGCTCTCCTGGTTGGGACTGGGCGCGTGGTCTCTGAGTCGCACTTCGCGCCCCCAGCCGACAGCATGCTTTCGCACTGGTGCGCAGCGTCCTAAGAAGCATGCAGTAATGGAGGCGACTTATAACCTGAATTCTTCAGTGTTTTAGGGGTGTTGACCCAATTAAATGGTGCAATTGGGAGGTTGTGTCATCTGATTTTAAACATTGGGCATGCAAATATTCTTGTTTTTGGACTGTATTCATTATCCTAATGCATTAGCATTTTTATGTGGAGAATCTCAAATGAATAAGCCATGAGAGTACGGCATCCAGTCTTCTGAGGCTTTTACCAGACACACTGTGGAAATTGGAGGGGAAGCACAACTGAAATCTCTCTGACACATTCGGACATTCAGTTCCTGTGACGAGCCAAAGAGTTCTGTTAGAACTTCTGTGACGGAACTCGGCCATGGCTGACTCTAAGATGTCAGCTTTATTGATGTGATTATCTTTGACCCAGTTGCCTTCAGTTCAGGTAGGGCTGTGAGACATGTTGTCATATGGAGCCAAAGTTTGTTCAAGATTTTGAGGCAAAGACTGAAAGGGATAGATAGGGAAGGAGATTCACTCAATATTCCCACTCCTAGATGGCAGGTTTGTCAACACAGGAAGTCAAATATTCAAAAAATATGGTTTTCAATTCTGTAAACAGTTGTCTCAGGCCCCTAAGCCATACTCCAAATGTTCAAAAAAAATACTCAAAGTTTTCCTCGTCATTTAGAGTATCTGGGAACTAAACACTGTTGTCTCAAGATATGTACAGTTCGTAGTACACTTCTTATGCAAATGCCCTTCTGTTTCATTTAAAGTGAAACTTCCTTCTGAAGAGGAACCATCATCTTCTGATTCATTTGGGTCAAACTCTGGGTCTCCATTATCTTCCACTTCACCATCATCATCAATCATAGCAAGCAATTCCTCATCAGTGCGATACCTAGCCGCCATGTTTACATTGAATTATGGAAAAGTTGTGGGATGGTCCAATGGCAAGGCAGCGCATTGCATATTTACAGTGGCAGAGAGGACGTTTGCTTATATGAGCAATCCATGTTTTGGGTTGGCTCATTTAGGAAATGTAGATCTCAGTTTTCTGCACATGCTGACTACCTCAACTCAATTTCGCCAAAAGTGCGGGATGGCCCGGTATGGTTCTTAGGGGCTCAATTATGAAAAGCAAATGGTCAGTCTTCATTCGCTACATGCAGCAGTAGTTGTGTGGTGTCCAAAGCAGCGAAAAAATATGCCGCTTGTGGCAGTAGTCATGAGCAGTGAAACATACAGGGGTGTATAATGTTTTGCACTCAACTGTGCAGGGATGCTTGAGGCTTTATGTATTAGATAGGACGCCTTGTTTGGACGCGCCTCTCCTTTCTTACAACGTCGCTGCTCGCTGCTGAACTCCCAGGGTAGGCCTCAGGAGTACGTCTGTTTTCACCTAATGAGCTTTGCTTCTAGCTTAAGCAGCAGCTCAAACACAGAAAAGAAAGCAAGAAAGGAACAAAACTGTGGCACTTTAAAAGCTGTTAATAATAGATCTCAGAGGTCCAGGGTAGAGATAAGGGTAATAAGCCATCCATCTCTCATAGTTAATTAATGTTTTATGAGCTATTTCCTGCATTACAATATGCCTGAATGGGTCCATCTATTTTTATCAGACATGTAGTAGTCATGTGTTTTGTGTATTTGTTATGATAATGGTTATTGTTATGATGGTCATTATTGCGGTTTATTGTTTGGCCTTGTCTTCTCCCATAGCTGACCTTATTCCACTGACAGTCTAAAGTTTGAAATAAATTGCACTACCATAAACTTGCTGACCCCCATTATATTCTGTGTATTTTGTTTGGTAATGTTCTTTGCACTTTGTGAACTGCAAATCTTTGAAAACATTAGACCACCTTTGACTTGCATTAGTGGAACATCATAATTAATTAATCCATTAACTAAGCTGGCAGTAATTACAATGCCAACAAACTTTTGCGACCTTTAAAATCCTTATACTTGTCTACTGACTTCCAGGCTAATATGTCCTTACAGTTATTATCTTGAACTACATTTTGCGGTGCCCTGAACCACCTCTACTACCAGACAGCAGGTGTAAACACTGCCTACCATTTGCTAATAATGTAGGAAAAAAAAAAAACTCCTAGCGACACATGTAATAGTTGTGTATTTAATTTCAGCTTAATTTAAAACAGTAGAAAAAAAATAGAAAGCAAACTTACTACGTATCAGTAGTAGCCTATTATCACATTTTAAATTGTTTTCAAACTCCAAAACTTTAAAAATTATGCGGTTTTTTGCAAAAACATTGACCTGCTGCAGCTAGCTGTTAAGCATGGCAAAAGTTCATGACTAAACTTGAAATGTTATCCAGCACCACGGCACTAGTGGGCTCACAACTATCATTGCCACTGATTTAACGTACATTTGCTGTATATTAGAAATACAAAATAATATAAATAGATTTTGAACTTTATGCCAGTACAATACAGCTTTTAAATGCTGTAGCTAATCTAATACTGCTAATTGAGATGATGATTGCTTAGATATATCAAGTGCAGCCCAGATAGTGATTTGTGTTAAATTTTTGATTACTTATTGACTTAGTCAATGCGAGAGTCTTGCAGTGAATTGAACTTTAATCAAGAATAAGGAAAAAAATTATATCTGTCCCAGGACATGACAGACATGGATGTGGTGATTATTTCAGTCATGGTAAGTTGGATGAACGTATTACCATTCACAAAATTGATTTATTGCATTTAGCATTTGTCAAATGTTATTATGGGGCCGCCCTCCCTGGTCTTTTATTGATCGAAATGTGAGCTCCCTCCCCTACTGTGGAGATGGAGGTGCAGTCTGAAGGCTTGAAAACCTTATTTACACAAACACACACGCACACGCACAAAAGAAGTCACAAAGCCAGGAGATTTTGACTTTTTTATACTGCTGAACTTCTATTCCTGTGAAACAATGCTACTGGTCACAGTATGAATGCTCTTGGAAAATTTTTGGTTCTTTTCCTGTTCAACACTCAAAATACATTTTTTTTGTCCTTGAAAACATTATCCCAACTGGTTACAAGAATCGGTAGAGGGTAAAATCTAAGATGAATTAACCAAGTGAGTTAACACCATCATGTGCAACTCATTAACAAAACATTTTTAAATTAATCCAACATTTCAGTCATTTGAGTGAGTACATTTTTACCAGTCATGACCGGGTGATCTTGCGTGCATGTGCACGTGTGCGGATTAGTCTGTAATCACTGTAAAATGTGGTTGTGGAGACACTTGTTGTAGCAGGACCTACCTCAGAGGTGGTTTTGAGTACTTTGCCAGGTGTCTATATGCCTGTCTGTGGAGTCTGTGGACCGATGTTGTCAATGCAATAGCATTGCAGGCTTGCAAGAAACACTCATGAAACTTTACAGCAAAGGGATGGAGCCTGCTCATAGGCCCTGTCGAACGCAGATCGAATGCAGTTTAAAGCCGGGTAATGGCCTGTCTAATTGC
The DNA here is from genome assembly GCA_029692085.1 of Gymnothorax javanicus. Taxonomy (NCBI): domain Eukaryota; kingdom Metazoa; phylum Chordata; class Actinopteri; order Anguilliformes; family Muraenidae; genus Gymnothorax; species Gymnothorax javanicus. Next base: position 14,329,199 of record CM056207.1, on the reverse strand, counting down.
AAATACACCTTATCAGGAATCGCACTAAAAATAGAATGAATCCATTTTTAGCTAAGTAGCAGACATTGTTGCATGACAATCTCTTACTGCGTGCATCCATTGACTGCATAATTTCAAAATCTGGAGGTGCCATCCAATGTCGTAGGGAAGCAGCTAAGGGATGGAGTTTTCTGACGGAGTGCTGCAGTTTGCCAAGTACTGTAGCTACCTGGTTGGGAAGCTTTTCCGGCTCTCCAACCTTTTGTTCAAAAGTATTGCATACATGCCAACTCACTACGGCTTTTGGGCGTTTTTTTCAGAATGAAACGCCCCAGAGGCGGTGTTAGACCCGAAAATTATTGGCTATTATCCCACCCTTTATTGACAACAATTTGTCCTGGCTAATTCTTGATGGTTTTCCTTCATTAACACGTTTTTCCAATTCAAGAATAATCAAGTGACAATTGAAGACCGCGGCTTCTCTCCCCCATGCGATCTAAAAGCGACAAAATAATGGGCTGCATTCAGTACAGAAAAATAATTGTAATTAGGTCTTTGCACCGGCACTCGGCGACGGCATTTCAGAACTCTTCAGCGAATGAAGGTTATTTTGGTGACTAGTACGTGGTTTCGTCCGATTACATTTTTCAATCAGACAGCTGTTTATTTTATACAGCGAGTTGCGTGACCGTGCTGCAAAAACAGGTGTACGTACTTGTCGCCGAAATTACCTTAATTAAGCTGAAGAGTTCTGAAATGCCATCGCCGAAACGCCGAGCATAGACCTAATTATAATTAAATTATTTTTCTGTACTGAATGTAGCCCATTATTTTTTCGCTTTTAGATCGCATGGGGGAGAGAAGCCGTGTCTTCAATTTCACTTGATTATTCTTGAATTGGAAAACGTGTTACTGAAGGAAAACCATAAAGAATTAGCCAGGACAAATTGTTGTCAATAAAGGGTGGGATAATAGCCAACAATTTTCGGGTCTAACACCGCCTCTGGGGCGTTTCATTCTGAAAAAAACGCCCAAAAGCCGTAGTGAGTTGGCATGTATGGTATTGTCACCTTAAATGTTGACACCTCTCAATTGTGTTTTCACTTTGGCACTTGCCGGTTTAACAACTGTTGCAAGCATATGTACCCGTCCGTACAGCTGGGCGTCTTGCTGGAAGGTTAACTGAAGGCTTATTCATTCTCTGGCTAATTGGCTATTTGACATGGCAACACTGATTCCTGTTACTCAGCGCCAACATATAATGTTAAATGAAATGGTTGAATTTCACTCACCGAAAAGAAATGGAGCACAGATTCCTTAGACGGTCTGTTCATACAATTGACTGCACAGCAAGACATATTTTCCCGATAGTTTGATGAAATCTCCAAATGCTACCAACTCCACCATCGCAGCCTAAACCTCAAGTTCGGTGACTCGAATTAAACTATCGAGCTGAGGTGATGCACGGTAGCCTGGTAGCGGCAAGGCTCACACCTGTTAAATTCAAGTTGTAAATGGGCTTTGTCAGCATGACAAAAATGTACATTTCATATTGCCAAAGCATAAACATAGATAGCAGAACACTGCAGAACATGCTAATCTTCTACTACTATAGTGTAGCTACCATAAAAGGAATTCACTCTTCTTATTCCTCGTCTTCTTCTATTGAGTATGATGGACTACCATTCTGGTGTATGACCACCTCTTATTGAGGGTATTATTTAAATATCCCCACTCGTGGCATGGCCGACCGTTGATGTACAATAATTTATGTAAAAATTGGACCTATGACTTTGACATGAAACAGGTCTCTGAAGACACCCAATATGCATAACCTGTGAAAATTTGAGCTCTGTCCCTACAAAGGTTCAGCAGCTAGAGCAGTAACAAGCGATGGGAAGACAGACAGACAGACGGCCGGCGGAAGGTACGACAATACCCCATCGGCTCGAAGCGCTGAGAGGGTAATAAAAACTGACTGGTTCAACAAGAGACTTATGACAGGATTTCAAGCCCAATAACGCGTAACGCAGAACTCTGTCATGCCATATGCATCTTCTTTCCTTCCCAAATTTACTTTTGATTTCTGTTTTGAGTCCGGGGGTGGTCTGTCTGCTTTTTGCAGTTCTGCCCGTCCATTTCATACAGCAGGTTAGAGATCTTCCTGAGGTGAGGTTTGAACCCAGGCCTCTTATTCCAAAGACATGCGTGTTAAGTCGGTTGAAGGTGAAATCTCGCCTAACTAATGGGGACAACATTTTGAAATTGAGGGCTTGCATTGCCAGATTATGTTGTCATAGTAACCTGTAGTGAGGCCTTCACTTCACATTGCTTCACATACGAGCAAACTATCCAGGCTACATTTGCCGGTCGCCATTACAGTTCAGGATAACATGCACTTTGAGGTGTTATGAGTGTAGTTAGGTGGAATGGGGAGAGAGACTGATTGTCAGTGGGGTTCAGGTCAGGTGAGTGCAACGGCCGAAAGAGGCAGCTTCTCAGTAATGGAAAGTGAGGTAACTACTACAATCTCAGGAATGACTGCTACGGGGCTAATTGCGTGGGAGCAGGTGTGCATACAGGTTGTCCTCCTGAAACCTGACAAGAAAAAATATGCTTAGGTATTTGTGTTTTTATGTTTCTTACATGACAAACAGGTTGTAGTCAAGATATTTTTAAAAACATAATTTTATTCTGAGTGAAAATCCCTTGTAGGTTAAGTTTCATCACAGTGTAATGTGATCCTTGAGATCTTGGCACACTTGCATACCTTTCCCTTGGTTTAGTGTGTCAATTTGTCTGTGGCTAAATGAAGATTGTGTATTTACAGTTCTTGCATTTGCGTATGTGTGTCCTTGTATATAAATGTGTGCGTGTGCCTGCAGGCCTGCAAGTGTGTTTGTGCGCATGTCTGTGTCTGTTTGCGTATGTTAATTTGGTAGTAGTCCTGGCAACAGGACTATTCTCCTGTGGCTCTTTTATACTTGACAGAACTGCCCAATTTAGTCTTATATTTTTTTTTTGAGATCTTATCATTCCTAAAAAGTAGAATGTGTTGTGCTGCAGTGGTCTCCTACCCTGTTCCTGGAGAGCTATCATCCTGTAGGTCTTTACTTCGCCCCAATTCAAACCAACTGACTTGGCTAATCAGAGGCTCATCATGATCTGTAACTGGGAAATGAGGCATGTTTTACCGTGGTTGGAGTGAATAAGTCTGGGATAGTAGCTCTCCAGGAACAGGGTTGGCGGCCATTGTGCTGAAGTCAGTCCTCTCATATTAACGCCCTGTAATAGTGCATCTTCTGTTTGCACAAAAACGGTTTGACGGCAAATGCCTCCCATTGACTTCACCTTATCTAACTTAACCCTTTTAAGGGTTGGAATGTTTTTTGCTTGAAACTCTTATATGCATGTTCTAAAACATGATCACTTTGAATTCTGAGTGGTGCTTGATTCTGTGTGCGTGGTTTGAACATTACTAGGATGGAAATACTTGGGTTTGTTGTTGTTTATTAGGAAGTGGGGGTCATCAACTAAGATGTTTTCCATTGTGTGGATTGAAAGCATTTTGAAAAGCATGTAATTTACTGAAGGCATTGGCTATACAACAGCTGTGGCCTCAGTCCCAGGTGTATGAGGATTCCCACAGTAGACTCCAGACACTGAATTATGAAGTAGGTGTGTAAAGGAATGTAGGTCAACAGACTCTTCCTTCGTCTACGGCCCATATTCCTCCAAGTCTCCACTTTTGTCTGAGCCATTCACACTCTGGACTGTCTTGTTATTATTATTATCCCCCCTGGCATATAATGCGGGGGGATATAGTCATGGGTGCGGTTGTCCGTCCGTCCGTCCATCCGTCCGTGAACATTTAGTTTCCGGAGCATAACTTGTAAACCGTTCATTATTTTCCAGCAAAACTTGGTGTGCACTTTAATCAAGACCTGAAGTGGTGCCTTTTGCTAATCCGTAGTTGATGTGGGGCTGAGGGGATACGCTAACTCCTGACGGCTCTTGTTGTAATCTGGCACTGCTGGATTGGAATGAATTGGAGGCTCGTTTTTATTACATTATCGTGGATATAAAATACTGACTGCTTTCCGGTATGGACATATGCTTTGCCCTTTAAGCGGGAGTTCATGGTGCAGAGAGGAGACTTCTGTGTGAACGAGACGTATTATTCTCTTGTAATCTCATTACTCGCACAAAGCCCCAGTCTTTACCATAATGGGAAAAGGGGACGATATGGAGATGAAGTTAGCGAGGAATGTGCGGCTCTTGCGTAAATCCAGCTGCGATTCTTCAACGGCAGCAGAAAACGGTGTATATTTAAACCCAGGAGAGGTTTGGGTCCATCTCTGCCCCCACAACCAGTCCGAGTCCGCCAATTATTTTGATATCGCCCCGAGAAAATGCACCCTGTGCAAAAATATAGCCAAATCCTCCCCTTTCCCCTGGAACATCTTCATTATCTGCTATCCTGGTCCCCTCTAGAGCTTTCGGCTCCCAGGTTGCCATAGAAACAGTTAGCTGTTTAATTTCGTTGCAGCCTCTGATTATGACAGAGACAAAATTAGTCCGTAGTCTTGGCTCCTGCACCCGCCGGCCTTTTCAATATACCGTCTGTCATCCCACCCCCACCATCACCAACTTATGTGCTCGGCTTTTTGACCAGGAGCTGATGTAATTCATACTTAGGATTTCTCCTGAAGCATGAGTCAGGCCATTAATAACATGGCATTAGTCATGCAGCTAGACCTCCCTGTTGAAAGACATGAAAAGGACCTTTGGCTCCATATTGAGGGCCAAACGCGGCCTTTGCTAGTATTTGGACCTATTTGAGTCCTCCATACAGTAATGCTCCAGATTCAGTCCTATATGGGACTTTCACACTGTGAAGTCCCATACCTTATTCTGTCACTGTGATTACCCAATCCTGTCTCATCGTAAGCTTCATGAATGTGGTACGATGATTACATTTTGAGCTGGCCTGTTGACAGCTGTGCCGCCGCGTCCTGTTTTGCAGTGCTGCCGACCTGCTCCCCGCTGGATTTCCACTGCGACAACGGCAAGTGCATCCGCCGCTCCTGGGTGTGCGACGGAGACAACGACTGCGAGGATGACTCTGATGAGCAGGACTGTCGTAAGTTGTTCGACGATTATAATTTTGCGTCCCTCTGTGTGTACCCGGTCAAAAACTTTGCGCTTCTCCAGTTGATCATCAACCACAGTAATTTACCAGAGCCTTGTTTTACATACCACTATGTGGTCCAAATCAGTGGTGTCCAGTCCTGTTCTTAAAGGGTCAATGTGAGTGTAGGTTTGTGTTTCAGCCTAATAGTGTATCACATCCTGATTCAACCGCAGTCCTGTACTAAAGAAAGAACCTGCTCCTCATTGACTTTATTTGGATAAGGTCTATTATGCACATATTTAGTCTAGCTACTATGATAATGGTTCTGATATTCAAACAACAGTTCATTTGTCTTGTGCTCCATAAACTCTTTCCTTATTTGACTCACAAGATGTTCATATTCTATCACTTTGCCGGGGGTCAAGGCCAGATCTTTACAAAACAGGGAATTTAGCTTGGGGCAGGATGGGAGCTGATCATTGACTCCTTTTTTTAAATACTGATACCTTTTCTCAAGAAATATTAAGAAATGTTTGCTCCCAAAATGGATTCCAGCTGGCTGTGAGGCGTAGGGGAAAGCCAGTGATAGTAGCATCAGGAATGTAGGGTTGTGTTGTCTTTTATCTGTGTTATCTCCTCCTCAGGCTGTGTAGTTTAAGAGTGTGCTTCCCAAAGCTTTTTTTCCAGTTTCTCTCGGCTTCTAGAAGCTTCTTTTGGATTTCCTGAGCTTCCCTCTGTGTCTCAATATTATAACTCGGCTTGCTAACGCTTCCCTTCGATTCTCCCTGCTTCCATATTTGTCCATCTGTGTTGCTAGACCCTACATCTGCTTCTTGGAGGTTCTCTCAGGTCCCTTTGATACTGAACAGCTGTAAAGGGACACCCGCATCCTGAAAAAGCTGCCTTGACGCTAACTGCGGCTGCTGCCTGCCCGCCCACTCTTTGCAAGAACAGCTGCGAGCCCGAGACCACTTCAGAAAACCCAGCGTTTGTTCGCAATGTTCCGCACATTGATATAGACGCCTCGCAGGCACCCAATTTGTGTATTAGCCTTACATTTTTTATTAGCATGTCCGCAGGATACTCCTCCATTGCACTGACCTTTTAGACTTGGAATTATTGAATTATTTTTCAATACTTAATTTTTTATTTTTGAATCATTGTACGTGCAGCAAAAAAACTGTTAAACTGTTAAAAATTCTAACCTTTATTGAAGATGGTCAGTTTGGAACAGCGAAGGGAAAGGCAAGCTGAGAATATTCAGTACAAACTGGCATTCTTCAAACTGTGCAAACTAGGTTACACCAAGCCTTTAAATATAAATGAAGGCCTGGATTTAAAATCTCGGGTGCTTTAAACCAGTGCAGTGAGGGTGCATTTCTTACAGTGCAGTAAGGAAATTGATTGACCCCATTTCTAAAGCTTCTTTGAATAAAGGACTCCTAATGGAGCAGCACTTGCAGCATTTTAAGGCGTAATAGCCTCGCAAATGATTAGTTCCGTAGGACCTCTGACCTGTGTGGACTGTTTGATGTTCTGCATGAGGAAACAATGAAATTTGACCTTGCCTCCAGTCAAAGTGAAACGGAGAAGCAGGGGAATACGACATGGATTGAATTCTGAACTTAAAAGAAAAGAAAATATTGAGTTTCCGTTTTTAGCACCTTATGATGTGCCGGGGCCTGGTTTTGACTACACTAGCCGAGCAGTGATAGTGTTTTACCATATGGCCTTCTCTCACATAGTATGACAATGGTCTGTTTGTGCACCACAGGCATCTCTCTCTTCTTAGTTAGATATTCGGGTAGAGAAAAGGAAACGCTTCTTGAATTAAAAATGCATGCAGGCTTTTTTGTAATGGGGCGGCACTACTGGAATTGAATTAGACCCAAGCCACTTGGGAGCTTGGTCAGCCATAACATGGAGACGTTATCTGGCTGCAAGACGCCGGCTGCATAGATCCGTTCTTATGAAATCATCGGACACGAACTGATCGATTTTAAAAAGTCCCAGTCTGTGCATTCAAAAGCCATGATCTTTAAGGTGCGCTGCAAAAACCGAGGAATAAGTCTATCTGTAGTAGTATTTCTGACTTATTTTTGTACTCACAATCTTATTTAAATTACTTTGTGTGAAAAAAGACGCAGAGTTGAGATTTTAAGATTTACCACTGAGGTGAGTAAATATAATTTTTCAAGCAAAAAGTTGCTCTAGAAGCTAATATTTTTTTTGAAGAAAGGAATAAAATACTATATTTTATCAGAGGAGTAGAACACTCTTTAAGAAAGCCTTTTAGCGTGACAATTAAGTGTGACTGCAGCGTGACTGTCTGTATTTATTAATTTAGCTTTTCGTACATTTTATTTGGTTTTGTCTTCAGTTTTTTGACTGCGTTTTTACGGCTGTTACTGGTCCATAATTAAGGGTGTCCAATTTAATCTGAAAAGGCTGCTGTAGTCTTGGTTATCCTAGCTCAGCAGTATGGCCCGATTCAACTGAGTTCCTGATCATTGTCTTCAGTCACGAACTTGGAAAGTAGAATATGTTGCTGCTGGACTGAAACAAAAACCTGACCTCACAGCCTCCGGGGATGAAACCCATTCTACAAAGGAAATGTATTATGTAAAATAAATATTATTTCAAATATATTTTCAAGGCAAAATGTCATCCTTGACTCATGTAAATATGTCTAAAAAATGTGATACATTTTTTTTGCTCGGGCATTGGGAGCAATATTATGAATTTTGTTGCTTTTGGGTGGAGACTTTTGAAAGACCTTATAGACTTTTCCGCAATTAAAATAACATGGCATTTGAGACCTGCCATTTTGACTTGAGTTGTGTCCATAGCCATCTCGTCAACATAAAGCACTTTATTTGAAAATGGTCCAAGCAAAGCAACTGAATATTGCTCCCATTTGGATGGGTCCTATGCTTCCTCTGTCTCTTTCATATGCCTGTCTTTTTGAATCCTGTGATTCCTATTAGAGATGGCTCTCTGAGGTCTCTAACAGAGCCAGACCAGCGTCTGTGATTGCCTTCTAATGCCAGAACCCTTTCAAGATAGAGGGCATTTGTGCAAATGCATTTTTCCATGGAAACCTGAGGAATCAAACCACAGTAAATCTCTGTCATTTGGAATCTAGAGTCATCCAATCACGAGACAGGATTATAGGGACCCAGAGGACATCACCGCTAGGGCCAGGCCACTCGCCTGGATATGTCAAATAGGCCAGTCTCTTTAAAGCCATTTTACCATCCTGTTCACCTCTGATCTGTCCCATTCACCTCTACTCTGCCCCTGTTTGCCTCCTGGCCTTCGACTACAAGAGGGACAGTTTTACTGCACAAGACAGTCCCCCGACAGCTGCGGATTCTGCGCTAATGTTGAGCTTTAATTTACTCTCTTGCTCTCTTCTCTCCATTGCCCCAGTTGCTATCTCTCTGTATTGGCCTCATCCTATCTCTCTGCCTCTTTCGCCCTCAGTCTCTTTCTCTCTGGTTCTGTTGCCTCAATCTGCCCTCATGTGCACACTGTATATGTGTTCTCCAGCTCCCAGAGAGTGTGAGGAGGATGAGTTCCACTGTCAAAATGGCTACTGCATCCGCAGCCTGTGGCACTGCGATGGTGACAACGACTGCGGGGACAACAGCGATGAGCAGTGTGGTGAGTTTCTCATGGCCGTCGGCGGAGGGTGGAGGTTGCTGCCCCAGTCATATATCCTGTTAACTCCACCCGACCACAAAACGCCCTCTCCCCTGCGAAATCCCACAACATCAACTCTAGATTTGCAATCGATACAAGTGTTTAAAAATCCCTTTGGAGTATACTGATCCAAGAACCTCCCAAGGGCCTCGTAGAGAGGACAGCTCCCATTTGGGCTCTTTGGTTGAGTGGTTGCCACGCTGATGTTGGGTTAATGGGTTAAATGTTCTCCCCCCTTTCATGGAGTACTCTACTGAGACATCTGTTTTTAGTTATTTTGCCAATGAAATATGCTTGCTGATTTCCATTGAAAAGTGTGAAACTCTAGCTCGCAGTTTTCCTGGTGTACAAACAGAAGGCTGTCTGGGCTGCGCGTGAAGCCTATGAGATGTTAAAGAAGGACACAGCTCTACTCCTCCATTCCTCCCCCCTCCCTGCCCTTCATTTTTCAGTCTCTGGGGCTGATAACAGGCTAATTACTTTCCAACAGCCGAGCGGGCTGGTTTCTCCTGCCTACCTTTGATTCTCCTCTGGTCCCCTTGACTTGTTGTCCTTAGTGATGACTTCCGCTGTGAATGAGTGTCAGAGACAGATAGGGAGACTACAGAAGGTCTTTCCCTTGACTCTGTCTGTTGGCATCCCTGGAGCTGAGATTTATCAGATTGTGGTGCGGTCACAACCCCACGCTGTGGTGTGTCTGTTTTATGCCTCTTGTTTGGCTGCTGCTGCGTGAGTTCCCTTGAGTTTTTCGGAGCACAGACAGTATGGACGGGCAGAGACACAAACTCAGGCTTTAAAGCTCCACATGGCCTTTCCCTTGGATTATACCCTCATATGAGGCCGTTGCCATAATCCTCAAAGGAGATGTGCCCACATTTCGATGAGCTAATGGGCTCTTTGTAGATATGGTTGGTGCGTCGGTCCGGTGTGGCTTTTTGGGCTCTCTCAAACTCGAGGAGAACAGCACAGCAATAGTTGGCTTGGATCTTCATATTAGGGGACCTGTCAAAGCAAGAAGATCAAATATTTGCCTCACTCTGAATCAGAGAGTCTACTTATTTATTTCCCTGAGAAATCCATCTTCAAATTAATTGGAAAAATTACCAGGTGATACAAATCCCTGATCCCACCTCCCCTGGGTGTCTTAAGTGCTTTTTTTGGAACAAAAATGTTTTTGCGGATATTCTTTTCAGATTCAGCCATTCATGTATTACAAGTCAAAACCACTGCTAATAGCCTCAAACAAAGGAGGTCCTATCTCAAGTTCTGTTGGGGAAAGGTGGTCGTGGGGGTGTAGTTGAGAGTAGCAGATAAGAGTTGTTCAAATCTCATGTTCAAAGTGAAGGTTAATCAGGAGTCAAGCAGTGCTTTATTAGAAGGAAGCCACTGGGACGCCTGGATACTGACCGTTCTCAGCCATCTGTTTTTACCCTTAGGTTGTTATTTTATCTTTCCCCAGACATGAGGAAATGCTCGGACAAAGAGTTTCGTTGTATGGACGGGAGCTGCATCGCTGAACATTGGTACTGCGATGGTGATATAGACTGCAAAGACGGATCAGACGAAGAGAACTGCCGTGAGTCACGGTGTGCCCGTCTTCTCAATGGCACGCTTTATTCGCCTGTGATGAGAAATCGATTACAAAAAGAAATTTTATATGTGAATGTATACATATAGTGAGCCATGTAAGGTTGTGAAAAGTATTTTTTTTTTGCATGATTTTGCCCTGCATTACACGAGGTTTGGTTTATTATCAAGCAACACAATTACACATCTTTAGCTTTTGTTATATGGTGTTTTCATCTCAGATTCAGCATTTAGAAATTAATAGTACTTTTTCCTATACAGGCCCTGGCTTTGGGCACCAAATTGTTGGGTATGTTTGAAAGTTACCTCAGTGAAAGTAGTTATGTTTCGACATTGGTATGCAATGAAGGCTATAGCCCGTTGCGTTTAAGAAAAGCCCCTCACGTACGAGAAGGATGAACAATTGCGCATTCAGAACAGAAAGTAACAGAGTTAAACAAGCTTTTTTGATCTGCTGTTGATTAATTGCCCTACTGGGGGTCAGAAACGCACTGTTCTATTCCATTTTAAATCTGATGGTGACCTCACTGAAGACGTGATGTGGGAAGGATCAGAGCTAAAGGGTGAAACGGCTGGCGGGATGCCTGCAGTGCTTGCATTAGTGAGAGGGTCACCGCAGCTATACTGTCAAACGAGCCAGCCAGCAGCTGCTGAGGTCGTTGGGGTGGGGATGTGGTGTCCTGTTATTAATGGGGCAGTGTGGTGGTTGTTGGAATGGCTGCGTGCCTGCTGATACCCTGTCTATCTCCAACTGCTCCCCTCCACACCAAACCACTGAATTATGGCCGCCGTGCCATAATACTTCTGATTGGATAATTGACTGTAATAATTCACAGAAAAATTCCCTCTGTAACAAAGCCTTCCGGAGGAACACCACTGCTGTCTGAGAACAGTTTAGCTGGTGGAGGGCCATGCAGTTTTCATGCCTGACTGCTTAAGAAGTTGAGTCTCCTCTCTTACCGAGCCCAATGTCAGTAAGCTGAACATTTTTAATTTGCTTTAAATAGCACGGCTGCGGACGGCCATAATTAACAATGTAACTCTTGTTATTTTCCAGTACATCTGAGACCGATTTAAGCGCTGGCAAGGAGCTCTCCATGCTCGACATCATGTGTAATTTTCTGGAAAGTTGGGTTGGTTTCATTCAGTAAGATGGACGGAAGCCTGTGGACGATAGCTTTCCCGATCGTTACTCTGTTTTCCAACTACATGTGGTTCATTCTGCAGTTTAAGATCATATAAAAATCCTGCCCGTCTCACCAATTCATGACATCATGGTAATCTTTAAAGGACTTGCTAAATGGGATTTACTGCGGGAAAGGAACCAGAGGGAGTGTTGGTGCTTTCTTTAAAGATGATTTCAAACTCGGCCTCTTCTGAATGGAAGTGGGCAAGCGAAGAGCGGGCAGTGAAGCCATTTTGGTCCACAGGCCTGTTTTATTTAGCAGAGCCATAACTCGTCTCGCTGTTCTGTGCCCCCCTTTGCTACCCATGCATGGTTTAGATGAACGATTAAATTGGGTGGCCCTAGCCACTCTTCACTTAATATGCTTGTTATTCCTGCCATAAACTGGGTATTTGGATTCTACTGTAACTGTCTCACCTAATTAGCTTTTCTTTTCTTTTTTTTTGCCACGATCACCCTCACCTTGCTCCTCTGGTGGCTTAGGTCAGGGTAAAACGTGTAAGTGATTTGTGAGTAATATTTGTTAAATGCTGCTTCCAAAGTGATTTGGTTTAATCCATCATTAACATGTTAAATGTCACAGGAATGAAGATGCTGCCAGTTGAAGGGCCGTGGAGTTCCCTGCCCTTGAATTATCACAGTAAATTATTTATTGTTGGATTTCTAGTTCTTTTGGGTTATGCACACTAGCCACTCAACATGAGGGCCCCATATGCTCAGTGAAAAGCCACAGGCTGCAGGATATCCCATGCTGCGTATAAATGGACAGAGGATTGGGGTCAGAGCAACCGAGGGGGACTATCATTTTCTTTCACCACCTTTTCCCCCCTCCATTTTGAAAAAAGAACCACTATGGAGGACTTCAAAGCATGGTTCCCTGCCTTCAGCTGGCGAAAGGGGGAACTTTCATGTGAGCGGATAAAGGATCCGGAAAATAAGTGTGGACTCGAGCAAAGCCATGGGGTTTAAAGTTTGGTGCGCTATGACCAGGTGGGGGGGGTGTTTGTGTTCACCTCGCCCACCTTCTTTTACATTTGTGAACGATCGAGAGCCTAATTCGGCTGTTTAGTGGGATAGAAAATATCTGAGTGAAGGATGGACATGATTTCTGGTGATTTGTAGAAGGTGATGTGTTCTGTCTCACCATGGAGGTTTAGTTAGATTTAGAACGACCCCTGATTTCACCCCTATTCCCATATGAATTTTCACAATGACCTTTTCTAGCGATGGGCTTTTCATTACACAAAAATGGTTTGAAAGCGCAGTAGCTGAGTGAAACATTCGACAGATTCACATTGAACATCATCTAATGTTGATCGCTGAAACCAGTCGCTAAATTATCTTTAAAGGAAGATTTTACTGAGGTGCCTGAGTCAGAAACTTTAATTTTTTTTTTTTACGTCAAATGTATTTAATAATTAGGCAAGTCTTGATGCTTTGAAGATTTTTACAATACATTTGAAAAAAAAAAAAACCGTACAAGCCTTGCAGGACTGAACTCGATATCCTCGGTGAATCTGGTCAAACTTCTTCCCCTGTAGCTTTACTTTATTGTCAACCAGTCCTGAGTTGTTAAACAGAAGTAAGTGACTGTTTGTGTGCTGGGGTGCACTGAAATCTGCCCTTTTAGGAAGGAAGTGGAATTTATGACCGAACTGTGTTTTATCTGTCTGGAGGATATCTAGCTGAGGGACAGGCTGAGAATAAGATCTGATCTGAACACCTGAATAATTTATTAACACTTCTTTAATAAAGTTTTTAGCTGTATCTGGAACCGCATGCGCGTGTTGACGTATAGCGCTGTCAGCATTGTCTCGCTGGTGCTTGAAAGGACTTTTTTTCGCATTGTGTGTCCTGGCTAAATTGAATTTGTGGCACTTAGTTTATCTTAGATCGATCCCTTTGCACTGTTTGTTGGGTCTGGCACTTGAGGCATTGTATGAAGTTAAAGACATAGGTAGTCATATCGCCGAAATGAAAAGAACTGGAGCGCAACACTCACTGCAGCTGTGAAGTTACCTATTTTTACGGAATTTGGGGCGTCACTATTCCCTTTGTGCTAGATGTGAGCTATTTTTGGACAAGATGCTGTATTATTCGGCAAAAGGGCATCCCATTCTCATTAATCATGGAAGATGCATGAATTAAACAAACTTCATGGTCTCTGATAGATTAAACCTAAGCCATCTTAAGGTAGCCTTTTCTTTTAGTGCCTACAAGGGACATTGGGATTAGCCTGTGAATAGCATTTGAGCTGAAATTAGTGGTCTTTAATCACAACAGTAGATTCATAATCAGAACTTTGAAACATGAAAAATTAAAGCCGGCGGCACTGGAAAAATACCTTTCCATTTAAATTTCCCAAATCTATTGATATAATGCTCCTTAAGGCCTGTTTCATTACAGGTGGGTTGGCCTTTGTTTTCAAAGGCGGCACAGGTGCTTGCTGTTGACTTGATCTTCTCTTTGTCCAAACTTTGAAGGGCGCACTTCATCAGTAATGTTTGAACTTCTTCAGGATATTAATGGGTGAATGGATGGCCACCCTCTGAAAACATTTTTTGGAAAGCTCAGACGAACAAAAACAAATATTTCAATTCTTTTACATCGTGGGCAGGGACGAAAAAAAGCCTCTGCCATCTTTGTTTAAAAGAGCAGGTTTTCTTTTTGCCACATTTGTTTAGTGCATTTTAGGATTACTTTGTTTTTCAAAGGCGGCTGCCTCATCTCCCGACATTTGTTCAATAGTGCCAGCTGCATTGAAGGCGGTAAATGAAAGGATGTTTCAGGTTTTAAGAATAAGTTGTCAGTATGTGTGCTTCTTTTGTTGGCGTCTCAGGATAGAAAGGAACTGGCACCTGAAAATGTCATTAGCGCGCGTGGTAACCAAGGTGAAAGCATTCCTAACATCTGTCCTTCATCACAAGTGCATGTATTAATTTGTATGGATACTCGCTCATGCTATGGTGACATTGTACAAGTCGTTTCCGCAGAACACTCTGTCTGAATGTGGGATCAATTTGGCTGCTGAAAAGTGCTTCTAATGGGAGCCACGTTTTCATTTTTAGGTTTTACTGTGCACAGAGTCATGGGCCGCATGTACTCAGGATTATAAACCAGGGCTGAATGCTGATCTAACTTTCTGCAGCTGGGAAGCTTGAACCAGCTGCTTCCATTTATTGTAATTTGTTCATGGGGTCAAAAATACACTCAATAGATTGTTTGTATTTTTTGATATTTATTAATTGCATTCTTGTTGTATTTGTATAATCGCAAAATGTGATTGGGCTTATTGCATCACTGTTTTTCCACAGTTGCTGTATGATAAATAATTGCATATCTATGTGACGAAAAAGTTTCTATGTGCACTTGTCAAAAATCATGTTATCTTTGTCACAATGCCTGTGAAATAAATCGACCTTTATTTGTAACTGCGATAAACCAGTCTCGCTCTGGGATTAATCGGTCTCTCCCTGTGATGAATGAGTCTCTGTTTGGATGAATCTGTCCCATGAGAGAATTTAGTGGAAGGTATTTGAACCTGTGACCTCTGCGCTGTGAGGTAATGAGGTGCTAAGCCTCCTTCTTTGTGTCCGCCCTCATCACAGCCTCGGACGTCATGACCGCCACATGCAGCGTGGAGGAGTTCCAGTGCGCCTACGGCCGCTGCATCCTGGACATCTATCACTGCGACGGGGATGACGACTGTGGGGACTGGTCCGACGAGTCTGACTGCTGTAAGGCCTTCCTTTATTCCATGCCCCCAAAAACAGTCCTGATCTTCCCCTGGTTATTCCTGTCAAATACATATTTAAAAGACCATAAATACCTCAGGTGTATTACTTGTGTGTACTTGTGCCTCATTTTGAAGTTGTTAAAATGACAACTTGACTGGAATAAACTGTTTAAGGCTCCTTTTAAGATCAAGATTGAAGGTTGAACAGTGTCCCTAAAATGTTGAACTGCTTTAGGAGATTTTAGTGGCATATTATTTTGGCTAATGTTTTTGAGGATATAGGCAGGTGTGCTGTTATTCTGTTATCCTATAACATATCCAAGTGCTGCGTCTCTCGGTGAGACTCCTGGGTCCCAAAGCTTGTCAGTTTTTTTAAATTATTTGTCAAGAAAAGGCAATATTGCCAAACTTTCCCTCAATGTTGCTGCAATCATATTTCAACACATCCTAAAGGTGGAGTGTTTTTATGCCTCATTAAAGCTTGTCTGTAGTCATTCCTATCACTGTGTGATTTAGCTTTTTTAAGTGTCTGTCTTTGCTGGTGTCAAGTTATGTCATGGTACATCACATTTAGTGGATTAATGATTAAGTTGATGAGGGAATATCAAATATAGCCCTCATGGCGGGTAGTGCTACTCTTTCTCCTGTCTACCTGACTCCTTTTGACAGTTAACTGAATTATAAATATCTCTGCTTTTAAAATGATTACTCATAACAGCTATTCCAGGTCTGAATCAGTCTTTAGATTAAGAATCCACAGTACCACTGGCCTTGGTGCCATATTTGAGTAACCTGCAGTCAGTATTTTCTCAACAGCCTCCCAAAATGTAACTCTAAATACGTCACACATTAGAGTTGAGATAGTGTCACACCTGGCAACATTGCCTGGACTGCAGCTGAAAGGGCAGTCTGCAATTCTCAGATACTCTGGCAGCATAGCCTCTGAGCTCTCATAAACAACGTGCAGGAAATGTCAAAGGTCTTTATGGCTGAAATGTGTGACCTGAGGTTGATGCCCGGGGCAGGACATCTGGACTGTGTCCAGGTGCTTCAATGCCGGACTATTGGCCGCCTTATGTTGGGGTCTCTCTAACCCCATGCCCTCTTGTGGCTAGAATGAAATTGCGGGCCTTTGTCAAACACAAACCAGGCTTTGTTTTTGAAGCTCACTCCTTGATGTTATAGAGAGATGGTGCTCAACAGCCCCAATGTGATTGGCTCTAGTATAGTTAGCTCAGCCACCAGTTCCAACGCAAGTCAGCGATATATCTCATGACATGCGTTTATGCATGGATTGCTCTCAACTTGTTCAATATTGAACCAGCCGTGAATCCAATAAAGAAAAGCTTTTCACTTTGATTCAAAACTGCTTTATTTACAGTGATCATTGCAAAAACACAAATTAACACATATTTATGATTTTCAAGAGCCAATAAAACTAATAATCTTAAAGAAACATTTTACTAACTAACGCCTTGAACCCCTCCTAGGGCATACACCACCGAAAAGGGTCCTCTAGACATTTATGTCCTGGGCTTTCCTCTCTTGCTGGCTCCAGGTCAGCCCCAACCTCCTAGTGTCTGCTTCCAGGTCCCAGCGCCCTAGGTTTCTTGGCCGTCTGTTCTTCCTCTTACCCTGGGGGCTTTAGGTCAGAGCTTCCCTCTTGATGTCGGTTGGAGGCTTGTGGAGAATGTGACTTGACCATCTCCAATGTCTCTTCATGATCTTGGCATCTGTTGGCAACTGGTTAGTTTTTGCCATACGTCATTGTTGTTGATGGTGTTTCGCCAATGTATTAGGAAGATTCTTTGTAGACACACGTTGATGAAGCTCTGGACTTTTTGTGGTTGCCACGGTTGTCCTCCACGTCTCTGATCCATACAGTCAGACAGGTTTGATGTTTCTATTAAAGATCCTGATCTTAGCGCCCTGGTGGCTCATCAGTCTAAGCACGCGTACCATAAAAAGGCTGTGTCCTTCCCGCAGCGACCTGGGTTCGATTCCGGCTCGGGTCATTTGCTGCATGTCTTCCCCCATTCTTCTCCCCAACTTTCCTGTCTCTCTCTACACTGTATAACTATCAAATAAAGGAAAAAATTCCCAAAAAATAATCTTTAAAAAAAAAAAAAGATCCTGATCTTAGTCGTAGTGTCTATTCTTTGGAACTCCAGATGTTCCTCAACTGCAGGAAATCTTCTCTTGCTTTGCTGATCTTGGCTTTGACATCGGCTTTTGTGCCCCTCTGATTGTTGACTACTCTGCCTAGATAGATAGAAGCATCCAGCACTTCCAAAGATTCATCTTTCAGTGAACTGTCTCAGCGTTCATTATGTTTGCCTTGAGGACCTTGGACTTTTCTTTGTCCACGTTTAGACTAATCTGAGTGGAGTGGAAGAGGCTGCCACTCTCTCGGTCTTTTCCTGGATGTGTCGATGTTTGTTGGATTTTAGTGCCAGGTCGTCCGTGAAGTCGAGGTCATTAAGCTGTATCCAATTGGAGTTCATTTCTTGGAATAAAAAAATGGCACAAGTTAACAGCCTTGTCTGACTCCTGTTATACATGTTGAAAGCGTCTCGAAGGTGCCCTCTGTGATTCACTCTGCTTGTCAACCCCACGTATGACTTACAGATGATGTTGACAATTTTCCCTGGCACTTATAGTGTTAATGTAACCATGTCCACACTGTCGAATGATTTCTCAAAATCGACTAAATTGATATGGAGGGAAGAGTTGCACTCACTGGACTATTCCATGATGATCCGTAGTGTAGCGATTGAGTCCATGCAGGACTTATTCTCGCAGTAGCTGCCTGTTGGTCTGTCGGCTGAGTGTTAACCTCGTATTTCATCCTGCTCAGAAGGACTCTGTTGAACACTTTCCCTGGGACAGCCAGAACCTTGATCCCTCTGTCGTTTGCACAGCTGCTAAGATCGCCTTTTTTGGTAGCTTGATGATGTGTCCCTCTTTCCAGTCGGCTTTTGTTCTGCGGGAATTGACAGCTGCCTTTTGCTCCTTCCTCTCCTTAATCTTGACGAGCGTGTCTGCAGAGATCCGATCTTTGTGGCGGTGTTTCGCGGTGCCAAGTACCTCTTTACAAGTTAAAACAAAGGACTCCTTTACTCTCTTCCAAGTGCTGTCTGCAGTCTCTTCATCTTACAAACAGTTCCTCACATTTTACATCCTCATTATTGTGGGAACATGCTTCACAGTTTAAGGACCCATATATTGTTATATTTTTGACAATTAAAAACTGTTCACTGCTGCTTATAAAACATGGTTTTGAAGTTTATTGTAAAAAAAAAAAAAAAACAACCAGCATTTGCCGCTAGTCTTCAGCCTCTCAGTTTTTCTGCTCATTAAGTCTTAAATTTATGCAAATGAGGTTCGGCCCTGATTGGCTGCAATGCTGTGTAGAGTGAAGAAATGTCGGCCAAAACGTCTGAACCTGGCTGCACTATGCAAATGAATCCCCTGTTGACGTTGCTAGGAGCACAGGATAGAAACTGGTTGTCCAAGCACATGATTTTTCGGGAAGGGAACCACAGAAATATCACTAAGACGACCTGCTTTCACATATGGTCAGGTCTCCAGTAGAAGGAAGACCAAAGTGTTTGTGTATTGGCTCGAAAATGTGTGCTTTTTATTGTGAAGGACCTTTGAATAGTCATTCTAATTGAGGGTTGAGAGTAATCTTGCATAAACAGTGTGGTTCCTGTGGGCATTTTTCCTCCAACCACATATTACTGACTGTAATGCAAAAATATGAGGTAAATATTGCAATGTTTTAACTTGTATGTCTCCCTGCATGCTGTTTTATTAAGGTATATAGTGTCACTGGAAGAATAAAGAAATATTTTGAGAAATAAACAGGTGCTCACACCAGACCGTTTGGGATGAGAGTTTACACCTCTGTATGCGAAGACTGTATTGTCGGGTGGATGGGGGTGTTAAGTCATTTTGTATTTTATCAAAAAGTACTGGCCTCCAGCTCTTATTTCAGAGTGCAGTAAGCGGGGCTAACTACGGCGGTAAAGCCAAAGAAAGCTTCTGGGACCCACGCTTTGTAGTTACACGAGTTTCTTTATAGCTCTCTTTAGCAGCTTCTGTACACACTCGTGAACATATTGACATCCACATGGCTGTTAATTAGGAGCGCCTGTACAAACCGGTGGCTTTCTCTAGAGGCTCGGCTCGCGAGGCCTTTTCCAAAAATACCTCCGGTTCTTCACTGCACTTATTCCTGGACCTGCTCTGTCATAAACCGGCGGCTACACTCTGGATCCAACCCTGCAGAGCGTCTTGGCTCTCAGGTGGAATGCAAACAAACGTGGTTTTTACCCCGGTAGGTAGGGGGGATGGGGGACTGGGGTTTTGCGGTTTAGCGTAATTAAACCGCTGTTTGTTTAGCTAGCTGTCTGGGGGCTGGGAGGCCTCTGCTCGCTGACGTCTGCCTGTCAGAGGTGCAGGGCGCCCCGTCTCTGCCATCGAATCGCTTCACCACGTCAGGCTTCCTTGCCATTTGCGTTGGACTAGAACACAGATTCCTGACATGTTTTTTTTTTTTTTTTTTGCAGCAGCAGCTGCTTATGTTATTTTTTACCTTCTTTGAAAGACAGAATTGCCTCTCTTTCTGCTGGGTCTCTACTATCAGAGCTATATAAATTCATCTCTCCATTCAGGAGGATTTAGTCAGTTTTTCTAAATCCTACAATGGCAGGAGGCTTTTTTTTTTTTTGTTTCACTGAGCTGTTTGTAGGCGTCTGTTTGAGTCCTCGCTAATTCCACTTTTTATGCCTCGGAGTTATTATGCTTTTTAAATGTCTGTTTTTCTTTTTTGAATGATTAATGTATATATTGGCTTTAGTCGTTGCATTGTGTGAATGGTATCTCTATTTCAGTCAAGTTTATGTGTGATCATAACCTTTTTAATTACCCCATCTGCTGCGTACCGTAGATTTTCAACATGTTCTCAGAAATTTGAGCTGCTTTCAAAGGAAAGAGTGAAGGAAATGCATTAAAAATCCTTTGGTAATGTGACAACTGTGCATTCCACCTTTTGAAGAATGGCCCTGATGTAGAAACCCTTGGCTGTGCCCCTTGTCGGCGGGCACTGCCAGCTGTCCTGTTACAAAAAAAAGCTGGTTCTCATATGGCGATGGGCATTGTCTTTGTGTGGTCTACATGTGTGTGAGAGTTCATTTGGGCACACCAGGATTAGCCACATTAGATCTATGTATATGTGGGCCTGCACAGTGATTATATGGGGGTTCAGGCTCCAGTATAGACACACAAATGCACACTCACCGGATACACACGCACGCATGCACACACGCACGCACGCACGCACACAAAAATGCCCCAAATGTGTGTATGCGTATGTTGATTCTGAGAAGCAGTGTTTTTGTGTTAATAATGAGATTGCAGGCAGACATTGAATATATATTTGAGTGTGAGTGTGAGTACTTGTCGAGTTTATTGGCATTGACTGTAGTTGGCTATAGTGGCAATTTTTGTGTAAATGGTAAGGTTGCAGGTTAGGGTTTTATTGGACTGTTGAGTTTGTGTGTGTTTGTGTTCATGTCGTCGTTCTCTATCCCGCGCAGCGTCCCACCAGCCCTGCCGCTCGGTGGAGTTCATGTGTAGCAGCGGTATGTGCATAAACGCTGGCTGGAGGTGCGACGGCGAGTTTGACTGCGATGACCAATCGGACGAGAAGAACTGCAGTAAGTGATTTAGAGTAGCCTAGCTGCTGGCTGTGGGTGTTTGTGTGACTGAGCATATGTGTGTATGTGCTTATGTGTGTGCTGGCAAACTAAAAGCATGCAGTATGTTGTATGTATGTCGTATGTTGCAAGATGTTGTTTGTGTGTCTGCATGTTTGCATATATGTATGTATATGTACTTTTGCAAGACTACAGTAAGTATGTACATACATTCCTGTAAGTATGTATACCAATGTACTTATCTGCAAGTGTACTTTCCCATAGGAAAGTACAACGTACATGTGCATGCGCTGGCATGCCTGTACTTGTAAATGTATTGTCATGTTATATGAATGTATCATTTGTTCGTGGACATGTTGTATGTACTGGTGTATTTGTGTGTGATTATGCGCATATCTATATGATGTGGATCATGTATGTCTGTGTACGTGTGTGTGTTTCTGTGTGTGTGTGTGTGCGCGATCGCGTGTGCGTGTGTGTGTACTTGTGCATTTCACTCTGCTGTCTCTCTTTCAGCCTCCTCCATGTGCACCACTGATCAGTTCCGCTGCGCTTCAGGCCGTTGCGTGCGGTTGTCATGGCGATGTGATGGCGAGGACGATTGCTCGGATGGCAGTGATGAAGACAATTGTGAGAAAACAGGTAACCGTGGAGACTGCCTCACTGGGGATCCTGATTGGTTGGCAGCCCTTAAAAAGATCACTCTGGGGTCTCTAGGGCCAGTAAGGATGCTCTAATAAAAGGATGATTTAGGGGGGGAAACATTGGCCTCTGTGTTTGGGGATCTTAAAGGGCCAAAAGGCCTGCTCTAAGTCGTTGTGTATTTTCCTGATCTTGTGAAGTCACTGCCTCATTCCCGACCCCAGACAGCCCGCCCTGTGCCCCTGACCAGTTCCTGTGCGGTAATGGCCGCTGCATCGGCCAGAGGAAAGTGTGCAACGGGGTCAGTGACTGTGGAGATGGGACAGACGAGCTGCCTCACCAGGACTGTCGTGAGTGCCCCCCCCAACCAACCTACCCTTCTGCCCCAAAGCCCAGCCACTTCCCCCAGTATAGTGATACAAGTCCATGCACTAGTTGTTAGCGATACTGTAACTGAAGTCCTGTCTCTTTTCATTTCAACTCTAATTTGGCTCAGCCGGCTGTACTAATCCACTGCTCAATGACATCTTTAGCTGTTGAATGAGTTTTGTTAGGACTGGAGCGAAAACCTACGGGATGATCGATCTTCAGGAACTGCGTGCCCTATGCTTTGCAATGATGTAAAGTCCCATGATTTATGGAAGAACCTGGACATCAAACCTGACATATTATTTTTTTTATCTTCTGTTGTGAAGATATTTAATACAAATAAAATTATGCGTTTTATTGAAATCTTTGTGCTGCTCTAACCTCTGTTGGTAGGATAGAGAGAAGTCAGCACAGTAATGACGAGTTTTAATCAGTGACAATTCAAAAAAGAATTTAGAGTTCATGTTTGAGAGGACCACAGTTTTTTTTAGGTTGTTTGTATCCTTTGCCACATCACAGAGTGGAGCGGGTGATGCTGTAATGGAGCTCGTCCATCCGGATAAGTGGGGACAATTTTCCTCTGAAACCACTTTACCAAGATCGTTGAAATTTTGGCTGTGTATGTTACTAGTCATGACCTTGATTGAGTTTGAGAACAGGATTCCATGGTGGCGGGGCATATTGATGACAATGTCACCTTTTTTTTCTTTTTTAACAGTATCACCCAATACAGCCTGTTTGTTACATTCCCTAGGGATCTAAATCTGTGCGTAGAATTATGAAAAATCTAAAAATGTGCTCTCAGATGAGTTGGGTTCCCTGTTATAGAGCCAGGCAGGGTGGTCCTGAATTTATTTGACCCTCCACCTCCTGTTTTCCTCCAAAAGGCCCCAGGTCCAGTGAGGGGAACTGCAACACCAACAATGGTGGCTGTTCGCAGAAATGCCAGATGTCTAGAGGCCAGGTGCACTGCACGTGTCACACTGGATACCGGCTGCACGAGGACGGGCACTCATGCCAAGGTGAGCGCAAAGCGTTTGAACTGCTGCCTCCACTGCCATCTGAGTGTTTCTCTCTCCAACTGGGAGCTTTATATTATTATCCCCCCGGCATATAATGCAGGGGGATTTAGTCATCAGTATGTCTGTGCGTCCATGCGTCTGTCATTGATTCATTTCCGAAGCAGAACTTGAAAACTTGCTGTGCATATTAGTCAGGTCCTAAACTGGTGCCTTTTCATATTTTGGAATTTCTGAGAATTAAATTTTTATCCCCCCAGCATATAATGCGGGGGGATATAGTTATCAGTATGTCCGTCCATCCGTCCGTCTGTAATCATTTAGTTTCCGGAGCAGAACTCAAATACCGGTCAATATTTTTTAACGAAACTTGCTATGTGTAATAATCAGGTCCTAGACTGGTGCCTTTTCATATTTGGGATTTCTGAGACTAGATTGCAGGGGCTGGGGGGATATGTCACCTTCTGATGACTCTTATTTAAAAATTCAATTTCTTAAACTGCTCACCTTTTCTGTGAGGGGGGGGTGGTCTAGCCATCAAGTTAGCTCACTTTTCCTTTCTGTTTCCTGTGTATAACGTCATTGTTATGGTGTCTCAGTGAGAAGACCTTGTCAAATAAAGTTCAGCTGAACAGCGTCACCACCTGTGGCAACAGAAATATGATGCCTGCAGCCACCCAAGCAGGGGTGTGAGTACTCCTCATTGGTTAGGAGGTGCCTCACATTTGTCTGACCCTAAACATTTACAACCTCTCGTCATAAATATTTTATTTTGTAAGCAAACATGTCAATAGTCCTTCCTTTTTGTTGTCTTTTGGAACTGAAAGCAGGGAGATCCTCCTGGAATTAAGTCAAATGCTACTGGCCTCCAGACATTTGGATTTGAAAATGAGTCACTCTGGAGAAGCCGAGAGAATGATCTGAATTCCTCACTGGCATTCTTGTGTGACCTGGAATACTTGACGCAGATGGTGGAGAGGAATGAAATACACCTGTGGCTCAGTAATTACATCACTGCCCACGGCAGTGGAACCGGCTCCACCCACAGGCAGTCGCGCTGTGTCATTATTCACCCGGGTTTGACAGCTCTGAGTTGTTATTTGCGGTGTTGGGTAGGACTGCAAATCAAAGGCAACATACCGATTCCATGTTGAGTCACTGCGGGGGTTAACCCGCAGATCCAGATATTCAGCAGACAGGACATTTCTGGGTTACCTTGCAGTATGAGATCTACCCCAGCACAAAAAACAAATTGCCAACGAGGGTATACCCATGTGATAAATAGTATGTTAAGAATAATTGGCATAAACTTTACTTTATTTAATCACTCTTTATGTATACTGGAGCTCAAAATGGCATACTTTGGGTATACTCCAGTTAAGATATTTTTTCACTTATGTGAGTAATCCAGGTCTTTTGTATTGGCACGTTTGGTGGTAGATTTCATCTGTCAGACGCACGAAGCCTTGGCTCAGTCAATGTGTGGGGAGCCAGATTGGTACCTGGAATGCATTTTAAGCTGCTGTCATCCTGGCTAACTCTCCTGTAAGCCTGCTGATCCCAGCCGTAATACCTGGTGCCGCTGGCTGCCGTATCAGGGTTAGCTGAGAGGGTGGTTAGCCTTTAGCGCTCACTGCGGTAGGTCAGTTTATTCAGCAGTTCAGGGGAGGTTTTCTCCTGGTGTGACGGGAGGAAAAAATTGTTCTTTTACCATCTACTTTCGCCTCTGGGGGAAAGAATATGATATTGATGACTCCGTGTCTCTGCATTTTTAAAAATGCCTGGTTGGACATGAACAAATCATCTTGCTGCAAAAACAAAAAATAAGTCCATCTCAGCAAGTATTTTAGTCTTATATTTTGTGGTGGAAACTTATTTCTTCTACTTTTTTTGCTGAATATGACAATTTAGCCAATGAGATGAGACAGTTTGACTCATTTCAAGAATTGCCATTGGAGTCAGTGAACGAAGACCATAACACCAGTTTAGGCTCTTAATTTGCAGCTTTGACATATTACCTTTTTATTTTACCAAATTACTTGGAGAATACAGTCAATGTTCTGTCAAGGTCAGTTTTCACAGCGTTATTATTAACTGCAAAGCCACATGTGGAGGGAAATTTTGTGTGCTGGTTATCCTTCAGGATTTTATTTTTGTGGAAGGAGGGTAGTACACTTGTGCTTTTGAGACTTTATAAGAAATCGACTGATCACACTGCATCCCCCTGTTTTACTTCATGGTCCTTCCTCAGATGTGGACGAGTGTGCTGAAGAGGGCTACTGCAGCCAGGGCTGTACCAACATGGAGGGGGGTTTCCAGTGCTGGTGCGTGCAGGGGTACGAGCTGAGGCCAGACAAGCGCAGCT
This sequence comes from Gymnothorax javanicus, assembly GCA_029692085.1. Classification (NCBI taxonomy): domain Eukaryota; kingdom Metazoa; phylum Chordata; class Actinopteri; order Anguilliformes; family Muraenidae; genus Gymnothorax; species Gymnothorax javanicus. The sequence continues at coordinate 14,303,754 of CM056207.1, read as the reverse complement.
GCAAAGCGCTGGGTGAGCAAGGGGTGCTGCCCCCTACTGGCTGATATATGTCCCTTTAGGATTTAAGCGTGCAATGACCACGCTTGTTGCTTGATGCATGTCGCGGAGAAATACCCTTCAGCTTACAGTTCTTCAGAGATCCTTACATAGATCCTCAATTAGAACTTGAAGGTGGGAAGGCAGTTGGGGGACGAGACTGGGATTAAAGTTAGATGACATGTTAAGTTAATGATTGCAGTGGAGAGTGTAGCCAGGAGAAAACTGAATACAGGAGAAAAATGAATCCGTTTTTTCCCCTGGTTATTTTTAGTGGACCTTAAATCACTTCCTTCCCCCATTTGATTTAAATGCTTTCCGTCATGCTCAGTTAGTATTTTAGAGCCCAGAGATTGGATTTGGGAAATGTACAAAGTCCTGCTTGCTGTCTATTTTATATCCCCATAGCCCATTTCACACACTCTCTCTCCTCTCTCTCCCTCTGTCATTTCCCTCCCTCAGTTGAATATAATTAACTTTGCTTTGTTGTTGGGAAATATTTCAATCTGCATATTGCCGAAGTGTTTTGTTTTTGAAACCGTTAATAGGAAGTGATGATGAAAATTATCTCTGTTTCTTTCTGAAACTCTGCTTTATCTCTCTCTCTCTTTCTGGTCTCGCTCGCCTTTGCTTGTCCTCTGTCTCCCTGTGCAGGCCCAGAGCCTGTTCTACTGTTTGCAAACCGGATCGATATTCGTCAGGTTCTGCCTCACCGTTCTGAGTACACTCTGTTGCTCAACAACCTTGAGAACGCCATCGCTCTGGACTTCCACCACAGCCGGGAGCTGGTCTTCTGGTCTGATGTCACGCTCGACCGCATCATGAAAGCCAACCTCAATGGCAGCAATGTGGAGGAGGTAGTCTCCACCGGCCTGGAGAGTCCAGGTAACAGCACCTCTGAGCTGCAGTAGATCACAATTAAACATTTCAGAGGGACACAAGATCTGTCTTTGGCTGTTAATCATTCACTACATGAGAAATCTTGCTGAAATGGCGGATGGATTCAAGTAATTACGGCCTGATGTTGACATGAGATTCAGAAATGAGTAGAGTTTTACTTAATTACCTCTCTTTAACAGTGAGAGGAGAGGTTTGTGCTATAATCGGAGAAAATGCATTGTCCTTGCCTCGATTCGTTTCCTTCTCCTCTCTGGTATATGGATGGAGGAGATGAGAATAGGATTAGATGACATGTTTTTTGAAGCATTGGGATGCCCCCTGTGAGGGAGGGAGGAATTTTGGAGGGAGCAAATAAGGACGAGTGTGGTGTTAGTGAGGGTCGACTCTGAAGCATCAAAACCATGCATCTGTGCAGGAGGCCTGGCTATCGACTGGATCCACGACAAGCTGTACTGGACCGACTCTGGGACGTCCCGCATCGAGGTGGCCAACCTGGACGGGTCTCACAGGAAAGTACTGCTGTGGCAGAACATGGAGAAGCCCAGAGCCATCGCCCTGCACCCTATCGAGGGGTACGAGCTCATACCCTCGCACCCTGCTCCGTGTGTGTGTGTGTGTGTGTGTGTGTGTGTGGATGTGTGTGTGTGTGTGTGTGTGTGTGTGTTTGGGGGTGTGCTGTGTGCATATGCACGAACTGGGACCAAAATTCTGCTCTGGCATTCAGCTGATTTTGGATGTCATAATCATAATAATAGTAATTATTATTAGGGTAACACTTTACAATAAGGGTACATTAATGTGGATTACCTATTGCAGTAAGAAGCATTTACTATCAGTTAATTAACAGTAAACTATTGGGTCTACTAATCATTTACTAATGGTGTTCATGTTAACTATGGTATTAATTTATACATTATTGAATAGTTTGATAGTTTTAGGTGTTACTGAAGGGATACTTAAGGGATGTTTTCACTTCATAATAAGGACGTCAAAGAGCATTAGTAAATGGTACGTTAAGGTTATCTAATGCTTATTTAGCTCTCTGATGCATTAGTTAACTGTTAATTAATTGGTAGTTCATGCTTATTATTGCATTAACTAATGTCCCCTTATTGGAAAGTGTACTGTTATTAGTAGTAGTGGTGGTGTTGGTAGTGGTAGTAGTAGTAGTTCTAGTTGTAGTAGTTGTAGTTCTGTTGTAGGAGATTTGGGCTATTTTATCCAATTATTTCTCACTTGCACTGTTGTGTGTTTTCCAGAAGGTAATCCTAACTGCCCAGATTTATGTAGTGAGATGGGCTGGAGATTTGTGTATATATCACATGCTCATTATTAGTGAACCACCACAGTAGGATTATTTGCCCTCTCAGTTTTTCCGTGAGCTGGCTGTCAGACCGGCCCGTGAGTAAGAAATCACACTGACTGAACTGACAAATGTCAGATCTCCCAGGTGGCCAGCCCGGGCCTGTGTGTGTACGTGTGCGTGTATGTGTGCGTGTATGTGTGCAGGAGTATGTATGAGTCTGGATTATTTGCTTTGGTGAACAGGCCTTAACGGGTTCATGGTCTGTACTGACTTCATTATGATCTGCTTGGATTTTCCCTTGTAAGAATTAACAAAATGAATAATGCAGTAATTACTGGTTATGGATGTGCTCAGGTGTAATCCGTTTTTCCTCTTTTCAGTAAGATCTACTGGACGGATTGGGGAAACACCCCCCGCATCGAGTACGCCAACATGGACGGCTCCAACCGTCGGATCATCGCTGACACCCACCTCTTTTGGCCAAACGGGTTGACCATCGACTACGCTGGGCATCGCATGTACTGGGTGGATGCCAAACATCATGTGATCGAGCGGGCGGACCTGGACGGGCGCAACAGGAAGGCTGTCATCAGCCAAGGTGGGTCCGCCTTTCGAGGTGACAGTTAAAACAGCATCATTTAAACTGAGCTATGAAGTATACAGTGCTGTGGAAATGTTTTTGCCCCCTTACCACTTTCTTCTGTTTTTGGTTATTTGTCATATTTAATTAAATGTTTCAGATCATTAAACTCATTTCGATGTAAGACAAAGACATGAGTAAACACAGTGCAGCTTTTAAACGATAATTTCACCTATTGAATATAAAGAGTCATTCAAAACCTGTATCACCCATGTGGAAAAAAAAAAAAAATTCCCCTCCAGACCCATTGACTGGTTGTGCCTCTGTTGGCGGCATCACCTACAAACAAATGTCTCTTACATCACTGTAGAGGAAATATGACACCTCTTCTACCGTGGTTTGCTGGAGTCCCAGAGCCTTACAAATGACTTTGTAATCCTTTCTAGTCCAGTGTCACCAACATTCTCGAGTGTTCTTGAAATTCAGGTTGCGGCATCATATATTGCTTTTTGCCCACTTCACATTAGCAGGTTCTGTTTAAGTGATGTTCTGATTCAATAGGGCTGAAATTGAACCCAAGTACTTTTGTATGAAATACATTTGTTTAATATGTTGATTTAGTAACTAAGGGGGCAATTGCTTTTTCATGTAGGGCCACATAGAGTTGGATAGCTGTTTTCCCTCAATAAATGAAGTCATAGTTTAAAAACTGCATTTTGTGTTTGCTCGGGTTATCCTTGTGTAATATTTAAATTAATTTGATCTGATAGACTAAATTGGGACTTTTTCACAGCTCTGTAATATGCTTCTTAGCTGCTAAAAATTGGCTAATGCTGCTTGGAATTTTTTTCCTGGCCCAACTACATTTAAATAATTCATCCTAGGAATAATCCCCAGTTTTTTGGTTTTTTTTTTTGCTTTTTTGCAGAAACAAAACAATAATGCTCAAGAATACAGTGGTTGCTGGCAAAGTCTCCAAGGCTTTGCGGAGGCTTTGTGGAGCTGAGCCGGGGGTAGTGTGGGTTATTGTACTCAGTGATAGGGAGGCACTATGAGTGAAGTCTTTCTGAAGTGCGGTGTGGGTACGGGTGCCATAATAGTGGGCTTTGGCCCGGCCCTCCACTGTTTGCTCTGGACCTTTGCCTGTGTCTGAGGGTGGCAGTGTGCCTGGGCTCATGCGTTTACTCTGGAGAGATGGAGGGGGGGGATGGGCTGAACCCTGATCCCCAGCACACACCTGTGCTCCTGTATAGGGGCGGGGAAGGGGGTGCGGGGGTAATCTGTAATGGGCGAGGGAGAAAGGGAGATTTACATACATATTCAGTCTGTGTGACGGCTTTGGGAATATGTGCTGGTGTATTTCTTGCCAATATAACATTTTTGAATTTAAGTCAGAAGAGGGAGTGAAACTGGGAGAGACGAGAATAAATAAAAAGAAGACAAGCGTGAAAACAAGGCACAATAACCTGTGCTGTAGACGTGCTTTCTGCCATAACTCTCGGAACTTCTGGCAGTTGTCAGACAACTCAGATCAACTCTTTGAAAACGTTGTCTTTTGGAGTGTTTTTTTATCATATTGAGTTAAAGCTGTAGTATACGATTTGAAAGTTTGATCATTATTAATAACCTCATTTAGATGGTGGTTATGGTCCTATAGTACAATCTACACAATGTGAAGAGCAAAAAAAACGAAAAAAATCCATTCACTCTAGTGGCTGCAGGGCTGCAGAGACGTTGACCAATGTAAGCCATCCGGCCGGATGGCTTACATTGGTCAACGTCTCTCTCCTACTCTCATCCAATCCCCTCGCTCTAGTTGACACTCCCCCGAGAGCTTGCTCTGACTCCCCGTGCTCCGCGTTCCGCCTCGTCCCCGCCTCCTTCCGCGTTATAAACTGCCGGCCGGCTTGTTGCTCTGGTAGAGGGGGTGTGTCTGGGAGTCTCCACGCGGACGGCCACACGTGCTCGGTGGGAAGGATCAGGGAGCACAGAGGGGAGGGGTGTTTGCGTGTGGGCAGGATGCTTTTTTCAAATTTTTCTCAACGTCTCAATCTTTCGCAACTGATTCTCAGATCGTATACTACAGCTTTAATGCTCTTGAATTTCATTATTTTCAATCATGAGTAGTGATCATGACATCAGCATCAGTATTAGAATATTTGAAGACCACAAAGGAAAAACGATCAGAGTCCAAATTTTTGTATATTTTATATATTATGTTATTATAATATTTATGATACATAATAATATTGTTTATTATTATTATATTTTATACATTTGACTTTTTTTGCATATTTTTTCAGTGCTTTGTTTCTGAGATCGTTTTGAATTTTTAATTCATCGTTTCTCCACAATGTGAAAATGTGACTGATCATTTTTCCATTGAGGTCTTCATTTAGTTTAGAACACTGTGGTCATCTTTCTGTGACCTCACATCATTCAGGCTTGGATATATTTAACAGGCGACTAATGAAATGCATGGGCAGGATAACCTGTCCATTTATGTTGTTTGTTTTATTGCTCGTTGCAGGTCTGCCTCACCCCTTCGCTATAACCGTATTCGAGGACAGCTTGTACTGGACTGACTGGCACACCAAGAGCATCAACAGCGCCAACAAGTTCACCGGCAAGAACCAGGAGATCATCCGCAACAAACTTCACTTCCCCATGGACATTCACACTCTGCATCCGCAGCGGCAGCCCGCAGGTCAGCAGGTGGCGCCACAGGGCGACTCCTGCCCATTGAACCCACCTCAGTGCGCGCACACACAGTTTGCCATATCTTTGCGTCCCCATCGTATTTGGAACTCAAAATACACCCCTCGCTACATTAAGTTTGTCACTGAAGGGAATGTTTTGATCAGTGGCATCTTTACACTCCTTTTGTTTTGTTCTGTTTCCATTGGTCTTCTGGTGGCAACTTCTGAGTCTTGAATTCTGTTGTAGCTTGCAATTTTCCTTTTATGCCACACAAGGTCAAACCGTCCTCTCATTGCGAACCACTCTTTTGGGTTCCCTCAGGCGGTCGAAACCGATGCGGGAGCAACAATGGGGGCTGCAGTCACTTGTGTCTGCCGAGCAACAAGACCTACACATGCGCCTGCCCGACCGGCTTCAAGAAGATGAACAGCTTTACCTGCGCTCAGAGTAAGTGCGTATGACCCATCTGCTTTCACTGCCAAACTACGGCCTGTAATCTGACCAGAGCTGTCCTTAATCGTACCTGCCTTCCCTGCTAGCACTATGACCTCTATTTAACCTTTTCTTAACTAGACCCTACAAAATTTTGCCTACATTTTTTACTCTCAATGCTAGCATTTTGGCAGGTCCTGTTCAGGTGTTCCCGAAGCCAACAAACTGTAAGATTTTAGTTGAGAGCAAATGATGATCTTCACCATTCATATCATGCCAAACGGTTATGTTAAAAAGTGCAATAAGATGGATTGTATTGTAGTAAAGTACATTAATCTAAAGTGTTGGCACACATACAAAGACTATAAGTTGTTTGCCTGGTACTGTGTCAATATTGCCACAATTGCTTTCAAAGCATAAATTGAACCACTTGTGGTATGAAAGACAAGAGCAAAAGTAACCAAAAAATTCAGATAGAATTGTTTTGCAATTATGAGTGCTTTTTGTAAGTATGATGATCATGTGCTTTGCCTGATGTATAAAACACGAAAGTCCAATCGTATTCCAAAGGGCTTGCAATGGTGCAAGTTTTTAGTTTTAGCCGAGTGTGTAATTCATGAAGTTAACTTTTCATGGTGTTCACTGAAGACTGATAAGTAGGATCAGGTGTCAGGGCTAGAATAAGAACTTGACCCACACTGGCTGTTTTTGAATAGGATTGGACACTGCTGCTCTGATTGGTTTAGCAGATGGCAGGGCTGTGTTTGCTTGTGATCACCTGTTGTTAAACCTAGAAGACTGACAGGAGACCTTTGGTCTTTGATCAGGTCTTGACAAGTTCCTGCTTTTTGCCCGAAGGACGGACATCCGACGGATCAGCTTCGACACGGATGACAGGTCAGACGACGTGGTCCCACTGGCGGACGTGCGAAATGCCGTGGCACTCGACTGGGACGCCCAAGAGGAGTACATCTACTGGACTGACGTGGCCACAGACTCTGTCAATCGAGCCAAGTGGGACGGGTCCAAACAGGAGGTGGGTCGCATCCCCAAACCAGAGTGGTGCTGCCTGCCCCACACCATCCATCCAACTGGAGGTTTCGAGTACACCTGTCAGTGTTATTCCACTACTCACTTTTGTGTTAGTTATTGTCCATTGATGAGAGGGATTTTTTTCTGTAAAATATTGCCATCTATTGGAAGTAGCAGTGAACTTTGATTTCCTGCCTTTGAATGACTCATGGTCTTATGTCTGCTCCTTAAAGCCAGAAAAAAATACTATTTTAATTTTTTGATATAAATCCTTTGTATTACAGAGCAAAAACATATTCCTGTAACAATATGTGAAGACATTCCACACATTTTATTTTATTTCTTGTGCTCATGCATAAAATGCTTTCTGTTTTTAAGATTTAAAGCCGGAACTCAAGTCTGAAGCGGGTGGCAAAAATTAATTGCCAAGTCTTTGGAGGATACGTTCGTGCTAGTGATGTAAACCAGTGTTATTACAATGATCCTCATTCAGCTTCCTTTTGCTTATTATTAATACAGGTTATTGTTGACACCAGTTTGGAGAGTCCCGCAGGCCTTGCGCTTGACTGGGTGACCAAAAAGCTGTACTGGACTGATGCAGGTAAAAGTGCTGATTGTAGCACTATAATGAGTAGTGCTCTGGTGCAGGGGGTCGACTTCCCATCAGAATGGTTTTGGTTTGAATCCCATTTGGCCCTTTCTGTGTAGTGTTTACATGTTCTCTCCATGTGTGTGTGCTTATTCCCTGGGCACTCTTAGCTATGTTTTCCTCCTGAAATCCAAAGACATGCTAAGAGCATGTGTGCTCAAACTAGTACAGAAATGAGAATGAATGGAAAATGACTCAAATTCAGGAGACCAAATGATGTTTTTGTGAACTTTATCTTATGTGTTCTGAGGGCAGAAGTCAATATGGTTGGTTCAATCAGGCGCTCAATCAGAAAAAAACATTGATCATTTGCAGTAGTTTGTACTACTGTAAGCCTTCAAGGTGTATGTTAACTACATGTGGGCACCTGCACATTGCTTGAATCATAAATATAATTGAGGATTCTCTATTATAATTATAATTCTCATAATTTTACTGGACTTAATTGAGAAATATCAAGCATTTTGTCGTAAGTGTATCATATTTTGAAAGTGAACAAAAGATTAAGCTTGAACCAAAGTCTTTTGTATGTAGTTACTCAGCCTCTCACTGGAAAACAGAAAAAACAGGTTTTTTCCTGCATGTTCAATTAGACCCCACCTCTTTTATTTCAGTTGGTACCTCTGAAGAATCCAGTATGTTCAATCATATTTTAATCTGTCCTTCTTCGTATGTGTTTGCTGAAATCATACAGCTTTGACTTACTGCCTGTCCGTTCCCGCAGGAACAGACCGAATTCAGGTGTCCAACAGCGATGGGAGCATGCGCACTGTGCTGATTTGGGAGAACTTGGACCGGCCGCGGGACATTGTGGTGGACCCTATTGGAGGGTGAGTATCCAAATTTGGAGGGGGTTCTGCTCTTAAATCCAGCAGTGGTGTGAGAGTTCATGAACTATGTCTGGGGTACATATAAGCAGGCTGGTGTAGTGTCATGTATTGAAGATGGACAGATGATATGGGTTTCAGCACACAGACATGCACAGACACACACACACACACACACACAGATACACTGGATGACTGTGTCCTTGACTCAATGTACCTCTCTCACACACATGCACAAACTGGATAAAACTCTCTCTCTCTCTTTTGCTCTCTCCCTCTCTAAAACACATACACTCTCTCATACATACTCGCGCAACTTGCTCCTTTATACAGGTACATGTACTGGACGGACTGGGGAGCCAATCCCAAGATCGAGAGAGCCGGAATGGACGCCTCTAACCGCGTTGTCATCATCTCGAACAACCTGACCTGGCCCAACGGCCTGGCCATCGACTACCAGAGCGAGAGGCTGTACTGGACTGATGCGGGCATGAAGACCATTGAGTACGCCAACTTTGACGGCTCTGAGAGAAAGGTATGATAGTGCTATGCCCCGCCTCTTTTGGAGGTAAAGCGATTGTGAAGCTTCTCTTACCATAAAATGGCCGGAGCTGGGATTAGGAATCAGTAACTTGCCAGTCTGAGCCAATAACTGCACTACAAAAACGCAGGACTCCAACAATAGGCTTCCAGGGAGGTTGGAAGCCAAATATTGACATTTACGTTTCATGGCTGCCAAAGTAGACATATGAATAGAAAAATCTGTTTTCCTTCTAATGTTCATCAATCATACACGGATAAAGAGGTTGTCTATAAATATAACACTAATAAAATAAAAGTGAAGTGAAAGTACCTGCTGGTGTCAGCCTTGACCTGTTCCTCTGACTTCTTATTGGATTATGCAGGTGTTGATTGACAGTCAGTTGCCCCACCCTTTTGGCTTGACTCTTTATGAGGACAAAATCTACTGGACGGACTGGCAGTCGAAAAACATACAGAGCGCCGACAAGCACACGGGCTTGGGGAGATCCACACTGGCCCAGAATCTTGAGAACCTGATGGACATCCACATGTTCCACCGACGGCGCTCCCCAGGTGGGTTAGAATCAGAGTGGACTGCACAACCATAGACCCGTACCAATCTATCATATTCATTCCCTCACAAATCTTAGCAGTCCTTACCAGCCGTTCTGTTGATAGTTCACTTCAGTGTTTGAGGTTTCTTTGAGAATAGATGCAATTTATCGTGCTGTGAAGAGGCGCAATAACACATCAATCGTCTCTGTTTGTTTAACAGTCGCTGCAGTCTGTTTATTAGTTTTGTTTATACATCGGTGCTTAATCAGCTATGCAAGCATGTGCCAAGATTGCTGGATATTTTTTTCCCTTGTCAGCTGCTAGTCAGGCACTGCCTCATATAATGGAGTGCATAAATGGACACAGTGGGGAATGGCAATTAATTGACATGGAGAATAAGAGAAAAGGAAATACCGTATTAATTTAACCTGTTTTATGCTAGTTAGCTACACCGTAATATTTTATTATACCATCCAAATTTAGTTTTCAACAAGAGTGAATCCACACCTTGAGCTTGAAATAAATCAATCAATCAATCAATCAAAGTTTATTTATTTATATAGTGCATTTAAAACTACCTCAGTTGACCGAAGTGCTGTACAGTAATTAAGATGAAGTAGTCATTTAGCATCACTGATTAGTGTCTTGGTTGTCGAAGTGTGTTTGTGCGTGTGTGTTTGTTTGTTTGTGTGTGTGTGCGTATACGCGAGCGCGCGCGCGTGTGTGTGTGTGTGTGTACGCGTGCACGCATGTATGTAATTGGATCTCCTCCTTGCTCGAGCGGTGTGAGCCGAGGCCATGTTGGGATGGGGTGATATATAGTGCGTCTGGGGGCCTGGAATGTGTTTTAATGAGCCCCCCTCGACCGGGGCGGCCGCTGGGTTCACCTGCAGTTCAGGGGTGCTGCCGTCCTTACGAGCGAAACCTGAACCCTTCGAAGGGATGGGCCATGCGGCATTCCTGACACACTGCCGTAACGCTGCACCCACCCTGACCTCCATGCGCAAACTTTGAGTGGTCACGTGGGCCTAATGCCTTTCCATCCTGTTTCCCATCGTTGTGGGAATGTTGTCAGAGAGTTATCCAAGAGGGCCCTCGTGGTCATGTTGAAACCCACAGTAATCTTAATCTTCTTCTTCAGCATTCCCCTTCCTCTGGTCACAGAGGGAAAAGACTGCAGCACTGTCATTGGGATAAACTGTCTGACCAACTGTGTCGGATAGGGGTTAGGGACTGATTTTACACATAATACAGTAGCTGCAGATTTACAACTTCCCAAGTTACACACTGCTATTGTACCCTTGAGTGGGGTACGTAAGCTAGCTCTTGGCTGCGGTGTATACACGGTCATGGTAGCAGACTCTATTTTAAATGGGCTTCCTTGGATATGAGCGTCTGCTTGATCCTGGTCGTGTTGCTGCCTGATTGGGTTAGTGGGGCATTGAGAGAGTGTTATACCTGAGAGATGCTGTACCAGAAGCTGGATCTAACCTCTGACCCCTCTGGGCCCTCAGTCCAGACCCCGTGCGCCCTGAATAACGGGGGCTGCAGCCACCTCTGTCTCCTGGCCCCCCTTCCCAAGGCCTCCAGCTGCGCCTGTCCCACCGGCATCAACCTCCAGGTGGATGGGAAGACCTGTACCCACGGTGAGGAGTCTGTACTCTGCCCCCAAATAACACATGCACATCACACACAAACACATGCACCCATGGAGAGAAATTGATACTCTGCCCCCAAATCACACACGCACACGCACAAGCACATGCACACTCACACACACACACACACACACACACACACACACACACACACACTTGCACCCATGGAGAGGAATTGGTACTCTGCCCCCCAAAACACACACATATTAACACACACCTGCACTCTCCGTGAGGAATCTGTGCTCTGCCCCCCAACACACACACACACACACACACACACACACACACACACACTTGTATCAACAGCGAGGAATCTGTACTCTGCTCCCAAAACACACACGTATGCACCCACACACATGCACACACCAGTTCCCACACTGAAGAACCTCTACTCAGCCCCCTAAAACAAACACAACACACACACACACACACACACACACACACACACACACACACACGCACGCACGCACACACGTGCCACCCAGTAATGACATTCCCATCACCCCTGCCCTGCATCCTGCATTTGTTCTTTGAAATGGGATCTCCTTTGCCTTCTCCCACACCCGGGGTGGGGGTGTTTGTGAGTTTTAAGGGTGAAATTGTAACCTGGGGGATCCTCTGACAAGCTGTACCTGTCAATCAGAGTTACAGAGCCAAAGATGCCGCCCACTTCCACATCCCTTTCCAATCATTGAACATCCCTGGATGTTTAAACAGCATGGAGATGAGAACCCTTTTCATGGATTAAGACTATAACGAACCTGTTTTTGCTTGTGGACATGCTATAAGGAGTTAAAGCCAAATGTTGCGGCAAAATTTTCGGCTCGTTAATGCTGTCACAATCACCACAGAGAACTGGATGTTTTACAATATGAGCTTATTTATGTTGGAAAAAAAAAATTCTTAAAGGGGGTTAAAGTGTGTGTATTAATACTATAATCTAAAACTCATTGACAGCATTGCTGTTTGGATGTTTGGCCTCTCAAATAGACAACATGGAAGGGAAAACAAGAACAGAGTAATTTGGGGAGTAAAAGCCGACTGTTTGGAACAGTGCACTCTCTCGCAGCATGTGATTGGTGGATCTGTCAGAGAATGAAGTCCCTGATTCGTTCATCAGCAGAGGGCCTGAGGAGTTATAGCTGCGCTTTTTAATGCAGGCATGAACAGATTCCTGGTTTTCGCCCGAAGGACGGACGTCCGCATGGTCTCCCTCGACATCCCTTATTTCGCAGACGTGGTGCTGGCCGTGAACGAGACCTTGAAAAACACCATCGCCATTGGCGTTGACCCTAAAGAAGGTGGGCGACTGGTTTAATTGCTCCTGAAACAGAATTATCCTTCCTCCTGGGATGGAGGTTGGCCTCTGCTTTCTACTGTGTCCTTGGTCCTGGTTTCTTTCCCCCAGGGTAATAAGCTGAACATTTTAAGGTCCCCCACCACATTACCAGGAGCAGAGCTAATTACTCCTGACGAGCCATTTCCAAATCTGTTTGTTTGTGTCATCATGTGGTGAAGTGACCGCCCAGAGACAAGAAGGACTTGATCAACTTCAGCCAACCAGTTAATCAGTTCCTTCATTATTCTGGGTGTTCCTCCCTTTTGTGTTGTCACAAAGGACACATTTTGAAATGGCCTGTAATGGCTAATTAGTTGTGCACCTGATGACATGATAGGGAGCCTTTAATTCTACTGTTCAGCCAGACTGGCCTCACATGGTACCTGAGGTTCAGGGAGGATGGAAAAACAGCAGTTCCGCTCTCATGAGGACTGTGATATGAGTAACATGGACCTCTACATCATGCATGCATTGTTTCCTCTGCTCTCCACAGCTGGGTGGGTGTCTTTCAGAGAAAGAGGCTGATTGACTCTCCTCAGTTTGATTCTCCTGCAGGTAAAGTTTACTGGTCAGACAGCACCTTGAAGAAAGTGAGTCGAGCCAATATGGATGGCACAGAATATGAAGACATCATATCGACAGGTAGGATGAAACGGCTGAACTGATCTGTCACTCATTTTACATGATTCATTTCTAACCTTCACTGATTCAATGTCTACGGAGATGGATAGTTGATTCATGATAAGTGTACCTTTTTTTGGCCCACATTCTGTAGTTACGCTTGAAAATTAAATTTAATTTGCTCATACAACCTTCAGTGTCCGCTTTTACATCTCTTTGAACAAAACCGCTATTAATCGAACATTAGACAAGCATACTCAAGCCCTCTCTACTTCTGATATCTCATGCATTTGCCTTGCTTTTAAAATTATGCCTACATTTTTTATGACAGTATTCTGTGGGGATTTATGTTGAAAGTTATATTGAGCTGTCCGGGATCCTACCCTCCCCTTCCAGGGCTGATGATCACTGACGGTCTTGCGGTCGACGCGGTGGGACGGAAGATTTACTGGACCGACACGGGCACCAACCGAATTGAAGTGGCCAACCTGGATGGGTCCATGAGGAAAGTTCTGATCTGGCAGAACCTGGACAGCCCTCGGGCCATTGCACTGTATCATGAAATGGGGTAAGTGCATTCATCACTGTTTGCCTTTCGCTGTGTGAATTGTGATGTGCAGCCCCTGGTCCTGGAGAACCTGAGGGTCTGCTGTATTTTTCAGTTAAAAGCAGCATTTGACAAATTTACTCATTTATCTCACATTTAGCTTAAATTTTAGTCCAGTTTAGCTGAAATTTTTCTGTTATTACTAAAATTATTCTCACACCAAATGAAATTGAATTCACTGTCTATTGAAATTTCTTAAATATCTTGACTCCAAGTGAAACGTGACTCAAATTTGATTTGAATTTAACGCTCTTTTTAATAAGTGTAACTCAGTGGTCTATAAACTCACATGTAACTTATACAAAAATCACACTTAACCCCTTTGTTGCATTGTGGTTACTAAAGTAACCAAACCCACCCATCACCCTTAACAGGCAAAGAAGAAAAGAGCGATGCAACAAAGGGTTAACTTGTCATTCCACAGATGACCATCCTGCATGGAATGCAGGTTATTGGCGAGTGATTTTAGAACAGAGTATAGCGGCATTTCAGCGGTTTACTGAGGCCCTTCTATCTACAGGTACATGTACTGGACAGACTGGGGTGAACAGGCCAAACTGGAGCGGTCTGGGATGGACGGGTCAGACCGTGCCGTCCTCATCAACAACAACCTGGGCTGGCCCAACGGGCTGGCCATCGACAAGGCTGGCTCTCAGCTGCTTTGGGCCGACGCCCACACTGAGGTGAATGAGCCGGCCCATTTATGATGGAATATTTTCTTAACCTGTTAGACATGAGGTCTTGATTGAACCTTCAAAGGCTAGCGTCACAATTACTACTGATATTTGAAGCATTGGACTTCTTGACATTTGCAATTTTGAAGTGACATTCCAGATGAAACTACACTTTACAAGGTTATAAATGATTTTCAAGTTATTGCCGTGTACTCGTGGTAGAAAATGAAAGCGCTGTATTATTGCCCTGAATGTGCAAATGAGTCGTTCTATTTCTTTGCTCAAGTGCTAATGTGTTTATAACACAGTCCTGGATTCAGTCAATAACACTCCTTAACTTACTGTGGGTGATGATTTTTCTTTGTGAACCAGTTTTTTGAGGTCACTTGGGTAATTGGTCGAAATTAGGTTGTCTACTTCAGCAGAAAACTGGCACTTTGATGTGCACAGATTAAAGTTAAGATCCAAGCTATGGGTGCTGCCTTGTTGCTGAGTTACACAGCTCATGTTCTGGGTCATGACGAGTCAGTGCAGAACTGGCCCAGATTTGCTGGGAAGTGATTGCATGAAGGTATGTGTGAACCTCCCACAGCGCATCGAGGCAGCAGATCTGAACGGCGCAAACCGGCGAACGCTGGTGTCCCCTGTGCAGCACCCTTATGGCCTGACTCTACTGGGGCCTCACATCTACTGGACCGACTGGCAGAGCCGCAGCATTCAGCGGGCCGACAAAACCACCGGCGCCAACACCATCACCGTCAGGGGCAACCTTCCGGGACTCATGGACATCCAGGCTGTAGACCGAGAGAGGCCCCTGGGTGAGTAGCAGAGCAGAATCCAATTTCAGGAAGGAAAAATCTCTCCTCCTCAGTGTTTGGCTTGTCATGCCTTTATTCTCTATGTAAACAAATTCTTCAGCCTGGTGGGAGACCCGATTACTGGCTTCAAGTAACTTAGTCTAGGGCTGCCTGAATCACATGGCAGGAGCCCTCTGGTCCTTCTTCAGGATTCAGGAGTCATGTGACAAGCGTCATGACATCTTGACTGTAATTTTGAGCCACCCAGCCCTGTTCCTGGAGGTCTTCTTGCTTGTTGGTTTTATCTCTTGGGGGGTGAAGTGCAAAGCAAGTTCAGTTTTAGGCAGGCTTTCTCAGCATGTGCTGGCCTGACGAACTCTCAACTCGCGATCAGAGATACTGTTAGTTACTGTTACATTGAAAACCCTGGCTTTTTTGCGCAACATACCTTGCTAATCTAGTATTCTCGCTGCGTAGTATACCCCTGTGGTGCAGGGCAGGTCAGCCTCCCAGTGATGCTCAGTGTGTAGTTGAATACTGGCGCCCTCTAGTGGCCATGCTTGGCTACAACCTGCTTGCTCATAATGGGCTCAAGGCAGGCAGGCAGAGTTTTGAGGCCCCCTCGCCAATTTTGATACAGCTTAACCCTTGACTTTCTGGCTAATTTAGGTTCCTCGTTGACCCAGTAAGAGTTTGCGGTTGTTGGAAGGGGAAAGCAATAGTTCTCCAGGGACGGCGGTTTCCTATTATAGTACCGTAAATCACATTTCACAAGCAGGAAAGCAATTACCCCATCTGTTGGTTCTGCAGGGAATGGCATGCACATGGGAAAGAACCGAGGAGTAAATTCAATTTACCCATTTGTGCCTGCTCAAACAAAGGTTCTCTGTCACAGAACCGGCCTTGTTGAACAGGGGGGAAATTACTTGTTTGGATGGAATTCTGGTTGCTTAAGCATATGCTCATGTAATGTGAGGCCTGAGAGTACACTGAGGACCTTTTCCTGTTTAGACTAGGCCTATATGTCCCACCGCAAAGAAATGCCTGTTTTCATTTCACAAACCATTCAGAAAGTCTCATGAAGTATTCTTTCGCTTTGTGAAACCTTTGGTTTGAAAAATCTGATCCAGCACGTTTTAGAGCGTTTCTCTGTTGAACCCTCGGCTCATGTGTTGCTGCTGAATGAGGTGTGCTTTGTTATGGCTGTAGTGGAAATGCACAGTAACATGTTGGGCAGCTCTGATGTGGACTGTCAAAAACAAACTTACCAATTTGCCTGATAGTGCATATTTTATTGATGGGGCAACGTGTTATCCTGAAGACGACCAATTTTGATCAGGGTTTTGTGAAAATAAACTGTGTATGAACTTAGGTTTTAAATTAATTGGCCCACTTTTTTTCTTATAGAATGCATTTAAGATGTTGTAAAATACAACAGAAACCCTGCATGTGTGCAAAAAAGCACAGGCCTCTGCAGGAATATGCAATGTTGGAGTGAAGTAGGGCTATTCTACACAGACCAAGAGGCAAAAATTATGCTTCATTTTTAAAGCGCCCCCTCATCTTGTTTAGGGGTGTTGCAGCCTACTGCCAGTGCAGTCGGTAGTACAGGTGTTTTTTTAACTATTGCTGTTGGCTATATTAGCTACTGTATCGCCATTTGTCAATTCTGTCCGGTGGTTTTGTCCTTTTTACAATATTTTGGAGCAATCAAGGACAGTTTCAATAACTGCATACGGCCCCCAATGCCCTGCTTAGCTGTCTTCAGCACTGCCTTTACACAACATTTATTAACTATCTATGGCTGTGGTTCCCAAATGCCGTCCTTGCGGAGCCCTGTGAATGCTGGTTTTCCTTCCAGCTTCAGTTGCAACTCCAGAATTTTAATAAGCTGATAATTTTCTTAATTAGATGCTTTTGATGTTTAGAAGGATCAATTCTCTTATTAACTGGCTTTTTGCCAGAGGTGTCATTACAATGCCAAAAAGAATGAAATCCCCTTGTTCGTATCGCACTGAGATTATGTTTCCAACAATAAGACATTAAAGAGGTTACCAATAAAAGACTGAGGTTAATGGAGTTTTTATGAGGTTGTTGAATCTGTGATTTTATAATTCATGTTTTTAATTGCAAATTATGCAGGATTGGCTTTTTATCCCCCACCATGGACTGTTGTGGGGGATGTAGGATTGAGTTTCGGCCGTCCATCTCTCCGTCCTTCCATCTGTCTGTTCATCACACTTTCAA
Source organism: Gymnothorax javanicus (assembly GCA_029692085.1). Lineage (NCBI taxonomy): Eukaryota > Metazoa > Chordata > Actinopteri > Anguilliformes > Muraenidae > Gymnothorax > Gymnothorax javanicus. Next base: position 14,286,272 of record CM056207.1, on the reverse strand, counting down.
TGGAGACAAGTTTCCTCGAAAACTATGACAGTTACGTGGGTCAAATTTTATATGCTTAATAAGGTAGTCCGGATCTATGTTGAATGTGAAAATGGATGTCAAAGCATATTTATTTACGGAGTTATGGCCCTTGATCGTGGCGGGGGATAGTGATGACACTATCGTCTTGTTATCGTTTGCTCTGGCTTTTAATTTTTAATATTCCTGATGGTTAGGTTTGGAGGCCAGGTGTCTATACTTTCACCAATATGGATTCTCTTTGGTCTTTTATTTAAAGTTATGGACGAAGGTGGACATTTTAAGGGTCACAAAGTAAAGGTCCTGCCGTACTCTACTGTACTTCCACCCATTTGCATATCCGTCTGATTTTACAAATTGGTTCAACCTCCAGACTAAAGGGTTGTTCTAATTTGCTAATCCAGGTGACTTGGACAAAATGCAGAGGAATTACTTACTGAACCTGCTTTGTCAACCTCCAGTTATAATAATTTCCCTTCTGTATGCAAATTTGTGCATATAAATGTTTGAATTTGTCACAATGTAGACCAGCGCTGCACAGGTGCAGAAAGGTTATTTTTCATGGCGTTCATAGTCAATTCTGGCAGAATATGATTCAGAAGTTCAAGTAATCCCATACTGAAAAAACAAAGTTAAAAAATATTTGACATCTTATTAAAATTTTGGGATAGCCATTTCAGGTGGTAAATAAAGCAGCATATGCAGGGTTCTCCCAGAACTGAGTTTTGGAACTGCTGGTCTGTGGTTCAGATATTGTGAAACAAAGACAGAATACACTATTGGAGCCAAGTCCGACACGATCTGTCCAAACTCTATGGGATCAGAGTCAGGCCGCTCTTGCTTAAACCTGATGTCCGGTTCTCCTGCCTTCAACAGGCTTCAACAGGTGCAGCCGGCGAAATGGAGGCTGCAGCCACCTTTGCCTGCCCAACCCGAACGGGACGTCCTGTGCCTGCCCCACGGGTATCCTGCTGAAGGGGGACAGGCGCACGTGCGAGGACAGCCCCGAAACGTACCTGCTCTTCTCCAACCGAGACAGCATCCGCCGCATCTCCTTGGATACAGCGGATCACACGGACGTGCATGTGCCAGTGCCGGAGCTGCACAACGTCATCTCCCTGGACTACGACAGCGTGGACGGCAAGGTGTACTATACTGACGTGTCCATCGACGTGATTCGGTGAGCCCTGCACCCTGTGAAACGCCCCCACCCCCCCCCAATCCCTTTCAAACACTAATTTGGTGGGTCAAGCCCCCCAGTTTTTGGGGCCATTGTCATAATTATGAAGTTATGGGGCACTTTAAAAACATTGGCTCCTTTCGATTTTTCTGCTGAATAATGTGTCAGAGGAATATGAAAGTGGGGCTTTGGCTGCAGTGCCTGATCTGCCATGTCAAAGGAACTGCTTAGGTGGTGGGAATGAATTATTATCTTGGGACCTGTGCATTTAACAAACCATGTAAGTGTGAGATCAGGAATATTCGATGGTCTTAACTGGACAATCTAATGTCTACAGTATGTCACATTTACTGCTGGTAATTAAAAAAATAGCTGCATTAACGCAGGCGGGAGCCCTCAGCCCCGTGCGTTGTTGAAGCATGTGTAAAAAAAGGCAAAGAGGCAGTTGTACAGCTGAGAAATGGAGTTTGCCGAATTTTACCTCTGAAGGAGTAATCACATCAGTGGCAGCCATATTTGATTTCGGATTGCGACCGAAATCGATAGCTTGTGTAGTAACTCTACTTCGATGTCCTCACCAAAAATCGTGATGATCGGTGATGCCGTTTTTCAGTTGTTGTACGGAATCAAATGTGGACGGACAAACAGACGGGACAGATGGACGCCGTGCGTGATGACAATACCCCACTGCCTCTTTCAGGGTTGAGGGGTGATTAATGGATTACTAGAACAGAACAGATTTTGAAAAAGGCATTTCGAAATACCTGCTCTTCATAGGGCTACATATTTTTTTCAAATATAGCTGAATTATGTGGCGCTACAGTGCTCCCATTATAGGATATAATTATATATTATATAATATATATCCCAGATATAGGAGCATGTCTGCTCATTGGGATTACTCCTGAGCAAATCTGAATTTAAGACTATGTGAGATCCTTGAGTTAAAAGCAGAAGAACATTTCACTTGCTGGGTTCCTTACTTGCTTTTTAGTAAAAAATAATGGGCAACTTAATCCATTTGTCATAAAGTTGAACCTTTCTTCATCATTTTAGTTTCATTTTGAAAATTGCTGCATGGACTCCTTTTGCTGATTGAGTTTTTGTTCCCTGGTGACTATGTTGCCATCAGGCGGGCAAATCTGGATGGCAGTGGCATGGAAACGGTCATCGGGGAGGGGCTGACCACCACAGATGGGCTGGCAGTGGATTGGGTGGCCCGAAACATGTACTGGACCGACACGGGCCGCAACACCATTGAGGTATCCCGCCTGGACGGCACGTCTCGCAAGGTGCTGATCAACGACAGCCTGGATGAGCCGCGGGCAATCGCTGTCTTCCCCAGCAAAGGGTGAGCGAGACCCTGCACTGTTATGTAATGGTTTGGGGATGCTGGGGTTGCGGGTTCAGTTCCCAGATGGGGCACAGCTACTGTACCTTTGGGTTAGGTACTGAATCTGAATGGGGTTTGAATAAAATATCAAGCTGTATAAATAGATAATATCATGTTGAAAAGTCATCGTTGTAAGTTGCTCCATATAGGAGCATATGCCAAAATATAAATGTAATCACTATTGCCATCACTTCCCAGGTCTGCTTGGCCAATGTTCAGATAATGAGAATTACACAGGAAGATTTAATGGACCCCTGTGTATTGATTGTGCAGAATCCATTCTCTCATTTGCCACTATTGCTTCTGCCTTGCTTTATGGGGCTTTGGGTCGGGATGCATTAAGAGGCATTTAACAGCAAATGTTGTGGGGATTATGCTAAATAAATCTAGTTTGATTGAAGAAATTAAATTGAGGGACTCATCCTTACAAAGTCTGTGTCAGTGCTGGCATTTAACACCATTTTGTTGTTGGTTGAGATAATGTGTATCGATCCTCCAGGTACTTATTTTGGACAGATTGGGGGAACGTCGCCAAGATAGAGAGGGCACACCTGGATGGGTCCGATCGCAAGATCCTTATAAACACAGACCTGGGCTGGCCAAACGGACTCACCCTGGACTACGACACGCGCAGGTGGGAATGAATAAGAGATGTAACTCACAGTTAAGTAGGGCCCTATTCCTCATTACATAAAAATTTCAAAAAAAAAAAAAAAGTTCAGTTTAGTGGGAGGAAGAGAGAACGGGGTTATTTTTAAGGGTCAGATTTGAGGATCCCTGTAATGGGGCTCAGAGCTATGTTCAGTCAGGCTTCATTATCTTATGCCTGAAATAATTATGAATCCTCTCTAATGGGGTAGAATATGTTGAGCACATTACTATGCAGACAGCAAAGTGTTCTTAATGATCAATTAATGGGCCCTTTGGAAAAGAGCTGTTCCATCACCTGGATTTGGATCTGATTTCTCTTATGAGTTCTTCCTTATGACTGAAAAATTGTGTTAGTTACCATATCCTTTTCACTGGAACAAGGCACTGATGAGGCCATTTACTCTCTGATCCTGGATTTTTCATCCCTCCTGTGGAAGGAGATGTGAAATTAACTAAAAATGGAGAAAATGCTAAATTATGGTCAAATGTCTTGCTTCTACGGTTTTTCTAAATTTTTCTTCACAAAGACAGTTGAACAGTGCATTTTAGGATTTTGTGCTGTAACTACAAAGTTAAAGCCACTTTTAGAATGGGGAAATTACTGTTTTCAGTATCCAGTGGAGTGATTTTTACAGTCCATGATGTGCTTTGATACCAAGATATTCAATTATATGGGAATACTTAAAAGCCAATCTCAACCATGCATAATGGAAGGACAGTCAAACAGGAGAGAGTATTTAAGTTGACTATTTAATGAGCAAAACTCTGTTTATTGTGCCTTTTCAAATAGTCTGGTATAATCTAAACACACAACCTGCAAAACATGATTTTTGTACTTAATTTAATCAAGCGTACTCCTGTTATTTTTATGTTGCTAGAATATACTGGGTGGATGCCCATCTTGACCGGATAGAGAGCTCGGACTTGAACGGAAAACTCCGCCAAATCCTGGTCAGCCCAGTCTCTCATCCATTCGCCCTTACCCAGGTACCTGTCAATCAAAACCAACCAACCAACTACATGACTGTCCCCTCCCTCCTTCCCTTGTTTTTTTTACTTCCTGATTCACACCATTAACATACCATCTCCCTTCACTTCCTGTCATCTCTGACCCTCCTTTTTCTTTTCTCCTGTCTCCACGTTCCCTTCCCTTCTTTTTTCTCTCTTTTTTTCCCCCCATCCCCAGTCGAAGCCGCTGTCTGCCGAACTAACCCCTCTCTTCCACCTCTCGCAGCAAGACCGCTGGATATACTGGACGGACTGGCAAACCAAGTCCATCCAGCGTGTAGATAAGCACACAGGCCGCAGCAAGGAGACGGTGCTGGCCAATGTAGAGGGATTAATGGACATCATTGTGGTGTCGCCGCAGCGACAGAGTGGTAAGGGCAGTGTTCGACACCCTGGGGCCTGTATTACAAAGCAGGGTTACTGAATTAATGGGGTAACTGAACTGTAAAACTCCGAACCATCTGAAGTATGGAGCATGAACTGAATGGTCATGATTTAGAGACATTATCCAGCTAATCCTACTTCACAATTCAGGCCTCTGGCTTCCCGAATTCCGTAATAATCCCATGTATCAGAGACAATTTACACAGTCTGCTTTATGGCTATGGTGCAGTACAGGAAGGACATGCACTCCCATTTCTTAAAAAAAAAAATTGTACGCACAAAATCAAGGAGTGATTTGAAAAGTCGACTCACTCTCTGCTATGTTGGAAACACTGCAACAACACTTTATTTTATGCTTTAACTTGTGAATCCAATTTGTTTACTGAAAATATACTCTTTTAAATCTGACAACTGCAATAGACTCAGAAAAAAAGTCGGCACAGTTGGCAATTTAGGACTAAATTATGTGACTCATTGCAATAACTAGGTGATGTAAAACTAATAATGTTAAACAGGTGAGCTAATTGTGCTATTGCATAAAAGGAGCCTCCAAAAACCTCGTCACATCATCCAGGTGGGTGCTGCACATTGGTGGTGAAGATATAAGATTACCCCATATGACGGGAAAGCACTTTTAGTGTCTGTGAGAAGGCGCTATATAGATGTAATGTTCATTCATTCATTCATTCATTCATTCACGCATCCAAAAATCTAGTCCCTCAAGAGCAAAGACTGGTTGAGGCTCACCAAATTGCCAGCAGATGCATAAACTTATAACTGAGAGCAACTTTCCCCAAAGATAACTCATTAAGCTACTACTATCTCTTTTTTGTTTTACATTTTTTTTTGGTCTGTACAGGATCTACATTTTTGCAGATTGAAAATGGCATCATAACCCCCTTGCCTTGCCTTTTGGTTTTGTTTTGTCACTTTCTCAGTGGAATTATATTTTTGGCACGATCAACTGATACTTTCTACAATGAACAATACTGTGGAGCCTTTAGACTCTTTATGGTGTCACAACACAAATGCGTAGATATAATGCTGATTTAACAATCACTACTGCTCATTGAAGCCACTGTTTTCTTGAATACTGACTTCTAGAAAAAGACATTTTCGCAAAATATTCCAAAAATCTTACCCCTAAAATGGCTCTGAGCATTAGTCCTCTAAGCATGGTGCCTCTCCCCACAGGTACTAACCACTGTGGCGTGAATAATGGCGGCTGCACCCACCTCTGCCTTGCCAAGACCAACGGCTTCACCTGTGCCTGTCCAGATACGCCAGACCGCAGGCCCTGCTCTACTGGTGAGTGTGCTGTTCTGCTGTGATCACCTCAGTACATCCTCTTGCGCTACCTCCACCGGTGTATCGGGAAACGTCTTTTAGGTCCAGTTTCACTGAGTACGATTAGGCTTGGTCTTGTATGGAGTACATTTACACGCAAATTTGAATTTAGCCTGGGACTAGGCTTAAACTGTATTTTTGGAACTCGTCTAAAGTGTTGTTTGGTTTGAGCAGTGGGCTGCATTTGTTTAATACTCTACTAGACCATCAGGGTAATTCAATGTGATGTTGTTTTTCTATGACAATTACACAACCATTACATTTCTGCTCAAAGTAAGAAGTTATGCCATTGAAATTAGGTTTATTGTTGCAACTGGCAGTAGAATATCACTTAATTGCTACACGTTTTCTCCTGGTATTGGCCATCTCAGGCATAGCTTAAGATGAACCGTGTCCACAGTATCTGGCTGAGACCTTTAGTGTCTGGTTAATCAGGAAAAATTGAGAAACGTCACATCCCTGGTATATAGGCTGCATGAGCATATTTCCCACATCTATTCAGTTACAGCTTCATTTACAGCGACACTGTCCACCTCTGTTTCAGTCTCAGGTTTTGTACCAGCTTCACCAGAGAGGACCACAAGTGTCCTGTCCCCCAACAAAATACCTGAGTCCGTCACTGATAAACCCCGCTCAGGCCCCCCGGTGGTCAAGTAAGCTAATGCAGACTGTTGCATGTCCGGTGAAACGGTGAATTCAGTAAGGGCCCAACTCTATGTTGAAAATGTGTGGAGTTGTGCCCTTATTGAATTCACCAATTCAATTTCACATAAATGCTTGGAGTGAATTTATATATATGTGCATAAGCACACGTGCACACACATCATAACTTCAATTTTTTATGAGTATCTCACTTGCATTGTCTCTCATTGATGCATTTTTTTTTTTTTTTTTTTAGCTGTACGGGCAGAAATTCAAATAGGGAAGGTTGCATAGAGAGCAGTGTCATAACCGCCTCTAATGGTAAGTGAACCTTCAACTTCCATAAGTTTCTTCAAATAAATTGCCTCACAAATGAAATTCAAAATGCACAGTTACTGGAATTTTACAAATGAATTCAATTCACTTTCAAATTAAATTAAATTCAATCTTCAAATTGAGATTCTCTAAATTCAATTGAGATTCACCATAAACAGCTAGTTACCAAACTCTCGTAAAATGTCATAAATGTCTTCTAAATAATGGGTGTTGTTTATCATCATGACAAGCGCAGAATTGGAATTTTAATGTTTCTACCAACAAAAGTGAACTGAAGTGTGATACTTTGCACTTTATGCGTGAGGCTGAGTGTTTTAACTCTTTGTAAAGGGGAAGGCCTTCACATCAGTTATGTCATCGGAGGAGCTCTCACTGTCCTGGCCATCCTCATTCTTATTGTTGCATTCATCATATACAGGTATGTGCTCACACAACTACTGTACATGGGTTACTATGACACACACTGCCTGTGGTCTTCATAAATATTTTTCCTCAATGCAAATGTTTAATATTCCACCAGATTGTGCCAATTTTATGTCCTCCCCTACAGTATTTTCTTTCTGCTCTTCTGAAAAGTATTGTTTAATTTACTGCCCAATTTACTGTGTTTGATGTGCAACTGAATGGGAGTTTTTTTTTTAATTGTACCCAGCAGTACTTTTTTCATATGTTAGCCTTCAGTCTCCATTTCCAATTTTTCCCCCACAGACACAAAAAGTCCAAATTTGCCGACCCAGGTGTGAGTAACCTGACCTACAGCAATCCATCATACCGAACATCTACTCAAGAGGTGAAAATAGAAACTGCACAAAAGCCTCCAATATATAACCAGCTACGATATAAGAAAGAGGTAAATTTCTGATTCTCGTTGTTGAAGTGACTCATATTTTTTCATTGTTAGCTTGATTCACTCAGGAGCCCCAAGACAAAGACACATATATAGTGACTGTTAATTTATCAGATTTTCTTCATGATTGTTAATTACAGCAGAGATATGCAAGAGAATCACGTGACTGTCCTTTCATGTCAATCTGAACACAGCCTCCTTTTCTCCTTCCTTTCCCCAGCCCTCCCATTCTTACAGCTCTCTTTCACCTTTTATCTTTTGACCTGATTTCCACAAAGCAGAGGAAGGTAGTCAGATTTTACTCAGAGGCATAGTGCTTTCTGCATGCTACACAGACGTGGCTGTGCTTTTGAGGACTGCAGTGAATTTTTATGGTATTTTTAAACAACATTAACTCATTCATTCACTACTTTGTTTCTACAATGTTTACTCACTGGCAAAACTAATTTGTTTTTACTACGAATTGCTATCTCTATTCCAGGTGCACAGTCTCTGAAGTGCACTGTGCGGGTATATAACGTGAATTTTGCTGAGTAGCGAGATTCATTCAACTGCAAGATTTGTCTTAGGTTCTTTGGCACTTGCGCACATTAACCTTTAGTTTAATTTGTGTGAGGAGAGTTCAGTTTTGAGGTTATATCAGATCATAGTGCATGAAAGTGTGGTCCTATGCAGACCCAGTGGAGGATTTGAGTGGCCTTAGAAGACTTATTTACTTAGAAATAAAAAAACTTTAATCCCTGAAGATGTAAAGAGCACATATGGTGAGGGAGCTAATAAGCTTTTCACACCTACCCTCCTGGTGCTTAATAATGCCGGCACCCTTAGTAGTATTAGTATTACACCATTGCCTCTCTTACCCAACCATTAAGAAACATCTGTCCTTACATACGGTTGTTAAAGGGGAATTTGCGCTGTAAAATCTGCTGCTGTTGAAGTATTCATTGACCAATTATAATGTACTAATCTTCTACTGTATTTGTCAGTCACCTTTCCTGGGTGAATTTTCTATCCAGTGCAGTTGGTAGGGCTTATTCTCTATATAGACGCAGAAAACGGCGCAGAAGTAAGATAGCTAGACCGTCACGGATTTGTAAAATGATATTTTCTGAGCTCTTCAACAGTAGAGTGATCAATTATATACAGTAACATGGCGCTGGAATGTGGTGTCCCTTTAACACAGTGGTCAACAACCATGTTGTTTGAAAACTATGGACTCCTGTGGATTTTCTGTCCAGTCATAAAAAAACACACCTCATTCTACAGCTGATGGCAGGGTCAGGTGTGCCAAATTAAGGCTTTAATGAAAACCGTCATGAAGGTAGATTTGCTGGAACAGGCTGAATTAACTGCTCTAAACCGTGTTTGAGCCTTATCTGCTGTGTGAAACTCTAATATGGACTAGTTCATGAGGTAGAGCTAATCTTATTTGGGCTCTTAATGAATGCACCCTTGTCTTGCACACATAGACGGGCAACGACAGCGACTACACTAAAGAGAAGATTAAGATTGTGGAGGGAATCTGTCTGCTGACGGGCGGGGAGGAGCGATACTGGAGCGATCTGAAGCAGTTGAAGCCGTCGCGGGGTGGACTGCACGTGTGCATGAAGACAGACACGGTGTCCCTGCAGGCCAGCAGCGGCTCATTGGACGATGGAGAGACGGAGCAGCTGCTGCAGGAGGAGCGGTCTGAGTGCTCCAGCATCAACACCACCTCGGCAGCCACACCCGAACACCACCCTGCCCTGCCCGACACCGGCTGGGCCCCGCCCCGCAAGCCTTCCACCGAGAGCCAGGTCTGAGATCCCCTCCCGCTTCTCCACATTGGCTCCACCCCTCATGCTGACTCCCCCCTTACACTGGCTAGACCCCACTCCACAAAACCCCTCCCCCAGTGACCTAAGCCAAACAGGCTCTGGCCCTCCTCTGCTCAGGCTCCGCCCCCTCCATCAAGCTGGCTCAGTCCTTCCCACTCCTCTCTCCACCACGGACTGCCTCATTACTGCCCCCTCAGGCAAAAAGGAGCGAAAGATGACGAAAATGATGGAGGGAGAATATGGAGGGGGGCCGAACATTTCTCCATACAATTCAAAGAAAAAAATTTTAAAGGACATATTTTAACAGTTTTTTTTAATGTATATCTTATCTGTCTACATTTTTATCCAATATTACAATGTTTTTAATGTCATGGGACTGAATAACAAAATGGTCTCTAATGCCACTGTTGTGGACATTATTTATTTTTTACATTATGCATTCTTGAGTGGCTTGTTGATGAAAAGCAGAGTGATAAAAAAAATAATGGAGCATAAAACCATTCAGTTGTTTCTAAAAATATAAAAAGAAAATCTTCTCTGTATTTGTCAGTGCCAACATCAGATATCATGTCATTTAAGGAGCGTTTTGGCACGGAAAGACTATTCTACTCCCAGATCATGACCGTGTTTTGATTTCACTGTTGCTTCTCTTTGTCTAAAACTTGGTATTTAATGAAATGAACAGCAGTTTGGGCATAAGCAGCTGTCACTGAGGTTATGAAAGAGAATGGCATAAAGATCCATGAAAAATTGATGTTTTTGTTTTTTTATGGGGAAAATGAGGCCCAATTAAGCAAAACTTCCAAACAATTTTTGGTTTTATTTATTTTTTAAATATGCTTGACATTTCCGGCGTCGTTCGCAGTCTGAATTTGGACATCGCTACATCTGTGGAGCACTGTGCACTTACAGGACACATTTCGAACTTAGGAACAATTTGTTTTTATAGTGTAGCCTTTGTTGTACTGTGTGGAATAACCACAAAAAGTTATGAATTTATATAATTGAATCGACTTTCTCTAAAAGTGCTGAACTGGATGTCTATTCTTCTGAAGAAACAAGGTTTACATAATTAATCGGGTTTAGAATGCTGTAAACATGGGAGTTGTATAAGATGTATTGATATCTCCAAAATGAATTACTAACGTTTGTAATGGTGTTACTTACTAAAAAAAAAAAAAAAAAAAAAAAAGTCAGCATGGGCTTGCTGTTAATTTATATTGGTTATTTTTTGTCAAATGCTTTGAGCAATGTCATGAATGATGATCAGTTCTCAGCACCAGTCATTTTGAAGTAGCCTACCTTCAATACTTTCAGCAATGTGCTGAATTGCTGCTAAACATAGCACTGAGGCCTGCAGCTCATGGTCTTGGCAGCTAGTTAACCTAAGATCTATGTGAGTACTCACAAACATACAGTAAAACTAATTTAATGCTTTGTCATTCAGCTACATTAATAAAACCCAGTTGCTTTTTGGTCTCTGTTTAAGTTCAGCAACAGTTTTGTACATAATTTGCTATATTAAAACTGTAATTGTTGCAAACGTTTTCTGATTTTTTTTTATTGTAAAGTGTGTATTTTGTATAAAGGGATATGATTGTTTTGACTTAATTGTACTCACTGGAAGAGATTTTTTTGCTGGATTTATTTAACCACTGTGTTTGTTTCAAATCATGTAAATGATAGGATTGATGCCAGTTATTTAATAGAGTGTTCTTTAAGTTACGAAATATTGCTCTCATGTAACTATTGTAAAGTTGACTAAAGTGATATTTATAATTTCTTCCTTGGTTAATGTGTACATATGAATTTACTGAAAATGTAATTCTGCCTTTGCAATACTAACAAGTCGTGTTGTCTGACGTAGTAAAAGTGACCATCGCTTGTAATATAAAACTGTATTTGGCATTGAAATGTATTTGTAGTAGTTTTTTTTAATGTTCTGGGAATTGAATGTGATGCGGTGGTGCAGTGGTTACCGCTGCCGCCTTACAGCAAGTAGGTCGCGGGTTCAAATCCTGTGGCCTGTGGCCTGTCTGTATGCGGTTTTCTCTGGGTCACCGGTTTCCTCCTGTAGTTCAAAGGCATGCACATCAGGCTAATTGGAGATACTAAATTGCCTGTAGGTATGACCACGTGAGTGAACGGTGCCTGTGCCCTGTGATTGATTGGTGTGCTGTCCAGGGTGGGTCCCTACCATAGTCAGCTGGGAGAGGCCCCAGCTCTACTGCGACCCTCATGAGGAAGAGGTGGGTATAGAGCATGGATGGAATTGAATGTGACCATTTTCATTCAGGTCTTCCAATGGAAATGTACCAACAATAATGTAATTCCTGCATAAATGGGTGTAATTACCATTGCAGGTAGATTACCATTGCAGGTAGAACACCTTTGCACAAATTTTCTACTTGGTGTCATCATTTCAAATGATTTCTGGAGGTTTCCTGTCCATCATTATAAAATGGCCTCAGTAAGCATGTGTTGCAGGGGTATGTCAGTGCATAGGAGTTTGTAAGACTGATGGTGCCATTTTAGCTTCCATGAGATGACTATTGCTCTTAAAAAATCACTTTTTTTCTCCTGTTTCATTGACTGGCTTCTTTTGGGTATGCCTTCATAGGAAATATATTTTTCTATAATTATACAAATATTGTGGCAGCTTTGGTATGGCGCTAAAATCTCATCCATATATCTTTTCATGAAAAGGAAATTAATTATTTCCTTTAAATGTATTTGGATAATTCTGCGTCAAATCACCTTGGCCCAACACCAACCATCTTAGATGCCGCTGAAAATCTTCGATGGTGAACGTTGATGAAAGAAGTATTCTTTAAACATTTTTTTGTAAAAAAAAAATGCTCATTGGTTTCATAAATAATAGTTAATTTATATGAGCCTAGTCGGCAATTTTGACTGCATTTTTTTTTTTTTTTAACTGATAATAATTTTGACGTTATGACCGCAGTTTGGGCAGGCTTTGGCAGCATTGCTGATTCAGGGACAATGAATCCCAAAACAACAACCAAACACCCTTCATTAAACCTTAGATCCCACCATTTGAATTTTCAATTGGACTGCCTGTTCGATGTGAAACACGACATGTAGCTGAACTTCTTAAATTAAGTTCTGTGCTCTCAATGGATTGTTCACTCACTGAAAATTGTGATAATTTTTTTTCTTTTTCTCCTCTCTTAATTTACGACATTCATGTTATCATTGCAACATTAGGAACATCCCAATTGGGACATCTAGTGGACTGTGCAGGTACTGCAGGTGCTTCAATGAAAATGGTATTCTGTTAAGTTTGGAGATGTGATTCTCCCGACAGGGAAAAAAAAAAATAATCCCAACTTTCAGTGTGAACAATTTCGGTCCTATTGGATGAGAAAATTGCTATTTATGCTGGCAAGCAGAAATGGAATCGTTGGCCACTTAAAAATTACAAACCTGTGAACACGCACTTCCAAGAACCTGCAGCGCACCCCCTCCCCCCAACTTTCTTCCTCAAGGAATCGCCTCTATCACCCGTATCCATGTACGAAGAAACTGTGCAGTGCATCTTGGCGGTTTTTCTGGGCTACAGCGTGCCTAGTGCTGATTGGAGAAGAGTATTATCTTTCATATCACAACGTTCAGACTGCAGTTGGATTGTTGTTGGGAAGGACTGTCATCAAATGTATGACACGAGCATGAGGTAAATTGCGGAAATTTTCCCGATGATATATAAAAAAAATAAAGGGAAAATGATCTTTTATGTGGATTACAAAAACCTATTACAGCAGAGCCTATTTGAACCTTATGAAAGTTGGCAATGGCTGTACTTGCGATTTTTTAGGTATTTTGTTACCAAGAGAAAAAAGGTGTTTTCTTGAGCTGACAAAAGGTTGTTTCCTCTTAACATCTATGTTAATCAGAGATTAGGAGTGTCATGCCAACATACATAGCTACAATAAAATGAGATTGCCTGGTCTAATGACGTAACTGCAACAAACACAACTACAATCTTGTACAGTGATGATTATACACCACCACTTTCATCCAAAAGGGGTCCTAATATAATACTGCTCTATAATATTTTGGTGAATGTTTTGAAAAATATGATTGTATATTATGAGAACAAAAAATCAGTCCCACAAGTATATTGAGCTAAAAATATGGGTAATAAACAAAAACATTGAAAACAGCAATTTTTGAATAACAAGTGAAAGGTGTCGCAAATTTTTTTTTTTTTTTTTTTTCTTGTATAGCCTGAATGCACGTTTTAAGGCTCATTCCATGTTTATTGATGCTAAAAACTTTGTTTAATTTGTTTAAATTGGTTTGGGGGAACATAAATCTACGAAATTACCTCTGATGGTCATTTGTTCCAGGTGATGTGAATTTTGAGTATTTTTACAGTGTTAAATACAATGGTACGACGGAAGGAGCTCTCTGATTGTTTTTTGCCACATTGTGGCCTTACATGATGCTGAAGACGTTAAATGGTGCCTTTACACTGTAAGAAATGCCATCAAGTGTTTCAAAGAGATTGAGACCAGTACGCTGAAAACTAGTGGCAATAGAGGTGCAAAATGGAAGTTAAGTGCCTCTGATATTCGTTATCTGTGTATGACAAGTAAAAAAAAAAATCAGCAGTTGACAGCACGACAACTCTGTGATGATACTAATAGCACCAGAAGTGAAGTGATGAAAGTATCAAGATCTAGTATTTTCGAACGCCCGTGTGAAAGTGGTCTGATTGCTCGTGTTGCTGCCAAGAGCTGGCAACATCGAAAAAAAAAAAATTGAGTTTGAAGTGAAATTCAAGGATTGGACACCGGAGGACTGGGAAGAAGTCCTTTGGATTGGTGAATCAAAATTTGAAATTTTCTCACCCAAACGCAGAATTTATGTACGCTGTGGAGTTGGAGAACATTTCAAAAATGACTGTTTAACCCCATCAGTAAAACATGGAGATGGTAATACTATGGTTTGGGGTTCAGTCTGCTGGAAAAGAGCTGATGATTCATGAAAATCAACGAAATCATGGATCAAAAGAAGTATCACAGCATCCTTGTGAGGCATGCATTACCATCTGGAAAGAGGCTGGTTGGTCAGGGATTTTATTTTCAACAAGATAATGACCCTAAACACTCTTCTTAATTGTGCAAGAATTATGTCAGTCAGAAAGAAACATCAGGTGACATAAAAGTTATAACTTGGCCCGCTCAAAGTCCTGACCTTATTCTGCTTGAGCAAATCTGTTGTAACATCAAAAGAATCTCCTTGGAACAAACTTTAAACCATGTGGTATGGTTTAGAGAGTGAGGAAATAAAAATATGAGAAACCTATGCCTGAAAGATTAAATGCTGTAATCAAAGCAAAGAGTGGCTACACTAGATGTTGACTTTTTCTCTCAAAAAGACATTATTATTTTTGTTTTTACTATGTATTGTTATCTGTTTACTTATTTTCATCTATAATAATCAAATATTACATGCAAAAAATACTTGAATCGTACTTGGATTCTGATTTATCTTCATTTTGTTAAGTGTATCATGATCACTGCACACTACTGTACACATTTATGTCTTGACTTATTGTTCAGTTATGAGGCCTTCCTGACAGTAATGACAGTGAACAAGATACCGGATTAAAAAAATTACTGCTAGCATGACTGTCTTGGCCACTGTACAGATCTTACTTCAAAAATTCTCTGTGATTAAAAAAAAAAAAAAACATGCAAGGCTCTTGCATGGAAAACAAGCTATGTTATCTTGACATAACAAAATATTTTACCCATTATCACAACAAAACAAAAGGTTGTTTCCTGTTACCATACTGATCATCAAAGACCAGGAGATGTTTCGCTTTAGTGATATAACTTCAGCACACATTACAGCACATTTATGCCATGACTTGTTCTGCTGTTCAGTTATGAATCCTCCCCGACAGTCATGATGGTAATCTTGAAGGGTTAAAAAAATGAACCATACACTTACTGTATATTTGAGTTTTTCATAATTATCCTGTGATCTTGAGAAAAGAAAATAATTTCATTATCTCAAGAAATTGGCCCTTTGTTTTTTTTTTAAAGATTATTTTTTGGGGGATTTTCTCCTTTATTTGATAGTCACACAGTGGAGAGAGACAGGAGGGTTGGGGAGAAGAATGGGGAAGACATGTGGCAAATGACCCGAGCCGGAATCGAGCCGGGTCACCGCAGGAGGGCCACAGCCTTCATGGTGCGCGCGCTTGGGCCGATGAGCCACCGAGGTGCCCCCCCTTTGTTTTTGTTTTTTTTTTGAGTTAAGATAAATTAACAGTTGACGTCTCATCCTGGGATAACTGCTCACAACATGGTCTGTGGATTATTTTGAATAACCGGATCATGATTTATGGAAAGTGACGTTGCTTTTGAATTTTCCAAATGTATGTTTAGGCACTTTGAGCACCACAAAACTAGTGCAATTTAGTTCCATTATAATTCAAAGATCGCAGGCACCTTTACGCCCTATATTGCCAAAACTTTGCAACTCAAACCAGAACAATCCAGATGGATAAATAGCACTGCAGGTAAGAGATAAAATATGTATCTTTGATTTTAGGTTTGTCCTTTTATTATAATGTGTTGACCGAATATAGGCCCCTTGAAAGCTGATTTCAGCTGTTTGGTGTGAAAACTAGACACTTAACGATATATTCCAATACCTGCTGCACCCCCAGAGGCTAGCTTTCCAGTTCTAGGTCATAAGATCACTCCAGTTTTAGCAAATGGGCCTGCTTGGTATTTCTGACAAAATGTATTCATATCCTTAAAGCAGTGGTCCCAAAATTTGGTCCTGGGCCCCCCTCTGTATGCTGGTTTTTATTTCGACTACAGTTGCAATTCTATGATTTTAACAAGGTGTTAATTTCTCTTACTTTGGTGCATTTGTGTTTAGAGTAGTTATTTATCCCAATAGCCATATTTTGAGAGTTCTACATCTACACTGTGACATAAACAGCATAAAAGGAAGGGAGTATATTCACCAGTCAAACAATTAATGGGTTCCTAAGAGGTGAAACTGGACACATGGCTGCGGAAACAAAAACTATATGAGACGGGTGAATGATGGAGTTAAATTTGTTTTTTTTTTTTTTTTTTAATCACGTTTATTGTACTTAGTTCAACCTAATTTATTCATCATGGCACACATTGATACTTCTGTCAAAATGTGGCTGAAGAAGGTAAATTACCGCTTTAAAAGTAAAATGCCCAATTGCCTCAAATAGCACAAATAAACTTCTAAGATTCCAGTAGTGGTTGTAATAAAAATCTTCATGGACCGGCAGCTGATATGAGACATGAGCTTATGGAATCTTCACATGCCCCGTCTGTCTGGAACCAACGAAGTGTGAGCTAAGTTCTGCAGGTCGATTCAAACCGTCCAATCACGCTGTGTGCACATGATCTATTTCAACCAATGAAAATCAGCGGACTTACTTTTAAAACGTAGAGGAGGACTGTGGAGTGTATGACGGAGCTACCGAATGTGCACTTTATATCCCATTTTAATAGGATTTATGTTTATTAGAGTCATCTAATTTCTTGACATTATTTTCGGATCGCTGTATCATAGGTAAGATAATTTGAGCACGCATTCCAGGGTGTTTTTTTCCCCTGTGCGCTCCGATTACTTTGTTAAAGCTGCTTTCACACCGGACGCGAAACGAATTTTTCGCACGACAGATTGCATTCAAAGTCAATGCAAAGACGCGTGTATTGGCGTCTTTGCGTTGACTTTGAATGTAATCTATCGCGCTAAAAATTCGTTTCGTGTCCGGTGTGAAAGCGGCGTACGTTAACTTCGCTACAGCTGGCGAAGTTAGCACCAGCTAGCTGCCGTTAGTCTCCGATACCTTGCAGCTATAGCTACTGCTTTTATCTCTCACTTCTCGCAAAACGCATCTGGTACGATCTTGCGTGATATGGGTGTGTTGGCAAACTAGTTAAGGTTCACAAACCAGACGGTTCTATCTATGAATTTTTATCAACGTCGTGAGACCTGACTGTTGGACGTGGCAGTGAATTGTCAGCTAAAGTTAGCTTGTTAGCTAGCTTGCTAACTTGGTTATAAGAAGCAGTGACATTGGCTAGCTATCTGGGGGAGAGGAGCCTTCCAACGTTACTTTCTTGCCATCTTGGGCTGAACGGATATTTTTCTGAATGATGTTCCCTTGGCTAACGTCAAGCTCAGCAGTTTGGTCCAAATGGCTAGTGACGTTAGCTAGTTGGTGACACTGGCTAGCTCCCTTTGGCATTAGCAAGTTAAACCAGGCGGTTATGAGGATCAGGACCATTTTAAAAGCTAGCTAGCTAGCTAGCTGTGGGTTTTATGATACGCGTACACTGCTGGGTAGGGCTAATCTGAAAGCATTCTGCTGGAAAACTACAACCATCTAGCTATACTTTCCTTCATAATTTCTTATTGATAGATATACATCTGAAGAATAACTGGTGAAAATTTCATCACAATATATTTATAAAGAAATTGTAAAGGAAAGTATAGATAGTTGTAGTTTTTCAGCAGAATGTTTTCAGAAGATTAGCCCTACCCTACACTGCTTCTGCTAATGTGCATGACTATGTTTTGCTCGCAGTCAGAATTCTACGTTGAGATGACAGGCTTTCAATGTTCCGTCAATGTAACTATTGCCCACTTGCTAACTGGGATGACTATGCATAGATGGTTGACTTTTGGCAAGAAATCAATTGTAAATAATGATCAAATTAACGATAATGTGCTCGCAAGCCAGCCAGATAACTGATGGCTAATCAAGACCATTTTTCATCTTGCTTTGATATTAACACTCGATGGCTTGCTTGCTAATCTAGCTGTCCTCAATTTATGCAATCGCCTGTGAATTAACAGTAGCGTTAATACCTGCGTGATGAGTATGTTGGCTAATCTCAAACATAGATTGCAATAATATCTACGTTAGATTTGAACACAGATGCCTATGATCTTGGATGTATTCTGTAAACGCTAACATTATATTACATCCATTTAGCAGACGCTTTTATCTAAAGCGACTTGCAGTAAGTGCATACAGAAAGGTCACTGACACTGTAGCCCTTAGTCACCGGAAGTCATGAACATGTGAAGCAAAGACTGTACGGAAGGCAGTAGCACACAGGAAAAAGAAACAAAGCAAATTGAGACAAACAGTAAATGTTTTTTTTTTTAAGTAAGAGCGGGTAGGGCTAATCTACTGAAAACATTCTGATGAAAAACAACCATCTATACTTTCCTTCATAATTTCTTTTTCTTAATATATTGTGATGAAATTTTCACCAGTCATTCTTGAGATGTGTATCTATCAATAAGAAATTATGAAGGAAAGTATTGATGGTTGTAGTTTTTCAGAAGATTAGCCCTACCCCTTAACGGTAGCGTTAATCCCTGCGTGATGAACATGTAGGCTAATCTCAAACATAGATTGCAATAATATCCACGTTAGATTTGAACACGGATGCCTATGAACTTGGATGTGTTCTGGAAACGCTAACGTTAGCTGTAATTTGAAGGCGCATCTGACTCTGGTGGTTGGTCGGAATGAGCGCTGTGTGTTTGAGCCCCTCCCTCCGACTCTCCACCCTTGGAGGCGTTTCAGATCTCCATGAGTAATGATCTTATATCGGCCATAGCCGAATATCATCACACAGGCCCCCGCAAAGAATTTCAGGTAATCTGCGCTGACATTATTTTATTAGTCTTCCTTGTTTGATTAAATGGTCCCACGAGCTATCTATTTTGCAGTCATCTAAAGCCGCTTTCACACTGGACGCGAAACGAATTTTTTCGCACGACAGATTACATTCGAAGTCAATGCAAAGACACGAATACACGCGTTTTGCGTGCATTCGCGTCTTTGCGTTGACTGAGTGTAATCTGTCGCGCGAAAAATTCGTTTCGCGTCCGGTGTGAAAGCGGCTTTAACAGTTGGGTCCATTTGCGAGCTTTGATGCTGCGTTTCTGCGGCCTGTTTGCCGATCGCTAGCTTTTGTTTCAACAATAGTGAGCTTGTTCGGCAGCGGACACGCCAGGGATTTGCATTGTCGTGCGTCAGGGTTTGCATTGTTTCGGATATAATGTTCCGGTTACCGTGTCGCTGGGAGTGAAACTGGGCTTGGCTGCGGATTGTTGGACTTGTTTACCTTTTCCGTTGCTGGAACTGGCGAGACGGGCCCGGGCTCAGACGCCACTGCTAACGTTACGAGCAAGCCATGGAAGTAAGGACGCGAGACTGGGGGAGGCTCATTCTATCTGAGGTTGGCTAATATTCCAGTGGCTGTATAACATAACGGTGCATGTGCACGTTAGCGTTTGGTTACTGGTTTCCCTGGTGGCTGTTTTCATATTTCTTAACTTCACAACGGTGTAATGCTTAACGTGCAAACGGCAGAACTGTGGCCAAATAACTTTGCATGATGTGATCCCAAACTAATAACGTAAGCTAGATTGTTTTAGCTATCCAGGCCTTTCTCGTATGGATATGAAGTGTTGGTCCAATTTATAGTGCTGGTAAAACATGTATGTTTCCTAAAAATACAGCGCTATTGTTTGTGCGGTTCTAGTTGGGCTTACTACGTCTGGTTTTAATTGTGAAGCAAACTGAAAATTGCGTCTGTTTAAGTTACGTGACAACGTTACTGTATTCAGCGCAGACGCAGTAAATGCAGTTCAACATATGAGAACCCTAATGGCACTGTCTTGGAGACACTGATTGTTAATGCATTGTTTTCGTTTGGTAGTTTACATTGCAAGATCACGGTAAATATGTAGTTTATTCGGTGAGCTTCTACTTCAGTTTGCTGCATCTCTGACGTTTGGCTCGCCACTTTTAAAAAGTGGTTTGACATTAACTGTCAATCACTTGATCAATGTGAAATCTGAGACGAGATGCTTTCATAAGCACTCATTACGAGCGCATTAGTTCAATGGCCATTATATTAAGATCATGAACTTCTTGAGTGAACTTGGAGGAATGTTTCTGTCCATTTGATGGCTTGTCCTGATTCCAGATAGTTAAGGTGGACGTTTGGGCAGTTGCCTTTCCATTTCCATTAGTTTGAAACAATGAATGTGGATGAGAACATTGTCTCTTATCAGTGTGTTAAATTCTTATGACCAGTGGTTTAAAATGCACTAATTGGTCATTACCAAGAGTGGTCAGATCAGATTTGGAGTTAGTGGGCACATCTGGTATTTCCTGTGAGTTGCTTATAGAATCTTCAAAACTAGTATGTAACAAGTGGTGCCAGGCACAACAAACCCCACCCCTCGCACATACTTTCACCTACTTGTACGAAATTCAATAGGGATCTATTCTGGGTCAGTGGCAATCCGTATACCAAATTTGGGGTGAATCTGGCCATTAGTTTTGCCTCTAGAGTGTTAACAAACAAACTCACAAACACAGAAGCAAACCGAACTGAAAACGATACGCCTTCCCTCACCCTTCGAGTGGGGCGGGTAAAAAATTGAAAATGTAATTTTAACACGCTTATGACTAGGCTTAATTTGTGTCTGATTGGCCTCGAGTATTTATAGCAGAGCACCACCAGCACAAGATGTTTTCGAAAACACTGCACATTTAAGGCCCACCAAGCACAGAAATTTATGAACCAATAATTCAAGTAAATGTGTACTTTCAAGTTTGATGTATGAAAGTGCTTCTCAGGGACTCCAAATTTGATATTATAGTTACAAATGGCAAACATTGGCTTAAGTTGTCTTTAGGCCTCTGTTATGCTTTAGCATTGCTTGTACCACCATGCCAGCAGCCATATCACTATTCTGTCTGCTCCAGCTGCGTGGCTGAAGCCAAACAGGTGTGGGCTTGGTAAGTACTTGGATGGGAGGCCATCTGGGAAAACCAGGTTGATGCTGGAGGAGGTGCTGGGCCAGTAGGTTGCGATCCTCCCTCTGGTGGAATAATCTACAATGTCCCAGTGCAGTGATGGGGACACTGTACTGAAGGAGACACCATCTTTCAGGTGAGACCTTAAATCAAGGTCCTGACTCTCTGTGGTCATTAAAGATCCTATGACACTCTTCAATAAGAGTAGGGGGTTCCCCTAAATTCCCAACCATGGCTAAATTCCCAACCTGGCTCTTTCAACCTGCCACCTAACCATCCCCTAATCTAATTGGCTGTGCAAATTGCCCTCTCCCCCTCCACTTCAACCCTCAGGACTCCCTTGAAAAAGGGATTTCAATCTCAATGGGACTTCCCTGGTTAAGTAACGATTAAATAAAAAATAAAAATTGTAGGTTTTGTCTGGTATTTAAATGAGGCCTGCCATGATGCTTATTTGACTGAGCTGTATTGTAATTTTTCAGCACCCATCTACTACTAATAGCAGTAAAATATTAAATTTGCATTCAGAAATTTAGATGAGCAGTCAGGACTTGTCAGGCCAGCCTTCGGCCTCCCAAGGCCTTGTTAGGCTCTTAGAAAAATAGAATCCCCAGTCATCATATTGGCTCAATAATGAGATGGAACGGAGGTTGCTATGTCATGTGGTCTGGAGGTATGTTGGAGCTGCCTTTGCCTATTGCTTCATGTCATGGAAACAGTCCTGATTCTGTCTGTGGTTTATGCTACATGAGTGTCAAATGTTTGACACTTAAAAAGGAAGCTAGACCTAGACCAGCTTACCAGGCATGAGAAACTGATATGTTGGCACAATTTTGAAAAGGGATGCATTTATTCTAGTTGACCTATTTGACGAATTCTTGCAGCTGGGAGTTATGTGGCAAGTCTGTTGGTTGACAGTGCCCATTGGCTGATTTTACTCTTACCTGCGGAGTTCAGACTTCTGACTGAATCTGTCAGCTTGATCAGCTAGCGTCTCCTCATTAATGGGTTTTGAGTAATGTTCCGTATTTACGTGCAAAATATGTTATGGTTCATTGTCTCAGAATAGGCAGTGTTTTGTCTTTGTGTGACTATTGCAGTTGACTGTATAAAGCAGGCAGTCCAACATGGGGGACGACAGTGAGTGGATGAAGTTGCCCATCGACCAGAAATGTGAACACAAGGTAGGCCCCTGCTCCTGCCCCTGGGCGACCTCATTTCAGTGTTCGGTTTGCACTTTTATAATGTCTTTGCTGTTCCATTTTAATTTTAACTGAGTGTTTTAGATGACTGGTTGATATTCAGCATCTTTTTTTTTTTTTTTTTCATCATCTTTCCTCTCGGCTGCTGTTAACATTGGGGCCCGGTCACGTGGTATCGAAGTTACGAAATTGGTGTATTTTGTATCATTGCTCCTTAACAAAGTAAGAGAGTTACAATTTAAATTGCTTTGTGTAGGTCTTCCCTAGTACGTCAAACAACAAAATAGCTAATTTTGTTCATTTGATTTATTTTGGGTGAAAACGGCAAAAAACTGGTCGGTAAAGGAGTTACAAATTTGCTAGGGAAGACTTACACAAAGCCATTTAAATTGTAACTACCTTACTTAGTTTTGGAGCTATGATACAAAATACACCAATTTTGTAAGTTCGTTACTGCGTGACCTGCCCCATTGATTTAGCGTTGGACTAATGAAAGCAAAGAGCTTATTTTTCAAAATTTAGAATTTTTTTTTTTTTTTTTTTTAACAATTTAAGAAGTGCAGTGGCTCTGCGTGCTTAAGTTGTTTTTCAGTGTGTGGTGGCACTTGGTGTTCTGACTAAATCTATAATGACAGTATTTGGCCAGCAACAATGTGATTGCCTATGGAGTGATTTCAGTTTGGAGTTGGGTCAGCTGTAGTCTAGGCTTGGGTGTTATGAGATGCAGCGATGCCACAGGCTTGTTCCTCAGGAGAGCACATGCTTCTCTTTGCCTCCTTGAATAGATGGTGCAAGTACTACTGATGTCATTAAGACAATTGGGCATTTCAAATTGATCTAGGGTTGCTGTGTAAACAATAATACTGCATCTCTCGACAATATAAAAATGTTCCTATGAATTTACTGTTAACAGTTTGTCTTTCTGGTATAGGCTTAGAAATGGATTTGAGGTGTATTCCTCATGATTGTCGCTCTTCAGAAAGATGTTGTGTACACTAACTTTTTTTTTTTTCTCCCCACGGAGCTCCTTTGCTTTGTTGGAGACCAGTTAGGAGGTCACTTACACACCCAGTTTTGCAGATGTGTTCATTTTTTCATTTTATGACAACCATTAATTTTCAGTAGCTGAATGCTCTGCAGTGGCAATGCTGCGGAGTGCTGTTGTACTATAGCAGTTCAGAGGGGTGGGTGTGTCCTTCATGAATGTTGGCCTGTGCCTCCTGTAAGGCTGGTGCACACTACAGGAGTTTCCAAATCTTTTAAGATCTTAAAATTGCGGGGGGCTGCACACGTAACGATAATCCTTGCCGATTTTAATCAATGAACTGTGTACGAATTCGGTCAAGAAGAGGGACTCTGCACACTACAGCTCCCGATATCCTTATCTTCCAAGATTTCACAAAAACGCATGATCAAACGTGACTTCGACGTAATTTCCCCTTTCCTGGGCACGAGATTTTTGTGAGTCCAGTGCAAGCTTTCTAGCGTTAACGCAAAACAAAGCTGTCTCCAGCTGTCCGTCAGGGCTCTTTTAACGTTAGCAGGTTTGTTTCGCCAAAATGCCATATAGTGGTTGTGCTATAGTCTGAGCTGTGTGGGGGCTCTAACACAACTAACGTTAGGGGTGAAGATAAATAACAGCTACAACTCGGAAGTGTCAGAGATGGCTGCGGTATTGCAACAAAGTTTCAATATTTCAGCAGCTCGTTTATGAGCAACGCTGCCACTTGCGGCAGTAATTTAGCTTGAAAACAAAACTAGCCATACTTGACGTAACACCCTGTAGGATCATCCCCGAACACCCGATAATATCCAACATGTTGGATATTATCCGGGAGGTCCCAATTAGTTTGCGAGGGGCCGAATTCAGATCTGTAACCTCCGCACACTAACAGATAACTGGGCCGAACATTGCGGCCGAATTTGGATTGTTCCCCGATTCTCGGGAAGGCCAGTTCGGGGCAAAATCTGACCTGAATTTCCTGTAGTTGCACCCAGCCTAAGAATGTACATTCTGTTCCTGAAGTTTGGTTCCTCTGCTCTTAGGTATGGAAGGCCAGGCTAAACGGGTATGAGGAGGCAATAAAGCTCTTCCAGAGGATCGAGGACGAGAAGAGTCCGGAGTGGGGAAAGTACCTGGGGCTGATTAAGAAGTTTGTGACAGACTCCAACGCGGTGGCACAGCTGAAGGGCCTAGAGGCAGCGCTTATTTACCTAGAAAACGCCCACGTCGCGGGCAAGTGAGTACTGTCCTCTACAGGTGGCGGAATGAGAAGTTTCACGCGGGGTGCGTAATGCAGGCTGAGCAATCCCTGTTGCCGCTCAAATTCTTTTCATTTGTAGCAGTGCCTTTGAAGTCACGCCCGGAGAAGTGCAGCCATGTAGAAATCAGATGCCCAACGACTTGCTATTTATGGAGAGTCATCAGCCAATTTATTGTGCACTGGGTACGGGGATTACTAAGATTTTTTTTAGGTATGGCGTTCCTCCAGGGTTGCACGCACGAGTAATTGAGAGCCGTTCCAAATAGCTCGTCTCTGCTGTTGGGTTGTCATGGCAGTGTGTGAGAGACCGGCTGCAGTTCTCTCGGGGAAATGCTTCGGAACATTTGCTCCTCTTTTGTTAGTTGTTCAGAATTTCAGCAAAAGGGGGCTCTCAGCATCTGTCCTGCAGTCCTTTATGCTGAATTGCCTGCGGCCTTTGGCATAATCTTCAGAAAAACCACTATCGGTTTGCTTCGATTTAGTTTTTCTTGATTTCCTCGAGTTGGCTTTTCCATAAAGCTGGTGGCTGCATTGTGGTTTTATTAATGGTATCCTGCTCAGTGCAGCCATTTGCTGTGATCCACATCCATTTCTATTGAATGGATTTAGCGGTTATGAAACAATTTTTCTGAAGTGTTTCCAAACTGCCGACTGAAGTCACTGAGTGTTCACAGTGCTTACAAGTGCCATGAGTATGCATTTCTTAATTTTGCTAACCCTTAGAGCGCTGAAATAATTACATTTTCGTAAAAATATAATTTTATCGTGTGCTGTTGAAAACCTATCATGCAGCAACTTGTTTAAATGAGCTCCCTTTCAGGAGCTCATTTAAACAAGTTGACGCATGATAGGTTTTCAACAGCTTTGATTTTGATATCTTGCATCAATTAGCAGCAGTAGCTGCATGTAGCGTTCTATGGACTAACCTCAAGATGAGTGCTGCACTTAAACTTGAAAAATTATGGTATGCCTTATGATTATTATTTTTTTTTTTTCCCAGGACAACGGGAGAGGTGGTGTCAGGAGTGGTCAGCAAAGTCTTCAACCAGCCCAAAGCCCGAGCGAAAGAGCTGGGGATGGACATCTGCCTGATGTACATAGAGATGGAGAAGGGCGAGGTGGTGCAGGAGGAGCTGATTAAAGGCCTGGAAAACAAAAATCCAAAGATTGTTGTCGCCTGCACAGAGACCATAAGGAAAGCACTGAGGTGAGCACGCCTTTGATTTTTACATTGCAAATCTGGAGTCCCTGGCCGTGCACGGGGAGGGTGTCGCGATATGCTGTCGTTTAACCATTCCCTCGGTCTGGAGCAGAGATCTCCAAATCTGGCTCTCAAATCCAGCCCTGGTTTTCTTTTCCTCCAGTGTTTCCCATACATTGACGCAATTGCCATACAAGATGCGCAATTGCCGCATATTTAGATTACATGCGCGCATTTTAAAAAAAAAAAAAAA
The DNA here is from genome assembly GCA_029692085.1 of Gymnothorax javanicus. NCBI lineage: Eukaryota > Metazoa > Chordata > Actinopteri > Anguilliformes > Muraenidae > Gymnothorax > Gymnothorax javanicus. The sequence goes on along the minus strand of CM056207.1, from coordinate 14,259,842 downwards.
AAAGAACCGGAAAAATAGGAAGGGTACCGGAAGACGCGGAATTTGCGCAATACCCCCGGCTCAACAAAATGAGAATCATCTCCCCCCCCGCTCAATAGAATGGGAATGACCCCCTCCAGACATCAGTGCCACCACACACGTGCCCCCATAGTCCAAAAATTCTGGGACACACTGTCCTCCATGTATCTACTCAACTTTAACACAAATTACTTCTGATTGGACAGTGTGTCTTTACCTCTGACAGGTAAAAGGAGGATGGAAAACCAGTTCTCGGCCCTTGAGGACCACAAGTGTACGATTCCTGGTTTTAGGCCAGGGCTGCCAATCTGTATTTTCTTGATTACCTTCTTGTACGTTTTCACTTCAACACTAGGCTGCTTGTTTGGCTGCTTGACATTTGATATGGACTGTTGATTAGCTGTAGCAGGTGTGCCATATTAAGGTTGAAATGGACCTTGCAGCTGGTAGATGTTTGGGAACGGGTTGGGCGGCTCTGTATAGAACTTGAGATGATTCTTGTGGAGCTGTGGTACTCCTCAGAGCCACAGACATGGTCTGAAACGTGAGCAACAGAGGCTTACAGTGAGCATCTTTGGTACTAGTGCCGTATGTACAGTCTTTCAGAGGTTAGTCGCAGCTTGTAGACGAAGGTGCCCAAATTATGCTAAAATATTGGTATATCCTACAAAACATACCTGTGTTTGGAGTGTGATACTAAAAGAGCCAGTCCTCCCCTGCTGAATATTGAGTGTCTAATTTAAAAACATCACTTCACACAAAAGGAATTGTGCTTTGTTTTGGTCTAAATGAGTTGATGGCTGGTCAAAGCGGTGAAGCTGCCATGTCAGAATTTGGGCTTTGTTCTGGCCCTGTGTTCACACTGAGCTATTGGTCTGAATGGGCTGCTGAGGTGCAGTCACTTGTGGGAGGGACGAGAGCTTCCTGTTACTGCATCTTGACGGTATTGTGCAGCTACATTAGGAAGTGCTTTTGCCATCTGTTATTTATGGTTCTGTTATGTAATGACACTTGAATTTACTTCCTACTGGCTATAGTTTGATCTCTTGAGCTACCGAATCTGTGTTTCTGGCTTAACCCTCTGGGGTCAACAATGGGTATATGAAATCAAAGGTCATTATATATTGGGTATTAAATGCACTTTATGGAAAAAAAGTATTGGGACTCGCCTTTTAATTCTGGTATTTCATTCAGACCCATTGCCACAGGTGTTTCAAATCGAACACCTAGCCATGCAGTCTGTATTTACTAACATTTGTGAAAGAATGGGTGTTTTTGGAAAGCTCTTTGCGTTCAAGCATGGCACTGATGTAGGATGCCACCCAGTGAAAAAAACAAACAAGAGGCTCCTCAGAGCCTGTACTGGGGCCGGGTCTAGGCCTGGGCCAATCCATAGATGTATATATTTAGAACACTAAATTGCGGATGATGTCATATTTACATTATCCAAAGTGAAGCACCCGGCCGCCATATTGATACACCCAACTTCTTCATAAAAATGAATGGTTTCCTATGGGGGGGGGAGAGGAGGAAAGAAGATCCGGAGCCGAAACTTAGACTCGTGGCCTACCGGCCCGAGTTAAACAAAAACAAAAAAACAAAAAAAACCTTCCATTTCCAGGGCTCTTTTTTACAAATACTTAATTTTCAAGGGCAAGTGTTTATAGCTCCACCTTTGAGTATCAGAGTAGTGTGTTGAGCACTTCAACAGAGGGGCGAGGAAAAAAAAATTGGGATGGATTGGAACGGTTCTTTTGGTAATGTACACAACGGATGATGGTGGAAAGCAGGCTTTTTCACACCGGACGCGAAACGAATTTTTCGCACGACAGATTACATTCAAAGTCAATGCAAAGGCACGAATACGCGCGTTTGCGCTGGCGTATTCGCGTCTTTGCATTGACTTTGAATGTAATCTGTGGTGCAAAAAATTTGTTTTGCGTCCGGTGTGAAAGCAGCATTACCCGCGCATGTTCATATTCTGTTTTATTGACCATGTTTTGCTGTTGTAATGACTGGGTGTTTCACGTCTCATTCCAATAAGAATGGTTCTGTCCTATAGGGGTTTTCCTCGGTGAGTTTGGGGTAAATAAGAAATTATGCTTTTCATCATTTTTATTATTGTGTGATTTTTTTTTTTTCCCCCCCTCCTGCAGTGAATTTGGTTCAAAGATTGTCACCCTCAAGCCAGTCGTCAAAGTGTTGCCAAAACTGTTCGAGTCGCGAGAGAAGGCTGTTCGAGAGGAGGCCAAACTGCTTGCTATTGAGGCTTACAAATGGATTCGGGACGCTCTCCGGCCGCCCCTCCAAAACATCAACTCTGTGCAGGTAAAATGCCAAACTTTGAACCATAATTGAATTTAAGTTTCTGCCAAAGAATGAAGTTTATGCATTGCTGAAAACTTGCTCAAGAAAAGTGATGGTTGGTTCATCGAGAAAATTCCGTGATTAAAAGTGATTGTGATTTTTCCTGCTGTGTCGGAAGAATAATGAAAGGACCCTTGAATTTGAACAACAGGGTCTACCCTACTGCATGCAGCTCTGATGACATCTTTATTTGAACTGCCTCTAGCTTTTTTTTTTATGAATAAACTGTTTGTTTTTTTTTTTTAACTGGTAAACACCCCTAAACTCTTTTTTTTAGATGAGCCCAGCATACAATAGGAGGTTGAATTATTCTGAGTAATTGCTACTAGTCTGAGTCTTGACCATTTCCATTATCTGGATCAACTTTCCTTATGTGCTAACTTTGAGCTTTAGTGGAATGAAAATGAATTAATTTTTAGCCTGCTTGACCTCTTGGCCAATCAGGCTTATGCTATGATTAGATGCCTTCGTGGTGGTCTGCCGTGCTTCTGTCCATGTGTCTGTAAACTTTTTGCCTTGTCAGCGCTCTAGCGCCTTCAGTTTTTTGCTGATCCTTTTCGTATTTTATATGTGTGTAAATAGGATGAAAATCTCGGCCAAGTTCGATTTTGGCCATGCGGGCGCAGTGGCTTTGCCGCTATTTTTGATTGATCGAGAATCGGCCCTACCTTGAGTACACGCTACTGTTGGATCCTGGTTTTTGTAAAACACGAATGCACTTGTTGCCTCTGTAGAAAATGCAGAATTTTTATATTTGAAAGTAAATGGAATGCCATATCTGTTTATTTTTAGTAGTACAAATTAAGTAGTTGCAAATTAACTGCTTCTTCCTCAAAGTCTGTCAGAAATGAGATATCCCTGCCTGAAAATGATTTGGCATACTCAATTGTCTCTTTCTACAGCAGTATTGCGGAATATTTGAAGCGAAGAGACTGATATTGGTCTTGGGCTTTGTTCCGTTTCTGATGATGAACGAAGACCGCAGTAATCTGATGCCAGAGGCAGCCTTAAGACGTGCATATTTAATGGATGCCTTTTAATTAGCTGCCACACCAGGATTCCCCCTTCCCTGTGCAGGTACCCGTCTGTAGGGGTGGCGGCAGAAGGGTTGCGTTCCACGGTAACAATGAGCGTGTTTTTATTGCAGCTGAAGGAGCTGGAGGAGGAGTGGGTGAAGCTGCCCGCCGGTGCGCCCAAACAGAGCCGCTTCCTGCGCTCCCAGCAGGACCTGAAGGCCAAATTCGAGCAGCAGCAGGCGGCCGGCGAGGGGGAGGGGGCGGACGGTAAGGAGCTCCCATTGTGTCTCGACACGGGCTCAACAGAACTGATTAATCTCTGGTGATCCAGTGTGCTTCTGCTGGTATTTAGTTTTACACTGGCATTTATTGTAATGGTGTCAAGTAAATTAAGATAAAATGCTAAATTTTTTGTGAAATTGCTTTCAAACCAATGAGAACTTATGTTCCTCTTCCTTGGTACATTACTGGTATGCTTTGCTGTGCAGAAATTTGCTCCAACCTCTCACTACATCACCCAAAATTGCTAATGAGCTTTACGTTACTTCCAAGAGGGTAAAAATGTTAAACGGGTGGTGTAGAGCATAGCTGGAGCTAAAACGAATGTTTAAAAGTTTTTGTTGAGGGGCATAATTGGTACAATGATACATTGCAATGGCAATATGCTTTCTGGAGTCGGACACATCTTGCCTGTTTCTTACGGGCCATTTGAATGTTTTGCGTTAATGCGAGTATTATGGTGACGGTGTGGGGTTAATACTGTGCCGGGGGGGATATGTGGTGTTCAGTGTCTGGGCCCTGTTTAGTGCAGCAGTCGCAGTTCTAAGCGGGGCTGGCCTCCTCACCCTTCACTATGGACTTTTTCAGGGGACGATGAGGGCGACGCCCCTCAAGTGGACGCCTATGAGCTCATGGAGGCTGTCGAGATCCTCTCGAAGTTACCTAAAGACTTCTATGAAAAAATTGTAAGTTTCAACCAGTCTCTTGATCAGACTGCATGGCCTTCTCAAAGTGAGAGAAATGCTTGCTTTCATTATATTGGTCATACGTTTTGATATGCCGTTAATTGCGAAAGGCACGCTTTGTCCTTATTTGACATTTAAAGGAGTGCGCCACCCAAAATATGACTTTGGTAACTCATGCACATGTTCTATTCTTCAGACGGGTTTGCAAACTGTCCTTTCTGTCGAGTTATCGTAGGTTGCTATGTGTTGGCCTTTTAGCCACTTTCATGCAGTCCGCTTCCAGTAGCTGTGGAGTCGGTTGTCTTTAGGAGCATGATTATGGCATTCTAAGCAAACGAATCGCGGAACAAGCCGTATTTATACACGCTGTCAATTATTTACCTGGTGTTTATTATGTCCTTTAAAACGAACTTTAAAAATGTTAGAAGTTGTCTTGATTTTGCTTGCCAGAGCCGCATCCTAAGCTCATGACTGTACACCATTCACCTGAATGCGAATCTGGCTTAAGCATGACAGCTGCTTACAGGCCAACACGTAAAACCTATGATAACTCTAGTTAGAAAGGACTGGTTGCAAAACTGTCAGATGATTATTTACTCAATGGGAATGAGCCCAATTTGCATTTTGGGTGGAGTGCCCTTTATGTCCGTTGTGTAAATGGCACGGTTTGGTTTCTTGCCTAGTAGGAGGACATGCATGTCTAAGACAGTTTCAGTTGTGATCTGAGTTCAATAATGCATACTAATTGGAAAATTACTCAACCAAAGGCTAGAGAAAATTTGTGTTTCGGTCAGTCTTTCAAGGTCTTGCTCACTTTTTAGTCCTAAACTTGGATTTAGGATTGCATTCAAGGATTTGCTCGTTTTTTAAATATCCTTTGTGTCCCAATTTTTTTTTTTTTAGGAGGCGAAGAAATGGCAGGAGAGGAAAGAAGCTTTGGAGGCCTTGGAAACCTTGACAAAAAATCCAAAGTTAGAAGGTGGCGAGTACGGGGATCTGGTCAGAGCTCTCAAGAAGGTAACTGCCCAGCTTTGTACTGAAGGGGTTCCCTGGAGCAGCTGCCTCTGTGGGGTTAATGCTTCTGTATTTGTGCTCCAGGTCATTGGCAAAGACACAAACGTAATGCTGGTAACCCAGGCTGCCAAATGTCTCGCTGGACTAGCTGCTGGTCTCAGGAAGAAGTTTGGGACCTACGCTGGTCATGTAAGTCCTCCTGCAATCGAGCTAATACCTTTTAAATAAATGCATAGCATTTCCCAGGCTTTCTTTTTTTTCCTCAGTTTTGTGATAGCAGTGGACATCTTCCTTTGTACTTTGTCGTGTTGCCACACTTGAGGAGTTTGCTTTTCATGTCTTTGAAAGGTGGTGCCAACCATTTTGGAAAAGTTCAAGGAAAAAAAGCCTCAAGTGGTTCAGGCTTTGCAAGAGGCCATTGATGCAGTCTTCCTAACTGTAAGTGTCTGAGACATGCGTTCAAAAACAATGAGTTGCAATGACACCCCCCCCCCTTCTACTTTTCTTGCCAAATTCTCGCCATAATTGCTTGATTATCCCTTACTTCCTTTTTAAGTGGTGTTAAGTGTTTTGTGATTTAATTTACTATTGACCCGGTGTTGATGGCATTTTGCCATGGTAATTGGTGGAAGGAAGTGCTAATTTGTTCAATGGCCTCTGGGACTGGATTTGCTCACCGCTATAAATCACTTTCTGGTTCAAAGTCGCTGGATTAAAGTACATGGGCACTACTCCAAAATTTATGAACAGACAAATCCTTTCACTACTACATTTATATATGCAACGACCCGAGAACTTGCTTCAGATTGGCAGCCCATCACGTGTTTGTACAAATGATGGGTTAAAATGTGAATCTCCATACTTGTTCAAGAAACCCGATTTGTAGATCATGGTCATATTTGCCTGTTGAAAATTGTTTTTTTATTTTTTTAAGCATTAAAAACTGCCTCATTGTTTTTTCACTGACACTGTAGCATGGAAACGGCCATTAAACAAGAGGCCCATGCAGTCTGTCTCACTTACATGGTTTTACATCGACTCTATTCTATTAAATTATCCACTGCTATAAAGTAAATATCAGTTTACTGTTTAAGACAGTAGGTTTAATTTTCATGTCATTTAACGACTCCTCTTCTCCACAGACCACCATGCAGAACATTAGTGAGGATGTCCTAGCTGTCATGGACAATAAGAACCCCTCCATCAAGCAACAAGCCTCCCTGTTCCTCGCTAGAAGTTTCCGGCACTGCACCACTGCCACGCTGCCGAAAAGTGTCCTCAAGCCCTTTTGTGCCGCGTTCCTCAAGGTACGAGCAACTGCGACCCCGCCCTGTCAGCGACGCGCGAGACGGCCTTGTCCACCACGGCTTAGCTGGTACTGCAGTGTGCCTCTATGATGGTTAAAGCCAATTTAGTGTTTGTTTTGTAAGAGCAGGTTATGCTGCTGGCACCTTGATCACGATAAACTGCAAATGTCTTCCCAGCCTGACTCGCCCTGTTTAGCTCTGGTTCTCAATGAATGAGCTGTTGAGCTCAGTCAGGTGTGTCATATCAGGGAGACATTGAAAATGTGCATTGCAGGGGTACCCCAGGAGCAAGGTTGGGACTGAGTTGAAGACCGAGAACGATGGTAACATTTAAGTAGAGGCGAAGAATACTGTTGATAACAATGGTGCTTGTCTAATTGATTTTATTTTTATTTATTTATCTATTTACAATAAAAGATTGAATTTGTATCAATTTCAAGTGTAAAAAATGCAACATTGTCATAGAAAAGGAGAGCCCATTTTTTCTTTGCCTCAGTGAATTTTGGAGAGATTCTTCCCCAGTTTGGCAGAGTCTAGGTGCACAGACCAAAGACCACTTGCTATCCCTTGGCTGCTTTCGAGTTTCAGTGGCAATTTGTTTAGCCGCTCTTCGAGCGCGTTAATCCCATCGGCCCTCACTGGGCCTGTCTGGTTGGATGGCTGTTCGTGGTGATGCGCAGTGTGATCGCTTGAAGTTTGACAGTGTTTACAGTCCTCATGACTTTCGTTTTCTTTTTCCCTGTTCCAGCAAGTGAATGACTCGGCACCGGAAGTCAGAGATGCAGCGTTCGAAGCTCTGGGCACGGCGATGAAAGTGGTCGGGGAGAAGGCAGTTAACCCCTTCCTTGCCGATCTGGACAAACTCAAGGTCGACAAGGTGGGACTTCCAACAATGCATTGAATAGTCTCTCTATGCAGTTTTTATGTGTTTTTCCATTAAAGACATGATGTTTGACCTTTTTAGCACATGCAAAACCACTAATCCAACGAATGATGAATGCAGAACGAGCAACATCACCAATACAATTTGAAGAAACACAAAGTGCTTTATTGATGTGGCGCAGTTCATGCACGTGGTGCTGTAATGTGTTCATTGAAAGTTCCTATATAAGGACCTTCTATGCCCCCCCTCTGACTTATGTGGTACTTCCAGCTCTGCAAATTACCAGCTGTACAGCTGTTGAATTAGTGGTGCTTTGTAAGTTTTGGACCTAAAACAAGATGTTGGATTTCCTGGAACAGGTTTTGGGAAACCATGACCTATTTGCAATCTGGTTAAAATGTTCGTGGAGACATTTGTGAACAAAAGCCTTACTGAATGGCAGCCTTTGAGCATGTGATGTTGGCCCGGGTTTTCCTTACATTTGTTTTCCTTAAGATGTTTATGGTGCTTATAATTGGGAACACAACAACCTCTAGTCGGGAACTAATGTGGCATCCAGCAAGGAAGACCCCTCTGTATGAAGAGCTCTTCACAGATGAACTCTCCCTGTGTGTTGTGCAGATAAAGGAATGTGCTGACAAAGTGGAGCTGGCAGGAGGAAAGAAGGGAGGGGGTGGTGGAGGAGCAGCTCCAGAGAAGGAGAAATCTGCTCCCAAAGCCCAGCCGCCTGCTGAGGCCCCTGCCAAGACCTCCGGGCCCCCAAAGAAGGCCCCTGCTGCCAAGGTGAGGAGCTTTGTGACATCATTGTAGCATCACAGGCTTTGGTGAACATAAACACTTCCTGAGCTGAGATTGCTGTAAGGAGAGTAAACTGGGAAAAATGCCACAAGTGAACGTTCGTAGAGGTTGCAGGTATTCAGAATGTCGTCGGCCTGCTGATAAAACCTCTATCTCCAAATTGATGAGAAACAAAAACTTGTTTTCCACTATTTTTACAAGCAAAATTAAACTTTTTTTAAATTTTATTTAGTTTTTAATTATATTATTTATTTTTTTATTTTATATTTATTTTCCTGTGAAGTTAATTATTTTGAAGATATGAGGTTTTATCAGCAGGCCGACGATGTATTTCAGTGATGTGCAACAAATCCTTGAGTAGACTTGCGCCTGCACCGGCGCAAACATTACTTGTCTTTGCGTGATACTGAGCATTCTGGGAAGATGCTCGGATGTCTGCACTGTCCCTTATCCCTTATCGATACATTTGGCCTCCAATTGATTGAGGTGTGGGGCCTGATCTGAGAGACCTGATAATATAAGGAAGTGACTAGTTCCAATGCTTATACAAATAGGGCATCAATGGTTCACTTCATGAAGGGATCAATGAGTTCCCATGCCTCTAGATTTAGCTTTCCCCCTTTTTGCCCAGTCATAGAAGATGACTGTATCGGAAAGATTTTGGAGTCTAGTTTCGCCAACACCAGTTAAAATGGCACTTATTCTTGTTTGGTCTTTGTCAGTGTGACTGGCCGGTGCTGTCTGTTAATGATGGCTTCTTTATCTTGTTCCCAGGCTGCTGCTTCAGGTCCTCCCAAGAAAGGCAAGCCAGCGACAGCCGGCGCTGCCAAGGGAAAGAAGCCCAAAGATGAGGCCAAGGACGTGATGGAGGTTGAGCTGTCTGTAAGTGAGGAGTGTGGCCCTGGTTAGCTGTGCTACAGTGGCCCCGCAGTGAAAACTTGCCATGTCATTATCTGTTGACAGTGGCGCTGCATTACAATGTTGGCTAGGCCTTTTCCTTCGGAATGAGCCAGTCTCCTGTCATGTGACTCACCCCGTCCTTTTTTCCTTTTCCTCATGTCTCTCCCCCTCTCCCTCTGCAGCCGGAGGTGTGCGAGGAGAAGGCCGCCGCTGTACTTCCTGCCTCCTGCATGCAGCAGCTGGACAGTGGGAACTGGAAGGAGAGACTGGCCAGTATGGAAGAGTTCCAGAAGGTAGCGTTTGACCTCTGTATAGCTATGGCGGGGGGTGTCCAGTATCGCCCAAAAAGTACTGGCGTCAGTGTCTCTTTGTTTTGGAGAGCTCAGTTGCAGATTAAGTGGGTTCAGCCTGGGTTCCGTTTCCTACCAAAACAAAAACCTGCACTTAACCTGCAATTTTCAGATGAGCTGCAACACCCTTGAATTACAGGCTGGGAAACAAAAACTCTCTCATTCATGTCATTGTTGCACAGTCCTCTCTATTTTGGTCCATGTGCCGTGTATGTGGGAGGTCGGAGCTTTAAAAGGTTCCATAATTGAGCTAATGTTGTAATGGTGCTTTGAAAAAGGGGCCTACTGCATGATCACCTGATGCTTTGCCTTGCTGCTAAAGCACAGCACTTGGAAGAGTGGTTGGCTAATTGCTTTAAGTGTAGTACAGGCACTGACCGCGTGCTTGCCGCTATTAATGAAATGACTTATTAAACTAGATTTGCTATTAACATCAAATTATTGTGATATTTTGGAATGCAAAAAAATTATATATTTGACTAAGCCCAAAATGGCAAAAATATGAAGCTTTAAATTACCCCCACAAATCATTGGTTTGGAAATTGGCCAGAATGAAACAATAGGATAACGTATAGTATGAGAGAACTTTTCCTTCGGATTTCTTTCAACCTGTTAGCCTTGTGGCTCATTTGCAGAGGAGTTTGGGAAAAATAACATCTTATTACTTTTCAGTCGTGAAAAGCGAGGAATATTCTCTTGTTCTCAGAAGCATTAATTGATTGGCCACACTGCGAAGCAGAGCTGCTCGTCTGTGTTCAGCTTCTTCCCAAACGGTTCACTGCAGCTGAAGATGGTGATTAAATGGCGGCAGAGGAGATCTCAGGAGTGCTCTTGTTCAATCCGTGCTAATTTCCTGACCAATGATTTGTTTTGAAGAAAAAAGTTTTAAATTTTACTTTTTGGGTTTGGTCCATTTTTGTTAGCATGGGGGTGTAGTATGAAAGGATTACCCCTTAAAGTTGCTGGCACAAAGATTTGAGAGGTAATTTTTCTATTGGCACAGTAGATTCTCTTCTGCTCACATGAATTCTCTTATGAATTTATTTGAATATGTGAAGATGGTTGCGCCTGAAGAAATTTCAGTGTGTAGAAAGGAATTTACAGCTCCTGGAATAACTTGAATGCGCAATGAAGATTTAGACTCACGGTTGCGTGTTTGACAGGCGGTGGAGGTGATGGAGAAGAGCGAGATGCCGTGTCAGGCGCTGGTCCGAATGCTTGCCAAGAAGCCCGGCTGGAAGGAGACCAACTTCCAGGTAACGCTACATTCACTCAGGGCCTGCAACCTTCATCTCCCTGCACCAATCACGTGTTGAGTAAGCGCTGTGGATGCCCTGTTCTGGCTTCAGGTGATGCAGATGAAGCTGCACATCGTCCGCCTGGTGGCCGAGAAGGGCTCCTTCTCAAAGACGTCGGCGGGGGTGGTGCTGGACGGGCTGGTGGATAAGGTCGGGGATGTCAAGTGCGGGGGGAAGGCGAAGGAGGCCCTGACGGCCATCGGAGTGGCCTGCTCCCTGCCCTGGACTGCCGAACAGGTCAGCACTGCACCTACCCTCCATTTTCATGAATCATGTTTTACAGCTGTTGGATGAATTCTCTAAACCCTGCACTGGCTGGTCATTCGGCATTATTGACAGTCATTTCCTGCTATGTGGCGTCCGACTCTGAAAGTTCTTGTTTTTGGTCTCCGTTGTAAAATCCTCAACTGTTGATAGAGATGCTTTGTCATTAATACGGAAAAATCTTACCCGTTTCATAGTTGCTGTTTAATTCTGTGCATTCCTTCGAGAATGGCTTGCTCAGAATAACCTAGCTATTTAAAGTGAAGTGATTAGCTGGGACAGAATGTTTTCATCTGAAAGCAATGAGGGTAGAGAAATTGAATTGCTAACTTGTGATTAAACAGTTTCTTGGTTTTGAGTATGAGCTCTGAATTCTAGACGTGAATTGCAGGTGACTCTATACTTTTCACTCTGTTGCACCTCGATGCACATGCAAACCCCCATCTGCTCAGAGGCCCTCTGTTTACACTTCGTACTGTGCAGTATTTTGCACGACTGTGCAACAACTTGGTGTCTGTCTGAAATATGCTGTAGTTCCTGTTCCCTACATTTCTGTTCCAGGTAGGGCTCCGCTGACTTATTTCTAAAATAAGGAGTTCATTTAATGATGCTCATTTATTTCTCCATTTGTCTGTGACTAAAACGTCTGCATGTACAAGAAAAATCTGTACATTTACTTGTGTTTACTTCGGTGTAACCGTGAATTGCCATCGAGAGTATTGAAGCCAAATTTGTTTAATACTCTACAAAAACAGACTGGCTGATTGTTGTCTTTGTCTTCATTATACTGTTATGGTATTAAAAGATCTCTCATGCAACAGATGGTTCCTTTTCTAGGTCGTTGCGATGGCTTTCGCACAGAAGAACCCTAAAAACCAAGCTGAGGCCCTGAACTGGCTGTCCAATGCCATGAAGGAGTTTGGGTTTGCAGGGTAAGAATTCATAAATTATTGAAATTCAAAATGGTGATTAAATTGGTTAAGTCTCCCAGTTTTTGAAATTTGAATGAGATTTTCAGTTCCTCTAATGTACAGTGTGTATCTCTTCCCCCCCCCCCCACCCCCCATTTTTTTTTTTTTTTTTTTTTTTTTTTAACCCTCAGCATCAATGTGAAGGCATTTATCAACAATGTCAAGACCGCTTTGGGCGCAACTAATCCTGTGAGTACTCTAGCTGTTTTAATGATTCCACCTGGTAATTTTTAGGTTCAGTTAGAGTGCAAATAGCGGAGAATTGTTTTTTTTTTGCACAAAATCCATGAGTTGCTCTCCTGGTTAATGCCCTTCACTGGTTCCTTCTCCTGTGTATGTGGGTTTTCCCCCTCTAGGCGATCAGGACGTCTGCCATTACGCTGCTGGGGGTCATGTACCTGTACATGGGGGCCCCTCTGCGCATGTTCTTCGAGGATGAGAAGCCTGCTCTGCTCGCTCAAATAGACGCAGAGTTTGAGAAGGTACGTCTTTTACTTTTCTATTTTTGGGACTGGTGTTGCAGTTTTAGACTGGTTCAGTGGTCTAGGTTTGGGCTGTTTATTGGTCATAGGCATGGTTACTATGGTGCTTTGAGTGGTTATCGTTCACTGCGGTCATGGTTCTTGTGTGTTAGTTATTTGTTGTGGTCATGGTCAAGGGTTATTGATCATTGTGTAGTCCTGGTTAATGGAGAGGTTATTTGTTGCTGTGGTCCTGGTTTGTGCAAAGGTTTCTGGTCTCCTTGGTCCTGGTTTATGGAGATGTTATTAGTTGTCATAGTTTTTTAGGGAGGTTATTGGTCTTCGTGGTCCTGGTTCTGGTTTGTAGGGAGGTCATTAGTTGCTGTGGTCCCGGTTTGAGAGGGCGTTATTGGTTGCTATGGTTTTTGGAGTGGCCATTTTCAGTATCGTTATGGTTTGTATTTATCTCAGATGCAGGGCCAGTCTCCTCCAGCTCCCACTAGAGGCCTTAAGAAGGGTGGAGAGGATGAAGGAGGTGAGGAAGAGGAGCAGGAAGAGGATGGGGCTGGTGGTGATGTCATGGACCTGCTGCCCAGGACCGACATCAGGTATGTCCTTCAGCCAAAGCAAAGACATGCCAATGGTCTGTTGGAGAGAGAGAAGGTATCCCATAGTCTCTGCTCTCCTCTGCAGCGACAAGATCACGTCCGAGATGGTGTCCAAGATTGGAGATAAAAACTGGAAAATCCGTAAGGAGGGGCTGGACGAGATGGCAGCAGTCATTTCCGAGGCAAAGTTCATCAAGGCTAACGTGGGCGAGCTTCCCGCCGCACTTAAAGGCCGTCTCGGCGACTCCAACAAGATCCTGGTGAGAAGCTCCTGCAGTTATTACAGTACCAATACACAACTGTGCCATTTCAAGGGTTTGCTACAATCTCTAATGGCTCACAAAATACTGATTGCTCAGTTGTGGGTAACGCTCAAACCGCACCCTATGATGTACAATGTTAAATTGTATTCCAGGAATGGGGAGAATATTTTTTTGTGAAAATGCTAGTTTTCAAATATAATTTTCACTGAATATGTTAAGATGTTTTTACTGGATTTATCAGAATTGACATGGTTGAGGAAATGATGAATTTTAATATTGGTGTCTCAAGAATCATCACTCCCAATGCATGTTTCTTAAGCAGTATTCCACCACTGGAAAGAATGGTCTTTTCATAACAAATGCACTAAATTGTGCATCCAAATGAATGATCTTACCATAACGAGGAGAAATTGCTCCACCTGATGGTGTGAAGTGTTTTTGGAGTTACTGTATGATTAATTTGGAAAAATGATTGAGGCCGATAATGGTTGATGATGGTTTTAAAGGGATGTTCTGTGCCTACCCAATCTTCATTTCTGTCCAGCCAGCGCTACAACGTGCCAATATGGTTTGGGTCTCATAATTAAAAATGTGTATTGCATGATTTCATAGGCTACTGTAATACTGCCATGTTGATAAATTGGTAAATACTGTCACGACTGCACTTACTCTACCAGAGAGGTCTGTGTCGCCCAGCTAGCTTTGGTGGTTTATTCCAGTTTTTATTTGGGATCCTAAAGGTTCTAGAAATGCGGAAGTACAATCTGTAGTTTGATCAGCCTCACGAGTGGATAATTATCCAGTGGATAATTTCTGAATTCTCAGTTTAGGCAACATTGAGTATTAAACATTGTTCACTTGCATATACTAACCTGTGTAATCATACAAAGCTGGTTGGAAATCGGCGAGGTATCCCTTTAAGTGAAATATTCTTTGGTTAAAGGTATTGTTCTACAGTAGGACTAGAAATTAATTGCCATAGTGAAAGTTGGGTTGAACTCCATGAAGTCTTAGTTTTGTGAATCTGAAATTCCAGCATCCAAGTCTGTTTGTTATAAATGTTAAATATGGTGAATGAGGTTAAACTGCTAAATGAGTCACTTTCAGATAAGTTGTAATAAAGTGTAACACTGAGGTAAAATTATAGATTTCTTAAATCCTTTATTTTGTCAAAGTTTTATGAAAGTTCAACTTCCTACAAATGACAAAATTAGAGATGCACCAACTTTTCGGCCACCGAAAATATTCAGCCGAAAATGGCAAAAAAAAATTCATTTAACACCGAAACAATATGGCCGAAACAGGATGTTTGATGACGCAAGCAAAAACCGCGGCCAGCACGCGCCTGTCCGGACTTTTATTCCGTCTATTTTGTTAAATATTTGTGTTAAAATCAGGGGTCGCGCGCAGCCGTCACTGTTATGGCACTAAAGTCCGCGAGTGCTTAGCTGCAATTTCTGTTTGACATTGTCCTGATGCATGGGATAGCAGCTGGCGTTGTGTCCGATTCGGTTGCACATTAAATAAGGTAGGCTACCACCTAAAAACGCAAAGCAATGATATCCGTAAAAGGCATAGAGTATTCATAGAAAAAGGCAATTCTCAAGGCATTTGTGTACCATCAGTATTCCATAATGTAACTACAACCCCTGGAAAAAAATATGGAATCACCACACACCGAGGATGTTAATTTACATTTTTTTCCCTCATAAAAAAGAAGCAAATAACACATGACAAAACAATTAGTGTTTATTAGCTTGACATTCAGGCTTCATGAACATTTCACGCTTAAATTGAAGGCAAAACACGTAGCAAATGCGCAAATCGCAGGAGAAGGCAGTGTATTAGAATTTATCGCTTTACGATGCGTGGTCTCATCTGTGATACCTTTCCTAAGAACAAAATGCTTCATCAGCATCCGTTAAGTTATTTTCCGCGCAATTTTCGTAAAATAGGGGCAGCATAATAACTTGCTCAAGGGGAATTAGGGGAACACCGTTGCTTCTAATTTCGCTACGAACAGGGTCACAGGCAAAGAAACGCATTTTATAAATGCAGCGGCTTCGGTGAACAAACGCAACCTTGTTTGAAAGGTGAGGCAACGCACGGTATATTTATCAAGCTGCCTAAAACAACACGTTTCAAAAACACAATTTGAAGACCTGTTTCAATGATGGCAAATGAAGCCAGTTTCCTAGCGATAATGCGGAAGCGAGTCGTCTTTCGCAGAGAGGATTCTCTCTGACCAGTCAGTGGGCTGCTGTGCTGTCACGTAACATATTTAATTTTACAATTTTTCAGCAGCCAGTAATAGGCCAGCCAGTTATAGGCCTGTAGGTTATTCATGAGTGGGGCCAAGTAAAACATTTTATTTTATTTTATATTGTGCTTTGTTGGAATGTCAGTGCTAAATAAACATTCATTATTTTGTAATTGATTTATTCTTTGAAGCATGAATATTAATTTATTCAATTGCAATGCCTTGACTTTAGTTACGTAAGTACAGTCATAGCCATATATGCAATTGTACTAAAAATTGGCGTAATAATTTCTTTTAGTGTTTCGGTTTTCGGCCAAGTGTTTCTCATTTTCGGTTTCGGCCAAAAATTTTCATTTCGGAGCGTCCCTAGTCAAAATGGCATACACAATATAGTTTCTCGAACAAATTGGTCGTTGTCAAACTATTCACCTTATCTCCAATATCTAAATAAATGATATCCAACTAAAAATTGGGTATTTTCTTTATGGGAATAATTTATGACATTATGGTTTCGTTAGCTTTTCCAATAACGCCTTAGCTGAAAGTGACTTCTGGTACTACTTGTTTAGTCCATGTCAAATATCTAACGGCACTGCGCAAATGTGTACTCTCAATTTATAAAATCCCAGCACATCCTGGTTTGGTGCCTACAATCTTGCATCTCTTGTTCCTTGTCCGTAAACTGCTTTTTCCCTGTGTACTAAGCAGATCCTAAAATTCCATGAATAATTGATAAATCCTGCATTAATGTTTATTATATAATATTATGGGTGTATTGCTTGAGGCTCTTGGATATGAATTTCATTTTCAACTCATAACTCCAGGTAATGTGGTCATGATGTCATTCGAGCGCTGGGTTTAATGTCCCGACCTTTGATAAGTGGATACATTTCAGATGGAGCGCAGTTTTTTGATCATTGCCTGTGCATTCTGGGTGCAGAAAAACTGCCTCGTAAACATGTGTTCATTACACCAGACTAGGTTTTCATATCTTATGGAATGAAAGGGAAATGGTCAGTTATTCGCGTAGACTGCTTTTACGGTGTCATGCATGGAGAAATGAACCACTTGAAATATGGCTGTATGAGGACTTGGAAATGTATACTTTTCACATGCTGTTCTTCCACCAAATAACATGCATAAATTCTTATTTCTCCTCCGATAGAAGAATACCGTTTGTATTCTGAGGGGTCCAGTTGCTGACAGTTATGACGCAAGGGTTGAGCTGCAACAGATGTGAAGTGCTGAGTCTCCGTGCGTTTTGCAGGTCCAGCAGACTCTGTCCATCCTGCAGCAGATCTCCGTGGCGATGGGCCCCGCCCTGAAGCAGCATGTGAAGGCCCTCGGGATCCCCATCATCACTGTGCTGGGGGACAGCAAGGTGAGGGGGTGTCTGTGTGCTTGGGACACGGTATCTGTTCATTTTTGCGTTCAATCCAGCATTCCTGTCACTGCTAGTGAAATTCTGGCCTCACGGTTTGTTTGGAAAGTTCAGACATGAGCAGAATTGAATGCTGAAAATCAAATTGTTGAAGAATGTTGGAGTCACTCGAGCGATGTGGGTTCAGAATGGCAGTGTGGAATCTGGGATTTCTACTACAGAAAATTTCCAAAATGATGTTTGTTTTCTGTGGAGTTGGAAGATTAACGGTCCTCGAAGAGGCGGTTTTGGCTCAAGGATAGCGATTTGCGCTTTAGAGCTTGAACCATCTTGAGTTGAGTGGATCTTGATTTGAGGTGGCAATTAACCATTTGTTGTGACATAAAACGAAGTTTATGAGGTGATTAATTTCTACGCCGCTATCTCTGCTTTGTTTTAGTATAGTGTTATGTTAACTGTCCCTATAACTTGCTGACTCGTCCTAGCTAGTGTTTAACTGTGTGTGAACTGCAATTCCTAGAGCATCAGAGTTTGAATTTGGAAATGATGAATGGGAATTCTGGTGTTTAGGAACATTGCCTGCCCTAGCCCTTATTGTGTTGCCTTGTTTTGATAAACTGATGGTGCTCAGACCCCTTGTGTTCTCGCTCCTGTCCCAGCCTAATGTGCGAGCAGCTGCCCTGACCACTCTAAACGCCTGGGTGGAGCAGACCGGCATGAAGGAATGGCTGGAGGGGGAGGACCTCTCCGAGGAACTGAAGAAGGAGAACCCCTTCCTCCGTCAGGAGGTACCAAGCGCAATCTTCTTTAGCGAACAGGATACTGTCGTATTGTGACTACGTTCACCGTCTTGGCGCCGTCTGATTAATACACACTCAGGAATGGGGTTAACTCGAGTATTGTATGTGGCACTTCCGCTTTTCTTTGTTTCTTATATTGTTCATATGCGAGCAACCTTTTATCAATTAACTGGAGCCTATGGCAGAAGGGCTTAAGGGTCCTTCTTATCGACTGCTGGGGGTATTTATGATTAGTTTAGTCCCTTATTTTGTTGGTGTTTAGGCCCACATTTCTGTTAAGTTGTTTTTTCACGATGGCCTCTGTTAAAAGCTCTATTCATAGATTTATGGTTGAGGTGAAGCGAGGGTCTCTGGCAGCCTCTTGCACACCTCAGGGTTCCTTAAGGTGTTGCTAAGGTCATCTGTCTGCCACATCCATGTTGTTAATTCTGGAGCCTCCAGTAAATTCATGCCACTGCAGCAGTGACTCGTGTGACCGAAAGGCTTGTGATGACCCCCCCCTCCGGCAGGTTCTGGGCTGGCTGGCTGAGAAGCTGCCCACCCTGAGGGCCGTGTCCCCGGACCTGATGCTCTCCGTGCCCTACCTGTACGCCTGCCTGGAAGACCGGAACGCGGATGTCCGAAAGAAGGCCCAGGACGCCCTGCCCACCTTCATGATGCACCTGGGCTACGAGAAGATGGTCAAAGCCACTGGCAAGCTCAAGGTGCACCTGCTCCCCTGAAATAGTGTCTCATTTATCAGGCCTTCTGTTCACTGGGTCTGAACTCGCCCCTTAAACTGATCAGTGTGTGATTCTGTGTGTGTGTTCGTGTTCGTGTACTTGCTACGTACTGAGGACCTGCATGAGTTTTTAACCAACAAAGTGAAGCCTTTTTTTGGTAAGTGAGGACATTTTGGCCGGTCCTCACAACTACAAAGGCAAATTGTGACTTATTAAGGTTAGGGGTAAGGTTAGAATTAGGGATAGGTTAAGATTAGGGTAAGGGTTTGGGTTAAGCATACATTGCTTATTAAGATTAGGGAAAGGCTGTAGAAACACAGAAAGAATGAATGGAAGTCAATGTAATGTCCTCACAAAGATATAAGTGTGTGTGTGTGATGTGCTTCTAATTTAACTGTGTCTGGATGATCACTGAAAATAACTATTTGGGAGATGATGAATGCAGAGCAAGTAAATGGGTCAAGGCTGTTCAGTTTTAAGGAAAAATTGCAAAACTTTCAATGTTTGACCACCTTAATTAAGCTGGTCTCTTAAATCAAAACCACAAAAAAGGGTGTGGGAACCTACGATCTGCTTTTAGAACCGCTATGTTAGCCGGGTTTTGGGTGTTAAAGATGGTCTGTCTCACGCCTCTTCAGCCATCCTCTAAGGACCAGGTGATGGGCCTGCTGGAGAAGGCGCGGGCGGTCATGCCCGCCAAACCCGCCGCCCCGGCTAAGGCTGCCCCCTCGAAGCCTGCGGCCGGTGCGCCTGCTTCCAAACCTGGACCAGGTCAGAGCACCTTCCCCTGAACTCAAACCTCCTGCAGTGTAAAGCCAGAAATGCTGACTTCAGTCGTGTGTTTCAGAGGCTGCCCTTGTAACGGTGCGCAGCAGAGCTGTTTGCAGGAAGTGTTCCTGTTCTCAGCAGCTTATGTACTTTATTTCCCTGCTTGGTTTCAGATTCTGCAAAATCCGCAGCTGTTATAGAAGACTCCGGTGTCAGTGAACCTAAAGGTGAAACCAAGAAGGTGAAGCCAGGAGGACCTGCTAAGGGAAAGGTGAGACCCCACCTCTGGTGCCACTCCTGGTCATCATTGGCTTTGCCATCTCTGTGCTGTTATTGGTCCTGGTTTATCATCTGCCTTAAGTTTTTTTCATTCTTTTGTAATTAGTTATAAGTCTGTTCCGAGCCGGGTTGCCCATCAGGCCCGTGCTTAAACCCCAGTTTCAGTAGCTTGAAGCAACTAGAGGGCCAGGTCACGCGGTAACGGAGTTACTAAATTGGTGTATTTTGTATCATAGCTCCAAAACTAAGTAAGTGAGAGTAACAATTTAAATTGCTTTGTGTAGGTCTTCCCTAGTATTTCAAACAACAAAATGGCTAATTTAGTTCATTTGATTTATTTTGAGTGAAAATGGCAAAAAACTGGTCGGTAACGGAGTTACAAATTTGTAAATCCGTTACCGCGTGACCTGGCCCTAGAGCTATTGTTATTCCCCCCGGATGGGATGCTAATCCATCGCAGGTTACCTCCAAACCCTTAGTCGGATGTCCCTGACCGTTTGCTGGTACCCAGTTGTACACCTGGGTGGAGTGAGGCACTGAGGAAGTTAAGTGTTTTACCCAGGAACACACCGTAAAAGCTGCGGCAAGGACTTAAACTCAGGACCTTTCTGGTCCCAAGTCAAGCACACACTCAACCACTGCGACCGCGTTCCCCTAACTCTCACTGTACCCCCCTTAGGGTGTTCTTGGGAAGAAGGGTCCAGTCAAGAGCAGTGCCAAGGAGGAGGAGGACCGGTCGGGGCCCATCTTCACCCTGGTGCCTAATGGAAAAGAACAGAGGATAAAGGAGGAGAAGGGTTTAAAGGTGAGGTTCAGTTCCCTGAGGTCGGTGCTCTTGACCCGAGAGGAATCGGGGCGGGATAGACCATTTCATCATCACACATGCTCTTCCTGGATGTCGTAATCAATGAAGGGTTTAATTGCCAGCTATAATTCCTGAGCCCTGACTCCACTAATTCCCTGCTCAGGAAGAGCTCTTGCAGATTAATGAGTGGCTTGTTTCACGCACACCAAGAACTATCAGAAATGGAATATAGCACTTTGTGTCACTTGTCTGGTGCTAATTGTTGCCTTTACTGTAGCAATGCTGATACAGCCACTTGTAATGGAAAGGGTTGGAGCCAGGCTACCGGCTGGGAATGGGAGAGGGCAGATGGGGGTGTTAACTGGGCTTTGCTGTGCTGCAGGTCCTGAAGTGGAACTTCATTACCCCGAGAGACGAGTACGTGGAGCAGCTGAAGACGCAGATGTCCACCTGTGTGGCCAAGTGGCTGCTGGACGAGCTCTTCCACTTCGACTTTCAGCGACACATCAAGGCCATCGGCGCCATGATCGAGGTGAGGCTACAGTGTAGAGGAGGACAGGTTTGTGGAAGTGTGGCTTCAGTGCCGTTGCAGAGGGGTTATGGAGTTACGGGTTGGATTTCAGTCAGAATTTTATAATGTTCTCTCGTGTTGCTCTTCCGTTGCTTCAGTTTGGCAGCTACTCCAAACATTTCTGTTCCAAGCTATGAAAGGAGAGTATTTCCTTGATCCCAGGTTTTACCTCTGTCCCATCAAGCGTGAAATGCTAGCTTTTTGTTGGAATGGAAATCCCATACTGCAGCGCTACTTGTAGAGGGGTGCAAATTGGTGCCTTCTCTTGATTTGGGTTATGAATTATTCATGAGTGCATGTTGCGGGACAGGAGGTTGGAAGGGTGCAGAACTGTGACCCAAACTTGGATATTGCAGCCTGTTAAGCACCTTTTATAAGAGTTTCTTGCTGAAAGTCAAATTTAGGTACAAAATTCCTCCCTTGGTTAGACTGCACAGGAAGGAGAGGTGTTTAAGTGGAATAATTCAATATATTATCTTCTCTTTGTAAACGTGGTTGCATTCTAAGCATGGCTGTTCTTCCCTGAAGAGCCACATCACACAGAGCTCCTGTATTAGTGAAGCCTGTATGAATTGTAATCGTGGGATCTGTGTGCAGCGCATGGAGGATGAGCGGGACGCCACCATTGGCTGCCTGGACCTGATCCTGAAATGGTTCACACTGCGCTTCTTTGACACCAACACCAGTGTCCTGATGAAAGCTCTGGAGTACCTCAAACTGCTCTTCGCAATGCTGAGCCGGGAAGACTACCACCTCAACGAGTTCGAGGCCTCGTCCTTCATCCCATACCTCATCCTCAAGGTTAGGTTCCATTTTACACTCTCTATATATCCAGTAATTCATCCTCCGAGTGCAACTCCTGCTGTGCCTCTGCCTTTTCCCAGAACTCTCGATTCCCTCCCGACCTCATCTCCTGTTGCTTTTCACCTCTTACTTATGGCCATATTTATTAAAAAAAACAATAGTTGGTTAGCATCCTTCATGTTTCCATTCTCAGGGGTGGGTGATGAACCACGATTCAAGAATCTTGGCTAGACATGGAAAATCAAATCTGCCTAACCTCTAAATGACGGTGATAAAAAAACCAGATTGTTTCCTGTTTGGACTGGGATTGTTTTTGTTTTTGGTGTGACGTTGATTTATAACAAAAAAAAAAAAAAAAAAAAAAAATCTGAGGCGGGAGGGTTTTTTGGGGCAAGCGGGGACGCTAACCAATTGATTTTTTTTTTTTTTTTTTTTTTAAATGGCCTTTTTTTTTACTTGGCTTTCTTTTGAAGGTGATCTTCAAGCTTATGCTGCTTGGTGTGATTGTTAATGTGTGTGAGAGTGATGAGTTGCACTCATCTAAGCTGGGACTCCAGTGCGGCAGCATAGGGGCCCCAGTCTGACCTCCTGAGGACATACCCATGTGCACAGGGGCCATCTGACTCACATACTCTCAAGCCAGGGCTTTTCAGGCCCCACACCTGCCTTCTACCCTCCTTGTACAAAGAATTACAGCAGGCTGTCAGTGCCTTTGTAAACATCCAGACTTTTTTTTTTTTTTTTCCCCCTCCTACTTTTCATGGCACTGTTGATCCACTGACTGCTCTTATCCTTCGTCTCCACAGGTCGGAGAGTCGAAGGACGTGATCCGCAAAGACGTGCGTGCCATCCTTTCAAAGCTGTGTGTGGTGCACCCTGCCAGTAAACTCTTTACCTTCCTGATGGAAGGAACCAAGTCCAAGAACTCAAAGCAGAGGGCTGGTATGTGGTCACATACGCTAAAACGTGCACCGAAACGGCTGTACTTTAACTTTTGAGTCCTGTTTCCTGGACTGTCCTTTTCTGCGTTTGTTCCAGAGCACACGCATTTCTTCGAAAACAATAAAAAGGACCTGAAATTGATTAGCCTGAGCACAATGCCGGTTTCCACTGTGTGATGCTCCATAGCAGATGTCTCTGAGCTCAGAGTAGTTGATGGCGTTTCTGCGCGATCTAAGGCTTTGGTTTTGGCAGTAAAGCTTTAACTGGCATTTATGGATGAAACTTAAGATTTGGCCACCTTGGTACTCTGTGTGTTTTATTATGGTTTTGGCACTATGATTTAATTACGTAATT
The DNA here is from genome assembly GCA_029692085.1 of Gymnothorax javanicus. Taxonomy (NCBI): domain Eukaryota; kingdom Metazoa; phylum Chordata; class Actinopteri; order Anguilliformes; family Muraenidae; genus Gymnothorax; species Gymnothorax javanicus. Next base: position 14,236,673 of record CM056207.1, on the reverse strand, counting down.
CTGAGCCTGAACAGTAATCAATATGTTTATGAACTCTGACCTCTTCTGACATGGACATCCATCCAAAATATTTGATTTAAAAAAAATTTTTTTTTTTTTTATGGATACTTGTCGGCAAGCCACTTAAGTGCCTGATTATTGCCTTAAATACTGGCATCAAGTGTGACCATCGTTAATTTACAGAATGTCTGGAAGAGCTGGGCTGCCTGATTGAGTCTTATGGGATGAACGTCTGCCAGCCGACTCCAGCCAAATCCCTGAAGGAGATCGCAGTCCACATCGGAGACCGAGACACTTCCGTACGGAACGCTGCCCTCAATACTGTGGTTGCAGTGTACAACGTCTGCGGGGAGCAGGTCTACAAACTCATCGGAAATGTAAGCGTTCACAGTCCATTTTGTCCGACAGGACTATTGCACTGAAATCTTTACTCTTCTGTCAGGTTTCCCTTTCAAGACAGGTCTTCTCAAAAGGAAGCTCATGGTCAAGTTCATAAATTGAACTGAGACCATCCATCAGTATTCATAGAACAGTGTTTAAAAGGGAGCAGCATGCCTTCGACACCTTGTCCAACATTGCAGATTTATATTTGACGATTGGAATTTTTGATGTCAAAGGTTCAACTGATTGTTCATTACAACTAAAGGAAGTTTCCAGAGTCGGTCACTGTTCGCTGCCATGTTCCTGTGTTGGACTCATTCGGCTAGAAACCTGAAGTGTCAGTGGAAGTAATTTATACATGTTTACTGCATATCACATTTCATTTGCATTTGCGCGCCTAACTATAGTTACTGCTCTCTTGGTCACGTTACTATGGTTGGAACGCTTCAGGTCAGATGGGTCCCACTTGGGGAATAGTAGTTATGAGCCGCTGAACATCTGATGTCCAGCTCGTCTGATTAAGTACTGTGTCAAGGGGCTTCAGTCTCGCAGTGCTGGAGTGAATGTGTCTAAATTTCTAATTGGTAGGCAGCTGAGTGAACTGAGCAGTTGTGTGGATGAAGATTGCTGCCATTTTTCATGGCTTTGCGGTGTGATGGAGTCACTGCTTCGATGAGGCTGTTGACTGTGTTCTGACCACATGTCTGTCTGTCCGTCCGTCCATCTGTGCAGCTGTCGGAGAAGGACATGAGCATGCTGGAGGAGCGGATCAAGCGCTCAGCTAAAAAAGCAGCGGCCGCGCCCCCGAAACAGGCGGACGAGAGAGCCCAGAGGGCCGGACCTGGACACTCCAACGCCAGCATGATGCGCAAGCCCATCCCCTCGGAGGAGGCGCCCACCAAGCTCAAGTAGGTTCACCAATAGGGAGCGCTCTTCACCTGCTGAGGGGCGTGTTTCCCAAAAGCGTAGTTGCTGACTAAGTTAGCAACTTGCATAGTTCGTCCATTCAGTCAATGGGCACAATTATGTAAGTTAGCATCTGTGATTTTGGGAGACGCATCCCAGATCTCCCCTTTCTGACATTTCTGGGCGTGCGTGCCTTTCTCTCCACTAACCTCATCCCTGTACCCCTTCTGCCCTCTCTGCTTTCCCTGGACAGAAATATGTATCGCACTTACAGGGTGTAAGTATTCTGTCATCTCTTGCTTGTGGAGAACTCAAGTGTGCAAGAGTGCTTTTTGAAGCTCACTGTCCCTGCACTTTTCTGTTCATTCTTCATGCTGCTAAATGCCTGTGTGTGAATGATGCGGGCGAGTGGAAAAACTTTGTTTTATTGACCTGCGGAACTTTTGAATTGGGGCTCCTCAGCAACATGGTTCTGGACGGCTGTGGGGTTTGCTGGTGTCATTTGAACTGATTCCCTAAATCTGAATGACTTCTCTTGGGTCTTTGCTGATTGTTCTGGAAAAAATAATGTACCTCAAAATTTTGAAGGTCAAAACTGGGGGGGCACCCATTGCAGTCTTGGACCAGGGTCTGAGTCTTTTTTCTGGACTTCTGCATCGTAGAACAGAGTGTGAACAGTTTTGTTTGTGATTTTTCTTTGCAGCCAGTCTCGGTCTCAGAACTCCCACGCCGAGCGTGCGTCACCCTCCTTTCCCAAAGAGTTCCGTCTGGATCTGGACATGATTGAGACGGGCCAGCCCAGAGTCTACGAGCTGCCCGAGCTGGTGCAGCACCAGCTGGATGACATCCTGGAGCCCATCTCTATCCCCGAGCCTAAGTATGCCGATGCGCCCCCGCCTTGTCTAGGCACCCAATGGCCAGTTTTTCCCTCGACCTGAACGTTCCATGAATGTGCTGTTCCCACTGACCAGTTACAGCTTTTCTTCAGTAATCAACTCTGTAAACCCTACAGGACAGTGGATCTGAGAATAATTTCAATTTGCTCCGTTGAGGGTTGTCTAGTTTGGGTCTGAGGGAGGACTGACAGGATAGTGGGTCTCTTAGAATCGCATTTGTTACCACTGTTTTTGGGCAGTGGTTTGTGAGCGCAACAGCTGCAAGCTGGCCTGAGAGGAGTGGGCCACTTTCCAAACATAGTTTGATATGGCAGAATGTGCCCGAGCACAATGATTGGTCAACATGTTTATCCTAGCTGTTTCTTTGCTTGCAAAGGAAAGTTGCTTTTGCTTCAGTGTGAAGTCAATGTGAAGCCAGACCTTGATTTAAAGATATCTGGACTTGGACTGGTGCTGCTGGGGAGTAGATTTTAAATGATTTTAGTGAATTGTGGCAATCTGAGTGGTAATGATTGAAGTGCCAAGATGCTCACTCCTGAATTTTGGTGTCATTTCTCCAGGATCCGATCAGTGTCTCCTCACTTTGATGACCTCACTACCGCCTCCACCATCAACTACGTCATCTCTCAGGTGGCCAGCGGAGACATCTACACCAGTATCCAGGCCCTGGCTCAAGTAAGTGTGCGTATGTGAGGTCACCAATACTCGCATTATCACTGATGCAAAAACCCATGTGTGGCTCGCAGTGTTCCCCACAAGGTAATTTAAAAGCCAGATAACAGGACTGAAGCAGTGTTTAAATGGCAGTTTTTGGTTCATAATTAGATTTTTGCCTAGTTTTGTGCAGTTGCTAATTTATCTTGGAAGCAGTGGTGCTGAGCTCAAACATGGGATTTGATTCTGAATGTTTTCCAAATCAGATCTGATCCCTATAAACGATTGGTTTTCGACCAGTTGTTCCTGGGGACCACTCAGATATTTTTTAAATGATTTACTGAAGTCTGCGTGGTCATTGTACATGAACTTTTACCAGAGTTGCCATGAAAGACCTCAAAATGGTGTTGGGGCTAAGAACTGGCTAAGAACTGATGGTGTATGAGTAGTTAATAATGAAGTAGGTAAAATCTTCAGAAGTATTAGCTGCATGAGATGGCACTCGCAGTCCTTCACTGACTGTTTGCCCCTGACGATCACCCAGCTCGACGAGGTCTTCCGTCAGGACGATAAGGTGGAAGCCATGTCTGGCCACATCGACCAGTTCCTCATTGCCGCCTTCATGCAGCTGCGGCTCATATACAACACACACATGGCTGACGAACGGGTCGATAAGAGGGACATCTTCAAACTGTACAGCTGTTTCATTGGCAATATGTTCTCCGTAAGTACTACTGTGCCCCCCCCCCAGCCTCTCGTTGGCCGTTACACATTTTTGGAATGAAAAGCTGATGGCATCATTATTAACAGAAATTCATGAATGGACGCTTAACAAAACCTAAATTAATGTTAAATTCCGCATTTGTGACTGTCTTGGGAAGGGGCGCGTACTGAACTACGTTTGTTGACATTAGGTTTTGTTTATTTTATTTATTTTTTTTGATTTATTCATTTCTTTATCTGCAGTAATCATGAAGTTTGTACATACTCGCTACCTATACCTGAAGCTTAGCTTTGTTTGAGCCAAAATTTTCTTTTTATCAGAGCTTAATCTAATGATTTTTTTACATTTTTATATTTGGTGATGGTAGGTAAAGGCATTATTCCTAAGGCTTCCTGTTTGGAAACGTTATTAATTTGAGTTTAGCTATTTCACTTAATCCTTGGTTGATCTAGTTCTTGGGCTGGACTGATACCCCTACTGGGCTCCACTAGCCTGGGACCCCCAGGAACATGGACTATGAAGTGTGTTTCCCTCAGGTTCTGCTCTGTCAGGAGTGATGAGTTGCACCTGTCGGTGGTGCTGTTCTGCAGTGGCGGAGCAGCTCCGCTCGGACTCCTGACGATAGATTCGAGTGCACAGGGGCCATCTGACCTACTGAGTGGAACTCTGGGAGCGTAACACTAACCAAACCTTTATTATTATTATTATTATCTCCGCGCTTCCAAAAAAGCGAGGAGATCTTGTAATACGGTTCGGCATCTGTCTGTCTGTCCGAAACCGTACTCCTCCTAGGCCGTTAGACCAGTCAACCTGAAACTTAGGTGTGTGTAAGGTAGTGACCCAGAGGGGTGCACAACGGGTTTAGAATTTAAATTCATTTCCTCTTCTGGCCACCAGGGGCCTTTTTGTGAAAATTGAAGAATGGCCATAAGTTCCTTATGCATTGAGCTAGGACGCTCAAATTTTTTATGGGAGGTGTACGGGATGACCCTTCATCACATATCAGACGGGTTTTTGATTTGACCTCATTTTGACCGTTTTCTAGGTCAAATGGTGTCAGGTGTGCCAATCGTTGAAAAGGATGGCACATTTTATTATTCAATGTAGAAGGCTGCAAATTGGTATGGATATGTATCTTGGTGATAGCAACCTGCATGCCAAAAATTGCCGTCGTGTGATTCATTTTGGCCACTAGGGGGCTTTCTGTGAAAAAGAAAAATGGCCATATCTACCTTATGCATTGAGCTAGGACGCTCAAATTTTTATGGGAGGTGCATGGGGTGAAAGTAAAGAACATTTATTTCGGCACGGGCAACAGTACACGAACGTTTCAGCCTAGTGGCTTTCTTCAGCGTGTTGGTAACACGCTGAAGAAAGCCTGCAGGCTGAAACGTTCGTGTTTTGTTGCCCGTGCCGAAATAAACATTCTTTACTTTTATCTGTGAGTGCTGGATTATTTTTTTTTGCTGTACGTCTGCCCTGACCGTGCACCCGGTAAGAGACATTGTTACTTTTTTATAGAGTGCTCGCATTCTCAATTTATTAGGTGCATGGGATGACCCTTCATCACATATCAGACGAGTTTTTGATTTGATCTAATTTTGACCGTTTTCTAGGTCAAATGGCGTCAGGTGTGCCAATCGCTGTACTGTACGTCCTTTCCTTTTAATAATACTCTCATTTCAAAATGAAGAGTAATTTATGCCCTCAACAGACACTCAAAAAGTACTCTATCCAACTAACCAACTATATCACATTGCTATAACTCTGATCAGTATCAGTGCTTTGTCACTGCAACAAGCAGATCATCATTTGCACAGCAGAATGCCAGTTCAGTGAATTGCCCTCTGACACATTACTACTACTCCCGTAACATTTGTTGCGGAGCGCAGAGATTTGCGATGGCGCGCCATTGACATACGTCTAGTTCATGTTTGAAATCGGTTGCTAAAGGTCTGTTAACTTAAATTGAGACCTCCAGTTGGATGTCCACATTGGGTCAATGTTAATCGCTAGTAAAAGACTGTTGGTTTAATAGCTTAGAGGAAACATTTGATTCCAGCTGTTGAGTGAATTCTCTGTATACTGTGTATGTGATGGACTGCTTTACATAAGGTTTAGTGTCTAGGGGTCAGAGTAGCTGTCCTGCCATTTTGTTTCTGCCATTCATAAACAAATTGCACAATGCGTTAAATCAGCTGGACATTGACATTTGATTGGTACAAAGTACTGGAGATTTTTCCCTCTCTGGTCCTAAATTTGCAGCCTTTGTTTATGACGCACGTCTCATGTTTTACCTGAGACGAGGTAGCAAGCTCTGCATTATGCTGATGGATGTACGTAAGTAAATGGCTGAAGAAACGTAAGGAATGCACGTGCTGTCCAATTGAGCACTTAACATCCTATTGTTTTTACCCTGCACAAAAATTGAGCAGGCCCAGTTGACCTCCATTCTGAATCAAGATGGTTAGGGGAAAGGATAAAGACGGACTTCATTATTGGGGAAATTGAGGGCAGCAGCTTTGGTCACTGACTGCTTAACTGGCATTCCAATGGGAACGGACTGCAAATCACATCTGTAAAAAGGGTCAGAAATTGTGGTCAAAATGCTAATGACTGTAAAAGCAGCTGTTCCTCGGGTAACAGATTGTGAAAGTGGTATGGTCCTGGACAGTCTTCCAGAACAGTCTGCTAGCTTGGGGTGGGGGGTGATGAGGTCAGATGAGTTTTCCTTCTCTGTACTCTGTAAATGGGCCCCATACATGCGTGAGATTTGCCAAAAAAAGATTCTGTGCTGTTGCAGCTGTTTGCCATAGAGACTCTGGCGCGGGAGGCCTCCATTGGCGTGCTGAAGGACCTCATGCACGGCCTCATCACCCTCATGTTGGACTCCAGGGTGGAGGACATCGAGGACGGCCAGCAGCTCATCCGCTCCGTCAACATGCTGGTGATGCGCGTGTTGGGCAAGTCCGATCAGACCAATATCCTGAGGTACGCCCCTCCTCTCGTCCTCAGTGTCTGCCTCTTTCTCTCTGACTCGGACAGTCTCTGACCCTGTTTTCTCTCTCAGCGCGCTCCTGCTGCTGCTGCAGGACAGCCTCATTTCCTCTGCCGGGTCCCCCAAGTTCTCTGAGCTGGTCCTGAAGGTACCCTTCGTCTGTCCTTGCATGCATATGTGCCCCTGCTTATGCAAGGCTGGAAGTGTGTACACGCGTGAAGCAAAGTGTGCGTGTTGGTTGGTGCATGCATACCTTTCCATTGGCATGCTGAAATGCTTCTGTGTTTTATGAGCCTAGAATTGCATTAGTGTGTATATGCATGTGTACAGTTTGTTGCCAAGTGAATGCGTGGATGCTGATTGGCTCGTGTCCCCCAGTAAATAAATTGCATGAATACATACTGCACAAAGCTAAAACGATTTTGAGAAATGCATTGTTCTCTGCTGTTATGGATAGTGGAGTGAAGCGTGGGTGGAGCGTGATTGTTTACATCAGTGATGTAGGCATTTTATTGCATCACCTAGCTCCAGTGGTCCATCTCAAATGTTTTCATGAATTGTAGCTGGTAGCTTCATTTTCATAATTGAATGCTTGAGCGAAGATGAGCATTCATCTAAGCTGTAATTATGATTTGAAAGCATAGCCTAATGATTTAAAAAAATTGCAACATTTGGCGATGGCTGATTTAAAAAAAAAAAAAAAAAAAAAAAAAACTGTTTCAGAAGCTTTTAGTTTGTTAATCCTGCTGATTTGAGCTGTTTTGACTTTGAGCCAAGTTTGGGGAAGTGCGGAGACCTGCAACTGTTAAACCCTTCCCACGGTCTGACCCTACATGTTGCATGATGGTGTGGCCCTTTGAGTTGTGGGATGTCAGGTGGTTCCCAAGGGTTCTGCTTTGTCCGAAGTGGAGTTGTACCTGCTGGTGGCGCTCTTCTGCAGTGGCTGATCAGCTCCACTTAAACTCTTGACAGCAAACTGAGTGCACAGGGGTCGAACCTGTGAATTGGAGCCCTGGATGCCTGACCTCCATTTAAGCAGGTCCTTACTGTCCTTTTGAGAGCTTTGGTGGGAATGCATGCTGCCTGTGGCTGGATGGCACTCTGAGGTTCCTCTGGACCCTGCCCAGTCTGGGCCCTGCCCTCGCCCAGTCTGAGCCCCGCCCTCCCTCTCCTGCAGTGTCTGTGGAGAATGATCCGCTTCCTCCCGGAGACCCTGAACAGCATCAACCTGGACCGCATTATGCTGGAGATCCACAACTTCATGAAGGCTTTGCCGCGGGAGAAGCTCAAGCAGCTGAAATGCGACTTGCCCCACCGGACGCTGAAGACCCTGCTGCACACGCTCTGCAGACTCTGTGGCCCCAAGGTATGCCTTCCAAATGCATGCGCCAGCATTTGTGCACACGACCCACCTGCCCGTTCACGCGGCTACCTCAAACGAAGCTCAATGCCACTACTTTGGGGGGGGAGGAGAGAAGTGGTATTTCCGAGAGGGTTTGCATGCAGAACAGATTTTTGAGGCACCCGTCTGGTACCTGAATATATGAAAAGCTGTGTTTGTGTCAGAATGTGTAACTTTAATGTCTCTGGTACAGATCTTGGACCACTTGTCCATGATTGAGAACAAGCACGAGTCGGAGCTGGAGTCCCAGCTCAGGCGAATGGTCAAGCACACCGGAGATCAGGCCGGCTCCAAGAGCGACAAAGGCAGCGAGAAAGGAGCGGTCAGAGCAGTATGTAACTTTTTCTTTACTTATTTTAAATCTTTAAGCTGCTCAATATACCACGCCTCCTTTACCGTGACCGCACTGTCTGTGTTTTAATTGCACCTCCTCATTGGCAACAGGATGAGAAGGTTTCCAGGGCGAATGTGAGCGACATCCTTTCAGAGATCTTCAAAAAGATCGGGTCAAAGGAAAACACTAAGGAGGTGAGCGGTTTGGAGTGATGCCGTTTGGCCTCAGAATGCACCGCTCACACTGGTGCTTGATTCTCGTGCTTTCTCTCTCCTCCACTTCAGGGGCTGACGGAGCTCTATGAGTACAAGCTGAAGTACTCGGACGCCGACATCGAGCCCTTCCTGAAGAACACTTCGCCCTTCTTCCAGAGCTACGTGGAGCGGGGCCTGCGCATGATCGAATCGGACAGAGAGGGCAAGGGCAGGACCCAGGCGCCCAGTGCTGGTGAGCCATAATCAGACACACAGACTCACGCGTTGGCAAACGCCAGAGCTTTACCGATTAGATCTGTTGCGTTCCAAACTCGCTCACACCCACTCCGTTCAAGCTACACAACAGATCTACGACTGCATCTTCTATTCTGGCCTAGTACTGGCCAGCCATCTGACCCCTATAGGATGCTGCGGTTTTCAGATCAGTTGACAGGTGATCTCTCCCTCTTACTGCAGTCATCCCCCAGCGGGGCACTGAGAGTTCAGGCCACGCCCCCGCTCCCAGTTCAGCGCCTGTCAACAGCAACGGGGAGGAAGTACGGCCCGCTGTGTACTACGAGAGGTTGAAGATCCTTCGACAGCGGCACGGATTGGACAACAACTCTAAGGTGCGCGCCTGCTTTCCACTCACGGGCTCCTGCCATCTCTGGTTCAGTTCAAGCAGAGCTGCTGAGTGTAGATGCGCACTTTTATATGATGTCATTTACCCATGGAAAAGTAGTTATCACTGTCATTTTCCATGTTTGCCTGAACTGCAGAAATAATCCACTGTTTCCAGGACAGGAACTCCTGAAGGCTTGTATGTACTGTGCATTCAGAAAGTATTCAGACCCCTTCACTTTTTTGACGTTTGTTATGATGCAGTCTTATGTTACAAGTTCTTTAATTTTATCCCCTCATCAATCTACACTCAATACTCCGCAATGACAAAGCCAAGACAGAATTTTAGACTTTTTTGCCAATTTTTTTAAATTGCCTCAAGGCTACTGGTCTAGGCTAATTGTGTGTGAGGCTGGCTTGCCTTTTATTTTTTACACTGTGAAGCTGGGAATGTCCACCTGATGGCAGCAGCAGACAACTTTGGTAGTTTTGATTCAGTCCGGAGTGTAATCCAGCCAAAAGATTGTTTTGTTTTGCTGCCGTTTCTCTTATGGCTTTAATTATTTATTATTCCTTCTGCTTTGGCAGTGCATCTTTCTCTCATGAAGTCAATGGCGCCATTATATCATGGCTAATGAAACATTGATGGTAGTCACCAAGGGAGCGTTACAGGGACCGTAGAATGCTGGCACAGCAGCCCTTAATTTTCTGAACGGAGAAATTTGGGCTCTGTAGTTAACAAATCCTTCTTTTACACTTACTTTTTGAGTGTAGCGAGGAGTTTATTCACTCTGTAGATCTGCAATGGGGTACATCTGTGTAATCTGACCAGTAGCAAGATGTCATATTGTGGTAGCGCACTCATTATTAATGTACGGTGTATATTGTATATTCTGTATATGTGCTCCCCTGGGTTACGTAGGCATATATACATCCATATAGGAATTGCTGCCATTTTTATTATGCTGTGTCGCTGTACCAGTGGATGCTCAGTAATTTTCGTGGTTGGCGATCTCGTCTTTCCTTTGTGTCCCCGCACGGTGCTCTGCAGCAGCCGCAGGAGGAGGATCGAACCCCGCTGACTGCGCTGCTCTCCCGACCCCCGGTGGCCTCCTCTACGGACATGCTCCACAGCAAACTGTCCCAGCTGAAAGAGTCCCGGGAGCAGCAGCAGCAGTCCCACAGCCCTGTCCGCACTTCCTCCCGGTCCTCCTCTCCCGCCGCCAACCTCGACGACCTGAAGAAGAGGCTAGAGAGACTCAAGAACAACCGCCAATGAGAAGGCCACTGTATGCCCCCACCAAACCTGTGTACAGACATCTCGCTGTATCATAAGTGGACTGTTGCGCGCCCCCCCCCCCTTTTTTTTTTCTTAATTTGCAGCACATTTTCTTGTATATACTCCAGGCTTTTTAACCTCTCGAATTTAAGTGTCATTATTTGTGTACAGTTTCTCTGTGGAGATTGCTGTAATATGTATAATTTAACATGTTCTTGTTTTTTTTTTTTTTTAGGAAGGATTTAATAAAAAATTAAAGTAGTAAGTTGCTGTCTTCTCTGCTAACACTATCAGTTCTGTAGCTCTTCATTTTCTGAGTTTCCTTGTATAAGCTGCAGCAGTGATTCAGTTGGGATCATGGCGCATGGCAGGAAGTAACTGTTCTTGTAAATAAAAATTGCATTAATAAACAGTGTTCTTTTTAAAGTGCTGTGTACTTCTATATTCTTGCATTTTGGGGCCATTTGTTTTCATTTTTGTTAGTTTATAAAAAGTTACCCCCCTTTTTTCTTTTTGTAGTTTTTGATAGATTTACCAAGCAATACATGTAATTCATAGGCAATAAGTTGATTTTAGTTTTACAAAATAAATTGATGAATGAGTATTTTGATGCACTTGCTTACTTGGTGAGGATGAAGGTGGAATGATGCATGAATGTGCCGTTGTTTGACCTGTTTGGAGGCATGTTAATATTCAAGTAATTACAAAATTGCGGTGGGCCTGCATGTCATTTTGTGAACATTGAGGTGTCCACCAGGGTTGTATTCATGGGCCTATTGAATTGTATGCTCGGATTAACCCAACAATAACTTGGCTGCTTTAATTCGTAATGCAGCTGGACCGGCAAAGTGGCACTATGGTCTGATTTAGAGAATATGCTTGTGTGTGGTGGTGTCAAATGGAGCATTTAGGTTGGTTGATATAAAAATGAGCTTTCTGTCCTCCATTTTGCATGATTGATTTCCGCTACTGTAAAGAAACATGAAGGGCTTAAAAAATTACCTAGAATACCTGTGCTAGTACCAGCACCACTGTACACCTCATCCCTTCAGGCGTTGTGCGTTCACGTTTTGAACAATAACCGCTGTTCTGATGCACTATTGCAGTTGGCCTGGTGGCCTGCTTTTAAGTGACCCCATTGGTTTCCTCCTCATCAGTGGATTTGATCCAAATGTTCCTTGCCCCTTTGTATACTGTGGATGGATTGTGTCTAATTATTGTCAGGTTTTGTGCTTTAAAGTGGCAGTGTCACAATTATTGTGAATGCTCACAACTTTGAACAAAGTAAATCTGCTCAACTGTTAGTCAGAACTTGAAGGTATTTTTCTCATGATTACTGCCAATGCCAACCAGCTTACATTCTTTGTATCCCTGACTAAAACTTAAATTAGTGTTTTGAATCCTCATATTTCCATGGAGAGCAACAATGGTTTTTAAAAATGCTGGAGTAACTTGAATGTATAAATGCATTGCAAAACGAAGATGGATTGGCAAGGATGGAATCAAATTGACTTGCAGTCAAGCAGATTCACCTTCTTGGGATGTACTGAGTGTGCACGGTAATCGGGACATGGCTCCTTTAAAGCCAGAGGCTTCGTTCAAACACTGTCACTGTATTAGGGTCCACAGTGCTGGTGGATTCAAAAAAATGTATTGACTAACCTCTAAAAACACTGTACTGTAAAATAGGGTAATAAGAGACACTTGAGATATTTTGTTTGATTCCTCCTAAAGCATAATAGCTTTGCAGGCCAGGTATGTGTCACATTGTAACTTAGTGCCTAGGCTTTATATTACTTCTTGGCATATTGAGCATGTGGGGGTCACATGACTTTATTTTTATTTGTTAGTCAGTGTCCCTTACAGCCCCATGCCCCATCTGCTGGAACCCTCCAACATCGCAGCTCCATTTACACTGCGCATGTGCCATACCCCAGAGTTTCACTGGAGCCATTTGTTGCGTCTTCTTCTTTTTATACTCCTTGCCCAATCCTTGGAAGTGAGCTCCATATATGAGCATACGGAACCTCCGACTAAAAGGCGCTAGTGCATATTGTGACCTGTCGGAACTGAAGACAAACGGAGATCCCAGTTGAAATGAGCAAATAGGTAATATGTCCTGTCGGACCCGACAGCCTCTCTTTATCTCCTAATGCAAATTCAGCTCCTATTGATAAAACAGTCTGGCTCACCTCATATTGCCAATATCCAAAAATCCTGTCTCCCAACAGTATCACTGTCCTTGCTATGCTAAACGTCTCCTCTGCTTTTCTATAGGACATACCTCTATCTACCGCTTCCACAGCCTTCAAAACATCCGTTTTCTAATGTTTTTTGCGAGTCTTTGTGTCTGACTTTTGTTTATACGTTCGTGGAATAGTGTCCCTTGTTACCCCAGATTTCAGTCAAAGTTTACCGGAAAATGTAAAATAAAGGAAATTTGAACAATGAATAATAATTATATAACCCCATCCAAAGTTCACAAAGCTAGTGGTCTTCTCTTGCCAAGGAAACTCTTATTTAGCTTGTGAACACTGCGGCTTAGCCTGAAATGATAAAGTTTAGGAAGTCAGACTTCTTTCAAAAATGTCATTTATAGCTGTTTATTGCTGTCAATCATAAAGGAACAATAAAATCATATCCAACTCACCTTGAGATTTTCAAGTACCAACCAAGATATCATGAAAATTATGTATCATCACAGGGAGCGTTGAAACAAAACTTGAATTCGTGTTTGAAAACTTTCTGAGAAAATTGCCCCTTATTACCCAGCCGTGTATTACCCCATATTACGGTACCTGGTGTCTAAATGATAAAGGCAATGTAATGTGCCTTGTGCAAAGAAATCTTGACTGAGCTTAACTTATGGTTACTTGGATGATATCCATTTTCTTGGTTGTACATTTGAATAATTAATCTGACTTGCCTCAGTAAATATCCTGCTGTGTAAGCGGATTTAAAGTATGCAACCTGTAAGTTGCTGTCCAAGTACTAACTGTCAGATGTGTGGACTCCTGTGCTAACTAGCCTATGTTTTTTTTTCAGCAAAGCTAACACAGCAAAAACTGTTACTTCTTGAACTTCCCTGTGTTGATGTGCACAGCAGCCTTGCTTTGTACATGGGAAGTAATTGTCCAACAATTCTTTACAGATAGATTTATTTTAGAAGTTTGGGATAAAAAGTTCTCATATGCAGAACTGACTGTGCCTTTAACCCTTAATGTTCTGCTCAATGGTTTGGTAGAGCAAACCAATTCTTTTCTATTGTTTTTTTAATTGAGAACATGAAACGGACGGGCTTGGAAAATTCCACAAAATGATGTCATGACTATACAAGCTTCTGATGGGCAAACTGACATTTTTGAGTCAATCACAGATGTACCTGGGGATGTATTGTAAGGCCTACCTTCAAACTCAGGACCTCTTTACTTGGAATCATGGGAACTTCAAAGGAAATCAGTCAAGACCTCAGAAAAAAAAAAAAAAACCCAATGTGGACCTCTTCCAGTCTGGTTCATGGATGGAATCATTTTCCAAGTGCCTGAAGGGACCTTGTTCATCCATGAAAATCAGTGTACAAATTCGAACACCATGGCTCCATGCTGCAGTCATAACTCACAGGTGGGAGACGCAGTCTGCCTCATAGAGATGAAGATACTTGGGCATGAAAGGTTCAAATCAATCCCAGAACAACAGCAAAAAACTTTGAGAGGATGCAGGAGTAGTCCACTCTTGTTCTGTGGGGCTCAATTAACTTCTAGGTGATGCTTAATAATACATTAACCAATGTTTATGTACCCTTATTGTAAAGTGTTACCACTAAGGGTATGTAAACTTCTGCCCCACAGAGAATATGGTGAAAGAAATAGAAACTGAAATACATAATTATCTCTGCTATTATTCTGAAAGTCTGCATTCTTAAAATGGTATTTTTAACTGACCTAAGACAGGGAATGTCTACTAGGATTAAACGTAAATCATTGCAAAAAAAAACAGCTTTGCTTCATAAAACCTACATCTGTCAAATGCAGCTACTCCATTCAAATCAGTGGAACCGCAGGCCTATATTAAATACTAGTGGATATCCCAAGGTTTCCAACAATCCTGAATATGTCCGACTGAATTGCAGGGAAATTCGAACAAAATAACGTACATGATTTTGATATTTTCCTTTTGACGTAATGCTGTGGTCATAAAGACATGGCATCCTGGGTTTGAATATTTCTTTTTAGTATGTGATGTAGATTAAGTGAAGCACAGCAGCCAGCAGGTACAGAGTTTGTATGTGACCTCGTCCTTCAATATAAAAAAAAGTTCATTCTGACTTTGACCCTACTTAAAAACATAAAACATAAGTGAAAAATTGGAGTTTCGAGGGTTTTAAATGTACTTGGTGTAAGTACATTAAGGTGTATTTAAACTGACTTTAACTGTACTTGAGAACTTCTAGTGCATGCCCTGGCTTCTTTGCCTGGTTGAGCTCAAGGACTTTATCGAAGATTGTGGTTGATTCGCGGATCACATTTCCACACTGAACAAAAGCCCGCATTCATACCTTGCTACCTTGCGCTGTAAATAATAAACACATCCCAGAGATGTAAATCAATAGCTATATGCATCAGGCATACTTCAGATGTCACATTATACCTCCACCCCTCACCCTCCTTGGATGTAGTTGACCATAGTAATTCAGGGTTTTCTTTTTTTGTTTTTGTTTTTTCTTTTTTTAAGAAGTCCTGCATCCACTTCTGGGCTCCCAATTTTTGTTGAAATTGGATTTACTGGCCATCTTCTGGGTAAATGGTTAGAGACCATTTTCTTTTCATTTGACAGAGCTAACTTGTCCTGAGTCCTTTTCTCAATCTATGCAACCAATGAGGACACATGTAAAGACCAGTTTAAAAATGCAGGTGAACTCAAACTTGGAAAATTATCCTTTTTCAATAGATCTATTTCAACCTGCTCAGCAAGTTGGGTGTATTTCAGTGCTTTTGTGCCATGAAAACTGTTGATTTGGTGATAAAAATGTTTTGATAGCAATAAAACACCCTGGATTCTTGAAGCATTTTGTCCCTGATAACTTCAGTTGGATTTAAATGCACAGCCCTAGGAAAACAGACTAGCATCGGCACTGGAAAAGGCCGGAAGAAATGTATGGGAGCAGCATGTCCTGGACCTGGATCTGGACCCCGGTGCCAGCTCAAACACGAGGCCTGGTAAATTCTGCTGTTAATAATCATGAATGAATGTTTTATGGCTGTGATTATCAATGTCAGCCCTGGCAGCCCACTTTATATTCTGGTTTTTATTCCAACCAAAATTGCAATTGTAAGATTTTAAGAATGCGTTAATTTCTGTTCATTTGGTGCAGTTCATGTTTAGAGCAGTTATTTACCGTCTTAAGCCACTTATTGACAGAAATACCTATGCGTGCCATGCAAAAAAAATCTCATATCCACATTCTGATAAATTGGAAATGACTGCATAGAAAAAATTTAACCCATAAAATTATGGAATTGGTTGGCTCCTAATTGGAGAAAACCTATTGTGATTTTTTTCAGAAAACTTGCCATTTATTATGCATGAAAATGATATCTGTTTTGAGTCATGTTTATTTAAGTTCAAACAAAGTATTTGGAAAGACCTCATCAGTCCCCTTTCATGTCATCAGCTGCATAATTAATTATAGTACATTACAAGCCATTTCAAAATCTGTTTCATCGTGACATCGCATTGTGAAATGATCACCCAGAGGTAAGACGAACTGATCAAATTCAACCGGTTCATATGTGCTTTCATTATTCTGAGTGGTCCTACTCAGTTGTGATGTCACAAAGGACAGATTTTGAAATGGCTTGTAATGGCAAATTGGCTGTGCACCTGGTGACATGATAGAGGACCTTTAAACCGTGCGTGTTCAAGCAACCTTATTTAGAGCTTACTGAGTTTCTTGGTGTCTTGTTTGATCTGTTTTAGAATATTTTTACTTGCATTAATTTCCATAAAGAAAAACCGCTAAATATGTTAAAGGGTCTTTTATTCTTCATGGCATCATAGATATCTGTCAAAATGTGCTTGAGAGAGTAGATAACTGCTCTAATCATGAATTGCCCCAAATTAAGACAAATTAACAGCCTGCTAAAATCTTACGATTGCAATTGCAGTTGTAACAAAAACCAGCATATGCAGTGGGCCCCCAGGACGAACGTTGAGAACCACTGCTTTAAAATAACGAATTAAATGTAATGAATTTTGATTCCTTTGAAAAATGTATGACTTCAGGGAGTCTTCATGTACTGTCAAGTGAGTTCTGGAGGGAAAAGTGCAGTTGAAATGTACGCAAGCATGAATTACCTGATGTGACATATCCCCCATGTGGAAAAATAATTCTTTTATGAGTGGATGTGATAACAGGTGGTGTTAGCATTGCCAGGAATTCTTTTTGTCTCAGCCAAGGAGTGATGAGTGTATGAATAGCAAGTCATTTCATAGGAAGCTTCCTCGCATTTTTTCACATTTCATGGGAGGAAGAAAATTATAATTGTAAAATAATGCAAGGTAATATGCAGGATAATGTCTTTGAAACACTATCGCGTATTACGAGAAACGATTTAGCTTTTATTGGTGGGTCCGATGTTTATAGATTAAATATTGACTCAGTGGTTATGGATGTTTTACATTCACTTTTCCGACCAAGACAAAAGGAGCAGACATGCAGAACAACCAGGCTTGATTGGGCGATGTGAACAGTGACTGTAAAGGATCTCCCCAGTGGGGAAATACGCTGATGAGATAACAATGGTGGTGGGATATTTTATTTTCTCAGTTTAGTGTGCCTTGTTAACTGAGGAAATCATAATGATCCTTGTTTCTGCACAGCTTTGATAAAATGGTCGGATATTATATGAGGGGTTTGATGGCAAAATGCATTATAAGCCATTTTGGGACTTGCGCACAAGTTTGCATCATCTACTTAAGACCGGCACAAAATAACCCTGATTAAAATGATTCACCTCAAAACACGATGTAAACCATTAACCGGGCCTATCAGATTTTACTGTTTGTTTGCAAAACGTGTCAAACAATTCAGTTGTTTCATTGCAAAATGGGATAGCCAATGCGAACTGCTCTTTATGTCATGTTCAAAGATGATATTATTATTATATTGTACTTTGTCAACAAATTTATTATTATTATTATTAGTTTCTTATTAAGTAACAACTTGTTGTTTGTTGTGCCTCAAATTTCCAACAGATGGCATGGAAGTACCAGCAATAATTTATCAGCATCTCTTTTGTGAAGAGAATGTTTTGGCACTATGAAGACTGGCTAAGAGTAAGTTGCATGTGCATGCTCCCCAGTAAACTTAGCACAAGTACAACCCTCCCATTTATTTTCCAGCTTTGTGTTCTTGTTTCATTAAATTCCACTCGCTCAGTCACTGGAAAACGCAAAACACATTCGCAATAGACTTTGTCCTACTGTTTTCATGATATAGTGGAATCGCTCTGAACTCTAAAAATTATCAGAGCTTTTGAAAAAGTGTAGGACCCACCGTTGAAGTGCCTTACCTGAGCAAACTGATAACTGCATTTACCCTTGGAAAACTAGAATCCACAGTGTTGCTCATTGCAGGGGTTCCTCAAGTTAAATCTTGTGCCAACTAGGGCTATTAATCATGTTTTGAAAAGCTTAACAAAGTGTTATGTCAAGATTAAAGACCTGCCTGGTCTTTATGAGATATATGGGACCCCCTGTGGGAAATGGCTGCCTCTGGGAGAGCAGTGATTAATGGAGATGATGATGCCACTGCAGTGTGTTGTTTGCTTGGCAAGTGGCTTCAGAAAGTTTGCATTTAATATTTTGAAAATATGGCTCTTACATTTTAAAAAGATGATTACACTTTTGCAGAATCTCATGGACACAGAAAGTTTTAGGAAAACCTGTTTGGTTTGAACTGTTGCGAGTGATTCAAATTCCAGTCCTTAAAACACAAAGGACCTATGATTTATCACTTAAAAATTACATGCATATCTTTTTTAGGCCAATACAATTTTACAAGTTGTTTTTAGCAAAAAAAAATGAAAACTTAAAAAAACTTAGGCTATTTTCCATCTCTATTTCATGGAAATAAACTTGTATCTGTAAAGTATTTGGTTTAGATCTGCTGCTGGTCAGTGTTGGTAAGCGATAGTTGTGGAATTGTGATAACTGTTACTCAAGTCTTGGAGGGTCCCAGCATTTGCTGGTTTGAAGTATGCTCAAGCATGAACATGTTTAAAATCATCGATTGGCCATCTCCGTGGTGCCAACCCAATTCCAAAAGCCTATAGTTTCTGTTGATTAGCTGAAGTGCACGCTCACTAAGTCCTTTATGGGCCGCTGTTTAAAAGGCAAGGTTTATTTGACCCTGACTTTAGCAAACAACGTAAATCAAGTTGAAGCAGCTGGAGCAAGTGAAATAAGTTTGATAAATTCTGGCTGAACAAAAACCAGTGGCAAACAAGTACCATGGAGTCTATATTTCCTTAATTTCCTAATCCTGTAATACTTATTTCCCCCAGGGCTTATAAGTTACTTTTTAAAATAAGCCTGTATCAGCACTCATACAATGTTTGTACATGATATGGAGATACTGAAATTCTGAGCTAGTTATTGACCTAGATAGTGAAAAGTCAAGATGCCTTTTCTCATTTCTAAATCATGCATGTTATTGAGATGGTTCCCCTTTTCTTCTATAACATCCTCTGCTCTATTGGGAGGGCTCTCCACTAGACATTAAAATGTTGCTCTGGGGATTTTCTGACAGACAGAAAAGAAAGCATTATGAGGTCAAATATTTTTCGCAATCAAACCTGGCTAAAAGTTAGCTTTCCCATTGATCCCAATGGGTTTTTGATGAAGTTGAGGTCAGGGCGCTGTGCAGGCAACTGAGCACAGTTCTTCAGTACTCATCATCACATCAAACCTTGTTTGGACCTCACCTGCAGCATGGGGCCGATGTTATGCAGAAATAGGAGATGGCTGTCTTCACACTGTGGGAGGCATGGAATCATTTGGATATCACAGTATGTTCGATCAGGGTTTTCTCACTGAACTGAGTCCGAGCCCCAACTGGAAACAGCATTTAAAAATTTCTCTACCCAGTAGGATGTTTTTTCAACTCCATGTGCATACAGGACTGTTCCACATAACAGTTCATTGAGATCTCGAGCCATTGAAATGGGGTGTGTTTTGTTAAGGTTTGATTTATAACCCGCAGGAGCCCCACAGGATTGCGGATATCTTGGAACAGGGCTGGGCTGCCCTGCTGTCCACTCATGAAAGACAAATTGAGGAAATTTCATTTGAAAACAAAATGAAAGCAACTTCATTTATTAGCTACAATTGAGGGAGCATGACCCTGGAGAGACACACGGAGCCTCTGACGTTTGGCTGGATTTTAACCCTTTCAGCGCCCTGGGCAACTATAGTTGCCCAATGATGTAAGATATCAAAGTCAGATGCTGTTGAAAACCTATCATGTAGCAACTTGTTTAAAAGAGCTCCCACAGGGGAGCTCTTTTAAACAAGCTGCCACATGATAGGTTTTCAACAGCTCAGGATAACTACATTTTTAATTCCTTGAAAATGTATTCGGCGCTCAAAGGGTTGACACAAGACACCAAGTAACTGGGACATTTTAGTATGAGCATTACTTGGTAAGGCGAGCTAAAGCTCTGGTTGCTATTTCATTTATCTTCAACTGTCATACCTGGTGCTCCTTCGCACTCTTCTTGGCCAGAAATTTTTCCATTGCCTCCTTGTTCCTTTCATTTCCCTTTTCACTCTGTACACTAGCCTTTTTTTCCTGTGCCCCTCTTTGAGAGGAACTTTGACTGCTTTAGCTGGAAAGGCCACAGTTTGCGTTACAGTAGTGCCACATTTGATTATCTAATTGATCAAGTGTTTTGATTGCGCCATTTTCATGACAATGGAAGTGGTGGGAGAGGGGTGAGGTATCAGATTTTGCAGTTGAAATATGTCTTAATGATAAAGTTAAATGTCTTTATCATGGAAAATGCATAAACCCCAATTCCAATGAAGTCGGAACGTTGTGTAAATCGTGAATAAAAAGAGAAAACAATGATTTGCAGATCTCATAAACCCACATTTTATTCACAATAGGACAAAGACAACATATCAGATGTTGAAAGTGAGACATTTTATTATTTCATGAAAAACATCAGCTAATTTTGAAATTGACAGCAACACATCTCAAAAAAGTTGGGACAGGGGCAACAAAAGGCTGGAAAAGTAAGTGGTACGAGTAAAGAATAACTGGTGAAGCATTTTGCAACTAATTAGGTTAATTGGCAACAGGTCAGTAACATGACTGGGTGTAAAAAGAGCATTTTGGAAAGGCAGAGTCTCACAGAAGTAAAGATGGGTGGAGGCTCATCAATCTGCCAAAAACTGCGTCTAAAAATTGGGGAACAATTTCAGAAAAATGTTCCTTGATATAAAATTGCGAAGACTTTGAATATCCCACCATCTACAGTACATAATATCATCAAAAGATTCAGAGAATCTGGAGAAATGTCTGTGCGCAAGGGACTAGGCCGAAGGTCAGTATTGGATGCTCGCGATCTTCAGGCCGTCAGGCAGCACTGCATTAAAAACAGGCATGATTTTGCACTGGAATTCACTGCATCCATGGGCTCAGGAACACTTCCAGAAATCATTGTCTGTGAACACAGTCCGCCATGCAATCCACAAATGCAAGTTAAAGCTGTATCGTGCAAAGAAGAAGCCATATGTGAACACGATCCAGAAATGCCACCGTCTTCTCTGGGCCAAAGTTCATTTAAAGTGGGCTGAGGCAAAATGGAAAACTTTTCTGCGGTCAGATGAATCAAAATTCCAAATTCTTTTTGGAAACCACAGATGCCATGTCATGCAGACTAAAGGGGGGGAGAGACCATCCAGCCTGTTATCAGTGCTCAGTTCAAAAGCTTGCATCTCTGATGGTATGGGGTTGCATTAGTGCCTATGGCATGGGCAGCTTACACATCTGGAAAGGTACTATCAATGCTGAAAAGTATATAGAGATTTTACAACAATATACGCTCCCATCCAGGCAATGTATCTTTCAGGGCAGGCCTTGCATATTGCAGCAAGACAATGCTAAACCACATACTGCATCCATCACAACAGCATGGCTTTGCAGTAGAAGAGTCCGGGTCCAGTCCAGACCTGTCACCAATAGAAAACATTTGGCGCATCATAAAATGAAAAATTCAGCGAAGAAGACCCAGGACTGTTGAGCTGCTAGAATCCTTCATCAGACTAGAGTGGAACAACATTGCTCTCCCAAAACTTCAGCAATTGGTCTCCTTAATTCCCAGACGTTTACAGACTGTTGTTAAAAGAAGAGGGGATGCTACACAATGGTAAACATGGCCCTGTCCCAACTTTTTTGAGGTGTGTTGCTGCCTTCAAATTCAAAATGAGCTAATATTTTTCATGAATTGGTAAAATGTCACCCTTTCAACATCTGCTATGTTGTCTATGTTCAATTATGAATAAAATATGGGTTTATGAGATTTGCAAATCATTGTATTCTGTTTTTATGCACGTTTTACACAACATCCCAACTCCACAGGAATTGGGGTTTGTATATATTTCACTGTAAATTTAACAAATCAGTAGCTTATGTTAAATTCCTGTACTTCACCCCATTTAAGGGTGAGCTTTGACAAGGGGCCAAAGGGGCTACCCTTCAGGTGGCAGGACACAAATAAAGCACCGAACAGTAACTTAAGTGTGAAAACTTAACTGCTCATTTTTATGATTATTTCTAAGAGTTGCACAGTGCAGATGTATAACGTTTGAGTACTATATATTCACCTGGTAAATCCCAAATGTATGAACCAAAATTTCAAGAATTTATGTGAATTCAGGTGTAGTTCATTGTTAATGTAATGAAGGTGGCGTCTATCATCCTAACCTAAGTTCATGACCTGATCATAGATTTGCAATGATTGAGCGATTCAGTTATATACCACGAGAAATGGGTGTTACAACTGTCCCATGGTGCCATTACAACTATCCCAGGCATGAAAGCAATTAGAAAAAAATGTGTTAATTGTCTTTACACTCTGATTGTGGAAAATAAGAACAACATAGCAACGTTTTAAATATCGAATCAGTCAGTAGAAAGAAAAATATTTTTTAGAAAAATTATGTTTTCAATCTTTTTTTTTTATGGAAATCCAAAATGCAAAAAGTGTTAGCATTGTTCTGCGTCTTCTTTCCTAGCTTAGATTCAGAGCTCACAGATGGAGCTTTCTGGCTGAGAAAAGCACGCTAGTAAATACAGCATGTTTAAAATAAATGTTCCTCAACACCTACTGCTTTTGTGAAATGGCTCTGTTGTGTAAGCTGGGGCCTATTTTTCTCAATCTTGTGTAGCAATTACACAACGGGTGTGCGTATTCTTCTTCCTCTGCATTCTTTCTGTTGAGCCGCTGGGCAGAACTACACACTCGGTTAGATGAGCAGCCCAGTGGTGATGGGGGATAAACCTGAACATGAATTAATAAAAAACGTTATGCAAAGTAATATTATTTAATTTCATTTCCGACCCCAGCAAATGAATTTTTCGTCCTTAATCGTGTTACACTCAACAATATTTCTTCCACTGCTATCATTCCGAAGGGCCCAAAATTGTGCTGCGCGTTTCCTTCGAGAAACTATCAAGTGAAATGACTTCACCTTGATCGGAGCAAAGAAGGAATTTATATTTCTTCCCTGCAGGTTTTTGGTCATGTGAGCGACCAGAAATTATGAAGGCCGTAAAAACTCTTGAGGGGCCGCAGCAAGCCGTGCTCTTTTGAGCTCGCAAAAGCGTGTCCTCTCTCTCGTTACTTCAGAGAAGCACCCCCCCCACGAGCATCTAACAGAATGAACCAGTTCACGGGTCGGCCCAAGGTCAGCGGAGGAATACGGCTGGTGTAAATCTGTCCTGAAATTTTACAGCGCTGGCTCTTTAATGTATGGCTTGTTTGAGGTGCCCGTAACGGTGACTGTCAGGCACAAGGTGGTTCCCCTGATCTATTTGGTGCTCACTGAACCATTGTTTCCCCACTTGAATATCTATTGATGGAGGCATGAGGAATGAAAGTGTGATTTAAAATAAGCATCCAAAAATTCCTCTGCAGTGGCTGAATAGAGGATAAGCTGTTTCCAGCTTCCTGGAAGGCAATTCTGAACTGATTCTGGTACTTCTGCTCCAAGTGAAGTAATTGTGAACTTGCGGTCAGAGGTCAAGGATCGCAGGCACTGGTGTGATTATCGAGGCTCCATGTGGCTTTTTTTTTATTCCTCCTCTCCCTTTACTCTGACATAAAGTCCCTGTCACAATATTGGCACCCATGGTGAAGATGAGTAAATGCAGTGGCATGCACAGATAGACTCTAGGTGGTGCTATAGCACATGCCCTTTGCCCTCTGGACCAAGCAAGTGCCCTTTTGAAAGTTTGTTTTTTTTCGCGTCAATGCGATTTTCTCTATCGCATTCTCAATGTGCGTCTTAAAAAAAAAAAAAAAAAAGAGAACCCGGTAAAATTAAAAGAACTGGAAAACGTGGAATGTTGCCAGTAAGAAGCAGCAACACCCCCCCCGCTGAACAAAATATGAAGCAATAACCCCACCCCCCACTCAACAAAATAAAAAGCATTTACCCCGCCGTGGTCTGCCACCACACATTGCTTCCTCGTCTGTGGGAAACACTGAAGTGCCCTTATTTCTCACTGGGCACCTGCCCCCCAAAATGTCTGTGCACGCCACTGAGAAAATGGCTTATGAATAATTTACCTTTCAGAGAATTAGCTTCATTGCACACTGAAAAATTTAGAAAGATCTAACCTTTTATTGAAGTAAGTTTATTCAGAGGAGTAAAAATCCTTCAAAAGAAATAAGAATCGTTAACGATAGCATGTTTACAAAAATTATTGGCACCTTTAGAAAATCTTATGAATAAAATGTGCATGTTCCATTTATATTTGACACTAAAAAAAATTTGATCAGTGTTATTAAGATCTTTCAATCAGTAATCCATGATTTCCTGTTTTCTTGGGAATGAATATGATATGTCACAATATGACGTATGAATATGAGGGCAAATTCCCTCCTTCGTTCATCAACATGGGAAAGATAAGAGGTTTGCCTGTCATCTAACCACAAAGGTACGCACTTTGAGTTTGTTAAATGCAGCTGTAATAGTCAAACAAAAATTAAACTTTTTGGCCAATTCCCTGCCCCGTAGCTTACAACCACGCAAAAACTTATAGGAGAGGACTCGGTGCTGTGTTATTGACAAAAAGTGGTTAAACAAATTAAAATTCAGGATGCCAATAATTATGTCACATGCGATTTTGTGAAAAATATTTATTTTTTGATGAGGGTTTCTTTCTCATAATAAATTTATTTCAATTATAGGTTGAATTTTTATCATTTTTTCTGTATGAGATTAAGCCAGTTCGCCGAAAGGTTGTAGAGGGAACTGCAGGCCCTTAGTGCTAAAGCCTAGATTCAACACTGAAGTTGACATGCTAATGCACACACCTCACTGCTATGTCACACACCAACAGTCCTAAATCTCCCACTTGCAAAACAGTGACACCTGTGGCCAGTTTGGGGGAACTCCAGTTCCATATCAGCTGCTGGAGTGGTACAGCGCCTCACTGCAGGCAGGCACTGAGCAAGAACTGCGCAGCTCAGCAGGAGAATTGCCAAAGAAATGGCAAATTTCTTGTGCAAAGTGCAGGCATTACAGAGGATACTCTTTAATTACTGGAGAACAATAAAGTGGTGTGGCCATCCTTCAAAATTACTCGCCATTACCAAGTTGCAAAAATATTATTAGGATCTCACTTTTACAACATTTTACACTGACACACCAGCATCAAACATCTCCGTACTCAAGGCGCGTGTGTGCGTGTGTGTTCTCTCAATCTTTTTGAGCTACTAAGCCATATACAGAGCAAGGATGCACTAATTTTGATGTTTTTCTTGGAGCCGAAAACACAGTAAGAAGTCCTAGTGCATTCTATCAAGGCGACTGAAATAAGAAATTCAGTTAAAACTTATGCTATATAGTTTCAGCATGCTAAGAGGATGGCTATAAACCTACTATAATGCAGAGCCTGCTATTTACTCAGGAAAGAACAAAACATTCCGGATTAAAGAATCCAACAAGAGATCAACCGAAAAATCTGAAGGTTTGCCAATATTACATGTAGGTGTCAAGCCTATTTTTAATTGACTGAGTGTGAGTCAGGTTGGTCTTTGCTCACTTCCGAACTTCTGTATTTGGCCCACTTGCCCTGGCAGGTACTGACATTATCAAGGCTGTAGGAAAGAGAGCAACATTTCAAGAGAAAACTCGGAGAAAGGTGTATCATGTATCTGTCACCTATGAGAGGTAACGAGGTCTCACATCGAGCAGCCCTCTGCTGAGTGCAGAATGGTGTTTTTCAGGTTATTGATCTCTCGCTAGCACTCCTGTTGTTTTCCCCATCGGACCCGGTCGACGGCGCTGTTTTTGTAGCTAATCTTTAGATCAAAGTGTGTGCCTGAGAAATGAACGAAGCATGACTCCAGAGCGTCGTGCTGCGCTGTGACAATGCAAGAAAATTGATGACACGGGGACAGTTCTGCCACGCGGCGCCGTCCGCACAGATCATCTCTGCCCCCCTGTACTTTGTTTCTGCACTCTTTTCTTTATTTTAAAAGCGCTGCAGCTCTATTCACTCAAAGAAAGTTTTCTACTTAAACGCCACTGGGCCAAAGGTTTGGGGACACCTGCTCATACAACATTTCTGCAGGGATTTATTTGCTTTCATTCCTGCCAGAGGTTTGGCAGTGATGTTGGGTGCTAAAGCCTGGCTCATCGAGGTTTTTCAGTTGATCCTAAAGGCCGTTGGCTGTGGTCAGGGATGTCCGCAGGCCAGTCAAGATCTTTGAACATCCGATGAAATGTAGCTCAGGGTATTTTTCAGGTTGAACACTATGAATATAATCGAAACAACATCGATGTCCACCTATTTCTGTGTCTATTTCTTTTGTTGATTTTGAAAAATAATTCTTTGATCATCAGTAGCTACTGTATTGCAATCCATTCTACAGCTACCTCAATGTTTTGAGAGGCATGGGAAATAATCAGTGGATTGTATTTTGCACTGCACGGCTTATGTTCAACTTGCATTAAAATAAATTGTATGTATCTGATCTTTTCCCCTCGTCTGTCCCTTGACTGTTCTCTTGTAATGTTGGGTCAGTGAAACATGGTTAAACCACTGGATGTCTGGACCTTCATGAGACTCTTAATGGGTATTCCCTACCCCACGTATTTTCGCAGTCTGTAATAATATACTGTTCAATACCATATGAGAATTCCAGCATTGTATCCAATTAACCCTTTAAGGCCCCGTCTACACGTACCCGGATATTTTTGAAAACGGATATTTTTCAGTGTGTGTTGGCCTATCGTTCACACGTAAACAGCGTTGTTGGTCGCTAAAACAGGTTTTTTAAAACGCCTTCTAAAGTGAAGATTTTCTAAAGGAAAAGGCTATTCGCCCCATAGCGCTTCAGCGCGAAAGTTCAAAGAGTGGGGCAGATTATAAAATTAAATCTCTTATTGGCCCAACTGCGGGGTAAATAGCAGGAGCACTTCTCTCCGCCAACGTGCGAATAGTGCTTCTCTTATCTGCCCCGCCGCGGTGTGAATAGCAGAACTGCTTCTCTTGTCGGCCCCGCTGTGGGGCAGATAGCCAATCTCTTTCCCCCAATTCACCCCGCTGCGGGGTGAATAGCCACTACCTTTTCTAAAATGCCAGTTTGTGTTTATCCGTGTGGTCATGTAAAACGGAGCTTTTGCAAAACAGTGGTGTTACAGCTCATTTCGCACAAGCCCATTGTTGCATTATGTCTGTGATGTTCTTCTCTGGTATTGCACTGTTATATGTAGACCATATCGAAACCTTCTGGCCGGGAATACTTGACTTGAGAGTTTGTAGCTGTTTTTGCGTACTGTACTCATGTGGATGGAGATATTGTCTAAAACAGGGTAATGTGGACAGAATTTTTTTTTTGAAATGGGGAGAAAAATATCCTATATGCGTGGACGGGGCCTGAGGCACAAGATCAAATATGTGAGACTAGAGTGTTATTCATGAGCATTCCTCTGCTGTCACAATCACTGCTGGTAAGAGAAAGAGATGGACTTAGAATGTCAGAAAAAAAGAATTCCTGAATTATAAAAAAAGAAAACCCTCATCAAAGCTCACTTATTTCCATAAGAGCACAAAATCCCTTGGCATTTCTGACAATCTGAGAGTGTATGCATCGAAAAAGGTGGATTTGTAAAATGGGCAGCCAACTTTTTTCAAACAGATCTTCCTACATACTACTTATAGCCCAAAATGGCCTCTAATAAAGCAAAATAAAACAATGGAGCTTGTCTTTTAATGCATTTAATTTTGATCCTGAGCATTACATGTGTACATTTTTAACACACTGGAAAGATGACCGCAAGCTGAAGGCCTACAGTATGTGCATCTATAAAGGATTATATTTTTTATGTGCGGTCGATGCAATGCAAAGTGATCTGCTTGAAAATTATTCTCCCCATTTTACAAATGCACTTGTTTTCTGAAATGCACACTCACATTCACATGCATGCACACGCATGCAAAAGTTCACAGACACACACTCACACACTTTGTGAAAAAACTGGTTTTGTTCATTCCACTTTTTTCCATGTGCTTTTTTGAAATGGTGCTTGTTGACTGTTTTGGGTGACCGCAAGATTGGCAGGATTGATCTGAAGTGATTTTTTTATGTGCTGCGGTGGTCCAAGAATCTGTCTCCTGAAACAGCCTCCGTTGCAGAGGGTTTATTTTTCTATTTTTTGCCTTTGGCCGAGTGGTGCAAAAATACTCGTTTGTCATTCCCCTTCCTCAGTCTCACGGTGTGTCTGAATTAAATAAGCTCCTGAGGTCACAGCTGGCAGCCTCCTGGGACCTGTAGCCTCCATTTACATTTCACAAAGGAAGGCATCAGGCTATCAGAGCTTTTCAGTCAGAGAAGTTTTCCTGCCATTGTAGCAGGCTTAGCTCAGCTAGTTAGCCAGTCCAGTAAGGTGTAGAGAAGTAAATGCCTTGTAACGGCTTACTGTGGCAGTACACTCCAATGATTTAATCCTCATATTCAGGAATAATGCGTTTGCCCTTGGTCGTGGGTGATTTTGCCTTAAGCTGACTGGTAGTGAGTTAGCTTGCGAAAACTTTGGTCAAGTGAGAGGTCGGGGTTCACATCTGACCTCAGTCGAATTTGTTAATGTAAAAACCATTTGAGCTGCCTCTTATAGCAAAGACAATGTAGACACTCACATGAGACTGTCTGCTCCTCATCTCTCTCTCTGCAGCTTATCTGACAATTCCCAAAAAGCTGACTCATCGGGGAAAATGCAAATTTAATCAAAAGGGTTTGATTTGAAAGTCAATTTACTCTCTGCGATATCGAACACAATACTACACGTTATTGGATGTTCTAGCATCATTTTAATTGCTTATTGAAAATATACAATGTGATGACTACAACAGATCACAAAAAGGTTGGCACAGTTGACCGTTTGCCCCTGTGAACATCCCCATATCGTTTCATCACACACATTTTATTTGCATTTTCCATAATACATCAGTGCAACCTATCAAAGTCTGTTGTTGCCAAACAGTAGAGCTCTTGGCCACTGAAGATATGTACAAATATCAGTGGAGAAATTTGTTCCGGAAGGTACAGCAGCACATTCTCTAACATGATTGATTCAAATCCCTGCTTGATCAGGTCTCAGTGCTGAATATGAAAGCACATGGCTTACCTTTTTTTTTTTTCTGGAGATCTAAGCGAACAGACACTGTGGCTGGAATGTCTGTACAGTATGTGCTGCCATGGAATGCCTCCCTCAGCAGAACAAATGTGATACCTGGTGAATGTATATACAATAAATGTGCAATTGTCTCAAAAATTGAGGGAACCAAATGGTGTTTAAAAGGAGGTTTCAGATCAATATCGTCCTTTTTTTAAAGTAATTCTGATCATTAAGAGCCCTCACAGTCTGAATTATTGGGCACATTGCAAGCATTAGAGAAGAACCACAAAATCAGGCCTTCGTTGCACAGCAAGTGCTTCTGCGACTGCTTTTATTATCACAGTGTCAAAGTTATTCTGATCTCGTTTGCGCTCATCATTACGGTGTCTGAAGGAGCTTTTAACAGTTAGCTCTGAGGCGGGCTGGAGAATAATGCAAGCTTTTTGCTTTGTCATGGGGGCCGTGCTCATTTGCACACCTGCTTGTTATACCAGATAGGAACACGTCCTTTCATCTGCAGCAGATGTGTGCGTGCATTTTCCGGCCTATTGTTTTACGAGCTGCCGACTTGGCAGAATTCAAATGCTGATCGGAAGAAAATGGCTTGAGGAGAGAATTATTTTCCAGGAAAGTTTGCCATCTCAAAACCGACTCTGTCTCGAGAGTGACACGGGGACACCATTTGTTTTCTAATTTGCTTTGTCAGTAAGCATGGCATTTACAACACAACAGCCACCTGCAGCTGTGCTGAAGCTGTCGTGGGTCGCTGCTCCAGTTATCATCCTCAGTGCTTTGAAGCACCGTGTGTGAAAATGATTAGTAATATTTTGCTTCACCGTTTTTTTCACTTTTTTGCTTCACTTTCATTACAGTGAGCTGCTTAAGGGGAGGAGAAACCTTTTGGAAAAAAATTGTCATTTTTGGATAGAAATCATTCATACTTGGTGTATTGACAGTATATGACCTGAAATACACAAAATATGAATTTGACCTAATTTGCATAATTAGGTTGTGTGATTCAAGATGGCCGCCACCCCGATTTCACCATTATTTCTTTGCCTTTTATCTCAGGACTGAAGCAAGATATTTGAATCAGGTTTTTTTTATTAGATTTAGTTATGTTTGCACCTTCTTCTGAATTAGAATAAAGCATTTACACATAATACTAGAGATTTAGTGGGGTAAAAGAGGATTTTGCCATTTTTCGCCCCCTCGATATGAAATATAAATCACCATAACTCACAGACCCAAAGTGCTAAACCAAAACTTTTAGATCAGTAGACTTCCTGATATGTACACAGACTACTGTCAAAATTTCATGAGAAAAGCTCCACAAATAAGTGAGATATAGTGCCTTAAATGATAGCAATCGGGGCAAAAAATCAGGTTTTGAGAAAATCCAGGTTAAAGTCAAAGCACACCTACAAATCATTGTAACAGTCAACTTAGAACATTAAAATGCCCCTGAAGCATAAAATTCTCCCTCCTGCTCCCTCTGATTGTCCTGTTCTTGAGCAGATTGAAGTGATTTTTGGGTTTCTCCTCCCCTTAATTAATTGGACAGTGACAAATTTTTGAAAGTTTGGTTCTGTACTCCAGCACTTTGAGTTTGAAAGGATACATGACCATGATCTTGAATTGTAGACTGCCACCTTGAATTTGAGGGTGTCTTCATCTTCCATCGTTCATGTTGGAAGAGCCGTTTGGACTGCACCATTTATAAACTGTTCACCCCATTTTTTGGTGAATCAAAAAATATTGAACAGTTTAACATAATGGAGGATTAAGTAATCATTTTTAATTAAATTGATCTCATATGACCGAATGATCTGCCAGACCTCCACATCCTCAGCTCCTGCTTGTTTTGAGGACTTTTTGCCTTCATTCTCCTCTTGTGCATGTGAAATACATGTTCAGTTGGATTCAGATCCGGAAAAAAAAAAATCTGTCACTATCAAATGAGTCATTTCTCTGTTTTGTCATTTGCTTAATTTTATGTTTTTGTCTTAATTTATTTTACTTCTTTTGCCTGTTCTGCTTTTATAACCAACATGCTTGTTGTTGATGTTTTATGTTTCTTGTTTTCTTGCCTGCCTTGTCCAATATTTAGGCTCTTTTATGGATATTTTATCAACTAAAATGGCTCAAAATAAATAAAAAGAGATGCAATTTGACTGTAGCATGTAATGTATTGAGATTGTTCAGTATTGTTGAGAGGTGACTCTGTACATCTTTCTATTTCATAAAATATACATATTTTGTATTAAAGTTGCCCACACTGCAGCCCTCCTGGATTAGCTTAAGGTCCTTGTAGCTCCCATGAAGTCTGAGGTGATCAGTCAGTTGACTTCTAAGAATATTGAGGCAGGCAGTACTGTCGGGCAGAGATATAAACTTCAGTCCTGGCGGGTTATGGGCTCTGCCGGTTTTTGTGGCGACTTCTAAATCAGCAGGAAACATGACCTTGGAAATCAGGTCTGCAGACACTATGGCCAGTTGGTGACTGAAGTAAACTTCTCAAGTCTGGGAACAAATTAAAATTGAGCCAACATATTGGCCCTCCAGCTTAGAGTTCAGACACTTTTCACTGTAAACTAAATATCTAGTGGGCAGAGCTGGATTAGACACAGCCCTGCCCACAACCCCATTCAGTTGGTTAACCCCAAACCTAGCCTTTACCCTAAACTGTGACCTAACTCCATCCCTTTAACCAACAGATGTGGGCAAAATTGGACCTGATCTTGCTCTGCCCACTGGATTTTCAGGTTTGCAGTGAGAAGCTGCGCATTAATTGCGTGAGAGAAATCAGGCCAATAGGCTTAATAGCACAGCAAGAAGGAGTGGAATTCAGGAGCCTGGTGTGTAGCGCAATTATTACGTTCTTTATTGCACCTCTGAAATCACCCCTCGGTCTAGAGTGCTGTGTTGATGACAGCTGCTTCACAGTCATAACTTTCCCACTGAGAAGAAAGCGGCAGGGCGACACCAGCCTCGCCTCACTTCATTTGCAAGACCTGGGTGGAATATCATTGAAACAGCAAAAAGGCTGGCTGCTGGAATTCCACAATATACATGTAAATGGATTTGATTAAAAGAAAGAAGCTGATGTAAATATTAATGCCGCACTCTTCACCTGGAGCTAAGAAAGTGCACCCCCAACCCCTCCGTATATGGCAACCCTTGTTTGTTCTTTGCAAATGGTCATGTTTTCGTAGTAACTGAAGTGGATGGAAGAGCATTGAAAACCACTGAAGAATTTAATCATGTTACTAAAGGGTGATATTGATGAAAACTGATATCCATGTCTTTAGATTAAGTTTGTAATTGAATGTGATTCTGAAAATGCAAAGGTTTTGCAAAACTATCAGACCCAGTTATTAATATTGATTCGATAGAGCTACCTATTTAATAAAGGAATAAGCCCCGAGAAGCAGTGGGTTACAGGGATTTTATAACAGCGGAGGGGCGTTCTAAGGCACGACGCGCAGCGGAGTGCCTTAGAAAGCCCCTCCGCCATTATAAAATCACTGTAACCCACTGCTTCAAGGGGCTTATTGCTTTTATAAAACGGTTACCCTACATATAGCCCATTAAATAAACACACAAGAAAAAAATAAACAATTTATTGGTAATAATGCAACAATAAAATTGAGAACTATTCGTTCTTCCACCAAACAAGATCGAGTGGACAGAATGGTTGGCAAGCAACACAGACGCTAAGATTGCGGTTTCATCTAGCGCCATTATCATGTCACAGGCTATTTGGGCTCTTTAATGTAGATATACTATGAAAGCAGGCTATTTGGAATGTCTCCTTCGGTCTCCCGAAGGCCCCGTTAAATAATTTTACGTTCGTTTCGGTTTCGGTTTTCGAGGTTCTCAACTCGCGCCGATTGGCCATATCATTACAACCAGCAGCGAGAGTAGGGAACAAGATTGACTTTTGTTCTCCACACTTGCCGGTGTCCAGGAAAATATGTTGAATTGTGCATTAATTTGCTAGCCAGCTTGTCAACTTTCTAGCGTTCACTACAATGGATGTGGTTACCCTACACATAGCCCATAAAATAAACACACAAGAAAAAAATCAACAATTTATCGCTGATACTGAAATAGCGAGCTAGTTAGCAACGTAGCTAACAAGCTAAAGTGACATCGAACTCGTATAATGCTATAGTTAGCTAGGTAGATAGCCAACTGGTTAGCAAGTTAAAAGGCTAAACTTCGCTAACACTGAAATAGCGAGCTAAAAGTCTTGAAACAAATGTAACCGAACGAGTCAGTTGAGCGCAGAGTCGTTGGTTGCTAGGCCAGGCGCGCAGGGATATTTTGTGCTGTGGTCTGCCTCAGAATACAGTGGGTTACACTGATTTTATACCGGCATGGAACGCGGCTCAGCCAATCACATTTAAGGATGGGAAGCACCCGTTTTATAATGCATCTTTAAACATGCTAAAATGCATCATCACTGTTATGAATAGATTATTTATTCTACTTCTTCTTGTTCTTCTTCTTCTTCTTCTTCTTATTATTATTAATAATAATAACAATAAATAGTTAAATTGGTTACTGAATATGTCATTGGTGCAGGAAGAGAAATGTCTGCAAGTTAGAAAAAACTTGGGAAAAAGACATGTTATGATCAAGGAATCAAGTGCAGAGGCAGAGTACAATCCAATAGTTAGGTTTATTGATAGTAATATGAAAGACAGTTAGTGGGAGGAGCCCAGAGGGAATAGCACAATTTCCTTCAGATGTCACAGGCTAGGCTGTGTGGGCCTAGCCAATGGCCGGCAAGTTGCTTTCTGGGATGACTACCAGGTGGAGTGTGCACTTCGCTAGAGCCGAACTGTTCAATGGCAGGATGGACAAGCTAATGAGGAACATGGTCCCAATCCTGATGACTGTAGAAGTCTTGGGAGCTGGTTCCTAATAAACTGGGGGAGGATTAACAGGAACAAGGTCCCGATCCTGGAGACCGTGAAAGAGGCTTGGGAGCTAGTCCTTGACTAAACAATGATGAGTACTTCCGTATATTACTATCATTAAAGATAACATTTTGCCTTCGAAAAACAAAGAGTTTCAGGAGCTAATACTGACTGGTGCTTAAGTGCATTTACCAAGTGACAATCCAGCAACTTGCAAACTCAAGGAGGGGGTATAAACATGTCACACACACGTGAGCTGAGGTAACCATGAGACAAAATACTGTGGCGATCAGGGAACATGCAAGAAGCCAATCAATCAAAGGACACAATAGTTCTAAAAGACTTGCAAGTTGTTGAATTGAACGAGACACAGTGGGCATTTACATGAGGGTTGTGTGACAGCTATGCTCAATTCACTAAAAGTAGTTTTAATAAACAATGTATTAAAGGGCATTGGTTGAAGTAAAAAGATTGATTTAGAAAACCGAATTTGCTTTTTTACGTGATGGTAATGAAATTTTGTACATCTTTCACTTTTTAGGGATACATTTTGTTTACACATCCAGACATTCAAAGAATATTCTAGATCTGCTGTGTGATTTCATTAGATTGGACTTCATTTGCATTTAAGAAACAGGGTGAATGTGTCCATTAATTGATAGGATCTTTGAAGACATTTTGAAAATTATTTTTCAGACGAAATTTAAACAATGCATAAAAATGTCCCACTAGTGCCTAAAATAGAAAAAAAAAAAAAAAAAAAAATTCAGTGTTTTTTGGTTTAATGTGCAATGGAAATGTATATGCACAGATGTATGCATCTCTAAGTCACGCCCAATCAACTAAATTTTCCACACATGGACTTCAATCAAGTTCTAAAAACATCAACTTATGATCAAAGCAAACAGGAGCTCAATTTGGAGTGCCTGAGCAAGGATCCAAATGTTTTTTTTTTTTTTCTTTAAATGTGGTGCAGTGGTTAGCGCTGCCACTACACAGCGAGAAGGTCATGGTTTCAAATCTGGCCTGGGGCCCCGCCGTGTGGAGTTTACATGTTCTCCCCGTGTTCGCATGGGTTTCCTCCCACAGTCCAAAGACATATGTCAGACTAATTGGAGATGCTAAATTGCCCATAGGTATGAACATGAGAGCGAATGGTGTGTTCACCCTGCAATGGGTTGGTGAGCTGTACACGGTGTTTCCTTTCTATTTGCCCGTAGTGAGCTGGGATAGGCTCCAGCTCCCCCTGCCACCCTGGTGAGGAAGTAGCGGGTATAGAGAATGGATGGATGGAAATATTTTAAAAATTCTGATTGTTATTATCGGTTTTCTTTTTGGAAATTACTAGCCAAAGAAGTAATTTTAATCTTTTTTAAAGTAAATCTATAACACAAAATGGTGAGCAAAAGGAGGGGTTTATTAGCTCTACATGTTTTTGCAGTCTCCCAGAAATAATGGAGGATGTTATGGTGAGTTTGCTTTCCAACTGGCACATCAACGGAGTTCCTGGCTGGGAGAAAAATGGCAGTTTTATGGCGAAAATGTGAATTGAATACAAACTCGAAGTTAAACCACTTTTTTTGCTATGCAGGTTCACCGGTCTACATTCTGTTGAGTGTTTCCTGTGGATAAGGCTAATGATAGCAATGAAAGCTGTTTCAGCTAGATATGGTTGCTTGGGCAGAAGTGATTGTACAAACACATTATCCATTCAGTGCCTCAAGCTTGACCCAATTTGCTCCCAACACAGAACTCAAAATAAAGCAGAGCATATCGGTTTATGCCTTCTATCGCAGGTTATTAAATTAGGATCCGATGCAATAGAAATTTGGTTGGATGT
Organism: Gymnothorax javanicus; assembly: GCA_029692085.1. Lineage (NCBI taxonomy): Eukaryota > Metazoa > Chordata > Actinopteri > Anguilliformes > Muraenidae > Gymnothorax > Gymnothorax javanicus. The sequence continues at coordinate 14,200,601 of CM056207.1, read as the reverse complement.
TTTTGGGATGACACAAGCAGCTGGGGGGAGATAAACCAATGTTTTTGGGTGTCAGCTATTGCAGAGGAAAGGCTTTTGCCGTGAAGTAATGTAGAAACAGATTGTATGAACAGTGCAACTTTCATAACAGTGTTGATTCTAATGTAAAATAACCACCACCACAGTGAAACACATTCATTTCAGAGGAAAGAAGTCTGTAACCAAACCCAGTGAAACGAAATATTAATAAGGAAATATTGACTGTAAACAGAAGAATGACCACCGCACTGATGATGTTAATGTAATATTAGATTTAAAGGAATGTGGACCATACTGTGAAGACAACACTCCCCATGGTTATGCACGACAGTAATACGGTCATTTAGATGTTCCGAGAAAATTTACCACCTTGCTATAATTGTAATGTAGATTATAGCAAAGCAAATATCATTTCATTGAAATGGGGTTACAGAGGCATGTGGATGGTAAACAAAACACGTCAGTTAATCGCAGCAGTTACTGTAATAGGATAATGTAGTCTGTAAACAAGGCATGCACTGCCACTGTGAATCACATTACAGTCATCAAGGAATGTATAGCAAACCTGCAAAATAACAAGGGAAGTATTTTGTCCTCGCAAAGATTAGATAGGCTTTACTTTTTTTGCCAGCACAAACTGGAAAATATGTATTAGAATCTCAGAGATTTTCAGGAGGCATTTTCCTGTGTTTTAACCAAGTTAAGGGATACAGAGACATAATTTAAATGTGCATTCAATCCACTTGATTGGCCCAACAAAAATTGAAGAGGGTCAATCTGAATTCATTATAATTCTCCGAGGTTTGTTGTTGAACCTTGTAGTTAATTTTGAACTGCACACCAGACCACATCCTTTCAGAAAATGGGGCTTTGATTGTTATTTCAAGTGGTGCACTTGAAGGGCAAATTTTAGCTCGCCATATCCATTTTAATGAGACGCGGCTTACTGTAGCGCTGTAAAAATATTCCACCGTAGCCCTGTCAAACAAGGCGAAACATCAGTTTAAAAGCCCTCAAAGACCCAAAACTCCCAATAACTGGAAAATGGCCCAATAGACCAATGAGATTTTTTTTTCTTTCCAGCCGAAATGAATGTCTCTCAGGGGGAATCATTCCCTTCATCAGTGAGCCAAGTCATTACTTTTGGATTTTGAACACCCATACAAAGACCACCTGCACCCCACAATGCATCGCTCCAGGAGTAATTAACAGGATTCTCACATGTATAATGCACTTGTCCAAGATGATGTTCTATACTAGCTGGGTCCGTTCACACATTCCATTAGGTTAGAAGCCCAGAGTGTGTGATGGCGGCTTTATTTGGAAATGTGGCCAGCGCTGTCCTGATCTACCATCTGTTTAGTTCCCTACCTTGCTGGAAGGGAAAATCACAGTATCCAGCTTGCCCCAAGTCAGAAACACATTGCAAACAATTAAAGACTTTAAAATTGAAAAACATATTCAATTTAACAGATGTGACACTATTATATGTGCAATTAATTTAATGGAATCGGCAGAAATTCAGATTCCAAATGTGCACTGAGTTCAGCCGGAAATGGGAGTAGAATGTGCAACCAATAAAACCAACCAGCAGCCAATCATTGCAAAACCAAACACTATTTTCATTCCAAAAGCCATGATATGGGGATTAATGTGTGCATTAATGCCTTGCTTGGAAGAGATTCTTTTTTTTTTTTTTTAATAATCATAGCCAAACTCCAGGCCAGAGTTGGCATAAATCCATTGATCCAGCCTGAAGTTATTTGTTATCTGGGTAGCTTTATATAGGCAATATTTAGATCAAACAAGCATTTCGGAGATTACACCAAACTGAAATGTACATGTACAAAATGATTTAAAAAAAAATAATAATGCCGACAATAGAATGACAACAGAATAACAAAGCATAAATTTCAGTGCCTCATACATTTTTACAACAAGCTAAAATGAAATAAGCATCAGTCGACATTTATTCATCTTGCCTGTGCTGCTGGAAAAACTTGAAATTTGAGAATCTGACTTTCATCTCCTGAAATTAACAAGTATTTTCATTGCTAAGATAGAATGTGAATAGATGCTGTTTTCTGGTGTTGAATTTGCATAGTAATTTAACTCAAAACTGCAATGAAGCTACCATGAAGTTCTGCTGAAATAAATCAGATTTCCTTGGTGCTCTATGCGTCTAAAATGGTGTACTGTAGAAAATCTTGGCACCTTAAATGTGACATTGGGAAAAAAAGGCACCTGAATTTTTCAGAGATGGTTTTATGTAAGATTTGAAGTTACATTTTTGAGATACAGTACCGGTCAAAAGTTTGAACACACCCACATTTTTCTTACAAGACATGTTAAATAAAGAAATAGGTACCGTTTATTTTGCAAAAAAAAAAGATCTAATTCTTAAATCCATCAAACTAACTAGCATTTTCTGTCATATTTACAGGGCATACTCACATTTTTTTTTTTTTACAAGAGCAGTTATATGGCTATAATGAGTTTGCTGCTGAGCGGCTGTCTCAGTTCCCAAAGATGTGCAGCACTTGTGGTTTGCTTTTCATCGGCTTTTTTGCCCAATAAGTTCCAAAACAGCTTGCCTTTAATTTGGCAGTCGGAAAATGGAAAGAGCTTGCTTGTCTGCTTACTTTGCAAAATATAGCTTCTATGAGAATTCTAAAATTTTGGACACTATTCAAACAAGTACATTATTCTCTTTTAACTTCTGACTGTTTACCTCTTACCAGATTCCATTTGAGATTACATAGAAAAGTTAAGCCATTTAAATTTCTCTAAAAACGGAACGCTGTGACATTAGCAAAGTGTGTCCAAACTTTTGACTGGTACTGTATGTATTCAAAACTGTAAAATTTAAAGTAAATATAACTTAAAAATGTATATAATTCACAGTTTAAAATGAGAATGTTTTGATTTCATGGTTGAAAATTTCACCCTCCTTTAAAGGGATGCAGCTTGTGGAGCTAGCACAACTTGAGACATGCCCTCATTCACTGTTATAAACTGACTGAATTTAACGGTTAAATTAACGCATTGTGTCCTGGTTATTTTAACTGTAAGTGGAGTCCTGCGAGCAATTAACTGTGGTTTACACTTAACATACACGGAAACTTATAAACTTATTGTAAAACTACAGTTAAAATAACTGGCAAAAAAGGTGCCAGTTAAATTAACTGGCAAAAAAGTTGCAAGTTTATAACAGTGTAGAGCCGGGCTGCCCAACCCGGTCCTTGAATCCAAAACCAGTCCTGGTTTAATCTCCTTCCAGGTAATTAAATGAACAATTATTGCCACTGATTGGCCAGACCATCATCACACATGACTCCCAGGTAAGGGGAGGGTGGAAAACCAACTGTTCTTGGTCCTCGATGACTGTGCGACCGTGATTCGGGGAGTCCTGTCACCGACACTCCTTTTAGCCACTGCACTGCCCCACGTAAAGTGTGTCAGGGGCAAAGCCCAGAGACCAAATTATCATTATATCTATTAGTTAATACTGCAACTATTTACACATTAGTTGGCTATGTAAGTGGCAGAAAACCCGCATGCTGGATTCGTGCACATTCTCACCTACACACAATTCTGGTAAACTTAACCCAATTATCTTAATAGCACCAGCATCTGGCAAAGGAATTTCTGGCTTGTGAGACAATATCGATAAGGGTTTTTACGACCCAAAAGGCACCCAACCTTATCGGCCTACAGCTGGAGCGATCATGGACCTCTGGGTTAATGATCAATGTCTGATTTCTTCATTAAACTCTCTTCAACTGTTTACAAACACTGGCCTGCGCTGGACAATGCCACAGTGCCATCAACTGGACTTTTCAGAGACTACACCAGTGAAATAATTTGCATTGCTTCCTATTCATGAATTTTCAAGGACTTTTCCCCACTGATTTAAAATACAAATTTCACCCATAATGTTACAAATATAATGTGTATTTCTGTTATATTGTATTATCAGAGCTGATTGTTAACATTAATACAAATTATCTTTGTAATTATGTACTGTACTGGATGTTTCATGGCAAACCGTACATATTGTGTTTGGTATCATTCTACTCCTTCAAATTTCCAAAATTGCATGGGGCATATTTTGAAGGGATTAGGATTGTATCAAACCCTCATTTAGTGACTGTGAAAAGAATATCCTTGTGAAATATCCCCTCTGGCAATGTCCCTGCCCAAATTTCCTCTGGGGAGGGGTCGCATTTCTAATTTGGCGACCCAAGTAATTTACGACCCTGCCATAAAAGCCATTCTAGAGTTTGGGCATTAAAGATAGGGAAACAAACCATTCAGGGAAGATCGCAAACGACTTCCCACACATGCCTCTGTATGCCGTGTGTAGCTGATATAGTTATGGAAGATCGCAAACGACTTCCCACACGTGCCTCCGCAGGCCGTGTGTAGCCCATATGGGCATGGAGGATCATAAACAGCTTCCCATACGTCCCTCAATATGCAGTGTGTAGGGAAGATGGTAACTACTTCCCGCACGTATACTTTGTGTGTATGTGTGTTGCCGCGCCAGGTATGACTTATTTCTTTAAATTTCTTGTAACAGTATGATTTGGTTTTTCTGATTTAAGCTTGTGCCTGCCTGGTGCAATAAATTGTTAATTGCATTCTGTTGTGGTTTTCTGACTCTAACTAACTTATATTCTTCCAGCCCGGAGTCCTGTCACCCAGTGGGGTATAATGTAGGTCTATGAGGCCTGCCTGATCATCAGGCCTCCCTGCTACGTACACAGTGGAGTTCCATGCTGCGATTCGTGTTATTTTGATTGACTTCGAGAATACGTTGTTAAACTTAACCGCCTGAGACCCGAACTTTGAATATTTTTGCATTTTTGTTTCTTTGGGATTAGTTGGACCTTATAAGTATAAAAACTAAATATTGTCTTTGAACCGGTAGTAGTTTTTGAAAAAAAATGATGTCCTCATATGGGGACAGTGGGTTTATTTTACTGTGTTATGCAATAAAGTCACCAGTGCGTAACACAGTATAGAACTTGTGAACTCAGTGCATTTGGACCTTGGTGCACTTCAAAGTCCAGCACTATGCCACCTACTGAAGCCAGCACTAAGTTCTTCATGCCAAATAGATTGGACTTTAGCGGCACATTCTTTCAAAATGGACAGGCTCCTGTAAATGGAATCATCTGCTCAGCAATTGAAACACATTCTGGTCGAGTCTGAAGCAAGCAGCCTTTGTGTACGTGATTAATAAAAGGTCTTGTCTACCAAAATTTATTTTTCCTAATGTCTTCTGATGTGTCAGCATCATCAATGACTACTTTCAGATGTTTCCACAGTTTGAAAAATCTGTTATGCTTCATTTTGTCGCTAATGACGGGGATTCATAAGGCATTGGTTCAGAACATCCTGATTTGTGGGTAATGCTCGGTGCACACTGTACGATTTTGGGCTGTATCAGACCAAAGATGACCGTCGTGAAAGAATCGTGGCTATGTCTTTGGTCTTGGGTCCAAAACGGTGGTCCTACGTTGCACTGTGAGAGAGGTACAGAGATGGCTGTTGTCAGGGTCTTGCGACCAACGATAGCCTGGGACGATAGACTGACAGTGTCAGAAATTTGGGATAACTATCTCAAAGTGAGACAGTACCTACAACCTACGTCCACTAACCAACCAATAGGAATGCAGCATGAAATGACGTACTGATCAAAGCGACACTAGCGCTTAACCTAAACACAGCGTGCGCTCCCAACATGGAAGTGAACCAAGCAAGAAGTGGTGTTTGGGACTCGAATAAAGAAGAAACTCTTGTCGAGTTGTGGCAGCAGAAGCCTTGTTTATCCTCCAACTGTTACCATCCAGAAGTTGTCTGGATGACACAAGGTTTTGATGTTTTCCAGGTATATTGACGTTTGTCTTAGCCTGCGATTCAGTAGCTGTGATCATCGTTCAGTCTACATACATCAAACTTGGTGTTGTACGCAAGTTTACTAGATCCATGTCGCACAGTGTGGTCTGCATTAAACGTAGAAAATTGCTGAAATCGCACAGTGTGTACCCAGCATATGGGACAAAAGATATCAAAATTGATGCTTCAAAAAAATTCTAAATCTCATCAGCTGCAGTGTTGATAGAGTAACCACTGTTGGCTAGAGGTGCAGCATTTTTGCAGTTAGAAATGTGTTTCATCTGGTCATCGTACTGCCCCACATAGTGCAGTGGCTGCTGATCATGTTGGTCATGCAGACTTTCATCTTCAGCCTCAAACTGAACTAAGTCTGGAGTAAATACAGCAGACTTCCAGCGTTCTCATGCATCTTTGCTAAGTTCTTGCTGGCTCATTGGGAGTGCCAACACTTCTACTACATTGACGTTTATGCAGTCATCCTCTGAGTTAGGGATGCACATTTTGATTTTTTTTTTCAGACCGATAACCGACGCTCGTTAACCGATTAATAACCATTAACTGATAAGATTTAAATGCTCTATTGAGTACGACAACAACAGCGACCCCCAACACCTACACCCAGTGTTCTCCACTTATCTTTTAAATGACTGGGCGGTAGGTAGAGTCCTTTTGCGAGCGGGTGCAGCACGTTTCATTTTGTTGAGCGAGGGTGGGGGAAAGAAATGAGTTTTATTTCATTGTTATCGCACGTCTTCCAGTACGCTTTAAATTCTATAATCTTGTAAATATCGTAATCTTGTATCTTCACCTGCTTGCGGCCATGTTTCGAGCGCCCCCCTTCGCGTAGCACCCCTATGCACTGCATACATTGCATACCTTCTTTTTGTGCTGCTGCCTGTGAGCCATTAAAAAGTACTGTAAATGCTTTTTTGCCCCATGGGTGATAGAAGGGAAAACCCGTCGGATGTCGCGCTGGCACTTTTCCAGGAAAAAATTAAAATAGGTTGAAATTAAATATTTTGGTGAAACTGGGTTTTCATGAAATTAATACTCTACAACATCATGTCTATCATCCCTAAAATATCTCAGTTATTCGCTCATTTAATATGTTAAAAAAGTGATTTTTATCAACCACTCTGTGTCTGTCTGATTGTCGTAATCTATGTTTGAAATCGCGAGTGGTGGATGTGCATGAGAATCACCCATAACTGCTTGTCTACAAAGAGCATGAAGACAGTTCACTTGTGAAAATAAACCAAATAAAATGAAGGTGAAGTAATAAAAATATTACTTCATCTTAATTGGGGCGAGCGCGCGCAGCGCGCGAGTCCCTTATTAGTCAACTCAATGCGCCCTCTGTTTGTATGTATGTATGTATGTCATCAACTGACCGGCTGCTCTGCTCGAAATTGCCATCAGAGGGTGCATTGAGCTGACAAATGACCTGACCACGAAGGGACTCGCTACGCTCGTCCCACACATGCTCTGCATGCTACTAGTTAATATCATTAAGGTGCATTTTCCCGCCAGTCCTATGTGAGCTACGCATCAAATTTCCTCTGATGATGATCAGATCTGCGACTGACGAGACAAAACAGAGAGATGGCAAGGCGGAGCTTCGAGCGAGAAGGGAGAGTGAAATAGCTGCCTAGTTAAACGAATTAGGATGAATCAACCTCCTCAACTTAGGAGATACTAATGCCTTGCAGGATGTTATAATGGATTATTGCACATCCAGAGAAGACGAGCTGGTCTTTGACGCTGATGATTTTAGTGCTGAACAAGAGCAAGAGGAGTCTGACGAAAGTTAGCCAACTACGATATCCACGGCCCCCCATCCCACCTAGTTAGCCTGCTTGGCGATCTGATCATAGCCTACAAGGTGCAATCAAAACAGTCAAGTCAGTCATCTTTCATAAAACAACAAAATGTTATTTGAAATGGCCATTGTCTTCGGGTGGCTCATCTCTTTCTGTATTAATCATAGACTGTAATTTACTACTGTGGATAGCACTCAAGCTAATCTACTTCAGGGTCAAACGAATTCATCTATCACAATTTTCATGTTATATTTCAGTGTTGCACTGCTTATTTTGCAAATAACGTCATCGTCCTTTCGGTTGAAATGGTCCCACACAGAACTGCTTTTTGCTCTCTTCATTTTTGCTGCGAAGTAGGCTACGGCTGAAGGCACGTATTGCACCTGTTGACACGCCCCCACAAGTTGATTGACATGAGTAGCTAAAAAAAAAATAAAAATTTACCGATAGTATTAATCGGTCAAAGTTTTTGTTATCAGTTAACGGTTAATTAATCATGTGCATCCCTACTCTGAGTTGATGAACCTGGTGACTGTCATTATCTTTACTTGCATGTAAATGGAGCTGAGGTTCATTGTCATTATCATCACTGCTCCACTGATTAGATTCAGATTTTTCACATGGAGTATAATCCTCATCATTTACACCAGGATCAGCATCATCACAATCAGACAAATTTTCCACCTCAGAGTTCTCTGCTATTATTGCAGTCAGCAACCTTTCTGCTCTTGACAGAGGAACATGCCCTGGAGATGTATCATACAAAAATAAAAACAATATGGACTCATTTGTACATGGAAAAAGTATTTATACTCTTGTAAACTGTTGGTTTCCTAACTTTTACACTTTCACTTTGCATGAACAATGTCCCGATGTCCTCAAATGAGTACACTCTACTTACCAGCGTCCTAGCTTGTTACTGTTGCTAAAACTTTTTGAATTTGTATGCCATATCAAACTACAAGCTTTAATAAACATATAATTTCATTTCAAACATAAAATTTGATGCAGGTTTGCACCTTGTGCACTTTTATATAGGTCTGAGCCAAAGGACATTTCAGTAGACATGGCAGCCATCTTGTTTCAACACTGATTGCTGAATTTTGCTTTTTCAACCACCAGATGGAGCAGAATGTGTCTACCAATGAGGACAACAGGTCTAAGTTGGGTAGAATTAAGTATAAGGTGCTGCAAACCCAAAATATAATGTCCTCATATGAGGACGCAGGGTCTCAGGAGGCTAGGATTCCCTATACGCCTTCTTTTTTTTGTGTTTGCGTTAAACAGAATTACAGTCCTTGAACGCCTTTTTGCATCAAACTTAAAAAGTTTTTAAACGAACGTTCATTCCGGTCCTTGGGGGTCATGAGTCATAGCTACTCTCTATGTCAAACCACCGGGCAGAATAGGACCGCCAGACTCTGAGTTCACCACCGAGTTGGGCTGTACAGATGTTTTTGGTCCGGCAGACTTAGGGTATTGAGCAGTTATGAGTCCGATGCACAAGAGAGCTCTAAATTCATGAATTGGAGTCAGATGACATTAACAAAACACATGGTTTAATTGTAACCGCAATTGATTAAAACAACATTTTATATTCTAAATTTAATATGGAGTCAGATAAGCTGTAACCGCTATGCTATGCACCCTGTTCCTACGAACAGAGAAAGTTGATAATTAACATCTGTTTTATCCCGATTCACACCAACTGAGGAAGAACGCGATATGCCTTCCCCTCCGGCTATTTCTGTCGTTGGTATAGCTGTGAGGTGTTTACAGCTAAGTGAAATTGAATTGATTTTTAAAATATTTTTGTGCATTGATTCATTCTTCAGACTGTAACTGCAGCATTATGCAACAACTAGGGATAAAAATTGCAATAATATGTGCAATTCTCCTTTTTGAAAACACTTGTTGAGAATTTCTGTTGATTTTTGACCAATCATATACTATTATAAATTTGTACCTTTTTTCCCAGTTAATTTGACAGGCACCTTTTATTTTAACTGTAATTTAACAATAAGTTTACAACAGAGTTCTGTGTATGTTAAGTGTAAATCACAGTTAAATGCACGCAGGACCCCACTTACAGTTAAAATATCCAGGAAACAATGTGTTAATTTAACCATTAAATTCAGTCAGTTTATAACAGTGTACTCATATACTCTTACTCATACTTTTCTGAAACCTAGAGTGCAACTATTCTCTCAAGAAATGTTTCATTCATGCACAGTTGTAAAACATCCAGAGGTCAGAGAGTAATAGTCCTACCACGTATTTCATCTATGAGGCAGCTGATTTATTTAATCAACTCTTTTCCCTCCTGAAGAATCGTGCTAATTGGCAGATCGAGGCAATGTGATTTAACCAAAATACTAAAGAGGACAAATACATTCTGACTCTTCAAATGTCCTGCTCTGGTCAGGCTGGTACTGAGAAGAAGGGGGATTGCTGTGCTTGACCTGCTGATTCAAAAGCGTGATACGTAATAATGGATGAATTTTGGCGCTGAGTTTCTGTTTGTGACAATATTTCATAATCCCTGAATTACAGAGCATGTCGACCAGTTTCCCCAGCAGTATCTCTCCTACAGGATGGCTTCCAGCCTATACAATGCCATTCACTTTTTGGTCTCCCGGCAACAACACAAATTCCTGCATATTCAGAGTATCCCCCAGGGATGTAGTTTGAAGCTGCTAATAAGAAGAAAATCTGTGACTCACATGTTTCCCTGAGTGCATTTTCAATGCAATGCAAAATGTTCTGCTAAATTTCCCACTGATCAGATCCCACAGTTAAGACCAGGAATTTCTAATCTTACACAGAGGTCAATGTGGCAGCAGATTTTTGTTTGACCCAGCAGTGAAACAATTAACTCTACTCATAAAGTTCCAGATTGAAGTAAAAATGGCAAAAACATTTAAAAACAAATAAAGGCAGTGTCAAGTAAGAATACACTGCAGGGCTGCTGGGTTCTGTTTAAATAAGGGGCAATCACATTTACAACCTGTAAGGGTTTGTTTACAAATACAAGGTTGTCAGGTCCATCCACACACCGGAGCTCTCAAACCTCAGCAACAAATCTTCTGTACAGGATCCTCTTATCTTTCTCAAAACACATATATTCAATGAAGCAAAAGCCTATACCGGAAGAAACATCATGAAATGAAATTTATTTTTGAAAATAAATGCAGAAATTTTGAAAATATTATGCTTGCCAAAAGTTTACATCTATTACTCCTGAAATTATGATTCTTAAACTGTGGTATACTTAATGATAGAAGGATTTGAACTGTATGCAGTATATACATTACCAACCAAAATAAAAATGTAATTACATATGCCATTTTTTAAAAATCTGCCCAGAAATGTTGTTTGTGCTCACAGAGCAGGTGGAATATAAAGAGATCTGGTTCAGTGGCATTTCTGCCAGCTACTCACACTCTTTTTGCTCCATGAGCAGGATAGAAGTCTACCAATGTCAACAGTCTATACATAAATTCAGAATGATTTATGAATGTATGAGTTCCGCCACGAGAAAGCTTGGATTAACCCCTATCTGCAGAGAGGAAGTACAGTGCCGTGAAAAAGCATTTGCCCCCTTCCTGATTTCTTCTTTTTTTGCATATTTGTCATGCTTAAATGTTTCAGATCATCAAACAAATTTTAATATTAGACAAAGACAACCCGAGTAAATACAAAATGCAGTTTTTAAATGATGAGTTCATTTATTAAGGGAAAAAAGCTATCTAAACCTACTTGGCCCTATGTGAAAAAGTAATTGCCCCCTAAATCCTAATAACTGGTTGTGCCACCCTCGGCGATAACTACAATCAAACGTTTGCATTAACTGGCAATGAGTCTTTCACATCACTGTGGAAGAATTTTAGCCCACTCTTCTTTGCAGAATTATTTTAATTCAGTCACATTAGAGGGGTTTTGAGCATGAACGGCCTGTTTAAGGTCATGCCACTGCATCTCAATAGGATTTAAGCCCGGACTTTGACGAGGCTAATCCAAAATCTTCATTTTGTTTTTTTTTAAGCCATTCAGAGGTGGACTTGCTGGTGTGTTTCAGATCATTGTCCTGCTGCATAACCCAAGTGCGCTTGAGCTTGAGATCACAATCTGAGGGTTGGACATTCTCCTTTAGGATTTTCTGGTAGAGAGCAGAATTCATAGTTCCATCAATTATGACAAGTCGTCCAGGTCCTGAAGCAGCAAAGCAGCCCCAAACCATCACACTACCACCACCATGTTTGACTTTTGATGATCTTTTTATGAAATGCTGTGTTAGTTTTACGCCTGATGTAATGAGACGCACACCTTCCAAAAAGTTCAACTTATGTCTGGTCATTCCACAGAATATTTTCCCAAAAGTCCTGGGGATCATCAAGATGTATTTTGGCAAATGTGAGACGAGCCTTCGTGTTCTTTTTGATCAGCAGTGGTTTTCACCTTGGAACTCTCCCATGGATGCCATTTTTTGCCCAGTCTCTATCTTATTGTTGAATCATGAACACTGACTTTAACTCAGGCAAGTGAGGCCTGCAGTTCTTCAGATGTTGTTTTGGGTTTTTTGTGACCTCCTGGATGAGTAGTTGATGCGCCCATGAGTAATTTTGGTAGGCCGGCCACTCCTGGGAAGGTTCACCACTGCTCCAAGTTTTCTCCATTTGTGGATAATGGCTCTCACCGTGATTCGCCGGAGTCCCAAAGCCTTAGAAATAGCTTCGCAACCCTTTCCAGACTGATAGATGTCAATTTCTTTGTTTCTCTTCTGTTCTTGAATTTCTTTAGTTCGCAGCATGACATGTTGCTTTTTGAGATCTTTTAGCCTACTTCACTTTGTCAGACAGGTTCTATTGAAGTGATTTCTTGATTCAACAGGTCTGGCAGTAATCCGGCCTGGGTGTGGCTAGTGAAACTAGACTCAAAAAATGTGGTTAATCACAGTTAATTCATGATTTAACAAGGGGGGGGAATTACTTTTTCGCATAGGGCCAGGTAGGTTTGGATAGCTTTTTCCCCTTAATAAATGAAATCATCATTTAAAAACTGCATTTTGCATTTACTCGGGTTATCTTTTTCTTATATTAAAATTTGTTTGATGATCTGAAACATTTAAGTGTGAAAAATATGCAAAAAAGTAAGAAATCAGGAAGGGGGCAAATACTTTTTCATGGCACTGTATATGTGGGCACAGGCATCTAAATGATGCCTTAAACGTAACTGTTCCAGGAGCATGTAACTGTACATTGAATGACTATGGTGGTGTCCAAGGACAATTCAAATGAAGGGAGTTCTTATGTCTGAAATGGTGGAAAAGATGTTGTTAAAAATTATATCTCCTTATAAAACCTTATGTGCTATCAGCCTGGCATTTGTGGTTACAGAGGTTACTAGGGAATATTAAATGATACACATTGATAATGAAATATTTTTCTAACTGCCTAGCAACTACATACTCAATAGCTATACATACTCAAATGAACATGAATACAGTAGTGAAACTATGCTTAGGGAATCACAAAATATACACAATAAATTCATGTGTTGTCAGTGAAGTATCAAAGTCTACTATTTAATATTAATATAAATACATATGGTTACCATTGATAATGCGTAGAGAGGTCCCTTTCAAAATTCAGCATTATGTTTTCCAAGCACACGGGACGTAAACCAATGAAAAGAGACAATCTATCTAAAAGACATGCAAGCTGCTAGGTGGGAGGAGACATGTAAGAAATTCACACGAGGGTTGTGACACAATGCCAAATGTATCCCCGCATGTAAAAATGCAATAGAACACGGTACAGTTATGATAGTATAGTATGTATATTAATACCATTAATTACGGACACATTACTCTGTCAGCACCCTCTTGTGAAATTAGAAAAAAGTTCCACTTCACTTTAGATTGTGGTTTTCACATGTAAAATGTGGACTGCCTTATGTTTCAGAAAGGTACCAAATACAACCCCAATTCCAAAATTGTTGGGACGGAGTGTAAATTGTGAATAAAATCAAAATGCAATGACTTCCAGATCACATGAGCCAATGTGTTATTTACAATAGAACATAGATAACATTTCAAATGTTGAAAATGAGATATTTTACATTTTTATCCACAAAATGAGCTCATTTCAAATTTTCTGGCTGCAACGGGTCTCAAAAAAGTTGGGACACAGGCAAAAAAGGGCTGAAAAAGCAATTAATATATAAGAGAATTAGCTGAAAGAACATTGAGCAAGTAATTAAGTTAACTGGCATCAGGTGTGTAACATGATTGGCTATAAAAGGGATGTCTTAGAGAGGCTGAGTCTCTCAGAAGTAAAGGTGGCCAGAGTCTCTCCAACCCGTGAAGGCTTGCGTAAAAAAAATTGTGGAATACTTAAAAAACAATGTTCCTCAACATCAAATTGCAAAGGCTTTGAAGGTCTCATCATCGACAGAGCATGACATCATCAAAAGATTCAGAGAAAGTGGAAAAATCTCTGTGCAAAAGAGACAAGACCGAAGACCTTTACTGGATGCCCGTGATCTTCGGGCCCTCAGAAGCCACTGCATCACTCACCAGCATGATTCTATCATTGACATTATTCAATGGGCCCAGGAATACTTCAAGAAACCACTGTCTGTAAACACAGTCCGTCGTGCCATCCACAGATGCCACCTAAAACTCCATCATGCAAAAAGGAAGCCATTGTTGAGCATGATAAAGAAGCACCGCCGTGTTCTGTTGGCCAAGGCTCATTTAAAATGGACTGTAGCAAAGTGGCAAAGTGTCCTGCGGTCAGACGAATCCAAATTTGACATTCTTGTTGGAAATCATGGGCGTTGTGTCGTCCGGGCAAAAGAGGAGAAAGTCCATCCCTCCTGTTATCAGCGTTCAGTTCAAAAGCCAGCATCTCTGATGGTATGGGGATGCATTAGTGCATATGGTGTGGGACACTTGTATGTTTTAATAAGCACCATGAATGCTGAAAGGTATATAAAGGTTTTGGAGCAACATATGCTCCCCTCCAGATGACATCTATTCCAGGGAAGGCCTTGTGTATTTCAGCAGGACAATGCAAAACCACATACTGCAGCTACTACAACAGCATGGCTTCGTAGTAGAAGAGTCCACGTGCTGAACTGGCCTGCCTGCAGTCCTGATCTTTCACCGATTGAGAACATTTGGCGCATAATTAAACGAAAAGTGCGTCAAAAGAGACCCAAAACTCTCCAGCAGCTGGAACCCTTTATTAAACAAGAGTGGGATCAAATTCCAATGGCTAAACTCAAGAAACTTGTCTCCTCAATGCCCAGACGCCTCCACTCTGTGTTAAAAAGAAGAGGGGATGCTACACCATGGTAAACAGGCCCCTGTCCCAACTTTTTTGAGACCTGTAGCAGCCCTCAAATTTGAAATGAGCTCATTTTGTGGATGAAATTGTAAAATTTCTCAGTTTCAACATTTGCTATGTCATCTCTGTTCTGTTGTGAATAAAATACTGGCTGGTGTGATTTGAAAGTCATTGCGTTTTGAGTTTGTTCACAATTTGCACTTTGTCCCAACTATTTTGGAATTGGGGTTGTATAATCTTGCACAACCTTATTAAAGTGATGCTCCTACTGGTGCGTGCTACTTCATAAGGAAAATTTCCTTGGAATATTACTACACCCTCAATATTCATCTCTTCCCCCGTGTGTGTCAGGTTGGCAGAATATTACTAGTTAGTCCTTGTATCGTATTGTGTTGTCAGATGTGGCACTTGGGGTAAAGATGGGCCTTTTAACTAAACCTACCGTGTTGAACTTTAAAAAGCAGATGGCACAGCTCCAGCTTATTCTATGGCTCATTCCTGTCTCTGAATTAAGTAAACCCTGCAGTGAATTATCAGTTAGGCCCAATCAGACAGTGGACAAATTGGTTATGACCTGTCTAGGATCTATGTCCTTCATAATAATGAACACTTAACCCCATTCCAGACCCAGGCAAAGCCAAGACAGGAAGTGCAACCCTTCATCACAACTTTATATAACGTCTTGTCATATAATAACCCTTCCCCGGAAGATAAAGATAAGGAAAAGAATGAAGAGGTAAAACTGTCACCTCACATGAACCCCACTCAGGGGATAAAAGGAATGGTTTATATTATAAGTGAGTACAATGTCACATGCTGCAGTTATTTTTCAACATAAAACCAAACCTACCCTTTTAGGGCAGGTATTCTAAGGAAAATGTCAGCTGAAGGTGTAGTACAGTATAATAACGGTAAAATAAAGGTTCTCCTTCACCACCAGGTCAATCCCACATGGACCGAATGTATCTGAATAAGGAGGAAATATAGTAAAATTACATATATGTTTGTGTTCTCAAAATTCACTTCAATATTCAGGATTGCTTTTAATTGGGGTACAAATTGTTTGAAGGTTTTGCCAACTTTGCCAGCTGGAGTGTACTGCATAATACCTTGTTTCTGCGAGGAATGAGGCATTTTACGATTTTCTATAAACAATTACAAGCTTATTTGGCTTTGTGTTTACTGCAGCAAGACCCACTTAAATGTGTCGTGGAGGGTTTAGTAGGATGTAGGCTTGTTTTGGACCATAAAAGCTTGGTTTTCAGGCCGTTAATGTGAACAGCTCTAGCCCTTTTGTGTTGTGAACTGGGATGTCGAGGAGGTTTAAAGGCCTGTGGGGCCGTTCTCTTTTCTATCATCATGCCCACATTTAAGACACCTCACAAATTACCACAAATGATGCAGAGTTCAGACTGTGAACAGAGCCACATTTTCCCATTTTAGTCAGAGAGCAAGGATTAATCATTTGTGATTTTGGACAGTGGAAACTCAGCAATCATATCTCGTCATATTACATCTTAGACAATATTTCAGCTAAAGTCAAATATGAGCAGTAAGCCAATACAAATAATTTTGAATTTACATAAATGGGATGGCATGGCGGCATAGTGGTTCTAGCTGCCTCAAACCAATGAGGTGCTGTGTTCAAATCCAGTTAGGGGCTATTCTGCCTGGAGTTTGCTTGCTCTCCCCATGTTCGCGTGGGTTTCTTGTGACGATGAATGGTGTGTATGATACCTGTGATGTATTGGCAGGTTGTGTTCCTGCTTCTTGCCCATTGGATGGTGGGATGCCCCTCCGTCTCCTCACCTCCACCACCACAGTGACAAGGAACAAGCCGGCTAGATAACAAATGGATGAAGACGCCTAACAACTAGATGCACTAACATGCACTAAAAAGTAACAGGTATTTGGAAACAATGAAAAATCCCTCTGTAATCCCTCTGCAATCCAGAATATTTGTAGTACCCACCTATCCTGCTTACGAAGTTTGTACATCTGGAATGTCTGATTGCGTTTCAATTCAAAAACATCATTTAACACCTAACTAGCTATCGACACCAAACCCCAGTAGTCTATGAAATTCCTGTATTTGGCAGATGTGTAAAGTTAAAGACTATTGAGTGGCTAGTCCCTCTATCTCAGCAGCAGCTGCAGCGTAGTGCAGAGGCAGCTGGTATTCCCTCTCTGAGGAGCAGCTGCTGTTTCTGGGGCTCGTTCATGAACACAGCATCATGCCTCTTTTGACTTAGGCACCCAGAAGCCCCTTACTCCTGAGGTGTTAACAAATACCCCAAATAAGACTAAAATATTGTTGTGATTTAATTTGCCCAGAATACGAGAGCCTCAAAAAATGTTTCTAAACTGTGTAGAGGTACTGCACAATGTAAAAACTTTTTTAAAGAAGACAGACTCCAAAAGGCGAATGTGGAGAGTCGTAATCTCTCTGCCCAGAGTCGGCAAAAGCAGCAGCGAGTACCCAAGTGATGGAGTGACTGAGCACCGAAAAAAGAGGAAGCCAAAATTAATATGCATTAAAAACAACAGTAAAAAGGCAACATTTAAAAATAATTTCCCGAAAGGCTTAGGCAGCATCTCATCTGAAAAGCCTATCTGGGAAGGTTTTGTAACAAGGCCTGAGAGCGCTGTCTCGCGGTATACCCACACCCACGCATGCCAAATGCAAATGTCACTGAGACGAGGGAAAAGAAATCCGTTCTCAAGATGCTGTCGCCCGCCTTGAATCATCAGTCCTCATGTTCAATTTAACCTTCCCTTTGCTATTATGTGTCGTTTGTTGCTCGCGGGTCCAGCTAAACACCATTGTCTGGGAGCCGTGTTCCAATTCAGAGCCAATCAAGGGGAAAATGAAATTCTCAGTCGACTGTTTTATTTATACTGAAGAGCACGTATCCTTCATTTTTCATTCCGATACCCGTCTCATCACCAGTGCCTGCATCTGCAGTTCTTGGGCTGCATGAAAAATTAAGCCCCCCGTCTCCGTTGCCTCGCTTTGTTCTGATACCGGGGATCGTAAAACGGCGGTACCACAAGCCCGCATGATTTACAGCTGACTGTCCTGTTGATCTACGGTCCTGTCTTGCCATGCTGGTGGAAGGAGAAAGGGAAACCTCGCTATCGGAAGACATGGTTGCATGCCTCTCCGGTTCTGAAGCGTGGCGGGCTGGACCCTTCAGGGCAGGCAGTAATCGTGGCTAAATTTCTCCCCTGAGGTGGTGGTCAGTCGACTCTGCTATGATAAATTTTGAGCTGGAGCAGTTGAAGTTTATGATTGGGGAAGGTGTGGGGATGGAAGTCACTACAATTATTCAGCGATAAACAACCATCCATCCATTCATTATATAACTGGCTTATTCCTGCTCAGGGGCACTGAGAGATGCTAGAACCTTCCACAGCTTGATTTAGGCGAGAGAACAGCAAAATTAATGGGCCCTGTTGCCCTGTTGAACATGGCTCTCTCAAGTCCATCCTCGCCCACCCAACTGCATCATCACAAACAGACAACTTCCTCCTGGTAAGATTGAACTTCTTATATGGAAACTTGCCTGCGGCATGTGAGAAAATGTTGTTATGGACACAATAAATTGACAATTGATGTGCTACCATTTGTATGATAAACATACTGTCTCCATAGTATCTTACTGTATATTTTATACTCTATTATAGCCTTCAAGCGCATCAACCTTATGAGAGTGCATTTTATTGAGTGCAGAGTTAAATTTGTGTTTTTGTGAGCCTTATTTATTTAGCTTTAAGCCAAAAAAATGTATCCTTTTCTTGCCTACGCAGTGAGTTTTTGGGCTCAGGGAGGTAACTACAGGAAACCCTTGTGAACACAACCTCCTCACAAAAACCTGGCTACAAGCATTTTTATTCTTTTTCATTAAAAGTAAAACTGGCAACATGTTCCTCAGACCAGATGTGCTCCACTTGAAATACTGGCTGTTTAACCCATAAAAACTCAAACCCATTTGCCCTTAAAGGAAGGTTAAGGGGGATATAAAACAAACTAAAGAACCCCATGGAACACATTTAAGAAAAGGGTTTGAGACACCTGTGTCTCCATGGATTCTTATGGGTTAAGTAGGCCGCCAACACCCTCTTATCCCACCTTGTCATATAGTGATGCTTTGTTGATGCTGTGACCAAACGTCAAGATACGACACCTTGGGTGTGAGAATTAGCTCAGGTCACACTGTAACCCTGAGCTAATTTGCAGCCAATCCTGACCTCATGAAACTGCTGATCATAGTTTCTCCTGATATGAGGAGGTTCCATCCTACATGCAGTCAGTGGATTATGAGAGATTTAGCTGGGAAACTCGCCAACGGCCTAGAATTACTTATGTATTCATTGAAGTAACTGTAAATCATAACAGATCGATCATGTGGCTTCTGCCTGCTAAGACGGTACTGCTCGATGACAGGGTTGATCTGATCCAATTGTTGAAAAAAAAAAAAAAAAAACTTTAACTGGCTGTGTCATGACATTAAAAGAATGTTAAGAATCAATCGGTGATCAAACAGGCAAATGCCCTCAATCAATCAAGTTGCTCGTACCTCAGTTGACTAACAATAGCTTTACCACTTCTATTATTTATTTGTTACCTGAATAGTGCACATTTTCTCAGATTAGCAATGGGTAGATCCTAGGTAGGACGATGTTCTATTTCTGGTAATGTTCATTTTTGTGAGGTGAATGAACCTCACAATTCTCCTTCTACTTTGTAAGATTATCACATACAAACTTGGATAACAGAGGCTGTTTTATTTTTGGAGTTGCGTGTACTGTGCTCTCTAACCAGTTAAATGACTGACCAGATTGAATGTTCAATGATGTTCCAGACAAATGCTAGGAGACCCTGCAGCTTTGAATGAATAACCTGGCGAATGCTGCAGAGGACCTGCTTGGCAGTTCTTGATGTTGAGCCGTTTTTGCCACTATGACATATGGTTTACCATTTGGTCTCTTTGGTGGGGTCTGTCAATCAAGCTTTCCTTATCCTCGACCATATGCCAGCCATCATGAAGTGGCAGTGAAATGTGAATGTTTAATACACACATTTTTATAATATACTCCTCTCCTCCATGCCCATGCTTTTTTTCTTTTGGCCTCAGTAACTTATTTCAGCTCAGTGTTCAGCTGTGATGTCATTTACGCGCACGCAGAAAGGCTGCAGTACACTTCTGATGCATTAATCTTCAATGCATTTAATTAAATACAGCTGTTTATTTTCACCTCTGTTTTAACTGTCTGTAAATGCTGTTTCCAGTTCAGAGCTGAGTAGTGATCATTATCCGTCTTCACTCAGGTAAGAATTTATATCCATCCTGTCATATAGACCAAAAATTGTAGCCTGCTTGGCTGTCTTGTCTCTATCACCAACAAATATTTTCCTTACATCAAACATTTCTTCATGCTGTCCAACTGCGGAGTCTGCAATCAGATATATCTGATGTTGGCTTGTAGCCTGGGATCCCTGGTGCATCACTTGGAGGAACTAATGCACTGCAAACTAGGGCTATTATTGCTCAGCTGCGAGGTCCAGTCAGCACTAATGGGAAGCACCTTTAGTTACTGAACCATCTGGGGCCTCATTTATTTGTTTTCTGTGGTGAATAATTGAGGTGCCCCCCAAAACTTTTACCTTTATATTTACATTTTTGACAATCAGCAGATGTTCTTTTCTAGAGTAATTTATACTGCTGACAACCTTTATGAACAATTAATTTATACAGCTGGATATTTACTGAAGCAATTTAGCTTAAATACTTTATCCTGCTCAAGAGTAGAATGGCAATACCCAGCCTTGGAATCCAATCGGCAATCCTTGGGTCCAAGTCCATTCTCCCATCTGAAATACTCCAGTGCTGCCAAATTAAGCATATGGGACAAGCCTTGGTCCTTTAAACAGATGTTTACCTCACATGGAGCAGGGAGACAACACCAGTTTGTTGAAACTGGAGACATCTGGCTACCTTTCGGTGGCTTGCCACATTCCAGGTCACGGCGAGTTAGTACGGCGAGTTAGTACTTGTGTTAACTTAAGCCCAGGATTTGCAACCTTTGTGGGGGCTTTCTGAGCAATTTTAAGTCTCAAATCTGATACATGACTTGTTTTAGTCAGATGAAGAAATTCCAGATTTCTTGGTTACACAAGAGAGAATTTCAAATTGGGAACTCAAGATTGATCAAGTGGTCGATAAATTTAGGCCCAAACCATAAATATTCTTTTAGAGCCATTTCTAATCACTTATGAAAAAAAAACAAAAAAACATTTAACAAGGATTCATGGACCCAGTAACTTTGTAAATTCATTTTCATGTCTACTGAAGAAGAGAAAACAATTGCACCATACAATGAGAAAAAAAACTCAATAATAAGTCAGTGGCACAGAAAAGTTTGTGATTATTGTAAATCAAGTTTATGCTGCACCCTCCTGTAATGTTCAGGTGGCAAGTTCAAATTAATTTCTCATTCATTTCACATTTGGCCTGATTCATTTTGCCATAATCATGTAAAGTCAATGCTTGTAAAAGGGGCGGATGGGGGAGTCATGTTTTTTTTACTTGGCTGTTGAAATGGTCAATTGAAAGGCATAAATGAGCTGAGGGAAGATTGGATAACACTTTCAGTTACATCTCATGTGGTTTTACATTGTATGGATCAAACTGACCTCAAACCAAAAATGGTTTATTAATTTCAACATAACAGGAGGGTTAAGTTTCAGTGACTGTGCAGTTACCATTATGTTTGCCAACTAGAATATTTTGATTGTTTATTATAGTAATTTTTATTTTGCATTAATTACGTATTAATTTAAGAGCATGTTTGTGCATTGTGACGTTAGATGTGAGTGGCGAGTGAAAGTAAGGAAAACTGAGCCTTAAGAAGTATTTTGATGTGAGTGCAGGAAACATCAGGTATTATCATTGGTAATTTAAAATTATGAACAGACAATAGGGAGAAAATAAAAAGAAAATACGCTCTACATTAGCCTACAAGCTCATATTTTTCTATGGCAAGCCAAATGTGACATTTCAGAGGTGATGTTTTTCAGTGCATTTTCCCTCACATTTCATTAAATTGTCAAATCTTTGTCCCGTTGAAGGATAAATGCCATTTTTTTTCTCCACATTTCCATATGATCCTTGGAACAGCTGGTGTAATAATTATTTTTGCTTGACTACAACTGTTTTATAAATAATTTTGTTTTATTAACTAGTTAAATGTATAACTATTTATCTAAATATATAAACATTTAGCAAAATGTATACATGAATTATTTGTGAAACATTCAGCTGAATACTTGAAACATTTTATTAAATGATCAAATATTTAGCTAAATACTTGACTAAATATTTTATAAAATCAGCTATGTTTTTACACATTTAGTTGAATTGTTATGCATTTAACAACTAAAAGCATTAACAATGAACACATGACAATAATCATGCATTTAATTAAATCAGTTTGCAATTATTTACCAGACCCTTACACTTTAGCACCTCTGGCTATGTTTGATTTGAAAAATAAAATAAAAATAAAAATAAAAAAAATTCTGCATTCTGATGGAAAACCACTGCTAATTACAACCCAAAGATAAAATGGATTTTATTTATTTATTCATTTATTTATTTTTGGAACTTTAGGGGCTCAGTAGCATCGTCAATTTTGATAATGTTAAAGTTGTTCTGCTATGGGTACTTATTACAGATGATATGATTTCCCAATATGACAATTACAACTATGTCCGAATATGATTAACCAGAGAATTCAAGAATAAAAATATCTCTTGCACAGATATGCATAGAACTCAGCTCAGGAGAACCTAAAACTCTGCTGGTATCCTTACAATTAACACCCAGCTTCAGACCCCAGCCACAAGGTGAAGTGAGTGAGCCACACAATCAGCTGCTACTACTGATCAGTTAGGTGCAGAGTTACAATAAACAGTCTGCAACTTCAGCACCAGGGCTGTAGACCCCCAGTCTGGGTTGATGACGTTCTTCTGGATAAAAAGATGTTGATGTTTTCACTTGATACCTGACTATTATGTGTCCATCATTTCAAATAAATAATCTTTGACTCTTCAGCGCTACATTTTTAAATGTTTTTTCCACTGCCATCTCCTACTGAGAAAACCAGCGAGGGTTTTCTCCCACCAGGCAAGACACAATTCCAGATTCAGAAATTATTTTGTCTCTGAAGCTACATCCACATTAGCAAGACAACGGCAATTAGTCACAAGTCAAGGAAATTAAAATTGTCCATAGGAACAGCAATATTCTCTGATTATGCTACAGACCTCACACTGTGGTGAAGCCGCTGCTTAGGGAAGAAACTCTCCCAGATAATTCACCGTTAGAAGCTCTTACACAGCTGCTAATCTAAACCATAAATATCAATATTATAAACTGCAGACTGGCCCTCCCCAATGCAATGACATCTTTGCTGGGCATAATCTGATAAGAAGTGGCCCATGTCCAGCAGTGTACCAGCAAATAAATTATTCGCACAGCTGAGAAACAGGAAAGACTGCACCTCCATATGTGCAAGGTGCAAGATCACTAAAACTTTAGAACTTAATGAGTTAATGCTCATGTCCGAATCTACCTCCAAAATTCTAGAAGAAAAGCTGTGTCTGGCTCTTTGGGGGCCCAATACATTATTTTGTTTGATGCCCACCAACCTCAAGAAATTCCTAAAGATTTACTTGACTTACCAGATCTGCATTTAACACCTCCCAAATGTAGATAAATGAGACCAAAGGCAACATTTCACTCATTATTTTAAAGTTGGGAACTATTTTTTTTCAAACAAAAATAAGTATAAAATCCATTACACATTTTAGGTAATAAAGATACCCCCCCCCCCCCCCTTCCCCCCCAGAAAAAGAGTGATTTTTTCGATTCAACAGGGCTGGCATGAAGCATGCCTGGGTGTGTCTAGTGAAAATTAACCAAATCAAAAATTAAATTTGTTTAGTTGCCTCATTCAGTGACTAAGGGGGTCATAATACAATTACTTTAATGACCTGAAACATTTTATTTAAATGTGTAAAAAATAGAGGAAATTGGGAAGGGGGCAAATACTTTTTTCACTGCACTGTATATTGTGGTTTTTAGAATGAAAAAAAAACTTTTTCACATGTCAAACATAAAATCAGCTAGTGATATTTGGCTTTAAATAAATTACACTCTTCGCTCAGTTCAGTTAGCGACCAACGGTGTATCACATAAAGTAAGACTAACCATGTCCATCCCAAATGTTTCTGAAAAAAAACCTCTTTAACTTGAGAAAAAGGAAAAACACCATTCCTCCCCCACCACCGAAGAATCATACGCTGCCATTACAAATTCCCCTGGTGCATCTTATGACCATTTCTGACCAAAAACAAAAACAAAAACAAAAACCAAAAAACTGCCAAACAAAAAACCAAATAGTTGTTTCAGTTGGCTGAAGTTATGGGAGCTTGCAAAAAATGCTTAACTGAGAATGGACCATCACTGACAATGGGCGGGGCTTTGGATCGGTCAGTTGAGTTGTGCGACTTTTCCTGAAATTCCTTCTGAGTTATGACTTCAGTACTCTTTCAGTGCCTTATATGGAGGCATGGAGGGACTCCATAGTGGCTGCAGGGCCCTACTGCACACTCTGCACGTAGCAGGAAAAGGCTTTTGTTTCAACCAAAAATAAATACATTCTCTTAAGTTAAAAAAAAAAAATTACGTCTTCTGTTAAATCTGAAATCTCTGAGCATTGCCGATAAGTGTGATATAATTACTTTTTCTCTCAGATTCTGCTGTTTATGTATGAATTCCATCTGGAGATGAAAAATATGGATCAGCTAGGATTAGTACAAGAACAATTTGCATGCTGCATGTTCCAAGTCCTGTACAATACATTGCATAGTGTGCCAAGGCAGACAAAAAGCCATTCATACATACATTGTAACAACGAAAGAGTTTTCAAACCCAAGCATAATTAGTTATGGTGTTATCAAAGGGATGATTTGATGAAAATGTTTCCTTTCTATTGCCAGCATAACATTTTGGATTTTGGAAAAGTGCAGCTAGAAGTGATTCGAGTACAATTTGTCTTTGTGTACATCATGCGCCAATTGCCGAACAGGGTAGACAGCACACTACTTTCTAAGCCTCCAGGAGAGGTTTAGGAAGCCCTGATTTAGACATTAATAAAGTTAATATTTTAACAGTCTGCCATGTCAAATTGTGGCCAAAATTAGATCATGAATATATGCTGAAGTGCAGACTCTAAGGTATATGTTATGGCCTTGTTCTTTTATAAACAGATAAGCAGATAAAAGGTATAGACTTGATTTCATATCTGGCACTTGCATCTTCAAGGTCAAAGGTCAAGGTCAAATTTATTTATAAAGCACATTTGAAAACAACTCTCGCTGCCCAAAGTGCTGTACAGGATGCATAATTAAGAAAGAAAAAGGAGAAAAAAATAAAACACTCAATAAAATGACATAAAAAGATGGATGGGACATAAATAAGCACAATACATCTGAAAAACAAACACAATACAACAAACAATCAAGCTCAAGTTGTGTTAACTCATTTGGCACCATTGACGTTGATCTACGTCTTTGACGTGAATCTACGTTAATGGCACTTGGCATTATACTATTTGCCAGAATTTTAGTAACACCCATCTCTGCCAGATGGCAGTGCAATTTCATCACCACGCTTGTGGTCACTCAGAATGTTTTTGTGTTTACATTTACCCCCATGTATTCGGTGCATAACAATGGCCTGCTGGACCATTGAAAGTGTGGCACCAAATGAGTTAAAAGCCGTGCAAAAAAGTGCGTCTTTAAAAGAGATTTAAAGTGCAGTAGTGAGTCAGCCGATCGGATGTGCAGAGGAAGAGCGTTCCACAGTTTAGGACCTGCTACAAAGAAGGCTCTGTCACCTCCAGTTTTCAATTTAGAGCGTGGAACATCTAAGAGCCGCTTATTAGTGGACCTCGTTGTTCTGGATGGTTTGTAATTGGTTAGTAACTCTGACAGATAAGAAGGAGCCAGACCATTAAGAGATTTAAAAACCAACAATACAATTTTAAACTGGATCCTGTAAATGACAGGAAGCCAGTGGAGTGAGGCTAGCACTGGAGTGATGCGATCAGTTAAAAGACGTGCGGCCGCATTTTGGACCATCTGCAGACGGCTTATCAAAGCCTGGTCCAAGCCAAGATAAAGAGAGTTGTAATAGTCAAGCCGTGATGAAATGAGCAAGTGTATAAGCCGTTCAAAATCATTAACAGGAAGATATGGCTTGACTTTGGCAAGGGTCCTCAGCTGAAAAAAACTAGTTTGAATCTTGAATCTGTCGCTGTCTGTTAAGTCTTAATATGAACTGGCAGGAACTGTCACTACCCATGAACCAAGCCATCATTTGGCAGAAAAATCAAAACAAACCCATCAGAGAAATAGCAAAAACATTAGGTTTGGCCAGACGCATTATTAGGTATACTCTTAAAAAGAAGGAATGCACTGCTGAACCCAGGTGCACCAAATGCCCACAGGACCATGTATAACAACTAATGTGAATGAAAAAAGAATTCTTTCCCTGGTGAATAAAAGCCCCTTAGCAACCATTAGCCAAATCAATAAGGCTGTCCAGAAGGTACATGTTTTGGTGTCAAAGTCAAAAATCAAAGACTTCAAAAGGGTGTACAGAGAGTTTACAAGGAAATGTTAACCACCGCAAGGCCTCTAAAGCAGGATGCTTGATGAAAATAATAAAATAAAAAGCCCGTAAAGCCAGAAAAACGTCTCCAGGACAGATGAGGCAAAGATCAACAAAAGCAAGAATCCAGGCTAATTGGACATTCTCTGCACCCACACGCTTCCTCAGTCCTGGAGAACATGATTCATTACACTACATTAAATTCATTTAGCGGACAGCGTTATCCAGCATGACTTACGATAAAAGAGAGCATTAGTGCTCCACCTGAGTAATGTGAGCAATAGTGCCAGACCTGGCATATAAAGTACCCAGACCAGAGATTTTAAGTGCTACATCAATATTCCAATAAATATAAGCTGACTTTCGCCATCCTAGAATATTTATTCAGTGGGCATGTGGTGATACACCATAAAAACCAAATACATACTACACATTCACCTGACAGCAATCCTTACTTTGAGACCAGAGCCTTACTTTTTCCGCATGGGCTGAGTTTGATGATTTGCTCACGGACTGCTTGCTGTGTCTATTCTCATTTTCTTCCGGCCACAAGGACTAACTGGTAATTTTCTGCCAACGCTACACAAAATAGGCAGAGAGATAAATGTTGAAGGCTCATAATAAATAAATAAATAAATAAACAAAGAAGTTTCTTTACAATAAAATGTTATGCAATCAATATCAGGCTTTATTCATTTCCACAAATTAAAGGTGAATGTCTTTACAAAAGGAAGCAAAGTCAATTACTATACATATGCACCTGCCTCTTGTGCTAACCCCAGAGCCTTAACATAGGGTGGTAGTATTGGTTTCTCAACTTAGCTAGCCTCTTTTGACTAATCTCCCACTTGTGGCTATTGCTTAATGCTTGCATATGTTAGAACCACTTCCATTGACAGATTGAGGTTGAGGTTGTAATGGTCCATGGATATACTGTACAGTATCACATATGATAGGAAAATCAGGCCTAGAATGTTAATTCAAAAATAATCACATTCTAACCAAGAATTTGTAGCTGTTGTAGTTTAATTAGCCTGAGTGATAGTAGCATTTTCCATCTCTTCATTGCACATAGTCCTATATTTTTAAGCCTGGCATTGTTCCTACTGTGACAGTTGAAGGGTCCTGTCACTAGAAATGTCTCCTAATAAGTATGCACCCTGGCTACCTGGCCAGAGAGCCTGGCTCTTTGGTGATGTGGTCAGCGTGTTTGACTCTTACCTGAAAATCTGGGGTTCCATTCCCCCCCTTTGCCCTCCTTTGGTCTGCCACACTACCACTTGGCCAGCTGTTGCAAGTGAGAGCTTTGTCTCAGGTAATCACAGGGAAAGACTGGAGTCAAGAGCTGAAGGATGTCTCCAGCAACTTCAAATTATACATTGGACATCATTCGACCATCAGAATACCTTGACTGTTGGTGTTATGTTCTTATTGAAGAATGTTGTGTTAGCTTCACACCAGAAGTACTGAGACCCAGGTTTTCACAAAAGTTCCACTTCTGATTCATCAATCCACAAAATATTATCACAATAGTCTTGGGGGTCATCAAGATGTTCTTTGGAAAATATGAGACACGCCTTTGTGCTCTTTTTGGTCAGCAATTGTTTCGCTTTACTGCTTTCCCATGGATGTCATTTTTGCCCGGTTCCTTTCTTATCATTGAATCGTGAACACTGACCTTTCCTGAAGCAAGTTAGGCCTGCAGTTTTTAAGATTTTAGTCTGGGCTCTCTTGTGACCTCCTGGATGAGTTATTGATGCACTCTTTGAGGAATTTTGGTAGGCCAGCTGCTCCTGAGAAGGTTTACCACTGTTCCAAGTTCTTTCCATTTGTGAGTAATGGCTCTCATCATGGTTTTCTGGAGGCCCAGAGCCTTATGAATGGCTTTGTAACCCCAGAGATGCCAAGTCTCACACATTCGGCGTAGGTCTCACGCATTTTTTAGGCTTATTCACCGTAGTCCGCAATTATTCATTGAACGCTTAATGAGATTCTCACACAGTATTAAATTCCTTGTGGATTGAAGTTTAAGTTTCACTTGCATAAAGGTGGACCTCACCACAAGTAACATCGAAAGCGATTATGACTCCCCACTTCTCGTGCTTATCTTTACTCAGGGATTGTAAACAGTGCATGTGTTTCATAATCATTTAAATTGTTTTAATGAAATAAGACCATTTGAAACGCCTTTATGCAATTCCATTGCTTTTAATCCCTCAGTAAAGACAAGCCTGAGAATTCCCGAGTTATAATCGATTTCCGTGTCACTAGTGGGGAAATCCACCATGATGCACGTGAGACTGATTAACTTGATACACAACGACTTAAATTCCGCGAGTGAATTTCTTCAGTGCGCGTTGATTGAATAATTGCTGACTACGGCACAGGAACGTGAATGCCACTAAGAGGAGAGACTCACGCCTAAATCGTGAGACTTGGCATCTCTGTAACTCTTTCCTGACAAATAGATGCTAACAATTTTGTTTCTCATCTGTTGTTGAATTTATTTAGATCACAGCATCATCTGCTGCTTTATGTCCTCTTCACTTTGCCAGACAGGTCTATTAAAGTCAGGTCTATCAGATTCAGTAAGGCGGGCAGTAATGATGCCTGGGTATGTACCGCAAAATTGGTTGATTTAGTAACTAAAGCGGCAATAACTTTACCCACAAAGGACCAGGTGAGGTTGGCTAGCTTTTTTCCTTCAATCGTCATTTAAAAACTGCCTTTTGTGTTCACTTTGTTGTCTTTATCTAATATTAAAATTAGTTTGATAATCTGAAACATTTAGGTATGAAGAAATTGGAAAGGGGAAAATACTTTTCTCGCAGCACTTTACTGGCCTAGCGTAAACAGAAGTTACTTGACAATTTCTGTTGGAATAGTGTTGAGAAGGCTTACCTTTAGCTTTGAGGTAATAAGCGATTTGAACAGCTCATCTACTGCAGTGGGAGTAAATCTGTGTTGTGCAACAGTCAGTACTTTTTCCTTTAGTATGCCAGTGCTTGGATTTTTGCAGATTTTTGGGAAGTCAAGCAGTAATAGCCTTCACGGAGGTTCTGGTCACAAACTGTTTCTAACTTACTATTTAAAAAGTTCAATACATCTTATTTTCTGTTGCTAAGTGGGTAATTTGTAAATTCTGGCAATTGCATTTTTTGGCCATCAAGTTTGTTTAAAACAACATTAAAGTGAAATCCTGGGTTATGTTTCTTCTGTTCAGTGACATGACAGATAGCGTATAATGATCCAGCAGAGGTGAAGGCCAGCTTGTACTGAAAAGTCTATCTCTCCCTGCAAGCTAAAACATCTTTTATTTGGATCAGAGCCACTTTCCACTTCTGCTCCAGTTTTTTTTCTTGTTGACTGCAGCAGGACATCATTGTCCCAGGGAGTAAAATATGTCTGGCAGCATTTTTCTATCTAAAGAGAGCTAATTCCACCAAGGGCACCTTTCAAAGCACAAATAAGATGGTTAGTCTTTTGGTCAAATGATAGATCAGCA
This sequence comes from Gymnothorax javanicus, assembly GCA_029692085.1. NCBI lineage: Eukaryota > Metazoa > Chordata > Actinopteri > Anguilliformes > Muraenidae > Gymnothorax > Gymnothorax javanicus. The sequence goes on along the minus strand of CM056207.1, from coordinate 14,170,261 downwards.
TTATTTTCGTAATTAATGGACAATTCCTGAATACAAAATTATTGAAAGGTTTACCTCCTCTCAATAATAATTTCAGGGTTAAAAAAGAATTGAGCTTGTTGCCCAAATTGAAAACTTTAATTTGAAATTATATAAAAATAATCCTCGCCACAGGAGTCCCAGCTCTCAGTTCTTGGTCCCCTTCCCCTCTTCCTCTACATACATTCTCCTTTTCTGCATTCTCTTCTCAGCTTATGTTTTATCCTATCTCTGCTATGCTGACAATCTTCAACTCCTTCTTTCTTTTCTGCAATCTGTCACGCAGTTTTCCACTCACATCACTGCTTGCCCGAGGAACATCCAGAGCTGGATGGATAACCAATATCTTAAACTCATCTCCAGGCATTCTTTGTCTTTGCTCCCTCCCTCCCCATCAAAGATTTCACAATCTCACACTTCAGAGTTCTCATCATCCAGGGCATGAAACCTCAAAGTGGTGAACAATAGATTATTCCTCTTAAAGAACATTGCAGTGGTGAGCCAAGCATACTAATCGTTCCAATGTAACATCAAGTGAATTCACCCCTTTCTCATCACTCACTTGACTCAGCTTCTGGACCAAGCATTGGTACTGTCCCGTCTGGACTACTACAGCTCTCTTTTGGCTGGTCCTCTGGCATCTGTCATCAGACCTCTGCAGCTCATCAAGAATGCTGCTTCTCATTTGATGTACAACCAACCCAGACACTCATATCACTGCAGTGCCTTGCTCTCTGACTGCCAGTAGCTTTCTATTATTGCTTGTATCAAATTTAAATATTGTTGATGGTGTGCCAGGCTTCTAAGAGGCTAGCCCTAACTTAAATTGATCATCAAACCCTACATAACTTCCAGACCTCTCCAAACTGCCATCTGTGGTTGACTAGCGCCTTTACCTTCCTGCACTTCATGTCAGCAGTCTGCTCCGGACTCGACACGGTGGAATGATCTCCCCACAGTGGTCAAAATGGCAGAGAATTTGAGCTCCTTCAAATGCTGTCTGTAGACACACCTTTTCGTGCTATATCTCTCCCCATACTTAATTTTGCAGTACTTATTAACTTTGCTAATTCATTGTAGCTCTAACCTACTTGTTCTGCTAGAATTACTTTATTGGCTTAATTAGCTCAACAGGTTTATTGCTGGGCTCAAGTTCTATGTGGCCACTGCTGGCACTTGGATCGCTAGTTTCCCCTGGGGCTTTCAGTACTTATGGTCCTGTTAAATGTACATTGTGCCGTTAATTGCTCTGGAAAGGAACATCTGCAAAATGTCCGCAGTGTAATGTAATGTCAAACATAAAACTGATGATGATTTACAGTCTGAATGTCAATAGCCAGCACTTATAGTACCAAAGTCCTCATTGGCTAAACTCACTACTCAGAGGCTATTTTGGCAATGCCCCTGTGCAGTTATTTCTGGATAACAAGATAAGGCCCCAGTGTAAATGCATTGGGAGAGAGCCATAACTGCATATAAAGACTGCATGTATAATAATCAGTCAAATCCTATTTAAACTGTTTAAAAACTTTGGCAATTTTTACTCCAAATAAAGGGTATCAAATGTTTTTTTTTCCTCCTCACATTATACTTCTGTTACCCATGTATAAGGTTTCACAGCATCAACATTTTTCACAGCTTAATTCAGAGTGCTGTGATGACATCAGCTTATTCCATCAGAGCACTTAAAAAAAAAATCACCAAATCAATTGAAACTGCCGTGAATCTCAACTGTGCCCTGGTGTCAGTGCTGTAACAGTTACCTAGATATTTCTCTCAGTTTAGCAGTTATGAAGCAGACTTTTGGGGGGATTAGCTTTTGGGGTGTGTCATACAACTGCCATTTCTGATGTTACAGTTCTTCCTGCTCAAAATGCTTCATGTGGTTTGTCGCCGCTCTATAACGTCTCAGATTATACTGTAAGTGACTAATCAGTAGGCCCAAACAGGCCAAAGCACATTACACCTTAACTCAAAAGGGAAAATGGAGGAAAAATGCAGTTGTTAAGGGATCCACTGGATATGAATGAGGGTAACTGTCCACTCTCAATTAAATTGTTAAAAAAGTGAGTTAAGATATACATCTTGGAAGAAGGGAGAAAGAATAAGGCTCTTGACCTTTATACAGGACAACTGATGCAAGTAGTATTTTAAATTACTGATGCAATACTTCAGCTGAGGGTCAGGCTCCACATGGGTCTTGGGTAAGAAATTTGAATGAGGAAAACTTGCTTGTGGACCATGGAAGTAAACTCAGGATGGGCAGAAAAATAGCAGCAAACTTGCTAACCCACCCATAAGGGTCTGACATGTGAAAGCCTATGGAACCCATGGGAAATGTCTTATTAGGCACCGCATACCCAGTTAGAAAGCAAATTCCTCATGAAATGTATAAACAAGATGGTGAAATTTACCAGTGTTAAATGTATCAGTAATTTCAGTATACCATGGTAAGATGCACGGTTAACAAGTGTACATGAGGCAGAAATAAGATAAAAATGCATATGTCTGCTGTACAGCTACCACGAGGGAAATTACATAAACATTGATTGCAAAGTTATGCAGGTGATATGCACCTTGCTGACCTTTGTGTGGGGCTGTAAGTGTGCATCTAAGGTTCTGCGAAGCAGGCAGATATACATGAAGTTCTTAATGACCCACAGCATGGCCAGTGTCCAAATAACCTTACAAGACCATTCTTTACTAAATAGAGAATTCATTAATACGATCAAGAGCACCTTTCTAGTTTGGAGGGAGTCCATCACTCTTAAATAAGCCTGGCTTTCCCCAAGAGATCAACTGGCGGTATGGTTTGACTGAAATCCTCCTTGAGGGAGAATAATAAAATAGGACCGTTTCTCCTGAGCTACCTTTCCAAAATTGCATTCAAAAGCACCAAGCCTTTATGATTATAAACATAACTGAAAAGCGTACTACATTAACAGGATTGCTGGCTCTGCGGCTTCAAACTTTCCCTTTTTAGTTGTTTTTTGTGTCTGGTGCTGCGGATTTCATGGCTGTCAATTTGAATGAATGATTTGGTAGTCAGTCAAATACCTTGATTTCAAAACATTAGCTGTAAAATTCATGCTCCTAGATAGTTCTAAATTCATATTTCTTTGAAATAGTGAAACTTTGGAGCAAGGAGGCCAGAAATCTTGTTGCATTGCATGACTAACTTTCTAAACAATGGCACCGGCCTTTTCAAAATGGAGATGATAAAAAGTAAGCTTGGAAGGGGAGCTATTTAATTCCAAATTTGATGTTCTGGAGGTTTCATTGCTTTTCTCAAGAGTCCTCTGTGCCTAAGTCTCATTTTGGCATGTTGGGCTGCCCAACTCTTTTAATTAATAATATTTAATAATTATTAAATAATAATTCTTTGGTTTGCTTTTCCGCATGTCATTCATTAATTTATATCCAACAGGCATCTCATTTAGATTCATTTCACCACTGAAGCTACACATGACTCACAACAGGTTCCTTGTCTTCTAACTATGATTGTCAAACTGCTTTAAACAAGCCATCAATTATTTAATCTTCTGCAGAATTATTTCTGGTTTATCGGCAGAAGAAATTTGGTACAAGCTTATGCTGTGCATCTGAGCTCACTATCTGTTTGATTTGTTTCTCATACTGTGGTTGACACCCAACTGATTTTTCTTCATATCAATTAAGTTCAAGAGAGCGGAATGCCTTTTTATTGTTTGTAACAGGTTTAGTACTGCTGCTTTACATTATTTTATACCCTCAGTCAAGTTTCATTCAAGACCGACTGAAATGATTTCATTTGAAACCATTTTGCCCTTCGAGCTTAATTTTGCTGTTTTCTGGATTCACACAGCAATTGAACAATATTGAATATTATCATCACTACATTGTTCACATGAGCTTGTTGTTAAAATACAAGCACACAACAAGCACAAAATTTGTCTCAGGAGTGATCTGAATAGATGAACCTCACACTATGGACAATGTAGGGCACTGGGTAATAAAATTTGCTCAATGTCTTTTTTCTATCTGCTCACTGCTAAGACTTTCTTGAACATTTCTCAGAGGGAAAATAATGGACACATTCCATTTAAAAATAAAAGATGCAGAGCTGTTTCAATTTGCATTGTCCGTATATATATTTTTTTACCTTGCATTATATCCACACAGCTAGCTAAGTTAGCATGTGTTGCACCCCCTGTGGTCCTCCTATACTGGAGCAATACTATTGCGATACTACTCAATGTGGATGTCAGCAACTCCTTTTCAGTTAAAGACATCCATTATCTCATGTTTTGTCACCTTTCCTCTTCAATACAACCCTGTGAGTACAATGCGTGCTGCTTATAATCTGATAAAGTGCCAAGCCAACCTCAAAATGAGATTTAAAACCAACTTTTAGAGAGCCAGATCAGTCACTCTCAAAATATACATTTCAACCTGTCCAGATTGCCTCCACAGCCCTTTGAATTAGTAAGCAGTCTTAAAGGTGATAGATAAAAGATTTTTTATGAAAATTAAGATTTTTGTTTCTTGATAATACATCATTAGGGCTTTCTGAAAGGTGCTGAATGATAGTATTTATTTTCCAACAAAAATGGCATTAACTTGGATTTCAAAATTTTCCGAAGATTGTTAGCTCTGAAATGAGTTTTTGTACATTTTGGTTTGCAACAGCAATTGCACCACAGAGCCAGTTGCATTATAATGTTGAAACTACGCATTATCTGGGCAGTAAGATTCCTGTGGTTGCCAGTTTGCTACATGGTAAGTGAGGAACGGTGGGTTACAAGTGTTTTTATGCCTGGTTTCGCTGCGGTCATTAAACTCAAAATTACCATTAAGGAACTCAGCTATCGATCTCAGTGGCTCAGCAACAAAAACAGGAACATGTTCCACAATAATGAAAAATGCACCTTCTGGTCTTTGGTGCAAGCTGAACCATGAACAAGATTTGAGAAGTGATGCAGATGTTGCAACCGGTAAGCTAAGGTTTGCTTGCTGGCTAAGTCATCTTTCATGTACTATATGAGTGATTAGATATGCTACATTGAGTTTAGACCTTGGTTTACTAGCTGCAACGTCACCATCCAAAAGGGTATTAAATTTATGTTTTTACATTATCTCATAAAGGAGTTGCAAGGCAGCTAACATATAGCAGCTTGCCAACATCATTAGCTAGTTCAGAGATCAAAACAAGCAGAATTTCACTCACTATCAACTTGGGGAGTAAGAGTTTAACTAAGTTTAAATAATTTGCTGTGAGTTTATGTGCTGTACCATACTGTATTGTGTTGTATTGCAATGCAGTTTTTGCCAGAAGTGAAAGCAGGATATAGTTTGTGGAAATCACACAATCATTTCCATCCCTTGAACTAGCTGGATAACTTTTCCAGGCCACTGAGAGGCCATAATGTTAAGTGGAAGCCTATTACCTTATGTAAACTACTGTGGATTAAGACTAGGCTAAGATTAGTGAGAAAACAATGTCCGGATGTGATACACTTTAATAATTGCTCGCAAATGTTTATGTTTAATGCCCACATCATAGCCTTTAAGGTCTATGAAGAGAAGTTCACAGGCAATAATTAAGCAAAATCCCTTGGTATAGGCAACTCGTTGAGTGAGCGTGTTTCAAGCAGTTCTTGACGCAATTCTACCCAGACACACTAGATGGCGGTAAAACATTCTGAATCTTGCCAAATCTTGTATCTATCACTTTTAAAGCCCAAATTGTATCAAAATGTAACAGAAATAGGCTTGGCTTATACCTTGTGATCAGAGTAGGATTTTAAATCAAGATTTATTGTAAGATGGTCAGAAACTCAATTGCATCTCACCTTATCTAGCTTTAAGCTTGTGACTCTTGCAATAATTCTGACATAATTCTGAATAAGTATTCCCCCATGTCTTGTGTAGAGTGTGACCCCTTTTGACCACACTTTCCTATGGCTATGCGTGTAGCATAAACTTTTCGATGATGCAAATACCGACCATTTTATTTTAGAAAAATTGAAGCCTCGATTTCCACGTGAAACAGAAAACATGGGATGCCCTTTGTTTGGATTTTGAATGCTGTGTTTTATACCCAAGTGATTAAATGCAGGTTGGATTTACCGCAGGCACACGTGCCTCTTAACTTGCCATGCATTTACGTGCACTTTCTGGACTCATGCAAACTGTCATAAATTGTTAATTTGCATTGCGAACATTAATCCCAGCCTTCACCGTAAACCCACCTCCTCTGAATATAAATTAATGGTCATAAAACACTGGTCAAACCTCATAAATCAGTGGGTTCATTGCTCTGAGCTGTTCTGCTCTTGCCAGGCTGAAGCACAAAGATTTGTGATGTGACAAAAGTGTTTAAGAACATTTAGCCCATCTCAGATTGTCTAATGTTGGCACATACTGATGTAGTCAATAGAAATCATCTAACCTCAGGTGGCGAGTAATAGATTGCCGCAGTGTCATCAGTTACAGCTTGTCCCATCGTGAATACTTAGTCTGAACGGGGAAGTACCGCCAGGATTCATTGGCAAGATTACTGATGAACTGCACTGCTGCTGGCAGACTTGTAACATAATTGTACTGCTAATAGCAGGCTTATTGCTAAACTATTCAATTATTAGCTGTCCTGGAAAATGTACTGCGACTAGCTTGCAGAGTTGTGGTAGAAATACTCAGGTCTGAAAGGTGAGGTAGGAAAATACAAAATGTTATTTTGAAGAGTACATCCCTCTAGGTAAAGAGAACACTTATCATTCTACATTATGTCCAATCTACGCCTCGGTGTATCTGGTAATTACCCTGGGGACAAATTGTTTGATGTGATGAGCACTAGGAGGCAAAATCATAACTCAATCTGCTTGATTGCCTCCATTTATCGGATAGGAAGGAATGCTACAATTTTCCTCACTCAATGTGTTTTTGAGAGACCACCTTCAAGGATGTGGAGTAATTGTAATTTCTCTCTGTACTTATAGTTTTAAATTGACAGGAGCACCAAGTCAGAGCATAATCCTTGAATATCTACCTCTTTTCTGCAATTTATTTTACTTAGTGATATTTGCTTCCCCTCTGGGAATTTAAACTGTAAAAGTTTCTAAGAATGTCACCAAGAAGGAAAAATTGAACTTTTCTTTTTTCACAATAAAATGTCAGGCAAGTACAAAAGAAATGATTATTTATTTGCAATAGTTCTACAATAGCCCTCATTATTCTAAATCAAGAGAACATCAATATCATGCTACTTTTTTGGATCTTAAAGTTTGTTTGCTGCAAAATTTTCTGTACTTTACATAGCTGCAAATCCATTATCTAAACTGGTTTTTCCTCACCAGGGTCATGGGGGAGTGGGAGCCTATCAATATTTCGGGTCAATTTTGAAAGAAATGGACACCATGTGCTCTGGACCAAAGAGAAAAAGGACCATTCAGACTGCTACCTGCAAAAAATCTTAAAGCCATGCTCTGTTATGGTCTGGGGTTGTGTCAGTGCCCTAGGCTAGGGTAACTTGCGTTTCTGTAAGGCACCATTAAAACTGAAACGCACACTGGGATTTTGGAGAAACGTATGCTGCCTTTTAGATGATATCTTTTCCAGGGACACCCATGCATATTTGAACAAGACAATACAAAACTGCCTTCTGCACAAATTACAAAGGCATGACTGTGCAAGAAGTGCGAGTGTTGGACTGGCCAACCTGCAGTCCTGACTTGACCCCAATAAAGAAAGAGTGGCACATTTTGAGATGCAAAAAGCAACAAAAAAGACCCCATTCGGTTTCAAACCTCAAAAACTGTTTGCTGGAACAATGGGACAAAGTTACACCCGAAACACTTGATCACTGGGTGTCTTCCCTAAATGTTAATTAAGAGCAGTAAAACCAAACAGCAACATCACAAAATGGTAAATACTTTACAGTCTCAAGTTTTTTAAAACACGTTGCAGGAATCAATATTAAATATGCATTTCATTTTGAAGAATCAATAAAATTAATGTGATGAAACGTCAAATATTTAGTTGTATTGTTTTCAATGTGACAAAGGTCAAAGATGATTCACAAATCCCTGCTTTTATATTTAATTTGAATTTCACTCACCATCCCAACTGCTTAAAATTTTCAGCTGTAAAGTTTTAACAGCAAATAATGTATAATGCTGTTTTAAATATAGTAAAGGGTGAGTGGACTATGCAAATCAGTCTTTTTGAATGAATTTGCATTTTCCACAGTGTGCCAACTCAAAAAGAAAAATGACTTTTTTTTATATCGAGGTTATAAGACTGTGGTCGCACCTCCATATGGATTTTGAAAAAACACTATCGCAGGCCTCGTCAGGTCCTGTCTGAGCAAGTGGGTGATTGTTTCATTTAACCCTCCGGCTCAATTTTTTTCTACCCCTTACTTTGGTGTTCCCAGTAAATTTGACTGGTTAGGTTTGAAGGATTTTACTCCTCTGACTCACATGGACATGCTAAACCCCCACCAGCATTGAGGAATATTTTAGTTGTCTTTTACAGGAGGGAGCTTGGGGGGCGGGGAGTGAGAAAGAGACAATAGGGCTGAATCCAAATGTCCAATGTTCTTCACACTTGAAGACTGGTGCACTCAATGACTGCCCTCCCAAGAAATTTGGAGTGCTTACAGCCACCCATCTCTGCAATTAATCAAGTCCCAGAGAGGGCTCGTTTGAACTTTTATACAGACTTTCTAAGAGTGTGCACAATTTTAGATTTCAACAGACTTAGCAGTGTAACTACTCAGTTCTAATAGCAATAAGGAGTTGATAATTCAAAAGATGTCGTAATTCCAAGAAGCTGAAATATCAATTGACGTGTGATGGAAAAGTAATCAAATACAGAATCCTAATCTATCTGAAGCACAAATTTCTCTGCCTAAATGTATTCTTATCTTCAGGCATTGATTTATTCATTTTTTTAATTAAGGGTCATAGCTGATGCAATTACTGAAATCTTAAGTGCACTACTATTTGAACATTTAAGCTCACAGCCCTGCCCTCTGTTGACTTCATCAATTGAGGTGGAGCAGTCCAGTCAAAAGTATGTAAGACCGAAGTCTGTGAGGGCCAAGTCCATTAGTCCAAAGTGCAGACATTGGGATTCAGCAAGAGAGAAAGAATTCAGCTCACAAAAATCCAGTAAACTAAACCACCTCACCTAAATTGCGAGCAGACCATCAATGTAAAAAGGATGTCATTCTCATTTTGAACTGTAACTCAGAAGTCATGAAGGGACATTATCTTTTGACTGATGGTGCTAAGGCATGTAGACTAACCTTCAGGTTCTCAGATGCGGTTGAGACTTGGATACGTCAGACTGTCCACACAATGGAAAACGCTCATTTCATTTTCCACAAATGTAGAGAACAGCAGGGGGCAGTTGAGCCTAACAGTTTAAGACAAGAGACACAGTGTTTATGCAAAACTTGACTCTTAAAAACTTACGGCATTGGAGCATCAAACTCGAATGGGCGATCAAACTCCTCAGATGAGTGTTCCAATCTAACGTGCCAGTTTCTTGTCAATACCTTCTGACAATCATTTTTCACAATGAGCGCTATAAGAATCCTTCAGAAAATACCACGAAAGTCATTATTAATGTCAGTAGACCAACTGCCAAATTCATGAACTTTATAGTAATCTCTTTGGGATATAAACTGACTGTACAGACAACAGTTTACATCAATCCTACCATTCAAGAATTGTCAGGCAGGAAATCAGATATAACAGCAGCTTTCATGGTTATTTATGACTTCCTGTCTGACATAAATTTATTCTGTGCAATGCATCATGGGAAAGTGGCATTTCATTATGTTCACACAGTCCCTCTGATGTAAGCAGCAATGCTGCATTTATCAGCTCTTCTGAGACCTTGGCAGGAACAGAGCTCAACATTTGTGAGAGCAGGTCTCCCTCTTGGATTGATCCTGAAAGAGTGTTTGGCCAGAGAAACCTGAGTGATATGACTACCTGTGCAGGGAGCCCCTTAGAATGACTTTGTTCATCTCAAATGTTTTCTCTGGCCTTTGACCACACAGTGCGATATTTCATGTGTCCTGCCAAGAGAGAGTACCAGCTACACTTACAGGACAAAAAGTAGCAAATGGGATTTTTTTTCAGTTATGCAGAATGCTAGTCATAGAGCCGTATATGGGACCAGAATATTCTTAAATAAATATTTTGTAGCTTATTTTAATGGTCAGCACTTGGAATTAAAAAACTGGAGCCTAGTTCTACAACTGTCGTAGAATCTAGATGGGGAAACACATGCTGTGAAATATTAGTTTTCAGAACAGGAAAGTGGAAATTTCTTCGAAATTCTGGCTGGTCTGTCTTGGTATAAGTAATCATGCTATTTTGCATTCTGGTACAGTGCAGTCCTCTGTTCAGATTTATCTACAACTGTTGAATTGTACACTTGAAACACACCATACAGTAAATATACAGCATAAAATACAGGCTTACCATACACAATCAGGTCCATAAATATATGGAAATTGACAGTGTTATTGTAATTTCAGCTCTCTACCACTGTGTATTTTGGTTGAAATTAAATAATGAATTTCATCACAAACTGTTTTGATGCCTAACATAACGATGCTGTATCAGAGCAAAAGGTTATATTTTTGGTCTCATCTGACCGCAGTTAACCAAAATCAACTGAGCACAAAGATGAGACCTAACATGGGATGTTTTGGTCCGATACAGCATCGATCAATCTGGCATTGAAGCGAAGACACATACTAGGAAAGGGACCTTATACCCACGATGAAATATGGGGGTAGATCAGCAATGTTTTTCAACTGTTCTAATTCCACAGGACCAGGGGCACTAGTTAAGATTTAAGATGATTTAATAGATTCCACCATGCATCAGGCAATTTTGGCTCACAATCTGGTTGCCTCTCCCTGTAGGTAGACTTTGCAATGAGATGATGCCCCAAAGCTCACTTCCAAATCGATGTAAAACTGGTTAAGAGACGACAGAAATATCAGCCACACTCCTGAGTTTACGCTTATCAGCTACCCTTTTCAGCTCAGCCTTTTGATCGGACTGAATTTAGGTGGCCTTCTCAGTCGCCAAAATTCAACCCGATCAAAAAGCTGAACTGAAGAGGCAAGTTGATAATGCAGACTCAGGAGCGTGACTGATATTAAAATGACCTGCATCAAAGTTCCTCCAAATGCCTCAACCTTGTCAAACGGTGCAAGAAAAGACTCATGCTGCTTTCCTTGCACAAGGTGGTTGCAAGTACTAAGATAGTAGTGCCATTATTTGTGAAACCTTGACTTGGATGCAATTGATTTTTAATATGATTTATAGATACTTCTGTTTGGTTCCATTGAAACGTTAGTTAATTAAGGATAGTATTTCTCACGCATTGCCACTTGAGTTTATCTGTATATTATTATTATTTTCGATAAGAGAAGGGGGTTCCCCGGTGTCATGGCTAAAGTCCCAACCTGGCTCTTTCGACCTGCCACCTAATCATCCCCTGATCCAACTGGCTGTGTAAATTGCCCTCTCCCGCCCCACCTCAACCCCCAGGGCTCCCTTGAAAAAGAGATTTCAATCTCAACGGGACTTCCCTGGTTAAATAAGGGTTAAATAAAAAAAAATAAAATTATTACCATTATTTTCATAATATATTTGTTGCATTTTTAGTTAGGGGTGCCAATAATTCTGAAGCCCAATGTATAGAGTGTCAAGTGTATTATTGCTAAAATGTCTTAACGAATTGAAGCAAACAAATCTTAACTCCAGGTCATATAAATACATCAAACGCCTCGATGCAGAGCAGGTTCGTGTTCACACCGGAGCTGATTAAATTAATTTCCTATCTTTAAGGGCTTTCAACAAATGCAAACATGTCCATTTAAACATAATTTTTGTAAATAAAGTATCGTGTGATGGCTTCACCATTCAAATTATTAAAGAAGCTCACTGCATGCATGCCAAGCAAGATTTCCTGGGAGACTGAATGAAGCTTATAATGCACATCACTGTGCCTCTGTGAAGCCCTGTGTATCGTAGACATAGACAGCATTGCTCAGTGTTTTCACAGGAACAGGATGTCGGGCCAAATCAATGCTGTGTGTCACAGCATATTCACAGCCAAAGTAGATACATTTAATGCCTTTCCTAACGGAATCTGTACTTGGTGCCACCGCCCACCACCAAACCCCATCCCCTTGCCACTGCGTGGGTGATTAATTTGGCCCAGGAGAAGAGCAGGAGTTCAGAAACTTCTGTGCAACAAGGTTGCACTGTTATGAAGCATTAAGAAGGATGAACATTAATTTAGTTTGGCCACTCAGCCCTGGGTAAGTGCACTGAGCTATACCACCCAGGCCCGCAAACATATCTTTTCACTCCTGACCTGTTAAAGGCGTCATGAGCGTGGACCAGAACCGCACTGTTGGCAAAGACGTGGAAGAGCCAGTCCTAATGTGGTGATTTCCTGGTGCTGCGCTGTGAAAAGAATTTGCTTCCTTCTCGATTTCTTCAATTTTTGCATATTTATCACACTTAAATGTTTTAGATCGTCCAAATAATTTTAATATTTGGCAAAGATGACCTGAGTAAACACAAAATGCAGAATTTAAATGATGATTTCATTTATTCAGCGAAAAAATTATCTAACCCTACCTGGCTCTATGCAAAAATGTAATTGCCCCCTTAATGACTAAGTCAGCCAATTTAACTAGTTTAATTGATAATTGGGTTCAATTACAATAGCTGCACCCAGGCATGATTACCGTCAATTGAATCTAAAGATCCCTTAAATAGGACCTGTCTGGCAATTTGAAGTAAGAAAAATACAGCACATGATGGGTGCATCTCAAAGCATAGGCTGCATCCTTCGAAGGCTGCATTTTTAAGGGCCGTCACTAAATTCCATCTGTCAACCTGACTTTTAGGGTTAGAGATAAGGTTAGATTTTAGGTTAGGGTTAGGTTTGGGGCTAGGTTTAGGGTTAGGGGTTAGAGTTAAGGTTGGGGTTGGGGAAACCAGAGATGACTCGCTTAAACCAAAGCTGTTTAACAGAAATGAAATGATGTCATGTCAGTTTGGTGGATGGAATTAAATGACGACCCCCAAAAATGCAGCCTTCGAAGGATGCAGCCTCCGCTTTGAGATGCAACCCAAGTGGCAATATAAAGAAATTCATGGAAACAAAGTTGTTGACTACGGGTTTGGAAAGACCTAAAAAAAAATATGGGTCTGGAAAGGGTTAAAAAACATTTCTAAGGCTCTGAGATTCCAGTGAATCAGGATGAGAGCCATTATCTGCAAACATAGAAAACTTGGTGCCATGGTGAACGTTCCCAGGAGTGGCTGACCCACCTAAATTCCTCCGAGAGCATATCAAAGACTCATCTAGGAGGTCACAAAAGAACCCAGGCAAATATCTAAAGAACAGCAGGCCTCACTCGCCTCAGTTAAGGTCAATGTTCATGATTACACTGTAAAAAAAGAACCGGGCAAAAACTGCATCCATGGGAGAGCTACCAAGTGAAAAGCTCTGCTCACCAAAAAGGACATAAAAGCTTGTCTCACGTTTCCCATAAAATATCTTGATGACCCCGAGACTTTTGGATCCTGTGAACCCATGAGTCAAAAGTGATTTTTTTTTTGGAAAACACGGGTTCTGTCACATCTGGCATAAAGCTAACACAGCACTCCACAGTAAAAACATCATACAAACACTACAAATATTATGGTAATAGTGTGATGGTCTGGGGTTGCTTTCCTGCATCAGGATGATGTACCATAATTGAATCTACTCTCTACCAGAAAATCCTGAAGGAAAATGGTGCGTGACCTAAAGCTCAAGCACAGTTGGGTTATGCAGCAGGACAATGATTCAAATTACACAAGCAAGTCCACCTCTGAATGGCTGAAAATATAAAAAAATGATGGTCTTGGAGTGGTTTAGTCTAAGTGCTGACTTGAATTCAGTTGAGATGTTGTGGGATGACCTTAAACAGGCAGTTCATGCTCGAAACCCCCCCCCAGTGTGGCTGAATTAAAACAATTCGGCAAAAAAAAGACTACACCAAAATTCCTCCACAACTATGTAAAAGTTATTGTGAATGTTTGATTGCAGTTGTTGTCACCAAGGGTGGCATAACAAGTCATTTGGTTTAGGGGGCCAGTATTTTCACATGGATGATATAAATTTAGTATAACTCTTTTCCTTCAATAAATGAAATTATTGTTTAAAACCTGCATTTTGTGTTTACTCACATTGCTTTTGTCTTATATTAAAATTAGTTGGTCTGAAAGATTTAAATAATTCAAAAAAGCAAAAGATGAAATTGGGAAGGGAGCAAATACTTTTTCACAGCACTGTATACCCTCAAGGCCCATCATTGGAAGTTTGCCACATTTATTTTTCAGACACTGTGCAACTTTAAACAAAGTCCAAGGTGTGAAATTTGATGCATTGGATCAGATTATCCCAAAAGCTCAGTTTCATCCGCAGTCCTTGGGGAAGGATTACAATAAAGCATATCACTAGATAAAGACCACAGGACAAATGGAACCTCAACAAGACAAAACAGTGACATATGGCCTCACCTGAACACTTCTGATAATGGCTGGGAATTCAAATGGATTGCCGGCAAAACATGATGGAAAAAAATGGTTGTAAAGATAGAAACAATGGTGATGTTCGAAAGTTTGCAGTTGTCCTTTTTTCCGTAGTGTAACTTGAGCAGAAGATTTATGTAAATAGCTGCAATTTTATTATGACAGTGGGGAGGGAAACACTGATATTACCAAGATATCACTAATAATCCACAGAGAAAGATCAACGATATTTAAATGATTTTGTATCATCACAAGTCATTCATTTTTTTTTTAAATTTCTATTAAGGAGTCAGCAAGATTTGGAGTATTGAATTAAAAGATTCAAAATGCTTATTACTTGTAAAATCAGGTTTTATGGCTTTGGCTTTAGCCAGCAGGAAATGTCTGGAAAGTTCTTTGCTTTGGGGTTGTTTACAGTACTGCTAAAATAGCTAAACTGCCGTCAGGCACACCTTATGGGATCATGGGTATATTTTCTGTTGTTGGTGGAGTTGAATCCTGTCATTCTGCCTTATGTGGCTTCCTGGTGTCAGCATAGAAATCAAACATGGAGGATGAAGGGCAGTCTACGGAGACAGTGCTAAAAGCACATTTCCTCCTCAGTTCTTGAGCAGACATTCAACTGTGAAGTCGATTGGTCTTGTCAGCTTGACGTGCATAAATACCAATATATTTATGCAGCGCTTGTGAATGTTTTGGTTTCATGAATACTTATAGAACTTCATTTATGAAAAGGTTGGGATAGCATGGAATATGCAACAAAAAAAGAAAACTGCGATTTGTAAACCATGATTGTTCTGCATTAAACTGAAAACAGCACAAGGCAATATATTCATGTTTAAACTCATAAACTTTTTTTTTTTTTTTAATAAACGCTCATTCTAAATTTGATTCCAGCAGCATGTTAAAAAAAAAGTATGGACAGGGAAAATTTAAGACAGGTATACAGGTGACACGTTCATGCTTGGATATAAATGAAGTATCTACAAAAGGCTCAGTTGTTTACAGACAACAAGTGGTTGAGGCTCACAATTTTGCAAAAACTACGTGCTTATATAATCTAACAGTTTAAAAGAAATTTCTCTGCCCTCTTTTTTTAGCCGAGCAGCTGTCACAGGTTTCAGCATAAGTTCATACAACATGCCATCATGGCCGCTGTCATCTGGAAAAGCCACCACCTTCTTTCCCAGGAAAAGCAGTGACTTAAGCATCAGTTCTGAACATGCCTGCTGCATTTGAATCTTGACAGGAAGCATCAGATAAAAGGGCATTAATTTGAGTGTTTTTCAGTACAGAGAGTTTTTGAATGGCATCACAGGGAAGCTAAGCCTCTCATGCTCATTGAATTTTTCTGTGGCCTTCTGCCAGTTTGTGAAGTCTTGCTTAACAGAACTGCTGTCTATTTTAATTAATTAAATCTTTCTCCATGGGTCTGACACAATTAAAAGAGAAAATGTGATTACCATCCTCAATATAATGTGGCCATTTCCAACTGTTGAAACAGCTTGCAGTGAATGAACGAATAAACATTTGATTTCTAAATGTCTTTCCTAGAAAAACTGATGCCTGTTGGTTGATGCAGCATGGGTGCCTCTGAAATGTTTACACTCTGTCCCGCGAAATAAGCTTGAATTGCGGGCACACACCTCACAATCATCAAACCCTGGAGAAGGTTTGATGGTAATTTCAGAGGAGCTCTAACTGTGCTGTGAGTCGTCTACCTCCGTCAATTCCCAGAATACTCTTTTGTTTTGTTGAGACTTTAGTTTTGCACCATTTTAACAGGTGATCAGCTGGCTACATCGATGATGATAAGATCACAAGTGAATAGCTACGTGAATAGTTACTTTACCTTACTAGCGGAAGCACATAGCTGACAGGAATATTGCTCTCATTAATGGCTTACAGTTGCAGTCATCAGTGTTTCAATTGAACCATAATGAGTTTTCATTAATTTCATTCAATTTATTAATTTGGAACATTTTTTGATGCAACAGTGCCAACAGTAGGTGCTGCAGCACCCTCAGCATGCCAACTTCCCACAGTGATGGCTGGGAAGCAATATTGGTCCACCCTTTTTTCATAATTTCTTCAATTCATTCATATTAGAGGGTTTAGTTTGAGAATGAACAGTGCGTTTAAGGTCCTGCAACAACACCTCAATAGATTTTAAGCCAAGACTGACTAGTCTCTCAAATCTTAATTTTTGATCTTTTTGATACACATCTTTACAAAGTGGACTTCCTCTTGTGCCTCCAACTGCAGCGTTGCTGCAGAACCAAATTATGCTTGAGCCTCAGATCATGGACTGACATTCTCAGGATTTTCTAGTGGAGTACACAATTTTCTTTAATTATCACAAAATTACCCCAGCCAGGAGGCAACAAAGCATCACTACACCATCACACTACTGCTTTGCTTGACCGTTGGTAAGATGTTTATACTGTGAAATGCTGTGTTAGCTTTATTCCTGATGTAACAGGACCCATATCCTTTAGAAAGTACTACTTTTGATTAATCAGTCCACAAAAAATATTGCAGATGGCCTGGAGGACATCAAAGTGTTTTTTGGCAACTGTGAGACAAGCCTACATATTCCTCTAGGTTTGCACTGGTTTTGCCCTTTTCCCATTTTGCCATTTTTGATCACTCTTTCAAGTGAATCATGAACATTGACTTTATGGCTTTCACTGTGGTTTGCTAGATACTCAGAGCCTTAGAAATAGTATCATAGCCCTTTCCTGACATACAGTACCAGTCAAAAGTTTGGACACACTTTGCTAATGTCACAGCACTCTGTTTTTAGAGAAATTTAACCAGCTCAACTTTTCTATATAATCTCAAATGGAATCTGGTAAGAGGTAACAGTCAGAAGTTAAAAGAGAATAATTTACTTTTTTGAATAGTGTCCAAAATGTAAGAATTCTCAAAGAAGCCATATTTTGCAAAGTAAGCAGACAAACAAGCTCTTTCTATTTTCCGACAGCCAAATTAAAGACAAGCTGTTTTGGAATTTATTGGGCAAAAAAAAAAGTTGATGAAAAGCAAACCACAAGTGCAGCACATCTTTGGGAACTTAGATGGCCGCTCAGCAGCAAACTCATTATAGCCATATAACTGCGCTAGTAAAAAAAAAATTGAGTTTGCCTGCAATTATGACAGCAAGTGCTGGTCAGTTTGATGGATTTAAGAATTAGATCTTTTTTTTTTTTTTTTGCAAAACAAACGGTGCTAATTTCATTATTTAACATGTCTTGTAAGAAAAAATGTGGGTATGTCCAAACATTTGACTGGTACTGTAAACAACTTGACTGTTGTTTCAACAACTTTCTTTCTCATGTTGTATTTATGTACTATTTAGACTTAATAGTGCTGGCAATAGGCAATCCTGGGTGAGTATGGTCTGCCTTAAAACCCAACATCAACATTAACTAAATTCAACTAAAAATTGGCTGATTGAATAACAAAGAGGGCTCTTCCTTTATTGGCCTGTTTATGTCAGAAATGCATTCTTTCTGTAAATTGCTTAAAACAGTATTTTGTATTTACTTGGGTTTTCTTTCTTTCATATTTAATTTTGTTTGAAGATTTGAAAAAAAATGCAAAAATAAAAACAATTAAAGCTGCAAGCAGCATTGAAAGGGCCCTCGCACCCCTCGTGCACGTTGGGGTGGTGGTGGGATGTTGACGGGTGCATATGTCCATTCACAGCCATTGAACACTGCTAGACTGTGCACAATGTGTTTTCCTGAGTGGAGTGCAAACACTATTCCTGAAATCAATAAGTGGAGTACGTTAAGGTATGACACCTGTTCATGAAAAAAAAGTTGAAATTTTAATTCAAAATAATGCACTTACTGTTGGGTTCGGGTCATGGTACTGTATAATTTTTTTGGAAGTCTTGGCAAGTTTCATGTCTCCACCAAATTTTGTTCATGTATGTGAACTGAACCATGAGAACTGTTTTGTTGAAATTTTCTGGAGGGCGCTATGATGCTATTTTGACATGACTGTGTGCAAAACTTATACCATAGTAATCGTAATAACGGGCTCCAAGAGTGTGTTGATTTTTCTAAGTTTTCAAGCATGTTGAGACCCTCAAAAGGGCAATTCTTTTGAAAAAATGATTGGGGGCGCTATAGAGCCATTGTGCCACATTAAGTGCCAATTCGTGTAACATATTGAAGACAATAAGAGACTTACAATTTGTGCAATGTTTTGCAAGTTTTGGAGTATTCTAAGGCCTTCAAACTTGTGTTTGTAAAATTTGGAAAAACGCAGAAAATGGCTCATAGCTCACTTCCTGTTTGGTCAAAAAATTTCAAAAAAAACTACCATAACCTGGCAAGCCAAATGCAATGATCACACCAAATTTCATGAACATTCAAACACTTTTATCTTAACATGGCCGTGGCTAGAGAGCGCTGTGGAGCCACCTGACCACACCCAATCTAATATCAGCATATATTTATACTTGGCAGGAGACTGTTATCAAGCCTGTAAAGTTTTGGGCAAATCTCTCAAAGTATGTGGGAGTAAAACCAACTTCCTCTTTCATGGCGAAACATCGAAATTCGCCGCAACGCCACGGATAGATCGTTCGATGAATCCAAGAAAGCTTCAGAATTTAACATCAACAAGGCCTTTAGATGTCATAGGCCAAATTTTAAGTTGATTGGATAAAATCTCTAGGAGGAGTTTGTTAAAGTACAACACCTGTTCATTGCAAAAAATCAAAAAAAGTTGCAATTTCAATAAAAAATGGCAGACTTCCTGTTGAATTAAGATCATGGCACCAAGAGACTGTTTTTTAGGTCTCGGCATAATCCACATGTACACAGAATTTCTTACATGTATGTTCAACGGGCTGCGAGGGCTGCTTCATTGAAATTTTCTAGGGGGCGCTATAATGCCATTTTGCCTCGCCCATCTGTAAACCCTCTATAATTATAGATCGTATGAACAACTTAATAAGTGTGCAAAATTTTGTGAGTTTTCAAGCCTGCTGAGGCCCTAAAAAATACAATTATGTATTGGGGGGCGCTATAGAGCCACCATGTCACACTCTGCCAAATTGGATATCAAATCGAAGAGCTTCATATTTTTAACCTTTGAGCAAAGTTTGGCGAGTTTTCAAGTATGATAAGGCCCTCAAAAATGTGTTTGTAAAATCTGGAAAAAAGCAGGAAATGGCTCATAGCTCACTTCCTGTGGGGCAAAAAAAATTCAAAAAAATGGACAAAAAACTTCATTATGATTACTATAGCCACACCAAATTTTGTGAGAATCCAAGCAACTGAGTTCCAAAATGGCCGCGTGTTTGGTGGCGCTATAGAGCCACCGGGGCATGCCCAAGCTCAAGAATACCAATAGTTTGTCATTTTTCCGCACGCCTGACGTATAAGCAAATTTTTGTGAGTTTTCGTGCATGGCAAAACCCTCAAAAAATGCGTTCTCGCAGCAGAATAATAATAATAATAATAATAATAATAATTTAGAAGAAGAAGAAGGAAGAAGAAGAAGAAGAAGAATAAAAATCCCTTCAAAACCATAGGTTCCTCGCACCTTCGGTCGGTGCTTGGGCCCTAATAAAAATAAGGGTCAAGTACTTAATCGGGACACTGCATATAAGAGGTGATAGAAGGTGTGTATCTCATTGCCTCAACACTACTATACCGATTTTTTTGCAGTGAAGGTGCTTCGTGACCACTATCTACTTTGGCAACAAACCAAAAGCCACTTTATTTTTGTATGGCACCATCAGAAGAAACTTTTGAATGTTGTAATTTACTCACAGTGTTTTCTTTTTCAATAACCTGATCAATTTTGCATGGTGATAGGTCTGTTATCAGCTTTATCACGAGAAGCTCCATCTGTCTGAAGAATGCTTGTCTCAGCTGAGCACTTTGATCAAGTTTTAATTAGAACTCCGTTATTTTGGAAACAGAGGTTCCAGCTCTCTGAAAAGGACATAAAAATGTTTCATCAGTAACAAGCAGGTCTTGAACAGGGACCGAATTTCCAAAACAAATGCTTACATTTCTGATTAAATATCTTTTGCAGAATTCTAATTGCCATTGATTTGTCTTTTAATTTATATCTTGCTTTTTACCCACTTTAATTATGCCTTGATTAGCCAGAGCAGCTTCCCCTCACTGATTACAAAGGATCATTGTCTGAGGAGAGGAGTCATCTGGAATACAAATGAAGCCAGTATTTCACTACACTGAAAAATCCAGCAGACTCGCTGGGACTCAAAACTGGTATGTGCTGTGTATTTGATACTTTCAGCTGATGATATCTGGTCTATTATCTCTGTGTTTCAGGTAAAAATATGTCCCTTGCTGAACATAGCTAGCCTGCTTCAAATCAGGATACAGTGCCCTCACTAACATTGGTACCGCTTGATAAATTTGAACAAAAGTGGTCATGAATTAATGCCTTTTTTTAACTTAAGATATTAACTTCTACATATTAATAGAAATATACAATTTAATTGAAGAACAGTTATTGACAGAAAAAAAATAATTATCACCATGGCACAAATATTTTTCTCTACAACATGTCTGCCACAATTATTGGATCACTTTCATTAAATTTCATTTTCGGATGAGACGTTAAACCGAGGTCCTGATTCACTTAGGTCATTAAAAATCCTATGACACTCTTCGATAAAAGTAAGGGGTTCCCTGGTGTCATGGCTAAATTCTCAACCTGGCTCTCTCAACCTACCACCTAATCACCCCCTGATCTAATTGGCTGTGCAACTTGTCCTCTCACTCTCCACCTCAACCCCCCAGGGCTCCCTTGAAAAGGAGATTTCAATCTCAACGGGACTTCCCTGGTTAAGTTAAAGTTAAATAAATAAATTGTTATGACTTGAAAATCACAACAAAGAAAACCAGCAATGACAACTTAAACAAATTTATTCTTCACTGATTAGGTCCAAAAATTTCTATAAATAATCCACTCTTATAATAACACTCTAATGCCACTATGTAACTCTGATGGCAAAACAAAAACTCTCTCTACTGAACAAAATCACAGCATTTATATAGACTAGGAACATTCTGGAAAGATCTACAGGAGTCCTGGGTGATCCGGCCCCCTCCAGGCAAGAAGAAGCCAGAAACTTCTAGAAAGCACTAGTCTATTTCATCACAAAGAAGTGGTATTGCATCAGATCATGTTTTTCTACAGACATACCACCAGAGGGTGCTAAATGATGAACAAAATTAACAAATAGCTGACAAATAGGCAGCACAAATAGTATGTAACAAATCTCCATTTACAAATGATATACAGTACTTTACATAAAATACTCATACATCAAATAACAAAATAAATAAATATTTTGTGCAGCCTCCCTTTACTGAGGATAACAGCTCTGAGTTTTCTCTGATTGTGCATAATGAAGTTGGAGAAGACATGGCAAGATATCTGAGACCATTTCTCCTTGCAGAATCTCTCCGGATTTTTCTAATTTTCAGGTCCACATTAATGGACTCCCATCTTCAGCTTGTTCCACAGGTTTTCAGTTGGATCTAACTCAGAAAACTGGGAAGGCCATGGCAAAACCTTGATTTTGCGGCAAGAGAATTGTTGTATTGATTTTGATGCATCCTTTTGATCATCGTCCTTTTGAAAGATCCAATCACGACTCATTTTATGCTTTCTGGTCGAGACATGTTGGTGGGACTTGATGATCATGATACCTAACAAGTTGTCCTGGACTTTTTGAAGAAAATTAGCCCCACAACTTCAAAGATCCATCACCACCATACTTCACAGTAAACCCTTTCATTACCATTGTCGCATTTCCGCGACAGCGCCGATCCCGCATCACTTACCATTGTTGCTATTTTGCGCCTAGAGAAAGTCCCTCACAAAAACGGTCAAAGCTCCGCAACAAAACACCCCTTTGGGAGAGTGTGGTATCGCACAACACGTCAGTGATGTCATCAGGCTTCCTGTAGTTCCCAATCCTCCGGTTATGCACAGTCCCTTGCTGACTTCACCGCCATTGCAGGCAGTGCGTGCTGCAGCACGTGTATCTCCGTTTGTACACAAATGCACGTGAATCTCCATTTGTACAGAAATGCGCGTGTATCTCTGTTTGTACATAAATCCCATGGATAAGAAATCTTCTTGTCTTGACGAACCGAAATACGGTTTTTATCCTCATTTTCTGTTTTTACTTTTGGAAAAATTAAGCAAAGGTATGTGTCAATGGAAAGGTAAATGTATTTTGAACATGTTTTCTGTACACAAAATTGTCCATTTCTGGCATTTTTAGTTCAAAAAAAGGGGTGAAAATCCACATGCAATATCATGCTGTGATAGCACGAAAATTTATGGTAAGCAAGGGTTGTCTTATTCCCAGTAAGCGGTAATGGAAGGGTTAACATGGACTTCTTAACAGAATGGCTAACTTTTACACCAAACCCACTTCTGGTTTTTATTCTCAAAAAGCTCTATTCTAGCCCAATCTGACCAAAGAACCCATTCTCCTTGTACGTAGGTTCTTGCACAATCAGACAAGCTGTAGGTGCATGAGTTTGTTTTATGATGACAACAGACTTTTTTTTTTTAAATCTTCCCTAATGTTTTTTAGTCATCGAGATAGCATCTAGTCATTGTTTTAGAGATTTCTTACCCCAAGACATAATAAATATTTGCAAATTTGCGACTGTAATCCTCCACTAACTTCAACCATTCTCCTCACAAACCATGCATTCAAAGGAGGCACAAATCCTCTTTGAGCATAAAAAGACTTATGCTTCTTAATTATTGTTTGTCAGATTAAATGGATATTTTCATCCTTTTGCTATTTTCTTAAAGCCATTTTCACATTTTCGAAGCTCAACAACTTACTGTAGGGCATCATCACTGTAATCTTTTTATTTACTATGATGATGGATGACTATGGGAAATTAGCTTATTTATGACCTCAAATTTATACCTGTGGGAAACAGAAAGCCACAGGTGAGCATTTAATTCTCCTTAATTAATATGGTATACTTAAAAGTAAAATATGACTAAGTATATACTTCAATTAAATTTTTCTTAGAAGGTTTCTATTGGTGCAAACAATTGAAGCGCATGTTTTGGGGAAAAAATACGTACTGTATTTTTTGATGAGGATATTTTTCCTTCAATCATTCTCCGTAATTTCAAATGAGAATTTTGCAAATATTTTGAATGAAAAATTGGGAGGATTAACAGCAACAAAACTTTTTCTTACTGAGGGTGACAATATTAGTGGATGGCTATTGCTGGTCATTACTGGGCTGCGGGTGGCTGGTCACTACTGGTTAAAGCTAGTCAGAGAAGTGTTGAAAACACAGCTTAAAACAGTTTGATCTGTATAATGTTGTTTAGACTGTGTTTCCCTCTCAAAGTTAAGTCAAAAAAAAAAAAAAAATTAAAAGAATTTTTGAAATCCTAAAAATAAAATTTTTGGTAAGCATTCATATTTGTTTTGTGTGGAATGAAACATATCCAGCCATGCTGAAATTCAATTTGGCAGATGGTCCTGGATTCGAACAGTATTTTGTCAGGGCTGAGTGGAGCGACAGAGCCAGGCGCAGAAGCAGGAATGAGGAAACACTGAGCTTCATTATGCAAGTCAACAGTCCAGGGCCTGTCAGCGGCAAACAGGGCTAAGTAGAAAGGCAAAGCTACGCATTGTTGAGGAACAGGCAGGGGTCGAACAGCAGCGGTCAGGAACCGGTGGGGCAGGCAGAGTGCAGTCAGGAGTCTGGTTAGGAATGAGAGCTGAGGAGTCAGTGTGAGTGGGAATGGGGGCACAGAGGACAGCAAACTTTAGGCCTGGGGAGGCAAAGATGAGAGAAAGGGAAGCAGGACTGAGCCTGGAATAAGCGCTACGTTCACATTACAAGCCTCCTTGTTCCTTTCTGATTTTTTCTCAGATTATATTAGCCAGTTTTGATGGTTGACATTCATAATTACAAGTGACCTGTGTCTATCTGTAAAGTAAATGCATCTGCCCTCTGAAGCAGCAGTCATGCGCACATTAATACATTTCAACACGAGTCATCAACAACAAAAAAACGTCATATTTGCGAGAGCGCTTAAACCTGATTTAAACTGAGGAAATGGGCACAATTGGAGCAAATGTGTGGATGGGATTATGCCCTGGAGGAACATAATTGGCCAGTTCCTCAGTTGTACGTGATGCAGTCAAGAAGGGTAAAAAAGCCAGACGGTTAGCTTGTTCGGTTTGTAACAGCGCTCAGCGCATGCGTACAGTCAAAAAGCCACATTTATTCTGATTTGACAGTTCTCATTCATGTCTCATGGCCACGCCTTGGATTTGTATCTGATCTAGGACCACATATGAAAGCGGCTCAATTCTGATTGGAGGATTGGATATAAGATCGGATTTCTGTGTCCACACAGGCCTGAAAACATCAGAATTATGTCACATTAAGGCCAAAACAAAAATCAAATTTGAGTCACTTCAGCCTGGTAATGTGAACTTAGCACAGTAGATGAATACAATTTTGTTTGTGCATGTTACAATTCATGACCTTGATTGGGTTCGACAGTGGTTCTCCATGGTGGCAGGAGATATTCGTGTAATGTCATCTTGTTCAATCTCTAAGTAATCACATAAAATGTCAAGAGTTTTGCATTTGAATATAGAACCTGTTGCTGATAACTTTCAATATGAATCCCAAAGCTCTGTCACTGCCAGTGAAGCAAGCCATCATCAGCCTGAAAAAAACAAAATATACCGATCAGAGAGAGATGGCAAAAACCTGGAGGAAAGTCACAGTGGCATGAGAAAAACATGTAAACTCCACTCAGAAAGGCCCTGGCGTAGATTTGAACACTGAACCTTCCTGCTTCTCGAGGTGAAAGAACAATGGGGTGGCAAAATGAAAGCTGAAATGGGGGACAGCTTATGTATCATTGATATGATTGGGTATCTCACCTTCCCAACCTTTCCAATCATTTTTCTGCTGGTACTCTCACTGCTAGCCATCCTTACATGCCTTAGGGATGCAACCAATTGCCTCTCTTTGAAAAAAGGAGGCAATATCAATGCCACAGACATTTGCCTCGTGTTTGAGATATGTGGCAAACTCAAACCTCTGCTCACTTTTTTCATGCTTCCAGTTTCTGCGGTAATGATACTTAATTATTTCCAAGCCCTTCCCTTCATGTTGCTTTTTGGATGAAAAAAAAGGCTCCATTGTCAACAGAATAATGTTATCACACTGCATGGAGATCTTTCACCACCTGTCTCACCCCACTGAACATTCCCACCTTTTCACTGATTAACGTTACGCTGTTGTTATGGTTTTTGAATATAAAATCTTCACAGTTTTATGTTTAGCTCCTCACTGTTTTGGAATAATTTGCCTGAGGAATTTGCATTCTATGTCTCAGTTGCATAAAATTTGCACCAGTGCTTTTAGAATTATGTATCAAAAGTTCAACACTATTTTTTATATTCAACAAGGGAACATACTCAGGGCCTCTTACATTTTTAATCGCTGGGGTTAAATGCCTCTGCTAAATTAATGAGATGGAGTAACTCCTGAAAGATGCTCTTTTTGGTTGTTCAAACCCAGATTAGAACATTGCATTTTGCATGAATCTCTTTATGGTTTATTCTATGCATCATGCGCTCTGCTGCGGAAAATGATCTACTAGACCCTCAATAAAAATAAATAAATAAATAAATAAATAAATAAATAAGCGTGTTGTGAGGTAGAAATGAATTCATAGAGTTTAAGGCCCAACACTTCATGAAAGATTCAGAAGTCTATCAGCTAGTATGTAAATAGTTTAATACATAAAAAATCAAAGCTGTTTGCCAGCTCTTCTCACTCCGGTTGACTGTTTCTTCAAGGAACGTGTGAACAATCAGGCACGTGCATCAAAGACAATAAGCAATTTGACACATGTACTTGTCATCAGATGTATTACCCGATGACAAATATTGTCATCAGATGGATTAATAGCTTCCAGAAGGTAAACACTTCCATTTGAAAAAAAAAAGCTGAGAATTTTACTGAAATTAGCAACTGGTTAAAGGTTGAAATGAGATAATGTTACCTCTGACTTTTTCACTTAGAACTTAAAATCAGTATGTGAGATTATTTAAAAAAATTAATGACCTTATTGTCCAGTAGGCTTGAAACCGAAGGTTGAAAAACTAAAAATGGAGTACTCTCTGTTTACCACAGAGGCTCTTGTGACCAGAGGCCATTATTCTGGATGCAGAAAGGTGAGCGCATGTCAGTGGTCTTATTAATAAAACTTGGCACTGCTCCACAAAAAAGTTTGGGGTAGCAGGTACCGCACAATTTCGCCTTTATAAATGACCATCTTTTGGAAGGGAGTGTGCATGAACGAGCCTCAGACTCTTCCCCGCTACCTCCCACAATTACCTATAAATGGTCCATCTAAATTACCTCATCAATATACACCGATGAGCCAAAGCATTAAAACCACTCACAGATGCAGTGAATAATGTTTATAATCTCATAACAACGGCACTTGCCCAGGTCTGTAGACAGACCTTACACCGTAAGCGAACAGTCAGTTCTCATGTTCAACATAAGTGGGAACTGAACAACTTTGACAAGGACCAAATCGTTATGGCTCGACGAATGGGTCAGAGCATCTCTGAAGTGGCAATGCGTATCCCGTTAATTCTTGCACGAGACAAAGGCTGAGAAAAGATACCGAGATAAAATAAGAAAGGTAATTTTGTGGCGTGTCAGACTGGCAGTTCTGCTAACAGAAAAAAGAAAGTGCTCTTTGATGGCCTCGGCAGTGGTCAGCAGCCAATCACAGAGGCAAAGCACGTGAGGCAGTTCATTCTGATAAATTGTCAGGGGGGCCTGATTACATTATTCAGTTTATTCATTCATATATATGTCGCATGATTGACTGGCCCAGGTTATAAATGACATAACTCTGTAAAGGCATTTATTCAAACTTAACCGTTTTGAAATAAGGCTAAGTCATCTCTTCTCTCCTCTCTTCCCCACGGGTGTCATTAATTCCCACTTTCTCCAAAATGCCCCATGCGCATAGGTCAGAGTTTCTGTCAATATAAGTTAAGTTTCCTGTCAAGTTTTTCTTTTATTAATAGCAAATGTTGCCGGGGAAGATGCACACACATACACTCCGAAGCCCATTCTGTGCATTCGCAGCATTTATAAAAGAGACCCCTGGACATTTTTATAAGCATCCCAATGGCAAGTGAGTATATACTGTATACCTTGTACAGATTTTTAAAACATTTTTGTTTATCATGTCTCAACTGGTTATTTAAGTTGACTTTCTGGAAAAATGAATACATTAGTAGAGACATTAATGGGTTAATATAATTTATGTGGGAAATTGTTAAACTGTAAAAATGTAGCTATTATAGTTACATTCCACATACCTCCTTATGTGACCTTCCTCTTGATTCTTGGAATAATTTGTTGTGTGCAGTTGAATTGTGCCTGTGAATAAAGTAGCATAAAATTGAATTGCTTATTGTCATAATTGAAGAGTCCATGCTGCGTGCATGTATCACAGCCAAATCCTTAATTGCAAAGATATGCAAAACAATATCTCCTCAGAAACAGATGGGATTGTTTTTATAGTCATGAGAGCGCACACATTTTTGACCCCAAGCGGTAGATATTTCATTTGCTGGGTGCATGACGAACTCAGCTTACAGAGTGCTGCACAGCCATCAGTAAGCATCATTCCACAAATTTTGCTCACAGATAAACAATAATCCATTATTGAAAATGAAAGATTCTCTCCAGTTCCCCTCATCTTGTTTTCCTCTCTCTAAATCGCTGAGATGGGGAGGGATTAGTGCTGTCAGTACCTTGACCCGCAAGCGGAGATGTTTCGTCGAGTACGAGAAATTGGCGTAGTTAGCGGAATTGTTTGGTTTTGGACCAGATACCCGAAAATAACTCATTGGAAATTCAAGGCATTTTTTATTTTTTACAGTGAGAAATGCTTTTTTTCCTCCCAGAAAGATAAGAGTTGCAGCTTCCAGGGATTGCAAATAAAAAATTCTCAGAATACATGAGCTGGAGGTGTCTCTGTTCTTCTATTATTTAAAATTGGGCATCAAACGGATGTCTGGAAGACAGCAGAGGGCTGGTCTGATTTGATCCCCTTTCTATGGTGCTGTCCCCTCGGGGATGGCCGTGCTTTCATAAGGGGGCGGGGACTGATATGATTGATGAATTGCGGCAGAGACCTATGGGGTTGCAGGAGGCCTAGTATCTATCTCAAGCATACAACTCCTGCTGAGGCCTGATAATGCGACTAAAGGTCAGAGAATGTCAAACAGAGAAAAAAAAACAGAACCTTCTCTGGTCAATTTATCTGCTGGTGCTGGGGTGGCGAGCCTTTCGTCCCTGAGTGGGAAGGTGCCGCCGCTTCATGAACCGTGATATCCCTTTGCCCTGTCATGGGTGAATGACAGCAACGCCAAGAGGGTGGAAAAATGTGTGAGAACTTGTGAGAGAGAGAGAGAGAGAGAGAGAGAGAGAGAGACTGACTCATGGGTAACCAGTACATAATCTTTACTGTGTGCAGCATTGTAGTTTTCTGTGATATGTGGCATAAGACTGTCATGCCAAGGAGCATTTTTAAAGTAGCATTAGAGAGAGAATGACAGAAACAGCTGGAGGACATGAAATGGAAGAGAGAAAAAAATGTGGAAAGAGACAAAAAAGAAGACAGACTGACTGAAGGACAGTGAGACAGACAAACACAGGGAGTGAGAAGAGAGATGGATAAAGATAGAGATGGAGAGAAGAAGAGGGTGTGTGAGAGAGATGGACAGACAGACCGAGACAGACAGAGAGAGAAGAGGATGGCGTGAGGGTTAGTGAGGGACAGGGAGGACCTTGACGGAGCTCTAAACAGTGTAAGTCTGAACTTGTTATAGCCGCGCACCTCTTAGTTTGACCCATATGCTGCAGACAAGTGGATGTTCAAGGCACTGCCTGGCCCATTTAGGACATGCTCTTTTCTTCTCTGCAGAGGAGCTGTAAGTGAATCAATGGAGTCGATTCACTTGGATCGATTCAGGTCCTCATATTATGCGCAATGACATCACACTTCAAATCAAAATGGATGCACAGTGGAACATCATTGTTAGAATGACAAAGAGGAGCGCATCAGAAATTTTTCTGCTAACTTTGCTTTCCTGAAGCAGTTTTGAGTGAATAATCAATTTAATTTTATGCCCATAGAATAGAGTGAACACTCTGCAACCTTTATATGTGCGCACGCATATGTGTGTGTGTGTGTGCATGTGTGTGTGTATGCATGTGCGTGTGTGTGTGTGTGTGTGTATGTGTGTGTGTATGCATGTGTGTGTGTGTGTGTGTGTTTTTGCGACATAGTTGAGGCATCTGTGCTATTATGCAATTCGAATTGGATGGGGGGGGTGGGGGGGTGGGATTGTTAGGTAAAAGAGATGCCTGTGAGCACTGAGGCGTCTCATTAGGTATTTCCTGAGTTTTTAAGCATTTTAATATCATTTCATAATAAGGCAAGCAAGGCCCAATCTGCACAGCTCATTTGCATTCCAAACAAAAACACCCTTATTATACACTTAAACCACAAATGTGTCTGATGTTCTATTTGCGCTTTAAAATTTTCATTGAAGTGCATCTCCATATTAAAGGGCCACTTTGCAGTCGTTGTAGTCTCTTTCATAATGAGGTAAAATTTCAGGACTATTATGGCATTCAGCTGAATTTAAGGCCACGATGATTATGCATGGACTACATGCATGGACTAAGGTGAGTAAAAGTTTTCAAAGGATTTTGCTGACCGCTTGCAAAATGATTTAGTACTGTTTAGGGGATTTTCAAGATGCTTTACAGTCAGGTTTAGAACTAATGCAGTCCTTGATTAAGATGCATAATAATGTCTGTTGAAAACAGACATTTCAGGAATTTCAGATTTCTGCAGAATGTTGCACTTGATTAGTGATTCAGCGTAATCAACGGAACAGCAGTGTTCTTAATATTTTGCCACCCCTTCCCTCCAAAAAAAAGATGAGAACTCGATTCTGGCCCCCCCTGACATGATACCACCCACTCCACCAGGAAATGAACTGCCTTTTGGAGTCTAGGGCCAGATTTTCATTACAGTTAAAGACTGGAGACGGAGAAGGCCGTAGCACGACAATGATTTTTTTTCACAGAACCATTTCTGTTAAGATTGCTGTGCTTTTGAGGTCAATGTCATATAACAGAGCCAATTTCTGTCCTCAGCCTCCAGGCAGAGGCAAAAAGGTGTTAGTCAGAATGTCCTTGACTCTGTCAAATGCATTATTCCATTGATCTTAAAGGGACCCCCGGACCACAGGCAACAGAATAGCCCCACTAAATCAATGGTCCACTACAATATTTGGCAGAAAGCAGGAGACCTTCTCTTGTATCCTCCTCATCATCCTGTAGATGTCAGTCATATTCAGTCAGTGCAAACGGACGCAAGTGCCCTTCTGGCCTCACCAGACCATTCCTCCTGTCTCCTGTCTCCATTTTGGTTCCATCTCTATACCTAAGTTCCTATAGTGTTAGAAGTCAAGGTGCTGGAATTCACTGGTTTGTTCACAGTCAGCATTTTCTGTGGTAGGGAGGTGATGTATTATGATTGATTTTGAACCTGAGTGATCCCAAGACACAACTGAACAACCACAGTCTCTAGGTCCTCTGGCTTTTTGGTTTTATCATCAGCTTCTTAACTTAGTGTAGGGACACCAACACCTGCAATTTCTGTTGGGCAACATCTATTGGTATTACATTTTTTTCTTCTATCATTCTTCTAAATTAAACCACTCTTTAAATCTGCTCAACTGTGTTTAGCAGCATCAAGAGCATCAACATTATACACAGTTGAGTTTCATATCTGAGACACTCCCACTATCAGTGAATTTCTTCAATTATGTGGGATCTTTCCATTGAAGTTCAATTTCTCTTATTGTCTGGAACCTGTCTATTTTAAGTTGAAATTCTCAAATTTAGTTTTGGCAAGCTAGCAAGCTGAACTAATGTCCTCTTCAAGAAAAATTATGCATCTCTGTATCCCTGATAATATTTAACTCGTTTTCTCATGTCTTTACCCTGTCCTTCAGAACCTCACCATGCTCTCACCATTTGAACAGGGCTGAACAATTACATGGTTTAAATCTACTCTTGAATTATGTTGTTGTTTATTTGGCACTGATAACATTTACAGCCGATGCACAGTTGGCAGCACAAACTGCACTCCTCATTTTTGCTTAGTGGAGCAGCCCCTGACCTCAGTTTGACAGTGTCAGATAAAGCACAGAGATGCGCAGCTACAGTCTTGCAGTGCAGACATACTTTTTTACTGAGATTCTGCTACTCAAAAAAAGATAGCATTCGTAGTTTTCGGGTATAGACCAGCAGTAACACAACAATTATTCTCCATAGGAAATCCTGGATTTGAATGAACTCCTGATCTTGAACTCCTTCCTGATTGGAAATCACTTCAGAAGATGTTGCTTTTGAGTCAGAAAACTGGAAAGGCCTACAACTCATGCACTCCATTCGTTCCGTCCACCACTTCAACCCTATTGACCTAAGCCCCAAAGTGGCCGGACCACCGGCTTCCCGAACAATCATAAGCCATTCTGAGTTTATGCGCGGACAGTCAGCGTGGGCAGATTTAGCTTCTTCTCTGCTGCATCACTGGTGTGTGTGTAGGGGTGATGGTGGTGCATTGATTAAGTGTGCTTGACTTGAGATTGAAAGGTCGTGTGTTCTTGGGCAAACACACTCCACCCAGGTGTATAATTGGGTACCAGCAATATGGTCGGGCAAACCTGACTAACAGCTGAGGGGGGTGACCTGTGATGGACTAGCATCCCATGCAGGGGGAGTAGCAATACAGCAATACTCCTAGTCACTTAGTGTGAGGGAAACTGGGGTTAAGCGCAGGCCTGATGAGCCACTTGGGACAGACTTTGCCAACTAGTGTGAGTATTTGGCAAAAACATGCCAGTAGATATGGCCCTCTAATAATCTACCAGCTTTGTGTACAAATACAACATTTCGGTACAGATTTTCATATATGGCATGCACACATTAAAAAAAAAAAGTTTTCTTTTGAGCTGTATGGACATACACTGGGCCGCCACAACATGAAAACTACCAACCTAATATTGCATGGGTCCCCCTCAGCCATCAAAACAGCTCAGTCAAACTGTTGTCCACTTGAATTATCTAGATCCAGAGTGTCCCAGGTGAATAATTCCCAGAGCTTGTCTTTTTCCTATTGTGTGCCTTGGAGGCATCTCTTCTGCAGGTTAATAGGACGCACAGACCCCGCCGCTGCACATTATTTAAAAGAAAATGGGACTCACTGAACAAGCGACCTTCTTCAACTGCTCCAAGGTCCAGTTCTGATGTTCACGTGCGAATTTTAGGCCCTTTTGGTGGAGGATTGAGGATAGATTGGGCACTCCGACTGGTCTGCAGCGACAAAGAGCCATGTGCAGCAGGACGTGATGCGCTGTGTGTCGTGACAAATTCCTCAGGTACAGTGCTGTGAAAAAGTATTTGCCCCTTCCTGATTTCTTCTATGTTTGCATTTTTGTCACACTTAAATGTTTCAGATTATGAAACTAATTTTACTACTAGATGAAGATAACACAAAAGTAAACGTAAAATACAGTTTTCAAATTATGATTTCATTAATTATATGTAAAAACCTATCCAACTCTACCAGCCCCTATTTGAGAAAGTAATTGTCCCCGAATAGGGCAGATCCACAATGGAGTAAGGTTACGCACATAAGTTAGTCATGCCTTCTAATGTTAACATTAACGTAATGTCTTTAATATTTTGGCTCAGAGGGGTATATACATTATATCCCTCTGACCCCCAGCATAAAAAAATTTAGAGTATCTAGATTTAAAAAAAAAATTCTTTTTTTAGCAAATAAAATATATATTTTTAATGACATTTATTTTCAAAATGA
Organism: Gymnothorax javanicus; assembly: GCA_029692085.1. Lineage (NCBI taxonomy): Eukaryota > Metazoa > Chordata > Actinopteri > Anguilliformes > Muraenidae > Gymnothorax > Gymnothorax javanicus. The sequence goes on along the minus strand of CM056207.1, from coordinate 14,136,611 downwards.
AGTGTAATTTGATGAAATGTGTCTCATAGTATTTTTATTTCATCACAGATTTTTTTTTTTTTTTTTTTTTTTTAGAAATAGAGAATCCTGTGTCTTAAAGGTTACTAAATTCATTGCTGGGTTTTTAATCTAGCTGCATTTGTGTGTATCTCTGTGTCCTCACTCTTTAGTTCTCATGACAGCATTTCTTCAGCTTTGAGTTAGTATGTGTGTGTGCTCATACTTTTCAGAATCTTTCCAACAATGAGAAGTAGGCTAAATGGTCTCAATATCTAGAAAATTCTGCTGTAATGAAAATAAATTCAGAAAGAAAATCCATTATTTCCAAATGGAGAAAACTCAGAAATAATGGTGAATCTTCCCCATAGTGGTCGGCCTACCAAAATTTTTTTCGCAGGGTGCAATAAAGACTCATCCCCGATGTCACAAAATAACCCAGGTGAACATCTAAGGAAGGCATCTTTCAACTTCGATATTGACAATATCAAAAACACAACCATTAGAAAAGGAGTTGGCTAAAATGGAATCGACAGGAGAGTTACAAGGCAGAAACCACAGCTGAGCGAGAAGACTATGAAGCTGTGAACCACATTTGAAGAAATATAAATAAATAAATTAATGAATAAATGAAAAAAGACATAGATAAAGCCAAGCCTTTTTGAATGATGTTCAGTGGACTGAAAAGTTGAAAGTAGAAGTTTTTGGAAGGTAACCTAACATTCCACAGCAAGAACATCATACAGTCAAACATTATTTTGGCAGTTTGATGGCTTGGGAAATGCTTTGCTGTGAATTTCAGGAATTGAAAAAATAATGAATTCAGCTCTCCACCAGGAAATCCAGATGGTAAATGTCCGGTCATTGGTCCATGTTTCAAAAATAAAGTGTAATTGGGTTATGCAGCGAGTCAATGATCTGATGCATAGGAAGTCCACCTCTCAACAGAAGAAACACAGGGTGGCCTGCATGTAGCTGGACTTTATGTGGGCAGTTTGTACTCTAAAATGAGTAGATGAGTAGATGAGGCTGATTTTAAGCAATACTTCAAAGAAGAGTGGGCCAAGATCCCTTTACACTAATCTGCAGAACTGATTACCAACCATCAGACACATTTTATTGCAGCTGTTGCTGCAAAAGACAGCACAACCAATTACTTTTCACAAGCATTATGCCGATGTTGAATAACTGTTTTCCCTCAATAAATGAAATAATCATTTTAAAACTATTTCCAATCTCATGTTAACCTTTCCTTACATCAAATTTTGTATGAAGATATGAAACCATGGCAACTATGTGGTAACCACTGCGACACAGTTACACTTTAATTAAAATGCAAATGGCTGCCATTTCCAACACAATGCCAATGCATCTTTGAAAACAGTCACAATCCAAAAAATAAATATAGGAAATACATTCCACAGAAAAATGGATGTATGACCTGAAAATTTTAAACCTGCTCAGTCAGAAAAACCTTTTAGATTAGTGGATTAAGAATTCATGCATAAAATCAAAGCCAAGTCTCTGCCCTGGACACTGTGCTTTGTGCCCAATTAGCTGTTGGTAGAAGTTAGTTTTCAGGGCTTTCTGGCAGATTGCCATTAGGAGGTCAGGAGGCGTATTATAAAGAGCCACACAGTCCAAATAGCAAGGAAGTTGTAGTGGATGAATGGGTTACATGTAGGATTGCCATGCAGGTGAACATGGTTTGTGTCCAATGAGAGGCCATATGTTGACTTGCTACTCTTCCACTTAGTTGGCATTATTTTCAGTTTTATTTATAATTTTCAGTTTTCAGTCGCAGTTTGAGTTTTGACAACAAAACTATTTAGTTAGGTTTTGGGCAACAAAGCTACATGGTTCGGTTTAGGCAACACAATTAGTTCTTTAAGCACCAAGACTAATTGGTCAAGTTTGAGAAAAGATCATGGTTTGGGTTAAATAGCCCCTTCCACAATTTAAACCAAGGCTTTCTGGCAGAAAGCGCAGGAAGCAAACTTCTCCCATGTGCTCAAGCAATATCTGTTCTGACCTTTGACATTTCTTAGATTTTGCTTGTGCGCCAGCCGCCAAGAACTTCATGTACTGGCAAATGTACAGTAGTGTGCAGTGATGATTATACCCTTAACAAAATTAAAATAAATCAGAGACAAATACTGATGAAGCATTTATTCCATGTAATAATGATCATATAGATGAAAATAAATAAACAGATAACAATATGTAGTAAAAACAAAAATAATGTCTTTTTGAGAGAAAAAGTCAACATCTGTGGCCACCTTTTGCTTTGATTACAGCATTTAATCTATCAGGCATAGTTTTCACATATTTTTTTATTTCCTCACTCACTAAACCGTTCCATATGGTTTTAAATTCATTCCAAAGAGATTCTTCTGATTTTACAACAGATTTGCTCAATCAGATTAAAGTCTGGACTTTGAGTGGGCCCAGTCAAAACTTTTATGTCACCATATGTTTCTTTCCAACTGAGATAATTCTTGCACAACTTAAAAGTGTGCTCAACATCATTATCTTGTTGAAAATAAATCCCTGACCAATCAGTCTATTTCCAGCTGGTAAAGCGTGCCTCACAAGGATTCTGTGATACTTCTTTTGATCCATGATTCCGTCGATTTTTATGAGATCACCGACTCCTTTCGAGCAGACTGAACCCCAAACCATTACATTACCACCCCCATGTTTTACTGAATGGGTTAAACAGTCATTTTTGAAACGTTCTCCAACTCTAAGGTGCACATAAGTTCTGCGTTTGGGTGAGAAAATGTTGAATCTTGATTCACCGGTTCCAAGGACCTGTTCCAAGTCCATTGGTGTCCAATCCTTGAATTTCTTGGAAAACTCAAGTCTTTTTTTGATGTCACCAGCTCTTGGCAGCAACACAATCAATCAGACCATTTTCACACAGGCGTCTGGAAATAGTAGATCTTGATATTTTCATCTCTTCACTTCTGGTGCTATTAATATCATATTTACTTGTCATACACAGATAACGAACATTAGAGGCACTTAACTTTAGCATCTCTATTGCCATTAGTTTTCAGTGCATTGGTCTCTTTGAAATGCTTGATGGTGTTTCTTACAGTGCCATGGATGGTAGCATTTAATGTCTCCAGCATCACGTTAGGCCACAATGCAGCAACGAACAATCTCAGAGAGCTCCCTCCATTGTGCCATCATGTTTAACTCTGTGACACTGCTCAAAGTTCATGTCATCTTATACACTGGAACAACTGTCCATCATAGGTAATTTTGCAGAATAATGTCCTCCGGCTAAAGAGGAGAAAGACCACCCCTGCTGTTATCAGCGTTCAGTTCAAAAGCCAGTATCTCTGATGGTATGGGGATGCATTAGTGCTTATGGTGTGGGACACTTGCATGTTTTAAAAAGCACCATGAATGATGAAAGGTATATAAAGGTTTTAGAGCAACATATGCTCCCCTCCAGATGACATCTATTCCAGGGAAGGCCTTGTGTATTTCTGCAGGACAATGCAAAACCACATACTGCAGCTATTACAACAACATGGCTTCGTAGTAGAAGAGTCCGTGTGCTGAACTGGCCTGCCTGCAGTCATGATCTTTCACCGATTGAGAACATTTGGCGCATAATTAAAAGAAAAGTCCGTCAAAGGAGACCCAAAACTCTCCAGCAGCTGGAAGCCTGCAAGAGTGGGATCAAATTCCAATGGCTTAACTCAAGAAACTTGTCTCCTCAATGCCCAGACACCTCCACTCTGTGTTAAAAAGAAGAGGGGATGCACACCATGGTAAACAGGCCCCTGTCCAAGCTTTTTTGAGACCTGTAGCAGCCATCTAATTTGAAATGAGCTCATTTTGTGGATAAATTTGTAAGATTTGAAAGTCACTGCATTTTGATTTTATTCACAATTTACACTTTGTCCCAACTATTTCGGAATTGCAGTTGTACATTTCAATACATTTTCACCAAAAAATTATAGAGAAGTGGTATATTAGGACCCCATTTAGTAGAAAGTGGTGGTGTATAATCATCACTGCTCACTACTGTACATTGGCAGCAATGGTCAAAATGAATTGGAAATAAATAATTCTGAGATAAGAGATGATATTCTGAATGTATGATATCAACTTTGTGCTTGATAGGAGGGTGCTCCTGAAAATCACATTAGAAATGTGGAAAAAATCCTTATCTCACATAACAAAAATAATCAATAGGAATAGAGACATGATTGATTGTCATGCTGTGACTTACAGTGACATTTTCACATATTTTATGTCCTCTTTCTGCACAGGCGGAGACAAAGGCAGGAAATTATCAGGATTTCACTAGTAACGAACAAAGTCAGTCCAGCCATTTCTGTAGGTCAGGTGCACAGGACAAGGAATGATCTCATGAGTTTACAAGACTTTGTGCCAACTTCAGCAGTTAAATATTTAATCAGCTAAATAATATCTCGACCTGACATTTGTATAAGCACCAGCAGCAGACAGATACTGCGCAAGATGCTCAATCCAAACAAGCAGACAGAGAAGTCTACCAGTGCTGTAGGTAATACTTCATAAATAAATTTTGCAAAATAAATTTCTGCAAACTGTATTCTATATTTAAATCATGTAGAGAATTTCCATTTGGACAATATTCCCTTGGAGCAAGGGTCCCTCAGCCTGACTAAGAAAGGGCCAACGTGGTCGCAGGCTTCCATCCCAACCGTGCCACTGCACATCTGATACTGCCAATCAACTGCTGGAGTCTATGCTAAAGACCATGATAAGTAGAATCGGGTATCTAGGAAAAAAAAAAAAACCCATACCAGCCCTTTCTGGATAAGTTTAAGAAACTCCGCTCTGGAAAATGTAAGTGGCAATATCCATCATGTATGCAAAGGGTGCATAAATCATGGAGTTTTGATTAAGAGAAATAAAAGTTAACATATAATTACTATCTAAATCCTGGAATCCACATGTGCGGTGGTTTATATCTGCAGTCAAACCTGAATTCTGAATCTCTTAAAAGCACTACTACTAAAATACTAATTCAAAAGTAGTTGAAAATCATTATGCGTTTTCCCAGTATTTGCCAACTGTTTGAAAATTGCTCTCGCAGACACCACTTGCCCGTGTGACAATGTGAGAATTAAATCTCAAATGAAACCAATTTGGCATAAATCCTGAGAGGGTTTCATTGTATGCTTTTCAAATTTCAACTCGTATTATCAGAGACAATGCAGGAATTGGGGAGTGCTGCAATTATCTTTTTCCAGCCTATTTAAAAATGTACATAATTTTGTATTGCCTTTTTCAAATGAAATACTTTGCAATAACTATGAATTTGATGAAATTGGCTCACTCAGATGAGTTTTGCGTGCTTTCAGTTTTACACTGAAAGTACATTTATTAACATTTTCATTATTTCATTACATTTATTTGTTGCTAAACATCAGTTTTCTGTATATCTAGAGCAGGGGTCACCAACCCTGTTCCTGGAGAGCTACCATCCTCTAGGTTTCTGCCCCACCTCCTATTCAGCACACCTGATTCAACTAATTAGCTACTTAACAAGATCACGGGCTGGGCAATTAAGCAGCTAATTAGTGGAATCAGGTGTGCCGAATTGTAGATAGAGCAGAAACCTACAGGATGGTAGCCCTCCAGGAACAGGGTTGGTGACCCCTGATCTAGAGGGTAATGTTGCACAAGCCCGCTCAATTACATTTGCTAGTTTGCTAACTGTGACACCCCACTACCATCAGAGCTATATGTTCATGGCACCTAAAAGTCCATCTGACATGTCAAACATAAAGTTGATTTAATAAAATAAGCATAAAATATACACGACTACCTACAAAAACCAATTATAAGACAGAAAATGCAAATTATTAAAAGAAATTTAACTTACTGCAGTTTGGACTCTGGACTTTTGACTGCGCCGTTTTTGGTGGATGCAGAAAATTACATAATTGAAGAAACTACAATCAATCAAAACAGTTTGCAAAGTGTCGGTTTCTTTGGCAGTTGTGTAATTGACAATATTTTTCAGCAACTGTGGGGAAACATTGTGTTGCCTTGTCTTTATGTGTAGTAATACACAACAAGACAACGTTAGTCTGTAGAGCTTTCGCAATGATAATAAACCGCGACACACATGGATATAAGTGAATTGCATGAGAGACACGTGGAGTGGTCCCATCGAGCACAGTCCCTCCAGTAGTGCAGTGGGTGTGTAGCCCCCTGGCAGATATCGACGCTCAGGGGGTGAGACTGGGACTCAGTAAAAGCTTGGCTTGCCAGCTATGAAACGGCATACACAACACAGAAAAAAAAAAAAAGAAAGAACTGACCCAAATATGGCGGCAAAAAAAAATTGTGAAATGCCGAGTGAACAAACGTCATTCTAAAACAGAGGAAATCTGGGGTTGGCTTTCACTGAACAGTACAGGAGAAGATGGGGATGAATAGCGACACAGGAATGGAATGTTTTCTATCGGACAGATATGAGTCCTACCATCAATCAATGGAAATAACTTTACGTTTTGAGAAAATAATCCTTGATGTATGAACTACTGAATTTGATCTTAGAATTATTTTCTTCTGAACACACAAGACACGTCGCCGCAGTCTCAATCTAATTTAGCTAACAAGTAAGCTGATGGTGGGGAGCTGAAGGCTATATTGTCTGTACTGAGCAAATAAAGTTACATAGGTTAGCTGACGACAGCTAATATTACTGTCGGTGGTGACTTTCAAAATGTTTAATATGTGTCTACATGTTCAAACACACAAGTAAAATCGGGTAATACACTCCGTTCGGTATTCTGCGACCTCACAAAATCCAGTTATAAAATGCCAACCTGCTCATGTTCGGTGTCGCTGACACTGAACCACCACTGTTTACTTCCTCATTTACCTACTGCACTGTCAGCGAATGGCTCAAATAGATATGGCATAATTGTGTGGCTCAGAGCAATAACGGCATATGCCACAATTTTAGATAACATTGTTTTTTGCTGGAATCATACTCTTACTCCCTCTAGCTACATGCCCATGAAATACCTAAGCTATGTGGCTTACACCAAAGCCTCTATATTGTATGTTGTAAACCAGGCGCGTCGCTAGAACAGGGAATTGGGGGGCACAGACACGTCCCTTTATGACAAGAATTAGTCCTGGCAAGTTCTCAATCATTTTCCTTTATTGGCGCGTTTTCCAATTATCGTAACTGGTAACTGAAGACACGGTTTCTCTCGATATGCGATCTAACAGCAATGAAATCATGGGCTAAATTCAGTACAGAAAAATAATTTATGTACTAATAAGCCAATGCTTCGCGTTGATTGAACTGGTCTTTGTTCCAATGAAATATTGCCTTTCACTCTCGGTTTTGCGTGGGATGATAAAACAAAACGTGGCACTCGGCGGTTAAATAGGCTATAAAAAGCATGCGGCTCAAGCTATTTGCGCAGGTATGCAATTTTGAATAACATTGATTTAAATGAGCAAATACGCGTCCAGATGAATGATTGTCGTCTTACCTAATAGGGGAGAACAAGGAGCACCTGTTAAGTGTGGAGCGCTCTCGGAGTGAACCTTTTGTTAATCATGAAAATGACTGAGAACAGGTCAGGACTAATGACTGTTTTAAACGGATGTTTTGTGCAACCCAATTCTCTGTTCTTGTTCCGCAACTGTACTGAATTTAGCCCATCATCTAATCGCTGTTAGATCGCATATGGAGAGAAACCGTGTTTTCAGTTGCCAGTTACGATAATTGGAAAACGATCAGTAAAGGAAAATGATTGAGAACTAGCCAGGACTAATTCTTTTCATAAAGGGAAGTGTCTGTGCCCCCCAATTCCCTGTTCTAGCGACGCGCCTGTTGTAAACACTGTCAATGAGACTTTGTTACTGACTCCGAGCAATAATGGCTACAAGCCACGGTTTAAACTTTTCAACCAGTCAGATCACTCCTTAGTCCACAGTGCAAGATAGTAAACAAAATGGAACCCACGACTGAAATGGAGAAATCTAAGGCAAGAAAACATCTTCTTATTTCAGTATGTGATGTTTTTGTTGCTGTTAAATCATTCTTAGAGTTTAGTACTTTTTCGCAATTCTGATCATTGATTACTACCTCTAAAAAAAGATAGAGTCTTTAGTATTTGCAGAAATATGGCTGAATGTAATGTAATTAAAATGCATATGCATAAAAACTGATAGTTTGCACATTATATGAATGGTTCACAAAATTGGAAAAAGTCAAATGTCTCCAAAAGTTCCTACAGTGGCTAAGCCATTATTATTGCTCTGAGCCACACAAATTGTTCTACTTGGGCAAACTGGAGGCAATTCTTGACCACTTTCAAATTGATATTCAGATGGACAATCATCAGAAATGTCTTTACTGTGATCTCTGTGTCTCCATGACGACGTTGTCTCGACGCGTTCTGTCTGAATGGATAGAGTTCCATTATCTCTTTTCCCCAACTGACATCATAAGACATGGACGCTCAGTCGCCTGATTCACACAAGATCGTTAGCAAACAAGCTTTTCAGGCATTCAACCAAAAATTATGGCTTTTCCAAAGGTAATGATTTATTTGGTTGACAGGATATGAGAGCAAATGACCTGTAATTTTTTTTTTTTTATATAAATCCCACCCGAATCTGGAATGCCTAATTGGTGAGCTATGTACAAGGCTTGCTCGTATGCAACCCCTTGCTGCCAACTCAGGAGAGTGTAGACCAGGGGTCTCCAACCCTGTTCCTGGAGAGCTACCACCCTGAAGGTTATCATTCCAACCAGAGCAAACCACACCTGCTTTCCCATTTAGAGATCTTGACGAGCTGCTAATGAGCTGAATCAGGTGAGTTGAATTAGGGTTGGAGTAGAAACCTACAGGATGGTAGCTCTCCAGGAACAGGGTTGGAGACCCCTGGAGTAGACAGTTTGCGGCTCTCCTCCAAAGCACGCGCCTGTCAGCCACCGCTTCTTATACACTCATTGGTTGAATCTTTGTAAGTTCAGAACGAGGGCAGAGGATACTCGGACATGAACAGACTTAGAATCTTCCTGACGAGCGCCCATCTGGCCAACAGGAGGCGGTTGAGCAACGAACAAGGCAACTATTATTTTCCCTTCCCGGCAGTCCCTTCCCAATTTGCAACCCTGTAGCGCAATAGCCAATTGTGCACTACTCTGAAAAAGCTGCCGACCACTGCCGGCCGGTACGAAGCGGGATCGAACCCGCAACGTGATAGTCACTTCTGCTTCGCAACGCGATGCTTTACCAAGTGAGCTATCCGGCAGCCCATAATTTTCATTTTTAGAATAATATTGGACATCATTTTTTTGTGTCAGATGGACTTTAAATTCACTTGGGTCACTAGCCCTGCTGTCCAAACGAGCAGATTTTGCACTTACGAAAGCCTTGTACCCTTGTGCTCATGCCCCAGCCCTAGGACACCCACACTGCTAGAATCATTGCTCCACCCATGCTTGTAATTTACCATTACTTTGAGCAGTCAGGGCTGATTCAGGATGATTTCACAACAGGTCAGCAAATCTGTCACCTTCAGAGAATCTCTTGTAAAGCCAAATTGAATTGATATTACTAATGTCTGGTTTCAGAGATTGCACAGGAAAGTCTGTCAGTGGTTTCTAAATTTTGTAGTCCCCTCGAACACAAACTTAATCGCAATTCTGAAAATGAGGTCCTTTTGGTGCAGGTAGTCTCTCTGTCGGGTCAGTTCAGCAGCTGACCTGTGTGCAACATGTTTGGTGCTGGCTCATAACTACTGTGATGCAATTCAGATCTGGCTCTATAAGTCCATTTAAGCGTAAATGACTTCTTACAATAACAATTGTATTTGTATAATCGAAGGAAACTGAAAAAGCATTCTCAAACTCAGAAAACATGTACAGCCGTTTCTTGCTGAGTCACTGAGAAGCAATGCAAAACACAATCAATCACAACCTTCCTCAAGCAGAGGTTACACTGGCTGTATTGTCTGTATTTGGAGAGACAGGCAGGCAATTTCCCAAACTGTGACCAGCACATGCTGATCATGTGCTCCATTCTGTGAGCCCTAAAGTTACCTTAAGGCAGCAGTATTTTTGAAGCTCCATTTTCAAAGTCCCTTCCACAACCTTCAAAAAAGGCACTATCCAATGCCAATATTCTGAGCAGAGAGGTCTTGGCCCTTCCTATTTGGTAGATCACACAGAATATTTTGTACTAAACAACATAATATTAGCAAAGATCAACTTTAGAAAACTATTTTCATTTGTTAGATGAAAAAGTCATTAAAGACCCAGGTGATACTTTATCTCTCTGTTTGTTAATTACCTGGTATCTACTAAATAGATATGAGTTACGTATGTGTAATGACTGAACTTCTGAGGGCCACCAAGCACAATGAACAATTTTTATTTTTATTAAATACTTTCACAGTACTTACAAGTTTGTTATTCAGCACTTACCTCTGAAATCACAGAACTTACCGTATAATTACAGGACTAGCTGGTATTTATCAAGTAAACACTTGGCAATTAATAGCCTGTAAAATACAGTGTTGGCTACGCTGATACCACTAATTTGGAAAAGTAACTGTCCTGTTGAACGTTGACAGGTTAGCCATCAAGCAACATGCTGAGGACACACATCACTTGCCTATAAAGCTTTAATCTCTTTCCATTTCTCAAGACTCGGAAATCACATTCTGTCAAAGCAGGCACTTATTGCAAAAAAAAAAAAAAAAAAAACTTTATCATGTAGAGAAAGCATGCATACTTTGCTTTTAAAATTAAAACCATGATTTCCTCCAGGCACACATTTACTTGAATTTGTCATTTCCGTTGTGTGTACGAAGTCAAGTGGGTCGTAACCCCATCTTCTCAAGGTTAATTGACTTTCAAAAATAATTTCAAACTAATTTTTCATCCTTTATGCCTTGCAAGTATAGTTGATTGCTGTCAGCTACAGTGCGAGTAGACTCAATTAAATGTGACCAAAAAATCCCTCCAAATTCCTATGTGACTACAATGCTGAAAGGTTTGAGTGGAATTATATCAAAATGATTGAAATTCCTTGGGTTGGGGCCTCCAAGAGACTCACAGCTAAGATATTTGTCTGGGAGCCTTGTGGTCGAGTGTTTGAGCCTCAGCTACACAATTACTGGTTATGGCCTGAGGTCCACATTGGCAAGGCAGCAACTGACCCAGCCTAGTTAGGGATTATAGGGGTTAAGACAATTAAAATGCTATAGGCAGTATGCATCTTGCCACATTTGCCAAACAGCTCCCGGTTGTTTTCTGGGTTACATTCATGTAGCTGTCTAGTCCAAATGTGTGCTGATCAACAGCCACTATTCAGAGTGTATGTATTACCATATCAACAATGTGCCATGTTTCCAAGCAATGAGCAATTGTACAGGTCCGCAAACTGGGAAATGCTTGAAAAAAAATGTATTTGACAAAATTTTCTGTATTTGAGCCGTATAAATCTGTATATGTTGAAAAGGAGCATTTTACTCCAGCATTAAGATGCTCTCAGTCAAATCTCTTTTCTTTTTAACTCCTCCATCATTTTTGACAGTCAATTTTAGTTGTGTGTGTGCAGTGTGTGTGCAGTGTGTGCAGTTTCATTAATATTCTTTTTTTTACTCTGTTAAGTCATTGACCAGGAGAGATATCGAACAGTTGCAGGCTAAATTCAACTCAACATTGTTAAATACTGAACAATATCTGTTCTCATGATTTTGGGTTATAGTTTGCATTGGTTGTGGAGTAGAGCAAACATACTATAATTATAAGGCTTCATCTCCTATTACTCCAACTGCAGACACTAATTTTGCATCAAAAATGGAAGGGAATCATTAATGGCGTGATGCTCAAATTATTATTATTTTTTTTTACTTGCCAGGGAAAGTATTTGTACTCACATGAAAAAAAAAGGAAAAGGACACAATTAACTGAAAAATGAGGTATTGACTGTTGACACAATAATGTAATTTTGCTACTGTTAATTTTAAGATACTGTGTTCTTTTATTTAATAGATCGTATAATCAATAGCTTTGGGCTCCTGTTCAGCCTGTGTCATTTCTACAAAACTGAGCAGTCATGTAGCAAGCCAAACATTCATTTTAAAATAAGATTTTTGCACTTGGTCAAAACATTTTTTTTCAAGGTGCTTTTTTTCTATCATAAAGTGTATAAAGCACTATAGGAAACAGCTGCAGTGATGCTGTCTCCGAAGCATGAATAATATCCTTATAGAAGGGTGAAACATATACAATTCCTTCTATTCTCAAACTCATGCACAGCAGCTTGCTATTTCAGGTTTCCGTCGGCTCAGAGAGCAAATACAGTCTCAGCACAGCATGATACTACGGTGTGCAATTCATGATTTTCCGAATGAGTTGCATCAACAATAATCAATTATGGGACCAGCAGTGAGTTAAAGGGAATCGTTGATTTCATATTTCTTATCTGCAAACCAGAGATCGAGCGAGGATCCAGAGATATATCATCATATATCTCACTTAGCGGCTATTTCATTCAAAGCCCATACATTTTAGAGTGTTATATATTTTGTGACTTTGTTTCTTATGCATGCAGTCTTGCCATTTTAAGGGACCATGTTTTCTTGGCGACTCCCAAAGATTAGAATTTTGTTAATGAAGGTGCAGGGTCCTGCAGTGTGTAAATAGCTCTTTGGTAATTTACATTTCTGCTGTTTAACAGGGTGACTAAGTACTCAAGTCAATGACCCATAAGGAATTACCACCTCAGAGTACAACATATGTATCCAAAAGTCCTACTAAGACCTTTTCACGTTGAAGGCCCTTATACATTCTCATTAAACCAAAAATGTCAATACCACAGTCTAATACTAAATGGATGTAGCCAGCAGGGTGGGCAGATGTCCTTGCCAAAGCCTGACCCCTCAAAGTGTAGAACAGAAAAAAGCTCCCTTTATTTTCCAAATAATCAATATCATGAACATTTATACACGGATCATCGGGTTCAGTGTCCGGTCAGAGTAGGCCATTTTCACCCTTATTTAATTACAGAGATATTGATTGCTTTTATGGTAATGCTCATTTAAGAGATTAAGCTACCATCTGTTTAGTGTCTGAATAAAACTAACATTATGCACATAATTTATTGGTGTCCTGCTCCATTCTGATTGATGGTGACATAGCATATTGGAGCTGAGTTGCTAAGGCCGATTGTAGAGATATGTACACCCATGTGAAAAAGAAAGTTCTCCCTCTTTCAGTCCTGCTGTTTTAAAAATGGAGGGAAACTACCCCTCATGTTTTCAACTCCATTTGAATCTTGTTTTTCTAGCTTGAGCAGAGCAGCACCACAGGAAACGTGAGGACTTTGCCTCGATTCCATCGACACTCTGTTGGAATGTTTAATCATGTAACAATGCAACCTTTGCTTCCTGCCTTCACAAAAAATGCTATGTTCGACTTCACAGACCACCAAGTTAAATGCAACAAAATACAACATTGTTCTAAAGTTTGTAACCACCAAGGATGTAAAAAATTAGATGCTTTCAAAAGGCACTGCCACTTTTTTCATCATGATGCTGCTGAATTGAGCAAAATATAAGGCAAAGAGATTGAAGTACAATGTACAACACAAGGTGCAAATTATTCTCTGAGCCATTTACTACAGTGGCATTTATGGAATTCTATTTTGAATACAGATGGCAGAAACAAAATCACATTCCCTTAGAACTTGTTGTTTGACTCAAAGCGGGTAGATTTTGTTGTGTGGCATCAGTGCTAACTGCTGCAAAAATATGCTATTGGACTTCATCACTCCTTTTTTATCATTCAAAATACCTCAATCAGGCTTTTAGCAGTCAAAGAAAGGGTTTCATGGTCCAAATAATGTCCAAATGTCACAATCAGTTACTTAAAAAGATCATACAATGCATGATTAATAAGCAATGCCAATTATGCTATTGATTGTCTCTCTCGAGGAAAAAAAAATTACTGGCAAGCTATAAGTACAGGATGTAAAAAAAAATCATCATTATGTATAAGTTGTACTCATTCAGAATGGTTTCAGCGAGCTATTTCAGATGTGCACGGGCTCAGGGAATGATTGCAGTCCTGCCAAGGCATGATACTTCAGTGTCCAAATCATGAAAGGGCACAGTTAAAGGATACCGTTTGATACTTCATATCTACTAACTACAGTGCTTGTGAGCATCATCACAATATGTCAAACTTGCCAGCTATTTCATAAACGATCCATACATCTTACTTTTATTTTTCATATATTTGTTTACGTATAGCTGCACTTACTAAGTTATGCGATGGTTGTTCAGAGGCTTTGAATGCAATTGTGTGTACAAGACCAAAGGGTGTTTTGGCAGGTGAATGACTCAATGAACAGCTTGCATTTTCAACACATTTTTTATATTCTACCATGGGTATGTAATTGCTTATCGAAGATATACAATGTCAAGACTGCAACAGAGTCCAAAAAAGTTGCCACATTTGACGATGTAACATCACTAAGTATTTTAACCCATTAAGACCTCAGGCCCTGCCTGGAACAGCATTCTAGAACCACAGGCACTGTCTGAAAACAGCCTCCTAAAACCTTAAGGTTTTCTGAAAAAACTTGACAGAATTGTCAAAGTTGACCTAAACATTTATTTTCCTGCCTCTGTAGCAAATAAAAACATGAAATTGTAATGGCCGGTAGTATACGGAGGCCAAGCGCAACGACAGAGAGAAAGAGAGTAGCACGAACACAGTACAAACACAGAGAATAATATAGACCAAACGCAAGTACTCGCGCTTCCAAAGGACGTATAACAGTCCAAACCACGGAAGCAAAGCGAGATAGAAAAAGGGAGAAGAAACTCCAACAATTAGAAGATAGAAAGTCAAACAAAACCTGACTACAGATATCTTCGGCTATAGTGCGAAGCTAAAAACAGACACTCTAGCGAAGGAGGCGTGCTGGACAACCTGCTTATATAGATTCTGGGAAAGCGCCGCCCCAGCTCAATCAACCAGCTGGGTAAAGAATTCGATGGCCCAGGAATTCAATATCGTCCCGGGACGAGAGCCGCAAAGGAAAGTCCAAACAACATGCACACCTCACAAACCATGACAGAAATAAAAACTTGGGCATTCATCGGATGTTATTGCATTCGCCATGATGTTCATTAACATTTATACATTTTTAAAAAAATTAAAAAATTGAAAAATGAACGTAGGCATTCACACAGACAAGCATGTTGCTTATCATGAAAGCATATAAGGCAGATTTTAACTTGTCATGATTTATTATTATTATTATCCCCCCCCCATAAAGTGCGACAAGGGGATATTGGATTGGAGACCATCCGTGCATCCGTCTGTCCCTCTGGGCCACAATGGGGACAAGATTTCTCTGAAACTATAGTACCTAAATGCAGGAAATTTTGTATGCTTAATAAGCTACTCGTGATCTACGTTGAGTTCGAAAATGGATGCCAAAGCATATTTTTTTACTGAGTTATGGCCCTTGATTGTGACGGGGGATAGTGATGATACTTGTCTTATTATTATTATTATTATCATCAAAATTAGTAGTATTAGTGGGAGTATTGTCCTTCATAATTTCTTATCATCATCATCATCATCATCATCATTTATTACCATAATTATTATTATTATTATTACCTCCAGATCATACGTTGTAGAAAATCTGTCCCTTGACATTTCTTTCAGTTTTTATTTCTCTCTCTGTCCATTTACCGCTGGCCGGAGTTCCACTCCAACTTTGTTCCACATGTGAATTAGTCTCCGTCACAGTTCTCAACCACAAACACCGGTAATGGTGTTCCACTGTCAGACAGGTCAATCTTTACCCCTGGCTTGCGGCGATACTCGCTTTTACAACGTGGGTGACCATTTTCCAGTCATCATGAAATCCAGCAAACTTGTTAAATCCTCCTCCACCTCCTCCTCAGACAGGCTTGTTCACTGTGCCTCAGCTCGCGAGTCAACTAATCATAATCTGAGTTTGAATCTTCCAATTCATCGTTGTTTTTGTCAAAGTAACACAGCTTTGGAATTTTTTTTTAAATTACAATCTCATAATTAAATTTATCTCCCCAACATATATTTCACCGCATCGCAATGTATTTCATTGGTCACATTTCTTGGAAACAATTATATCATCATTATATCACCAACATTATATCATTATATCCGCATTTGAAGGGAGAAGCACGCAAATGATTCATTCGGTCTTAAAGGTAGAGGTACGTGAATGTCGCATCCGGTCTTAAAGGGTAATTATGCTCATTTAGGGTAAGGGCACTGAAGACACCAGTTGGTAAAGACAAGCTGGTAGAATTCCCCCCCATTCTTCTATTATGCTGGTCGTCAGCTGCACAATGTTATGGGCCCATTGTTGCCATAATCTTGCTTCATAATGAGCCATCTTACCAGAAGCAGATCAGGACTGTTGGCAGGCCAATCAAACACTCGCTTACGCAACCATGCACTTGTACTGAATGTGGTTTGGTGTCATCTTGGAAAATACGGGGATGTCCCTCGAACAGATGACGTCTCGATGGCAAGACATGTTGCTCTGTAACTTGTAAATATCTTTCTGCATTAATCGTGCCCTCACAAAAATGATAATCACCGATGCCACTTGCTCTGACATCCCCATACCATGACAGATGAAGGCTTTTGGACCAGAAGCTAATAACTGCTCAATGTTGTCCTCGCTCTCTTCCGTCCAGAGAACACATCAGCAGGTTTTTTTTTTTTTTCAAAGAGCACTTAAATATTGAGTCGTTGGACCAGAAAACACACTTCCACCATGCTAAGATCCATCTCAGAAGGCATTAAGCACAGAGAAGTAGGCAGCATGTTGATGAAATTGGTGAGCTTCAAACCGTCTTTGCTCTCCAGAGACAAGGCCTTTTTTTGAAGGCTACATTCATACTTTAATAAGATTAGCTCATCTGTTTCACTTCACCTTATTACTGAAACTTGTCACATCATGATTAGAATTTTCCATCATGTGCTAACTTTTTTTCTTCATTGGGGTTGTATATTTGCATTATTTTCCTTTGATTCACTCAGTTCTGAAAAATGGAATGGATCCTTGATACATGTATCAGACAGCTGATGATTCTAGGCAAATGGGGAAATTTCTGGAGAGCCATATTTCCACCTCCCCCAACTGAATTTTCCCATATGAAAAATTCGCCAACATCCCTTGGCACATGGTTCAGAATTTGTGTGACAGCATTCTACGGAGGATGAAGGCAGGACCGGCGCTAGACCTGAAAATTTGGGGGAAAATATCCATCCCTTTATTGACTACAATTAGGCTACAATGGGCTACATTCAGTTCAGAAAAATAATTTAATTATAATTAGGTCTATGCACTGGCACTCAGCAACGTAACTTTTTTTCTAGCGAGAGCGGCATTTCAGAACCCTTTTGCGAATGAAGGTAATTTCAGCGACAAGTACGCACACCTGTTTTTGCAGCACGGTCACGCAACTTGCTGTAAAAAATAGACAGCTGTCCAATTGGAAAATGTTAACGGACGAAACCACGTACTTGTCACCAGAATTACCTTCATTTGCTGAAGAGTTCTGAAATGCCGCTCTCGCTAGAAAAAAAGTTACGTCACTGAGTGCCAGTGCATAGACCTAATTATAATTAAATTATTTTTCTGAACTGAATGTAGCCCATTTGTCGCTGTTGGATCGCATAGGGGGAGAAGCCGTGTCTTCAATTGCCACTTGATTATTCTTAAATTGGAAAACGTGTTAATAAAGGAAAACCATTAAGAACAACCCAGGACTAATTGTTGCCAATAAAGGGATGGATTTTTGCCTAGGCAACTGTCTAGGCGAGCACCGGCCCTGGATGAAGGCAATTCAGGAGGTGATGCACGGCCTTACTCCCTGTCAGTTTCTGGCCTATTTCATCCTCAAATGTTGATGTAGAAAGCATTTATGGACATTTCTGCTCTGCACTGAATTATTTCTTTTTATTTATTTCTTAAACCATTAGAAGTACTAACAAAAAAAAATTTGACCAATACAGACAAAGGGTAGCAAGGAAACTGTCAAGCCCGCCCTGGCACCCAGTGATGATGATAGGGCACCAGGGCAAGGACTGAAGCTGAGGACTCAGATGCAGGGATGTGGAATTTATCAAATAATAAAGAGAGAACATAACAGAAACAAATACAAAACCTCCAGCAGAACTGAAGGGGAGTGCACTAAACAAAGAAGGGAACTGACTATGGCTACCTGTCCATGAGAGGAGAAACTAAGCTTTAAATAGAACAGGGAATCTTAATTAACTAAAAGGGAACAAGTGCAAACCACTTGTGACCTGAGTTAATTGAATAATTAACTAAGGGCAGGTAGCCAGGCAAATGAATGCCAAAGAGGAGGGGCATTCCAGACACATTACAGAAAATTTATTTTCCTTACTGAGAGGATCTACTCTATGTCTCTCCCTTTAGACACTGTCATCTGAAAAAAAATACAAAAATTGAAGTAAATCAAAGCTCACTATGAAATGACATGAAGTAAAGAACATTTGCTTAAGATCTCTAAAGCCTGTGAAAAGTAAATCTCACCAAGAGCGCAAAAGAGTGTAAACAACTAAAATATTTATTAACTTAAAATTTACAGAAAACTCACAACACAGACACTCACGCTTAACCCTTTGAGTACAATTATGGTGGTGGTGTTCCATTTTGAGGTGATTATGATACAAACTATGATTTATTGAGAACATACCTTAACAACAGAAAGGCAAGAATGATTTTGGAGACGCAGCTGACCAAAATTATTTCTGACTGAAATCATTCAATTTGAGGCAAATAGGTTTTTATCCTGTACATTACACTATAGTAGCTTATGGTAGAATTACAAATTTCATCCATATTTAAATGTTTTCTTTTTTTTCTGTATAATACACCATGTAATTCTGAAAATAAAAAATCCTTTCATTACACGCGGTAACAAAACTAAACACTGAAACAACCCATTTGCTTTGTATTTCTTCGCAAGATGTCATTTTATATTGCAGAATTTCCCTGTTTGAGAGTGGCAAATGAGGATCTTTGCATACACAAACAAATATGAAAAGGGTTAAGGCAAGAATAGAAAGACAAAGAAAAGTATAAAGCATTTTTCATAATTACAAACTATACAAATACTTCCTCCAACTGTTAAATACAGCAGCTTCGAACCAAAGAATATTGTATTCTAAGATCTTCATCTAATAATTTTCTTAATGTAGTTCCCACATTTTACACTTTATTTACAGACACACACTGTAAGATCAAAAACAAGTCCTGAAAAAATAATAATTACAGACAGAGATAAATAACCCAAAAATAAGCCAAAAAACAACAGAATTATCATTTCTGCATTTTGCTGGGACATCAACACATAAGCATCTGAAATTTCGATGGCAGATGTAAACAAGCTTCATAATGGTGAATAATAGCGCAGCCTTGTTGGGATAAATGGCTGGTTCTCGTGACTCATGTTATGTTATGAAACAGGATTGTAACCGTTTGCTGTCATGAAAAACTGCGTCGCGGAATTTCGCAGTGTTAAATTCATGCAGCGGTGAATAGGGCCACAGTGCTGGGTTTCAGTAGCAGAAATGGAATTGGTGCAGCCTGGAATAGCCACTGTGTTTCTTATGCCAATTAAGTATTGCATATATAAAAGCCGCTATAGCGATAAGCAGCAAAAGCTGGCCGGACATCAGTGAAAACCCAAATTCTCCCTAACAGACCTAAAAAATTTAAAAGTTGTGGGGCTGGAAAAAGGCCGAGTTGAAATTATTTGAAAAAGATATGGCATCTCCCGAGGAACGTAAAAAATATTGTCATTTATTGCAGACAACATTAACATGCTCTGAAAAGAAAATGGATTACAATAGACTGTCAAAAATGGTAGAAAGTCCGAAAGAGGATAAAAAACATAGGAATGCCAATCAGGAATACGCAAGGGCATCTAAACGCAAGTGGAAGCAGCCAATTGATGTCGTCCTCATGGCTTACCAGTATAAAATATGATTTTAACACCTCTTTAGTGGTCTGTGGGAAAATAAGGCAGAAATTAATATAAATGCATTTCATGAAATGTAATTGAATGACTAAGGTGTCCCTTCTTCCTGTCACGCACTGGATGATAACTGTGTCAAGTCGGTAATACGGAGCACCTTGGACTAGTAATGTTTCAATCTGAGCATGCTGCTAAATCTATATGCAGCCACAAATAATCATTATTTGAAAATCAAAATGCTGGAATATACCTAAACTGAAATAAGTTGTAGCAGCTACACTTTTAGAAGACAATATTTTGATAACAAGTTTTTAGATATTTTACAGTTTTCAAGGAGAGAAAATAGAGACAACTCTCTGAAGTTTGACATGTCATACCAATAGAGAGCATCACTTGTTTGGGTGGTCATGGAAACATTTTGCAAAATATAAGCCTCTGTGCCATGAATTCAGGAAAAAATCTTGGCACATTCCATTTTATCATGAGAAGAGCAGAAATTTTGCATTAATATTGTCATAAGATAATATATTTTATTCAATAATTTGCAGCCAGTGCAGACACGAGTGTATCTTACTGGTGTCACTCTGTGATGTACATATTCAAAACATTTTAATATTCAAAAATTTATTTCTAGTAGACTTGAGCAGCTTTTAACTGAAAATGGGGTGGTTGAAATTTCCGCAGGATGGTGGGGCCACATGTATCATCTCCATGCTATTCATCCATCCACTATCTACACCTCTTGTTCCTCACTAGGGTCTCAGGAGCCCATCCTCGCTCACTATGGGCGAAAGGCAGGGACGAACCCCGCACGGCTCACCCAGCCCTCTCAGGGTGCACTGTGCACCGTGCACGCACCATCCACACACCATCCACACACCATTCACTCACATACTCGTACCTTTGGGCTATTTAGCATCTCCAATTAGCCTGACATGCATGTTCTTGGACTGTGGGAAGAAACTGGAGAAACCTGAAGGAAATCCACACAAATACAGGAGAAAACATGCACACCGCACACAGAGGGGATTCAAAGCCACAGCCTTCTTGCAGTGAGGAAACATTGCTACCCACTGCACCACCGTGCCACAAACTCCATACTGTAAAAATGATGCAATGGAGCCGTGATGGGGCAAAAACCTATGGACACAGTAAAGTTAATAGCTGCTTGCTAGTACACGTTTATGAGTATGAAAACACTTTATCCGAGAATGTATTTTGTGCATGTGCTAAGTTTGCCGAAAACTGTTTCAAACTGCCCTCGAAGTCATAGGTAAAGTGGTGAGTTGTGGGGGGGGGGCAAGAGTCACATGGTTTCTGCAGGTAAGTCAGGCAGGCAGTTTCTCCTCGTATTCTTTTCTCTCTGCACAGCAGCCAGCTGATAGACCAAGTTTAAACAGGCATCAAACACCTGTAGGCCTTGCTCAAGGAACCCAGATGCTACAGCCATAGTGTAGCCAGCCTAACAAATGATGAGAAGCATTCAAGCTGCCTTCACCCCTGAAGATAATATTCATACAATTTTATACCACCCACATAACATTGGTTATTAATATTTCTTATTTTTTTCTTTTGCAGTGGACAGCAAACATTTCCTGGTGATATACTACTGACCAACGTAAAAATCTAAATGCAACAAGTAGACCATTCAGTATTTATCATAATCTTCTGACTTCTGTATAAGTGCCTGTACCGAACTGGTCGTAGCTCTCGGCTCTCCAAATGAATTATGTAATAATTTACTCTTTAATGAAGACTACCTATGGGATGTCACATTCAATTCATAACTCCAGTGAGGACTAAAACATATTTGGCAAGTAAAGACAAACATTCAGGACAACAATATTCATACGGTTACAGTTGAGAAACAATTTGAGGCTATAAAGCGAGTGAACAGCCGTTTCCCTTCCTTTTTAACGAACATAAATGAGCACAGCAAATAGTATTTCATGGAGCTCACCAGAAATATATCGTAGCCTTTCCTTACAATAAGCCTTCCCACAGTGTATCTTCTGAAATGTTAGCAAATGAAACCTTGGGTGGAAAAAGCCTGCCTGCAATGCGGAAGCCAGAATGAATACCTTTCAAACCAGCCAAAAGCCAAAAAAGACTGGCACCCGCTGAGCTGCAGCTCCTACTGAAAGTTTACCATCCAACATTTATTGCTTCTGTGGCAGCCTCTTAATGACATTAATTGCAGGGGATTAGCAGCGGCCATCGCATTGCTGACAGACAGGTATATGATAAAGATCTTTTAAATTCAAGGAACATTCCATTTCCATTTGAGCCATTTAAATATGTCCAAGATTTTTTTCTGAGGGGGATACACTGCTCAAATGCATTTTGCATACAGATCCCGCTTGCTCTGTCTTTAGCATTCCAACGATTCTGTCATGTTTCAACGACAAGTGTGATTAGCTTAGCCAGAAAACTGCAATTTTATCAATAAACCAAAGGCTCGCAGAAACCTAAGTGCAACAGTTTCAGCCACTGCAGTTTTAAAAATGAGTGAAGATTCCCAACTTATGGGGGATAGTCTGTCTCACAGTCAAGGCCAGTCTGTGAGCAATAGAAAGTGAAAGTAATGCTCTGCAGAACACATGCCGGTGGAAAAAAAGATGTGGGGAATGTCAAAATGTCGCCATGTTTTCTCTGGAAACAGATCCCTGAACAATGAAAGGTTGGGACATGCGGCGATGTGTGGGCGATTTCCATCGCCCATGGCCATAGACACATTTTTTTCCCTTCTCTCTTCAACCTTCTTCCAGGTGCCAGAGTCTTGGGGGAAAAAAAATGTTCCAGCACATTCTCCAAGTAGAGACTCTGGCAACAGTGTGGTGTGTAAAAAACAAAGGTAAAGATGTATTAAAAGCTAAATGAATGTTGAATCTTTTTGAACCCATTGATCAGTGCCTGCTTCCTGCATGGGAGGTGTTTTGGACCATCAGGGTCTAGTTGTTCTGGAGACAATCAAACTCTACCGAGCAGCAGATTCTCCCATTCTGTGGAAGAAAAACCCCAGACACTGAGTCAGTCTGTGTCACTGCCTCCCTTCCTGTATTCATGCATCAGTGTCATGTAGTGTCTTGAATTGTCATACAGTACCACTGTCAAGCAGTGTCATACATTATTATCCAATGTCATGCAGTGCCATGTACAGTATGTGCTGTATGCAGTGTCATACGGTATTACCCAATGTCATGCAGTGCCATGTACAGTCATGCAGTGCCATGTCACACACCCAATGTCATGCAGTGCCATGTCAGACATTGTCATGCGGTATTATCCATTATTATATGACGTTAAGATTCATTCTCTCCTGAATTGTCAAGGCAAGCTCTGTCGGTCATTGTAAACAGTGATATTCACCACATGAAAGTGCACAAGAGGTGAATACAACAGTCCGATGACCTCGAGCTAAAAACAGATTAGGGTACCCCGCAGGAGCTCCTGACAGTGTCCGTATTTCATGTCACTTTGTCCCTGTGAAGAGCCTTACATTAGAATTGTTGCCATTTTCTTATTTTATATTTTCAAGTAGGGTCATATAATAAAACAGTTATTGACTTCAGTTATCGGCGAATTCAATGATTTATCCACGTTGGACAAGTGATATTCACCTCGGCAGCACCTTGGTGAATATCACTTGTCAAAGGTGGGTAAATTATTGGATTCCCCCCAACTGAAGTCAATAATTGTACATATAATGCCATGCAGTGTCATGTATGAAATGTATGCAGCGTCATGCAGTGACAGACGGTACTATCCAATGTCATGCAGTGCCATGTATGTATGGTATGCTGTGTCATGCAGGGTCATTCTGTGTGATGTCGTGCTCTGCGCCCAGTCCTCTTGCCTTGCAGATGCAGGTGGTGCAGGGCGATCCGGGCGGGGACCAGACGGAGCCGCTGAGGCGCTGCACTCCGGACGGGTCCGGGCACGTCTGCCGGATATCATAAGCGATGTTATCGGCCAGGCAGGCATCCGGGACACAGCGGGGGCAGCACTCCCCGTCCCCCACTGCGGTGTACTCACAGAATTGGGGGGGACAGGACAGGGGCCAACAATCTACCTCCCCTCCCTGCATAAAAGGGCACGCAGGAAGAAACGGGCAGGTAAAGGGTACACACTGCAAATCAACACACCACAATTAAGTTATGTCATCAACAGTGGCGGCCTTAAGCATCCGGGGGCCTATTTAAAAAGCTAATGTGGGGCCCTAAAAAATATAAGAGCAAAAAAAAAAAAAGATTCAAATTTGTTTGCATCAATCATGGCTTATTTTGGCTTAATCATGGCCGCTCCTCTTTCCAGTTCTCAGCCGCAAATGACTGGAATCTCTGCAACAGACCCTAAAACTTAGTTCGTTCATTCCACTCCAATCTTTCAAAAATCTGATACACTCAACAGTCAAAGATCGTTGCACTTGTCTTTAGTAACTTCATTGTAATGATTTCACTGTACCTGTTGATATGCCTGTCTGTCATTTATGTTTGTCTTTTTTTTTCTTTTTTTAGTGACTGCTTCTGGTGTGGCCTCTTGCCCAGATCGTCATTGTAAATGAGAATTTGTTCTCAATTGACTAATCTGGTTAAATAAAGGTTAAATAAATAAATAAAATTTTTAGATTTCAGCGAAAATTCTTGAATGCATAATGTGCACTTTCAGCATTGTGGACAGCTTGACACAGAAAAGATCCAATCAATTCCCTAAGGCCAGACCAATTAGTTTTTTTGGATTGCAGGCCACCGCAATTCAATTTGTACAAAATTTGAAAACAGCCTTCCATTTTTTATTTCTGCACCAAAATAAATATTTATGGTCCAAACTGAGAAATAAAAAATTAAACCGGAGAAACATTGATGCAGCTGTCAAAGAAAATCAAACCACAAGAGACTTATTGCATGTTTTCATCCGATTTATTTGTTTACCGCGTTCAGATGTGAATTCAGTGACTGCAAAATATTGCGAAACCATATTGCAAAACATAAACTTATTCAAGGGAGCTTACTCGTGGCTGATGTTCCGTTCGGCTGAACTAATGGATAAAAGTCAAAATGAACTACTATACACATTCAATGAAGATACGAACTTATAAATAGCAACTACCTTGAAATAATTCCAGTTAATCAAAGCCAAAGGCTCACAATTGTGCACATTAAATGATCATCTCCGCAAGCACGGTGCAGTAATTTGTAACTAAATGCAGCCGCTGACCTGAGTACTAAATTGAATTACCATATTGAATTATGTAAATGAAACAGAGCTTGTTCAAAATGTGCCTTTTCCAGACAAGCTGATATGTTACAGCTTTCACGTGAGCCGCTCAGCACACTTCACACGAGACTGCAATATCTAGCGTGTGGAAGAAATCTGAAGAACATTTCACAAGAAAATTGAAAGACATATATAGGCTTCAAAGTGCATTACTTCTCCAAACCCATTCCCATTTATGTTTCCTAATTAGCAACCAAGTGGTAATTTGTTCAATTGCGAGGATCAATCAATAGAATTACTGTCCATTTCTCCTTAGCTTGGATTGTTGTTCATTGCAAAAGTTATTAAGTTTTTTTTCATTTCATTTTCATTTATTTGTATCAGACATGTAAAAATACAGTCCATAGTAAAAGTAGGAATAAAAATATAAAAAGAAGTGGCGGAGATATAAATCTACCTGTAACAAGTGTATAATTGACTGTGCCAAAAGGCAACAAGCCAAGAACTTTTGTACACATCTGAATTAACAATGGTAAAAATAACAACATTTCTAGAAGACATAACTCGACTAATGAACATGAGAACAGATTTACGTAATGTTTCTTGATAAGAACGGACATTGTTAAACACAAACATGCCACTAGCACTGCACCGACGGTTAAAACCATGAATAATACGAAATGCATTGTTAAAAGCAACTTTAAGAGAATGAACAGTAGACGACTTAAAATTGAGCCAAAGATAACAGAGATAAACACTTGAACAAAAAGAAGTAAATAATCAATTCTTAACATTTGAAGAGCAAAAATAAAATTGTTTAGAGATCATATTGCTACGGCCATAAAGAGCTCTTACTTTGGCCTGTATATCTTTATCATCACTAAGATCATTTGACATTATATGCCCAAGATACTTGTAATAAACAACATATTCCAACACTTTGTCATCAAGCAAAATATCAGTGAACACATTGTAATTATTGGTATCAAATAACATAACTTTTGATTTGTCGGTATTGAATATAATATCATGTGACTGACCATATTGAGAGCACGTGTCTAGCAACTGCTGGAGACCCTTAGCAGAAGGTGAAAATAAAACAATATCATCTGCGTACATAAGATGGTTAAAAACCGAACCACCACCACCACAACAACCAACTGGAATTCTATTGAGTTCAAAACTCAACAGCTTGGTATAAAAATTAAACAACAGAGGAGAAAGTTTCCCCCCTTGCCTAACTCCATTAGAGACAGAGAATCCATCAGTTAGAGTAGTACCCCAACGAACACAATACATCTGTCTAGAATACCAATATCCAATATCCAAGTATTTTCCTAACCACACCACTCCGGTAACATTTTCTTAAAATGCCTATAAAGGACGTACTTAAGGTAAAATGAAATCTGCTCTTGTTTTTAACTTCCCTGATGGGCCCGTATGCGGGCCGTCGGAGTGTTAAGGGGCTAATGGTGACATAAAGGTTTGCATTCAAAGCTGACAAATATATTCACAAATGTATGCCAATGAAAGGATACCGATTACTGCTACTCTGAGTATCTGGCACATACTGTCTTTTGGTATCTATTTTACAAAATACACTGCTTGCATTCAGGGGTCAGACTGAATGCCACAGTTAGACCCAGAAAAGCTTAGGGGAGGGCTCCCCAAATCTGCCTCTAGAATCCAAATCCAGCTCTAGATTTCTTCCTTCCAGGCAGTTAGGTGAAAAGTTCATGCTACTCATCGGCCAGACTGTCTTTATACCTCACTGTCATGTACAGGGCAGTTCTTGGCCCTTAAGGACCATGATATGGGGAGCCCTGGCTTAAGATGTCTTCAATGGTCCTTTTTTGGGGCGAGGGTAGGTACTCTGCTCTTGAAATATTACAGTCCAATGGCTAACACACACATGCATACATAGTGTTCACATTTTGTTATTGACCCTGTGAGCTGTCAATCACAGGTCTGTGGATGGTCACTTAGCTGCAGCAGTCCAACAAAACTGCCTTCCCTTTTGACCACATTCTGTACTCAATAAACTATTTTTTGTGTCTTTTTTTAAAATACTGATATTCACAGGTTAGCAATTTCACCCTACTGAAAACAAGGAGAAAATATAAACACTTGCATTTACTTGCAAGTCAGAGTTAAGGGACAACAACAAAATTAATAGAGATGCAAGACAATGCCTGGACTGAAAGCACCAGCAATCAGACAAAAGCACTTTGGGGCTGCCATCGCACAATTCAACTGAAGATATCGATCACTTGATCATCTGCAGGGAGCAGCTATTCAGAACAATGTTCTGACCACACTGAGATCAAATCCACCACATTACTGTACCATTATTACAAAAGTCATTACAAAGCTGTCAAAGTAACATGGCTGTTGGCAGCCGCACAGCTCGACAAGGGTAACTCAACACACAGATGGAGTCATTATATCCAGTAACGTAAAAAACTGGTCTGCTTTCAGCAAGTGTATTTTACTTTTTATAGCATTCAGCATAATTATTACATGAATATATTTATGGTGTGAACTGCTTTCTGCATCACACAAGAAAAATAATAAAATTATTACTGTTATTGACTCGACAGCGTTATAAACATCCTCGTCTAATTTTGTTGTGTTGAATTACTTTTCTCCCTCAAGTTTGATATAATCTTGCAGTCAGCTCCCGGACATCTGACAGCAGAATAGAGCCACATGTCATTTGAGCAAGTACAGAATATATTGTGCCTCGAGAAGTAGCACGATAAGATAAAATAATGTCACATTAAAATTACAGCAATAGAATGCTGCAGTCTCTCCTTCAGACAAAGCGAGGGAAATGATGCAATTTGCCAGCTGTGCAAGTCTTTCTGTACCAGACTCAATCTGTCTCCACTGGCCAGTGTGACTATGTCCTGTCTCTGTCAGCCTGTTTTTTTAGTCACTGCCCTGTATTGGTCCTCAGTGGTCATTCAGTATATGTCCTGTCGCAACCTGATTGGAACAGGTCACTTCTGGTTATTACATTCACCAATGCGCTAATAAGACGTTATGTTTTCCCCAGTGCTTATTATCTGTCTCTCCATTAGTGAACACGATTGCAGAAAAATCTCTGGTCCGATATTAATTAATCTTTGTGGGATGGTTAAGTACGACAACAGAGGTGATGAAATTTTCACAGGTCTAGGTGAGAGGTTAAGGTCACCATTGCAGAAAACGTCAAAAACAATGGTGTAGGCAAAGGTATGCACTCTACAGAGTGCTCTCCGAGTTTTATTCAATGTCTGTCCGAGTTCCCCCTGTTGTTTACCGACAATTTTCTGCAGCATCTTCTAGAAAGGTTATTCCTGTCATGGTTTTAAGGGAGTTTGTGTTTTTATGAAGGGTGCTTTCTGTTTTTACTCGTCTCGTTCTTTCAACATCGAATTCCTTCACTATCGAATTCCTTTCCTGAGCTGGTTGATGGGTGATTTGTGGCACCTGTCCTCAGGTCTATTTAAGAAGAAGTTCGCCGCCCCTCGCCGCTTGAATGTCTTACTTCACATGAGAGCCAGCTAGAGATATTGGTCTGGGTATTTTGAGAATCTTTCGCGTTTATTCTCGGAAAGTTTGAGAAGGTAAAAGTATTAATTCTACTTAGGTTTTCCCCTTTTAGTTCACCTGTCTTTGTGACGCTTTGGAGGTCTTTCTGTCCATTCGGATGTTTATTTAGGATTTAGCCTGCACCGCTATTTTTCGTGCAGGTTGTTTCTCTTTTTCTTTTGGTACTCTCTTTAGGCTCTGCTTTTATCCTTTTGGAAGCGGAGCAGTCTATTTAGTTTGGTGGGAGAACATTTGGGTTTAATTACTTCAGTCTTGGTTTTGCGAGACCTTTGTGGCTGGTCTTTATTTTTCTCCTGCTTTCAGTCCTGATTTTTAGTTGCATTTGGTCTCCACTAATTACTGCACCCGTAACAATTCAGTTTTATTTCAATTTGTTTTTTTCAATTTTGCTTCATATATATCTGTCCCTAAGAGATATTGCAAAAAAAAAAGTAAAAAAAATAAAAAATCAAAGAATTACCACACTCTCATAAAATACAATTTTAATTAAAAATGAATGTGACTTCAGAACAGGATAGGAGGCAATGTGGCTTATTATCAACCATTTCAAATAAGCCAATATCATCCGCTACCTTAAGCTAAAGGTGACCTTTTGAATCTCACTCTAATAAAGTTTGCCACTGCAAACAGAACATTTATTTTATTTATTTAACCCTTATTTAACATGGGAAGTCCCGTTGAGAATGAAGTCTCTTTTTCAAGGGAGCCCTGGGGGTTGAGATGAGGAGGGAGAGGGCAATTTGCACAGCCAATTAGATCAGGGGATGATTAGGTGGCAAGTTGAAAGAGCCAGGTTGGGACTTAAGCCATGACACCGGGGAACCCCCTACTCTTATCGATAAGTGTCATAGGATCTTTAGTGACCACAGTGAGTCAGGACCTCGGTTTAACGTCTCATCCGAAAAGACGGTGTCTCCTTCAGCGCAGTGTCCCCATCGCTGCACTGGGGCATTGGGATTATTCCACCAGAGGGAAGATCACAACCTACTGGCCCACCAACACTTCTTCCAGCAGCAACTTAGTTTTCCCAGATGGTCTCCCATCCAAGTACTAACAAGCCCACACCTGCTTAGCTTCAGCACGCGGCTGGAGCAGATTGAATTGTGGTATGGCTGCTGGCTGCAGATGAACGGATGCTACTCCCAAGATATGGCAAGATGTGAAGGAATTGTCAAAGGA
This sequence comes from Gymnothorax javanicus, assembly GCA_029692085.1. Taxonomy (NCBI): domain Eukaryota; kingdom Metazoa; phylum Chordata; class Actinopteri; order Anguilliformes; family Muraenidae; genus Gymnothorax; species Gymnothorax javanicus. The sequence continues at coordinate 14,106,536 of CM056207.1, read as the reverse complement.
GGTATTTTTTCATGGTTTACCCAGGTTCTTCAATACAAACCAATTTACAAAAATTTGAGTCAATGCCAAAACTGCTGTTTTCAAACTTGAGCCTACGCTGTTTAGTGTTATTTGGTAATGCTTCTAATTACAGGCCAGTAATTACACAGTAATTACTGATCTATGCTACAACGAGTGATTACAGAGAAATGACTGGCAATTACTCAGTAATTACACCAAGTAAAGTGCAATGACTAACTATGACTAATGAAAAGAGTACACTTTTATTACAGTACTTAATATTCAGTATGCTGTAATTACTAGCAATTACTGGCTGAATAATCACCCATGATTTAAAATGTTCCAGTATTTAGCTGCACTGCACCAAAGTGGAGGCCAGCCCCACAAACACAATGTTTGTGTGTGAGTGAATGGTGAAGTTACATCATTGGTCAGTTGAGTGTTGGAGTTTCCCATTGGTCTTCGCTCTTTCAAAATGAACAGCAGCGAAGAGTCGTGAATTGAAGACAGGTGACAAATTCATGAAAAAAATCAGACAATCTAAGGTGCTGAGCCCTGAGGTGTTGCTAGATCAGCTTCAACACACCTTGGCATTACTGGAGCGATGGAGCATCTTTCTTTCAAGAGATCTCATTGGTTGTTAGATGACAGTGATGGAGAGCACTAACACAATTGTTCCAAAATCTTCCATTTGAGTTCAGTTAGTCTGATATCATGTGACTGTGAGGGCAATTTACCCATCTTTGCTGGGACGCATAAGCGTTAGCCAGTTTTTAATACGTTGTAGAAAAGTATGTTTAAATAAAGGTATTGAATATCAGCACAAGTCCACAGCAAGATTAAGCAAGGCAAGTGCATAGTGTGAAATGACGACTTTATATGCACTGAAATGGTCTTTACCATAGGATACTGCTAATATTCCCTCTGTAAAATGCACTGTGAATTCCATTTATTTTACACAGAAGATAAAGGGCCGTGCTTACCATATTAATGGGTGCTGCAGGCCAATAGTGCATGAGCGTTTGTATAAGGGAATGAGTAAGAAATTGATATGTGCATCTGTTTGAGTGTGTGAAGGTGTTTGCACATGCACATGTATGACTGCATATGTCTGGTATTTGTAACAGCGTATTTTGGCATTTGTGCGTATCTGGGTGCATGCATGAGCGATCATCTGGTTTGGCTCAAGTGTGTGCATCTCCGCGTCAGCTCTGCTGTGTATCGCAGCGCATGCTTTATGTATTGAGTGTTTGTGCACATGTACAGGGCACTGGGCACATACCTGACATCTGCACTGCTGGCAGTTGTAGATCCAGGTGTCGCCGTTCTGGTGGAGTGTGTGTCCGCTCTGGTGCAGACACTGACTGCTCAGCCAGGTGTCACACTCCGGGCAGCAGGACAGGTCCACGCCAGGGCTCTGGCAGTCACACTCCGTCCGTCTGCAGAACGTTTGCCCGTCCTGATTGGACAGAGAAGAGAGACTGATTCTTTATTGTCTAACAACACTGTCAACGATTTTTCATCGATCTCATGTTAACATTCATACGCACTAATAGGCAATTCAGAGTCTCCAAACAACCTGACATGCAAGTCTGTGGACTATAGAAGAAAAAAACCAGAGGACCTGAAAGAAACCCAAATGAACATGCAAACTCAAAACAGGCCAGATTCAAACTCATAACCTTCTTCCTGTTTTCATACATTACGCAGTCTAGGCTTTGCACTCCAATTTAAACAAAACTATCTGGATGAGTGAGGATGAAAATTCCACACTTTCACTTGAGGGCATTTGCTTCAGTATCTTGGTGGGAATTATACATTTATATACATGGTGACTGTCCAAATTATTATGGACGGCACTGAACATGTCCGCAGAGCAGCTGAAGTTCCCAACTGGCAAACAGAATAGGACGGAATACAGTATTCAACATAGAGACAGGTTTTATGATATAATAGTTTAGACGGGTGAGACAATCAGTGATTTGACTGATTTGAGGGAGCCCACAGAGTGAGAGCTGGTGGGTCAGTGTGAGATGCAGACTGACTTCAGGTCAGCAGCGGTGCGATCCACAGAGTGAAAGCGGGTAGACTCTGCCTGAGATGCAGACTGACTTCAGGTCAGGAGTAGAGGGAGCCGCAGAGCAAGAGATGTCTGGTTTGTTTACACCTTTAAACCGATGATTTGCAAAGTGGCACGCTAAAGCAAGCAACTCTGTAATTATAAAACTCATCATCTGCATTTAGACAAGGTGAATATCTGGCAACGACAAGTGAATATTAGACTGATATGGGGTGAGTCACACAGCTTCAACTCCTCTGTGCAACACTGTAAAACAGCTCTGTGCTGTTATGAATCTTCGGTCTGAACCAGTCCAATGATGCAGCCTCATTTGAGGTCAGGAGCACTCGGCTCCGCAGAATGGGAGAGATTGTGATTTGATTACTCTCCGCTGGGTTCCACTCCGAGCCGGTGACAACTCTTGGGGATCCTGAGGCTAAACTGTAATATTGATCGGGCCACCAAGACATGCCTCGAGGGGCACAAGCTCTCCGTTACAAATTCAGCGGCTGACAGAGTCAAGGCTCTTTCTAAAGAAGCACAATGGACCTGGGCTCTTTATGGTGTGAGGTCATGAGTATTTGATTAGAATGTTCCTAACTGAACAATCACCGTGGGGACTGGAAAGAAATGAAGTTCTAAAACACTGACTCAGGATTCTGGGAAAAAAATACAGCTAAAAACCTCTTTACTGCTCAGTTTCCAGCACTAAAGTACAGAGACCGACAGATTGAGAGAACTGCAAAAGTCGCCAGGGAACCACAATGTAATGTATATGGCAATGAAATCCTACACACTGACAATGATGCAGCTGCATGCACCTGTCATGCTTAATGATGATAACACTTTGACTCATCATACATGACTAAATTCAGGAGGTTCCCTCTTTAGTGCTTTTCCTGACCAGCAATTATTGAATGTGTGAGCATGTGTTCATGACTGTGCTTCGTGTCCGTGTGCCTAGAGAGTGTATGTGTATGTATGAGAGTGTGTGTGTGCGATTGCAAGCATGCGTGTGTGTGTGTGTGTGTGTGTGTGTGTGTGTGTGTGTGCGTGTATGTGTCTGTGCGTGTATTACTGTGTGCTGTGTGTGTGCATAATGTGTGAGTGCATGCATGTGTGTGTACATGCATGCATTAGTGTGTGTGTGTACATGCATGCATTAGTGTGTGTGTGTATATGCATGTGCGTGAGTGCATGCGTGTATGCATGTATGGGTGTGTATATGCCTGCATGCATGCATGCATGTGTGTAAAGACCCTCACCTTGCAGGTGCACACGGAGCAGTGGTCTCTTTGCAGGCTCCACACCTGCCCGTTGTGTTTGAGGCCGTCCTCGTTGGGACAGTCCCCACTACAGGCCGGGCCCTCGGGACACAGACAGTCAAACCCACCAGGCAGGTTCACGCAGGCCGCATCGCTCAAACACGTGTGAGTCTGAGTGGCACATTCGTCAATGTCTGAAACACACAGATGAATTACTGTAAAGTTCCGTGTATACGGCGCACCCGTTTATGAGGCGCACCCCGACTTTGGGACTCGTCAAAAAAAAAAAAAAAAATCATACAAATTTCTACCCAAATCTTGCGTGTGTCGTACATATATTCTCTCCTCAAAATTTTCCGAGAATGCCTCATGTATTTGTCCTATTTTTTTTCCTTTCCTTTTCAACTTCCTCCATGAGAAGTGATTATTCATTGGACATCGGCGAAAAATGGAAGGCGCAAGACGCAAGACATAAACCAATATGCCGACAGCGCGTATGCCCACGTATATGCCACTATCTATCGGGCGGGAATATATTGGTTCTACTACCAAAAATGAACGCATATTGTTTTTGGAATCAAAACTTTTTATTTTAAATGACCCCAGCAAAGTAGCGGAACTACTTCCGACGACACCAAAACCGGGCCAGAACTCCGCTCACGAGGCGCAGAAGGGGGAAAGTCACTGTTTATGCACGACACTGCTAATGAGGATGTCATACAACTTCATGTCAAAAAATCCGAACTATCCCTTTAATCACTCTCTATTGTTTTTAGCCGGGGATTAACGCCATTTAAATGATTCAATGGAACATGTCGGTTCATACATTCTCATTTATCGTCAAGAAATGTCAATTTTCAAAGAAGCAGAATACAACAAATGACACTGTTAATGCAGAGGATATAGCCATCAACGAAAGGTAAGTTCATTGATGGTAGTTTATGTAACTTCGGTCATAATCATTTACCGTGAGTGAAAGGTAAGACGGTAGCTTGGAAAGCCTCGCGCCCGTGAATGCGTGCCGCGCTACATAATGGACTATAGGACAGCGTGCATGTTTTTCCATGCATCAGAGTGATACGTATACATTGCATTGGGAAGTTATTTGCAGAGTTGCAGGGAACGCTTTGAAAGGACAACTGCCGTGCTGGTGCTGAGCCGTAACCAAATGCCACATTGCACAATAAAGCTGCACTAGGGCATTTAGTAAGCTCGAGCAGCTTAGTTCTTGAGACAATTAAATGGCGTGTCAGACAGGACTTCTATCCCGCAATTAAGCCTCTATCCCTCCCTGTCTGCATTCTACCATTGTAGCTCCATGTTTCTACGATGGTTTTTGCATTAACGTTATCATGGAAAGAGAAATGTGAAAAAGTTCATTCATAGATAAAAATTAAAATCCTGCATTTAAAAAATGTTGAATCGGTAATTTTTTTCCCATTTATTAAGCTGTGCAAACTCGCGTGCGCATATAGCCCCAGTTTGACCTTATGAAATCGGGTGTACGTTTGCATGTATGTCGGAACTTTTGCCATGATTCTGTTGTTCCCGTATATAAGGTGCATCCCCAACTTTTCATATTTCCCGACGTAAAAACAAGCGCGCCGTATACACGGAACTTTACGGTACCCATTATGACCCTGCTGCACCAAACCTAAATTTGCTTTGCACCAGACTAGCCACTGGAGGACAGGCTCCACCCCCATGGGTGACACCTCTTTGATTCTTTTATTTTTTTATACCATTAGTCAGGTTTTTCCAACCACTATTTTTCAGCTCGTTATTGTAATCCAGCCTGGTTTTTGCCTCCTTTTGCCCTCACAATTACTCAGTAAAATCACTTGGCAAGCATTTCTGTTTAAGACAACAACACAGCAACACACACACACACACACACACACACACATATTCCTCCTATAACCTGGCTCTTTAGTTTGCCATTTTTTTCTATTGGCTTTGTCCTACAGCACATCAGGACACTCAGTAATTGTCCCTGCAAGAGACACAGAAGTTCTCCAAAGATTTTACACACAGCCTGGACCCTTTGTTTACATAGTCCAGCTGACTGTGCACAGTGTTTTCTAATAGACAGGGCTTCTGAAAACACCAGCTTTGTACTGTGTGAACGACGAAATCCTGAAATCCTGTTGTTATGTCACTGCTCTGCCATCCAGATTTAACACCAGGAGTGTAATAACAAGGCTTGAAATCTGATGCATAGCTGAGATTCATTTCTCCAAATAATCCCCCAGGGTAAAACTGGAGGGAAAAAAACATGGCTAAATTTAATGAAAATGACGCATAGTCCAGGTTACAGACACGAAGTAATCCGCTCTATTAACAAAGTACAATCTACACTGGATTTCAGAGCACAAAGTTAGTAGTATAAAGTAAATAGACTTAGGATGAGCGACAACTCAATACACAAGTTAGGTGGTTTCACTGAAACTAACAACTTGCCATGAACTTCTACAACTTAACTGTTAATTTCTGCACAAAATGTTATGATTTCAAGCAAAAAAAAATCCACACAAGGAATATATCCTATGTATAACACAGATGTGTGATTTTACAATGAATATTAATGAATGCTATTCGACTGAGAAATGAGAACTTCCTCATTTCCAAATGGTAAAAATCTCATCTGGAAAGTGTTTTCTTTTTTTCTTCAGCTCCCTCAAATTTTAATTGCGGTTCCCACAGGAAATTCACACGAGCTACGCGGCTCTTAAGGGCCAGGCAGGGTTCAGTGCAAGGCAGCCCTGCTCTAGTGCTACTTTGAGTCAGACCTTGAGGAGAAGAACTAAATATAAATTTTAATTGGCTTCGAACACAAACGCATGCAGACAAAAAAAAAAGTACTGCTGACAATTTCGGGATGAGAGTGCGCGGCAAGAGTGATTTGCATAAACTAAATAGAATACCTGTCAGGAAGAGAGATGTTCATTCGTGATTCTCTACTGATTAATAGGTGTTTGTGCCATATTTCACAAAGGTACTGTTCCAGCTTGCAGACAGATTCACGATATGTCTCTGACTTTCCCTCTCTCTCGCACACACAAATGCCGTGTGTGCGTCCCTATTTATTCAGGAAACAGATGTTGGTAATTACTCGGCATGAAGCAGTTGTGAATTTGGACTCCAGCTGAATCTCACTTTAATGTATCTCAGGCCATACTATGAGGAAGAGTGACGTATATCATGATGATGAAGTACGCAGTGCGGGGCATTTGCTTTGTTCCGCATTACACTAATCTTTATGCTCAATCTGGTTATTAACACTCCTGTCTTCGTAGCATATGGACCATAAATGTCCTTTCAAATTCATGGAATCTTCCCATAACACACTAATAAAACCATGGAGGACCTGTAATAACCTACCTTCGCTTTACTGCTCCGAGGCTGCAGACGTGGCCAACAGCCCATAATTTTTCAAGGGTGGAAACTACAGATATAGACATGTGGAATGTAAAGGCCATCTCGTTCATGGAGATTCCTGGTCATTTCGAAAACTGAGATAGGGCGATGTTTTTGCCCATCAAACTGAATTCAAAAACACACATTAATGCCTGGAAAGTTTTCCTATGATTGCAAGAGTTCTGCTGCAGGCAAGTGCACGTCACATTGCTTTCCCTCCGCGACACGACACAGCCATAGAATAAACATGCTTTCTCACATCAAATTCAAGACTAAATTTATTCAATACATGTGTAAATCCTCTCAAACATCATTTTAAGTCCCCCCCAACCCCCATTGCGAAGCTTACGGAATTTGAATTTGTCAATTAAAAAAAAAAAAAAAATTGTTTATGTTTGATTAGTTCAGGGCAAATTTTGACTGAGTCCAGGACAATGAGCAGGCTTATACAGCCTAGATGAATCTCTTCAAGCTGAGCCGTAGGAAAGTCTACTGTCAGCTAAATACCAAACACATAAAAACCCCGCCATTACAGCACATTCAAAAATGCTCCTGTCCTCTCCAACTTCAGACATAAGTGCATTTAATGGATTTATATGAACAATAGAGCAAGACCGTGCTTATTGCTAAACATGCAGCGAGACCCTTCCTTGGGGAACAGATAAATACTGAGGAGAAAATTGAGATTATGATGCATTTACACACCCATCTTGAAATTACAAAATTTATTTGACATTCCAATTACTCAAATTACTCCAATTATTTAGGAAAAGGTTAAATAAAAATACTTAAAGCACCCTGGTAGTATAATTCTGCACATTCTTCCTCCAACTAACATTTTGTGGAGGCATCTGCTGGAACAAGTCTCTTAACTTCGTACATCTACTTTGGAATTTTTCTACCACTCCTCAGTGGCGTGGCCAGCGGGGATGCTAAGACGCGTCCCTTTTTGACTGCAATTAGTAGTTCTCAATCATTTTCCTTTATTGACGCAATTTCCAATTATCTTAATTGGCAAATGAAGACACGGTTTCTCTCCATATGCGATCTAACAGCAATGAAATCATGGGCTAAATTCAGTACAGAAAAATAATTTAGCAACTTAATAGGCCAATGCTTCGCGATGATTGAACTGGTCCGCGTTCCAATGAAACGCGGACTTTCATTCCCAGTATTGTGTGGGTTAGAAAAAAAAAACGTGGCATTTGGCAGTTAAATAGGCTATAAAAAGCCTGCGGCTCAAGCTATTTGCGTGAGTCGACAGGCATGCAATTTTGAATGACGTTGATTTAAATACAGCAAATACGCGTCCAGATGAATGATTGTCGTCTTACCTAATCGGGGAGAACAACCAGCACCTGTTAAGTGTGGAGTGCTCTCAGAGTGAACCTTCTGTTAATTATGAAAATGACTGAGAACAGGTCAGGACTAATAATTGTTTTAAACGGAAGTTTTGTGCAACCAAATTCTCTGTTCTTGTTCTGCAACTGTACGGAATTTAGCCCATGATTTAATCGCTGTTAGATCACATATGGAGAGAAACCGTGTCTTCGGTTGCCAATTAAAATAATTGGAAAACGCGTCAATAAAGGAAAATGATTGAGAACTACTAATTGCTGTCAAAAAGGGACGTGTCTTAGCATCCCTGGTAGCTACGCCACTGCCATTCCTCCTTGTGAAAGGATCAAGTTCTTTCTAATTTCCAGGGGATTGAACAGCTCCCTTCTGGTCTTTCCACAGGTTTTCAAAGGAACTGAAGTCTGGGCCATTCCATAACCTTTATTTTCCTTTTCTGAAGCCAAGCCTTCTTTAAATTGGATGAGTAGGATGGTTAGATTGGGCGGTTAAATTCCTCTTCATCTTCATAATTACCCCATCCATCTTGACCAGAACCCCTGTTCCAAGTGAAGAGGAGCAGCCATAAACTACATCGTTTAACAACCACATTTCGCACTCGGTATTGTTTATCTGTTTGTTTTTTTTTTCCCCTCACTGAATTTTAGCAACTTGAACGGTCTCATTAAAGATGGACATTTATGTTGTTATTTCTAGAGGTGCAATGTGAAAACCTGCGATTTCAATAAGAGGGTGCTGTGTGGGGGTAGACTGTGCTGTACTATATATACTGCAACACAGACCTGCTCATGCAGCATGTAATGTGACTTTTCATGGATGAAGAACGGCTGTGTGTACAGTTTACAATAGGGATGTCAGGTGAGGGTCTCAATGGGCTTTAAACCATGACCCCACATGAAAGGTACATATCGACGGCCTCATACAAGAGGGGCGTGAGTGACACTTTGGTCAAAAATGACTTTTTGTTTGCTTTGGAATAACTAAGACTAGTTCATCTCCTGACCAAGTCTGGAGTCTCAATTCCTATCCTAAAGGGGTTCAAATGCCTTTTTAACATTGATGCAGCTGTGATCGAAATGGTCATCTTCGCCCGTGCTAAATGGGCTTAAGTGCATTTTGCTAATTATCTCCCAAATTACAAAGAATTACGAAAATGTCTAATAGGCATCCCAATAGGTTACCAAGTACTATACTTCTATCATGGATAGTTCAGCATATAGCTAACAGGTGGTGCTGTGGCAGTTTTCTGACTCTCCTGTAAAATTTGCGAAATGTCACTTACGCCCATCTTGCATGAGGCCATCGATATCAGATCAGTGATCACCAGGAAGCATTATACCCAAGTCATGGCTGAACACAAAGAGAACATTCAGCCATATTTATCAAGAAGTGTGTGCAGATAACTTTATATATTTTTAAAGATACAGAAGCGCATATTTGCTTGATAAGACAGAAATTGCACCCAACTGCCAAGAAGAATTCTGTTCCACTTCTAGGAATAGCATGCATACATTGACACAGCTCTCTACTAATTAGCTCTCTACTAATTATGATTGTTCACCATGTCAAAATCTTTTATCTAGCTTTGTGCAAACACCCATAATTAAATGCAAAGGCAATGAAATCAGATTTTTTTTTTTTTTTTTTTTACCATGCAAAGTTTTAAGAGCTTTACAAAGACACAAACTTTAATGCATGAAAATGAAGCAGGCTATTCAATTTACTATCAGTGCCATAGGAAACATGGGCAAAATTAACAGGCAGAACTGCAGTGAATTATTCCCTGAGCTAAATATCAAGGTTCCCAGCTGAGGGGGATGGGAAATAACAGCAGTCAAAGGCCACAGACTCTCGCAGACTCATGAGAACTGAACTTCATCTCCCAGGATTCCTGATAGCTAATGTTCTCGTCATCCAGGCCACTCAAATGCATTATCTCGGGGTTGCTCTTCTGTGGACCGCATTCAGATCACGCAACATAATCTCCGCACTTTCCTCACCCTAGAGTTCCAATTTACAGCTCATGCTAGCCAGCTTCAGAAAAACACTGAGGCGATTTTGTTGCCTTTAACACTCCAAAGAATCTGCCATGCTAACATTGGCAAGGCTTTCTCTCAAGCAAACAGAAACACAAAATTGGAATTGGCATAATTATTAATTTATTTGTCATAAGCGAAGCATATGACCTCACATCATGTAGTATATGCACTTCTGTGCAAGAAAGCATTTCTTTCCCCTTAAAGACCACATTTAATGACAAAACCTAAAAATCTAAGTTCACAAGAATTGCTAACTGAACATTGCATCCCTTGGTGGAGCACTAAAACTACACACTTCAGTGAACAAGCAGCAAGCAGTAGAGTGGGAGGCAAAATCCCAGCAGCCATACCAAAGCCTTACAAGTATACAAGCCCAGTTTTTAAACCAGTAGTAACACTTGCAGGAGTAATCTTCAAGAGATAATAAGAGGGCAGTCGAGCCAACTCTGTTGAGTTGCTTGACAGAAATGCATTTTCGAGTCCCCAAAAATGTACCATATGCTATCCAAAAATCACAAAACCACACAACCCAATTTAATCAAGGGCAAGCTGACACAACAATGACACATGTATTATGTACACAGTTGTACTCTTTTTAGAATTGTGGGTAGGGGGTTGGTGATTAAGAGCTTGTGGAAGAGATAGCTCACCAGATGGAGTGTTGAGGTGTAATAAGGTCTTTTACCGGATATCTCAGTTCTTTTTAAGAGGGAGGCAGTCCTAGCTCTGCAGTATGTTCTCACCTACTAATTACTGTGCAAATGCAATGAGTGAGTCAAGGCAGCTTAGGCATCGCAATGTTGAAAAAAAAATGGTATAACGCACCCTAGGGGTGTTCAAATTTACAGCCCTCAGAGACAGCTGAAGAAACGGTATAATGAACAGCAAGTTCCATAATTTATTCAGCAATGACACATTTTTTTTTTCCCTTTTTTTTTTTGTTTGGATGGTTGAGTCAAACGCTAGATCTGAATCCTATTGAAAATGAATTTTACATGCTGAAAAGGAGATTGAATGGAAAAATAAAATCCTCGAAACGAGCAGGAAGTGAAGATGGCTGCAGTACAGGCCAGGCAGAGCATCACCAGAGAAGATAACTAGTGAGGAACTACACAAAAATCATTATATCCACATGATAAGTGACCAAACACTAAAATTATGACTTTATTGTACATCCAACTAAAATGAAAGGAGTCTCGGTCTGTTTTCATGTATCTTGATCCTCTGATGTTCTCCACATAGCTGAAAACCCAAGGAAGTGGAGTGTAAAGTGGGTTCATGAGAAAGCTGACAGGCAATTCTTAAACAGGCACTGCACTAGTTATGTTAAAGAAGTATTTCACCAGTGGAAAGAATGGTCTTCTCAAAAATCTTTGCTGTCAGTGCAGTAGAAAGGCAAGAACACTTTTGAAATTGGTGCAACTAGACCTGAAAAAAAAGGAAACACAGAAAAAGTGCTGTGGTATTCCTTTTGGACAAAAAGTAGAAAACCAATAATGACCACAATGCACTGAAGGGCCTGTTGCCGTCTTAAGCTGCTCTCCAGCTGGTGTAATGTGAAGGTATACTCTCCCCCGACTCCTGCAAACAGCCTGTCAGAGCTAGTGACGTTAGGCTAAACTCTGATAGCACTGCTGGGTACCAAACTGGGGCAGTGTATGTGCTCACCTATATTGCGCTTGGTAAATAAAGATGTGTACTGCATCAATCATACGGTAATGTTGTTGTGTCAGCAACATAACACCGTCACTAATGCTCAACTCTACGCGTTCATGGCTGTTTCGACCCACTGGCTTTGGTTAGTTTCTTTTAGGGATCCTGAGTTATGTCTCCAGAACTCCCCTGTCCATGAGCAGCCCAAAGCACTGGTGTAATGTCACAGGGTTGTACACCCTCCTCTGCAGAATCAGAGACTTCATCCAAACTGGCCTCTGTGAAATTCACTGCAACACAGAAACTCAACTTCTTTTTCCATCTGAGCACTTTTACCGTAGTGGCACCAACAGTTTTCCCTGGCTCTGGGTGGCTGGTAGTTGATGTTCTCACCGGCTGGCAGTGCTTGACTCTTCTGTGGCGGTCGCTTCTTCCTCCATAGGCCACAATTCCACCTAACTGTGTTCTAGCTCATATGAATATTCCCAAAAGCCCACCTTTAAACTGTGGAAATCCTGTTCTACCATATCTACAGAATCATTGCCTTCTGCCACGGTCTTCCAATGGTTGTTTAGCGAGTAAAACACATGGTAGGCAGCATGTTTTGATTTTGATGCCATCCTTTTTGTCCAGGTCTCCCTTGAAAAAGAGATAATTGATCTCGATGGGAGTACCAGGTGAAATATGGTTTAAGAGCCATATTCTGAGAGAATGGCACTTTTGAGATACTTAGTGGAGTTGACATCTCAGAATTGCATGAAATTTGGCAGAATATATACTGTAAGAAATCACCTAACAAAAAATATTCATGCATTTTCCTGGGGAATTGAGGAGTTGGGGAAATTTGCTAAGAATACTGCAACATAGTGCAGATTCCAGAATAATTGGCACCCTTGCCTGGAAATGCACTAAAAGACCAGTACAAAATAAATAAACAGTAATATAATAAGCTAAAATTCATACCAACATGCGATAATTAGTCCATCAAGGTTTTGCAACTAACAGCACCCATAAACATCACTGAATTAAATACAATCAAATCTACTCCGTGTAAACCGGGGTTTAAATTCAACCTGTTTATTAAGCTAATTTCACTTTTAAGGATCCATGTATATTGTGCCAAAACATCATTTTTCTCAAGGGTACAAAAATGAGGTTTTAACCTACAGAAAATCTGTTTCTCATCCAGCATCATAAACAACACAAAGAACTGGCAGTTCAAAGGAGATAGCTGGTCATAGACCTTTATATATCCGGAAATGGCCAAAAGAAGATCCACAAAAGGTTAACCCTTTGGCACCAGCCCTTGTGAAAATTGTCCTATTTGGACCAATAACACAATGGTTACTGTGAAAATTATTTTCGCACTTTGCATCTCTGAGCAATTAACGACACGTTTGATTTACAGCTCACCGAGCAGTCGTTAATATTATAATTTGTCAAAATGATCCTGACTGGGTATAGTCAAACTGGAGTCATTTCTAGTGGGGATGAGTTTGAATTGGATCAAAATTTACAAGCAGACACCGAGGCCAATTCTGAAGGGAGCAGAATGCTGTAAAATTGTGAACTGAATGTGTGAATTGAATGAATGAGAATTTTTTAGTAGTTTATTCATATTGATTGCATAGTGTGACATCAAAATTAGCACAACTCAGCAAAAACAAATTATGAACAAGTGGTGCCATGCACAACAAACCCCGCCCCTCGCACATACTTTCACCTACTTGTACGAAATTCAATAGGGATCTATTCTGGGTCAGTGGCAATCCCTAAACCGAATTTGGGGTGAATGTGCCCATTAGTTTTGCCGCTAGAGTGTTAACAAACAAACAAACAAACAAACAAACAAACACACAAACACAGAAACAAACCGAACCAAAAACAATACCCCTTGCCCTCACCCTTCGGGTGGGGCGGGGTAATAATACTACAATGTAAATGTACTGAGCAAATCTATTCAGTTCATTTATTAAGGTTTAAGATGATGCACAACAACGTGTGAAGAATTTTGAATAAAATGTCCATTTTGCTACAACTGGCAGGCACCAAAGGGTTAAATGTACCATAAAGCACCGCAAGGGTAATTATTTATAACTGCAAAAAGTATGAAATACTGGTGCCCTTGGACATAGTCAGCACAGGGACTGTATGTTAGAGTGTGTAAGACAGAAAAGAAAATGGAGGCAATACAAGCGATACGAAGTGTGGACAAAGCTTGACAGTCATATGACAGAATACTGCAAAGTCTACTAACTGAGAAAGCTGTTAGCAAATATGAAAATATCTATTGCAATATAACTCGGACGTTAATGAAACACCTTCTGTTCCAATGAGAAGACCGTAAATTATATTATATGAAGAAATGTTTTTCCATTAAGAGAGCATGGGTTCACCAGCTTGCTTTGGGCTACTGCTTCTCATGGATGAAATGACGCTGAAGTTCAATTTAATTTACATTAAAAATAGCTTTCAATTTCCAGGCTGAGAAATTACTTTTTGAAAGTCAGTTTTGAAGGGGTGGGCTGCATTTCTTAAGATCTGTTCAGTTATAAAATTCCCATGGTTGTATTGGAGAGCTTTTTAAAAAGATAAACACAGAGAAATACAAACACTGAGAATATTTCCAAAGCACTTCCAGTTTAAATTTACCATAATAGTACAAATTCAGTTAAGAAATTACCAGAATTTGCACGTAAAGCTGTTTTGGCAAAAAAAAAAAAAAATATATATATTGTATTAGGTGAGTGCAAATGTCACTATCAGTATCTGCTTAGCAACCTGTGTTAGTTTGGACACCAACTGGGAGAGGACGTAGTTTAAAACAGACTAGAGTACAAAACTACAGAAAATACCATTAATTTGATCCTTTTGCAAGTAGCAATTTTCACAGTGGCGTTTTGATTCATAATGAATAAAATTTTGGTTTCAAAGCCATATATTAAAACATTAACCTGATTGCAAACAATCACCATAATATTCACGTTGCAGCCACATTTTATAGAGCTCTTCAAAGAAAGAAATAACAGTGTTCAGAGAAATCATCCATTAGGTGTTTGCATAACAAGCTTGATCAATTGAGCTCAAGTAAATGGGCAATCAACCTTAAAACCTTTGAAATTATGGTGGTCTTCCAGTGCAGCAAAGAAGAGTAATATTCTTGTTTTCAAGAATTAATTTGTATTCTTCTTGTCTGTATTCCCACTATGTAACTCCCTTCCTGAAAAACATCACATACTTAATGGTTTTCACAAGCTATCAGTTTCCATGATTTATATATCTCTATCTTTGCGTGTATTCGCGTCTTTGCATTGACTTTGAATGTAATCTGTTGTGCAAAAAATTTGTTTTGTGTCCAGTGAGAAAGCGACTTTTGACTGGAAAACTGCTGAGGCTCAACTCATCTCTGCTCTTGAGGGACAAGCCTTTTTTGGAAGCTCTTTTTATCATACAACACAATTTGCTCACCTGTTTAACATCACCTGTTTCACATCACCATACTATTGCATTTGTCACATGATTATGAGTCCAAAATTGCCTCTGAACAAACTTTTTTTAGTCTGCTGCAGGCATCAGACTTGAAATAAGTGCATATTTCAATGAATAATTGAATTCAAAAGTTAAAGTAATGAGTAATGCGTTGATGCAGTGTTGTCAATAAAGCAGAGGGTGAAAGGACTTTTCAAATGACTCCCCTTTGATTTCATTTGCATTTTCCATAACCAGCCAAATTTTTTGGAAAGGGGTTGTAATTTTTTGAGTTGTGCTGATGCAGACGATACTCAAATTTAATAATCCGTTTACAGACAAGCAGGCTGAGCAGTCAGCCAGTGCTTGAATTTGCATGTGCCCTTCACACAAGGAAAGTTATTCACACTGGATTTGGAACAATGAAAAAATATAAAGCAAAGCACCGTTTAACTTTTTATTTTACCATCATTTAACCAGGGAAAGTTCCATCGAGAACACATTTGTCAAGGATGGCCAGGGAGTAATGCAGGACAGAACAGAGGCGAGAGAAGAGGGACAGAGAGGAGCAGGCATAAAGCCTCTGAAGCACTTTCTCTCCAGATGAAGTCAGAATCCTAAGCCCCACTGGCAGCCTGAACCAGCAACTTTTTGGTTACCAGTCAAGCAACCTGCCTATTGATACTGATACCAAACCTGTTTGGCCGTCCTGATTCAGGTGAAGTTTTTTATGGTAAAAGTAACTGAGGCAGAATCCTATGGCAAATAATTATCAGTCACATTGACATACAGGATTGTAAAAATTCTGCCGTGCTCATTATTTTCAAATTCATCAATTGATCAAATAGCCGAAAGATCTGGATTAATTGTTTTATGGCTATATGATGTTTACTTGGCCAATAGACTATAAAGCCACACCATAATATACTGTAGGCATAAGTAAATATTATTAACTTATTTTATTTTACAGACCAATTGTAACTCGACTTTCCCTCACCCTCTACTACCTCAATCCATTGTTTTTCACCTCTTCGTTTTGCTGAGTTGGCCCATCAGTATTCTTCCTCTGGAAGAACCATCTTACGCTAAATAAGCCTGACATTATTCACCAATAACAATTGCTACTTTGTGCATGAAAGGTAACAGACAGACAACGATGCGATCAATGACCTTCACTTTATTTTTGCAGTTGCAACCTGCACAGAGATAGAAAACAATACCCCCTGGTGGATCTCTCCAGAGATAAGGTCAAGCGTTATTCTGGTAACTTCTGCAAGGGGGCATGGTGATGTGAATTTATTTTTCTGGATCCAAATGAGAGAATTTGATTGAAGCTTACAAGGTCAGCACATTTTTTTTCTTGGCTGGCAAATAATAACCTCCTCTAGGCAGCGAGTGTCAACTGAACTGTTGTGAGAATTGTGCGCATGTTCAATCCACGCCTCTGAATTGACAGTTCTCAAATACGGTCAGAATTCCTGTTTCAGCATTGGAAAAAAATAGCACAGTGTAGCAATATTCATTCTTGACCTGCTTTCCCCATCATGAGAAAAAATGTTTGTGCATGGCAAAACAGAACGCACGTGTGTGTTGTTGATTTTCAGTTGCGGTAGACAAAGATAACCCATGTCTACCGTGCAAGCTTCGCTGGAATGCCTTCTTTTCTACCTATCAAAATAAAGGAAAGCCAACAGAATGTTATATCAATGCTTTGTAAGTCTGGTAAATGACAAACAATTTTCGGTTATTATGACCTGTGAGCGAAGCGCCCCCCTCGCATGTTGGGGCCTGTTTCATTTGAAACTATTGAAACTGCCATGGAATGTGTGTGTAGGGGTTTCAGTCAATAAAACCTGTTAATTAATACTTCAATCACCGCAACCGTCCCCCTCACGGCCGCTGTCAGTGGGCAGACACACTTCCAGATGTCCAATGGAGTGGTAGACATGAGGGCAGTTGAGTGCTAATAAAGCCTCATAGGAATGAATAGAGAATGTCGGCAGTGAATTTAAACGAACCTCCAAGTCTCCCGCGTCAGCATTGGGAACTCAGTTAGCTGTCTCCCCAGACCGAGGGGACCGCCCAAAATCGTGGAGGCGGACGCCCTGCTGAGATGCCCTAACTACTGCGATCCTGCCTGACGCTCTACTGCTGCTCTCTCAGGTTTCTATACGGGCATGATTGATACAGTCATCTTGGTTAATTTATTTTCAATGCAACTCAGAGCAATTTTTTTATTACACAATTGCCCACATGCTGTGTGATATATTGGCATCATGGTGAAAGGGAACAGAATAAATGAGTGAAGGTTTGGCACAGCAAAAATACACTTTATGAGCACGCTCTGTGACACAGTGCATGGAAATACTGGCCTCCTTTGTCTTGCTGAAGGTGCATGAACACTTTCATTCTGCGAGACTTTGTAAGCTGGAGGTGACAAGACGTGAAGCTAGAACTCAGTTTAATCATTTAGCAGAGGCATAAACAGCAGTGCAGAATGACAGAATGAATGTCATCCGAACACCTGCACGCACAATCTTTATGAATGAAATGGAATTATCAAGGGACAGGCCTTGATTTTTTTCTGTTAGACAAAAATTATTTGACAACATATTGTCCATCTGATCAGTGTGTTTTCCAGACACATTAGTCAGAAATTCCTTTTTTTTTTTTTTTTTTTTGTTTCGGTGAACTGTTCAATTTCTTCTAGAGCATCAGTGCTCAGAGTTTGCAGCCATGACAACCAAAGAATTCCACAAGAATGCACTGCTTTTGATGACCAAATTTCTGGTCTTCCTTGCACTTGCAGACAGAAGGTTTTTACAGCTCCTGCTAGGGAGCTTATGCAGACTGTCATAGAAACTTCCAGAGAGTGTACTCAGGCACAGCTTTTCTGGCCTCTGCCAGTGGGATTATCCAATTATCACTGGATAAAGGATGTGACAATATTAAGATGTAACAGAAGAATTAGTTAACAAGAGAAGATAAAATAATAATATGCACGGTGGAGAAACAACTGAGGCATTCTTTCAATGCATAATTAATACAGGCTAAATTTGTATTTATTTGCACATATCTAGATCAAACTTCCAAGACAGACACTGCCAGCACGCTACTGGGATACTCCCTGAGCAGCAGCCCAGAGGCACTGGGCACCAGTCTGAGTCCAGCTGTTCATACATTCCTCACTGTACCACTCTCACCAATTCAAACTCAGAGATGCTAGCCTGATTATCAGTAATCATTTCATTTGGCAAAGCTAAATCAGGCAGCATTCCTGAGTTTGAACCCTTGTATGGATCTGTGCCACCATTTTGAATTTTGAGGACACATTTCAATTTAAGTGTACTGCAGTAAAAATACAAAACCCAGATATACTGAGCAACAGAATTACATATTGCCCAATTGGCATCAATGTATTTAAATCAAGGCACTTTGTGTTGATCATTATAATGGAAAAGTGCTGCATAGTTCGTAAGCTGCAGTCTTTGCTGATGTCAGAGTGAGCAACTCGATTTAGCTTTTAATTCTCTTTTAGTTTAAAGGGCATATCAAATCAGTACTACCCCTGCATCTCAAATATTGATAAAATAGTGCACAGCAGATTTTTCCTTTTTATGGATAAGGCATGGTGTTATTTCAGCGAACAGACTAAATTGACTACAGTTGCACATTGTCAACAAGTTGTCAATGTGGCTGGGTTTTGTGAAAAAACGCTGGGAAGGTGTTCACAACCTTGCTGATTTTATCACTCATTAACAACACATTGACAGCATGCTGAGACTGCAGACAGCACATTGACAGTGCATGAGTTCAGATGCCAATTTTTCCATTAGGCCGTTTTACACCAGCAAAATACCCTGAACATCATTTGCAAGAGCATAGCACTCATCATGGAATACGCATCTGGTGATGTGCTGCACTCCACTAACGACATTTCCAATTAAGGTTGCTGTGACGTTACTTCTCAAAGTGTCGTAAAACTTGTTGTGAAACTTGGTGTGATTCAATTCTGAGAGACATGGGAATCCCATATTCCATAAAAAAACCAAGAGTCTCTGGGAAAGTCAGTTTCATATTGCCATTCAGATTAACTGGCCATGATCCCATTCGTCTGAAAGCTGCCAGTCCCAACGATCAAATTGTCTTCTTCTTCAAAAAAAACCTTGAACAGTGGCATTTTTCTGTTTTGTTGCAGAATGGCCCGCAGATATGGGGTAAGTCTTGACTTTTAGCTACTAATTGATAAGGGTAGACTAAGGGAATCTAATTCTACTCTTCAGCTCTTGCTTTTGTCAAATAAGTCTTACATTTCGGTGCATCACTTTGCAAAATTAGAGGCGGATACTTTTAGCTTAAGCAATTCAAACCTTCCCGACCAAGCATTTTATGTGCTGTACCTTTATGACTCTTCAGGAAGAGCCCCAGATTCTGCACTCAAACGGTCATTGTGTGGCGGTTTTTACCAAACAGGCAACCATTTTTAGCAGAGCAAAAGCAGGGGTGGGTGGAAATGTTATTTGTTATTAAATGAGTGATGCGAGTGATAAGACTTCTACTGCTTTTCAGGGCCATCCCTGGGTAGGCTGGGTGAACCCCCCCCCCCCTTCAGCTTTATACCAAAAACATTTGCAGGAGTATTAGATCACTGAGAGGAAACACAGCTACCGAAACTAATGGTGGTGAAAGCAGAGATAAACTTCTAATTAAGTTAAGCAGCAATGGCCCAGACTGCCTACAGCTACTTTTTTGAAGTTGGAAAAAACACCTTTGACAGTTTACATTCGCCATACCTGAAAAGAGCATTATAGGAGTACAATTTTGGTTCAGAGTTTATCAGAATGGTCCAGGTTTCATCCTCTAACCAATTAACAAGAGCTTATACAGAGAGTGCCGCATCTGACATGTTTGGTATATTCTATAGCATGAGACAAGGGTACCCACTTCCACTTGTTCTTTTCGACCTTTCAGTAGCACTCCAGCTTATTTTACGCATCAGCATAGGAAATGATCCATATAAAAATCTATGGGCATAACAATAGGATCTTTAAGTCACATAAGAACATATAATTGCAAGAACTGAATGCTATCAATTATATGGCATATATTCGGATGGCCTTCACTTATGTGACAGATATTCAGAACTCAAGAAAAGAGCAGAATTTTTTCAAAGCCTTTGCAGGCTATCTGGTTTTAAGATCAATTTCAAAAAGTCAGTTCCGAAGTATGTCAACGTAACAATAGAAGAAGAAGTCCCCATTTTTGTTGCTAACAAAGTGATATATCTCGGTGCTCAGAACGCCTTAACATTCTGTCTTTTTTCAGCTGATTTTCCTCCCAAACTAAAGTGCGTACTGTTCTTGAACCACTTTGATTCCACGCATAACCACAGTCTTTTCTGGAAGGTGACACACAGTAGATTACTAGCACATAGTCAGAATTACTGAGAATATTACCTAGAGTCAGTAACAACACTGGAGATGTAAGTTTTTGTCTGGCAGACAGAGATTCAATGTTTTCTTCTGGCCCTATGGCACTGCGACTGAGCCTCTTCAGCACAGGAAAATAGTAAAGCCACAGCCAGATGCCTAAACAACCGCAGGTCCCAAATGTCATGACAGTGTAACCAAAACTTAATATTCTACTGATTTTTTTCTTGGTAATAACTGTGTGTGTTTCAATCAAACAATTTTGGAGACCCCAAATTTCCCCGTGTTCCTCATCATGGTTGTGTTCGCATTTGCAACAATTTTATGTCCTTTCCGCTCTTTTTCCCTGACTGTAGTTGAATTTTCACACCAATATACTCCTCCAATTCCCAACAATGATATGCAATCCTATATCCATAATATAAAGTTGTTCCAAAACCTCATTTGCTTCATGGGCAAAATACCCCTCATTAAAAACGATGGAACAATTCATCTTTGTAAAAATTAATTATACTATACACATGCATCTCCTGGAAGTTCAAGACCACTGCCTGACTGCGTAAACTAAAAGGGGTTGATTTTCCTGTTGTTGCTGATTGGCTGAAACAGTAACTGTTCTGTTAGCTCAGCACATAATAGCCAGTGGGTGCACCTATTCTGCTCCTAACAAGCTACTGCACAATCTACAGCACAACAGCATGAGTAAACAAGATGTGTTTGTGAAACACTGATGCTTCCGGATATAAGCATAGTTTGAATTTATAATATGAACAAGGACCAGATGGAATCACTTGGACTTGCAAAGGGTTAAATAAACAAATAAAATTTTAAAAATTATTCCAGGAAACTATTGTGAAATCAAAATGATGCCAAGGTGAAGGTCACAAGGTGAAAAATTATGACCTCATCCGAAAGGTCTCGTGTCAAGGGATACACATGTCAAGTATCAAAGGTCTATCACTGACCAATGATAAGTTATGGCCAAGGTTATCGTTTTCGGAAAATGCGTCCTACGCCAAGGTCGAGGTCACAAGGTCAAAAATGATGACCTCATCCGAAAAGTCTTGTGTCAAGGGATACACATGTGAAGTATCAAAGATCTATCACTGACCAATGAAAGTTATGGCCAAGGTTAACGTTTTCGTAAAATGCGTCCTACGCCAAGGTCAAGGTCACAAGGTCAAAAATGATGACCACATTGAAAGGCCTCATGAACAGGGATACACATGTCAAGTATCAAAGGCCTATCTCCGACCAATCAAAAGTTATGGCCAAGGTTATCGTTTTTGGAAAATGCGTCCTACGCCAAGGTCAAGGTCACAAGATCGAAAATGATGACCTCATCCGAAAGGTCTCGTGACAAAGGATACACATGTGAAGTATCAAAGGTCTATCTCTAACCAATCAAAAGTTACGGCTAAGGTTAAAGTTTTTCTGCTGCTGCAGACAAACAGACAGACAGACAGACAGACAGACAGGTGCAAAACAATATGCCCCCGAATCTTCAATTCAGAGGGCATAGAAAAGCCTTCTCATTGTGAAATTTACTAAAACATGCAGCTACTATCTCTTTGTCAAAGTAGGTTTTGAGATGTTTGTCCAACCTTTCTTGTTTGCTGGATTAAAAAATACTGTATATTGGGTTTTGATAGCTGGAACATTGACAAGGTAAGAACGTTCATATGTTCGCATTTTGACAGATCTGAACAATGCGATACAATCAAATCTATAAGACTGAATAGTCAGGCTGAGGGCTGTTAAGGCACAATTTGAAGTAGTATTTTCACTATCGAACGTGCATTATGAAGTGGCTAATGCATTTCAAATGCTGAGTCCTCACACTTTTGAACAATATGTAGTTTTCCAACAATGGTATAAAAACGGAATTATGCCTAGTGGCCCACCCTCGGGCCTGAAGTTCAATAGAAGATTAAGTACCTCCATGACATCTCACACCCAATTCAGCTATAACAGAATATTAAAATATAGTATGATGGTTGCCACTAGCAGCATTATACCTGTCTCAAATGTCAACAGTACAAATGAATATTTGATCTCAAGTCAACTTTGCATGTTCAATGCAACTGCTATCCCTTCCTGGGGAATACAACAAAAACACTGTCTTTAAAAAAAAAAAAAAATCATTTGGACGGCCAGACTTTCATAGATTAAATACGCAACACGGGTTTTCCTAATTTCAGATTTGTGAGGATACATCAAACAATGGTCCTATTTTGCAACATCTGAGTCTCCTGCTAGTTGTGGAAGCGCGGACCTACTGGATAGAATGTCTGTTTTTGTCATAATCATATAGACCAGGTGTATTCAACCAAATCCAGAAAGGACTGGAATGGGTCACAGCTTTCATTCCAACCGATTAGTTACACACCTGCTTCGGCTAATCAAGGCCCTTGGCAAAGGCTCAAGGGGTTGATTATTAGAATCAGGGTGATTTACTGCATGGATGGAACGAAAGCTGTCAACCACAACGACCCTTTTTGGATAAGGCTGAATAACCCAGTGTGCTTTATGTTGAAGCCCCATTTCATACATGCTAAAAACCCTCAAAACAGTGGTTTGTTCTTTGGATGTGAAAATAAAATGCCACAAAGGCAATACTCACTGGCTAAACTGACAAATGTCATGAGGAAATTGGCTATTTATTCAGTTGTACACATGGCGCTTGAATGCAGAAAGGCATTAATGCACCAGGTAGCATACCTGAAGCTAGAAACAATAGAATACCCGCACTCACAGTAAAATAGCCTTCTCATTAATGCAGGCAAACAACAGATGCCTTTCAGCAACAAGAAATCATCAGCGTTGCTTATTGCTGAAATGCTTCCGTTGTTTGCCTGATAAAAGAGAAAAATATTTAACTGTGAGTGCTGGCATTCTGTTGTTTAGATCTTTGCCTGAACCTTGCACCCATAACCACCTTTAAATCGGTCAGTTGGGAGCACTTTTCCATCTTAGCAGGCCTGAAGCTTCCATGCCCTAGTCTCTCATTAAATATATCCTCCAGTATTTACTTTTTCACCATAATTTGCTCATATGACATAGCAAATTACCTGGGGCTCTGAGATGCAAATATATCCAATCAGGCCTGGACTGGCCACTGGAATGATCTGGCAATTGCCAGAACATGTGATTTCTTTCTGATGGGTTGGTATTATGGTCTGTTAGCAAAAAAGGTGAGATGACAAAAAACATTTAAAATGATCATCAGCCATTCCATTGGTGATATCGTTATATAGATCGCCCCACTTTGGTAGGAAAAAAATGCCCTTCTTTTTTACTATACAATGGATTCAGGGGAACTTGGGCAGAGTTCCCCTCTGCCCACAGCTCCATGTCAAGAAAACGAGTCAATAAATAAAGGCCAAAATTCAAAAAATATTCTCCACATAGCTGCTGTCTGTATTTGTATAAACACCTAGGGAACAATGCCAGATAGAATAGTTGCAGGTGAAGGAGGATAAAAACAGAAACAGGGATAAAACTCCTTGGCAGTTTTTGGGGTTAACCCCTTCAGCGCCGTGGGCAACTACAGTTGCCCAATGATGTAAGATATCAAAGTCAGATGCTGTTGAAAACCTATCACGTGGCAACTTGTTTAAAAGAGCTCCCCTGCGGGAGCTCTTTTAAACAAGTTGCCACATGATAGGTTTTCAACAGCTCAGGAAAATAACATTTTTTATTCCTTGAAAATGTATTCGGCGCTCAAAGGGTTAAAGGTCTTGCTCAAGCACCCCACAGCGGAGTTCTTTCCTGTTTCATCTCCTGAAATCAAGTCAGAATCCCAAGCCACAATGGGTGCTAGCGAGAGAAACTCTTCCGTTACTTCAGCAACCTACCCCTATAGGCAAGCCAGCCGGCCCTAAACAGATGTAAAGGCATTGGTCATTTAAAGCAGAGTCATGTGTTTGAATGCCCCATTGTGTGAAACTGATTGTACATACTAGAAAGACCATTGAATGTTTTTGGCTGCCATGTGTGAGTGTGTATGTGTACGTCTTTGAATTATAGACCACTGCAGTAGGTGAATGCAGCAGGAAATTTCCCAGTCTTTGTGGCTTGGTCTTATGACATGACGCTGTTATGTTTTCTACAGTTGTTAATTTCAGGCTGCGCCATTCATCTGTGGCGTGTGCGCTTTCCAACAACTGGCATGCATCGAGTGAATTTGATAAACAACCACTGTGACGTGAAACTTGGAATGTACTTGGCTCTTAAATTATTGCAAATTTGATCTGGTGGCCAAGGCAGGGCACACCAGAAATAAAATACGAGGGGATTTAATTAATACGTACAGAAGAACAATGGGCTTCAAATGCTTGTGGATGAAATAAAACATCTACTCGGGTGGTTCACAAATAATTAGTAGGTACTGCAAATACCATGTATGTGTGTGTGTGTGTGTGTGTGTGTGTAAGAGGAAATGATTGACCATTTGGTGTGACTAATATGAAAAAATGGAGAAAATCAAAAGCAAATACTTTTTTCACAGCACTGTACTGAGCTGGTTCATACTGCGATTGGAGGTGGAGTGTTCCAAAAACATTGTTAAATTGTACTTTGTCGGTGTCTCTGTGCTTCTCCTAAAGATCTGAATTAACATTCTTAATTGCTCACCAACACAGGACCCCCCGTCGAGTGAGTAGGATCCATTGTCATGGAAACCGCTCCGGCACTTCGCAGTGGTACCAGCCAGGGAGGTTGATGCAGTGAGAGTGGTTATGGCACTGGATGAGGCCTTCTGCACACTCGTCGATGTCTGCCGACAAACACACAGACACACACACACGCACACACACACACACACACACACACACACACAGAAAATTAAGTCTCCGGCTCCTTCTGCAGCCAACAATAATTTGTCATTCATCCCCGGGAGAGTTCTGCTTTTCACACATAGTCCTTTATGATGTAGAATTAAACTATTTGTTTGGAAACCATTCTGCTGCAGTCAATTGGAGTTCATTTTAGGGAATGATCAGTTATTCATCCAATTAAAGCACCGTTGCTTTGCACAGTAAAGCACAATTGCCTCCAGAATCACTTGAGGTAGACAGGATCAGAAAATGAAAATCCTACCATGTGTTCCTTCCGCCAATGAACTAAGCCAGCAGATAACACCATTTCAGAGGAGCCAAATCCCATCAGCTGCACAGCAGTTCATCATCTCAGCCCAAGTGTTCCACAACGTCATTCAGCTAATAAGCTACTCCACAACAATTAGCCACTGATTCAGGCATGCTTTGTTTGGACTGAAGTGGAAACCCACAGGTTAATAGCTCTCAAAGGACATGGTTGGGCAGCCAACTGCTTGGATGAATACTTGCACTTCTGCAGTTATTGTGTCCAAGTGATGTTTGAACAAAATGTGATGAGGGATTTTACTGTCTAGACCTGGGTGAGTGTTGCCCAGAAGAGGAAGGGCTGGCATGGCCAGGATAGAAAACTCTCATCTGGTGTCAGAGTGCCCCTGCTGGCCAGTCAGGGAACAGCGAGTTTACTGCTTGACCTTCGCATGTAAGCATTTTCCCGTTCTTCTGACTCAAATCACAGCCAGCTGAAACTGTATATTTCACTGAGGGAAGAATCAGAGGCCAAAATAAGACACTTTGGAGGAAAGTAGGAGCTTCTCTGAGCTTCCTTGTTTACGTCGAGGAGGCTGCATAAGTGAACAGAGATGTATGACAGATCGTCCTGAAATGGTAGAAAGCTAGCATGCACCATGTCATCGGAAGCTGGAAAAACTGGATTTTTTTTCCCCTTTAAAGCAAACTGCAAAACAAAACTATGATTGTCTACCTCCATATCGATTAGTACTGATGTGTTAATGTGGTAAGCAGAGACCGATACCCGATTATGTAAATGCATTCCGAAAAACAAGGTAGAAATATATGAAAGTGATGATCATACAGGGCTTTGAAAAGTGTATGACTCATCTCTGATTTCTTAGCATCACAGAAACTGCATCATGGAAACAATACAATTATTGGTATGGTACTACCCCCAAAATGATTCAAATCATAAATTACTCATTTTGAGTGGCCAACCCTGGAGATCAGCAGCGTAAACATGTCTAGGGTCGTTACTGGCCCATTAATTTATCGCTGAAAGCAGATGATTCAACTGTTAACTCCCCTAACCTGGTGTCCTGAGCACAAACACCAACCAAAAGTGGACAGCTTGCCGTATAACTTTTCTTTGAAATGGTAAATGTGGGGCTGATAACATCAGTAATCACCCCAAGCACAGTCTACAGCGGAGGTTCAGCAGAGAGAGATCCCACTCCACGAGGGAGGAGTTATGGAAACCGCGGGGCCCATTTCTCCACACCTGGCTTATAAGGCTTTACACATCGAGAGTACTATACTTATTAGTTGATAATTTTAGAAATTGGACACACTTGTGTACTCGCACTGAAATTATGAACCCGCACGTCAAGTGCCCAAGCATGAAAGTGCAAATAAGTGACCATAATGGGACAGCCTCTCGGTCTCTTCTATCGTAAGCCCATTAATTAAGTGCACAGCTTTTCACTTGATGCCAGTCTTTGGACACATAAAGACTCTCCCGTCTGCTGTACTGCCCTCTTTATGATGTCAGCTCAGAGCCTGGGGAAGCCCCACAGCCACATTAAGAGTGGAATTCAGATTAGCCAGCCACTACAATCAGCAAAAGATCGATTAGGGAATTTGGGTTGGTCAGTTGTGAATGGCCACCTTGGTAGCTCTGGCTTAGTAACTTATGTGCGGCTCCAATATAATATTTTCGCATTGCTGGTGTCAACTTCACAAAAAATATACATTTATTTCCCCTTCACTGAACCAGGAAGTTCCAGATTCAAAGGGATACTAGATCTCTTTTACTAGAGAGTCCTGGCTAAAACATTAGCAGTAATAAAATCTATAGTCGATTACACATAAAAGGTCAGGTGTAACGGTTCTTCTTCACTGATCTTGACAAGCTAAGTATGAGCCTTGGTATGTGCATGCGGGCCTTTCCATCCCGACAGGAAAGGGCCTCCCTCTGTTGTTAGTGCAGAATCAGCTGGAATGTCATTTTTTACTCTAGAATGTTCCTTAAATGGTACTAAGACGCCAAGCCTAAATCATGGAAAACATTCCCAGGAGGGTCCACATACTTTTGGCCATGTAGAATAAGTGTTCTGCATGCTGTTAGCGTTGTTCTTAACCTGGGACTGAGCTGGTCTGCTTCTGTCCACCAGTTTTAGCTGCTTTAACAGCCAATAAGTTTAATTATTTCTGTTAATTCAGAAGCCTACATCAGCCCTTCAGCGAGTGTTTTTAACAAAAAAACTCCATGCATCATTCAGCACACAGCACAACTGAAGAAAGTGAGAAGGAATGGGATGTTGTCGTATGGGCCATGACAAATTGCGAAATGACTTCGGACATGATTTGCCACCCCGCACAAACTCACAAATACACACATGCATTTGCATGAACAAACAAAGGTGCATGCAAACACAGATTCACACTCTCACACAAGCATATATACACACATGCATATCCACAGTTGCAGGCAGCGAGTCTTTATTACTGGCTGTATATAAATAGTGTTTGGTCACACTGAGTCTCTCCCTGCTGGTTTTGTTTTTTTTTTTTTGGTTTTGTTTTTGGTGGAAAAAAGTACCGACGATCAAAGCCTGGTGGTTCCCCCTCAGATCATGTCTTCCCTCAGGACACTTTTGGGAGAGACAGAGGTCAATGCGACACGCGCTTAAAGAGACGAATGTGTGAGGGATGGGGGAGGAGCTAGTGTTCACCTTGCCGTGCTGCTTCATAGAGGAGTTGGGGGGGTGGGGAGGAGGGGGTCTTGTGGGGGGTATCAGCCACAGCAGGGGGGGGGGGGGGAGGGTCCTC
This sequence comes from Gymnothorax javanicus, assembly GCA_029692085.1. Classification (NCBI taxonomy): domain Eukaryota; kingdom Metazoa; phylum Chordata; class Actinopteri; order Anguilliformes; family Muraenidae; genus Gymnothorax; species Gymnothorax javanicus. Next base: position 14,077,949 of record CM056207.1, on the reverse strand, counting down.
CAGCAACTGCGGTGACACGCAACGACCTGACACTTTATTAGTTTACCCTCCTCAAAGTCAAACACGCTGCTGAATCTCGGGAGGATTCGCAGCGTGAAAAACCAGAAAACAGCAGCCCTGCCTCTGTCGAGCTCAACGTGCTGAAATGTTTGGTTTAGAGACGGAGAGATGAGGCACTGCTGGAGATTCAGTTTTTTCTTCCTCCCTCACTTCCCTTGCATGTTTTTAACGTGCCAGAAACCCTTTGCCAGCTACAGTGGGAAACAAATTAAGAACATGTTGCTTTTCAACAGAAAAAAAAAAAAAGATTTGGATATTGCCATGGCAACGCAAGCATACTTTAGTACTTGCGATGGTAAACAAGCTTAGAGGTGCAAAGCACTATGGGTATACATGGCCAATGCATTTATTTCATTTTCTCGCATGTTGTCTTATTTTGTATGTAGACAGCGAGGTTCATAAGTCTTTCGACAGTGAAATCATTTTAAAGGGCTGTTCTTCTAGCACAGCTCACTTAATTAAAATGTGAACACTTAAATTAAAGCAAATAGCCTGAACGAAGAAGAGATTACAACCTTTAAAATGTAACACGATGCAAAAACTTATGGCTCGCACCAAAAGTATTCTGTCCAGTAAGGGTGATCTACTGACCCTTAAAGAGTACTGTGTTTTCAAAAAAAAAAAATCAATTAAAAATACAGCTATAGCACAGCATGTAAACTCCCATGACAACACCTACAACACATTACATCCAGACAGCTTGCTTCATAATTGTATGCCACCAATACTACATATTTCTTATGAAGATTCCAATTAACCCTCAAACGCTAAGGATCAATCATCAAGGACAAACTAATCAGTACTGAGAACTTAAAGAGCGAGTGAGTGATGTTGCATTATCATTATGGTGACTGACCTGCAGGGCTGCAGCTCCAGAATTTTACCTGGAATATTCCTGGAGTGGTATATTTCCATTTCACTTGCAGGGGAAACCCTGACTGATTTATCCTCTCGGTACAACAGACCACATTTACCTTTCAGTTAGCAATACTCGGTCAAAAAAATTTTCAAAGAGGTTTCAAATTAAAACAGTTCTCCACTCAAATGCAGTGCCTGCACCAAACTGCATAGACACCACACCAGTCACATTTTAATTTTCATACATTAGACCAAAAACATCAAAAAACTAAAGCAAAATATTGAGTCTCAAAATTTTGGGCCCAGATTAACAAATAATTTAATCCCGGTGGGGTGAGTGGAGAAGGTAAAGTGCACTAGGCTAAAATGGGCTGAGGTGTCATGTGACAAAGAGACGAGACCGGAGCACTCGAATCACCTGCATGAATTTATTTAGGTGCCTATTTATTTAGGTTTATTTTGGCACCTAAATAAATTTATGCAGGTGATTCGAGTGCTCCAGTCTTGTCTTTTTATTTATATATACTGTCCTTTCTGAGAACACCGACCTCCGCTGATAGAGGGGCTGAAACGTAAGGGGTTCCTTCATCTTGTGAGCACTAAGAATATCTGTTTATATTACGCCCAAACATTGTCACGTTGTCACATCAATTTTCTTCCAACCTTTGGAACTTGTATTTAATCCTGACAGGAGATGATTCTCTTAGGCGAATTTCATACAAACCATTCCTGCAAACCATTAATCCTGAGGCCCTATCTATTTCTGAGTTATCACCATTCTAAATCTGCGAAAAAGCATTTCCCCATGGTTGTTCCACTGGTTTTCTGGTGGTTTTCCCCTTCAAAGAGTGAGTCCACTTCATCACACTGTGGCAGTCAACCACTGAAAAACAACGAGGGGGCGGGGCTTTTATTTACACCCTGGTGACTTGGCAGAGTGGGGATGGGCGGGACTGCTGACTTCTCAGAAACAGGGATTCAGCAGCCAAACACATACTGGCACTACTTGCGCTCAATCGCAGCCGCTCAATGGGAATTCATAAGCGTGATGGACCGTAAATGGATGGATTTATTTCTGAAAGTGAGGTTGATTTAGTTAAAAGCATGTGAGTACCTGGTATGATTCCCGCAGAGTTAATACCCTCAATACTAAGGTAAAAAGCTAGTGCATTTCAGCTACCTGTAACAGCTTAACAAAAAAAAAAAATAGAAGAAAAAAAAACTTTGAGAATGAGTTATTATCTGTGAAGCTGCCCTTAAGACCAAAAAATAAGAATGTAAAAGACGCTGAAAATGGGTTAGAAGAACAATATCACTGAAAATCAAATACAGTGCATTCTTAACATCGCCACTTTTCTTATTCTGCGAATATGCTAGAGCAGTCCATATTAGAAATAGGTCTATGAGCAGCAGATGAGCAACTGATATCTTTGGTTTACCTCAATATCTAATATGGCCAGCATGAAGCACTGCCGCTGTGCGGTGGGTAAATTGTCACCATCACAAGTGGCCCGTAAACATTCCTTAACCTCTTAACCCATTAATGACCACTGTCCCATTTCTGGGACATGGCACATTTTAACCTCTGTAACCCAAGTGAATGCGTTACTGTGACTAAGCTGCTGTAGCTTAATCAAGGGAAGTAACTCGCATCCAGGAAAAGTGCTTATGAGAGTAGTCTTCCTTTACAGCAGTGGTGGGGGCCGCCATTTGCATGAATTTCTCGAATCTGTAACAGCACTATGTGACGCTCCAAGAGGTGTGTGCGTCATTTTTTCTGACTGAGGCACATTTTTATATCACACTAAAGACAAGAATTGGAGATTATAGCATTGTCTAAATATGTTTTTCTCAGAATGATGATTTTTATGCTTTCAACAATCTGTGTACATTCGTAAAGGAACATACATACTTGGGGTCCTCGATGACAAAATAAATATTTTTCCCCAGAATATAAGTGTTGAATGTTCATTGTACGCCATATCCGATAGTAAAAGGTAACTTTTACTTTGAAAAGAAATTTGGGCATTAATGGGTTAATGTGTGAGAAAATAAATACACACCTAGAACATTCTTAAATGAAAATTCTCTAGCCAGCATAACATGCACTATAGACAGTTGAGAGCAATCGCGTTCTAAAGCACTGACAACAGAAACAGCACATAACCTACCAATCAAAGGGTTAAGCACAATTATGTGTGCCAACACTATCTCAAGGAAATCCAATTAAAAAACAATAATAATAAAAAACATACACCATGGGGATGTGTTTATAGTTTGTTTGGCACACAGATGACATCACTGCACATTAAAGGTAATGGGCTTTGGATAGCCAGCAGATTCCTGTCATTTGTAGCTGACTGATGCTTATAGCATGCAGATGTGATGTTTATTATGGTCTTATGATACTGAAAGGGAGTAATAGATGTTTAATAGTGTTACGGAGCAGCACACATGCAGTGTCCGTCCGGCTCACAGCGACGAGATGAATGTCCTCAGGAACGGAAACCGAGCAGCGCTTAACTCTAAAAAGTTTAGGGATGCAAAGAGGTGAGAGGGAAGCTGAAATGGATGATAAGAGCCTTCCTGTCACAGCATTTCTGAACCATTCTAGTCAGCCAAAGAAAAGCTACAGTACGTTGGGGTAGGGGGTAAGGTGAGTTAGGCGGTATGGTGGGGTAGGGGATATTGTGGAAAAGGGAGAGGTGGGGTAGGAGGTAATGTGGGGAATGGCTATACCGGGACAGGGTAGCATTGGGTAGGGAAAGGTGGGCTGAGAGTAAGGTCCTGTTCAAGTAAATGTGAGGTGCAAGGTAAGGTGGGGAAGGAGGTAATGTGGGGAATGGTAAGGTAGGGCATGCTGTGATGTATAGAAGAGTAAAGTGCAGTATGGGGTAATATGGGGAAGGGGTAACATGGGGAGCAGTAAGGTGTGGGGATGGGGTAGAGGGTAAACTGGGGTAAGGGGGTTGTGGGGGTCTGGTGGTGCAGGGGGTGTGTGGGAATGGGTAATGTGGAGTCGGGGGTTTTGGAGGGAATGGTAAGGAGGAGTAGATGGTAAGGAGGGGTAGGTGGTTAGGGAAGTAGGGTTCCTTCTAGGGCTGGATGGAAAATTGAATCACAATAATTTTAAGTGCAAAGAAATAACTGCCGCCATGGGGCGAAAAGATTAGCATGCTCTATGGCTCATTCCTGATGTAGTCGTGAACAAATGGCAATCAAACATCAGAGGCCATTTGTAAGAAAACTGCGTTTTGAAGTCAGCTGATTAACAGTGAGGCTGGACAGCTTTCATCAACTTTTTAAAGGCATGATTAGCCTAACCTGAATCTGTCCCCATGTACTTTGCCATACTAACAATTGAGCAATTTATTCAGGCTACTGACTAATCAAAACCACTATGCAACCTATATTGATTAAGAAGTCGTAAAGAGAAGCAGATAGACCTAATAAGGCCACTGTGTTGAATTGAAAGAATGAAAACAATCTGAATAATTAGTAAAAAAAAAAAAAAAAATCTTCCTCTGAATTTAATCTCTCATTGTAGCATCTGAAAATATGTCCAAGGAGGAAAACATTTTGATAAGGTATGGAATGTGACATACAAATTATTTTCACATGTCAAATAGCAAAATGTAAGCCAACGACAAATCTAGCAAAGACATACAGGCAAATCTGCACTGTTTCATGGCCATTTAAAATTTCTAAATGCGACAAACAAAAATGCTGGCCGATCTAAATAAATTGGACCGTCTATCGATTCAAATTGGTCACTGAGCACATCAACTGTTTGAATGCTAACTGAGCAAAGTAAACGGGAACTGGGCGAGAGCATTTGTTGAGGTGATGATTCTGCAGACCTTTACTTTGCTCAGTTCAGAATGTTGCTGATAAGTGCTGTTAGTGAAGTTGTTTTCCAGAAGCATTTCATACGACCTCTGATGTTTGGCAGCTGTTTGTTTCAGACCGCATCAGGTCTGACTCTTGGAAAACAAAAGGGGAAAGCTTGTCTATTTGCCCCACGGTGGCAGTTACTCTCATTGCAGTGAACATTATTGCAATTCCAATAATCGCCCAGCCCTAGTTTGTTTATATATCGGGCAGGGCGTCAGCTGATCTGCTGGCCTAATGCTGGCATTGTGGGCTGGACTGTCACTCTACGGCTTTAAGCACAGCAACCACCGCCTTCCCCCTATGGAGACTTCGCCCTGTGCTGGACTAGCCCTTTATATAAGTTCCTCTCAAGATGTAGCCACAGTTCCTTTTGTGATTGGAGAAAACTTTTCAAGGAATGAATGACAGATTCACTGCTGATTTGACAACTCTTACTCAAAAAATATGGCCAGGCAAAGGAAAAACCGCTGCTTAATATTAGGGCAGCATGTTCTAGAGTTTAAAGTTTGCCTCTCGATTAATTTGTCAGTTAAACACAAGGTTCTCAAGCTTTAGCATTTCAGAATATAAATATGCGACTGGAGTGTTCTTAAATGAATAATGTACAGTTAATTTAACAATTGCTACTGCTAAATGAAAGCCTGAGTTAAATTACAGTGACTAAAAATTCTAGAGCAAAAAACCTCCTCAGAAGGATTAATGCCGTCGACACCTCATCAGAGAGAATTAGAAACTCCCCTCACAAAAGGCCAAGACTCACTGCTCATTACAATCACTCAGTATATCCTTCATTGACTACTTTGTCCTGACCCACCCTGAAAATTGATTGAGAAATTCCCATCTTAAACGTTAAATTTAAATTTCAAATGCTCTTGGAGCCAGGCAGCCTACCGCAGATTTCCCATGGATATCTCAAGTAGGGAGACTTGCAACAGAAAAAAACATCCAGGCAAAGTAGTAATGCGACACGGGACAAACCAATGCAACTATTGCATTCAAAAAATGTTATTTTGCTTCTTCACATGACCACTTCTGTCCTCTTTTTCAGGCTTACATCATACTCCCCACAATTCAGAAAGGGATTGACGATATCATTACGTTTATTTGGAGACAGCCAAAATTAATCACCAGGGAAGGCCAGCAGAGGTCCTGGGTACAAAAAAGTGATTGTTGAAACTATTACACTGTGTGACATAAGCATCCAAAACTGACTGCTTGGTCTTTCATTCAGTTACACTGGAATAGTGCTGTGAAAAAGTATATTTTTCCGTTGCAGACAACCTCTATAATTGAATTATTGTCAAACTAAATAGCTTCAGATCTTCAGCAAAATGTAATAAGATAAAGGGAATGTGAGTGGGCACAGAATACAATTTTTAAATTGCATCATGTATTTACCTCCGTAAACATCATCTAACACTCACATGAAAAGAAATTGCCCACTTAAATGTAACAACTGGTTGCATCGCTTTAAGTCATAATAATTGCGACCAAATGCTTTTTAAAATTTAATATCAATATTTCATATCATTGTGGAAGAATGCATTAGAACTACTTCTATTATTCTTTGCTGAACTGCATTATTTCGGAATAAAAATGGGAGTTTTGATAATGAACTGCTTCTATCGAGCCAAGTGTGTCTCGGTAGGGTAGATTAAGTCGCACCATTGTACTTATTACACCATGTGACAGGTGTATATTGTGTGCCTCAGTGGCGGCTGCTGAGCTGAAAATAAAGGAGGCACAAAACTTCCCTTTGAACTCATTCTTAGTCATGTTAGCTTAGTTTTCTGCCTTTTTTTTTTTTTTTTTTTTTTTTTACTAAACATGACTTTGCGTGTCCAAATGAAGTGTTGCATTTCTTGTGCATTTAAATTAACGCAATCCAAAATTGTGGCTTTATGTTGCTAATATTTATCTTTTGTGTCTTCAAAGCTTTGCATTTAACTGCCAATGGATAATTAAAAAAAAATTCAAAAACTCGTTAATCAAGAAAAATGATTGAAAACAGGTCAAGCCCAATCATTAGCTTAAACAGATGTTTGGTTTCCTTTCCACATTTAATTTCTGCCAGCAGCCACCACTGGAGTGTCAATTATTTCAATCTCCCACACTTCTGTGTCATGAAACATGCCAGAAAACCTAATAAGGCTGAGATCTGCTGCTATGTTTAGACCAGAGGAACAAGAATACGGCAGTATGCCTGTGGGGCTCAATTAAGATTGGCATAAAGAAATCTGCATTACAACCCCGCTTACGAAAAAACAGATTGGTGTGAGCTTCTCTTAATCTCGCACAGGCATGTGCACTTGAGCTAAAGACTGCTACAAATATTTAGGACACTCCAGGTTAATGCCAACTGTCCACAGGGAATAACATAATTACAGAGATGGTGTGTTTGTCCTTCCCTTACAAATGCCTGTAATAAAAAAAAAGCCTGTCATCTAATGTAATGGGGTGAGTTCTAATGTAATGCACCTGCATCAGCTATTGAATGCTAAGGTCAATGCTGAATTTGTAAATCAGGACTTTGTGGAGTAACACAGGCATGGGTTGGGTAGGTGACAGAAATGCCGCAGAAGGATTGGAACACAACCCTTTGTTGTGTGTCATTTTTTTGTTGAATATTTTCCAAAATCTAAGTCAGAGTTCCACAACTCAGTTGCTGTCCATTGTTGATGGTTATATTGTAATCAGATTTCTAAATAAAGAACATTCAATTTACACACACAGATGTCACACAATGTGTTAAAGCAAGTTTCAACGTTACTCAAAACAAACTACTGTAGACAATGACAAGCATGCTACATAGGACAAACAGGAACAAATAATGAATAAAGTAAAGGAGTGTGTGTATATATATACATACATATAGTAAATATATATATATATATATATATATATATATATATATATCACTCAAAAGGAAACTTGAAAATCATTAAAAAGACTGACACTTATCTGGTTATTGTAGTACTATTCACCATAGAATATTGAGAATGCTTCTAATTGAGAAATCACCTGTACTTGGGAACTAGCATAATTATCCAGGAGTCAGAGCGATTTTATCTCTTTATCAGCAAATTAATCAGCGTAGCTGGCAGAGTTCATGGGCAGAGGTAACCTTAGGCTGGGCTTTCAGGACCCAGAACATTCCACCCGCAAGGCCTCACCTCAAACCGAATAACCCTGCAATTATTTGGGGCTAATACAAACTGCTGGGTAAAAAGAAATCTCTAAAATCTTAATTTGAGTCTCATGAATAGTGTTGATATGGTGTTTGCTTTTCTCGCTGCTCAATAAAAAATGTGAGGGAGAACTCAGGAGGGATGATTCATGCACGTAGCGAGCAAAAACCTTGTCCATTTTTGGTCAGGACTAGTTTTCCTTCAAATAAAATTTATGAGAAGATTAAAACTCCATTGCGAATTTGGTTCAGTCATTTATTAGAAGGCAGGAGTTGGGATTTCTGTTCCCAGGAGTCCAGTATGCTTGTAAAGTTTTTATTCCACCCTGACCATTATCTCAGCTAATTGGCCCAACAGACCTATTAGCAGAGTACACTAACACTGGATCAAGGCAAGATCAGATAACAGCAAATCTTCTCGAAAAGGCACAAAACAGCATTCTTCAGTAATGATTTACTGACTAATAAAGAAGTGTAACAATAACTGTCGTCATACACGATTTCCACCAATAGGCTGTTTAGATATACTGAGAAGCAAAGAAAACGCAACTTCAATACTGAAGTCGAATCATGTGAAAACACTGTCAAGCACTTTGGAGGGTGCAGAATATTGTTTCCGCAGAATGGACGCACCATTTCTGAACTGTGTGTTGATCACTTCCGGTTTGTTCATGAACAACGAGACTATGTGAGGAAACACAACGCATCCATTCTTGAAATGCATGTGCACGTGGGCATCATGCTGTTGCACCTGCAACCACCAGTCATAGGCTCTATAAAAGCTACAGGTCTGACAGCTCACATTAATATTGTGCCACATCTCGCATCAGCACAAAGGAACCGAGCCATGGGAATCGTCAATTTGAGATCAGCACAGAATGAAGTTGCCGGTCAAACACAGTACCAGGGCACTGGCAGAGTGGAAGATCGGCGTCGCCCAGGTGCACAATGTGTGACAAGACCACCATATTGTCCTCCTCCGTTTGCGGAATCATTTCCAGACTGTTGCTGAAACCGCCGATAACTCCACTGGATCGAGAGGGAGTCCCAGCAGCTCAGGGATAGTTCACTGATGGCTTGATGCACAAGGCATTAGTACACATTGACTTTATGAAGAGCAGATGCACACAGACTTGCAAGACAGTGTTGGGCCGCAGTGGAAGGTTACCTTACATGGAGAACATGAAGAGATGTTGTCTATTTGGATGAGTCAAGATTTAATGTGAATTTTCCTGACAGACATCTGAGAGTTTACCGGCACCGTGGTGAATATTTTGCACAGTCCTATCGATTTGGTGGTGGTGATATAATGGCCTACGGTGCCAAAAATCATCATTGCTGTTCTCAGTTTGTTGTCATTGATGGGAACTTGACCACTTAACGTTATGTCGATGTCATTCTGCAACCAGTGCCCCTTCCATTGCTGGGACAACATGGTGACAACAGACTTGTGTTTCAGCGTGACAACGTCAGATCATGCACAGCCTTGCTGACACGGAGTTTTCAGCAACAGCATAATGTGGATGTGCTACAGTGGCCTTCCAGGTTACCTGACCTGAATACCATTGAGCATCTTAGGGAAGAACTTGGTCGGGATGTGCAACGTTAACCCCATCCACCATGAAACGTAGCAGAACTGAGACAGGCTTTACAACATCACTGGGCAGCTATACCACAAGCTTTTATTCGTCCTTCGTGTCTGTCACTGCGTCAACGCCTGCAGGCTTTTTTCAGAGCTCACAGAGGATGCAAACAGTACGGACTGCCTCTCTTCTATTGTCTGTGTGACGAAGACTATACTTCTCACACTTTTTTGTTTCATGCCAATTAACTCCTCAATGAGTGTAGCACAGATTTTTTTAATAACAACAATGAACTTATTTCCAACCCTTTTGTAAAATAAACATCTCAACTAGAAATTGCATTTTCATTGCCTCTCAGTATAGTTAAGAGCATGAAATTTAAAATCGGATTGAACCCCCTTTGCCCACAAGACTTATCATTCTTACAAGTCTTTTTACATTAACTTTTAGCACACCTCCATGTCTAGTAAAGAAAAACACATTCATTGTCACTTCGAACACAACCTGCAGGAAAAAACTCATTTGTATCGCAATAGGTGTATATTTATAATATTAAAGTAGTAAAACAAAATTCACGCAATAGAAAGTTACACAAAAGCAGTAAAACAAAAATTATGTTGGATATTAACACCTAATGTTTTTGAAAGTGTACTTATAAATGGAAATGTAAACACAATAAAATAGCTTTGTTGTCAAGAGTTTCATCAGAGAGGTTATAAAACTTTACAGGACAGTATATACCAGAACAGTGTAGATTTTTTTTAATAGAAGTGTGTCTGGATTGATAGTGCCTGAGGAAATCTCTTGCTTTTTAGAGGAAAGTAAAAAACGGAACAGTTAAGAGGAAACTGGTGATCAGGTCAACCACAACAAGCAGCTTTATAAAAATGTGAAATTTAGGCACTTATTTGATATATTTCCTAGGCCAATATCTGAGATGAATAACCAAGACAGATATTTGAATGACTGCCGATGCAGTTGTGTCTTTAAAGCCTACATGAATGAGATTCCATCCTTATCCATTTGTGTTATAATAGCAATAATCCCTGGGACACTTCATGGTTATTCTCCGCATTACAGTCTCTTATCTCTGAGGGATACAGTGCCGGACATTCTGAGCTTGATTCTCAAATATAGATTTTAGCTCCTCACTTGTCACATTACCAGCACTGTTAACAGTTTCTCAAATGGATTCCTGTCATTGATGAATCATATTAAGGAAATTTATGCTTATATTTACAGATTACATTGGGTATTTGCACTTTATCTTAGTTTCGATGATATTGAACAGATCACTGGACTGTGAATAATAAAATGCAACACTGAACCGCCTTTAAATTGCCTGAAAATAAATATTGAATCCAACCACTGCTACTAAAATGCAACTTCAAGATTGACTGCATAAAGCATAAACCAAGACACAATTAAATGTAGTTTAAAGCTCATAGTCGGCAAGTGGTTGTGCTTCTACATATTTCTGGCCCTGTTTAGCATTTATATGTAATTTATTTATATGTAACATGTGATTTCTACAGTACATAATATGTCTATATAAGGTTAATTGAAAATGGTTAACTGCCCATACATACGAATGTGTTCCTTGGTGGAGAGTGAGTGAGTGTGGTCTGCCACAGACTTGTGAACTATCCAGAGTGTATCTTTGCCTCTTACCCATTTGATGCTGGATAATTGAGGCCCACAACATCTTTCCCTCCAAAAAGTTCAGAAGTGTAGTACTCAGAACTGCTTAATTTATAAGCGTAACTAGACCATGCAGGAACTATTCTGAAGACTGCAACCAGAAAAAGTGATGTTTTGCGATAAACAAAGGAAGTCAATTTAACTGGCACGCCCTGGAGAACACTGCTTTTTAGAAAGTTTGCTTTTAGTTTTGCTTCAGCTTTGAGAAATGGATTTGAGAATTTTCATTTTGTTGATTCAATGATTTTCGATTGGTCAGACGTGCATTTCCGTAAGTTTTATCCATCATTGCTCTTTTAAAAGGGACCTATTATGCTGTTTTTTTCTTCAGGTTATAATATATTACGATGTCCAAAATGGAGGTTAATAACCTTTTTAACAGAAAAAACATCAAAATTCCATGATTTCTTGGCCATATGATTCCTGTCATTTTGAAAAACCCTTTGAAAAACAGGTTGCTCTGAGTGGGCCTCCCCTCCATGAAATGAGCACTGTTCTGATTGGCCAGTGAACAAAGCACCGGGTCAACAGAAAACAACGATGGCTATTGGCAAGTCTCTAAATGCAGATGACTGAATGAGTGGCTCGCTAGCTAGCTACTTAGCTAGCTATTAAACTAGCTACACAATGAGCATGTAAAAGTAATGTCTACAGGCTAAGCAAGGATGGTCATTACATTCACACAGACATGCAGTCACTATAAAAGTTCAACAACATTTTGAATTCAATTTGTTGAGGATGATTTGCAGTTAGCATCTGCGTAGTATCAACCACTAGCCAACATTCCATTTATTTTGAATAGCTATACTACTTCATTAAACACGGACTGAATTCCATTACAAGCATTACAAGCATTTAGTTTAAATATTAACAGAAATTGGACACACTAACCTAGCTTGCTACCTAGCTACAGATTCTCCATGAAAATAAATCGAGGGTCCCACTTCCTTATATCTTCGAGAAAGCATAATAGGTCCCCTTTAATATAAATTTTGTTGCCAGTCCTGTATGGTACTGACCCAGGTTAGTAGTATAAAGCAGCCAAAAAAAAAGTGGATAGCACTTACTTAGCTAGTAAGTGTTTGTTGACTGAAGCTGAGATGCTGTCATAAGAAAATACGCCTTGGGTGGAGATATTCAAATGAGGGGCGGAACAATTCTCACAGGCTTGCATGAAGGGGAGCTAAACATGAATGACATGTTGAATGCCATGCTTTAAATAAAAAAAAGCAGCCCACTTGAAATGGCTAGGTTGTTTTTTTCACAGCTTGTCAGTTGGTAGGCATTCCTCGTACTGAAATGCATGCGCTCAAGCACTGAAAAAAGTGAGGTTTTTTTCACATGTCCCCTTCAAGTCATTTGATTGTCATTTTCAGGTTAAGTTACTGTGTGAAATGTATGCACATTGCAGTCTTAGCCTGCATTCACTTACAAAAGAGATGGAAATCTTATTGTCCGCAGAGGATTAATAAATACAAAACAAAACCCTAAAAACTTGGGATGGGTGAAGCAGCAACACGCATACATCTATGCCTGAATGAGGAAATCAATAAGAAAAGCCTGTAACTCAGAACAGAATGGAGTCAGGAGCGGAGCCTGCATAAGTTAAATCGGAGTGTCCTCCCTATAGAGTGCTGCTCTTGACGCATCTAAAGAGCAGAGAGATGATGGTGATAGATTCAGACGAGCTTCAACAGCCTCTGTAATTCTTCCCCCGTTCACCTCCCCGAACTATGTCTGACACTGCGGAGGCTTTGTGTTGCATCCAATGCATAGACATTACACAAGTTTGACGGGATAGACAGATAGGGATATAGTTTTTGTGTTTCTGCCCAATCCCTCAAAAACATGTCAGGCAGTGCTTACAAACTACCTACAGGGTAGCTGAACATTTCTCAGCACCCCTAGGCATTTAAAAGCAGCCTTACAGTATTCCTGAGCCCAACTCTGCTCTGTAACCCAAGCTGTCAGCAGGAACTCTGAAAAGAGTATCTCAGAATTTAGTTTACAAGATTTTGGCACATAATACATGTATTTCCACACTAAAATAACCTGCATCACAACATATCGAGCAGCTCTTCCAAACCTCATATTGAGAGCAACCCCTCTATGCTCCGAGCCAGGTGTGCCATTTTGGCCATAAAGTTCACCAACATCAATCACACCTGCCACATGAAGCGGAATGAATGAATTCAGTGGTGGGATGATGGCCATCATGGGTCCAAAATATTGCACAATTTTCAATCAGCCAGCAGCAGTTGCATTTTAAAAACAAGGTAGAACTCAATGCAAAGCTCTGATTGCCATGCCTCTGTCTGCCGTAGCTTTATACGCCCGAAACATTGATCTTTGACACCCACATACAACTGACCTTAAGTGACCTTTAACTTTTACCTGATTGGCTTCCAAAACCTAAATGGTTCAGCTGCCCTCTGTGGGGAGTTACCACGCCTGACTGGGTGAAAATATAGCGCACACAAGATATTTGGGATGGACACATGCACTGACGGACAACTGGAAAGCAGTATGCCTCCCGCATGCAGTTCTCAGTGTAACTCAGAATACACTGCTATGCTGCGCTTGAAAATTAGCTTTAAATCAGTGATGTTTCAGATGGTAGACCTTCTCCAGATTGTGAAAACAGACCCTCACACATATTAACACAGTACATACAGACATGTAAAACATTTTGAGTACAATTACTGGCTGCAAGGCTCAACAAGGCTGCAAGGTACAGCAAATTGCCCAATTAGCCCAAACAGAGGTGTCGCAGACCCGGTTTTCTATGACTTTTTTATTTTTAAAAAAAATGTTTAAAAAATTTAAAAAAAAAATTCCAGTAGTTGGTGGATGTTTTAAGAAAATGTTTTTCATATTACTATTTAAATAAGCAATATAACCACCCTAGAATTCCTAGCAGGAACTGCAAAAAGGGAAGATTGAAAGCACACTGTCTATGGGACAAGAGTGGACCAAGATATCCCGTATAATTGTGTAAATTCTTGGTCCCTCTGAAAATAAACATAGGAAAACTACTGAACGATGCCTTCAATGAAACATTGGTGGACAAAATATACAGCTGTTTCCAAATGATCACCTTAAAGACAAGCAGTGCAGAAGCATAGAGGCAATGAAACCAAAAATATAATTTTTTTTGGGTTTTCTTGATTTTGCCATTTAGCAGGTCATTTTATGATTTATTCAAGGCCATACTGTATGCTTCTTCTGGCAACTTGAAGAATAATGACAAAAAACAAAATACAAGAGCTCGCTTATTCTTTACACAGTACCGATTTTCGAATATTATGCAGTGGAAATTCTTCTAGTCTAAGAGCTTTTGTCATGGATTATTGATGCCTCTCCAGCTTTCTAGAAAGGTTTGTACTTTTTCTTATTCCCTGTAGAGGAGTGGTAAATGATTATCCGATGATTTGGCAGATAAGTCAATTTTATGGAGAAGGTCACGCCAGCCTTACTCAGTCTACTGGTCTGCGTCTTATCTATCCTCGGTTCATCATTTCTCAATGTAAAGAAAGCTTTCTGAACAGGGCATCTATGCTCACTCTTTCCTGCCAGACATCTACAATCAATTTCACCTTTCAGAGTACAGACAAAATGAACTCAACATCCTGGGGCTCAGAATAACTGGAAAAATCTCTACATAATCTTGTCATACGTCTTAAAGGAATAGCCCAACATTTTCAAACTATATTTTTTGCCTAATTGTATACCCATAAAATGACCTTAAGACAGATAGCAATTTTATCGCTGTGCTCCCAATACACAGATAAACTGCGACATTAAAATCACTTACGGAAGTAGCAAATAATGTTGCTTATGTCATAAAAACGGCACATGTCAAAGTCTGTAGACAGACCATAGGTTATAAGTGAGCCATCAGTTTTCGGAGTTCATGTGCTAAATGTGGGAGACATGGGACCTGGGTGACTTTGACGAGGACCAAATTTTTACGGCCAGAAGAGAGGGTCAGAGCATCTCCAAAAGAAGTCAGGCTTTTGGAGTTCTCCCAGTCATCAGTTTTGAGCACCTACTGACTGCAGTCCAAGGAGATAGAAACATTAACTAGTGACAGGGAGCTAGAAGCCTAAGGCTCATTGATGCACAAGGGTAACAAAGGCAATCCTGTCCTGTCTGAACCAACAGAAGGGCTACAGTGCGACAAGTCACAGAAAATTCTAATGAATTGAGTCAACACACTGCGCCCCCTGCTGCGTATTACGCTTTGTAGCTGCAGACCAGACGGAGTGCAAATTCTAACCCCAGTTTACTGCCAAATGTGCTTACATTGGGCACTAAAGTGTCACAAACAGACCTTGGAACAATTGAAGAAAGTGGACAGGCCCAGTCAGAATTGTTTGTCTTTTATATCGTGCGCATGGGCCGGGTATGTGTGCACCATTTACCTGGGGAACAAATGGCACCACGATGCACTAAAGGAAGAAGACAAGCTGGTGAAGCGAGTGTGATGCTTTGGGACATGTTCTTGAGGGAAACCCTGGGTTTGGGAATTCAAGGGGATGCCAGTCTGATGGAGCTGTTTGGCAACACGAGGGAGAGCCATACAGTATTGGGCAGGAGGCTACAATGTTGTGGCTGATCGATGTAAAGACCCAAGGTTGCGGTGCTCTCCCAATGAATGGACACAGAAGCAAAAGTGAAGTAATGGAAATAAACACTCCAGCATCACAAATTCTGATTAATTCACTCTCGAATCTTGCATGTGTATAATAAGTAACAATAAACACAGCGAATGAGTTTTTAAATGGTTTAGATTAGGCGTAAGTACTGTAATTGACAGTTAATGATGTATCCATCCACTGGATGCTGTGATCATCAGATGCACAGCACTGCTCGAAGTGCAAGACTGGAGTTTGGCTTATGTTGCATCATTAGGTGCCATGGGAGTGACTATGATGGCGCAAGTTTACAGACTGTCTCCAGCACACCTGGAAACCTCAACTCATGCTTAAATTTTCATAAGGTCACGTAGCAGAGTTAACTTATCTCCTGTCTGCAGTTATTCACAGAGAATAGAGAACTACTAAGTTATAGAGTACAGCTGATACATATTGGGCCAAATATTCACATGTGTAAATGCATGCATGTAGAACCAATAACATGGTCAGGGTGCGATTAGCTAGGGTATATATTTTGGGCAAATAATTGGACACGAGTTTGCACATGCAAAAGGTGTTAGTGAATCTGGTGCATTGTCAAAGGTTTTTTGCTCAAGGTGGTTTTCTGTACAACATGCATCAATAGCATCTGTGGTTTTCATAAAATATCAAAAGGCACAATTGGACATAGACTCACTAGAGAAGAAAAAGAAATCATGGCTTTCTGAGCACTCCTATTTGACCTTGTATTGAGTGAAGACATTACAAAATCCAGTGTAATTGCTGCGGTCTGTAACCAGTGGGAGAGTGCAGAAGACAGGCGGACCTTCTGGAGAGGAATCAGCCTGAGATGAATTGAGCTCATTAGCAAACTGTCACAATCACTGGCATGAAAACTAAAATGCTGATTAATTCACAATGTCACTGCTTAAAAAAAAGTATTAAGTAAATAAAGCTGTCACAGGTGGCCTGGTTTTTTCAGAGGACTAAGTTACAGCCCCTGAGAGACATACTGAAAGCACTTCCTCCCTCAGTAAGTTAAATATTGGTTAAGAACAGAGACAGGCTGGATAAAAGCACTTCCTGAAGCAGACACACTAAATGAGAGCACTTCCTTAAAAAGACACACTGGATAAAAGAACTTCCTTAATCAGAGACACACTGGAAAAAGGCACTTCCTCCATCAAACATACCTGATAAAAAACTTCCGTATTCAGAGAGACACTGGACATAGCACTTCCTCCATCAGAGATATACTAGATAAAAGCACTTACTTTATCAAAAAGATACTTGAAAAAGGTACTCCCTTCATTAGAAATATACTGTGAAAAGGTACTTCCTTATTCATAGACACATTGGACAAAAGCACTTCCTTAATCAGATACACACCGGAAAAGAGAACTTCCATATTCTGAGACAAAGCCAATAAAACCACTTCCCCAGTCTGACATGTATTGGAGAAAAGAAGGTCCATTGAGACACACTAGAAAAAGGCACTTGAAGGTATATTGATAGGTTCAATAACCCACTACATTTTGCAATGCTGGAAAAATAATTGCTCACTACAAAACAATGATTGCAAAAAAAACGTACAAGACTAAAATATCGTCATATGTTACAAAAAATAACCTCTATGAAATGTATGCAATAAATTGGAAAGTGTTTGGTGACAACATATCAGCAATTGCTTGGAGTGGTACCAGAGTCTAAAATTGGCCGCATGCATTCGCATTATCGGTCATGTTCTATGCGAGCATTAACACGACATCCTTCAATAAATAAATAGAAACCTTGCGCTGTCACCATCAATAAAACACAATGCTTTCTGAAAAGTGGCGGGACGTGCTACACTCAATTAGGATGACGGTTTTCCACAGAAGCTCAGCTGCTTCAGAGATGGCCTTGAAACCTGAGACTAATGAAATGTCTTCGCCAACTGAGCCCTTTTCACAAGGTAGTACAAAGTACTTGTTTTTAACCCTTCAAACCCTTTTAATGGATGAAAGTTGGCAGAGATCGAAAAGACTGAACATTCTTGAGGGTGGTCAGCCCCTTGGTGGTGGGGGGGGTGTCAGGCAATGGGCAAATGAAAATAATAATTAGAAAAAGGGTTAATTTTGGAGCTATTCTAAAGTGAAACTTGTGCTAACATTTCTAAGGCATAACTGCGTCACTTAAAAGCAGTTACTTATGTGGCAGCAAGTTATTTCTCAGATATGAACATAATGATACATAGGTGCTGATGGTCTAATTTTTTTAAAAATAAATTTATTCACAAAATTATGTAACACCAAATCACAATTCAAAGAGCAATGATCTTCATAGCCCTTGCGATTGTCTCTTGGAAAATGTTGTCTCCATTGACAACTTTGAGATGTACTTTTACTTTTTTTTTTTTTTTTTTTACTTTTTTTTACTTTGAGACATATTTTCCCCTTAAAGAATAACACCAGTAAAGTGTGTCCAAACTTTGTTGGGTACTGCAGTCCTAGAACACCAATATTTGTAAAAAAAAAAAAAAAAAAATACAACACTAACATGGGCACATGAATACAGCGAGGCCGTGTTAATACACCTTGAATTTCCCCCAGATACATGCAAATAGTTCCTAATGTATTAGAGAGAAAACTAGCAGAAACACTAAAAGTTGGTAGATAATCTTTGTGTCTCCTATTGAACTTAAGCCAGAGCACATTAGATGTGCCCAAGAGCCGGTGTCAAGCACAGCAGAGCTCCAGGGGTTGCATGCAGGAAGATTCAAGCTGGGCTGCCACAGCGCATCCATCATCACCTCATTGCCCGCTCCCTATTGGAGCTCCCTAGAGCTACACCATATGGGGAGAGCATTCTGCCTTAACTTTCACAGGCTGCATTCCTCCTCCTTTGTGCAGTCATTGACTTTTCCCGTCAGTAAGTGCATTCAGTCTGAGATATGCTTCACACATCCAAGTTTGGGACGAGTTTTCATCTTACTTTTATTAATCCTTGTGCAGTGAAATTTTCACCTCTTTTAAAAGGGAGGCCAGGATTTAACAGCTGCATAGATTAGCTGCCGTGTATCAAAAGCGTAAGACACAGACAAGGCAATATGAATTAAAAAAGCAACATTTTTGGATAAAATCTATTTTCAATCAAAGGGAGCAGCACGGCTGAAAGACACATTTCTAAACAGTGGTTCAATCAAATGTCCCTAATCATCGCAAAACGCCGGATCTAGATGCAGTTCCTCAGTGATTATGTTCTGCCAATTTTTATCTTGCTAATGAACTCAGCAGATCTGAGTGGTGCATTTCAGAGCTGTTTGGAAAAGAAGATGCACGTAAATTATTTAAAAACTTAATTTATTATTCATTGTGGTAACAAAACCATCTATTTTACATTCGTTTGAGGCATTATGTAGTGCATTATGTGGTACCACTTTACATTACATCAGCAGCAGTTGGATTCAATATTTATTTTCAGCTATTTAAAATACTGTGAAATGTAGTGTAATTACTGAACAGATCGCTGAGCTGTGGATGTCATTAAACGAAAGATATAAAGTGCAAATATTCAAAGTAAATGGTAAATATAAATTTGCAAAATACGAGGAATAAATAACAGGAATCCATTTGATAGACTGTTTACAGTGCTGGAAATGTGACAAGTGAAGACAGAGAGAGAGAAAAAAATATCCTCTCGAGTCGAGCCTGGAAGGTTCAGCACAGTATCACAGATAAGCAACAGCAATATCAAGACCGACAAACTTCAGGCTGCTCCTTTTCCTGTCTGCACAAGCTTCATTTGAGAAAATGCTACTTTAGCCAGTTTGGCAGAAGCTTTACTATCAGAGCCAGACATCAACCTCAAATGCCATTCTGACACTTCAGCTCTGCATATCTGCCGGTATGAGCACCAGGCTCAGACATTAGCTTTAAATATCAACCTCAGATATCAGCCTGAAATGAGCCACTTGAATGAACCTCAAAAATCAGCTTACGATATCAGCCTTGTATGTTAGCCTCAAACATGGGCCTAAAATATTTGTTTCAGGTGGCAATCTCAAATACAGCCTCAAACAACAGCCCCATATAAAAACACAGGATATCAACCGTAAATGTCAATCACAGATATGACCCTCAGATATGAGATCTGCTTGAACCATAGCAGCATTGTGGCACCAGAGCACACACTCCTGCCCGCCAGCTCCTGCGAAACCATGACAACCGTAAAAGAGCGCGCAGCGGCCTCTGACTCTGCAGCTGGGAGCTCCAAAAAGCTGGGAGTGAGTGATTTATGCATTAATGATCAACCTGGTCCACCCGTTCTCTGAAAATGGAGCGAAATGATTGCGATTTACGGGCTCGTTTCAGTAATCAGTCCTGACACCAACACATTTTGCAGAGGGCAGTCAGTGACAATGCTGTCATATCGCCTGTAATAGCCCAGGTTTCCCCTTCCTTTAGCATTAACATAGCAGCTCATTATCCGAAACTGCCTCAAAATTCAGCATGACAATTAGCGCACTGAATTCTATAGCAGGAATTGAATGAGCAGTAACCATTAGAATCTACAGCAATTTCATAGGAGTTAAAGACTCAATATTTGAAAACTTTCAATCTTCTGACTTCAGAAAGACTATCCACCAGAGATCAAATATAAAAACAGGTGAGTTTCTTAATT
Source organism: Gymnothorax javanicus (assembly GCA_029692085.1). NCBI lineage: Eukaryota > Metazoa > Chordata > Actinopteri > Anguilliformes > Muraenidae > Gymnothorax > Gymnothorax javanicus. The sequence goes on along the minus strand of CM056207.1, from coordinate 14,057,367 downwards.
TGTTTGGTAATGAAATTAACATCTTGGTTAGAATTGAATTTGCCACAGCAAAGATATTTTAAAAAAATAATATTTATTGAATGTCCCTACCCTGTAAGTTTGAGCACAGTAAAATACATGTTTTTCAAATAATGAATAGAGAGATAAGAGTTGCCAGATGTAAAAAGAAATAAAACCAAAAGGTTATTTCAAAGAGCAGGATTATCAAAGTTAGCTCAATAAAAACCCAGGGGAAAAAAAAAAAAAAAAATTAAAACTCAGAAAAGCACTTTTATGTGAGTCCATGTTCCTGAAATGGAAATGTTTCAAGTTCAGGGAAGTCATTTGACAAACTCAGTAATCTTGCCCTTTTAAATACCCCCATTTGACTGGAGAGTTCCCAGCATGCCGAGCGAGTGTAACACAGAGACTTGCCTTTCTCACAGTGGTGTCCAGTGATGCCAGAGGGACACAGGCAGGTGTTGGGAGAGATGCAGGTGCCTCCGCTACGACAGCCCTCGTCACAGAAAGCTGCAGATGACATCGAGAGAAACTGCCTAAGTAAAGGGTTCTTAAACTGTGAAACAGACAGCTTGGCATGTTTTTAGTATCTGGAAAAATGAATGGAAATCCAAGTGAAAGCCGTTGTCAAGTAGCATTTCGCCTTTCAGCGCAGAATGGGAATAATTTTCAAAGATGTTAAGACGATCAATTATGGTGCATAATCAGGCCATTCAAATAGAACGGCCCCAGTTTTCAATTAAATTAGCCAGTGACCATTACTCACAAGCGATACAATTAAATGTGTCGTATTTTGCACGGCTTCGTTCAGCAAACATCAATATTTAACAAGAAGTGACTGCAAAGAAAACCAAAGCTTTTAAAATAAGGGAGTGAAGCAAGTAAATAAAGTAAAGGAGTGAAGGAATAAATAAAGGAACAAAAAAAGCATCAACATCAAGGTAGAGGCAAAACAAACATTTAAGCCAGTACTCTATCACAGCTATCCTTAAATTCTGCTATTGATTTACCCAAACAAACTGATGAATTGAGACAATTTGACATCTGACAGCATTAAAAATGAGGATAATTCTGCATACAGCTTCCATTACATCTCCTAAATTGATTCCCGATAGAGGACATCACTGCACACACTGCTTCTTTTACACAAAATTAAAATTCAATTTGAAGTTAAAGCTAAGTTTCAATGGACTGCTATCAAAATCCCTTCACTCTCCTTTACCAAATCAACGGTAAAGCAACTTATTAAAAGCTATACTGCATACTTTTATGTAATTTCTTCCCAAAACACCATAGATGGCTGCAGAGAGTATTGCTCCAGCAAAACTCTTCTACTCTGTATTGTATTATGCAGCACAGAAGGATAACTTGAATGTGGAGGCCGAGAGCCAGACAGAGAGAGAGAAAAAATAAAAGATTACTTTCATCTGTAAAATAACAAGGCCGGGGAATAAACTGAGCGTAGTTACATAATGAAGTTTGGGCTGATATAGCTAATCCTGTGGAATGGCCGAAAAAAAAAAAAAAACCTTTAATCGGTGTTCACATTACAATGTTTACTGAGAACACAGCCATCAAGTAAGTATCCTACAGAGTCCCTTGTAGCACCTCAGCATTCAAAGAGTAGAATATATGAATCTTGATATTAAGGTCAGAGATACAGGTCTTCAACACCGGACAAAAAACTGTGCTGTTTTGGCAAGCTACTAGTATGAGAGAGACAACAGCAGCAATACTTTTATTGTTTAAAGGGAGTTCCCGATAACGTAGGTTAATGAGCAGGGCCACTCCCAATGCGCCTTCCTATTCGTCCTTATGCCTATATATACCTCCTACATTCCCACAAATCCCGCTTGTCTCGTTTCTACATCCCTCCCACCCTTCCCCTCTCCAAGAAGGAAGCAAGAAACAGCCACCACCTGGGACCCCAGGGGGCTTGGGAGCCACACGGACTCCGACAAGAGACGCAAGCCCCACCCTGAGTCTCGCCACCCGGGGGGCGCCCAACGTCCGCACAATCACAGACCAAGTCCAACACCACATCCACCCCGATCTCCTATCCGCCCGATCTCCTATCCGCAATCCCACCCAATACTCTCCTCTACTTTGGTCCAGAATTCATTAAAGGATAACTAAAGCATACATTACGTACATTACATAGCTACATATCACAGGGCAATAGCATCATTTTAATACTTGTGAAATATAGATATTTAAATTAAATTTTGGAAGATTTCTTTCAATTTAGTTTTCATTTAAGTATATTCTGCTGTGTTAGAATGCACTTCGGTGCATGTTTATTTGTTTATTTAATATCAACAATCATTTTATTCATGGAGTCATAATACCGTTATTCAAAGTTACAAGTCTCTGGAGTAAAAGTTGAGCCACAAATGCTAGTAAAACAACAGAGCACCTGGGAGCTTTGAATACAGATACATTACAAGAAAATCACAAGAAATACCACATTTGCAAAAAATAATTCTCATTATTAAGTTTGAAGCTGGACAGTCATCATCCACTCACTGAAATGGCACTCTAACAGTATTGTAAGAAATATTTACAATTCAGTTCACAGCGGTATATGCATTTATTATTTCTTTGCAATTCGCAAACATATATTTTACAAAAGATTTTCAAAAGTAGGCTTAACTTTCAATGAGTACTTTGTTAACATTCACTTTAACAGGCATTGCCCAATTACCACCAAGATCATATCAGTGTGCCAATATCAGTAGATTCAAGTGCAATTCATGAGACTACAGCATAAAACCCCATGAATAACACTTTAAAACGGATAATGGCTAAGATATAAAACCATGAAAAAATAAACAATGCTTGCCGCTAAGTCAAAGGCTTAGGGCAGCATTCATTTTGCAGCTCTAGTTCCAACAGGATTTCAAAAAGAAAGTGTCCACAATTTAGGATGAATTATGACCTGTAGGCCTCATTGATCTGAGCTTATACAATTTGTTTTTGAGTAAAAATACCATAAATCAAGGCATATAGTGCAGCCATTTTGACTATGATAAATACAAAATGAAAAATATTGAGCTATTCATCACAGACTAATTTATATCAATGTTTAGCCCGTCTATGCTTGCAATATTGCAATATTTTGTTTTTAAATGTGTGGTTTCTATAGGGAAAAGGTACTATGGGGTGAAGATCCCACTTGGAAAAGGTTCCTGTATGGTTAAGATCCTACAGGGGAAAGGTTCCTGTGCAGTAAAGATTCTGTTGGAGAAAAATGTATTTTGTATGTTCAGATACTCTCTGTGAATAATATCATAGAACTTTATTCCAAATGGACAAACCAAATGGAGCAGAAATCTCCAGAAATAAACTTGCATATTGGTCAAATTTGATCAGAACACAACAGAAGGATTAAACTGGCCTTAGCATGGCATTTCACTGGAAACTACAGAGCTTCTTGGCCTATGGCGCTATGAGCATGTGTTATGGTGTTATGGAATCCTCCAAGCCTCTCCTTGCTGACTGAAAGTGATCAGTGCAGCTGTGAGAGCAGGTACTCAATTTCAGGATGCCATGATTTAAGCCTGTTATAAATGACACAGATCCGCTCTCATCTGCTAAAAGAGCTGAGTCACCTCATTACTCCAGCTAGGTCAAGCTCAGACACACAGAGTCAGCTTAAGGTGCCTCAACAGCATCGTTCTGGAACATTCCGCTGAGCTTTACAACTACTCCAGCCTAATCAAGCCGAGCAGTGTTCCAAGCAGGTTGATCCTTTTCAGCCGGAACGCGGTTTACAGCGAGATCCAGTCCGTCTTCAACATGCAACGAGAACACATTTCCTGCTTTTGCCAATGAAGTAGGCTTTTTTTTGCGCATGAGACTCTATCTGAAACTGGTGAACAATTCAAAAATGAATTTCAAAATGTGTCGAAAGCTATATGAGAAGTATTCAATTGAACATGAGCATAATTTTCATATGCAGGTAAAAACACAAACTGAATTACTGACTGGTAATCAAGCCTACTTCAAAAGAAAAAAAAAATACAGTTGTAAAATATGCACATGAATGCAAATTGTACAGCAATAATAAAAGCATATCATGCGGTAAACTTGGCTGTTAATATTATTTTATGCTACACAATCAGAGCACCATTACATTCTGCCCTATTCTGTACATTTGGTCAACTGGATATTAAAAGCCTCGCCGTAAAGAGCTAAGGGATTGGATTTTCCACCGATAATTTGGTATATTAGGATGATTGAATTTGGAGGCTTTTTTTTGTCAGAGGATTACAAGGAGTAATATAGGTGTAATATTGAACACATCTTATGATTGATTACACTTAAGCAGACATTTCCGTGCCATTACAACAATTGTGATTTGGCTACCATATAATTATTGATTCAGGCAGTGACTCAGATTCAGATTCAGGCAGTGAATCAAATTCATTAAAATTTGATAAGGGCGCACTGAGATATGCTATCCCCAAAAACACCAGGTTTTGACCGATTTCAGCATCACCTATGCTCTTGCGCCTTCACTATCCTATTAATTTCAAGTGGGGTAGTATTGAGCTTGCTAATCGAATCACATCATGCATGAACTAGCTTGGGATTTTGAGGGCTCAGTCCACTAATGCCTCAGATATACTCGTTACTTCAGCAAAAAGTGGCGGTTCGCAGCACCCTCGATAGGCGGCACCTTCAGCTGCCCGCTGAAATTTTGAAATTATCAACCCACAAGCCTTCCACAGAAATTCAGGCAAACCTGAAGAGGTTATACATCACCCTCTAATAGAAATCCATCTGCATCTTTAAAAAATCAGCAATGTATCGCATTAATGGATTTAAAACCATCTTTTGACCAGAAACTAGAATGTCACCCGTAACTACAGACATCGAGCAGTAAACATAAGTTAAGTCAGTGATGTTACACGGCCATAAAACATCAGGGTTGAAACGCCAATATAAGATATATTACAGTGCCGAGAAACATTCACAACTATTGTTGTGCAGTAATTTCACGTTATCCATAGGCAGGAAGGAAGTGTTACACAGTAAAATGGCTGAGTGCATTTTCCTGAGAGCGAGGACTAAGGAAATAAGATCGTGCTGCGTCTTTCTGTGATCTCAGTAGGAGGGCCACATAATTAAATTACATGCTATTACAGAGCACCAAAAACAGAAACAACATCAGCCATTTACAAATTATTCTCACAATGCAGTAATTAACACTCATATCACAATATGCCCTCTCTGATAGGGAATGTTAAATCAATACCCTGCTTAACCAAACTAAGTGAAAAATAAAAGAAAAACACCTTTATCTCAGAGCACCGCAACAGTTGGCATAAAGTGAAGGGGGAAATGCATTTTGAATAGAGATCTAATCCAACACATAATAAATATTTAAAATTGATTATCAGGCAGCTTATTATTAACTGAATCATATTATCACAAATAAGATTTAGAGTGCTGTTTTAGTGAAATGTTATACAGAATTACAAAGATGCATTTATCAAAACTTGTTATGCACATATATATATATATATATATACAAACATCTATGCCAAAATTGAAGAAGTTGTTTACATCAAGCTCATTCACGATACATATATTCGCAGAAATGGGCCATTGTGTACATGCTGAGTTTACACATTTCAGGACAAGCACCAGACCATTTTACAACCACTTTGTTCCCAACCTTTTTATGAGGAACAAAAAAGGTTTATTTCACAAATGCCATCCAGGCAACAAGTGATGAATAGCCTACATTTTCAGGAACAATCTGTTTTAAAGCTCCTTGGAGGAATGTTCAAAACATTACCTGAACAGACTATTTAATTTAACAAGTAAAAAGATACCAGGTGGTGTTTTCTCTCCTTTTTTCAGTGTCTGTAGTCGCTCAGTATGCTAATTCATCGCTTCAACATGCAGGTTTGACAGAGCTGTGTTCTATGAGAAGACTGTGCTTGCAGTTCTCTTCCAGTATATTTAATGAAATCTGTTTGTAACACTGTTAAATCTTTGATATACTGAGTAAAAAGTCCGGCAGATATTCTAAGCCAGTGGTTTAAGCAGTGTTTTAATCTGGTGGCACATCGCTGAACGATAGGAGGTCTTCAGACATTTCTTGTTAGCAAAACTTTTGGTTCCCCCTCTTAGATTCTTCTCTTAAACTTTTTATCTTCTCTTAAAACCTCTTGTCTTGTTTTTATTTTTTCTTAAATGAGATGTTTTTCTTGTTTCAACCTATATCCTGTTTTTTATATCCCTTTATAGTGAAGTTTCTTTGTTTTTAACGTGTAGCCCTTTGAGATCCTTGGATGTAAAGGGCACTACAAATAAAATGTATTATTATTATTTATTATGTCTCCATCAGGATGAAGTGGTCATAGTAGGTTAAGCTGGTAGTGTAAACTAGTAGCCACCTTAACAGGCAATTCAACTGGTTGCCTACCTAAAGCCAGCTGGAACAGGTACAATTTTTTTATGCAGGGGAAAGAACTACTAATACCGACAGAACATATGTGACCCTCCAGCACCAAACCAGTCACATGGGTCAATTTTTCAAATACGAGTTTTTGGGCTCATATTAAATGCCCTTTCAGATGAGCCCAAAAACTCATATTTGAAAAATTGACCCATGTGACTGGTTTGGTGCTGGAGGGTCACATATTGCATACACATTGACATTTTTGATAGTATCTGCATAGATTCTATATTCTTTCTATTTTTTCAATTAACAGTGGTCCCCATCACTTCAGCATTAAAATGTTCAGTTAAGATCAATCTGATGGGACTTTTAGTGAACTCATATGAGTACACTTTAATGCTGAAAGTCCTGTTCGGGAATTTTGTATTAGGGAAAAGCATAAACAATATTTAGTCAATCTTTTTTTAAGATAACATCTCAAAATGTGTCATCCGTAAAGATTCATTTGAAAATGTCAGCATGACACTGTAGGCTGTTTACCAATTACAGACTTTGAACAGTGTGCAGGAACTGTGGCAAATAATAATTTATATGGATCCAATTAGCATTTTCCTTAAACTCATATTGCTTCATACAGTAACTTTTAAATTTTGAAACAAAAAATAACTTCAAAAGTCATTTTCCGTAATAGCTGAAATCAGCAAACTGGTGAGGTGAAGATCATTCATTCATTCATTGTCTATACCCGCTTATTCCTCACTAGGGTCGCGGGGGAACTGGAGCCTATCCCAGCTGACTACAGGTGAAGGCAGGAACCCACCCTGAACAGCTCGCCAATCCATCGCAGGGCGCACACACCATTCACTCTCACACTCATACCTATGGGCAATTTAGTGTCTCCCATTAACCTAACATGCATGTCTTTGGACTGTGGGAGGAAACCAGAGTACCCGGAGAAAACCCACGCGAACACGGGGAGAACATGCAAACTCCACACAGAAAGGCCCCAGGCCAGAGTCGAACCCACGACCTTCTTGCTGTGAGGCAACAGTGCTAACCACTATGCCACCGTGCCGCCCGACGTGAAGATCAAATAAGGAAAATGCACACTGCAAGCGACAGAGTTTGTTGGAGGAATAAAGAGACAGCTAATGAATACATGACAGATGGAAAAATGTCAAATGTGATGAGTAGAGACACATCCTTAGGGCCAAAATAAACCACTCCATACGAAAATAGAAGGGAATATTGAGTTCATCTCAAGAGTGATGATGCATAGACAACACTATCACTCAACAATACAGGGAAAGACCTAGTCCTTAGAATGTGATTGCTGCTTTAATTTTTGTCTGACCATCCATCAATCAAGCCATTAACCATTATATCTATCCAACCAATGTCTACTCTGATCATAACATCAGGGTATAGTGGGGGGGGGCACTCTGGAGGGTCACCAATCCTTCAAAGAGCACACGCATCACTGTCTCAGACAATCAAACCAATGAGCAATCTGGACTCTTTCACTCGTCTAATCAGGGGAAATCCACGCGAACACTGGGAGGCTATACAAACTCTACAAAGACAAGACGGAGCCAGAGTTCAAACCAATTTTATTTTTTCGGCTGGTCTCAAGTCATGTGAGAAGCAGAAATGACAACCAAAACAGAATACCAATTGTGGTTTGTGTCTGTATGGCAGTAGTGTCTAGCCATTAAAAAATATAATTTTTAGTCACGACTGGTGGCTCCATTATTCGCATTGTCACAATGAGAATATCTGCATTGCATGTACAGCATCATGTTTAAAACACCCTTTACACTGCACTACTCCAGAACTCAGGTGCTAGTGACAAACACAATGAGAAATTAGCACAATTACCCATTCAATACCGTCGGTACAGGCCGTCCAATATTTCACACAAAGAATCACAACATGCTGTACTACACAGCTAAATTTCAATTAAATTTCTATACTTGCATTGTACTTTTTATAGAGACATGCTCGAGGCAAAAACAATAGGCTGGAACCCTTATAAAGGGAGCAAGTGAGCGAAATAAATCCACAGTTGGGAAACAAAGACTATAAAAAAATGCAAGTTAAAACTCTCCAGTGGGAAGAAATCACTGAAGGACCCTGGATATACAAGCCCTCCTCATCACGAACACAATGAACACATTCATCCACATCATCTGGTCCATTCAGTTCCATTCAAGCAGAAAAAACACTGCCATGTCCAATACCACAAACAGGTTCAATATCTAAATCTGGGCTAATTACATGTCTAATTACGCGAAGACAGGTATAATTTGTGAGTATATAATATGGTTCAACCTTTGTTTTCCTTACACTTCAGTAGAGCAATTTTGGTCATAATTGCTTAGGGTTGGATGAAGATTATGTCTGGCAATATTGAAATATCAATATATTTAAAAACAAGAAGGTAAAAATGTGTACTGTAATTAACTTTGGCAATCTGGGAGTGAAAATGTTACGTCAGCTACAACAACACAATACAATTGCTGATCGCCATTACAGTGTGATTTCAGGCAAGCTCAAGCGATAAACAAATAGAACACAGAAAACAAACTTGCAGTCATTAAAAACCTTACCATATTATACAAATATCCAAACATACTAAATGTAAAGCTTAAAGACACATATAACATTTTTCACACAAACATGTTGTGACAGAACAATAATCACAAGGCTTTGCAAATGATATTTTAAAAAAAAAAGTTTCAAAACAGATGTTCCTCTTTAAAGTATCATGAAAAATGAAGACAACTTTGTGAATACACTGCAAGAAATGATAGAAATCCCTAGAGGTAAATTAAAAGGCAAAGGAGGTAGCATTTGTACTCAATGATACTTTTCCTCTAACAGTATTTTTAAAATGCATCATCCCCTCCATTAAACACTGATATTTTGCTATTTATTTTTGCAAAATTGACATCTGAATTCTTCCCAAGTGCTTTCATTTCTTCAGTCAGCCATGACAGGAGAGAAAGCTCACGTTATGTTTATGGTGAACACGTAACATGCTGGTTAGCACGCAAGACGACATACAGACGGGCAAAGTGCTATTCTCAGAGAAGCCTACTGTAAGGCTGTGGCCATGATGGCTGTTCGGCTGTGAAGAATAAGACAGACTCTGGTTGAATGGGATGCATGTAGATTGTGCAAGGAAAGCTTTCTTCCTTGAAAACGCTATAGGAGACTTTAGAAATGACTCACGTGGGTTTAACCCCTTTGCGCAGCATACAAAATTATGCCAAATTTTGCTGTTATGCATGAGCCTATTTAAGCATTTGTGTCACAGAGACTTTGGAAAATTATTTTAGAGAAGCTAGACATTTGGAAATTCAATTACAGAATTGTTTAGGAATTAAATTTCGGAATTTACTGACGCCAGTGTCTATATCTGTGCAAAGCGGTTGAATAAACCCATTCTGTTTTTACAGGAACACTCAGCATGTGTCCTAAGTGGGGGTCAATGATATCCAGGGACATTAGCTTTAAACCAAAGATAGTAAGCCCCAATGCAACTGACAAAATCAGTCATACCCACAAACTAACGTCTAAGTCTGCATTTCATGACCATTTGTCATCTGTGCCAGGTGGCATCTTTTTTCAAAACTTATTAAATAAGGCACTGAGAGAACGCATGGTCGCAAATGAATAACCGCCATAAGTTTCCACTCCCATCCCAAAAAGAACAATAAAAAGTACTTTGTTTATTGAAGCTTTTGTCGCCGGCCAAATTAAAGTTTTCCAGCTGATTAATTCTGTGTTTTTATGAGCCAAACGTAAGTTCAGGAATTAGCCTGAAAGTGTATGAAATATTTATGAGAAGCAATGGAACGCACAATAGAAAAGAGTGTCAGCACTGATACAAGCGAGAAATTCCACATCTGTTCTGGAACACGACAAACAGCCTCCCATTCCTGTCAATAACTCTGCGTAGGTGGGACAAGGTTGACAGAGCCTGGCATAATCAAAATGCTATGAAAATCCACCAACCCTTACTTAAGCTCAAAGAACACCGCTGTATTACATTTTTACAGCATGCATTAAAAGCGTGCACTTATTTGGAACAATTTGAAACTCAAACGAGGTTTACGTTGAATAAAGAGACCAGGACTAGCCTTTGAATAGACATTTTGAATAAACAGGAACATTTTCTCTTCTTAATTTGAATAAGAAGCACCATAATTATAGGATATACCCACTGATTGTCCTGGAAGAACAGGCAACAAATGAGAACGTTCCGAAGTTGCAATGAGTAAGATTAACACCTGGAAATAACATCTCGCAAATAAGCGAGAAAAAAAAGAGACCTTCTTTCCATACTCTATTAGCAAGGATATGGACCGTGTATTAGTTTCTCCTGACGGTTCTGTAATTGGTATCAGGGGAACTGCCATATCTCTGGCCAGGGAAACAAATGCAGGCACAAACGAAACATGATTCAATCAGACCCTGGAGCCTTTGAGAGATTGGGTCCTATGGTGAAGCAGATGGGTCCTTCCCTTAAATAGGACCTGAAGGGATTAATCATAGGCCTGATCTATTATATACCACACTGTTCATTACCTGAACCTGAATTTAATGCCGCGCTGGAAATAGGAATATTTGTTCTGTGAGGCTGGCACATTGTTCAAAAGCAAATTACTTTCACTGCAAAATTCTTCCATTTTATGAACTGCAGAACTGACACCTGATATATCAGGGACCCCAAAGCCAACCAAGGTTTTCTTTCCGCCCAGTTAATCGACTGAACAATTAGTCCATTTGATTGGACAGATAGGCTTCACACCTGACTCCCTGATAAACTGAGGTTGGGAAAGCTGCAATACTTAGCCCCTGAGAACTGTAATGAACAGACCAGGGCATTTCAAGGCTGATTGCTGGATTTAGAAAAGAAGGAGGGGTTGGACAATGGACAAATAGTTCATTTGTGTGCTCTCTCCACTAAATCTACCAATACAAAAATGAACAATCCAACACATGCCAAACTGATGAGGTCCACTGGATGTACTCAAGCAAAATGAAGCATGACCATAGCGCTACGGTCACATTATCAGGCTGAAGTGACTCAAATCTGATTTTTTGCCTTGATGTGACACAGATCTGATGTTTTCAAGGCTGTGTGGACACAGAAATCCGATTTCATACCCGATCTTCAAATCAGAATTGAACCACTTCTTCTGTGATCTGGAAAAACCTAGTAAGTGTGTCACTTTTGGTAGCAACTGAGTTAAACCTTCATTTGCAGTAAATAAGAGTGGTGAAATCTTAAAACACTAGCTATTAGTGTCATTTGAACTTTCAAAATAAAGTTTTTATGATTTTTTTTTCTGTTAGGAAAAGTCCAGAACCTAAAATTTTTGTTCAATTGTGAGATCTTTGCCACTGATAAACTTACTAGGTTTTTCCAGACCACAGGAGACTTTCATAAGTGGTTCTTATGAAATGAGAAGGGTCAGGTCAGAAACCATGTGGCTGTTTGCTTGTATGCAGTAAGGTGGCCTGTTGAAGCAGCTCCACCCATGTGGCAAAAAACATCCCTCTGCCTGCTGCTACATTGCATCTTTCCATGCCACTGCTAGTAACATTGCCTGCTCCTGGAGCACTCTTGCCTCCTGCTAGTTAACATCCCACTTCCAGCCCAACATCCCCCAGAGAGCTTTGAATTTCCCTCAGAGACGGGGATATATTCAGACACACCCAGCTCTCCTCTCCTCAAGCTCAGCAGGTCAGAGGGTGTATCGAGGTCAAACAATTGTATCTTTCATCTTTTTGATAATAATGGAATTAACGGTTCACACGCGAGTTGGCAGGCTGAAATATTAATACATAATTTATGCATAACGAAGGCAGACTTGTTAACTAGATGGGGGGTCCGTTAAAATGACGTTATTAATAGCAGTGCACTTGTTTCGAGTGCATATTTTGGAACATAAAACATACATACCTGATATTTGTATATTTCTGAATTTTTGATTGGCTGATAACAATCAATATAGAGACTGATTAGGCCAAAATATGACAAAGCATCAATTTACTCAGATAAATATTGCTTACATGATTCAGGCTATTTTGAACAGATTCCACTTCCTCTGAAAGCTTGCAGGAATGAGCCCAAACACCTTAATCCCTCCCCTAAACATTTCTCAAAATGTTATGCAGTTCACAATAAACACACACACACACACACAAAAAAAGAATGCCGCGATTGATATTGAAACCAGAAAAAAAAAAATCCAATTGAACAAACACTGTTGCGGGTGACGGTCTAATATGAAGGAATTCTATCAAAGTAATGAGACAGGGCCGCAGTTCAATGATGAGAAGAGTCATTTATGGTTCCTCTGAAAGGTAGACAATATCGCTCACACTCCCGGCACTCAAAAAACAATATAAGGACAGCGAGCTGATGAGCTTAATCATGTGCCTTTGAGAGGAGCATTTCAACCTTAATGGTCTTTGGCAGGAACCTTTGCTGTGCTCAATGAGCCCGTGCATCTAAAAGCTTTCCGCTGTCCTTAGGCGCGGTCTACATGAAGAGCTGCCAACAGGCAGGGAGGTTACTGGCAGGGCCTAAATTTAAGGATATTGCTAAAACAATTACCAGAGCCCTATAAAAGGCTTTATAGCCATTTCAATCAAAGTGTTTTCCAGATTGTTAAAGTTTTATACCTACCGGGCAACAAGAGGTAAAAAGTCTGTAAAGAGGTCATGAAAATATGACTGAAGAATTCTGCTGAGGAACACCACCTCTATGGGAGGAAAATTCACACCAGTTCAATTCTTGCCAGTTCAAAAATGCAGACGGGATGATAGAAGCATTTCTTCCTTCTGAAAGCACACTTTGAACTGAAAAATTTCAGAGGGGCACAATAAAGCCAGATCAATAGGGTTCTCCTCACCATCATGCAGTATGTCAGCATGGACCAGGCAGAGCGAGGTCACAAATAATAACCAGAGAAGTGAAAAACACGGTCCCAACAGTCAAACACGGTGGCAGGAGTATTATGCTCAGGGGTTGCTTCTCAGCAAATAGGCCCAAAAACCTTGTTAAAGTGAATGGCATTACGAAACAGGACCAGTATATCCATATCCTCAGTGAAAACATTCCTCTGAAAAACTTGGTCTTGGGCAGGACTGGATCTTCCAACAGGATAATGATCATAAACACATGGCCAAATCCATCAAGGAATGGTTAGCGGACAACAAAGTGAATGTTTTGGAGTGGCCAAGTCAAAACATCGACCTCAATCCTATCAAGAATCAGTGGAGAGAACTGAAGACCAAGGCAAGGAAACCCTCAAACCTTAAGGATCTGGAGAAGTTTGCCAAAAAGGAGTGGGCCAAAATCCCTGTGAAGACGTGTAGAAACCTTGTGATCAACTACAGGAAGTGTTTGGAGGCTGTAATCTCGAATAGGCTTTGCCATCGATTACTTAGGAAAAGGTATGAATAATTCTGGACATGGCATTTTTTTGTAAATCTGTCAAATAAAATACCAAAGAGTATTTTATTTCTTGAAAAATTGTGTTACTGTACTTTTTACAACCTTATGTCAACTTCCTGTGTCATTTGTGCAAGAATAAATTTGATTTGTCAAAAAATACCTCAAAAAACCCCAAAATTTGATAAGAGTGTGAATAATTTTGGGCATAACTGTACATTTTGATCAGCCACAACATTAAAACCACATATGTATGAGTAAGTGTGTGTGCATGTGTATGTGTGTGTTTACAAGCAAAAGAGGTGCAAATTATGCGTTCGATTCATATTGTAAAATTACAGAAAGCGACATTTCCCACATGTAAGAAAGTGTAGATCTTTATTCCAACTTTTCACAGCAAAGCACTGGACAGATGAACATGCGCCTTCAAAACTTAAAAAGCTTTAGATCTGATGGCAGAATATGGGCCAACGCAAAAAAGTCCCGTGGAGTTTATCATCGGCATGCTGAAACTGCCGCACAGTTATGAAGTGTACCAAGAGTGACGTAGACCTTATGAAGCCCTGCAAAAGACCGTAGCCCACAGCTCACGTTCGAAGAGTTTCAGAATACATCAATTCTAACTCCAGCAGAACTGCAGAGCGGAGTGTTACCGGCGAGAGCTCCAGGAGACAAAGCCACAGGCTCAGAATGATGAATTCAGAACAGCCTGGCAGGGGTAGATTTGACTCGGGCCCAAAAACTGAAAAATACCCCAGGACCCTTCACTCTTACAGCAGCCTTATTACTGCAAACCAAAAATTTGAACATCCACCATTATCTTGGGACTGTGTTGTGTTATTTATCTAAAGACCCCACTAGAAAAGGTCACAAACAAGGGAAGCCCGCTCATTGTGCCTTGCAAAAGAGGCCCGAAATGAAATCACATTTCTAAGCAGAGCACATCCACATGTTGAATCTAAAATAGCTGCTTCATCATTCAACTTCTCCAAGAAATTTATAATTACACACTTGGAGGGATCATCACAGTGACATGCGCGAGTACTGGCAGGAACACTCAGCACAAATGGCCACAAATTTCCGCATGATACACAAGCCATAGATGAAGGTAAAAGCTGACTTTACTAGGTAACATTTTCATTGTATTCAGAAAGTGTAGGAGTACCAAATCATAGGACAAGAATTGTGTGTCCATCCGAATGATTGTGGACTGTACTGTACATAATGGTCTCCAATATTCAGGTGCAAGATCATGGTGCCAGTTACCTCAGTATATGTTCTAACTTCACAATTCTTCCCTGAAAGCTACAGTTTAAATGATGCAGAACATGTAAAATCCTTTTTTTTCCCCAGTTCAGACCTCCTACATCTTCAATGAATGTAACAGCCAAGAGAAGGTTGACTTTGAAGACTGCCCAGTTTAGCCATTTCACCCCCCTTCCATTTTCCCATCTGCACATGAAACGCGCAGTTTGAAATTTTCGACGTTTTATACATCACAAAGAAACCTGCTCTGCATAGTCCACACCCACCAACTCTGTCTGCCTGCCCTGCTCTCTCCCATAGCTGTAATCGGCCTCCCCATTTACCAAGAAGCACAGTTACCTTTCTTGCGGTTTCCAACAACAACGTCCTGGCTGAAGATAATACAAGCTTGTGTGCGCTTGTCATTTTCCATGATAATGCTTTTTGAATGAGGGTAAACACAGCGCTGAATTCATTAAAAAGTTATATATGCCGTGAATTCCTGAGAAAATAATTTTTTATGTGGCTTTTCCACTAAAAAGTTCGTAAACCCCCTGCGAACATCCAGGAATATTATAAAATGGGACTTTTAAAAAGGGGCAATGCTTATTTAGCGGGCGGTGGTTGCACACATGGCAGAGCACAGCATGACAGATCAACAGCAACAAAATTGAAGTACAAGATGGCTTTTGTACCGCATGAGCCTGTCTCAGTAAAAAGGGGAAATAACTATTTTTAACATTGACATTTAATTACATTGTATGACTTTAATACATCTTGGACTGTCAAGAGCAACAAGCAAGGAGAAATTCCATTATCTCTTACTGTGAGCTTGTGAGCTTTGATGTTCATGACATTTTGATTTCCAGTAAGCAACACAATTTGATAAAAAGTTCCCTTGCGCTAATCATTCCTCTGAAGCAGGTTTTATATATATACATATATATATATATATATAAATATAAATATATATGTATATATATATATATATATATATACATACAGTTGCAATCAAAATTATTCAACCCCCATTGCAAATTGGGTTTAATAGCATAATTTACAAACTTTCAGCTGTTTGTGATAAACAGATTAAACAAGAAAATTTAAAATAGCTCAACGCAACTAATATTACAAGTGGTTTCTCCAAGTTTAACGCAAAATGCCATGTTTAATGACTGCTGCAGTCTCAAAATGATTCAACCCCCCGAATAGAATCCGTCATAAGAGCATATTTACAAATCAGGTGTTGTCTCAAGCACGCCTAATGCAGCTAATCAAGAGCTTAATTAATTGGATCAGGTTTGCTTGAGATAGAACACACCAAATAATTGCAGTAGCTAGAGGTTTGTTGACAGTGACATTTGATTGCATATTAGAAATATGGCTGTCAAAAGAATTGTCCAACAAGCTAATAGAGGAGATCATTGCCTGGCACAAACAAGGTAAAGGATACTAAAAGGTAGCACAGGCACTGAATTTTCGCAGAGATACAATTGGAAGCATAGTTTGCAAGTTCAGAGTTAAAAGAAGAGGGGCTACTGTACCAGGATGTGGCAGAAAGAGGAAGCTATCAATGGCTGTCACCAGATTCCTGAGGAGAAGGGTGGTCAAAAACCCTCAAGTGACTGGAGGAGACCCGCAGCAAGACTTGGAGACAGGAGGCATTGAAGTTTCAGTTTGCACAGTAGAGTGCATATTAAACGTTGAGGATCTCCATGCCTGAACTCCAAGACATACACCACAATCCAAAAGCACAAGCTCCAATGTGCTCAAAACCATATAAATAAGCCACAGAATTTTGGGGATATTGTTCTGTGGAGTGATGAAACAAAACTGGAATATTTCGGGCTTATGAATCAGTGGTATGTCTACAGGAGGAATATGATGAAAAGTACACCCTGCCTACTGTGAAGAATTGTAGGGGCTTTTTGGTGCTCTGCAGCTGCCTAACTTCCAGTTGTTCTGGATTCTTTTGTGGCCTCCTGGATGAGTCATCGATGTGCTCTTGGAGTAATTTTGGTAGGCCGACCACTCCTGGGCAGGTTCACCTGAGTTTTCTTCATTTGTGAATAATGGCTCTCTCCATGGTTCACTGGAGTCTCAAAGCCTTAGAAATGGCTTTGTAACCCTTTCCAGACTGATAGGTGTCAATGACTTTGTTTCTCATCTATTCTTGAATTTCTTTAGATTGCGGCGTTATGTGTAGCTTTTTGAGATCCTTTAGCCTACTTCACTTTGTCAGACAGGTTCTATTTAGGTGATTTCTTGATTCAACAGGTCTAGCAGTAATTAGGCCTGAGTGTGGCTTGTGAAATTTTCACCTAAAGAATGTGGTTAATGACAGTTAATTCATGATTTAACAAGGGGGGCAATTACTTTTTCACATAGGGCTGGGTAGGTTTGGATAGCTTTTTTTCCTCAATAAATGAAATCATTTTTTAAAAACTGCATTTTGTATTCACTCGGGTTATCTTTTTCTAATATTAAAATTTGTTTGATGATCTGAAACATTTAAGTTTGATAAATACGCAAAAAAATTAAGAAATCAGGAAGGGAGCAAATACTTTTTCATGGCACTGTACATATATATATATATACACACACAGCACCCGCCATAATTATTGGCACCCCTGGTTAAGATGTGTTAAAAGCCTTAAAATAAATTCAATTTTTATTGCAGAAGCATACTCTCACACTGGAAATTGTAGAAAAATGTAACCTTCAACTCAAGTGAATTTTAAGGGAAAAAAAAAAATCCCTGACTAAGAAATAATTATTTTTCATAAAATCACCTGTTCCACAATTATTGGCACCCCTAACAATTTCTAGGAAATAAATGTAATTGAAGTATTTCTGTCATTTCTACAGTAGTTTACAAAGTTGATCAGAGTATTTAGGAACATTTAATTAGTAATTCATCACTTCCTGTTTCCCTAGGGTATAAATATGACGTGACAAAGAGGCCATTTCTCTTATCCATTCTTCAACATGGGAAAGACAAAGGAACACACCATTCAAGTAAGGCAGATGTGTGTCGACCTTTACAAGTCAGGCAATGGCTACAATAAAATAGCCACTCGCCTGCACCTGCCCATATCTACTGTCAGAGGAATCATTAAGAAGTTTAAAACAACTGGAACAGTGGTAAACAAGCCTGGACGAGGATGCAAGGTTATTTTGCCACCATGCACAGTGAGGAGGATGATAAGAGAAATAAAAAGTTCTCCAAAGCTCACTGTTAAAGAATTGCAACAAATGGTAGCATCTTGGGGTCACAAAGTCTCCAAAACAACCATCAGGCGCTATCTACATGCCAACAAGCTGTTTGGGAGGCATGCACGGAAAAAACCTTTTCTCACTCACAATCATAAACGCAAACGTCTGGAGTTTGCTAAGCAGTACTGGGACTTCAACTGGGACCGTGTGCTTTGGTCAGATGAGACCAAGATAGAGCTTTTTGGCAACAAACAATCTAAGTAGTTCTGGCGGAACACAAAAGATGAGTATGCAGAAAAGCACCTCATGCCCGCTGTGAAGTATGGGGGAGGATCGGTGATGCTGTGGGCCTGTTTCTCCTCCAGAGGCCCTGGGAACCTTGTTAGGGTGCATGGCATCATGAATGCTTTGAAATACCAGGACATTTTAAATCAAAATCTGGTGGCCTCTGCCCGAAAGCTGAAGATGGGTCGTCACTGGGTCTTTCAGCAAGATAATGACCCTAAACATGTGGCCAAATCTACACAGAAATGGTTCACCAGGCACAGAATCAAGCTCCTCCCATGGCCATCTCAGTCTCCAGACCTCAACCCCATTGAAAACCTGTGGAGTGAGCTGAAGAGGAGAGTGCAGAGGAGAGGACCCAGGTCGCTGGATGATTTAGAGAGATTGTGCAAAGAGGGATAGTCGAAGATCCCTCTTTCTGTATTCTTCCATCTTGTGAAACATTATAGGAGAAGATTAGGTGCTGTTTTGTTGGCAAATGGGGGTTGTACAAAGTATTAACATCAGGGGTGCTAATAATTGTGGCACACATGATTTGATGTAAAAGAATTATTTCTTAATGTGGGATTTTTTTCCCACTGAATAAATGCACTTGAATTAAAGGTTGGATTTTCCTCTTTTTTTTTTTGTGGTCCTATATTATTTAGAAAAAAACTGAATTTATTAGAAGCTAAAGAACACATCTTAACCAGGGGTGCCAATAATTATTGAGGGCGCTGTCTATATATATATCAGGCCGTAAACTGGCGACAGGGGCAGCTCTAAACAATCCCTTAAAATTAATGATTGGTCACGACCTGTTTTCAATCATTCATTTAAATTACCATTACAGAAACTCCAAAAACTCTGAACATTATCAGGTGTGGCCAGTTTTCATTTATAACGCATACCGATTACGACTCCGAACTTCTCACGCTTTTCTTTACTCAGCGGTTGGAAGCAATGGATGTGTTTCGCGATCGTTCAAATTAGATTAGATCATTTGAAACGTCTTTATGCAATTACATTGCCTCCAACCCCTCCATGCACAAGGACTTCAATTCTGCGTGAGAATCTCTTACATAGCCTACGCATTGATTGAATAATTGCTGTCTACAGCAGAAGAACGTAAATATGCATCTTAAACTCACACCGAAAGTGTGAGAGTTGACAGGTATGCATTATTAATGAAAACTGGCCACACCTGATAATGTTGAGAGTTTTTCGGAGTTTCTGTAATGATAATTCAAATGAATGATTGAAAACAGGTTGTGACCAATCATTAATTTTAAGGGATTGTTTTGCGCCTCCCCAGTTGCGAGTTCACGAGCCGCCACTGATATATATATATATATAAAAACCTTCTCCGCTTTTGGCAGTTAGTGGATTGTACTCAGATGGATACTCCCTCTTCATAATCTAGATGGGATTGGATATAAGACAACCTGCCCTTGAATGGACAGATGGCTTGGAAAGGAAGGGATATTTACACAATGTTCAATGCGTGGGAAGGGTACTGTATTTACAGAACAGTGCATCTAACAAAAGAAAACAGTGCATGACTTCTTATTGTGGAGCAGCAATATAATGTAACAGCATTTGATACACGAGCTCACGATATTAGCAGTACAAGCTTATTGTATGAGCATGCACTGGAGTCAAACCATCATGACAGTGTAGTAAGGCAGTTTTTGTGGTGCTTTTCAAAAGGGTGATAGCACGATTCCTTCCTTCTCTCTCTCTAAGAGTTCTCTCTTAGTAGGACACAAGGGGTTGCTATTCGGGTCATAGAGAGAATGTCAAACCCATTAAAAGGCAGGCCAAATAGATTTCTTTGCAGAGAAAACTGCAAAGACACTCACACATTGAGAGGACTCTCATGGTACACTTTGTTTCTTAAACCACAGAGCAGCATCAACATAAAAAAAGAAATACTTCTTTCCACTTGACAAATTTCCACTTCCACTTCAACAAATTTGCCGACCTTCAACATTCAAATATATCGCACCTATGGGACATATCATGAACACTTTTAAAAAACAAAATGAGTTGCTTTATTAAAAGTATTTTCCAGGCAACCATTTTTAGCCCGCTTGGCCGAAAGGCCCAAGGGGTTTATGCTATGTTCGGGGTCTTTAGTGGTGGTCTGTCGTGCGTGCGTGCGTGCGCAAACTTTTGGCTAGTCTGCACTCCAGCATCTTCAGTTTTTCACTGATCCTTTTCATATTTCATATGTGCGTATATGGTCATAAGGTCTAGACCAAGTTTAATTTTGAGCCGAATCGGACTGATACTTTGGCCAATAGGGGGTGTTCCATTTTGGCCATGTTCGGCCAAGTGGGCGCAGTGGCTTTGCCACTATTTTTTGTTTTCAAACAGACCTGTACAGTTCCATAATTTTGAATACTTACACCGCCAAGTTTTTTCAGCCACGGCATTGGTGCTAGTGAAGAAATCCTTCCAGCAGAGCAAATATAACAGATCCCATTTTCAACAAAATGGAAATATAGGTAAAAAAAAAAAAAAAAATCAATAAACCCCCAAGATAAAAGGTCTCATTGCCACCATTTTGACTGCGCCAGAGCACTGCAGTGGAGTCTGTACCTCATACCATTAAAGAATGGCAGTTTCAATGCATTTTCACTTGTTTAGCAATTTTTACAACAGCGCTGTACCGACTTTACTCTACATGGCATATTATAGTCAATAAAACCAGTAACCATGACCAATAAAACTGGTAAATGGAATTGAAATAGTATGCTGCAAAAAATCTATTTCTACCAGACAGCGCAGTGCAAAGCACTGCTTCTTCAAAGCATTAAAATGCTGCAACCTCCCATTTATTATTGATTTGCAGTGCAAGTATCCACTACATTGGACATTTACTGCTTTTCCAACATTTCTCATTGGATAAAACTGTGCAACCCAGATCTTCTCTTCAGTATTTAAAAAAAGGAAGCATTAGAAATGAGCTGAATTAAGAAACAGAAATTATCAGCACTAATTTGACTTAAAAAAAACACAGGCTTTAAAAAACAGTGTTTAACAGAGTATCAGCTTTGCATGCTAGTGTTGAAACAATGCTTGTGAATATTAAATCTCAATCACAGTTTCATCTGTCAATGTTAAAACAATATCACAGTAATGAATGCAAATATTTGAGACAATCACAGTAATCACAGTCATTAAAGCATGATTACAGTAATGTATGTTAGTTTGACAGCAGAAATCTTCAGCATGTCAGAGTAAATGGGAGATATTATACACACTTACCCAACTGAAGCAGTCTATACTGTATGCCAAAAAACCTGGAGAAGCGACAGCAATTTGACCTTCTCACTGTCCCAAGTGCACATTAAAAAACAAGATGGAGTTGGGAATTCATGGTTCGGGCTCCAATTTTAGTATTAACTGATTTTAAAGAAGTTCTAGCAAAGCATCCAGGGACTAATGTGCAAGTAGATGTGCTCAAAACTGACCCTTTTGAAGTGGTAACATTGTCAAGTGGAAATAATGGTGTCCTCAAAAACCATTAACATCTACGGTACAAAAAAGGGTGAATACACTTCTACAAAGAAACTAAGAATGAAAAATGATTATACACATTGCTAACGTTCTAAGAGAAAACCGTGAAGGTATATAAAGGCATCACATATCATGTGAAGGCAGCAGTGACTGGCTGTCTGATGTTAAACCAAACTACTACCTCTCAAATACCACAGCAGAATCCATTCTGCACAGAAGCTGTGAGTCTCATTCTGAATCAAACACTCTCTGTGTTCCCCCGCTGAGCAAGCTTGCTGGTGTTTATGTCAGTAAGGATGCAACAATGTCTTGCTGAATATCAGAATGTTATTTCATATAATTCGCAGGATTATGGGAAAATGTAACACCTGATATATTGAATGGGGGACTCCATCTTATCGAGGGCAGTCTCCCACAGGGAATTCAATCAACCATCAGTGAGAGGATCATAGCAAATTCATGTCAGCCAGTTATCATTTGGAAGCTCCAGTTAAATAAATTTTTTGCCACTAATTAAACGGATGATTGACAGCAGTTTCCACACTCTGTGGAATGCTAATAGAACAAACATGACGCTAGCACAGCAAAAGATTTGAAACATATCATTTTCTTACTATTCGAAGGCAGCTAGCCATCAACATGTAATTAATTCACCAGCTGAACAATTTTCAAATAACACCACAGTCATGAAATTTCCTAGTTTGTAGCTGCCAAGGGTTAACATAGAACGCAATGCTAAAGTACCCTCGGCCGTATGGGCATAAGACAAGGAATGACAACATATAAAGGGTTTTTTAATGTATGCCTATGTAGCACAATGTGTTTAACACTTTCGGGCTTGAGAGAAGTTTTAACAGTCAAAAGAGAGACAGAGGTAGTTGTCCAATTTCATCTAGGACCTGGCAGGTTATATGGAAAGTGTGGAACAGGACAGCTGGGACTTTACATCGTTTGGCATTCAGAATATGAAGTCTGACATGATGCGCAGTCATCAATATTCGATGTTATGTTGAAGGTGACTGAACAGTTTGGTTGATAATGTTGCTACATCAAATTGCAATTAGACGGTATTTAAGGTAGGTGAAGGCCATGTAGCTTCCATGTCCTCCAACTTGATTATTCAGTGAGTACACCTTATGAATTTGACATAGCTACACCAAAAAATGTCATGGTAGTGCAAAGGCATAATGAAAGTAACACTGTTCAGAGACAATGTGACCTTTTGACCCCATTAACCAGGTGAAGGTCATCCACCTTTCATGTTCTGCAAGCTGATTATCCAGAACATACACGCTGTAAATTTTATGCAGCTACAACAAAAATGGCAGATGTAATCAAGGAAACAGTGTTTACAAAGAATGTGACCTTTTGACCCCTTAAAGTAGGTCAAGGTTACCCATCTTCGAACTTGTCCAAGCTATGTGTCCCAAGAACAGTCCCTGTGAATTTCATTACCCTGACATTAATAGGAAAGGAGTTATTGTGTACACAAACGAACAGACAGACGGACGCAAGGTCTTCGCAATACCCATATTTTGGCCTCGGGTAAAAATGAAAAGACTAGCAGATGAACTGAACTGAAATGAAAACACGAGATTTAAAAACTTCCTTAAACTGGATCAGAGTCAGGTGTTTAACAGTCTTGTTAGTCGATCTCTGGCGGTGCATATTCTCCACAGGGCACAGGCATCCTGCTGCATCAGCAGAGGAAAGTTCTTAACAGCACGAAACTGGCCACAGCGCATGTCAATGAGGTTACACAGTCAGTCAGGCAGAAGCCATAGGGAAGAGAGGTGAAATCTGAGATTAATTCTTTTTTTTTTCTTTTTTTTTTAAATGGCATGTATCAGCAGTGACAGGCTGATTGAGATCCACATATTAGGCGCCTCAGAATTAAACAGTAATAAAAGTTGAAGTAAAAAAAAACAGCCATTGTCACTTCCAATAAATAGTTACAGGTTTGAGTTACCCTTTTCACAAAAGCAATATGGTCTATCCCTGCTGCGCATACCCACTCAAAAAATTCTGAAATTAGGAGTGCTGATCTAAAAATTGTTTTCCCCATTCAAATTGTACATTTATTAATGTACAACATTAATCACAGGTACACTAAATGCAGTTAACCCTTTCACTACTGCCTACTGGGAATAAGACAACCCTTGCTTGCCGTAAATTTTTGTGCTATAACAGCATGATATTGCATGTGGATTTTCACCCCCTTTTTCGAACTAAAAATGCCAGAAATGGACAATTTTATGTCAGAAAACATGTTCAAAATACATTTACCTTTCCATTGACACATACCTTTGCTTAGTTTTTCCAAAAGTAAAAACAGAAAATGAGGATAAAAACCGTATTTCGGTTTGTCAAGACAAGACGATTTCTCCTCTATGGGATTTATGCACAAACGGAGATACACGCGCATTTCTGTACAAACGGAGATACACGCGCATTTCTGTACAAACGGAGATACACGTGTTGCAGCACGCACTGCCTGCAATAACCTGTATAAAATAAAATAAAACTGTGCATAACTGGAGGATTGGGAACTACGGGAAGCCTGATGACATCACTGACGTGTTGTGCGATACCAGACTCGTCCAAAGGGGTGTTTTGTTGCGGAGCTTTGACAGTTTTTGTGACGGACTTACTCTAGTCGCAAAATGGCAACAACGGTAAGTGATGCGGGATCGGCGCTGTCGCAGAAATGCGACAATGGTAATGAAAGGGTTAATATGGACCTGTGAGTACAAAGTTTGCACATATAGTGGGAGAGAGCCAAGCTGCGGCTTTGAAGCACAACTTTGACTCCAGCACTGGGGACAAACCAGATCAAAAGCAACCTAAAAGGACCTTTGTATACTGATCTCTCTATAGACTTGTCCCTCCAGGTTTTTTTTTTTTTGATAAGACGTTTCTACAGCATCTGCCCGTTAACCATTTTTAATATCAGCACTCAGCACTGTGACCTCCATCGTCCAATAGGGAGAGAGCAGAGTCCGCAGTTTTACTTCACTTCAAAACCCGGATAGTGCTACGCTTGCTTTTATGTGCACACGTAGAAGCTGTCACTCAGCTAATTTGCTACCACGCACAGTAAAGTGCAGTAATGTGAAGGTCTCTTGGCAGGAACTGTTAGGACATTCTCTAACAACATCAGGTTCAAAATAATGACATTGCCATAAGCTAAGAGTGGTTTCACCTTTAGCTAATCGAGAATGCATTTGTCTTCACAGTCATTGGGCTAGTTTCACCTTGGGTGAGTTCTTGGCACACATTTCACAACCTCTAAAATTTTCCTCAAAGACCCCATCCAATGAAAATTTCAATTTTCACGTTAACAAGTCCCTGTATGTTTTTTTTTTTCCTAAGGAGACAAATCAGGAGCGAAATAAACAGTCAATGCCATGGATGAGCATCCCTCCTTTGAAACTGCAGTGTACAATGAAAGTGGATTCAGACAGGCACAAATCTCAGGAACCAACCCCATTCACCTGGGGAGTGGTGAGGTAATTCCATTGGTCTCCTTTCAACCTACAGCGCAAAATACAGACATAGCAATGATGTGGTGGATGCTTAGCTACAAAAGTGACCAAAGACACATAACTATATAGCTCAAAACAATGCTTTACCTGTTGTATGTCCTTGTAGGAACTAGTTTCTTACCTTTTGTGTATTGTAGCATATTTAGCACTCAAGCACCTATCGGGAGGGGTAATGTTTACATGATACGATATTAGTTATGAACTACATGCCTTACTCAAGAGTTTTGCTACGGTATGCAAAGGGTTTCTACCAAACAGCATATCTGGATGTTTTCCTTTACAAGGTTGCTAACTTTTTAGAGCTGGTGATTTGGACCAAGGTTTATCTAGCATTAGCAAAACATTATTAGCTGTTTGACAACCTAGCCTAGCCGAAGGCTCATTTTTATCAATTACCATTACTTTTATGTAGACAGCAGTACATAAAATATATCATGTTTCTGATGTGTCGACTTGAAGGCAACCTCACAGAATTTGCTGCTCTTACCTCGACAAAGAGTGCCGTTACCGACGTAGCCTGGCTTACAAGTGCACAGGTGGCCCTGGATGGTGTTGGTGCAGATGGCATTCTCATCACAGGAGTGCTTGCCACTGGCGCACTCGTCTTGCTCTAGACAGGGCGAGGGGAGCATGGGTGAGCGAGAGAGAGCGAGAAAGAAAAAGCAAGAGAGTGAGAGATGTAACAATACTTTATCATTAAAATGTATTGTTTTACACCAGTGGTACGTTGATACACAGCAGAATCACAGAAGTTAAAATTTCAGGGATTGTGTTGAATATAGGGTTGGTATGGTGTCAACACAAAATGATTATAAAGTAATATGGCCGGTGAGGCGTATGATTCAGTGGCATAACAAAACCTAACAGCTATTTATGTTCTACATCGATTGACAAAGATCAGAGCCATGCCTCCATTTCTTTACATTTTTACGTTCATTAAACCGCAATTCTCTCTCACACAAAGGTAATAACAAGGGATTTCATTCTTGAAGTAAGCAAAACGCTCCTGTTATTTGAATGATATACATTATATTAGCTGGTGATTTATATCTGAGATGGAACTTGTCGTCATTTGAGCTCTAACTGTTTTGTACGAAACCAAATGAGTGTTTAAGGAAACAGAAGTGCTCTATGGTTATGAAGTGGTGGCTGAGGTTAGTTAAAATGTCAACATGATTGAAAGTGTTAATTTAACACGGCATAGTGTAGAGACATAGACACTGTGAGTTAACTTTATCACTTTGAGTGTCAATTTAACACTGGCATTTTTGCTGTGTACTTCTCACCATTTTTCTTTCAAACATCACATTCATGCACATTTGCATTTGTGAGCATTGTGAATACACTCAAACTTCCAGAGAAGAGGAGACTGTTCCAATAATGTTTTGTCAGTATTGCTAGTAGTTGTCCTGGGCATGACACATACAAGGCTGATAATTACAACTTGGCCATTACACTTACCATCCAAGGTAAGTGAACACAACCATCAGCTATCCTCTATATATGTGTGTATAATGGATGCCCTCGCTACTGTTCAGTGACCAGAAGCAAAAAAAAAACATAATGCGTTGCTGAATACCCCTCAGCCTGTGCACATCTATGGGTCACAGAGAGTTACTATACCAAATTTGGTGCAGCTGCGATCATTAGTTGCTGAGTACTGACCTGGACAATGTCATGGACAGACGACAGACAGACAGACACGTAGGTGACGACAATACCCCAAATAGACTCATATTATTGGTAACCAGAACACTGTAGGTCCAGAACCGGCCCACTGACCGGCAGGCACTCTCCCTAACTGAACTGTTGTGATGTTCTCGCTGCCACTGACAGAGTTAAACATTTACTTACAGCTCAAAATTTGCATCAATATCATGTGGCCCACTCAACATATAAAAGCACTCTCAGCCATCTCTTTGCCAACGGGGAGTCTCCGGTTGGAAAGTCTTCGTGATTACATTTCTATGGGTTCCCCAGGGTAGCAGTTATGTGCTGTTTATTTGAACAAGAAAATATAGGATTGAATGGTTTATGCTGCACACCGCTAAACAACCAAATAAACAGGAAAAACAAATACAATACACAAATAGATGAACAAGAAACTAGTCAAATATTTCAATTACTTTTGTTTAGAATTCAATAACATGCTGATTGCATTTGTATCACTGAGCATTCTCTTGAAGTCAGATCATTTATTGTTTATTTACTCATTTATAAATATTCCTCTGTTAGCCCAGTAATAACTGAGCAACCCTCACTCTAAGTTTTCTACAGCCCTCATGCTAGAAGCAGAAATGGAGAGCAGATTTCTACAGTGAAATGGGGCAAACTTATATACACTGCCTTCAAACAAGGCTGCAGGGAACATTTAGGGCCTAAATCAAAGTCTCCATTCCTGGCAAAAGCTCTGTATATAAAAACCAAGTCAGCACTCGCGTCTACGGTGCCACCTTAGGAGTGCAGCCACATTTCCTTGAGGATTTAAGATTTAAGGGAAAGATTAAGGGCATTCTATCTGTTTTCCCCACTATCACCCGACAAAGTTTGAACCCATCAGTCAAATTTGAAACACCAATCCGGAGGCAGCTTTGGCCCTGCGCTGTAAATAACGGAAACAGTCTGCAGTTGGGAGGAATAGTTGTTCCTGAGGTACGTTTACATGAGTGATGTTTCGGGACTAAACTTTTACCTTACATGGCACAGTTTGCAACTTTTTCAAAGTAAAATACCGCAGTGAAGTTACCTCTGCTTTTTCTGAAACATTCATTTCAGTAAATCCCTAAAGTGCAGAAGGTGAGGGTGGATTTGTCAACACACTACTTTTAGCTTTAAATAAAACTTGCAAATGTAAAAAGCAAGCTGTCCATGTCATAACAAAATGCCTACTCCTCGAATAATAACTAACTCTGAAAAAGACAAAAAAATACTCAAGTGTTACCATTCAGGTGACATTCCTCCATACATAAATGCCAGCAAAACATCACAATATCTAAGGTGCTAATCAAATTTGCTATCAATTTGCTATCAAACCAATGCTATCAAATGCGAGATATTCAATAGTATATTCTCTGCAGGTAGGCAATGGGAAGAGTGTAGATTTAGTTTTCCCATTTACAAGTTTTAATTACATGAGAAAATCCCCCTTTTTTTGCAAGTGTATTTGCATTTGCTTATCTGCAGGCTTTATTTGCAAATAAATAACTGGTGCTCCTCACGCAAGCAGAACTTTTGGCAGAGACCTCCCAGGGGGATCAGTATGAAAGATATCTCAGGAGCCATGGAGACAGATGTTTTATCAGATCTCTGATTATGGTTTGCTCCTTGAGAAGTGTTTTCCTGATTGCACAAGCCAAACTAGAGAAATATGCAAATAATCTGGGTATTTTATGAACTACTTTTAGTGTCTAAACAATCCTATCTTTCTATTTACTCAACTTGCCGTGACTGGAAACGGTCTGTATTCAGGTTAGGAGGAGGTATTTGCAGTATGTTTCTCAGGCAGTGCATATTTTCAGGATGTACCCAATAAGAAGCAGTCATCAGTTGGATAAAGCTTGGTTTCTTTAGCATCAAAAGTGAAATTTGGAGCCTATATTGATCAACTACAAATGTCTTTAATTCTATTCTGCATCAGTTAGCTAACAATTCTGGCATCTATCCCACAGATGAGAGATGGTGCATCTACGGAAAACCTACTTTAAGAGCCAATTTCTTGATCTACAAGACATCTGGGAATATTTACGAAAAAAAAAAAAAAAAAAAAAAAAAAACAAGGCAATACAGAAAAAGCTGTTAAGAAGAGGACAGTCGGCTACAAATACTTTAATTCAACCACAAAGTAGGTCAATGAAAAGGCTGTGTACAGTCGCAGAAATATCCTCTTGCAAATCAATACTCAGCTAAGGTCAAACCACACAGTTTCATTAAGAACACTTGACTAGCAAACAAAATAAAAAGGGCTACACTTGGACGTCTGGAAAGTGTTTCAAGAGGCGACAAGCAGTCTGTCAAGTGAGGCCACTCAACCGGAGATATAAAGGCTATACAAAGAAAGCACTGTTGATTCATATTGAACAGTACCCTCACGGAACAAAGAAAATTTCAGAATCTCCGCAGCTTCCATCAGTCACACAACTCACACAAGATGACTTCTGAAGTTCTAACCCATAGCTTTATTCTATTTAAAGCAATCATCATTTTGGTGTGTAATTAACTGAACCTGCACATAATTCTCATAATCTACTGATCAGGTAGCTTTGTTCAATTATTTTCTAAAAAAGGCATTACTAAGGTTATTATTTCATTTTATTGTGGTTGACAAAGCTGTCTGGTTGTGCTCAGTGCAAAAGGTCAGTTCTATCAGCTGAAAAAAAAGGGAAAAAAAAAAAAAAAACTCAGAAGCGGCTGCCGCAAAGTCAAACTACAGAATTTTTTTTTCTGTATTATAAAAATATACTTCACATTACCCTTGTCAAGGGTACTGACACAACCCTATACCATGACAGACCATGACTTATGAATTCGCTGCTGGAAACAGTCTGGATGCTCCTCTTCTTTGAGAGCATATGGCATCAATTAGATCAATGAAAGACCAGAAATACTGATTTGCCCGACCACAGTACATGTTTCTACTGTGTGATGGTTCATTGCAGATGCCACCGAGACCAGAGAAGAAGAGGGTGTTTCTGCACTCTTAACACAAGGCTTCCTTTTTGCACAGGAAAGTTGTAAATGTAGATGAACGGTGAACACAAACTCAGGGATGTGATTTGGGTGAAGTGAAATTATCTGAAAATTTAGCCAGGGGCCCCCAGCTGGGTCCAAGGCAGCGCCCTGGTGGGGGGACAAGCGGGGCGAAGCCCCCCAAAGCTCCTGGGTTTTAGTCATTTTTACTGCCATAAGAGTACTAAGAATTCAATATAATAATAAAAAACAGAATTATTATCCAATGTATATTCAAGCCAACAAACATGCAATCTTTGATTTCTAGGTCAAGTCAAAATTAGTCACAAGCTCCAAGTTTTTAAAGAATTTAATCTGCCACTATTGCACTCACATAAAAGTAAAATAACATTCATTAAGTATAGCCAATATATCAATAAAATCATTGACTTCTTAGTCAACTCCAAAATCATATCACAAAGTCACATGTTCATGGGATTTTATGAATTTAGACTTCCTTAAATGTACTGTGTAATAGCAAAAATGAACAAATAAGAGAATAATCACTGTAGATACACAGCACCAATAAATCTTTTTTCTTTATCCAATCATCTGTAGAAACCATCCATGAGTTCTGTGAGTATTTTCAGCTTCCAATTACTGACTGAAAACACAATCCTGATGGAACTCCTGGAAATATGTATTACATATTAACATAATTAATAGCCAAACGGCAACGGAAAACAGTGTCACTAACCAGCCACGTTCGGCTATATTCGGTGTCCAGTGACGCTCCATTTACACAAAAAACATAAGTGAAACTAAGAGGAAGGGCTTCCGTCGAGGTCCTGAAGCACCTTTAATTATACGACGCGATAGAGAAGTTGCGTGTCTTAGTGGTATCGTTCGCTAATATTGCTAAAGGTCATGGATTAGCTGGGCAGCTGATGAAATAACCATGATTTAGCTTTGGAGCTAGACGCCCAGCTGCGTTAGCACTGATAACCCGTGTGTATGCTGGCCACAGTAACCAATTAATTCAGCATTCACCGAAGTCAAAATGTAGGGTGATAATGTTTCATATCAAAATGTGCGAGAGTGAGGTAGGAAAATAAAGGTCCATCAGGTTTGTCGGTAAGGTTACGTAATGCAATGTTATGGTTTGACTGGCCATACTACCGTTAATGGGAGCTGGCGAAGGTGCGTCAAAAAGCTAAAACGAGCACCCGCTCTCACTCGCAGGGGGATACTGATAAACACTGAGCCAACCGCGCAACTTCCCAGCGGTGAACAGCATTTGTCTCGACGAGGTACATAAAGGGATGCAGCAGTGTTCAGCCGTCGACCACTCACGCCGCTGAAACTTAGGCTACTAGACTGCTTCATCCTCACTCCACTAGCCTAGTGGGGTACACAAAATACAAGTATACCGACTATTAATTATTATTACTATACTATACTACAAGCTATCTGTCGTCTCGAATATCCGCAATATCTCCGTCGTTTGTTTTCCGCAGTGTTGAAACTTGCCGCCGCGGCACCGCCCACACCCACACAGCATGACATTTGACCGGAAGTGCCTTAGCTGGCTAATTTGAAAATGGAAGTTCTGTGGAACGCATCGTGCACAAGGTCAATTCAGTTACGGAAGTACTAAAAGTCGGAATGCTGTAGATACAAAATCGGATTTTCATGACTGAAAAATCGGAGTTTTAATTTTTTAATTTTTGGAGATAAAAAAAAGCGGAATTCCGCGAATTAGCGGAAAAATCACATCCCTGCAAACTTACACACACACACATGCTCGCTCACCCAGACACACACACAAACACACATCTACACAAAGGCAAAATTATAAAAAAAATAAATAAAAAATAACCACTTCTACAACAACTGTATTTCAAATATTCTAGACTCAACCCGAATATGCAGCTAGACCGACATACATTTTGCACCATTAATCTCCCGTGTTATTTTTACTTTGATCTAGATACATTAAATATCTAATATTTGTTGATTTAAACAGGACTCATCTATTTTTATTTTCACATCCTATTAAATCAGATCTAATAACCTTTTTATTTCCAAAATCTGTTAAGATTTATTGTACACTACAACACAGCATGGATAATCCCTATAATTACATTTCTTAGCACATAAAACCAACAAAGAAGTATCTAGCATTGATTTGATGCTTATTAACATATTTAATGACCAAAATTCCCAAAGAGATACCATTTATCAAACTTTAAATCAACTGAATGCTAATTGTCAGTGCGCAAACACCCATAATCACTGCCAGCTATGATATCACCAGACTACATCAATGTGAGTACCAAGTGTACTGCACTGCACTTTATTACCTTCATCGCCATTTGCTTCCTAGTACAGCAAATGAATCATGATCTAAATGCATTCTATCAGCTCGTTCAGCATGATTTTATTTTATCTGGCAAGCCAGCAGTTGAAGCCAAAGGAACAAAGATCATTCTCCCAAAACCAGGCAGGCTACTGGCTAAACAGTTAATGTAGGGAAACTCTGCAGTGCAGATCCCTGAATTAGACTGATGTTAAATTTGAAAAGATGCTGAATATATTTCTCACAGACTGTCCACTGATTAATGCAGTCTGTTTGAAAGTAATGCAATACATTTTTTAATTTGACGATGGGTTTGCTGCATTAGGCTATGCATACTGCCTGAAACAAATGCTATCATCTAAGTAACAGTAAAATTATACCCACCAATGTGGCAAAATAAAGCATCTTGTGGCAGAGGAAATCATCATATAAACCCTTTAAAGTGCAGTCTTTCCTCTCATACTAAAATGGTTACTGTTCTTGAACCACTTTGACGACAGGCATAATCATGGTCTCATTTGAAAGGCGATACTCACTAGATTGCTCTCAGAATTGCTGAGTACATTACCCAGATTAAGCAACAACACTGGGAATATAAGTTTTTCGCATTTGCTTTTACAACAGATTTACAACTTCCTTCAATCAGGTCATCTTCCCCATAAGCAGCAAAATT
The DNA here is from genome assembly GCA_029692085.1 of Gymnothorax javanicus. Taxonomy (NCBI): domain Eukaryota; kingdom Metazoa; phylum Chordata; class Actinopteri; order Anguilliformes; family Muraenidae; genus Gymnothorax; species Gymnothorax javanicus. The sequence goes on along the minus strand of CM056207.1, from coordinate 14,023,989 downwards.
TTCACTCTTATATACCCGTCCGATTCCCTGCACTGGTGTGCGATTGGGTACGCGTAATAAAGACGCTTCCAAAACTCCTTTGCTTCATCGACAAAACCTCCCCTCTTCTGAGAAACCAATGAAACAATTCCTCTGCATAAACACACACATATATATATATATATGTCTGGACTGCTACCGAGGTAAGAACATCGATTTCAACGTATTTTGCTGAATCTGAACAATGCTATACAATTGAACCTATGGGACTGCATAGTCAGGCTGAGAGTTGTAATAACACAATTTTAAATACTACGTTGTATTTTCGCTGTTGTATTTGCATCATAAAATGACTTACGTAGTTAGAATTCTGAGTCCTCAAACGTTTGAACAATATATGCAGTAGTTCTACAACATAGCACAATATTTAACGGTATCAAAATGCAATTATGCCGACTGGCCCGCCCTCGGGCCGGTCCTCACTAAAAGAACTTATCACGCATTATCTGTTGACTCAATGAGATAACATGACATCTCCGGCTCCTGAGTGGGGTCATTAGTTCACTTTGACGCAACCAGAATAAAAGGAGAAAGGGTTACTGCTGTTTGGCTAAGTTTATTAATTTAGCGAGAGCAATCGATGACTTTAATGGAACTCATCCAAGCCATTGTATTGCTGGCCATTACGTGTGATGTTCATAAATTGAATATGCGCAACCAAGTTCTTATTTTACACAGTATGACAGGGTCTGAAAGTGTCTAGTTTTGTTTAATGTGTATTTTGTCATTGTGTTTATTATTTTTCATGTTTCACTGTTTAGCTTTAGCAGTTCATTAAATTTGTTCAGCTTCTGGATTTTTGTGCTAAAACAGCCTGCAGACTTGAAGGAAATTTTTCTTTATGTTCCATCCTGATGCAAAAGGTTCACAAATTAAATTAACCATCATGCAGGTGTTAAAATTTGATATACTCAATGCAACTCAAAGCAGGGTCATGTCAAAATCACTGGTGCATTGAAACTCCAATGAATTATTCCCTGTCAGAAAGCATGGGCATCAGAGAAAAGATTAAGGTAGGTTAAATAACTAATTTACTATTCATAACTAACTCATATTTTACAAAGCCCCCTCCGAATTCTGTTGTTCCCAAGCTCGTTTCGGAATCTGCAATTTCAAGACATCAAAGCAAAATATTTTCTTTCAACTACACTGAGGAGATGAAGGTTGTTGATAGATTTTAAACAGGAAATGACAGCCAAAAAACAGCAGATCAATGTTGCATGAGCTCCTCTGTTTCCAAATGAAATGAAATGAATCTGTCTCAAGTTTATTTAGAAATGCACAGGCCACAAAATGATCCCCGAAGTGACAGCTTTTACGCATCCAGGAAGGTAACCCTTCACTCTAGAATAGGGTCAATGCTAGGGGTGTAACGATTCTGAATCGCGGTTTTTTTTAAGCGTAGTAACACCACCTGCTACCATGGAACGAACATCTGAGCTTTCCCTTTTCCTTTATTAACCCCGTGCTGTCCTGAATGAAAGTGCCAAACATCGAAGGGCATGGGAAATGCTTCCGGAAAAAACTTGACTGACATCAGTATTTTTAGGCTACGTGCTGAAATGAGCCAAGCAAATGAAAACAGAATCATCTCCCATTAACCAATTAGGCAACTATAAGAAAAGTATACCTGTTCCCATTTACTTTGCTTGATTAGCAATCAAATTGTGGATTTGTTTACTCTTTAAGTTGAATGAGCAGAGCTATTTATTGAGACATGTTTGATTACTGCATTTTGAAATTTAAATGGCCATAGAACAGCACAGATTTGCATGAACACGATTGCCATTGCTACGCCATTTCGTGCGACTGTGATAATTTATATCTCACATTCACGTTTCATCCGCTTTTCAGAATGTTTTCCACCTAATGTATTTTTTAGAGGCTTAAAATCCAGGACGATCTTATAACAAATCTGTTTTAAATTAATCTTGAATAATGTCCTACAATGCTACAATGATAGATGTAATTCAGCGGAAGATTTTTTCTAATTATTCAAATTATTGGCATTCTTTCAATCTAATACCGTAGCCCAGTTAGGTTTGTCTGCTTTTCACCATCACATCTGAATCGTTGTAGGCTACTGGCTAAATTTCTTGATTGTTATTTAGGCCAAGTACACAGGAGCAGATTTAGGGAAGGGCGGAGAACCTGCAATTTGTGAAATCTAAACTCAGGCTTCTTCCCGACGGCATTTTAAATCGTTTAAGCCGCTTCAGGTGTGTATGTTTCAAGAAATTACACGTGACTGCCTACACACCCCATGACTGCAAGTTGTCTCATCACACTTTAAAAAAATCCTCGTTCAACATCGCCACATCCCAACTCAGCGTTTCATCTCTCATTGTGGTATTTTTAGGAGATCTATAATGATTAAATAAAAATAAAGAGTTTTTTTTTGCAGATCGCCCTGGATTTCAAGCGCCTAAAAAATACACAAGGTGGAAAACATTCTGTAAAGTGGATGAAACAAGAATGTGAGATATAAATTATCACAATCACACAAAATGGCCAAATACGCGTTCTTGCAAATCTGTGCTGTTATGGCCATTTAACTTTCAGAATCAATCAAACATGCTATCTTAATAAACAGCTCTACTCATTCAGCAAGGTAAATAACCGAATCTCCTGTTTGATTGCTAATAAAGAAAAGTAAACAGGGACAGGATTAGAGTAACCTAATTGGTTGAAAGGAGACGATTCTGTAGTCCTTTACTTGGCTCCATGCAGCACGTACCCAAAAAATACTGATGTCAACCAAGTTTTTTCCGGAAGCATTTCCCATGCCCTTTGATGTTTGGCACTTTCTTACAGACAGCACGGGGTTAATAAAGGAAAAGGGAAAGCTCGGATGTTCACTCCATTGCAGCAGGTGGTGTTACTACGCTTTAAAAAAAAAACGCAATTCAGAATCGTTACACCCCTAGTCAATACAAAACTCTTATAATTTTTTATACTACTTTCAACACTTTTAAAATTATAATAACCTCTTTGGCGCAATTCATCTGTTAGAATGGGCAACATTTTTATAGTTATTAAACAGCAAAAAATGTGCGGCCTTGGGCTAGACATGAAGGTGTATTAAAAAAGTTACACACCGCAGGTTCGATCCCCGTCTCGTATCAGCCGACAGTGGTCAGCAGCTCTTTTTAGAGTAGCGTACAATTGGCCAATGCACTACAGGGATGCAAATTGGGAAGGGTCTGCCGGGATAGGGTATTATAAATAACAAGTTCTCTGGCGCCTCCTGTTGGCCAGACGGGCGCTCATTAGGAAGATTCTAAGCTCGTTCATGTTCGGGTATCCTCCGCCCTCATTCTGAGCTTGCGAAGTTTCAACCAATGAGTGAATAAGAAGCGGTGGCGACGGGCGCGTGCTTCAGAGGAGAGCCGCGAGCTGTCTCACTCTCCTGATTTGGCAATAGGAGGCCGCATATGCGAAAAACCTTGTACATAGTTCCCCAATTGGACATTCCAGATATGGGTGGGATTGGAGATGCCAAAAAAAAAAAAAAAAAAAAAAAAAGTTACACACTGATATTTATCTGATATTTATCCCTTAAAAAGAAATGCACATTGACAAGCTGACTTCAGTAGAAATCAGTGGGCAATTATTCACCTTTGAAGGAAGGATGCAATTTATCACATTATATAAAAAGCCATTTCGGATACCCCAGGGTCACTCAACCAAATAAAAATGATTTTAAGGAAAAACTAAGACAGAACCACGTGTAAGATTTCTTTCAAGGTCAGGTATCAGAGGCAAACAGATTAAGTGTTCAAGTCTGGCAGGTCAAGTGAATTGCCTTCATCTGAACATTTTAATACTCCTCCTTTACAAAAAAAAATAATATTTACCTTTCAACAAAATGCCTTAGGCCTTATTCAATCAATCCTTCTAGTCTGTTTTTATTTGATTTGGCGTATTCAGGCTTAGCCTTGGTTTTTGCTGCATTGCACAGAACAAGAGCGGTGTGTGGGCGTAGCTCTCTCAAACATCACTGATGGAGCTAATACATGTCTATTACTGTATGCCAGCACCACAGGAGTACTTTAGGACAACATCATCCTGCCTTTTGATGCTGAACTAAATGTTTTGTCACCTTCTTTCAAACATTTTATTATGACAATTCTTTTTCAAGCTTTTGTAAAATAAAGCAAACAAGTACTATATTTACAAAAATATAAATGCAACTGAGCTGCAATTTTCATGCACTAAAATATGTTTTTTTCCCCCCCTATGCGCACAAAGATCTTATTCCTCTCCAATTTCGACCACATATTTGTTTACATCACTGTAAGCAGGCATTTCTTTTTTTTGTAAAGATAGTCCATCTCCAGCACAGGTGTGACATTATCAAGATGCTGATCAAATGTCATGATTACCACAAGAGTTCCATATTATAGGTCTAATAAAAGGCAACAATAAAATGTTGAATTTTTGTTGAACAACACCATACCACAGATGCTTCCAGATTTACAGTACCAGTCAAAAGTTTGGACATACTCACATTTTTCTTACAATACATGTTAAATAAAGAAAGAAGCACCCTTTATTTTGCAAAAAAGATTGAATTCTTAAATCCATCAAACTAACCAGCATTTTTCATCATATTTGCTGAGAACTCACAATTTTTTTTTTTCCCACAAAGACAGTCATATGACTCTAATAAGTTTGCAGCTGAACGCCTGTCTAAGTTCCCAGAGATTAGCTGCATCTGTGGTGTGCGTTTCATCGACCTTTTGCCCAATAAGTCCCAAAACTGCTTGACTTTAATTCAGCAATAGGAAAATGGAAGGAGCTTTTTTTTCTGTTTACTTTGCAAAATATGGCTACTTTGAGAATTCCAAAATTTTGGACACTATTCAAACAAATAAATTATTCTCTTCTAACTTCTGATTGTTTACGTCTCACAAGATTCCATTTGAGATTCTGTAGAGAAGTTAAGCCATTTAAATTTCTCTAAAAACAGAGTGCTGAGACATTAGCAAAGTGTGTCCAAACTTTTGACTGGTACTTTATGTGATTGAGAAATGGCCATGCAGACCTCAGGAATGTCCTGTAAACCTGTTGCCAGAGTTCTGAATATAAAATTACCCATCATAAGCTGCCACCTGCGCTGTTTCAGAGATTTTGGAAATTTGTCTAACTGGCGTCACAACCACAGACCACATGTAGTCATGTCAGCCCAGGACCGACACATCCGACTGCTTCACCAGCAGGATTGTCCAAGACCAGCCACATGCACACCAGATGAAGCAACTGGTTTGCACAAACAAACAAATTTTGCACAACTAATAAATTGTCTCGGTGAAGCTCATCAGCTTGCTCAACGTCCTCTCCAGGGTCTTGATTTGACTGCAGTTCGGCATCACAATCAACATGAGTGGGCAAGAGCTCATCGTCAATAGCCAAGGCACACTGGAGAACGGTTCCCATCACAGATGAATCACAGTTTTGTCAGTACAGGCCAGATGGCAGGCAGTGTGAGAGGCATGGCGTGGGATATGTGCTTAGCTAAAGTCAACGTTGCAAACAGTGGCCCAAGGTTGCAAAGAGGTGTTGGTCTTTGCAAGTACATTGTAATCATGACAAATGAATGCAGGATTTGAGGTCCACCGTCATGCTGTTGATTCGTCGCCTCGTGTTTCACTATTCCAATGTATGACCCTTTGCCTTGGTCTAAATAATCGCCAGACACGTCAAGTGATGAGAATATCTGCGATGCTTAGGACCAGTGACTCATGCAGCACTTTCAACCAAAATCGAACATCATCGCACAGCTATTGAAGACGAGTGCGAAAACATTCCACTTGGAACAACTGACAACTATGTGTTGTGTTGCATTAGGCAAATGGTGGTCACACAAGATACTGATTAATATTCTGTTCATTCTACGGTATCTTAATTTTTGAGGAAACTTTTCTGGCCAACACACACATACGTACCGGCATCCCCAATGACAAGAAATTAATGTATAAGTGCCAAATGAATCTATTTCAGTTGGCTGTTTTATAAGCATTACCTCTGAACTCCATGGCATCTTTGAGATTGGTTTGTGCTGCATTTACATTTTGTTCATTGTAGTAATAGGAGCATATTAAATGGGCAAAGTGGATACAGCACAAATGTCCTCACTCCAATAAGTGGCCATGTTCCAATAAATCAAACAAAATTGAGTAGTTAAAGGACGACCTCTAAATTACCCCAATAAAACATGCTGAAGTAGATGGGCATCGGACTCTTATTGAATGTAAAATGCCAGTGGCCGTGGAGCGAAATGAGGTGAATTTCCCTGAGCTGTTGTTCTTCTATGTTGCAAGTTTCGTAGGAAGAACATGATTTGGTGTTCTTAAACACAATATTTCAGAGGAATATTCTCAAAAACCATCGTGAAGTTGGGCAGCTGGAGAAAACTGCTCTCCACCTGTAGTGAGAAGCAGAGCTCACTTTCCATTCATCTCAATTACCTTACAGTTTGATTCCCTTCATCTTTATTTTTTTCCCAGAGGTGCCTTAAATTAACCCTTTGAGCGCCGAATACATTTTCAAGGAATTAAAAATGTATTTATCCTGAGCTGTTGAAAACCTACCATGTGGCAACTTGTTTAAAAGAGCTCCCCTGCGGGAACTCTTTTAAACAAGTTGCCACATGATAGGTTTTCAACAGAATCTGACTTTGATATCTTACATTATTGGGCAACTATAGTTGCCAACGGCGCTGAAAGGGTCAAGTTTTCCGTGGATTGGTTAATTAGTATCTAGTTGACAAAGCATTTGTGGTCAGGTCTCCCAAAGATTTGAAATAATATACACTTAGCAGATGGACCTGACTCACAGACACTGAATCAAATCACACCAGCCAGAATTTTATTCACAATAGAACAGAGATAACATAGCAAATGTTGAAACTGAGAAATTTTACAATTTTATCCACAAAATGAGCTCATTTCAAAAAACAAAAATAAGTAAACAAATAAATGAATAAGCACTGAGCAGCAGGAACGCACTGAGTCAGAGGAAAATACTGGGTACCAGGAACACACTGAGTTTCAAACTGACAAAAACTCAGAGTGGGGAACTGCATTAGAAGGCAGAACTGTGCCAGTGGAACAAAGACAAGTCATGTAAATGTTCAATGTTCACCATGCATTTATTGTGCCCTCCTGCAAAAAAATTACATACATTTCTTTAAGATAAAAGAGCGTGTCATGATTGCAACTCCAACCATGTGCAGAGGGTCCTAGGATGGATTTGGAAGCCAGTGATATACAAGAATGTTTATGCAACAGTTTAGCCTTTGACAGTAGCTGAATTTTATCATCAAAGTGATGTAATATCAAGTGTTCCTCAGTTGGCAGCCAGCACTGTTAAACAGCATCGGGTAGTCTATATGCATTTGTCAGAGTATGTACCCTAAGCCCTCAGATACTCAGACTGCCTTGTCGTGATAATTCCTAAATCCAGAAGTAAAATCAATGGTGAGGCTCCTGTTAGCCCAAGGCCTTCACCTTTGGAAGAGTTTTCTACCCGCTCTAAGGGCAGCTAAAAAAGTGAGAGATGTTAAACGCCAACTCAAGAGCCACCTTATTCTCCTGATACTTTCCAGAAAACTTTCATGGAAATACATTGAATATACCAAGCTTTATCTACACACACTAATCAGCCACAAAATTAAAACCACCTGATGTTGTGTAATTCCCCCTCATGCTGCCAAAACAGCTCTGTCAAACTGACGTCCACTCAAACTCCCTCCACCAGCTTGTCGTCTTCCCACAGTGCATCTTGGTGCCATCTCTTCTCCAGGTAATGGTGCACATGTACCCGACCGATGAACATCATGTAAGAGAAATCAGGACTCAATGGACCAGACAATCTTCTTCAATAGCTCTGAAGTATAGTTCCGGCACTGACATACCCATTGTAGCCACTTTTGGCAGTGAACCGGGGTTAGAATGAGCAATCCAACTGGCTTGCAACGGCAAAGCGCTATAGGCAACAGGGAGCGACCACATGTTGTGACACATTCTCCACTTCAGTATCTTTCAAATTCTCTGTGGCGTGGGCCACAGTAGCCCTTCTGTCCGTTCTGGCCAGACGGGATAGCCTTTATTGCCCTTGTGTGTCGATAAGACTTGGCAGCCTGATACCCTGTCGTCAGTTCATGGTTTGTCCCTCCTGGGACCAAGATGCAGGTACTCACCCCTGCTGACTGGGAACACACCAGATGCCTTGCTGTTTCTGTGGTGCACTGACCTCACTCACTTATCTTGCCACAACGAATGCATGCTTGTCAGTTGCTCAGGTCCCATTACTCCGACATCCAACATGGCGACTATGAGGTCCCACTGTTCGCTTACTGTCTATGGCCTGTGAGCAGACGTGCGGCATCGTAACAAGAGGACGTTATGTGCTTCATCTTCTTTTACTAATCTGTATTCAATTTCCTCTCCCTACACAAAGCACATTGTATTTGGGTTCTCAATATCAGGGACAGAAATAATAATGATTTGACTGACTAAGGATGCTAAGGTCCAATTACTTTTCAGGCTCACCCAAGAAGTGCCACAACCTGTGTATAATGAGCAAAAAAAAGCAAATGTAATCTAGTCCTGAAACAAGATTAAAAAGTCTGTGGATATATAAACTTAATCTTCACTTGTTTCATAAGAGCTACTTACGCCCTCCATAGGCAAGATGTGCACTGCATGGACATTCATATGCATTTAATTCTGGAATCACATGTATGTGCGCATGGTATAACTCACCACTGATGTAGCAAGTGGTATTAAAATGAGAGACTAGGGATCAAAGGAAAGTGGGCATGTTAGTTTGGACTCAACTCCAGCCAAGGATAATTTGGTCAAATAAAATTCACCAGCGTGTACCAAATATCAATATAGCCTCAGGCAGGGAAAATTAATTTCAGAAGTTTTCTATAAATACATAAAAAGAAGAACCAGCAAGGGACCCACACCTCATTCTCTAGGCCCATACAACTAGACACCAGGTAATTATTCAAGCTTGATGGAGATAAACTTATTCTAGTCAATCATACATTGCAAAAGATGGGAATTTGCAGGCATTTCACAGTAGGACACTAAAGATGTTGATAAAGAGGATTAAAAGTTTCTTGGACATGCTGCTGAAGAATAAGAATTAAGAATTTATAAAAAATTAAGAACCAATCAGGAATAAACTTTTCATTCTTAGGTATCCCAACATTCTGCATTCTGCCATAAATGCACTGATAATCCTGCAAAATAGCATTCTGTAATACCCATGACATTCAGAGGAGTACTTTGTCCTGTAAACAATGCCTTGCTTAATGGCAGTTAATTAACAACACTGAACACCACAGCAAAATTACAGCCACTAATTAGTAGAACCGGCTCAGACAAAAATGTGTGATGGTCAATTTAGGACTACAGAAATTTTATTTATTTTTTTATTTATTTTTAAACGAAGTTAACTTGGAGTTTTCTAATCATTGAGTATACCAATGAAAAATCTGTAGGAGTTTGCAGCCAAATAACCCAGTAAGCACTGGTCATCAGTGGGGAAAAACTCTTGCACACATCACCATTCAAAGCCCAGAATTGCCCACCTCTGTACAAACAGCAACTAAAGCTTTGGGAGACAATTAGATAAGGTGATGAAGACTCGTGCGGATCTAGGCTATCCTTCTGACATGCAAAGCATGAGTTTGCTCCATCTCTGACCATGTCTCTAGTATATGAGTGGCAAAGTGAGGTTGGAAAGCCAGCAGCTCTCAGACCTTCAGGACCGTGATTTAGTGATCCTTGTTCTAAGACATGCACTTGTTTGCATCAAACTTGGCCAATACAGGGCTAGAAATCTTGTGGAAAAATACATAAAGGGAACAGGTTAAGACTGTGTCTATAAGTCTGAAGAAAGACTCACAAAACAAAACAAAAAAAGTTCTATACGGATGTGTTATATAAGTGTCAGGTATATTTTAGAAACAAATTACTATGCAGCGCTGAGAATTACAAATGGCACGGGTACAAATTAAGACTTGTTGGAGTTGAGAAGAAAAAGCAGTGCATTCAGTTTCTTCTATGATGCAGAAGACAGTTAATTAGCTTATAAACTATTAATCACTTGATCTAAATGAATATGCCTTTCATCATCTTTCATGCAACAACCTGACTGTCCAACTTCACAAAATCTCTGATGTTCACTATCCCCAATACTTCCTATAACCTACCAATAACTGCACAAATGGCACATAAACATAATTCCTAAAAGATGCAATTCTCGCAAGATGCATACCAGGAAAGCAAAAAGAGTTTAACATTTAATCATATTATCAAGAACAGCATGTGTCTTGTAATGTAACACTAACATTCACCCAAGTCCGTAGCAATGTTCTGAGGGTAGAAAAACCTGCCCAGGGTAGATGCAGCATGATATATCCCACTGCTGAGACTGGTTAACTTTATATGTTGTATGTCATGAGGAAGGACAATTAGTGATCTAGGATAAACATTGTCTGTTTTACTGCACTGTATACAATGAGTTGAGAATCAAACATTTCAATCTATGATACATTAGAATGATTTCCAAAACGGAATACAGAATAATGTAATTATACTGGAATAGTGGCTGGTATCAAAAGGGCTTTTTAAAAATACGTCAATATTGAATTAGAAAGACAGTGATAGTAATTTTCAACACAATCAGTGTCTTGCCTGCATGTTCTTGACTGTAAGTAAAGCTATGTTGGTAAATGGAAGTACCTATATTTCCAAAAAAACATTACACATTTCTCAGGGAAGGCTATCTTTTGAACTGCGCTCTACATTACCATGGGTGATTTTGGGCAAAGGCTGTCAGAATAAGATGCATGAATATTTGATGAGCATCCACGGTTAGCGAAGCTCAGGGGTAAATACAGAGGAGCGCTAAGATAAATTAATCCCACAAACAAAACTGCCGCAAAGGGCACAAAAAACACGCATAGATCACCAGATGCTGACAAACTGCCACGCTTTATGGTTGCAAATGACTTCACAGGATCAGAGGGAAATACTACAGACTGTCCTTGTCGGGTTTCATGGGTGCTTTAATGTTGATGGAAAATTATTTGGACAGCGTGCTATCAGCTAAATTATGGCACAGTAGTTGTGTGGCCCTATTTAAATCCAGCAGCTTATATTTACGAGCTAAATATGGCAGCAGCACTTTAGAGAGTCAAACAGAAAAGCAGACCTAATATTAATTCAGGTTTGTGCAACCACTGCTTCACTCTGAGAGCACAGAGGCAACGGCAAGCCATGCTAATTCTGTACCTCCACAGAATAAATGCTGGACCTTAATTTCCTTTCTTTATGACTAAATAATGAAACAAAGACACACGACCTGCCAAGAAATACCCGAGCAGCCAATGATCCAATCACAACTGCTCCCCAAAAATGAAGGGACTATGAACCTGCCCTTTATTTCATTTTATATCCACTATGCTAAAATACAGAGAGTAAACATGAAAAGTTGCATTACTGTCCGAGTATATATAAATTTAACACAACATCCTCCTTTTTTAATACAGCATGAGCTTCTATTCTTAATCTCTGTTGGTTAAAATGTGTGTAAATGCGTGTGTGTGTTTTTTAATGGTGTGCATATGTGTGCAGACAGGTATTTGTGTGTGACAGTGTGTGTGTGCATGCACGTAGCTTTGTTGAAGGTACAGCACTGCTCCGGAGCTGTCAGGTGCAACCTACCTGTGCAGGAGTACTCATCCACTCTGGTGAATCCTGGCAGGCAGTCACAGCGATGGCCCCCGGGGAGATTCACACACACCGTGTTGTCATGGCAGTAGTGCATCTGGGTTGCGCACTCGTCAATATCTGAGGAAATCAGAGCAAACATCCCTGACATTAAGGACTCATTTTCTGTCAGAGTGCCACTCACTGTAGAGTGCAGTAGTTTGGTGTGTGTATGTACTCTTCCGCACAATGCCCTCTTCAGTCAGGGAATGGACTGCAACCTCTCGGCTCTTAAAGTGTCATATTCATAAGCAAAAAACATAAATCTATGGGATACAACATACAGTCATTTCAAATATGTTGTCGATGGTTGCCAGCAATATTATGAATTTGACTTCAACTGATTAAGTGCTTGGCAAAGTAGTAGAGGTAGGCAACCATATACCCAATAAGGTGTGAAAACACGTATTAATTGAAATAAATCCTTGGAGTCTGTTTTGCATGAAAGCAGCACCATCCGCAATTTTATTATATATTGTAATCATTGCTTAGAGTTTATGATGCCAGTGCACATGAGCTAGAAAACTCAAATGAGTAAATGTTTTCATGAAAGGGACAAACAACATTAAATTATTAAGAAGTTAATATTGAAAAAGATGTATTATGAATTATATTTTTGATGCAATAACTACCACCAGTCAAAACTGTTCAAATAATCACAGTGTATTAGGAATGAATCCCACTAATGTTAGCAAATTAGCCGACGCAGGAGCATCAGCATATTGGCTCTCTATGCAATTAAACACTGAAAGAGAATAAAACTAAAACATTGCAAGGGTATTCCATTTTATGGCCGTATCTATGTGGAAAATACTGGGAAAAGACAAAAAAAAATCACTTCAGGCCAAGAGTTTTGTTAATCAGGAGAGTGGTGCCTGGCTATAATAACTTCAGATGAACTGAACTTCAATACTTGTACAACTGACTATTTATAATCAAACTGAACTAATTAATATGCACACAGTTCATTCTGAAGTTGGGAATTCAACTTCGGAAGGTAAACTGTAGATCTACTGATATCAATTTGGGAGCTATATTGGAGATTAGAATGTTCTAAACTGAACAGTCTAATGCTGATGTAACAACCGCTGTAGGTCATTCAGAACAACTGAACTCCAGAATCGTCCAAAGGTTGTGTCCCCTCCATAGGACATGACACCGTGGACAACTGAATGAGTTATTCATAGTTTGGAACCAAGGTGACAGAAACCTTATAACCTTAACCATCAAAGCCTCCCCCCCTCCCCACATACACCCAAAAAAAAAAACAGTATACACACCTACCATTTTACAGTAGCTATGATAAGATATTAGGTATAGACCATTATCTAGCAGTTTATGTTTAACCCTTTGAACCCTGTATTATATAAAGGGGTTGTGAGCCCCACTAATGCCAAACACAGCTTAATGTGATGGGGAAACAACATACTCATAAACAAGGTCACATGGCAACAAAAAGTCACGTAATCAAAGTCCCATGTTTGGAGGCCTGTCCTCCAGCATTTGAAGTTATCACATTTTCTCTATGCGGCCACTAAACAGGCCTTTAGGGTTCAAAGGGTTAAAAGGAAATCATGGCAGCGAGGTTGAAGTGCAGACAGTCAGCTGAAACTGGAGTGTTTTCATCCATATCGAACAAATGGTTTAGAAAAGGCAGCACCTTTTTTAGAAAGTGCCCCCGTTTTGTGCCACATTAAAAAAAAAAAAATAAAACAAAATACTGGATAGTCATGTGTAATAAGGTGATAATTTGTATACATAATCATGGGCCTATTACGGTATGGCACTGTCCATCCATCTGTCTGTCCATCCCTGTCTATCTGTGAAATTTTCTGGTAAAAGCAACTTGTCCACACACTTTTAATCTATGCAGAATATGGTTTGCCATTGTCTTGCTGCAAAATGCAGGACATCCCACGAACAGATAACTTCCAGAAGAAAGCATGTTTCTCTAAAATTGGTAGATTCTGTATATTTCTGCATTAATGGTGTCCTCAGAAATGCACAATTCATCCTATATCTATGACACACACCCATACCAGGACAGATGCTGCCTTTGGGACCTGATTCTGGTGACACACTGGGTGATCTTCATCATCTTGTGTCGAAAGAACACAGCAGCTGTTCCAAAAACCACTCTAAATGTTGACTCGTCGGAACAAGAAAAACCCGCTTCCACTGCGCTACTGTCCTAAGATTTGGAATGAGAGTGCATTAAAAAAATTTAATTCACAAGGCAAAGAATCAAATAATGTGCCGCTGAGGTGTTTTAAATATGGTAGAACAGACTTTCTAAATTATCGCTTTTTAACTTTATTTGAATTTTCTGTAACATGCTAACATTTTTCGGGAAGGGGGTTGAAGATTCCCTTGTCGGTTTAGTGGGATCCCCTGGTTCTGTGGTCTGTGTGTGACCCAGGGGATAACAATGCGCAGGCCCTCTGACCCCTTCATCACTAACGGCGCCCTGCGCACTACTGTCCGCCCTGCCACAGGACAGATTCTCGGACACAAAAACCAGGACGAGTAGAGGAAGAAATAAAAAAAATGATTAAACAATCGCCTATGTGGGAGAATACTGTCATATTGTAACAGAAATAATTTACTTTCTAGCTCATTAATAACTGTGTCCCTAAGCCCAAAAATTCTGTTAATATGAACTAAATTTATTCATTATTGCATGTTTAATTTAATAATCCAATGTAGGGAGACCTCTGGCTGAGTCAACTTCTCACAAATTAAATCAGGTCAAACTACGAAATGCTTAAAGGGGAGCTCCATTGGGAGGGGAACATTACCACTCATTTGGTTAACATTTCAAAATTGATTAATTATATTTTTTTATTCATTTTATCCAGATCAAAACTTTGCACACAAACACAAAACGATGCTGCCTATTTTAAGAGAAACTATCTAGAAGTAAGCCAAACTGAAACTAAATAAGAGATATCTATGGTACCATTCTCCACTTTTTCAATTCTAGATGAAGTTCTCTTTCTGACTATGATTGGATAATTAATAATTAAGCCAATTCTTTCAAGGTGATGAATCTTTTTACACCCCTATGGCCCCCATGCTGCTGCTTGCCTACAGGCTGTAGCCTGCCTCAGAGGCCGAGGGAAGCTTCTCCACTCGACTGTGGCACTTACACAAGCCCCCCACAGTGATTCCAACAAACTGCTCAACAGGCACCTCACTCACACTCAGAAGCATGCGTACACAAACATCTCAGACCAACACTCTTTTTTTCCCCCATTTCTTCTCGGCAGGCTGAACCCATGTACTCTCCTGAATGAATGCAGGTATATCTGTACGTAACAGTGCATACCTTAGAGTCTCACGCTCGATTGTAACTCGTGGCATGATTGTTTGGTTCCTGGCAATATTTCATTGCTGTTGTTGTTACTGTTGTTTTTTTTCGCAAGAACAGATTCATCATCTGGTTTCTCTCAAAATGTTATTGCTTCTTTTTCCCTTTTCTCCATAAAAAAGGGGGAAAAAAAACTTAAACGTTTCTAGAATTATTATGAACATTGAGGCTTCTATACCCACAAGGCAATGGGAGACAGATTTTTTAATTACCCCCTATAACAATTCAGATTTTACACATTTTTTCCTCTGTATAAATAAATAAGTGCAGTAAGTAGAAAGACATCGGGGGAACAAGGCCAGCGATATTCTCTACTCCTCACGTGTTTAGAAAAATACCTGCTCAAATTTACGGTTCTGATTTCTACATAAGCTCTGAAAGGTAAGGTGAGGGGAAAAAAAGATCAGCCTAAAGATCATAATTCGTACATTGGAGATAATAAATTATACATGAAAGATAATTTTTTTTCTCCTTACCTAAAAGATTATTTTTTTTCTCCTTACCTCTCAGGAGAGCTACAAGCCTATAGTTTTGCAGAAGGATTTTTTTTTTAGCCTGAACTAATGAATGTTTTGGCTTTATTTTGCAAAGGTTTGATGTTGACTGTGTTATAAATTCAGAACTGATTTCTTTAAGATTTAGAATAAGTATTACTTGAGGATTACTCATTTGAGACAGGGAAAGCTATCACTCATCCTTGATATTACATTGATTTCAATGTCTCATGCGGCATCTATTTGGCAGGAGATATTGTCTATGCATTAGCCTACATTTTTTGATTACCAGGAAAAAAACATGATCCACAAAATACAAATGGAATTACGAGCTCAGCTACGCATATAAGTAGTGTGCTCTACTTCTGTAAAGCCGCAAATGATTGAAACAAACAAACCGAAAAGATACACTAGAAAGACATTGCCCAAAGATCTTTCACCTCACCTTTAAGGACTTCCAAAATATACACACTGCCCGGCCAAAAAAGTTGCACACCTGGACATTTCATTAGACCGCCTTTAGGTTCAGTAACGGTGCACATTTGCCATGGCATTGTTTCAACAACCTTATGCAATGTCACAACATGTACTTCCGATAAGAGGTGCAATAATTTCTCGATGATATTTTGTGTTGATGACAAGAGAGTCAAACTACTCCAGTCTTCTCCAGCACATCCCAACGACTTTCATCGGGGTTGATGATGCGTTGGACCGTTCCGAACCAAATTCCATGGATTTCATCCTCTTTCATAGCCTGATGCAGATCAAAAATTTCCCCTCCTCAAACACAGTAACATCTTTTCCATGACCAAGGGATACCTCTTCCAACATAGTTGATACACAAAGCATCACTTGGGGCTAAAACAATTGTTGCCAGTTGAAATATATTAATACTATATTATTATTAATATTATGTAGGCCTATAGCAATAATGATCCAATTATAGGATCTTAAGAATTTACTTATTTAAATCAAAATCTGACTTTTTTCTTGGCCAGGCGGTGTAGTAGTAGGCCTTCATTGTATATAGCCCAATGCATCTAAAAGTAAAATACATGTCAAAGGTGGGGCAATCAGCAATTGGACTGAAAAGCTATACAGCATTCTCCCCTCTCCATTTCATAAACTAATCCTCTGCCTTCCTTGATCCCTTCCTCAGCAGTCAGTACACCAGCTTAGGTGAGGATTTGTTACAGACGCAGAAACTTGTCATTTCATAGCAGGATAATTAATTCCTCTGGTCCATCAGCACCTGCAACTCTATTTATTTCCTTTCCAGCACATGTAGGTCAGGATTGGGGGGAAAAAACTGCAGAAATAAGGCTGCGGTAACCGAGGATTCTGGGTGAGCTCATGGCAGATATTTTTAATGGAAATATGCTGAGCGAACTGCCGTGCCCTCTGTAAACAGGGATGCAATGTGGAAAGAAATCGCTTCAACAAATAACCTTCACGTCCTTTTTACTTGTATTTGCAGGGGTGGGTATTGTTTTTTTTTTTTTTCAATACAATGCAGACCGAAATTCAACAGCACAAGCTACTGACAGCCACAGAGGAGGGGAGATTGAAGTGTAATTTCTCTTAGGGGTTGGTCTTATAATTCAAATGTTCGCAGGTAATGAACCCAGAGCTCCTACTGAAAGGTGACCTGGTTTTCCTCACTTCTTTCAGCTCAAGGGGTCAGGTGAAGGTCACCTGTGCTGGGGCCCCGCCCTGGGCTAACTCTCTGGGTGAAGGGGTCCTTCAGGGTGGCACAGGAGCGGTAGGGGCACCAGCTGGCTTTGTGACATGCGGTATTCCCCCCCACCCCACCCTAAAATAAAGACAGAAATGAACACAAGCTGTGCTTCCCCCAACCCCAGCTCACTTCTGCCGTTATATCAACTGCCAGCCTTCTCCCCTGCTCAGCTGCAATCTCCAAACAGCTGAGAGCACAGGGTAATTACAGTGGCCACCATTAATGTGCTTCTCAGATGGCCCCGCCAAGCACAGTATCTTGGGACAAAATGCAATCTCTTCCTGGTAAAGCAGAGTTATTTGACTGGACACGTGTACAACAGGTGCAATATGACTTTTCACAAGGGGTGCCTGTAATTAATTCTGCATTCACAGATGGAGTCAGTTCCTCGAAATGGCTCATTTGGTATGGATGTGGAAAGGTTTATTTCGTGTTTCCTACCCCCCTTTTTTCCCAATTTTACGTCAATGAATTATTAACACCGATCATTATTTGGCGCACTAAATTTTTCGATTGTCTCAGATACAATCTCTTCCCTTTCAACAAACCCACCACCTAGTGACAGAAAATAAAAAAGAGACAAAAAATGAATTTAGAAAGCTCAATAGCGGTGTGATGATGGTAAAGGACTTGCACACATGATTTCAGAGGGGGCTGCGAATAATATACATCTTTACCTCAAAACTCCCCATCACGACACAGCTGCTTCTCCTCATGTTAAAGGAAAATTTCGCCTAAGTCCCTGGAAAAGTGAGTTGATCTAGCGTTCAGACAGAAAATCTATTGTTATTTTTCATTTTTATTATTTTTCTTATATTTTAATTTCCATTTTTTGTCACCCAGAACTACAGTTTTTTGGCATTTACGAAATTAGAAAACAATAATAACATTTTTGGCATTTTATTGCTGTTTTTAGGCTACCTTATAACAAAGGAAAACCTCAAACTCTTATGAAAAACACTGGCATACGCAGACCTACTTTGAAATAAAAAACAGAACCAAGAAGGTCTATTTGATTCTTTCCCTTATTTGTGGAAAATTACTGAAAAAAAGTAGCCACGGGTTGCCGACCCTCGCTTTAATTGAATGCTTCAAACACAAAGAAGAAAGTAAGGAAATATCTAATTACAGTCATGAATAAACATTTCCCTTGTAACTTATGCAAAACCTTAAGTGGCCAATTTTAACAAAATTCAGGAGAAAGTGTCTTTATGACAAGTTAAAAAAAATACTTTGAAGACAAGTTCACCAAACATTGCAGCATTGGAAATCTTGATAGAAATGTCATCCTTGACCTCGAAAACTTTCATAAATAAGGCCAACGGTAATCTGCACAAGTCTCAAATCAATTTGTCAAACGTATAAATGAACCGCAGCAAAACGATTCGGAAAGCCAGCCGCTGAATATTATTAGACTCAGGAGCTGACAGGTTTTCAATGGAGTGTGGCTGAGTGGTCCATCATGCACTGCTTTAATGCCATATCTCCCAGGCTCGCAGCGATGACAAGTGCCATGTCATTCTCACAGAGTTCACAGCTGACTGCTAAACAGCGACGTAAAAATCCAAGTCAAGAAACTCTAAGTTCTCTTTTTTTTCTCAAAAGCCCAAATTTTGTTCGAGCTGCCTGGGTTTATTCATCAGCACCAGTGTTGTACAACACCTGTGGTAGGATTTTTATTTGCTTTGATATGGAATTTCCACAACTGCTGTTAATTGGCCCTGGAGTAACAGACCCTTCTGGGTACAAGAGATAGAACCAACATCGAAGAGGTGGATACAGCAAATGAACAAAACAAAAACCCGCAATATTCTGCCGGTATCGCAGTGTCTGTGTCAGTAAAACAGCAGAGGTGTTGATTAAGAGCATATTCTCCGAGCTGCTTATTTTCAGTCGACTGCATTACAATTCATAAATCTCTTGTCAAGTTCATTGAAATTCTGCTTGTGAGGAACATATTACTCAATTTACATAATCGCAATGAACTTCAGCAGAAATCTGCAAAAAGTTGTTGGCAATGTCTCACGTTGCTTATGAGGTAACGCCTTCTGCTTTCACATGATCACAATTAGTCTCCTTTTTTGCCTACTCAGATCAAATTCAGCTTCATTCGCCATTCAAGGACTGTGGAAAGTTATTCACTTTTTCCCTGTTCCATTTCCTGTTCTTCAATGTTTCAATGCCTTTTTGCAAATTGTGCATGACACCTTTTAGTGTATAAATTAAAGCAACACTATGTAGCTATGTTCCCTTAATACCAGCTTCAAACTCAATTTTACGGCACATTGACTTGTAATACAGAGATTGGAGTATGTTTCATTCCCACTCCTTGCCCCAAACGCTTGTTCTTACATTACTTATATGACTATATAATTTTGGTTGAAGGTATATGGTCGTTCGCAAAAAGGGAGATAACACTGTTTGCGATGACTGGCCACTAGACTTTTTCACCGCTGTGGAGAAATTTTGGCCCACCTTTGTTAGCAGAATTGATTTACCTTAGCCACGTTGGAGGATTTTCAAACATGACCTCCTGGATGAGTTGGTGATACAGTTTTGGGAGAATTTTGGCAAGACAAACACGCCCGGGAGGGTTTACAACTTTTGCGAGCTTTCTCCATTTTTAGATCATGGTTCTCACTATGGTTCACTGGTGCCCAAGAGCCTTATAAATGGCTCTGTAACCCTTTCCAGCCTATGAGATGTCAAAAACTTTGTTTCTCATCTGTTCTTGAATGTTTTAGATAGCGGAACCATGCGCTGCTTCTAGCCTACTCCACATTGCCACATAGGTTCTATTTGAGTTAAGATTCAACTGGACATGCGGTAATCATGCCTGGGTGTGTCCAACCCAAATATCAAACAAATTAGCTTTACTGATTGACATAGTAACTAAGGAGGCAATTACTTTTTTTAAATTGGGTAGGTTTGAATCGATTTTTTTTATTCAATAAATGCAATCATCACTCGAAAATGGCATTTTGTGTTTACTCGAGTTATCTTTGTCTGATATTTAAATGAACAGAAATGCTTAAAGGTCTATAAAGCCATTTTTGTCAAATCTTTTATTTGTGTTAAAAAAGCACCCAGTCAACATGGCTGAAAAACTGCATGATTGCCCCTCGCGGTTGCTCCTGCCAGCCCCAGAGAGTACACCACACTCTTTTCATGGCAAACAGTTAAAATAATTCAATCACTGTAGTTGTCTCACCGAGGTCATGTCAAAATAAGATTGAAGTTTTTTGTTGCTTAATCATCGTTCGTATAGCAGACTGTGTGTCCATTCTGCTCCCCTTCCGGCTCCCATTCTCCCGTGGACTACCTCAAATTAAAACCAAAGGTATTAATGTGAGACAGTGGAAACTCTCAGTTTTAATTTCCTGTCTAATAAACGCCTCGCTGGATACACAGCTGCCCAATCTGTGTGCTTGCATGCTGATGCGGAGGAAGCCACTTTAATGAGTCTTTGATACAGCGGAGAGTGGGGGTAAAAAATGAAAGAGAGGTAGAGATAGAGGGAAAGAGTCAACAGACGTTATTTTGGCTGTTATTTCTGCATTAGCATCCCAAGGTGCAATGCATTATACTTTGAATCTGACATTTGAGCAAACGAAGGTTTTCTCTCGCAATTTGTTAAGTACTTTGCCAAAGTGTTCCTGCTCCAAATTCCAACTTAATTGGTACAATGCTTGAGAAGGCAGAGATTTTTAAATAGTACTTTCAGCAATGAATATTTGCCATATTTTCAGGCTAGTGGGAACAATAATGCTGTGCAATATTCAGAATGATGTGGCCTTAAATTCAGAGCATCTGTGAAATATTGATATACTTACACACACACACACAAACTTCAAAATAATATTCGACCAGCTGGACAGAAATGATGATCCGAAATACAAAATAAATGTAACTACATTTTGGCACAAATCTGTCTAACAGCACTATAGTGACAGATAGCAAACAGAGAAAAACCTTGATAATGTACAAAATATACCCAAGGAGTTCAGTAGCAACATTCATAAAGGCAAACATGGAGTGGCGGAGACAAAGCTATGCGGCCTCGCTTGTGAAAATTACCAGGGGCCGCATTCAAGAAGGGACGGTATTGCTGACGGGTAAATAAAGGCTATCGTCCATTAACTCCCAGAAAGGGCTATCCATAAAGAGACATTTGGTCTTATCGGCCCCCCTTAATTTTCGATAAGTTAGAGGCAGGAAAATGAGCCTATAACTCCCATAAAGAGACAACAGTCGAGATTCAAAATGGCAGTGGCGTTGATTCATCTGATGCGACAACGGAAACAGACAAGGAACCGCATTTTCCCCATTTCCCCCTGCATTTGAGTACAGGTCTGTTCGCCATTCCAAAGGACTAACACAAACTTTTGTGAAATTTTTGCCCACATTTCCTCTATTTGATTGCGGCAACACCAACAACAGGCATGTTCATGGCATATTTCCTCGAAGAGCAATACGACTTTGCCATGTTGCCAGTTTCGTACCCTTGCTATACTTATCACTTCTAGGGAAGAGCAACTGTTTTTCCTGTTTGTACAGTGTGTTTATCCTGTCTTCTTTGGCAGTTTCATTTTTCCTCCAGGTGGCTGACAACATCTAGTTGAGCATGTGCGGTGGCAAACTGGGTCACATTCTTAAAATAAGCGGGGCATTTGCTGGCTGACGCTCTCGAATCGTCTCGTGTTCTGAAAGTTAGCCTTTTTAGCTATCGAGACTTTAAGGATATTGCCCCTAGAAGTGACAGTCCCCTTATGATAAGCTCCCAGGACATGAGGGAAAACATCTACCGAAAATTTGTGAGAATTGGAGTTGAATTCAAAATTTAGAAAGCCCATTTAAAGCCTCCTCGTTTTTAAGCGGAACACTACAAAATTATTCAGACCAACAGAAGGGCCGGCCAGAAGGAAAACCAGCGAACCTATGTGGGTAGACCTACTTACATGTACACTGAACAAAAATATAAACGCCCCATGTCAAATATTGATGCCACATGGAGTTAACAACTCTAAGTGAGCATATGCTGACTTTTACTTGTACAATGAGGATATTTCTCTTGAATTGTGTACCATTTTTTAATCCATCTCTCTGTCAGTGAGCATTTGCTCGGTGATGCAGTGATTTCACTCAGTACATGGGTGTGGCATTTCCAGACGGTGATCAGACAGAATGAGCAGTACCCAGACACTCCTTATACTGGGGACAATAAAAGGCCACCCCAAAATGTCAAATTTTGTCAAAAGTCATCATGCCTCAGATGTCTCAGGTCATGCGGGAACGTGCCATTGGTATGCTGGATGCAGGGATATCCACCAGAGCGGTCTGCATGCAGTTCCTTGAAGCAGAGCACATTCCAGTTCTGGACTGGCTTGCGTATTCGCCGGATATGTCGCCCAAAGAGCATCTTTGGGATGTTCTGGATCGACGTGTCCGCGACCGTGTTCCAGTTCCGGATAATGTGCGCCAGCTCCGTGTGACCCTCCAGGAAGAATGGAATAACATTCCACAGGCCACGATAGACAACCTGATCAACTCCATGCGAAGGAGATGTGTTGCTCTGAGAGACGCAAATGGTGGACACACAAGATATTGAACATTCAATTTCTTCAACCTGACCCCCAACGTGTTCAAAGGATTGTCACTCCTTTGCAGATGCCAATATCAAGATGTAATGGACGGTGATCTGAAGATTAGTCATTAACAAAAATGAATTTTGATTCGCTTCATATATTGCATAACCCTAACGACAATAAAAACTCAAAAATTTGACATGGGGCGTTTATATCATTGTTCAGTGTATTTACGCTGTACATGCCTAGAAATATGAGTGTTCAATTTTGCATGTTCAATCCTGTGCCCTGGCGAGATAAGGCGTATCTCATCATAGTGGCTAAATGTTTTTAAATTGTAATTTCATGTAATTATGTAAAATTCTCTATATAAGAGAAAGAGATGCAAATATTTTACCTGCCCCCAACCATCCCCCACCTGTGTAGAGAAAAAGCCCACATAACCCAGTAGGGGGGGAGGAGTGCGGGGCAGTGGGTCGCTGTGACAGACTGCTGCTAAATACTGGCCTTCTTGCTCAGATTACAGGCTGGTCTGGCAGACCCCGTACCTACACAAGACATTGGGGGGTTCAACAAGTGGAGCAGTAGATGGTTTGGATTGCTCGCGCCACTGGGCCTTTTCCCTTTGTGTCCACGTAATGGGATTAGCCCTGGAAAACAATTTCCTGCTCTACGGTCCTACATTGTTGTCACAGGGAAACATGGCAAATCACCACAATTAAGCGAGAGCTTCTCAGCTTCAGTTCAACAGCTTGAGGGGGTTGTGGGTTCAAGTCCAGCTAAGGGGTCACAGCTGAAGCGCCTTCAGAGATAATGTCTCGATTAGCCCGCAGGATTTATGCATGAGCCCTCCGCTTTAGTGTATTAATGTGCACCCATTAGGTCAGCCAAGGAATTCCACTCCCACTCATGCAATTCAAATACAAACATAAACGCCAAAGCATGGCAGAACAATGAACATTAATACTTTTTAATCTTCAATAAAAAGGCCATTTTGAATTTGAACTTCCTGCATCTGCCATCAGAATCCAGCAGTAGATTAAGGGCCCGTCCACACGAGAACGATTTTTTTGAAAACGCATAAATATTTTATCGTTTTGGCCTTGTGTACACACAAAGACGGCGAAAACACAGCCCGAAATACAGTATTTTTTTAAAACAGGTTCCAGAGTGAGACAATCTGAAAACGTCACCCCAGTGTTTTCGTGTGGACAACCAAAGCGGGTTTTTTGAAAATGATGATGTGATTGCCCCTATCGCAGCCCCCACCCCCAACCTACCCATAAGCCCAAGCACATGCTCGCCGCCTTCTTCTCTGTTTTTGGCCTATTTCCGAAGAAATATTACAGTGCCATACAGCCTCACACACAAGCCTGGTATATTTATTACAGCATTTTGGGTCGTTTTAGGCCTCTCCATGTGGACGCAGATATTTTTAGAAACAATGCCGTGTGGACGGGAGATTAATCTCTGTCTCTGTGTGGACGAGGCCTGAGAATACTGCAGCTCGTCTGACACACTCCCACGTCACCATTCATCTCACTGACCTCCACTGCCACCATGTTATGGCCCTCATCACATTTAAAACATTGGTATGCAAGCACAGCAGGCCACTAAGAGGACAGCCCAGGCTTATCTTCAAAAGATCATCAGACCTCACACACCAACGAAACCTCTCCATTCCAACCACCTGTGATCACCTGGTGCCTCCACCTCTCCAATAGGGTCCTTTTTCTTTGTTCTGGCTCCCATGTGGTGGAATGACCTTATCTCAGAGGTCAGAACAGCTGCGTCTCTGACCTGGTTCATGTGCAGTTTGGAGTCTCGCCTCTTCAGCTTGCATCCTCACCCCTACCTAATGTTGTAACTGGTGCCAGGTTTAAGGCACTGAGTTGAATAGTGCTGTTTCTGTTTTTAGTTTGCTAGATGTCATCATGGAATGTTCTCACTGATGTATTATGTTTGACAGGTATTCAACAGAGCCGAGTCCGATCAGCTGTCGTCACTGGTAACTGGAATGTTTCTTCAGTCATGGATTCACAGCTATTTTGCTCTTTAAAATGCATTTTGTGCTGTACTATACACAAAGTGGATAAGAGCATCTGCTAAATGAAAATAACGTGATATGATGTAAAAACGAGCATTTAATGTTTCTCATGCGAATACAGTATGTTTAGCAACCACTAAAACTAAAAAAAAAAAAAGAGTTTCTGGAGAAAATGCAATAGTGTACACTAATAGTGTGCATCCAAGAAAAAAAAATTTAAATCATGGAGTCATATGGAATCATCATTGTTTATGATATACCAGGTCCAAACAACAAAGCTGACTTTAATTATCTGATTCTAACAATGACATTCGCATGATCCAGGGTTCTGCCCATGGTGGGCGGCCCACCATGAAATTGTAATAAATAAAATTACATTGTAGATATGGTGATATAGGGTCAACATCAAGATCTGCATCTAATTCCCTGGGTTCTGGTCAAAATTGTTTAATTAATGCAAGTATTCCTTCATATATCTCACTTCGGAACCAGAAACTATTTTATTTAAAGGCTTCAGTCTTTACCGTCGTCTGAGTCTTCTTGTCAGAAACACCTTGATTTAAACATTAAATTTCAGAAGTTTTTGCTTTGATCTTCCCTGGCGCGAGGGGGTGAGGCGTCACTATAGCAACAGTGCTGTACAGGATTCTCCTTTTAAATTCCCCCCCAAAAATAATAATAATGGCTCAGTGCAACTGTCGAATCTCAGCACATTTGCTTTTCATACGGCGAGCCATAAATTTAACAGATCAAGTTTGTGGCTCCCATCGGTCAATGTAATGAGTAATCTATTGAAAAAATGCATTATTTGGCAGTAATAAGTGTGTCTCAACTCCCTGGTCCACAATGCATTCTGATCGCTCATCCCTTAACCAGTTTTCAGCAGTGCATTCAACCGTACTCTGATACTCTGACAATCCAAAATAAAGCTCAAAATGCCAGCATCATGGTCACACATTCTGAGGCAAGTCGCCATTGTCACTTTAGAGTTCACTCTACACTAAAAATAGGCTATTGGACCCATCAAATTTTCACCATTTTTCTGATCCATTTTTTTAATTATTTATTTACCCAAGCTAATTTGATGCATGGGTGTTGTAAATTTACTTAAGGCTTTTTGCCAGCAACTAACACAGATCACTAGTTTAGTCATTAAGAGGTTAATCAATGCAAGCATACTGGCAAATAATTCAAATATCTTACTTGTAGTAACCAGACACTATTTGATTCAGAGAGTGATGCTGAGAAGAGAGCTGAGATCCTAATAATTTTAGATGTTTATATGTGTATATATATTTATATATATATATATATACACACACACACACACACACACACACATGTATAAAAATATACACAAAATGTTTGTTTGTGTCAAGCTGTTTAGAGGAAAGTTCGAATAAAGACAATCCCGATTTACAGGATGGAAGATGAGGACAACACCAGACCGCCCTTGACGGCACGTGGATGTACTTTCTTCTTCCGCACTGTCCTAAAAACAGGATAGTGGCTCACACAAATCCTGTCTTCACCATTTTCATCATATTCTGAGTCTGCAAAAATTTAGTACACATCCTCCGCTGATGTGTGTACACAAGGGCGACACTATATTTTGACATTCAAAACATAAACAAGTGGGGTTTCGGGCGAATGAGAGAATGGTTGTTTTCAGCAGTCTTTTCCAGTCAGTACTAGACTCTTCTCATTAAATATACTGTGTACCATTTTCAATTCAGTACATGTCAAAGATGATATATGTACAAGTCACTTCTTTCTTCTTTTACTTGTTTTTTTCATACCTTCCCGACTTCTTTCACAATGGGGTTGTACTTTCTGGGCATGCTCGGTTGCTTAATATTATGGATGACATGGCTGTGGGAGGAGACCATGGTAACGGGTAATTTTTGAGTCAACTTAAGGCCAGAGTGTCCCACATTGAGGCTTAAAACACAACAGTGTCTCACGAGCACATAGCCTAAGCAACTCCCACAGAGAAATCATCTGAAAAGAGCAGCGATTTGCTGGAAGTAGACACTCCAAGATAGTGATACCCTCATAAATCCTAGGTGTAAAGCATATTAAAAGTGAGTAGGCGAGCAATCTTAGCACATTTACTAGCATATCCTGACCTTGGTTGCATTCCAAATATAAAATAATGGTGACAAGTAATTCACCTTCATCCAAAAGTCTGATTAGCAATAAAAAAAGAACTTTCAAAAACTAAGTTTGTGAAAAAAAGTAGCACTTGACTGTCATGTCAATGTAGATGAGAAAACCTTAATTAAACAATTATCCTACAATGTTTTGAGACCTTACACTGTCGCGTCAATTTTGGTGCTTCCCTAAAACAAATGTACATTACCTACTGTATATAGGTGATATGAGTTGCTGGCCTTCACCTCAAGAACTATATCTACTGCACGAAATACCATAACTATGGTGAAACTCATTACATGGCATATTCAATAAAAATAAAATACATTTCACTGATCACACTGTCATTCATTATCCCAAAATGCTAAATACACAATCATTTTTACAGCCACATCACAGGAAAACATGCTCAAGTGCATGCAGAAGGAAGCCATGTAAAACATGGTGCAGGCCACGGCTCAGAATTAACTCTTCAGTTGTGAGACTCCCAAGTTTAAACTGTTTGCTCAACATGACACTGACTTCTTGTAAATGCATGCAATCAGATTAGAGCTTTCAAAAGCTGGCAACTGTAAACATATGTACAGCGGCGTATTTTGCATACCACAGTATCACCTCTTGCTAGATCAATAAAATGTCAAGTTCCATGTACCTATGTACAAGTGTTTTACTGTCTTATAACCATTTAACAAAGCCTTTGACTTCAGTGGTAGGTGAGAAAAAGTTGCAGAATAAATTGCAGAGGGGTTGGAAGACTAAGTACTACCAAATACAATCGCTAACAAGCAAAATAAGGAAATCAGTCAGGGAGCAGGGCCACAGGTGAATAATAAACACAATGAGAACAGTGAGCTGAGCAGGGCTCGGTAATGACCGACCCTGCAAACAGAGGCTTTCCGCATTGAACTCGATGAAGAGAAAACACCCGAGCACACAGATTAACGCCTTACAAGGTTGGTCGTGTCAAAAGACAAGCGCTGCATGAGAAAGCTAAAACAGGAGCAGACTTCAAAAAGTCATTTGAGTTTCCTCTTGAAAGAGCGACCATGACACCCCTTCTTTGAGGATACGTGCAGGCAAACATGATCAGAATGTTCTAGACTAAATATTCAGATGCTGATGCAACGATCACTGCAGGTAGTAGAAAGCACAAGTTCCAGGTCAATCTGAAAAAGGTGAATGAAACTAGCCTGTTAGCTGAGGGAGGTGTAGACTAGAACTCTAAGTATGAAAATATAATAAAGGCTGCAGCATGGGGCCACTGTGCTGTGTTTATACGCTGCGCTTTTGTGTTACCAAGTGATCTGGTAACGGCGCCTTCTCATGAAATGAGAGAAAAGCCGAGGAAGACTAGGGTCAGGGTGTGTGTGTGTGTGTGTGTTTTGGGGGGGGCAGAGTTGCCTCCTTAGAAACTAGGAGCTGAGTTCAAAGCTTCTAAGAGGTGAGAAACCAGATAGAGAAGGTCAGTTTTGGGCCCAAAATAATAGTTTGCCAGTTGTGTTGTATGGCCAAGCCAGCCAAGGGTGACCACAGCACCATTGAAAATATAGGAACTGCAGGAGCCTGCAGGGAGGGGATAAGGTGCGTTATAGTGCCTGCACACAACCTGAACTTACCGATATGAGCATCATGGATTTACAGCCCGCTGACATACAGTGGTACTGCAACACTTCACTTCCAGCACAACTATGCTGAAAAACAACGCCCTTCCTGCCTCTTTATTCTCTCTATCTTTGTGCCTCCAACCCCCATCTTCACTTCCACTGAAGTAATTCCATCTGTCCTTACTTTTTCATCACACATTTGTACTGAAAAACTGCAGAGTAACTAGACCTCAAGACCAATCCCAGTATTTTTCTCAATATCAAAAAGTACAATACTGCACATTTAAAAAATGCACTCCAAAGTACCACATGCCTGAAACGCCCAGAGTTGTGGGTCAGAAGGGATGATGGAGGAAAGAGGAAGATGGACTGTACTCTGGACAATTAAATGCAGCTCATGACAGGCTGAGTGAAGCCAATGTGGTAACCATGGTAACAAACACAGTGTTTCTCAACTGGAAATGGAGTGCAACTACAACGGGAGTCAGAGACACAATGAATATCCCATGGAGGATGTTCAATTAGAGGGATATAGAAGTACAGTAGATCCAGTGTGTTTTGGACAAAGACTTTGGTTACTGCTTTGAACATAAATATATCACTACAACATAGACCTCTACTTCAGGTATACATGAAGTTAAGGCCATACTCATATGCTGATGAAAAGAAAATATAATTTCAATGATTCAGTTCATTTCAAAATTACCTCAATCAGCTTAAGGACTTGAATTTGGCTCATCAGTTTAAATTATTTATTTACTGCATAACAACGCTTGTGGCACTTTTACAGCTATATTAAGTCAGCCGCCTTGCTCTTTTGAAAACATGCAGGAATAGATTTTGGAAATTAGAGTCTATTTTCAGCCTGATATGCATGTATTTTGACTGTGGGAGGAAGCCAGAGTACCAGGAGTACACTCATGAAAACACAAGGAGAACAAGCAAACTCCACACAGAGAGGGGGATGGGGGGTGAGGGTATCGTGTTTTTGCAAGCAGATAATATCCATGATAGGATGTTTCTTGTCCTCTTTATGGTACAATCTCAGCAATGTGCTAGCTATCCTCAGATTTACTTCCCAACTGCCCAACCTGTTATTTATTATGTGCCAAATGAGTTAAAATGCAAAGGCAGAGGCCCGTGGGAAGGGCTACAACAAACAATGCTAGCCCCCAACTGACAGCATCCCTCCCACATCCCTGAGCAGCGCAAAGCCACCTGTGCCGTGCTCACATAAGGCCACTGGCCACAGTTGCCACTGGCAGGGCTGGATTTGATCCGATGCCGTAACGGTCAGGCAAGTGATGCCTTTACTAAATGAGCCACCCCAGCAGCCCCTTTAGTCTGTTTCTGATTCAAATAGTAGCCATCGTTGGCAAAAGGTAAGCAGTGAGTGATGCGCCTATTTTCATATAATCATCAGTTTCTTCCATCTTCTTAGTTTGGAATCTCATTTTCCGCAGGTTTTTTTTTGCCACAGCGCATTTACATGGACTTGATTTGCTTACTTGGGAGAGGCGTCCAGGCCTGCTGTGATTGCATAAAGCAGCTACCTGGTTCAGGATTGGAACTCATCTGACTATAATCTCCAGCCCATTTCAGCCGTTTTTGCATTCAGCACGACAAGTGGAGGAAGATAAACACCTTTTCACTGGCGGCATTGTTATTTAAATGATTGGTCTCGCCAGCACTGCAACGCACAAGCCTTCCCCATGGGGGAAACAAGAACAACGTATTCTTTCATCACAGTGGTCAAATTGGTCTCTAAATCATACGTACAAATGGATTTATTTCTTTTTAAATATGGCAGGGGCATAAATCAGCCCTGACATTTTCCCACAAATACCTGCTCAGATACAAGTGGATACCGCAGTCAGTGTAAAGTCAGCTCATACAGCAACAGCGCGAGTGAATGGCCACCGAGGAATAGCCGCTAAAGCGCAATGAGACTAACAAATTTTAACTGGCTTAACCTCTATTATGCCTTGCGAGGCTGGACCAAGTGCTGCCACGGAAATGTGAACCTCTGACCACAGCTGGTAATGGCGAGGCTGAGATTCAAACACCCAACCACAGGACTCCCAGATGAACGTCTTAGCAGTGAGCAGTGAGGATTCAAACGATTTTCGAATCTATCGATCTTGCCATGAGCATTTCAGCTGCTAAGACCCAGAAAGTGACGGGGATAACACTTTTTGGATCATTTTATTCATTTCAATACACCAGGCAAGCTTAGTGAAATACAAAAAAAGTATTTTAATAAAAAAACAACTGTTTTTCTCAAAAGAGTTGCTCAGAGCACACACAAAATTCAAAACACTCATGTATTTTAAGTCCTCGGGAACTGTGTAGCGCCAAACCTAAACAAGGCAACAACAATTTTTTTTTTTTTCACAGGTAGGCCATCTGATGAAAGATGAAAGTGGGGCAGGTAGTTAAAACACTTCACTTATTCATCAAACATGTCTTCGATTTAATGTGCCACAAAAATAATTAATCCTAATTAACTGCCCAAAGAATAGAACAGTAATTTGGTCATTAATCTTTCAAGTGCTGTTCAATCCAACACAATTAACCACCCTCTGACTGCAACAGTAAATTTAGCCTTAATGCCATAGTATCTTGGTACAGCTCTAGATTAATAGACAAGCTTTGCCACAACAAAGCAGTAACAGTGCTGGTTCTACAGAAACCAATCATTTATATCACACCTATATGTCTCGAGGAATAAGAGAAAGCTGCTTTTTCACAGTGATGGACCATCTTGCCCTATTAAGAAATCCCCCAGAAGATCAGCCGAGGCTTTTTTTTTTTTACCATTCAGCCACTCCCCGAGCTGCAGCCTGACCGTCCAATGGCATTATTGATCATGGATGGTGCTCACCATGGCTTGTGGCCTAGTTTCAGACCCTCTCTGGCTTTAAATTGAAAAGCATTCCCCCGGCCCCATGTGGCGTGAATCTGGGGCGCATCGCTTTCCCGACCAAATCAATTTCTCGATTGCTTTTCTCCCCCGTCTGTTTTCTCTCCTCTTCTCCCTTATGAGATTTTCTGGGGGTGACTAGATAAGGAAATAAATATGAATATAAAGGACATATATAGGAAATTATTTTGTCTGGCTCAGACGCACCCATACATTATAAGACTATCCTTAGAGACTGAAGTAGTATACATATGATAAAGAGGGAGGTTTTTCCAATGTCCAGAATCTAGATCGGTGACTGTTTCAGACAAACAATCTATTCCATGTTTATGGCGCAATATGCTTCCCTCAAAGTGAGCTTTGATCAATGTGCCTCTCTCTGCCTCTCTTGGTGAAAACTCACTGTGCTAGATGCGAAAACAAGTGATTGCTCTTCGTTGAATGACATGCTGTGTGATAGCGGCGTTCACTCTACAGTTATTCATAACTCTCCTGCAGTTTGAGATATCAACACTAAACCATGAAAAAATGCCATCTAAATCAGCCATTTGAAATTCCTAATCATACCCAAGATATTATTAGGTAAATAACAGTCCGGGGAAATTTCTGTTAAAAAATTAATAGTGGAAAGTTAACTCCTGAGAGTCCTACAGTGTCCCAAATTCATTCTATCAGTATTCACAGCTCTATCAGGCACACTAGCTGTATGACTCATACCACTCACTGCTTAGAAATGGTTGCTTTCAGGGATTTGTAACAGAACACTGACGACATTGATAAATACAACTTAAGCCATGTTGCAAAGCTAATTTTTTAGGCTAAAAGTTGCTGTTGCAGACCTCAGGACAGAATCTGAGAAAACTGCAGAAGCACGCTCATTATATCAATACACGATGTTGGATAGATAGAAGATTATCTGCAGAGTTCGAGCACCTATCGACCAGGTTTGCGAGATAAACAGCAGAACAAAAAGAATATGCCAATATAAGAACAGGCAAAACACAGGTAATGCTCTATAGTTACTTTATCATTGTTATCCACTGGTGGTTACTGTTTCAATATCTTTACATTTTTTGGGCAAAGGCATATTGGTGAACATGCAAGTGCTGGCCCACAAGACACTGTTCCATTTCTCCCAGCATACCTTAAAAAGACTGAATTATTACTGAGATGTCATGACATGCATACACTGGTCATAATCTTCATGGGGCATAATACTTTTATGTTACACAGTATAATGCAAAGGATCTCATACTGCAAAACAAAACAATGGCATTCCTAAACTTCAGCAAAAGGAAGGTGCCTTGCATTTAAAGTGTAATCACACATAATGCATAGCTTTCAAAATGCTCATTTGTCAATAAAATGTACTCTAGCTGTGCTAAAGACTATATAGTGCAATTCAATTGGATAACAATAGATAAGTGCGGTCCTGTTCTGCAATGACAAATGCACTGGATTTCTGAATTTCAAAGCTGAGCATTTCCAGATGGCAACACATTGCTGGTGTAAAGACACCCACGACTGTCCGTGACGCTGAACTAATATCCAGCAGCTCAGATTCACTGTGTGCCTGCCTTACGTCCTGCAGCCATTCGGGCAGGCAAGCCACACACACGCGCACACACATGCAAACACAAATACACACACACACACTTGCTTTTTGCTATGGCCAACAGTGGTCTGTATATTCCAATATTCCAGGTCTCACTCAAAAATTATGTATATTTACATTATTAAATTAAAAATTTTTAAACAAATGTGACTTGTGTATTTTCTAAGGGCTTCCAAATGAGGTGGCGAGGGACAACAAGCAACAGCAGTAGTTTCAGCACAGCCCTGGTCAAAAGCATTTCACTGCGGATGCAGTAGCCTGCAGGAATGCAGTTTTCACGTGTTTTAATGAATGCCTTTACAAAAAGGTCATAGTCAATGCAAAGTCTTACTTGCTATGTGCTTGCCTATTACAGCTTCATATGCCTGAAAAGTTACCTCCGTCCCCCTTCATCAGCTGCTACCGAAAAGTTGGGGATTACCCGGTCCCCATACAGCTGTGACCTTATAGTGACCTTGAAAAGCATTGGACCCATGATTGTGGACCTTGTATAAGAGTACAAAGTCTCTAAAAATCAGCTTTAACTACTTAAGGTCAGAGGTCCTCTGGTCACGGGATTACCTGTTTTTCATATTTTGGTTCAAAAACTCATCCAAAAATCTAGAATTTTCCTTTTTGGGGTATGGAGACAGATGGACAATTTTCAAAGTGATTTCTTTATTTGATGACATCTGACAGACTGCCTGAAAAAAATCCATCCACTCCTTCAGCAGACAGATGGACAATGTGACGTACAGACAGACTGCCTGAAAACCGTCTGCCTCTTGCCCACTGTGTTTGGCAGAGCATGAAGACATGCAGTGCAGTGCAGCTACAGGCAAATTTCAGTTCAGTCAGGTGTTTCAGTGAAGTCACAGTTGTGTGTGTTTCAGCATAGTCACAGTGGCATGTTTCGTATGTATTTTAATACAGTCACGTGTTTCAGTGAGGTCTCAGTTAAGTATGTTTCAGCATAGCTACAGTGGCATGTTTCAGTCTATTACCAGTTATGACGGTTCAGTGCAGTCCCAGTCACCAGTGTTTCAAAGCACGTACCTTCACATGTATTTTAAGACAGTCACGTGTCTGAGTGAAGTCCCAGTTGTGTGTGTTTCAGCATAGTTACAGTGACATGTTTCACATGTATTCTAATAGTGTCACGTGTTTCTTTGAAGTCCCAGTTGTGTGTGTTTCAATAGCGTCCGCGTCACTTGTACCTTTCAGCACAGACACGATCACACGTATCTGTCAGTGCTGTCCCAGTCACGGTGTGATAGTAGCGTGTCTCGGTCCCTGAGTCTATTTCATCTCTACACACCGCTGTTTCCCATCCAGAATCCTCCAAAGCTATCCTCAAAATAACATATGCAGGCAGGTCAGGTACTGCAGCAAACATCTGATCACTCCACTCACCTCAGTGTCAAGCTGGGGAAAGTACTGCTGCTCAACCACTCTGATTCAAATATGACCAGAATATTGAGTAAAATCCTAAAATGTACTACGGCTGTCAGGCAGAAATACTACACAAACACAAGGCTTATTTGAAGCTCTTTCTAAGGATGCTAGTGATTTATTGAAGTATTGACTACAAAAAGTACTCTGATTGCTGCAAGCATAAACAGAAAAAGACTGTCAAATTAGTGAAATAGGCCAAAGTAAAAATTCAGAGTGGATTTGAATTTAAAAAAAAAATTAAACAAAACCCACAATGCATGTTTCCATGCTTGAATCCAGATCTCTTTACATTTTTTAAAAATATAAAATTTTGAATGCATCTTCAGTCATTGGAACATGCAGCTTTAAGTAGGAGTTCTACAGGAAGGCTAGAGTAGACAGAAGATGACCAGCTCCAGAAACAATCAGAAGTTTGTAGGTGAAGGGATAGGTGAAGAACCAGCCAAAACTCAGATAAAAAGCCTTTTCCAAGAAGACGATGCTAACGATGCAGAAACTAGAAATAAGAAATCAAAAAGAAGGAATCCACCAGGCATGGGGGCGAGGCCATATTACAAGGCTTAATAATTAGGTAATGGGCAGAACCTGGACTGACTGCCGCTGCACTGCCTCTGCCCATGATGAAGATCAGCACTGTCCATGGTGCTGCAGCCCTGCAAAGGCAATCTGAGACAGGGGCAAACACTGTCCCTGGTCCTGGATCTCTACGACAGCACTGAGTGAGAGGGGCAAACACTGTCCATGGTCATGTAGCTCTACTACAGCAGTCTATGTGTGGAGCCAACGCTGTCCTTGGTCCTGCAGCTCTACTACAGCAGTCTGTGAATGGAGCTGATGCTGTCCATGGTCCTGGAGCTCTACTGCAGAAGTGTGTGTGACTGGGGCAATACATGACTATGTTATGAATAATTGTGCCATTTTGAAAGCATTGTGTCCAGCAATGAAAAATGCTGAGCAAATGCTTCTCAATAGCAAAACTGCCGAAAGAAAAATACGAGCCATGTCTTTCCATACATCCAGTCTTTATGTTCTATCTAAACCCACTCATCTGATTCCAGACCATAGTGGGGCTGTGGCCAATCCAACCATACAGTGACAGTGAGGCAGTTCATTGCAGGATGAACAAGAACACATGCACATCCATGCTTTTGGCTAATTCAGCCACCAGATGATATAACTCTTCCCTCAGGAATTTCTCCCAGGTAACAGTGTCCTCAAAAGGCCTTCTCTGGCTTAGTACAGGATTAAAAAAAGAAACCTAGAATAAAAACAGAGAATTAATGCAGACATATGGAGCTGTGTTAACGAGCTCAGCCATAAGGCCGTAAATCATGCCCCAAATGCTCATGCAGCCTGTACATGAGTGAAATGAATGCACCTCTCCCTTCACTCACACTAAATCAAGGTAACAAAAGGGACATGCAAGCAAGAGGAGGTATTCTCTATTATTGCTTTAAATAAAGGGATTCCTTTATTAACCCTTAGAGTGCCAAAGGCAGCTGTGGTTGCTCAATGATGTAAGATATCAAAATCAAAGCTGTTGAAAACCTATTATGTGGCAACTTATTTGAAAGAGCTCCCGCAGGGGAGCTCTTCTAAACAAGTCGCCACATGACAGGTTTTCAACAGCACAAGATAATTAAATTTATATATTTTTTAGAAATTTATTTCAGTGCTCCAAGGGTTAATCCATCCTGAAGTTATTTTTGCATCAGGCTGCCAACAGGAAATACACAAAAAACAACACAACAGTGGATCCCATTAGATTTACTGCACGTAACATAAAAACTACTTCAAAGTAACGACACAAAAATCAAAGCATAGCTCAAGAATACGCCTGCTCTTCTGGGATTGTTTTTTTTTTTTTTTTTTGGAAAAGGTTAGTCTCAGTGATCCACTGAAGATATAGTATGTCGTAACATTACAGCTACATTACAGAAAACGTTTGAATGAAATATTTAGTGTGGGCTCTTTCCTGTTCAAGCATGTCTGCAACCCCATGTACAGAGCAACGCCCACAGATGGTTTGCCAGGACTGGTGTAGAAATACTTGACAAACTTGCACAGAGAATTAGCCCAAATCTTACCAGCACTCTTCTGGACCATTTGGAAAACTTCAAGATTATTCGCCCAACATCACTATCTAACCTAACTAATCTCTTTTTCCAGGCTGTAGTGGAAACATATCCTTCCATAAATGTTCTAACAGATGAGTGGCAGCTATGATAGCAGGGGCACCAACTGCCGACTATTTCTTCTGATATTTGAATGACATGTTGGAAAAGTACTATATACTGAGGTGTATATACTGAGGGCAGGACAGGTTTTTAAATGATTGAATGGCAAGCAGGCTGAAAAAGGAGGGTATATATTGAGAATACTGCACAAGGTTTGTATTTACTTAATTCAATCATGAAATGCTAACATTAAAAAGTGAAACCAAAACTGTATCAGGTACATTTAAAACAAGCATATCATGTGGAACCACAGTGCAAGTTGTGAGTAAATTTGAGTGGTTATTTAAAGGAAAAGATCCTTAATAATGTTTCTTTTTTTTTTGCATAAACACCAGCACATAATTATTATTATGCACAATATTCATGAGGAACAAGCCCTCTAAAATGCTGCCTATATGAAATCATACAGCATTTAATCACAAAGATGTGTTCAACCAGTGAATGGAGAAGGTGCCCTGTGTTTTCTTTACATCTGAAAACAATTACAAAAAACATTTGCAAACCACTTTAGGGTAATTTGTGGAAGTGAAAAACAAAAATGGTTCCAAAGCAGAACATATTGCTCAGGATCATTCATGAAGAGTAT
This sequence comes from Gymnothorax javanicus, assembly GCA_029692085.1. Lineage (NCBI taxonomy): Eukaryota > Metazoa > Chordata > Actinopteri > Anguilliformes > Muraenidae > Gymnothorax > Gymnothorax javanicus. The sequence goes on along the minus strand of CM056207.1, from coordinate 13,986,371 downwards.
TAATCAAGGAAACAGATATTTTTTTTTTTTTTTTTTCTTAAAGGCATTCAAATATTGAAAACAATTATCCGGGAAACACACATAACAATGAGATGAAAGGGCCTGCGGAATAATCCTGTCAGTCAGTTCGTTCAGACAGCTGCATTCGTGGAGGATATTAGCCAAATATTAGCCGGAGGCATGATAGACATCACCATTCCAGTACATTCCAGCCTATTGCTGACAAAAATAAATAAACAAATAAATAAATAAAGACAGAATCGTGTATAAACTTCATCTGAACATTTTTAACAGCCGCGAAGGGAGTGTTGATATTGTTTTCAGTTGGTCTGAGCGTGTCATCAGGAAAAACTTCAACAAGACCAGTCTGATACTGCTATGAAACCGCTATGAAAGATACTTTCATTACTTTTGCAGGTGTTTATATGTCTGTCTGTCTGTCTGTGATTCTGTTTGTGGACAATTCTACAGTTCAAGATGTAGCCACTAAATATTAGAGGTGAGGAATTGGGATTAAAAGGAAGGGTGTGTTTAAATAAGGCTGTGGTCTGAGTACGCTCTCACTGAATGCGTCATAATGAGCACTGCTTTACTGAAAAACAATACCAGCAGTGCTGCGGCGGCTGGTGCAGTCCCAGATGGTCTCTAGCCATCATAATTACGAGGATGGCAAAGGGCTTGAGAGCGACATGGACAATCATTGTAGCGCAGCATTGTAATAGATGGACCAGAAGACACCGATACATTAATAATCCTCCCTATCACAACGTTATCTGACACGGAATGACAGTTTGATTCTCACCTCTGGGTGTCCGCTGCCAGAATATTCGAATATTAATGCTTGTTCCTCAAGTTCGGAGGCACCACTGAAGAGCTGCATGATAGGAAAATTCTCATGCTGCGAATTCGCCTGTCTTTCTTCATCAAACATTCCAGACAGTATTTCTCAGGTAGGAGCTCAGACAAGCTCACAGTCTACAACAACGCAGACCAACCTGGGGGCTCAGGGCCTCACACTCCCCCAGAAGCTGGAAAACTCCAGAGGTCACCTGCAGTATCGCAGCTCTGTTGCCAAATTTCCTCTCAGGAGTCTTATCACAAATATGACTCTACTATAGCAAAATAATTCTATATTTGATTATACTTTCAAGCTTTAATCAATATACATCTATTTAAGAAAATGAGCAGTGTGAACGCTTTCTTTGAACTGACGCTGCCCCTTATGTCTTAGTTCTGTTTGTAGTATAATCCTGTTATATACTGTAATAAACTGTAACTTGTGTGTGCTTTTATTGTTTCTATATGTATTGTAATCAGTTTGTACTTGTAAATGAGAGCTTGATCACAATGGCTCAAAGACCCTCCCTGTTGTCTTGTGCCTGTGTGTGTGTGTGTGTGTGTGTGTGTGTGTGTGTGTGTGTGTGTGCACTGTGTTTTATGTATACATATCATATCTTCATCCAGTGCACGCAGACACATGGTCTGGTGCCAGAGAAGCCCCCAGTGCACTAACTCGGATCCAAAAAGCCCGATATTCAAAGAACCCAGCAATCATGAATTTGTTTCTAGCACTGATAGGCAGCTCTCAAAGGACTCCAGGGATCCAATCAGCAGGAGCTGTCTCCAGTTCTTTATATGTCTTAATGTGACCAACACTGTTCCAGAAGATCTAACACACATCAGTGGTCAAGAGTGAAAAACTGGGGTTGAACAGAAAAGCTACAGGATGATCAATCTCTTGTGAACATGGCTGGGTTACCAGCGGTCTACGTCACGGACACTCAAATCCAAATCCAGCCTTGGTTTTTTTCTCTCTGAGGTAATTAACTGAAGAATCAGTGCTAAATACTGGCCAGCCTGGCTTCACATCTGCCTCTCTGATTCAGGGAGACTGGAAAACTTGTAGTTCCTATAGCCATGAAACAAAAAAATTAACCTCTATCATACCAGCATTTTTGTGAGAGTTACTCACTGCGGTCATTAATGATGCTGTGGCACTTTTGAACAGGTGTGGCTAAAAGATGTGCAAATTAATTAAAACAGTCTGCAAAATATTTACTAAATAATCTTTTTTTTCAACTTTCAACCATAATTTTATTTTGAATCATACTGATTTATGCACATTAAAAAATAATATGACCTCCTCAGTTTTTAAGAATGAAAAACTGACACCAACTGTACTTGCTATGTATCTGTGTGTAATACCTGTAATAACCCACCCCACAAATATAGTCTGATTTTACTCTATCCTGTTGAAAAAATGCAAAAATAAAGACAGAAATACAGTTTTTTGCTTGAGAATATGAATTGGGATAAAAGATAAAAAAAATTGCTGTTCGTTTAAATTAATTTGCACCAGGGTGTACATCTCATCACCAAATCTCCCCAAATTAATTTTTTTCCCGTCAGAGGGCATGAGCTTCTGGCCTTAATCAGAAGAATCACTTATTCAATTGTGCCAACACCAACACAAGGGACATTTAATGCAAATAAATATGCAAAAAAAAAAAAGATTGTCAGATGAACTTTCACAATTTCAATGATATATAAACACACGCACCATTTTCAGCAGGGGTCTTAGTTAACAAACAGGTTCCTTCCACTTCAGAAACCCAAGCCATCACATCAGACAGTCTCTCAGTCTACCTGCTTCCTCAAATAAAGGTTTTGCCAATACAGTACTTACTGCCAAATAACGCACGCATACAACAAGCTGTATGACGCACTGTACTAATGACATGGACTATAATACACGATCTGGTCTATTGAAATGTCATGAAGAAAACACATGCTGCCCTTCTTTTCCAAAATAAAGTACAGCACAGTGTTTGGCCCAGAATCAGATTAAAATATTGCGAGCTTTTTTGAAAGGAGACTGGCCTACTTTTTGGTCGCACAGCTGTTTTTGAAAGTGACAGGGGAATGTGCGTCTGCTTTGAAGTTGATTCCAAACACCTGTCAAGCACAAACCACCCTGATGAAAGGAATGTTCATTTCTGAACCACGCTTACACTGTTCAGTCCATGTATACAGGGACATTAAAAAACATGGTCCCAATATTGATATACAAGTAAAAGCCAGCAAATTAAAGCCAAAACTGTCAATTTCAACTTTGAACCAATCTTTTAAAAAACTAATTTGTTGGAGTATGGAGCCGAACAGAAACAATTGCAGCACTGTCCAAATGTGTAAAAACTCAACAGTACCTTCATTGCAGTGCTATCACTGGTCAGGGTGCAAAATGGCAACATTTTGAACGGACTCCACAGCTGGGGGGGGGCAGCAGATGAAGACCCACAAAAGCTCCAGTAGTGCTCTTTCATGGGACCAAGTATTCTTGGTTATGCCCTGCTTTTTCCAGCTTATTACTCAAACCCATCCAAACAAAGGACAGTGTACGGGAAAGGTTGCCAGTGTTAGCCAAGGTCAAACGCCAGGCCTGCTTTTAATTAGTGTATTATCTCAGCACCAGAAATTAACAACCTGCTATACCCGTCAGCATGATGACCCAATTCATCACACGCATAAACGCACGCATTCGGGGGAGAGTGTCCTTGAAGCACCTCTGTGCGTGGGAGTAACATGTAAGGCAGTTTGACAGACTCTAAGCAGGAACTGGTATTGCCTTGTCAGTTTCCTCAAAAGCATAATCACTTTTCTCCTTTAAAGCTCCACCAGTCGAATTGTTACATCATCTTTTTGTTGAGCACCCAAGGAATTAGGCCACAACAAAAGAAAAAAAAAGTATAATAATAATAATACATATATATGTACGTACATACTGACCCTTTCTCAGGTCACAGTGGCCAACCCAGATATACGGGAGCAGATCTTTACACACAAAGCAGATGGAGGGATCTAAACCGCTGCACAATACGAGAGTCCTGACAGATATTAGATTACCTATCCATGCACTAGAACAGTGCCCAAATATGTATAAAAAAAGCAGACTGCCGGGCCTAACCGCACGCTAGAACAGCGCCTTAAGTGATGTCAAACTGAGCGGCTCGTCCATGCACTAAAACATAGCCATAACAGAAAATAAACTGTAGGGCCAATCCATGCCATTGAAAGTACCTTAACACTAGAGGTCTCCAGGCAGCACTAAAACTAACAGGTTTGATCAGAGAAACCCAGGATAAATGGCAGATTGTGTGCTTAAACCATGTAGTCACGCAGTAGACACAATTCAAGGAATTTGCACAGACGACACAATCCAAATCTAACCTCCCACTTTTTCAATTTTGTAGCAGATGAACCGAGCAGCCGGTCTCAGCTGACATTTTCCCAGTGTTGGGCCGGGATATTTTCTCCATTTCCCTCTCCCAGACAGGACAATTGTAAGCATGAATGTTTAAACGTCACCAGAAGGGCTGTATCCTGACCCGAGTGTGGCTCGCCTCATTGCGTGGCAGGCTAATGCTGTGTTTGCTGTTGGGGTATTTGGGTCTGCTCTAGTTGAACACAGCCCTCCGGCACATACAGATTTATTTGGTTTGCGCTGCTGGATGCTGGCTCTGATCTTCAATGGCTTTGAATAGTATGAAATCACCCGGCGTTTGGAATGAATTCTGATCACAGCTTACGGCAGCCTTGAACTGCAGCAATGAAAAAACCTTCACCGATCCCTCTCCGTATTATGCTTTACTGGCTTCCAAAAGTGCAGTAGAACATTACGTCCAGGTTGGTTTAAGAGGAGCCCTGGTATTAAAATTACACTGGTTGCTGCAGTAATGACACGATCTTGAAAGTCTCATTGCCTCTTTTGTAAGCAAATTCCTTTTGTAAGAAAATGGCACAAATAGAAAACACAAAAAAGTGATTGACAGATAAGTAATCCAAGACCCCAACAAGATGCCTCAGGAAGTCCCAGCAGATATCATTGAAATTGATTAAATTACAGAGCAAATTATTGAAAGGGGAGGGGAAGCAGGGATTTTAGTTCCAAAAGCTCAAATCCTGGATCCCTTGTCTGAACCGCGTCCTTGCCAGCCTGTCTCAACAGAAGCACTAAGTTTCATTTTCGAACACAGAACTGAAACTCCTGTATTACACTTATGCTAAGGCACTCTGTGTAAAAAAAAAAAAAAAAAAGGCAGGTACTTTTCTAATCAAACCTATCCAGGCATTCGCCACCAAGCGTGCAAGTCTGGAGCCAAATCACCATAAGCGACATGATTCCAGTCCTAGCACGTGCCATGTTTCTCGGGGCTAAGCGACTGGATGCCTCTATGAATAAAATCAGCGAGCTACAAAATGTCAGCCAGTACATGGGCTTCAAAGGATGTGGCGGCGCAGGTTGGATTCATTCATTCAGCTGTCATAACAGTCCTGCAAATCTTCTTCAGCGGACCGATGTACAGCTAAGCCCGAATCATCTTACCACATGCTGAACGGCAGAAAGAATATCTGGCACCTTCACTTTTTTGTTGTAGCAGTCCTAATTTTAAAAGATGTTCATGCACCTCAAATGTGACGGCGTCTGGCGATGTGTACCTCAGGAGCAGGCTAGCGAGTGCTCGTCTAAAGCCGATGAGAAAACCAAACCATTACTCTCAATCCGCTTCCTGTCAATGAGCTCCTTTCTGAATGCCAAACATTTTCTGCATTGTAATAGTGAGACAGGAACAAGGTCTCAGAATTTAAACCCTTGTTTTCATCATCAAAGGCCTGAAATTTGAATCACACAATTCTTCACAGCTGCACAACTTGAATTTTTTTATTTTTTATTTTATTTTTTTTAACGAGTTCCAGTGATTCATTTGGAAAGCATTTAGACACCATACAGTGCAATAAGCAGTGTAAATCAATCACCATGACACTTTTGTATGGTGACAAATTCGATTTAAATTTCTAATTTTATGTTATTTCACTTCAAGCTGTTCCTGTTCTTGTTAAATTAATTTCTTTTAATCTTAATTGCCTTATCCTCTAGAGTTGTCACATTATTGTATTAATCTGGCTTTTTAAAAATCATTTTTACTTTCTTTTGCCATTTTTGAGACCTGCACTAAAAACGCATGAGTGCTGCAGATCCCCCAGGCCTTTGTTTCCGATTTCGCCTAACATCAGTGAAAGCAAAACCAGCAGTACAATGACTGGGAAAAGTATTTGGCTGAAAACAAATGGCCGTAACCTTTGTGTCACGGTCACCAGCACCGAAGGGCCATTTTCTGGAGGCTGCCTCAGATAGTTTTCAGTTCAGTTACACAGCTAGGCTTTAGAATGAAGCACAGAAAACATATTTTATGCATAAATGGAATATGTTCTTAAATTATACATGCAATAACCATTGTAATCCTCGGCCTAAAAGGACTGCAAAGTCCTCAGCTGCACTCAGCAGCCATCTTATTGTGTTGAGCACAATTGAGAATGAGTACTATTTATTTCTGTGCAAATAACAATGGGTAATAACCTGAGAAACTGTTTCTGATTGTATATTCATTGCTTAAAATGGTCGAGCTTTCCATTCTGGGTCAGTTCAATGTTGACTGCACTCTAAACCCAAGAATCCACCCATTTATTATCCCAACAGAAGGGCAAATGAACAAAACATCATTAAGTCAGCAATTTCAGCAGTAAGCACATTTTCGCATACAAAAATACAAATGTCAAAAAGTAAAAACCAACATACAGATTTATTGTGGCAAGAAACAGTTTGCAGAGAATTTGCGCTCGACTCAAATTTCATTGGCCTTTGCCATTGCAGCCCATATTACCCATATTACAATGCATTTTTCCCCCTGTAAAATATTCAGAGCACAACTGGAGTTAGAGGATTTCAAACGCATGAAATGAACAGGTGGTGGAGGATGACTGCAAACAATACCAATCTGCATGTAAATTATGAAAGTAAACTCAAGTAACAACTTAATACCAGGGAGACATGATTGCTTTGTCACTGCTTGTGAATCACCACTTTACACATGAATAAGACAAAAATGAAACAGTTCAAATGCAACCATCAGTAAACACACTTTTAGAGCAGCGTGATGGCTGGTATTTAAGCACAGTGTAAAAACACTTCACCGAATGAATCATAATTTTTTTCAGATAGAATAAATCAGACACATTACGCAGGTCACTGCCATTAATGTCTCATTAATGTCATATTCTGTCTCAAGGTTGTGAGAGCTCCATTAACAGCTTAATGGCAGTGTCGCATACCTTAGCCCACTGTAGTATAACAATGTCGCCATGATATGATGGAAACAGGGCCACAACTAGAATGTATTAATTGGAACAAAAACGACATGAGGCAGTAAGTCAGCTTATTATTGATCCTTGTAATGTGATAATGGAACAAACACACAGGACAGGCCGAAACCTTGCTGGTCTGCCTTCAGGCATCAGTTGCTACAGCTAACCCTGTCACTGCTTCGCGCTGCAGACAGGAAGCTGTGCCAGGGATAGAGCTGTGGAGGGTCAGTGCTGCCGGTGACACTCGACACCCTCTCCCATGGGCTATTAACTCTATCAGTCAGAGCAATGGAGTCTCAGTGTGCATCTCCCTGGGACACCAAGGGTTTCACTAGTACTATACAATTCATTATTTAAAGGTCCCCTATTATGTCACCAGGAGAAAAAACTTTGAATATTTGCTCCAGTTTTTAGCGTTTATATATATATATATATATATATTCTTTCTTTAAAAAAATCTGTTTTACATTTGGGACTGTTATTTCCTTGATATATGTACTGTATATGTAACTGCATGTTATTTGTTGACATGTAACTTTTAAACAGGTCTCTGCTGAAAATGAGACCTTCTGTCTCAGTGAGATTTACCTGTATAAATAAAGGTTAAATGAAAAAAAAAAAGGTGCACAGCCAGTTAGTTATTACAAGCCATTTCAAAATCTTTCCCCTCTTGACATCACATGGGGAAGTAACCAACCAGAAGCAAGAAGGGCTGATCAAATTCAGCTGAGCAGTCAATCAGATTTCATTACTCTGGGTGGTCCCTCCCCCTTGTGATGTCAGGATGGGGAGATTTTGAACTGGCTCACAATGGCTAATTAGCCGTGCACCTGGTGGCATTATAGCGGACCTTTAAACAGTCCAATAACATCAGCTGTATAAGGTTCCAGGAACACTGCTTTTTCCTGGGACCAAATGGCTGGAGCTATTTACCAGTGCTGGGTATCAATAAAATATGGCAGCATACGAACACCAGTTATTGTCATCGACAGGACGAATTTAGCCTTAATAATAAACTTCATTTATCCTATGCGAGTGATCTATCTAACAATGCACAAATCGATAGGAGTATTTGCGGTGAAAATGAGACCACTCAAACTGCCTTATACTGGTACTATTACATCAGCTGAAGCAATGACCAAAAATTATCAATGCAATAAGTAATTACTATACATCAGGTGCACGGAACTGCGCGATAGTATGCTGGACTAAAAATCCATTCAGATGAAAAACAAGCAACAGATATTGAACCCAGAGGTGTTAGCCGCTTCCATAAGCTATTACGCCAGAGAAATAAGAGCTTCTTTCTCTCAAACACATTAGCAGGGCCTAAAGGGAATGTAAGGTGGGGGGTAACGGGGGGGTAAGGGGGGAGGAGGGGGAAGGTGGGGGGAAGGGGCGAGTGAGTTACCCATTGGAAAAATTGGCCTTAGGGAGAGAATTGGAAGCACTCTTTTGTCTCCTTGCATCTTAAAAACAGATATATGTTTATTCATTATACCTTACTTTAATTTGTTTCCTTTGAAGAGCAGTTTTTAAACTTAAATTTTCTGTCTGTATTCTAGAACTGTTTTACTTTATATTACCAGAGTACCCGGTTTACTGAACCTGCAACTGTAATCAAAACCTCAATTCTTTTTGTCATTCAGTTCATTTTACTGACTCGTGTCGGTGCAATTTTAACCAAATATAATAACTTGAAATTGATCATTTATAAGAGTAAATGAAGAGCAGTGGGTCCAATTCTCACAGCAAAGGCTATTTTACTCAGTTCCTGGGATGACTTATTCATGGACTGAATAGCACCTGAATTAGATTTCTTCACCTAATAGCTTGACAGTCAGAATCACAATGTGCAGTTTTATTGTGTATATCATATTGTGTATATCACCTGAAAGAAAAATCCCCAAACAGCTCTCGTAGCCTTACATCCCCACAGGACTGTTGTTTGGTAAAAAAGGAAAAAAAAAAAAAAACAAGGAGCAGAGACTGAAAGAACAGTGAAAAGGCTTCGATATGCAAGCATACCTACTTCTTTGTGATTGTAAATTATTCTAGCATCACCAGGCTCTTAATAAAGATTTTCAGATTCAAAGACTTTGGCAAATACATCAATAAATAAAATAAAAAAAATACTCAACATCCAGAACACGATCGTATATAGGGCATTCTACGCCCAATCAATTTCCATGATTCAATAGCTCCCTTTATCATTGTTACATCAGGTCAGTGCTCCTCACAACGGAGAATTTTCCCGTGAGAGGACTGCGTGACAAAGATAAAGAGCTAAAGGGAACAGGGGAATTAAGCAGATCAGTCCTTGGAGCCCATAATCATACATTACTCCTAGTTATGACATGCCATAAGTTTAGCGACTTAGCAGATGTTTACTTCGTGAACTACACTCGGTGCTCACGGCAGCAGAAAATGAATACTTCACGTTACGAGATCCTTATCTGACCTGTATTGAGTATTCGTTCTGATGACCTTTGGTAAGCACTTACTGTGTATTGCTTTTGATGGAAGCACCAAACAAATAAGGGAGATGCGATGTAATATAATATAAAACAGGGCTGGTCCATCAGTAGGCAACCCTCGTCCTGAAGTTCCAGAGATGATCCAGGTTTTTAATTAATCCAAATCTCTGAATACATAACTTGATTCATGTTAATTAGTCAGGGTTAATTAAATGCAGATGACCATATGCTGGAAGCATTTAACAATTTCTAATTCAGAGAGGTCAGGTTCAGCTCTGACCCTCCCTATTTTTTCTCCCAGGGGTGTGAAACTCATGGGTCAAAAAATAAACCCATCATGCGTTTTCCCAATAATGAACTGAGCCGGCTGATTTATACAATCATATCTACCTCCAGGACAAAGTTCTGTGCTAATGAGCACAGCCCAGTGACTAAGGCAATGTATTGGCAAGGATTGGAGTCTTTCTTGCCCCTTTCTACTCCTATGAAAAGCTACAAAGCAGAGACAGTACAGATCACCAGGAAACAGGCTAAAACTGCTATTGAGATGAGCAATGAGAGTCCTTACCCAACAGCTCCATTAAAACTGCTGTGCTGAGCAGAGTAAAGGCACTTCTGGATTATCAGAAACAAATTAATACAAAAGTAACGCTGCCTACCTTCACAGTATGTGGGGTCACCATGGATGGAGGTGAAGCCACTCTTGCACTGGCAGACAGCTTTGGTCTCCAGGTTTGTGCAGTCAGAGTTTTCGCCACAGTAGAACCCCTCAGCGCAGAAGTCATGCCCTGGGTGGGATGAACATAGTACAGTATTATTTATATGACATCATCATGAACCTAGATCTGGACAACTACTTCCTACTGTATCTGCTGCAATAACCTCCTCCTTCAGCGCCGTCATTGGGTCATGGGTCTCTGGTCTCTGTCTCCAGAACCACATATTCTGCCATGATGAAACCTACTATGTGTAATATCTAGTTTTAAATTGAACATCGAAAGGCTGCTTGCTACTTAAACTCTTAAACCTGAAGTGGAATTTCAACCATTCAGATGAGATTACTGAAAAGAAATAAATGATGTGTCATATTTGTACCGCTGAAATTCCCCACAAGCTGGAAAAGTCATAAGTCAAAGTATTTTTGGGTCAAAATATGTCTCCACTCCTCCAAAGACACAGAAATCAAGACTGTTTAGCCGCTTCAAACTGGACAGAGAAAGAAAAGGAGAGAAAAATGAAAAAAAAAAAAAAAACTCTAATACACATTTACACTCCAGGCACTGTTGGACTCAGCCACAAAAGTATAACTGAAAATAAACTGTAAGAAGGCCAGGACAGTCTAAATTTTAATTGGAATAAATACCAAAAGACTTAGTAGGATTCAAGATACAAAGAAACCCGCAGCAATTCCTGTAAAAGCCAACGAAACTGCCTTCCAGCTGAGAAACTGCCAACCTGGAATTTATTAACTTGTCAATTACAGCGAACTATATTACTCCAAATAACTATTTCAAGTAGAGATAATGGCACAGTTTAAACAGCAGTGAGCAGAGTGCACAGGAAAGTGAGCACGAGGCTGAAAATCAGGAGAAGAAGAGCTTAAGACCAGAGACATGGCAGGACAGGGAAAAATTAGGAAAGGCTTCATTATTTATCTCAGACTCAACCTGCACAGAGCAGCCGGCCACTGTAATCAGAGTCTGCAAGTCACAACCCACACTGAGCTCACCCAAAACACAAGTTTCCTAACTGTGAAGAAGCCAATCATCTCCCGCTTACAGTCATGGCTGACTCATAATCGACAGGCCCTCTTGAGATGATTCAATAAAATAAACAAACTGAGCAAATGCTCCCCAGAACCATGTTAGCTCTTCGTACACCTACAGACTGGAAAATAGCCAGAGCATGTGTGAGCCTAGGCTTGAACAATCCAGGAAATCCTATCTCTATTTGTGATTAACCTTTTCTCTTCGGACTCCCACATCAGTGAGTCCGCAATTTTTTTATTTTTTTTATTTTTAATGTTACCCTGTTTACAGAAAGGTAGGGCAAATCACCTATATTTTGAAAGGTTAAAGCTAAACTATACAGGATTTCAAGACTAGTTTAAACTTGACCCAGAAGTGTTCTGCTCACTTCAAGAAAATTAGTTTCTTTAGTAACATGGGGGAAAGGGTTAAATGTACAGTAAGGTCATTCTTCAGGCCCATTAGCCTGTGGCTAATGGTTATGTTTGGTTATGTTTGAAACCTGAAGAGTTATTTTCATGGTCAGAAATTCACAGACTGCATTAATTTCAATTTCCAATATTGAATTATATGATTGCAGTATTAAGCAGTATTTATCAAGATTACCATCATTTTTGCGCTTGTAAGCAAAAGGCTTTGATGATGCCCATCTGTCCCTTTGGAGCCGAATCAAAGACGGCCTCAAGAAGCCTTATCAGCAACTTTCCTCCACCGAGGCCTTTAAAAACTGAGGACATTCAGCAACGCAGAACTATTTCCGAAGTAGCTGCAAGGCTAAAGTAGTGCGCCTGGCTATTTCTCAGGACTTTAAGAGTGCAATCTGCCTCGTGCACAACAAGTACTACAAATCATCAGTCTACAATAAACCAGAGTGAGCATTGAAAAAACAATAATTAATTTTTACAAGCATTCTACTCCTTTATTTACAAGCATAATTATTTTCTTATTACTTTCTGCTACATAATGTTTTGCAACATTGAAACTCATTTCAAGATGCAGCAGCATAGGGGTGTTAGATAGATTAGATTTACGTAGATTTATGAAGAAAATGCAGTAGGGTTTTAAGTGTCAATACAGGACCAAAACTGACTTTATTTGCTGCGTGTGATGCAGATATGGCTCCCAGAAGACTTAAAAGCAGTGCAGAGGAATAGAAGTGTTAGAGGAAATGAGTAGTTCAGAGCTGAAGGCCATGAGGTACCTGCAGAAGGCAGAACAGGATCCTACCTTTGCAGACGTTGCAGCATCTGTTTTCTGGGAGTATCTGTTCATTTACTGTGCAGTTCAGCATTGGACAATTTTCAGTGACTTTCACCATCATCCCATTCTGCCAAACAAAAGGCAATGAAAAAAAAAATCAATCGTGTAATTTGCCTTGTAACCTTGTGATTATTCTCAGAGTTTTTGTTCAACAGTCACACAGCCCTCTAACTTATGCATTTTCTGGCATTCACACTGTGAAAAGCATGCAGATAAGCACTTTCCTTAAATAAATAAATAAATAAATAATAAAAAGACAGAGATGCGCCCGTCCCAGATGGCACTCAAAAATACCCTCCATATTCAGCCTGGCATTCGACTGAGGAAGGCATTTCCATTTACCATGCACTTAAATGATATCCCCAATACTGAATTTTGTAAGTCGAAAAATGACTTAGTCTCCATGAAAATGAGTCAAATCACTTTCAAAACTGCAGGAACAATCGTGATATTGAGAACTTTAAAAACAGTCCACCGAATAGTTTAGGAATAGAGCTCTGGACAAATGACACCGCCATCACGCAAAATTTCATAAGTCAAAAAATTGCAAAATCTTCAAGAAAATGTCAGATCCCCTAAAAATCTGCAAGAACAGATTCTTGCAGATTTTTTGGGGAAAAAAAAATCCACCATGTGTTTTAGGAAAAAAGCTACTGACAAAATTGCCTCCGTGGACAGTCAAACGGGCAGACGGATAGACAGATGTTACAAGGGTATAAAATAGAAGTAAAAAAAAAGTTTTTTAAAAAAACCCTCTTTTTGTTCCTTCATTGAAAACTTTCTTTAGATTTTCCATTTTGCTCGAACCAACCCTTGATGTATCAATGGTAAGAAGCACACTCAGTTCAACACAAATGACACCATGAAAACAGCATTGTACAGTACAAACTGCCCAGTCCATTTCAGTGCATCAAATTGAAACGGCCACAATTTTTACAAGCTTTATTTAACATGAATGTATACACCCACACGCTAAATTTGACTCTCTCTAATCTCATTACAGCCAGGTCCACAATTATAGGAACCCTTGAAAAAAAAAAGGCTGCATTTAATTCAGAACGAAGTTCACAATCGGTATGGTAAATTATAATCTATGGTGCGATTCCTCTGCTACATAGTTTAACTTTCACAGTTTGTCCACCACATGACTTTATTCAACATTACTTTTACGCTAACCATTTCTTTCCACATGTATTCTACCATTGATGTTGGAGCTATCTTGTCTCAGGACAAAAGCACCCCAACAGAGAAGCATTTCTGCACAAGGTGACAAGGTTGGAAGATTCCAGTCAAAAACCATGGAGGGAGGGTGGGGGGCTGGGTCATAGAGTTGAACCATAAATCACTAATTAAATTGAGGTGATTAATTATGCCACCGGTCCTAACTATTGGCCCAACTGTCACAAATTTCAGAACAAGGGACCAGGCGCAGATCACAGATAACGTTGAAATGATCACTTTTAATTAACAGGAGAAAAATAACTCAAAGGCACTTCCACAGAAGAATTATCAGAGGGTGGTCCAAATTCAAATGGGAGCGAACTGGATCAACGGAGGTCAGTTGAGGCATAGCTGCCTGAGGTCAGTAACCGAGTTGGCAAGCCAGTTGAGGCAGGGCGCACGGGGCAGGCGCACACCTTCGAAGTGGGGTGAAGGAGAGACTGTAAGAAGCCATTGGCCAGGATCGCACACACTATGAAGAGTTTCTCCAATAAATAGTTGGTTACTTTCTTTAGATTATACACTGAAGACAGAAGACCACACTAAACATGGGAGAAAACAATCCAGCTAAGGGGTGACAGAGACCAGGGACTTAAATATACAAAGACAACAATTTACAATGAGTGTAGTGCGAGTGTGCAAAGCATGGGAGGGGAACTCATGAGGAGTGGTAACAAACAAAACAATAATCAAATAATGAGAATCAATTTACAAAACAAAACCAAATCTGACACAGATGGCTGGATTGCGGGTAAACAATTAATATAGGATTAATGAGATGTGACAGCAAGACCACTGGTAGCAAAACTAGCCCAAAACATAAAACCTCATGACCCACCTTGCTTCACTATGTGTATGGATTCCTGCAGGATATGCATTTCTCTTTTGCAGTCAATTTTACTAAACTGTACATAATATCAAGAAAAAAATGCAAGAAATGTTCCAATAAAAAAATAAAAAGAATAAGTACTTGCTTGAACCAGAAAATAATTTATTAAATCTTTTCCCCATTTTCATAATTTATTACTTCAATAAACTGAATTATTTCCCTCATCTACCAACAGTTTATATATTTATGGACATGAGGAAATCAACAGCAGCATTACATTGTTAATAGCTGTCTCCATTCTACCCATTGATCCTTCAGATTAGACCATGGCCAAGAAATTAATGCCTCCCATAAAATTACAATGTAATTTATGTCCTGTGGTTTAACGTGGGACATTAACAGCAAGATGGTATAAATTCAATTGAGAATGATAAGCAGGCATACAAACTGCATCAGTAAAAATGAAATGCATTCCCTAGGCTTTGAGATAGCTGAGCATTTTAATGGTTGTAAATAAATATACAAATAAATATTATGACCAGGTGCTAAATTAAATCTTATGAAAATTACACTTAACAGACAGGACACTGAGTGACAGTCAATGAGGTTTCACCAGGGAAAACATCACATTTTAATAGGATGGCGAAGCAGCCGTTGTGATAATGCCACATTTCAATCTCCTCGCTAATCCACGTGCTAATATGGCCTTTAAAAAAGGCTAGAAAATCACAATTAACTGGTCATTTCAATATTCTGAAAGCAGCTAAAGATTAGCGCTGCAAATTTCCCTTACACCCACACAACAACAAGACTCCTATTCAAATTCTGATCTACGCTGCCTTAGGGTTGTCTGCACACACCTTCTGTGCTCAAGGGACGAATAAAACTTACCAGGTTTTAATAATACTTTTTTTCTCCAATTCAACTTTTTTTATCCATGATAGCCACATTGAGATTGACATTTCTTTTGCAAGTGAGCCAGAGCATCAACAGCCCTGCTCACGAAGAGCTTTCATCCTGCTGGATTTTGATCCAACCCCAAAGACACGAAGAATCATGGTCAAAGAATTTCGGGAAGTTGAATCTTGGGGTCTGATAAACTACCACTAAATGCATCTCTATAGCAATGAACATTTTGAAAGGCTAGCAAAAAGCAAGGCCATATTAAAAACGAGAAATAAAACCGAGTGTCTTTAGTTGGCCCAATATCATTGGGACTATGAATGGAAGAGAGCACTACACTCAGGTCAGAACAAGATGGAAATGCTCGGGCATGCACACAACTGCCGTGTTAGGTGGCAGATGAGGAACGCACGCAAGCAGAAGAACGTCTTGGCACCCATAAAAATATTAAGGTTGATCACTGATGTTTTGGGCATTTTTTGCAAGCAGCACTAGTTAAGATTAGTGGCATGATGAAGTCCATGAGCTACTGGGTATTTTAGTGGGAAAATCTAATCGTCTCTGCTGGGAGGCTGACACCTAGTCAAAGATGGATTTTTAGTAACCACAAAAATCTATCCAAATCCATCTTAAATCCCATCAACACCTTGCCTTCGGTTCTGGACAGTTTGTGAGCACAAAACCATGGATATAAATGACCTTGAAAATCTCTCGTCTCAATAGTCTGGCCAAACCCCCTTGAAACATTGGGTAACTTCATCATTAAATTACAAAAAAAGTCTGTGTTGTTATCTTTGCCAGGGGCCTTTGCAGTAAGTTGTTAATAGCAGGTGCCAAAAACTGACACCAATAGTTTCCATTAAAAATGAGATATTCTTATGAACACCTTTGAAACATGAGAATAAATGTATTGAAGTATATAATTTCCCTATCTGGTTGAATTTAACATGCTGTCACATTCACATGCACACGCATGTATGCTCACACTACTTGCACACAAGTGCACACACACAAGCATACTCAGTATGGACAAGGCAAGCAAGGCAAGGCAGCACATTGCCTTCCTTCACACTGGTGACATCAGCCCCAACACATTGATATTTATATACTGGCAAAATTATTTATTTTTTGACACAGCTTTTTAAAAGATGTACAAAAATAAAATGACTTGTAGCTAGAGCAATCTGGGACCAAGTGAGAAGGTATTTTACAAACACAAAGCAAAATTTTCCACAATTTTCTTTCAGGTAAACCTAATACTAGGTTTACATTATGTTCCCGGCGGCCACGGCAATCACCTTTCAGGCCACCGTGGACAAAACAAGATGGACGTGAGACAACGCAGGGGGACGGGATCGGCAAAGGTGACACGCTGTGATTGCCGTGGATGCCAGGCCAGATTTTTAAACTGTCAAAAAATTTGCCATGGCAGTCACGGTGCGGATGAGAAACATAGTAGGCCAAAGTAAAACGGGGTGAACGCAACAAAACGTGACAGTACGTAATAGGCCGTAACAAAACTTGGAGGTGGTCCGTAGTGGGACGGGAGGCATGTGTATTTCCCGGCATCTCACGGGCC
The DNA here is from genome assembly GCA_029692085.1 of Gymnothorax javanicus. Lineage (NCBI taxonomy): Eukaryota > Metazoa > Chordata > Actinopteri > Anguilliformes > Muraenidae > Gymnothorax > Gymnothorax javanicus. Next base: position 13,969,154 of record CM056207.1, on the reverse strand, counting down.
TTTCAAGTTTTGTCCCGTTTTGCCACGTTTTGTCACGGTTCTCAAGGCAAGCTACGGTGTATGGTAGCCGTTTCGTCGCGTTCAATCATGGCGCGTCCCGGCACGTCACGGTTTGCGGGCACGGCGCACTACGGCGCATTGCGTTCTACTACGGTCTGACACGGCGCACGCGGTCTGGGAAGGAGCATATAAAAGCTGGGCCTGGTAGGGTGAGCTTCATTCGAGTCTGAGCAATCGACGACACAACATCTTTGATAGATTACAGTCTTCTTTTTATACCGTGGGCACAAATGTGCTCCAATGCTGCCCGTCCACGTTTCATCCGTAGAAAGCCTTGACAGTATGTGAAAAACGTGTCAGACCTTGATCCGAATGTGAGAAACGTGAGGGACCCCATCAGAACATGACGGGCCGGGAGGGAACGTACTGGCATTCGTGGTAGACCGCGGGCTGAACCGTAGCGCGCCTTGGAGCCTCCGGGGCTCAGCAGCCCCTTTCCCCCCACGGCCCGTCACAGATACCGTGATAGACTGTGAGAAAACTTGCCAAGACTTGAATACAGAGAAAAAAATGGCCAAAATCCAATGGCGCACTATGTTTTGGCCAAACGGGGTTGCCGTGGCCGCCGGGAACATAATGTAAACCTAGCATAAGCTGCCGGAGACACAACAGTTCAGTATTTACACCTTCAGACAGCGTAATGCCACTTTCTCTTCACTTTTTGTGTAGAGAGGTTTGAGGTGTTGCACCCATCATTTCTCAGTTTGGTGGTCACAGTTAGTCGAATTTATATTATTATTATATTTTTTACATTCCAGAAAAAAGCTTCATGTCATTCCAAACAAAAGCGATTCATAAACCTGCATTTGCATACTTGCAGAAAGAGGACTGCCATCAAACAATAGATTTAAGAACATAAACATTCCAAATGAATGTTGCTGCTTCTATGTCATCTCAAAAAAGTACGAACCGCAGACAACATGGGTGACATGTTGGAGAAAAATGTTCCAAAAATATGTATGTATGCATGTATTTATTTGAATGCAAAAACCTATTTGTGTGCGCTATTCACTTTGTCTCTAACTGTTTCATACTTCTTACCTGGGTCAGTACAATGTGGGACTGGCAACAAAATTTATATTGAAGGGGAACAATCAAGCTTTTCAGAAGATACAAAGAATTGGTGATCTGGATTTATTTTCTAGGTGAATATGTAGCTTGCTAGCTAGCTAGGTGTTTTCCATTTCTGTTAATATTTAAACCACATGTGTCAAACTGGTGCCATGGAGGGCCAAGAGGCTGCAGGTATACATTCCACCCAAAAAATCCACCTGCAAGCAGAGAGAAGGGACTAATCAATGAAATCACCTGGTGGGGTTTTTGAATGGAATGAAAAACCTGGCCCTCCATGGCACCAATTTGACACCCCTGATTTCTAAGTGTTACTAGCAAGCTACTAAATTGACTATGAATTTAGAAATTGTTGCTAGTTTAACCAGAGGCAATGTAGGATACATGTCGATAGGAACAGATTGAACGGGTGACCGTTTTTTTATAATGGAATTGAGGCCGTTTTTGATGGAGAACCGTTGCCACTGAAAACAAGAGTCATCGGAAGATGACATATCCCCCGGCCCATCAAATGTAATCTCAGAAGTTCCAAAATATGGAAAGGCATCTATGACTTGATTAATACACACAGCAAGTTTTGTTAAAAAATGTTGAACATTCGAGTTCTGCTCCGGAAAAGAAATGTCCACAGACAGACGGACGGACAGACGACCACACTAAGGAGTATATCCCCCTGCATTATATGCCGGGGACATAATAAATAGAATTTTAGCCAACGGCGGCTACTAGTCAGATGCTAACCGCGGATCATTCTTAATGGACTGAATTCCAAGTTAAGTCAAACTTTTATGGAGACTGCATGTCCCGTCTCTTTGCAAATGTAACAACTGTCCTTGCCAAGCCTGCAAACATTAGCTGCCTTTCCATACTCACTGTGTAGCTAGTTTAATAGCTAGCTAAGCAGCTGGCTACTTATTCCGTTATCTGTACTTCGAGACTTGCCAGTATCCGAGGGATTTTGACATTGTCGCTGTTCAATGGGTGCTCTGTTCACTGTCTAATCAGAACAGAGCTCATCCCACGGATAGGACGCCTACTCAGAACAGCCTCTTTTTCGGAGAGTATAGAATGGCAGGACTGAAATTGTCCAGAAATCATGGAATTATTTAGTTTTTTTGCCACAAAATTTATAAAGCTCCCTTCTGGACAGCCAAAACTATTATAACTTGGGGAAAAAATTTAAAAAGCACAATGGGTCCCTTTAAAGAAATGAAAAGCTATTCCTGGTACCACTCAGAGTTAAAGGAATTGTTACAAGTTCAAACATATTAATCACTGCAATAATGATTCCATAATAGGCTCTTAAGTATTTGCTAATTTAAATTCAGACAGCAACGTTTTTTTTCCAGCCCGTATACTATGAGAGAGAATTAGAATCAGTGGACGTTTTGTAAATTTTAAGTTCTCTTTAAGCTCAAAGCAACAAACTTCTAAAAGTAATCACTATTATTGGACACTGCTCATTTGGAGAGGACATTCACTTTTTAACCAGTCAGCGCTTTATAACCAGACTGGTATCCATGCGCAGCATAAATGCTTTATTGGACCTCCAGCTTTAGAAATGGCATGCTTTACATAAAAAGCAACTTCATAATCATAAAAACATATTTATACGGCAGCACCATGTTAATGAATGATTCAAATGTGGGACACGCACCCTTTAGCAATGCACCAACAGCAGCGTTAAAAAAAAAAAAAAAAAGAAAAAGCTAAGAAGCCCATAGCTGTAATCCTGATGGCTTGCATCAGCAACCGGAGAAAACATTGCTTTGTATTCAGGTTGGCAAATTACAAATCACAGGCTGATCACACAAATATAAAATGAGACCGGACAGATTGCCAGGGTCATGCAATCTGATTAAAACACACATTGCATTTAATAATGTGGACTTGAATAATGTGATTAATTGACTCTGGAGAGTGTTCTGCAGCACAATTAGGCAAAGAAAAACAATTACCTTGCATTCTCGACAGCTCTCCATCGAAATTCGTTGTCTCTCTGCAAAGATTTTGCCCTTGTAGGTACATTTCGCTGCACAATGAAACAATTAAGATTAATCACCCAGAGACACCATTAAAAAGGCAATTACGTAGATCTTACCTCCAAACAAAGGAATGGGAAGTTCTGATATATCCAAAAGGCACATTGGTCTGAACTAAAAATATAATAGCCATGTGAAGGTTTAATACTTTGACCTGAAATAGCACCACATTAACGAAAGATGAGAAAGTGCTTTTCTGAACCAATGGGCTCTTTCGAATCACTTCATTATCATCACCCTCTTTTTATTACCTCCTTTCCTTGCATCCAACAGGGGAGGCTTGGAAAAGAAGTGAAAGAAAAGGATGATTGGGGAATAAAGGAACTATGAAAAAGGGAAATGTACTTCTTCCTTCAAGCAAGGATGGTGGATCTGCAGAGACATTATTTGTATGTCACACATTCCAAAAAAGATAGATGCCTTTTGTGGAGACATCCAAATATTCTGGTTCCCTGATTACTTGAAGGAATATTTAACATAGTGACTCCCGAGTGCAGTTTTGGAGTACCCAGTGTGTTCTAGATTCCCCTCTGACCATAACTGCAATCCAAGATTCTGAACCAGCTGTTAATTTGAATTAATTAGGTTCTTTTGATATTTAGTGGGATTATGAAACTTGTAACATCATTGTTCCTGAAATAGCTTTGCAATGCCACAACGAATGCAATTCCCGAGTTCATATGATGCTTATTGCACCCTATGGCAAAAGATTTCATAAAAAGAGGGAACAAAGAATAGGGTTGAAAGGTATAGCTATTTCAAATGTCATGTAATTTAAAAGTTGAGGCTGTCCAACATAAATTAAAAAAAAAAAACAGCTTCTTTCGAAAAATTACTAGCCAATTAAAATCCGGAAGTTTCTGCTGCTGTTGGAATAAAACCCTATATAAGGAGGACCAAATTACGTACCCCAGGACCAAGCTTCAGAGCCACTGATTTAATTGAATGGAATGCTCATAAAGATAGCAGACCTTTATCGATTTCTGGCTCAGGCAACGGATGAGGATGTGAGAATAAGTGACTGGAATGAGCTCAGTCAGAAATGGAAACTGAAAAAGGCTCAGAGCAGGGGGTAGCGATTCCCTGGAGGGCCCCAGGGTGCGCTGGTTTCTGTTCTCACCAATCCCTTTAGAACCAAGAAACCAGGTGAGGCGAGTTACCTAGTCATCTGATTTACTTGATCAACTAAGTTCACAGTAAAACCAAAAACAACAGAACATGGGACTCTCTGACACCAGGGTTTGCCACTGCTGGCTTAAGCCCTGTCCTCAGGTATTTTTGAAAATGTAAAAATTTCAATACATTTCAACCTTTTTTTGTTGAGTTGAGTTTTTGGTCACTGAAAATGGACCTTTTGGAAAACACTTTCTAGGGTGAAGATTTCTGGAAACTCCGTTTTCACTGTACACGTCAGGACAGAGAAAACTGAGTTTCTGGCAAGTGACATCTGAGTATGTGCACCTTATAGACGTTTTTTAAGGCTTGTGATTGGCCGACATGGTCTTACATTCAGTGATATCATTGCCCCTTGTGGTTTTGCATACTCTAGTCTAGACTTCTCTGTTTTTGTGTGGATGAGGGTTTTTTGGAAAACAAAGGAGGAAAACCTCATTTTTAAAAATACACGTGTACGTTTGGACTTGGCTGAGGAGTCACTCGTCATCTTTGTTTTGGATCTTTTAGTGATTGTGGAGGACTACGGCCTGTTAAGGACAGTTGCTGTTGCAATGGTGCATGTCATTTTAAGCCGGAACTTGTCGCAGGGTGAAAATGTCATTTTGTCACTGACAAATTAAAATCGTAATTTACTTTTGAGTTGTCCAAACCGTGGACTAGCATGACTGAGTGGCTGTGTTTTCAAGGAAACAACTGCTTTCTCAGTATGCTGGTCATTCAGGTTTCTCTCCAAACACCTAACTCTGAGTTTGATAATCTTGTACATTTACGTGTTGAAGTGAAGCCTAAACATAATAATAATAAAAAAACAAGTTTTTAAATGTGTTTACAATCCACATATAATCTTTTGTACCATTCACTACGAGGTCTGATGACAATTACGTCATCTGGAAAAGTCAAAGTGGCTAGAGGAGGTCAGAATTTCCCGTCATGAAGTTCACACTTAAAGGAAAAGTTCACCCAAAAATGAAAATACACTCATCATTTACTCACCCCAAGGCTAATCGAAGGGTCCATGAATTTTTTTTTTCTCGAAACACTTTTGGAGTTACAAAGAAAAACAGCATTGAAGACAAATCCAAATTAATTGAAGTCAATGGAGACCACTTTTTCAAGCGTAAAAAACAGCATTTAGAAACCACAAACTCCATACTGCTCATGCGGCATAATCCAAGTGTCTGTAAGCCCCGACATTCAAATTTGACTCGTAAATTCGTCTTTTCACTATATTTTTGGCCTAAATGTCCAATGTAGCCACTTAGCTAAGAGCCCTGTTTATTTTTGCGGAGGAGGTTGACCTCGCTAAGTCGGCCGACCATAAAAATGCGCCGTTCAGTCAGTGAATACTAACATACAAAACTACAGCGCGTTTCTCCAATTGAAGATGTTTAGGGCCGTTGCAGCATTATTTTTAATTTTTTTAAACTTCTTCAATGAAAATGAACAAGGCTACTATCAAAGTGGCTACATTGGACATTAAGGCTAAAGATTTAGTGAAAAGACGTCTTTACGAGTCAAATTTGAATGTCGGAGCTTACAGACACTTGGATTACGCAGCTTGAGTAGTATGGAGGCATTTTGTGGATTTTAAATGTTGTTTTTCTACATTTGAAAAAGTGGTCTCCAATGACTTCAATTGATTTGGATTTGTCTTCAATACCATTTTTCTTTGACACTCCAAAAGTGTTTTGAGGAAGGAAGAAATGCATGGACCCTTCGGTTAGCCTTGGGGTGGGTCCATGAGTGAATTTTCATTTTTGAGTGAACTTTCCCTTTAAGTGGTGTTCTTCTGCACCATGGAAAGTCAGAAATCCCAGCTTTACAAGTTTCCCACTTCCAATTGAATGCACCACTAAAATATAGGGGCGGGGCAGGGCAAGCCAGCATTCCCAAGCCATGAGTGCTGAAAGTAATACATTTAATTAATTTAATCAAATTTTATTTGCAAAATATTTTTGCCTCGGGAAACTGGTGAGAAATCAATAAACATTAGTTAATTTTGGCAATCGCAAGCAAGTAATACTTCCTTTACAAACCCTCTACACCAGGGATCGCCAATCTGGACCTCAAATCAAAATTCTGCCCTGGAGTTCTTTTCTCCAAAGTAATTAACTAGTTCAGTGAACAATTAGTGCTTCTGATTGGTTAGAGACCCTCTATACGCCTTACTGCAGTTTCCGCTGGTTTTAAAGCAATAAAGTTAATTCTCCGATTGGATCACATGCCTTGTCCACACACTTTGCTCTCAGTGCATAAATTGAGTGCTGATTGAAAGGAGATCATAAAGCCTGGAAAGGTCCCCAGGGAAGTACACCCAACAGGAATATTTTCCTAGTTAAATATCATATGTGATTGGTCCCCAAACACCATTCTAGGCCCCATGTATGCTAGTTTTTGTTCAAAGCACAACTGCAATCATTGGATTTTACTGAGCTGTTCATTTGTCCTAATTCGTGCATGTCATGTCGAAAGGAATATTTGGAGAGTTTGTCTCCAAAACGCAATATATCCATTTTACTCATTTTGAGTAAATCAGCCTTTTCTATGTTGGCGCCTATTGATTTTTAAAGAAAACACAAACTTTGACCATGAAAAAATATATGTAATAGTATGAATTTCTAAAAATGGATTTTTGCACCATGTGTAAGAAGCACAGGGCTATCGCTCTATGATATGATCACAATTTTTGTAATTTCGGCACTTATTGCATTTTGGAAACAAACTCTTCATTTTTAAGCCACGTTTTGACAGAAATAATCCCCAGAACATTTTGTGTTTATTTTTCCACATTGCAAGCAATTTGAGACAACATTTTTTACAGACCAACTGTTCTAAACATAAATGCACTGAATTGACACAAATTAACGGCTTTTTAAAATCCAAACATTGCAATCAGGGCAGGAACAGAAACCAGCATATAGAAGGGGCCCCAGGACCGACACTACATTCACATGATAAGCCTTGTTGCTCAGTTCCAATTTTTACAAATCAGATTTGCCTATCTTGACGGCTCACATTCATGCTTACAAGTGACCTGTATCTACCTGCAATGTGAATGCACCTGTTCTCCGAAACAACAGGTATGCGCATATTGATATGTTTTTCCATGAGTGATCTGCGTCATCAACAAAAAACATCATATTTGTGACAGCACCCATGGTATTCAAACTTAATTCAAACCTAGAAAATGGACACACTTGTAGCACATTTATGGATGAGATTTTGCCCTGGAGGATGGCAAACTGTACATCAGCTGTACGAATTGAGGTCAAGAAGGCGAATAAACACTGATGACTAGCTTTCTAGGTCTTTAACTGTGCTCAGGGCATGTGTAGGCAAAAAGCCACACGGATTCTGAGCTAACCGTTCTCATTCGTCACATGGCTGCGTATCAGACTTGTATCAAAACTAGGACGACATATCGTCAGTCTCATAGCATAATTGCCATCTCATTTTTTTTTTAAAGATTTTGATAAAAAAGGAAAAAACACATTTTTTAGCCAATTCGAAAGAACAAGCAGCTGATATCTCGATTTGGCAAAAATGTGACATAGGAAATTATGCCCTGAGGCTATTTAAGCGGCTCAAGTCCGATTTGAAGATCGGATATAAGATCAGATTTCTGCATCCACACAGCCCTGAAAACATCAAATCTGTGTCACATTAAGGCAAGAAATCAGATTTGAGTCACTTCAGCCCGGTAATCTGAACACAGCACGAGTTTGGGAACAACTTGTTTAAAGGAATCCAATTCTGCTTTCGGTCTTCTTTCCTCCCACAAAATTAATTGAACAATTATTGCAACAAAAGCACGAATTGTTTTGTGAATTATTAAATTACATTACTGAAAAGAAAACCAGGGCAGATTTTGGACTTGAAGTCCAGTTTTGATGACCCCTGAACTTTGGCTTGGTACTGATCAGGGTGCACCGACTGCACACCTTAGACCCCTATTCTACCAAATCAAGGCCTTCAAGGGCCAAGAGACGCTTGTTTTCTATCCTCTGTTTACTTGTGAGTCACTTGTGATGGCAGTCTGGCCAATCAGCAATAAATGTCCACTCAATTTCCTGGAAGGGGAGAAAACCAGGGCTGAATTTGGATTCGAGGGCCAGATTTGGGGATCCCAGGCAAAGACCATGTGTAACTGTGAGTCAAGAAATATACTTCCACTTACGCCTACACTTCCTGCAGCACTTCCCGTCGATGCGCACAGGCAGTGAGTCTGCCGAGCAGTTTGTGGGGGGGCAGAATATTCTCCGGCACTCCACCGCCCCGTTCTAAAAGAGAAACACCTTCAATCACCCTCAACTCAATCACACAGACATTTGGAGAAAACATTTGGAGACTAACAAAATCTTTGTTGTTACCCAACCAAATAATAATTATTGAACTCTGCCCTAAGTTAACACTGTCCATACCATCAGTAGACTGTGGGCAGCCTACCACAGAGATAGCCCCAGCCTCATAATGCAGGTAGTTTGTAGGCTGCATACCAGAGCATTTATAGGCTGCTCAGGGGACTGGGGCTGCCATAGGTAATAGTCTTTATATTGGCAAAGTTCTTTGTTTGATAGTCCCTGTGACATGCCTTCTGATTGGTTGATTCGTCATTCTTTAACAGGATTACCACAATATGAACCAATCATACGTTGTTTGACAGACCCTGGATTTACGCATATATGTGTCACTGGGGTTTCCCATAATGGCGGTAGACACGCATTTATGCGGCAGTGGTATTCTACCTTATCAGCTAGCAGCGCATACGCGGCAGTGGGATTTTGCCGAATGGCGAATTCAACGCATATATGCGTCTGTGGTATGGATAGTGTTAATTCATTTGCTTCCAGTGTTTATTTTCTTTCTTTTTTTTTAATGCTAAAGAACAAGCGTAGTCAGTATAACTCCGCATTTTTAATATTTTCACCCATTGTGACCCAATGTACATAAATGTTGTAATGACAATATTTCCATTTGGAATTAAAAGTTTTATGCTGCTAATTAGGGTCACTCCATGGCAATGCTTCCACCAGAGTGACCTTTTTAATTACTATTCAAATAAGCAACTGCACTCAGAGAGCATACCTGAAGCTAGCTGATCACTTGGATTTACACAACCAGTGCTGAATTAATGAGATACTGTGATGTCCAGATGCTTCAATGCACTGCATTGATATGGAGACAAGACTCTGAAACCACAGGCCTCAAAGGATACCATAATGATATCTGATTATCCTGAGTGGAGTTTGTGCTTTAATTAGCATATGCAACACCAGAAGTTGCAAAACCAGCTTACCCGCTTCCCACACTAACAAAATATTTCAGACAAGATCACTTTCGTCAAAGACAGATTTGATTAGCAAAATAAAAGAGATACAATCAGTTCTATTCTGCAAGCCCGTTAACCATTCACACAAGCAGGCGTGATTAAAGCAGAGAGGCCAGCAGACAATATTAACTGCTAGGGTACTCACAGAACAGATCCGGCACCAATTCTAAAGCTACTTTGTGTACGTAGATGTAAAACTGGGCTGCAGTAGGGGTTTTCTAATGTACTCTGCAGCAGCTTGCATGCAGGAAGGTGCAGCCAAATGAGCGAAGGTGGGTGCTGTAAATACTGTAACACACACTGCTATGGCAATAGAAAGTGAAACGGGAGCATCGCTAGGCTGAAACCTCAGCTGATGCCGCCAGAGCACTTGAGACGGTGGCCTGTCAGTCCATTTATGAGTGACCAAATGTGACAGAAATGGTCTTCTGTTATACGAAAATTGAGTCACACATGTAATTCACAAACATTTAAAAGACACATTATACTTTATCATTCTAGTGTGGCAACATCCTTAAGAAAAAACAACATTCAAGAAATTCAAGAAAAAAGTGTGAGATACAAGAGCTACCTGAACCGACAGATCACAAAACAAAGTTCTAAAAAATCAAAATAAAAAAAAAAACACATGAAATGAAAAAGCTTCAACTATCTCTTATATTATAAAGCCAAAGATACAAAATGATATTTTAAAAACATAAAGAAACTAAACAGCTGCGAGTGGTGTATCTGTCATGGTTCATGTAGACAGTGTTGGTTGGAGCAGAGCAGGTCTTTTGTGACGCCTCACCTTGCAGGCGCAGTTCCTGCAGTTCTCGGGCTCCACCCACATCTCGTTGTTCCTGTACTCCACACTGTTCGCTCGGCAGGTCTTCTCACAGTGACAGCCCTCCAGCTGGCTCAGCCGCGACTCCGCGTAGTTCAGCTGATGCACAAAAAAATGGCCACCATCAAGGGCTTTTCAGTTTGTAAGAGATAGCAGGGACCACGGTTGGCTTCTTTGAGCAATGTTGGTAGGTTCCCAGCCATCCCCTCGCTGGTAACGCAATCAAAGGGAGGGACATACCCACCCATATTGACAACCCAAACTTTTCCTGTTATTGGCAGTAAGTTTGGGAATGGTAATGCACACAACCTAACCATCTAGCGAAAGAAGTGTAGATATGTATCTCACTGACCCATGTATCTGGCGACTCATTTATCAAGGCAAATTATACATATCTGCGCGACCTACGCATCTGAACTAAAAATGCATCCAGGCAACCTGTGTATGCAGAACACCTGCAGATCTCACAGACTCAAGCTCAGGAAACAAACTGTCAATCACATGGCCTGGAGGGCACTCGGTCAAAAAGAGCTCCTCCGCTGCCATTTACTCAGAACCCTGTCAAATGGATTCTATCTGCTCCATGTGCTATTATCGATTAGAAAAAAGGTTTCACAAAGAGCAGGGCTTCCTTGCTGAATTAAACAATGTTTTTGACCTTGGAAAGCTCAAAACCCTGCAAAGTTCAGTCGCTTCATTTCCATGTTCCCGGAAAACTGTGGGCAGTAACCAAGCATTATACTCCAATGAAACTCTATTTGTGCCTTTTTTTCCAACATTGTAAATTTATGTGTTTATTAATTAAAAAGCTAATAGCATGGAAAGGAGCCAAATGACTGAAACACAAAGCACTTTCCGACTAAGGTCAAGTGAAATGAGGGCGAATTAAGCAGTTAAACTTGGCAGAAAAGAGCTGGGGGATTTATAGAACAGTTGAAAGGGGAGAATTTAAATGCAACCTACATAAATAAAAGCATTTTTATACTCATATTCCATGTTTTTTCAGGGGGTGGGCAGGAATACAAGCTTTTAATTGAAATTAATGCATCCAAGTTATGCGGCATGGCTCAGGAGGTACAGCGGCTAGGCTAGGAATCGGAAGGTTCCTGGTTCGATCCCCAGCTCCTCCAGAGAACGTGTTGAAGTGTCCTTGAGCAAGACACTGAACCTCACACTGCTCCTGATGTGCATGTTGGCGCCTTGCCCGGCAGCCTCCGCCATCAAGGTGAATGAGAGGCATAATTGTAAAGCGCTTTGTTTCATCTGACTAGAAAGGCGCTATATAAAAAATGCAGTACAAAAAATGCAGTCCAGTCCATCTGATGGGAGAGGAGCTAAAATTTCATAACACATCCATGACCTACCTGATCACTGTAAAAACTATTTGAATGCCACAGTTGAAATAACTGACTCGTGTTTGACATTTAAAACTGGTCATCAATGCCCACCAAGAAAGTGAGGCTCGAATCATTTTGATGACCATTCAAAGCACAATGGGAAAACCTTAGTGTGCAACCACCAGCCAGATGAGTCAAAAATAGTTATTGGGTCAGTTTTACAGAAAGAGATTAAACATAATGGAATTAATGCCTCATGACTTTGTGATGCGATGAGCAAGGTAGAGGTCAATGCAAAGCCTTGATTGCTATGCCACTGCCTACCATAGCTTCATTCACCATAAAAGTTCATCACCGGTCCCCACATACAGCTGACTTAAAGTGTCACTGGCCACTGATCTTTGACTTAATGACCTACAAAACCTAATTATTTCAGCTACCCACTGTGGGGATTTACCTTGTTTGATTTGGTCAAAATCTGTCCACTCCTTCAGTAGATATTGCTCACACAAGATATGTATGATGATGGACAATGCGGAAGACGGAAAGATGTCTGGAAAACAGTATGCTTCCCACTCACTATGTGACGGACAATGATGCCAGGAGAAACTAGTCAGTCATTCTGCTGATTCTTCTGAATACCTGAGTGAATCAATGTTTGATTTCCAATCCAGCAAAGTAAACTGGCACATGTTCAGAGTAAACGTGATAAAAGGTGAGGTCACTGCAGGCCTTTTATACCTTAGTGTGCACATAATCTGCCTTTTGCTAAGTAGTGCATTACACAGAGGAGAAATGAAAGGCTATGCTGTTTGGTACATTCACGTGATGGGGTCATCGTGCCCAATCAGACAAAACTGACCACTTCCATGAAATAAATGCTGTACATTAACTTAAAATTGGTCTTTAACTTCCTGCTCATTCGACCTGAATCTGTTTTTCACTTCTGAGACCTTTGCAAATTATACCATAAGATGAGTCGGCAGCAAAGAGCAAATGTACCTGAGGTGGAACAAAGTGACCAACCATGAGCAGTAAATAGTAACAATTTGATCAGGTCCTGAACATAAAAATCACTGAGCTGAGCTTTTATTTTTTTGCATTTGCAAGTTGTGGAAGATCAGTATGTCTTTTCTCTTGTTTGTCTAAATCAAAGTGCAAGTAATAAAGAGCAGGATAAAAAGATACTTGATTAATGGACCACACTCTAATATTATCTCAATGACTGCACATTGGGGGAGGGGGGGGAGTGGGGGATCTCTTAATTTAACTCTGTCTCAGTGCCAGACTACACTCAGTGGTGCCACCTGTTGGGTGGATGTCGGCGAGGGTAAAATTATGATTAGAAGGAGGGAAAAGGTCCCTAGTCAGGAGCAGGGTGCCTTTCAATGGCAAGGCTGAACATGAAACATTACTCAGTCTCAAAGTTATTCATATTTTCTGTCAACCCTTAGAGTGCTAAATACAAATAGCACTGCTCAATGATGTAAGATATGAAGTTCAAAGCTGTTGAAAACATGGCAGGTTTTCTACAGCACAAGATAATTTAATTTAGGATTTTTTAAAAATTTATTTCAGTGGTCTAAGGGCTAATCTTCAGTCGCTTTCTTTGGAGCAGCCTTTCTCACAATGAAGGAAGTGACGACGCAAAATGTATTGTTCCTTATAGAATTATGGGAAATTACGGGTGAGGAGGGCACTGCAAACCTTGTAGGGTGATCCAGGGGAATTCCCCAAGGTAAATAATTCCTCTAATTTTCACAAGTAAAAACGCATTCATCAGGTCTGCTTAGAGAGAATTATTGAAGCTCAATCTGTGAAAAATTGCTGTTGCATGTGTAATGGCCAGTAGTATACGGGGCCAAGCACAACGACAGAGAGAAAGAGAGTAGCACGAACACAGTACAAAAACAGAGAATACTATAGACCAAACGTAAGTACTCGCGCTTCCAAAGGACGTATAATAGTCCGAATCACGAAAGCAAAGCATGATAGAAAAAGGGAGAAGAAACTCCAACAATAAGAAGATAGAAAGTCATACCAAACCCGACTAAAGATATCTTCGGCTATAGTGCGAATCTAAACACAGACACTCTAGCGAAGGAGGCGTGCCGGACATCCTGCTTATATAGATTCTGGGGAAGCACCGCCCCAGCTCAATCAACCAGCTGGGTAAAGAATTCGATGGCCCAGGAATTCGATATCGTCCCTAGATGAGAGCCGAAAAAAAGGTCCAAACAACACGCACACCTCACAAACCATGACAGGACCCCACCCTCTAAGGAACAGCCCCAGAAGTTCCCAGAGAGCCCCGCGCACGGAATTCAGAAATAAGGGTAGGATCCAGGATATCCTGAGAAGGGACCCAGCACCGCTCCTCAGGACCATACCTCCCAATCTACTAAAAACTGAGCTCCACGACCCACACGCCTCTTGGCTAAAATACAGCGCACAGTGTAAACCGACCCTCCTTCAACCATCCGCGGCGGCGGCGGGGGTTTGTCGACCGGAGCCAAGACGCAAGTGCTAACCGGTTTGAGCCTGGAGACCTGAAAAGAGAGGTGGATCCGTAAGGATCTAGGGAGCTTCAACCGGACTGTGACCGGATTGATCCTTCGCACAATCTTAAAAGGACCAATAAAGCGGGGAGCCAATTTCCGTGACTCCACTCTCAAGGGCAGGTCCCGCGTGGAAAGCCAGACCCTTTGGCCAACCCAGTAAGACGGGGCTGAAAGGCGCCTTCTATCTGCGGCAGTCTTTAGTTTCCGTTTAGAGTGCAACAAGGAGGAACGGACCCTGGCCCAAACTGACCGACAACACCGAGCAAAGTAATTAACCGAAGGAACCTCTGAATCCCTGTCAGTCTCAGGAAACAATGGAGGCTGATAACCCAACTGAGCCTCAAACGGGGAAAGACCTGTGGAGGAGTTACCCAGTGAATTGTCGGAGTATTCGGCCCATGCTAAAAATCAACTCCACGAAGATGGGTTGTCAACCGCCAAACATCGAAGAGTATTCTCCAAAGACTGGTTGGTTCGCTCAGTCTGCCCATTAGTCTCTGGGTGGAAACCCGAAGAAAGGCTCAGGTGGCCCCCAACTGGTTGCAAAACGCACGCCAGAATTTGGCCGTAAATTGAGGGCCCCGGTCAGGAACCACTTCTTGAGGGATGCCATGCAGCCTGAAAACATGGTCCACAACAAGAAGGGCAGTCTCCCGCGCCCGAAGGCAGCAGGCAGCCTTGATAAAGTGGGCGGCCTTAGAAAAATGGTCAACCACGACCAGGACTACTGTGTTGCCTTCCGAAACAGGCAGCCCCATAACAAAGTCAAGAGTGATATGGCTCCACGGGTGCTTAGGGACGGGCAACGGCCGTAGCAGACCAGAAGGGGGGAGGTGGGAAGTCTTTTTCCTAGCGCAAATACAGCACACCGCTACAAACTCCCGGATGTCCTCCATCATGCTGGGCCACCAAAAACGTCGGGCCAAGAACTGCTTGGTCCGATGAACCCCCGGGTGACCAGCCAGATGGGAAGAGTGCCCCCACTGGAGAGCTTGAGACCGCACTGCTAAAGGAACAAATAAACAGCCAGGCGGCTCCCCACCAGGACCGGGATCATTTTTCAACGCCTCCCGCACAACAGACTCGACATCCCACTGAATGGAAGCCACAATCTGAGCTGCCAGGATAACCGGCTCAGGAATAGGGTCGCGACCGGAGCGGTCGCAAATCCGCGACAAAGCGTCGGGCTTGATGTTTTTAGACCCCGGGCGATAGGTTAACGTAAAGTTAAAGCGGTTGAAAAACAACGATCACCGCGCCTGCCGAGAAATACGTCGTTTAGTCTGTTGGATGCATTGGAGATTTTTATGATCCGTCCAAACCACAAACGGCTGTTCAGCCCCCTCCAACCAATGGCGCCACTCTTCTAACGCCAACTTGATGGCCAACAACTCCCGGTCACCAATGCTGTAATTCCGTTCGGCCGCCAACAACGACCGGGAGAAGTAGGCGCATGGGTGCAACTTATTGTCCCGAAGGGGGCGCTGGGACGAAATGGCACCTACCTTGACTTCCGACGCATCCACCTCCACAACAAATGGGAGGGAGGGGTCAGGCAAAACGAGAATGGGTTCTGAGCTAAATCGTTTCTTTAACTCCTGAAAAGCAGCCTCAGCTGCCGGAGATCAAGCAAATGATGAGGAGGTATTCTTCTTAGTGAGCGCAATAATGGTGGCAGCTACCGCGCTAAAATTACGGGTAAACCTCCTATAAAAATCAGCAAACCCCAAAAACCGTTGCACCTCCTTAACGTTTTGAGGGGCAGGCCAATCCTTGACCGCTGACACTTTGTCAGGATCCATGCGGACAGACCCTTCCGAAATAATGAAGCCAAGAAACGAAACAGTCTTAGCATGAAAAACGCATTTCTCAGCCTTGACAAAAAGCTTGGCTTTGAGGGCAGGCCTCAAGCACTTGTCTGACATGTTGTTTATGCTCCAAGAGAGTTGAAGAGAAAATCTGAATATCGTCAAGGTAGACAAAGACAAATCTCTCCAACATCTCTCGGAGGACATCATTAAAGAGTGCCTGGAACACAGAGGGGGCATTAACCAATCCAAACGGCATGACCAAATATTCGTAGTACCCGTCATGCATATTAAATGCCGTTTTCCACTCGTCCCCCTCACGGATCCGAACCAAGTTATAAGCATTCCGGAGGTCTAGCTTGGTAAAAAACGACGCCTCCTGCAGCCGTTCAAACGCAGAGTTCATCAACGGAAGTGAGTATCGGTTTTTAATAGTGATATTATTCAAGCCCCTGTAATCAATACAGGGTCTCAGACCGCCATCTTTTTTAGCCTACAAAAAAGAACCCCGCCCGGCAGGAGACGTGGCGGGCCGAATAAATCCATTAGCCAGAGCTTCCTGAATATATTCTCGCATAGCCTTCCGTTCAGGCCCTGACAGCGAGTATAATGAACCCCTGGGGGGAGTGGTACCCGGGTAGAGATTGATCTCGCAATCGAACGTGCGATGAGGAGGTAAATTTGAGGCCCGTTGCTTGCCAAAACCTCCGCGAGATCAGCATAATCATCAGGAACATTAGGAGGCAGACAAAAGTTCAGAGCAGCCCCCAAATTCTCACCCTGTTCGGAACCTGCACCCTCTAAGTCAGATTCCGAGTCAGATAAATCTTCTGAATAGCAATCCTCCTCTGGCTGCCGCCAGTCAAACTGAGGATCCCACTGCAACCCCTCCTCCGCCCCTTTCTGTAGATTAGGAGGGTTGTGTGAGGCAAACTCCTCAGAATCACTCCAAGTGTCAGCCTCCCTCATAGGTCAATGCCCGGGATGGCACGCCAAACTACCCCTACAGTGGGACCTACAATCAGTCCCCCACTGGATGATCGGGTTATCCTGACTTCCCCAAATGATACGAGGCCTATGTTCCCTTAGCCATGAGTGTCCTAAGACGATAGGGAAAACAGGAGAACTGATAATAAAAAGCCGGACCTCTTCAGAATGGCCACCAAAAGAGATGAACATAGTCAATGATTCAGAAACTTCGGTTATAAATCCAGTTCCCAGCGGGCGACCGTCCAAAGATCTAACAGAGCGTGAATGTAAAAGAGGGCGGATAGGAATGGAATGTCTCCTAGCCCACTCTGCATCCATAAAACAATCCACAGCGCCAGAGTCCACAAAAGCTTCGATAAATATTCTCTGTCTCCCCACAGTCAATTCTACAGGGATTAAAGTTCGGAAAGGAAATTGGGTTTGTCCCTCTAGCGCCCCCCATATCGCTAGGGACTTCCTGTTTCCCTGAAGCTCAGGGCAGCGTGGACGGATATGTCCCGCTTTGTTACAATTATAGCAGATTATACATTCTGAACGGGCTTACGAGCCCGGCTCTCATATGAGCTATCAACCTACAATGGATCACTAGGAGTGGAATTTTCAGTGGGCGGAATGGGAACTTTAAGCATGCTGCTAGTAGCATTAGCCCCGTTGCCAGCAAGAGCCAATGCAGTACATTTCTCCCTGTTACGTTCACGGATGCGATTATCAATTCGACAGCAGTGCGAACCAACGAATCTAGAGACAAACTAGGCTCCAATGTAGCCAGGGCGTCCTTAACCTCCTCTGCCAAAGTGTGAACGAACACTGTCATAAGAGGCGCTTCTGGCCAGCCTGTCTCTTTAGCAAGGAGCGAAATGTGATTGAAAATGCAGCGACACTCTCAGAGCCCCGCCTTAGATGCATTAAACGCGTAGCCGCGTCCTGGCCACAAACATCCTGATCAAACACTGATACCATTTCTCTAACGAGAGTCTCCACAGTATTCACTACCAGTGAATTAGATCAAATAAGTGGGCCGACCCAAGTGAGTGCTGTGTCGGTTAACAGGGATAAAATAAATCAAACCCAAGCTCCTAATTAACGAACCGTGAAGGCTGTGCTTTAAAAAATATCTCACATTGGGCAATGAAATCCTTACATCTTCCTGCCTCGCCTCCATATCTTGGGGGTAACTGAAGCATTGGCTCTCGGGGAGAATGTACGGACTGTGCTTGTGCAACATTTTGTGTGATTTGCGTGGACAGGGCTCTAATAATTAACTCTCAGTGAGAGTTAACAGAACGTTCTCCTGTCTCTCCATGGCATTCGCCTGAAGGCGGACTCTTTCCGCCAACTCTGCCTGTTGTTTGTTCAGGCTAACAAGACCCTTGCCATAACCGGAGAGAGCAGCTTCTTGGTTAACCATAACTTTCTCTAACGCAGCCGTTGCTGACGACTCCATGCTAGCAAGAGTGTTCTGTAATGGCCGGTAGTATACGGAGGCCAAGCGCAACAACAGAGAGAAAGAGAGTAGCACGAACACAGCACAAACACAGATAATAATATAGACCAAACGCAAGTACTCGCGCTTCCAAAAGACGTATAATAGTCCGAATCACGGAAGCAAAGCAAGATAGAAAAAGGGAGAAGAAACTCCAACAATAAGAAGATAGAAAGTCATACCAAACCCGACTAAAGATATCTTTGGCTATAGTGCGAATCTAAACACAGACACTCTAGCGAAGGAGGCGTGCCGGACATCCTGCTTATATAGATTCTGGGGAAGCGCCGCCCAAGCTCAATCAACCAGCTGGGTAAAGAATTCGATGGCCCAGGAATTCGATATCGTCCCAGGACGAGAGCCGCAAAGAAAGGTCCAAACAACACGCACACCTCACAAACCATGACAGCATGTTGTTGTAAATTGCATATGCCTGTATTTGAGCCAGACACAAATCAAAGCATGGTCTGCTACATAATTTGTACTGGTTCACTCGCAGTGTTTGGAATCACGCTTCTATAATTGTACTCATGGATTACAAATACAGCAAAGGCATAGCATTTTTTTGATGTTAAATATTTACTCAAGTATGTGTAGACCATTCATACATTGCAATCAAGCAAAAGGCCGTGAGTGTTAAATTGTTCTCTGGACGCCCCAGCCAAAAGGACTGAGGTGAATGAGAGATGTACTTTGCTGATATACACGGTCAAAATGAAATCATTATGCAGACTGTTTATCATTTTAAAAAATGGCTTCATTCTACAAGAGTAACTGGCCACAACAGATTGCTAATTGATGGCAAACACTAGAATCTCTGGCTAACATTCAGTTAAAACAGAATAGCTCGATAAGATGGCTTCTCTGGCAGCAGCTTTTGACTCAAAATGTGCAGTCAAATAGGCCTACAAATGTCTTGGCTTTTGAAAACAATTTGTGCTATAATGAACTTTAATTACTGAGAAAGTATGAAAAATAAATTGGAGGTAATCTCCAGCAAGGTGCAACGGGACTTCAGGAGGTAGATCTAGGGGAATTTTTCCCTCATTTTCCCAGCGTTAGCTTCTCAGTTCAGATTTGGATTGTTAGCCTGTTCATAAACACACATGAAAGATCCTGTCCTGAAGCATGGTTCCACCAAGCTAAAAAGAGGTAAAAGTAGCTCTTAGCCTCTTGATTCTACACTGGTCCGCAGTAAATGCTCACCTTCACAGTCATTTTAGCCAGCAGTTCCTGCAGGTCCATAATCCCTTGAACCAAACTCAGGAAGTCGCTGCAGGTTGGGCAGGCTCAATGAGAGAAAAGGAAAGAAGGAAGGAAGGAGGGAGGAAAGACAGAGATAGAGGGGGAGAGATAACATGATAGAAAATGTGAAAAAGGAAGCAATTAGAAAACGTTAGAGTGAGAAAACAAAAAAAGAGACCAAGTGAGACAGTAGCAACTGATACTCAGAAAATAAAATGACAGGTGATTACAGAAGGGCTCTGAATGCATAGTTTCAGGTCAGTGGCTCAGAATGCAAACAACCTTTTCTCCATCCATGTATTGTCTTTTTTCCAATCAGAAATTGTAGGGAAATGGAAAGCCATATTTCACTAGTATTGGAGGTAAAAATTTCATTTTATTTGCTTCTTTTATTTTGAGTATCAACTGGATAAGAACAAGCATATCAGGCAGTTAATTTATAGCTTTGCCCCAACCCTTGAATTTTGGTAGCTGGTATGTTCTTTATGCTTTTATGATTTGTTTTGGCTTTATTTGTTCTTGTTGGATTCCAGTACAATCCAAGTTTTGTGGCCACCAATGGCGTTTTTTCCCCATTTCCACTACATGGTACTGGCTCTACTCTGCTCTGCTCTGCTCTACTCGCCTTTTTTGCTTTTCGATTAGGAAAAAGTACGTGGTACTTGGTACCTGGTACCACCTTTTCTGGTACCTGCTCTCCTGGGGTTCCAAAAAAAGATGACCGGGTACTTGGAGATACTAAAATGTGACGTGACAACACTGCAGCCCACTGATTGGTCAGATAGAATAGTCAATGCATCACTGCCCTCTTGCATTGCCTTTGAGCGACCAGGGTCATCTTGTTGTCTGAGCTCTGATGTAGGATTTCCAGGGCCAATTATAGTAATAATCAAGTGCCAATTGAAGACACGGCTTCCTCTCCCCCATGCGATCTAACAGTAACAAAATAATGGGCTACATTCATTGCAGAAAAGTAATTTAATTATAATTAGGTCTTTGCACTGGCACTGCTACCGCCTTCAAGGATTTTCAGCTATTTTGGTCCTTCTGAAATACATTTTATGCATTTGAGTCAGAGCACCTGCTTAATGCCTGTAATGTAATTTTATTTCAAATATAAAAGCTTACAGTGCATGTATTTAGCCTTGCAGTGGATTTAGCATATAGAGCTCCAACTTTCAACATAACTTGCATTAAGTTGCCACCCTTAACTGAAAAGACTCTTTACATTACATTGTTTATTCCACACAGTTTTTTTCTAATTGCAAATACTTTGCACAAAAAATCTCTCCACTCTTCATTGATCCTATCTGACAATAGCCTTAATTGTATTGTAATTATGCAAAGCTGAAACCGAACACAGTTAAAGCAACCAGCACGAGGGTTCATCTCCTGTGAACCAACAACAGTAATTAAACCCAACAATATTAGCATAAAACTGCAAGTGATAAAATATACAAGCATTTGGTGAGCTAAAGATACAGAGCAAAGTGCATACACAGTATATCAGCAGGTTTTGAAATCGAAGCAGCAGTGAGAAATGAGAAATGCTGAAACAGCACAGTTGGTGAACCAAGAGGAAACTTCTTCAACCCAAAATCACGTCTGATTGCCAAAATCAGCAATACTTACTACGGTTCAAATTGGGGCACTGCGTAATGTATCCATTTGGAGCAAAAACAAATTTCACATCCTGCATAGTTCCCTGAGAGAAAGAGGAAGAGAAAGATGGAATATGAGCGCACATTTTTTTCCCCTCGCAAAACAAGTTATTTGTTTTCTGATAGGGTGGCACATACTAGTGACTCACTCAACACATCTAACGGTGAAAACACATTTCTGTCACAATTGGCTTACTAGTAGAGCAACATTATTCATACACTTGCTGAAGTCTTTACTGTAATAACAGACTTGGTTAATAAACAGTTAATACAAAATTGGGAGTTATTTGATTTTAAGAGTAATTTTTGATGCATTATAATAATTTTTTTTTCTTTGTTAAAAAAGAAAGAAAACATCACCGAGTGGTACTGTATAGCTGAATGGAAATTGATCGCTAAAAAGGTTAAATCAAATCAGTTTCAAAATGAAAATAAGTAACCACACCTAAGGACCTAAGTTTCCATGCAGGAGTTGATTACACTGTAACACGTAACAAAAAAAGTCCGTTCATAAATTTGATCATGAAAATGTCATCATAACCATTTAAGCATGGATAATCACAGAATGTTTTCAATCTAGGAGCACTTTTCTACCTGCTATTGAACTTTGTGTAGTATAGTGCCTTGCACAGGATAAATGCCCCTAATGAAATAATGGATGAAGTATCTTCTGAGCTGTCCATTATAGCGATGGCTAAGTCCAGTCAAACATCTTTGACAAAATTAATAAGTATTGAAAATGAATTTTACTGATAATATCATAAAGCAGCAAGAGACAACATTTTTCGCTTTCTCCCCAAGTGTTTCCAAGTGGCACCATCAATTTTCCCGTTGTCACAAAAAGAACGCGATTGTTTTCCGCTTTGTTCAGAGCTTTGCTCTGGGAAGAAATGGTCAACAGCAATTTGGAAATAAGAAAGAAGAAGCATTTTCACAGAAGAGGTCAATTGAAATTGTAACAATTTTGGATTGAATTTAAGATCAGACAAAAGCTATAGTAATGTTGATGTGCATTGCATAGTAATAGCAGAATCTGAGTATTGGTATTGCTTGGCATAATCAAGTAACGTTGGCTTCGGGGTTGAGGGGGGAGTAACATTAGAGGAAAACATTAGGAGAAAAGGCATGAATTTGTTCATTTATTTAGAGTATAACCGAGATATGAAAGCAGATATGCATTCTTCAGTATGTGTCGAGAAAATAAAACTGTTTTTTTTACAACAAAGACACATTTTCTGTCCGTTGATTTACATTCAAACAGCCTGACAGCCAGGCTGACTAGATACTGATCCAGTATCCCTGATCCAGTATCCCATGGCTGTAGGGCTGGTGGCTCAGCTAACGGACTTCTAGAGGGCTTTTTTATGTTAGCTCTAAGAAGGAGCTCTAAAAATCAAAAGACAAGTTTATTCTGGTAGTATCCTCAATACACACTACTTTTATCTGTATGCTAATGTTCTAGTTGCAATCAGATTTGCCTATGCAATATTCCACATTTCTCTTACAGGATTGTGACAATAAAAAGCACTACCGAGAATAGCAACTAATAGCTACCAGGGAAATCAAAGACTCTATTCTCTTCCTCTTAGGGTTGCGTAATGGTTAATGCACTTCTTTTGTGCTCCTTATTGAGCCTTCATTTTCCTATGAGTTCATACTCGGTGACGAACAGAATTGAATTGTGAAACTGAGGCTTAAAGGGATCCAATCTAAATGCTGATGGTGTCATTATTCTATCGCCATTACCCAGTTCAATCAACATTTACTCCATAATAAGTTAAAGCAAAAAAACTGTCAACTGCCATTTCAAATGCAATAATTTTCTTTGCAAGTTAAGGCTCACATTCAAATTTTTATTGCAGTCAAATAATACTTCTTCTTGTTCCAATTGTGGAAAACCACTGAGTTTCATTTATTAAGTTTTGTTGTCCTAAAATTCACGGCCCATTGCGGGCACATTTCATTCACACATTGCCACTAACCATTTCACTATCCATAAAAAACACTCATACTTATAGTTACCTCTAAAACTTTACTGAAAAAATTCAGATAGAACAGAGGAACAGAAATGGAACTGCTGAGAGATCAGAACAATCCACTATCTGTTTATTGACAGAGGTCAGGAGTTAGAAACTAACAGTCTGGCCAGGTTTTTTTTTCCCACCCATGAGGTCAACCAGCTGATTTTATTAACCGTTCTTGCCCTGGCTGACTAACTTGTGCTAACTAGCAATTGCAGATGATCGAAACAACATAGAGGGGCAGACTTTAATTTTCTGAACTCATATTTTCCATTTTGCTCATTCACGGCAATGTGCGAAAACCCTGGATTTTTCATCCTTATTGTTGATGGCCATCACCAGACGTACCTCATCTCCAGTGTGGGAGTCCAGTTGCAGCTGTTTTACTCCCCTCCTGGCAGCTGCACAGGAGTTTGACTGACAATATTTGAGCGAATGGGGCGGCACTCTGTCAGTTGGCAACTATGAGCCCTGCCTACAGCTTCCAAGCGTGCAGTCAGCAATGAGCAAACAATGGCACAGACTGTCTAGAGTAAGTGGCCAAGCACTTTCATAAATGACAGGTCTGCCAAGGTAAACTGTACAATGTCAGTCTGAGATGACGGACCAGGCATAGCTTGTTTGTTTTCCACGGGTGACTATGCAACGCATGACAGAGATAATGTGCTTCTGTTGAACAGCGCGATGGTAACAACCTGTTGTGAAAATGACATTTTACATTGGACTACTTTGGCTAAAATGCGATTGAAAAGACTCCTGTTGTTGCTTCCTGAACACAGATCTGTGAGTTTCTCTAAATTGAAAAATTTGCTAAACAAGATGCAACTGGTTTGGACAGTCAAGGATTAATTGTCCTGAACAGAACGTGTTATCAAAGAGGCTGTACTAATGAATGGCTGACGTTCCGAAGGTAGAGTGGATATTCCCTGGCAGTAATTATTTAAAAAAAAAAAAAAAAAGTTTTTCTTTTCTTGCGAAAAACCTTTGGGGCAGCGGCCCAGATAGTTCAAATGAGTAGGACGTGATTAAAAACCAAATGGTAAAATGTCACACTATTTAAATGAGCGAAATAATGGTTGAGGTATTTCATCCTAGGAATCAAGCCATTGCCTGAATAAAGTCCTGAATAATCTGGATCAATTTGATCTGAAGGGTTTTTCACTGAGCAAGATTATGGAGTACGGTGGACAGCTGGGAGTAGAAAAACATAAAAACAAAACAAATAACTGAAGTAAAGAATCAAAGTCAGCTTGAAAGAGTGTCCTCAGCAGTGTGCTGTGTCCCTCTCGTACATGATAATGTCTTTGCTATCCAGCCATGACTTTCAGTTACATGCGTTTAGCCACATCGAAAGATAACTAGAATTAACATATTTCTTCCTCTTGGGAACAAAAGTACCCATTGCAAACTGCATGGCAATACAATCATTATAGACAGATGTTATAACATAGGCTCCTTGGCAGATGTAAATGTATTTTCTATCCAATTAAATGTTTTTTTTCAGGACCACAAAAATGAGGTGAACTGGGCATTCAATGTTGAGTTAGCTTTACAAGAAGAGCACATTCTCTGACATACAATCCTTAATTTAGCTCTGGTTCAAACTCCAATTCATTTGCCCGAACGTAATCACAATAATTAAATTTCAATTCAACACAGTCACCCTGAGGTTTACTGCGAGTGACATAACTGGGGTGAAGGAGTCCCCATAAACAAGCAGCACATGTTTTGCCCTTATAAAGAAAGCCATGCTAGCTCCCCACTGAACCAAAGTAATGAGGTCACTCAGCAGGAAACCTGGACATCGATCGCTTTTAACAGATAGTTCCATAAAGGACATGGGACAGTGCCCTTTACACATCGATCAGCAAGCAGCCCCTTCCAAGACGCGAGCTATACCCAAACACTGACACAGAGCAAATGGGGCCTGTTAGCGAGAGGCTTCAATTTGTTCTTTGGCACAACAGCCAGTCCTGCCGAACTAGAGAACACAGTTTTTTTCCAGTTCAAGTTTGCACGTGGGAGTGGAGTTAGCTGGCAGGGGGATGCTGGTGAGTGATGTCATCGGCAGAGTGAAGAAGCCATCATTTATGAGCTTGTATTTGAAACTGAAAGAACCCTCTTCTCGAAAGAAGTCCTCCTCCCTCCCTGATTGGAAGCTTCCTCCATGATTGACACCCCTGGCTGTGTATACTATTAACATATCACCCTCTGAAAGATAGCTGTGACAACTATCAATGTAGTCTAACTTCTTTGTTGAAAAGATCTTTTGAAAAAAGCCATGGAATGCATCTTCATTCACTTGCTGCTACCGTCATAATGATGATGATGATGAGTCAGATTGGCTGAGTACAGTCACATCATCTTGAGCTAATGAACAGCTCCACTCTCCAAAGAGAAGGCTGGTTGGAGTGACAGCTGCTGGGATTACAATGGATAAGACCCTCACAGACCATCTTGCGTAACACACAGCAGGTCTGGGATCTTGTGCGTCTCACAAGCTCAGTCTGCCACGATATGCCAAGGACCACTGCACATAAAGAAGGCTTAACAAGCATTCTAAACAGACCACAACAACTATTTTCTTTCCCTCTGGCAGCTTCAAATAAGGAAGCCTCAGAAGTTAGAATACTTGCAACAAATTGCACACTTACGCTGGCCTCACAGTGAAAAGATGTTTAAATTGGAAGGACTGTAAAGCAGCACAACAAACAATGTAAGAGAACAAAAATAAAGAAATCAAAGAACAGATATCACCGTTTCCTATTCATGTGCGCAAGCTAGTCAAGCCGCGTAAATCTTTTTTTTTTCTAAATCTAAATCCTCTATTTTTTCTAAATCCTATATTAAGAACCGGAATAGAAGTCAAATTGTTATCTTTTTTTTAATTATTATTACTTATTAAACTCAGCATCCCTAGTCCCACCCAAATCTGCAATTAACAATCAGCAAACTTCGTACAAGAATGCTCATACGTGACTTATCCTGCCATTTTTGGGAGAGGGCAGACAGTTTGTGGTTCTCCTCCAAAACACACACCAGTCAGCTGCCACTTCTTTACATCCAAATTTCAAACTTTGCTTTCACAGAATGAGGCCAGAGGAAACCTAAACATGTACCTACTTAGAATGCAACCGAGAGCCTGTATGGCAAGCAGGAGGCGCTTGAGCAGCAAATTATTCCAACTGTAACTTACTGTATCCCTCCCATATCCCTGAGCAGTGTGAAGCCAATCGTGTGCTGCTCTCATACCCCTTTTCCACCGAGCTGGTTCCAGTGGTGGTTCGGAGCCAGAGCCTGACTTAGCACCAGTTCTTTGCTTTTCCACAGCCTAAGCACCAGCTCCTGGATCTCAAAACTGGTGCCAGAGCAAGCACCAACTCCTTCCTGGTCTAGAGCCAAGCACCGATTTTGTCAGGGGCGGTACGGTAATATTATGACCCATCTCCTTCTGTCAGGCTGGGTTTATTTTCTATAGCAGCATGACAGGACACTTGTGAACTCGTAGGATAATTTATCATTGCAAATGCCGGAAACCTTGATAACAAGTGTCTTATTATGACCGCAGCCAAGTCAGGAAACTAGTTTACAAGGAAACTCCCGCTGAAGAGATGCCTGTTTTTTAGAAAAAAAAACCCAAAAATATTGGTTTGTAATTGGATCTGACACGCGTCAATTTTTCATTCTTTTTTTTAAACATTGGTTTGTAATTGGATCAGACACGTATCTCTGACAATTTTTTTTAAGAAAATAATGCCGATACTGGATGCTATGCTGCAGAATTGCAAGAATGTTTTTGTTCCCCACCGAAACATTTCAATCAACGAGACATTATACAAATACAAAGGTCGACTCGGCTCAAGATTTACATCCGAGACAAACGTGCGCAATGAGGAATAAAAGTATTTAAACTCTGCTCATCCCATGCCCCATGGTAAGCCTCAAAACGGGATTTTGAAAGTGCTGCGGTATTTCGCTTGTGAGGACTGTAAGCATAGCTCTGGAAATCAATAAAACCGAATGTTTATGTGGTCACGCATGGATAATATGTCTATTTCCCACCCAAATAACCTATCAGATCCAGTCCTATACCCAAACAGCAGCAGAAAATAATTTCAGCCGCTCGCACTTTTGTTGCTTAAAAAATCAGGCCATTGCGAGTCTGGCGAGCCCACTAGTATACAGTGACGTACTCACGTTATACGGTGACGTAATCGCGTGGCTCTGAGTTGGCTCCTAGGCGATGGAGAAGCAAACAGGCTCTTAGGGTGTGCGTGGGTTTAACCAGCTAAGCACTGGCACTAGCACCAGGTTCTTTTTTGTGGAAAAGAGGTATCAGAAAGCTGCAGGCCACTGTCGGCACTAGCACTGCTAGATTCAATCCGATGGCATGGTGGTCAATCTCATTCTGGAAGTGGTACCATTACAGAGTGAGCCAACCAAGCAGCCAATTTTAACCCATAATTACGTTGGTTTTATTGGACGAATGAGTGACAAGTTTACAGGTACATCAAGTCTGAGAATGAATTGTACAGCATACTATACAGCAGAAGTCTAAAACTATGCACTGAACTGGGCATAGCAGTGCACACATACACAGGTTTTATTTGCAAAGAGGAAGAATGGTTGTTAACTTGAAAACAATTGATGGAGTTATAAATAAATAACTGACAAAAAAGCAATGAACTGCTGGAGAGCTATAGGGTCAGCTGGTTTTTTTACTGTTGTTCAGAACTATAATGTTCCATGAAAGCAGTACATTAAACCACAAACCCTCCTCACTTGGCTTTTTTTTGTTTGATAGCTTTATGAAAATACAAGTAACAAACCCTGGGGCTCAGCAGGTCCAGTGCTGCTGAGGACAACAGACCCTCCAGAGTTGGAGACCCCAGAAGACCCACTTGATCTGTGCAAGCAGCTTTTGGGACCCAAACAGTACTCAGTAGCTCGGCAGGATTTGGACTACGGACCCCAGGACACCCTGTGGCTATCCAGAAGCAGGCTTAGGTACCCTAATTTCCTGAGGCTGATGGTCTCACCTTGAACAGGCCGTGTTTATGACTGTGCTGCCCCAGCCACACACCAACGCCCGCGGTCAGGTCCATCTGAGGAGGATCTATCACACGCTCATAAATCCTGTCGAGAACAAAAGATAAGCCTTTCTTTCACAACAGCAGTATTCTCACACTGTAATAGCAAGGACTGAACGCCACCCAGTTTACAGACAGGCGGTCAAAATGAGAAAGGACCGCACTAAACTGAAAAAAAGGTACAAGGTTTAAGTACAGAGTGTGTATTAATATAAAAAGGAAAGTTATTGACATTGAAAATAATGGCATTAGGCACTTGCGGAATTCAGCGCAGTTTTTTGGACTGTGTGGTCTGCCTGGTCTCTCCAACACTCATAGATTATTTTGACTATTTTTGTATGATGAGAAGTCTTAATTTACATGCATTGCTTATCTATGCTTTAAGTAAGCAGTATGAGACCCAACTGCACAGGTTAGCTCCAGTAATTCAAAGCCCAATGCTGAAAACATTAGCACATAATTGAAATACAATCACAGAGGAATAATTTGAAAGGTCTATTCACCTTCTTATAAAATCAAAACAGTGCGCATTATATAATATTTCATTGTGAATTGTTCATTGAAATACAATTTGTACAACATGAAGACCAAGTCCAAAAAAGTTTGCACAGTCAGTTTACTGCTGTGCAACATCACCATGCCTTTTAATCAGACTCGTTTGGGCACTATAAAGACGTCACTTGGCCAAGTCCAGCAAGCCGAATTTTTCCCCCATCCGCCATTATGCAAGTCTGCAGCTGTGCATTTGTTCGGGGCCATTATTGCCGTATATTTTGCTTCATTAGGCACCACACATTCTCAATCAGAGATAGATCAGAACTGTACGCAGGCTAGTCCAGTACCCGCACACTCTGCATACTCAGCCATGGACTTGTGATCCCTGCAGGACGTCATTTGGCATTGTCTTGCTGGAAAACAAAGAGACATCCCTGGAACAGATGATGTCTAGATGGCAGCAAAGGTTGTTCCGAAAGATACTTAGTCACAAAAAATGGATGCTGAAGATCATACTTTAAATTTAAGGGCGGAAAATACAGTTAGGCCTTCCTTGGTCCTGACGTGTCTCTCTCAATCACCTTGAGTAGAATGAATTAATCCTGAGGCAGCTAAAATCCATAAGGAAGGCTGACCGAACAAAGGGAAATTATTTTGAGCAAATTCCACACAGCTGAGAGTTGGAACCAAATCAATATTTAGCTTCCTCCTTTAGCGGTAAATTGGATGTGGAGGACAGACCAGTTCAAGTATGACAGTCTCACTCAGCGAGCGTCTCAAACAATATTGATACCTCCGATAACCTTACTAGACCCACTACCTTTGCCTTTGGATGAAAAAAAAAATGCTTGTCATTTCATACCGTTTGACAAGATGAAGAAATACATGTAAAGGAATGCATAGACCCTCCAAAAAACATGCAATTCAAAACCATCTATCCTCAATCGGTAACTCTTCTTCCTTATCAGGGTCAGAGGGGAGCTTCAGCCAATACCAGCCTACTATGGGTGAAAGGCAGCAATACACCCTGAACAACTCGTCAATCGATCACGGGGCTCAAAAACTGTTCATTTCCTCATACCCATGGGAAATCTAGAGAGTCCAATTAGCCTGATTTGCATGTCTTTAGTCAGAGAGAGAAATCCACCTGAACACAGGGAGAACTTGCAAACTCCACACAGAAAGGCCCCAGGCCAGATTCAAACCCACTATTTTTCCATTGGGAGGTAACAGCAGTGACCACTGCATCAACAAACAGTCCTCATTCAAAACCTGCACATAATGTATGTAAATTATGCCTTTACTCAGAGCCAGGGACCAAAGAAAAGTGAGCTACACCACTGTTCTAGTCAATATTTGTCCATTAAAAACTGCCTTTTTTCATTTTATCAATACAGACCCAACAGTATGAAAGGAAGAAAACTGCCTAAATTTGTAGAAGCAAAGGACAAATGCTAACAAAATCTGTTGCATAGCGTAGTGACAGACAAAGACTGCTCACACAGAGGACCTTTATGTGTCACACAGTTAAAGAGGGTTGGAATCAGTGTTTGAGTGACTGAAGGACAGTCCAGGAACTGAGAAGTGCTGTACCTTCTGCCACATCCTTTCAGAATGAAGTGATAGTGAATTCTTAGTAAAGCATTTAATCTCTAAATCAACTGTGAAGGGAAAATGGGAAACGTAGGCGCTAACAATCCTTGTTCCAGAACAGAGATCATCACAATTAATTTCAAATACAACAGACATCAAAAAACATCACTGTCCAACCTCACAAAGCTTTTTGGCTGGAAGTGAAGAAAATCACCGCAGCATCAGGTGAAAAGCCTTTCTCCAAAAGAGTCGATGTGGAAAAAGGGACCAACTGCACATTAATTTCCATGATATTGTAATGCTGGATGAGCAGGTTCCCACATGATATTGGCCATGTAGTGAATATACATTGAACATATTTTGAGAGTTACAGTTTTGAAAACCTCACCAATTTCCAGATGTCACTACTGTATAATGTACACTCTATAACATGGGTGGGGAACTTCATCAAGAGAGGGCTGGTGTGGGTGCAGGCTTTCCTTCCAACCAAGCAGCGACACACCTTATTCTACTAATCGAAGTCCACAGCAAAAATGGCTGACTGGTGGAATCATGTGTCACTGCTTGGATAGAACAAAAAACTGCACCTACCCTACACTGGGGATTAAGTTCTCCAACCCTGTCAACCTGTTTTAGACAGTAGGTTACATTACCCTATTTTACATATATAACCGCATTTCGGCCTGATATTTTTATTCAATCTGCTCTCTATATATATTTCTCAGTGTAACAATATGTCCAAGTGAAAGGGAGACCTCAAATGAACTCGATTTCCATCTTTTTACTTACGATTATTTTCTTTTTTTCCTGATGCTCGGTTCTTTGCTAGTTTCTATACAGTCTATGGTTCTTCAAGTAATATGTAGCAGCGTTACCACTACAGCGCCACCTGATGGGCTGGAATGCCTAACAGGCTGGTTATGTGCTCAAGTCTTTTTCCTGCCAGTGCCCAAGATGTGGTCTACCACTTTTTCAGCAAAAGGAAATAACATAAGTCATGCTTTCCACGACCAAGTTTGTTGGCTGAGTCATATGCAGTTTGGCATTTTGTTACGCAAATCAGAAAAAAAGTTCATCAGTTATAAACGCAATGGCAATTGAGGTCTTGCTATTCATAAAATTTTTTGCCGTCTTCATCAAAGTTTTATACATCGCTAACGTCCACTATAATTACAACCAGTTTGCCATAAATTGTGAACCACCAAAACTGCAAACACAGCACATTCTTGTCCAAAAACAATATTGAAGTTACCCCAAATTCAGTTTTTTATCACTCACACAAAGACCACACTGATGGAAAACTGCTCCTTTTGGCACTGCTTCTGAATAAAAGCCTGGTAGAAAATGACTCAATATCGGTTCTTACAACCACAAGACAGCTAAGATGGAGCCAACACAACAAACTATAAATATAAATAAGAAGCTCTCCTCTTCTTTCAAAAACTGACCTTCCCTTTGGCAATCATAAATACTTCACTCAGCAGAAATCAATGATGCCGGCCCTGGCCAATTAATCTGAGGTCTGACAAAGTAACTTCTCCTGAAGAGTATATCAGAGCTGTCCATAGCAGAGCAGCCTGAATTAAGGCGCCAGCGCGTGCCTTATGATAGGCAAAGGACTTTTCCGTGATATTTGAGGATTAGCGAGTGAGAAACTGACTTAAGCTTTCCCAATCAAACAAAACAGACCTTTGGTGGCAGCTGGACGCCTTATTCAGTGATGCACTTCATTCACAACATTTGGGTCAGTAGATGAGCTATAGGGCCTCTGGTCCAGCCCAGACTGACTGGACCAGAGGCGACTGTGGCCTGTAGTACGTATAAAGTACTATGCAGCTGGAGAGTTTGCAGCACAGGGCATATGAGGATTCACCAGCTGGTTGATTAGGCCCCTGTAGACTGTGCTAAAGCTCCATCTATGAGGCTTTTCTCCTATGGCCCTCTCAGCAAGGATAAATTTAATCAATGATATGAAATGGGCAGCTGGAAGTAGTATTCCTCTCTAGAGGGAATCACATTCTGTCGACATTTTCCAAAATGACTGAACACATAAAAACATAACTAACTCCACAATATAACATGCAGCAGCTTACAGTTCCAGAAGCTTAGCATAGGTCCACATTCATTAGTGTGAAATGGAAAGAACATATGTACATCAAATCATAGTGGAGATGAAAAATAATGGATATGAACTCAAACTGCAGACATTCAGCACTGATTTTAGGGTATTTCCATCTGGTAAAATCAGGTAAAAGGTGTAGGAATTACAGCACATGGACCCCGCCCCTCCTCCTTCTTATGTGACCGAAAGTAATTCACCGATTGGCTGTAATGATATTCCATCTCAAAGTGTATGATTTTCTGTCACTATCTAATTTACAAGTTAGTAGACAAAAAGTTCACCGTTGAATTAAAGTGTGAAATTTGGAATCTGTTGTTGTTAACTCTCCACATAAAGTTCAAATTACTTGCACCATCAGTGAAGCAAGCCATTCTTCATCCGAGTCATCCAAATGAAACCATTAAGGCAAAAGCAATAATAATATGGGCTCCAGATTTCAGGCAGTCATTGACTGCCAAGGATTTTCAGCCAGCTACTAAAAATGACAATTTAAGTAACTGTAGCTAATAGTATTACCTACAGTTAGCATAATCAACAGGTGCTGACTAATTACCTACATCTCAATCTAATCGAGCATCTGTGGAATGAGGGAGAAAAACAAGACCCATCCATGGAGGGAAACCTTGAAAAGCCATGACTTAATAAACTTCAGTTGTTCTGATTTATGACATAAAGAATCGTCAAAGCAATTGCAATCAACATTAATCTAAGAAAACTTGCAAAAGACAAATGTTAAAGTCATTCAAAACTGACTTCATTGGCATTCTTATTGTATTATTTAGTAAAGAAGCAACAGCAATAATATGTTGAGATGAGATGTTGAACTAATGAGCTGTTTTTTTTTTTTTGGTTTTTGCAGTGAACTGATTTTTGAAGTGTGAAAGAGTGGAAAAGTAAAGTAAATATGAGGTAAATCAGGACTCACAGAGACAGGACTCAGAGTCAGGTCACAGCAGGAGGGTATCTGCTTGACAGCAGTGAGAGAAACCCTTTTATTATGCTACACCACTCTGCACTCACACATGTACACGCACACACACACACACACACACACACGCACGCACGCACACAGAGATCGAGTGCTTTGACGCTGAGACACATGCATGTCTGCACTCCTACAGGCACATAAATTACACACTGAACAAAAAAAAATCAAACACTTATTTCACTGGACCATGTTTAGCTATATGACTACAGCGAAAATGTCTTGCCATTGATTTGAAAACCTAATCCAATGTCACATTTATTTCCATCCAGTGTTGCATTAATTTTTAGCGGAGATCGTGTATTGATGACAGAGAAGTCAAACCACTTCTCCAACACATCCCCAAGACATTCTGTGGGGATTGTAATGCACTGGACAGTTCTATAACCAGTTCCAGTGATTTCAGCAATCTCCTCGGTTGTTTTCATTGCTTGATGCAGGCCTACAATTTGTCCCCTCTGAAACACAATAACATCCTTTCCACAAACATAAGTTAAGTTTTCCGATTTGGCTGTTAAAGAAATGAGACACAACACACTACATCAGTTAGTCTAAAAATACTTATTGCCAGCTTAAAAATATTCATCACTACAACAATGATCCAGTCATGTGCTCTTACGTAGGCCTATTACATATTTAAATCCAATTTTTTTTTTTTTCTTGGCCAGCCAGTGCACATACACACAAACATGCACATACACACACGCTCATTTCTGTAAACATACTACATGTACATGCATACGCACGCACGCACGCATGCACGCGCGCACACACACACACACACACACACACACACACACGTGTATTTCCTTTATACAACCTTCATCAAGTACACTACAGGCAAACACAAGCACATGCTCGTGCGCGCAAACACCAATGCATGTACACTTACTATACGCCAAATAAATGGGACCTGCTATCCACTCCGCCAGCAGCACTACTGAAGAACACACTGGCTACCAGCATCTTCAGGAAAAATGATCTGAAGCACACTGATAATTCCAAGTTAAACTCTGCTTATGAAACTAATAATGCACAAGACCTGTCACACAGAAGGATTAGTCTCATTGACGCTTTTGGAAGCAAGCCTCGGCGCTCTGAATTGACAAGTGGGACCAGTAAATTTCCGTCTGTTCGCTAACTAGTACTTCAACAATATGAACAAAGAGAGGATATCGAGGCCAAAACAGCGCTGACATCACAGGTGTGGCTGATAAGGTGTACAGTGGGCACTGTGCGTTACAAAGCAGTTTTTTTTTAAGCTGAACCGAATGCTGCTTGAGGGGTTTATTTCAATTCCCACAGCTGTTCATCTCCCGCACCTCTACCTCCGGTTCTCCAAGATGCTGCATTCACAATGCAGTTATATTTGGCTGAAGTCATAAGTAAAACATAACCTCTAGCATAAATGCATTCGAAATAAGCCGCAATTGTGTTATTGATATAGTTGAAAATACAGCACACTTCATATAACTCCAAAACAGCTTATTCACTGATCTCTTGCACCCAGTGGCTCTGAGTGAGTACATTATCCGATTATACTTTAAAACACTCACTTTAATGTGAATTTAAAGTGGCTCACTTCCAGTGGCCATGCGCTCAGCTTAAAATGAAAATATTTCTACGAAATTAAGAGAGAAATTTTGAGAGAACAACAGGCTTGATAAACAATGTGATTTTTTTGTTCATAATTTTGAATGAAACTGATTAATGTGCTCACATGCACAGTTTCCACAAACATGGACTACAGTCCTCTTGGGAGTTACCATCCACCCCTAGTGCTATATGACAGTTATCACTTATACTTTAGAAAATTGTCAGCAGCTACTGCGTGACCTGATATGTTCTTTAGTGCACACAAAAAGCTGGCTGGCCCAGTTTCAAATAAACTCCAAAGTGAATAATATACTCATATATAAACTAAAAAAAATGAACTACCCCTTGAGCAAAGCTACGATTTGTCAGTTGCATAATTAATAGCAAAATCAGTTTGAGAGTGAAAAGTTCAGGTGAAGTTCAATTCAAAAGGAGCAAAAGATTCTTAGATTCTTATTAGGGTATCTGCCGGTCAATCAAGGAGTCATAGGATGTCACCACTTCAGCTTTTAAACTCTTTCAAGAGCACATAGCGCCCCACCCCCTCCCCCAATGGTCAATCAGACTGACTTAAATAGGCTTCACAATGATATATTGCATGAAGAAAAAAAGGCCTGCGAACATCTGCACTATTAATACTGGATGAGAAATGAATTCATGTTAACGTATTTATGCATTTATTAAAGAAATAACGACCTCTCCAAAATTGCTATTCTTTGGTTGGCGAGAGAAATTCTCTTACCCCACTAGCAAATTTTGAGATATGACAAACCATCGGCGATATTACAATGTGTTGCCAATAAATTTTTTTGCATGACTTAGCTTAAACATAAAAGAAATAAGAACTAAAGACTAAATATAAAACTAAACTAAAATACTTGCTGAGGCTGAAATATATATGAAGACCACAATGGAAAAATGATCAGTAACATTTTCTTGTTGTGGAGAAATGATGAATTAAGAATTCAAAACAATCTTAGAAACAAAACACTGAAAAAACAGGCAAAAAATCCAAAATATATAAAATATTCTATTAACATATTATTATAAATATTAAAATAGTATATACAGTAATATATAAAATATACAAAAATGCAAAATGTGGACTTTGATCATTTTTCATTTGTGATTTTCCATATATATATATATATATATATATATATATATATGAACAGTCTACATTTCTCTATTAAAATGCCCTACTATAGTCCAAAAAAGTAAAGATTATTCCAGACGACTCCAGTGTTTGCGGACATCAGAGCCCGTCTAAGGACAGCATTACTCATGTTGAAGATCAGTCAACATCTTCTTTAAACCTAATGTACTCTAATCATCGAGCCCATCTGCAGGCATCACATAACATGCATGTGTAGAAGAACCACTCCTACTGATGGCATGCTGAGACACTGTGATAGCAGTGCACTTCATAACCAAGGGCCCACAGTATTACAAGAAATTCTAATAACACAGGAATATTTGCAGTAACACTGACCAATAACAGTATGAATTATCAGCTGAACTTTTTCCACTCAAATATTTGTGTGTGTACTGGCATAGATTAAGTGGTATCTGCCAATCAGCCAATCAGTTCAACTGTGAATTCACACCTTAAAGGATTTTTATAGAGTGATCAGCAACAATGCAAATGCTGCCCAAGGGTAAGTAAACAGCTTTGGTCAAAGTAAAAGAAGAAGAACTAAAATGAACAACTAAATGCAACCTTGCAAACAAATCGGGGCAGTACTGGACTGAAACCCATGATGAGAAGGGGGATGTGTGGGTAATTGTGTGTCTAGGTCTGTGTGCGTTCTTTCTGGTGGAGGGAGGGACACAGCAGGGGACATGCAGTGATCAGTACAATTACTTCAAAGGATAATAATTAATCCGCAACCCAGACAGTCAAATGAATATGATCTCAATTTGCACCTCCTTCTGATTGCAGCCAGTCAGGCTCACTGCTCATTATCCATGGCACTGCAGTGGGGACCCTTTCAAAAGAGCACACAGCTCAAAAAAAGATGTGATACTGAGGCTAACAGAAACTCCAGACTCTGCCGGGTTGATTTTTCACAGGCATTAAACACGCCCCCACACAAAGACCACACCATGCCTGTGGTTTGCAAAAACCTCTCAATGATCACACATTTCCCGCCTGAGTCTCTACCCTCAGTTTTCCCAAGCAGCTGTGCAGAGTTAAATCAATATAAATTGTCTAGCAAATGTTGGCTTTGAAAAATAAACTAGCAGAGACGCCTCCGGCATTGCAATATTTCCCCGCCTGTCCGTGTGTCCGTGTGAGACAGGACATTTCCCCAGGAATCAACTTCATGTTCGGCATTGCATCTGAATTTTCAGATGTGCAAGCAGTATTAAACAATTAAGTTAATTAATCTTAAAGGACTGAATAGTAATGGCTAACGTGTACACTGACACATGCACGCACAAACACAAACACAGACACCTGCACACAAATTAACACATATGCACATTAAGACACACATTCAAATACACAAATGCAAGCTTGTATACGAACATGCCAAAATGAATCCAAAATGTAAAAGAGTGGCTAACCTCAATGCACATTTCCACACCATACCCATGGTGGTAGGAATAAAACATATGTGACATAGCAAAAAACTATTGCAACCGTGATCCGTCAATGGGATTGGCTACGAAGAACAACTTCAATAGTGATACCACCACCACAAGTCAGAACTCTGGTGTACGCACAAGAGGAAGCCGCACGTTTAATTACCTCCGCCAAGGAGGTTAAGTTTTACCCTCGATTTGTGAATGTCTATGCTTGTTTTTATCAGCAACATTATTGAAAGAGTCAAGGACAGATTCTCATGAATTTTCTGCCAGAGGTTTGTCGTGGCTTAGCTTAGAAGTGATTTAATTTCAGGAGTGACTGGATCAAAGCCTGGATCCAGGAATTTCTTATTTACTTGTATGTTGGTACATAATAACGCTATTCGTATGTGTCCCAGTATGTGGGGGATTGTTGGGCCTTGGCGGAGGTAAGCGCTCTCTGAGTGTTCGTGTTGACTCTTGTTTGTTGTCAGTAAGGTGCATAGACTTTTTCCAAGTCTTTTTTTTATTTCCAAAAAGACTTCTCAAGTCTTGTTCATGGATTCCTTTCACATTTACAAAACCCTCAACAATGACACCTAAAGAATAAAGCTGAAATCTGTCCTATCTACATATTGGACATAAACATTTTCACGACTGAAGTGACATCTGATTAGGAGGGTAACTTCTGTTACAGCAGACATAGAACGTACTGATTTAACACTGTTCTGTGGGCATTTTTACTACACAACACAGTACTGAGGTTATGAGAAGCAATAAGCTTTTCACTCCCAAAAAAGGAGAGAATATTGCCAAAGGATTGAGAGAGAACCACTGACAATCCCTCTTTAAGAACACAGGAATAACTATGAAAACTGCTGTTGTATTGAATTCTTTAAGACACTTTATTCTTCAACAGACAGCCCAGCATTTAAATTGGGCATAATGCCATCCAACACAAAATATCCTATGATGTTGTTGCATGCATCTATGCATAAAACATCTTGTCTTAGCTGGTATGATGGAGGTTCATGAAAACAAGCATATGCACAAGGCAGAGTCGTAATTGCAGATTCAATGAGTCCTTCAGATAGGGCTTATAACTAATGCTATAAGAGAAATTTCCACACCTATGTTGCAGTACCATATGTCACTGTTACATTCAATAAATTTGGTATACCCTGAGTGATTCATACAACACGTTAGGATTATGTATGAATGCTTGGCATACTGGGATTCATTGTATGTTACATTATTTATTTGCTGGGCTGCATACAAAATGTATAAGAAAAAGATGCCATATTTTGTTTGATAACTTGCAACTCCCCTTTCCCTCCGCCATCTGAGTGGAGGCCACAAATATATGAAACAATATAACTGAAAAAAGGTCATAATGGAAATGAAAAATAAACCGAATAACCAAGAATAACAGCATCTGTATCATGTATGCCTGCATGCCTAACCATACTGTATCGAAGTGAGATTCTACATCTAAACATGTATTTTAGGTCATATGTATTCATGTTGTAATACAGGGGGCATAGAAAATCAGTCCAGTTTTGTGAATTTTGAATTTTAATAACAAACACCTAGATGTGCAGTAGCTTTCTGCGTTCTCTTGGATTTGGCATTAATTTAATTCAATACAATGTAATTTCTGAGGAGTTTTTCACAGAAGGATAGTCACAATGATGCTTTACAGAGTTTAAAAAAAAAACCCTCCTTTCATGGAGAAAAATCCTCAAACAGTAACAGTTAGTTTGGCTCTGGGGATGTGGGACCCCAAAAATAACATAAAATCAAACCTCCATGTGCCACAGTGATGTCCCAATGACTTTTCATAATTTTGCTTTGTGTACCCAATACTGTGAAGGCCCCCCTGAGTGCCCTCACCCCTGCCTAAGAACAATTTTAATTAAACTTCACACACAGTCCATCTTTAAGAAAGCTTTAAATATACTGCACAGCCAATTAACCAGGAAACAAGGAGTATGTTTTTATTCTCGTTGTATGCAAAATTCACTTGTAGGAGCCAGGCAACTGTTTGACTGCTTATCAATTTACTAAGTTCATCCAACAGATTCTCATCCCAACTTGTCAAACTGTGATGCTTTAGTGATGCTAAACACTGATTAGTATATGAAAGAAAGGTAGTCCTCTTGCCTGTTAATTTTATAGCATTACTACATGGTTATGCTTAGGCTGCAAAAGGTTAGGTTAAGTCACCCAAAACTGGTTGGTTATCTTTAGGTATCAAACCTACTTAAGTTCAGGCTCCAGAACTACTCGGGTTAGGTTTAGGCACCAAAACTAGTAGGTTATTTTTAGATAAGACTATGGTTTGAGAAAATACTCCCTTTCAAAATGTTAAATAGGGCTTAGAAATTGGCAGTGCACTGGTTAGCAAGGTTGGCTCATAATTACAAAGTCCTGGGTTCGAGCCCTCGCCAGAACATTTGAACCAAAGTCTATGTGGATACCTACGGTGTTCTAAAGTAATGTGAAAAGACTCGTAGTGATGCCCAGGGCATCTGCCTTAATGTCAATATATGACGCCTCGTCAGTGAGAATGGGCTCGTTGATTACATAGGGTCCCATCCCTCAGTCAATCATAAAACTTGCTTGTCTCTGATCAGGGTTAACGGGGCCTCTCCCCAATTTAAGTTTTAAACCTAAGAAACCGCATGCCTACCTGCATGCCTTTGGACTGTGACAGAAAACCAGAAGCATTATGCAAATCAAACAAGCCGCTCTAATGCATAAAGAATCACAACACATAATACAGGAGCTATTTTAAGCACTGTAAATTCATCAGCCAGGAAAAGCAAGACGCTCACACTCATTGAGCCGCATGCTCTGGCCTCAGAGCACCACACTGAATTATGGGATTGATTATTAAAGGTGACAGAGCCTTCCAGCTAGTTAGCTAAGGAGCTAGACAACTGTAGCATGTTCTCTGGAAGTATGACAATTTGAACACTTAGACAGCCTAACCAGCACAGCTTATCATAGCTATGTACTTTTCCTGACACTTTCCTTGTCATAAACAGTGATTACCCCATTCACAAACCCAAAGGCTTGTCAAATTATGGTGTGATTTCAGCAATTTTAGGAAAAGACGTACAACATTAGAGTCTTCGAATGCTTTCTGCTCTCAGTTTCAGAGGTATTTTCCGCACAGCACATTTGAGTCTTAAATTGAAATTGGAAGAACAAACCAAAAAAATACCACTATAAAAAGAAAGCAATAAATAAGTGGAGACCATCTTATAATGGGATCACACCAGCTACTCTTCTTATCCTGCTATTCCTGGGTCCCTTGCTTGGATTACCCCCTCCTTTGAACTTGGCCCTCATTTTGATCTCAACCACACACCTGAAAAGCTTCACGACTGCATCTTGCATGGCGACTAACTGTCTACAAACAGAAAAACATAAAAAAACACTCAGCAAAGTACTCAAAACTGCTTTGTAGTACTGGCTACATTAAGACCACATTTTATCATGATCGCACACACACACACACACAAAAACACACACACACGTATACACGGACTCAGAAGGTGAAAACAATACTAGCCCAGGCGGCTGCTGCTGTTTAAGAAAGAAAGAATGAAGGAAGACAGAGGCATGGATGCATTCTATTCCACTGAGCTGTAATTACAGTCCATTTACAAAGCTAACGTAACACCTGCATCAGACCGAAGGAGGCTTTCCAAAATTAAATACGCATTTCAGCTCACCAATTCTCATACTTCTTCGACTCAAAAACAAATTTGGTATTTTGCATCCAGAGTTTCAGATGATAGGCTGCGATACCGGTGCAGACTCGTGACCACATGATCGCTTCCATTTCATTTTCATCTCATATCGTAAGAGGATCTCAATTTCCTTAGCGCCGCTACTGCGTCAAATTTACATTTCCAATCAGAATATTCTGTCACACATGCTTGAGTCTCCGCGCTCTCCAAAGCAATACTCCATCAAGCTTAATGGAAGTGTTTACTCTTGACGGGATTCTGGGAATTCCTGCGTCTGACGGCCTCCACACGGCCTGGGCTTGATGGGCTTCCTGGCGTGGGGCCTAGCTTGCAGGATCAGCTGATGAATGGAACTTAAGACAGGCGTTGAGCAGGCCAGGGAGAGGATGTTCCACTCATGTCAACAATGGATGACTCATTCATAACTGATCCCTTTCAGGTACGAGAATGCTACGTGATCAAAGTATTCAGTCACACTTTAGATGAAGTGTTGCTCATTAAGGCTTTGTACAGCATGTATAATGCCTTCATAAATGAGACATAGTGTCTTCATAAATCATACATAAGCAAATGTCATGCTTTGTAAAGGGTGAAATAACACATCCTTATTAAGTATGTGATGCCAGCTGTGACAATGACAATGTCACTTGGCTGACAATGTCACCCTTTTATAGCATTTAGCCAATAGCTAAGTGACATTGTCAATTATATCATATCTGGCATCCCATACTGAAAAGGATGTATTATTTCACCCTTTACAAAGCATGACATTTGCTTTTGTATGATTTATGAAGACATTATGTCTCATTTATGAAGGCATTATACATGCTGTACAAAGCCTTAATGAGCAACACTTCATCTAAAGTGTGACCGAATATTCTTAGCGGCACATTCCCATACTTATCACCACAATCACAACTGAACTTTTAACTGAACGTGAAGGCCCTGTAGAATACAAATGTAGAATTTCAAAAAAGAAATCAAGCTAATCCTACTCTTCAAAGTGTTACTGTCATAAATGTACACACTCCATGCGGGGGCTCCTTTGCCTGAATGCGATTCCCATCAGAGTGCAGATCTTTAATTAATCGGACTGGAGAAAGACTCAATGCAAATATTTCAGCTCTGGTCCATTAGTGAGAAGACGGACTGAATTTCCACCCAATTCCGATTCGGGAGAAGGAACATGGTTCAAACTGTAGCCACAGGTTGAGACCACACACAGGCGCCAGTCAGGGAGGAGATTACACACCACCCTGTGTCCCCACGGGCCCCACCAGCCCAGCCAAATCTTCCAGGCATAACTGTCCCATCCCCGTGGTTGTGGCGATAACGCCAGCTTGACGTTTCCTGGGGGCTGAGCGGGGCAGCACATTGGCAC
The DNA here is from genome assembly GCA_029692085.1 of Gymnothorax javanicus. NCBI lineage: Eukaryota > Metazoa > Chordata > Actinopteri > Anguilliformes > Muraenidae > Gymnothorax > Gymnothorax javanicus. The sequence goes on along the minus strand of CM056207.1, from coordinate 13,925,950 downwards.
GTGGGGTTGATACCCTCCATGCAGACTTTCAGCAAGCAGCAGTAATTGAAGGCGGCTTTCCACACAGTGTGAATCAGCTCAAGGGAGAGCAGAGACCTCACAAATTAAGCTATTTCACACTGCATGTTTTGTTCCTTTTTTTTTTACCTGTATCAGGCCAGGTTTGACCTGCCTTATAATGGCTGGAGTATTTGATTGCTTTCATTATTTGCCGTTATACGGTGAAAATTGCAACGTTCATAAATAAAGGCGACTTGGCTCGCCTACTTTCTGAGATGCAGCTGTCCAGGTCAGGGCACCATACTCACGCGCTTCTGTTTGTGCGTTTGTAGGATAGCTTTTCAACTCGTCAGACATTCTGCAAATTGTAGCATCATTGTCATCGGGACATCAAACTGTGGATGTGAATAGGTACATATTTCTGCAATTTTGATCAATAGATATTTCTCACCAGAAATAGAAACAAGCCCAGCAGCAGTAACTCCGCGGGTTACTACTCATGTGAAGTAATGGCCTGTTAGAGGCTGTATCAAAATGCACTTCAAACTGTGAGTCAACGTGAACTCTCAACTGGCTCTCCAAAGAGGAGAGTCGCTCGAAGCATCAAAATACAGCTAAAATTGCGGTGGAGCTGAGCTTGGCCAGGATTCCAGTGGAGTAACAAGCAAGTGTGCTCAGCAGCACGAGGCATCCCCGACTGAGGGAGATACGCCGTCAACTGACTTAAGGATGGGGGGTCACAATAAAAAAGCGAAAGGAAAAAAAAACAATAAAACCAATCAAAATGCAAGTAATAAATAACAAAAGGAGATGGGTGCCATCCTTGGGGTCACCAAAGAAAAATTTGAGAGCTATTGGCCTGCGACTTTTGGAAGGGGGGGTGGGGTCACTGACTATGCGGGTGATCCAGGGGCTGCTAGCTCTCGTCACACTCGCACATAGTCAGCGTGGCCTAGATGAGCACACTTAATTACAACATAATTCAAAATTCTCAAAAAACCACTTGGGTTCAATCATTAAGGGAAAGTTTGTCTCAAAGATTTCACAAGATGATGAATGCTGATCCAGAATGAGCCAGCTAACAAACGTTACAATTTGTGAATCACTACTGTGCGAAGAGGCTTGAAATGTAGAGTATCAATGACAGAAGGAGCTTTTAACCCTTCTATTATGTTCAAATGAATAAACCATTTTTGGTTTGAGGTCAGTTTGATCCCCGTAATGTAAAACTATATGCGATGTTTGTAACCAAAAGTGTTGCCCAATCTCCTCTCAGTTCATTGATGCCTTTCTACTGACCATTGCAACAGCCAAGTAAATAAAACAGGACACCATCATCCTCCCCTCATACATCAAGCATTGATTTTACATGATTATAGCTAAATGAATGAGTCCAAATGGGAAATGAATGTGAAATTAATCTGAGCATGTCCTCAGCATAGGGCAACACCACAAAAACAAGATTAAAATTAGGGTTTTATATTATAGATCCTAAGGTCAAAATGACCCAAACAACACCAATGCTTACAACATGTGTACAGGACATGCTTTTTTGAGTTAATTTTATGATTTACCCGTAAAGTTAAGAAAACATCTAGCTGATTAATGTATGTTAACCATGTTTTCAGGAACGGTAAATCTTGAATCGGGCTAATCTGACCCCAAACATAATAGAAGTGTTAATACGCTTTTTTAGTGCACATTTAATCTTTTCTTAGATCAGCCATTGAATGAAGACCAGCAGCCATCATGCTGCTCCAAAAGATGTGTTTCTATCAGTGTACTGCTTTTGGTCCTCCTAACAATTTCAGTCCTCAGGTAAGAATATAATTTGTTGTTATTTCTCTGGTTGCCCTTACAGTCAAAGATCAGTGCATTGCACACCCCCATAGGTGCGAACAGAAAATCAAAAGTCTGCAGAACGGAAAAAGCTGTGAACTCCCTTCATGCCCCATGCAGTCGGATGCTACAGGCAGCTCCCTTGAACATCTTTTGGCTCTGAAGCAACTGCAGTGAAGAACCTGCATGATTTTCAAAGGAGCTGCTTGCAAAGCCTAGCCTTTCTTTTGACAAGATTTCAGAAGCTCAACCCTCAGATACAGATAGCAGCAAGCCAAAAAAAAAAAAACCTTCATTATTCTCAGACGGATACTGCTCCTATGACCTTAAACGGAGATAACTTCCAGAGACCCAGCTGAAAAAATAACATATTCATTTTTACATTTCTTGCCATGTGCCTTAAAGCGTAACAATGAGAACGCATATTTTGAAATTTCATTTACTTTTGTTATTTCAATTGATAGCTCTTCCACCTGAGACAAGGGTATTTATACAGGTACTTATTTTCAATGAGCTTATGAGAGTGCATATGACTGTACTATAATTGGCTTTCATGCCATCTGTGGCAATATAAATACCAACAAGAATCCGCTGGCTTTCAATTTCCATTAGCAACTACACATAAAATGTTCTGTCGCTCCTTTCATCTGAAACTGCGCTATCAACTGCTAACCAGGTTCATACAAATCAGATCTGTAAGCTCAGAGCTCAGTATTTGTGCATGCATGGGGTACGTGCCTTTCCATTGCAAATTAAATAACCTATTTTCAGAAGTATCAGCACAAACTTCCGAAGAAGCTCTTTAGTGCAAAAGCCCCATACAGTATATCCTGTTGTGGATTCGCATCGAGTCAGTTTAATGTACACACCCAGTTTAGAATGTCAATATGGATAGCAGATGTGGGATATTTCTGGGGTCAGTGCACCATAAGTTTGTTTAGGTCATAAATTTTATGTGGAAATAAATCCACATAAGAAGTTTATTCAATATAATTAATAAATAATTTTGTATATAAAATGATTTATTTATGTCCACAAAATGAAAGTTAACACCTTAAGAAAAACATGCAAATTTAATTGTGTGCACATCTTCAATTTGTGCATACATCTGAGCCAAGACATGTGGTGGTAGTTTTAGTATTGAAGTTGACCAAGCCTTTTTTGATAGGTTTTTATTGCACCTACTAGCGATTATCGCATAACTTGTGTAAGTGTTTAAATAAACACAAAAGAAGCACTCCCATTGATGGATCATGGAGGTGGTTACAATAGTCCTTGCACATATTGCACATAAAAATCAGGCCCTAAAAGTCAAACGCACTATATACTCACACTGTCTGACTGGCTGGGAGCTGCTAATCATTCATGAACTGCCTTGGATTAGCGAGCAAAACGGTGATAAGTGAGTAATGGGAGAAATTGTAGCCTGCAAACCATCTATTTCATGAATACAAAGGTTGACTGTATTGTGTTTTCTTCAGAAATTTGAAAACTGGGAGGAGGCCACAGATTCAAGACCCATGTGTGATCTCATTAATATAGTAGCTCTCGGTGCAAATGACCCAACTTTGAGAAACATGCGTCAAGTCGTGTTCTTTTATAATGTGCCCTGCCGTTTCATTAGCGGACCCTTCGGTCTTTGACATTAGATTCATTTATTCCGCCGGTGACTTAAATGCTTGTGTACCCTGCAGCTGAAGAGTTTGTGCAATTATCATTCTTGACCATTTGCCCTGCCTTAAAGTGAAAAAAAAAAAAAAAAAAAAAATCACGAATCAAGAGCTCCACTTAGGAAGCGGCAAGAGGTTTTCATAGAATTTCCCAATAACATCTCAACGCCTCTGAAAAAATTCCAGCCAGCAAAGCAACCAGTGTAACTGGCTTGATGTGTGAACCTTTCATTTTCTTTGTAATTCTTATACCTTCACACAATGGCATTTTTCAGCAATATGGATTCAACATGTCTGCATTTATATATTCCTCCCCAGGTCATACCTGTAATTTTGATTGTGATTAGTCTGCCCTGATAGAACCTGATGGTGTTAAACAAGTGATAATTTGTGATTTTCTTGGATCCATCCAATGCGGGTGCCGAGGTGGAGCATGCATCTAAAATCCTAAAAGGTTTGTTCAAATTATGTAACTCAGCATTACCACATCGGAAGAAATTATTGCTCGTCTCAAGGCAAGATCCTCTTCCTCCAAATGCACTACCAATGAACTACCTTCAGATAAATAAAAAGCACTGATGTGCTTAAATAGCTTCTTTTCAAATTGAACTCCGACATCTGAAAACCTGTGTGCAAACCTGCAAATAAGCACCAAGTCTACACCAAAAAAATAGCAGACACATACTGGATTAGTCAATCAAAAAGCATTTTTTTTTTTTGCCACTCTGAAATTCCAATATGCAGGCAAGGGAACTCGTATTGCAGCATTTTTATCTAAATACGTCTTGAAACTAGGATTAAACTAGGATTAAAATCCAAAACGAGAATATTTTTAAATTTCCATCCATCCATGTAGGGCCCCATATCTCCCGGCTGGCCTGGGAATGGCTTGGGGTCCCCCAGGTAGAGCTGGAGGAAGTGACTGAGGACGGGGGCGCCTGGGCCTCTTTCCTTTGTCTGTTACCCCTGCGACTCGGCCCCGGATCAGCAGAGGAAAAATTGATGGACGATTCGTTAAAATTTGAGAAAAAAGACGCCTTCCAGAAATTCAGAAGTAAATGCTGAAGTTATTCATATCCAATGGCAAACTGAAGCGAGATGCAACTGCTAAACTTTTCAGTTGGACTACCTGTAAGGTAGCTTGACTCTAAGTCTACTGTTTTGTCCAACAACCAGTCAATTAAAATCGACCAATAAATCTATCTATCTATCTATCTATCTATCTATCTATAAGGGCTGGGCAATATGACAATATTATATCGATGTCATGATATAAGATATCACCTGGGATTTTGGATATTGTAATATCGTGATATGACGTAAGTGTTGGCCTTTCAGGTTTTAAAGACAACATGTCAGTAGATGGATGCAGTATTCTGCACCATCATTTCTGTTGCCTGTCCCAGCTTGGTCATCATATCCACACTACAAATGACTGCACAGTAAAATATCTAAACAATGTGATTTTTGATAAACAGTCATTAGTACACAAAGTTACCCCAACAACATCGGCACAACATCAATATTGAGGTATTCAGTTTAAAATACTGAGATATTTGTTCAGATTTTGTTGTTATCATTCAGTCCTTCCTTCCTATTTATCTATCTATCTATCCATCAATCCATCCATCCATTGTCTACATCGAGAATTGGAAATCACACCGAAGCGTTTGGGTATTGCATCATGTGACTGAGTTGCGTAGCCCAAGTGAACGCCTCCTTGGTGTGCAGTTTATATTGAAATTTTAAATTTGTCATAAACTTTCATAAGCACCTTCGGAGCAAGTCTTCTGTTGCCCTAAGGGCCACTGACAGCTGCCTTTGCTGGCAACTCAAATGCTGCTCACAGCTTTAATTAATTAATGATATTATTCATGCAGTGTTTATATATCTATTTACTAATTTAATGTTGTCAGAAATTACCCTCATTAAGATAAAGGTTGAACAAAAAATAAAGATTTAATAACATATTTATATATTATTCCAAAAAAAAAAAAAAGTCTAAAAATGTGAAGAATTTGTCTTTCTTAAGTTACAACTCTCCCACTGTGCAATATAACAGCTTGGGTTGGTACTCTGACCTTCTGCTTTAACAAAATGATAGCTTTCAGTTTAACTACACGGTTAGAATGAATTGGAATACATGTCCAAAACAACTGGGTTAGCCGATCACGTAGCACTACAGGATATGGTCTCACTATAAAGGCACTCCATTTGGGAGAACTGTCTTCAAGCAGGTGAATTCAATTTCAAATATTTGGAAAATATGAAGTGAATGAAGCCAACAGACAATATCCAATTCCTACATTATAAAGCAGCTACAAGGAGTTTCTAACTGCACGAGTCATTCTCAATTTATTTCTGATGCCTTTCTAGGACCTACATGAGCAAAAGAGAGCATTAATGATGATTTCTCCAGTATATTAGTATATTACTTACTCTGAATGACTGTCCCCGGGTCTAATTCACGGGGAAATAAGACATAACAATTTACGGCAATCACACAGGAAGAGCCTAAATGTTTACATACATGAGCAGTATGTGAACCAGTTAAACGGCCAGATTTTTCCTAGGGTAATTTTAATTCTGACATTTTATGTTCTGGTGATAGCTGATACTGGGGCAGGAACAGCAAAGATAAAAACAAAATGATTATTCAAAATGGTTTTACATAAAACTAGGAATTTATTTATTGGCTAGAACAAAGCTAGCAAAAATGTCTGTGACATTAGCATAGCAACATTAGCTTTGACATCATGTTAATGATTTTTGGAGACTGCAGGAAGTACCGCCCCTTGTGTGTAAATAAGAGTCAACTTGCATTGCTATTGGTCGGCGGTGTGAACTCAAGTGTCAATCCTCTGCCAGCTTGTTCTCCCATAGAAATGAATGGGATCTTTGCACGAACAGTGCGGAAGATCTTCAAAGCGAAAAAATAAAAACGATCTCGCCGTCACACTCCCGTGAATAAAGCGAGGAGATATTTTGTTTCGCGTTCGGTGGAAATGCAGCTTTATGGATGTTACAGAAAATGTTGCATGGAAAACAGTAAGCTACTCTAATATGATCTTAGCAAGGCCACTGTTGTCGCAGAGTGATTTTTGAGCGATGGCGTGATAGATACCCAAGTTAAACACAGATGCAGAAACAGAAGAAAAATACAATTTAAGCTGCGACAAAATCCAACAAACTGTCAGGTTAAAATGAAAAAGAAAGAAAAAAAGAACATCCAATACTTCAGAGACCTCATTCTGAATGAAATGTTAATGGGAAAACAAATCCAAGCTTCAATTCATCATTCACCATTCATGATCTTGCTCAAGCGCTAACAAATTTCATCACCATCAGAGAGTCACAATATTATCGTGCTCATGAACAAACAGAAAAAAACATCAAAAGTCATGTTATTTCTGCGAAGGAGGGTCATCATTTAGAAAAGTATCATAGTAGGAATTTCCGCATCTTCAGAGAACCATCTGTTAAGGCTACATGTTGAGAGTCTCAACTAAATTACGCAGCATTAGCAAATAACATCACACACATTACGGAGACAGACCTAACAGGCATAAATGATTGCTCTTAATGAAATCAGTCAGACTTCTGACCTAAAGAACAAGGAGTTGCTGGGAATGCTCACAAGTGTATGAGATTACATGCTAATATAATTTATATAAAAGCTGTTGCACCATAATCACTTTGATGTGACCTCCAATTATTTTCTAGTTAGAGACCCTTGAATGATCCTGGTGTATAATCATCTTATCTGGATAAATTCAAAGATATGATTATTTTCGCAACAGAAACTGCAAAAGTTTTATTCAGTTTCCATCTGGTATCCGATCAAGAACAATTATGAGGAATAATTAAAAAAAAAAAAACTGAAAAACATCATTTATTAGAGTGGCACTACTTTTAAATGGGCCTCAATTGCTTTTTTGAATACAGGGTTGATTGAAGGGATGATACTTTGATTGTGTGAAATACAGAATGCATGGTTAATATTTGCATAAGAGGTTTCAGGCCACTGCCACATGTGCAGCATGTTTATTCTGGACAGCTAATTCTGACAGCCCTATTCCAAAATAAATGGCAACCCCGATGTTTTGCAGGCAATATTCCCTCAAGGATGAGTTTGGTAGCCTTGGATTCGTTCCAAAGCAGATTTTGAGAGAAGTTAGGAGTATGAATATTGGACACACATAGTGGAGTCGTGGCATGGATGATGGCATTCAAAGAAATCAACATAAGTCACCCAAAGCACAATGGTTTGATCAAGGTTATCTAGAGTTTAAGAGAAATGGCCGACACCGATTTGATGAGAACAGCTATTTAAATGTGTGAAATAACGCTTGGTAATTCAGTCTGGTGGTCGGGGGATATTTGAGCTAGAGGTTTTCGCTTGAGCTAAGCAGACTGTAAGATGCTCAAGGGCACTAGCAGGACCGGTTATGCCCCTGAAAAGACCTGCTGAAAAAATGATTGATGTTTTCCATTGGCTCAAGCGTACATAGCGCAGTTCAACACGACTCCTGCTATCAACTGGGGAGAATCAATGAGTTACCCAACTGGATGCGGTGCAGAAAAGCGAAAATTGCCGTGACATCACGATGATCTACGATGCCAACTCGCCATAACCCTGCGTTCATGGTGGCAGCCTTTTTCGAGTGCACAACACCAGTCCCCAGAACTGTCATCACTTACTGAGGTTACCAAGATTAGGAAATGTAAAATGTGAGAATTTTTAAATTCCTGAGAGAATGGTCAGGATTAAATCTACGTTTAGTGACAGTAACAAGGAGGCGATGGGGGATGCACTGCTCTTACCTGCTGCAGTCCACGTGCAGCAATAGCTGGGACGCGCTGATGGAGAGTGCAATCTTGTGCCACTGGCCATCAGCCAGCCGATAGGGGAAGGACTCAAAGCGGGGCTTACCCCTGTGGCGGTAGTGATACTGAATCTCTTCCCGGAGTCCGTTGCTCTCCAGTTCAAAGTAACTGCAGGACATAGAGGAGGAACAGAAGAAGGGAGAGAGGTCAGTTATGGCCTACAGATCACCCACAGTACAAGTGCGTGCTTGACAGCAGGGAATGGGTACCCAACCCAGGTTCAAGAGACTCACAGGGTGAGCTATTTCAGTAGCTTTGAAACTCCTCATTGAAGTCTAAATGGCTTAGTTTACCTTCCTTTCAAAATACAGCAATAGTTCCAATCATCCAAATCAAGCAGTCAGATCTAACACAAAAGCAGCATAATCTAATAAATTGCAGAAACACACAACAAAGTTATATACCATAGCTTTTGGTTAGTGGCTATCATCCAGCATGATGTATTGTGCCAGGACTGGTACAGCAAATTCTTAATTCATTGCATATTCTCCCCACCTGCATTAACTGCGGCAGTCACAGGTCTCTGTCGCCACACGTTTTGTATGATGGCCAGCTGAAGCGGGATACTCCCAGGCTGCCGCTAAGAACCAGCAAACCCCTGACTCTAGCCTGCCTGACAGCATTGCAAAATTATGTACCACAAGCCATAATGCTCAAACAAATAAAACCATCATAATATTACTTTATTGTTACATCCGTGCATAATCCAACCACCAGAATCTCATGCATCTCTACCGCCATGTAGCCTGAAGCATCGCCAGCCACATTCTGACTATGAACCAGTGAATAGCCTGTAATACTCCCTGACAATGATCAGTCAACCAATTGGCAGCAAGTGTACAACCGCACATACCCCCAAGATATGAACACGTTTCCCATCACAGATGGGATGTAGCACTCAAAGAACACATTTATATGGATTTATATGGCATAGTAGGATTTTCCTACTCACAATAGTTCACTCACAATAGTTATGTAGCTAGCCGAGAAACAGATTATAAATTTATAACTCAGCTAAGTTGTTACTTTTGGACAATATCAACCCACAGCATTTTTTTTCTCGTACCAGCTTGACAATGTAAATCACTAAATTTACCTAATAAGGACAGCTACCTCATGTAAGCAGCCCTCAGGTCCGCAGTTAGCTGGCAAGGTAACCCTAAGCTAGCTACAACACTGTAGCCAATTTAAGCAGGATTACACCTAAAGAGAATTCAGGCACTCTTTGTCCTTCCCCTACTGACCACATGCTTTTCATGCGGGGTCAAAAATAATCTAGCAAACAACCAAGGCTATCCTGAGCTCTCCATAAATAACAAAAATCTCCATAAAAGAAAGAAAGAAAAAACATATTAAAAACCCATTCAAAGGGTTAAACCATCCAAAAGGTTATCTGAGGTTTCATACAAATCTTCATGTAAATGTACCAAAACTTCATGCATCATGAGTTGAATTTTAGAGTGAAAGTCACAAAAGAAACATTTTGCAATATGTGCCCCTAAAATACATTTTCCAGCAATCCCACTCTTTCTGTCTGCTGGAGTGAAGACTTTCGCCAAAAAGCATGATGAGAATTCATGCTGTTCGAGACAGCAGGAAAGAGCCTTTAAGATGTTGTCCGGCAATCAATTCTTTCCAATTGATAGACTTCCAGAAAATCTTCCAGTCAAACTCCTGTATTTCCTCTTTCAGGTTTTCTTCAAAGCAACCGCACTTTTTTAGAAGAAACGAACCCCAAACAGAACAGTATTGCAATGCAAGGCAAGGGACCTCAAAGAAACTAGGAGCCTAAATTTAGGCTTACATGATGAAAAAGGCTGAACATGAAGGAAAAATTGCCATTTCAAAAAATAATTTAAAAGTTGAGACTTTGAAAGTGGGAGATTGCAGGTTTACCGGTGAGTGATCCAGTGGCATCTGATGGCCCGAATATCACGGGCATCCAGTAAAGGTCTTCGGCCTTGTCCCTTATGCACAGAGATTCTTCCAGTTTCTCTGAGTCTTTTGATGATGTTATGCACTGTCGATGATGAGACCTTCAAAGCCTTTGCAATTTGACGTTGAGGAACATTGTTTTTAAAGTATTCCACAATTTTCTGACGCAAGCCTTCGCAGGTTGGAGGGCCTCAGGCCATCTTTACTTCTGAGGTACTCAGCCTCTCTAAGACATCCCTTTTATAGCCAATCATGTTACACACCTGATGCCAGTTAACTTAATTACTTGCTAAATGTTCTTTCAGCTGATTCTTTTATATATTAATTGCTTTTTCAGCCCTTTTTTTGCCTGTGTCCCAACTTTTTTGAGACGTGTTGCAGCCAGAAAATTTGAAATAAGCTCATTTTGTGGATAAAAATGTAAAATGTCTCAGTTTCAACATTTGAAATGTTATCTATGTTCTATTGTAAATAACATATTGGCTCATGGGATCTGAAAGTCATTGCATTTGGATTTTATTCACAATTTACACTTCGTCCCAACTATTTCGAAATTGGGGTTGTAATATTTTTTTTGCACCGTAGAGGGTGAAATCCCCAAAATATTTACAACAGTATGTTGAGATATAGTGGGGTTAATCACTGGATCTGAATCCAAATGAACGCCTATTTTACATGCTGAAGGGAAATGTAAAGGCAAACAATACCCAAAACAAGCAGGACAGCATATGGGTGCAGAAAAAAGCCTGCTCGAGCACCAGGGAAGATACACTACAGGCCAAAAGTTTGGGGCCACCCTCAGATTTTTAAAAAGTCAAATCCAAACACAGTGTTCTGCATTTTATTTCAGTTTATTGTGATTTAAGGGGCCAAGACGGTTTCAATATGTCATACAGTCACGTTTCCAGTGAGGATTCATACTGAACAAGACATTTTTGTGAGACTTTGCTCAGTGTTAAGATTCATCGAAATAGCCACCCTTAGCCTTGATCACTGCGTCACAAATTCTTGGCATGCGATGCCACAGTTTCTTGAAGTATGCTGCTGGCAGTGATTCCCATGCAGATTTCAAGTGTTCAAACAACTGTTTTTCCTTGCTAGGGATGGAGCACCGGACCCGCCTATCAAGTTCATCCCATGCCAGTTCAATAGGAGAAAGGTCTGGAGACTGTGGCGGCCAAATCACGTTTCTTAAGACATTCTGCTCCTTTTTAGAATGAATGTACTTTGGGCAAAGCTTTGAAGAATGTTTGGGGTCATTGTCTTTTTTTAAAAAATCTGAGGGTGGCCCCAAACTTTTGGCCTGTAGTGTACCTAGAGTCTGGTGATGTCTGTCCATCACAGACTTCAAGAAGTAATTGCAAGCACGGAATGTGTAACCAAATATGACAAAATTTTAATACTTTGCATTATATAAAAAACACTCCAATATTTTTAATCCACAAAAAATAGTGAGGGGAGACAATATACAAAAGTTGTTGTTCTTTCTGAAGAGCTCATAAAATATTGATGGAAATACCCTCAAATTAAGGCTGAAAGTTGCATTTAAACCACATTGTATCCTTTCTTGATAAGAGTACAGATCCAAAATAATAAATGCATTGCTGTCTAAAGAATGAAGGTACTCACTATGTTGATTTTAACAGTTTTTTGCAAAGTGGCAAATCTCAACTACTCGTTGCTTGTTAAGTAACTCGGCTTTTCATGGGTGCCAATCATATCCAAGCATAATAGCATTACCTGTTCAAAAAGCTGTCCACCCATTTTTTTTTCCCTGAATCTCACACTGCCCCATCACTATGTTTTGGCATGTGTTGCACACATCAAATTCAAAATAAGCCTAAAAACAATAAAGGAGATAAAACTGATATTTTTGTCTTGCATTGTTTTTATTACAAGTTTAAACTGACACTCTGGGGTTAGGAGGCCCCCCTCACCAATGGGGCAAAGGCCTCCCCTTTTTTATATACAGTGCTGTGAAAAATTTGTTTTTTAGGAAATCAGGACAGGGCAATTACTTTTTCACAGCACTGCACAACTTCAGGTGGGCAGCAGTCTGCAGCTTTCATTGTCATATTCTGCGCTTTATAATCCGCCACATGTTTTCAATGGGAGACAGGTCTGGGCTGTAGGCAGGCCGGTCAAGTACCCACACTCAGTGACTTTAAAGCCAGGCTGTTGTAATATGCACACTCTGTGGCTCGCCTTACAGCTGCTGGGGAAACTAGCAAAAGTAGGTTTCCAAGCCAATATTGGCCAACACTCCCCTTCCTAACGCTCATAGGGTCTGAGTCTCCGACCAGTTGCCTGCCGAATTTCAATGTGTGAAGTCCTAAAATAGATCCATGATCTGAGGAAAAAAGTTGGGAATGAGCATCAAGCCCTATAAGGTGAACTTAGGGTTAGTCACTAAGCTGTGGCAGGGCTCGAAATAGCGGGTGCATAGGTGCACGTATGCACCCAGTTTTCGGCAGGTGCACCCAAAATTTAAAGTCGGATGCACCGCGTGCACCTAGTAAAAATCTGCCCCGAAATAAATCCTCTTTCTACAAATGCGCTCATCCTTACCTGGAATGATAAATTTTATTGGTAAGGGACGAGAATTAATGACAAAATCGATGGGACTACAAGACTGTGGGACACGTTTGGTCTGAGGCCGCGTATGTGTTAACACTGGCTGATCGCGTAATGTGTATTTCTCATCAAAGATTTTCCCTGATCCAGGAACAGGGAGTTTGTGGGACATCTGCCCTGTGCGGCACCAGGGGGCGGCGCCAGCACAGACCACGACCCGCACCAATGGGACTGCATCCTAACGAGAGAAATAAATGACGTTTTACAATGATTGGGTAGACACTTGAAATTATGCACGCGCATACTTGGGTAGACACTTGGGAAATTGTAATTGAGATTCATGTTTGAAGATCCATTCTTGTTGGTTGATGTATGCACTTGCTTGTTGGATGTAATGTAAGTGGCTGCTGGGTGATTAATAAAATCTTACAAAAAAAATTCTTCTAGATTTAATATATAATTAAGAGGGTCTTAATTATGGAGTTATGAAGAATGTAAAAATATAAAAACAGCTAAAAGCAGTACCGTTGCTGCTATTGAGGCCAGAGAGGTCCTATGATGGAGTAGTGGAAAATTACTTTAGTTTCTCGGCCAAGTCAAACAAAGTGAAATTAAATTATAGATTGAATATTATCTGTGATAAATAACAATAGTACACTCAGTTTTACCGATTTCTTCGTTTTTTTTTGTATTTTTTCCATTATTTTTCTTATATACTGCATGATTTTAATAAAATCTTATCCCACCAGTAACCCTAACCCGTTGCACCACTGCAAATTTACAGTAGTCCTATGGCATATCAAAAAATCTGAGTTTAAGAATATTTGTTTATTCATTTTGTACTGCTGCAAAGCAGCTTTTTTTTATTGAATTAAGCAAGTTTTAGACTGTGCTCCTAAACACGCACGAGCGCACCCATTTTCATAATCTGAGTGCACCATGTGCACCCAGTCAAAAAATCCTAATTCGAGCCCTGTGTGGTAGTCCCCACACTGTCAATAGGCCCACGTAGCATGGAGTAACAACTGGGAACACTAATAAATAGATCCCGCATTACAGTGCACAGTGTATTACTATTTCTACTTATTGTTTATGTACTGCAAAAGATGTACAGCAATTCCCAAATTAAATTAGTCATTGTGTATGATGTATCAAGTATGATGTGTCCAGAGGAAACCCGACAGTAAAATCAGGGACTCCCTGTTTAACACCAAGGCGTCAAATGATGAACCATGTCAATTCACTGACAATTTTTTTTTTTGCTTGGGGGTGGGGGGTGGGGGTGCATTTCCCTGGTGTGGTTCAAGGCATACATCGTTTAATTTTCATGGTCAAAGCAGCGGGAAGGTGTCACAATACAATGTGCCTCAAGAAACACACAAACCAACATCTATGTCATTGGCGAACTGAAACTGAGGCTACGGGCGAAATTTGAGCCATCCAACTGGCATGTGACAGACTGCCCTCACAGATGACTCCACAAATTACCATGGGCACTGGCTGACATTTTCCTTTGAAATGCAACTCCTTGCCACGTCTAGACCCTATGCAAGCCAGCAGGTTAATGGTGCATGCAGAGGTACTGCCATAATAATCTTTTTCAATCTCCCCAGCCTGAGCGTACTAGCAGCTCACCTCGCTTTGAATACGAAGCCAGCGGAAGAGCAATGCCACCCTTTATGCCATTATTTACAGCGTAATTAAAAACACATTCTTCCATTTGTCCCAGATGAGTTTTTCGGGAGCCGCTCTCAGGCACATTAACCCAGACTGATGGGAATGCTCTTCATGCAGCATTCAGGCCATTGATCGACTATGACTCACTCTTAATGGGAAGCAAGCCAAAACAATAGAGTCAATTTCTGACAGGAAGCCTGATAGAGAAACTAGTATGTTTATGCAGATGGTTCTCTATCATCAGACACTTAACTGATCTTAGTATTAAATTCCCAGTATTTAACTTACTAATTGCAGTGCTTAAAATATATCTGCAATGCAACAAATTCATCAAACTTAAAAAAATAATAAAATAATCATAATCAGGGGTTTTCCTGGGTGAAGTCCCTAAGATGGCCACCTGACAAGCCACAAACAAATTACTTGCTTAAAACAGCCCAAAATACTCTAAAAACAATCATTATCATCCAATATTGTTTTTCACCTCAGAACTAACATATTATGCTTTCATATCCATGCCAACGCTGCATTTTTTTAATGATCCCATGAACCTTTTATCTCACAATCTATCACTCATTTTCCATTAGAACATTTTTTAATTCACTCACTATACTGCCTATAGTGAAGACAATGTGCAATTATGTTATCTGACTATAATAGACTAATTTTATATCACATTTTCTAAAATAAATTGCTTGTTGGTTTTTTGGAACATTATACGATTTCCCAGAGTGACATCTGTTGTGTCATGGGTTGAAATTGACCCGTAAAAAGATTCATGTAAGGAAAAAGGAAAAAAGTCCTTTACAATGCTTTTTCATGAGACCAAACTTTATTTTGCTCAAAATAGCAGATAAGAATTGAACGCTAACATGAACAAGAGCCAGTTCCTTTCTTGCTCCCAGGCTGTCTGTGAGTGTGTGAATGTGTGTTCAAAATAACACACTCAAATTGAACATTGACAAGATGGTTTTTGTCTGTCTGGGTGTGTGTGTGTGTGTGTGTGTGTGTGTTGAAAACAATGGTCTCAAATTGAGCATTCATGAACAAAATTGTGTGTATGTGTGTGTGTGTGTGTGTGTGTGTGTGTATGGGGGGCATTTTATGCCAGCGAACTATACTAAAATGTGTGTACAGCGCCTATGCGATGACATCAAACCTCTAACGTGCGCGTGTAAATTCCATTCACTTCCAATGGACAGATGAGCGTCACGTAGGCGTCGCGCAGACGCTGCACACGCGTTGTTGCGCATACGCCTACGTGACAGGTGCATGACGGGTGAATTAAGCCTCAAATACGTGACATGAAGACCACGCGTGACTGTTAAGTACAATTCTACATGAGCATACAGGCACACGCTGTGTAGTGTTTGTGGAAATCATATAGCGAGGGGTCATTCGTGCCGTGCCACGCGCGAACGCAGCAGACGCCTGTGTGCACGCTCGTCTCAATGTATAAATAATTATTTACTTTATGATGACGAATTTTGAGTTTAACAGCTGCTTCGCTTCACAATTCAAGCAGTCCATGCACTACCAAGAGAGATCGATGACACAGTTTAGGCTATTTCAGTCTACACGCACATGTTAAGGCGTCTGAAGCGCTCGCTTTAGTACAATAGTGACATATGCGTTAACGTCAATAATGTGTGCACGCCTATAATGGGATGTTGAGGTATATCAGGGACTGTAGCATTGCTCAGGCGCGAAACTGAGGAAGAGGCTGTGCGCATTTATGCACGAGGTACACTGGATCATCAGGACCTGACAGTTATTCATTTTCTATGTTCTGCAGCATATCTACACAGATCAGCTGTTACACATAGTCTCAGGTTCATACGGGATTGTTTATAAGAAAGCATAACTTATAGATGAACCCCAAGCCCCATCAGAGCTGTCAGGATATTTTTATTTTTAAGTAGCTGAAATTATTTTAATTATCCCTTTCACCCTTGCAATCAATAAACATCAATTCGATATCATTCAAACCTTGAGAGAGAGAGAGAGAGAGAGAGAGAGAAAAGGGAATAATGACATAGGCTATATCAAAATGCTACCCATTAGAGCTCGCACTGATCAGTTCATCGCATCATTTTCTCCCTCAGACTGGTTCACCATCTCAGAGTCAGAGCTGAGCAGGGACAGGAATGGGTTGCGGCAAAGGCGAGGCGTGCAAGCATCATAAGCCATTGTCAATAACTTTCTGTTCCTGATATTATTTTATTTTTTAAATAAATAAAATAAAGTTGTCTGACTTTGAACCATAGTCTCTTCATTGGTGAAACATAGCTAAAGCTAAGATTTTGATGTAGCCTAAACAATAAGACCATATAACGGTGGGATCCTACTAAAGCGGCGAAAAGCATTCAGACGTCTCGCTCCGTTTCCAGCGATGCAGCCGAAAATCAGCTGTAGTCTGTTCCAGTGTTAAGTCAACGGGAGAGCGAGGTGTCTGAGTGCTTTCCTAGCCCTAGTGGGATTGAGCTGCATAGGTCATCTGTCGGGTTAACGTTGGCTCATGGTCGGCTGTCATTCTAATGCGGAGATCTCCCCCATGTCTTGCCGATTAGCTACCGATCTCCACAATAAATCTCACCGACGCACTTAGCTATGTCGGGCAAGCGCACGTTGCCCCGACGTCGGCAAGACCTAATTTGTTGTCAGGGTAGTAGCCTAATATCGTTCCATAAAACAGAAATAAAGCAACATCTTTACTTTCTCCTAACACAGATCTAGATACAACGTAATTACTACTTCGGCTGTGCAGATATTTGATATATTCTGAAAAAAAGCTAGTAGTCGGACACACCTCATCCCCTTTCTTCCGCTATCAAAACCTGACAAAAACATTTATTTTCCAGAGAGAAATGATTCAATGGAATGGCCTTAACATCAAGCTTTGGTATTTTTATCTGTCAAGGACACTTTCATGTTTTTGTGTTGGGAAATATTAAATAGCCTACATAGGCTAATTCAAAGAAAACCTCAGACGAAAAAAATTTACAACATTTGGGCAGTGGGTCTTCCGGTCTGCTCGCCGGAATTGTAAATTTAAAATTCATGAATAAAAACAAGAATAAACTCTCATTAAATATTGAGTCCTAATTTAGTTACTATCTCACCACCTGTTGCGACACTGTGTTGGTCTAGACTTAGTAGACACACGTGGGCTCGATAGTCTGTCTGTTATGTGTTGTCTGTGAAAAGAAAGACCAAGGAGACGAAGGCAAGTAGCCTACTTCCTGTAACCCAAACTCCTGTTTTTTATGAATGAAATGTTCAAAAAAAGGTATGTGAGTGGATGGGGGCAGCGGGGCGGAGGGATTTCCTTGGGAGCATGACCTCACTCGGGATTCCCCTGGTCGTCCCGTTGTTGTTTTGTTTTTTTATTCTTCACAACGACAGAGACACTATAGTGAAATAAGCGGTCATGATGCGCAAAACGTGAGATAGTGGCGTTATAAGATGTACGGGAATTATAAATTAATACATTAATTAAAATGAGAGGCTATAGGCTACGTCCCATGGAAAAAACACAGATAAATTAAAGAATCACTTGGCAAATGCAACCTCTTAGACTTCTCACCAATAGGCTAAATCACAGAATATTCACAGAAAAATAATAAAGACAAAAAGGTTGTTGTCCGCGTGAGGCCTGTTGAAAAAACGAAAACGTTACCAACCGACATAATCCGCAGCAAATGACAAAACGTTGTATTCATACAATATTGTGGGAGACATGATATTCCAGACATGATATATATATATATAAATTTTTTTTTGGTTAAAACGAAATATCAAACTGACAAAAGGTAGGCCTACATGGACCTGTTAGTAGCCTCTGGTCTGACTCTGAGATGGTGAACCAGTCTGAGGGAGAAAATGATGCGATGATGCGCCTGTGCAATGGTACAGTCCCTGATATACCTCAACATCCCGTTATAGGCGTTCACACGTTATAGGCACCGCATGTGTCACTGTTGTACTAAAGCCAACGCTTCAGACGCCTTAATGTGTGCACGTGTAGACTGAAATAGCCTAAACTGTGTCATCGGTCTCTCTTGGTAAGACACGGACTGCTTGAATTGTGAAGCGAAGCAGCTGTTACATTCAAAATTCACCATCATAAAGTAAATAATTATTTATACATTGAGATGAGCGTGCACACAGGCGTTCGCACGTGGCATGACACTTGTCACCCGTCACCCCTTCATTATTTGGTGTATTCGCAATACGCGTGCCTGTACGCACGCGTATTTATCAGTCTTTATGCAGGCGTAGGCGACGCAGTTAAGGCGTTTTAGTCTATAGTTTACTGGCATAGAATGCCCCCCATAGTGTGCGTGTATGCATGTATGCATGAGTGTGTGTGTGTGTGTGTGTGTGTATTCAGGATCATACTCAACATCATCCTCATCCTCAGACATATCCTCCTCTATTTCGGTTTGCTCTCGGTCATACATATCACTCTCATAACCAAAGACATGATCAGTAGCCTCATAGACCGTGAATCTCATGCTCCTGTTGAAACAGACTGATGCTGCTGCAAAATGAAACTGATCACAACTTAAACTAACCATATGTAAGGATAACCAGAAAACATCATACACACTGGGTCTCAGCATTGAGTTTGGGAATCACTTCCGCAAGCTGCAGTCACATATGAAAATAAACAGGCATTGTTTTTAGACTTACTGTGGCTAACATAATGGGCAGTACAGTGGGCCAAAATGGGTAGGAACAGCCAATATAAGGGCCTCCTCCACTCCACATTGAAAAACACAGGTGTGGGGGTCAACTCCAAGCTCTAGATCACATACCGAGCATCAATGGCTGTGGTTACACTTGCAATCTCAATGCGACTTTTGTCATCCAATGATGCCAGAAAACATTAACGGTCAGTCTGTACGTTCCAAGATCAGATCTGTCTCGCATCGGAATTCGATCAGGCAAACCACACGCCAAGGTGGCCTGGCTTGCATTGAGCTCCGAACTAAGTCATGAGTGGACAGCTCATGGGCACAATCAGCAAAATTCACCAAACTTAGGTCTCATGTCACCCTCCCACAACATGGTAATTCCACTCTCAAGTTTGTAAAACAAAAAAAAAGAGATTCAAAATGGAGAAACTGAGGCTGGAGCATAGCTAAGACCTACCGTCTTATGGCATTGTGGTCGGACGCCACAATGCAAGCGAAACTTGACAGCAGTTACAGAAATAAAGCAATACTTGAGAAAATCACTGACATTCCAGCACTGAGGAAAACAATAGCAGCCTTAACCCTTTGAGCGCCGTAGGCACCTATAGTTGCCCAATGATGTAAGATATCAAAACCAAATGCTGTTGAAAACCTATCATGCGGCAACTTGTTTAAAAGAGCTCCTGCAGGGGAGCTCTTTTAAACAAGTGGACACATGATAGGTTTTCAACAGCTCAGGATAATTACATTCTTAATTCCTTGAAAATTTTTTCGGCGCTCAAAGGGTTAATCACTGCAGTCTCTGCTGCTCCCCACTTAACAAAGTGCGTCTCAGAGACCCTGCCACCTTAAAAAAATGAACAAAATATCACTCTTAATGGGAAGCAAGCCAAAACAATAGAGTCAATTTCTGACAGGAAGCCTGATAGAGAAACTAGTATGTTTATGCAGATGGTTCTCTATCATCAGACACTTAACTGATCTTAGTATTAAATTCCCAGTATTTAACTTACTAATTGCAGTGCTTAAAATATATCTGCAATGCAACAAATTCATCAAACTTAAAAAAATAATAAAATAATCATAATCAGGGGTTTTCCTGGGTGAAGTCCCTAAGATGGCCACCTGACAAGCCACAAACAAATTACTTGCTTAAAACAGCCCAAAATACTCTAAAAACAATCATTATCATCCAATATTGTTTTTCACCTCAGAACTAACATATTATGCTTTCATATCCATGCCAACGCTGCATTTTTTTAATGATCCCATGAACCTTTTATCTCACAATCTATCACTCATTTTCCATTAGAACATTTTTTAATTCACTCACTATACTGCCTATAGTGAAGACAATGTGCAATTATGTTATCTGACTATAATAGACTAATTTTATATCACATTTTCTAAAATAAATTGCTTGTTGGTTTTTTGGAACATTATACGATTTCCCAGAGTGACATCTGTTGTGTCATGGGTCGAAATTGACCCGTAAAAAGATTCATGTAAGGAAAAAGGAAAAAAGTCCTTTACAATGCTTTTTCATGAGACCAAACTTTATTTTGCTCAAAATAGCAGATAAGAATTGAACGCTAACATGAACAAGAGCCAGTTCCTTTCTTGCTCCCAGGCTGTCTGTGAGTGTGTGAATGTGTGTTCAAAATAACACACTCAAATTGAACATTGACAAGATGGTTTTTGTCTGTCTGGGTGTGTGTGTGTGTGTGTGTGTGTGTGTGTTGAAAACAATGGTCTCAAATTGAGCATTCATGAACAAAATTGTGTGTATGTGTGTGTGTGTGTGTGTGTGTGTATGGGGGGCATTTTATGCCAGCGAACTATACTAAAATGTGTGTACAGCGCCTATGCGATGACATCAAACCTCTAACGTGCGCGTGTAAATTCCATTCACTTCCAATGGACAGATGAGCGTCACGTAGGCGTCGCGCAGACGCTGCACACGCGTTGTTGCGCATACGCCTACGTGACAGGTGCATGACGGGTGAATTAAGCCTCAAATACGTGACATGAAGACCACGCGTGACTGTTAAGTACAATTCTACATGAGCATACAGGCACACGCTGTGTAGTGTTTGTGGAAATCATATAGCGAGGGGTCATTCGTGCCGTGCCACGCGCGAACGCAGCGGACGCCTGTGTGCACGCTCGTCTCAATGTATAAATAATTATTTACTTTATGATGACGAATTTTGAGTTTAACAGCTGCTTCGCTTCACAATTCAAGCAGTCCATGCATTACCAAGAGAGATCGATGACACAGTTTAGGCTATTTCAGTCTACACGTGCACATGTTAAGGCGTCTGAAGCCCGCTTTAGTACAAATAGTGACATATGCGTTAACGCCAATAATGTGTGCACGCCTATAATGGGATGTTGAGGTATATCAGGGACTGTAGCATTGCTCAGGCGCGAAACTGAGGAAGAGGCTGTGCGCATTTATGCACGAGGTACACTGGATCATCAGGACCTGACAGTTATTCATTTTCTATGTTCTGCAGCATATCTACACAGATCAGCTGTTACACATAGTCTCAGGTTCATACGGGATTGTTTATAAGAAAGCATAACTTATAGATGAACCCCAAGCCCCATCAGAGCTGTCAGGATATTTTTATTTTTAAGTAGCTGAAATTATTTTAATTATCCCTTTCACCCTTGCAATCAATAAACATCAATTCGATATCATTCAAACCTTGAGAGAGAGAGAGAGAGAGAGAGAGACAAAAGGGAATAATGACATAGGCTATATCAAAATGCTACCCATTAGAGCTCGCACTGATCAGTTCATCGCATCATTTTCTCCCTCAGACTGGTTCACCATCTCAGAGTCAGAGCTGAGCAGGGACAGGAATGGGTTGCGGCAAAGGCGAGGCGTGCAAGCATCATAAGCCATTGTCAATAACTTTCTGTTCCTGATATTATTTTATTTTTTAAATAAATAAAATAAAGTTGTCTGACTTTGAACCATAGTCTCTTCATTGGTGAAACATAGCTAAAGCTAAGATTTTGATGTAGCCTAAACAATAAGACCATATAACGGTGGGATCCTACTAAAGCGGGCGAAAAAGCATTCAGACGCCTCGCCTCCGTTTTCCAGCGATGCAGCCAAAAAATCAGCTGTAGTCTGTTCCAGTGTTAAGTCAACGGGAGAGCGAGGTGTCTGAGTGCTTTCCTAGCCCTAGTGGGATTGAGCTGCATAGGTCATCTGTCGGGTTAACGTTGGCTCATGGTCGGCTGTCATTCTAATGCGGAGATCTCCCCCATGTCTTGCCGATTAGCTACCGATCTCCACAATAAATCTCACTGACGCACTTAGCTATGTCGGGCAAGCGACGCGTTCCGACGCCGGCAAGACCTAATTTGTTGTCAGGGTAGTAGCCTAATATCGTTCCATAAAACAGAAATAAAGCAACATCTTTACTTTCTCCTAACACAGATCTAGATACAACGTAATTACTTTCGGCTGTGCAGATATTTGATATATTCTGAAAAAAATAGCTAGTAGTCGGACACACCTCATCCCCTTTCTTCCGCTATCAAAACCTGACAAAAACATTTATTTTCCAGAGAGAAATGATTCAATGGAATGGCCTTAACATCAAGCTTTGGTATTTTTATCTGTCAAGGACACTTTCATGTTTTTGTGTTGGGAAATATTAAATAGCCTACATAGGCTAATTCAAAGAAAACCTCAGACGAAAAAAATTTACAACATTTGGGCAGTGGGTCTTCCGGTCTGCTCGCCGGAATTGTAAATTTAAAATTCATGAATAAAAACAAGAATAAACTCTCATTAAATATTGAGTCCTAATTTAGTTACTATCTCACCACCTGTTGCGACACTGTGTTGGTCTAGACTTAGTAGACACACGTGGGCTCGATAGTCTGTCTGTTATGTGTTGTCTGTGAAAAGAAAGACCAAGGAGACGAAGGCAAGTAGCCTACTTCCTGTAACCCAAACTCCTGTTTTTTATGAATGAAATGTTAAAAAAAAAATGTGAGTGGATGGGGGCAGCGGGGCGGAGGGATTTCCTTGGGAGCATGACCTCACTCGGGATTCCCTGGTCGTCCCGTTGTTGTTTTGTTTTTTTTATTCTTCACAACGACAGAGACACTATAGTGAAATAAGCGGTCATCATGATGCAAAACGTGAGATAGTGGCGTTATAAGATGTACGGGAATTATAAATTAATACATTAATTAAAATGAGAGGCTATAGGCTACGTCCCATGGAAAAAACACAGATAAATTAAAGAATCACTTGGCAAATGCAACCTCTTAGACTTCTCACCAATAGGCTAAATCACAGAATATTCACAGAAAAATAATAAAGACAAAAAGGTTGTTGTCCGCGTGAGGCCTGTTGAAAAAACGAAAACGTTACCAACCGACATAATCCGCAGCAAATGACAAAACGTTGTATTCATACAATATTGTGGAGACATGATATTCCAGACATGATATATATATATATAAATTTTTTTTTGGTTAAAACGAAATATCAAACTGACAAAAGGTAGGCCTACATGGACCTGTTAGTAGCCTCTGGTCTGACTCTGAGATGGTGAACCAGTCTGAGGGAGAAAATGATGCGATGATGCGCCTGTGCAATGGTACAGTCCCTGATATACCTCAACATCCCGTTATAGGCGTTCACACGTTATAGGCACCGCATGTGTCACTGTTGTACTAAAGCCAACGCTTCAGACGCCTTAATGTGTGCACGTGTAGACTGAAATAGCCTAAACTGTGTCATCGGTCTCTCTTGGTAAGACACGGACTGCTTGAATTGTGAAGCGAAGCAGCTGTTACATTCAAAATTCACCATCATAAAGTAAATAATTATTTATACATTGAGATGAGCGTGCACACAGGCGTTCGCACGTGGCATGACACTTGTCACCCGTCACCCCTTCATTATTTGGTGTATTCGCAATACGCTGCGCCTGTACGCACGCCAGATATTTATCAGTCTTTATGCAGGCGTAGGCGACGCAGTTAAGGCGTTTTAGTCTATAGTTTACTGGCATAGAATGCCCCCCATAGTGTGCGTGTATGCATGTATGCATGAGTGTGTGTGTGTGTGTGTGTGTATTCAGGATCATACTCAACATCATCCTCATCCTCAGACATATCCTCCTCTATTTCGGTTTGCTCTCGGTCATACATATCACTCTCATAACCAAAGACATGATCAGTAGCCTCATAGACCGTGAATCTCATGCTCCTGTTGAAACAGACTGATGCTGCTGCAAAATGAAACTGATCACAACTTAAACTAACCATATGTAAGGATAACCAGAAAACATCATACACACTGGGTCTCAGCATTGAGTTTGGGAATCACTTCCGCAAGCTGCAGTCACATATGAAAATAAACAGGCATTGTTTTTAGACTTACTGTGGCTAACATAATGGGCAGTACAGTGGGCCAAAATGGGTAGGAACAGCCAATATAAGGGCCTCCTCCACTCCACATTGAAAAACACAGGTGTGGGGGTCAACTCCAAGCTCTAGATCACATACCGAGCATCAATGGCTGTGGTTACACTTGCAATCTCACGCGACTTTTGTCATCCAATGATGCCAGAAAACATTAACGGTCAGTCTGTACGTTCCAAGATCAGATCTGTCTCGCATCGAATTCGATCAGGCAAACCACACGCCAAGGTGGCCTGGCTTGCATTGAGCTCCGAACTAAGTCATGAGGGACAGCTCATGGGCACAATCAGCAAAATTCACCAAACTTAGGTCTCATGTCACCCTCCCACAACATGGTAATTCCACTCTCAAGTTTGTAAAACAAAAAAAAGAGATTCAAAATGGAGAAACTGAGGCTGAGCATAGCTAAGACCTACCGTTTTATGGCATTGTGGTCGGACGCCACAATGCAAGCGAAACTTGACAGCAGTTACAGAAATAAAGCAATACTTGAGAAAATCACTGACATTCCAGCACTGAGGAAAACAATAGCAGCCTTAACCCTTTGAGCGCCGTGAGGCACCTATAGTTGCCCAATGATGTAAGATATCAAAACCAAATGCTGTTGAAAACCTATCATGCGGCAACTTGTTTAAAAGAGCTCCTGCAGGGGAGCTCTTTAAACAAGTGGACACATGATAGGTTTTCAACAGCTCAGATAATTACATTCTTAATTCCTTGAAAATTTTTTTTTCGGCGCTCAAAGGGTTAATCACTGCAGTCTCTGCTGCTCCCCACTTCACAAAGTGCGTCTCAGAGACCCTGCCACCTTAAAAAAATGAACAAAATATCACTCTTAATGGGAAGCAAGCCAAAACAATAGAGTCAATTTCTGACAGGAAGCCTGATAGAGAAACTAGTATGTTTATGCAGATGGTTCTCTATCATCAGACACTTAACTGATCTTAGTATTAAATTCCCAGTATTTAACTTACTAATTGCAGTGCTTAAAATATATCTGCAATGCAACAAATTCATCAAACTTAAAAAAAATAATAAAATAATCATAATCAGGGTTTTCCTGGGTGAAGTCCCTAAGATGGCCACCTGACAAGCCACAAACAAATTACTTGCTTAAAACAGCCCAAAATACTCTAAAAACAATCATTATCATCCAATATTGTTTTTCACCTCAGAACTAACATATTATGCTTTCATATCCATGCCAACGCTGCATTTTTTTAATGATCCCATGAACCTTTTATCTCACAATCTATCACTCATTTTCCATTAGAACATTTTTTAATTCACTCACTATACTGCCTATAGTGAAGACAATGTGCAATTATGTTATCTGACTATAATAGACTAATTTTATATCACATTTTCTAAAAATAAATTGCTTGTTGGTTTTTTTTGAACATTATACGATTTCCCAGAGTGACATCTGTTGTGTCATGGGTTGAAATTGACCCAAAAAAGATTCATGTAAGGAAAAAGGAAAAAAGTCCTTTACAATGCTTTTTCATGAGACCAAACTTTATTTTGCTCAAAATAGCAGATAAGAATTGAACGCTAACATGAACAAGAGCCAGTTCCTTTCTTGCTCCCAGGCTGTCTGTGAGTGTGTGAATGTGTGTTCAAAATAACACACTCAAATTGAACATTGACAAGATGGTTTTTGTCTGTCTGGGTGTGTGTGTGTGTGTGTGTGTGTGTGTTGAAAACAATGGTCTCAAATTGAGCATTCATGAACAAAATTGTGTGTATGTGTGTGTGTGTGTGTGTGTGTGTATGGGGGGCATTTTATGCCAGCGAACTATACTAAAATGTGTGTACAGCGCCTATGCGATGACATCAAACCTCTAACGTGCGCGTGTAAATTCCATTCACTTCCAATGGACAGATGAGCGTCACGTAGGCGTCGGCAGACGCTGCACCGCGCGTTGTTGCGCATACGCCTACGTGACAGGTGCATGACGGGTGAATTAAGCCTCAAATACGTGACATGAAGACCACGCGTGACTGTTAAGTACAATTCTACATGAGCATACAGGCACACGCTGTGTAGTGTTTGTGGAAATCATATAGCGAGGGGTCATTCGTGCCGTGCCACGCGCGAACGCAGCAGACGCCTGTGTGCACGCTCGTCTCAATGTATAAATAATTATTTACTTTATGATGACGAATTTTGAGTTTAACAGCTGCTTCGCTTCACAATTCAAGCAGTCCATGCATTACCAAGAGAGATCGATGACACAGTTTAGGCTATTTCAGTCTACACGTGCACATGTTAAGGCGTCTGAAGCGCTCGCTTTAGTACAATAGTGACATATGCGTTAACGTCAATAATGTGTGCACGCCTATAATGGGATGTTGAGGTATATCAGGGACTGTAGCATTGCTCAGGCGCGAAACTGAGGAAGAGGCTGTGCGCATTTATGCACGAGGTACACTGGATCATCAGGACCTGACAGTTATTCATTTTCTATGTTCTGCAGCATATCTACACAGATCAGCTGTTACACATAGTCTCAGGTTCATACGGGATTGTTTATAAGAAAGCATAACTTATAGATGAACCCCAAGCCCCATCAGAGCTGTCAGGATATTTTTATTTTTAAGTAGCTGAAATTATTTTAATTATCCCTTTCACCCTTGCAATCAATAAACATCAATTCGATATCATTCAAACCTTGAGAGAGAGAGAGAGAGAGAGAGACAAAAGGGAATAATGACATAGGCTATATCAAAATGTTACCCATTAGAGCTCGCACTGATCAGTTCATCGATCATTTTCTCCCTCAGACTGGTTCACCATCTCAGAGTCAGAGCTGAGCAGGGACAGGAATGGGTTGCGCAAAGGCGAGGCGTGCAAGCATCATAAGCCATTGTCAATAACTTTCTGTTCCTGATATTATTTTATTTTTTAAATAAATAAAATAAAGTTGTCTGACTTTGAACCATAGTCTCTTCATTGGTGAAACATAGCTAAAGCTAAGATTTTGATGTAGCCTAAACAATAAGACCATATAACGGTGGGATCCTATTAAAGCGGCGAAAAGCATTCAGACGCCTCCTCCGCTTTCAGCGATGCAGCCGAAAATCAGCTGTAGTCTGTTCCAGTGTTAAGTCAACGGGAGAGCGAGGTGTCTGAGTGCTTTCCTAGCCCTAGTGGGATTGAGCTGCATAGGTCATCTGTCGGGTTAACGTTGGCTCATGGTCGGCTGTCATTCTAATGCGGAGATCTCCCCCATGTCTTGCCGATTAGCTACCGATCTCCACAATAAATCTCACTGACGCACTTAGCTATGTCGGGCAAGCGCACGTTGCCCCGACGTCGGCAAGACCTAATTTGTTGTCAGGGTAGTAGCCTAATATCGTTCCATAAAACAGAAATAAAGCAACATCTTTACTTTCTCCTAACACAGATCTAGATACAACGTAATTACTACTTCGGCTGTGCAGATATTTGATATATTCTGAAAAAATAGCTAGTAGTCGGACACACCTCATCCCCTTTCTTCCGCTATCAAAACCTGACAAAAACATTTATTTTCCAGAGAGAAATGATTCAATGGAATGGCCTTAACATCAAGCTTTGGTATTTTTATCTGTCAAGGACACTTTCATGTTTTTGTGTTGGGAAATATTAAATAGCCTACATAGGCTAATTCAAAGAAAACCTCAGACGAAAAAAATTTACAACATTTGGGCAGTGGGTCTTCCGGTCTGCTCGCCGGAATTGTAAATTTAAAATTCATGAATAAAAACAAGAATAAACTCTCATTAAATATTGAGTCCTAATTTAGTTACTATCTCACCACCTGTTGCGACACTGTGTTGGTCTAGACTTAGTAGACACACGTGGGCTCGATAGTCTGTCTGTTATGTGTTGTCTGTGAAAAGAAAGACCAAGGAGACGAAGGCAAGTAGCCTACTTCCTGTAACCCAAACTCCTGTTTTTTTATGAATGAAATGTTAAAAAAAAAAGGTATGTGAGTGGATGGGGGCAGCGGGCGGAGGGATTTCCTTGGGAGCATGACCTCACTCGGGATTCCCCTGGTCGTCCCGTTGTTGTTTTGTTTTTTTATTCTTCACAACGACAGAGACACTATAGTGAAATAAGCGGTCATGATGCGCAAAACGTGAGATAGTGGCGTTATAAGATGTACGGGAATTATAAATTAATACATTAATTAAAATGAGAGGCTATAGGCTACGTCCCATGGAAAAAACACAGATAAATTAAAGAATCACTTGGCAAATGCAACCTCTTAGACTTCTCACCAATAGGCTAAATCACAGAATATTCACAGAAAAATAATAAAGACAAAAAGGTTGTTGTCCGCGTGAGGCCTGTTGAAAAAACGAAAACGTTACCAACCGACATAATCCGCAGCAAATGACAAAACGTTGTATTCATACAATATTGTGGAGACATGATATTCCAGACATGATATATATATATATAAATTTTTTTTTGGTTAAAACGAAATATCAAACTGACAAAAGGTAGGCCTACATGGACCTGTTAGTAGCCTCTGGTCTGACTCTGAGATGGTGAACCAGTCTGAGGGAGAAAATGATGCGATGATGCGCCTGTGCAATGGTACAGTCCCTGATATACCTCAACATCCCGTTATAGGCGTTCACACGTTATAGGCACCGCATGTGTCACTGTTGTACTAAAGCCAACGCTTCAGACGCCTTAATGTGTGCACGTGTAGACTGAAATAGCCTAAACTGTGTCATCGGTCTCTCTTGGTAAGACACGGACTGCTTGAATTGTGAAGCGAAGCAGCTGTTACATTCAAAATTCACCATCATAAAGTAAATAATTATTTATACATTGAGATGAGCGTGCACACAGGCGTTCGCACGTGGCATGACACTTGTCACCCGTCACCCCTTCATTATTTGGTGTATTCGCAATACGCGTGCCTGTACGCACGCGTATTTATCAGTCTTTATGCAGGCGAGGCGCATTTGTTAAGGCGTTTTAGTCTATAGTTTACTGGCATAGAATGCCCCCCCCAGTGTGCGTGTATGCATGTATGCATGAGTGTGTGTGTGTGTGTGTGTGTATTCAGGATCATACTCAACATCATCCTCATCCTCAGACATATCCTCCTCTATTTCGGTTTGCTCTCGGTCATACATATCACTCTCATAACCAAAGACATGATCAGTAGCCTCATAGACCGTGAATCTCATGCTCCTGTTGAAACAGACTGATGCTGCTGCAAAATGAAACTGATCACAACTTAAACTAACCATATGTAAGGATAACCAGAAAACATCATACACACTGGGTCTCAGCATTGAGTTTGGGAATCACTTCCGCAAGCTGCAGTCACATATGAAAATAAACAGGCATTGTTTTTAGACTTACTGTGGCTAACATAATGGGCAGTACAGTGGGCCAAAATGGGTAGGAACAGCCAATATAAGGGCCTCCTCCACTCCACATTGAAAAACACAGGTGTGGGGGTCAACTCCAAGCTCTAGATCACATACCGAGCATCAATGGCTGTGGTTACACTTGCAATCTCAATGCGACTTTTGTCATCCAATGATGCCAGAAAACATTAACGGTCAGTCTGTACGTTCCAAGATCAGATCTGTCTCGCATCGGAATTCGATCAGGCAAACCACACGCCAAGGTGGCCTGGCTTGCATTGAGCTCCGAACTAAGTCATGAGTGGACAGCTCATGGGCACAATCAGCAAAATTCACCAAACTTAGGTCTCATGTCACCCTCCCACAACATGGTAATTCCACTCTCAAGTTTGTAAAACAAAAAAAAAGAGATTCAAAATGGAGAAACTGAGGCTGGAGCATAGCTAAGACCTACCGTCTTATGGCATTGTGGTCGGACGCCACAATGCAAGCGAAACTTGACAGCAGTTACAGAAATAAAGCAATACTTGAGAAAATCACTGACATTCCAGCACTGAGGAAAACAATAGCAGCCTTAACCCTTTGAGCGCCGTGAGGCACCTATAGTTGCCCAATGATGTAAGATATCAAATTAATGTTGTTGAAAACCTATCATGCGGCAACTTGTTTAAAAGAGCTCCTGCAGGGGAGCTCTTTTAAACAAGTGGACACATGATAGGTTTTCAACAGCTCAGGATAATTACATTCTTAATTCCTTGAAAATTTTTTCGGCGCTCAAAGGGTTAATCACTGCAGTCTCTGCTGCTCCCCACTTAACAAAGTGCGTCTCAGAGACCCTGCCACCTTAAAAAAATGAACAAAATATTACACAAAGAAGGCTTTTCTTGCAATGTGAGCCATTTTGCATGCACGGACAGCATTAAATGCATCCACACTGGATTATATTGGGTCATTATAAAATCAGGCAGGCCAAATTGAAGTGGGAGGTTCGGAAAAAAATTAGAGGACACAACGAAGTTCGAATCAAATGCATCCGATCACAAAAGACGCTTTGAAAAGAAGCGTAACCACAGCCAAAGAGTCACACCAATTTGCCTGTTTAAGTTCCATATATTTGAACAAGACGTTACCAAAGAACCAGCAAAATTTTTGCATCCATGGAAGCATTTTTGTTCCACCCACTTGATTTGAATAAATGGGCATAATGTTTGAATATGTCTTTTTCGTCCGTACAGACAGGTGACAAATTAAAGGAAAAACCTGAATAAATTTGTGGACATAAGTAACAAATGCAGATGCTACCCCGCAATTTTCTGGTATGGTTTTAGTCCAATTCATCCTCCGAAAGAGAGATGGATCTCTTGAAATCAGTGCAGTTATCCTGTTAGATCCACATTATATACAATGAAAAATTCTTACCTTGATGGGAGTGGTGCACTCAATGGATGACAATGGCCCATGTCCAACAGGGCACAAAGGGTCACTGAAGTATGGAAATCATGTGAGTATGGAAATCATCCCAAGCATACGCCACTGCCTTCATAATCACCAGATCTCAAGCCAACTGGACTCATATCGTAGATTTTGGATCAACGTTTTAGACGCGCTCTCTGTTAACATCATCAAATGAGCGTACATGCGAAGTAAGAAAAGTAACCACCCGGTGAACTTTCACAGTATTAGGGCCCTTTCACACTAGAGCTGTTTGCTCCGCTTTAAACGGACCAGAGTTTGTTTCCTTAGATTGTCCACTTCGTTTGGGCAGGTGTGAAAGCTCATGCGAACTCTGGTCCGCCTGAAAACACAAGTCTCTCAGTTCACTTGCAAGTGAACCCTGGTGCTGCTCGCTTACAGTGGGAAATGCAATCGGACTATCCAGTGAACCAAAGAGAGGTCCTGGCTGCATATTTCTTTTCCTATGTTAGTTGAGCGTATATCCAAAAAGTGGGCGTGGCCTGCCTTATTTGGAATAAGGTGACCTATTTAATGTCCTGGATTGAAAAACACGTGACCTATGGACAGAAAACGTACGATCAACTCGTAGGTTAGGCTAGTGTAAGGGTTAGATTTTAATGAATTTAAGTCTAATATCAAGTGTTTCGGCAATATATACCTCAAATATTCCAACAGCATGAAGGAAAATCCAGAAATAGCAGTAGGTTGAGTTATAATTTCAGTGAGCAGCAATGAATAATTGTTGACAGTGTCCATTAAGTACATCATATAGACTTAGAGTAGGTATGATGAATTCTGAATGTCAATGACATTGACAATGCGGTTTTATAGTCTAGATCCCTGGTCCTCAAATCACACCCTACGAGGTCCGAGAACTGCTGGTTTTCCACCCTCCCTTTACCTGGGATTCAGGAGTTAACACAGTCTGACCAATCAGAGGCACTAACTATTCATTTACTTGCCTGGGATAACAGAAAACCTGGGCTGGATTTGGATTCGAGGTCCAGATTTGAGGATTCCTGGTCTAGATGTCTGTAACGTTTTTATCAGCATCATCATAGTATTAGTAAATGATTAAAAAGTCAGATATCTTAAGTTCTAGGAATATGCGCAGGCTATTATAATGTAATCATGTGACCTTAATTATGTACATGTACTTGCGACACAGGCACACATACACATGCATTCATCGGTAGATATGCCTAATATGTGACTATAGGCATACTCTAATATCTAGTGGCAGTGTATGTTAAGTATTTGATTGCTATATTACCTTATAGGCTATAAGATGAGGTTTGTTCCAGCTGTGACAGGTGCACTATATTTTATTATTATCACATATCATTATTTAGATATAGTGATCTCAGTGTTTTTCACAGATACGCTTCATAGCAGACGCCACTGCATGATCATCGTAGTGCAGTAGTTTTAGAGAATTTAGTTGTAAATGATGTCATGAACTATATTATATGCTTATAGGAATAACCGTGTTATGTTATCTGAGAGGTAGTTAAATCATGTATAGATGTAGTAGACAAGTAGGGAATGGGGTGCGAAGACGGGCATATATTCAGTGTTCTGGTGTGCTGTAATATATGTAACAATATCGCTATGTGATGACGCTATGACTCATAGCATCATCATGGTGGTGGTTCTCTATGTACTATCAATGTCAGCTATTCTCTAACCACCCCACTCACCACCTTTCTTCCGAGTACCTAGGCTACGTGGTGAAAACTTGTTTTCTCCCAAGTCATCACTAGGTGAATATTTTTAGCTCATATCTGAGAATATTTTCATCTAGTGGGCACTCGGGTAAAATATTTTACCCAGTGTCACTCAAGTGAAAATTTATTTTCACCATGCCCTATTCAAAGGAATGTTATCACGCATGATCATATGATATGAACACATTATTAAAGTATTTTATCTCATCAAACATATAATTTAGCAGTCTAGTTTCTTAGAAAAATGGACTTTATTGGCATCACTAGTTTCTTCCTGTGTTCACTAGGAATAACACATGAATATATACACGCAAATGCAACCATAATTCCAAAATATTTGGGACAAAGTGTAAATTGTGAGTAAAATCAAAACGCAATGACTTTCAAATCACACCAGCCAATATTTTATTCACAAAAGAACAGAGATAACATAGCAAATGTTGAAACTGAGAAATTTTACAATTTTATCCATAAAATGAGCTCATTTCAAATTTGATGGCTACTACAGGTCTCAAAAAAGTTGGGACAGGGGCCTGTTTACCATGGTGTACCATCCCCGCTTCTTTTTAACACAGAGTGGAGGCGTCTGGGAATTGAGGAGACAAGTTTCTTGAGTTTAGCCATTGATATTTGATCCCACTCGTTTAATACAGGCTTCCAGCTGCTGGAGAGTTTTGGGTCTTCTTTGACGGACTTTTTGTTTGATTATGCACCAAATATTCTCAATCGGTGAAAGATCAGGACTGCAGGCAGGCCAGTTCAGCACACGGACTCTTCTACTACGAAGCCATGCTGTTGTAATAGCTGCAGTATGTGGTTTAGCATTGTCCTGCTGAAATACACAAGGCCTTCCCTGGAATAGATGTCGTCTGGAGGGGAGCGTATGTTGCTCTAAAACCTTTATGTACACACCTTTCAGCATTCATGGTGCTTTTTAAAACATGCAAGAGTCCCACACCATATGCACTAATGCATCCCCATACCATCAGAGATGCTGGCTTTTGAACTGGACACTGATAACAGGAAGGGTGGTCTTTCTCCTCCTTAGCCCGGAGGACACAATGCCCATGATTTCCAACAAGAATGTCAAATTTGGACTCGGCTGACCACAAGACACTTTGCCACTTCGCTGCAGTCCATTTTAAATGAGTCTTGGCCCAGAGAACACGGCGGCGCTTCTGGATTATGCTCAACAATGGCTTCCTTTTTGCATGATAGAGTTTTAAGTGGCATCTGTGGATGGCACGGCAGACTGTGTTTACAGACAATGGTTTCTTGAAGTATTCCTGGGCCCATTTAGTAATGTCAATGACAGAATCATGCCGGTGAGTGATGCAGTGGCATCTGAGGGCTCGAAGATCACAGGCATCCAGTAAAGGTCTTCGGCCTTGTCCCTTATGCACAGAGATTTTTCAAGTTTCTATGAATCTTTTGATGATGTTATGCACTGTCGATGATGAGACCTTCAAAGCCTTTGCAATTTGACGTTGAGGAACATTGTTTTTAAAGTATTCCACAGTTTTCTTGCGCAAGCCTTCACAGGTTGGAGAGCCTCTGGCCATCTTTACTTTTGAGAGACTCAGCCTCTCTAAGACATATCTTTTATAGCGAATCATGTTACACACCTGATGCCAGTTACCTTACTTGCTAAATATTCTTTCAGCTGATTCTCTTATATATTAATTGGTTTTTCAGCCCTTTTTTGCCTGTGTCCCAACTTTTTTGAGACCTGTTGCAGCCAGAAAATTTGAAATAAGCTCATTGTGTGGATAAAAATGTAAAATGTCTCAGTTTCAACATTTGAAATGTTATCTATGTTCTATTGTAAATAACATAGTGGCTCATGTGATTTGAAAGTCATTGCATTTTGATTTTATTCACAATTTCCACTTCGTCCCAACTATTCGAATGCCTATAAAGCGCACAGTTATTTGCCCAGCAAAACTGTATATATACGTACAGCCGAACGCCTATAAAGCGCACAGTTATTTGCCCAGCAAAACTGTCCGCATCTTGTCAAAATTTAAGACAGAAAAGACATTAAACTTACTGCGTGAATCCATTATCTCTCTTGGCGTATATAGGTCAGCTTGGAACTCTCTAGTGTGGAGGTGCATTCCTCATTTTCCAAATAAGGCAGGCCACGCCCGCTTTTTTGGATATACGCTCAACTAACGTATGAAAAGAAATTACGGCTTCCTGGCCAATCAATGAGCCGGATTTTCTTCTTCCTCATGCTTTTTTCTTGCTGGTAAGTGCTCGTTTCGGGCAATACCTCCCTAAATGAGCAGCCGCTGTAACCGCATGATGTTCTCCAGGCGGTTTGGTCCGTATTTAAAAGTGCAGTGTGAAAGTGAACCAAACCAAATGAAGGTGTGGAATTTTTTGGCATTCTCTGCCCAATCAAACAGAGTCCCTGAAACTATTCTGTTGTGGAAGCACCCTTAGACTCTATGCCAAGGCTTGTCAGAACTGATCTGGCAGTTAATGGAAGCCCAACACCTTACTAGGATGCTTTATGTTTATTTTTCCATTAAATTGTCACCCATCTGTATGTGACTGCACCTTCAGACTGAGTTTAAGTTCTGGAAATTCAATTTCCTAACAAACTGAAATCTGCAATTGCATACATGCCAACTCTACTGCTTTTGGCGGTAGACTACCGCTTTCGGGGCATTTCATTCTGAAAAAAAAAAAAAAACGCCCCAAAAGCGGTAGAGTTGGCATGTATGCAATTGCAAGCACCATTTGAAACAGCTGTTTTTTTTTTTCTTAATTAGGACCCTTTCAAGCTCAAAGGGATTATTCAACTTCTTAAGTGACATTGTCCAAAATAGCAATAGCTGTATAAGATGTAGGATAAAAACTGTAATTTCTTGCAAATATTAATAAAAAAGATGGACATTTTAACCGACTAAATGAGAAAGATGGTGAATCCATACAATCTTAATTAAATTGGTGAACATGCACCTTTTTTTCCCTTTTACACAATGCAAGTTTGGCTCGTTATTTGCCTTGACTATCATTTGGCATCAAGTACCAAATGGCTGTTTCTTAGAGACCAGGCATCCACAGTTTCACCAATTAGAGGTTGAATGATTCCTTAATTTCATCAGATTATATTTCCCCCACTTTTCATGCAATAAAAAAGGTGCAATTAATTATAATATGAATATCTAGCTCTTTAGGCCATTCATAGTGATTTGTGACATAATTTAGCTCAAAAGAAGTAAATCGTACTTATAAACGTGAATACTGCGATAAATAATAACATCTTTTTTAAATTCCGCAAGAGCAGTTGCGATTGGAACAAAAAACTAGATAAAAGTGACGTTCCCCAAGACATTGAGTACCACGGCTGTAAGCCTCAGTGTCTTTGAGGATTTGAACAAAAAACTACTAAGACTATGGAAGGAAGAATTGAGGATTACTTTCTAAGCAAATCAATCACTTTGAGAAAGCACTGATGTATAAATCCCACTCAAAACAATCTTGCCCTATGTAATTTTAATTTGAGACCTTAACTAGCATTGGCTGCACAATGATCACTTAATTGATTTTTTTTCCACTCACTGATGAAGGCCTTACATAAGTCTTAAATGATGGCTACGCTTGAGCAATTATGAAGACCAGAGAAAAAATTATCAAACAAGGAAGGGGAGGGGTTTTTAAACAATCACTGAGTATAAAAATGAGCTGCGCAAGGCAGATTATGTGCTACTGGGATAATTGACTCACAATGGAAAAGCAAAGAGTACCTGTAGGGTGTGTAATGTTAGTGTGGTTTATCTGCCTCTATAGAGGAGGGGAAAATTCAGTCACTGCTAAATCTGTGGGTATTTCTTCCATGGAAAACCCATCAACTGATGCTACATCTAGTTCTCATGCTGAAAACCCCTTGTTGCAACCTGCTCATGGTGTTCAGCCACCAGTTTCAGCACCTGCAGGTTATCTGTTTGCAGGAGGCAAGCCATCAAATCTAGTGCCAGGAGCTGCTCCAGTTACAATGGGAGGGACACCATATCAAATTATGGCAGCAAGCTATGACACAGCAGACACACCAGTACATGAAATTCCCCATGCTGTACCAGCTCCAGTGGGAGGACCACTATACCAGGCCCCAGCTGCTCACCCCATGGCAACAAATGAAGGCTCCTTCCACATTTCTGCCACTACAGCAGGTGCAGTAGAACAACCTTCGTACCAAGCAGAGAATCCTACAGTGGCAGTAAGTGGACCATCTAACCACATGTCCGCAGCATCTCCAGTTGCAGTGAATCCGTCTGTATACCATGTACCAATGACCATGCCAGGAATGGTGAATGCATCATACCACTTGCCAGCCTTCCATCTGATTGCTGTGGATGAGCTTCAGTATCAAATGCCAGCAGCTCTACCAGTGGCAGTAGATGCATCTTTATACCAAATGCCAGTGACTATACCTGTAGTGCAGAATACAACACAACATATGCCAGCAGCTCATCTGGTTGTAGTAGAGGAGCCAACATACCTGGTCCCAGCACCTACTCCAGTGGCAGTGCAAGCCCCTGTGCCCCAGGTCCCAGCAGCTTCCCCAGTGGCAGTGCAAGCACCAGCAGCTACCCCTGTGGCAGTGCAAGCCCCTGTGTACCAGGTCCCAGCACCTGCCCCAGTGGCAGTGCAAGCACCCGTGTACCAGGTCCCAGCACCTGCGCCAGTGGCAGTGCAAGCGCCCGTGTACCAGGTCCCAGCACCTGCGCCAGTGGCAGTGCAAGCGCCCGTGTACCAGGTCCCAGCACCTGCGCCAGTGGCAGTGCAAGCGCCCGTGTACCAGGTCCCAGCACCTGCGCCAGTGGCAGTGCAAGCGCCCGTGTACCAGGTCCCAGCACCTGCGCCAGTGGCAGTGCAAGCGCCGTGGTACCAGGTCCCAGCACCTGCGCCAGTGGCAGTGCAAGCGCCCGTGTACCAGGTCCCAGCACCTGCGCCAGTGGCAGTGCAAGCGCCGGTACCAGGTCCCAGCACCTGCGCCAGTGGCAGTGCAAGCGCCCGTGTACCAGGTCCCAGCACCTGCGCCAGTGGCAGTGCAAGCGCCCGTGTACCAGGTCCCAGCACCTGCGCCAGTGGCAGTGCAAGCGCCCGTGGTACCAGGTCCCAGCACCTGCGCCAGTGGCAGTGCAAGCGCCGTGTACCAGGTCCCAGCACCCGCGCCAGTGGCAGTGCAAGCGCCCGTGTACCAGGTCCCAGCACCTGCGCCAGTGGCAGTGGACATGTCCCAGGTCCCAGCACCTGCGCCAGTGGCAGTGAGCAGCGCCATCATACCAGGTCCCAGCACCTGCGCCCCAGTGGCAGTGCAAGCCAGGTCCCAGCCCTGCGCCAGTACCAGGTCCCAGCACCTGCCCCAGTGGCTGAGGACATGTCCACATTCCAGATGCTACTGACTGTAGCAGTGAGCAATACATCATACCAGGTGCCAGCACCTACCCCAGTGGCAGTGCAAGCTCCCGTGTACCAGGTTCCAGCACCTACCCCAGTGGCAGTGCAAGCCCCCGTGTACCAGGTGCCAGCAGCTACCCCAGTGGCAGTGCAAGCCCCCGTGTACCAGGTCCCAGCAGCTACCCCAGTGGCAGTGCAAGCCCCCGTGTACCAGGTCCCAGCACCTACCCCAGTGGCAGTGCAAGCCCCCGTGTACCAGGTCCCAGCACCTACCCCAGTGGCAGTGCAAGCCCCCGTGTACCAGGTCCCAGCACCTACCCCAGTGGCAGTGCAAGCTCCCGTGTACCAGGCGCCAGTGAGTGTAGCAGTGAGCAACATGTCATACTACATGCCGGCAGCTACCACTGTTGCCATGGAGGAGCCTTCATACCGGGTACCACTCATGCTAGAAATGAGGAATGCATCGCACTACTATATGTCAACAGCTCATCTTGTTGAACCTTCATACCAGTTGCCAGCAGCTCCACCAGTGCTAGTGGATGAGCCCTTGTTCCAGATGCCAGCAAGTGTAGCAGTGAGCAACATGTCATACTACATGCCAGCAGCTACTCTGGTTGCAGTGGATGAGCCTCTGTACCAGGTGCCAGCTTCTGATAAATGGTAGTAGGCCCAGTATTGAAGTGCCCAGGGAAAAATTGCTTTTTTCCAAATAAATGGTTTAAGACCTATTAAATTTTTTGCTCTTTCTTTCCATTAAGAAAATGGATTCTTAAAGCACTCTTCACATTGTCTGGAGAAAATGCTTCAGTGCACTTAAATGGGGGGAAACTATGCACCACTGGGAAGTGAGTGGTCATTGGAGCAAGACATGATCTTGTGACTACCATCTAATGGCTTGTAATATGGGTTGCTGCACAGAATTGTAACAGATGTGATACATGAGCCCAGGTGGCCCCAGTTGGGTTTTTTCCTACAATTGGGATGTGATCAAGTGTACCATTACTTGATCAAAATACAAGTGCGCTAGAGGCAGACCCAAAGCAAATGGCCACCTTGGCTACATTTAACTTCAAACTAGCTACCATTTTTTTTACACCACTTCTGGAGGCTGAACAGATGGGTCATACTCTTGGCATTATCACAAATGCCTGTGCCATCAGGGATTTAAAAACCAATTGGGTTACTGG
Source organism: Gymnothorax javanicus (assembly GCA_029692085.1). NCBI lineage: Eukaryota > Metazoa > Chordata > Actinopteri > Anguilliformes > Muraenidae > Gymnothorax > Gymnothorax javanicus. Next base: position 13,886,042 of record CM056207.1, on the reverse strand, counting down.
TACTATTCATGAATTCTACTGAGCCTAGACTTGACTATAGCACTGCTTCCAGAGGCTTGTACTATGCACAACTGGTCCATCACTTCATGAGTGTCTTGCCCTGATGTGCCTATCACTCCAGGGTAAACCTGGGCTCATTAAGCCACGGGACCTTTTTCAATTGTATCTGTCCAATTTTTATGCTACCTTAAATGCTCTCGCCATAAAGTTCAGAGCTATTCAAGATTTTAATCATTATACAGTTCCTGACCCAATTCCAATAACTTCAATCTCTTCAGTTTGCCTAATTCTGGCTAAAAGAGTCCTCTTGAACCATAGTGACATCTTTCAAATGACCATGATATGCATCTTCTGCTTAAGGTTATGATGCCTGGAGTGAAAGAAATTGATTTGGTCACAATTTTTGGCAGGGCTCAAGTGTTTTACAACTTGGAAAATTTTAGTTGGCAATCTCCTGTACTAATGTTATGAAGGCTCAAAACTGCCAGGAAAAATGTGTTTAAAAAGCATAATTTCCCAATGTACTTTGAGGGCCTCTAACTCTGGAAATATTCATATGAAGGTGAATTTTAAACCATTAAATACACTAAAAATATCAGACAAAAAAGCAGATTCTGAGGGTCAGGGGGATGATTTTTTTTCTACAGTGGTTGGTTTTATATGTAATGACCCGGTATTCTATTTGCCCTGTGGAAATTCCAAAAGGGTCATCCAGATTGTTTTATTGTGTCAAGTCAAATACAAATGGATGCCATCGAGTTCAAATCCGCTTCATACAAAGATGCCAAAACACTTTTTACATTTCTTGCATGATAAGGTTACTTGACACTAGGAAAATTACAATTTTGTCATTGTCTGAAACAGGCTTTTGATAATCGTCTTTAGGTTAACCACTGGTAAAAAGCCTAAAATAATTAATTTGACATGGATCATTTTCATGATTAAATGCATGAGCCATCATTTCTGCATTTTTGAAGGAGGATGATTTCAAATTTAACGCTAGCAGTTTGGACTTTTTTGCAACTGCAGGTGGCAGTTTGCAACTTTTTTTGGCCGGGCAGTGTACAGTTGTGTTCGAAAAAATAGCACGTTCACAAATGTGAAAGAGCAAATATTTTTAAGAGCCTACAGTTCCATATTTTTAATGTAGCGGAAACATTACACAGTCAATTCCAAATCGAACATTAACAAATTTGATCAAGTCTTATTTTTATACAGGAAGAAAAGAGAAGGAATAAAAAAAAAAAATTAAAGTGTCAACAATTTTCAAACTCAAATACTAAATTTAACTGAAGATTTAACCTCACTATAAATTATTGATCTAATATACAGTTGCATAACCATTGTTTTTGAGTCAACCAACTTCTGGAACCTAGGATGAACAAACTATATTCCACAGTTAGTGTGAATTTTTGGGTTTTGTTTCAGAAACTGTATTTTTAATGTCACCCCACAAGTTTTCCATGGGGTTGAGGTCAAGGGAATTGAGCTGGCCACTCCATTACCTCAATCCTGTTTGTCTGGAACCAAGACGTTGCTCACTTACTCGTATGTTTGGGGTCGTTGTTTTGTTGAAACACCCATTTCAGAGGCATTTTCTCCTCGGCATATGTCAACATAATCTCTTCATGTATTTTGATGTATTTGAACTGATCCATTATCCCTGGTATATGATAAATACGCCCAACACCATAGTATGGAAAACATCCCCATACCATGATTTTTGCACCATCGTGCTTCACTGTCTTCACAGTATACTATGGCTTGAATTCAGTACCCAGGCGGGTCATCTGACAGACTGTTACTGTTACTGGTCCGTGTACTTTCAGGCAGTTCGTTTTTTTACTCTGAAACCAAAAACGAAAAAACAGAAATACCACTGTTATTTCATTTTTTTGTTACCGAACAGGAATGAAAAAACGGATAAACCATCGTTGTTTCATTATTTAACCTTAAAAGACGAATGAAAAACAGAAAACCATGATTGTTTTGTTTTCCCATTTTCTACCGAAAAACGGAGAATAGGTTCGTATTTCCTTTATCGTCGTTGGAATCAAAAACGAAAACTGCTAAAACCACTTTGATAAAAATGGTCCAGTTTTTGTTCATTCGTTTCTCATTTTTCTCTTGATTTCAACAGTGAAGAAGGGCAGAGAGTTGAAACAGAAGTGAAACTAAATTATATCAAAATAAGAGCGATGAGAATAGAATGGTCATTATGCAAGCACAGCATTTATTCCATGCAGGGTAATGGTGGAGGTTAAATGGGCTAAATAAATAAAATATATACACATATTTTTTCGTTTTATTCTTTTTATTTACACATTAAATATTTTATATTCGAAAAGTGTGGGATATGTCATTTCGCTGCGTAGCATGCAGAAGTAGTTTGTGTGGTCCTTCAAATCAAATTAACCCTCAGACTAAATTAAGCACTGAAATAATCAGGAACAACTGAATTAGGTTGGAGAACATAGGTGCTTCATTTGGTTGCATGATAAACTGTTATTTTTCGCGACGTCTTCTGACTGTAACAGCACTTCCAGGTAATTTTATATCATCTTTGATTTTTCTGCAGGTGATGCCGGGCTGAATCTTTGCCATTCTGACCATTCTTCGATCCATCTTAACAGTTGTTGCTCGCTTCCTTCCGCGTGTTTCAGGTTTTTGCTGCCATTGTAAAGCATTTGGGATCATTTTAACTGAGCAGCCTAAAATTTTCTGCCCTTCTTTACACGCTTTCCCCTCTCCAATCAACTTTTTAATCAAAGTACGTTGTTCCTCCGAACAATGGGCCTCCTGCAGCAACATTCTCTTAAATTTCTCTTATATTTTCTCTTATTTTTTTTGCTAAGAGAAATAATAAGAGAAATAAACTCCGGATGCACCAAACGCTCTTACCGTCCAAATCTGCTTTTACCCATGTGTGCTGAATGTTGAATCCCACTTGATCATAAATTGGAAGCGCGTGGCTGGTTGTTTAAAATTAGCATATATGACACCCACTGAACACCATATAAGGGCAAATGACATGCCGTGTGCAAAGAGCCGACTGCTCGCGGCAATTTAGGGCGCTTTCACACGAGTTAGGATTGTTCTGTTCCGTATCACGTACGATTGTCTCCCCTCCCCTCAACCCCCGCTGGTCAGCTTTCACACTAGTAATATCGTACCGTACCCGAGTACACTAGCATACATGTCAAAATTCCGATACAGCGCGTTGCAGTATGCACTTAGGTGGTTTTTAAATGGGGAAATATTTTAAAAGGAGGCGCCAATATATTTCGGGGGGTTTTATTATTGAGAAGGGGATTTAGAATATTAATATTGTGAATGCATATGCTGCGCATGCCCTAGCAACCCGGTGTGTCATCTGTAACATGGATTACCACGTATAGCACCATGAAAAATTAAGCTCGAAATTTTCTTGACTGAATGCTTGATGTTTTTACATTTCCGAATCTTTCTCTGGGTACCCAAACATCAGCCAAAAATGTACTGATTCACCCTTGCGTTTTTGGCCGATTATACTGTCCACTGCCTCAAACAATGAAAATGTATCTATCTCATAACTTCAGCTGCAAGACTTTCGCACCGCGTCCCGCACTTTGAAATATCGCAGCCGTATTTTCTTTAGTTTGTCACGCCACTGATCCATTATTCTGTGATAACCACGCGAATGTAACTACTCACGAATCATTCCATAAATCTCCGAGTTTTTGCTTGTAGTATCCAGTTGTGATTGTATGTTTTCGTCCGCCTACATTTTGAGTAAGCATTGAATTTCTTCGTTTAAATGGAGATATCTTTACGCCGCTGCATTTGTTAGAACAAGAGAGCCACAACACATAACAGTAATCTTCCGTGCTCAAGTATAGTTGCTTTCACATTTGGTTCGAGTAGCCATTCATCTGTGTCAGCAAACAGATCTGCGCGATCTCTAAAAACGTGTTCTCTGCGCAAGGCCTGGATGGCCAAAGCGTCCAACAGCAATAGGTAAGCCATTTAGAAGCAGAACGCACACAAGTATCCAAGGGGTTTTTATAGCTGAGTTCTAATTAGGATCAACTGGCCGAACCCCTTAGCCAAAGAATTAAATAATAAAAGCATTCTAATTTCTCAAAAACGTAAAACAATAAAAATTTGGTTATATGATGAATTTTTAATGTTTAGGTTTTAAAACTTGTGTTTCTGTGCATTGGACAGGCAATTTGTGGACAGAGATTGCAGTTTTCTGTTTTCTCTTATCTCGGTAAGAGTGCTCTCAACCACTCATAAAATTTTCTCTTACCTAAGAGAAGAGCAAAAATAAGAAAACATTGGTGCATCCCAGAAATCAATGGGTAAGAACGAAACAATAAAAAATCGGTGATAGGAGCAAAAATAAGAGAAAATTTGTTCTTATATCACTTCTTGCATGAGGCCCAGTGATTGGAATGGCCTATTTTACTCTGCAGTTCAGAGGGAAATATATTTTATAACAATGTGTGAAACGTTTGCTTCTCTTCGTCCTTAATAAAGGACAATTAATGACACCTGTTTCTTCACAGAAGTAATGAATTCTCTGATTCAACTCCACACTGCTATTATTGTGAAAACACCCCTTTCAATGAACAAGTCAATTTCTCAGAACAAGCAGTGTGCATGTCATGACCGTTGGGTCTGTTGTTTTTCTATTATACTACTACATCTACAAGTTAATTATTTGCCATGCAGAAATATCACTACCACCACTAACAGTGGCTCATGAGGTTATTGATGTTGCACTGCTATTATTTTTTTTTAACACAATTCTATGACATTGATACTTAACGTTGGTTATTGAAAAAAATTGTTTTGAACAAAAACAATATTTTGGCTTTACGTAGTGACGCCTGGAGTGGAAGTAAAATTGATTTGGCTGCAATTTTTGACGGGGCTCAAATGCATTTTTCATCTCTGAAAATTTCATTTGCCTATCTCCTGTACTAATAGCTTTATGAGGGGTCAAAACTGCTGGGAAAAAGAATGCGTATTAAAAAGTGTAACATTTCAATCCATCCCTATGTACTTTGAGGGCCTGTAACTCAGAAAATATTCATAACATGAAGGTGAAATTTTAAAATGAAACATCAAATACACTAAAGTTATCAAACAAACAAACAAACAAAAAGAAATCAGCTGATTCTGAGGGGGTCAGGTGGGATTTTTTTTTTCTACAGTGGTTGGTTTTGTGTGTAATGACCCAGTATTCTATTTGTCCTGAAGTGCAGTTTCTCGACATTTTCTCAGTAAAAATTTGCCATATACATTCTAAAAAGGTCATCCAGACTGTTTTATTGTGTTAAGTCAGGCCAATACACATGGATGCCATCGAGTTCAAGTCAGTTTCATACAAATGTTACCAAAACTCTACATTTTTCTAAATTTCTTGCAAGATAAAATTACTTGTATCTTACAAGAAAATTTGAATTTTGTCATTGTTTGTCTGGAACAGGCTTTTGATAATCGTCTTTAGATTAACCCTTGGCAGAAAGCCTAAGATAATTCTACGTGGATCATTTTCAGGATTATGTGCATGAGCCATCATTTCTGCATTTGTGAAGGAGGATAATTTCAGATTTAATTCTAGCAGTTTGGGCTTTTTCAGTTTCGCGAGTCAAAATATCCGCACAGCTCACATTGATAGTGTTCACATAAATTAGTCATTAGCAACGACTTTCAGCCAATAAAAGACATGTTGAACAACTTCACAGCATTTACCACTCTCCCAAGATAAATTTAAAATTTACTTAAATGTAGTTAATTGGCCATTTTTTTAAAAGTTCATCACCTGTAAAATTGGCAAGTTTAACACTATATTGCGATTAATCATTGCATTTCTTTCAAAAAAAAAAAAATTGCCCCTGCCTCAAAGTGGATGGGTACATAGGCATGAGTGTTATCCTTCCGCATGTCCTTCCCTCAGTCCGTCACACTAACTTTCTCGGTAATATTTTTCAATTTTTTTTTAATTTTTATTTATTTATTATTGCAAGATGAGACAAAAATATACACAGGAAAATACAAAGGCATGAATACAGATCATTTCACGAAATTGCATCAGGGAATGATCGATTGATGTTGATGAATGTTTCTAATATTAGTAACAACAACAACAACAATAATAATAATAATAATAATGAAAATGGTAAAACCAGGGGGAGTGCTGGCACATCTACTGGTAATAAAGCACAACCATCGCACTGTAAAGAAGCCCCAGAACGCGTCAGAAGGGTCATTCTGTCTTCATTAACCTGGTTATTGTTTCATTTTGTAGTTACTGACATGAACATTGGAACCTTAGAGCTGCAAGAATGATCAACATGTTTTGTGTATTGTTTTGCATACATTGGATATATGCATCTACAACCCCAATTCCGAAATAGTTGGGGCAAAGTGTAAATTGTGAATAAAATCAAAACGCAATGACTTTCAAATCACACCAGTCAGTATTTTATTCACAGTAGAACAGGGATAACATAGCAAATGTTGAAACTGAGAAATTTTACAATTTTATCCACAAAATGAGCTCAATTCAAATTTGATGGCTGCTACATTTCTCAAAAAAGTTGGGACAGGGGCCTGTTTACCATGGTGTAGCATCCCCTCTTCTTTTTAACACAGAGTGGAGGCGTCAGGGCATTAAGGAGACAAGTTTCTTGAGTTTAGCCATTGGAATTTGATCCCACTCTTGTTTAATACAGGCTTCCAGCTGCTGAGTTTTGGGTCTCCTTTGACAGACTTTTTGTTTAATTATGCACCAAATGTTCTCAATCGGTGAAAGATCAGGACTGCAGGCAGGCCAGTTCAGCACACGGACTCTTCTACTATGAAGCCATGCAGTTGTAATAGATGGAGTATGTGGTTTTGCATTGTCCTACTGAAATACACAAGCCCTTCCCTGGAATAGATGTTGTCTGGAGGGGAGCATATGTTGCTCTAAAACCTTTATATACCTTTCAGCATTCATGGTGTTTTTTAAAACATGCAAGTGTCCCACACCATATGCACTAATGCATCCCCATACATAGTTTGGTATTAATATATATATTTTTGTGTACCTCTGTTTATATCTTGATGTCAAAGCAGATCTCTCTGGGTCATACACCTCTTGAATGAGGGGCTGTTTGTATTTAAGATTGTATTTCTTTTTTTTTGGGGGGACATGTGAATGATATACACTGAGACTGTTTTCTTACTTGCTCTGATTGAATTGTACAAATTTTGTGTTATGTTGTCTGTGTTTTTATGTGGACCCCAGGAAGAATAGTCTTCACTATGGTGGCGACTAATGGGGATCCATTCACAATAAACAAATAAACAAATAAATACCATCAGAGATGCTGGCTTTTGAACTGAATGCTGATAATAGGAGGGGTGGTCTTTCTCCTCTTTAGCCCGGAGGACACAACGCCCATGATTTCCAACAAGAATGTTAAATTTGGACTTGTCTGACCACAGGACACTTTGCCACTTTGCTACAGTCCATTTTAAATGAGCCTTGGCCCAGAGAACATGCCAGCGCTTCTGGATCATGCTCAACAATGGCTTCCTTTTTGCATGATAGAGTTTTAGGTGGCATCTGTGGATGGCACGGCGGACTGTATTTACAGGCAGTGGTTTCTTGAAGTATTCCTGGGCCCATTTAGTAATGTCGATGACAGAATCATGCCGGTGAGTGATGCAGTGGCGTCTGAGGGCCCGGAGACCACGGGCATCCAGTAAAGGTCTTCGGCCTTGTCCCTTACGCACAGAGATTTTGCAAGTTTCTCTGAATCTTTTGATGATGTTATGTACTGTCGATGATGAGACCTTCAAAGCCTTTGCAATTTGACGTTGAGGAACATCCCTTTTACAGCCAATCATGTTACACACCTGATGCCAGTCAACTTACTTACTTGCTAAATGTTCTTTCAGCTGATTCTCTTATATATTAATTGCTTTTTCAGCCCTTTTTTGCCTGTGTCCCAACTTTTTTGAGACCTGTTGCAACCAGAAAATTTGAAATTGGCTCATTTTGTGGATAAAAATGTAAAATGTCTCAGTTTAAACATTTGAAATGTTATCTATGTTCTACTGTAAATAACATATTGGCTCATGTGATCTGAAAGTCATTGCATTTAGATTTTATTCACAATTTACACTTCGTCCCAACTATTTCGGAATTGGGTTGTAGATATATTTCCATTTATGATCCCCTACTGTAAAGGGTTTTTTATTTTTCCCCTGTCCTTTCTCCTTCTTTTCTAGTTTATTTATCTTTAGTCTTTTCTGATCTTAATTGATTATTCTGGGGGTGGCACAGTGGCGTATGCATGGTGGTAAGCAGAAGGTCGGAGGCTCGAACCCGGCCAGGAGCTCACTACTGCAGAGTCTGCATGCCCCCTTCATGCTCAGTCAAGTCCCTTCAGGGAACCCTGCCGCCCTCCTACTGCCCAAAGACATGCATGCTAGGCCATCCGGAGATTAAAAACCACTACCATGCCCAAGAGTGAGCGAATCATGCAAAAGCCTGGGCAGGCACCAACGAGCAAATGAGGCGGGCCTCCACCCCCCGCCCACAGTCGGCTGGAATAGGCCCCAGCCTCCTGCAACCCCAAAAGGAAGAAGAGTTTCTGACATTGGACGGATGGATGGATGGATGGATGGATGATTGGTCCAGCATTGGGTCACTGTCTGACCCTTATATAGGGTGCCTGGCCCATTGTAAGCCTTGTTCATTCAAAAAAGAAAAAAAAAACCATTCCCAGACCCGAAAAGAAGGTCTTTTTATCAAGGATCGGATCATGGAAGATGCAGCCTCAAGACTTTGAGTACTTGAGATCACAATGTAGGCCGAGTTGAAAGGTGAGTGTGGTGCCAGCAAGAGCGCCAGAAGTATGAGAGGTACGAAGAGTAGCTGATGTGATCCCTTTGCAAGATGGGCCCTATCCCAAACAGCTCCCTCGCCAGTAACACTCAATGAGCGTCACTCCACGTACGGTCTCCTCCTCTGCCATGGAGGGCACTCTTCACGAAGGGGAGGGTTTAAACATGCGTATGATCCTTGGGATACCCAGAACTGGCACCGTAGTAACAGATAAGCGCATTGAGCTGAATACTCCGTCTCTCCAGTTGACCTGCTTCGAGCAACAAATCAAAAGATCAAAAAGTTAGCATTGATGCAGAACTTGGTTTTGGTGGGTTCATAATCCACTCCCAATTGGCGCTAGCAGGATTGAGATAGACACTGAAATGGCTGTCCCTCCATGTGAACCTGCAAACAGAGGGGGAGTGGGTAAGGCAAAGGTTTAGTGGGAGATTTGGGATTAAGCCATGGTGCCGAGTTAATTCTTGGATTGTATTCTTGGTTGACACAAAAAAACAGAAGACACAGTGAGCCCCTGGACAGAGTTCTGGAACCACTGCCTCAGACTGAGGACATGTCTTTCATTTCCAAAAAATTCTCAGTCCACATGAGGGCATAAAAATACAACTAAGGTTTGGTCAGTAGCATGCCAAAACAACAGGCGGCAATGATATAATCTAATGTAACAACATTTCAGCCAATCACAAGCCTTAGAAACTTTCTATGAGGCACACACACTCTGATGTCACAATCCAACAACTCCATTGTCCCTAGGCACTTAAAAATAATGAGAATGGAGTTTTGAGAAATCTGCATCCTGGAAGGCGTTTTCCGATAGGTCCGTTTCCTGCGACCGAAAGCACATTTTATGTATGCACGAAGGGCCAAGATGCATACAGTATGCTGCATTTTCAAAAACACCCATGCAGATTTCAACAAGCCTTGAGTTTAACCCCAACAGATGATATGAGTCTCAAACTCTGGCAGTCCTGTTGGCCCATGGTTCTCAATGCCAGTCCTGGGGACCCCTTGAATCTACTGGCTTTTGTTCCTACCGCTCAATATTTTCAACAACTGCTATTTTTTCTTAATTAGGTCCTTTTCATGCACAAAAGAATTATTCACCCTTTTTAGCCACATTGTCCAAAAAAGCCATTGCTGTGTGGATGGGTTCGCCAACCACGTGACAATCGCAGTGCGTACACAGCTTCAACGCAGAAGGGATTGTTTTTGAAGCATTAAACATCATTTATTAACTTATTTTTATGGCCAAAAAGAACAGAAATTACTGCGCCCAGTGACTTGAACATCTGTAAACTCTCGCACATATGTACATTTGATTTCCCTGCAACTTTTCACAGCACACACAACCCACTATTTTCAACAAAAAACAACACATCAGTCTTTATTGTTCCAAAAAGTAATTTTTCACTAACATGAAGTTTGATAGTTGAATGCACTGAATGCAATGCTTTCCGCCAGGAAGCTGTGCGTGCAATCCTCTCTGTTTATAAACACAAAAACTCATCTATGGCATGTAGGATAAAAATGATGCTGTTTTGCAAACATCTGCAAAAATGTGCTAATTTTTTTATCAGACCAAATTAAAGAAATTGGTGAATACATAGGATCTTAATTCAGTTGTTTAAAGTGTAACTTTTTTCCTTTTGACATTCTGCAGGTTTGGCTTGTTATCACTGGCTTTGTCTTCTATTTTGCGTTACCTACCTACCAAACAGCAATATTCAGTGACCATGTGTGTTCAATTTCATCAATTAGAAGCCTCGTGATCCTTGTATTTCATCAGTTGCAATTTCCTCCTTTTTATGCAATATAAGCATTTTTCAATACTCTACAAAATTAATATGAAGCTCTTAAGGGTGTATACAGCTATGTTTGACATTAAGTGGCTTATAAGGAGTACTTCATAATTAAAAATATGAACAATGCAATTAAGAAAAACAACTTTTTTTAAAATTCTGCGATTGTGACTGGAACAGCTTATACTGGGGCTCCCAAAGACAGTTAAATGACCACAGCAGTAAGTCTCAGGGTCTCAAGGGTCTTGATGAAATACTAATTTCGGCCACAGAGAAGACGTGTGCATTTTTTTTTTTTTTTTTAGCAAATTAGTCACTTCAAAAAAACACTGATGCATAAATCACACCCAAAACAATCTTGCCTAATGTAATTCCGATTTGAGATCGCTGCTCTCAACTAGCATAGGCTGCACAATTATCACTTAATTAAAAAAGGACATTTTTTTTCACCCACAGATGGAGGCCTAACTCATTTAGATACTTGTATGAATCTTAAGTGACAGCAACACCTAAGCAATAATGAAGGCCAGAGAGAGATTTGTCAAACAAGGAATGGGGAGGGGTTTGCAGCAAGCACCAAGCATAAAATGAGCTGTGAAAGGTGGGCAATGTATACTTGGGTTTACTAACTGCAAATTTAATTCAGGATGGAGAAACAGATGGTGTCTCTAGGATGTGTTTTATTAGTGTGGTGTGGTTATTTTTATATAGCACAAAATTCAGTAGCTGCTAAATCTGTGGCTATTTCCTCTATTGGAGACTTGTCAAATAATGAAGCTGCTTTCAGCTCACACCCTGACAATTACTTGTTATCAGCCACTGATGTTCAGCCACTTGTTTTGGAACCTGCTGGTGATCAATTTGAGGGAGTGAAGTCTTCAAACCCAATGCCAGGGCCTGCCACTCCAATGAGTGGGACACTGTTTCAAATGCAATCAGCAAGTCCAATTGCTGGGGACAAGTCATCACATCAAATTCCCCAAGCTAGACCTGCACCAATGGGAAAACAACCATGCAAGTCTTTAGTTCCTGTGTACCAGCGCCCTGCAGCAGCCCCAGTAGTAGTGGCAGAGCCCGTGTACCAGGCCCCCGCAGCAGCCCCAGTGGTAGTGGCAGAGCCCGTGTACCAGGCCCCCGCAGCAGCCCCAGTGGTAGTGGCAGAGCCCGTGTACCAGGCCCCCGCAGCAGCCCCAGTGGTAGTGGCAGAGCCCGTGTACCAGGCCCCTGCAGCAGCCCCAGTGGTAGTGGCAGAGCCTGTGTACCAGGCCCCTGCAGCAGCCCCAGTGGTAGTGGCAGCGCCCATGTACCAGATTCCAGCAGCCGCAGTGGCAGAGCCCATGTACCAGGCCCCCGCAGCAGTGGCAGCGCCTGTGTACCAGATGCCAATGACCGCAGCAGTGGGCAACATGACCTACCAGATGCCGGCAACCTCTCCAGTAGATATGCCAGTGTACCAGGTGGTAGTGACTGTAGCAGTGAGCAACCGGTCACATGAAATGCCTGCAGCAGCCCCAGTGGCAGCGCCTGTGTACCAGGCTCCAGCAGCAGCCCCAGTGGCAGTGGCAGCACCCATGTACCAGGCCCTGGCAGCAGCCCCAGTGTACCAGATGCCAATGACTACAGCAGTGAGCAACATGTCCTACCAGATGCCAGCAGCATCCCCAGTGGCAGTCTCTGCACCTGTATACCAGATGCTGGCAGCAGACCCAGTGGCAGTGGCAGTGGCAGCGCCCGTGTACCAGGCCCCCGCAGCAGCCCCAGCTGTGCCCCAGTGGCAGTGGCAGTGGCAGAGGCCCTGTGTACCAGGTGCCCCCAGCAGTGAGCAACATGTCCTACCAGATGCCAGCAGCATCCCCAGTGGCAGTGGCAGCAGCCCCGCAGCAGCCCCCAGTGGCAGTGGCACCAGGCCAGGCCCCGCAGCAGCCCCAGTGGCAGTGGCAGCGCCCGTGTACCAGGCCCCCGCAGCAGCCCCAGTGGCAGTGGCAGCGCCTGTGTACCAGGCCCCCGGCAGCCCCAGTGGCAGGGCCCCAGGCCCCCGGCAGCCCCAGTGGCAGTGGCAGCGCCCGTGTACCAGGCCCCCGCAGCAGCCCCAGTGGCAGTGGCAGCGCCCGTGTACCAGGCCCCCGCAGCAGCCCCAGTGGCAGTGGCAGCGCCCGTGTACCAGGCCTCCGCAGCAGCCCCAGTGGCAGCGCCTGTGTACCAGATGCTGGCAGCAGCCCCAGTGGCAGTCTCTGCACCTGTGTACCAGATGCCAGCAGCAGCTCCAGTGGCAGTGTCAGCGCCTGTGTACCAGGCCCCAGCAGCTGCAGTGTCGGTGCCCGTGTACCAGATGCCACCTTCTGCTGACAAATGGTGGTAGGCCCAGTGCTCATTTCAATTTGAAATTGCTTGTTTCCAAATAAAGGGTTTAAAACTTCAACCTTGTGTTCAATATTTGGTTTGCCTTCAGAAATTTCTCAGCAATGTGTGCTGTCTGCAGAAAATGCTTGTTTCAAATGGTGGGTGGAAGATGCATCACTGAGAAGGGAGTGGTCACTGGAGTAAGACATGGTCCTGAGTGACTACAATTTAATGGGCTGTGTCATGATTCGACTCTGGTTACTGCACAGAATGTCAAACCAGACATGAAATGCACAAGCCACTGGTGGCCCCAATTGGGCTATTCCTGCAACTGTGGGATAGTCATTCAAGTGTTCCATAACTTGATCACAAGTGCACTTGACACAGACCTCAAAGGTAAATGATCAACTTGGCTATGTTTAACATCAAACTAGCTTTCATTTTTCCTCAACCCAAGACTGAGCAGCTGACATCACATGGCTGAGGGAAAATTCCAGAAAACAAACCTGGGTTTTTATGCTGCAGGTGCATTGGTTTGAGCTGCAATCTAACACGAAAGAATACCCAAAATGCATGTAGCTTTTCTGCGTTGTCACACCCAGCTTTTCAAGTTATTGGTGCAATTGCTGATGAAATGCACTGCTTGTTAAAGTTGGCCACCTTTAGCATCAATCACAAGTGTAGTTTTGACCATCTTGGTTATTTCTGACCAAAGGCTGGCTACACCAAACATGTAAGGGGTAACTGCGGTTGCACCAACAACTCCTACGTGTGTTGTGGAATACACAAACATTCCTGACTTGTCTCCAACTTTAGGAAGGTCAAATCTAAGTGGCAAATGGTCAACTTTAGGATGGCGTAACATATGCAAGCATAAGAAATATGATACACAATTTATAAACATATTTAATGTGGGGGAAGCCACTAGATGACTGCTTTTTTTTTTTTCGCCCAGTCTGGAGCTAGGTTTGGGGCATGTCCTGGGCATGCCTCAGAGGGGGCTGGAAAAGAGTATAAGGAGAAAAATTGAGAGAAGGTAGGAGAAATTGTGGAAGGATACATTTGACCAGACCTGTCACTCTTTTCAAGACCTGTGAAGCTTTTTGTGGATTTTAGCCTGTGTTGGAGCATTTTCCTGTCCCAGGACATCGCAACATAGCAGCCCATCTCAATTACCAAGGGACTTATCTTTTTTTTATTTCAATTTTGGTCAGTAGGGTAGAGTGTAGATTAGTTCTAAGTGTTTGTTTAATTAAATCTGTTGAATTTTAAGAATTTTGTCTGTCATCCTTTGCCGTCCGTGACGTCATAACAAATTGACGCCATAACAAATTGGGGCCATAACACATAGAATGAACGGAACTAAGACTGCTACATATAGAGCGCGCGCACAAAAGCAGAGAGGTGGTTTTTCTCTGAAGTATATCAGTTCAGTCTTGAAAGAACAGGTGCCAAACATCAGAGGGTATGTTAAATTCTTCTGTAAAAACATGACTGACATCAGTATAACTGATGTTTGGCGACATGCTGAATCGAGCTAAGGAAAGGACTACAAAATCGTCTCTTTTTAACCAATTAGGCAACCCTAAGCCTGTCCACGTTTACTTTGCTCAGTCAGCAACCAAACTAGATTTGCTTATTTACCAAGCTGAATGAGTAGACTGTCCAATTCATCAAAATAGCACATTTGATTGTCGCATTTTTAAATTTAAATAGCCATAGAACAGCACAGATTTGCAAGAACGCGATTAAACGATTTTTTGTGGGCTGTCATAAGGACATTTCGTGTGATTGTGATACCGTAATTTATATCCCAATATCACTTTTCATCTGTTGTAAAGAATGTTTTCCACCTTGTGTATTTTTTAGGTGCTTAAAATCCATGGCGATCTCAAAATAAATCTCTTTATTAGGTTGCCGGCTGTAGGCCTGTAACCTACTGTCATCACTTTGCGTCCAGCTGCGGCGTCGTCCATTTAAAGCCGCATCTCAAAAATGCTCTCACAAATTTTTTTTTTAAATTTGGGGATGCGATCAAATGGGTCATCAAGTTAATGCCCAAGCAAAAAATTTTTTGATTGAATCGTTCGGTTAGACTTGGCGGCCATTTTTATTTTTTATTTATTTATTTATTTTTAATATATAATAGTTTTTATTTTTTAAATTGTGTAAAAGACACATCACAATACAAAACACTGGACAAACAACATATAACAAACACAATAGACAAGATACCGCTAAGGTTACAGCTACAGATGCAAGTAGCTACAAAAATAAAGGAATATTAGAGATTTGGATAACATTCACAGGAGGGGGGGTCTTAAATACCAATGCTAATTTGAAATGTCTGCACATAAGTAAATATACAACTACAAGGATGGCCACAATAAAGCACAGCATTGGTCCATTTCCAAATTCATACAAGACCCAACAACCCAACAACCACACCTCAGTATCGGCAGATATCCACTTTAACTGATATTTAAGAATTGTTAATAAAGGCTACATAAGGAGTCCATATTTTATCATATATGTCCAGCTTTCCTTTCATTTTGTAGTACAAATAATCAAATGGAATGCAGCTTGACAATTCTGCCTTCCACTGAGATAGTGTTGGAGGGGCAGGGGCTTTCCAGTTGACAGCAATGCATTTTTTTGCAGCTATGAATGCAAGATTGCAGAATTTCTTTTGGTAACAGTCACCAAACTTGAAATTTCCAAAAGACAAAGACGAGGAGTAGGTTTACAATTAAGATCTAGACAAAGTGAAATAACAGAACATATTTCCTCCCAGTAGTGGGTGAGTTTATCACAGGAACACAGCATGGGCAAAAGTGACCCTTTTTGTCTTTTGCACCTCCAACACAATGCATGAATGTATGAATTTCTGAATGCATGGCATGCAGTTTTACTGGAGTATAATATGTTTAATGCAAAATCTTAAATTGTAAAAGCTTGTGCTTCCAATTGTATGAGCCAGAATGCACATTTGAACAGATTTTGCAACCACTCCTCCTCATCAATATTTTCCTCAAGGTCCTTTTCCCATTTATTCTTAGTAGAAGACATATCATCTGGAAAAGCCTTTATCAGACCTTGGTAAAGTCTAGACAGTAATTTGGCTGATTTCTCTGATTGTATTTATATATTCCCTATTAGAGAGGATTTTGGTTCCTCCAATTTTGTTGTATTGACTGAATTAAACTTCTTAATTGCAAAAAAAAACAACTGTGAGCTAGGTATATCACACTTTTCTTGAAGCTGCTTAAACGACAAAATTTCTCCATTATCAAACAAGTTTGTAATAGTTAAAATGCCTTTTTCTGCCCACTGTTTGAAGCCAATGTCACAAAATATAGAAGGTAGTGCAGGATTTTTCCATATTGGAGTGAATGGTGATAAAGGCTTATCCCAGTTAATGAACTTGTGTGCACAATTCCAAATTCTCAAAAAGTGAAGTATAATTGGGTTGCTGGTTATTTTCCTGAGGTTATTTTCCTTCCTAAAAATATCATTTAAGTTATTTGAAATGAATGCACCTAAATATTTTATATGTTTCTGCATCCATTTCAGTTCAAACTGACTCTGTAAAGAGCTACTATCAAAATTAGAAATAGGCATTATTTCAGTTTTCCCCCAATTCACCTTAAAGCCAGATACAGATCCATATTTTCCTAACAAGTCCAGTAATGCTGGTAATGAATGTTCTGGCTGGGATATATAAAATAAAATGTCAGCTGCATACAATGATATGACATGAGTTCCTGCTCCAATGGTTATACCTGATATCCCATTATGTGACCTGATCATAATCGCTAATGGCGCTATCGCGAGTGCGAACAAGTAAGAGGACAGTGGGCACCCTGCCGAGCGCCTCTACTCAGGCAAAAAGGGTCAGAAATCTGGCCATTGGTTTTTACAGATGCCTTCGGGGACTGGTAAAACAGTTTAAGCCAAGATATAAATACTGGACCAAAATTGAAAAGGCTGCGTACATCCAGAAGGCAGCACCATTCAACTCTGTCAAATGCCTTTTCCGCATCTATTGCAACTACCACTGTGGGAGAGTTGCCATTATGAGTATGTGAAATCACATTACAAAATCTTCTAATATTATCAAAAGATAACCTACCTGCCATAAACCCTGTCTGGTCTGGATGTATTAGGCTCTGTATAACTGTATCTAGTCGTTGTACGAGTACCTTAGCAATTATTTTATAATCCGCATTCAAAAGCGACACTGGTCTCATCGAGGTACAGAGTAATGGATCCTTGTCTTTCTTTTTTAAAAGGGTGATGATGGTGAGCGTAAGAGATTCACGTAATTCATTTTTTATGTCAAAAATGGCCATTTTGGGCACTTAGGTGAAATTTTCTCAAAAACTGTCTGATGAATTTTTTTTTTTTTTTTTTTTATCGCAGCAATGGAATCAGTATCATGACCTGCTTCAACGGTGTAAACGGCGTTTTGATTGAATCGCTCCTTCATAGCGCCAGTGGCGCCCCCAGAAAATTTTCAAAGGGGTGGCCAGATGGGGCCAGTGAAAATCTTAGGGTGGCACACCGAATCGGTCCTCCTCGTGATAACCCGGATTCAGTTCCAGCCCGTGGTCATGTGCTGCATGCCCCCCAGCCCCCCCGAAGCCGAATCTAATAAACACTCACAAAAAAATAAAGACATATGATGTTTCCTAGGCTATGTCCTTGACTCCCTTTCATTAAAAAGACAATATGCATCCTACACATTTGCCTCAAGTTCCACAAAAACACACAAACATTTCCAACAGTTTTCAATATAGCTTTTCTTTAACAACAATAACTATAATAATAATAATAATAATAATAATAATAATAATAATTAATAATATTTCAAATAGCATGAGTAGTAAGTGTTCTCCATTGTAATTACATTTGTAATATTGGCCAATGAACATTTCTATTCAGACTATTCTTAGTCTCAACTATACTGACAAAGGTAAATCAAAGGTTTTATATAACTACCATGAAAATGCCTCACTCACTGTAGACACACCATAACCACAGATTTATCCAAATGATTTTACCCTGTAGCCATCCATTTATTATCAAGGACACACTGATAAATTCACCTGTTGGTCCAGGGACAGGTTGGTAGGGGCTGGCCTAAATCGCGCTGAGTCTTCACCAGTCTCTGTGACTGAGGCTGCTGCCTGTTCCACACGTTTGCTCAAAGTTTCTGTCTCTTGTTGTTCCTCCCTTGTAGGGATGTAGTCATGTTCTGGCTCTCAGTCTCTTTTCCTCTCATGTTATCTTGCTGCAAGAGCTACAATTACTGCTGCTTCACCGCAAATGGATTCGTTCCATTTTCAGGGCGATTACCAATACGGTATCAGTATCATTCTATAAAGAGAGGCTAGCTAGCTTTATAGCTAATTAAACCTATCCCACGTTATCTAACAAGCTAGCTAGCTATCGGTAAATGTGTTTCTTCATAAAGTCCATCATCCACAAACTCGCTAGTTACATTAACCTAATTAATAAGCCAAATGACAACGGAAAACAGCGTCACTAGCTGGCCACGTTCGGCTATATTTGCTGTCCAGTAACGCAACATTTACACAGAGAAAAAAAAAACTGAAGTGAAAAGTGAAGCTAAAAGCAAAGCCTCTTTGTTGAGTTCCAGAAGTACCTTAATTTAGACAACGCGAAAGAAACGTTGCAAGTCACAATGGTATCGTTAGCCAATATAAAGGTCATAGATTAGCTGGGTAGCTGCTGAAATAACCATGGTTTAGCCTTGGAGTCAGATGTCCAGCTGTGCTAGCATTGATAACCCGTGCGTATGTTAGCCACGGAAGCCAAGTAATTCGGCTTTCACCGAATTCATAATGTAGGGGGATAGATCAAAAATTTGCCTGTGTGAGGAAGGAAAATAAAGGTCCACCAGGCTTGCCAGTAACGCTTACATTATATAGTGTTAACGTTTGACTGGCCATACCACCATTAATATGGCGGGGCTCAGGTGCGTCAAAAAACTGAGCTGAGCACCGCTCGTACTCCTAGGGGTGAGCCAACTGTCACAACTTCCCAGCGGTGTACAGCGTTCGTCTCGCAACCGCTTCACGGATATAAACCGCGTTCGACCTGCCACCTCAAGAGACTTTGCGGGCTCCTTTCCTTTACTAGGACAGATATGACCCAGCATCTCGGCCATAGCGAACTATGTGGCATCGAGCTGAGTTGGCTTCTTAGCCTACTTCGTAAGTAGTAGCTGGCTTGGTAGCTTCGAGCTCGGGGGGCGTGTTTCAGCAACCAGGCTCTATTCGGCTCGCCTCAGCTCCAGCAACGGTCCACCTTTTTGCCCATTTTTGGAATAGCTGGAAGATAGGCGCAGTAAGCTAAGTGCCAAATTGGCGACCAAATGAGCTTCAGAGTGGATATTCAGAAATATATGAGTAACGTCACGGAGGCTACGTCCATGTTTTATAAAGTCAGTGCTCTGGGGGGGCCAGTGGGGTGGCCAGAAGTTTTCAGGGGCCGTGGCCCCTGGTTTTTGGCGGCGCCATTGCATAGCGCCACTTAGGCAACGTGTCTGGACTTCATCATTTTTTACGGGGTGTTTCACTACAAAATGTGCCATAACTGGCT
This sequence comes from Gymnothorax javanicus, assembly GCA_029692085.1. Classification (NCBI taxonomy): domain Eukaryota; kingdom Metazoa; phylum Chordata; class Actinopteri; order Anguilliformes; family Muraenidae; genus Gymnothorax; species Gymnothorax javanicus. The sequence goes on along the minus strand of CM056207.1, from coordinate 13,866,386 downwards.
TATTATTGCATTTATAGTATAGGTAAGAATTGAGCATGTACAGCATATCATGCTTGCCGAGCGTTTGTTTGTTTGTCGGTTTGTCGAATTTGACCTTGGGCCAAAAGGTCAAGGTCAAATGGCAAAAATGTGCTATAACTCTCTTAATATAGCATTGACAGCTTAGGTATGTATGAGGCACCTATAGGGAATCAGGTATGCCGAACATTGTGAGTCAGTCACATTTGACCTTGGGCCTCAAGGTCAAGGTCAAATGGCAAAAATGTGCTATAACTCTCTTAATATAGCATTTACAGCTTAGGTATGTATGAGACACCTGTAGGGAATCAGGTACGTTGAATAATGTGAGTCAGTCACATTTGACTTTGGGCCTCAAGGTCAAGGTCAAATGGCAAAAAATGTGCTATAACTCTCTTAATATAGCATTTAGAGCTTAGGTATGTATGAGGCACCTATAGAGGGACTATCAGTCTATGTCACTACACAAGTCACCCCGCTCTACCGCGCATGTTGACTGCAGAAAGAGAGCAGGAACAGCCGCGTCCATGTCTTAAACGCGCAAGCAACTTTGAGCATCAGTGCTGCAGCATGCCTACAGCATGACCCCAAGCTGAGAGAAAAAAGAACATTGTTATTAATTTCGAGCAATATAATATGTTAGACTCATTGGTTTGAATGGTGATAAAGCTAGATATGCCCGCAGGCACAGCTGTATAATTGCAGCAAATGAGTTGTGAAATGTTTACTACAATAAAGACAGTGACTGAAGACGAGGTTCCATAGCAATGGAAAGATAACATAAGATAAGATAAACTTTTATTGATCCCACACTGGGGAAATTTCATTGTTACAGCAGCTCAAAAAGATGTGATATGGGGAAGCAAGTGTGTACAACAAGTAGTAAGGAAGCTAAGATTAATTTGTAACGTTATATTATTCTAAATTACATACCCAGCCATGCAGGTGCAGTTTGCGGTCAGAATGCAGTTGTTTTTCTTGTTCACAATGACCCAGACTTAATACATATTTATATTATTTCAGAACTCTTTTGCGAATGAAGGTAATTTCGGGGACAAGAACCTACACCTGTTCTTGCAGCACGGTCACGCAACTTGCTGCAAAAAAATAGACAGCTGTCCGACTGGAAAATGTAGACGGACGAAACCACGCACTTGTCACTAGAATTACCTTCATTCGCTGAAGAGTTCTGAAATGCCGCTGTCGCTGGAAGAAAAATTACTGTTGCTGAGTGCCAGTGCATAGACTTAATTATAATTAAATTATTTTTCTGTACTGAATGTAGCCCATTATTTGCTGTTAGATCCCATGGGGGAGAGAAGCCGTGTCTTCAATTGCCACTTGATTATTCTTGAATTGGAAAACGTGTTAATATAGGAAAACCATCTAGAATTAGCCAGGACTAATTGTTGTCAATAAAGGGATGGATAATAGCCCCCGAATTTTCAGGTCTAGCGCTGGCCCTGACCCGCCATTACGAGTTATCTCGTAGTTGGCAGTCAACGTGTTAAGACGTATCCCATTCACCAATGTTAATTTAGCAGCATAACTTGTTTTATCACTCGGTGATAAACTGTTGTAGTACGCTGACAACATCGCTAGCTAGCTAATATCGCAACTGCAAGATAACCATGCCAACCTGTCAAACAGTTTAAAGGGGCTGCTCTTTCTGCAGTAAAGTTGCGCGCGCATCCGCCGTGTTGATAAACAAATAATCCCTCTATAGGGAATCATGTAGGCCTATGCCAAACATTCTCGGTTGTTCGAATTTGACCGTGAACCTCAAGGTGAAGGTCAAATGGCAAAAATGTGTTATGACAGCTTAATGTGGCATTTAGAGCTTAGGTATGTGTGAGGCACCTATAGGGAATCATGTAAGCCAAACATTCTCTGCAAGTTGAATATGACATTGGGCGTCAAGATCAAATGGCAAAAATGTGCTATAACTTGCTGAATATGGCAATTAGAGCTCAGGTATGTTTGGGGCACTTAAAGGAAACCATGTATGCTGAACATTCTAAGGCAGTCAGTCAAATTTGATGTTTGGCCTCAAAGTCAAGGTTATATGACAAAAATGGCCCATATTTGTTTAATATTGTTATTGTTCATATCAACTGATCCATTCTTCCACTTTATGGGTAAATTACACGGTAAGGTAAATGTAGTGTTTTTCAGAGACCCGATCCTAAGTATTGTGCATTTGTCATAATTTGGCTTCAAGCCTGACAAGCAGGAAAAACAATCCAGGTCCTGTATTAGGCTCTGCAAGGATAAGGACTGAGGTGTCAACAGAAAGGTAGTATCATCTGCATACATAAAAACCTTTGTATACAACCCCTGGATTTCTAAGCCTTTGATATTTTTATTTGATCTATTCTTCATAGCAAGTATTTCAATTGCCATTTTAAACAAATAAGGTGATAAAGGACAACCCTGTTTTACTCCCCTTGACAGTTAAATATTTCCTGAAATATGATCATGATTTATAATTTTACATGTTAGGTTGTTGTAAATAACTTTAACCCATTTTATGAGAGATTCACCAAAGTTGAAAAATTCAAGGCATTTATAAATAAAATCCAGACTAACCTTATCAAAGGCTTTTTCGAAGTCTGCTATAAAAATTAAACCGGCTTTTTTTGACATTTCGTAGTTTTCTATAATTTGTAGTAGCTGCCTAATATTGTCCCCAATATTTTGACCTTGTAAAAATCCAGACTGGTCATTGTGACATATATCAGACAAGACATTCTTAATGCAACGTGCAATACATTATGCTAGTATTTTGGCATCACAACATTGAAGTGTAAGAGGTCTCCAGTTTTTTAAATAAATTGGGTCTTTATATTGGCCACTGCTTTCTTGTTTTAGTAGCAGCAAAATCAGACCACTTTGTTGGGTCTCGGACAGTACACCCTTGTCATATGAGTAATTAAAACATGCAAGTAATGGTTCTTTAATTTGTTCATAAAAAGTCTGATACACCTCAATTGGTATGCTATCTATGCCAGGTGTTTTCCCTGGTTGAAATGACTTAATTGCCTGTCTGAGCTCATCTTCAAATATTGGGCCTTCACAGGATTCCCTTTGCATGTCTGAAAGCTTAACCTGGTTTTTGGGGAAAAAGTCTTTGCAGTGAACATCATTTAGAGGCAGTGGTGGAGTCTGAAATGAAAACAGTTCAGTGAAATATTTTTCTTCTTCTTTTAATATATCTGTTGGGGTCATCAGAGTTTCACCCTTACTTGTGAGTAGTTTTTGTATGTTCTTTTTAGATGCGTTTCTATATTGAAGATTTAAAAAGTGTTTGTTACATTTTTCACCCTTCTCCATCCATTTGGCTCTGTTTTAAAATATACATTAATCGATCTTTCTTGATAAAGTTCTTCAAGTTCATTCTGTTTTTCTTCCAAAATGTTCAACATATCAGACAACATATAAACTGAAGTATCATTTTCTCTTGTAAGCTTATCAATTTCTTTTACTATATTTTTCTCTTTTTCCCTAAACTGCTTTTGTTTAAAGGAGGAGTATTATATTGCGTGCCCTCTAAAGACATTTGAATGTATCCCACACAATAAGAGAATCTGCTGAACCTATATTATTTGAAAAGAAGTCTTTAATGAAAACTTTTGTTTTGGTTATAAAAGTACTATCCATTAAAAGACTGATTAAATTTCCAGTATCCATGGCCTCTAGGGAAATCAGAGAGTAATAGGTGCAGCCCTATAAGTTGGTGATCGGATCTTATTTTGTCTTTGATTAATGCTGTTTTGACTTTCGCAACCAAAGAAAAGGAGATCAGGAAATAGTCAATACGACTAGCTTGATTCTGTCTCCTCCAGGTATACCTGCGTAAATCTGGATTTCTGAGTCTCCAGATATCTACAAGGTCCATGGCATCCGTAATACCTGAAATTCCTTTAAAAGCATGTGGGTGATAATTTGTACAATGATTACCTTTCCGAAATAAAGCAGGGTTTAATAAGGTATTGTAGTCTCCTACCATGATAAAGGCGTTGCTTGTATCTTGTAAACCTGATAGATTATTAAGGATGATCTCAAAGAAGTTAGTGTCATCATTATTTGGACCATATATGTTAATAATGGTAAAATACTTGCCATCAATTAATACTGTTAAGATGGTCCATCTTCCCCGTGAATCAGTTAGAGAAAGTGTTACTTTAATGTCCAGGTTGTTTTGGAAGAGTGTCATTACACCTTTTGAGCTTTTTGTATCATGGGAAAAATAAATTGGTCCCCCCCATTCTTGCTCCCAGACTGCTTCATCTGCAGGTATGGAATGCGTCCCTTGCAAACAAAGAATATTGTAGCCTTTGTCTTTGAGCCAGGTGAAAATCGTTTGTCGTTCTTTATGGTCTGCAAGACCATGACAGTTATAGCTGGCTATTCTCAGTTCTCCAACAACCATATTTGGTTTAAATATTTGCATTTAACATCTTCTTTGACCCAGAGGGTCAACCAGGTCAGTGTAATTATATAAAGCATAAATTGATGACGGTTGAGTCTTATACAAATTATGCATTGTCCCTCCACCTGCCTCCCCCTTCCCAATGTCTTCCCTTCCCCACTGTGCTGTGATATAAAATCTACCTCTCCCCACCCACCCTGCCTTCCTTCCCTACACTTCCCACATTTCAAACAACACTTCATCCAACCTGGGCCATGTCTCAACACTATCCCACAAACTTGTATCCTGCTGCTAAGTTAAGTATTATTATTCATTGGTGATCCAAATGCACATTCTTCAATTACATAAACATTTTTTAAAAACGCGCTGTTTTCAATTACCACGTCTTCTGTCACATACCGTTCAAGCAGTTATGATGCAGTGAGGTCGTAATATACCTCCATACATAAATATATCTGCATACACACATAAATATGTACATACAATCATACACACACACACACACACACACACACACACACACACCTGCATGTCTATATATACACACCACATGCACGCACGCGCACACAAACACATATATGTATACCTACATACATATACTTGTATATACAAACATACATACACATACATATACAGCGCCCTCCATAATTATTGGCACCCCTGGTTAAGATGTGTTCTTTTGCTTCTAATAAATTCAGTTTTTTCCTAAATAATATAGAACCACAATGAAAAAAAGAGGAAAATCCAACCTTTAATTCAAGTGCATTTATTCAGTGGGAAAAAAATCCCACATTAAGAAATAATTATTTTACATCAAATCATGTGTGCCACAATTATTAGTACCCCTGATGTTAATACTTTGTACAACCCCCTTTTGCCAACAAAACAGCACCTAATCTTCTCCTATAATGTTTCACAAGATGGGAGAATACAGAAAGAGGGATCTTCGACCATTCCTCTTTGCACAATCTCTCTAAATCATCCAGCGACCTGGGTCCTCTCCTCTGCCCTCTCCTCTTCAGCTCATTCCACAGGTTTTCAATGGGGTTGAGGTCTGGGGACTAAGATGGCCATGGGAGGAGCTTGATTCTGTGTCTGGTGAACCATTTCTGGATTTGTTGTTCCCCTTTATCCCGGACGGACGCACAGACGGACAGACGGACACACGGACGGACGGACGGAGGTCAAATCAATATCCCCCGGCCACTTTGTGTGGCGGGGGATAATAATGAAAATCCTTAAACCAGGGGGAGTGCTGCCACATCTACTGGTAATAAAGCACAACCAAAACACTGCAAGGAAGCTCCAGAATGCGTCAGAAGGGTCATTCCATCTCGATTAACCTGGTTATTATCCCCCGCCACACAAAGTGGCCAGGGGATATTGATTTGACCTCCGTCCGTCCGTCCATGCGTCAGTCCGTGCGTCTGTCCGTCCAGGATAAAGGGGAACAACTTTTCACAAGAAATATTCGCGATAGGATAACCAAATTTGGTATGTAGCTTAAGACCATAAAGACCTTGATCGAGTTCGAAAATGAGGCACGCGTGATTATTTTTCCCAGAGTTATTGCCCTTGATTCACTTTTTTAAACTCTGTTCACGGTATATGTAGAGGGGAACGACTGTTCACGGGAAATATTCCAGATAGGATAACCAAATTTGGTGTGTAGCTTAAGACCATAAAGACCTTGATCGAGTTCGAAAATGAGATCTTGCGTTTTTTTTTTTCCGGAGTTATTGCCCTTCATTCACTTTTTTATACTCTGTTCACGGTATATGTAAAGGGGAACAACTTTTCACGGGAAATATTCCAGATAGGATAACCAACTTTGGTGTGTAGCTTAAGACCATAAAGACCTTCATCGAGTTCGAAAATGAGACGCGTGATTATTTTTCCCGGAATTATTGCCCTTGATTCACTTTTTTTTAACTCTGTTCACGGTATATGTAAAGGGGAACAACTTTTCACAGGAAATATTCCAGATAGGATAACCAAATTTGGTTTGTAGCTTAAGACCATAAAGACCCTGATGGAGTTCGAAAATAAGAAGCACACTATTATTTTTCCCACAGTTATTGCCCTTGTGGCATTTCTGGGAGCCTCTGTTCATAGTATCTTTAAAGAAGACATGTTGGCGGGGGATGTTGTTGACCATGTCTACTTGTTTTCATTTTGTAGTTATTGACATGAACATTGGAACCTTAGAGTTGTAAAATGATATCAACATGTTTTGCGTATTGTTTTGCATGCATTGGATTCATGCATTTAGATCTATTTCCATTTTTGATCCCCCACCTTTAAACAGTTTTTTTCATTTTTCCCTTCTTTCTCCCTTCCTTTCTCCTTCTTTCCTCTTTTATTTATATTTAGTGCTTTCGTATGTTAAGTGATTATTCTGTGGGTGGCACAGTGGCGTATGCATGGTGGGAAGCAAAGGGTCATAGGCTCGAACCCGGCCAGGAGCTCACTCCTGCAGAGTCTGCATGGCCCCCTCACGGTCAGTCGAGTCCCTTCAGGGAACGTTGCCTCCCTCCTACTGCCCAAAGACATGCACACCAGGCCATCCGGAGATTCAAAACCACTACCATGCACAAGAGTGAGTGAACAGTGCAAGAGCCTGGGCAGGCACCAACGAGCAAACTGAGGTTTGCCCCCACCCCCTGCCCACAGTCGGCGGGGATTAGCCCCAGCATCCCGCTACCCCATAAGGAAGAAGAGTTTCTGACATTGGACAGATGGATGGATGATTGGCCCAGCATTGGGTTGCTGTCAGACCGTTATATAGGGTGCCTGGCCCATTGTAAGCCCTGCTCATTAAGAAAAATAAAAAGAAAAACTATTGTTCCCAGACCCTAAAAAGAAGGTCTTTTTTATCAAAGATTGAATACAAATTGATCTGAATGTAGTGTTGGTTGAATGGAGCTATCCTTCCCCATGCTGATAGGCTGTAGAAGAAACCGCCAGAGTGGCCAAAAGAAGCTCCATGCACAGAGATGGTGCAGTTCTCAACTAAGTTTAATGTGTGGATGCGTCTTATTGTGCAGATGTGCATTTTCATACTTCCATCTGCATGTCCCTCCAGCATGTTTCTTTTTTTCAATTCCAGATATAAGCCATCATGTTCTTTTCCAGGCCAAAACTCCTCAACTGTTCAATATTTCTGAACAAAATTTTATCTATGGATACAGCTTATTGTGTAGATGTACTTTTTCACACTTCCGTAAGTCCTCTTGTCCGTCTGTCTGCCCCTCCACTGTGTTTTTTTTCCAGGCCAGATATCAGACATCCCCATCTTTCCTTTGCCACAACTCCTAAACCGTTCAATATTTCTCCACATAATTTGATATTTGGCTACATCTTCTCATGTCAGTGTGCCTTTTCATACTTCCAAGTGACCTCCTGTCCATCTGAAAACAAAGAACGCCCACCTACACGGACGTCTGGGAGTTCTTATTGTATTACGAGTAAAGGCTAAATCAGTAAGGTTGGACCGTGCATAATAATTGGCTGATATAGCTAAAACCCCAATTCCGAAAAAAATGTTCCATAATGTAAAATTTTAAAATTCAGATAAAGGTTTTAAACCTTTTAAACTCCCAAAAACTTCATAAAACAAACACCACCAAATTGTGTACGTTCCATGTCGTTGTTGCTCTGCAACTTCTGACAAAAGTGTGCAAATATCGCGTATAAATGGTAGGGATGAACGTTGTGCAGGTGGTTGTCAATGGAAATCTATATGAGATACGACGGAGTTTATACCCTCAGCCTAAAATGCATGACGTCACGTGCAATGGATAATGGGTATTGCTGGCTAACCCCCGATGTCATCTATTACAACAGGAAAATGGTGGGAAGAGTAAGCACTCTGCCTCCACACTTGATTCCTGTTCTGGATCATACCACTCTTGATTGTAACTTTTTTCTGAGATCTCAAACAGATCTGCATGATTTAATCTTGGCATCCGAACGTGAGAAAGTGAATTATTAACTTTTTCAACCAATTTAAAAACCAACCTTTCGGATTATTCATTGCATTAAAGTCAAGATACACCAGGGGTGGGCGGTATGCAGGAATAGTCAACGTCACCGGTGTCATGTTATGCCACGACATGGATTTTGCAATACCGTGATAACACCCACACGTTTTCATTTTTAGCGAGCACATGGAGTTTTACTTTACCACAACACGATGAACTAACAAGCTTGAGCCAAAAACTTAACGACCTCTAGTGGTGACAAAAAAAAAAAACATTTAGCAGTACAAGCAGCTGTTTCAATGTATTGAGGTCAATGGACAGAGCAAAATATTTCATTTATATTTTCCCCCCACATCATATGGCACCCAATCTATACAACTTACAGTTAGCCAAAGGTCTTCCGATCATTTTTATGCCACACTTGAAGTGGCCTCAATTAACCCTTTGTGTACGGGAAATGCACATTCGTTTGAAGAAAAAAAAAAATTAAAGTGAATTTAAACATCTGTGTTCAAAAAACTAGCAGCTCATTGATTCACCAGCCTGCAATTTGATCAGTTAAATCACACTGCCACCATGGCCTGGCTTGTAAACTTGGTACAATGCAATGAAAACAAAATATCAACATTGTACTTTGAAACATCATGGCATGCAAAGCCATTTCTGCCAATGCGGTTTAAGAGGGAAAAATGACTCCTTAGCCAAAAAAAAAAAAAAGCATCTAAACAGAAAGGCTTAGTCCAGAAGGGAACCTGATAAAGATTTTTTTTTTTCTCAGTAGGTAAAAGTCCAACAAAGATGTAGGCCAAAGTTCAAAATTTAGGCAAGCTCTCAGTCAATGCAACCAATTAATATGCCTGTTTGCCTGTCTGTGGACAGATTTTGTCAATGTGACAGTGTCACAACCATGGAAGATGCAGCCTCAAGACTTTGAGTGGTTGAGATCACAAAAGTTTCCTCCCCTGCCATAGAGGGCACTCCTAACTGAGGGGAGGGTTCAAACATGCGTATGATCCTTGGGATACCCTTGCCTCTATCCACCGGGAAAAGAAAGGAACCAGCACCGTAGTAACAGATAGGCGTGTTGAGCTGAATACGCCGTCTCTCCAGTTCACCTGCTTCTGGCGACGAATCAAAAGATCAGAAAGTTAGCATTGATCCAGACTTGGATTTGGTGGGTTCATAATCCACTCCCAATTGGCGCTAGCAGGATTGAGATAGACACTGAAATGGCCATCCCTCCATGTTAATCGGCAAACAGAGGGGGAGCGGGTGAGGCAAAGGTTTAGTGGGAGATTTGGGGTTAAGCAATGGTGCCTAGTTGTATCTCCCCAACCCCGATAGTCGGGAGATACTATGGTTTAGTTCCGGGCCGCCGCCGCAGAGATTTTCTGTTCCGGGCTCTGGAGGCTTCAAAGTTTATAGGATTTTTCTCTAAATTTGCATAGTTAAAGATGTTTATTTGGCAATGCTCAAGATCAATTCTCGGCAATTTCTGACAACCAATATGGCCACCGGCAGCCATTTTGTTGAAAATTTTTTTTTTCAGTTTTTGTGTTTTTTGCTCATTTTGAGCCACATTTACATATATATATATATATATACATGTACAACGATGCATATTAATGTCATAGCAAGAGTAAAAACAGTAACATTGTGGCTGTAAAAATTTGCAAGTGATCTCTCATGGGGATCGGGGAGATACACGACTCGGTCCCCGTGGCGACTGAGTTATCTAGTTAATTCTTGGATTGTATTCTTGGTTGAAACACAAAAAAAAAGACACAGTGAGCCCCTGGACAGAATTTTGGAATCAGTGCCTTGGACTGAGGCCTAGTCTTTCATTTCCAAAAAATTCTCAGTCCACATGAGGGCATAAAAATACAACTAAGGTTTGGTCAATAGCATGCTGAAACAACAGGCAGCAATGATATGATCTAATGTAAGATCATTCCAGCCAATCAAGAGCCTTAGAAACTTTCTGTAAGGCACATACACTCTGATGTCACAATCCAACAACTCCATTGTCTCTATCCACACAGAAATAATGAGAATGGAGTTTTGAGAAATCTGCGTCCGGGAAGGTGTTTTCCGATAGGTCCGTTTCTAGTGACCCAAAGCGCATTTTATGTGTGGACGAAAGGTCAAAACGTACACAGTATGTTGCATTTTCAAAAACACCCATATAGATTTTGACATGGCTTGAGTTTAACCCCAACAGATGATATGAATTTAAAACTCTGGCAGTCCTGTTGGCTGGTGGTTCGCAATGCCAGACCTTAAAACCCCTTGCGTATACTGGCTTTTGTTCCTACCGCAACTGTACTCAATATTTTAAACAACTGCTATTTTTTCTTAATTAGGTCCTTTTCATACTTAAATAATTAGTCACCCTTTTTAGCCACATTGTCCAAAAAAGCCATAGCTGTGTCGATGGGTTCGCCAGCCACGCGACAATTGCGGGGTCTACGCAGCTTCAACGCAGAAAGGATTGTTTGTGAAGTATAAAACATAATTTATTAACTTATTTTTATGGACACTATTTTCAACAATAAACAGCACAGGAGACGCGGGATATTTGGCGACACGATCAGGTTTTATTGAGACAAAAAGTAATTTTTCGATGGTTGAATATGAACGTGAACTTGTCATAGCAACAACAGTGAATGCAATGCTTTCTGCGTGGAAGCTGTGCGTGCAATCCTCTCTGTTTTATAAACACAAAAACCCATCTATGGCATGTAGGATAGAAATGGTGCTTTTTTGCAAACATTTGCAATAAGGTGCTAATTTCTATCTGACCAAATTAAAGAAACTGGTGAATAAATAGGATCTTAATTAAGTTGTTGAACTTGTTACTGTTTTCCCCTTTGACATACTGCAGGTTTGGCTGGTTATAACTGGTTTTTTGCATTGCCTACCAAACAGCAATATTCAGTGACCATGACTGCACAATTTCATCAATTAGAAGCCTCATGATTCTTTAATTTCATCAGTTGCAATTTACCCTTATGCAATAAAAGCATTTTTAAACATATTACAAAACAAATATGAAGCTCTTAAGGGTGTGCACAACTCTCTTTGACATTGTGGCCTATAAGGCATACAATATACTTAAAAATATGAATAGTGCAATTAAAAAAAAAGAACAAAAAAAACATCTTTTTTTAAATTTTGTGACTGTGACTGGAACAGCTTATACTGAGGCTCCCTAAGACTGAGACAGAGAACCACTGCAGCAGTGTCTTGAATCTTTATTATTAATTCTCAGTTTGCCAGCCTTTGGGTCGTATCTCCTCCTAAACCGCCCAACGGACCCCCGCGCCCTCTGACATATGCGCTCCAGACGAGCCTGCTTCTATAGCCCGCCATGTACAATCGCACCAACTTGCCCCGTTACTGAAAGTTGGGCCATTTTATCCGTTATTACCTCTCCTTAGCTTGCCGCCGGTGACGTCACTATTCGTTAGGATAATTGGTCATAATTAACCCCCAGCGGAGCAGGGGCATAGCTCGTGAAAAATTAATTAAAGCCACAGGGAAGAAGTGTGCATTTTATTTATTTAGACTTTTTTTTTTTGAGCAAATCAATCACTTTGAAAAAACACTGATGTATAAATCACACCCAAAAACAATCTTGATTCATGTAATATCAATTTGAGATTGCAGTACGTAACATAGGCTGCATAATTATCACTTAAATAAAATAAACACTTCTTTTTTCCCCGAGGGGTAAGCCTAACACATTTACAGACTTGCATGAATCTTAAGTGACAGCAACAGCTAAGCAATAATGAAGGCCAGAGAGAGACTTGTCAAAGTAAGAAGGGGGAGGGGGTTAAAACAATCACCCAGTATAAAATCAGCAGTGCAAGGTAGGCTAAATATACTTGGGTTTACAAACCCAGAATTTAATTCAGTATGGAAAAATAAAGAGTGTCTTTAGGATGTGTTACATTAGTGTGGTGTGGATATGTTTATATAGGACAAAACTCAGTAGCAGCCAAATCTGTGGGTATTTCTTCTATTGAAAACCTGCCAAATAATGATGCTGCTTTCAACTCACATGCTCAAAACCCATTGTCATCCCCCACTGATGTTCAGCCACTTGTTTTGGAACCTACTGGTGATCAATTTGTGGGGGGAAAGCAATCACACCCAGTGCCAGGGCCAGCTCCTCCTGCAGTGAGTAGGACATTGTATTAAATAATGGCAGCAAGTCCGATTGCCGAGGACAAGCCATCAAGCCAAAAACCCCATGCTAGGCCAGCACCAGTGGGAGGACCCCCATGCATATCCAACACTGTCATGGTTTTACCCCGCCGGCTGCAAGCAGAAACCAGCAGGCACTGGGACCATGTACCCAAAGACCGGTGAAGGGACCCACATGCACAGGCTGAGTAAAAATACAAAAATCTTTAATTTAAAGATTAAAACCAAACAGGAGAGGAGCAGCGGCAAAAAGACAAACTTCAGGACACAGAATGCAGCTGCACTGCCAGTTTGGCAGGGCAGAGCTTAAATAGTCTAACCTGCACCTCCACTTCAACGAGCAGCAGGTGTGGCTCGTTGAAGTGGAGGTGCAGACAGCAGGAGGGGGGAGGGCCTGCAAGGCAGGACCATCACAAACACCTCATCTGCTGGCTGTAGATGAAAGATCAAACCACATGCCTGCCGCTACTATTGCAGTGGAAAGACCATACCATCACATGCCAGCTACTATATCAGTAGCAGTGGAGGCACCTGTGTACCAAATGCCAATGACCATAGCAGCGAGCAATATGTCCTACCAGATGCTGGCAGCAGTCCCAGTGGCATTGGAAGCACCTGTGTACCAGATGCCAATGAGTGCTGCCGTCAGCAATATAACATATCACATGACTGCAGACAGTCGCAGTGGATGCACCCCTGTACCAGGTGCCAGCAGCTACAACATTGGCAGTGGATGAGCTTGTGTACCAGATGCCAGTGACTGTAGCAGTGGGAAACATGCCGTACCAGGCACCAGCAACTACCCTGGTTGCAGTGAATGAGCCTTTGTACCAGGTGCCAGCTGCTTCTGTTGACAGATGGTGGTAGAACCAATGCTGAAATGTCTAACATTGCTCTTTCTGGATATGTTTCAAAATAAAAGGTACCAAAAAAATTAAGCGTCTGAGCTTCTTCAGAAAACGTGATTTGCCTTTCATGATTGTTTAAATGAAAAGATCATTGGAAGCAATGGAATTGCATAAAGACGTTTCAAATGATCGTATTTCATTTAAACAATCATGAAACGCATGCAGTGCTTCCAAGCCCTGGGTAAAGAAAGGCGTAAGGCGTCATATTCAGTTTCCAATTACTAGTGGTGAAATCCACCTTAATGCACGTGAAACTGAAACCTCCATGCACAAGGACTTCAATTCCAGCAGCCCCAGTATGCCAGCAGCCATACCACAATTCAATCTGCTCCAGCTATGTGGCTGAAGCTAAGCAGGTGTGGGCTTGGTCAGTACTTGGATGGGAGACCACTGGGGAAAACCAAGTTGCTGCTGGAAGAGGTGTTGGTGGGCCAGTAGGTTGCGATCTTCCCTCTGGTACAGTAATCCCCAATGCTCCAGTTCAGTGATGGGAACACTGTATTGAAGGAGCCGCTGGCTTTCGGATGAGACGTGAAACCGAGGTCCTGACTCACTGCAGTCATTAAAGATCCTATGACACTTTTCAATAAGAGTAGGGGGTTCCCCGGTGTCATGGCTAAATTCCCAACCTGGGGCCTCATTTATCATTGTGGATACACCTTTTCTTACACCCTTTTCCCCCTGTTTTGAGCGTACGCACTTTTCTCCGCCAAATTTGGGATCTATCAAACCCAAACCTGACGGGAAAAAGTGCGGACATTTACACCCATTTTGACCATGGCGTACCGTGATTTACACCCTTTTTGAAGAACAGGAGGAATTGGCGACGCAGCTGCTGAGTCAGAGAATTGCAGTGTGCGAAGTAGAGAGGATCGCAGATTATAGCCTATTTAAAAGAACAATAAAAGCCGCAGCAATGTCCAGTTTTCCTAATGTAATTGGAGCCATTGACTGCACTCACATCATGATTAGGGCACCATCGGTGAATGAATTTGTATATGTGAATTGCAAAAATGTGCATACGATCAATACTCAAATCATATGTGACGCCGACAGGCTCATAACGAATGTAGTGGCACGGTGGCCTGGCTCTACACATGATTCATTCATCCTCACGCACAGCAGAAAGGGGGCGAGACTGGGGGCAGGCGCTGCGCGTGACGGCTGGCTTCTTGATGAGTGCATGTAGGCTACACAGTATACTCATTCATTGAAAGCTGCTGCTTATAATCATCAATTCAAGGCTGATACTCACCCCATCGTTGTGACTTACAGGTGATAGTGGCTACTTCCTGAGGGAGTGGCTGCTAGTTCCCATCCCAGACTCACAGGGTGTCCAGGAAACCCAGTTAATGAGGTCCATGCCCGTGCGCGCTGCATCGTGGAGCGCGCCATCGGGCCCCTAAAAGGACATTGACACTGCCTGGATGCGTAGGGTGGTAGGCTCCTCTACCACCCGAAGAAGGTCTGCAGGATCATCTGGGCCTGTGCCATCCTGCACAGTGTGGCCGTGAGGCGTGGGGTTGCGCTGCCGCCGGGCCTCCCTCTACCCCAGCATGTGGACCCGGACCCACAGCCCCCTCCCGTCATGAGGGTTTTCAACGGGGACTAAAGGCACGAGCTGCGGTGATGCAGCGGTTGTAAAGCCGCCCCCCCACCCCCCACCTCTCACCTCTCACCCCTCTTGTTGAGCTAAAGAATGTGTGTATATAGCCTACGAGTTTCTCAGTTTCAGTCTTGCAAAGTTGTGTTTAGTTTTCAGTATTGCAAGAACCTCATATTTCATTTCTCGTACATTTGATTTCCACAAGTTGAGACAGAAATAAATTCATGTATATCAAACACGACATTGTAATTTTTGTCCCTCTATGCAACTGAAACAAAACACATTTTGACAAAACACTGCATTTGACAAAAGATTCGACAAGAAGGTTTATTTATTTATTTATTTATTTATTTTTTATTGCCTCTGTATGACTTGTGACCGCAGCACTCGGCGGTTTTACGCTTGTTGGTGAGGCCGGGGCTATGGCTGATTAGATGAGATTGTTTTAATTTCCGGAGGAAAAATTGTTTGGTCCAACATTATGTGTTCATTTCTGTTGTGATTCTCTACGTGTTCTTAGTTAGGCTATATATTCTTGTTCCTAAATAAACCACAAGACGAAGTGATCATACAGAATTAGTGCAAATACCTGCCGAAGAGGACTTTTTTCCTCGCCTGCACCTCACTAACAAGCACGTGTATCTCACTCTCTGAGAAGTTTTGCTTCTTTCTGCGTTTCCCATCCATGCTTCACTGTCTTCCACTGACGTCACTCCACAAATCCCCAGACCGCACATGGCTACTTTATATGTAGGAGCTCATTTGCATTGACCATATATGGTTGTGTCTGGGTGTGTAGAGGGCTGGATATGAGGTGTGTTCACGTCCACACTTTTCTTGGGTCCGGTGTGATTTATCAATGGAAATTGCGGACAGCTGTGCGTACGCACAGTTTGATAGATCTGAAAAGGGTGTAAATATTTTGGGTGTACGCCAATTTTGGCTTTTCACCATACGTGAAAGTTTGGTAGCACTTTTACACTCTTTTTAATAAATGAGGCCCCTGGCTCTTTCGATCTGCCACCTAATCATTCCCTGATCTAATTGGCTGTGCAAATTGTCCTCTCCCTCCCCACCTCTACCCCCAGGGCTCCCTTGAAAAAGAGATTTCAATCTCAACGGGACTTCCCTGGTTAAATAAGGGTTAAAAAAATTCCATGCGAGAATCTTAGGTGTTCATTGAAGCAGGGAAACATAAATATTCCACGTAAGCCCATGCTGAATGCGTGAAAGTTGATAGGTATGCATTATTAAAACTGGCCACACCTGAATGTTGAGTTTTCAGTTTCTGTAATGGTAATTTAAATGAAAACGGGTCAAAAACTAGGCTATTAGTCCTCATTTTAACTTGACAAGAAACTGGTGACACCTACTGGCTTTTTGGAATCGAAGTCAATTTTAAGATTGAAAAATAGAACCAAGGTCCTGTAGCTTACTGGCAAGTAATCTTATAGTGATGATACAAGTTATGAAAATTTCATGTGAATTCAACATTCAAATCGTTGAAAGTCAATGATGCAAAGGTCCCTAAATAAAAGTTCACATACATTTATAAGACCTCCTGTTATATAATCCTAAGCTCTGAATCAGTTTTAGTGATACAAGTCATTGAAAATTCAATAAGTCAATTGTGAACTTTAAAGGTCACAGAAGGTAAAGTCAGTAAATGGACTTCATATAAGACTTTCTAAATGTCTCTACACAAACCTTCGCTCAATCTGTGACCATTTTCGTGATAGAAGTCATTGTAATTTCACTGTCGAGTTTGACCCTCGAAGGTCACTGACAGTCAAGTTGAATGTCACCAAATGAAAGTTCATATGTGACTTCCTAGATGTCAGTAACACAAACCTAGGCTCCATCTGTGACCATTTTAGTGATACAAGTCACTGAATCTTCCCAAGGTCACATTTGACCTTCGAAGGTCAATATAAAGGACACCAAATGAAAGCTCATATGTGACTTCCTATATGTCTCTAATACAAACCTAGGATCCATCTGTGACCGTTTTGGCAATACAAGTCATTGTAGTTGTATTATCTCAAGTTTGACCTTCAAAGGTCACCAACAGTCAAGTTGAATGTCACCAAAGGAGAGTTAATGTGTGACTTCCTTTAAGTCGGTGACACAAACCTAGGCTCTATCGGTGACCTTTTTAGTGATAGAAGTCATAAAATTTTGACTCGGTCAAATTTGACCTTCAAAGGTTAATATGAAGGTCACCAAATGAAAGTTCATATTTAACTTCCTGTATGTTTCCAATACAAACCTATACTCTATCTGTAATGATTTTGCTGAAATAAGTCATTGAAATTTCGCTGTAAATTTTGGCCATTGAAGGTCACTGAAGGTCAAGTTCAAGGTCACCAAATGGAACTTCATACAAGACCTCCTATATGCTCACAACACAAACCTAAGCTCTATCTATAATAGTTTTGGTGATAGAAGTCATTGAAATTTTGCTATGTGAAGTTTGACCTTCAAAGGTCACCCAAGGTCAAGTTCAAGGCCATCAAAAGAAATTTCATATATGACTTCCTATAAGTGTTCAACACACATATGTTCCCAATCTTCAATATTTTCAAGCCTAGAAGCCTTTGAAAATTTTAACATTTTGCTTTGACCTCAAGTTTGACCTTTCAAGGCCATCTGAGGTCAACTTTAACACAACCAAAATACAGGTCATGTATGACTTCCTATATGTTGATAAGAGAAACTTATCTCTATCTGCAACCATTTTGCTTCCACAGACCATTTTGCCCATTCTCCGTAAGGCCCAATGTTAAAGTACAGCGCCCCCACTAGACCCACTTCCATCCAATCCAAATGGCACTCGCACTGTGTATAAAGTGTATCAAGATGAGTTGATTGCCAGATTTAGAAAAAAAGTTATTAGACAGTTTGTGAGAAATAATTTTTCGAAATTTCAAGTCCTATCTTTTAACATTGTTAATATTTTCCTTGACCTCACATTTGACCTTTCAAAGTCATCTGAGGTCAACTTTAACATAGCCAATGTATAGGTCATATATGACTTCCTATATGTCAATAAAACAAACTTAATCTCTATCTGCAACCATTTGGCCTCCACAAGCCATCTTGCATATTCATAAAGTACAGTGCCCCCACTAGACCCACTTCTGTCGAATCAATCAAAATGATGCTCGCACTGTACATCGACCGTACCAAGGGAAGTTGATTGCCTGATTTAGAAAAAAATAAAAAAATTTATCATGCGGTTTTTGAGAAATAATTCTTTTAAATTTCTCAGTCCTATCTTTAACATTGGGGCCAAAATTTCAAGGGCCCATAAAACGGACAAAAATGATTCAATCGAAAATCCGAAACATACGTCTGGAGATATGGTCTAGTAGTATGTTATGGCAAATTTATAACAAAATTCATCAGGCCAAAAAAAGATAAAAAATGTTCTGGACGACGGACGCCGGACGCCACACCACGACAATAGCTTATCAGCCCATAAGGCCGGTAAGCTAAAAATGGGGCCAAGGGTCCTGTAGCTTACCGGCAAGCAATCTTATAGCGATACAAGTTATGAAAATTTCATGTGAAATTTGATCTTCAACTCACTGAAGGTCAAGGTTATTAAAAAGTTCACATGCATTGAAAAGAACTCCTGTAATACTATGTGTAATCCTAAGGTCTGAAGCAGTTTAGGTGACACATTTCATTGAAAAATCAATATGTCAGTTGTGAACTTTAAAGGCAACGGAACGTCAAGTTGAGGTCAGCAAATGGACTTCATATATGGACTTCCTATAATTCTAATACAAACCTAGGCTCCATCTGTGACTGTTTTGATAATACAAGTCATTGGGCACTAATTTCTTGGTGCAGCGCAGGGTGGCGCAGCCCATGCAGTGGTAATTTCGTCCGGTGCAGCCCGCACAGTGTTAATTTCATGCGGTGCAACACCGTGCGCAGCCACTTTGGCAATTTGGTAGACAGCCGTGCTCCAAGATGGGTGTGGCGGCATAGTAGGGGGAGGTGTCCCATATTCATCATGACGCAGTAACAATTTTGTGGATACAGGTTCCGCCGCAAGTGCGCAGAGAGCTCGCCAGCACCAACCTGGTTTACTTTCTGTGCAGTGGTAATTTGGCTGACTGGCGCACAGAGCGCACACATCACCGAAACCTCACAGGCAGGTTTCCAGAATGTCAGGCACATTTCAATGCAATAAATAATTACAGCAACCACTATTTAACGTAACTATCTGAATCAGCACATAAATTATAGTATCCATATCAATTGTCCTGATGTCAGATCAAAGAGAGAGAGAGAGAGAGAGAGAGAGAGAGAGAGAGATGTGGGCGTGGGCGCGTGAGTGCGTGTGTAGGCTATGTGGGTATGTGTCCTTCAGCTGCTTTCACACCGGACGCGAAACGAATTTTTCGCGCAACTAATTACATTCAAAGTCAATGCAAAGACTTTGCATTAACTTTGAATGTAATCTGTTGCGCAAAATATTTGTTTCGCGTCTAGAGTGCAAGCGGCTTAATACTATTATTGTCACTTAGGTTTTATTGTTTTTAGTGGGGGAAAGGAATACAGCCTGATTGCTATGATCTCGTACTGAGATAAGATCACATATTGAAAATAAATGCGTAACGGATCTTCAATTGTTGTCCATGCATGTTAATCCCAAATTTTTAAGCAGCAACAGGGTGTAATAATAGGAACACGCTATCCATCGTTTCTCCTCTCAATGATGCAGGCAGAAAAAATAAATGAGCAACCGTCGTATTTCATTCCAACTTCATAAGTTTGAATGATCTGACGTAGTTTCGTTTTGAAATTCCATTCAAGTTCGCTAATGGTAATAATTCCCGAATGCCCTAGCTAGCCAGCTAACTCATATTCGTAATGCTTAATGTAGACGTAAGCGGTGCAGAAAACATGCCTGAAGCAGCAAAGTAAAATGCAACATTCACGCATCATTCAGATATAGGACAGAGGCTTCTTTATTCCAATTTTAAAGGTGAGGAGAGGGGCTCATTTGATTGGTGAAGATTTGACTCGGCTGTGTTAAACCCACTCAAGGCTTCTCTCCTCCCTCTTTGCCACTTGCGCTGGCAGGAGAGACAAAGGCGGGACAGAGGAGTACTTGCACCGGGCTGCACCGGGCACGAAATTGCAAAATACACCTGGCTCCCCCCGTTCGCCGCGCCTGCGCCGCGCCTGGTCAACGAATTTAGAGCCCATTGTCTTATGTCAAGTGTTATGACTTGAAAATCACAACAAAGAAAACCAGCAATGACAACTTAAACAAATTTATTCTTCACTGATAAAAAAAAACTTCTACAAATAATCCACTGTTCAATCCTATAATAACACTCTAATGCCACTATGTAACTCTGTTGCCAAAACAAAAACTCTGCCTCTACTGACCAAAATCACAGCATTTATATAGACTAGCAACGTTCTGGAAAGATCTACAGGATTCCTGGGTCATTCCCCCCCCCCCTCCAGGCAAGAAGAAGCCAGAAACTTCTAGAAAGCACTAGTCTATTTCATCACAAAGAAGTGGTATTGCATCAGATCATGTTTTGCTACAGACACACCACCAGAGGGTGCTGATGAACAAAATAAATAGCTGACCAGCAAGGCAGCAAAAACAGCATGTAATAAATCTCCATTTACAAATGATATACAATGCTGTACATAAAATACTCATACATAACACAAGTTTGACCTTCAAAGGTCACCAACAGTGAAGTTGAATGTAACCAAATGAAAGTTCATGTGACTTCCTTTAAGTCTGTGATTCAAACTGAGGCTCTATCTGTGACCTTTTTAGCAATAGAACTCATTGAATTTTCACTAGGTCAGGTTTGACCTTCGAAGGTCAATATGAAGGGCACCAATTGAGTATCCATGAGACTTCCTGTACGTCTCCAATACAAACCTACACTATTTGTTACGATTTTGCTGATATAGGTCATTGAAATTTCATGGTAAAGTTTGGCCGTTGAAGGTCACTGAAGGTCAAGTTCAAGGTTGCCAAATGTAACTTAACACATGACTTCTTATATGCCCACAATAGAAACCTAGGCTGTGTCCGAATAGTCAAAAAATTATGTCCTATCCACTAAAACCTAACCACTTCTCTTTAACCTTTGTGGAAAACGTCATGAGATAAAGGAAAGGTGTAAAAGGGAATTCCTAATGACTTAGGAAGACAACAGCGCTAACTAGAGAATCCAAATGCACTTATACTAGGCAACTTAATCATCAGTCCCCTGCCCATCATATACGTTTATTTACGCGATTGGCCGGATGAATGGTCGCCGCTTTAAATATTGCTGCTGCGCAGAATTGTGGCATAGCGTTATCTCCTTTCTTTTCGGAAAGGATGGTTCTGTGTAACTAATGCTAAAGGAGGTAAATTAGGAAGCACTGAGACACCTTTGCTTAACATTTAAAGAATTCGAATCCCCTTGTCATGGCTGCCACGTAATTATTTCCGGATCATTTTTTAGGAGTGAGGAATTTTCCTAGGCAAAAAAGACTATTCAGACGCAGCCCTAAGCTCTATCGATAATAGTTTTGGTGATAATAGTCATTGAAATTTCACCCTGTGAAGTTTGACCTTCGAAGGTCACCGAAGGTCAAGTTCAAGGCCACCAAATGAAGGTTACAGGTAAGCTAAAAACAGGTCATGACCATTTTTAAAGGACCAGTATGTGAGATCTAGAGCAATCAAGTGGTCAGATTATAGATTGCAACCAAATGATCATTCCCTTTCTCAGAGACCCTACGGTGGCCGCAAAACTTGCAAAAACGCGAAAGGCACACTCTCGTGTCAGTGCTTTATTTAAATACTTTTTTCCCGTTCTGGGCTACCGTAGAAAAATGGCGGTGCAAAATGGCGAGCTCCGTGGAAGAGGACCCGCTCTCTCTGTTGATATAAAGGGCTCATTCTGGATAAGAGAAAACACAATAATTCTTATTTTCAGGAAATAATTCACAGATGAAAATGTACTTTTGAATATTATATTCCATTCCTGCCAGTTATTCAGCCAGATTGTCCTTCTAAATCTTACACACTGGTCCTTTAAGGGATGGTTTGTGACTTCTCCTATTGCCTGTTCACCTACAACTTCGTGAACAAACTAGAGATGGGCCTGAAAAAACTACAGTAGTCCGTTTACGACAGTTATTTTGTGATACACCAAAGTAAAAATAGCTCCGGACATGGACGCATTTAATGAATCACGGGTTTCCATTCACTACAAGGGCAGGATTTACAACCAGTTATGTAACACATGGACTTCCGCCCAATGGCGGATCACAGCTTGCAGTGGCAGGTATTTTGAAAAGCTCATTCTTTCACCAATCAAGAAGGATGATAGGAACACCAAAACTTGTTTTACAGCCAAACTACTGCTACAGGCATATATCTCAAAATATTTCCATTCCCCTTTAAAGCGCCACCTTGTAAATCATAAAATTCCAAAATAGCAAAAGGCACCATTCCAGTACTTGTTTGCTGCTTGTAAACAAAGGTTTCCTGAAAAAATATTCAATGGTTCTTGGTTTTGGTCAGGAAACAAAAATAGTACGGACGGACGTCGGGATGGACAGATGGACACTGATAGCTATAACCCTCCGTATTACATTGTGGGGGTGGATAAACAGCATGTTTTACCCTATAGTGCTGCTCCCAAAAATTAGTCCTTAAAACCTAATATTGAATTAGAAGTACCACAGTTTTCTACCTAAACAAAACTGTGAGCAAACAGACATAAAATTTGTTGAACATGCTGAAGTTTGGAAGTAAAAGTTAAGGCCACACTGGAAACCGCCAAAAGATCTTTACATGTATTTTTATAATTGTCCTTAGACTTGCCCTCAGATCTTTTCATTTTTAGCCAAATAAGATGCAAAAGGGGCCAATTAGAGTTGCTCCTCCGGATTTGCCCTGGGAGTTTTATTTCCCTTGTATTCCCTTCAACTTCAGGAAAAGGATTTTAAGTCCCATGACAAAACTGAAACATTTTTCAAGATCACCTGCCATTGATATGCTTATTAATAAGCATTAGATGGCAATTGATCTTGAAGAATGTTTTATAGCCTCTCAGTTAAGCCCAAGTGCTGACTGAATCCAACAGATAAAAAATCTAAATCTTAAAGAGGCTGTTAGTCTTAACTGTTTTGGAGATCTCAAGCAGATCTGTATGATTCAATCTTCGCACCCCAACTCGACAAAATAAATCATTATACTGTTCAATTAATGTCGAATCCTGTTTTGGGATTATTAGTTGCTTTGGCATCAAGATGCACTCATTTTAGCAATAAAAAGAGCACGATAAATTCATATGAAAACAGGAATGACAAGTTCATGCTCAAACTTCGTAGGAAAAATTTTAGAACAGATTTTGCTCAAAATTAATACAGTTCTGCAAAAAAAAGTGGGCCAAAGTTCATCTAAATACACAGAGGTGGGATTTCATCCGCAAATTTGGATTTTAATCTGGGTGCATACATATGCAAAATTAATATGCATCCACCAGGTACAGAAAAAATAAGTGTAACTAGTTCAGACAGGAAACTCGAGTAGAGCTACATCAGCTGATAGCAGCCTGGTAAGCTACCAGCTACGCCAGCATCAGCAGGTACACAACAATTGGAGGATACACATCACGAGGTAATACAGCGGTCTATTTAAAAGACGTCAAGCTCACTCATTTCTGCTGCTGTTTGCAATGACTTTTCATGCAATGCAACACGCTCTTTGGTTTTTGCTTGCCTCCTCCACCCCAGCCTCCACCTGTTTGGTTCTGCTCACATAGGGGGGATTTTGATTTCTGTTCATGGCTAACTATGTTTGTATGTTTGCGTGCCTTGGTAGGACATTCCTCCAGAGAACCGCTGCCAAAATACAATGTTATGCTCATACCCATGAATAAATTGTTCTATTTTATTGAAACGTGAGTTTTCCTGACTGAACTTTGTAAATTCGCCATTAATTTTCTTCAACTTCAAATTTTTTGTTTTTCTGGGATCCATCAGGTTTTGCCATACCACAAACCTTCTATTGACTGTCCACTTTAATTTGATTTGAGCAAACCATTCATCTCAGTATTTCTACTCCCAACACTGCATGACATTTCACAAACAGTATTGCCCCTCCCCCCCTTTCCCCCCATAGTCCCACTGAGCAAGAGCACCACAAACACGAGGCTACGCCATTCTGCATACTTTGGTGGGGCATCACGATCAACATGAACACGCAGCACAAAAGTGATTCTTCGTGGGTTTCGGCAAAGATAAAATGCAGCAACTCCAGTGACTCGGTGTTTGCAGGCAATCTTCTGTCTTTAAAACAGCAACGAAGGTATGCTTTATACATGTACAAATAAGCTTGGGGTTTCTATTTCTGCTCCCTTGATATTGCACTGCATGTATATGTAAGGGTTTAGCAATTGGACTCTACTTCGCATGCGCCCCAGCTGACATAGTACCCTTAAGATTTTACTGAGTGCCTTTGTTGGCGAGTGCTGATTGCTCGTACACTCTGCTTGTTACACACTGGGATGAGCAGCAGTGACACTCATGCAAATGATTATTAATAAAAAGATTACAATGTGACAGATTATTATTGTGTAAATCGAGATATTTAAAAAATACATGTCATAATGGTTGGTGTGACAGGGTGCTCCAGCAGAGGACGCTTTAATGCATTAGATTCGCAAGGAAACCGCAAGGAAATCAACATCAAGGGGATCAATGTGCAAGGCTACATATGTGGACAACTGCAAATTGTTTTGGATAATGCCATGACTCCTTTATACAGGCAAACTCTGTGAATCCTGCTATCCTCCAGGGAATTCTCCTCCAGGGGTGTTTGTTAGCGGGCAATTGTTATCCATCAAAGACATGGCATATCAAGCAATGTGCAAATTTTCGTTCAATCAAAAACACAGAAAAACATGACCTGTAAAAGAGGGAACGTTTGCAGTGCCAAAAATCCACTTCAGATGTTTGGATAAGTCAGGTCAGAGTCCTGGGATGTGTTTCCCAAAAGCGTAGTTGCTAACTCAGTCAGCAACTTACATAGTTTGGCCATTCACGATCCAAAGGCCCAACTATGTAAGTTAGCATCTGTGATTTTGATAAAAGCACCCCTGCATGGTCGACCCACTGCCAGCAATTATATCAGTATCCATTTTGAATCCAACCTGATCCAGTAATGCAATACCTGCAAACCATGTGCAATCAAATACACCATGCCACATTTCATTTGATATGTGTTCATTATAATTCACAAAGCAAAAGGTCACATTATTGTCCCTGTATATAATTAATTAGAATTTCTGTTCACCAGAAGTTTTGTCATACATCATCCAGCTCAATCCATGTCTTGCTGTCTCACTGTCAGTCAAGCACAAGGAAGTTAATTTCGCTCCTGCCAAACATTATTCAAAGTTTTCTTTCTCACAGGCTTTTTTTCTCACTCATTTTCATTTCTCTCAACTGTGACCTGCCCGCACATATTTTTATTTTTACCCACAACCCTGAATTAAAACTTGGTTCTTTTTGTTTGCTTGTTTTATGCATTTCAATATGACCCCTGCGATTCACTGTGTATGATATGTTTTTTCATCTAAATATGATTGATACAATTTTGAATTATTATTTTTTTAAATTCTCTTTTAACATTTCTCGAGATTACTCTGACCAAGTGTCCATACTAACAGCAGTGGTTTGCACGTGCACTTTCACTTTGCGCACAAGTAGACCCATTTACTTTGCAGCAAAGAGTTTTTTTTTTTTTTTTGTTTTTTTTTTTTCCAATTGCTCAACTAATTTGCCAGCAAAATAGCAGTTTGCCATGGTGCAAGCACTCCTTGATTTTAACTGGAACCGGCGATGACACAATGATTGGCTTATTTCATGCCATACCCAAAACACACCTACGGCTAATGAAAAGATAAAGTGCAACTCTTTTGAACCATGAGCCTTATTTTGCGCTCAGACATACCTGCCAATAAACTAGCAATGGTTGATTTGTATGCACCAAGCGCACTTGCTTCATGCACTTCAGACCTCGCGCTTAGATTGCTATAATAGCAATCTACAAGAGCAATGCAAAGCGTGACATATGCCCCCACCCGAATGTTGTCTAAAAAAACACTGACTGTACTGTTGTTTGATTTGAGCTTATGCCATAAAGGTATATCCATCATACATGTAAAAATGTATGAATATTGTAGAAAAAAGAAAGTCAGAGCGTGCCCGTTTTCTAAAGTAACCTTCCTCTAGTCACCCCAAACATACATACCCAAAATCAAATCCATCGGACAAGTCGTTCTCCTTTAATCATCCGGAAACGAAAATCAAGATGGCAGCTGTGGCGGCCATATTGAAAGTCGGAGCGTCCCCGTTTTCTAAAGGAACCTTCCTCTAGTCACCCCAAACATACATAACCAACATCAAATCCATCGGACGAGTCGTTCTCCTTTAATCGTCCGGAAACTAAATCAAGACGGCTATCTAGAAACGAAAATCAAGATGGCTGCCGTAGCAGCCATATTGAAAGTCGGAGCATGCCCGTTTTCGAAAGGAACCTTCCTCTAGTCACCACAAACATACATACCAAAAATCGAATCGATCAGAGGAGTCGTTCTCTCTTAATCGTCCGGTAACGAAAATCAAGATGACAGCCGTGGCAACCATATTGAAAGTCAGAGCGAACCCGTTTTTACACAGAACTGTCTTCTAGTCATCCTGAAGCCACTGTCCAAAAATGGTTTTGTTGGGTTGAACCGTTTTCAAGAAGATTAGTTAACGGACGGACGGACGGACGGACGACTTGGGCGATAACATAATGCCCCCTCTCCTTGAATTTCGAGGCGGGGGCATAGAGAAATGGGAAAAGGTATCAGACGTTAGTCTTTTGAAGGTCTTTTGAAAGTCTTTTCAAAGTGTTCTTGTGTATCGAGGGCATAATTCATATTTACTTTTTGTGACACTTCAAAAGTTCACTTCAAATTCGCTTGACAACAGAGAACCATAGGCACTGTACTTGCTCAAGCCTGGTCAGGTGGGACAACTGAGTAGGCTGGCTTTGGTTTCAGCCGCATTTGAAATCCAAGAAATGCAATAAGCTATTAGTTTTTATGAGTATCTTGCATTTCATTTTTAGAGAGGTCATTTATCCCCTTTCAATGACATTGAAAAGAAAATTATGTATGACAAGAAGAACAGCACAATATCTATAATGGCCAGGTTTCTATGCACTTAAGGGGGCTCACACTTTCAGATCAGCACCATTCTGTCACAACAAGCCAGTAAGAATCCGTAAGCCTTCGTACGTGTGATCGCAGCAACTGCAATTTACAATATTCTGAGTAATTAAGGGAGAGGGAACAACATTCTTGAACTGACTGAATTATAGACTGAGGAAAAGCATTAACCTCTTCATGAGATTGCTTAGCGCAACTGTTTTTTTTTTTGTTTGTTTGTTTGTTTTTAAATCCCAACATCTAGGCACCAGAAAGTTTGACTCTCTTCATGATCAATCATTTTATTTCAAGTCTTCATCAAACAAAATGTTAACTGTTGTGACCATCTATCCTCAGTTTCACTAATTAGGACCCCAGTGATTCTTCAGTTGGACCTACTAAGCAGTCATTTCCAATATAGAAAACAATTGAATATACTGTAGAACTTTCAACCTTCGTGACATGCATAACTATATCTGAAATAATGTAGCCAGAATGGGCTTTTAAAAAATCCATCTGAAAATCATCATTGTAATTATAAGTACAAAAATTCAGGAAATTTCGGTTGGATCAACAGTTGTTTACTGTGAAGGAATCTTATAGCAACCGCACTGAACCAAAAATGAAACAAAAGAAAAGACATTGCAGCAAACCTGCATTTTGTTAAAATGAGATGAAGAAAGAATTGAAAAATGGATTCAGGCTAAGCAAAGCACATTCGCCGATGTCAAAGGCAGGGGTGGGCGTTCCAGTCCTCAAGGGCCGCTGTGTATGCAGTTTTTAATTTCTATCAATTAACCTGGCTATTTGAGCTAATTGGCAGAACTCACAAACATAGAGTGGTGCATAGATTAGATCAAACAAACATGTTTCATTAAGAGAGACAAGGACAATTTTTGGCTGCCATTCATGATAATTTAAAGAAATACAAAAGAAATGTCAGATTTCATAAACGGTATGGCAAATTAAGATAGTTAACAAAATAAAGCCCAGAAATTGGTGTGATCATCAGGGACAGATATGGCTCTCATTGCCCACCTCCAATTTAAGCCAAAAATTTCCTACAGTTGAGTCCTTGAGTATACAACACATCAACAATCTAGCCCTGTGTAAATTTCATTTTGAGATCTTTGTCCTAAACAAGATGTGGCAGCACAGTAATTATAAATCAGAATTATGCACAGAAAATGAGCATGTGGTGAGTTATGTGGATCTTAAATGACAGGAATGTCTGAACTTTGTTAAGGGCTCGATAAAGATTAGTGAAATGAGGAAAGAGGAGGGGTTAACAAAGATCAATTACATTCAGTGAAGTATAAAATGAGCTGTGGAAGACTAACCAAGTATTGTCAGGTTTCTTTTAATTTGAGGGGTTATAGAACCATGGAAAAGAAAGGGTTCTATTTTGGATTTATCATTCTTTTGTGGTTTGGTCATTTGTGCAATGCAGTGGCAGAATTGTCCATATATAAAGGTCATGCATCAATTGAAAGCCAGCAAAATGATGGCACTTTAGGCTTGCAGTCTGAGAGCCCAATGCTACTACCCTCACAGTCACAGCCATTACATTTGAAACCTGAAACCTCCTCTACACGCCAAGCTCCAGTGGCTAAGCGATCATACCCAGTGGCTCCAACATGGCACCTGACGCCAACGGCTTGGCCAGTCCACCTGACGCCAACGGCATGGCCAGTCCACCCGGCGCCAACGGCATGGCCAGTCCACCCGGCGCCAACGGCATGGCCAGTCTACCCGGCGCCAACTGCTTGGCCAGTGCCCCTGGTGCCAACGGCTTGGCCACTGTACCTGGCGCCAACGGCTAGACCAGTCTACCGAGTGCCAGTGGCAAAGCTAGTGTACAAACTGCCTGCGCCAGTGGCCAGGCCTGCAACCCAAGCTCCCGTGCCTGCGCCCACGCCTGCGCCCACGCCTGCGCCCACGCCTGCGCCCACGCCTGCTCCAACGCCTGCGCCCACGCCTGCGCCCACGCCTGCTCCCACGCCTGCTCCCACGCCTGCGCCCACGCCTGCTCCCACGCCTGCGCCCACGCCTGCTCCCACGCCTGCGCCCACGCCAGCAACTCAAGCGCCCACGCCAGCAACTCAAGCGCCCACGCCAGCAACTCAAGCTCCCATGCCAGCAACTCACGCTCCCGCCCCGGCGTACCACGCTCCCGCCCCGGCGTACCACGCTCCCGCCCCTGCTCCAGTGGCCAGGCCAGTGTACCAAGGTCCCGCTCCCGCGCCAGTGGCCAGGCCAGTGTCCCCGCCTCCCACGCCAGTGGCCAGGCCAGTGTACCAAGGTCCCCAGTGTACCGAGGTCCCGCTCCCGCGCCAGTGGCCAGGCCAGTGTACCAAGGTCCCGCAGTGGCCAGGCCAGTGTACCCCGGTGGCCAGGCCAGTGTACCAGGCCAGTGTACCGAGGTCCCGCCTCCCGCCCAGTGGCCAGGCCAGTGTACCAAGGTCCCGCCTCCGCCCCGCCAGTGGCCAGGCCAGTGTACCAGGTCCCGCCTCCCAGTGGCCAGGCCAGTGTACCAAGGTCCCGGCCCGCCCAGTGTACCAAGGTCCCGCCTCCAGCCAGTGGCCAGGCCAGTGTACCAGGTCCCGGCCCCCACGCGCCAGTGGCCAGGCCAGTGTACCAAGGTCCCGCACCAGTGTACGGCCAGTGGCCAGGCCAGTGTACCAAGGTCCCAAGACCGCCCAGTGGCCAGGCCAGTGTACCAAGGTCCCGTGGCCAGGCCAGTGTACCAGGTCCCGCCCCTGCTCCAGTGGCCAGGCCAGTGTACCAAGGTCCCGCACCCGCGCCAGTGGCCAGGCCAGTGTACCAAGGTCCCGCACCCGCGCCAGTGTACCAGGTCCCGCACCCGCGCCAGTGGCCAGGCCAGTGTACCAAGGTCCCGCACCCGCGCCAGTGGCCAGGCCAGTGTACCAAGGTCCCGCCTCCGCCAGTGGCCAGGCCAGTGTACCAAGGTCCCGCACCCGCGCCAGTGGCCAGGCCAGTGTACCAAGTCCCACCAAGGTCCAGGCCAGTGTACCAAGGTCCCGTGGCCAGGCCAGTGTACCAAGGTCCCGCCCCTGCTCCAGTGGCCAGGCCAGTGTACCAAGGTCCCACACCCGCGCCAGTGGCCAGGCCAGTGTACCAAGGTCCCGCACCCGCGCCAGTGGCCAGGCCAGTGTACCAGTCCCACACCCGCAGTGGCCAGGCCAGTGTACCAAGGTCCCGTCCACCGCCCAGGCCAGTGTACCAGTGGCCAGGCCAGTGTACCAAGGTCCAGGCCCAGTGGCCAGGCCAGTGTACCAAGGTCCCGCTCCAGTGGCCAGTGGCCAGGCCAGTGTACAAGGTCCCGCTCCTGCGCCAGTGGCCAGGCCAGTGTACCAGGTCCGGCCCAGGCCAGTGTACCAAGGTCCCGCTCCCGCGCCAGTGGCCAGGCCAGTGTACCAAGGTCCCGCTCCCGCGCCAGTGGCCAGGCCAGTGTACCAAGGTCCCGCTCCCGCGCCAGTGGCCAGGCCAGTGTACCAAGGTCCCGCTCCCGCGCCAGTGGCCAGGCCAGTGTACCAGGCCCGCTCCCGCCGTACCAGGCCAGTGTACCAAGGTCCCGCTCCCGCGCCAGTGGCCAGGCCAGTGTACCAAGGTCCCGCTCCCGCGCCAGTGGCCAGGCCTGCATATGGGATCAATATTTATGTGGCATAAATTCACTTATGCAAATAAAACTGCTTAATGGAGCATTTGAAGTGTCAAGTCTTATCTAACTTCCAAAGATGCATTCACAGGGCTCTGTGGCCCTGGTCACTGCCTGATCACTCTGTGCAGTAATGTGGCCCAGATGTACTGTCATGGGCTTTCTTTCCCAGGGGTTTAGCCTAATGCAATCTGACTTCATGAATCTAAAGTTACCTTTCATAACTGAATGTTCTCTGCAGGAAATGGCATAAGCTTTCAAACAAAGGAAGCATGTTAAGTGATGGACATCAAGGTTGGATTTGTCATACCAGGTGACTCCTGCTTTATTTTTTATTTATTTTTTTTGCCAAAGTACACACAGCAATGTATTTGTTTCTAAAGTGATCCACCCTACTTACTTGGTGAAAAGTAGGTGCAGTATGCAAGTTCATTTGCACAAAGTTTCAAGAAATTCTTTTACCCATAGCAATGTAGCAGGACAGCTGTATGTGCACCATCCTCAGAAAGTGCTGAAGTCAAGTTTCCTGAACTTTCTATGGAATACTTTCAAACTTTGGCATGTGGATGTTATCAGATCAAACAGGCACCAGGATACATAGCTGAACACTAATGTTGGGAGACTGAGGTTTGGATGTACAAATACCTTAAACTTAGATGTTGTCGGATTCACATCACAGGAGTCTAGGCACAACATATAGAGTGACGTTACTCTAGTTAATAACCATATTGCAGACTAATTGCACATGCCCTGCAGGGAAAAGAACAAATGGCATGTGTGTACATGATGCAAGTGTATACTACCTGGGTTATTCCAGGTCTCCAAACCAAAGACATTCAGCCTTACACATTTTGACAAGCTCTAAACAAATGAAAAGAAACATAAGTGGCTTAGTTGAATATCTAATCTTTAGTTGACATCTAATTGAACCATAACATATTGCAGACCATAAATCTTTCATCTTTATAATCATCGAAGGACACTCGGTCGAGTGTCTGTCCTCCACCTTGGTCCTTATGGGTGTTCAGGTGGGCAAAGAGGCCGATCCTGGACCCGCATACTTTGGGGCAGTGTGGGCATGGGTGGGCACTGGCGATTGTGGGTTTGGGTGGAAGCGCGTGCTCCTTCCTGTGCCTGCACTTGTCTTCTGCAGCACTGTGGAAATCGTCACTGTACTGTGCAGCTCCCTCTCAGACAAGTTGTCTCCAGGCCACCCAATTGGTTGCTGTAGCCTCCCAGGTCTTTGGATCTATGTGGCACTTCATGTTGATTTTGATGTTGTCCTTAAACCTTTTCTTTTGCCCGCCTGGGGCATGTTTTCCTGTGAGGAGCTGGGAGTAAAGGACTTGTTTTGGGAGACTAGAGTCGGGCATGCGGACCACATGGTCAGTCCATCGCAGTTGGTGCTGGGCGATGATGGCAGTGATGGCAGGAATGTTGGCCTCCTCTAGGATGCTGGTGTTTATGCGCTTATCTTCCCAGGTGATCTTCAGGATTTTCCTGAGGCATCTTTGGTGGTATTCCTCTAGGGCCTTCAGGTGCCTACTGTATGTGGTCCAGCACTCTAACCCATACAGTAGGGTGGGCAGCACCACCGCCTTGTAGACCAGAATCTTTGTCCTGGCTTGGAGGTCACGGTTTTCAAAGATCCTTTTTCCTCAGTCTTGAGAAAGCCCCACTGGCAGAGCTGAGGCGGTGGTGTACTTCCTTGTCAATGTTT
Organism: Gymnothorax javanicus; assembly: GCA_029692085.1. NCBI lineage: Eukaryota > Metazoa > Chordata > Actinopteri > Anguilliformes > Muraenidae > Gymnothorax > Gymnothorax javanicus. The sequence continues at coordinate 13,833,577 of CM056207.1, read as the reverse complement.
GCCTTGGAGGACAAGATCTTCCCAAGGTAAGTGAAGTGGTCCATATTTTCGAGTCTGGTTTTGTCCATGAATATATTTGGTGGTGAAGCAGGGGTAGTTGCGTTGGGAGGTGGCTGGTAAAGGATCTGAGTCTTCTACATGTTGAGGGGCAGAGCAAGCTGTTTGCATGCTTTGGCAAAGGCATCCAGAAGCAACTGTAGATCCTCTTCTGAGTGGGCCACAAGGGCATTGTCATCAGCATACTGCAGCTCAGTGATGGATGTGGAAGTGGTTCTGCCCTTAGCCCTGAATCTGTTGATGTTGAACAGTTGACCATCAGTCCTGTACAAGATTCTGACTCCTTCAGGCGGGTGTTTTCCCGTAAGATGCAGGATGGCAGAGGTGAGGATGGAGAAGAGGGTGAGAGCGATCACACCGCCTTGCTTTACTCCTGTGCGAACCTTAAAGGGTTCTGTTTCATTTCCACCACCTCTGAGAACTGTGGCTGACATGTTATCAAGCAGTCTCAGTACCCGGATGTATTTGTCTGGGCAGCCAATCTTTGTTAGAACAGGCCAGAGAGCTTAACGATTCACAGAGTCGAAGGCTTTGGTGAGGTCAATGAAGGCCTGTAAAGTGACAGATTTTGTTCCCAACATTTTTCTTGCAGTTGACGAGCGATGAGGATCATGTCCATGGCACCTCTGCTTGGACGGAAACCACTCAGATTGAGGAAGGATGTTTTCAGACAGGGGGAGGAGCCTGTTTGCCAAGATCCGGGCGAGAGCTTTCCCAGTGGTGGACAGAAGGGAGATTCCGCGGTTGTGTCCACAGTCTGCCTTATCTCCTTTCTTGAAGATGGAGACTATGACGGCATCCCTGAGTTGTGCTGGGATTTCCTCCTTTTCCCACACTCTGAGGAGCAAGGGATGGATATGGCTGTGGAGATCAGGCCCACCGGCCTTCAAGATCTCTGCTGGGATGCCGTCAGGTCCGGCAGCCTTGTTGTTTCTCATCTTCCCTATGGCATCCTGAATCTCTGTTAGAGTGGCAGGTGCTCCCATGTCCTCGTTGATGGGCTGTTGAGGCAGTTAGTCAAAGGCCTTCATCTCAGGAGTGGTGTCCCGATTTAGTAGCTCTTCATAGTGCTCTTTCCATCTGGCTGCCATCGACTCATTGTCTTTCAGCAGCACCAGTCCATCCTTGGAGTGAAGGGGAGCTAGACAATGGTGGCTTAGGCCATATAGAGTTCTTGTGGCATCAAAGAAACCTCTAATGTCTCAACAGTTGACAAGCTGCTGGATCTCCAGAGCCTTTCTTGTCCACCACTCATTCTTCAGTTGCCTGACTCGAGATTGAATGACTCCCTTTGCTTTGGCATGGGCTGCTCTTTTTGCCTTGCAGGTGATGTCATTTTGCCAGGCAGTAAAGGTCCGCCGCTTGATGTCAATAAGCGGAAGGATTTTGTTGTCATTCTCATCAAACCAGTCTTGATGTTTACAACTCTTATAGCCGAGGGTGCTTTTACAGGAGTCGATAGTGATTGACTTCAGCAGGTCCCAGTGTGCTTCAATATCATCTGGATATTGGTAGGGCAGGGCAGTGCTGAGAGTGGCCTGGAGCTGCTGCTGAAAGGTCGTGTCGTCCAGTCTTTCCATGTTGAGCTTTGGCCGGCACTATCTTCTTTGCACCCTGCTTTTCCGTATAAGACTGATGGCCATGATGGAGGGGATGAGACGGTGGTCTGTCCAGCAGTCATCTGCACTGATCATCGCTCTGGTGTTCAGAACATCATGGCGGTCCTTGGTGCGTACGACTATGTAGTCGATGAGGTGCCAAAGCTTGGAGCGTGGATGCATCCAGGATGTGTTGAGTTTATTCTTCTGGCGGAAAAGTGTGTTGGTGATAATCAGGTTGTGTTCTACACACTTTGATAGGAGTAGAACACCGTTGGCGTTGGTGTTGCCAACTCCTTCCTTCCCAATTGTGCCTTTCCATAGATCATGGTTTCGTCCCACCCTGGCATTGAAATCTCCAAGCAGGATTAGCTTGTCCTCCTTGGGTACATGGGTTAGGATGTTATCTAGGTCAGCATAGAAAGCCTCCTTCACTTCATCCTGTGCATCAAGAGTTGGAGCATAGGCACTAACTACTGTGGCCTTTTGTCCGCCTGCAAGTACCAAGTGTATGGTCATTAGGCGTTCATTGATGCCCACAGGGAGTTCAGAGAGGTGGCTAATGAGGGTTTTCTTAATAGCAAAACCTACGCCGTTGATCCCGGGCTCATCAGCAGGTTTTCCTTTCCAGAAGAAAGTGTATCCCCCCTTCTCCTCCTTCAGCTGCCCTTCATCTGCCAGTCGGGTTTCGGAGAGCGCGGCAATGTCGATCCGAAATCTCCCTAGCTCCCTGGCGATGATGGTAGTTCGCCGTTCCGGTCGATCGCTGTGTTTATTGTCCATGAGGGTCTGCACATTCCAGGTTCCAAAATACGTCTGCTTCTGTTTCTGACCACGTGGTGGTGATCCCTCTGGATGTAGCAGTCCATACAGGGGAAGTGAGGCAGGCTATGTTTAGGGCACCTTTTCTAGCCCCCTCCCCTACTGGAGTGAGCTGAGTGGTTCCTAAATAGGGCTGCTCAGTCATGGGTGCACCTGCCAAAAAGCTCCTTCTGCCTCGGTTGAAGGGCTTAACGACTGAATCAGACACCAGGTTGTGGCTAGGGGCTCCCAGACTTCACAGTCCTGCCCCCGTCACCACTTCCTGATCGCCAAAGGACTTTGATCTGGGATGTTAAATGGACTGGTTCCCTTTCAGGAGGATGCCTGAACATGACATCGTTTAACGTGGGGAGACTGATGTGCCTGCAGTCACCACATAGGCCTTGGCAGAGAGGGGCAGGGATCCAATTGCATGGAGACCATGACGATTGGGGACCACCCTCCGTTGCAGCCTTCATCCGCCATCACTGCCGTTGTGACTTACTGTCATCCTCCGACAGTTCCGCTGTTGAGGTCTTGGTTGGATCGTGCTTCGTCTGGAACCTCCCACTCGACCTTACCGCCGTGGGTGACCCTACCAGGAGCAAAGCTCCAGACGGCATCGCTCTCGGGTTCATTGGAACACAGAAGCTTCTCCACCACAGCAAGGTGGCAATCCATGGAGAAGATACAATACACATGATACATGCTGGATCTTTTCAAGGGAGATCTGATCCAGAAGATATCCAGATATAATCTCTGCTTTTTCAAATTATTCCTCTGATGGTAAAGGCCCTAAATGACGAATACTGGATCCACTGTGACTTATTTATTCACTGTTTTCATGATCTAGTTTGCCTTTGCCTCAAAATGGCTTTTTAGATTTTCTTTTATTTTCCAAGGATGGTGTACATGCAGCCGTCCTACTACATTGTTATCGGTGAAAGAATTTCTTGAAACTTTGTGCTAACGAACTTGGCATACTGCACCTACTTTTTACCAAATATTTAGGGTGGATCACTTTGGGAACTATATTAATTTTAATGTTAAATTTTCAATTTGTGATGAAAAATTTAGCCAAATTATGCTTTTTACGGCTTCAATTCCTCCTGGGTCTCATATTTTCAAAGCAATTAAGCCATGTTTGGTGTCCAATTGTTCCTTGGGATGGCAGCAACAATAACAGTTATAAATTTTAGAACTAGGACTGTGATAATTGGGAGTTATTAATTTATTTATCCCCGTATGTTGGTTTTAGGGGGGTGCTCATCTAAATTCGGCCCACATCTGTCCTAGCACATATAATACAAAAAACAAATGCTTTTTCTAGGCCCACATACATCTCTCCACACAGTCACTATGGTAAGGAATCAAAAGCTTTCATGGGCAATTTTCCCAAACTGACGCAACACCTCCTTTACATACATTCCCTCAAAGGTAATAACTTGCCATCTACCGCAAGAACTGCTTGAAATACATTAATAAAACCCTCAAAGATCCCCCTTCTGAGCCAATTTCACTATTTCATTTTGACAAGGTTTGGGCCCAGTTGAAGGCACGGGCATTGGGGGGGGATCAATGCTCCCGATCAAATACTCTGACTGCCCCACGAAACTGACAAAGTTTCATCCCGAGAGGGGACAATGTCACTGTTGGTGAAAACTCTATATACATCATGGCTATGTGCAGTGTACGACAGATTGCATTAAATTCAACATAGCTCTACAACGCCTCACTTTGTAAATGGCACCAAAGTCAAATTCATGGTAACAAGTTTTAATCAGTCTATTTAATATTAATGTAGACACTATAAGGGCTGACTTTTAACCTAGATAAATTTTTCTTAATTGACGGTTCTGCTGCATATTAACTATGAATTTTATGGATATGCTTCTCCCTTTGGTCATCATGTTTCCCATAATTCTTGGCAATCAATGTAAAAGTAGGTTATTTTGGTTCGTAAGCCTTCCGCAGTGACTTCGCTGAGAATGCATGCATCAAAGAACAAATATAAGAACTGGAGCATAAGAGAAAACTAAAGAGGAAGAGGTGGCGAGGGTTGAACTACCTAAATTAGATTCTTATTTGTGTCTTCTCGTGCAATGAGCAACCATGGAACAGCTGAAGAACAACAGATGGCAAGCCCCTGTTGGTCAGCTGACATTAACTAATGTTAGCGGTTATCGTTACCGTTACCTTAGCTAGCCTCTGTGTGCTCTCTCTAGCTAATAAAGTGGCTGCAGAGACCTTCCAAGTATCACTTATTAAAGTAGAATGGGTCAAAAAACAAAATCTGGGTTCTTTGAAAATTGCCAGCTAGCGAACTACCCCATAATAAGAACGGTATTAATATTGACACTGTGGGTAGAAGACAAGCTGGCGAAGGGAGTGTGATTCTCTGGGAAATGTTCTGGAGGGAAACCCTAAGTAGGGCACAAGGGGGACCTACACATTATTAGGAAAGTGTTTTTAATTTTGCGGCTCACTGGTATGCATGTGCGAGCGTCCGTGTGTGAGTGTTTTATATGTATATAAGGGTGTGTGTATATATAAATAAGAGTTTGACATGGAGGCTCTTACCCTAATACACCTGTGAAGGTGGGATGTTACCTAGCAGCAGGCAACAGCAATGCAGCAGCAGGCAATGTGTTTAGCTGCAGCACAGAATGATGTAGTGCAGCAGTGGACAGAGACATCGATTCACAGCAAAGGTAAAGCAGGAAAGCAGCTGAAATAAGCACCTTGTCATTTTTCCAATGACTAACAAACCAAAAACAAAATTCAAATTTTCTGACCATATTTTTTGCCCCTTCAGAATAATAATAAAAAAAAACAATAATAATCTGCCTTTAGGTGGTAATTTACCTCAGTAAACGATCACAGCTTTACTAAATGTGTCCTTTTTATGCATAATATTGGAGGCACCAAATAGAAAATTCAGTAAACTACCCAGCGCCTTGGCTCCAAAACAAAATTCTGAATATGCTCAGGAAAGGTACATCGAAAACATTTTTCATGTAACATTTAAATGCTCTAAAATTCAGTTTTTTACACCAAAGGGTTGGAAACATCAACTGAATTGCTTTCAGTTTAATTAGACAACGATTACTCAGCAAGTCGACAGCAAGGTTTATCCCAGAGACATTCCCAGATCAAAAGAATGTGAGCAGCTCTCAACTCTCAAAAATGCAAGGAGTTCTCGACAACAGTCACAAGGACAATCTTTCAAAAGAGAAAAGTTGAGCAGTGCCTAACGAGCAAAAAGGTTACCTGTGCTCTGACTCATGGATGGACAGAATGACTCCTGACGTTGTAGACTTCTGTAGGACGGAGGCCAGAAAGGTGAATTCGCTTCTGTTCTTGAAAAGCTGAACCATCCTCTCCGAGATTTCAGAGGGAGCGTGAACTGCTCTGTGAACATCTGAGAAAAAAAAAAAAAAAAAAAAACAAAGTCATATGGGAACTGCAGTACCTCACTTATCAGACCCTGAGAAAGGATTTTACACCAGTATACGTAACCAGACAAACAGAACACATTTGCACTAAAGCAGTCAAATAGCTGCTGTTTAACTGTAAGTTATTTTAAATGCTTGAGTGCAATATTGTTTTTTTTTTTGTTTTTTTTTAAATATTATGTTTAGCAGTAACATGTGGGCCAGTGGGCATTGTTGCAATTCTGAGTGGCCTACAGGACACATTGGACTGCCAATAATGATTACAAATCCCACAGTCAACACAGAGAGCAAGCAGCTATGTTTTCATTTAACATATCTACACTCAAAAAAATGAAATGTTATGAAATGTTAGATTTACTTAGTAATGTTATGTCAGCTGATTCCACGCAATTGCTTTGCGTAACCTTTATTTGACTTCCAACATTTCCGGCCAGTTTAATTAGTTGCACTGATTGGAATGTAATTTACTCAGTTTTGTGGAACCAGTTGACATAACATCATTAAGTAAATCTAACTTTTCATAACGTTTCCTTTTTTTTGAGTGTACGCATAAGGCTGTCAAATCACATTCGCTACAACTCCAGCAATATATCCTAAGACAAACCAAAACACCATCAGAAGTGTTCAGGTGATAATGTAACGGTCCTAGTAACCAGCAGCTCAATTTCAACTGCACATAAAATTGATGCATTAATTTATTTTTAGAAGGGGTCAAGATGGTTCATCCTCCATTTCTAGTATGTAGAAAACACAGAGGGTAACAGAGAAATAACCACAGCTGTTTGTGCCTCAGCAGATGATCAAATTCCTGCTTGCAGAAAGGCATATACCGCCCAGTGGACTGAACCTCATGTCTCTCCAGTAGTAACTGTTCTTTGATTTTCCCTGATTCACTAAGACAGGCTTGGTCAAGAAATTAGATTGTGTGTGTGTGTGAGTGTTTGTTGAGTGGACGTAGAGCTGTGAAGATAACCACAAGGCCGCAGTACTGCGGTCATGAGATGCCAGCGATGGGGTTGAGCTCATTAACAGCAACATTTTTTATTGTTTTAATTTTTTGTCTCTGGTGCAAGTTACCAGAGTGCAAATGGCGTGTGATGTGAAATACAGTATAATAAACACGTAAATCATTGTTTAGCTATCATCATTGACTGTTTTCCATCCTATGTTCAAGGGCTGCTTGTCAAGGAAGATGAAACTTCCAAATTTCTTCAGCTTCACACACATATAGGGAAAGGACAGTACATTAAACACAGGGGGGATTTTTTTTGTGTCCAATTGACACAATTCATTATTTCAGGCATGAATACTTTTGACGTCTACAGATAACATTCAATCAAACAGACCTATGTAATATGCAGACATAAAAGACAGAGAAGCATTGATAATTGGAATTAAGTTTTCATGGCAAGTGTTTATAGTGATCATGCTTCTCTTATGTGGTAATGCATTTACCGTTGATGCTAGCCGGTTCACAATATTTTATTTAATAATGGCCGCAAACCTAGTCCAGCCACAGGTTATGTCGCCAATTTTTGGTACAACTGGCAGCCAATGAATCTGGAAGCAGCAATATGCCTCATTTGTCGGAAAAATGTATCTGTTAACTATCCTTCGGCATTAGATGGGGTTAAATGGATATATAGGCACAGAGGAAATTCAAGGTTGGATTTATATTAAGTCTGCGAAAAAGCGACTGCAGTTCAAGCCTAGACTACAAAGCTTCTGAAAAGGACACAGTCGCACCGGAGACCACACACTGGCATGCATAACAGTATCTTTCCGGGCGATCGAAAGAAAGAAGGTAATGTTACCCTTCCCATGAAGCATCCCAGTTATATATATATATATATATATATTTATATATATATATTTAGTGTATGTTTATGTTCGTTTTATGTCACACTTTCAAAAAGCCGTATTAGCCAAAAGCCACATTATTTTTACTATACTGTAGCTTTAATTTTACCAAATGCATATATCGATTGCTGTATGAAGAATAACGATCATTCATTTTAGATCGCTAAATTTGCAGGTATGTGCCATCGGAAGTATGTTAGGGTAGGCATGATTCTCATTTTTTCATGCAAGATTACTGTCAACCTGCTCCAGTTCAATTCCTTGTTTTGTTGGCATTTATGCTCGTGAATTTGTGTTTGCATGGCTGACTGTTCCCTAAGTGGTACATACTGCATTCCACACTGATTTCCAAAAAAAAAACAGTAGATGGAATACAGGGAATATTTAGATTTCATTTATAATCAATTATTCAAATAATTTGCCTCCAACCTCATGTTGAAACCTTGTGCTCTTTGTCGTTATCACATGTTAATCATCATTGCAACATATTGGTATGTATTTAACAGTGCATTAATTCTGAGATTCTTAATTGGGATTACGTTGAGAGTAATCCTGCATTAAAAGGTAAAGTCACTGCTTACCCAGACAGCAAGTCTCAATTATTACTAGTCTAAGTTCATTTAAAAGCTGCGTGCATTCAAGTGTTCATGAGCTTTTGTGTAATTTTAAAGCAAAAGCATTGTTCACAGATCATCTTATGTTGTATGCAAGTTTTTAAACAGGATAAATGGGCAATAAAGTCCAATGGACTTTTTTTTTGGGGGTAAACCGCCAGACCACGAGGATATGTAGCCTACATGTGGGTGTACATTTCCGGAATGCAGACAGGGCCTTTGCAGATCGCAGTCTCAGCCATGTGACAGTGCGCTCAGAGAAGCAGAGACAGTGTGTCCGTGTGCCTACCTTTTAAAGTTCCCCTGGGCCGCGAGACAACCTCAAAAACCCAACTTTCTTTAGTGAACTCCTTCTGGTGCAAGACTCTCAGGGCCAGAGCAGACGTCTTTTTCATTTGACAACTCCACACGGCCTCACTACATTTCAGCCACAATGTGCAGTTTCCATGTGCATTTTAAATATGTTCCATTTAAGTTTGATTCATTTTCTCAAGTAGTGTAGTCCATAATGTACCTTAGTGCTTCCTCATCAGTTTAAAAATTAATCTGATTTCAAAACAATTTATGTATGGCAGTTCTGTCCAAAATGTTTATGCTATTCTCAGAAAAAAAAAAAAAAAAAACTAATATCACAGCCTAAAAACTCACAAGAATCTATGTATTTCCACATAATTACAGAAAAGAAATGGACACAAGAAAGAAAGAAGCACTACGGACAGCGATGAGCAGATCTCTGGGAGAGAGACGCAGAAACTACTGGCATCTTGTCCCAGCCAGCTTATTCCTCTAAGAGAGTCAATCCCAGCATTCCACCCACCGACCTTTCAACCCAACAGCAGCTGCTGCGGATCTGCATTCAGGCTCCTCAGAGAGCCGGGCAGAGACACAAAGTAAGCATCAGATGCTTGAGAGTCAAATGCTGCCTGGATATCGTGTAAATTCTATCCAGAAATGTTTTTGTCCATAAAAATGTCTAATTTTATTGACATGATGGTTTTGAGAAAACTGAATCGGGATAAGTCCTCATCATTCTAAATGAATAACTCCAACACAAGTGCTTTGTTATGGAGGTCAGAAATGTACTTGAAATTAGAGACTGGCAGATTTTTTTTTTTTTTTTTGACTTGAAAAAAGATATTCCAAGCAGTTACTTGCGGTAACCCTATTGTTTTAGTCTTTCTTATTTATTAACCTCATAATTGTTGTTTCATCAGCTCACTTCTCGTCCGCATGTTGACAAAAGCGATGACAGAATCCTACAGCGATTAGAGTCAATAATAAAGTCCTGCAATTATACCCTGCACTAAGCAGCTCAAACCTGAAAAATCAGAAGCACCTGCAATGCCGTGTGTCCGAAAAAAAAGATTAGATGGAACGTGTAAAAGTCTTGGTAACTTTTACACAGTGAAACCAAAGTGTCCAAAAAAAGTTGCCGTGAAAATAGAAAATCTACATTTAGGAAATGTAATGTAAAAAGAAAACGGCCACTAACAAACACTAACCAGTTAATGAAAAAACATGAACATTATATTTATATAGTGCTTCCTCGTGCAATCCTGACAACGAATGGAACGTTATGGAAAATATACATAAAAACAGAAAGCAACGATTTCTAGACTTAATTTGACATGCATATTGTTGCAAATTGTATGAAGACAGGATATTTAAGGTTTTGTCTGGTCAAATTTATAAGTAAATATATATCAATTGCTGCCATGCAGGTCCACAACGCTTTCCAGTAAAAACTTAAATTTAGGATAAGTAATGAGGTGAAAAATTAAAATAATAATAATGTGATTTTTAATATCCAATGTCAGCAAATTTCAATCAGGATTTTATGTGATGCCTGGTCCTTCAGTAGGAAGGAATTTGGATATTTCAACTTCTACAGTGCATAACATAATTAAAAGAAAGATTCAAAGAGTCAGGAGGAATTCATGTGCTCAAAGGGCAAGGGCACCAGCATAAGCTGAATACTCGTTATCTCCGATCACTCGGAGTGCACTGCATCGAGAACCGTCATTTATCGATGAGTGATATCATCACATAAGCTTAGGATTACCATAGCAAACTTTTACTACAATGCATGGTTTCATTCACACATGCCAGTTAAAGCTTTATAATGCAAAAAGAAAACTTTATGTGAACAGTGTCCAGAGAGAATGTGAACTTCTCTGGGCTCAAAGCATCTACAACTGACCATTATACAGTGGAAACGTGTATTCTGTTTAGACAAATCAATACTCTTACCAGCCACAGGTCCGAAGACATGGAACATGCTCTGTCATGGCATGTGGCTGTGTCCCTGCCCTTAGAATCGCCGTTAATAATACTGAAAATTACACTGACATTTGGGAGCAAAACATGTTGCCTTAAAGACCACATCTTTCCCATGGACACCTGCATAATTCAGCCAAAGCACCTGGGAACCATGTACTCTTGTCAAAGAATGACATGAGATGTGTAAAGGCCACAGTGAGTCAGGAGCTTGGTGTAACATCTAATCAGAAAGAACGTGTTTCCTACAGCACAGTGTCCCCATCACTGCACTGAAACACTGGCAATTATTTGACCAAAGGGTAGACCACCACCTTCTGGCCTACCAACACCACTTAAAGTAGCAAATTAGCTTTCCCAAGTGGTCCACCAACATTCAAGAATGAAACAGGCCCACACCTACTTAGTTTCTGCCACTTGGCCAGATTAGATTGAAGAGTGGTATGGCTGATTTCAAAAGAAAAAAAAAGCTTACAAAAATAAAAATATTCTGATCAATACAGAACACAATAAAATGTTCCACAATTTCCATTGTCTGTTTGATGGCAGTTAAGGAATTTTTGTTTTAAATGTACAAAAAAAAAAAAAAACATTGTATGGACTATGCTGCCCCTATGGGAAATGTGGGGTCATTTCTTGAACCTGTAAAATCCAGATACAGCGCTCCAGACTGCGACCAAAATCGACCAAGATTTACTTTTTGCGACTTACATTCTCACATCAGTCGCGCACTGCGTGACCAACACTTCATGCACTGTGCGCCTATTCTGGGCAGCGATTCACTCCCTAATTTTCAGCCGCCGGCCGCGAATTTTTTTCTGCAGGTCGGTTGGTACCATTACGTACCTCAGCCAATCACAGATCGGCTGGTGCCATCCGCCAATCATAGCTCGGCTGTACTCATACATCGATGAGAATGGCAAAGCATTCGACCTTGTCACTGTCAGCTGAGTTGTGCGCGCGGCAAAATTGTAAAACCTTGTATGACAATAACGATGCAAATGCTCCACAATACGCGAAATTACAAGTACACTAGCTGGTCTGCTGCAGAAGTCCAATAGTCTACGTAGTAGGCCTTGGCTTCGGTGACTAATACTGCAGATCGGAGAGCAAATTTCATGATATCAGAAAGTGTTTTCATTACCGGTTTTTTATTTCGCTATTTAGATTTTGCGCATTTCTAAGGGTAATGGAAACGCACCTGGAGAGTGAGAACGATGTCCGACGTTACCAGCCCGAAAACACAGTCTGCTTCGGGACCGTAGTCTGTTCGTGACGCAGTTTTGAGTCTTGTTGATAGGCTACCAGCTATGGGCGCTGGCGTCCAGTGGCGAATGGTTTTATTTAGCGTTTCAATATCAATCGCTAACCTTCTATCCTGATGGATTAGGTTGGATGCGCACTTCCACTCTGATCTGAAGTTCCGCATGTACATAATTATTCATGCAGTATGTATGAAATCGGTGACTGGTTGGTCCGAGTGCAAGATTATTTATTTTCATTAGAGTACGATAACGATGAGAAAAGCTGCGGTTCTTATAGATTTATAGTCCGTTTTCTGTGGGGTTCCGATAATTGGCCAGCTGTCAGAGGAATAGTATTTTGTCGATTGCAACAAATGTTCAAAACTGTTTCAAAAACTAACTGGTGACGCCTGACCAATGTACTCCAGCGACGACCATAGGCTTATCAGCGCAATGCCTCAAATATGAGTCTGTGTCATGAACAGTGTACGGTCACGAAGCAGACTGTTTTTTTGGGGCTAATAACGTCGGACATCGGCCTCACTCTCTGTGTGCGTTTCCGTTACCCTTCGAAATGTGCAAAATCTACATAGCGAAATTTAAAAAAAAAACTAACAAAAAACTGGTAAATAATGATTATTATTATTACAATAAGCCGTCCTGCTACATTGTTACCGGTGAAAGAATTTCTTGAAACTTTGTGCTAACGAACTTGGCATACTGCACCTACTTTTTACCAAATATTTAGGGTGGATCACTTTGGGAACTATATTAATTTTAATGTTAAACTTTAAATTTGTGATGAAAAAATGTAGCCAAATTATGCTTTTTGCGGCTTAAATTCCTCCTGGGTCTCATATTTTCAAAGCAATTAAGCCATGTTTGGTGTCAAATTGTTCCTTGGGATGGCAGCAACAATAACAGTTATAAATTTTAGAACTAGCACTGTGATAATTGGGAGTTATTCATTTATTTATCCCCATATGTTGGTTTTAGGGGGTGCTCATCTAAATTTGGCCATAATTTTTCTATGAATGATTCAGTTTATGTACTGGGGAGGGTTTGATGAAAAGTTGTCCCTTGGAGAAATGGAGACTTGTACGTACATTTAGACTTGTATGATAACTCTTCAAAATGATAACTGCATTTATACATTTTTCAAACATTCTTGTGAACATCAATATCTACTTTTCAGTTCACAAAGTGCTTTCTGATAATGTTTTTTAAATAAATGCAGCAACAACTGATAGTCTGTTCAGGTATCTTTATTTGTGCTTGTAAATATTCAGAAAAGTATCATGGTACTTTGCGTGACCACAGTTTTGGCCTGCGCGCCCAACTTTTTCAGATTGGGAGTGCATGCGCTCCTAGGTCCAAAAGTTAGTCTGAAGGGTTGAGATACCTGTTAGGAGAAGCAAAAAGGCTCAGTTCATCCAGGAAAAAAAGCTGAGGAAATCAGAAAGCAGTCAAATCTTTCTAATTAATTAGCATTTATATCTCAGAAAGGCCCATGAGACCAACAGTTTTGGCAGTTTAGTGGCTATAATTTTCAGAAGCGAGAAATACTGCCCATGAAGAATTCAGTTGTTAAAACCACCTTGGTGCATTTCGCACTTCAATGGAGCTAGTTAAAAGGTACAACTTTAATGTGATTGAGTTTTCAAAAATACACCATGAGTCAACAATTTTTTTGCCTGAAGGGTCTCAGTAATAGTTGTAGCACAACTTATATATATATATATATATATATAATGGTTTATTTTGAACAATCTTTAGATTTAATCTCAGGCTCTTTGTCTCTGAACTTTGATCTTTGTCAACGTTTACCCATTAACCACTTAGTGCCCGGAGCCATGTTTACTCGTGAACAATCACCAGGCTATGAATGATAGCTCATGCGAGTCGTGTTTAACAGGGCAGCAGTGAGTGTTGCCGTGCGCGCTGGCCTGAATTATTTTCACTGATGGTCGTTGGCGTAATGGGTGATAAGTACTGTGCGGTTTAGCATCTCAACCGTCCAAACACTAACTTGAGTTCATGCGATATACGATAATGATGCAATCAATTACGCGATATACATCCTTTACTTACAAATAAACAGATGGCGAGGTGACAGAATGATGGCGACATGAAAAAAAAAAAAAACTTACATAAAAAATTCTTGACAGTATGGTAAGTTTGGAAGCACGGTTCGACGCTTAATGGAATCTCATAACACGCACATGTAGCATGACTCTTTTCTTACACCGTTCTTGGCGAAAACACAAAATTTGCGCAGTCTCAACTTTTTCACAGTCGGCAGGTGCGAACTAGCCAGTTGATCACTGCGATCAACACCACTCATACCGTAGTTGATATCAACAATACAATGTGGTTTCACCATTTGCTCACCCTGACAATTCCTCTTCACTGTTTCGCACGTGGCCCGTGGGTTGACAGCATCTTCACAAGCTTTTTGTCCTGCCACAGCAGGACCAGCATCAGTTCATTTGGCTTTCACCATGTGATCACAATGAAAATGAACAAAACAAAATTTACAAACTGAAAGTAATGGAATGTATTCACGTCACTTCTTATATCACCCAAGACCAATCGAAATGTCAGATGAACTCAAACCATTGTCTGTGTTTAGATGCAAAGTAAAAAGCATTCATGATAACAGTTCTGCGTGTTTAGATGCAAAGCGAGCAACGTGATGAGACGCGACTCCGGGACTTGAGCCGGTCGGCAGTAATACGAGTACACACGTTTCCGGGCAAGTTCGATAAGCCAACTGATAAGAACAGTTTGGCCAGTTTAGCATTAGCACTGAGAGAAAACTTTCTATCTGCTAAACACTACATCCTCACACATTGTATCTCAGTGTTTTGGGATCCCTGCTGGACAATCCCAGCTGAGTAGCAGCCTGTCTTATATTGACAGTGCTAAAGGATTAGTGCCACTCTGGGATGCCATCTTAGTACACAGACTTCTGATTACAGAGCTGACACACCCAGGGCACAGCCTCTATCATTCAGCTGTCGATCACATACAACTCTGTCTTTGCCCTGGAGCAAATGCTGCAGAGCTACAAGAGCATTTACTTTTGCATGTAGATTTTAAGAATTTTGCAGAAAAGCATATCCACGGGAAAATAAAATAGGGGTAATTGAAGAAAAAGCCATAAGCATCACAGGGGCCCAGCTACCAAAAATGTTCACGCAATTTTGCGGCAATGTAGTGGTAATGTAAGAGCATTGCAATTATACTGCAAGATTTTCATGGGTAGAAATTAATGAGGACTACAATAGCAGAGCCAACGACAGCACATCTTACGTCACTACAATTAACCAGTGTAAAGAAAGATAGAAAAAGATTAGATTGAGAATCAGGGTGGAGAGGTGGGAGACATATTTCCTGAAGAGACAGGTCGTCAGGTGACAAAGGAAGGATGAAACAGATTCTGATCTGACTACTTCTAGATGTACTCCATAAAACATTGCTGCTGTTCTAAAACATTGCTGCCGTTCGCAATAGTTCTTTGAGTTGGGTTCCCTGATGAAAATCTCATACTGAAGGGCCTGAAATCACAACTGTCTTTAAAATATTTAGACAAAAGGTGCACATAAAACTATTAGATTGTTGCCAACTGCAAAAAAAAAAAAAAAAAAAAAAAACTGGTGAGTTTTGTAGTTCTTGAATGGTGTTCGCCTGTTCCTTTTCTAGATGGGTTTCTCCTTAACGCCAAGCTCCATCAAATGACAAAATCCAAATTGCTACAGTGTACCAGCAGATACACAGCAATACTTGAAATCAGATTCAAGTCACCTCTGGTGCTGAATTGAAACTGACCTCACACTCTTTCTTTCAAATCATAATCGAGCAGTTAGAATCAGAAACAGAAACATCAAACAAAAATCACCATTTTTTTGTGACCATAAAATGGTACCATCAATCAATTGATCATTTCAATCATTTTAGATCACTTTTTCAAAGCTAAACTAAATGCATAGTCCAGAATTGAGAAATATTATCCTATGGGCAGCTGTGACAGTAAAACAGAGTGGAGGAAACTCCGCCTCTAAAGCATGACGCTTTATTTTCCCATTCTATTCCGTCCATGTTTCTGCTACTCAATCGGTAACTTAAGTTTAAGGCAGTTTTCATAATGTAACCTAGTCATATTATTGTACGCAGTGCACCAGTTTAAAACTGAATTTATCACTGAGAACACAGCCGATAAAAAAAATATATATTTAGCCTCTAATCAACTTTAACATTGGTCTAATGTAGTCAGCCAACTGCCAGGGTTAAGAAGAACCATTTCCGTTCTTCGGCTTGAACAGCTAGCTTGCCAGATAAAGCTAAACAGTCAGGTCGGCCGCGTGGGTGTAGCCCCCCAAAAGCCTGCTTTTCCCCTTATTGTCGCCATGGCAAGCGAAATCTATAGCTATCATAAGTAAAGCATAACACATGTCCATGCCAAATATAAAAGTAATTGGTCCAAAATTGAAGCCTGTACTGCGTCCACAAGGAAATCTCTGTTTTGCCACTAATTTGCGTATTATTCAGCCAATGCTGTCACCATGGCAACCAAAATCAATAGTTGTCATAAATGAAGTATAACTCATGTCCATACCAAATATGAAAGTAATCGGTCAAAAATTACAGCCTGTGGAGCGTCCACAAGAAAGTGTCTACGAACGCGGACGCAATGGCAGCGGAGGAGACGACATGCGTGAATCCATAGTAGCTGCCCGACTTCACCCGGGGGCTGCAGTAAAAGGTCTTCTAAATAGCTGATGGAATATACTCAGGTCCAGCGATTTACCGTACTATGAGCTCAGTGGAAATAAATCGAAGGTGTGATCGGGGGTGAATGTTAGTTTCAGAGCTTGGTAGCCAGCTAAAATGATATTCAAAATAGCTTATTAGGAACCTGACTCTCCACTTGGCCTTGCTGTCCTCCTACTCTTTTGATGCAAAACTCCAGGGGCTTGCTCTTTCTATCTAGTGTTCCTAAAGTGTCTTAACTGTGCCTTCTGGGGTGCAGTAGGGATGCACTGGGGTCAGAGCTAGGTAGAAAGGCAGATTCAGTTGCAAAATCACGAATGAGAGGACACTGAGCTTTATTGGGCAGGTCAACAGTCCAGGGTAAGTCATCAGTAGGCAGGGCAATGCAGGACAGGTGGAGAGAAGCCGATAGACGGGCAAAGGTCATGCAGCAGTGGACAGAATCCAGAGAGTCAAGCAAAGGGGAGTCGAGACCAGGGTCAGAGCCAAGGAGTCAAGCCAAGAATGATCAAGGACACAGAGGAGAGGCATCTTTAGGCTGGGGCAGGTGGACAGGTGTGGACAGGTGTGGCACAGACAAAACACAGGGCAGAGACTGGAATTAGGGAGATCAGAGCTCAGGAATAAATGCTGGAAAGTAGAGCAATGCCGAAAGCAACTCTAGCAATCTGGCATTGAGAGAGACAAAGACAAGAACTTAAATGCATGCTTAACAATGGATAATGTGCAGGAAAGACGTGAGAAATGCGCACAAGGAATGAAGAGGAAACAAGATAATAATTTGATGATTGGAAACAATCAACAAAAAAGCTAAACCGATGCAGGGAAAACTAACTGACTGGGATACAGGATGTGACAAAAAGGGTCATTCATATGGAATCCTGAAATATGGCTAGTGTAAGCCAAAACATGCTGAGCAGACAATTTCCAATGAATTTTCATGATGGGAATTATGTCATATCATGTTGTTGACTCAACATTTAAGAGTGCTTTTGTGTAATTATCAAATATGTCGCGAAGTTTGCAAAAAATCGAAATCTATTTTTTGTTTTCAAATGATAGCATTTGATGACTTATATCTACTGTGAAAGTTTGGGTCTGATCAGATAAATATTTTGGGAGAACGAGAGCCTAAAAGGATTACGCTGACTTGGACTGTCGTTTTAGGCTAAATTTACCATGCTTGACATTTTGACAAAAATATGAAAACAGCGCATGGTTCTTAAAAGCAGACAAATCTAAACCAAAAACTGAGATATTTTTGAGTAATTTGAGTGGTTTTATTAGTTTGTGAGACAAAATGGGAATATTTTAAGGATTTTTACTTTATTTTAATTTTACGCTCTGAGTTTTCAGCGGTCAAATTTGACGGCTTATATGCCCAAAAGTACGCGGAAATTTTCAAATACTTTTACTCAGTATTCATGAAATAAAATTTTTGGGCACTGCGAAAACAAATCTCTGGGAAGACCCGATTCAATCTTGCGTTTAGGGCACGATTCGGCACTCTAAAAACTTCCTGGGATCTCGACCCGGTGTGACACATGGTTCCAAAATAATTGATTCCCAAAGACTTAGAAACCAGTACAAGGACTTATAAATTTAAAACACTTTAATAAGCTGCTGTAACACTTACAAGCGTCATTTTGTGCTGTAGAGTTCAATTTTGAGCTCAGCATTCCTCGCTAACTCCATCAAGTACGTCCTCTACAAGCAATAACAAAGTAAACACGCTTACACTTTCGACACATAAATATTAAAACTCAAAGGAAAATAGCTTCATTTCAACCTAAACAGGATTGAAAATCAATACCAGAGTAAGTCTGTACCTTATGAGGACGATTTACGGGAAATTTAACTGACTCGAGTTTCAACTGAATGATGAATCACGTGTCTTGGAGGAATGCGTGACAACTTTCGACCTTGTTTGACTTTGCCACAGGAAACCCAAACAGCATTGTTCATTGCGCAACGCTGTCTTGCGGGAGTGCCAACTCCAACACCCAATTGTCGTCAAGTCGATTAACCTGTGTCAGTTGAGCGCGAGGGGGAAACTAACAGCACTCTCCATCCCGATGCTGAAGGAGACCTGCGAAGTTCTTGAGATCGGCACCTCATCCATTAAAGGGGAACCCAAAGTGCCCTACGTGTCTCTGATCAAGGACACTATCAAGAACTGTTCATGCACAAGATTTACACTAGTTAGTTAGGGACGGGCCATTAGATATTTACGGGGGTTGGGGTGGGCAATTTTTCTGTGTACGATTTCTTTTTCAAAGCTAACAGCTTTGCAGGGTTTCTTCTCATTTGCACAATATATTTTTCTATGTGGAAATGCTCTGCAGGATGTTTCTTTTCACTGCTGAAACTGTGCTCGAATTTTTGTGGGGGTATTGCCCCCCCAATCAAAAATCTAATGGTCTGTCCCTTAGTACAAAGTTAATGAAACTCAGTACAGTATACTCGATCAGCCATTGTCCCAAACACCCGGGGATGGGAGAGGGGGTTACTTCCATATTGACCGTTCAGGGAGGCTCGTCATATCTTCTAGGGATTAAATCGCGACCCGAGGTACACCCGGGGTATACACGCAAGTTCATTGTTTTTGTCAGAAAATGGTATCTTTTTGGGTGCTTCTTAGCGCCCAAGAAACGTATTTTTAGTTTTCCTTTGGAAAGAATTGTGCAGCTCATGCCACGTATCTTTTAGGGGGTAAAAAATTTAGGGCAGTCGCGCCCGAGCAGTCCCCCATACCCCATACCCCCATACAGTGTCGCATGTTTTTAGAGTGCCGAATCGTGCCCTAAACGCAAGTTTGAATCGGGTCTTCCCAGAGATTTGTTTTCGCAGTGCCCAAAAATTTTATTTAATGAATACTGAGTAAAAGTATTACTCTTTGACTCCGAAGTTTGAAATTTGAAAATTTCCGCGTACTTTTGGGCATATAAGCCGTCAAATTTGACCGCTGAAAACTCAGAGCGTATAATTAAAATAAAGTAAAAATCCTTAAAATATTCCCATTTTGTCTCACAAACTAATAAAACCACTCAAATTATTCAAAAATATCTCAGTTTTTGGTTTATGTCTGAATTTAAGAACCATGCGCTGTTTTCATATTTTTGTCAAAATGTCAAGCATGGTAAATTTTGCCTAAAACGACAGTCCGAGTCCGCGTAATCCTTTTAGGCTCTCGTTCTCCCAAAATATTTATCTGATCAGACCCAAACTTTCACAGTAGATATAAGTCATCAAATGCTATCATTTGAACACAAAAAATAGATTTCGATTTTTTGCGAACTTTGCAACATATTTGATAATTACAGAAAAGCACTCTTAAAAGGTTAAACTATGATAAATATGAAGATAATGATGTAAAACCGATACAGGGAACAGTACACAAGGCTATGTTTAGCTTGGAAATTGAAGTTACAAGTTATAATGCAACAAACCAGCCAGTTTATTGCAAGGGGGTTAAACTCTGATTTCAGTTTTGGTTTTTCAGTACTTTCAATGTACTGCACTGTACTCTCAGCCTATTTCACTGGCAA
This sequence comes from Gymnothorax javanicus, assembly GCA_029692085.1. Taxonomy (NCBI): domain Eukaryota; kingdom Metazoa; phylum Chordata; class Actinopteri; order Anguilliformes; family Muraenidae; genus Gymnothorax; species Gymnothorax javanicus. The sequence continues at coordinate 13,813,350 of CM056207.1, read as the reverse complement.
TTCAAACTAACCCTGACAAAAGTTATTGACTTGTGATAAATTTTTTCCCACAGACATATACATATGGACTTCCCGGATCCAATAGTTTTCCATTATCGTCTCTGCAGATTGCCCTAAGCCAAAAATCCCTTCTTTTGCTGTCCTTTTCTTGTCTCGGAAACGAAAAGTTGGACTTCACGGTTTGTTTTATTATTGGAAGAACAAAACGTGATGCAACAGCTCTTGAGCATTATGTTGCGATTCTTTCCAATTAGGTGCCGATCACTTTCCCCTTTGATTTCACCCAAAAAGGGGTGTGGTGTTCTGAAAAACATCAAGATAGTATTGCGTTGCTCTCATGGCTTCAGGCAGACTCCTTCAGAGGCACACACAGCAGCAGCTGCAGATGCATTGAACACAGACATGCACTCCAGACACAGCTGCCAGTCAGCAAAGCATAGGTGTGTGGCTTTCATCTGGCCACCCAAGATATAACATACACAGGCCTCTCCGTAATGGGTACTCTAAAATAAAATAAGAGGAGTCGGTCACACTTTAGATGAAGTGTTGCTCATATAGGCTTTATACAGCATGTGTAATGCTTTCATAAATGAGACATAATGTCTTCATAAATCATACATATGCAAATGTCATGCTTTCAAAGGGTGAAATAACACATCTTTATTCAACATGTGACGCCAGATGTGATAATGACAATGTCATTAAGCCGACAATGTCACCTATCACAGCATTTAGCCACTAGCTAAGTGACATGGTCAGTTATATCATATCTGGCATCACATGCTGAAAAAAGATGTGTTATAAGGATGTGTTAAGAAGACATTATGCCTCGTTCATGAAGGCATTATACATGCTGTATAAAGCCTTTATGAGCAACACTTCATCTAAAGTGTGACTGAAGATTCTTAAGTCTGTACTGAGAGTTTTTTGTCATGCTTACTTCTTGGCACAAAAAAAAAAAACAGTATCAGATTATTTTATAGTTCAGTTCCTGGATACTTCCTCCAATGCAATCAACAGCATTCAGTAAAATTGCTTACTGACAAAGAAGCACTGTGTATTCTGTAATCATACTGCCCAGGGCAGTGCAAATCTTACAGACATTTGAAATGTGAAATTTATATAGACTGAAGATTAATAGCAGCTTCATGCCTTGATATTATTTTCCCCCTATGATAAACAAGGCATTTAAATAAATACAATATGATGCTGTGGTAGTTTATGAGGCCCACTTTGTTTAAAATTGCAAATAGCTCCAGGATGAACAAGGTGCTTCTGGTTGAGCATTTCCTGGTCCCCCTGCTTGCGAGAGTATCTGGTTCTGCAGCCTCTCGCCTCCATTTTACACACCTGAATCGCCCTTAAGGTCCACCGGCGTCATGCACTGCAGATTTTAACTGTGAGATGCAGTCTGCAAAGCAATTAGCTCCAAACCCTCTCCACTGATAAACTCCAATGCTTTCAGTCATGACTGTTAGATCAGCATTAGAAGGCACAGCTAAGAATATTCCAATCATGGTTGTAATCTTCTCAACACCTTAAATGGTTAAAAGGCCTTTCCTTATTGTTGCTTGGCAGTTGGGGCAATTTGAAGCTGTCTGGAACCAGGACGCCCTTTTCATACCAAGAGGTGTCATGCATCCTGAGAAGCCCTTCCCACACCTGCCGAGCAAGAGAGGCACTGAGTGCTGATTTCTGCCTAGGTTTTGACAGTCGAGGTGTTGAAGCCCAGATCACAGCCCAAATGATTCAGTTGAGCGGCTAGAGCTAGTGCTCCTTCCCTAGCTCGAGCTCCCCCGATCACAGGCGGCGATGCCCATCTCCAGCGTCATTATAAATCACCAAGAGCAGAAATCTAAGGCCGAAATCCTGTAAAGCCGCTGTGTATGTTATTTCTTTCATGTCTCCTGCACTACACTGGATAATTTAAGACACAGATTAGCAAAGGCATCTACACACATCTTGTTTACCAGGCCTAATGTGACTACAACCAGCTAACAATGGAGCCAACAATGACTGAAGGTCCAGACCCCTGTCCTGTTTCGTCTTGTTGAGCAAACCGGACCATCGCTAACACAGTTGAACCCAATCAAATTAAATGAGTCTTCTCCGGAATTCCAAGTGATGCTAGGAATGAGGCTACACAAACATTATTGTCATAAATAAAAAATAACAGTGCCTTAACAAATACCGGATGGTGAGACATGTCCATGCAAAACAATGGTGCTCCGACATTTACCACACTGTGGGGCCCATCCAAGCACAATAACAGTGCCTTAACACTTACCAGACTCCTGGGCCCATCTATGGACAAAGACAGAACCTCAAAATTTACCAGACAATGGGGCCCGTGCCTGCTTTAGAACAAAGAAATTTTAGGATGTGTTTTCCAGCAGCGCTTGGGCAATCCCTGATTTGAAAATGAGGCCAGACCCCGCCATCCTCGGAACGTCCGCGGCGTCCCGAGGGAGGGGTCGAGCTGTCTGAGCCGGGAGAGGGTCGTGTGATGAATGAGAGGAACCGGAGGCGTTTGCCATGCGTACAGCGCAGTGACTCCCTCACCGATGGGAAGGGAGGCTGGTCCACACCCGCACAGCAATTCATCACGAGAGCCCTGAGGGAGCTGCTCTAATTTTGGGTGCTCACAGGGAGCCATGTGGTGAGAGGGGACCAATCACAGGCCTCCAGCATTTGCATGAATGTATTCAGGGCCTACGCACAAATGAAGGGCCTAATTACCAGCACTGGACAAACAGAGGAAAAAAACACTGAAAAAATATTGTTGGCTAGCAGATATTTCCATTATCCAATCAGATATTGTTATGAGTCAAGCCACTGTTTACATTGGACGAACAGATATAGTAATGAAGGTATATTTATGTGAACCAATGATATACACTATTTTCACAAACCAACAGGATGTATTCATAAATGAGTCAAATGTTTTCAAAAATCAACCAGATAATTTATTGAAGCCCATATTTTCAGAGACCAAAGATATATTTATAGCAGTGCGGACCACTCATGAATCACTTATCTGAAATTGTCTTAGAGCAGTGGTTCCCAAACTTGGTCCTGGGGCTTCCCTGTACATGCTGGTTTTAGTACCACCCTTGATTGCAATCAGAGGATTTTAGCAAGCTGTTAATTTGTCTTAATTAGGTACATTTATGTTTCAAGCAGCAATTTATCCCCTCTTGACATACAGTATTTTGACAGGTATGCATACATACCGTGAGGAATAAATTCTACATCAACATTGCAATGAGAAACGTGAGTAAAAACCTTGAGAGCATAAACAGATGTTTTTCAATACATGCATCAAATTCCCGCCCCAGTAGACCAAACGTCTGCAGGCTGGCGTGTCAGAAAGCAACCGCTTAATTTAGGTCATTGACAGGTTCAAGCTTCCCTGCGTTTTCGTTCCACGACTAAAATGGCCTTAAATGCTGATTGAAATGAAATGATAAAACCTTGCAGGTTGGTAGCAGCCTCCGCCGAAAGAAAACCTTATTCTTTAAATGTCATGGGTGCATGAGGAGACAGGGACACAAAGCCCCAGTTGCTAAACTTACAGACTAGCCCTTGGTCCGCTGACGTCTCAGGGCAAAAGCGCTGCCATTATAAACAATGGGGGAAAAAATTCTCATCAGAGAACAAACACAGTGAAGGCAACAGGCCATGAGGTGTTTTAACGGTGCTGTCTCACTTTTACATTGTGATTTACTCTGTGGAGTTTTAGGAGAGCTGCTTTACAACTTCGCGTACACCTTCAATGAAAAATAATAAATTAAATATATATTTCCTGTTGACATAAAACTTTTGTGATGCTTCTCATTATCATATAGTGTGATTTGTCCTTCAGGGGTATGTGTTTGCCTGAGTGCGCGTATGTGTGCGTCCAGGGGCTCGATGCACCGGTTTGATTTGACTTTCAAAAAGTTGTATTTATATTATTATCTTTGCTGTCATTAATTTGCGGTAATTCACTTGAATACAATTTATTCAGTACAGCAACTGAGTGCCATGAAACAGATTTTCTAGGTTGTTGTGCCCTGTTATCGCTTTGAGTACCTCAAATTTTAAAGGTCGCTGCTGTAGCCCCGAATGTTAATACGAGTCTCATTACAATCATACAAGGTTATTCATTCCCTTAAAGAGCCTTTGTGCTAGAACAATGGTGATCTCATAATTGACTTGCACAGTTTTAAATCACATCAAAAAGTGATGCGTTCAATTGCCAATTTAAACTCAGCAATGCCAAAGCTTACATTCAGTTAACTTACAACAAACACTGCTCAACCTGCAGTGGTAGGACACCTTTCTGTAGGTTTGTAGCATAACTCTTTTTACTGTTTATTTAGTTCCACTATCAACTCACAAAACATGTGGAACTTATCACAGTTAACTCAACCACCATATCACTCAGCAGCAGAGAGGATATATGACATTACAAATCAGCATATATTCCTATTAATAGCAAAACATATGACCGAACTGTTGCTATTATTACTGAAAAGTGATGGAATGCTGTATTTTGCGGTACAGAGGAATACCAAGGGTATAATTCAGAGCAATTCCAATACTGTCCAAACCATCATCCCAGCATGTTCAGAACTGAGTCTATATATAGGCCTTTCTTTAAACAGCATCACTTCACAAAGACACACCAAAAAAAACATGAAATTGGGAATCACATGGTAAGAAAGTTTTGGGTCAAAATGGTCTTGATTTGGCACGAATCCTAATGGCTTTACCAGGGTTGCCCAGTCCTTTCTCGTCCCTTCAGTTCTCGCTGTAGCTCAGACAACGCAAATCTCATTCAACAGCTAATCTTGCTGAGATACAGTTCCACACTGCACACACTCTGCCAAAAAGTGCACAGGAAATCTCAATGGCTGACATGCCCAAGACTCAATAAAAATGCAGTGAGGCTTGTGCCTCCTTTCGAGAAACAACATTGTTTGAGCAGTGCCAAGAAACTTGGAAACACTGCAACTATATCCAGTGTCGCATAATTTTAGAAACGGGTAATTAAAATTTTGGATATTGTGACAACCCTCATGTGAATGCCTTCCTTTTCCCTTCCAATTCAGCAACTTGCACGTCTATTTAGAAGTATGTCTCATTTGATTGGTTTATTCCCCCCCAGCTGTGCCTCCTTTCATTGCTCTTTCCTAATGGCTGAGTGACGTGTATTAAAACCCCCTGCTTTGAGCTGCAAGTAGCTGGAATGCAATTTACTATTTGTGCTTAGAACCAGTCAGTAGTCCTAATAAAAACTCTTTGTCTTTATTAAGTGTAACATAACACTTACTGGCATAAATTCGTATAAGCTTTCCTCTTCACTCAGTTAACTAAAACAAGCTTCCAAGCCAGCTCAGGGTCCAGGATTGGGACCGCGTTCAAGTTAACCCACCTCATATCAGTTCCTCTGTCCAGTTTAATAGGAACAAGCTCCCAAGCCTAATCAGGGTCCAGGATTGGGACTGTGGTCCTGCTAACGCTTCCAAGTCTGTTCCTCCGTGCAGTTTGTTAGGAACCAGCTCCCAATTCTTCTACGGTCATCAGGATTGGCACCAAGTTCCCCTCAAGCTACTCCATCCTCCTGTGGGACAGTTCGGCACTCCACCTGGCTGTTATCCCGATAGCCCCTGGCCGGCGATTGGCAGCCCAGCTTCACCTATTAAATCTCTATTGAACTTTGCTCCGTTCCCCTGGGGTTCTGACCTCACCTCTTCCTTTGCGGTTCCAACCCCAATCTTTACCATACTGCTGTCAAAGAACCTGGCTATTGGATTGCACTCTGCCTCTGCATTTGATTACTGGTCTGAAACATTACTGATATGGTATCAGCACACCTGATATGTTTCTCTGCAGGTGCCAAGAAGATCAAGATAATTCACATAATCTAATAGAATAAGGTTGTTTAATTAATAAGTGACAGATACAGAGAACTTTTCATTTAATTTCACTGAAGTCCAAATATGGGTGTAAATGAAGGTGCATTGCCTCCTGAATAACACATTTTTTTCCCCCCGATTGCCGACTCTATGCCTATTAACTCAAATTAATGTATTAAAAAAAGATAATTAAAAGAACACACCAAGATAATAATCTGAATACCATCCAAGTCGGTCATTGACGTTGTGATTTAACTCTTAAAACTGCTTCAAAGGACAGTGTATTGAAAATACCAGTTTTTCATCACCATATTTCTTGCATCTGCATTTTTCTGCTAAAAAAAGCTTTAAGCTGCATCTACCACAGAGTTGGCATCCCATGTAACAGAATATGATATTTCATGAAGTATCAAGGAGATGCACTGAAGATCATTTACATTGCCAAGAAGATGCTATTTTGGTTCATACCTTATCAGCAACATTCTTTTTTTGTCCACTCATTTATTGAGCAGATTGCAACCCCCATTTCTTCCCATTACTGAAAGTTGTATTTCTGATGCATTTTCAGTAACTCAGCCTGCTACAACAGCCTCCTTCATCAATTGCAGCACATAGACTAATGCAGATATTCTGAAATGCTGAGCTGCACAGTCACCTTGTCTGAGCAGCCAGTGCAGGCAGACCGCACATACTCAGCCAATTAGAGGAGGTTGTCGGTGCGTGATTAGCCCTGCTGCTCATAACCGTTGACCTCAAGCGCAGGACACAGCAGGGGTTGCTGGTCTAAATATAAGCAGAAATGTTTACACAAAATCATTGGTAGCACAGTTTGGTACTTCCACAAGCGTGCTTTCAACTTGCATTCAAAGCTAAGGGATGAAGTGTACCAAATGACCCAGGCGCAAGGTGAAGAATGGCGAGTGAGTTTCAAATTTTACCAGCAACTCAAATGAATGCCTTTTTGCTGGTGAGTGAAGCAACTCTCCAGCCACTTGCATATTTGGCTGGTGGCTGCTGCTAATTTTGGTCCCTGCCTTAGTGGTTACGGAAATGAGGGCTTCTGGATCCAGCCCATGAGTCAAATGAAGAGGAAAAAACCGGTTTTCCTGCACATAAACCTTTAATTTAAAAATAGACAATGTTTAAACACCTTTTTAAACACATAATGTCATGAATGAAAGTAAAATGCCTTGGTGAAAGTATTTTAAAAAAATGTTTTTAATTTCTGTTGATTGCTCCATGTATTCAAGTCTCAGCAAGGTACAATATATTGTTCCTGAGATTAAGACAAGAGACTTGTGTCCCCTGAAAGGAACAAAAATTAATTTCCAGGTCTGAGGAGGATATGGTCTATACAGGCTATTAAAAATCTGCACAGAATCCATATTGACGGTCTGTCTACATAATGACAATGATCTATCTTTCAATGTATTGTGCCACTGTGAGGTTCAAATTAATTAGTATCCGAAAAAATAAAATTCTAAATTAAAGGTGCATTGGTGCATGCAGTTAATTCCGTCAGTGCATGCCACTTTGAGCAACGACTGTCATTTAGACCACATGAAATCTAACAGATACAGGGCGGAGTTACAGCCTACACTAGTCATCAGAATCTTTTTTAAGGATAATAAATTATGACAAAGTGCATTTTACACTTGAGTAAATGGAGAATGCAGTGATTATAATCTTTTCAGACACTAATTAACATTCAAAATTATACCGTAGATAAAAATAACAATCACTGGTATGAATGGTTGTATACTGTGATTACAAATTATACACCACACAATTAATACAGTTAACATGTTGTGATGGAGATTAGTTTGCAAAAATCATCCCAGTGGGTATCACTTACTTTAAATAAAAGTCTGCTTGCACATTTTTCATTACCATAATCAAAAGACAGATGTCCATACATGTCTAGATAGTTTGATGGCAATGTGGTTCCATGCGTAATGCATCAGTGTCACAATACCGTATGTTAAGCCTTAAACTAATGACGTATGGATGGGACATGTGGCAAAATAGCTTAACCCCTTTGCGCAGAAGCCAAATCTGGCTATTTGGGGGGTTACCTTATTTAAGGCTTCATAATTCAAGATTGCAGCTTCACAGACAGGAAAGGAGTGGCTGAACTGAGTCTAGACACTTGAAGCATTTAGACTCCCATCGTATTTCAGTTTATTTTCATGATTTTGGTAGAGAAAAGGGGCTGCAAACACAAAACATCTTCATGAAAATTCAACATTGAAATTGCAAAAAAAAAATAATACTGAGAATTGAAAAACTGTTGGGGCTTAAATCTATACATTTCTCGGATAATAAATAATATACTAATTATAATATATAAATAATAAATAATATATAATAATTGACCACAAGTATAATTTATCTTGAACATGGCATTCTAGATTACCTACTTGCTATGAGCCAAATTAGACAGCTATCCAGGTGGCTCCCCAAAGTCTGAGATCCCTCAAAATGGTGCACTGTCAGATGGCATAGTGGGGTGGCATAGTGGTTAGCACTGCTGTCCCACAGCACGAAGGTCGTGGGTTTGACTCCGGCCTGGGGCCTCCCTGTGTGGAGCTTGCATGTTCTCCCCGTGTTCGCGTGGGTTTTCTCCAGGCACTCCGGTTTCCTCCCACAGTCCAAAGACATGCATGTCAGGTTAATTGGAAAGATTAAATTGCCCATAGGTATGAGTGTGAGATCGAATGGTGAGAAGATTTGAATAGTATCTTGTAATGAACTGTGGAGGGCGGCATTACGCCGTACGGTGTACAGCATCCCAGAATCTCAGGAGAAGAAGAAGAACATCAGTGGTCACCAGTAACCTCTCCAAACACAAAACATGCCTTTTTTCCATAATAAAGTTTAGAGTTTTGTCCATTTTTCTTCAAAGTCCCCCAAGCCAGCCCACATACTCATGAAATAAACTGCTGATTAAACGGTCAAAACATTCACCCTGCAATGAAAGCTAGCAGTTCCGACTTCCGAGCTCACAACCTTATTTCAACACTTATAAGGAACAAGTACTACTCACTAACTCAGTGGTTTCTGATTTCTGAAATATGCCTTATTTTAAGAGAACAGACATTCCTCTATCAGGGAAAATCAAACAATATTTACCTCCCTAGTTTCAACAGAGAGGTGCAATGAACGTACCAGGAGATCCACCGAAATGCATGACCAGTTCACGTTTTAAACATGAAAAAAAACCTTGGTATTCGATTTTGTTGAATACGGTATACATTCCAAAACAAAAAGCCAAAGTAGCAGCCTAACCTTTTTTCACTGAATCCCTCCTCCACAGACCAATGTATCCAGTAGAAGGAACCCTCCGGTCCTGTTTCATTCGAAATAATTCCCATAATCTCATTTAAATCCTGTAAATGTACCTGAACACTTCAGGCCGGTTTAGGGACTCTTTTTTTCCAATAAATCGCATCATTTTCAGCGGCGCAATCGTGCTCAACGTTGAAAGGATACAACCTACCTTGCTGATACGCATAGGCTTGTATGCTCTTATGTTTGTCCAATCAATGTCTTACAGTTGCTGTGGAAAGTTTAAACACTCAGGAATTGGATAAGAAACTAGCCAATCAATACATCGTTACCGGGGAAGTTTCACGAGAGCGTGAACTATAACTGTGCAGTTACGCAGAAGAGCCTGAATGTATAATTGAGTGATTAGCTATCAACACCAGTAATTGGGTGCATATCATAGACTGTATAAAAAGATTGATGCAGCACTCGGGTCTGGAAACTGAGGCCAATGCAGAAATCTCCAAAATTTGCATTCTATTTAATGGCCAGCAGACGGCGACATCAGTGGTTGCAGAAAGAAGTTCAATCCTTTAGAAGTCTATGAAAACATGACCCCACTTTCTCACCAAATTTATAATTTAAATAATTATTTTCCACATTACTTTATTGTATCTATCGCAAGTTTCAAGTCTCCTTCGATATATCATGATGTTCATTTTTGTAAATTATGGTCCCAAATAGACTAGAATAAAGGATAAAGCCAGTACATGATTTAGGGGCATGGCTATCCTCTAGTGCTTGTCTGATACGGTAAGATCCACATATAGATCCACCCCTCACTTCTCCCCGGATATTCAGTTCATGCTCTCGTCCAATAGGAATCACATCTGGTTTCAAAATGGTAAAATGGCGCAATTCAAATTGGCAAAATCGAGGCTTCCTCAATGGTATGCTGAAACCAATGGGTGACGTCACGGTTGCCTCGTCCATCTTTTTATACAGTCTATGGTGGATATAAGGAAGCGCTGAATTTGTCAATGAAGGAATCTACAGGTAAATCCACGGTAGGGAACTACGCATTTTTTGTATGTGATGACTGTAATTGACATTAGAATGTGAGAGAATCAATACCATGTTGAATTTTTTGCTTCAGAAAACTGATGTTTCTAAACCACTAATTGGAATACCGGCATTGGCTCACTGTAGCTAAAGTGGTTGCTACAGAGGACAACGATTTTTTCTGTCACGAGAGATCTTTTTTTTAACACGTTGACTGCCGACAAGGAGATAACTTGCAGGTTCTAGGGGTCTCCCATTTGCCATTCTAGGTTTTTTTTACATATGGTCAATGTTTGTTTACGGCGCTATTTATAGGCAGATACAGAGCGTCTTCCCATGATCCTCTGGGGGAAAACCCTCTATTCGAGACAAGTCGTAGCTGGTGGTGGGATATAACTGTTGCATTCGGTATACCAATAAAGAGTTTTCTTGTAGCGGTATTTGCGTAAAAGACATTGCGCAATTGTGCCATAATTTGATTTGAAGGTCAACACCTTGTAAAATGACGTGTATGAGTGCAGACGAAGTCGCGGAACTGTTAATGGAAATTGATAATAATTTTGTGTTCAATACCCACTTCCACAGGTTGCAATCCGATTGCCATAACTCCAGTTCTTCCTTTATGACAACTGCCAACCAGTCTGCTGATCCCCAAAGTTACCTATGTTAAACTACGGGATAACTCGTACTGGCAGGATTTGGTGCACCCGCCATTACGAGTTATCTCGTAGTGGGCAGTCAACGTGTTAAACTGCTGGGTCGATACTATGGGCAAGGATATTGACCAGTTTGCACATCAGGCTTAGCTGAGGAGTTTAATTCATGCAACTGTTGAAAAACATGAATTGGAGTGAACTTCTCCATATTCTAAACCGCGTTTGAACGCTACTTGCTTGTGAATATTCAATAACTGATCCGGGGGTGCCATCAAGTGATTGAGTACTGTAACTGCGTACTTAAATTTGCAGTTCCATAGACATGGACGTCTGCATTTGCACAAAGGGGGTTAATAAGAGTGGCCATAACCACGCATTTCAATCTTCTAGCTTTTCAAAAGAAAAAAAACTCATTCCAAAACTAAAACCATAATGTGTTCAGTAAACACAAAAGGAACATTTCCTTTTAAAAGCAGAATTTGGTCCAATTTATGAACGATTCCAAAGTTTCAGCATGGCAGATATAAATGTAAGAACCTTGAATGAGTCTGATGAACAAACTGCTAGAAAAATGTCAAGGTCATGAAATGGACAGGGTTTTTTTTTTTTTTTTTTTCAAATTTTGCAGCAAGTCAAAACAGTTTCAGATTAAAGCCATGATATTTTGATCCCAGCAAGACTTTCAATTACTATAAACTATGTCACTCATCCATTAAGGGCATGCATAAAGCAACAAGAAAATACTTAAATGGAAACACTTGTTTCTAGACAACGCTCAGCGAGTGGTCAGAATTCCAACAGTGACCCTGAATCAGGGGATGGTATTATTTCCTAAGTTTTAGAATGACTAAATATCTTATTTATACAGAATTAATTTTTGCTCATTTTTGAAAAATTTTCTTCAGCAGGGGTGTCCATTCTCATCCATACAGCGTCGATTTGGGACCAGAGTTTTGTTCTAGCTTTTTCGACGAGGCCTTGATTGAGAACGATTAATAGTCAATTAGTTGAAATAGGTGTCACAATGGAGGGTAAGGCCAAAGCCTGCTTTAAAGATTGCATGCATTCAAGAGCATACAGTTTAAAACATTAGAGAGTGCAGGCCAGCTACTTTGATGAGCCAACACATTACAATCACCCACCTAATATGCTGTTGTTCCACCTCATGCTGCCAAAACTGCTCCGTCAACCTGACATCCACGTGAATGCCCATATCCAGGGTTTCCCAGAGGGAAGTGGCTAAAGGTACATGCATCTTTACCTCACATATCTCAGCCTAAAGATACAAACATCTGTATCGGACCATTGTAAGGTACGGACAGCAGTCTTGAAACAACTTGGTAAGGTTTAGGCACTTAAAGTACTTGGTTATGTTTAGGTTTGGGGTAGGAATTAGGGTGACAATCAGGTTTTGGCACTGAAACTACTTGATTATGTTAAAGATTGGGGTTAAGATAACGGTTAAGGCTAGGTTTAGGCATTGAAACTACTTACTTGCTTTTAGGCACCGGAACTACTTGATTAAGCTTAGGATTTGGGCTGGGGTTGGCGTTAGGGGTACATATACATCTAAGACTTTAGTCCACTCAGCAAGTGCGTCAGGGCACTGGTTAGAGCAACTGTTTCATGTCGAAAAGCCCTGGCTTGATCACCGCCAGGTCCACCTTTTTCTAATGTTCCCAGTGAGGTCAAATACTGATGGTTTTGCATTTAAGTTTCTGCGGATACCTTAGGCATCAAAACTAACGCAAAAGGTCTCCTTTCCCCTTTCTATTCTGAGGCCCAGGATATCTCCCCAATGCTTTATGATGCCTACGGTATGTTATGAAAATACCACCCTTATCTTTAGGAAGCTGGCTTTTGATGCGGCTCCGTACCTCTAGCCCAAGGACTATTGCTACGGGTCCGTACCCATAGCTACAGCCTTCCTAGAGCATCTCTCTCCACTACTCTTCTTCTCACTTTGCATCCTGGTGCCATCTCTTCCCCACGTAAAAGACGCACATACACATACCTGGCCGATGTACATGATGTAAAAGAAAATCAAACTCGCAGGACCAGTCCACCTTCTTTCACTGCTCCAAGGTCGCAGCCCAAGTCCCTACTGGAGGCGCTCCCGACCAGTATTTCCCTCCCACAAATACTGAACCCCAGATAAGTGCAGTAACTTGTGCAAAATAGCAACCCAAGGAGCCATGTATAGTATTGCCTCTTCCTGGTTCTATGGTCTGATCTGCCCTTCATTGCCTTAACAATTCAGTAACACATGCCAGAATTTTAGCATTAAAAACAAATACTTGACAAAATATAAACTCATGTTCATACATTCATCTTCCCATCAATAAAATAAATTTAAATTAAAAAAAAATCTGTTTCAACTCCACCCGTTTTATTTATTTATTTATTTTCACGATTATTAATGTGAGCTTGCGGAACAAGCTCAAGTCGCATTCAAACATGAATCTGGTCACTGCAATTATAAACACTACCAAGAGATAAGACTGCAAAGAAATTGTGCAGTAGACTTGCGCTGCATTCTCTGGTTAAAGGACAAGAAGCAAAGCAAATAATGAGGAATTACTGAGTCTGCAGCCACTTCAGAAACTCACGAGCACGAAGCAGAAGTTAAAGACTGTTATTGACTTCTTTCTATGGGCATGACACACAGGTGAGACAGAGTACGCTAAACTTTATATGCTCCCCAGGCAGATCCCCTCAGGAGGAAGGCTGAGATGTGCCCAGTTTAGTTGCCTTAACATAACATAACATGAATGGCGAGAACAGGCCGTTCAGCCCAACTAGGCTCGCCAGTTTCTTTGTACCATCGTGAATATATCACTTCAGATACTCAATGACTCAATGGTATCTAGCTTTAAGTCAAGTCTGCTCTTGAAAACTCCCAAGGTCTCTGCCTCAACAATATGGTCAGGCAAGCTGTTCCACACCGAAATTACTCTTTGGGTGAAGAAATATTTCCGAATATCAGTGCTAAATTTACCTTTAGTCAGCTTCCATTTGTGACCCCGAGTTCTGCTAACAACACTTGGTTGAAGGAATCCTACATAATTCACTTTGTTAATCCCTTTAACATATTTAAAGACCTCAATCAAATCACCCCTTAGTCTCCTTTTCCTAAGACTAAAGAGATTAAGATTCTTCAGCCTTTTCTCATAGCTTTCATCTTTAATACCCGGAATTAGCTTCGTGGCTCTTCTCTGAACTTTCTCTAAAGCCTCTATGTCTTTCTTAAAGTATGGTCCCCAGAACTGTACACAATACTCTAGATGTGGTCTGACAGATGTGTTGTACAAAAAGAAGCATCACCTCCTTGGATTTGAACTCAATACTTTTGGCAATGTATCCCAGCATCCGATTGGCTTTTTTAACAGCTACGGCACAATGGCTAGAGCCTGTGAGGGTTTGGTCAACAATCACTCCCAGATCTTTCTCTTGTGGAGCACATTCCAGTTTAAAACCTCCCATGAAGTAATCCCGCCTAATGTTTTTATTACCTACATGTACTACTTTACATTTCGCTACATTAAATTTCATTTGCCACATTTCTGCCCAATTCTGAATTCTATCCAAATCATCCTGAATCACTTTAGTGGACTCTAAACTATTTGCCAAGCCCCCCAATTTAGTATCATCTGCAAATTTCACTAATCTGCTCTCAATATTCCTATCAAGGTCATTAATGTAGATGAGGAACAGCAGGTCCCAACACCGATCCCTGGGGGACGCCACTCCCCCCCTACCTAGCTCAGATGATATACCACTGACCACCACTCTTTGTGCTCTGTCCTGCAACCAGTTATGAATCCACTTCAGAATACCACCTGTAACTCCAATGGAGCTCATTTTAAAAATTGTTGAACGGTGACAGTGCAAATGACGCACCACCTCTCGGCGGCTGAGATCTGCCCGTGACATGCCAAAGTCTCTTTTTCTCTCTCCTGTGTCACAAGTCGTTCCATTTTCTTGATGCAGTTGCATTTTTCTTTTTTTTTTTTTTTTGTTGGCTTTATGTAGGCTATTGACCACACCAAAAAGAACAAGTCAAGTGTCACTGTACACATCACGAACAGCCCAATGTTTGTTATTACTGAAGTGCTTGGTGCGTGTACGTGGTGCGCGTCAGGATTACAATACCATGAGCTTTTCTTTATTTCCTCTCGTGCCTCACTGGAAAAGCAATAAAAATCAATCGACTCTTCAATTTGCCGCAAATACAGTACATACCTCACCTGTGCGTTTTTAATGGTGCTGAGTATATATATATATATATATATATATATATATATTTTTTTTTTTTTTTTTTTTTGATCTGGGGACAATTAAGTATTGTGATGTGTATGTTAGTCACCTGGATCACCACTCTAAACTCTACTCACAAGGTATAAATATCAGAGTTATAAATAGCATAGTTATACAGAAAGATATTATAGATGTCATAAGGCTAAAAGAGAAAGTATTGAAAGAGGAGCACATGATGCCCTTGGGGCATTAATAACTATGGTTAGGTGGAAACAGAAAAGTTATGCTGATAGTAACCATGGAAACTGGGAGATAAGTATAATACTAATGGAATATTTAAAAAAAAAAAAAAATACCAAGAGCGGTAGACTATCAGCCCACAGGGTAGTTTGTTTTATGCCATTGTCCATAACATTTCAAGCCTAAGGTACAGACTAAGTATGGCCAGGCACCAGACTGTACGCAAGCCTAAGGCAATTATCTCAATAAGCACAAAAAATCTGCAGGACATAACATTATGACAAGAACAGGCTATTGAGCTCAACAATGGTCACCATTTCCCAACCACACAGGTGTATCTAGTGCATATTTCACCAACAAACACAAACAGCATCAAGCACCCAAGCAAGTGTTGTCTTTGAAACCTCTACTGCATGATCTGGCAAGTTACTCCAGCATAGTTTCGCACAGAGCTTGCATCCACATGGATTGTGGATGCCAATCATATGAAGCCCTAAGGATGAACAAAAATTAATTCCAGGGGAACCTCATCGGGTTTACCAAGACTAAGTGTGCTTAGTTTTCTGACCAGTATATTAATGAACTCTATACTGCAACTAGTTTATTACCCCAGGCTCATACCTGTTAAAACAGTAACATGGTAACTTAGTTTGATAGATTCTCCACCACCTGTCAATTAGCATTCTTCAAATCTTCTCCATTACCCCAAGCATAAAACAGATATTTGATATTTGAGTCCAACAAATTTGTCCCAGGTGAGGGGCCAGAAAAAATTTGAGACCCCTATGAGACCCCTATGATGCGGCCCTTGAAAAATATGAGAACTTTGCCCGGAATAGGGATGCCCAGGCCCCCTCCTGATGGAAGGCCTGGGGGGGGAGGAGGCATGTAGGCGAGCGCCTACTGGATGGAATTTCCCGGGACCTGGCTGAGCTCCGCCTAGAGGGAGCTGCCTCAACATGGACTCATCACCCACGAGGAGGGGAGTGTGGATTGGGTATGATATGGACTGGGTAGCTGACAGGGGCGGGGCCCCTAGAGTTCTGGGTCTCGGTTACGAAAACTGGCTCTTGGGACATGGAATGTTACCACACTGTCAGAAAGATGCTTGCACGGGAGGTTGAGCGATACTGGCTGGATTTTGTCGTTTTCACCTTTACGTGCAGTTCTGGCTCAGGAACCAAACTTTGTTGATAAGGTCGGACTCTCTCCTTTTCTGGAGTTGCCAAAGGAGTGAGGCAGCGAGCTGGCGTGGAGATACTTACATCTCCTTAGCTGAGTGCTGCTGTGTTTGAGATCGTACCCGTGAACAAGAGGGTCTCTGTAATGCACTTGCAGGTTGAGGAGGGGAATGCTTGTTTGTGCTTACACACCTAAACGCAGTTCGGAGTATTCAGCCCTCTTGAATTTTTTGGGCGGAGTCCTGGAAAAAGCTTCTACTGAGGATTCCATAGTTTTGCAGGAGAACTTAAATGCTCTCATGGCCAATGACAGAGACAGTTGGAGGGGAGTGACTAGCAGGAAAGGCCTTCCTAATCAGAATCCAATCAATGCTTTGTTTCTTGATTCCTGTGCTA
Source organism: Gymnothorax javanicus (assembly GCA_029692085.1). Classification (NCBI taxonomy): domain Eukaryota; kingdom Metazoa; phylum Chordata; class Actinopteri; order Anguilliformes; family Muraenidae; genus Gymnothorax; species Gymnothorax javanicus. The sequence goes on along the minus strand of CM056207.1, from coordinate 13,796,388 downwards.
TTCATGGATTAGCCGTGACAATCACCATGTCTGAGCCTGAGGGTGCTCATAAGAGTACTTAGTACCAGAACACCCAAAGGTCGATGATTGATTTTGTAACGACATCATCAGAACTGCAGCTGTATGTTTAGGATACTAGGATGAAGAGAGGGGCAGAGCTGTTAACTGATCACCACCTGGCAGTGAGCTGGATCAGATGGCAGGGAAGACTGATGGACAGACCTGGTAAACCTAAATTTGTTGTGAGGGATGACTGGGAATATTTGGTAGGAGAACCTACCCCCATGGTTTTCAATTCACACCTCTGGAAAAGCTTTTCCCATATCCCGGGGTATGCTGAGGACATGGAGTCCAAGTGGACCCTGTTAATAGGCTCCATTGTGGAAGCGGTTGTCTCAAGTTGTGGGCAGAAGGTTGTTGGTGCCAGTCCTGGTGGCAAGCCGAGGACCCGTTAGTGGGTGGCTGGGCTGACCCTTAGAGGTCAGGTGAGGAGGTCAGACATCCAGGAGAGACTCAGAGTAGAGCTGCTGTATGCTTGTGTCGAGAGGCGTCAGTTGAGGCGGTTCAGGCATCTGGTTCAAATGCCTCCTGGATGCCTCTCTTTAGAGGTTTTCCAGGTATGTCCAACAGGGAGGAGGCCCCGAGGCAGAACCAGGGCATGCTGGAAGGACTATATCTCCTGGCCGGCCTGGGAATGGCCTGGGGTCCCCCAAGAGCTTGAGGAAGTAGCTGCAGAGGGGGACACCTGGGCCACCTTGCCTAGTCTGTTACTCCCCGCTGAAAATGATGGATGGGATGGAGTCTAACAGAATATGTGGGTCTTTGTAACTCCCATAAAAAAAATCACCTCCTCATGTCTTCAAATTCTGGCATTCGTTGAAGTTTTCATCCAAATGATGAAACAGTACAGCCCAACTTCACCTCAACAATTAGAGTAGCTGCATCAAGATGAGCTAATTTACTCATCTTACCTTCGTGGTGAATATTCATATCTTTGTAGTCTCAATATTTTGCCTGAAAAAGTACTGCAGCAGGCTGAAAATGAGTCAGCAGAGTCGTGTAAACCGTACTGTTATACAGGCTGGGAGCACACAGAAGCCGTTTACCGCAGCTGTGCCAGAGAATTCAATATTTCTGGAATGCTAGGCTGTTTTGTGACATAGGCCATTGAGTGACTCTTTACAGCTTGACTTCCAGTCACTTTCACGTCATAAAGCAGAGTAACTGTCTTGGGGCAAGGTCTTGACTTAGGATGCGAGAGAATAAAGGAAGTTTTATTAGAATTTCACTGCTGAAATGCCACTTGTGTTAAAAGGATATATATATACACAGACACTCCAGGGGCTTTACCCATAATTCCATCTGTCCCTCATCAGCAGCAACTGTTCTCTCTGGCATTTCTCCCACTATGACCTCGGAAAAGAGAACCGTTCTCAATGTAATGTCCCGGGTTCAAATCCTAATTATTCTTCAAATGGGTACTTCTTCACTTTTTAGATAATCAATAATATTTCTGACAATAAAGCAACACATTTTTACTTGCTTTGTGATCTGGGACCATTGTGCTCAAGGAAAGAAGAACCAGTACAATAAAAAACCTGACATCTATGTTAATAACAGGGAGTAAACACTGTAAACGTAATCAGTTTATATAGTCTCAAAAATCATAAAATGGATGTACATGTCCACCTATCCCCAATTCATCATACAGCTGGAGGGTTATAAAAACTGTAGGCTAATAACTGATCTGGGATCACTTTTTCTTATGAGATCATAGTGGGAATGGTTAGGCTATACAGCAGACAAAACTAAATGAACTAGATTATGAAGTGCGGCAAAATACAAAGCAAGCATTTGTTCTGCACAAATGTGCGGGATCTGGGCCAGTTAGCGCATTAAACATATAAATAAATCTATGAGGCAAAAAGAGCTATTCCTTCAAGTGTCTTAGCTGCATAACATCAGCAAAAATTTGTTTTCATAAAGTAATTTTATAAGCAGAGTTTCTTAGGATGAATGACTATGAGGAGTCCACTTAATATAGTTCAGCCAGCCAACTTGCGTGTAAACAGTTAACTGTTGCAATAATAGTTTGGCATTTAGACTCTGAGGGCTCAATCTTACACCTAGCGCATAGCAGTGCCAGGCATGACGCAAGTGTTTCTGCAGGTTCATGACCGGCACACTTGTTGTTTTCCCGTCCAGAGCTCAGGTTGCGTAAATAGCAACTGTATTTGCGCCACACTGAGCACCCATGTGTGATTTAGTCTGAAAATTAATTCATTTTAATGAATTAATTAAAAGATTAAGAAAAACTCCTTTTAACCATGTGCCATTACGCCCAGATATATTGTCGTTTCCAAATGGATTTGGGCACACCCTAAATGCACTTGCGCCACGTGCTTCAGACTGTGCGCTTAGATCATTAAAATAGGGTCCTGAGTCTGATACACCCTGTTATCCACTGGGAGAAATTAAGAAACCACAGTTGGATGTTGGGGTGGAAGATGGATGTTAATTAGCAGCAGGCAAGACTGACATAGCAGAAAACATTGTTACAGGCAGCAGCAGGCAGAGACATACAGTACTTCTGCAGCAGGAGCTGGGCAGAGGAGCTTAAACAGCCCATGATAGAGAGGGGTGGGGCAGAGACAGATATGCTTGGGAGCGTCTTTGTGAATGAGGGCATGTCTTCAGTAGTATGGTGGAAATAGCTCCGCAAGCTGGTCCCACTTGGGGAAAATAAATAAAAAAATAAAATAAAAAGAAAATTCAGCTTCAGAGCCAAAGATTAATCAAACTTTTTTTTTTTTTTTTACCATTTTTTTCCTTTGAAGTAACTGCGCACAGAAAAATATTTGGTTTATGGTAAAATATTTGATAATCACATTCTGTCTGTCAGTATTACAAGAAAATGCCTGAAAGTGAATGCAAGATGGCAGACACAACACCCCCTTCCCAATTACATCTAATTACAGTCCAGTGAAATCTTGTGTAGTGGAGTGAGATGTGCTTTGCTAGGATTGGAGCAAAAACTCACAGGATGCCAGATCTCCGGGAATATTTTTGGGCAGCCCTGCCTCTCAACCATAAATATTAAATACAACACAGTGAGGGCCTTACTTTTTCAAAACAAACAGACTGACCAGCACACAGTCAGGAAAACTCCAAAGAATCAGGTTTCCTCAACACATAACCTTGAACAGATGACAGATTTACTGTGCTGAATTTTCAGCAGTCAAACGTTTAAACAAAAAGCTCAGACGTCTGAAGGACAGTGCAGTGGAATGTCAGGAAACTATGCAAACAACCTCATAAAGTCTTCAGGTTTGACCCCCAGGTTGTGTGGTCTCCATGCACGATCTTTTTTTTTCTTTTTTTCTGGAGAATTATACTATCTATTGAATGGCAGTATAGGGAAGTAATATGATTGACACATTGAACATTTATTTTCTGTCACAAAATGGAATAAGCCTATTTTCAGAAAATATCTAAGCAGTGCAGTGCTTCCATGCAGAGCATTCTTTGGTCTGACCACCAACAGTGGAAGGAATAACAAGACAATTACTTCAAGTTTTTTTCATTGAGAGGAGCCTTTAAACAAGTAAATACAGGTGGCAGTCATTTTATAATTTGCCTTTATTAAAATGCTACCTTTATTTCCCTCGAGAAGCACTAAATGTGAATTTAGAGGCCCTAGTAAAGCAGAAATTAATAGTAGGCCTCTCAAAATTGAGGGCTACTCTTTTTAATTTGCATCTTGCACTATCATGCCTAATGAGTAGTTAAATGAGTCTACATTGTTTCTCATGCTTAAATTAGCTGCTGATTACAAAATCACAGGAAGAACAGCAAAAGAAAAAAAAACTATCAAGGCCACCAGGATTACAATTTACTACCAATACCGCCCACTTTCTCTGATTGGACGCCTCATAAAACCAATCAATTCCCAAGCTGCTTTTGTAAGCATTTCCATGAAGAAAATGTCAGCAGGGTGAAATCCAAATCTTTGCATAAAAAAGCACTCCATTTTAAATTATCTGATAGTGTGAACTCCTCTCAGACACAGCCGAAATACTATAAGAATAAGGTAATTAGAAAACTGAAGTTGAAAGTTGTTATAAACCTTAACCAAACACATTTAAACTCAGTTGTTCTTTTTTTTTTTTTTTTTTTTTGGTTTGGTTTTTTTTTTTTTTTTATTCTTGACATTTAATCTGAGTAATAATCCCCTGTCTTAGGTCAATCTGGATCACTGCCTTACTTTACAAATTTGAAATGTTAGAATTATAGTGGGGAGAATAATTACATCTCTTATTTTTTTCATTACATTCTCAGTGGATCAGAAGTTTATATATAATTAGGATTAGCAAACACTGTCCTTACATTAACTTGGGGTCGTGCCTTTTGGATAGCCTTCCACAAGCTCCTCACAATAAGTTGCTGGAATTTTTACCCATTCTTCCGGACAGAACTGGGGTATCGCTGTTAGATCACATATGGAGAGAAACCATGTCTTCAGTTGCCAATTATGATAATTGGAAAACGCGTCAATAAAGGAAAATGATTGAGAACTTGCCAGGACTAAAAGGGACGTGTCTGTGCCACCCCAATTCCCAGTTCTAGACCCGCCACTGATCAGATCACTCCTTAGTCCACAGTGCAAGATAGTAAATGGTAGTTAAGGAAATAGTAGAAATATTAAATAAATAGTTATTTAAGTATGTGATGTTTTCGTTGCTGTTAAATCATTCTTAGAGTTTAGTACTTTTTCGCCATTCTGATCATTGATTACTACCTCTAAAAAAAAGATAGTCTTTTGTATTTGCAGAAATATGGCTGAATGTAATATCATTAAAATGCATATGCATAAAAACTGATAGTTTGCACATTATATGAATGGTTCACAAAATTTGAAAAAATCAAATGTCTCGAAAAGTTCCTACAGTGGCATAAGCCGTTATTGCTCTGAGCCACACAATTATTTTGTAGTTACTGCACTTAGCCTTTGTAGGGCAGCATAGCTTTGTCACACGTATCTTGAATAGAAACTGACATAAGATTAGCTCTTCTGTTCTGGGAGGCTTTTTGTACATGAGCCCAGCTTTTTTCTCTTTTTTGTATATTTCACAGGAATTTATAAATTAAAGCCACTTCAAGGTGTGAAATGGTGCACCTTTATGAGTACGGACCGATGAATATTCATACAAGTTCCCTCGGTCTTTCAACACTCCTGAAGCTTTTCCAGACTAAGAGGCTGACTGTCATAATCGCTGACAAAAACGCATTCATTCTAGCTGCTAGCACTGGGAAACCCGGTGTCTTTGAAGCTTTAGGGCTCTCAGAAGCTATTGCTAAATGATGGAGCCCTTCCAAAGGTGGCTGACGAGGAGCCCGAGAAACAGTCGAGGAGCCAAAGACCTCATCTGTGCTGGTGCTGTCAATCAAATGGGCAAAGCCACAGAAGATTCGATTTGAAAGACAGCATTTTCTCCACCTGGGTATATACCTGCCAGCCTCAGATGGTGTAACAAATCAAAAGAGAGAACGGAAGAGGAAGAAAGAGACCGCAAGAGAGGGAGGAGGAGATAGAAAAAAGAGAGATGGAGGACGGGGGAAAAGAGAAGCGCTGAGGCAAAAACAGAGAGAAAGAGAGAGAGGGGGAGAGAATTGGACAAAAATGAGAGGTGAAGAGGGAGATGTTGTAGTGAGAGAGATAGAGACAGACAGGCAGAAGGAGAAAGTGAGACTTTAAACTCATCTTCTAAAGTTTTTTTTTTTTTTTTTTTACACCCGCATTTATGCTTGGAAATATTCACAAGTGCATTTCATACTAATAAAGCATTGTGAATTTAAATTTGAGAAAGCTGGTCAAATTCAACAAAAGGAGTTTGGTCAATAAGCTCAGTAGGGGGCAGAAGTCAAGCAGATAGCCAAGACAGGGGTCCTCCAAGGTTCTTTTTCAATAAAACTGCCAGTGGCTTCAGAGGAGAATGATGTGAAATGAGAAGGCGATAGTGATGGGAATGAGGGACTGGTGGTCAATTGCTTGCAAAACGACTAAAAACGCATCTGTGCAGACAGCCCCTGATTTAGCCCCAACACCCCCCTTCATTTCATTCTTCAGCTTGTTAATTTGCCTGAACTTCTGTGATGATGCTCAAAAATAGCTGATGTATGCCAACCCACAAGGCTTTGTGTCACTTGTTCACGCCCACTGATGCTCTATAGGAATGATGCCTGGACTGATATTTTGTGTAGCAGTTTCAGTGACATTATTCTATGCGCTTACTGTACGTTACTTTCGATAAGAGCCTCCGCCAAGTGAGTGGAATGCAATATAATGCAAAACATAGGGTTCAGAAGCTTATGTGAAGACATATGCATTGACGTATATGTGTTTTAATTCCTACATTATCTTGCATGCTTTAAAATACGCAACAGATAGGATAATGCTTACTAAGGAATGGTCTTGAGACCTGGGTTTGCTTGCCAGTTAGTTAGCTGCCAATATATGCTTGCAGATAGTAGGCAATCTGAGCACAGACCTCCACCGAGAATGCAGATGAGGTATTTGATGTAATCATTTTGCCGACACTTTCCCAAGATTACATGACTGTGATGTATCTCTTTGCATTGCTGGGTAAATAAGGAAGTGCTAAAGAGTTCTCGTGAGACAAAGAGTGAATGAGTGACGGCAAGCAGTTGTGAATTTTTAAAAATATAACAGCTGCGGTGAAAATTTATGCTAAATAATGGTGGCCTTTTCAGTCTCAGTGCCATTTTGAGGCTTCAAGAGACTTGGGTTATGCTGCATGAGATATATATGGCATAATTTCATGACCATTTTTGGCTGTTTTTAGACTCTAAAGAGCGCCAATGACCGAGTCCCCATTGATTTCAGTTGTTCTGGAGAAGGCTGCTACACTCCAAATTTGAGGTAAGGATTAACAAACATCACCCATGTTTCAACAGGCATGGAGAAGAATAGATAGTGTGATTAGAACAAGTAATGTCAAGCCAAATACATTGGTTTCCTATCATTGTGGACCTAGACTATAGCAAATCTGCACATGTACACTACAGGCCAAAAGTTTGGGGTCACCCTCAGATTTTTAATGGTGCACTAAGTGCAGTGTGACCCCTTGGTTTTGGGGAAGGCATTTATACAGCATGTCTTCTTGTTACATAAAATTGTTCACGTCTTAGTGACATTAAAATAATGTAACACAAAGGCTTTTGAACTCAATTATAAAACATTGTGGTCAGTGATCAATCAGGCAAGACAGCTTTAGAATGTGGTCTGAGGTCTGGAATTCACCCAAAACCTATTAGCTTTCTATATTTTATGCACTGAGGTCATTTCATGTGCAAAAAATAAGGAAAGAACCGTTGATGTGTGATTTTTTTTTTTAAATCTGAGGGTGGCCCCAAACTTTTGGCCTGTACTGTATTTTGAATCAATACAAACATAACTCAACTTAATCAAACCTACTCATTTCACCTATCTGTATTTTCAAATTACAACACATATTAATTAGACACATCTCCAAACATGCCGGCACTCTATGAAACACACAAGACAACACACACACACACTCACACGCACGCACGCACGCACGCACACACACACACACACACACACACACACACACCACCTGCTCAAAATATTCACTTGCTTGCATGAGCATTCAAATATGCATGCACACCTGCCATCCAGTCAAAATATTCACTCTCGCTCTCATACACATACCAACAACTACGAACTGCTCAATACATTCAGTTTTCAGTCAAACACACCTATCGTCCAATAAATATTCTCTCTTTCTGTCTCTGAGGCAAACATCTCACCTCCTCAACATTGTGTTCTCGTCTCATGCTGACAAATTAAATTAGGGGAGAGCTAAAAAAAAAAAAAAAAAAACTCCTTAAACTGAGACAATAAAAACTGAATGGTAAATTGTAACTGTACTCTAGCATGCTGGCAGGACTCATCTATTCCTGAAACAAAACACTGAAGAGACCCACAATGCTTTGCCGTGTGCTAGATTATTCATCCATTCTTTAACTCACAGTCACAGTGAATGACAGCCATATTGTGAAATGACAGGCTTTTATAGCTTGAAAAAAACCTTGCTGCATCTCATAATCCCTCCTTTCACCTAAAATGAGAAGGGAACAAAGTAGACACTCAAAAACCCAATATTTAAAAAAAAAAAAAACCCCAGTTTCTACTTAACATCCAAAATCTACAGAATCTCCTCCAATTCGCAAGTACAGTCCCGTGCTCCGAGGTAAAAAGGGCTGTCATCGCCTCTACCTTCCCAACTATTACTTCCATGACTCATTTTGCCTGATTATCACAAAACTATTTTAGTCAAAAACAAAGTCTGCATGCAGAGCTAGAGAACCAAGGAGAAGACACAGGGAGCACAGGAAGAATTACACCATTAACAACGACTGCAAATGCTACCCTGACATAGCATTGCCATGACTGAAAAACGCTTGAGACTGCAAAGAATTATCACCTTCAAGGACCTTTTGGGAACACTCACCAGCATAACATGGTTGTATTAACACCAATGACCAACAAGAACATTCCAGAGATGTCATAAATCGCATACAGTTATGTTGTTGAATTGAGTCAGAAATGCTACCCCCACTGTGCATGAGGGGGAAAGGACATTAAAGAAAGAGCCGTGAGTGATGTGAACTTGACAGCACTTTTGATCAAAGCTCCAGCACCAACCAACTGCAGTCACCCATATGACTGGCTCTTTCAGGCACTTGCATTGGCTTACTTATGGTGCCTGACCTCTGAAGACTAAGGTAAACAAAACATCACAATTCACTGCGGCTTAGTGGCATTTCATTTCCAGCTTTTAATCTTCCAGCTCTTTGATTTTGCGCTCGGGCTGGAGTTTCGGAGCCCCGATCAAACCCTATGTCTGCTGAAGAGGCCCCATTTAATGAGAAAGGAAGGAGACGAGGAAGTCAAAGCCAGTCACCGTACTTCAGCGAATTTGAGGTCTTTCCTCAGCGATGACTGGAGGAATTTTTGCTTTTCATGCTTTTTTTCACTTACTCCTTAGCTCCATCCATCTGAGGATGTAAGCGAAGAAAGCAAGGAAAGGATCCAAAGGCTGTGAAATCATGAAATTGCGTTTTAGGCAAATGGGACATCCTTGCTCTTTCAAGTGTCTGTTTGAAGCAGCATTACGGATTAAAACTGAGAAGAAGTGAATCCATAAGTCTGTAATTTTTTTTCTTTGCTGAAAATTGTAAAATCAATTTGCAAACACTTCCCCTGAAAATGCGTGGGTGTTTTCCTTGCTCAAGAATACTTGAGGAGCCACAAGCTCGTCGCTGCTTCAAAAATGATTCAAGGGGTTGTAATTGTTTTATGGCGGAAGGTCTAAGTCTTGAACAGTTCTGTTCTGTTGAGGACTGATGATACAAGGTTAGACAGCAGTGGCGAGAAGAGTGAGGGATGCGAACCGTCCATGTTCCCCTCCTTCACCTGTCTGTGCTTTCAATGGAGTCGTCAGGAGCAGCCGAGCACTGTGCCACGAAGGGACGACAAAACAAACCCATTCACAGATCTGCTGCTCCATGGCGGTCACTCACGATTCTCACTCTGTGACAAGCCGAAAAACAGGCCAGGAAGTATGCCTTGCAGTGACGCACATGGTAAATTAAGACCATGCCAACACAGTTCTGCTTTTATCATTTCAACAGCAGACATTACAATAGACTGTATTTGTCTAGAAAAATATATTCTGCTTCACATTATAGAGCATTATTATGATTAGCAACATGATATAGCAACTTGTCAACACACTGAGGACAGCATAATTTGACCGTATTTGGGCTCTCAAAGGTTGATAAAGCATGTGATAATATGGTGAGGACTTAAATATTACACTTTCCATACATAAACCAGAATGTTTTTTTACTCGTAAAAACAGACGTCTCCACCCCGCCCCCCTTCCCTGCCTAACCCAGCCCCGCACCCCCCCCTGAAAAATTGATTCATTCGTTAAGATTATGCAAACGGTGTTGGAGTTAAGCTCCGTAGACGAAGTGGAAACACTGACGCCGACGCCGTCGCGAACGTGAATGCGAACGGGAACCGAGCCTAAAACAATATGTTTCTCTTCACCCTCGGGGGGGGAGACAAAATAATGATGCGAAAAACAATTATGACTAAAAATGTGTTCAAAAATAAATTTTCAAAAGACAACTGAACTGCAAGCCATTCGAGCAGTGAATTATGATTAACTGGGATTTTGGCTCGGAGCAAGTGTCAAAAATATCATTTTGATGAACCACATTTTCTGCGACCAAAAAAATGCAGAGGGTGAACAAATTTTTTAATAATCTGCAGTTGAAGCACAGTATACTTCCCATGAAAGGAGAATTTGGTCATTTGAAGATAAGCCAATGGCAGTGTATTTGGAGAATTGAACCATCCACACTGTCCACACAACCGCATCTCCCTCCATCTCCTGGTGGTGTCGGCAGGCCTGAAACCAGCATAGCTGCAGCGCCGGCCACACTCCCAGCCACTGCCCACCATCCTGAAGCACAAACTCAGCGATGCAGATCAGAAGTCCACAAGACGAATGCAGTGAAAACTGCCAGAGGAATGAGGCCTCGCCCTAACCCCCACTCTTCTGCTATTTATGGGGTGTGGGGTCTATTTTCAGTGCTGGTTCTTCATTCTGTCTTACAAGTATCTGTTTTCCTGTCTGAATTCCAATAAAAGAGTTCAGTACCTGCTCCTGTTTTATTTCAACCTGCTCCTGAGTATTTTGCATTACCTTTGACATGTGGAAGCCTTGCTCCTCGCATTTTCTGTTATAGTTCTGAGTCCCTCTTTATTCCTTGCGGTTCTATATGACCTGCCCTTTTTGGCAGTAGTTTTTTATTCCTCAGCATTGAGGATAAAGGCCATGTACAACCCTGAGTCTCCGACTCCTTCCTCCTTGCTCGAGGGTACTCCAGGTGAAGCTCTTGTGACATATGCAGCAGAATTTAACAGAAAATATCTTTCATTTTAAAAAGAAAGCTGGGAAAAATATCTAATAGAATGATGTCACTGTCTGCATGCAGTGACCCACTGTTCATTGAGCTTTGCTCGCTTGTGCAAACCAGACAAAATGGATGGGGGAACCCACTATTGCGTACCCAAAGATTCTTGGGTGAGTGCACATTTTAACTGTCCTTACGCAGAGGAGGTTGCCTACAACAAAGCCAGCCAATGAGAGACTTGTTTGAGCAGCTCTTTACGCGCACGTGGCGTGTAACCCACTGACTACTGTGATGCAACCATAGAAATGAAGCATTTGGTATCGTTGTGCTGTAAGCTGTGTGGAAACTTCAGAGGTCCTGAGTAGTATGCCTTACAGCATTATAGCCTTAGAAGTGGTACAGAGCCACAGGCAGGAGGGATAACAAAAATGAAAAGTATCATGAATGAAGAGAAATGGCTACGGGATAAATCTGGCTATAAGAGTACAACAGGTTAGGATAAAAATTGTTACAACCCTAATGTGTCCATAATTGGTTCCTCCCCTTTTCCAGCATCCTACATGTGTTTAGTGGTTTTGTCTCCTTAAATTAAAATTTGGTCTCTATTCTTCTCTCACTGCCAGGTGTGATCATTGAATTGCCCTAATCCTTTTGTGAGATGGTCTGGTCTATTTAAGTTTACTCTCTGCCCTGAATGGTTGCCAAATTGTAATACTTTGTCTTACTAAGCCCATCAGCCAGTTTGTATCTTCTAGTTTTGATCTAAGCTTCCCCGTGTTTCCGTATTTGAATGATGCAGAAAAGCGTAGTCAATCTTCACAGCCTTATTAACATGAAGAAGTTCCCAAGCCTTAATATCAGTCCGCAAGATTGGGACTGCATTCTTGTTAACCATCAGTTCCAGTCTGTTCCTCTGAGCCAGTTTATTAGAAACATCTCCCAAGCCTTCATCGGTCTCCGGTATTGAGACTGCGTTCTTGCTAAACCCTTCGGTTCTAAACCCTTCAAGCAGTCCTGCTTTGGCAAGGGGAATTCACCACCAGGCGCCTGCCCCGGGACAGACACTGGCCTGGGCGCGGACACACTCCTACCCTCTCCAGCCATTACCAACTTCGCTGCCCCCTTCTCAGTTCTGCGCTTCGACCCATTCCACTCTTATAACCATATTCCCATCATTAAATACTTTGTTGTGCATTGTGCCCTGAATCTGCATCTCGTTCCTTGTCTGGATCATAATACGAGAGTCTATCAGGAAAATTGGGTGTGTTGTAAGTCATGGCAAGTCAATTAAATAATATGGATTTTATTAACTGTAAGGCCTGCTTTGCATGTAAGCAGAAAATTTCAGTGCTCAATTCTGTGCGCTGTAATCTCGTTCCACGCTAGCGCGTTAGTGCGCGTGTTTGTGCTCTGACTCAACCGAGCAAGTGACTTCCTACAGCACGCCGCATATTAACGACAAAGGCAGCATCATCTACTGCGTAAAGTGATGGTACAATTAAAATAAAAAAAAAAAAACACTGTTTCTGGGTCCCTCCATTGGGTCCATTGGACCACTTCCTAATAACAGACATTGAATAATTTTGGACAAAGAGTAGTGTGAATTTAGCAGCTAATGTGCCAGAAGTTGGGTACTACTCAATACAGAATGTACTTTTTTTGTCTCGCTGAAGAGCTGTGAGCAGAGACAAATACATCAGAAGAGGACCTTAGGAATACATAGGGTTGATTTTTCACAAAACACACGTACAAAACGTACAGAAACCTGGCTTAATAGCATTTGCAAGGACTCACTTATTTAGTGCACTGCCTGTTCTCATACCAGTGCACACTCCCTGCCTGAAACGACCAATGCATAATACGCCTCTTACACACTTATAACTGAACTAAAAGACATAAATAAAAAACTTTAATATAACAGCGGATATCTGCATTTATTACAACCGCAAAGCAAAAATAACAAATGTACTACTGCGACATAGCAATATGGGACAACCTGTTTATGTGCCAATAAAATCCAAAAATAAATGACAATGTTTAAAGGTTTGTGTAATTGTGTGAAGCAAAAGAAAAGTCACATGAATGATTCACGAATCATTTATAGAGGAAACAATAATAAAGTTACTTCTAAAAAGAATGAAAATGAAGTGTGAAAGAGTGCTAATACCTTATCACGCAAGAAAATGTTGCCATGATAAGATCTTGCTCAAAATGAGAAAACTATATAAAGGACAATCTTTTTTTGTGATTGAGTTGAAAAAACTTAACTATGTCTAATTCACTATGTCCCAAATATGGGATAAACCACTGTAAAACACAGGAACTGTTTAATGACAAAGTACTTAATGTCAAAGTACTAAAACAGTTCGAATTTCTGTGGCATAATTTGTATTTTCATGGAAAGTGCTTTGATCAGATAGATTTACTGGAATATTCAAGCAAGAATCAAAATAATTTATGAATGGCTTTAACTTCTAAAGCAGATTTTAAAAAATTAGCAGATGAAAATAACTTTTCAACTAATAAACAGCTCTGCTATTATGAAATCATGAAACTAAATAAAAATAAAATAAAAAATAAATGAAACTATGAAGACTCGGAAGCTGTGCATTGCACAGGGCTAGCAAGGACCTTCAGCAAGCAGTTTGAACCAGCAAAATCCCCTATGGTGAGTAATTTAAGTGTGAAAATGATGTGAAAATTATTTTTAAAAATACCAAGGCAAATACTGCTTGGGTTTATACTTGATAACATGGGTTCTCTTGATAACATGCATCTATGCAAGACTCCGCTTGGCTGCATGAAGAGGTTGCTATGGCTAGCTAACTTTAGACAACTAAAATGCATGACATTTGTAGGTGCAGCACAGAGATATCAGAGGTGTTATTCATAGGTGGACTATAATGTTACTCCTGGACAAGCATTGTATGGGGATATTACATTGTGCATACATCAACACTGACCAAAAGTGATACCAATATTTCCACGCTTACTGCTCTCTGAGATGGGCAGTTGCATAGTAGAAGCACGTAGTGTGGGTGTTATATTGGCCAGCTTGCAGTCCTAGTCTGACTCCGCTTGAGAACATATGGTGCATTCTGAAGCAAAATATATGGCAATAAAGGCCCCTGCAGTTGCAAAGCTGAAAACCTGCATAATGGAGGAATGGGGGAAAATTCCACTTGATGGACTTGACCAACTGGTGTTTTCAGAGCCAAAAATGCAAAAACCTGCAGTTGTTAACTTTGGTAAAAAAAATAAAATTTTTTGTCAAACTTGCTGAAAGAGACACTCCATACTTTAGCACATGAGACATGTAATCTGCAAAAAAAAAAAAAAAAAAAACAGGAACATTTTGCTCCTCCCAGTGCCCCAAATCGAATTTGCAAGAACGTACCACGCCCAAGCAAAATCAACCGCTGAGAGCCAGTAGGAGTTCGTAACGCAGTTACCTCTAACGTGCACTGTTCAGCCCTCCTCCTCAATGCGTGCAAGCCAAGTATCAACTGTGCCTAGTTTCTGGAGGAGCTTTGAGGTAAAATGGCAGGAAAACAACAACTTGAAATGCAGAAATTCCACATCCCTCAACTGTCAGCGACAGCATACTCGACAGGAGCAAGCAGAGGAAGCCCAAAAAAGGCAGGCAAAAATGAACGAATTATAGCGCTCCCGAGAGAAAACCAGAGGTAGCAATAAAGCAACTTTTCCAAGCTAGAGACCATGGACAGCCAATGGACAAGATAGTTAGCTAGCTATGGGACCTGAAAGGTTTTAAAAGAGATGCGGACTTGGCAACATTTCTAGTGGACAACTAATTACCTCAGCTGGATATCTGTTTGATTTGATATTTGAAAAGTGTTAGCATATTGCTACGATGGCTACAGTTACTATAAAAATCTGTAGCCCTTATCTGATGTTACTGTGATGGTTCAGTCGGGGTAACGTTAGCTTGTTTCCAAAGCTTAGGCTTCTGATTACGATTGATTTATTACAGAGTGCCCAGACAGTGTTATTGGTTTTTCCCAGTATTTATGTGTGCCTGTACCTCACAGCTAAATTTTCTCATCATCAGTATTTTACTGCTTTACTAATAAGCTAGCTAGCCGGCAAGCGCTATTATTTACTTCAGTTTCACTTATCAAACACTTAAGCACTGCAATAACTGTATGCTAGTTATTTTGCGATGTGGAATTTGCTGCAGTTTACTTCTTTTAGTGAAAATATTTACTCCTGCTAGTCTGGCAATATATATCTTAATGCAAAGGCTGTGGTTGATGGACAACAATGTTGGTAGTTGCCAATGCCATTACCCTTTATGTGCATGACAGCCTCGCCAACAAAAAGGGCCTTTAGAGGCAGAACTGAAGCACAACAGAGAGGGAGGGGGAGGGACCCAGAGTCTGTACTCTTTCAAATTCTCAAGCAAAGTCCACTCTCTTCTCAATCTTACTGACAGTAGCTTTAATGAGCATAATTAAAAGACATAGTGATGTTACTAAGTGGTAAACGGTCAACGGCGCCATCTTATTGAGCTCTGCGGCAGTCATTAGCGATATTTTCAAAAAGCAATTGAATTCACGTGCTAGAACATCAAATAATGTGTCGTTGAACTGTATTCAATATAATCGAGGGAAAATGCACTTTTCAAATCAGTCTTTTTTGATTTAATTAGCATTTTCCATAGATATGCAAACTTTTTTTGGAACTGGGGTTGTACATGAAATCTAAATTAACAAATAAAGATGAAGCACATATCACTCCAAAATTTGACAATTACAAGCGATAAATCACTTGGGAAATTTTTTTAGGTAATCCGTCAGATAATTGGCTGACGGTTTGAACAATAGGACTGAAAAAGGCTTTCTCCATTATAGAAAGGCTACAGAAACCATAACTTTGTAAGCTAAATTTGATTAAAAAAACCTCTTTAATCAAAAAGCTGAGAGCATACCTATCAATAAAGTAAATTGCTTAGCATAAGCAAGGCATCCCATATTTTGTCGGTATTACATTTATAGCCTTGAGTGGAACTGGGCTTTATGATAATGCAATGTACTCAATTAATTACAGTTTTTATTATATATTTTTCACTGCAACAACAGTGAAAAAAAGTAGCAAACAACTATGAAAGCCTTCTGTAGTCGATTGTACTGTACAGTCATGAAAATAATACCAAAAAGCAACCAAAACAACTTGTCACAGTCAGACACTTTCAATGCTAAAGTGCTCCATTTAATGAAAATCCAAAGCCCAAGGATCCAGATGGCAAAAATGCTGGATGGTTTAACTCTCACATTTTCTTCTTCTTTTAACAGTATTCTTTGAAGGAGTCATATAATACTTACTGGGTTTTTCACTTGCTCTAGTGCCTTATGTAGTTATTTTGCACAATAGATGTCTGCAAAGTTGCAAAGCCCTAAGTCCAAAGGGAAGATATTCTCTCCCTAAAATACAGCTCCTGGACTTCCTGAAACACCATGTTTGAAGTCCTGCCTCTTTTCCCATAACATCACTGTCATGATGTACAGGATAATCCTTTTGGATAATGCCAACTGGCAGCTATTTCAGCAGGCCTTCAAACACGTAGAGCAGAGGCTGTGAAGAGTTTGGTTTGTGCGTATCACAATGTCAAGCAGACGCTGTTTTCTTTAGTGTGAAGGCAAATTCCCTTTGTATGGACTTCCACAGGCAGGTGAAGTGAAGAATAAGTGAATAAAATGATTTTTTTGCTGCTATACCACTACAGTAAAACACCCAACCTTTCATTGTGTACTGGACTGTTTCCTAAACCACGGTTGGTCAAATGCAATAGGTTGGGCTTCGAGATGGGGGGTCTTAAAGAGACGGGAGCCAGAGCAGCCCTTCTCAGGCTGAGCGAGCCTGAGGTGCTGCTCTCACAGTTTCTACAATCGTAGCTTGGAGCTTTTTGACCAGAAAGTATGCAAGTGTTTGTAAACAGACCAAAAAAATGAAAATTTTACTCTAAGAAATGGGAATAGTATGAACCCTTTAAACCAAAAGCCCAGAGTGTTTTCAGGAAACTAATAAAATTTACATGTAATATGGTAACAGGAGATGAAATCCAGTTAAATGTAATTTAAATTTCATAGCCTTATTAATGAGCTGCTAATAGAATCAGGACACACTAAACTATCCCAGAACCATCCAAAAAGCCAGTGAGTTATGCGCCAAAAAGAAACCAACAGGAGAAAAAATTTTCCTAGAAGCTTCCATCGGCTATGGTAAACCCCAAAATCAGAAAGAGGTTGGGGATGGGGCATTCTGAAGACGCCCATATGCATCAACAGCCATGTAAAAAAAAAAAAAAAAACAAACTAAATCATTCTCATCGGGAATTGCAGCATAATTTGACAAACTTGTATGAGAAAACTTCACTTGTTAAGCAAGCAGAGAAACTAAAAAAAAAAAAAAAAACAAGACAAAATAAGATTTTCCAACTCATATTTTTTTTTACTAGCATGATAAATTAGCCTGTAGTATACATAGATGCAGAGACGGAGGTGCAATGGAGTCAGTTGAGGGACGAGAGTATTGGTATCAAGCATACAAGTAATTATTATGTGATGCTTGTTCATATTTTTGCAGTGTGAAAACATGATAAAAAAAGGAAAAGTCCAAAGCTGCTTTCACACCGGACGCGAAACTAATTTTTCGCAGGACAGTTGACATTCAAAGTCAATGCAAAGACGCGAATACACGCGAAATGCGTGTATTCACGTCTTTGCATTGACTTTGAATGTAATCTGTCGTGCGAAAAAATTTTTTTGTGTCTAGTGTGAAAGCAGCTTAATGCAGAGCAAGTCACAGCCGATCTGAGTGAAATAATATTACATTGCAGGCATCATGAGTTTGCACAAGACTTGTGGAATATGAACTTCTTTGAGAAAAATAAGAATCTAAAAAACTCTGAATTTCATAAATTGGGTTAAAATAGTCAGATTCATGGGAGAAACTATTTTGCAATGCAGCAATAGCAAACCGGCCCCAGATGGGAACGTACCCAAAGAGATGCAGCAGGCACTTGGTGACTCATAGGTGTGAACACAGAAAATCCCATAACTAACAGAGAAATAAGGTGCTAAATTCAAGAGAGCTGGAAAATGGCAGATCGAACTTCAGGAACATTTCTTTGATTTAAGAAAGTGAGATAACTGCCCTTGCATGTTTTCTTATACAAGAAAATTCATTTTGGAGCACAATTTTCACAGTAAGAAAAAACAATGTCACAGGTCTGATTTCCACCTAAAAGGAAAACATATTCCCAAGATACATTACTGTCACAGCCCTCACTGAATATCTTTCCTGTTGCTTCCTAATGAGCAACTTGCACGTCTATTAGAAGTACGTTGTATAACTCCTTTTGCTTTACACCAGTGTTATCTAGAGCGTTTGGCCATGGCGCTGCGCCATGCCCGATTCTCTCCCGCCATAGCTGCCCCTTTTCTCATTAAATCCCGCCACTGCCCTTCTCTTCCCAAGGACGGTCCGCCACGCCTCCTTCCAAACTCCACTGCGCCATGCCTGTATTCATCTCTTTCCGCACTTGATGATGGCCGTAGCTGATCTCTCCATTCAACCTCGCTCACAGAAAATTATTATGTACAGAAACCTAGTGCTGTGGATGTTGTGTGTTTTCCCAGGTAATCAGACTGATTTCAGTTCGATTTGCCGCCGCACAGAGTGGTGGCGCTTCTGTCGTTTCCCAGAATTCGTCCGTATTATTCATGTTATTAACATAACAATCCTCAGATCATCATGCCAACACGTAAAAGAAGACTTGAGCAGGTGGCAAAATCTGCAAGAAAGGAACATCGTTCCATTCGTGAATTTTTCCGGAAGAAACAATAAATGACCAAAAATACACTTGAATGATGGGACTTTTATTACGCAAATAGCGATTGTCTGGCAAGAAGTCTGTAGTGTAATTATGACACATAAACGAGCTGTGGACGGCCGATATATTCGTTCGCGTCATGTTTCCGAAACTAAGTGTGGCATGCAATCAAAATAAAGAGATTTAGGGCCCTATCTTACGCCAGGGTCCCTAAACCTGTTATTTGGGGATTTAGAATTGCGTAAGAGGCGTTCCCCCGCAAAAGTTGCTATCTTGCACACCTGCATATATCCCTAAAACACCTGCGCTACCCGTTATATTATGCATAGGCGTGGTTTGGGCATTACGCCAGTTAAACCAATCAGTGTGCCAGGTGCCACTGCCTTTAAGAGCAGGCTGCGCTATCCCAAATCCTCAAACCAAAACCCGTGATGGAGAGAGGAAGGTTGCCCGTTTCTCCGAAGATGAAGTTAAATTGCTCGTGCATGAGGTCAAATCCAGACAGGGGAGGATCAAAATCCCATTTTAGAAAATACCCACAGCCAAATAAATGCCTACATTGACTGCAACCATTTACACTTTTTTCTTTACAAAGCGACTTTGAGTATTGAATAAAACGCTATATGAATTACATGTATTATTACATTATTAGTAGCCTACTGATCACACAAATTACTTACCAGGCAGGCTGCAGATGACAAGACAAGCGGCTTGCCGCCTTCTATAGTCCTGTAATAATCTATCCTCAAACTCCAGCATCATTCCATGGCGTAGGGCAATGTTGTGCAGCACACAACATGCCACAAAGAAAGATGCTACTTTCTGAGGACCATACTGTAAGACCCCACCTGACATGTCCAAGCAGCGGAACCGCATTTTGAGCACGCCAAATGTTCGCTCAATGACAACTCGTGCGTGTGAGTGTTTTCTATTGAAAGCGAACTCACGCACACTTGTTGGCGTAATGTATGGCACTATGCATCACGTCTTTAATGGATAGCCATTGTCACCCAACAGCCACCCATCCAGAGGGGGGTCCCTCTGGAAGACTGCAGGAATGACCGACTGTTCCATTATAAAAGTGTCGTGGCTACCTCCAGGATGATTTGCGTATACATTCAAGATGTAACCCCATGCATCGCAAATCACCTGGACGTTGATGGAATGGGTTCCCTTACGATTCACATAGGCGCCACTGTTCAGAGCTGGAGCCCGAATCAGAACGTGTGTGCAGTCGACGGCGCCCAGAACCCTAGGGAACCCATATCTTGCCAAAAAATCCCGCTTTACCCTGCGTTGTCTCTCGGGTGTCACAGGGATGCCAGCAATGTACCTACTGGCATGTCGGACTCTGCTGGCAGGGACTGCAGTTATAGCTGAGCTTACGGCAGATTGGGTCATGCCTCCAATTGAGCTGAGTGGGTGTTGGAATGACCCACTAGCATAGAAAAATAGTTCCACAGTAACCCTAACAGCAACGGGCAAGGCATACGGACAGCTGGCAGCGGTGTCTACATCATCTGCAACCAGGTGACATAATTCCGTCACTGCCTGACGGGAGAGGCGCAGTTTTGTCACGCATTCTCGTTCTGTGGGAAATAATACTTGTATTGTATTATTATAATTTTAGAATATTATATATAATATATATCATTAATATGTATTATATATAATAATTATATATTATTATAAAAGCGGAAAAAAGGATTGATACAAAATACAAACAATATAGACCTGAAAGGCCCAGGTAGCTGGTGCGCTGGCGGTACACGCGTTCTGGGCATCTTCCATTATTTAACTGGCGATCAAGGCGATTTATAGCCTACTATCTCTGCCATTTTCTCAGGGGTTCAACTGAGGCTAAAGCAAGATAGCTTTTAATAGGCGAGTTAATTCGGGAGGTGAGCCGCATGTGCACGTCCACGTGTGTCCAAGTGGACGCGCATTGAAGCCGCCTGGGCGCGCTCTTGTAGAAGCCCAAATGGGTAGCGGACCTACTATACGCTTTCCCTAACGTGTGTGGTCAAGATAGCAATTGCAGGGAAAGCGCATAAACATGCCCATGGGCACACCTCCAGGCGCAAATAAGGGAGTCGGCATAATGCATAGCGGGTAGTGTGGCCGCAAGATACCGTTTAGGGATAGTGGAAGCTGCTGAATGCGTAATTCATGGGTAGCAGGTAGTGGCAACGAGTAGGGCAGTGTGAAAGATAGAGCCCTTAGTCCCCTTTCGTGGCCACTCTGCCCTTGCATCATGCTTCATAGGCCTGTCTGCCAGTTAGGCTAGTCAGGGGGAGGTCTTATCAGGAGAAATTTTGGGGCTATATTCTTGTTTGGGCCAGCGGTAACCTGCACGTGATGGGACTGTCTGCAGTGATCAGATCAGGCGGATTCGCAAAATGCAAACTTCTTCCGTTGTTATGTGGTTAAGAGAATTGCAAGTTCGCCACCGGCCTCTCCCGAAAAATGCACAATGATCTCTGATCATTCAGATACATGATGTTGCGATGTCAAAATGTGACTGACTTGGAGAGTGCCTTGTGTGACTGGATTTTAATGGGAATGGATCCTTTCACATCTCTGATCAGGTGTTAACATCATATGCTACTGTAAGGTATAGATAAAACAGCTATACTGCAGGTTACAAGTAGTTTACAGAAATTTCACTGGGAAACGGAAGTGCACTGTATTAAATTAAGATTGTGAAGGGTAAAATTGATGCCTTTTGGAAATAATTGTTTTGCTTGCAGAGTGGAGTTGTATTTCTCTTGTAATTGTAATTTGTCATTAGGAAAGAATAAAAAAAGCCTTTTTAGCATTTAAAATCTGCTGAAGGCAGATAGGATTACATCCTTAAAGCCACAAAGCAAGGAAAGTGACAGGTGTTAGGAATTGAGGCATGCAAGTTACCACTGCAAATGAACTGCCCTTTCTTGGCAGGCTGCTGCTTGCTCACTACGACCTCTGTGCCCTTTTTCAGGGCAACTACTCGCTCGACGTGACTGCTGTGCCCTTTTTCATACCCAAGCACCATGCCCTCGGGAAATCCTAGAATTAACACTGTAGTGTACACCTTGTGTGTTTACCCTTTCCCGGCTGTGTCTGGTTTCATGGTTACTCCCTAATGACCATGTGGCATGTATTTAAGCTCCCTGCTTTGCGTTGAAAGTTGCTGGATTGTAATTTGTTATTTGTGCTTTGAACCAGTCAGTATTCCTATAAGAAACTCTTCATCTTAATTAAATCTAATACATACTTTAATGACACCTATTACCCGAAGCTTTCCTCTTTCAAGCTTCCAAGCCCATTCAGGGTCCAGGATTGGGACAGCGTTTGAGTTAACCCATCTCCAGTAAGTTTGTCTGTCCAGTTTAAAATGAACAAGCTCCAAAGCCAAATCAGGGTCCAGGATAGGGACTACATTCTTGTTTACCAATCCAAGTCAGTTCCTCGGTCCATTTTTTTTTTTTTTTTTTTGGATCAAGCTTCAAATCCTCCTATGGTCATCAGGACTGGAACTAAGTTCCCCTCAAGCACTCCATCCACCTGCGGGACATTTGAGTGCTGGCGAAGTGAGCATTCCACCTGACTGTTATCCCAGAAGCCATGGCTGGTGATTGACAGCTCAGCTTTGCCCACAACATCTGTACTGAACAGTGCTTTGGGGTTCTGTCCCCAAATTACTGCACAAGCCGTCAATAAAACTACCTACTGGATTGTACTCTGCGTCCGCACTTGATTGTTCATCTGCAACATAACACATTACATTCTATATCTATTAAATTATAACTGTTCACATGGACATGGACACCATAAATTCTAACTTCTCTAACTTTTTCTAACTTGCGTTGTGTGTATATCTCACAGAGCTTCATCTCTGAAGGGATAATGAGGGGGCTGAAAGGTTTGCTCTAGTGTTAGAAGTAGTATTCTATGCTAAACTAGAAAAGTGTTTGCGAGACACCACAAAAACAGAGCAGCCCCTCCATAACACCTGCCCTTTTAAGATAGAAATTGTACGAAAAAGCTCTCTTACCATTTTGGCTTAATCATTCACAAAATAACTTCAATGTTGAAAAAAATACTGTTGTATTTAGATATTCAACATCTCAATACATAATGGTGTGATTATGCTAACACAATTTCCCAGCAATATAATAACTGTGAATAAAGTGCTAAATTGGTTCAGGATAGCAAGAAAGTTATAGACGCCTCAACAGTAATGAGGTTTTGCTGTGACGTTGACCTCGAGTGGAATTACATCCAAAGTTGACAGAAGATCTACCCTGCTATACATTTGCTATATACCAAGTTACAGGTTTCTATCATAAATATTTTTGAAATTATAGCGTTAACAAGACTTTTGAGGGGCGTGGTCAGATGTCATGACCTCGTTGTGACCTTGACCTTGCATGGAATTTGCCCAAAAGTGAATAAGAAACTGAGCCACGTTCTGTAGTTGCTAGATACCAAATTACAGCTTCATAAATCATATCATAAATACTTCTGAAGCTATCGTGTTAACAAGCATTTTGAGGGGCGTGGCCAGTTGTCATGCCCTTGACCTTTGAAGTGACCAGTGATTATGCCAAAGGAATTCCCCAGGGCTATGAGAACTGTGACTAAAGTATTAGAAATAAGTTGAAGACAGCAAGAAAGTTATAGGCGAAACAGAATACGGCGGCAGCGGACGCGGCGGCGGACAAACTCGCGCAAGTACTAAAAGCTGCCCCACTTTGTCGAGGCTGCTAATTCATGGGAAGATGAGAGAAAGAAACGACAAGGCAGTTTCTGGACAGTTAAGACTCTGCATTTAATCAACCTATCTAGCATTTCTTCAGAGCGTAGAGGGAAGTACCCATCATGAACACAAGGAGACAATGCACAAAGCAAAAAAGGCCTTCAGTTGCAATTTGAACCAGGTACTTTTTTTTCCCCCACCACACCGCACAACAACCAACGTCAAGAGTACTGAATAATAAACGAAAACAGCAACAAAACACCAAAAGCAACAAAACCACACAAATAATTCCATGGTGGCGCTGCACTGTCCAGCCAATAAAAAATGTATGATACAGTACTGGATGTGATTTCTCAAAGGGCCAGAAAACAGTCTGCTACTCTTGCACTCAGAGCTACAGGGCTACACGCGCAGAGAATCAGTCTTTTGAAAACCCCAGCCACAGCGCAGTAACGCTGCGATGAGCAGTTGAGAAGGATTTCCAACAAAAGAGCTTTGTCAAGCAAATGAAAGATAAAAGAGATGCAAAAAACTTATTTCGCTCCCTAGTCAATTTTTAACAGGACTCTGAATAAGATTTAATGGCCAGTTAGACATTATGCCACCCGCGGGTTGCTCGCGTGGCGTCATATTCACCAAATTACATTAGAGTCTATCACATTAAAGTCATCATAAAAGATCATATTAATCGCTGGAGTACAATCTTTTCATGAGACATGGTGGGGAGCACAATCCACTGCACAGCCTTATAGTCATAAACATTCTATTAAGCTTTTTTTCACCTACTGAGGATCAAAAGTGTTAATTAAATTCCAAATCCATTAAAAGGGACAACTTCGACAAATAACGGTAGGGGGGACAACACAGTAATATCCGAGTTAAAATCCACTTTAAAGTGCTCTTATGAACTCTCTAAGAATAGCATCACTTTTCCAAAGATCTTCATAATGAAAGTGTTCCTTAAGTTCATGCTGTGTGAAAGAGTGGATTCAGAGGTTACAGTGTGGTGTCAGTGGTAGTAATTATCAGTAATGATTGTTACATCCGCAGTATAATGTTACGTTCAAGGCATCCTCATCAGAAATTTAGACCTCACACCCCAAAGGGGAAATGTAATCAAAACATGTTCAAGGCAGACCTGTGCAATTAAATGATAATTATATCCCTAAAACTGAGTTTTCATGTATATTAATAATTCGCCTCGGACGGCACCTCCGCCGCTGTGTTGGCCACATTTCGTTTGTGTAAGCGTGATAATGAGAACAATTTTTTTGAGAATGGCATGAAATTTCTAGTGCTCATTTATGGTGCAAAGAGGAAAAAGCAAATCATTTTACCTGACTCAGCAACCTTTCCTGTAATGCCACTACCAGGTTAAACTTTATATTTCCAAATTCAATAACTCCAACAATATTGATGAGAAAACAGTTTTGCACGTCTTGTGTTAGTTTAAGATGCACAGAGAAATGCATTCATTGATGCATATTCTTATATGACCTCAGATGCAGTGCCTCAACCAAGCCAAATTTTTAATTATAAAAAATGGCTCACCTGGATGGTTTATACTTGTACAGGGTTTTAAATAATGCCCAAACTTTGGTGTCCTCATGGGTAGGAACATACATGCCAAGTTTCAGCTTTATAGGTCCAATGGTTTCAGAGAAGAAGATGTAAACACCTTTGAAAGTGGGGTTGGCCAAAGTGCTAAGGTCAAATCAACGTCAAATTTCACAAAACTCGTCAAATATGTTTCTGAGCTTCCACGCTTAAAACACAGCTTCACAATGGCTGGCAAGACATGAAGGAACTAAAATGTCAGACATAATAGTTTGGGCAAGCAACTTTTCCCGGTGGCGTGGTCCTCTATCAAAAAAATAAGCAATAAATGAGGTGCATTCTCCTCACTGGTAAATAATTCTTGGTTATTGGTTGGATTCGTTGAATGACATGGAAGGTGTTAGATCAGTATAGTAACTGGTGGTAATACACCTGAATGCTGGTTTCCACCCACCATAAAAGGGGAGAAAGAAGAAGAGGTGTACAGATTCTCAGCCAATCAGGGGATTATTTTGCAATCTAGCGAGTTAATGACAACAACACTCCTATCCAGGGCCCCGTTTCAGAAAGCAGGGTTAGTGGTAACTCTGAGTTTGTTAGCTCAGAGTTGCAGGAAACTCTGAGTTTTCCGGTTCACAATGCGAGTTCAGTCCAACTCTGAGTCAGTTACCGCAGCAACATACTCCGTGAAGCTAACCCGCTCGCTGGCAGGTTTTCTTCAAGTAACTCAGAGTTTCTTCTCCTCCTGAAACTGCAGACTGAGGAGATGTTAGACATGGCATGTCTGTTCCTTGAAGAGACAGAGGATATTGAAGCGCAAATACTGAGAAGAATTCTCCGTTAGGGGACAGTTATCTGACCACATTTGGATGTTTTATCGTTTCCGGATGAATATTTGTTTGAGCGTTCCGTTCCTCTGTGAAATCTATAAGTTATTTCAACAAAATTCTCAGCCCGCATATTGCTCGTGTGACACACCGAGGACATGCTGTCAGTTCAGAACCAAATTTTTTTTTTTTTGCAAATGACAGTTTTCATTATCGTTTTGTTTTATTGCGGAAAGAAAAAACCACGACTTCATTCATTAAAGGCACAGCCAGTTTCTACCACGAGTGGGCTCTTCAAAGTACAAAATAATGAATAACTCTTTGGAGAGTTTTTAATTCTTCACAATACATGTTGGAAAGTCTGCTAATTTGCTGTAATGAATGATCAGCAGTTTATATGTTCAATTCATTCCAAGTCAAAAGACCTAAAGAACAAATAATGTTTTAAACTGTGAAAATTAAAGTCTGTGGAATTATCCTGAAAAAAGCTATTTGCATCAGCTTGGATTGAGAAAAGAGATTCCACTTGTATCATCTTAAATAAAGTAAGGACAACTTAAACTTGCATTTTTTTTTTGTTTCTTTGCTTCCTGCAAGAACAAATGCAGTAGTTAATATTTTGTATGTTGTTCACACAAGTAAAATCATCCACCTGTTATCCCCTCATCCACCTTTAACTGATGCTCCAGCATTTGGATTTCTAATTTAGTTTTCTGCATTCATAATTTAACCTTCGTTTGGTTGTTTTTTCATACTCTGACTCGGTCAGACTTGGTCAGCAATTTTCTGCCACACAAACTCACGCTCTATTGCAGCTGCAACTGTACTTTTTTTTAAAAAAAAACAAGTTGTTCGTACTCAGCGTACGCCTTTATTGATTTGTCCAACTCTGCTGGAGAAAAGTAAGACTCGCGACTTTTTTTCTCCACCGTTGCCATGGTGAATCGTGTTATCTATATTCCATTGATGAGGGCTTTTAATATCCTCGTGCACATGCCTGACTGTGGCGTAAGTTAACTCAGAGTTGATTGAACCAAGTGTTATCACCTATTCTGAACCCGAAAACTCCATGGTCAGCAACTAGAAGTAAGTCAACTCACAGTTACAGAACAAACTCAGAGTTTGTTTACCCTGCTTTCTGAAACGGGGCCCAGATGACAACTCAATATTTTCAGCAGTTGGTTGCTAAGAAGAAAGAGTTGATCTGCGGATACACTTTTTATTTGTAGTTAAGCAGAAAGGAAAACACACTGCACAATAGAAGAGGATAGAAAGATGCCCCGAGGCTACAAATGAGGTCAGAAGAATACAACAACTGCAAGAGGTTATTAAATAACATAATATAACATAACAGCAAGATACTTGATGGCTACTTTGGTTAGTGCCAAAATTTCTAAATGTTAGACTAATGATTAACTTTGGCTATAAGATGGACGAGCAAATGTGATTAAAATACTTCTGAGTTTTTGTTGACTAAAACTATGAGGGGTAAAAATGCCTAAAATGTGACTAAAACTAATATGTATTTTCACCCAAAGACTAAGACTAATACTAAATCTAAAATAGCTGCTAAAATTAGCAGTGATCATAGATGCCTCTGAGCCCAGCAAAGTTGATGGTGCATATGGACACTGCAAACATAAGGCTCCTTATTCCACAGTAAAATTCCAATGGGATTTGTGGATGGAACTGCTTATTCCAGTACCTGAAAAAGGTTTGCCAAAGTAATCGTGAGCCAATGTGGTTATAATACTCAAAGATTAATGACGTTTCTCGTGCAGTGTCATCTGAGTGATTGGACATCACGTGTGCTCAGCATAGACTTGCGCCCTGCCCTTTACACACACAAATTCCTCCAGATCCTTTGAATCATATCATTATGTTATGCACCATTGGTGAAATGTCCAAATCCCTTCCCAACTTTCTTTGAGGAACATTGTTTTTTAAGGTATACAAAGTAGGATTTTCCTAAAAAAAAAAAAAAAAAAAAAAACAATGTACCAACCCCATCCCAACTTTTTTTTTAGGAATGCGTTGCACATGTGAATGGTAATAATATTTACAAACAAAACAAGTGGTGCCAGGCACAACAAACCCCGCCCTCACACATACTTTCACCCACTTGTACGAAATTCAATAGGGATCTATTCTGGGTCAGTGGCAATCCCTATACCGAATTTGGGGTGAATCTGGCCATTAGTTTTTCCACTAGAGTGTTAACAAACAAACACACAAACACAGAAACAAACCGAACCGAAAACAATACCCCTTCCCTCACCCTTCGGGTGGGGCGGGGTAATAAAGTTGACAAACTAAAAATATCTTGACTGTATACTGTATTTGTCTGCAATAAAATACAGATAAGTCAAAGTAAATGTAAAAATCACCACTTTTTTTATGCATTTTCCATACTGTTCCAACTTTTTCTGAGTTGGGGTTGTAGCTACATTATGATATTTTTATAGCTGTGTTCCACAGTTAAGGAATGTGGCACAGCCCAGCTGTCCAAGTACATCCTGTAGCAATGACAGCCAAATGACAGCCAAGTATGCGGACAAACATAACGAATACAGAGGCTTCCTTTTATTTTCCTGGCATGGTTTTCGGCCACTCCACCCCTTAACGGTTTGAGGGTCACAGAAAATCAGTGCAGTTATCTGGATGATCACCTTCATATCTTAATATAAAGCATTCCTACTACGACAGGAAGTGGTCTCTTCCAGGATGACAATGGCCCAAGCCCTACAGGGCAAAAAGAGTCCCAGGTTTTCAGAGTATGGAAATTATTCTAAGCATAGGCCTATCCCATTGCCTTCATAGTCACATGATCTCATACCAACTGAACTCTTATGGGAGTTTTTGGAACAATGTACCAGACAGCACTCTCCGTCACAATCATCAAATGAGGGAATATCTCTTAAAAGAAAGGTACTCCATCCATCTAGTAATGTTTCACAGTTGTAGACTCTAAGTCCAGGCCTGTTGAAGGTATCTGGTTGCTTGTGGAGCCCCAATACCTTACTAAGATTGTTAATAATGATACGTTCATTAATTCGTCACCCATCTGTATATTAGCATTTACTGGAAAGTACAATGTTATGTAACTTCAGCAATTTCACCTTTTCTTTTGAAATGAAACCTCTCCTTTTCTCCAGTTGTCAGAGGAAGACCTCAGTTTGTGCCATTTTGCGGCAGGTAATTTTGTGCAGCTTAACTGTGCATTTTTATAGCAAGCTTGCACAGCCTGGTTTGTCATCAAATGGACAATGTGCAACTGCATTCCAAAGTGAAAATGTGGATGTGTGTTTGTCGATATCAAGAATGTAAATGCTAATGTGCTAATGTAGTGTGCTGCTTGAGTGCGGGCTACATGCTAAATATGAGATTATGGGCTGCAGTCAGTTTCATTAGTAACTATCCCTCACAATGAATTTTGCTGTTCCAAACAGTGCATTAATTCCTTTTGTCGAAGCTAAAGTTATCATACTCTGCTTAGTGATGCCACAAAGGAATTACTCCTGCTAAAAAACTATAAAATTGCTAAAAATTACAAGATGGCTGTAAGGCCTTTTTTGTAATACCGTTAAGTGATCCATCACCCAGCCTGGCCCATGTGGACTTGACAGTACTGATAATGTTCACCTTATATAGCAACAAGTCTGACTGGGTTCAACTTACAGGAGCTTGACTCCAGTGAGCCTGAACAGGTTAACCATGAGCCATACAAAGTTAGCTTTCCGATGCAATAATTCTAAAATGGTTAAATTGACTGTATAACAAACCATCTCCACGACTGATTTCCATTCAAAGGTCGCAAAACCAAGCGTTCTCAGACCATGTGGACCATGACTTATAGAACAGGGCACCAACAGGACACCAATGTCAGACAGATGCCAAGACTATATCTGCAGTTTGAACAGTGTGGGAAGCAGTTCAGCTGCCCAGCAGCCCTTAAAATTGCAATAATTTAAAATTTATTTATTTATGTGCTTAGTACCTCCACACAAAAAAAAAAAAAAAAAACAAGCTGGCCACAAGGCCCACGGTCTCCCGTCGCCAAGATAAATATGTACCCTGTGACCTTAAAGGAGGTCAATTCTGTTCAACGTGAAAGTGGATATTTTGTAAAAGATGGCGAGGAACTGGATCCATAAAATTTGACCATCAGGTGAAAGAGAATGCCGCAAAACACCACAGTGAACAATTTTGAGCTTGAGTAAATCAAGTTTGAAAAAAATAGGGGAAGTACCAATATTTGACCTGCTAATTGCAAGGTGGAATAATAGGTCAAGGTCACTGATATTAAATAGGAAACTGGTTCATAATCTAATCTTCTTATATGCAGAACATGGGGTCTGTAATCCATTCTCTTCTTGAGTATCGTGTTAACGCCATTTTTCGGACGGACGGACAGACGGACACACACACGCACGGACGGAGTGCATTCCTATGTCTCCCTTTCGTCAGAGGCGACGGGAGACAAACAAAAAAATAGGACCCGAAAATGAATAAATAAATTTACTGCACTTGGCACGCCACTTCACTCACAGGATGATCATAGTGCAGCCTAAATAGTGTAAATTACTTTCATTTGCATTTCAAAGCGAAATGCTTTGATGACAGCAATGAATGTTACAGCAATAGCAAATTTTGGCGCATCAATTTTCACAACAAAATATTAGACCAAACATTTGTTCGGCAGGTGAACTGCACTTTTATAATGGCACGCGAAGCATTCCTCACTAAGAGCCAGACCCTTATGCACTGGCAACAATGATCAGATGGTTTTAAACAGGCATCTAATCAAAGCAGCATCCCTCCACTCCAAGGTAACACTGGGTCATAAAACCCTCTTCTTTGTTCCCCAGTGTCAGCCATCTGTCGTTTATTTATCACACACTAACAATATTGCCAAGCGCTCCACAATAACTGCTGGCACTGTGCCCTGGACCCAGCAAATGGAGCTTATCAATCATACGTTTCAACGCGAATGACACTCAGTTTTCATTCATGTTCACAGAATTTTATGATACAAAGAAAGAGGCCGGGATCAATGAGTTAATATGGGTATTAGAAGCCCCAAAATATTCTGCAGTTTAAAACTGTCCGAATAAACTTGAAAACAGGTCCCCCTCTCCATCCATCCATTATCTAAACCCTCCTTCCTCACTGGGGTCGTGGGGCAGCTGGAGCCTATCCCAGCAGACTATGGGTGAAAGGTTGGGACCCACTCTGGACTGATCATCATCGTAGGTCTGACACACCTACTCACTCACGCAATCAAACCAATGAGAGACAATTTAGAGTCTCTAATTAGCCTGACATGCGCGTCTTTGGACTGTGGGGGGGGAACCCACACAAACACAGGGAGTGTGTGTAAACTCCGTGAAGAAAAGTCCTAGGCCAGATTTGAACCCATGAGTCCAACCCACTGTACCACTGCACCGGCCAAAAATATGTTTAGCAATGAAACTTAGAGACTAAAGATATTTTATCTCAAGTTGAAAATAGCGGCTTGTTTTAACTAACTATCTGACCAGGAATTAAATTTTATTTTATTAACCCCTTTGTAAACTTAAGGAAATGGGGAAAATGCTCACCTAACTGACAAGCTTGAGGGTTTTTTAGCAAAAAAGATAATAAATATAAGATTTTAAAGTCTTAAAATAGGCCCACTACCAATAGGCCTCAAGTGATGTGCCCTCACCCAACCCCTACCAACAACACGCACAGAGAGAGAGAGAGAGAGAGAGAGAGAGAGAGAGAGAGAGAGAGAGAGCAGAGAGAGAGCAGTTAGGGCAGCACCAAGCAGCTGCTGACAGATGTTGAAACTGGTCTCTCACGGTTTACTGCTTTTTGGTTATTGATCCTACATGCTGAACCCTTCCCTTTTTTTCTGGTCTGCTGCTCAGTTAATTCCAAGGCAAGGGAGCTAGTGCCTCAATTTCAATTTTGCATACAAATATAATGGGGGACTATAGTATTGTGCCGCTGTACACTGTAAACAAATTAGGTTTGGCAAATGACCATTCATCTCCATTTTTTTCTTATGCAAGCTGGCTTTACATTACTTACTAGTAATGCTCCAAAAGCAGTAATTAAAACTCAGCATTTTCATTCTCCTGAGAAGGATTGTTACTCTCATATATAGTATGATGATCTTGAATCCATAAATGCAAATAAATCATACATAAATGATGAATGCGCAGTGCTCAATGCATTTAAATTGTGCCAACACTAGTCAGACATCTGCAAGAGACTGATTACATTTATTTACACAATGATTTCCCAGTGGATTTTACCAAAGAAGAGTGGATATATCATCGCTGAAGGTAATGCGCAACAATGCTCTAAAGCAACTAAAACATGCAGTCGTGCTTTAAAAGCTGCTGAACACGCAGGAGACAGAGCTGGCTGCTGGCATAAACGTTCTTTTAGGGCCACAACCGAAGACGGACCATAACATGGATCTTTTAAATGTATTTCAATCTATTTAAAGACTGTAATTGTGTAGTTTAAAGAGAGTTTTTCATCATTTTCAATGCTGCCGTCCTTATATTGGTGTCGACTATGGCACTGTACACTCCTTAGCAAAAAATAGGGCTAAACGGGCATCTTAACTACAGCAATGCATCAAAGAAGAGGTTTCAGATTCCACATTTTAACTCTGTACAGAATATATGGCCTCACATCAAACACAAACTAACTGTAAAACTTTTTTGCAACTACTCATCAACTGTTTGAAGCAATCAACACGGAGTGGGAAAACATTGACTCATCTCTCTAAAAAAGCTGTCTGAAAGTTTACCCCCAAGGCTTAAACATTTAAAGAAATAAAGAGAAAGACTATCCCATTCTGTGTTCCTTAATCTATTTGCTCAATTCTTGCTAAAATATTGTCCAATGATTGGTTGCTAAGCCCATTAAAAGCTGCATATTCTGCCATTTTGGGGTTAGCCCTTATTTTTGCATAGGAGTTTTAAAGCGCATCGAAGAACAGTAAAGCAGTCTTAAAAAAGGCTCTTTAAGGATGGGCCTACCTGTGATGATCTACAACTTTTTAAATATAGGTCAAAATACATAACATATGGAAAACACTGCTTTCAAAAAGGAAGCTTTCTGATAGGCCACGGAGTGAAGTGGCTCTTATCTACATGAGCAGTTGCTTAAACCTGCTGGAGAGTCACCTTAGGAGTGCATGGGACTGTCACCTGACTTCACTGATTGCTCCACCCCAGCTCCACCCATCAGGTATTTAATTAATTAATTCTGTTTTCTTATGACTAAATTACCATTCTATAACAATGGGGGGTCAGGGATATCTCAGAACAGAGCCATGTCGCCAAACCCAATGTTTGCACGTATACTTGTATGTCCTAATTAAATCTCTTCCTTTCTCAACAAAGTGGTCCTATTAGAGATAAAGTTTCTTTCAAGCGGAAAAAAATACAATAAACTTTATCGATTTGGCCAATTGTCACACAATATGGATGCAACCTGTCGCCCATACATGAATACATATTGTTTATTCCCTGCACCCATTATTAAAGTAAAACACTATTTTTCCCAGCAAGGTACTCCATAAATAGATGCAATGTTCAAGCTGTCACTGAAACTGAAGGACACATACTGTACTGAGGGCACATCTGATCTGAGTGACAGTTTTAGGCCTTATTCACACACACACAAGTATTTTTGAAAATATAGCTTTTTCAATGCATTTCAGTAGTAAGCCTCAGAATTTTTTGAAAATGTAAAACAGGCGAGTGCATGGAGAGAGCCAGTAACATGCCTCTGAAGATCATTTAAGTGAGGCAGAATCCTCACCTTCAACACACGATTACCCTTAACCTATTCCCGTTTACTTTACTTGATTAGCAATCAAACAATTGACTGACTCATTTACTACGGCTAATCAACAGAATGACAGGGCAATTTATGCTTCCACAACATCATTGCTCATTGTCTTTGAACTTGAAATGCTCAGGAGACTGCACAGATTTGCTTATATTTGTTTGCTGTAGGCTTACAATAGGCCAATGCGATGTCATTTCAAACAAATATTTAGACTTTTTTTTCCGCAGAGTGCAAAATCAGTA
This sequence comes from Gymnothorax javanicus, assembly GCA_029692085.1. NCBI lineage: Eukaryota > Metazoa > Chordata > Actinopteri > Anguilliformes > Muraenidae > Gymnothorax > Gymnothorax javanicus. The sequence goes on along the minus strand of CM056207.1, from coordinate 13,762,275 downwards.
CATTAAAGGTGATGTTTTCCACCTTAACCATATCTAGACCAGGATTTTGGGGCTTCCTGGGCTGGGGGGGGGCTTTTTATGCCCCCCCCAGTAACTCATAAACGACATGGCGTATGACCACGAAATTTGCAGGGGATTATGTACATGTAAAACTAAATTACTACAATCATTTTGGTATTATTATGAACTATTATGATGTCATTATGACATCATGGTTTGATTTTTATTACCCAGAATGCTTATGTTATCCCATAGTGAACCATTCATTCAAATTCATTCAGTCATTCACGAAATTCTATTTATGTTCCATGAAAATAGTTTTTCATTTACTCAGAATGTTTTTCTTAGAAGTTCAGGTCAGAAAGAAATGAAAGTAAACTTATAAAGGATTACAGGTTCGTGTAAGCAAAACTTGCTCTGTTCTTATCGTCAACTTCTTTGTGTTTAGTATATTGATTTCAATATAGAGCCTAAAGACCACCTTAATACAGGAAAAAAATGTCTATTTGTTCGTAGTAGAAGCTTTTATCATAGGAAAATAAAAGGAATTGATGAAATTTGAGGGAAAATTACCTGAGTCAAAGATATAGTCTGCCATCTTGGATTTTATCCCTTTATATTCAATGACATCATCAAATTAGCATAAATTAATTCTACTTTACAAAGCTGACATTAAATTACGTAAGATATTGTAAATATAATGGAATAAGTATATGTTAAAAAGAAAATCTGGGAACTACATTGATGAAACTGAATTTGGCGATTTTTTGTCAGACATACTTGTTAGAAAACTGTTGCCATGGAAACGGCGAAGATGGTGGACTTGATTTATTTACATAAAATTGTTCCAGGACAAGTTTTAGGAAAAGTTTGGCGGTCCTACCTCAAGCCGTTCAGAAATTATACGACATGAAAACTGGCACGGGCATAAAAAGCCCCCCCCCGGGTCTAGATAGGGTTAAATACATGCTTTTTACTGCCATTTTTAAAATTGTGTTTTCATTCATCTTTCATAATTCAATGACCAGATGGCTACAACAATGTGTGGAATTACCGATAAAGTAGATTTTTTTTTTTGCATAATTGTTCAGATTTCCATCCTCGCAATCTCGTACTGAAGCTGAACGTAATTGAATCTCTTTGTCATTATTATACCGCGACCATTATAGGCTACATATTGGACTTGATTGTGTGGTGAATAAATTGCTTGATTGTTAATCAGGCATTGTGCGTGGGAACAGGTTGATGGTAAACCTGAGAAGTCAATGTCTACCCTGACAGCACATCTCTGTTATTTTCACTGTGAAAACACTCCAGATTATCAGGAGTTGCCTGTTCTCCTCAGGACAACAAGAAGAAAAAATGAATTGCCTCATTTGGACACACATATTGATGCATTTCAATCAGTGTTATTCAAAATTGTGCAACAGTGTTTCAAATCTTTGTTTTATCCAATTTAATTGAGACAATCATGGAGCACAGGATAGATCACCAGCAATGCAGCTAGGCTAAAAAAGTTACGTGGAAATTTCTTTTTTAAAGTGTACTTTGTGGGAATAATACTTTTCTGAATCTAATGCAGCGTACTATTTCACTGTCCTTACATTGCAATACAGAAAGTAGCTGTGTCTAATTGCCAATGGATTAATCCTTTAATTGGAAAACGCATTATTAAATTAAAATGATTGCTAAAAGGTCACGATTTGTTATTGATTTAAAGGGTTTTGTGCCAGGCCTATTATCAGCTCCGGCTTGTGACCCAATGCTACAGTCAACATTGTGCTTGAAAGCCCCAGCTATTCCGTGACTCACAGCTGGAAACTTTTCTTTTTATACTTGCTCAAAAAGACTGCCGCAAAATCAATCGACAATGTAGTCTCCAGCGACGCCATTTGCCAAAAAAGAGAACAATGGTGCCGTCCATTCTTTCCACATCCGGCTACGTCAATGTCTATTGACAAACAATGTATATTTTAAAGTTTAAAACACAAATTGTTTTTATTAGGGATTTTAATCAAAATACAAAAAATTCTGGACCATCATTGGTAGAGTACCCTTTAAATGTGGGGTTATACGCCATTACTTACCAGCATTATAGCAATATATAAAAAAAACTAAGATCCTGGATATTTTCAATTATTTTACAGTAAAAATACAATTTTGCTGGAATGGACTGCTCCAATGGAAGCATATGGTCCAACAATCTATTGCACTCAAAACCAAGTGGTCACACATTTGTCCAAAAGACTAGAACCCATGTTTTGAATTTGATCTGAGCAGATATACTGCATGTGACAGAGGGACAGACGAGGGTGAATCTGGGAACTGTGTCCAGCAGAGGAGCAGCAGTGTCCTGGAGGAGGAGCAGAGGTCTAATGGCAGCATCACGGAGGCCAGTGAGTAGTGATATGCAGCAATTCAGGGGGAGACGTTCAGTGACAGGACTGAAGAGGTTTGAGTAGGTTCTGAAGAAAGGGCAGATTTTCCAAGTGCTGTACAGCTAGAGTCTAAACACGTGACAAGCGACCATAATGTTCTCTCAATTACAGGCCCTTTACATCGGCAAGAAGCCATTGGCGCACCTAATTTTGGACCATTTGCAGCATTTAAGTTAAAAATATATAGGTTTGGAAACCCAAAATTTGGTTTAGAATGGGGACCAAAAAATAGCAGATTTTTCTTGTTAACCAAGACAACATCAGTTGGGCGTGGTCATCGTAGACAGGATAAAGAAGGATACAATGGAGGATAAGGTGAATGCATTGGTTCTGCCCAAAACTGCTGGGAACGCAGGCTGGTTTAAGCTGGTTCAAACAAAACCAGTCCAAGAACCAGGAGTGTTCAGGTGGGAAACCAATAAAAGACTAGTTAGTTGTTCAGCAGTAAAGAAAGTATTTATTTTTTAGCTTCAGAATCGCTCTTTTGCTCATAGTTTAGAGACAGACACCATAAATATTTTATGGCTATACTGCGAAGTATCCCTCTTTCAAAAGAAAATGGGGGGTTATAGCTTTTCCTTCGGCAGGTAACCATCCTATTGACTGGACTTGCATAACACTGCACTTATATTCTGTGAAGAACTGGTGATTCTTCATTGTTTCCTGTAGGTGACATAAGTCGCAGCTTTATTTCAAGTACTCTAAATTTTAATATGCTTACCCAAACAAGTGACATGGAACAATCTTTTGGGAAAATACTTTCCTCGCTTATTTTCATGCAAGGCAGTTCTCTGACTGGTCTCAAGAGGATACGATAAAGCCATGCAAAACAACTTCTTAAATCAGATGATCAAAAGGGGAAAAAAAGATCCAGGAGAACTGAATGTGCAAAACTATCAAAGAAAATCACCAGCTCTTGGTCGGATGAATTAAGTTTGATGAGATGGGTCTTAGAACATTTTAGCATATAACAGCAAATTAAGGACTTGATTTGTTAAAACTTGTGGCACATTCAAAATCTTTCAGCATGCACAAAACCAATTAAACAACAAATAATGGCACCGATCATTCTGCATGAGCTAAAAGGTTTTGCATCTGCCAAGGTTTTTGCAAATCAGACCTCTATTCTATCAGCATCTTCATATTTTATATATCAAAGACTGAGGACTTCAAGCCTACAGTGTTGCTTTGGATAAAATGTTTGCTCCTCAGCGTACTGGTCAGCTGTTAGAGATCATCGATACCAGTCCTCCTTCCCAAATTTATGCAAGTCTGTTGCACCATTCTCATAATAATTTGCCTGAAACTCACTTTTGGGAACATGGACTGGAAAAATGTAGTATGCCCTGAGGCTGGATGCGGAAGCAACCATGTACGTAGTATTCAAAAATTAGGTTCAACAGATATTTTAATTTGAGATTTTAAGAGCAGTGGATAACATACTATACTAGTTCATAAAAAATGCAAAAGTTTTATTATCCGATTTGCCCACTTTTTAACTCCGGTACAGTGGACATGTGCAGTCTGGTCCATAAATATTTAGGCATTGATGAAGTTCTCGACTGGAAAAAGGTGGCTGGCCCCCTCCGGGTTGGAGGAGAGCTCTTACCTCAAGTGGAGGAGTTTAAGTATCTTGGGGTCTTGTTCACGAGTGAGGGAAGGATGAAGCGTGAGATTGACAGACGGATCGGTGCAGCGGCAGCAGTAATGCGGTCATTGTACCGATCTGTTGTGGTGAAGAAGGAGCTGAGCCGAAAGGCGAAGCTCTCAATTTACCAGTCAGTCTACGGTCATGACCGAAAGAACGAGATCTCGGATACAAGCGGCTGAAATGGGTTTCCTCCGCAGGGTGGCGGGGCGCTCCCTTAGAGATAGGGTGAGAAGCTCTGTCACCCGGGAGGAGCTCAGAGTAGAGCTGCTGCTCCTCCACGTCGAGAGGAGCCAGCTGGGGTGGCTCGGGCATCTATATCGGATGCCCCCTGGATGCCTTCCTGGGAAGGTGTTCCGGGCATGCCCCACCGGGAGGAGGCCCCGGGGAAGACCCAGGACACACTGGAGGGACTATGTCACTCGGCTGGCCTGGGAGCGCCTCGGGATACCCCCGGAAGAACTGGAGGAAGTGTCCAGGGAGAGGGAAGTCTGGGCATCCTTGCTTAGACTGCTGCCCCCGCGACCCGGCCCCAGATAAGCGGAAGAAGATGGATGGATGGATGGATGGATGATGAAGTTACAGTTTTGTTTTTTTTTTTTTTAAAAGCTTACTAACAAAGATAATTGCAGTTAAAGTTAATGAGGGCATATGCTCCCAATTCAGTAAAGAATTCAAAGAAAGACTACATTGGTGAGCTCAGGAACACCAAAAGGCCCTGGGAGACCAAGGGTAACAACTGTTGAAAATGACTATACAATTTTTTCTCCCCCCCTGAGGAAGAAAAACCCCTACACAACATTAGGCTGGATCAAGATCACCATCCAGGGGGCAGGCACATCTGCATCAAAGTCAAGAATCAAGAGAAGACTACACCTTAATGAATACAGAGGGTTTACTACAAGTAGTAGATCATTAGAAAGCCTCAAACACAGGAGTACCAGCTTGGAGTTTACCTTAAAATATCTAAAAAAAAAAAAAAAAGCCGGCACAGTCCAGGAACAACATCCCATGGACAGATAAGACAAAGTGCAATGTGTATCAAAATGATGGGAAAAGTAAGGAGAACTGCTCATGATCCAAAAAACTACACCATCCATGAAGCATGGTAGTTTGCATTATGGCATGTATGGCTGCCAAAGGAACTGGTTTCCTTACATTCACTGATGATGAAACTAATGATTAAATCAGCAGGATGAATTCAGTACTGTCTAGGGCCATTGTATCCTCTCAGATTCAGCCTTAAGCCGCTTTCACACCGGACGCGAAACAAATTTTTCGCACGACAGATTTCATTCAAAGTCAATGTAAAGAAGCGAATACACGCGAAACGTGTGTATTTGCGTCTTTGCATTGACTTTGAATGTAATCTGTCGCGTGAAAAATTCGTGTCGCGTCCGGTGTGAAAACAGCTTAATGCTGTGAAACTAACTGGACTGCACTTCAAAGTGCAGATAGAAAATGACCCGCACCATGCTGTGAAAGCAACCTAGCACTTTAAGGGAAATGAGTGGAATATTCTATGATGGATCACACTCCAACTGATAACACATTTCACTTGATAGTCAAAACACCAAGGGAAAAAAATGATTATGATAGTTTGTTCAATGACTTATCAGCCCCTAAAATTTATGGGCCATGCATAAAATGACTGTAGTCCCCGCACTCTCTTACAGTATTTTTGATAAAACTCAAATTTAACCTAGGAGGCTACATTTTCAGCACAAAGTTATCATTTCATTTCAAATCCATTTTAGTAATGTAATGAACCAAATGAGGAAAATGGTGTCACTGTCCAAATACTTATAGACTTGACTGAATATGCAACTTGTTTTAGGAATGCAAACCAGTTTCTACGTTTAAGTGATATCCAAAATCAGCCGCAGGAAAGTGGTCAAAGTCTGTGAAACAATGACTAGTGCCGTACTGCTTTAAAGCACAAACTAATGTACACAAAAATGTAAATCATTTCAAATAAGTAAGAATGCTGATCACAATAAAAAAATATAAAGGGTATTCATCTTAGGCAGCATAACTGAGTTTGTGCACTGCATTCTTTGTAAGAACACAAGCTGCAGAATATCAAAAGCAGTTCCCATCATCATCCATTCTCGTGCGCGAATACAGAGGTTATCAAAAAGTTATTAATAAGTCTCTGCTTGAGGGAAAACCCTCCACACAGCCCACTCTTTGTGCACGGACTGACTGCAGACCTCACAAGCTGGCTACCAGGGGATACTAAGGTGGCCCGTGGCACCAGATCCACATTTCAAAGAGTGATTTTAAATAGCCAAAAGATGCTGCCGGCCCCTTTCATTCAGTCGGCCATGGCTCCAGCTGGTCAATCCACAGGTTATCAAAAATTCTCTCTGAGGGAATATTCCATCTCATCACAGGACATCACCCTATCAGCCTTTGCAATGAAAGAGTCTAAGTATTACACTATTTTTGAGATACTGAATGTGTTCTGTAGAGGGTGTAATAGAGCCACTTTTACAATCGATGGACTAGTTTTAAATATAGTGTTTGCAAATCATCGCCAAAACCTGACAGAAGCTATTCTCCTAAAAACATAGGGCTGGCCTACGTGGTAAAAAAAATTAAAGTCAAAGCTACTCAGTTTTGGATAAATCTGTCCATTATTTTCACACGCACACACACATGTGAATGTAAAAGGACCCGTTTCACAAAGCAGGATTACAGAGTTAACAGGATAAACATAACAAATAAATTAATTCTGGAACGTGCACAGAAGATAAAAAATGTTACTTGTTGGTTTGTACTCAGCCAGCACAGTTATGTAGCTGTATTAGTAATTCTGTTTTGTGAAATACAACCCATCCTTGTCCTCCTGTTTAAAGCACAAACTAATGTACACAAAAATGTAAATCATTTCAAATAAGTAAGAATGCTGATCACAATAAAAAAAATATAAAGGGTATTCATCTTAGGCGGCATCACTTACAAGTGCATCAGCACGTGGCCACCAGTATTTTAGTGACAACCTTCCTCTCCACACTCATTCTGACTCTTTTTCTGCCTTTCCTTATAAAAGCACTCAGTGCTATTTCCCGCTACAGGTGGCTCCAGGGCCACATTTTGCCATGATGACACAAAGAAACACACAAACACACGCACACACGCACACACACACACACACACACACACACACACACACACACACACACACACACAAAAAGGTAAAAACACTATCAAAAATGCTGTTGCCTAAAAACCCTATGAAATTATATATATTATATGTATTTTTACTGCTGCAGCCTGCAAACAGATGGGAAGGGGGTGTATTTGGAAAGTATGAAGAAAGTGTGAATATGGCCAGATAGCACAAAGCCAGAAATTGCATCAATAACTTGAGAGATTTTTTAATACCTTTTCTAAATTAATGTCATTTAAGATATGCACATGTGGAAAGTTGATGAAAATGGCCACTAAAGCCTTTACCCCAGTTTGTATGCCGTATGTTCCTATTGTGAGGCTAGTGTGCGGAACTACTCTGGAAACTTCATTGAAATACGCATTTTCAATAAAAAAAATTATTTTGGCAAAGATCGTTCCATAGTCGCACACAATGCAAACAGTATGCGTCCAGTGTGTCTTTGTAAAAAGTTTTACCATGACAGTCAAGAGTAATAACCAGCCACTCCTGGACAGGGGAGTAATTTAAATCAAGATAAGACCAATGGCAAGTGTCTAAACCTGACGTGGATTAGTAAGGGAAGAGAACAAAGACAATCAAGGCCAGTACAGTACGACAAGAAAAAGTTACAATGAAATCAACAATTCACTGCAAACCTGCTTTTAAAAGTATATCCCCCATTTAAGTGGGAGCTTTGAACTTCAACATTTTTTTTCAGACTCCAGCATGTCAAAAGCAGAGATCAGCTTATGCTATCATGAAAAAGCCCTTTGCAGCCCAACTTTGTATGAGAAAGCTTTTATCATCCCACATTTGGACAACAAAACCTCTGATCGGCCTGCATTAGTAGGACAAAAGCACTCATCATTATAAGCTCTCATGGCAGCACTTTGATTAGCCGACTTTGCCATGACAAAGCTGTGATCAGCCGACATTAGCAAGACAGATGCTCTGAACAGCCTATATTGGCATTCGCATCTAAGAGCAGCCACACAAAGGATGAAGTGCACCATGAGACTGGGATCTTGGGAGACAGGGGAACCGTGACTCCTGCGCAGCCGAGGATAAGAGTAGCAGAGCGGACTGACATCTCCTGCAGGAGAGCGCTCATCATCATCGACACAAGAATCCATTTCATTCCTTGAATTATAATGCAATCAAATAGCATTTTAATTACTCAAATTAAAAACACCATCAACGGTGCATATTTGCATGCTGTCAATTAGCAACATGAATATTCCGATCATTATCATAAACATTGCGAAACATCTTCCCTCAATAATGCAAAGACAAATTCCTTTAATATTGTTAATGGTTGTAATTATGACGCATTCAAGATCTTCCTGGCAGACCAGAGCAAGCATCAATTACCAACAAAATGAAGCGCACTGACGAGAGGACTCTGAACTGTGTGGGGTTTTAAGAGGGGTTGAAAGAGAAGATTGAAAATAGATATTTTTAGTACAACATGAATACAGCCAAAAGTAAAAAAAAAAAATGAATACATACTTATTACCAGGGAGGCTTAATGACATTTGTCATGACTGCTCTTAGTACTAACAACCATGGGCATGACTGTGCATTTCTTCTCTAAATAAGAGACACATGAACATAAAATTGCCACCTAAAACCTGTGCATTTAGTCTTTAACAGGCCTTCGCTTAGCCTCTTCCTCTGCTAGCATCCCAATTGAACTTTAGACCCAGACAGGCTATTGTACCATTTCAGGACCATTGAAACTTCAGGCTGAAGACAAAACATTCAATTAGTGAGTGATATGCAGAGGCACAGCAGGCATGTAGATAAGCTCTTGCTCAAGTGAGATTATATGACAATTATTTTACATTATTATGAGCAAAACCCAAGACAGGATGCAGGCTACAGTACTCTCCCACACGCCTTCAATTCGATGCTATTCATCACCAATCGGCAGAACCATTTCCCTTAACAAAGTAGACCAGTAGCACTTCATGCAACATTCATAAAACCCATCCGTCACGTTAGCCCAGTTGCCGCGTGTTATAAATTTAAACAAACCATGCCAGGCTCTGAAAAGATCACTAACATTTTAGGAGCAGTAATAACACAACGTCAAAGTCGCAGCAGGAGCAGCATTAGGTCTATATGACCGCATTTTGAGAAAATACATCTCTAACTGTGAATACCTACCAAGCATACATTCATAAAAATGCCAAGATCATTGTTTTACCTCGAAACAGGAAGGCTTTGCTGTTGTTATGGAGACCTGCCACTTGGGTAATTCCATAAGTTGCATTTGCCAAATCCAATTCATTGATGATATCAATTTGTAAATTGGGGTCAATCCCAAATCCTGCAGCTAAAGGAGAAGAAGAAGAAAAAAAAAAAAACAGTTTGGATTGGCAACAACAAATATGCAGCAGTGTTGGTATTTTATACAAAGACTCAACAGCATAAATAGAGAGGTTTCCCATCTCTACTGCCAACTTCTCAGCATATACAAACGCAGAGCTGTCCCAATGGCGATGCAGAGTAGCCTACTTTCTGTGAAGTCATTTGCAGCTTACGGATACGTCGACTCAGTTTTTATGCATCAGATTTCAATACCGTGATCTTCACAGTCCTTACGTATATCAGTTATAATAATAATAATAATAATAATAATAATAATTAAAAAAACATCAAAACGTATGGAGAACCTTTTTTTCATGTGATCATTTGCCAATCCAAGTCGCTCGCAAGTCAACGCAATGTCTTCGTTGAATGTCGAAGTGTTTCTTTCTTAGTACGCCACACAGCTTGACTCGCAACATCTGCCGACACTCAAGATGCGCTTCCAGTAAGATCATCTCCAGAAATGTTCATTGAAAAGTGACACGTCCTGTCTGTCACCTTTATTTGGTAATCATAATACGCCCATGCAAACACGTTTTAACTTGAACTGATAAGATGGAGGATTTTCTGGTAAGATACTGGCAAACACTTTAAGTTCAGGAGTAACTGTGAGGAAACGTAAGCGCAGTAAACACATACGCTCAGTAAATCTTATTACATTGAATGCCAGCAGTATCAAAATGTGCGTATCGTGAGTGAAACTGCGGTATATAAAATCACCTGCACAAGATAATCTCCTGTAATAATCCCCAGTAATAATTCCATTCATTAAACATAACCTTGCCAGTACAGTGTTGACAGCATTACACTTAGCTAACTTACCTGGATTCGTAATGAGTTGAACGAGCAAAACTGCCACGAAAACATCCATTTCATACGTTAAATTTATGTGTACAGATTCCACAGTAGAGCAATCAATAGACGTGGGTTTTGCAGAAGTCCAAACTTGGATGGCAATGACTCCGTCTTGAAAACTGACTGACAGAGCTGTACAGCGATGTAGGATGGTCGCCTGTTGGACCGTTCCACGTCTCCAAAATATAGGATCCGTCAGCCCTCTTGCGATAGAGAAATACGCTTCTAATGAATCATGGATGCGTTTCCTCACCCAAATGAGGAGCTCTTTCTGGTTTTGTGCTTGTCTTTTTCTCTGGAAATTGTGGAAGATATTTCTTGCAAATGTCTTGCATCGCCGGGAAAATTCTTCCCCAGTGCACGAATTAGAAACCCCCCTTCTCGAGGTGGAGAAAGGTTTTAGAGTAGTCAGAGGAATGGACACACCTTATTACCCTGGTTACGATTTCTGTCACTGTGCTAATGATCGGAGTTATCATTTACATCGCTATTCAGTTGCACCTCAAAAATTTTAAACTGAGCTTAAGAACTATGTGTAATGTGTAGCTCTTACAAGGAGATGTCCGCTTAAGAAGAGACCAACTTCAGAGTTGAATTGAAGCCCAAATACTCAGAATACTATGCATTTTGTTCTGGACAGCAAGCTAACCACAACGACGACTTACATATCCTTCAGCTCGCTGATTCTTTTTTTATCTTAAGGTTTCTGATTCTGTCATTGCTGATGGGTTCTGATGCTTTTATGATAATGCTGCTAATAATAATAATATTAATAATTATTATTATTATTATTGTTGTTTTTGTTGTCGTTATTTTATTTTAAATGTTATTTTATTTATCTATGTAATTTTTAAAATATATTATTATTATTATTATTATTATTATTATTATTATATTTGTATATATATTTATTTACTAACCAATAAATTGAGAGACACTGTTGTAAACACCCAGTCTACTTATGTACTGAACAAAAATAAGTACTTCGGATTGCTTTCCAAGAACATCCAGAGTCAAACGGTTGGACTGGTAATGACTGGAGTTACACTATAATGATAAAAACACGTATTACGCCATAATGTGGGAAAACAAACATATACTATACAGCACTGGCCAACGTATAAATTATCTGAACATTCAAAGACATGGTTAAATAACCCTCCCCCAGTACATAATGCAGAATGTATTCTCATATGCAGTGTTCATTATACTAGTCATGAACTGCTTCTTGGCGTGGCACAAAGGGCCGTAACTTGTATTTTGCCCATGTTTGGGTTCTACCTAGGGGTAATACTGACTGATTTCTGAATAACAAGGAACCTAAGTGCCATTTGAGTGAGAAATTAAAAAAATAAATGTGTGTGTGTGTGTGTGTGTGTGTGTGTGTGAGAGAGAGAGAGAGAGAGAGAGAGAGAGAGAGAGAGAGAGAGAGATGTAAGGAAAGTATGTTGCATGTAATAAGTAACATACAGGCCTACCATGTGTTATGCAACAATGCCAATAAATACAATGCAAACAAATATGCATATTATCCTACCAAAACTCATAAAACATTTTATAAGAATACATAAATAAGGCACCACACTGGCTTCAGACTGGCTAAAACCTCAGGAAAAAGGATAAAACAATCAGTACCAGCTTTGCAATGGGATTGCATTTTATTCAGGACCTGTTGGAAACCTATATATTTTCATTAGAAAAATGAATTGAAATTCATGATCCCATCAATATTTGCAGATGAGTTACTGAACAACGGAAATGCACTGGGACTTGCTCAAGATGTATTTCAAGAGGAATTCTTAACAAATGTGTTAAATCTTTGACCGGTAGGCCAAAAGGAGTAGAGTCGCATACTTCACACAAGTGCAGCACTGGTCCAACCAGGAAATAAATAGCTCTCAGCTGAATGCATTCAGGCCTATTAATCAGTAAATAAACTGAACTGTAACTGAAATCACTCTCCTTCTCCCATCCTCATCTCTGTCAGTCAAAGCACTTTGAAAGGCAACTGCTTAAATAAATCATGCAGCCATACGTACTGTTTGTATGCATGTGAAAAAGAGAATTCGATAGAAAATAACGTTTCGAAAATAAATCAAATTTCCCGCAATTCATCTACATACACAGTACGCGATTTCCCCCCCTCCTTCAAGCCATAAAATATATTTTAAAAATTGTGGATTGAACAGACCAGATGGAGATGAGCACAAAAAAACTGCTATCCGTTGAATGATTCATTGCTTCAGAGCAAGCAAACATGACCGCACCAGCCCGCACGATGTTCCTAACTGTGTGTAGACTTTGTGTTGAGATGCACGATGGGTCAAAATTCGGAAAAGACGCGTGCCCGCAGGTTAACCACCCCAAGACTTTGGCGGGCATGTCTTCGTGATAGATGCACGATATGGGCACACACCTGCATCACTTGCTGTAATAACTTAACAAGTAGGCTGCACGCGTAATTAGTAGCCTACAAGCACCACTTTGTTGCGAAATCTCACTTAATAAAATAGAAGGCAATTTCTTAAATCAGTAAGAAAAGTAATTTTTCGTTTGGTCGAATTATCCTGAATATCATTGAACCAGTTCTTCTTTTGTCATTTAGCCTAGGTTATTGAAAACCTGATGATAATCAGAAAAAAAAAATCACAATAAGAGAATTACGTCATCGTTTAGTTCCAATTTTGAGATCAATGCATGTCGCCGCTGCACGAATGAGTGCTCTGTACTCTTTTAGCTCCACGTTAAGCGGGGATTTTTGACGTTGGGAATACAGGTGGCAAAAAATTCCTAGAACTTGTTCCTTTTTTTTTCTGATAGAAGCAGTGCAGTAGCCTATCCAATCATTCGCCCCTTTTAATTGAATTGGTCGCCTGGAGGAATACAGTGTGTGTGTGTGTGTGTGTGTGTGTGTGTGTGTGTGTGTGTGTGTGTGTGTGTGTGTGTGTTTGTGTGCACGCGGGTGAACGTGTATGTGTGCGCGCGCGTGTGCGAGCGTGTGTTTGGAGGAAATGGGCGTTACTTTGAAGTTACATCGAAGTTAAAGGGCGACGTACGCTGCACTGAAGGTGTCCCGTCCACACAGCATGGATTTAAAATCACGCCGGGCTTGACCATCGCATTTCTCTTATCGGCAGTCAGCCAGAGCAGGTGTGTGTAGCACTTGCGGTGCTGGCTTTTCCTCGGCACTAGTCCTCAAATACATTAAAGCCATTCATTGCATTACACGCTCCCAGTCGATTGATTGTGCATTGTGCTGTCAGTTTTGACAATGCTGATGAAGGGGGTAGCAATAAAGGCTGAAACTGTCATTTGTCACCTGAGCGCCAATTCCGATCATGCCTCGTCCTACAATGCCTTATATTACACTTTTAACTCCGAATCCTGGAATATGACGGTCACGCGCAAGCAACACAATAGCGCAAGATATGCCTAGCAGTATATCACTCAAGCCAAGGGAAAATTTAAAATGCGATATGTAACTCTGGTGTAAGTTGCTTAGTTTATTTTTATGTAGGCTACAAAATTGGGGATGACATGCAAGCAGCTATATACCCATTTACTGTGGAAAGGATTTAAGAATTTGGGAATACAAATATTGCAGATTAATCCTACATTATTTCTCATGAATTTTGAAATAACGACAAAAGACCATTTTAACACCTGTACCGAGTCCTGACCAAAATTATAAGCTTATACAATCCTCTGGACATTAGTAAAAGATTTGCAATTGAAAGTTTTAGAATAGGACCAAATCGGCACGCCAGCAGTGACCCATAGAATGGCTTCCCAAAAATCCATCAGGCGATTAGCAATCTTCACGAACAGAGACTAAATGTACGCCGAAATGGGACAGCTAATGTATGCAGAAATGTTATCGCCTCGACTATTATCATATTTGGATAATGCTCCAAATACTTCCAAACATAGGCCCCTTATTGAGTTTTCGTCAGTCCGGATATTGACATCATATTAGAGACCTCTAGTGGTGGTAAAAGACAGTGTTTTCTTTTCCTCTTCGACAATCAAGTGTCATTTTGGGAACACTCGAGAGACAAGGCGCATTTTTTTAATTGTAAACATTGAAAAAAAATGTTACATTGAAAGAAGCTAGAAAAAGGGACGTTATTTGGTAGGGAGGTAATGGAAAACTACTGAATCATAGATCTTTGGGACCAGGGACAGACAACTGATAAAGAATTACATCACATGACCCTTTGTATGGATCAGCAAACCTTTGGGTAGTGAAGGACGTTCTTCTCCTCCATTTCATAATTCCTTTGAGGACCAACGGCAACATCTGAGGCGGTGAAGCTGTCCTTTGTGCCATTTGTCCTCTCATCCTGAATCCATATCATTGTGCAGGACTGCACTATCCTTTTTGGGCAATCCTCAATTTTTAAACATTAACCCCTTAAACTCTGACTTTTCCCTAAAGTATCACCTTAAGTAGGTTAAAAGTCAGGAAAACCTTTATATATATATATATATATATTGTAGGACAATGCCACAAACATATTCATATTCTGAATCTGCTGGTTACAGCGCTTCACTGAAGCTACATTACACTGACAGTATGTTGTGTTTCATACCAAAGAAGCAGCCAAAGATCGACTGAAGAAGCCTTGAGGAAGGCGCTTCAATGAAGCCACAGGTGCAGAGAAAACTCAGATAAAGATTTTCAGAGGGGCACAGCCGGGAGCAGCGGAGGATCAGTGCGGCTCAGGTGATGCGCAAACAGGAGATTGGGGGAATGCCAAGCCATTGACGATGATCGATCCTTGGTCAGTAGCCTGTTGGTTGAGCCGATAGGCAGCAATTGCTGGACTGAGCAATGACTGGAGAACCTGGTCTGTGCACAGGAGGAGTCTGTCACTGCATTAGAGACTGTTGGGCAGGGAGAAAGTGTCCCTAATAAAATGTCGCAAGCTGCAATTTTTTTCAGACCGAAGACTGAAGAGAGATCTCAGCTTGGAACCAGACCTGGCTAGATTCAGTCTAACATGCAGAACAGTCCTGCAAAGAGTGAGACAAACGAGGAAACGTATACACACACATGACACCAATCAACATTAGGGCAGGAAGCAGGAAAGGAAACAAGAGAGACGGGGAATGAAATGAGACAAGAATGAATTAATGCAGATGAGATCGCAAACTGACAAAAAAAATAAATAAATCTGCTGCAAGGGGGAAACAATTAGGATAATTATTAGGACATGGCATATTGAGTGAAATATTTCAACCCAGGATGCCATGTTTCTATGGCCACATGATTACATTAAATGGAGAATACTTAGATTTTGTACATTATTTTATAGACATTTCCCTGTCATTCAGCAGGACATATTTGGGATTATTGAGAACCTTGGGATCTCTGCTAGAATTTTAAATAGCCCTGAAGTTCCACAGGTTTGAATACAGCGACTGCATTTGACATACCCATATATGGTTACAAGGTCTTATTGGGTTAAACAATGCCATAAGTCAAACTTCTGTGTGCTACCATAGTTGAGGCACCATCAGTTCAATATGTTTTTGTTCAGAAACTTTACCTCTAAATGCCAATTATTTATTGGCGGTACTGAGGGTCACAGTCTTGCCAAGTATTCACATGATGATGCACGCAATTAAACATATATACTAAATTCAACATCCTAATGCAGTTTTTTTTTCCTGTAAAATATGCTCCCGCTGGACTATCTTTAAAGCCAAATGTGCTGAAGGTACTTTCTTTGTTTCAAATGGAACTGCGGTATTTGGAGTGGCTATTGAGTATTGGCATTTCAAGTCAAGTAAAATCACCAGACAGCCAGCCATATTTACAAAACCTTGTTAATGGTGGCTCAGTTACACCAGAGCACACATCGCCACCTCAATATTGGGAGATGGCTAAGATAAGCCTTTCTGGAGGAGACAGAATCCCTCTGGAGCCAACTGGGAGAGATGCTAAAAATGGATGGTAAGGCCATCAGGCTGCTAATATCATGCTAACACCAAGGAAGCACTCAGTGGCTGGGAACTAAAATGACATTGACGGCCTGGTTGACCCTATTGCTGGTTGATGGGGCTCACTCGGTCACTATAATGGTTGAAACCTTCAAAATTTAATCACTGATTTGGATATATGGTCCCTTCAATAAGTTGTAAATGAATGAGGTTTGATTGCCACAGAGTTTCTCAAACACTGAGGTTATATCCTGCTTTGAATACTTGCATGAGTCGTCAATAAATCAAGTACGTCACCATTTTATTTCAAAACTACTGCATTCTGAATCACAAGTTCGCAAATGTTAAGAACATACTAAAATTCCCAGTGTTCATTTTTGCAATTGATATAACCCAAAGCTCAGGTGCGCTTCAATTCATACACGCACAAGTTTCTTTTTGCCAGAGATCAATGTGCGAAATGGAACACCACGGTCATAGAACAAGGACTGTGAAATTACTTAACAACTGTGCAACTACCTGCCAAAATGGATACCACTTAACGGAACTTCGCTCATGCGTGCTCAATCATTTTGTTTATATACAACAAAACTTGCTGCGTTACCAGCTTCATTTAAAGAAACAAATTTTATGAACTATTAACCGAGTTTTACTGTATGAGAAATTCAACATGGGCAGTAACAGTATCAGACCACATCATCCCATCGAAATGGATCATAATGCATAACATTCTATAATACTGTAAAAAGATTAATATGCAAATACTGTCTACAGACCTGACATGAAGTATGTGATTTCCTTTAATTAAACATGCCTAAGCTGACTAATACCCTACCTGTTATTTTGTTCTTCCAGCAAGGTGTTCTTGATTGTGCATTATTATCCATTTGAGGACCACAATGGAAAAATGATCAGAGTCACATTTTCTTGTTGTGGAGAAATGATTAATTAAAAATTCAAAACGATCTTAGAAACAAAGCACTAAAAAAATGCAAAAAATATAAAATATATAAAATATTATAATAATATATAATACAAGTATATAAAATATAGAAAAACGCAAAATGTGGACTCTGATTGTTTTTCCTTTGTGGTCTTCATTTATTGTTTAATTTGCCGCTTCCGCATCAGGGTCATGAGCTGGCTAAAGCCTGTCCCCAGCTGACTATGGGTGAAAGGCAGGGACACACCCTGAACAGCTCACTCATCCATTGCAGGGCTCACTCTCAAGCACTCTCTGAGGGATTTAGTTTCCAGTTAATCTAGCACGCATATTTTTGGGCTGAGGGAGGAAACCCACACAAACACAGCGAGAACATCTGCACAGAATGGCCCCAGGCAGGATCTGAACCCATGACCTCCTTGCTGTAAGATAAAAGCGCTACCCACTGCGCCCTGTGCATAAATACTTTTACAAATTTGTGGCAAAGCTGATCTCTTATTTGTTATTAACTATGTTGTTGTTTGTATCATTGGCAGTGTGTATCAAGTATAAGTTAACAAGAATGCAGGCGTGCTAAATAGAACACAGCCTGTCGCTCCCCTGGGTGTACAGTTCGAGATCCCCAATATCTTATGCACTTTGGGTCATCTCTCACCTTGTACAATATAATGCAAGTACACTAATTTTGAATTGACTCCCAGTGCTTGTTCCTCTAACATCCAATTTCATGGAGATTCATCCTCAGGAAAGGCAGCATTGTAATCAACAGACTGAGCTAGAATTGAAACTCTCCCAAAGGCTGACAAGGGAGCACTGTATATACATCCGGAAAATTGAATATTCTGGCCACAAGAGTGGGGCAAAAGCTCATTATTATCCGCTTGGCAATCTCCAGTTACAAAATCTTTGCTTCCTATTTGGAGATTGGAAGGACAAAATCTGGGGCATTGCTTGCCTTGGCTGTAAAACAAAGCATCTTAGCACAACTTGTTAACTGTTAATTACATTAGCGTTACAGACAGTTTAGCTGTTTTCAAGTTTCCTGGTGTTGTGACACAAGCCTACAAATAGCAGTGCAGCTCAGCTAGAAATTGTTTAGTGCATCTTGGTGTCTTAAAATAAAGCTACAGTTGAGATCCTTTGGTGGGCTGAGGGGGAATTTAATCGCAGGTGTTGGAGTCTACGAGGTTTTATGAAATAAAGTTTTTATAATAATTGACTGCAGAGGTCTTACACTAATCTGCACAACTAATTCTAATGCAAACCGAGGCCTGAAACAATGGGGACAACAGTAACTTCATTCATACTGATTCCAACAAAAAATAGGCAAGAACTGTTAACAATAAGTTTTGTTTTCTGCAGAGAGGGAGTCAATTCATTTGAGATGAACACTGCAACTAAATCTTTGAGCAGAGATGAATTCTTTCATTTATTTATTTAATTATTTATGTATTTGTGTTTTTATTTAGTCAGTATTCCTGCAGAATGAAGCGTGAAATTTATAATGTGCTTTGAGATTAAGGAACAGACAAGAACACACAGTGTCCTGAAATGTGGGAATGAAGAATTAGTGAAAATAAAGTATACAAATTAACTTTTCTTTTTTTTAAGATCAGCATACATGCTGTATGTGATCTAACCAAATGTGATTTTTTTTTTTCCATCACAAATAAAAGAATTTGGGGTTCAGAGGCAAGTCAAGAAAAGAAAATGATTTATGAGGCTCACTGCATAAATTAATCAAGTACAGAGTAATACCCAGAGCACAAATAGTGCATAAAGAAATAAATGATTTCCCTGTAATGTTTTGTACACACGCATAAATGCAGCTTGCCACATAATTCACAGAGAAACATGCAGCGGGGACGATTTAGAACACCAGATGAGCAGAGTGACAGCATAATTAATTAGGGCTGAAGACCGCTCTGAATCAGTGCTGCTTGTGATAAAGGACACTTATATACACGTCCCTGGAGATACCCGAGTGAATTCATCAGACAAATCAAGTGTGTTTGGCTGTGGGTCTGTGTGCTGTAGCTGTGTCCTCAACAGAAGGCCTGCCAGCAGCCAGCTTCCCCTGCCAAATTGCTGAGAATAGGATGGGCTGGGTCTGCTGGCTCTTTCTGGGGTGAGCAGGTGGATTTTTTTTCTGTGCAAATACAGGGGGAGGGTGGTATGTCAACACATAGAGGTGCTAATTATTTTCATATTCTGTTTCTTTTTTTTCTGGACGTTTCAGCTGAAATGTCATGTTTTTGCACGACAAAATAGTTTCGGTGCGGTTAGTGTTGCTCCTCATTGACTTCATCTACACTGGAAAATAAAAAATTATCAGGAATTACTGGGGAGTGTGGTGTTCGTATCTGAATTTGGACCATTTCATTTAAGCAATTGCACTTATTTGATGAAGTTTCTTGTCACCTCTTTAATTAAGAAAATGTTCCAAGGCTTTTATTTCTCCATCCTGAAGAACATATGTGTACAATGATTGAAATCAAGGACAACCAAAACCTAACTTGACATAAGACAAGCATAACACTGACATAACGAAGACATAACAACAGTCACTGGATAGGGGTCAAATCTCTGTGCCCCAACCATTCTTGAAAACAATGCAAAGAATTTACTTGAACACTTTGACATAAGGCTCAAGTAAACATGATAAAACACCTGTCACAGGACGGCATCGCAAATGATGTCAGCTTATATTGACAAATAGTCAGGTCCATGAGCACAGTATTTGGATCTCTGTGTGCGACCTCAGTGGCTTTGATATGAAAAAAAGAAATAAAGCTGTGTTTGCAGCTGTTCTTGCAAAGTGCAGACATTCCTCTTGAATGCAACCTTAAAAACCAGCACCCTTTTTTGAGGTACCCAAAATAAAGCGCTCACTGTGCTTGGACCACTTTGAACCCAGGCATCGTTTCGATCTCTTCTGAAAGGGGAACCTCAGACGGTGAAAGATTATGTGTATTCTTCTTATCCTGTAGGTTTTTGACCAAAGCTTATCAGCCTAGAAATTGTGATAAATATGACACATAAAGTATACATGTATGACTATATAATTAGAAAACATTTTCACAAGAATTCACGCAATTTCAGTTCAGCCTATGATTAAATCATGGCCAGACCATCAACCTTCCAGTTGCCAATTTCCAAAATACAGGGTGAGAAAGTGAGACATATTAATATTCATGAAAGAAGTGCAAGCTGATTGGCCGAAAAACAACGTTTCTGCCCAGCTAATGTCAGCTGGTTACCTATGTAACTAGTGGCTGTATGTGCTACTTGAATTTTAATATCTGATAAAAATGAGACATATTTACATTTCCGTAGGTTAGGTTTAAGGTTAGAGGTAGGATTTGGCTCTGAAAAATCTCAAATTAAAGCTGAAAACTAAATTTATTGCTTAATTTCAACTGCAATATGCTGCAGCAGAAAGCTAAAATAACAATAACTTTGGTAATGTCCAAATATTTATGGGCAAAATGTACATAACAAACCCATATTTTTCTACTGCATTTATACTGCAGTCTCAACTGTAAGCTCTTCTTCACTAGTTGAACTTCAAAAACTCAAAGATCAGCATTCAAATATAGAACTTGAAAGAATTTAAAAGTTGAAAATATCCATGAACGATCTTTAGAGAAGACTGTACTTACTGTGTAGTTAGTCTAATTGGACAGTTATTATGGCCTTTTCATGAAAAGTGGTCTCTACTTTTCTGTTGAAAGTGCTGTTCACTGACCTTTCTCCAAAGAAGAAAGACATATACCGTAATTCATTGCCTTTGATGGAAATAAAGCCAAAGCAGAGCTGGGTCGAACTAGCAACAGCAGCTTAACACTGGCCACAAGCTTTCTGTTAGAATATTTTCACTTCTCTTTCTGATAGCCGATAAAGCATTAAATCACTGGCTCTCAAGCTGGTAATACACTAAAGCCAACCTTCGGATTGGCTTGCTTGCACATTGTATGCCTCTGCCGATTGTATGCACTATATGTTGTTGACTGTGGTCAGCCCTTGCAGCATGTGTTTGGACCCCATTGTGTCCTGACTTAAAAATCAATCGGAAGCTCGTCTGTTGGCGCTTTCAGGTAATCATTGCGCTGGAAATCTTTGATGTGGAGGACGAGGAATGGTGCGAAATTGAAGTTATAACAAAGAATAAAAGTCTGGTTGCATGCAGAAATGCTATATTTATCTACCATACTGAAAATCTGGCAGCCTGATTGTATTTGCAAAGGCTTACATCCAAAATAGACATTGTGCACAAAATTAGTGATGAAAATCTTTCCCTGACGCACCCGTTGCTCTGGAGTAGGGTAAATAAGGGCTCATCAGATCCCATGACCTGTTTCCATTGCTCCACAGTCCAATCTTTATGCTGACCAGCAAATTGAAGTTGTTTGTCCAGATCATCTCCTGTAGCAAGTAGCTTTCTTGTGGCCACTTAGCTGTTTAGTCCCAATCCTGCACATTCTTACTTTCACAACTAGACATGCCATGAGTTCTACTGTCGATTTTTTATGACACTTCACCAAGTGTTTTAGTGATCTTTTATCACGATCATTTCTGATTTTTTTCTCATCCTTTTTCTCTGCAAAGTTGAAGCTTGGCCTCTGTCCTTCCAGGTTTCAATAATGCTTTGGATGTTCCTTCAGCCAATTATAGTGATTTTAGCTATCTTCTTATTTCTTTTCTTTGCTTGATGCAGGCCGATAATTGGCCCCTCTTGAAACAGTAACATCTTTTCCGCGATCATGGGATATGTCTTCTGACAGTTTTTTGAGAAATGAAGAGGCAGCACAGTGTTTATGAACTGATCAATTTTAAAAGGATTTTTTTCCACACGTTTTGGTGTTACTGAGCTCACTAAAGTGTTCTTCATCTAAGTTACAACTAGGGTTGAAATAATTGCTTTTTGTAATTCAAATTTTACATATGATTGCCCTTTATATGAACATAATTCTATTATCTTTATCTGGGAAGATTTTACATAGATTAAGGCATATTCATTATCAAGTATAATGATAAAATCTGTAATACAGGGAATTATAAAAACTAAAGCTAAAACTAATGATCCATCACAAATAACGACTCAAATTGTGGTGCGGCTCATTAATGGTGCCATATTACACTGTGTTTGATTTGGGAACATTGCATGGCTCTCCAATTAGTCCACATACATGAAAAAAAAATGTGACCTTTCAGCTTGGATGTTTTGTTCATGGTTTCCACTCACGCATGTTGATGCTCTTAAATGTTGTGTCTCATTTGACTCTAATGGGAGTGAATAAGTACAGAAGTGAACTGAAAGGGTCACATTCTTTACAGAATATTCATCTGTAGGGTAGTGTCAAAAATTTCAAAAGCTATCAGTACTTATATCTGTCAGCCATGTATTGTGAAATACATCCACTGTGTATGAATTAAAGTATCAGTTTTTAATACAGCAGCCCAATCACACTCTGTTGAAACTAGTCTAGGTCAAAACCTCCTTATATATTGCTTTACTGATCATAATCTCTGTGCAAAATTGTCCGCAATTTGTTACAGGGATAGTATAGTCTATAATGTCAAGTCCTGGATTTCAAATGTCCATTGAATTTTCTGTATTGGTCTGAGTACAAATTTCTGTTAAAGTGCAACCATGTGGATCTGCATTCAATGCCCCTTGATGACGTGATAAAAATTGTTTACGCCAAGTCAGATTGATAATGTAACAGCCAATGGGGAGACTGCACTGGACTGGCCAACCAATGGCGTAACTTCATCAGTCACTCACTGACTCACCCACTCATTCAGTCACTCAGCTATGGATATCTCAGATACATGGCCAGACCACGTGGGTCCCGAAAAAAAAAAAAAAAAGTTTAAAAAAGGCTGCCGAAAAAGCGTGGAATGAGAGCAATAAATAAAATTAAGCAGGTGCTAAAAACAAAAAATTGAAGGAACTGGGTCAGATTATAAGAGATGCAAAGAAAATTGAATATTTCCAAATTCAACACACAATTGCCGTAAGTTTGGCATCAGAACAAGGAATATACACACAGGTGACTAATTAATAGAAATATCTGTATAAACAGTCTCAGTAAGGCACTGGGCCTCCACAAGCTGTGAAATTAATTTCAACACGTCTTGGCATAGAATTTACATGTGTAAAATTTTACTAGAAGGTTGTGTTACCTCTCTTCCCAGGGATATTCCTTCCTTTGGTGTTTTGTAGAAGATGACAGAGAGCGCTGTCTAGCACGCTATTCCAAATTTTCTATATAAGTACAGCTGACTGTGAAGGCAGTGGCATATGCTTAGCATCGTTTCCATTCCTATAAAACCATTCAGTGACTCTTGCACCCTGTAGGGCTTGTGCCATTGTCATCCTGGAAGGGACCATTCCCATCATGGTGGGAATTCCTCATCATATGATATAAAGGTGATCACATAGAATAACTGTACATTGATTCGCAGTGAGTCTTCTGCCTTTAAGGTGATGAGTGGACCCAAACCTCACCAGGAAAATGAACCGAACCATCTGCATTTTTTATGTTTGCCCACGATTTATTCAGGTTGTTTCCTTTAATTCGTCACCCATCGATATGTTGAACAGGTGTGATTCACTGAATCCTACTTCCAGTAAAAAATTCAATAAATCAATGAAAAAATAATACATGAGTCATAACTCATCCCAGGATTAACCCCACACTCTAAATGAAAATTTTAGAGCCTCTTGAAATGAAATTGCTGAACCTACTTAGAGAAACAACACTGGGAAAAAGGCCAGAAGGATACATCTGGGCCTGTGATGGACTGTGAACTGAAATGTACAGGATGGTACAGACAGGAGATGAAGGCAGAGGGATTCACTCAAACACGTTACCGTTTACATTGATTGTGTTATTTTGCCAATACATAGTAAAACATGCAGGCACCATTGCAGTGAACATATGGACCCTATTGAACTTATATGTAGGAATTCTCAAAAATTTTAATCGATATTGCATATTGTACTCTGCAGTGAAGGTTTGAAAAATAATCTTTTAATATAGAATCTGCAAGTAACTCAGTCTTGGTTTTGAGAGTCTTTTACCACACCAAGCCTAAACAAAGAGGAAATAGAAATGTTTTCTCTGTTTTTGCGTGATTGTTACATTAGATTAGGTTGGAGCTTCATATATAAAGTAACATAAAACAAAGAGAACAAAGCTGAAAAAAGTCATTGCCTCTAAGAACAAAACTATTTTTTTTCCACATTTACCAAATGTGATACCAAACTGCTACCAAACACTTTTGATGAGTAGAGATTATTTTTTCTAATCACTGTGGAATAATTTTGGCTCACTTTTTTTGCAGAATTGCTTTAATTCAGCCACATTGGAGAGTTTTTTTTTTTTTTTTTTTAAATATTAACGGCCCATTTAACGTCCTGTCTACACATCTAAATGGGGTTCAAGTTAAGACATTGACCATGCCACTCAAATCTTAATTTTTGACATTTTGAGCCATTCGGAGGTGAATTTGCTCTGGAGCTTCAGATCGCTCTCTTGCTGCATGACACAACAGCACTTAAGCTTCAGATCATGCCCTCACATAATGGACTCCTTGTCGAGCATTTTCCCTTACTTATTTCACAATGATGATTTTACCAGAGTAGAGTGGTTCAATCTTGTCTAAAAAGGGCTTGAGAGCCTGCTCAGCCCAGTATAATAAACACACTCTTGATTCCACTTATTAAGGTCCTGATTGAAGAAGATTTGTTAATCATTTGACTCAGATGTTTTAGTGCTGAACTAAAAAGAAAAATGCACACCTGCACTGGCCCTTTTTAATAAGAATTGATGTGTGCAAATGGCTGAATACACAGCCAGAGTGGAGAAGGAGTTTACTTCCCCATTTACAAAGGTTCTGGCCCTTGTTTACAACAGCTAAGCTCAAAATCAACCGTGTTCAATCAGCTCTTGCATGAGTCATATTGTCGGGATACTGGAAGATTTATACTCGTTTGGCACCTCAAGTTATCATTTCATTTTTGTACTTTTACTTATCGATGAAGTGCTTTATTTCATCATCGAGTTCCTGGGAATGGAAGGTAGGCTATTCTATTTTTTAAGATACACTGCCTGAACCATTAACTGGCAAAATTTTTTTTCCAGGCTGCTAACTAAAGTTTGTGATGCGAAGTGCTAGCTATTTAACATCATTTGTTTGGCTAACTAACATTTGGAACCTGGCATTCGAGAGAAAGGCTAGCTGACATGACCCAGGCATGAAAGGGTTGGGTTGAAGCATAACATGTAGCTTGTGAGTGGCTCACTCTGGTCTTGGAGGGCCTGAGGGTGTGCTGAGTTTTGTTCTTACCACAACAGTTCGGAAACCTGCTGAGGTCAGTAAAGTGCGTAATCAACTGCTTTAATTGATCTATTAAGTCCTAATTAATACCAAAAATTTTTGCACCCTGGGGCCCTCCAGGACCAGGGTTGGCTACCCCTGGAGTATTTGATGTTGTTGGGTACTTCATACACACAATGCCTATTAGCAACCCATAAATTGTCTTTGGAGTGTATCAAGCCAGGAGGATGTTTTGGAAAAGGACATTGCATTGTTCCACCCACAAATATGGCGTGACTTATCTTCATGAAGTAACATATGTCATATGACCCATGTCCAAGCCTGGCAGTGTCATGGATTGCAGAGAAATCCATTGAGAATCCATCGTGAATAGTTAGCATTACGTCTGGAAATACTACAATTATGGCCTTCAAAGCAATAAAGGTGTCAATTTATTTTGCTCCAATGAATTATTTTGAACTCAGAACCTCATGTTGCAAATGTGTTTCTTGTACTACCAACGTAAATAAATAAGCATAATTAACTAAGTGCACTTGGAGGTAGCTTGATCTAGCAAACTGAATTGTTGATAACATACACTTATTAGTTTTGTCATTCACTATTATCAAGAAAGTGCAACTAATTGGTTTTACACAGATAGAGGACCAGTGCTCTCCAGAGCAAACGTCTGCTGCTGCACCTCAGCAATCTTCTAGCCCACTGCCTTTGCAATAAACTAGTTCTTTCCTTCTGTAAGTTTGCTTTGCACCACAATCCTAAACTGTCCAGACTTATACTGAACAACAAAAAGCTTTAGGTCTGACACGGAGTAAAAAGTATTTGCGATAGAAAGAAAAAAACATTTTCTTGAAAAAGCCCTGCGTTTGCCTATAAGCTATTATCGAACAGAAGGTGCATTCAATGTGTTTTACTGGGATACTGTTCCATGTGCTCAGACTTCATACTGCAAAAGTGACTTTAGAAAGAACAGCCATTTTCCAGCCTTCTTTTTGAAAGGGCTGAAATATACCTTACTTTTTATAAATCATTCTGTCTGGGAGAAATGACTGAATTATGTTTTTTTTGTATAGGTGCTGCTTTAGTAGCCTCATGAATTCTATAATTGCTCTCTGGCAGTCATGAGAAATACGGGCCGTTATGAACTAAATGTAATTTTTTTTTCACATTTATGGTGTGTGTGTGTGTTGTGTGCGCGCGCGCGCGAGTGCGTGTGTGTGTGTGTGTGTGTGTGTGTGTGTGTGTGTGTGTGTGTGAGTGAGCTGTCAAAACTTTCATAAATTCGTTTTCCCCTGTTTCTGGCGCTAATTCGCGTCAGAGCTGTTGCGAAGAGCTTTGATCTGAACATTTTGCATCCGAACATTCCGTATTTTCGTGTCGTTTATTTGTTATGCATCCGATGTGTCGAGGCCTTTAACTCACTCCCTACGGAATACTTTTATACAAAATTGACGCGTTTGTACGGAATACTTTTCCTGAAAATTACACAATATAAAGTATTGAAGTACAGGTGGCCCATGACCGCGATCATCAACTGATTTCGTGTTTTCATCGGACTGCGAATGGTCATCCACGCCGCTGGCACCGGCTTACCGTCGGGAATCGTAGAATTCACCGCGCCGTTGGCAGCAGCTTGCCGTAAGGACTGAGTTAAGGTCAAGGTAAAGGTAAGGGTTAGGGTTGGGTTGGGTGAATACTGTTTATGGTTAAGGTCAGGGTTAGGAGTTAAGAAATGAATGTAAGTCTGTGTGATGTCCCCACAAAACACGAAAACACAACATCTGTGTCTGAGTGCGTGTACTAGTTTGCTTAAACAGCAAAAAAAAAAAAAAAAAAAACAGGTAAAGAAAACAGGAGAGGAGAGAGAAAAAAAGTTGAGAGAGTGATGATAGAGGAGCCAAAATGTCTGCAAGAAGAAAAGAAAAAAGAACAAAAAACGAAATTAATGCTCATTAGTCATAAATTTACCCCATTGCTGAAAAACCCCAGTGCTCACACCCCCTTGTTTACTTGCCCCCACATCAGAATACACACAGCCTTGCTCTGTTAGTGCCAGCAGTGTGCAATCACACTCTAAACACCGTGAAATATTAAGTACAAGAAAGCTGAGTGTTTTTTGCAAAATTTTCTGTGCCTGCCTTTAATTTGACTCGCTTTCCTGCAGCTTTTGGGCTCTGACAGTTCTTAATAAGCAGCCCTATTTGTTCTGCCCTAATGATGCGCACCCGTAATTAAAGCTACACTGACTCAACTCTTTCTGTAATTACACTTTTGCTTCCGTCTGCACAACTCACGCTCTCTGCGCTAATGGAGACAGTGGAGTGCTCGCCGACCTGCCGCAGGAGCTTGTTTGATATGCACAGAGATAGTAGTTTGGTTCGGTTCATGTCTAAAGTTGGGAGTACAGAAAATGTAGTTGAGATTGCTGAATTACACCGGGCCCCAAATACACCCGAGTGATATTTGAGGTGAACTACACTTCACACAACCCTAAAGTGTGTGCTACTTGGGCACCGAAGGGTGAATTCACAAAAGGATTGCACAGCTTCTTTGACCGCCAACCCAACACCAAATGAGGCAAAAACATACCCGGTAATCTGCATAGCACCCGCAAAGGGTGAAATGCACCCTTAACTGCACTGTCAAGTAAACAGCATCTTAATGAGGTAGTACTATTTGCATGTATTCAAATAAGGTAACATGCACACATTTGGTGCAAAATTTCCCCTTTTCTAAACAAATGAGCCTCATTGCAAAAAAAAAAAAAAAAAAAAAAAAAAAAAGGCCAATTTGCAAACACCAGCACTAATAGCCACATACAATTGGAATGAAAATTATTATTGTCTTAAGATAGTTGGCAGTGAATGAAGCCCTTTCATATGGGGAGGTGCGCCCAAACTTCTTAGTGATTGCGGCAGCAGTTATTGTAGACAGTCAAAAGCATCATCATGCCTGGCATGCTCATGAGCGGATATTTCATTTGAAAACATCACCTTTTGATTTAACTGCACTGAAATCTTTCAAAGATACAGGTTGCCAGGACAAACAATTCTTTCTATACTTGATGAAATCAAGGATGACATTAACCCTGCCACTCAAAACATGGTATGCAATACCTTGCATTGTCAAGCTGCTTTCAACCTCTCCAGGTTCTTGCTTCTGCCTTTTTCTGGACACCTATTGCTGGTGCCACCAGGCTATCAAAACCTAAGATCAGCAGGGCCATGTCGGATGTTATACCAGTATTTGCTTGTAGGGTATTACGATGTATCAGATTTCTGTGAAACAGACAAAAATTTGAAGGGACAAAGCAAGAATTCTTTCATGTTGCCAGCTTCCCCAATGTTGAGCGCGCCATTGACTTTACGCAGGTCCCACTAATACCACCATGCAACAGTGAAAAGGTTTTGGGACATGGGAGGCGCACGCATTGAATCAACAGCCAGGTACTTTGCGATTCTGAAAACGTCATTGCAAATGTAGTTGCCAAATTCCTATGGTTTGTGAATGACGGCTACATTTTTAGGAACAGCAGTCTCCACAGAATAGTGCAAAACATGGACGACAAACCTTGGATTCTTTCAAATAAATTTTTTTGAGAAAATGTTTGTGCTGTCATTAGGGCTTGTCTACTCATCCTCTTGGTATTTCTTGGTATTTGGTATTTCTGCTCAATTGTCATTAAAGATTAGGGAACAGTAATAATAACAGTATTATACTATTTGTAGAATTAGATTCCACTGGTGGCTGCACAGGATTGTTTCTGACTCCTGCTATCTGAACATTTCCGCCAACTCCAGAGTGCTGTAAAGTCCTAATTGAAAATTTATAGCAAATAGATAGATGTAATTACTTCCAAAATTCACAAAATGTTATTATCAAATGAAATATTCTGCTTCTATCCAGATTTTTTGGTGCTAAGCCTTTCAAAAACAGCATATTCACTGCAGTCAAGAAAAAGTTTGTGTGCGACAAGCAGGAAAGCAAAGGGAAGCATTCATCCTAATTAAGGGGTGGTCTTGCAGTAATCTAACAGCACCATAAATTACATTTATATCACTAATATTGCAAAAAGTCTATTTTGGCTCTAACACCATAATAGTCTTTCATACTGATTGCAAAGGTGTGGGAGATAATATGTGATTTTCCTTACCTGACGTTTTGGCAAATTCCACTGCACCTCCTCAGTTAGAACTTGGAGCGCTCGTTCTGAGAATTTCATTTTTTCTCTTTGTCTCCGCCATCATCTTGCAAACTGCATTCTTGGCACAAAGCCACGATTTATATTTTGCCTCATGACAGAAAACAAGAGCAAATGGCTCTAAGCTGCAAACGTTTATGAGCGCGTTTGCAGTGACATCAGCAATATGTTGTTAGCGAATCGGACCTTGAGGTAAGGCAGATAGCGCGGGGCAAGTGATCCGCAATGTATGGTGCTATCGGCGGCCGCAATCCTTTCTTTGTGAATTTGCCCCAGAAGTCATTCTTAGCTCATGCACATCATTCACAGATTTGTAGTCAATAGTGAAGCAGTACCGAGAGAATAGCAAAACATTAACCTGTTAATGTCTGAGGTAACAATCATGCATGTGACGTGAATGTACTTAAAGGTTTACTCAATTAGAAAAATTTTTGGCTATTTTTTGAAGAAATGGGTCTTATGTAGCAAATTAATATACATCACACATTTGTAAATGCTTTCTGTAACTTCTTCTCATTATTTGAAAACTAAAATTTGGCTGGTTTGTATGGTCCTAAGCTCCGCCCCTCAAAGAAGTCATTGCACGGACCTCGTAGTCATGTGACCTGTGACGTGTGAGAAGTAAGTTGCAAACGTTCCCAGCTGATCGACCAGTGGTTTGTTTTATACTGACAATTGATTTCATCTTGATCAATCCTTGATTCCGTTGATTTTGAGATAACATTCATCAACATGCCAAATAGGTGTGTAGTGGCAGGCTGTAACAAGACTCCAAACGATGGTGTGAGTTTACATCACTTCCCAAAAAAGAGATGCCAAGTCTCACGCATTCGGTGGAGTCTCTCGCCTCTTAGTGGCATTCACCTTCTTGTGCCGTAGTCAGCAATTTTTCAATCAACGCGCACTGGAGAAATTCACTTGCGGAATTTAAGTCATGGTGCATTAAGTTAATCGGTTTCACGTGCATTACGGTGGATTTCCCCGCTAGTGACATGAAATTCGATTATGGCTCGTGAATTCTCACGCTTGTCTTTACTGAGGGATTGAAAGCAATGGAATTGCATAAAGACGTTTCAAATGGTCTTGTTTCATTTAAACAATTCAAACGATCATGAAACACATGCATTGTTTCCAATCCCTGAGTAAAGAGAAGCACGAGAAGTCCGGAGTCATAATCGCTTTCCATGTTACTTGTAGTGAGGTCCACCTTTACGCAAGTGAAACTGAAACTTCAATGCACAAGGATTTTAATTCCGCATGAGAATCTCATTAAAAAGCTTTCATTAAATAATTGCGGACTACGGTGAATAATAAATGCGTAGGACCTACGTCAAATGCGTGAGACTTGACATCTCTGAGATCCGTTCTCGTGCTTGCTCCCCACTTTCTCAGCTGCTATCCCGCCGGGTCCGGTGCGGGTAGCCCATGGCCCAGCCCCGCTGTACGGCTTCAGTGTAAATGTCTTTTTAAGAGTGCTGTGAAGACGAGCTGACAAGTGAGCTTGTGTTTACGTTGCTTTGTTGTTGTTAGTAACTCAGTATCGTTGATCATTGTTGTTGATGATGACATTCTAATTTTGCATTTTTGTTTGTTTCTGAAACACTGGCCATATCGTAATCCTAGTCACCGGGCACTACTAGGACTTCGGTACAGCACATATCCGACAGTGAAACCCAAACATAAACACAAGCGACCGGTCCATACGAGTATGAAGTTGTCGTGTTTCTCAGTCGCTTCTATGTTCGAAGTCCAAAATTTGCACTCATTTTGTGTAGTATACAATGTAAGAACGCCAGAAACGACTGTACACGCGTTATTTACCAATGCAAACTTTTTTCGTTTGCAATCCCAGATGAGATCGAGCTTTGTTCACGGAAAAGTTAAAAATCCACAAAATCTGGACATTTTGTGTCAAATAATTTCATTGAGTATGTAGAAAATGTATCAATAAGAATATTCGTCCCAAATAAGGTAACTATAACTTTTCTTTCTTTCACAAATTGGCTGTTGAAATGAGTCAAAATGAGTCAAACAAGTCATTTTGTGTACAAGCTCCGGTGCAACTTACCTGTCATACGTCACAGCCGATTAGCCAATCGCTCGTGAGTTTTAAGGAGAGGTCTCAAAGTGTCTAGTTTCTTCATTTTTTTGCAGTATGACATACAATTATGAAAGTTAAATGCTGGATTCGTGAATTACAGGCAACAATACATGTCTACAGCGTTTTTTTCCCCCTAACTTAGTAGACCTTTAACAGACAAGTCTAAAGCTGATTTGAACTGGCTTACATTTTGATCAACCATTAATTAAAGTTAATTTTTAAAGGATTATAATGGAAGAAAAAAAAATCTTACCTTCAAAACAAACTCCAGAGCACTTTTTTATGTTTTATTGCTTTTTCTTTATTAGACTCCAGTGATCAGAAAACAAAAACAACATTCCATTTAGAATATGTGAATAAATTTGCCTCGATGAGAATAACAAGGGATTACACCTCTTTCAGGCATATGGAAATAAAAAAAAGAAGTCATCTCATTAGCGCTCGGTACACCTAGTATACCAGTCAACTCATTATGAGATCACTATCTCTGAATGTCCGGAAATATCTGATGTTTGCATAAAAGCAACTATGACACATACAATGCTGGGGAGGTAATTATCGATGGGAACAAAATGAGACACTTAATGGCTTAATGAGGAAGTTTTCAAAGCAGGATGACTCAATATGCCTGAAGTGCGAAGCCTCTGGTGGGACTATAAAGTCTACAGCTGAGTGTGCTGTCACTCTCTTTGCTCTTCACAGGAGACCAATAATGCACAATACACATTACTGCAGTGGCCCAAAAGTGACAGTCATTTGAATCATACAGATCTGATGCAACTATTTTTCAGAAATGGGAGTTGAGCAAGCTAAACATGCTCCTGAGTATTTACAGTAACCAATAAATGAAAGTCACAGGTTGACATGTACGATCATAAAGAAAACAATACATTTCAGTTTAATCGTCAAAAAATGAAATGAAATTGCAAGTAAAACAAAATAATAGTTCATTCAACAGATTTTTGAATTAGATTTTTACTTAAAGAACTAGGTGGCATGAAATGGACAGTTATCAATACATTCATTGTTACTGCCAATCCACAATTTTGTCTTGTCAAAAGAAAATATTTAATTGCCTCTCACAATGGCATTTTTGTACATCCTTAACTCAGAAAAGGTTGGGACAGTCTAGAAAATTCATAAGAGAATATTGAATTTCATTGCAAACAATATGCAGACAAGATATTCAATGTTTTGTCAGGTCAACATTATTTTATTTGTATCCATCGATTAAATTCAGACCTACAATGCATATCAAAAAAATTAAGGACGCGGGCAAATTAGGATGCGCAACGAAGTTCATAAATTTAATAGGGATGTTATTTGAAATGGCTGATGTCAACAGGTGATTGTTCATGTAACAAATGCAGTATTCAGTGTCACAACCTTTGTGCAAAGCCCTCTCGTTTCCCTGCAGATTCAGCAACTTGTGTGTCTATTAGAAGTATTCCGCCTTTGATTGGTGTATGTTTTGCGTATTTGCCCCTCCTCGGCTGAGCGCTGTTTCATGGTTATGTCCTAATAACTTAGTGGCGTGTATTTAAGCCCCTTGTTCTGAGTCGCAATTTGCTGGATTGTAATTTGCGATTGATGGTCTAAACCATCAGTATTCCTGGTCATAATTATTTGTCTTTATTATGTGGAACAAAATTTTTTATCAGTCAATTTTCTTAAGGGAAGCTTGTCGTCTTTATTAAGTGTAACATAGTCTTTGATGACAGCATGTTGCAGAAACTTTCCTCTTTGCTCAGTGAACTCAAGTAAGCTTCCTAGCCTACTCAGAGTACAACCCAAAACCAGTGAAGTTGGCACGTTGTGTAAATCGTAAATAAAAACAGAATACAATGATTTGCAAATCCTTTTCAACCTATATTCAATTGAATACACTGCAAAGACAAGTTACTTAATGTTCGAACAGGTAAACTTTGTAATTTTTTGCAAATATTAGCTCATTTGGAATTTGATGCCTGCAACATGTTTCAAAAAAGCTGGCACAAGTGGCAAAAAAGACTGAGAGAGTTGAGGAATGCTCATCAAACACTTATTTGAAACATCCCACAGGTGAACGGGCTAATTGGGAACAGGTGGGTGCCATGATTGGGTATAAAAGCAGCTTCCCTGAAATGCTCAGTCATTCACAAACAAGGATGGGGCGAGGGTCACCACTTAGTGAACAAATGCGTGAGCTGATTGTCGAACAGTTTAAAAACAACATTCCTCAACGAGCTATTGCAAGAAATTTAGGGATTTCATCATCTACGGTCCGTAATATCGTTAAAAGGTTCAGAGAATCTGGAGAAATCACTGCACATAAGCGACAAGGCTGAAAACCAACATTGAATGCCCGTGACCTTCGATCCCTCAGGCGGTACTGCATCAAAAACCGACATCAGTGTGTAAAGGACATCACCACATGGGCTCAGGAACACTTCAGAAAACCACTGTCAGTAACTACAGTTCGTCGCTACATCTGCAAGTGCAAGTTAAAACTCTACAATGCAAAGCGAAAGCCATTTATCAACAGCACCCAGAAACGCCGCCCGGCTTCGCTGGGCCCAAGCTCATCTAAGATGGACTGATGCAAAGTGGAAAAGTGTTCTGTGGTCTGACGAGTCCAAATTTCAAATTGTTTTTGGAAACTGTGGACGTCGTGTCCTCCAGACCAAAGAGGAAAAGAACCATCCGGACTGTTATAGGCGCAAAGTTCAAAAGCCAGCATCTGTGATGGTATGGGGGTGTATTAGTGCCCAAGGCATGGGCAACTTACACATATGTGAAGGCACCATTAATGCTGAAAGGTACATACAGGTTTTGGAGCAACATATGTTGCCATCCAAGCAACATCTTTTTCATGGACGCCCCTGCTTATTTCAGCAAGACAATGCTAAGCCACATTCTGCACGTGTTACAACAGCATGGCTCCGTAGTTAAAGAGTGCGGGTACTAGACTGGCCTGCCTGTCTCCCATTGAAAATGTGTGGCGCATTATGAAGCGTAAAATACGACAACGGAGACCCCGGACTGTTGAACAACTTAAGCTGTACATCAAGCAAGCATGGGAAAGAGTTCCACCTGAAAAGCTTCAAGAATTGGTCTCCTCAGTTCCCAAACGTTTACTGAGTGTCGTTAAAAGGAAAGGTGATGTAACACAGTGGTAAAAAGGCCCTGTGCCAACTTTTTTTGCAATGTGTTGCTGCCTTTTAAATTCTAAGTTAATGATTATTTGCAAAAAAAAAAATAAAGTTTCTCAGTTTGAACATTAAACATCTTGTCTTTGCAGTGCATTCAATTGAATATAAGTTGAAAAGGATTTGCAAATCATTGTATTCTGTTTTTATCTACGATTTACATAACGTGACAACTTCACTGGTTTTGGGTTTTGCACAAGATTAGGATGACGTTCAAGCTATCTCAGCTCAAGCCAGGTCCCCTGTCCAGTTTAATCAAGGCCCATGGTCAGGACTGTGCCCTTATTAAATCTTCCAAGACTGTTCCTCTGTCCAGTTTAATAGGAACGAGCTTCCAAGCCTAACCAGGGTCCAAGATTCGGACCACATCCTTGTTAACCCTTCCAAGTCTGTTCCTCTGTCCAGTTTGTTAGGAACAGGCTCCCAGTCCCTCTGTGGTCATCAGGATTGGAACCTAGTTCCCCTCAAGCTACTCCATCCTCCTGTGGAACAGTTCGGCTCTAGTGAAGTGTGCACTCCTCCTGGCTGTTATCCCAGTAGCCACTGGCCAGTGATTGACAGCTCTGATTTGCCTGTTACATCTGTGTTGAACTGTGCTCTCCTCCTCTATGGTTCCATCCGTACCTCTGCATCTGGGGTTCCATCCCCAATAATATACCATACTGCTGTCAATAAACCTACCAATTGGATTGTGCTCTGCCTCTGCACATGATTCCTGGTCTGTAACACAACAATCCAGGAAAAGGCCTAGTCCTTCAAGATGGGCAGAGGATTGTTAAATTGCGCACAAATGAGAGATAAAATCATTGAAACATTTGTAAACAATGCTTCTCAAAGACAGATAGGAAGAGATTTGGATATTTCATCTACTGCAATGCATAACATAATTAAAACATTCAAAGAATCTGAAGGAGTTTCTGTGCATGAAAGGCAAGGATATAAGCCTAAGCTGAGTAGACATGATCTTGATCTCTCCGACAGCACTGCATCAAGAACTGTCATTTAGTATCTATAAGTGCTATGAATACATGAGCTCAGGATTAATTTGGCATATTTTTGTATTAAAATATGAGGTTCCATCCACAAATGCCCATTAAAATTTTACTGAGCAAAAAGGAAGCCTTCTGTTAACACTATCCAACAGCAGCAATGACTTCTCTGGGCACTGAATGCTCTGCTATGAACCATCACACAGCAGAAATGTGTTCTGTGGTCAGACTAATTAATATTTCAGGTCTTTTTTTTGAAATGGACTATGTGTGCTCCAGACCAGGTAGGAAAAGGACCATCCAGACTGTTCCCAGCAACAAGCCCAAAAACTATGCTCTGTCATGGTATGGGGTTGTGTCACTACTCTTGGCAAGGGTAGATTGCACTTCTGTGAAGGCACCATTAAAGCTGAAAAGTACTTTGAGATTTTGGTGCAACATATGCTGCATTCAAAGTGACATCTTTCCATGGACGCTTGCGCAGATTTCAAGATGAAAATGCAATAGCCTGCCTGCAGTCCTGACTTGTCCCCAGTAGTGAATATGTGGTGCAATTTGAAACGCTAAATGCAACAACCAAGACCATGCACTGTTGTACAACTTAAGAACTGTTAGCAGGAAGAATGGGCCAAAATTACATCTAAAACACAACCATTAATGACTTCAGTCCTTAATTTTCATTAATGAATTCTGGACCACTCCCAAAGTAGAGGAGAGTATTGGGTGGGATTGCGGATCGGAGATCGGGCGGATAGGAGATTGGGGTGGGTGTGGTGTTGGACTTGGTCTGTGATTGTGCGAACGTTGGGTGCCCCCCGGGTGGCGAGACTCAGGGTGGGGCTCGCATCTCTTGTCGGAGTCCGTGTGGCTCCCAAGCCCCCAGGGGTCCCAGGTGATGGCCAGGGGCGGAGTGGCCATCAGGACGACCGGGAGATTTCCCGGTCTACCGGCAGGCCAATAAGCTGAAGTGAACCGGCCCGCAGACTGCCCTGCATGGCCGTGTGACGTTTATGGTCGGTTCACTGAATCATAGCTATCTTGAACCAAGCATGATCCCATGAAAATCTCCAAGATGTACTTCAACTACACATCCCTCAACTCCGACCAATATTTATAACACTTGGTATCTATCTACATCTCACTCATGATTGCTCGACTGTCAGATGCACTCTCATCAATCCAGCCTACTGATTTTTTTTTTTAGCCTCCGATCTTGATCTAATTCTTTTTATTCAGACTTTACATAACTTTCATGACCACAAATAAAAAATTTTCTGTTATAAAATTTGTTTGTTTGTTCAAAAATTAATGTAGAATGGTCGGAGCAAAGCCTAATGGGAGATGAAAACTGCGTATCACTCTGCATTTATCCAATGAACGCAGGGGCATGAATGAGCGGCCGTCAGACAGAGAGAAAGCAGGCAGTTTGAAGTAGCGGATTTTTTTAAACTCGAAGATGGAAGGAAAGAAGAGAAAGGAGAAAGGAGGGGCCGAAAAAGCCAGAATGAAGAAGAAGCGGATGCTGGAGGAGG
Organism: Gymnothorax javanicus; assembly: GCA_029692085.1. Taxonomy (NCBI): domain Eukaryota; kingdom Metazoa; phylum Chordata; class Actinopteri; order Anguilliformes; family Muraenidae; genus Gymnothorax; species Gymnothorax javanicus. Next base: position 13,724,558 of record CM056207.1, on the reverse strand, counting down.
GTGCATCAAAATGGTCAAAAATCACAGACTTATTCCAAAACAACTAGGCGTCAACTAGTGATGCAGGTGAGTTGACAGGGAAACAGTTAGCTCAAGCCTTGACGTTATTACTAGGTGCGAATTAGCATAACATTACAGCTGAGTTCTTCATAGTTCCTCCTCCGCGGGCGCGGTGTCATCACGGCGGCTACTACGGCCGGTTGCCCCTCACTCTCTTTTTTCTCTCCTCTCGTCAGCTCCAAACCCGTCTGCATCTGCACCGCGATTACAGACCAGAGTGGTTTTCCACAAACACAGCGATCATTTAACTCGTGTCAGAATAACAGCACTCTCAGTACAGATCAGTGGGCGCAGCAATCTACCAGTTGTTATTTTACTGATACTGAAAACATTTGATTTTGTCTTAAAAAAGTATTTTTCAAAAAAAAAAAATCTAATGCGTTTTTTTTCTTGATTTATTAGATTTTGGCAATTTGGCCTATGTTTAATCACATCTTGAGGACATACGATTATAGAAATTGTATGGTTTTGGTTATGTAATTAGTTTTTTCTCCCTTAGTTTTTTCCATCCAGATTAAAAAAATATGGTGGAGGAGAGGGGTTGGGCCAGTGGTGGGCCGGTGCGGTCAGAATTTTCCCGGTGGATTTTGGTGTCCCACTCCACACCTGGTGGTGGCTGTTTCTTGCTTCCTTCTTGGAGAGAGGAAGGGTGGGATGTAAGGATTCTGCTGTTGACCATGCTTGCCTTGTCTTGACCATGCTATTGTTTTGCCCTTATCCGTACCATGTTTTGTATTTTGCCTGTCTTACTTTGTCCTGCATTCCCTGCCATTACTCATAGTCACTGTTTAGATTATCATTCTGGTTTATGTATTTCTCCATGCCATGCATTGCACATTGTCTCCCCTGTAATGTCTGATGTGATTTGTGTCATCATGCCAGTGCACTCCCCTGTCTGCGTGCAGACACGCTTCAGGTGATTTCGGAAGTTTTCCGGTATTTCACGAACTTCCTTCAAGTCTCGTTTTACCTTCCTTCCCGCTTTTCTGAAATTACCATATTAATTAACTGCTAGGCTGCTTTGTTAGTACTGGTAATTTTACTGTTGACTAATCCCTTTGTCTGTACATAAACTAACCAACTAATATTCACGTATTTTGATTAGGTATGTAGACATCACTGTTTACTAACATAACTAACTCTGCCCTGCTCTGCTCTGTTCTGTAACTCTGCCCCTTTTGCTTTCCCTGTACTCTGCTTTGATTACAGCTTACGCACCTCAGGTGCCCTTCTCTCTCTGCCCTGGAATCTTAACTGCGCACTTAGAACTCCTTGACCGGAGCCCTTTGTCAGAGGCTGTCTGTGTAATCCCTGTCCGTGTTTTGGCTTTCGCCAATTTCATGTGGTTAGGAACTTCCTCTTGTTCATTCCCTTGTTTATTAGTCTGATCCAGCTCACCTTTTCCATATTATAGCATGTGTTTTCCCGTATGTGTATTTAAGCAGTCAGATCACAGCCAGCTCTTGTCAGAACGTTTTCCTTGGTTTGCTTGTGCCATGCTGTCTATGCCTTGTACTCTTTGTGTTATACTTCTGACTGGAACGTCCCGGATCTTGATTTTGTATTCACCTTTGATATACCGCTGCCCGTGTAACGAACCTGCTTTGCCTGACTCTGAGTTTTGTGATTACTGCCCTGTGTACGGATTGGATTACGACTACTGGATTCTGATTGTGGATTGTGGACTCTGTACCGTCGCCTATTGCCCTGCCGGGGTTTCCACCCCAGAATAAATAAAAACCAAGGTTGCTGGATTTTTTTGGTTCTCGCTTCTGGTTCCTGAACGCACCCTCACATGGGAGGGATGTAGTAACGAGACGAGCGGGGATTGTGGGAATGTAGGAGGTATATATAGGCGTAAGGACGAATAGGAAGGCGCATTGGGAGTGGCTCTGTTCCTTAACCTACATTATCGGGAACTCCCTTTAAGCAATTTGAAAAGAAATGGCACCATTATAAAGTGGTAAATACTTTACTGTCCCAACTTTTAAATAGGCTGATGTTGCAAGAATCTAACTTTTTCAGATTTTGGGTTGTAGCAATATTAAGTCAATGCTATTGCATTCATTTGCTCCCTCAAACAAGCCATGTCAGGTGTGAAATTTTTATATCGCATACAGTTTGCATTAAAGGACGTGTAATGAGTTGGAAGGCTATGGATTTTCCCCATCGTCTGATGCACAACCTAAATTCTGCGCGATGAATGTGGAAGAGTATCTTCCTCAAAATATGCGGCTCTCAAAGAGAAATAAAGCACTTCATATGCTCCTATTAACTGTCTTAGCTTGAAACGGCACTCAAATGTGAAATGAACTTTGCGACTGCCATTAATCACAGATGCAAAAAATAAACATGTGAGAGCACAGTACAGTTTGCTGAAGACTAATAACTTCAAGAGAAATTATTGAATCCAAATGTGTCAAATTTATGCAGAGCTGAAACTAATGAACTCCAGGCATACCGTTCCTGGAGATCTGTCATCCAGTAGGATTCCATTGCTACCTTACTGAGGCACACCTGACTGACCACTAGATGTGACCAATATGTTATCAGTTTCATTTGTTCAGATTAGAAAGATTTATTTATTTATTTGTTAATTAATTTTTGATAATTTTTTTTAAGGACAGCATTTGATATGGAGTCCCACAGGTATTGTTTCAGCAAAGCGATTTGAGTCTCAGAAGCTATGCTGTCACTCCCTTTTGATTTGCTAACTTTTCCTGTCACTCCGAGAGACTCATGGTGGAAGTTAACAGGGCTGTTTTAGGACCCAAATGCATGGTACAGATGGGCAGGTAAACTAGAAATGTCTTTATTAGGATTGGCCAGCACAATCAAAATCCAGGGACAGGCAAAGGTTAACAGTACATGGTAGAAACAGCTGGCAGAATCAGAATTAGAAATAGGCAGAATTGAAAATGTGTTGAGTCAATACAGGGGGAGCCAGGGGAATTAAAATCACGAAGAACTCACCTCAACTAAAGATCTGGCCTGGAACAAACAAAACATGGAGGTATACACACACTCGGGCTGATTACAAGCAAGAAATTGCTGGGAAAGGCAAAGACAGGTAAATTGAGCCCTTAAGAACCATACTGGGCCAACCCATGTTGGGGAACTTTTGAGAAAATGGGACTTAAAGTTGCCAGCCTCCTGTGTCACCTAGAGTAACTGGGAACTAGAAACACTGCTTATGTTAAAAACTCATGATATGTTCAATTACGTAATGCACTTCTTTTGCAGGTTTTGGATGCCCTTCTGTTTCGTTTAAAGTGAAACCTACCTCCTTCTGAAGCGGAATCATCATCTTCTGATTCATTTGGGACAAACTCTGGGTCTCCATTATCTTACACTTCACCATCATCATCAATCATAGCAAGCAGTTCCTCATCAGTGAGATACCTAGCCGCCATGTCTGCAATGAATTATGGGAAGGTTCTGGGATGGCCTATTATGGATAAGGCAGTGCAGTGCATATGTACAGGGGCAGAGAGGACGTTTGCTTGTATGAACAATCCATGTGGGTAGATTGGGTTGGCTCATTTAGGAAATGTAGATCTTAGTTTTCTGCACATGCTGACTACCTCAACTCTATTTCGCCAAAAGTGCAGGATGGCCCGGTATGGTTCTTAGGGGCTCAATTAACACAGGGAGAGTAAATGCAAGGTACTAATATTGGGGGAGAAAGAATAGAACAAAAACAGAACTCAAAGCCTGAAATTTTTGAGGCTTCCCATTCAACAAATTAAAAAAGGTTCTCTTAATGACCTAAAATAAATATCTGATATCAGGACTGGAATTTGTTAGCATATGCAAAAAAAAAAAAAAAAAAAAAAGTACATTTTACCAGCTAACTGCTAGTGGTTATCATCACAGACGGCTGCATTTTTAGCATGCAATACTGATGGCTTTTGGCAGTTTAAACCCTAGTCACACTAGAGGCGGAATGAGCCGGAATGCCGTCAGAATGAAAATTCTTTGTATATTCCTGGATGTTCGAAGTGCATTCTAAAAATTCTGACTGCATTCTGAGTGCATTCCAAATATTCTGGCCCGTTCTTGTGGCCGGCCCGAATGTTTTGCTCATGCTCAAAACTTTCCAGGTGCATTCAAAGTGGAGAAATATCGAACGGCGAAGTGTGTTCTAACTGCGCTCTGACTGCATTATAAATATTCTTACGACATTCCAACAGCATTCAAAATATTCTGATTGCATTCGAGGGAGAATCGAAACGGCAAGCCACGTCAAATCCTGCCAGAATGCGCCTCGAATGAGCCAGAATGCATCTCGAATGCATCTCGATTGCTGCCGGAATCTATTTCAATATTAAAACAATTCACCTTAAAAATAATCCCTTAAAAATAATGATTGGTCATGACCTGTTTTCAGTTGTTCATTTAAATTACCATTACAGAAATTCTGAAAACTCTCAACATTATCAGGTGTGGCCAGTTTTCATTAATAACGCATACCTGTTAACTCTCACGCATTCGGCATCAGTTTTAGTGGCATATTTACATTCCCCTGCTGCAGTCAGCAATTACTCAATCAACGCATGTGGGACACTCGTGTTACATTCTAAGTACATTCTGAGTATTCGAGCTGCATTCTGTTTGAATTCTTGGACGTTCCAACAATAATCGGCCGCCAATCCAGGAGCGTTCTGACTGCATTCAAGGTGAATTCGTACAGCATTCGAGGCACCTTCCAACCAGAGTTAGGGTGAATTCAGGCAGCAATTGAACCGCACTCATACGGCATTCGAAGTGTATTCTAAATATTCTGACTGCATTCAAACAGCATTCTAAATATTCCTACTGTGTTCCAACTACATTCAAGCTGCATTCGAGTGCTAATACACCCAGAATGTGCAAGAATCATTTGAGGCAGGTTCGAAGCGCATTCTAAGTATTCAAACGGCATTCTTATTCGAACGGCATTCTTTCAAAGCTGTAAGAATTTTGGTCAATTTGAAATTCCCGCCCGAATGTTGCGCGAATTCTTCATTCCAGCTAGTTCTGCTTGATTCCTGCTGATTTTGAATAAGTTTGATGGGGGCATTAATGAATCACACAATGTTCAATGCTCTACTTTGCACTCTTTGCAATATCCCCGTAAATATCTTTTTTCATTTGTTTTTTCTTTTGTGAATTCATGAGCTTATTCCTGCAGTTCAAATTAAAATTTCTGGCTACTAGTAGCCAGTGCTAGAAGGAAAAGCCATTCAACTGTCACAGCAAAAGTGTCAACATTTTGTCGGCAAAATAATTCAGTTGAAAAGGTGAATCAGAATTCAATTGAACCATGAGGTCATGGATTGGCTACAGCAGCAGGTTCCAGGTTCCATTCCTGAGTTCAGAACAGGAATCTGAAGCTACAGAGGAAAACGCCTCAAAAATTGGACAGCAGAAGGTGAGAAATGTATCCTGGTCTGAGGAATCTTGAACATGCAGATGGTAGGGTCAGACTGTGATGTAAATGGCTAAGGGAGGCTGTGATGATGTCATACTGTGGGGAACATTTTTTTGGTGCGAATTATGCACATTAATACCATAAATGCCACAGATTTCCTGAGTATTGTCGATGACTATGTGCATCCCTTTACGGCCACTGTCTTCCCATTCTTTAATGGCTACTTTCAGCAAGATTAAGCACTGTCACTAATACCCCTGTCACACCAGACAGAGTTCCCATGGAGTTGTCACCGTGATCTGAAACTTATCAGAACTCGGTGGGATCGCAGAGAAATTTGGAATTCGTTTTGCAAATTATTTGAAATTTTCACAAGCTGGAGATCTCAGGGTGTTCTCACGGCGATTGAGGCATTCGTACGGAGTTCCCGGGGTGTGCTGATGCATTCCCACAGCGTTCCCATTTGGGATCAATGGCTTTGTCACGGAGTTCTCGTTACGTGTCTACTGCAAGCCAGGCGTTTTCACTGCACACCCACTGCCTGTATGCTGAGTTCACTGCATCCCCAAAGCATCCAAACTGCGTTTTCCCAGATGGTATAAAAGCCGTGACATACGAGGGGGTATCAAAAAGTTCTAATTATCCCCAAGAAGCTATTGAGCAATCAGGATGAAATTTTGATTGTAACATCAGTGATCCTTATCTAGTTAATGGACCAAGAACTATCTACTTCACTTAATTCAATCTTGTGCTAGTTGATCCTAAACACGAGTAACCCCAAGCATGGAGAAGATTGAGGCGCCCAGTGTAATTAAGTTTTGCACTTGAAGGGTTGCACTGCCCGACAGATTCACGATTAAATGCAATCTGTTTATGGTGATGATAGCCCATCTTATGACACTGTTGTGAGATGGAAAAGGAATTTCCATGAGGTCATTCAAGAGGTGGAGGGTTGGTTTTCCATGAAATCAGGGAACTTCTCTTCAGGCAGTCTGTGCAAGGTCAAGAAACAGTGGGAGAACAGTGTAACTCTGGATGGTGACTATGTAGACAAGTCTTAAGGACAAGAAAGCAAAATAAAGTTTCTACCCTGCATATGTCTTGGTGATAATTAGAACTTTTTGATACGAACGTACACACTCGTACACACACCTTTCCTTTTCTTTTCAACTATTAAGCTGCTTTCACACTGGACGCAAAACTAATTTTTCGCACGAGAGATTACGTTCAAAGTCAATGCGACGACGTTAATATCTCGTCTTTGCATTGACTTTGAATGTAGGGGAGACCGGGTCTAGTTTGTTACACGTCCATGTTGTTACATTCTAAATAATTCCGATAATAAAACACAGACGGCGCTCTAATTTTTCCTGTTGCTCCGCGAAGGTGACCCGCGTCTTTATGTGACAGAAGTACGTATGTCGAAAGTCGCAGGTTAGTGTTCCAGGAAAAATGCTTGAAAAAGTAACTTTCTTAGTGTTTGGGAGATTTCGATTGACATCAAGTGTAATTGATACATACCCGAGATTTTCTGGATTATGAAAGAGGAAGACATTAGCCACTGTGTCATGACACACCCATGTGAACATTGCACTGGAACATTTCAAAATGTCGGGACAATGGCGAAGGGTTGCTGATGGACTAGTTGATACACGCAAGTTGTTACAGTAAGAACTTGCCCCAAAATCTGTAACAACTTGGACAAGATCAAATTTCCTCACTGAATGACTTTCTTTTTTATTTCAGAAAGATGCCTTGAAATTACAAACGAATAACGAAAGTGGCAATGCTATTAGAGAGTGACTCAAGAGGTTCCTTACTGTAGCTTTGTGGGATAATAGTAGTAAGGCATCCCCCTTAACTTGTCTACTTATGTGGGAAACACGTCTCACTTAAGCAAATTCTAAGTGTAACAAAATGCCCCAAAACCTGTAGCAAACTACCCCTCCTGTAACAAACTACCCCATATATGGGATAGTTTGTTACAGGTGACGGGAGTCTATTTTTTCCTCACCAGCATTACGCATGCGCGGAATAGAGGGGTTGCTGCAGATCAGTCATGTAGTCTGATAAACTGTCTATCTTTACAGCGCATGTTGATAACAAAAACCTGATAATGTCAATTCTACAGCCGTTAAAAGAAAAAGTGTAACAACTAGACCTGGTCTCCCCTAATCTGTCGTGCAAAAAATTTGTTTCGCGTCCGGTGTGAAAGCAGCTTTAGCTGCGTTTTAGTGGCGTTCATATGCGACCTTGGGGCGTGCCCATGGTGCTCCCGTGACGCTGTAGGAGACCTCACTGAGCTGCTACAACGATCCTGCGGAGTTCAAATCAGAACGCAGAGCCACGGCGTTTGTTTTGTGCATGCACAAAACAAACGCCGTGGCTCTGCGTTCTAGGAGACCCCACGGCGTTTAGTGGAGATGCCACAGAGATGCCGCTGCGCTCTAGGTGATCCCACTGCGCTCACCGCGGTGTTCTACAATTTTTGTGAATGCCGCATGAACTCCGTGAGAACACAACTGTGTGACAGGGGTATAAACAAATACAATCTCAAGCTGTTTCCCAGAACATGACAATGTTTTCCATTCATGCCAACTGCCTCCACAATCCCCAGATCCACAGACCAATTGCATACCTTTGGGATGTAATTGAACAGGAGTTACATAAGGATGAATGTGCATAGCGCAAATCTTCCTCAAGTACAAAGTCATATCAACATAGAACAGAATCTCTCGAGGATGTTTCCAAAACTTTGTCAAAATCCAAGTCAAAATGAAAGCAGGCATTTAAGGGGGCAAAAGTTTTTACAAAGGTACTTCCAGTAAAGTGGCCACAGATAGTACACTTCACATCCAAAATTCTAAATGCATACAATATCAGCTGTGGCATCTTAATGGAATAGCAGTGGTATGAAATGACCTAATTTTATGTTGCCCTCATTTTGGTTTTGACAGAGAGCCTGTACAGAATCATGTAAAGAAACAACACACAGATCCACTGAAAGATGGAGGGCCAAGTAAAACCCAGTGTTTACTATTTTGACTGAATGCATATTGAAAAAACAAGCTAGAGAACATACATTTATGAATTACCACTCTGCAAATGTGTGCAATCAGAAGTCTAGAAATTACTACAGTGAGGCTTAGTGTCAGGCATCTGCTCAATATTTAAAGGATGAGCCAGCCATACATTACTTTATTTAATAAATACGAATAGTTATATTGCATATAAAAATGATAAAATAAAAATAAAATTATAATATATAATAAAAATTTGCTTAATAATGCAGTAATTTACATGTTCATTCCATCATAGCCTCTGACACAAACAGATAAGGCAGTCTACAGTATCATTATAAACCATGGCAAGATAAATGCATTCTAATCTGCAAATATTTGGACATTAACAAAGTTATTGCTACTCTAGCTGTTTACCAGAGCTTATTTCAGATGAAATTGAATAACACTTATAGGCTCGAAGTGCAGGATCTCAGCTGTAATTTCGACTATGTACATCCAATCTGTGTGAATTGTGTTGGAATTATAATGACAGTCGGACACCTGGCTGCACAGTTGTTCCATGGCCAGGAGTGCATTACTCCCTCATTATTCAATTTATAAGTAAGCAGATAAAAGGTCTGGCATTGAATTCAAGTGTGGCATTTCTCTTTGGAATCCCTTGCTGTTAGCTCTTAATATGAAGTATAAAGAGCTGTCACTAGCAGCGGAGCAAAACTTCACTTGGCTGAAAAATCAATACCATCAGAAAAATAGTAAAAACATTAGTGATGGCCTGATCTGCAATTTGGGTCATTTTTAAAAAGAATGAAATACAAAAAGGCCTGGAAGACCACAGATGACAGCAGGTAGATGACAGAAGAATTATCTCTTTGGGCTCACCTGTGCGAAGAGCTGTCAATGCCAGTAATGCAAGCTATCATGGTGGATGACAGTAAAATTACCTCCCAGAAAAACTCAGTCACAACACCTTGCTAAGTCCTGAACACTCTGCAAGACGTAGGGTATCTGTGTAAATGTCAACAATCAAGAGAGGATAGAAGCAAAGTAAATACAGACGTTTTACTAAAAGATGTAAACCAGCAGTGAGTCTTGAAATCAGAATGTTTTCCGAAAACATTTAAAAATGCATATATGTTACAGGAACAACATCATGTAGACAGATTAATCAAATATTAACTTCCAACAGAATGATGGGAAGAGAGGACAATGGTGAAAGGAGGGAACCACTCATGATCTAAAGAACATCACGTTATCTGTTAAGAGTGTTTATGTGTGGGCATATATGGTTTCCAATCCAACTGGTTCAACTTTATTAATTTATGCCATTACTGGTGACAAAAACAGGAGGATGAATTCTGGGTTGTATAGGGTTGGAATATCAGCTTAGTTTCAGCCTAATGCTTCAAAACTCATTGGACGGAGCTTTACATAAATGTTATAAACGCATTAAATGCCAGCAAACCACTTTACAGCTATAATTCAATAAACTTGAGTATTTTAACAGACTATTTTTCAGGGTAAATCCATAATCTAATTCTCAAGCCACATGAAACAAATACGTAATTAAATTTTGTCTTATTCATTGACTGGCAAGAAAAATCCAGGTTTGGATGAATCTGCAGCTGGAGGGCAGGCCCACTGAATAAAAAATGGGCGACAGGAGTTAGTGGATGGAAGAAACACATGGCTAGCCTTTTACCATGAGACCCCTAGAATTCCTGTCTCTTTTTATTAAACAAGTGCTCACCTCCTTGTCAGCCTAGGTTTATTCAGGTGCCGTAGTATACTCAATGCCACTACAACATGAGCATAAGTAGGTATGAGTAGTGTGTAATCAGAATTGTCCATGCAACTATCCATGTTTATTTTCAGCAACGAGACAATAAAAAATGCTATGGGGGATAGCTACCGATTGCTAACCATTGAGTGAAGAGTTAATATAGGAACATGTGTGGGAATCAAATAACATACTATTCATGCAGATACTGTATGCGCAATTTGGAGAATTCAATCAGCTAAATAGCATTTTCATCTGTGGGAACACAAACACTGGGAGAGCATGCAAACTCCACAGGCTGGATCCAAATTCACAACCATCTTGCTGTTAGGCGAGAGCACAACCCACTGTGCTGCCCAAAGTGCATGGAATAGCTGTTATGAAAGTAATAACAATGTTGTCTTTCATGGTCCTTAAAATGAGCAGAACAGCGTCCTCTGCTGTGAAACACTAGTTACCCTGTAGAAATGTGGACAGTATCGAATTCGTATGTAATAAATGATGGTGTTTAACAAGCACCATCTATTTCATCACCATTTATTATTTACAGTAACTGCTCACCCGTTTGACACCGGCAAGTGTTGACGAGGGTGGAAGCTGTCGCATTTAGAGTCACTGTTATGAGCCTGATAACAGCGTTGTCCACCTCATTCGTTAATACAAGTATGATAGTTGGTTAAACACCCAGCTAAACCTCACCTTCCAACTATGCTATTACTTAATGACCATGAATCACACATTGCCTACTTCATGACAATTGCTTCCAGATGTTCATGCACATTTTACTTTCAGCCAATTTCCAAGATTTGCTTTGCTCAACTGAATGACCTCATAATGAAAAATACAATTTACTTTACTTTGTTCATCTTTTTTATTGATTCAAAATGCCTCATGCAAAGCACCTTGGCCAACAGAACTCAAAGACTTCAAACAGAAGGCCACATCTTGTATTTAGTTTTGAGTATCTATCTCATTCAAATAAGAAAAAAAAAAAAACAAGAATCATGCCACATGTATTATCTGCTAAACACTGCAGTAAAATTGAATTAATCTGGATGATGACGTAACAAAAATGCATAATTTTTTGTCCCAACACCACCCATCAAACATTTTGTCACATACTTTCACAAATGCCAAGTTAGATCACACTGAAATGCTTGCTTTGTGACAAAATTTCGACGAAACAGCAATTGACGGTTCTCACAGTGCATTTCCTTGTATTTCAAATATCACAATTGCAGATTAGAGTTAAAGTGTACATACTGTTTTTTACAGTCCTTTTCTGCATTCCATTCTCATCACAAGTATATAGATCATCGTTTGACTTAAAAGTCTGTTACAGTATGTACAATAACATCCACAAAATTACAATCTGTTAAACGGAAGTTGTCAAAAATAAAACATGCGCAACACTCAAAACCTTAGAGACCAATTCACCAGGACACGAAAAACCCGTCAGCATATTCAAACCTGGTAACACAACCACTGATTGGTAGAAAACAAATTCTTTGACAATAATTTGTCATGTATTTGTTTTTTCGCATGTGAAAGGTCTTACTGAATCAGGCGCTTGCGTCTTAGAAGCTAAGTCACAGACCTAAAAGCACTTCAGGTTAGAATGATTGCCATAACACCATTTTCAACTCTGTCCAGTGACAACATCAAGATGAATTACCTTGTGTGCACCCCCATGTTTATCCAGTTGCAGATCAAATGAAACAATATAAAAGATGTGCATTTCCCCAAAATTGTTTGTTTCATCATCAAACAGAAAAGAGTTCCCCAGGGTTCTGGCTAAACTCCGCACCTGGCTCTTTCCTCCTGCCACCTGAACATCCCCTGATTAAATTGGCTACAAAAATTGTCCATTCTTTCAGTTGATGAATGGTTGGTGTTCTGGTGCAGAATGGCTGTTCAGGATTACTTTATACCAGGAGAAACCTGCCCAGAGTTTACTCCACTGGAAAAAATAATTCAACACACCTAACTGTAGAGCAAAAACACTGAGCTGTACAGATTTTGTCTTGAGTCTGAGGCTATCGGTATTTGATCTGACAAGATAGGGAGACATGCTGTGGAATGCATTTTCCAAGTAAGACATGAACAATAACAAGGTAACATAGTGAGAAATTGCAGCATTGGCATAATTTTAGATATGAATAATTCATAGAACTACAAGAAATCTTGAGAATCGCTCAGTCAGTTAAAACAGATCAGTTGAATCTTTAGCATTGTGCTACAGGTGGTACCACAGATTTAGGCAAGTTCTTTAACCCTTTAAGGGGCAAAATGTCATTAGAGTGCTCAATCTGAATATTCCAATGCTGATTATACCTTCACTAGTGGTAGTTCTGGATCTCTAAATGAGAATATTCCAAAAAGCCAAGGCAGCAGTTTATTGCTGTACTACCTTCATCCTGCACTACCTTGCGTGGGTGATGGTGCTGAAAATTTCTCATCATTTATCGGGTGAAGAGGGGCGGGGCTGTGAATTAATCGGGCATCTGAAGGCAAAAATGTTATTTCCTATTCCATGCCTCAAATCACTGGGACAGTGATAGAACAAAACCTATTACACAGGTTGCATGAAGGGTGCTGCTAAACGAGGAGGCGCAAGTTCATATTATTGCAGTCAATTGCCTTTGACCCGGGGGGTATCTGTATCTGCTCAGAACCTCCTTGTGTGGTTTGATCATATCTGATGACTTGATGGGTTTGAAGGCAAGTTAATTTATGCAAGTGTTTGACCAACATTCAGTGGAAGCATTCACAAACGCCTCATGGCATGTTGAGGAGGGCCCGTTCCTCTCACAACGGCAGGAAGAGGTGGCATAGGCTGGCACCAAAACGTGTAAGTCACATCACCAAACGATTAAATCATCTGATTTCACCCAGCTGCTCAACCTCCAGGTCGAAGAATCATGTTAGCTAATTCAGATAGGAACTAAACACTTGGGAGGAATGCTAACACATGCTACCTTATCTATACCAGTTATGTGCAATGGTGGGCCAACGAATTTGCTCAGCAAACTTGTCTGTCTCTCAAAACTAGTCAGGCAGATGACACAGTGATTACTTTTCCCTAACTGCGCAGACACTAATCTAATGCTGAAACTTTTTGTGAATAAGTACGAAACAAAGAGTCCTTTTCCTAGTACTCTCTATTAGTACGGATATGGGCTGTGTATTAGTCTCTCCTGACGGTTTTGTAATTGGTATCAGGGGAACTGCCATATCGGTGGCCAATGCAGACACAAGTGAAGCATGATTCAATCTTGCACCAAAGCGTTTGAGAGATGGGGTCCCATGGTGAAGAAGACATGCCCTTCCATTAAATAAGACTAAAGGGAACAATCTCATGGCTGATCTGTTATATACTGCACTACTCATTACCTGAACTTGAATTAAACATTTTTTTTTCTTTTCTGCTAATAAGAATGTGATCCATGAGGCTAAAGCATTGTTCAAATAGCTATTCCTTCCAGGGAATGGCTCTTAGTGAACTGGGCTCATTTGCTTTCCCTCTGAGAATAGCGCTGCTTAGTCGACACTGGAACTGTGTGTATTCACCAGTGGCTGTAATCTACGAAGCATAATGCAGTGGATGGTTACAGGCATGATGAGTCAAATTAGGTGGTACATTAACTGTGTGTGTTCTAAGGGACATTTGGTGGCATCTGATAAGATGCAATACTATAAAAAAAAAGACTCAACGTTGTTCATGTACGTGTGTGTGTGTGCGTGCGTGTGTGTGTGCACGCGCGCACGTGTGTTTATGAGTTTACGGGTACTTTCATGTTAATGCGTACGTGGATGTCCGCATCTATAAGCGCCTGTGTAGACTCAGAAGGACCTTGCTATTTACAGAACTGAGGCCACCAATTCGGAGAGCAAGAAGTAACTGCCATCCAAGCATATACTTTAATCTACCCCTCTGGAGACTGCTGACTGCACTCGAATAGAACACAGAAAAAAATAAGCGCTGGAAAAAACTAGACCACAATCGCACTGACTCATTTTCATGGTAATGCATCCAAGCTAGAAATACAAAAGACTTCCAGTAATTTTCAACCTTCATTTTCAGCTGTGTCTCCTGGAAAACTACCTGCTTGGCCCAACAGAGCTCAAGAGTTACATTAATCCACAGTTGCGCGCCACTCAATCAAGCCAGCTTTAAGCAGCTTTCAGTTGTGACGGCCCCCAGTGCGGTTTTACCTTAGCCATGAAGTTGCAAATCCGCTTCTGATGGACACCAACATGTTCATGCAAATTTAGAAACTACCCAATGGACATGCCAAGCCGGGACTGGGATAAAAAAAGAAAAAAACATGCTGTGCCGAGCATAAGGATTTGGCATGCGACACAACTTTTGCTTTTAAGCTATGTACTCCTGCACAATTGATTTGAAAACAATGACGATGAGATAACATTGGTACTTGAAACTCCAGTGTTTTGGATATTATAGTCCATACCTTGTGTGGGAACTATACAAACAGATTGAGCTGTAGGCCTGTATGTGACTGTACTTTTACTCTAAGTAGCCCATCTTTCATTCAAACCAATTTTCTCTTCTGAGTATTCATAAATAATGTGGGAAATGCAATGCCCACACACTGCGACAAACTGTCCATCCATGTCCCAGGGATTGGTATAAATGGGATCTAGCTGGAAACCGTGGCATCTGTTCTAGAATTTAGAATGGGTCTGAGGTTCCACTGGTCTGAATACAGCTGCTGTATTTGACAGACCCATGTATGTATCCATGGATTTTATGGGGTTAAAACTGTCCTGAAAATTGATTGAAATTTCCTGAAATTGATTGTAATATAGAAAAATTAACAGAATATGATCAACAGTCTTTGATTCTATATGAAACACATGGATATTTCAGTTGAAATGTGGTTTAAGATGGTAAATAACTGCTTTAAACAAGAAATACACCTATTTAGGACAAATGAACAGCATATTAAAATCCTGTGATTGCAACAGGGGTTGGAACAAAAACCAGCATACAAAGGGGGGTCCCTAGACCGGAACTGGGAACCACTGCCTTATACTATTCTTGCTTTATACCATCCAAAAAAGAGTGAGTCCTCATGTATGATGAATAAAGGTAGCGTGACTGAACAACTATAAAAGACTCACTTAATAGAGCTAACTCCATATCAAATACCATGGTGTTATTTTCAGTTCTTTAGCAGACGATTTGGCACTATAGTAGTTCTGATCTCGAGACTGTTTTTCAATCTTTTAAGTCTGGATTAAATGAAATACAAGCGTAATATCACACACCATCTTGCAGAAGTAATATGAATTTTCCTCCGTGGATGTAACCTTGACTATTCATAAATTTGTGAAAGGCAATTCACTCTAAGAATCATTCCATAGCACCTCATTGAAACTGCAGCTTTTTTCCCCTCATTAGACTGCTGAGCCATGTCTCTTACCACTGCGAGGCCTCAGAGGCTATTAGATCTGAGAGTTCCAGGAAAATGTAAATGACAGTGCATTTTAACCCATTCACATTATTTTTCACTATTTATTCCCAAAATTTTGAATGGTCCACCTTCACATCTTTTTGATGAGAAAAAATGTGTTGTCATACCTGGGCCAAAAACAAGCCTGAATGAATTTGTCTTCGAGCCTTTTGACAACTTATTTTTTATGGTGTAATTTTGGATCTTGCAAAGCTCTCTTAAAGGAATGCCACCCCTGACATCTGATGTTTAATTTTAAATGTTTAGAAAATATAATATAAAAAACAACTTTTTTACGTACACAGTAGCTGACAAGTTGTTCACTATTTGTATACAGGGCTTATACTCAATAGCAAGCATTTTTTCTGTTTTGGACTCAATGAAGGTCTTCGGTCAGGACCTGATAGGCACATTTGGGTGTTTTATTGCCAGGCTAAAGCAAAAACCTGGACACACAATGACTGTTTTCAAATAATTTGGGACACCCCTGTTTTGGATCAATAGAAAGAATTGAAGATGGGCTGTTTTCCAAGAGCATATTCCTTCTTTAACCTGGTGTCCAGTCTATTTACTATGTAAAAGCCAAACTGACAATGGGAGAAAGTGGCCAAACAGGTTTTACTGATCCTAATTTTCTACTTAGTTGCGCCACCATGAATCCATTACCAGTTCAAGTCTTTGTACTCTTTGCACTGTCATGGAATTTTCTCTCCAGAAATAACAGCATTGTAATTTGTTATCGGAGTGAAAATTTTGTGACACCAAATCAAATCATTATTACAAATAGGTAAGCATAGCTGGGTCGGTGGTCACACATGCACGTGTGGGGAGACAGTCCAATGATTTCTCCCCCTAGCCCCTTAGCGAAGGCCCCTTTATCCTAAAACCAAAAAATCAGGTTAGAATGAATGGCACGGTGTAAATTATGCACAAAGTGCTTAAAATTGCTACTGGTGATAAAGAAGGTACCCTCCTGAACAATCAAGGTGTAATATAGCCCACAATTCCTTGACCCCAGGAGTTTAGATAAGAGGGAGATGACTAAGTGTAGGCTATAAACAGGACAAGTAGGGATGGAAAAAAACTGGGATGAAGGGCTTTATACACTCAAGCATTTACCACACAGAGACCAGAGGCCGAAATTATTTTCCACAGTACTCTTGCCCAGAAGAACCTGCACTTCATAGGCCCTGTCCACACTTACATGGATATTTCTTAAAAAATTAACATTCTCTATGCATTTGAGCCTTTTGTCCATGAGCGAATTGTATTTTCAGTCACTGAAAACAGACCAGGGTTTTCACTGTTTTGGTGTGGACAGGGAAAAATAGAACTTTAGGCTTGTGACATCAGAGTGTTTGCACCTTATGGCAAGTTTCTATGAATGAATGACTGAATGAACATTGCATTTGTATAGCACCTTTTCATAGATACTCAAAGGGCTTTCATTATTTATTTTTTTTTCCGTCTTCGTGCGGATGGAGATTTTTTTGGGGGGAAAACGAAGGAAGAAAAACCCCACTTTTAAAAATACACGTGTATGTATCGATGACGACTTAGAGGACAAGTTCTTCACCAAGCTCAGCTTAATAAAATGTGTCAGTGGGTGGACACTGCAGGGCTTCCACTCATGAGTGAGCGCTGAGACCTTGGATTGTATCAGTCCCAAGCCAGCGCCGAGAGGGGCAGTGCATCGCAGGCTTTTCTGCGTCATTCAGGGATTTGGGGCTGCACTGGTTGAGACAGCATTGTTTATGGCCCGAGAGGCTTCTGCTGGCAGCACTAGCGTCTGTGGCTAGCTCTCTCATACAGGAGTATGAAGGAGCCTCCATCTCTGTCGGTGGGTAGCTTTCATTTGATCCTGGTGTGAGAGGAGAGCTCACGGTAAAGCAGCGACTCTTTTCTGCAGGATGAAAAGGAGTAAAAATGCGTTCCACTCCGACAATGCATCCGTCAAGCGTGGACTTGGCCAGGTAATTCACACCATGCCTCTGAAAAAAACTCATGAAATCACCTAGCTTTGCTTTGGCATATGGCTTTTTTATGAAGGGCAGTAAAACAGCAATGATGTAGGAACTATTGCATTGACCTTGGTGGGAAGAATCCATGAATTTTAGCATTCATTAGCACCCTGGCTGAGGAAGTACAGGGGTGCAATTGAGGAATAATTCACCAGCAAGGACACAGCAGCCAATCAGGGCTGTGCACACTAGAGTGCAATCCATATTGTATTTGAACAGACCCTGTGTACAAGTGACTGTATTTTTTATCAGCCTAATTCCCAGAAAAGTTGGGAGACTGTGCAAAATGTCAATTAAAAAGAGAGGGCAATACTTTTCAAATCATTATATCAATATACCAGTATTATCAATATACCAATTCTTTGCAATTTATGTCACAAAACATTATTCTTAACTTGTTGAACTATTTGTATACAGTGTCTTCCACAGCCTGCTGAATCCCTCGCCATCTTTGCTTCTGTTTCTCTTGCTCTCACTTGGATTACTTTTTTTTTTTTTTTTTTTACCTAATCATGTTCCTGATCGGTTTCAACCTAAATTGCTGTGAGGTGTGTATTTTAGGTGAGGTGTTCTACCAGCTGGGGCTGGCATTAAAGTCAAACTGAGCGGACGTTTTTCAAAAAACAACACCATTTTTTAGTTTCAACATATGATATGTCGACGTTGTACAATTTAATATAGAGTTCAAATGGAATCCATCTCATTGCATTCTGTTTTTATTCAAATTTACTCAGTATCCCAACTTTTTTGAAAGCGGGGTTGTAAAAATATCCCCCAATATGGAAGTATCCTCAAAATAAAACTAGCAGAATGGCCTTCAATCTTTTATTTATTATTTCATTTTAATTTTGCTGGAGTACAAAGGCAGCACAAAAGACAAATTGCAGCTCACAGTACAAATATGGATGGAGTGATCGATGCCACTATGTGTTGAAAAGGTAAAATTCCCCTTCACTTTTCTAAAACACTTTAATTTACTTGCTGTACTTCTTTTTAATTATGTGTTCTTTGCATTGGGGAACATTTACTTCTCTGAAGTAATTTTCCTTTAGCACTGTATGTAATGGTCTCCCCAAGAAAGTCAATAGGACAGTTGAGATTACTACGGGAACTAAAGGAACATAGTATCAACGCGACTGCAGCAGTTTTCATGAAGTAATGCAATGGTGATTAAGTCTCTGGTTTTAACATCCTCGTAGCTTATCAGAATTTCGTAAAAAAAAAAAAAAAAAAAAAAAACCTGTGAAAAATCATAAAAGTCCATCTTGGCAAGCTTCACAAAACACTATCCATCTGGACTAGAGGCAAGAATACACCCTGGACAGTTCACCAATCTGTTGTTGGGCACAAAATCATACGCCCACATACTCATACTTGCAGTGTCACGAATTTCATAACAAGAGCCAGACACAGAGCACAGATAAAGCTGAATTTCCTTCTTTATCAACAGAAGAAGAATAACTCAAAGGCACTTTAGAGGAGGCTTTGTCAGACTACAGTCCAAAGTCAGACGGGGGCAAACAGGATAACTGGGGGGGTCAGCCAAGGCATTGTCAAAGGGACTGGTCCGAGGTCAAGTAACAGGATGAGCAGCCAAATGAACCTGGGCAGGCAGGGCAGGTGCAAACCATGCGGCAACCTCCGGGGTTGAAATGTGAGGCTAACGCGGAAGTGTCAGAAACTGCAGTCCCTCGAATGGTCACTTGAAGCTGGCTGCAAAAGAGAGTTAATCCCTGTTGACCACCATGTTAAAAAAGCCCAATTTTACAGCAGAAATAAACCTGCTCACAGCCTGTGCCAAAACAATTGTCTCTACAGTCTCCATAGTCTCTCTAGTTAATTTTCCCATCTGTGAAAACTTTTTTTTTTTTTTTTTGGGGGGGATTTTTTTAACTCACCCGTTTATATTATGTTAATGCTTGAAGTTCTGCATAATTTAGGGCGTGGCCACTTTGAATGACAAGATCTTGATTTACACAGTCTATGGACAGAACTCATCACATCTGGGCAGGTCAGGTGTTAAGGCCAGATCACAGCCTACATGACTATTGGTTAGAGTAGGAACTCAAGGCTCAGCTGCTAACTCCTGGTCTAGCCTGGCTGTCTGCAAGGCATTAACTCAGCTAGGCTTATTCGAGTCAGTCAACTTGACATCTGGGCCATATTTGTGGACTTGGTGCGAATGTTTCATCAAAATATTGGGAAAATAATGTCTTGATGTGCAGTGAATTGTACGAACAGACTGTCCAAGGAGTGTGCACTCTATTTTCTTTGGTGAGTGAAATTCTAATATTATTTCATATAAAGTGACATGTTAGCACTAAGTAGCAAGTGTTAGTGTTAGCTTGTTGACTAGCTAATTAGCCAGTGAATGAATACAGTAAGCCTTCAGTTAGCCTTCGATCAAGATTCCCAGCTGTGTATCCTTGCCACAGTTATTAAACTGGCATGTACTGAAGTCACAGCGCAATAGAGAGGTGTCAGAATTTAGGGTCATAATAGTTTGGAACAAAGGTGTCTAGTAACTTGCATTCCTTAGTAGTTTGTTGTTAACATCGAGGAAGGATGAACAATCCAGCAAAGGTAAGACATAAACCAGGCACTGAAATACAAAAGATGATAATTAACAACAGGGAACAGGTGAGACCGAGAGCACAAAGGGAGAGGTGACGCAATAATTAATAATAATAATGAGACAATAACAACTAATTTGGGAAAGCAAAAGAGAATCTGACAAAGATGGCTGGATTGCGGGAGAAAACAATGAATAAAAGACTCAGGACAGAATAAACAGGCAATTTAGAGGATCCAATTAGCTGAACATTGACTGTAAAAACAAACTCGAGTATCAAAAGAAAATTAAAATGAGCACCACACAAATTCCACTCACAGAAAGGCCCAGGCCAGATTCAAACCCAAAACCTTAACGCGCGGTAACAGTGCGACTCAGTGCACCGCCTGCTAGAGAACGTTCAGAATATAAATCTTTTTTACACTACAGGCCAAAAGTTTGGGGCCACCCTCAGATTTTTTATGGTGCACCAAGCGCAATGTGACCCCTTGGTTTTGGGGAAGGCATTTATACAGCATACCTTCTTGTTACATAAAATTGTTCACGTCCTAGTGACATAAAATCGTGTAACACAAAGGCATTGGAACTCAATTATAAAACGTTGTGCTCAGTGATCAATCAGTCAAGACAGCTTTAAAATGTGGCCTGAGGTCTGGAATTCACCCAAAACCCATTGGCTTCCTATATTTTATGCACTGAGGTCATTTTGTGTATAAAATAAGGAAAGAACAGTTGATGTGTGATTTTTTTTAAAATCTGAGGGTGGCCCCAAACTTCTGGCCTGTAGTGTATGCTATTTTCTTGCACAATATTACAAAATGTACTGTCAATAAAGAGAGTTATTTTGGCTCGCGATTTTTCAAGGGGATGAGAAATTTTACTTTTTCAGGCAAAAAGTTGGAGCAAGCTAATATTTCCTGCCTCAGAAAGAGAAATAAGATTTTCAGTACTATTACAAGAATAAAATAATAGACTGTCAAATTTTGCACTGAACAATACTAAAACAAGACTGAGGTCATATTCACAAAACTGTAAAAATGAATAAAATCCCACCTGCCCCATCTCTGAAAATGGAAAGACACATCCATATGAGAAAGGAAAGTCACTTCTTTCCAATTTGTAATTTATTTGCTCACCTATGTGCCATTGCCAATGTCTTAATGAAGCCACTGGGGACCAGGATAAAGCCATGCAATGACTCCACTTCATAGTCCCATCCCATTACTTACACAAAATCTGTAGCTCATGTTATACTGTCAGCAAAATAGCGCTTCACTATAATGATTCAGTCGGGATTAAATATCACATTATTTACACAGGATTTAACAAGTTCTTTCCTGTTGTTCCATGACAGCATCATGTTTTCTGCTGATCTACATGTAACTAATAGTCAAGGGGGTACCAGCCAATCCTCATCTCAGTATAAACACAGACTGTATTTATTCTGAAATACCACTTTGTTTTCTGAGTAAATTGTAAAATACACAAGAGCCAAACTAAGTAAGGCATTTGTATATCCAAGTGCACACTTGTACACTACTGTGAATATTGAATAATCAGTATAAAATTTCTAAAGCACATAACCATCAGGTATTCAAGTTTTAACTTTAATCAAAATAATAAAAATGGCAATTTTACAGATAGCATAAAAATGGACAAGAGTTTGAGATTGATTTCAGCCATGTGACCGTGAAAATGTGCACAGAAAATGTGCAAATGTAACATTGAAAATCATGAAAATACTGTATCTAAGGCTTCATTAGTCTATTTAACCGCTGTTGACCAGATTGTTGAGCACAGTATGTCCAAGCAGTTTTTCCGAAAGTTGACAAGCTAACTTGTTTTATTTGTCATTTAAGCAGAAAGTTTTGCTTTACAACACTTCTAAAAGCTCCCACAGAAGCCATGCAAAATGAAAAGGCTCCGTAGGTATGCCACTAGGTCGCTAAATCCCAGTCATGCTGTATTCAAAAGGATTATGGTAGATTGTACGCAGATAATGTGTCATTATAGTGGACAGAGAGGGCCAGAGTAAAGTTTGTAAAAACTGATTTGTACGTGTGGAAAAATTACTTAACTGCTTACCATTACATTTAATAGAATTCAAAACCGAATTTTCTAAAACGACACCAAATGCAACAAGGAAATTAATTTTCCCCAATGCAGAAAAAAAGTTATACCAAGAGTGATCACCCTATTCTTGTCTACTATATAAAGTTTTATGGGAATGGGACAGTCTCAAACTAGCATCACCAAAAAAAAAAAAAAAAAAAACGTAGATACTTTCTGTCTTGCTATCCTGTTTTTCACTCTTCATATCATCTAAAAAGTAAAATTTTGGCATCTACCCTGATCCTTATAAACAGAACATAACTCAATATCTGCTTTAAATTTAAGTACTGGTACATACCAAATACTGCTGAGTAGGCACTGTTCATTGTTCTGGAGAATAACTCACACAAATCAAGCAGCATGAAAGGAAAAAGCATAACTCAAATTATCAGGAGATAGATATTGGATGCAATGAATGTCGGATAAGATTGACTGACTATTCGTACATTAATACCGAACACTGGCTCAGCAGATGAACAATGAAATCGAAACAACTAACCCAGATAGCAAGCACCTCTGCTCCGGATCTGCCTCGGCTCTGAGCCGGATCAGCTGGAGTCAGCACAGAGCCAGGGTAGATCCGGAGCGGAGGTGCTTGCTAATCCTGCAAAATATTGGAGAGATGGAAAACAAAGCACTGACTAGGAGCACTCTAAAAGGCATGGCATTTCTTTGAGCTAGTGGGGAGTCATAACGCATTTTCCAATAATATCAGTCAATCTGTTTTAATTTATTCTGATAATTCCCTGTTACTAGGCATTTCTATATTAATGCATGCTATGAATACACTGCTATTCACAGGCCATTTATATATATATATATATATATATATTTTTTTTTTTTAATCATTTTTATAACTTTTAATATTTTTATCGAACTATCGAACTAAATGACTCTGTCCCATGAAGTCACGTCAAACTCATTTTGAATGGGTTTCGTTCCTTCGTTAGAATATACATATTTTTCTTTGGCTGGCTCAGGTCCAGAGGCGTGGCCTGACCATTCTGTCCATTTCTATTGGCCATTTCTGTCCGTGAAGGGTGGCCTTATTCAAACCCTTTCTGTATGCATTCTGGAGTTCTAGCTCCAGTCAACAGTCCTTCCCAGATCCACACCATAATTACAAGACAAATTAGCATACCCTCAGATAGGAAGTAATATTTTTCAATACCTATTAGTGCATAATTGAACACAGCTGCAGTTTCAGTCAATGAAAAACTCTTTCAGGCTAGTTTCCTCTAAGTCCTTAGCTCTACTACTAACAGTGGCAGTATTTCAAACAGATAAATACACAGTCCACAGAAGCCTCAGCCCTCGAGGGGGTATTCTTGTTTGTAAATGAAGGTGAAATGCGCAGTGGCTCAGCTGCCTGCTAATTAGCCTCCACAGCCTTCCCTCTATGAGGCCTCCATATCTCCGCTGAATGCTAGTGACCAACCAGCAATCACCCACCAGGTTCAGTGCAGGTTGTCTCAATACAGGAGTCCATCAGCAGCGCTTCCCAAGATCCAATCCTTTCTCCTGCTCCTGAGAAACTCGGCCAATTAAATTCTGTTACCACCTCATACCAGTGCGAGAGGAATTTCTGCATGCAAATTACCCAAAGGCTGTTACACAGTCCCTGGAAGCATGACTCATTTCCTCCAAACAATAATCTGAAACGCTCATAAAAATCAAGAACTCTGCAGATATTGAGCAAAAGCAGATAACATATACCAAACAAGTTAGGTCTGCTTCGAATGAAACGTCTTCAAATGACACACCATCAAATGATAAGATATGTCTTGGAACCAACTGGACCCTACTGCGCTCAATGGATTCTGTTATGTGGCTAGTTGTAAGGTATTATGTTGTTATAGTTGAATGTTAAACTCAAAAATACAGAAATGTATTTTTTTTCAGACATAATGTAAATGTCCTAGAGGAAACAATTCAAATTGTGCTTCAACGTCAAATGCCTAGCAGAAGAAAAAAACAAATAATGTAACTCGGTTGGTAAAAGGAGAGCTTGGTGGCAGATAAAGAAAGGAAAAAAGTGGGGGTGAATGAACTTGGTGAGAACATTGTAGATGGCGGTAACACAACCTAAATGAGCTGCTCTGGGACATTCATATGCTCTGCTTGCGAGAGAACATTGCGTTAGCTGTCCAAGAAAGTGATCTGTAGGGCAAGCGGTGTTTGCCTATTTGAGCAGTCAATGACGCAATACATTGCATTTCGAATGGAGGAATTTTCCATACAAATTTTGTGTGGTTTTGTCTGTGAAGATTGCAGTAAATGTAAAGGATGGTGTAAATGTAGTGTCATGGGTGTGATTCTTACTAGGATCACATAATATGGATGTACATAAATACCCTCAAATTGAAGCTAACAATCTGTAGACTACTTTAATTTGATGTTCATTGCTTGGTAATGTCATTGCTTAGAGAGATGAGACTGGCTGTTTTGGCAGCAGCTAACTTGCTTATTGGTTGTCATTGTCAGAGATAGTAAACACAGAGACAAATGCAATGCATGCAGCACAATGCCTCAGAAATGTCTAGCAGAGACCTCCATGTCTACAACGTATGTTCTGATCAGCCAGTGGTGCAAATTATCAGGAGATACAGGCTCATTATTGTTCACAATTTTTCAAATGTAACCATGTTGAGAGTGGTCACAACTGATACAAATATTAATTTTGATTATAGAAGTGGGTAAAAGCACTGAGAGGTAAAGAAGTGGAGAACTTGGCTGAACTTTTTAAATTGGTGAATTTGGGTTTTTGACACTACTTCCTCCATTTCACCTTTAATCTCGTATGCTGTGCACCAGTAATACGCCTTAACACATTTTCCCCTCAGAATGTATTTTAAGAACACTGTTGTTGATATAGAGTTTAGAAATAACAGCTCCAACCTGTCCTCCAAACATACGCTCAAATAGGTTGATTATTCTCATTTATTCTGATTTACGACCCATAGGAGCGTTTCCTAAAATCGCGCCCCTACTGGCAGCAGGAAGGTACTGTTAGAGTTACAGTTTCCGTTACAGATACAGTTTCAGTCATATTTACACTTAAAATAATGGTTTGGGTAAGGATTAGGGTTGGGGTTAGGGTTAGGGTTAGGGTAGGGGTTGGAATTAGGATTACTGTTAGGATTAGGATTAGGTCACGGATTTACTGACGGCAACGCTGACGATCAAAACCAGATTGTAGTTATTTAAATGACCGCTAGAGGTCGCTTAACTCCTAAACGTAACTTTAGGTCGTAATAAGCTGCATGACAAATAACCTTAGTGGGCGTATTTTGTTGGAGGACAGGCTCTTTCTGAAATCAGGTCACTTTGAGTTCTTGCTGCAATGCTCGGCACAGTATTAATAACTCCAGCCATCATTGTTTTAACCAAATTGGCTGCACAACAGTATTACTGAACAGTATGACACACACTGTACCTGGCTTCTTCTTGAAATTGAAAGTCAGTTGCTTTGCTAGTACTTTGTTTGTTCCTCGTGCTCACCTGGGCACCCCTGCCGATTCCAGATTTGTGATTAGTTCCACCTCAAGCACACTGGGTACAGCAAATCAAGCCTTGAACTGCTGTATCAGGCAAGTCTGAGATGAAGGATCAAATATTTGGGCGGCTGGGGGTATCCATGGAGATCACCCCTGGTAAAACTGATGAGGAGCAGCATCAGGCGAGGTTGTGATGGGTGCCTGGATCCAACTCAGGGCAACTGTGGAGAGGTCAGGAACCGACTGTCATATTGCAAGCATCCAAAACAAACTAGTGGAAGCAGTATCTCAATTGCTGAAAAATGTCTATGGTAAAACTAAACTACAAGCTCAATCTTTAGATTATTCATGAGTGTTATACAACAGTGTAATGAAAATTCCAACTGTACCCTTCTTGAGTGAGAACTTGACAAGCATCAATTATACAGTCACATAATGCGTACAGAAGCTGTTTTCTTGTGCCAGACTGATGTGTCTGGCAAGTTATGTTAAGGTATTTTTTAATACTGAGGTAAACAGAGTAATTATCAAATCAAATCACTTTACATATTCACAGGCAGCTCTGTTTATCATTAAGAAAACTATACAAGTCAAGACCATTTTTTTTCCATCGCAAATTGCAAATGAATGGGCAGCATGAAAGTAGGGACATCTCATTTTTTAGAAGAAAATCTCATTTGGTAATTTGTAAGTCATGTAGGTCTCAGTGCTGGCCAGGGGCCTACAGCCTGGCTTTCCCCAGAGAATGAGAAAAACTGCATAGCAGTTTATTAATCTTTTGATGCCAAAAAGTACATTTCAGTTTTTCAGTCAAAATCATGAATTTACCCAGGTAAATTAAACTGCACTACTTTTACATTCTATTTTTTTTTCATGCTGGAAAAAAAAAAAAAAAAATTAGATGGAAGACACTTCTCATTCCGTGCACCCCTTCGCATTTTGGGACACAGTACATATTCTCTAGTGCCATGAAAGATAGATTACATATGTTCTGGTGCCACAAAAGCCTTCTAGTCAAGTACTGCAGCCTACATAAACAAGCTTGTTACACCACTGAACAGCCTGTGGAACCATTATGCAGAAGCTGGCTTTAGTTCTTATATGGTGCAAAGCTCATGCACTGAATGTCAGCATACGCACCGAGTATCTACAGTAGCTTTTGAGTGACTCTGTCACTGTATCCACTGTAGTCAAAAGCAATGTGGTGGAGTACAGAACCAAATTGGTAAAATTGCATCCCTGTCTAATTAACTGCATGGTCAGTGTATGCCAAGCATTTGCCATGCAAAAAGCAATTTAATGAACTGTTATTGTTTACCTATATATATATATATATATATATATATATATATATATGGATGAATCCAAGAAATTATGTTTGGGCCTATTTTAGGGTCGTTTTGACTTCAGAGAGCTATAGAAAAAAAAAATGCACCATTCTTCCTGTTTCTAGTCTCATTTGAAAGAAAACATCCAGAGCTTCAAAAGAAGGGCAAATTTGCATATGTCGGCCCAAAATGACGCGAGTTATTGAACCCCAATAAAAATTGCCCAAAATGGGCATTTTTGGGCCATTTTCACCTCATTCCAAGCCATGTATTGTCAAGCCAAATAGTGCTAGACCACCATAAACTTATTTTTTCCTTAGTGGGGGGGCATATCTAACATTTCTATGTGGTTTAGCCATGTCGTGATCTACATTTTTTTTCCTATATTTTTAAATGGGAATTTCAACTCGTTGAAACGCGAGTTAAGAAACTTTTAGACTATCAGCTAGCATACTAAGAAGGCAGTCCTACTGTTCACATTACATTCAGCCAAGAGGGTCCCTATAAGGGTTATGTTCATAGAAATATTTTTTACATACATTGACCTGAGCCTGTGCCAGCTTGAAAAAACTATTTTTCAACGCTGGCCTCGTCACTCGCGTTTCACTGACATTTACCTATATATATAGCAAACTACTGCTAATTTCTTTACTTTCTACCATCCAAACAAAGTTATAGGGTATATGTAGCAACCCTAAATGTAAAATAATAAAGAAAATTCATTCAGGTTGGCTCTATGGGGCGTTGCTCGGTGAGTGAAACGTGAGTGATCATCCGGGGCCAAAAATGTTGCAAGAAGAGGAAAGCGACTTCCTGTTAATCAGCGAAAGTAAACGACATCCGGGGTCCTTCATAAACAACTCAGAGGATCTCAAGCTTCGATTGAGGCAAGTTCACAGCAGATTTTACTGCAAAATACAAGAGAATTTCTTCAGAAAGGTAAAGAATTTGGATTAAATTCTTACAAAATATTGTTGAGGGGGTGTCAGGGTGTACACAGATGTCTCAATTTGTACCAAAACGATGTATTTTGGGTTCTATGGGTTAATTAGATCGGCCCGTGAAATTTCCAAGTTGGTACAGCCATTGGTTTGCCGTGCCTGGCGTGGGTTTGGGGAAAAGTAATACGTGAGTGACCGGCCAGCCACCTTGCCGAAAATGGCCTCCGTGGCTCAAATTCCTATATCCTTGGCTGTAAATCGATGTTAATTCTGTAGAATGAGGTGCCCCACATGTGTTATTACCTTTTTAGGCCATGTTTGGGCATTTTGAGTTGAGCCCCCACCCCAAAGAAGGGCGTAATAGCGAAATTTTGTCAGAATTTTCACTTTTTGGCCCCCCAAACGGCCTAATTTCATTAGATTACATGCTTTTTCCATGTTATATTCCTTACCACACCTACCCTTAATCATTTTAGTGTGTTAAACCTATCCTGGGTAGTATAATATTGCCACAGTGCAGACCTAATTTGGCTACGCCGCGTCACTCACGTTTCACATACTACGATTATGGCCGCCACACACCTCTATATGCACAGCCGGGGAATTTTCACTTGCTAGTATTTTAGATAGGCCTCTTCTCTAATATCCTGACCAGAAGTAATGAACATTGTGCAAATTTTCACTGGTTTTAGGTACATTTTCCCGTCGTCACTCGCGTTTCAATTTCGATTTTTTCGTCAGAAAGAGCACCTCCACCCCATTCAGCCTATTCATATTTCACCAGAAGATGGCCCTATGGTACCCCTGACTTACACAACAGCCAATATGTAGATACTGTATACTTTTTTTTTTAATCAAAAATTTCTGGGGGCTGTAGTTTGGGTTTTGACTGGATATTTGGTCACTATCAATCGCGGCTGGTGAACTGCCAACAGCAGAGGTTCAAACAATCCCTTAAAAAGAATGATTGGTCATGACCTGTTTTCAATCAGTCATTTAAATTACATTACAGTAACTCTGAAAACTCTCAACATTATCAGGTGTGGCCAGTTTTCATTTATAATGCATACCTGTCAACTCTCACGCATTCGGTGTTGGTTTTAGAGGCATATTTTCATTCCTCTGCTGTAGTCAGCAATTATTCAATCAACTAGTATGTAGATTCTGGCGCGGAACTGAAGTCCTTGTGCATGGAGGAGTTGGAAGCAATGGAATTGCATAAAGATGTTTTAAATGATATTATTTAATCAAAACGATCATGAAACACATGCATTCCTTCCAACCACTGAGTAAAGAAAAGTGTGTGAAGTTCGGCCTCGTAATTAGTATGCGTTGTAAATGAAAACCGACCACACTTGTTAACGTTAACAGCTGGCCCGCGCGGAGTCGCTGATGTCGCGAAAAAGAGTTAAATTTTATTTTCAAAGGCATGGTAGAAACCCTAGATGAGCCAGATATGTGTATTTATGCCCTTAATTTAATAGTAGAACATGTTTTGTGTATGTAGGAGTGATATGGATACAATCCAATGATGTATAGTAGTGCTGAGGTGGACTTTAGAATATGTTGTCAGAGGTGAAACGCGAGTGACGAACGAGAGGTTTTCCGAGGGTAAATGCAGGGCCTGACTGAGCTGTTTAAGTAATTTATGGATGGAAAAGGGTCACTGTTTTGTATATAAGACACACTGTAGGCAAAGTACTGTGATTTTAAAGAGTATCTGATGAGTTTTGAGGAAATGAGGGTAAAGTTAAGAATGTGAGTCAATTTTTTCCAACTTTTACCTTTTGCATTATATATTCAATGACTCATAATTCTATAAATTTTCAACCCTGGTTTTTGAATTTTTTGTACACTTAAAGTAACATATTGTGGGAGTTTGTAAACAAAATTTGGTGAAGATATGACAGTTATTAATTGTACTTTTGATGTTGCATTTAATTTCATCACTCATGTTTCACGCGTTTCGGAAGGTTTTACGGCGCGTGCGATAAAAACTGACCCATTAGGAGTTGGTGACTTGAATGAACCATTCCATAAAGCCAAGATATAGGGCTATCAATAAAATAAAGTGTTATTAAGTAAAACTGAGTTTGTTATTTTCATCCCCCTGAGCATCATTTCTTGGATTGACCCATATATATATATATATATATATATATAAAGTGAATTATCTTGTGCTGTTGAAAACCTATCATGTGGCGACAGTCTCCACATGATAGGTTTTCAACAGCCTCGATTTTGACATCTTACATCATTGAGCAACAATAGCTGCATTTAGCGCCCTAAGGGTTAACGGTCTGAAAAGCTGCGGAGAAAATGGTGCGATGGACAGTGCTGAAAGGCATGAGATTATTGGAGTCCAGCAGGCCGAATGAGTGATGCAGTTTGTGGTGCAAGGAGCCCACCGCAACACCTGCGTGTCTCCTTCTGCCAGGACCGTTTAATGTGGTTGTGTGTTACTATAGATACAACATTATTACCTGGCACAAAGCATGGTGTGAAAACATCACCCTAATTAAAGTGCATGCCCTCAAACTATAAATTAATCAAGAGTCTATAAAACTGTAAATAAATGACAAGGTTACTTTTTTCAAACAGAGGGACCCTTTCTCTTAGTCCATTATTGATTGATATTAATGTTTCTCACGTAAGGTCAACAGTTTGACTCCACAGGAAAAAGAAACTTGATGTTCCCCACTTCAGATAAAACTTTGTTTTACGTCCTCTCTCATATTTAAATTGCATCACATGCTCCAACAATAATCAGAATAACATCATGCGACATAAAAGAGTCCAGGACTATCTTGTCAGCTACTTTGGGTAGTGCAGCGAAGAGGAAGGAGTTTTCAGCCGATTGACCCACCACCTTGGAGTAGATCTCCAGGAGCTGCAAAATCCTGGATTTCAGTGGGGCTGATTTTTTGCAACTACATATGTTTTTAAACAAGGTGCATAAGGGTAGCAACAGCATCTTCACTGCTGTGCTCTCACTTGTTTGCAACATAATGTGGGTCGAGTCTGTCCTGTATAGACTGAAAAGTATGTGAGGGATGATTCCTGCCAAGGCCTTCATTCATATGAGGCCAGGGATCAGTTGCTCAATAAAAACCACATCCAGTGGGCTCTTTATGTAGCATGGAATGAGTCCCTCCTTGAATCTAGTTTTGCCCAAAATTGCTTCTATTTTGTGCCATTGTAGAAATTTTTCCTAGCCACCCTAGCCTAAGGCTAGCAAATTTAGGGTTTCAGGTCAGGGGCCATGGTACTGTAACAAGCATTCCTAAAATAATTTTTATTTGATCTGGCAAATAAAGCCATGTTTCTAGAAGCACCGGTCTCTATAGAAGCCTTAAAGAAGACTGACAGTAGGTGATCTGATCATTTCTCTTAACTTCTCCTGGGTAAAATGGGAGACTTAGGCCAAAGTGGAATGCTAGAGTATATGTTAAAAGTTTCACTCGGTGTGAATAAATATTCCAGATGGAGCTTTTGTGTCTTTTTTAAACAGAAGACTACTGATACTGGAGGTATTTGAGCTGGCAGGTGGCAGCATGCTTCAATTAGCCAGAAAGTTACAAAAATCACACTAGTTTCCTTTTTTTCATTTTCTAGAACCACACGTTTCAGATCATTTTTAGTTCTTCCCCCTTTGCCTCTTGCTGTCACTGTTATTAAGCCACTCAGAATTCGTCCTCCGCCGAACTCCAACATCAGTGGGCGTTTTCTACCTTTAATGCATTCAAATTTATACCTGACAATTCCGCTGTTCAGTCTGCATCAATAAGGATTCAGTAAGCCTACAAGTGGCTTTACTGCCTTGTTCCTGTTTAATCACTTGTGCCAGTTAAACATCATTTGTAAGTATCATAAAAATCCTCTTGAGCCCGTTCTTTATCATTTTCTTTATTCGTTCTTCCTAATTAGTTGTACCGAGTCATGGTAATCAGCACCCAGTTGTAGCAGGGCTATAACACCTAATTATATTTTATCCTCCTGAAACCCAGTGTGAATGTTTAACTATGAAAAGTTTTTTAAATGAACCATCCATCTATCTACTTATTCCTGGGGGGGAAGGCGGGTAAAGCCTAATCCAGCACACAATGGGCGAAAGACAGGACCGCACCTTAGCCTATACAGTAAATCACAGGAATTACACAGCATATACTCACAGTTATGAGCAGTTTAGAGTCTACAATTAGGCTGTCATACTGTCTTTGGACTGTAGGAGGAGACCAGAATACCTGGCGGAAAACCCACGCATACACTAGGAGTATGTGAAAACCAAAAACAGAAAGGCCTCAGGCAAAATTTGAACTCACAACCTCTTGCTGCGAGGAAAGAGCACTACCCACTGTGTCAACTGTCTTTACAAGATAGGAGGGAATTAATATTTCATTTTAATGGTGTGCCATTCATCTGACCCAACTCGTTGGCTTGTATGACACATCAATCATTTAACAAAGGCAAGCATGGATTTTGAGCACCATGTGACAATGGTGGAAATGCAAACATCCCTCAGTGAAGAAAAACATTGAGCAATTGAGCATTTTTTTAAAGAATTATTTTATTTTTGTTGACTGACTTTTGTCATGTAGGTTACAGGTTAGTGAAAGATATGGCCCTTAAAAATAAGGCCAAAAACCCATAGTCCTTACACAGGATTAAAAATATTTGCCAGGTTTGAATAGGATCTAAACTCGAGGCTCAAAATCATTTATCCAGAGCAGCTTTTTGTTTGCAAAATTCAATTATGTCATGGAACATTACATTTCCTGTAGACATCAACAACTTAAGACCAAGCACAGGCAGCAAGGAAACGCAGGTGGAATTAATTTGCTATTGAAGCAACTGCTGTTGCACGTTACTGTAAGTGATAAGACACCATTTGAGAACGAGTCAGTGATAATTTAAGCAAGTTTGATGAGCTTCTGAAAGTTTCACACCAAAACTTTTCCCCTGTATTATTTGAGGAAAGTTAAAAAAAAACACATACACACACAGACACACACACAAGCACGCACGCATGCACACACACATGCACATGCGCGCACACACACACACACACACACACACAAACCAAGAGCTGAAAGCCTCCAGGCTATAATAAAGCAAGGCACAGATAGATAACAGCCTTGCATCATCCTACTTAGGAAAAAGCACACATTCTAACAAATCCAGTCCAGAACAGACTTAGCGAACCCACTTAATTGAAACTCAGGCCAAATACAATTAGCTATACAATAACATCCATCACCCTGAATACATAAGAACACATGCCAGTCAGTCCTCAGATCAATTATGCAATTGTCCTTATGCTTAATTATAAAACAAAAACCCATATATATTTCACACATTACTCTGGCAGTGTGGATTTTTACTAAATATCAAGACTAGCAAATAATCTTTTGTTGACCCTGTATTTTTAGTATACAGGGGAAACAGGTGAAGCTACATTTTACTTGCTATCTAGTACATTAGGGATCCAAATCGGATCCTGGTGTTCTATCCAAGTTAATTAACTTAATAAATGTTGTTGCCGAGATATTTTTATTGCTTTCAACCTGACTCCAAAGGGAGGGTAGAAAAACTGTAGTTCTCAGCCCTTGAGAGCTGTGGTATGAGGAACAGGGTCATGTATGCTGATTGCCTGCATCGTTTTTCGACATGGTAAAAAGCTATCGAAAGCAGCTGAGAGACTCGGTGGCTGTGGATTAACCAAGAACCGGATTTTTTGGGGGAATCTTGAAGTAAAAAAAAAAAAATGGTTGGCAGGGAATGATTATTGTGGTAGTTTGTATTCAGTATGTTTTAGGAGAAATGAAGGCCTTACCATAACCTTACTCACTGGGAGGTCCTTGTGGTGCTCAAACTTTACTCAAGGTGGAGACTGTAGTGTGCCAGTTTGGTGGTTTATTATGGTGGTGGTATGCAGGGCTGGTGCACAGGTGTACCAATTCCCTGGAAGTGAAGACAGTTTTTCCTGATTTACTGGCGGGTTATACCATGATTGCAGCATCTTAATAATTTGAGTTTAAAAATGCTTATGTTTTGCTGGTCAGTTTTAGCGGTTAATTTCTCAAAGCTGTAATATGTTATAGGATGTAAGAGGTTTGATGGAAGGCTATAAACCAGCTGTATGCCACGCTGCACTCAAAGCTGGACATTTTTGGATTGAATTTTACTAGCTTCAAATAAAATGGGAACATTTTGGAGAGACGCTTTAGAAAGAACTTTCAGAGGCTCCATTGCTCTTACATCATCACTAACTTGTTCACATGGTGTTTTACCACTTTCAGTAATCAATTGATAAAGCAGCGTTGTTACCTCCACCAAGGAGGTCATGTTTTTGCCAGCAGTTGTTTGTCTGTCTGTTTGTGTAGAAGATAACTCAAAAAGTAGAGAACGGATATCTCTGAAATTTTGTGGGTGGGTTGCTATTACATCAGGGATGGACCCTATTGATTTTGACCGCAATCGGTCAAACAATATAGCCACCACAGCAACCATCTCGAAATCTAATGATGCAAATATCTTAAATTTCTTATGAGCCAAGTTCACTCAGCAAGATTTAAACTGTGCTGCCTTGGCGGAGGTTTACTCTTTCGGAGTGCCTCTAGTTAGTAAATTAATTTCACTTGTGATCCTTGGAGACATTGTTGGGTCTTTATTGTTTAAGCTTAGAGTAACATAATGTTCAGTCGTGTAATTAGAGTTACAATTGGCAGCTTTTCGGAATAATTGCGTAAGCCTTGGCCACGTTCAAGCAGTTCATTATTGTCCTGTCGGAACAAGCATCACTGGCCTCAATTTCAAGGACTGTAATATTCTACTAAGCTTCGTTGTGCATAACCAGTCGCAGACCTGCTTTTGTTTTCCATCTTCAGCCGACATGCTTGCTGAAAACGTCATATTCCACAAAAGGCTCATCAAAAACAGGCAGGCCAGACACTCCAGAGAGTGCGCAGGGGCTTCTGACGTATTGAGAGCAAAGTCAAACAGGTAAACAAACCATAAAATGAACCATTTCTCCAAGGACTAGCCTGGATTTGTTCACTAACAAAAAACATCCAAAGAGTTGATGTTGTTTTTGGTTCGCAATAAAGAGAACAGAGCCTTTTATCATTCTTGTGTCTTTAAGTAAAGTGGGGGCAAACACTGGTCGGCTTTCTACAGTACACCGAACTAAACCAAAGCTAAATACCATCATAGGTAGCAAGCACAAAATGAGATTAAATGAATGTCTTTGTCACTATTTTATCTCATTTTTTATTTTACTTTGATGTACAGCCTCACACCAGGCTCACAATGATTCTTTTGCTAGCTATAAATTGGCAGTTTTCATTCACTCAAACTAGAAAAGGTTCAAGTAAGAGTACGATACATTCAGACAAGAGCTGTTTTGTCACTTTTAGCCAGAGCCAATTAATGTAGCTTCTACAATTCATGTAATAAACCCACTCTTCATTATGAATAGAGGAAAATGTGTGCATGAGCAGAAGATTTTTTATGCATTTAGGAGTGGTTGATTCCTCTGTATGCAGAAGAACATTGAGTTTCAATGAATGACTACAGATATAATATCATCAGTTTCTTTTGATGAGAAATGTTCATTAGCACTCACACAGAATGCTCATTTTCTGCCCAATCCATCCTGTTTTGCTAAATATGCTGCATGTAGATTTGTCCACAACTTTTTTATGATATTTTTTCCTTTGAAATAGCTTTCAGTTACATCCAAGTAGAACATACGGAATTAAGTTTTTAAACATAGATGCTATCACGCTGCAGACAATTGAACTTCTGATATGGCCTGAATTGAACTCAGGGTAATGGTCTGATTTTGAAGCAAAAACAAAAATAAATATAAAAATATAGTTATTAATTCCATGCTATAAACTATGTATGGAACTCAAAAGATTCATTCGGTTTAAGAATGAGGATAATTCAGAATGCTGCGAACTTTCAAAAGTTTAAAAGAAAAGATTATGGGAAACGAATAGCCCACTTTTTGTATCCATTGACAGTAAACTAATAAACACCGGG
This sequence comes from Gymnothorax javanicus, assembly GCA_029692085.1. NCBI lineage: Eukaryota > Metazoa > Chordata > Actinopteri > Anguilliformes > Muraenidae > Gymnothorax > Gymnothorax javanicus. The sequence continues at coordinate 13,688,291 of CM056207.1, read as the reverse complement.
TTATAAGACTGATGGGCATCATCATATGCACTGGCAACTGATTGAGAGGAAAGCACTAAAACATGCAGGCTCCCTCTGAAACCTGAATCAGGACAATTTTGCTAAACTTTACTGACCAAAACCAACTTTCTTCTTCATTAACCTGCCGTTTTTATTTATTTATTTATGAGACGACAAATTTCAACTTGAACAGCCCTAATAAAGCAGTTGATCATAGCAGCCATATTTCAAATTTATTGTGATGCAATGATGAAAATTACTTATAATGAGAAGATATACAAGGCATTTGTGCACACACATAAATGCACTTGCATAACCAGAGCCAAAATAGGACATCAGACAATTACTAATTTTACATATTCAGGAAATGAACTGACACTTCATAGTAGTTGCTTAAAGTTGCCTAAGCTAAATAATGCTGAAGGTCATTGAATGTGTCAACACCAGTGTTGCCAATAACTCTCTTGAGTATAGGTCTGTTTTTTTGAAGCCTGAAACAATATGCTTAGTAGCTGGCACAATTGCTGTCAATATTTTCACTAAACCCTAACCAGAGTCAATTATCAACAGGGCACTGAGAAATTGCAAAAATGTCAGTGACGTGTGGGCGTAGTTGGTGGCATGGGAAGGGGGTCTTAAAAATACTTCAAAAGCCAGAATGCACAGGGTCTCGCCTTCTGTTTTTGCTACCGATAAACCCATTAAGTGTGTCCATCATGCTTCCGCCTGAAATGGCACCAATGTTCCATTATACTCATTTCCACATGGTCACAAGCGCTCTGCTAATTAAAGAAGTAAGGCCCTCAATAATCCAATTCATTTATACACATTTTCTGCACCAAAATGTGCGACATAATATTGTGCCGCAAGATAACCCAAAGTACTCAAACCTTAGTTTTAAAAGTGACCTATTCTGCTGTTTTTTTCCTAGTAATAATATTCTGAAAAGGAGGTTTATAATCTTTTTAGCAAAAAAAAAAAAAAAAATATATATATATATATATATATATATATATATATATATATATATATCCATGATTTCTAGGCAAAATTTATGACTTTATGAAGCACCACTGTGATATTGGCGATTGTACTGAATGTGAATAACAGTGATAAGTCCTGGTGAAGGGATATCGCAAACCCAGACACCAGTACCAGTGTCTTTGGGTTGGGAACCCTCTAGGGCAGGGGTGTTCAATCTTATCCAGAAAGAGCCGGTGTGGGTGTTGGTTTTTGTTAGAGCCCAACACTAACACACCTGATTCTACCCACCAAGGTCCTCATTTAAACCCCTGATTAGTTAATTAGTGGAATAAGGAGCAGTAGCACTGCTCGCTAAGACAAAAACCTGCACCCACACCGGCCCTTTACGGATAAGATTGGACACCCCTGCTCTAGGGTGACACTTTACCATCATACTGGAGCAACAGCCTCCAGGCAGTCAGTACAGCACCACCTTGCTCCTCTGGCTGATCAGCCAAATACACTCTGATATCACTTTAGCTGCCCAGCATCTGGAACAATAGTGCAGTGACTTTTCTGGTAGCTGGGAGACTGATAAAAAAGAATAGACCCCTATGCTCATCTGAGCCCTCTAAAATGTACCCAGAATGCATTGCCAACAGTATAAAATATTTGACTGGTCTGAAAAGACAATGTGCCTTAGGAGGATGTTAGAAAAAAATCAGTGACATACACAGAAGTAAGGCAGCAAAAAAACCACAATCACTGGAAGCTGAGCCCTTCTGACGAGCCTTTCTCATTAGGAGCTGTAATTGTCAAGTTTTGTCCATTAATAGCACAAAACTTTTGAATGTTTCAGAGAATGGCGAGAAAAATTTCCTCTATTAATTATCTCTTGTCCTCATAATTAAGGCAATTTCATGGACAGCAGATCAGACCAGCACAAATTGATATTTCAGCGGCAATGATGGACATAAAGAGCGTAGCTATTAGCGCTGCATGAGTAACTTCCTCTGATGAAACTACTCTCTCACTCTTGCTGTAGTAGGGGAGCTACTGCGCGGGTAGCTTCCTGTGATTGCTTGGAGGGCCATCAGAAGGTCGCGCGTTCTCAGCCACTGTCAAAAAACCTTAATAACTTTACTAAGCCAAGGCAGAGGCTTCAGTTCCTTGGATAGTGAGTCGGATCTTCAAGAAAACACAGCAGAGGCTCACTACCACTCTGATAGACCTGCTAAATGCATTGGGCCTAATTATTTTGGCATTTTTGAGATTTTTTTTTTTATTATTTTGCCTCTTTCCAACAGATGCCTTATTGTAATCACAACCACTCAGGCCTTATCATGAACCTGATTTGTTTGACCCAAGCTCTGTTTGCTTAGCATTTTTCTGCGTATCTCCTGAGAAAAATAAAACAGGCTTTTCAATTTGCAGTGTTTTTGCTCAGTCCGAGTTAACCTGCATAAGAGACTGCACATAAAATCCAAACACGACATAAATGCAGCAATATGTTCACATTTGCATTTTAATTGTGATACTTAGCCATTTTTGGACACACCAGCTCCACTACAAATATGGCGAAAAAATAAGACCTGGCACATTTTGTTGTCTATGCAGCAGCAGGGCCAGACTACATAAACAAATACAAACAAGCTGATGCTCTCACTGGGTTCATACTGCATGGAGATGCTAACTATGCAGTCATTCTCCTTGGAAATAGATGCCATTTATGGAAAACAAAGGAAAGTTATAAGATTTCTACCTTAGTGGTCTGCTACAACCCTCATGTTCATTAATTGGATCCTGCCTTGTTCCTTGCTGTATGCGTGTTTTTGCGCTTCATCTCCTCTGATTGATTTATTGTCTCGTCTCCTCCATTGCTCCTAGGTGCCATCATTGGTAGGCTATGTTCTCCCCTTTTGTGAATGTCTCATCTTTATCGGTTCATTGTGGCGTTAGTGTGGCTGCCCAGTCATTTTGTGTCTTCTAGTACAGAGCTTTTTCCATGTGGTTTTGGTAAAATAATGATTTAAAAAAAAAAAAAAAAACTAATTACTCTTCAGAGTTTCATTAATTGCAACAAGCTTCCAAGCCTTCATATTGATCTCCAGGATTGGAACTATGTTCTTGTAAACATATTGTTCCTCCCTGTTACTCTAAGTCAATTAATTAAGAACACCTCCTAAGCCTTCATCGGTCTCCAGGATTGGGACTGCGTTTCTGCTAAACCCTTTGGTTCTACGGTCAAGCAGTCCTGTTTCTGTGAGGGGGATCCACCACCTGGCTTCTGCCCCGGGATGGCCACTGGCCTGGGCGCGGACACACACCTACCCTCTTTTGTCATTACCAATTTTGCTGGACTACCCCTCAACGATTCAGGGTTACAGCCTTTCCCTCTTCCATGACCACATTCCTGGTAACACATACTCCCTTGTAGATTGTCCTCTGAATCTGCATTTGGTTCCTTGTCTGGCTCATGACAGTGGTCATCTTCTTTCAGTAAACCCTGCTTCACTTTGGCTGTCTTTGCTATTTATGCTATCTATACCGTTTTCTGCGCGCTTGTCTTTATGCTCCGAAATTCCTTTAAAAAATGTAACAAAGAGCCAAATGTCAAAAACTTATGGATTTACATCCAAAATGGCAGAGATACAACTTGATGAAAACAAAAATCTTCATATATTCTTGCATCCAGTGAAAATAGAAAATATGTAATTCACCTTATGGGATGCATTTATTTTGTACAACACCATGCTCTAAGCCTCAAAATTTAATTGACACAAGAAAAGCAATAAGGAAAAAAATAATTCCCTTCAGAGTCAGCAGCTTCATGGGGTAATGTTGGTGTTCGAATAAATTAAAGAGCTGAAATAAAACAACTCTTTTCCGCCAGGCTTTCATGGAGGACGACCTTTAACAAAAAAACAAAAATTGCTCTTGTTGCAACCAACTCCAGAAAGACTGCAACTGGACATGTTTATGCAATGCTAAGGCTGCTACTACATTAGATATAATGACTATAACTGCAGCTACAATTCCAGAAGGACTGGGAGAGTCTGTAAAATGTAAATAAAAATAGCAAGCAGGAATTTGCAAATGCTTTTCAACGTGTGCTCTACTAAAAAAAGCACTATGACAAAAAAGTCACGTTTAAACTCATCAGATTTATTGATTTATTCATTTATTTACTATTTTTTGAAAATAATAGACATTTCAAAATGTGATGTCCGCAACATGTTCCAAGTTTGGACAGATGCATGTTCACCACTCTGTAATATCACCTCTGTTGTTAATAACAGTATTTGTTTTGGAACTGAGGACAGTAATTGTTGGAGTTTATAGAACGTTCCCAATCTTGCCTGATATGGGGCTTCAGTTGGTTAGTAGTTCTGGGTCTTACATTTTTCTCTTCTTAATCCATGACATTTTTAATGGGAGACAGGTCGAGGCTGCAGGCGGTGCCCACACACTGTGACTACAAAGCCACATGCAGGGTGTGGGTTGGCGTTATCTTGTTGGGACAAGACAGGGCGTTTCAAAAAAAGACAACATTTGGAATGCATACATGTTATTTCAAAATGTAGGCATACCCTTCTGAGTCAATTTACACATATGTACAAATAGACCATGCTGAGCACACTAATGCTGGCCAAGATCATGACACTGACTTAAGAATGTCGTTGATTACAGTTGGACAGTTTATCTCCTTTTTGGCCCCAAGACTAAGACATCCATCGTTTTCAAAAACAATTTGAAATGACCCCTATGACCACAGCACTCCATTCCAGAGTTAGTCCATTTCAGATGAGCACAAGCCCAGAGAAGTCAGCAGCGCTTCAGGATGGTGTTCATGTTTGACTTCCTCTTTGTGTTGAACAGTCTTAAGTTGCATTTGACTATTCCACAACAAATTGTGTTCACTGACACAGGACTTCCAAAGTATTACAAGCACATGTGGTTATCTTCCATCACAGAAGCATCATTGTTTGTATGCTGTCATCAAGATAACTCAAATCTTGGGGAAAAAAATTCACTCTGACTCATAAATAATGATTTTTAACACAAGATCAACTCTGAATTTTTGTACAAAAATTCTGTTATCGTTTTAGGGCTCCACTTGGTCCGAGTTGACTTTGCACAACAGGAATAATGGCATCCTTTGTCATTACAGGTAACACAGTCACTTTTTTTTAAAGTGCTTCTTGCCTTCTGAGACATCATTTGGTGTCCTGCCAAAATTTCTTTTCCAAATGACTTTGGCAATACCTGGTATCATTTGCCTAATGACTCAGCTGAAACTGCTGGTCCATGTGTTCTCGATGCAGGAAACAACAAAGCATGCAAAATTGCGAGTATCCAAGTTGTTTTTCCGAGTTGAAAACTTAATGCAAATTGCAGTCAGATGTTGGAAGTTCCTTGTCGAGATTTTTCAACCTCCAAGTTGTCTTAAAGGCCGCATTAATGCCGTGCCATCTTGTGAGCGCGAAGGTCACACACATCCAATATTGCCAATGAGCCTAATATTTTACGCAAGGTGATTGCTCTGCTTTCTTAAAATCTTTTTTTACTTCTTTTTTTAAAAATCTTTTTATGTTATTGACTGCTGATGGCGAGATCCCTAAATTCGCATATTGAGAATTATTATCTTAAACTGTTTGACTATTTGCTTACGCAACTTTGAGAAAAGTGACAAACCAAAATCTTTATAGCAAACAACTGTGCCTTTTGTGACTGCACATTTTACACATTGATCCATCCATAATCTATGATGCTTCATCCTCATTCAGGTCGGGAGGAAGCTGATGCCTATCCCAGTTGACTATGGGCAAAAGGCCGTTTTTATTTGCATTTTACTTGCGGTCCCAATTCTTGTGGAAGTGAGGTTATACTACTACTGCAACCAGTGGTAGTCTTAGTAGTCATAGTAGTCAAAATAGTACTTTACTTATTCTCTGCCTGTTTGTGGAGGTTTCTCAGGGTATTCTAGTTGCGTCCCACAGTCCAGCAGCACACATTCCAGGTTAACTGGAGACTGAACGGCCCATATGTGTGGGTGAAGTGTGTTTGTGCCCTGCGGTGGATTAGTGAGCTGTCCCTGCTTCTCGCCAATTGAATAGGCTTCAGCCCAGGTGACCCTGAACAAGAGTAAGCAGCTTAGGTAATGGATGGATCAATTATCCTTATTATTCTCTCCTTGTCCAAAACCAGAGAGTAGCATCCAGCACTGCATTATGTGGCTCTTGAACAAATTTTACAATTACATTTTACAAGACCCTATCCCCCTCATTGAAAACCTGTTAAAAACTAGTGAGCACCATGATTAATTGGGCACCAACACATTGTTTTATTTGAGTTCTGTACTCCAGCACTTTGAATTTGAGAGGATACAATGACAATGGGTTTGAATTGGAGGCAGTTAGCTTTGAGCTGAGGGTGTTTTCACTCTTATCAGATGGATCCTGAAGAAATGACACTGACCCCCCCCCCCCCCATTTTTAAGGCATCAAAAAATATTGGACAGTAAAACATAATATACAATAAAGAAAAAAAATTTCATATTTGCTCACATAGCCTATACATATGTATGGAAGGTTCTCAGGCAAGGCATAGATATCAAGAAGACTGTGAAAATGTCTATAAAGTTTTTTAGAGAGGAGTGACAATGTATTATGCAGTCATTTCGGGCCACAACAAGGTCAAATACAAGATTTATGTTGAAGCTGTCAGAATCAGCTTACACATTAAAAAAAAAATTCAGAAATCTGTTCTATAGTATTGCGTGTTCTATTCTATTGCATGAAGCAAGGTAGACATCAATACCTTCTGTTAAAGTGCTCGACAATTGCTGACAAAAACATTTGATGATAGAAGTGTTGTACTGAAGATATGGTCAAACATTTCATTTTTGAATTATTTGTAAGTTTATGTATGGTAAATATTGGGTGCTTGAAATCAAGATTTGTGTCCTATTCATGGGACAAACATAAATTGAAAGGACTTGAAGAAAATGCAGGTGAAGTAAGGGCCGTGAGGGGCAACAGTGCAATTGTGACTCGCCTGGGGCGTGTAGAGTTGCATCAAGACTTTTAGTTAACCAAGGACATGAATTTTAAAATAAGGGTAGAGCAGAAGTTAATTTCTGAATATCGGAAAGATCTAAATCCTAGCAGTCAGTCATCTTAATCCACCAGCCAGGTGCTTTACATTACTATGGGAATGTTCATTGGAATAATACCTCATATTTATGCTGTGTTTTATATTATTGCCCTCTTCCTCACTCAGAGTGCCTACAGATAAATCAGGCCAAAATGTTTTTGCATGAGCTGAGCTGTTAATTAAATGTCAGTGCAGTCACCTCTGTGAAATAGGGACTTGATTTGAAAATAAATGTTCCCTTAGGGCGTGTTCACACTCAACTTTTCTTTTTTTTTTTTTTTTTTTTTTTTTTAGAAAAAAGCGCTGCCTTCCGTGACTTTTTGACTTTTGAGGGCATCTGCCCGAGTATGCCTATTCTGCACCCATAAGAACTGGTTGGGTAGCTAGCTGGTGTGGGAGAAAACTATCCTCAGTCTGGGCCAGTAGAGTAAGTGTTCCTCTCACACTAGTCGATCTATTCTCAAGGAATGCACACAATTTCCAGAGTCTGATGCAGTTGGGTTTATTGTAAGTTACTCAAAGTGAAGTACAATAACCCAGGCTGGTCTGCGCAAACCAAGTAGCGCTTATCCCCAACAATTGCCTGACACCAATGATCACCCACTGACAGGTTTCCCCCTATATTTCCTTCTTTAGGGTACCTTCACACCAAGCTTGTTTTCAGAACGTCCCAGCCCATCCTAAAAATTTGATGAAACAGGCTGGGGACGAGTGAAATCGGGCAACTTTGGCCAGAAAATGCTTCGTATATAACATTACTTCGTTCTGATACAGTTCAAGACAAGTCCATCTTGTTTTCATCCCGATCATAGCTAGTTCGTACAATGTTTAAAACGGGGGAAAGTAGCTGTTCATCTCGTTTCTAATCTGTTCATGGCAAGTTCAACCCCGTTCTCAACACGTTCAACCCCGTTCCAACTTGTTATTACGCAGTTCCTAACCCAACCATTGCGATCAAACTAGTTCATACTCAGTCCAGCCTGTTCTCACTAAGTTCTCATCATGTCTCTAGTTCGTTGAAAAGGACATTTCCATTGAGTCCGCGCCGAATGGCTATAAATACCGCTGTGTTTTTGCCAGTTTTCTTTCTAGTACACTGCTTCCAGCTGTACACATCGTCAGAATTGTTTCATAAATTTGTGCGAGTAGATTGATATCTAGTTTTTTGGATGACATTTCATAGTCATTCTTGATTACTTAACATGACAATTTTTCTGGATATCAACCTCTCAATATTTATTTTGTGTAATGTTTCTAACTCTATTCTGAGTAACTTTTTTAAGTTTATAGTCTGCTTGTATGTATCTTTCAATGGGACTAAGTTACTATATATAGAGGTTATACTATTTATTACGTGCATATTGCTTGAGAACAAACTAAGAATAGAGTTAGCTATTAATAGAGAAATCTTGCTACCACGTGAGGGCGGCCTTGATCGGCACTATTTGTATTGTAAACTTCGATGACCTAACTGGAAACGGAGTGGACATAGTAATAACTGGGCAAGAATGACATTAACGTATTAAAAACGAGTTGATCTCACTAAAAATGACATAAGAACTACTAGAATGGTGTAGAAACGTATTTCAAACCCAATCAAAACTTTTAATGTTTGTACAAAGCTATTCGGGCGGAATAAGGACGGAGTAAGGACCTAACGTAGTCAAACTAAGTCTGTCTGGGAATGGGAAAGACGAGGTAGGACCGTAGGAAGTTGGTGTTCAAACATACTTCAAATTTTCCCCCAACCTTGCCATGTTTTGTTCGTTCTCGATACGCTTCTACTACAATCGAATTACGGCAACTCCGTTCGCAGTACGGCAATCTCGTTTGCAGTAAGACCTCACTCAGTCTTATTTTAGGACGGGATGGCCGGGACAAATTTTTGGACATGCTCAACGATGTGGAGCACCCTTCCCGTCCATGCCCGTCAATGAGGTTCTTACTCAGATCGTAATAAGTGTCTAAAACGTCCATTCAGTTCCCACTCAGTTTTAGCCCGTTCTGTCAAATTTTTGAGAACGTACTGAGAACTACCTTGGTGTGATGGGGGTATAAAGCCCCATGCAGGGCTGGACAAAAACCTGACACCTTCTACCTAATCAGACACCATTAGTTCCTGATTGGTACATTCTGTCAATTGCCATTAGTTACAAGTTTCCTGGAACAGCCTTTTTTAGAAAGTGTGAAGCCATTTTAGGCCTCTGGGGTTCCTTGTGTACTGCACCTGTACTAAATGAACCTTGTGGAACACCAAAATAGGACCAAGAGTCCTGTAGCTTACCGGCAAGCAGTCTTACAGCGATGATACAAGTTATGAAAATTTCATGTGAAGTTTGACATTTGAATCAATGAAAATCAATGTCAAGGTCACTAAATAAAAGTTCACATACATTTATAAGACCTTCTGTAATACAATCCTAAGCTCTGAAGCAGTTTTGGTGATAAAAGTCATTATAATATGTCAATATGTATTCAATATGTCAATTATGAAGTTTAAAGGTCATAGAATGTCAAGTTGCGGTCAGCAAAAGGATTTCATACATGACTTTCTAAATGTCTCTATACAAACCTTGGCTCAATCTGTGACCATTTTGGTGATACAAGTCATTGTAATTTCACTGTCGAGTCTGACCGTCAAAGGTCACTGACAGTCAAGTTGAATGTCACCATATGTGACTTCCTAGATGTCAGTAACACAAACCTAGGCTCCATCTGTGACCATTTTAGTGATACAAGTCATTGAATTTTCACTAGGTCACATTTGACCTTTGAAAGTCAATACGAAGGTCACCAAATGAAAGTTCATATATGACTTCCTATATGTCTGTAATAGAAACTTAGACTCCATCTGTGACCGTTTTGGCAATACAAGTTATTGTAATTGTATTATGTCAAGTTTGACCTTCAAATGTCATCAACAGTCAAGCTGAATGTCACCAAATGAAAGTTCATATGTGACTTCCTATAGGCTCCATCTGTGACCTTTTCAGTGACAATACAAACCTTTGACACTGAAAGTTCAATCTTCCTATACGTCTCCAACAATTTTGCTTTTGATATAAGTCATTGAAATTCCACTGTATAGTTTGGCCGTTGAAGGTCACTGAAGGTCAAGTTCAAGGCCACCCAATGAAACTTCATATATGACTTCCTATATGGCCACAATACAATCCTAAGCTCTATCTGTAATAGTTTTGGTGATAGAAGTAATTGAAATATCACTATGTGAAGTTTGACCTTTTAAGGTCACCGAAGGTCAAGTTCAAGGCTACCAAATGAAAGTTCATGTATGACTTCCTATACGTCTCCTATACAAACCGAAACTATCTGTAACCATTTTGCTGATATAAGTCATTAAAATTTCACTGTGAAGTTTGGGCATTCATGGTCACTGAAGGTCAAGTTCAATATCAGCAAATGAAACTTCATACTTGAATTCTTATATGCCCGCAATTCAAACCTAAGCTCTATCTGTAATAGTTTTGGTGATAGAAGTCATTGAAATATCACTGTTAAGTTTGACTTTCGAAGGTCGCGGAAGGTCAAGTTCAAGGCCACCAAATGAAAGTTCATACATGACTTCCTATAAGTGTTCAATGCACATATGTCCTAATCTTCAATATTTTCAAGCCTAGAAACCTTTGAAAATTGTAACATTTTGCTTGACCACAAGTTTGACCTTTCAAGGTCATCTGAGGTCAACTTTAACACAGCCAAATATAGGTCATGTATTACTTCCTATATGTCAGTAATACAAACTTAATCTCTATCTGCAACCACTTAGCTTCCACAGGCGATTTGGCCCACTCTCTATAAGACCCATTGTTAAAGTACAGCGCCCCCACTTGACCCACTTCCGTCGACTCAATCAAAATGGCACTCGCACTGTACATAAAGTGTATCAAGGTGAGTTGATTGCCAGATTTAGAAAAGTTATCAGACAGTTTTTGAGAAATGATTTTTCGAAATTTCAAGTCATATCTTTTAACATTGTTAGTATATTCCCTGACCTCGAGTTTTACCTTTCAAAGTCATCTGTGGTCAAATTTAATATTGCCAAAATATAGGTCATATATGACTTCCTATATGTCGATAATACAAACTTAATCTCTATCTGCAACCATTTAGCCTCCACAGGCCATCTTGCATATTCATGAAAGTATAGCGCCCCCAATAGACCAACTTCCGTCGATTCAATCAAAATGGCTCTCACACTGTACATTGACGGTACCAAGGTAAGTTGATTGCCTGATTTAGAAAAAAATTTTATCACGCAGTTTTTGAGAAATGATTTTTTAAAATTTCTCAGTCCTATCTTTAACATTGGAGCCAAAATTTCAAGGGCCCATAAAACGGACAAAAATGATTCAATCAAAAATCCGAGAAAAATGTCTGGAGATATGGTCTAGTAGTATATTATTGCAAATTTAAACGAAAATTCAACAGGCCAAAATAAAAGATAAAAAATGTTCCGGACGACGGACAAGAATCGCCAGATGACGGACGACGGACGCCACACCACGGCAATAGCTTATCGGCCCATAAAGCTGGTAAGCTAAAAAAGAGAAGGGACGATCTGGAACTCATACTTACAACGACACATCCTCAGTCCTATCACAAAGGTAACCAGAGCTGAATAGACAAATGTTGGTGTGGAATGCACTGCTCAGGTATCCAGGACTCCAGCAAAATCAATAGAGAAAGGGGCTGTGCATCAACTACCATCAGCAGGTCATGCAGCAATCCCACTATATATTATTCTACCAGTTTATTGAGTGGGATTGCATATGTTATTCTACTAGTTTATTTATTATTCCTCCTCCTCCTCCTCTTCCGCCGTTTTACGGACCTTAACTACTTCCACATACTTCAACACATTCAAACCGTTCAAACTTCAAATTATTCAGCCCAATTCAGACATTATCAGATGTATTCAGAATTTTCCAAAAATTCATAATTTCTGAGGTATTCCACATTTTCTGAAAAATTTTTCCCATTAGAAATGAATGCAGAACTCTAACAATACTCTAGCCTGCTCTGATCAGAGCCAAGCAACAACCCAGACCATCATAGGAACTGCCTAGCAAAGCCTTAGCAACCATCAGGAATGCCTTGCCAACTGCCAAGCAACACCTTAGCAACGACCCAGAACTCCATAGCAACTGCCTAGCAATGCCCTAGCAACCACCCAGAACATGTTTGCAACCACTTAAACCACCTGGAACACCATAGCAACCACCTAGTAATGCCTTAGCAACCACCCAGAACACCATAGCAATTGCCTAGCAACGCCCTAGCAACCACCCAAAAATGCTTAGCAACCACCTAGCAACGCCTTAGCAACCACCCTGTACACCATAGCAACCACCTTAGCAACCACCCTGAACACCATAGCAACCGCCTAGTAACCACCCAATACACCTTAGCAACCACCTAGCAACGCCCTGGCAACCACACAGAACACCATAGTAACCGCCTAGCAACGCCCTAGCAACCACCCAGAACACCTTAGCAACTGCATAGCAATGCCTTAGGAACCACCCTGAAAACCATAGCAACCTTTTTGCAACCACCTTATACACCTTAGCAACCAACTAGCAACGCCTTAGCAACCACCCAGAACACCATAGCAACCACCTAGCAACGCCCTAGCAACCACCCTGAACAGCTTAGCAACTGCCTAGCAACACCTTAGCAACCACCCTGAACACCATAGCAACCGCCTAGCAATGCCTTAGCAACCACCCAGAACACCTTAGCAACTGCCTAAACCACCTGGAACACCATTGCAACCACTTAGCAACGCCCTAGCAACCACCCTGAACAGCTTCGCAACTGCCTAGCAACACCTTAGCAACCACCCTGAACACCATAGCAACCGCCTAGCAATGCCTTAGCAACCACCCAGAACACTTTAGAAACTGCCTAAACCACCTGGAACACCATTGCAACCACCTAGCAACGCCCTAGCAACCACCTTGAACAGCTTAGCAACTGCCTAGCAACACCTAAGCAAACAACCTGAACACCATAGCAACCACCTAGCAATGCCTTAGCAACCACACAGAACACCATAGCAACTGCCTAGCAATGCCCTAGCAACCACCCAAAACACCTTAGCAACTGCCTAGCAACGCCTTAGCAACCACTCTGAACACCATAGCAACCACCAAGCAACCACCCGGTACACCTTATCAACCACCTAGCAATGCCCTCACAACCACCCAGAACACCTTAGAAACTGCCTAGCAACGCCTTAGCAACCACCCTGAACACCATAGCAACCACCTAGCAACCACCCGATACACCTTAGCAACCACCTGGTACACCTTAGTAATCACCTAGCAATGCCCTAGCAACCACCCAGAACACCTTAGCAACTGCCTAGTAACCTAGTTCAGTGGAATTGGAGTCAGGAAATTGGAGATTGGAGGACAACTTGGGCCTGATCGTGTTCACACACACACAATAAACAGCTACATTAGTTTGGCTTCAGCTTTCACAGACAGCAGCCATAGCAGTTTGGCTTCAGCTTTCAATTTTCTCCACTTTTGAAAATTTCTGGGCATTTCTAACATTTCCAGTTTCACTCATATTAAATGTTTTTTCCAAGTTTGACAACTATTCACACTTATTTCAAGAGTCTTTCTACTCTTTCATATTTTCAGCAATTCATGGTAACATTACAATCATTCACATTTTAAAAAATTTGACTTTTATTCAAACAATTTCTGTCTTAATTCTGCAATTGCAGTTCAGCATCAGCAGCTTCAGCAGACAGCAATCCCACTCGCAGTTTCTTCAGAAACTGCCTTTTCTAGTTCATAATGATGTTCTGAGCTGAATGAAAACCTGACTGAAATTTATCAAGCAGGAATTGAGTTGTATAAGGGGCTCCTAAAACAGATAACTAACACATTCCCTACACATTTGACAGAAACAGGAGTTTTCTTACATATGGAGTCTTTAGCTGGTTGAAATATCCAGGTCTAGAATGACTTGCTTGGAGAGTGGTGCATGATAGTTACCTTGAGGGCAGATGGTACACAACAGGTTTAAAAGGAAGCGGTTGATAGTTTGGGTTCTCATGGGGCTCTATTTACCGCAAAGCTGTTAGAATTGGGTTCAGGTTAGAAGTTCAAGCTTTCATCTTCCTGATGATATTCTCAATTTTGGCTCCTCTTGTCAGTAATAAAATGGAGGAGAGATGGCAAGTTCTCAGCCAGGGGCTAGATCATGGAGTGAGGCAGACAAGAAGAGTTGGACAACATAAAGGGGATGTAGCTGACCTATGCTCTGAAAAGGTTAAAGAAGCTGTGACAGTGCTTCTCTGTAACCTCCGACGCTGAAGATAATTGTGGCTTCAGGAGAGTGTTTATGGTGGGAAAGAAAGCTACATAGAGTTTCAGGCATTGCTATTAATTAGGTCGGAGAAGAACATTACCTGAACATTTTTTGAGGGAATTTGAGTTAGCCATTTGATGTTCATAGACGGCTAGTTTATGAACAGTAATCACAGAGTGTCTGAGGTGTCTTGCCGGACACACTCAGCTGCTTTAATTTTTCGCTGTTCATATGTGTACTAGGTGAAAGAGCTTGAAAAATTGATCTTAAATTTCTTGGCAGGACCAATGAGATCAAAGACACTGCTCCGTAATGTATGCTGGAGCTTTGCTAACTCATCTACAGTTGTGAAGATTGGGCAGTTGATTTGAGGAAGGTTTTCAGTCATGATGGCAAGGCCAGCTGCAGAAAAAAAACATCCGACACTTAGGCTTTCCTGAAGGATATGGAAGGTTTTGGGATTTTCTCGGTCATCAAGACAACCTTCTGGGCAGACTTATCAGACCTGCAGAGTTGGTCATTGCCAGGTCCAGAGCGCGCTCCTTGGGGGAATGGGGAACAACAAACATGCGTCTTCAGGCTCAGACACTTAGACTTAGAAACTTGGTGTTTTTCAAAATGAATATTCAAAACACTAGTAATGACACTGGATGTTGACATTGAGCAGAGTGAAGAGAGGAAGTCATGTACATCGGGGAGGGAAGATGAGTTATGCTTAGGGGGGTAGATAAAATGTCAACTCTCATGACATATGGGGTTTACATTTTTGTAGTGGTTATTCAACCTGCAAAGGCCACCTGGTTGTTCGGTGGGCAGACATTTTGCACGTCATGTCTATGCATGTACTTATGACCAGGATGGCATACTGCCTGGTTTCAGAATGATGAGAAAATTAGAAATATACATGTTTGGTTTGTTTCTTCAGATGAAATGTCACACCTTAATTTGTGACTACTTGTTTCCGTGAGCCTTCCTATTAACCTCTTTTTTCCTGGCATATTATGGTGTTCTGTGGCCCTTGAACACCTCCTTTAGCAACACGGACCCCGGGGCCTTCCGGCACCACATAACCAGGAACTGGTATTGGCAACAAGCCAAAAGAATATACCTACCAAAGTCCCAGTGAGAGAGATTCAACCTGATGTTTAGATTTATTTATTCAGAAACATTAAAGACTGTAAAAGTGTCAATCCAAAAGCATTAAAAATGTTTAATGTTCACTGCATCCCATAAATTTTGTGACTGTTGTGGGGAAATATGGTGCTGACCCCCTGAAGACAGCATCCATAAAAAACCCATAAAAGCCATAAAACCATAAAATGCCGTAAAAAGCTGAATTAATGACATGTGAGGATACAAAGTTTGTTCTGAGGCAGTGCAGTCTGATATCCGTTAAAGTATTGATGAGTACATGAATGGGTCCCTTTGTCTGGTATCAAACACGGCACAGTTCTATTGTATGGATGGGACCCACAGTCTGGTAGCAGTTATGGTGCTCTTCTCGAATATGGATTTGCCCCAAAGTGTGGAATCCGCTCAGGCACTGTTCAAGTGCTGTTCTAGTTTTTGAGACAGTATGTCAAAAAAAAAATCATCACCTAAGGGACTGGATCAGTCCTGGCATTTCATACTGTTGGCATCTTTTTAATATCAAAACTTTTTTTTTTTTTTTTTTTTTTTTTTAGCAGGAAACCTCTGTGGAAGAGAATGAAGGTTAAGTGTCTGAAGCGGTTGCATTTCAGATGAGCTGCAGCATTTTGGTTTATCTGCCGGGTCTGATGGCGGATGCCGAAACGTCGGCCAATGGCCAGCCACAGTTGTCCAGGCGAGATTAAACCTGCGTTTCGGCAAGAAACTGTCTAGAATGCGAGGAGAGAAAGGGTTGGAATCTTGGATGTTGTACAGGAAGAACTGCACGCTTGGCTCAAAGCTGCAATGAGACGGACTATCAGTTGCTCATCACCACTTCAAGGTTCCTCACAACAGTCAATGCGGACACCATGGTGTCTGCTACAAAGACTGTGAACCCCTGGATGGCGGAGAAGGGAGCAGAGATAAAATATCACCTCTTCTTACCTGTGTTCAGCTTGGTATGGTGGTTATCCATCAAGTAGAAAGGTAACATAACAAAAAGGGGGCAAGGAACATGATGGTATTAGTGGATGTGAAGAAGCTACAAATTTCTTTGACTTTCTCATGAAAGAAAGCAAAGGGGCACTGAGGTGGGGGAGAAACAGTGCTGAGGGAAGAGAAATTAAGAACACTTAAAGAGGCTAAGAGGTTAAGACCAGAATTTTAGTATGATAAGGATTGATTTTTTGCAGAGGTGACAGGAGGAATGCTACCAGGAGATACTGGACCTCCACTTCCTTTCAGCTACATGCAAGCTGGCTCTGTTGGTATTGTAATAAGCACAAAAGAGTTGAATAGCCTTGCAGGGCGATGAAATATAATAAAATCTAATCGGCACTGCTGGGTGTGAGTCATACTCTAAACTAAATGACGGAGTTAAAAACTGTAAAGTTCGTGAAAGCAAAAGGTGCTTAAGAGCTTGGACCATTATGGAAGGCTTATGTTCCCTCAGCAGGACAGAAGTTTGAGTGTCCTTGAAAGTAATTGAGGTAGAAAGTTATTATTACAAACATTAAATGTAGCCCTAAAATGAGGACTGAAAAAGTGCCCTGTGGTGTGAATTATACTGGCAGCCTTACATAATGTGGTCATTTAAAAATGTTGAAAGGCAGTAAGTGCTACTGCTAAGACTCTCAGTACTCCAGACCCAATCTATCAACAGTTCTGAAGTGAAGCTTCATGTCGTATGTCAATCTACAGCTTTAGCAGTAGTAATTGATCAATCCAATGTAGTAAAAATGCATATTTCTGTCATGGTTTTGGAGGTTGGCGTTGGTTTGGTAGCTTTCTTTGTTACACTCGTCCGGGACGATATCGTTTTGCCCATATCGGATTCTTGGGCCAGCTGGCATTAATTGTGGGCGGCGCCCGGACTCTATTTAAGCCCAAGTTTCGCCTCGCCACCTTTGCCAGAGTATCAGTGTTACCATTGCACTGTATCCCGCAAGATCTCTAGCTAGAGAAGTGTTGAGAAATTAGTTGCAAAAAAGAAAAAAAGGAAAGTGTTAGTTAGTAAAGGGAATCTTTCTCTTCCCTTTCCTCTGTCTGTGCACCATCTGGTGCTTAATTGTTTGATCTCGGCTTCCGAGATTTTTTCCTTATTTTGTTCTGTCTAGCTCTCTTTGCTTCCTGTTTATTTTTTGGACGAGATTTATATCCTTTGGAAGCGTGAGCCCCTCTCTCTTCTTTTATCTGTGTTTATCATTTTGCTGTGCTTCCTTTCGTTCCGGCCACTGCATCTAGCGTCTCGAAATATCAGCCATCACAATTTCAGACACCACAACTATTTTTGTAGGACTGGGACACATTGGATTTCAAATAAAACAATGACAAGAAGGTATAAAGGTGCAAACAGGGTTCCTTTGAGATCATTTCCAGTACATTCATATCTGATTATCCCTGTAGGAAGAATAAGGCTTCTAGGCATAGTTCACCCCCATTTCTAAATTACCAAATAATCTATGGTATATTATGAAGGATTTTTAGCTTTAATGTGGTCCTGTGTTTATAGTCAAAAAAATCTCCTTATAATCCAGCCGAATTACATGTGCTTTTATATTTAAATACATATCTTCATTTGTCAATCTATACTCACCGATCAATCACAATATTACTAACACCTGCCATATATTGTGACGGTCCTCCTTGTGTCGCCAAAACAGCTCCATCAAACTGACGTCCACTTGAATTCCAGGACCCAGCGTTTCCAAGCTGAACATTTTCTAGAACATCACAATCCCTCCACCAGTTTGTTTTCTTCCCACTGTGCGTCCTGGTGCTATCTGTTTCTTAGGCAAATGATGCACTCATACCTGGCTCATCCACATAATGTAAAAGAAAATGGGACTCACCAGGCAGCCTTCTTCACTGACTCCATGGTACAGTTCCGACGCAAATGTGCCCATTGTACATACGCACTCTCGGCGATGGACTGGGGTTAGAATGGGCACTCCAACTGGTCTGCAGCTACAAAGCCCTATGCGCAGCAGGGTGTGATGCACTGAGTGTTGTGATGAATTTATCTCATAGGTTTCATTAAAATTCATGGTGAAAATAGCCCCTCTGTCAGTTTTGACAAAAAGGGATAGCTTTTTATTGATGAGCCGTGAGTGCCCAACAACCTGTCACCAGTTTATATTTTCTCCTTCCTTGGACCAATGTCCATAGGTACTCACCAGTGCTGACTGCAGGCACCCCAGATGCCTTGCCAGGTTGGAGATGCTGTGACCTACTCGTCTGGCCACAACAATTCGGCCCTTGTCAAAGTCACACAAGTCCCATTTCTGCCGCACCCAATACTTCAGTTGTTACAACATAATCTGTGTTATTTGTTTAATCTATGAGTAGTTTAATTCTTTTGCTTATCAGTGTATATGGTATCTCTAAATTCTATTTGTGACTCTGGCATTTGATTTTTTTTATTTTTATTTTTTTGTGGTTTCGTTTTACAGAACTTTTGCTTCCTGAACTAGTCAGGCAGCTACAATCTGCAATAACCTGACCACAGTGTCTGCAGTTACATCCACCTCGCTGCACACTGAAAAGATTGCCACGACAGGAAACACCCCAAACATTTAAGAAGAATAAATAGAGGTTAAAAGTCTATGCATAGTTTGGTGGATTTAGTGCCTTCCCATGGGGCTCTGGCAGTTATAATAGCCAAATCCAAAGCACATCAAGTGCTTTCCATCAAGTGCTCTCTTTTTCTTTGAAGATACACCAGAAGTTCCCAATTTAGAGAAAGAAGGCTGCCTAGAGACTGCTAAAAAAATCATCTGACGTGGTAATGCAGAGCAATATAATTTGAAAGCTGCCTTTTGAATTTTAGAGTTTTCCTCTTTCCTTATTCATGACACAACATTTTGCGCTCTCGTCTGACCTCGGCACATTGCCCGCTCGCTATCTGGATGTACATCAAATTTTAATTTGGGGTAGGCATGTTGCTACTGATGAAATCCGTCCATCACGGCACTTACAGCAAATAAGAAGAAATTGACCCTGATAATGCAACAAAAAATGCCAAGCAGGCATCAAATATTTTGAATATGAAAAATACTACAGACTGACTCTTCCAGAGAGCAAAACTGGCGAAGGTAAGCACAGAGAGTAGCAGTAGAATATAGGTACAGTATGACTGATCCTTTACCGCCTCAACAGGCCATTTGACACAGGAGAGAATCCTCCGCAGGGTCAACGTGACACAGGAGAGAATCCTTTGAAGGGCCGCTGACCTCTTTTCATCACTAATGGTCCTCTGAGCCCAGCCACTCGCGTCACCTCCCAGTCATTTTCAGAATGAGGCAGAGGAGGGGGGGGCTGATAGCAGAGCACGTCTCCTGCCTTCTGGTAGTGCAGGGACAATTTCCTAAGCGATAATAATCAGGTTCTCCAGGACTAATGTAGCGTGAAAGACATCCATACAATCACATTAGGCGAAGTGTCTGCAGCGTCAGCCAGCTGAAATCCAGACTATAGTGCAGAATTAAAAGAAATATCTTTCCCTGCTCTTATTTTCCAGCATGTCTGTCGAGACTTCGACCACAAATTGAGACCAGGGGTGAGCAACTGTGCCGGGTAGATTGTACTTCAATTAAGAAGCAATAATTAAAATGTAATCCTTCAGCTGAAAAAAGTTCTGCAGGTATTTGCTTGGTAATTCTATTAGTTCAATGATTTCATTTCATTTCTGGAATTAACTGCACACTGCAGTGGGATAAGCCACCAATTTGGTGGGCAAATCTGGCCCGATTGACTGTGCAGTCTTTTTTTCCCTCAAATTAGTCAGCCTCAATTAGCAAATTCATTCAGTTTACTCAAAGATTAGATTAAATACTGGAAAAATAACAGTCATCATTTGTCAGTCATCTGAGTAAAGAATAAATGTGTGGTGATTCAAAAGCAGGTCTGGTGTAATAATTAACCTCTGAGTTAAAGATCACAAATATGTTTTTGGAATGTTGTGAACTGAACATTTCAAATCCTTATGTAACGATGGTAACTGGATTTGAAAGCATCGAAATTCAGAAAACTGAATTCAGAAAGCTCATAGAATCTTCACTTTAAAGTTTAAAGAGTAGCAGTCGCCACAAAATTCAGAATTAGATGCAGTCCTTATCACCCGCGCACTTCCAAAATTTCTCCTGAAGGGAGTGTTTACCTCATGATTCACTTTTGTTAAAATAAATAAATAAATAAATAAATAAATAAATATTTTATTATAATTTGGGTTCATTACAGGGACAGAATCAGTAAATCCCTTTTTTTTCATCATAATACTGGGTAAACAAACACAGAAAGAACAGAGGAAACACAGCCTGTCCTGGCTACATTCATGAACAGACTTTTCTGCCTTGAGCATTATTAATGTTCTAGTCCCCTTATGAACGTCCTGTTCTGCACATGCTCTGTATATAGAGCACTGCAGCTACGTCAGGGGCTGTGATGATGCAGGGGGAGAAGAAAAATCATTGCAGGAAAATTCAGTTTTTCAAACCTTCTGCAACCACAAGCTTATTTACTTTCTGTAAATAGAGGTTTTCTTTAGGATCAGCCAATACCTGGAACACACACTTCCTGCTTCTAGGATTAGCTAGGCTAGTATTACAGGTTTGAAGCTGGGTTAAGCAAAATCTCACCTGATGAATGTATTCCAGGTAAACACAGGTTAATGAAGTCTGGCATCTCTGGCAGCTGTATAGAATTTTTGAACTCCTTTTTGTTATAAGTCCTGTAAACAGAAATCTGAGTATTATTTGCTGATCTGCCTTAATGCTTTTTTGTGAAGAGAACCACGGTATCACAACTATCATAAAGCAACAGCTCTGCTAAAGCGCTGGAACTGGAGAATGATGGATTGCTTCCCTCCCAGATGGTGCAGCAAGCAACACACTCACTTGTGGCAGAACAGATATGCAATGGATTTTTAGTAGGCCTAACATCAACCCGCAATATTTACAAAGCTTCTCAAGCTTAAATACTCACGATTAGCCTTTTTCAGCTGAAAAATCAGGAACTGGAGAGTGCCATCAAGTGTAATGCCAATTCCTTCAATGATCTGCAGGAACAAGCGCAATGCCTCACTGATACTCTTTAAAGGTGGCAAGAAGCTTAATGATGCTATGAAACTGCGTAGCACTGTAATTCAGGAGCCTAAAGAGGCCTCTGGCAATGACTGAGCGAATATTACCGCTGGAAATCGAACGGCTCCAAACCACATAGGTAAACATCCAATGAACTCTTTCAGTGACCTCTGGTTCATACGCGTAAAGTTGTTGAACACTTGTGTTCGCGCTGGGTGCCATATTTGTAAAGTCTCGAACTGGCTGCATCCTTTTTTATCATTATTTTCTTCATTACTTAAGCCTATGGGGCAAACCATAATGATTTTCACTTGAGAACCTACTGAAATGTCGCGAGCAAAAATCGTGTATATATGAAAAAAAGCATTAAAACGACACATAAGCAAATAATTTGCGGACTTTCGTCTGCAGAACTTTTGACTGGCAGGAAAGTGGAGTTGAAAAACTGATGATTTACAAACAAAAGAAATGCCCGGTATATATAAGTAATAATTATGACCGTTCATTGTCCTGACACATGGTTAAGCAACGAATATGCTTTCTGCTGATGCGATGTTTGCCCATATAAACTTACCAACAGGAAATAAATAAATAAAAGTGTATTCATTTGCCAAGGAAAGCAGAGAACAAATGTTGACTAAACCCAGGCCACAAAAGGGGGGACCTCTACCTCAGGAACAGCACAAGTATCATGTTTGTCCCCACTTTGCCCGGGCTTCTGTCCTCGCCAATGATGAGGCAGGGGCCACTTTTTCCCAAGATAAATGTAACATATCTTGGTTTAGCCGATTGCCGGTCTGGCCCGGCCCTTGGCTCTTTTCAGAAAGTGGCTCAATGGCTGCAGCTGGCGGAGTAAATTCAAAAGGCACAATGAGGACAGGTCCCAAAATAAGTGTTCGACTTGCCAGCACTGTACAGGGGAGATTCAGAGCACTCAAATAAGAGATATTGGAGGGGGTCACAAGCAAATTAAACTTAATTTCCAGTGCAAGAAACTCATTAAGAGCTACTGTCAGCTCGTCAAACTCTTGCATTATCCATTAATGTGGGTTGCAATTTTTGAAATTGCATTCAATGGGAGAATTACTTATCTGGGTCTACAATGAAGACAGTCTTTGTTAATTGAATAAAGTGGTCTGGCATTAGGCTAAAACAATAACTAGCACCCACACCAGCTCAATGATTCTCTGTACAATCAATACCTTCATCAGCAATAAATCAAACGCATTACTATTAATTTAATTGGCATTTATTATGATCAGTGTATTACATATACATTGTCTTTTACATGCTCTACATGACATGTAATCAAATTTTACAAATTTGCCGGTGGGGACAGCACAACACTCAGAAATAAAAACACAGTGACTTCTGTTTTTGCTGGGTTTTAGGGAAAAAAATCTTCATTACTGGAAATTTAGGAAGGTACAGAAAGAGAAATATATATATATATCAGTCAGGTTTAAAAGAATTGCCAGCTGAAACATAAATCACTGCAATAATGATTCATTCATGGGCTCTTAAGTGTTTGCCCATGTAAATCCAAATATTGACTTTTTTTGGCTAAGCAGTGTGTGTGTGTGTGTGTGTGCGCGTGCGTGCGTGTGTGTGTGTGTGTGTACAGAGAGAAAGCAATGATGGGTAAGGATTGGTAAATCATCCTTGTCTTATGCAGTCCACCGATCATGTGATACCTGCTCATCACAAACATCGGAGCACTGCCAGCTACATGCTGATTCGTGTTATATAAAGCACCAGAATTGCCGTGGCATTACCGATGATCTGATCTCTCTAACCTCGGAGCTGGTGGACAGTCGATAAAGGAGATGAAAAAAAAACTCCTGTATGTAATTGCCTCTGTCCACTTCCCATTGTAAAATGATTCATAAGCATATGCGGTGTGTGTGCATACCTTTTTTATCCCACAAAAGAAGCAGCCATTATCTTGCATGATTACTTGATTACTGAATACACTTTTCTGCTGAGGAAAGGGCAATCATCTTTCGCTGAATAAAAATGAAAATAAATCTCTCATGCTGATAAACATAATTTCCTCTATTACCCACAGCATGTCTATGCGGATCATAAAATATGCATTAATTTGATTCAGCCTGTGATGTGGAATCTATGCATTTAAAAAGAGAACAAAGCAATTTGGTGATCAAATAAAGCTTATTTGGCTTATTCCAGCTCATCAAGTTTTGACAGAGTGAGCGCAGAGTATTTACAACTGGCAAAGAAAATATCACGGACATGATAGCTAATCAACAACTCATTTATGCAACATCCTTCCATTTACAGTGATGGCATCTCGCAGTAATCACTGAGTATATAGCATACCATTACTGCCAATAACAGTCGTGTGAAATGGAGCCGATGTTCATGGCAATGGATATCTAAAACTTTGTGATAATAGTGCCTTTCATCCATGACCCGTAGTTGTCCCAACAATCTTTAGAATATGCTCACTGCAAGTCACACAGGATATGAGTCAGCCAAGTTCAAGGCAATGTAATGCATAGAAATGGGAAACTGCTTAACTTGAAGGCATGATAAGGTGGCTTGTAGGTTGTTTGGAGAGAAAAAAAAAACTTATCTTGTACTTTTCACTCAAATAAATGACTGGCACACATATTAAAAGTGGAAGCTCAACCTTGTTAATGTGTACTTACTTATGCTCTGCAGAGCTGAATGTCCGCAAGGGTTTTGATTACTCTCATTTTTTACCAGCCAAAAGCAGGCAAAGCCCTGGAAACACAAACTCTGCACACAGATTTATGACTTAGCTTATGGGATAATTAAATGTCTTGGTTTTTAGCTTCAAGTCTGGCTCATTAGAGGAATGCACCAAGCCACATGAATTTACATAATTCACATTAATGATACTTGTAATGGTGAAAGTACACAATGAACACTTCTGTAACTTGTAATGGTGAAAATACACAATTTACGGTTCTGGTACTTGCAACAGTGAGAATATTTTCCAAACCATTATTCATTACATTTGTAGCACTGGGATCTCAGCACAGCTGAGCATACCGTTCTTCCAATTAAGACCAGAGAATCGTGGCCCACCCCAGGAGCCCACGATTATTTACAAAGGCCGACTAAAACCACGTCTTCAGTGACTAGACAAAGTGTCATTGCACTCAGCATGCTGAACTGAGCCACTCACAGCAACTCTGCCACTGAGATACAGGTTGGTCTGCCTTGCAAATTATACCATAACTTATTTAAAATAGAACTATTTGCTTGTCTTTTTGTGCAGTAAGCGTCAGGTTTCCACACAAATATGAGAAACATTGTATTTTATGATACAACACGCACTGTGTCCCGTACAACACATTTTCACATTTTGCTTTTTTCCATCAAATTTTGCAACCTTTATCATCACCATATGTTTTAAAATGGTTATATTTCTTTGTTTCTCATGGATAATGTCCAAATAAAAGAAGTATAGTGATTTTATTGATGTAACTTTTAGTATTTTCAACTTATTTAGAAGATGTCGCGTACAACACTTTTGCATGTCCCGTACAACACATTGTCCTTAAAAAGTTTCTGTTCAGCATATTTTCAATAAAGATCATTTCAAAGTTACAACTGCATTAAATTGTTCTTATGTGTCTACAATGTTCAATAAGTAGCATTTCAATAATATTAATCTGCACAACTACAGAGTTTTTGGCGTAATTAGAATTTTCCAAAAAGTCAGTTTTTTCTGTGTCTTATATGACACTGAACAATTTTCTCTCTTATTTACCACAACGCAATAAATCTTTATTGGTTGTTATATTTTCATTGTCCATCTCACCTGTACTCTATCTTGACCATAAAACAAATCTTCCTTGCGATTGTGTTTAAACACAAAACTAGGAAACATTCTCTGAATGTCCCGTACGACACATACGGAATCACCCTCTTAAGAGATACTTCCCAAGTTGAAACAGGTCAATCTAAAGAGGCTAAAGAGGTTCAGCATTGCTGCCAATTGACTGACACATCCAGAACACTGTTATTCTCAGAGTTAAATTCAGAGTGTTAAACATCATATACGATTGTTTATGATATCATATATAATTGTTTAATGAGTGAAGGAAGAAGCAGCACTCTTGTTTTCATAACAGGCAACACTATTTTCAGACGTGTCAAGCTCTCAGCGTGGGTTAAACAGCACGGGATATTTTCTGTTCTGCATTAAGTAAGTTGTTACAGGAACTGCAGGTGATGAATCATCCACACAGACAATTTGCTGCATGAAGGTATTTATGTTTTCACAATGCCACTAGCAAGGATTCACGGAATGATTGATAATAACAGTTATAATCGATTCCATAAGTTCCATTTCCTGGGTTTGAACAGCCAGTTGGGAACCTGACATGATATTCAACTTAAATCCTTTCAGCAAATATCCGGGGATGGCAAACTTCATGCAAATTTCTTATACAAGGGTGTAGACAAACAGTGAAACATCTGAAACAAGAGCCACTATGCAGGTAATTCATATTCACTTGAAAGCTAATTAGCAACATGCGTCTAGATAAACGAGGTCTATTCAGCAGCACTTTGAAATGTAAGTCATTGAAACAAAATGAGGTCACAGAGTTCCAAAGGAGTCAGATAGTTGGTGCCTGCATTGCAAACACGTTTTCAGTTACAAAAATACCAAAATTTTCAAAGGGGTCCCCGAGAACTCTATCATGATAATGAAAATATTTGCTAAAAATTTAAAAAAAAAAAAGAGGTCAAATCTGTCCAAAAAAGAAAGATAGACACTTCTTCAGGGAGCTGCAAATAACCAGAGATCAACACCTCTAGAAATCGCCTCAGAATTGAATAATTCAATCAATCCATTTCAATCAAACCAGTCTTAAGTACAGAAACGGTGTACTCTCGTCTGCTTCACAAAGCTGGTATCTATGAAAGGGCTTCCATTCAAAAACCATTTGTGTCCAAGGCCACTGCACAATAAAGCAGAACACGGTGTAGGGAAAGCAAAACCTAGACGGTTGAGCAATGGAGAGAAGTAATGGTAACAAAACTCTTTTTAGTACATGTGGACAGGTTTATGTTTGGGGGAAGTCAAGGGAGGTATTCAATGTGTCCATTACCAGCTGTTTAGTACGGTGGTAGATCTTCTCTGGTATAGGCACCCATTTCATGGGATTGTTTGATTCCAATGACTGTTCTCCAGAAACATGTTACAAACATACAAAATTAAACTGTTTGCCCCCTATGGTGCAAACACTGTTCCCTTAGTATGTTCATACCAATTTAGTAACATGGCCCTTTACACACTGCTGAAATATTTAATCCCTGGAACCAGAGCCTTCTTTATCCTTCAAATTACTAGAGACCGTCTCTCTTGAAACATGGGCCAATATCCCACTACACACAGTCAAGAAACTGTATGACAGCATTCCTATGAGGACTGAAACTGTTCAGAGGGCAAAGGGTGGGCCTACTTGTTAGCAGTCACTAGGTATTCAGATTTTGTAGGTGTTTCTCCAACTATCTAGCCCACTTACTCCTGGTCAGGGTCACAGGGAAAACAGGAGCCTATCTCCACATGCAATGGGTGAGAGGCAGAGGTATATTCTACAAAAGTAGACAAGTAGCCAATCCATCTCTGGGTACACATGCAATTCATGCACACTCTCTTAAAAAAGAAAAAATTAGCTGCCCCCGCCCCCCAGTTATCCTTTCCTGTAAGTCTTTGGACCGCGGAACAGGATGATGCAATCTCTCGTTTCAAGAATGTGTTCCATCCGGCCAAAAAAAATAAAGTCGCCGTGTAGATTTAAATAAGCTAATATGTAGGAGCCTATGACTGAATCATTATTACAGTGATAACTATGTTTCAGCTGGATATAATTCTTTTAACCCTGAATGATGCAGTGTGCAGTTTCTCATTTCTTAAACAACAATGTTGGAAGATCCCATAGTCGTGGAAAAGATGTTACTGTGCTTCCAGAGCAGGGATACTCACTCTTTTCCAGCATGCGCCGGTGTCGGTGCAGGCTTTCATTCTAACCAACCAGTCACTCACCTGATTCTACAAATCAACCCTTATAGCTTTTACCCTTGATTAGTAGAATCAGGTGTGAAACTGCATGGTTAGAATGAAAGCCTGCACCCACATGGGCTCATTCTGGAGAAGAGTGACTATCCCTGTTCTAGAGGGATTAATTATTAGCTTGCATCAAGCCAAGCAAGCAACTAAGGAGATTGCTGACATCACTGGCATTGGGTTTAGAACTGCCCAAAGCACTATTGAAACCTGAAAGGGTAGTAGCAAACTGTCAACTTTGCTGGAGAAATCGATTGGGAAAAAAGTGTGAATGATCATGATCAGAGATCACTAAAATTCTTGGTGAGGTCTCATTGCAAAAATTGACAGTAGAACTTGTGGCTTTGTTTGATTGTGAAAGTTGGAGCATGTCCACATGCACAATGTGACATCATCTTGCAGATTGGGGCTACACAGCTCCGGGGGTCACATGAAAGCCACTCGGTAGTGAGGCTAATTGAGGAAAAAAGAACTTTGATTTGCTTGGGAACATAAAGATTGGACTGTGGAACAATGGAAAATGGTCATGTGGTCTGATGAGTCCACCTGATTCCAGAGTGATGGATGAGTCAGGATATAAAGGAAGCCCATGAAGCGATGAACCCATCATGCATAGTGCCCATGGTACAAGTATTATGATCTGGGTTTGCTTCAGTTGGTCAGGTCCAGGTTCAGCACTGTTCTGCAGCAATAAAATACCTGACCACCCCGAGTAAGTTATCTTATCAATGATTTTTTAAATTCCGGATGGCACAGACATACGTATCCAGGATGATAATGTGAAGATTTATCAGGCTCAAATTGCGAAAGAATGGTTCAGCGAGCACGAGAAATCATTTTCTGACATGAATTGGCCGCCACAGAGTCCTCACCTTCACCAATCAAGAGTCTTTGGGATGTGCTAACAAATGGTTTACAGAGTAGTTTTATTCTTATGTCATCAATACAAGATCTCAGACAAAAAAATGCAGCAACTCTGGACGGAAATAAATGTTGTAACATTGCAAAAAGACCGTCTAAAAAATAGAAACGATGAATGTGCGCCGTGATCAATGCTAAAGGTGGTCCAACAAAATGTTAGTGTGCACCTGTTTTTTTAGTCAGGAAATGTATGACTCTAATGTGAGGGGCCAGTTGTATCACATCATCTTCCCAATAGTTTCAGTGATAGAAGTGGTTGTATGACCACTTGGAAGATGCTGTTTTTGAAAACAGTGCTGATTCATCCTGTTCATGTGAGAGCATGCCCACCGAGCTGAACAGGTTTGTTTAATTAAAGCCATAACTCTAGAAAATGTGTGGAGCAGTCTGTACGCCCGCTGGATATTGGCCCAAATCTAATCTCTAAAGGAACCAGAGTCCAATACTTTGCCACAAAGTTTATCTGAATCTGTGTGTGTACAAAATAAAATGACTTAATTGAGCCTGGCTGTCTGCTTTCAATTTCAGGAAAAAAAAACATAATTCAAATTTTTAATACACAAGAAGCCTTAAACTTTGTGACAGACACGATAAATTGCTGGCTGTCATTGATTCACAAAACGGCTGAATCACCAGAGACTCAAGGCATTGTCTTCGCTCATTGTCTTTGACTGTTAAGCAGTTTCAGCAGGGATCCCACAAATTGCGCTATAGAAACAGCTTTTGTTATTGAGGATTGCTTGTCTGTTGAAAAGTCCACTCAAATTGTCCTTTCTTGAAGGAAAGACGAACAATTGATGCAAGTTTGTGACTCAAAGTTAAGGACAAAACTGATGAAGCTAGTATTTTTTATTCCCTGCTTCAGGAGTTTATATGGAAGCAAAATTGATCAATAACAGCTTTTCATAGAAAAATTATCAGGTAATACCAGCCAGTGTAGGAGGCAGGGAAATAATGCATCAAACTCACTCTCTCTCTCTCTCTCTCTCTCTCTCTCTCTCTCTCTCTGACTCTAACACTATGAAGATAAAGAACTAAAAATTTCATGTCAGCAAGAGAGAAAACCTGTTAACTTCCAGTGATGGCACACTATAAACAGACAGACCTACTTAGGTATTAATAGCAATACAAAGTTTTTAAAGCAATATATTCATCTTATCAACACAATTTTTAAAAAGTTTTGAAATGGTCACCATGAAGACTATTTTAACCATTGACAAACCCCTTCTATCAGCACTTAGAACATCAGTGCTCATTGGGAGTTTGCCATAGACAATCACACACATCCAAAAACACTACAACCGGGGTGTTAAACTGAGATCATGAGAAAAAACCAAAATAAATGCGATTTAAATATTTAAATTTAAACTTCAAATAATTGCGGACAATAGTGCAACTATTATAAGAGATGCAGGAAAGTGGCTGTCAGGCTAGATCAGAATCCTTACAGTAAAGGCTTAAGAATCGAGGGCTCATTTAGATCTTTAGGGATTTTAGAATCCAGTGCCTAAATCCAAAAACTTTCTTTTTTGAGAAGTATTGCAAATTAATGCGGATGTGCCAGTGTTTCTGAATGATTCCGTCAACTTCATTCCCTGGAGGAGAATACTGAGTGAAGCACTTGACCCTGGATTCAGTTTTTTTGGGTGTGGTCTGACTGAGTCTTTCAAAGTGAATGGAATATATTTAAAAAATGGTTGTGAGTTTCGTACAAACCATCCTAGTGGTTTATTGAGCCTTTGTTTGATGCAATTTTCTAATTCATCAGCTTCAGTATCACTGTTCAGGACTCTACAAGGTGGCAGCAGGCAATCGTTCAATCGAAACTGCAGGAAAAACCCACATCCTCACATCTGTCGCCATTCCTCTGGTCACTGCTGGAGCCGTGAAAGAAAAGGCTCACACCAGGCTCAGGGAGACTCACGACTTCCCCAAAAAAGTGCCAATAAAATCATCTTTTGCTTTTACTGTCAGAATTTGCATGAGCCAGAAAATCACCCATCTCACAGCAGGCCGATTTCCCTTCACCTATGACCTGACTACTTCAGCAAGGAAATTTTCCCTTGTCAAGTTGCTACATTTTACTCAATAGAAATGTTTTTCTTTTTCCGCCCTATGTTTTTAAGATAATTTACAAGTAAGTCTAATTGCCTTCTTTTGTTGGGAACAATTTCACATGAAAAATTATGGTAACATACTTGGCAAGCAGGCCTATTTTTGTGTTATATTTTCCGTGATATTTTGCTTCTTGCATCTAAACCAACTGATGCACCCTTGTCACCATCACTTTGTGTGTGTGTGTGTCTGCGTTTCTAAATATTGAAACTGTAATATTCAGAGCTGTAAACCGTGACAAAAAAAATCAATATTTGGTGCGATTATCCTTTGCATAAAAATTAGGAGCACTGTACAGCAAATTTACAGTTTTTTTTGTGGTATCACTTTAGCCAAGGAGGTCTTGTGATTAATCGTGTTTGTGGGTTAGTAAGCAGGACTACAAAAAAAAAATTTCAGCTCAATTTTCATGGAACTATGTGGAGGGGTGTAACACGGGCCAGTAATGCACCCATTAAATGTTGTAGCAGATCCAAAACAAGGGGCGGATACACTGTATATGTTTCACTTTCATTAACATTGCAAGATACTGCATTTGGCTGCAAAGTGGCAAAATTAAACATCATAAAATCCAATAAATGATGGTAAAGTTCAAGAGACAAAACATAGCCAATTGTAGAAATACAATGGCTGTGCTTGCAGATTTGCATGCCAGGGAAGAGTGAACTATTTATTAGCATTGGTGGAGGTCTGCGCTCTCCGAGTGCCACTCTGGTTGACCGTTTGTTTGTTCCAAGCATATTGAAGAACTTCCAGAGCTAGGTTATATTATCCGTGCCAACTGTCTTTCATACAACACCATTTTTTATTTATCATTATTTGTTTTTTTTTTTTGTAGAATTATTGTTTAAAGTTACATTTAGTGGCTGATGTGTGCATTTTGTCAACAGCACCACTAATGTGGAAAAAAGAATCTAGCCTGCGTAAAACTTTCATACAGCAGTTTATATAAAATTGTACAAATAAAAATGTACTCCCATTGAATATGTTTTTTTCTTGATGCTGTGCCAGAGCTTTTGATTGGTTGGGTGTCGCATTGGATCACGGAGCTGACTAAAAGAGAAAAGGGGTCCAAACAGGCAGAAAACAGGTTTGACACTGCAGGTGAGTGGTGAAATGACAAGCAGAGTAACCGAGCATAACAGCTGCGCAGGAATCCACTGAGGAGACATGAGTGAAGTAAAGCTGGGGCAGAGCCGCTCCGTGGTGCGGCCTTATGACAATCAAGCCCGCCGGAGCCACGCCTGATAGAAGCAAAGACCAGGGGTGGCAAGAATGATTTTAAGAGGGGCAGTGAGATGGAATAGCAAAGTGCCCCCTGTGTTTGCATGTGTTACCAAATGCTATCCTGGCCTGACAGTCTCACCATCGAATAATTTTTAATGTCTTCTTAAAGCTAGTGATACAAGCATCTTAAGTGGCAATTAGATGAGTAATGTTTTTAATACGATTAGCAAATTTTAAAAATACTGTTTATCAAAATTTTTACTGACCACAGGTGATAACATCCGGCCTCTCTTATTTTGCAGCTTTGGCAAAAAAATTAAAAATAGATTCATAAAAATTCAGGCGGTAAAACTGAAAACTGGCTTCTGGCAAGCTAAGTTATAAATAAGCAACTTTTTTTTCAATGCCTTGGCAGTTGAATGCAAATTAAGTGAACAAGCAGAATACCAAGAGGCTTTTCTGGCACAGTCTAGTCAATCAAATTCAGATTTTACATCCCATAGTGTTGGCCTGGCCAACACTCAGCCTCCAGGATTTGACTACTCCAGACTTTCAAGTAACAATGTAAGGCAATTTTAACAAGTACAGCTCTTCTACTACAAGTCCAGTCCCAACAGTCACAGTCTCAGAAAACTACTAAATTTTTTAGCAAATTTCCCAAATTAACTTGGAAGCACTGTACAATGTATTCTATGGTAACAGGGGACCTTTGGAAATTGAGAAAAGAGCAAAATAATTATTTAACTCATGGTTGGGGACACAATTGTATGCAATTACCAATAATATGCTTCTGGGCCTTATAGGCACATTTTGTACTTTATTTCTCAACTAATGCTCACGTAGCACTTCAGGGTACAATGTCAATCTTATACTACAAGCATTATTAGTAAATGGCTCCAAATTGCAAACTGCTAGTGCAGGGATACTCACTCTTTTTCAGGATGAGCCAGTGTGGGTGCAGGCTTTCATTCTAACCGACCAGCCACACACCTGATTCTACTAATCAACCCTTAAGGCTTTTGCAAAAGACCCTTGATTAGTAGAATCAGGTGTGAGACTGCATGGTTAGAATGAAAGCCTGCACCCACTGTTATGTTACGGTTCAGTCTGTCTGCCTTGTAGCTGTGCTGCTGCCTGGCATGCTCACTTTCTGTTTGAGTTTCATGTGCAGCTCCCTGATTTGTGATGCAGGGCACCTGTGTGAAAGTGCAGCCTTGGGCTATATAGGAGTCCCTTTTGCTCCGCCCTCTCACTCACTTCCTGGATCCAGACCCTGCCATTTTGTGCAGTGTGTTTGCTGCCTTTTCTTTTGTTTCTCTTTATTTAATAAAAATAGCACATTTTGCACCTGACTTGGTGTTGTGTCTCTATTATGTTACGTCTTTTGAGCCGGTCGTAACATAATGGGGCTCGTCATAAGTTCAGTTTGAAGTTAAATTACTATTGTACTCCTAGACCTGGTCAGTGGGTTCATGCTGGTGTCATCACTTATGGTAGGGTTTTTTTTTTTTTTGTGAACTTGCCTGGTTTAGTTAGTCTTCGTTCGTTGAGAGACCATCACCACTTTATTGTTTTTGGTGCAGTAATCCTGGGGTGGCCCCTGGCGTGCCCGGGAAAGCCAACAAAGACTAGTTGAGGTTTAATCAGACAGCACTACAGTTTTAGGGTGTATTCACACTTGGCTCATTTGGAGCAATTGTTTCTACATGGAGCGTTTTCCCCCAAAGATCGATTCGTTTGGGCTGGTGTGAACACAGCAAACGCACTCTGATGCGGAACAAAACAAGCGGGCCGAGATCACCAAAAAAGGGTGGTCTCGGCTCACTTCCATTGGAACCCTGGAGCGGTTCGTTTGCAGTGAGAACACAATCGTCTCAGCAACCGGCACAACTGACTCATAGCTGTAGTTTGGGTTGTTGTTGTTTCCCGGGGAAAGAAGAAGAAACGCCTCTTCCTTTCCGGGTAAGATTTCTGACCAATGAGAGAACAGTTTGTTCGCGCATGGCATTTGTTTACAACTTTGGACCAGTAGAGACTGTTGCCGTGTGAACACAAACGAGCTAAAGGACAAATGCAACAGTTGTAGCATTTTTGCCCCTGAATCAGAACAAAGCAAGCGAGCCACATGTGTGAATACATCCTTAGGTAGGGATGTAATCAGGCAAGTTCAAGAGTAAATAAGTTTGACATGTACCTTCTTCCTCTATTGTTAGCATGTGGTGGTCGAGGCTGGCCTTTGTTCTTTACACACGTCATAAGCTGTGGGAACAGGGTGTACAGCATTTTTATTTATTTATTTTGTCATGTACATTAGTTTTGTCAAAGCTAGGCTGAAGTTTTGTTCTTAGAACTTTTTTTTCTGTTAGTCTGGCAGTTTTAGTTTACCAAAGCTCACTCTTTTTTGATGTCTTGTGTTTATGTAACACCACACCAGCTCATTCTGGAAAAAAGTGAGTGTCCCTGTGCTTGTGCGATCCACAGCAGCCAGAAATGTCTAAGCTTAAGAGAATGAGAGAGCGAAAATGATGGATGATGAATTAATTCCCCCATTAGTTCTCCAGCTCATACTGCATGTTATTTGCCTCGCTAACTAGCCAGGCCAGAGTTGGAGGTAAAATGCCATTACTGCAGGGCCAGCTGCAACATCAACAACTTTTCAATTATGATGACTCGGCAAGAAAAAAAAAAAAACACAAAAAAACAGGAGTTTTCATGCAAGAAATGACTTCAGCTTAATGAAAATTATGTGGAGGAAATGGGTACTTGATTAAAAATTACATGAGTTAATAACATTTGAAATGCATGGTCAAAGTAACGGATGGCCATGTCACAGTGTGAAAGTGTATTATAAGAGTTCAAATGACAAGACAGATTCTTATGGCACACTGACCTGAAAGGTGCTACCAGGAGGGTATATTATTGAACCAACAGCAGGGGTTCTGAAGCTTGATCCAATGGAGAACCCCCATCAAACCCCAGAGCTTCAACAAGCTATTCACCCCATAAAGCTTACGAACCCATGCTCCATCCAATACAGCTGCTGTATACAAACCTGCAGAATTTCAAGCTTACTTTAAATTCTATGGTTTCCAGCAATCTGTCCTGCTGAATTAGTGGTAAATATGCATGAAATAATGTACAATATCTTGATATTTTCCATTCGATGCTGTAGCTATTTAAAAAAAAAAAAAACATGGCGTACTGGGTTTGAATATTTCCTTCAATTTAAAGGATAAGTTCACTATTTTGCACTTTGAGCCCCCTTTCTGGATTGTCTAGTTTGAAATAGAGTGTTGGACACCGAAATTTTGATGATTGCTCCTGTCTCGAGTATTTGGCTAATTTAGAATTGCCCCTGCCATGCTTCAGAATGGCTGGCTATGGGCATTCACGAACCTGTCCTTAAAACAACCCTAAACGTTCGTTTAAAAAAAGTGCAACTCACCGAGTGGTTAGTTGTGTTCGTTGATGTTTTAAAAATATAAATCGGCACACAGCAGGCCAAAGGAGGGCTCAGGCGGGGACTTGAACCTCCAGACTCCTGGGAAATTGTCTAACGCGCTGACCACATCACCAAAGAGCCAGGCTCATTGGTAACATAGCCAGGGCACGTACTTGTTAGGAGGCATTACTAGTGACAGGACCCTTCAACTGTCACATCGAGGGGGGCTCCATGTTGGAGACAGTTTGGCTGAACCGTCACCAAAACTAGCCAACTTCTAGATGAAAAATTCATTACTTTCATCAGTAGTACATGATGCTGTACCTTTCTAAACATTACACTATCACTAAGAAACATAACATAGCATATTATTGTTTTAACAACATTACACAAAAATACAACCTTTTTTTCCACACTTTTCACTGTGAATACTGAAAACAATTCAGATTGTTTAGAGTCACCAGTAAATACATGTTGACACTCTTGATAAACAGAAAAACACAGTGAACAAAACCTACATAGCCTAATGAGACAGAATTAATTTCTGAAAGTTTTTTTTTTTTTTTGTGGACAGTGTTTAATATTTAATATTTCTCTAGAAGAAGCTTTTTTTTTTGCTATTCCCTCTCTTTTTTCAGAATTATATATTAGTTTCTTAGTTTCCTGTAGAATCAGCGCTAGAATGTTCAATAAAGGTCATTCTAATTGCATATTTGCGCACTTCCACTCTGAAAAGTTTAAATTTCTATTATTAGCTGCCTGTGCCTACTTTAAATTTTCATTGACCAAATGTATACATTTTCAATATCAGTTTGAAATATATTTTCAAAAAATGTCTTAATCATTAACCAGCACTCTGGGGACCTTTGCTTGTAAGGATAACATGTCTGAGACCATTTCAATGATAATTGAAGACATTTGAGAACAAAAAGGTCTTTATTCATCTTCTGTGCTGAATCTGTAAAAAGGATTAGAAAATGACAGACCCAATAAGCCATTGAAATACTGATGAAAACTTTCAGTGTCTATTCACTGGAAAATAGAGTTGGAGCTCTCCGATAATCAAGGGGGCAACTAACAGGAAATAATTTCTTTGGAGCAGACTTTAATGCTGTGGTTTGGGCAAGGCTTATAACTTCCTCAGTTTCTGCCAAACTCCAACTTTATTTTCCAATGAATAGTCATTGTGAGTTTTCATCTGAATGTTTTAGTTAGATTCAAAGAGACAATTCCTCTACTTTTCCACACAGATAGTGCCCAGGCCTGGATTTCCCAGTGACATTGGATCTTACAATTAGAGTGTTTGTGGTAATTGAGCAACAAATGTTCTCTTCTTATAGGACTTTCCCATCTTTACACCTGCTCTTATGAATTTAGCAACAGACATCTATGTGAAGCGCAAATTCCTTAAAACAAAAGATATCACAAATAATAATTAAGCCAAAATAATTACCAAAATAATTAATGGAGTTTAGACTTAAAAAGATTACCAATGTAAGAACCAACCAATGTCACATTCCATTTAATTCCATGAACTCTCATTCAGAATAATTCAAATACAGTTTTTATTTTATGGGTAGTTCATTTGATATTTTCAAGATACTTTCTCCCAGTGTGGGCTTGATGAAAAAGAATAGACGATGAGGCAACTTCGCATTCATTATTGATTATTTCAGGATGTGACTGTAATCGTGCATCAACAGCACTCACATACTGTTTACAGCCTTAGTCGATAGCTGCGAGTGAGATCTTAAAGACATTCACTGTTGGGAAGGAGTCATCCAGAGTGTTTGTAGCTTACGGTGTGTCAACAAAAAAGACAGTTGATGTTTCTGGGAAAGTGACAAAAACATCTTGCTGAAATCCATTTCTATTTTGTCCATTTCTTTCAGAGGATTTTATTATGTCGTTTTAGTCTTGTCCTGATGGAAGATTTTCATATGTAAAAGTTTCAGTCTCCTACTAGGAACTGCAAGTTCCTAGGCTTGAAATATCTTAGATCCCTAGATTTTTTTTTCCTAATAAAATATCTTATTGTGGATATGAGATTGTGTTCAACATAAAATGCCTACAGAGATATCAGGTTGCTTTCTACATGAATAAAATGGTACGCATTGGATATGAAAACAATTCATATTTTAATTTGGGGAGGAAAGGAATTCCTTTGCAGGTATTGCTGCCATTTTTACAGTGTCACTGCCCAAATGCTTTGACTACAGCCTTTGTATAAGTTGTTCTAAAAGTTACATCTCTCGAAAAATGAACAATGAAATGTACCCCTTTTTTTAACATCAATGCTATTCATAAAATGCATGCGTCTCCAGTGACAACAAACATAAGATCAGACATTTCTCGGGCAAATGACACTGGTAACCAAAATTTTCTGAAAATCATGAGAAATTCACGTTTATTCTGAGAAACTGCTAATTTCCTTTAAATTTAAAAGCACAGTTGGCAATATCAGCCTTATTTTTTCGGCAATATTTAATCCAAAAGATGAACAGTATTGCGGGGCCTTGGGTCACAAATGAAGGGCAAAATTAACTATTATATGAGACGGTTACTTGGAAATATTACAATTACGAGGAAAGTGATCTAATCCATTCCAGCATGCAACTATCATTATTCAGTGTGCTGAACTTTTTCATTCAATAGGGCATCAGTGATGCTGTGAGAAGGAACACAGTTATGATCCAGACCAGGAGCCAAATGCAGAGTCAGAGTACAATCCTACAGTAAGATTTATTTATAGTAATATGGTCATAACAGAGGGATGGAGCCCAGAGCAGAATGGCACAATTCATTACAAATGGTGCAGGCTTGAGTGTGGGAGAGTGTCCATGCCTGGCCAGTGGCATCCTGGGATAGCAGCCAGATGAAGTGCACACATGCCAGAGCAGAACAGTCAAATCACAGGACCAGAGAGATTATCAGGAACACAGTCCCAATCCTGATGACCACAGAGGGCTCAGGGATGTTCCTAATTAAGTGGTCTGAGGAACAGACTGAAGGATTATTAACAAGAATATGGTCCCAATTCTGAAGACCGAGAGAAAGACTGGGGAGCTTGTGCCGATTAGTAAGACCAGGAGGAGTACATCCATATTTAACTATCCTTTAACCATCATTATGCCTAATTTCCAAAGATGATAAACTTTTACTGGGAAAAAAAAATTGACTGGTTAGGGCCTATACCAAGTGACAGTCCAGCTACTTGCTCTCTCAAAGTAAGGAATATACCAACACTCACATGAAGGATAGGGAAATATGAATGCATAACAACTGGTGAGGGAGGGATGCAGGACATCAAACCAGTTAAAGGAGACAAAATCTGTATCTGAAAGATACTGGATGGGAGAAGACACAACATGGATTCACACAAGGGTTGTGACAGAATACTAATAATGAACAAATTTTCATTCCCTCTCAATGCCACTGGGTGAGAAGAATTCTAAATTCCATATTTGCCTCTGAACTTAGAACCATTTGCTAGCCACAGCGCAACACCCAAGGTTCAGTGGTTTCAGTACAAAAGGCGTTTCCCCCAATGTTGAGGCCAGGACATTGGTTATGGGCAATGGCAGGAATATAAATGATCAAAAAGGCACATTCTTCAGTGTGGAAGAAAAAAAATTAATACATTCAGAATATATGGACATTGGACCAAGAAAAATAGAAATAGAAATTACACCATACCACACCTTATTTACTTTTTATAGGAACATGTGTTTCAATGGCTCCTCAAATAGTTTTTCTGTTTATTATTATTATTATTATTATTATTATTATGTTTCTCCCATTTGTTTGTAATGCATGTAATTTTGGGTACTTTGCAGCCAACATAGCTAACTTGAACACGTTCTAATTTAAAAGAGCTCACAGGCAATGAAAACTATTTAAAACCCTAGTCACAATAGAGGCGGAATGAGCCGGAATGCCGTCGGAATGAAAATTCTTTGTATATTCCTGGATGTTCGAAGTGCGTTCTAAAAATTCTGACTGCATTCTGAGTGCATTCCAAATATTCGGGCCCGTTCTTGTGGCCGGCCCGAATGTTTTGCTCATGCTCAAAACTTTCCAGGTGCATTCGAAGTGGAGAAATATTGAACGGCATTCAAAGTGTATTCTAACTGCACTCTGACTGCATTATAAATATTCTTACGGCATTCCAACAGCATTCAAAACATTCTGATTGCACTCGAGGGAGAATCGAAACGGCAAGCCATGTCAAATCCTGCCAGAATGCACCTCGAATGAGCCAGAATGCACCTTGAATGCATCTCGATTGCTGCTGTAATCTATTTCGATATTAAAACAATTCACCTTAAAAATAATCCCTTAAAAATAATAATTGGTCATGACCTGTTTTCAATCGTTCATTTAAATTACCAATACAGAAACTCTGAAAACTCTCAACATTATCAGGTGTGGCCAGTTTTCATTAATAACGCATACCTGTTAACTCTCATGGCGTCAGTTTTAGTGGCATATTTACGTTCCCCTGCAGTAGTCAGCAATTACTCAATCAACGCATATGGGACACTCCTGTTACATTCTAAGTACATTCTGAGTATTCGAGCTGCATTCTGTTTGAATTCTTGGACGTTCCAACCTTATTCGGCGGCCATTCCGGGTGCGTTCTGACTGCATTCGAGGTGAATTCGTACAGCATTCGAGGCACCTTCCAACCAGACTTCGGGTGGTGTTCAGGCAGCAATTGAACCGCACTCGTACGGCATTCGAAGTGTATTCTAAATATTCTGACTGCATTCTAACAGCATTCTAAATATTTCTACTGCGTTCCAACTACATTCAAGCTGCATTCGAGTGCTAATACACCAAGAATATGCAAGAATCATTTGAGGCGGGTTTGAAGTGCATTCTAAGTAAGAAAAAAAAAAAAAGCTGTAAGAATTTTGGTCAATTTGAAATTCCCGCCCGAATGTTGCGCGAATTCTTCATTCCGGCTGGTTCTGCTTGATTCCTGCTGATTTTGAATAAGTGTGATGGGGGCATGAAAAAACACTATTCTAAACTATTTGAGTGATTTCACTTGAATTGTGCGACCTCTTTGACCTCCAACATCTCCTTTTACTTCGTTTAAACTGCTGGTGGCAGCCACATCTTATCTCTTCTATTCACTAACCACACCTGAAGTCCCTATTGTGATTTCTGAAATATTTCTGATCATCTCTGGTGGTTCTCCTGAGTGATGGCAGATTTATGCTTGGCAGAGACATTTACAACAGAAGCACATTTGTGTTTTTATGGATCTGGGGAATACTTACAGGCTTGAAGATCGAATGCGACAGGGCCTTATGTGCAGAATCAACCATAACAAAAATAAAAGGCGTAGTCAAACTATAATAAACTTCCATGAGAGAACCTAAAAAACAAAGAAATATTGCCAGGAAATTACTTTGTTTGTCAGTGTTATGCATATTTTAGCATCATTAAATAATAATCAAATGAGGACCCATCAATAAATAAATGAACTTGTTTTACTTACTTCATTAAAATGTACTCTGCATTGTATAAATGCGCGGTTAAAAACTTTTATTTCCAAAGAGAGATCATTCTTTTTGAGGACGGCCATATAAAATTAAGTTAATTTTATTTCTAAAGGGCAGCCCTTAGTTCAAAGC
Source organism: Gymnothorax javanicus (assembly GCA_029692085.1). Classification (NCBI taxonomy): domain Eukaryota; kingdom Metazoa; phylum Chordata; class Actinopteri; order Anguilliformes; family Muraenidae; genus Gymnothorax; species Gymnothorax javanicus. Next base: position 13,647,194 of record CM056207.1, on the reverse strand, counting down.
TCACTCAAATAGCATAAAATGACAGTTAGGAATAGAACTGAGGGAGCTCCTCAAGAGAAATCAAATTCCCTCAGCACATGCACGCCATGAAATGGTAACTCATATTAACCCACAGTTCAAAATGGAAATATGTTTGTACTTATTGACAGTAATAAGGAAGTCATTGCAGTAACTCAGCCTTAATATTTTAACAGATTCAAACTTAAATCAAATGCTAATATTTTCCACAAGAGGCCAGAGGTAATACATGCCAGCATACTTCTTTAGGCTGAGCTGTTGCCTCAGCTGGGCCCAGCTCTTTACATCCTTTGGTGTGCAACAGCCTTATCTAAGCCCAGCTCTAAACACACTTCATTGTGATGCAGTCTTCTCTGGGCCCAGCGATAAACATCCTTTGGTGTGCTGCCATCTTATCCAGCTTATAACAGCTTTATGCTGCAGGCATATCTAGTCTTAGCTCTAAACACCCTTTGGTGAGCTACAGGCTTATCTGGGCCCAACTCTAATCACACTTTAGTGGGCTGCATTCTTATCTGGGCCCAGCTCTAAACAGACTATGGTGAGCTGCAGTCTTATCTGGTTCCAGCGATAAATATCCTTTGGTGTGCAGCTATCTTACCCAGGCCCAGCACTCAACAGCTTTGCTATGCTGCAGTCATATCTAGGCCCAGCTCTAAACGCCCTGTGGTGAAAGGTGCTCTTGTCAGCACCACATTCTAAACACTTTTAGGCTGTGCTGCAGTATCCTTTGGACGCGTCAATAGACTTTCTTAGGCTGTGTTATAGTCTTATCTGGCCTGAGCTGGAAACACTCTTGATGCTGCGTTTCCACCAAACGCGAAACAAAATTACTCCTCGCTGTATATGCAGGAGTTTGCCCACAGGCTCAATTTATTTATTTTTTTGCTTTGAAGATCTGTCGCTCTGTTCGCGCTAAGAATCCATTCACTCCTATGGGAGAACAACTTGGTGGAGGATTAAGATGCAAATACACATCGCCGACCAATAGCAATGCGAGCTGAGCATTGTTTACACTCAAAGGGCAGTATTTCCTGTAATCTGAAAAAAATTATCAGCAAAATAGGGATGCTATTGTCTCAAACATTTTACTTGAGAATTGAGAACGTTGTGCTCACTTGAGAATCTAGCTATTCATAAAACTGATGATGTTGTCATATCCAATGTTGAGCTAGACCACTATTTATATATTTATTTATTTTTTGTGGAACTGTGTTACATATGTTATTTGATACAGCTAGCTTGCTAGCTACCCAGCTAGGTAACTAGCATTCCCATTATCTCAAGCAATGCAGCGAACTGCGATTTGAATATTTAGTCAGGTAGCCTAGCTAGCAAATGTTGCTGCCAGTGCTAGCTACTTGCGCGAAATTTTGGCTTGACATGAATATTTTGCGGTGGAGTGAAATGTGAATTTCGTGCATTCACGCCCTGTAGGCACGCCATTCGTGTCGCGTCACTCCTTCTCTCTGGCGTGATTTGCGTCGCCCAGCGCAAACTAGTGTCTTTTCGCGTGTATTCGCATCTTTGCATTGACTTTGAATGCAATTTATGTGCGCGGAAATTTTGTTTTACGTTCAGTGGAAATGCAGCATTAGACTGTGCTGCGGTCTTATCTGGGCCCAGCTCCAAACTCTCTGGCTTTTCTGCAGTCTCCTTTGGACCCAGCTCTAAATACTCAAGGACTGTGCTGTCCTCTTATCTAGGCGCAGCTCCAATCACTCTTAGCTGTGTGGCAGTGTATCCTGAACCCAGTTCTAAACGCTCTTAGGCTGTGCAGCAGTCAATAGACTCCTATGCTAAGTTACTGTGTTATCCGGCCCCGGCTTTAAAAACTCAGACAGAGCTGCAGTCTTATCTGGGCCCACCTCTAAAAACTCTCAAGCTGTACTGCAGTATTGTCTGGGCTCCTGCTCTCTTTTAGGCTGTGCTGCGGTCCTACCAGACCCAAGCTCTTTGTACTCTTCAGCTGTACTGCAGCCACACCTAGGCCCAGCTTTAAATAGCACAACAGGCTGATCTGCATTCTCTGATAGCTGCAGCTCTTAACAATCGCTAGGCTGTTTTGTACGATACACTGGCTTTCTGCTCTGTGGACACTCACTTCGAGGTCACTGGATGACAAAAAGAAAATCTGACTAAAAAAGAATAAAGGTACTTCACACTAACACTATTGCTCCCAGATTTATTGCAACATTTCGACCGTGCTGATCTTCGTAAGGCAAACCTAAAAAATAAGAAAATCTGGGTCACACAACTGGAGCATGGGGACTCCTGCATGCAAAAGGCCAGACCTCCCATAGCTCAGTAAGCCATTTTCATTTTTCCATTTTACGAGGAAAATGATTTACAATTTGACAGTTTAAAAAACACCTATCGAATAGGTTCATATGGGTCAAATCTAAATCGAACCAAATAGTTTAATGGGAGTGCATTTCAGATGCCATAGTAATACTTAATGTATGTAATTTACCCTTACCTTTTGACGGGTGAATGCTACCTTAATGTACATTGACATTTATAAATGCATCTGCTTTGTATTGCCAATAATATTTTATTGAATGTCAGTACAATTTTAATACATTTTACAACTAGGTAATATTGCAGCTTTTATAAGACCACAATGCTGGAATGCTGGTAAATGTACAGTAATTATGACAGTTATCAATTATGAAAAAACAAGCCGAGATAGCATTTTCACTCCTGAATGGGCTTTAAAAGTTGTGAAATATTAAATACGATATTTATGTGAGTTTCTAAGCCATCGCAAAGAATTGATTGTGTTTTTATGTTCGTCGAGCTCTAGGCCAGTTCATCCACCTGAAAGGAGGACTCCTTTTAATTAAATACACAGATCAGCCACAACAAGTAGACTACCTGCCTAATATTGTGGAGGTCCTCCTCGTGCCGCCAAAACAACTATGCAAAACTGATGTCCGCTTGATTTCCCAGTCCCAGGACTTCCCAGCAGGACATTTTCCAGAACATCACAGTCCCCCCACCAGCTAGTCATATAGTGTAGTGGACTGTGATGCCACCCCCTCCCTGGGAAAATGCTGCACACGTACCTGGCCGATATGTGTGTGCATATGATGTAAAAAAAAAAACAAACAAACAAACAAAAAAAAAACAGGACTCTCCGGACCAAGCGACCTGCCTCAAGCGCTCTAAGGTTCATTTCCAATGCTCATCTGCCAATTTGAGCAATCGCTAATTCAAAAAAATAAATAAATAAATAAATACCCGAATGTTGCAATCAATTCCCATTTCCGATGCTTTATGGGATAGTTTGGTTTTGGTGACCATGTCGCTTCCGGTCATACGCAGCTGCAGGGGAAAAGTTACTGTGCATGGTTACAGACACTTGGCCCCATGATACCGAGCACAGAGACTGTATTAATTCTTCATGCATCCGATATGTTTTCGTGGCTTGATTTTTGTGTTTATATCATTTGCAGTTTCTCAACTATAGCTGAGTTGTTGTTGTCATGCCGCTATGCACCGGAAGTGTGGCAGTCCCGGAACTGTAAGAGATTTCAGCGAAAAAGCCACCACTGGGTATTTATTTATCTTTTTATTTTTTATTTATTTATTTTTTGGTGTGCCCATTCTAGCCTCTGGGGGTTAGAATGGGCTCATCAACTGGTCTGCAGATACAAAGCGCTATATGCAGAAGGGTGCAACAAACTACGTGTTGTGACATATTCCTCATAAAAGCGTCATCAAAATTCTCTCAGACCTCTGCCACTGTAGCCTGTCGGTTCAGGCCTGACGGAATGGTCTTCGTAGCCTTTGTGCATAAATGAAGCTTTGACACCCAATACCTGGCCACTAGTTCACTGATAGGTACTCACCGTTACTGACTGGGAGCATTCCAGAGGCCATGCACATTCGGAGATACTCTGACCCACTCATCTGGCCATAACAATTTGGCCCTTGTCACTCCAGTCTTATTTATCTAACATCCAGCACATGGGCTGTAAGAACCGCTTGCTCGCTTATCATCTAACGTCTGTCTGTAGGCCTTGACATGTACCGTTTTTTTGATATAATCAATGTAATCAATGACTGATTTAGATGTTTGTGACTCATCGGAGTGTAAATATCATAACGCAACAGCCTTTATTTCCCAGTAACACTGTAAAGCTGACATGATTTATAAATGTAATACAAAAAATGTGGAAAGGAAATGTAAACTCCTCAGCCGAGAGACAGACCTGATTAGTGAAATGAAATCACCTGCCTGAGTTCATGGGGGGAGGAAACATTGAGTGAAAATTCTGGGAAAACATTCCAGAAATGCACAGTTTTGAGAGTCCCTAATTTTTATTCCCTGGCTGTTCTCGCTTCCCCTCCACCCATACAGCATTGGGAATAGTGTTTTATTTTTTTTTTTCTCAGATCTATTTTTATCCAGGTCACACCGGGCTCTACCTCTCACAAGCTGTCCACACTGCCAGTGTCACTGTTATACTGACCACTTGCCTCTCCCTGCTGCTGTCAGTGAGAAATTATTGTGGCCTGAGTTTATAATTGATATAGAGCCCAAATTCACCCAGCAACCGATGTCTTCAAAATAATGTGGAGAAGAAGGATGAGGGGTACTTTTTTGGAGGAGGTTCACCATCATTAGTTCAGGACATGGCTTATTTAGAGCAGAACAAACCTGCAAGAGAGGCTTGATTGCTCCTGGTCTAAAACTTCTATCTGTTCCCTTTTTCTCACGGAACTGCTGGCTGACTCTCTTTGAGGGAGAGAATTTGTTGGGGTGACAAGTTGTCCTGAAGAAAGATCAATCCCAGCATGCACTGAGTGAGACGCAGGAATACATCCTGTACCATATGCCAGTCACATGGCATGCGGGGTACACTCCACACACTCCACACTCATACTTGTGGGCAAGTTCAACCCTCACATTTTTGTTTTCAGAGTATTTTTGGACCCTGAAAGGAATCCAGAGCTTCCAGAGGAAACCAACATAGACACAGGAACATGCTAAGACACAAGCTGAGATCAGAAACCTTTTTGCAACCTGCTGCACCACCATGCTGCCCTCAGCCTGAATTATGTTAACTGCCATTCATCTCACAACATGTCATTCTGAGATTATCAAGCAAGAATCAGAGTGGTGACCAGCGGCTCATTAGTTCATATTTGAAGAGTTTGTTTCCAAAACACAATATATCCATTTTACTCATTTTGAGTAAATCAGCTTTTTCTATGTTGGCCCCGATTACATTTTATAGAAAAACACAAACTTTAACTATGATAAAATACACCTTATAGTATGAAATTCTAAAAACTGATTTCTGCACCATGTGTAAGAAGCAAAGGGCTATCGTTCTGTCGTATTATCTCAATTTTTGTAATTTTAGCACTTTTTCTGTTTTGGAAACAAACTCTTCATTTGCTTCCTTGCAGTCATTAATGAGGAAAAAATATCCTCCCTAAAGTGAAAATAACAATACCAGTGAAGTAACATGGAGTTAACGCTGACGTGGGATGAATTAGAGGGAAAGAAACTAGCCGACTGCGTGCTAGTCATTTCATACAGTCAGGGGCTCCGGGCCACAACTGCTCAGAGACTCATTTTATACGGCCTGTACTTTGGCGTTGCTATGCAACCTGGTAATCCCCACATCAACCTGGTCATGGGGATGGTAGAGGGGATGGGCCTGGGCTGCCCCGTTGCAAATTGGGAGCTGATTTCAAAGCTTCAAAGCAGGTGAAAATAGATGAAGGAGACCCAGCCCAGCCCAGAGGCCAGGGGAAGTGCTGCCGACTCACTCCCATCGCAGGACGCTGAGGCCCAGGAATTGAAATGAAAAATAAGAGTCACACTCTATATTTATTTGGACTGGGGCGCAAAGCAACATTGTGGAAAATTTTTAGAAGGAACTGGTAATGGATGTTGAGGATGTGGTCTACAGGTGCATTTATTAGATATCAAAATTCGCAAGCGGCCTGGTTTGGTTTGTTTTTAAATTGCATACACTGTGTCACAATATCTTTATCTCCCAACCAAGCCATGTAAATTTAATCGCTTGAATTGTTTGCAAGAGATAACAGAATTTGCTGCAGCAGAAAACAAGCTTCGGAGCTTCAAGCATTTGTACAGTTTCAATACACTGCAGGTAACACAAAGTTCAAATCAATCTTGAATACATAAATAATGTAACATATTCATCAGTTGTAGAACTCATTTTCTTGTTCGAACTTCAGGTACTAATGCACAGGTATAGCGATTGTTTTTTTGCTCTGACTATTGTGATGCTTCTTTTTAAAAAAATTCACCCATCCCCAAACGACTACATTAGTAAAACTAAGTAAGCCATTATACAGTGGCATGGCACGGTGTTATATATCTTATCTTCTCTTATCTTATTTTCAAATTAAATCGTTGCAGGCTCTGTTACTCAAAAAAAATTTCCCAAATCCCAAGCTTCAAAAAAGATGTGTACAAAGGCATTGGCTCTGCACTTTTACCCATAATTTTGGTTATCAAAGCCATTTAGTTTGTGCAAACTGCGATAAGACAGTCCAGCTCGTACCATTGAACTCTGTGAAGAGACTCCACTAAAAATTCACCATTGTCATCATCTCCAAATATATATGCAAAGCAAAAACAGGCCGCCTAAGTTTTATAACCCAATTGAGTTTGCTAAACATGAAAGTGCAACATTGTGCAGTATAATGATATGCCAGTCATTCCCTGCTTTGTGCAGTTTATTTTTCTGAATAATTACTCATGTCTCTATATATCATAATAAAAGCTTAGAAAAACATACTAAAATCTAAAACAAATGGCAGGGCATATCTTGATTTACAAGCTTGTACAAACTTAACAAATGCATGTCAAGTGGAAGCATGGAGAAAGTGTACTCCACGTGAGTGTCAGTCCGCAATGCAAAGACTTTCCCTCAAGTGGTGCCGTTATCATACTGGAAAGTGCGCCAAATATGCATATTTGGCTGCTGACTGTAATGGGTTCATGCAAATAAATCCCACCACTGGAAGGGGGTTCAGGTCATATTTCTACTTCTTTCATGTTTATAATATTCTCATCAAAGCCTCTGAAAGATGCCTATTTTTTAAATTATTGATTGCATTCTTAAACTATCTGCTCTCAGTTATTATGTCAATAAAAGCAACACTCATAAGAGTTTGGATGGCTGAATTCATTTATTAAATGCATAGAACAGCAACTTTGTGATTTTTAATAAGAATTCGTTCCATTCTCTGGCCTGGATTAAATCAATATTTGTCTTTGACTTCAAGTCAATTAAACAAAACCCCTTTCATGGTTTGGCGAGTTCATTAACCAAACAGCCTTGCAAAACCATGTTTGCATAGGGAGGAAAAGGGGAATAGTCAAAGCTAAGACAAATGTTGATTTAATCTCCGGCTTTATTGCTGTGGTTTTGTTCATTGTTCATTTGTATCAGATATTCTCTTTGTAACCATTTATAGAGTACCTCATTGGAACTGGATTAATTTTATTTAAGAGAATGTCTCAGATGGTTCACAAAGAAAATCCCCAGAATGAGTTTCTGAATACTCATTCTTCTGCGATGTGAACAAAATTAATGTTAAAGTATGCAGAATTATTAACACCCTAAGCATGGCCGTGTTAACCCAATGGGCTACAGGGGCTGCAGGGTCCCCCGGGGCTTCAGCCACTAGGGGGCCCTATGTTGTGCAGTTAAGTGAACCGCAAATTAAAAAAATATGTAGAGCAACGTAAACTGTGAAAATGTCTGATCATAGGAGACATGAAAGTGGGGCCCAGAAAAGAAAATTTCAAGTTCAAAAACATGAAAGAGCCTCAGAGTTACTAAGAAAGACTCATAAATTAACTAATTTGTGGAAAGAGAGCCAACCTGCTGCTGCCACGACTAACCAGGACGCTGCTGCCTCGACTAGCCAGTCTGCCGTTGCCACAACTAGCCAGCTCCCCATTGCCCCGACAAGCCACCCCGCCGTTGCCACGACTAGCCAGCCTCTTGCTAATACGACTGATGGTGATCGCAAAGAGCCAGGTATTTCATATATTGGCAGGGATGAATTAGATGGCCCCGACAGCACTGGCACAGCCAAGCCAGTGGAGAAAGAAATATCATTAGATGTCGCATGTTGGGGAGAAATCATGGATGAGAAGTTGCATTCCTACTGGGTCAGCAAAGAAGTTGAGGCCCCCAGACTGTGTCAGAACAAAGATGTAGATTTTTTGGCATCGGAAAGAATATACAAGAATCAGAAACAATGTTTTAGTAAAACATTGTTCACCCGCACACTCCGAAATGGGGTAAAAGTTCCAAGGGACTGGCTTGTGCATTCACCTTCCACTGGGAATGTGTATTGTTTTTTTTGTAGACTGTTTGGCGAGAGAACCTTATCTGCTTTTGCTCATTCTGGTTTCTCGGAATGGAAACACACAGTTAGCTGAGTGGAAGAGCATGAAGCAGGCCAGCCACACCGAAATGCCGCGCTCACTTGGCTTGCTCACACGCAGGTGCATGGAATAGACTCCGCACTGAATGCCCAGTGCAAAGATGAGGAGCATTACTGGAGAGAGGTTTTGAGGCGAGTTGTGGCAGTCATACGGTTTTTATCAGAGCGTGGCTTGGCACTTCGCGGAGATAACAAAATTTTCGGTTCACCTCATAATGGCAATTATTTAGGGATTTTGGAACTACTCAGCCAATTTGATCCTTTTCTTGCCGAGCATATAAAAGGTATATGGAACAAGGGCCGAGGGACACCGTTGTATTTATCTTCCACTATCTGCAATGAATTTATCAATCTAATGGGGCAGCAGGTTCAAGCTGAAATAATTTTGCAGCCTCAGAATGCCAAGTACTTTTCTTTAATTGTAGACTCCACACCCGATTTAAGTCATATAGACCAGCTAACATTTGTTGTGCGTTATGTTTCTTAAGGGGGCAGAGTCTTTGAACGATTTTTGAAATTTCTGCCGATATTCAGCCATACAGGCGAATACCTCTTTGAGTCTGTTACCAGTGTCCTACAGGACATGAATGTTGATATTTCAAAAATTGCTGGGGACAATGTTTTGATAATGCATCTAATATGTCAGGGCCATACAAGAGATCGAGGGCTCGCATTCAGGAAATAAGCCCCCTCGCTGACTGGATTCCATGTGCAGCCCATTCCCTGAACCTCGTAGGGGTATGCAGTGTAGATTGCTGCAGTGAGGCCAATTTGTATTTTATGATAGTACAATCGATTTTTAACTTTTTCTCAGCATCGCCTGGTCGCTGGAAAATATTAATGAATGGGCTCAACTGTAATGAGAATAAACGCATAGAGGCAGTTAAAGGACTCCCATCAACAAGATGGTCCGCACATGCACAGGCTACAAAGGCTCTTCGTTTGAATTACAGAAATATTTACAGGGATCTAACCGAAATTGCAGAAGATGACACTCAGAATGCTGTTACGCGTGGTGAGGCGAGATCCCTGGCCAAAAAAATTGATAGGTTGGAAACAGCGTTTCTAACTATTTTATGGGACACAATACTGCAAAGATTTCTGCCTACGAGCATGGTCCTTCAGAATGTTGAGAATGTTGAATTACTGAATGTTGAATTACTGCCATGGAATTGATTCATTCGCTCATTGACTTCGTATCAGATTTGCGCCAAAAGTTCAAAGACTTAGGGCCCTATCTTGCGCCAGAGTCCCTAAACCTGTTATTTGGGGATTTCGCATTGCGTAAGAGGCGTTCCCCCGCGAAAGTTGCTATCTTGCACACCTGCCTATATCCCTAAAACACCAGCGCTACCCGTTACATTATGCATAGGCGTGGTTTGGGCGTTACGCCAGTTAAACCAATCAGTGTGCCAGGTGCCACTGCCTTTCGGAGCAGGCTGCGCTATCCCAAATCCTCAAACCGAAACCCGTGATGGAGAGAGGAAGGTCGCCACGTTTCTCCGTTGACGAAGTTAAATTGCCCGTGCATGAGGTCAAATCCAGTCAGGGGAGGATCTGTTTTTGTTAAGTTAATCATGAATTGTATTATTATTATTATTATTATTATTTGACATTGACATATTGTTCAATGTTTGGTTTGTAGTAAAAAAATAAATAAATCAAGCCTACCCCTTTTGTGATGGAAACTTCAAAAAAAAAAAAAAAAGCGTTTCGCCATGCACTTCCAACTCCCTCTCCCGTCTGAAATGAAGCATAGAACAAAATCCCATTTTAGAAAAATAAAATTAGGTATATGCACTGGCACTCAGCGACGTAACTCCCCCCCCCCCCCCCAGCGAGAGCGGCATTTCAGAACTCTTCAGCGAATGAAGGTAATTCTGGTGACAAGTACGTGGTTTCGTCCGTTTACATTTTCCAATCGGACAGCTGTCTATTTTTTTTTTACAGCAAGTTGCGCGACCGTGCTGCAAAAACAGGTGTACGTACTTGTCGCCGAAATTACCTTCATTCGCAAGAGAGTTCTGAAATGCCGCTCTCGCAGGAAAAAAATTCCGTTGCTGAGTGCTAATGCATAGGGCTCTTGTGAAAGCCCAAATGCGGGTAGCGCGTGGTTTTAGGACCCGCTATACGCTTTCCCTAAAGTGTGTGGTCAAGATAGCAATTTTAGGGAAAGCGCATAAACACGCCCACGGGCACACCTCCAGGCGCAAATAAAGGATTAGGCATAATGCATAGCGGGTAGTGTGGCCGCAAGATATCGTTTAGGGATAGTGGAAGCTGCTAAATGCGTAATTCACGGGTTGCGGGTAGTGGCAACGGGTAAGGCAGGGTGAAAGATAGAGCCCTTAGAATCCAAAGCTAAGGCACTGTCACGGTCACAAGAATGCAGATCTGCTACGTCTCGACCAGCTAAGAGAAAGCCCCGACCAGATGACTCTAAAAAACCTGACCATGTACATTCTGGCGAAGACAAATTTCGTGTAGAGACATTCTTTGTAATAATAGACAGACTGACAAGTGCTTTGCAACAGAGACACGGGGCCTATAAGGAGACATGTGTGTACTTTGGTTTTCTCACACAACTTTGGAATCTCCCCCAGTGAAATATGCGAAGCAAGTCTCAGATTCTGTCACAAGTATAACAACGATGTACATGATCATTTTCCTGATGAGCTAATTCAGTTTGTGAGTTTCTCGCATAGTATCGTCAGTGCCCCGACACCAAGAAACCTTCTTTTATCAATAAGAGAGAGGCAGCTCCAAAGTGTTTTCCCCAATGTTGACATCGCACTGAGGATATATCTTACGTTGCCTGTAAGTAATGCCAGCGGGGAAAGATCATTTTCAAAGTTGGGGATTATAAAACACAGAGGACATCAATGGCTGAGGAGAGACTTAACAATTTGACTTTGATGTCAATTGAAAATGACCTCCTGCGAGAACTGGATTTTGGAGACCTAATTGAGGACTTTGCCTGTAGGAAGAGCAGGAAAAGGACCTTTTAACATTGCTGGTGAGTCAAACATTTATTCGTGTGGACAGCCTATTGCAATGCGTTCAAAATACTTCTAGTGCCAGATAGGCAATTTCGACCATGTTTCCTGTATTCTGTAAATGGTGCACTGTATAGGCTACATGTCGGCCTTTCTCATTGTGGTTTGGGCTTTTGTGGAAATGACATATTCGCTGGCTGTTAAGTTGGTTTGTGGACATCAGTATTAATTTTTTTATTAAGCTACTGTAGACTATATGTCCATTAACAATAGTATTTTTTAAAATCGTGGCATGAAGCTGGCAGTCTATAGTCAAATAGTATGTAATTATAATAACAGAGTAGTTCTGATGTATGGATCTCAATGCGCTGCTGTGAAGCCAATCCGCGTGTGCGTGTGTTCACGTCTGGTTTTGTGTGCATGCGTGGGACGGTAGGGCCTCCTCCCAAGACATAGCCCAGGGCCAAAGAATGGCTTAATCCGGCTCTGACCCCAAGTAATGATGAGCATAACTAACAATTTAACGTTTTTGTCATTCTTTTAATTTTACGTTTTAGCCAGGTGGCCCCCAAAAAGTCAGAAAATCTTTTGGATCAAGTCACTTTGAAGGCTCACTGCTCGTATGTACAAGAAAAGTCCGTTTCTCATATACCAGAAGGTGGCAATATAAAACCGTCATTTCTTCGTCTCCTAAAATTGCATAGTTCTGGTATGCATGAATTGATGAGACTCATGAAGAATACACTGGGTGACTTAAATTGGTGTTATGATTGAGTGTTAACACTGACACAAATATTTAGAACTGCCATGACACCAATTTTGAACTCAAGCTTCTAACACTTGGTTTACACTTACACCATGTCTCAACCAAGTTCAAAGATGGTTTCATGTGTGGTGTAAACACACACACACCAACACAAAGAGTCACCAGAACACCAACTTTGAATTTGAGTCACAAACGCTAAGCTCACACTAACACCTGGTCTAAGCAGAGTGTAGGGGACCTCAGATTAACACTTCACATAAACACTGACACCGGTTCTTACGCTGTGTGTTGATAGTGGCATTAACCTCAATCTTGTATTTTGCCCGACAAATTAATACTAACACTGACTCCAAATATCCAACACAAACACCAGGACCAACTTTAAAGTCACCCACTGTCATTTTTTTTTTCTTACAGCCATTGAAGGCATAGGATAGATTTAACTGTTCCTTTTGTTGTTGCTCGGGGTTGGGGTTACACAAAACATCTGTCCTCAGTGAGAATTGGGCTTAGAAATGAAAATGGTTTCAGTGAAATAAATGTTCCATCTTCATGATTAGGAAATTATTTATTCTTATTTTCTTTACATGTATCAAATAAAAATTTTATGAAATAAACTAATTAACCCTCGTCCAACCGGGGTTGTTACCAGCCCCCCCAACAGATTTTTTTTGCTGCTGTTAACAAATATGATCTATCTAATGCTTCTCGGTAATTGTTTATTCATCCTTTGCGCTCATTTTCATGAAAAAATGATGAGGGTACCTCACCCCTTGGGGGTAGGGTAGGCTGTCAAAGTCGAAGGGTGGGGGGGGTGGTTGCCACCAGCGTCAATTTTTGCTTGTTTTTGATACAAAATATGCTTACAAATTAGTTGCAAATAGTATGCTATTATTATGTTTCATGCTCAATGAACTTTATAGACCATACTGATTGTCATCCTTATTGATTTGTTGATGTAACTTGTCCTTGTATTAGTAAATCATGGAATTACAATGACCAGCAGCGACCAGTAACCTTGAAGTGATCTTCACCTAATAATATTAGAAGTGCATGACCGACATACTTTTACTTGTGTGTTTGACTGGTTACTGTACTGTATACTATTTTTATACTGTGCTATAGGTCTACTATTATACAAGTTCATAGAATTGTTCATAAAGTTGTTCTCATAATTCATAGATAAACCTTTTATGCAAGTGTGTAACGTTTTGAAGATATTTGTACATCTGTCCGGTGAACTTGAATCATCATTTTGCAAGGTAAGTTGATTTTTATTGTTCATATTCTTATACATGAAAGTAAAATTACTTGCATTATGGGTGTAGTGTTTTGTGTCTGTTGGATGGATAAATGTGGGATTATGTGGGCGTATATGTGAAGTTTGTTGTGTTAGTGGTATGTGGGTGTGGGGTGGGTGTGAGTGTGAGTGTGGGTGTTTATGTTACTCATGAGTTTATAACATTTGTAATAATACTAAAATATTCATTGTAGTATCAGTAGTTCTAGAGGTTACAGAAAGTTACTTATTTTCAGCTAAAACTAATAAAACTATAAAAAAACATGGATTTTTGTCATTTTGATGTTTTTTCCTAATATGGTGTTAGTTATGACGTCACTATGATGTCATAATGTTGAAATCTGTTTTATTTATACTTGATTTGAAGAGAGGACATCTGTAGCTGTACACTGATACCAAACAAGATGATGTTTATTGCTTAATTTCGAAATAATCACCCCGGTCGGGGGTGTAGTAGAAAAACCCTTGGTTGGACGAGGGTTAAACTTGTTCCAACAAAAAATGGAATATTTAGCAATGGCCAGTACGCTTCAGTCTAAGTGAATATTACTGTTGCCCAACTAAAGGTGCTTCTTAGCATATTGTACTTGGCTAGGCTGTTATTTGAACTGATGACCAGTTTCAACTGTTTGTGTGCTAGTTAACAAGCCAATTGAAGACCTAGGTGCAAGAAGTACTTAGGTCACATTTTCCAAAAAATTAGCTGACACTACTACCATAAAGTAGAGTGTCGTGTGCATCATTTAAAGCCAAAAAAATTCCAAATATAAGTACTCAAGTCCTCAATACTGATATACGGCCTTCCCTGAATCTACTGAATTTTTGTGCAAGAAATACTCAAGTCCTTGACATCATCAGGAACAAGTGCCTAAGTCCATGACTGTCCAATCAGCTGCTAGTATGTGTCATGTCACAAGCGTAGCAAAAATGACTGTTTGGCAATCAGAAAATGATTGAAATGGCATTTGTGTGGTAAAAGTACCGAAGTCCATGCATTTTATGGCAATAAGTACCGAAGTCCAGGCATTTTATGGTAAGAAGTACCCAAGTCCGAAACTGATTTTCTTGTTTTTTTCGTAATAAAGCATTATTTTTCCACAAAAACGTGTCTGTCTACTTTGTATAACCCCTGGGACTAGCAGCAGGCGCCACTGAATGTAATCTTTTAAAAAAAGTATCTACAGCATGTTTTCAAAACTTTGACCCTTAATATCTCAAAAGTGTTATTTTGTGACTAAAGTACTTCTTGCACCCAGGTCTTCAATTGTTATATGACTTGCAGGTGTAAGAAATAAAGTATGATTTATTGAACCCTGTGAGGTAATTCATCCTCTGCATTGATCCATTTTAATTACATAGGAGTAGTGGCAGCCACAGAGCCAGAGTTTGAATCAGGGGCTCTGGTCGGAGGATTTCTACAGAGCATGTTTTTCAGGGTGAGGGAGACCCTGCATTCACCACAAAGAGACACAAAACTGATTTGTGCAAATATATTTTCAAAAATCAACATAATGAAGAACAGATAAGAATGTCTTTTTTCGAGCCATGACGGAAACGTAATTTTTTTAACCTCAATTAAAATTTCAATGTTTGCTCCTTGAAATGACACTCAGTGCATGGTTGAAGAGAAAGGCTATCATTAAAAATACCACATAATGCCTAAGGTGAAATAAGCTGATGGTTATGTGAGGCTATGACAGACAGCCCTTATTGCCAAAACTGGCTCGAGCTACAGAGAGTATATGATCGAGCAGAGTGATTGCACTTTGCTTCTCATCGGTGACCACTGCTAGACAGCCTGGTGCCCACAGTCTGTTCACTCAGGACATGAAAGCTTGTTGGTGAAATTACCTTTAGGCATTTTTACACCAGTATAAAATGGGAGGCGAGGGGTGGGGAATGGAGTCAGTGAGCAGGCAGGGGAAGCGATCAAAGAACCAACTCTTCAGGAGTCGCCTCATCTGGCAGGGGAAAATTAATCGGCCTTCCGCTGAGGCGACATGAATCCAGATATACAGCTGGGTGTCCTCTTCCAGAGAGGGGAAGCTGGCCAGGGGCCTGGCTGTATGCTACTGGGCAGGGATGGGCTGTACTCTATTGATAAGGACTACTCCAAATGCGGCTGAACAGGGTCTGCCTGTACTCAGCTCACCCGGGCCTAACCATATGCGACTGGGCAGGGCCCAGCTGTACTCTACTGGCTAGGATCAAGCCAAGTGCTACTGGGCCAAGATAGGCCGTACTCCACAAGTCAGGTCCTGAATATATGCTGCTGGACAGACCGGGGCTGTACTCGACTGATAAGGGCCAAGCAAAGTCTGCCTGGACAGGGTCTGGCTGTTCTCTATTGGCCAAGGCCAAGCCATGCCATTGGTCTGGGTCGGGCTCTACTCTTGTGAAAAGGGCCAAGCCAGTGCTCCTGGACAGTGCCAGGCTACACTCTACTGGTCAGAGCCTAGCCATATGCTGCTGGGTGGAGCCTCGTTGCACTGAACTGGTCAGAGCATAGCCACACGCGACTGGGTGGAGACTGCTGTACTCTACTGACCAAGGGACTAGCCGTGTGCTACTGTGTGGAGCGTGCTCATCTGCTCTCCCTCAACAGACATCAGAGATCTATGTGATGACTACAGCTGGCAAATAGCAGTTATTCAATTCAAAAACCACACTGCTCCAGTCAGTCGAAAGGAAACATAGACACAAGGGTTTAATTAACAGAATAATTCACCAGATTTTCTATTGTTCTGAGCCAGCTTTGAAATAGCATTTTCAAATCAACTTTTTAATCACATTTGCACATGTATAGTTAAGCCTTGACTACTCTCGGTAACTCTGGTATTATGGTATAACTGGTTCGCTCCAAAAGACCGTGTTTAGTCAGCTTTGTGACTAATTATATTTATTTAAACTTTTACAGTGCAAAGAACTTTGAGTGCAATCCAAGATAAACAAGCTGTTGTTGCTGTCATGGATTCTAAACATAGAGAGAAAAGCAGAAACAATTTAAGAAACACATTTGAAAAAAGAAGGAGGCAGTATCCCTGAAACGATTTTAATAACCAGAATGAATAGTAAAACAGTCAGTCTTGCTCCGACTCAAACTGACTCTTACAGAGAACATATGGTTTTCTATCAGAGTCGATTCAAAACTGGACATTGAACTGTGCTGTATGCATTGCACATAAACTGAACATTCTAATTCTGATGCAGCAAACACTACAGGTAACTGATAGGAAGACCAAGAACACAAGAACACTGACTTGGAATAGTGAAAAACAAACAAACAAACAAACAAAAAACATTCTGAAAAATTGCCCTTCAAAAGGTCCAACATCTGGTTCTATCCATCATCTTCATCCCTATACCCTCATCCTATCTTAAATCTATCCTGAGAAAAGTAGTACCTTTTCAAGAGATGGAACATTCTGTTTGATGAGAAAAAAGAAATGTACTTCCAGAGGAGTTTATACGATTTGGCCGTTCAATAATTTCTGCAGCTATATCCATCAGACTGTACGATAGCATTATTGATTACAGGAGGTTCACACTTTGGCATACAGTGCACTTCAAGTCTGGTTCATTGTAAGAAAATGAAATGTGTTAACCCCCCACACACAAATCCCTCCTAGTACTAGAATCGGTACCACAGCTTATTCTCTCAAATTGATTTCATCCTTGCTTTTTTCTCCTTTCATTCTTTGCTCCTTCTGTGCAGCTCATCTCAATGCTTTTTTAACAAGAAGAAGGGAATTACAAAAGTCCAAATGATGGTGAAGATGTCAAAACACCCATTATTGGCAGGAAAAAAGCTTCAAATGAGCACATTAACAAAAGCCACGACACAATGCCTCCAGTGTTCCGGGAGGCTTGAGTAACACACAAAAGATCTGCCTTTCAGTTCTTTGTGTTGTGAGCAATACTCATGATATTCCAATGTGCTCGTCACTTTAGCTTTCACATCTTTGAGAAACAAGATGAAATAAATATTTTTATAACAGGGCATATGGGAAATCTTGGCGATTACGTTGCTTATAAGTCGAAATCCATTTTATTCAAACACTGTTACAATAAAATGTCCAACATTCTTGTGCTTTGTTTTTCATCAAAACATCTCTCAGAGGTATAATCCCTTCATACCATAACAAGTCAAGGACTTATTAAATATGAAATAAACACGCACGCACACGCATGCACGCACACACACACACACACACACACACACACACACACACACACACACACACACACACAAATTCAACTTTCAAATACATATACATTTAGCCAACCAAAGCATAAGATTACTTTGGAAACACTCACACCAAGTGAATGCCATCTATCCTGCAAATACATACTACCATATGACAGCCACCGCAGCAGTGATATGGCTGCATGTATGTGGTCCTAAATCTCACATATATGCAATACCTGAGCAGGACATTTTCCAGCGTTTCAAGATAAAAATGTGCATTGTTTTTCCAGAGAAATGCATTGTCTTTTTGATGCCTGTTATCATAGGAATTTTTGGCAATAGCAGATAAATGCACCCACACATTATATATTTCTCTGCTCCAGCTATTCTCATGCTCTTATTAGGTCAAGTACTGTGGAATAATACTCTGAACAAAGACTAAAGGCGCAGGAAACATTGTAAATTTTCAGCTCAGAGCAAAATATGAACCAATATGATAAATTGTCATCAATATCCCCCGCCACCAAGGAATTCCATCTTCAAACCCAATCCAGGACATTGCAAGTTGCAAACAAATTAATCGGTATTAATTTCATTAATCGGTAACACTTTACAATAAGGGTACATTAGGTAATGCAGTAATAATCATTAACTACCAATTTACTGAATGTTAACTAATGCATCAGAGAGCTAAATAAGCATTAGGTAGCCTTGACTTACCATTTATTAATGGTCTTTGACATACTTATTATGAAGTTGAAAACATCCCTTAAGTATCCCTCAAGTAACACCTCAAACTATCAAACTATTTAATTATGTATAAATTATTATCTTAGTTAACAAGAACACCATTAGTAAATAATTAGTAGATCCATTAGTTTACTATTACTTCTTACTGCATTAGCTAATGTTAATTAATGTACCTTTTTGTGAAGTGCTACCCATTTATCTTGGTGAAGTAGATTCTGAGAAAACTCGTCCCCACTTATCCAGATGGACGGCTGGACAGATGAGCATCACTGCAATATTTTCCGCTCCACTTTGTCCCTTGGCATGGGATAATTTGTAAGCAGTAGATTCCAAAATTTTAGCATAACAGTGACAAAACACGTCCTTCAGGCTGTTTTGCACAAAATATTGCTCATATCATGGGAAAGAATGGCAATAGTGATTTGTAATGGTGAATTTTTTTCAATTAAAATGGTACAAACCGCTTGTATTTCTGTATGAAGTTGATTTTTTTACTACTTCCAGAATGCAGATGAAGTACAATGATAGAACGAATAGAGATCAAGTAATTTATGGCATTTTGTGTAGTTTATTTCCTCATGAGCACAGTTCAATTCAAGCCCGATGTCCACCCTAAAATGACAGCCTGCATTTGTTCCAGACAAGATTGCAGATTTTCAGTTATGTTTTTATGTCCAATGGCTATGCAATAATAGTAACCCTACTCTAATAGAGATACAACACATGGCCATATTACTATATGTAATTGCTAATAAGGAACGAAATTCTAGAGTAATTGAAAGTTATTAGGAGGTTAATTGTAATAAGGTAGTAATAAGGATGCAATAAGGCTGTAACAAGAAAAAGAACTGTAAAAGAGGCAGTCATTACTGAAATACAGATGGGAATATAATGTCTTCGCCAGGAAAATGATTGTGATGGGATAATAAATTGGGAATAATACGGGCTACAACAGTAAGTTCTTCCAAGATATTACCATCACACACAAATCTTAACATTAAATGACCAAATCTTTTGTTGCAATTTAAAATGGTTGTCTTAGAAAGCACTCTATGGTATGCTTTGCGACATGTGATTTGGGTCAGCTGCCACCGAAGAAAGATTGAGTCAAACCTCTGACTATGTCTGAAATTTGGGTCCACAACTGGAAAATGTGTCTTCTGCAATGAACGACATTTACAAAGCAACTAATTGGAACAAAACACGGGATGATGCAACAACAGCTGACCCTGTTGGACACATAGACTAAAGAGAAATGCATGCTGCACAAATATGATGACGAAACGAAATAGATCAATACAATTATACCCAAAAATTGATAGGAAGGATATTTATTGAAGAGCTGTCAAGCTACCTCTTTTCCACTCCAAACATAAACAAAATCTTTAAATTCTACTCACAAAAATGCATATTCACAGACTGAAACATGCATATACAGTTATGCCTATAAATATTTTGATGGTGACACAATTTTCATTGTTTTAGTTTTACACGCCACCTCAATGAGTTAGAGAAGAAACATTCAACGTGTGCTTGAAGTGCTGACATTCAGCTTTAATTAACGGTTTTCGTCAAACATATTGTATTACCCATATAGAAATTACACCCATTTTATGCACAACCCCCTCAGTTTTAAGGGCGCGAAAGAAATTGGACAATCCAACATAGTCATCAATTAAATTGTTATTTTTAATACTCGGCAGCAAACTGTTTGCAGTCAATGACTGCCTGAAGTCTGAAACCCATTGAAATCACCAGACACTGTTTCTTTTTTTTCTGGTGATGATTGGGCAGGCCTTCACTGTAGCTGTCTTCAGTTTCTGCTTTGTTATTGGGACATTCTGCTTTCAGTTTTTTTCTTCCGCATGTGACGTGCACACTCAGTTGGATTAAGGTCATATATTTGACTTGTCCATTATAGAACCTTCCAATTTTGCTTTAAAAAATCACAAGTTGCCTTTGCAATATGTTTCCAAATCATCGTCCGTCTGCTCTGGGATACTTTGTCCAATGAGCTCTGAAGCATTTGGCTGAAACAGAGCATATAATATAACCCTGTACTCTTCAGAATTCATCCTCCAGCTTTTGCCAATAGTCACATTACCAGTAAATACAAGGGAACCAGCTCACTTGGCAGCCATACAGGCTTACATATGACCACTCGTCGCAGATGAGGTTTAACGCCACCGATGAGCAGTCCCCTCCCTTCTCCATATTGTTCTCTTCCCATCTTCCTGGTACAAGTTCATCTTTGTTGAATCTGCCCATAGGACATTTCAGAACCATACAGGCATTTTGATTTTCTTTTCTGATTAGAAAGGAATTAATTTCTACTGGGAGATGGACACAAGAGCTTTGAAAAAAAGTAAAGATTTAGTTCACCTGATCCCATTGCCCCCAACACTGCAATGTGTTAAAGTAATTATTATATTTCAATTCATACAAATACTGTAACACCATTAGTTAGCATTTTGAAAACTGAGCAATTACACGAGCTTTGCAGAGGAGTAAAGATTCTGTTCACCTGACCCCACCACTCCATTGTTCTAATGTAATTATCATATTTCAATTAATGCAAACAATACTTTTATTTACCATCTTGGAAACTGAGCAACTACATCAACATCAAGTATTTCATCATAGAAGCAGGGGTTTGTGCCAGTCAATGTGCAAGAACAACACACAGGAATTTGAAGCTGAAACATAAAATTGTTTATTAGAATTCCACCTAGGTGTCTGAATGAGGTTAAAGGAAAGGCTTATTACATATAAATGGAAAACAATCACATTCACATTGCATAATGAATTCACTTTTAACAGAATTTTTGTATTATTGCACTGGATATGAAAATTATTCGGGTCTGGTGTTGGGATGTTCATCATGGCTGAGCGCTTATTGTGTGAGTGATGTTATAGTCGCCGTTTATCTTCCGGCGGTCTTTTGTGCAATCCCACAGCAGAGCACCCATTTCCCGACGAAAATCGAAGCCATAGATTCTTACCCAGCTCCCGTCTCTGTTGAACAGCTGCCAAGACAACAATGAGGCTTGTATTGGGCGAGGGCTGGGGGCAGTAGTACACCTTTATATTCGCTGAGAATGTCCATAATCAACCCCCGATCTTATTGCTTGGATGTAATTATCATCATTTACCAGTTTGGGTGGTGGATGAATCCCTCATTTTCTAGAAATCCCATTGTGGACCAAGCCCCCTTAATGCTAAACCCCCTTACCCACAAGACCACCAATGAGGAGAAAGTGAAGGCTTTGCAGCTTTCTAATTAAGATAATGAATTCCCTGACCTTTTTGGTCATAAATTGCACTGAAGTCTGACGGAGGCCTTTATCCAACAGTTGCATTTTTCCTCAGCATGTTGCGTTATCTCTGTAGGCCACCCCTAGCTTAATGAGAAATGTCTAACAGTGAGCGGAGAGACATACGGCAGCTTAATTCCTCCAAATTGGACAGAAAAAAAGGGATCATATATCTGCAACACACACACAAAAGAAAAATACACTCTTTTCCATTCCAATAATTCACACCATAGCCGAAGCACAGAGCAACTCCCTTACCCATAACCCAGGTCTAGTGCAATGAAATTCAGGGGCATGAAACCACCTGCTAACTTAACCAGCTTATTTCTTTTTTAAAAGCCATTCGTTTCCATCCATTGTCTACAGTTATATTAATTTCTAGAATGAATAGGTAGAATCTGGGTGGATCTACACTTGGTTCATGAACTATCCAACAGTTCAAGTTCCCAGGAATATTAATTGTAATGTACCAAAAATTTCTCAATTTCACTTATATTTCCTTGGTCGGCAAGATGGGCAGTAATGCTCCACAGCCTAAAGGTCCACCTAAATCAATAAAACCCCTAAAAATTTGAGGAAACAACACTGAATCACAGTGATGTCTTTACAGCATCAAAATGAAGCAACAGGAAAACAGAAAGGCACAGTGAATCAAGATCTTCAGTGAAGTAAGATCTAAATACTATGAACAGCAAGAAAGAGGGTCTAATTTTGTCTCTACAGAAGCATCATAGTTTGGAAGAGGTGTTTGGTATGAATACAAATGTCAGTGATTGCACTCAAAAACAAGATGCACTTAAAAATGTTTTCCATCCGGATTATAACAGGAATACAGTCCTTACAACGGGAAGTAAGATCTACAAAGCTCTTTGAAACTAAGAATAGGAAAGGGCATTAATACTGCAAGCAAAAGCAATGAAAAAATCTATAGGCATCATCTCAGCAGCATGCAATTTGTACAACAAATGGTTTTGTTTGCTGATTAAAAATGAAGCACACCCAGAATCAGTCTATAATTGTTCTCAGAAAAACATTAAAGACTGGAGAATGAGGGGCATGATAGAGAGATCTGTGCAAAAATCAGAAGCTAACCCATGCAAAAACCCATCAAATACAGTGTAATGAAAAGATTGGGCATCTCTGCACAGACTGCGCCTGTAATAATGAATGTCTGATTTAATTCTAATGTGGTGTTAGAAAAGCTTCAATGCGGCATCATCCTGGATGTTACAATGTCATTTCTAATATTTGTCCTTGGAAGGCCGAAATGAGCTAACATAGTGAATGTGAAGATAGCATATAAAAATGTTTTTGGAATCTCTCCATTTAGCAATTAGCAGTGCCCAAGTGCTTTGGCAGATCTTCCAAACAGCTTCCCAGCCTGCTAAATCCTTTCATTTGCACTTTCAAAATTCACTCCTGACAGATCTTAACTAGCTCAAAAATATTCATAAACACCTGCATGAACTTCCTGATTGAGCTGTCACTACAAAATCCCACATATATGCCCAAAAATTAAAATGTTCACGGTTAACATTCAGCTTGTATGAATGATTTTGCCCATGTATTAAAAGTTCATGCTTGCACATGGGTTAAACACAACTCTGTGTGCTTACCTATTATAAGTTACAATACACCCTGTATTGTTGAAAGCATACCTTTTGAAAGACAAACAACCTCACAGTACTGGCATTTTAGAGCTTCTGCCACCTCCTGTACTCTTTCTTTTCTAAATAATAAATTCATACAGCTAGATGGTTGAGGAAGTACCTGAGCAAAATATTTATGAAACATCCTCAGTGTCAGACCTTGGAATCAAGCTTATACCCGAACAGCACAGCTACATAGGGCTTTAAAAGTCTAGGCTTTAGGTCGGTAGAAAGAATATACAGGCTGACATGGAGACAGGTTGCCCAGTGCCAAGATTTAGTGGCAACGTCGCTGACTTCAGAATCCATTTCAAAATTATCAAAAATATCAAAGTTATCAAAGGTAACATCATACCTCTGACAAAAATTTCCCAGCAAAAACTTTTTTGATACAATGCAAAGAAGTGTTAATATTTGAAATGCAAGTGGATTATATATATCCACACACGCACACACACACACACACACACACACACAGAAGCACACACACAGCGGGGAAAATAAGTATTGATCTCGTTAGTAAATATATTTCTAACGGGGCTATTGACACAAAATTTTCACCAGATGTCTTTAACAACCCAAGTAATCCACACATACAAAGAAATCAAAACAAATAAGTCCAAAAATTAAGCTATGTGTAATAAAGTGGAATGACACAGGGAAAAAATACTGAACACATGAAGATACACTGAAAAAATTGAGACTTTGGATCAAAGTAAAAAAATTGCATCAACTTGTTACAGCTAATTTTTTTAGTTTTTCTCAATTGAAAAAAATACCTTGGTAAAAAAATTAGCAGTAACAAGTTGACACAATTTTTTTACTTTGATCCAAAGTCTCAATTTTTTTCAGTGTAAGGAGGTGCAAAAAAGGCAAGGAAAGCCAAGAAACCAGCTGAAATCTGTCAGTATTTAGAAAACAGTCTTGCCCCCCCATCAGTTTAAATCTGATAGCAAGCCTGCCCCCTATTTTTAAATATCACCCACAGATGGAAAGCAATAGAACAACTACATCAGCGATATATCATTTTTCTCAGGATGCTGTCGGACCTGCAAGACCTGCAATAGTGATCACGCTACATTAGCACAGCATGAAGACGGAGATGAAAAATATTTTCTGCCAGTCACAAGTGTCCCAGCATACCACAATAGGTCTCTAAGAATACGAATTGCAGAAGCATTTCACCATAAAAATCTGAAACACATTCATTAAAAGGCAGCATAATAACACTTTCGTTTTTACAGGACTAAACATTCATAAATAAAGCTTGCTAAAAATGGCATATGAAACTAGGTTGAATTTATTGTTTGACCGGACAAATCATATTCCTTCGGAGGTAAAAATGAGCCAAACAACTAATGTAGGGGAGCATAGGTATAAAGCAACTTGCTTAAGCTCATTTCTGTGATTTGTGAGGTGCACTTACTGACAGAATTTGCAATGAGTCAGCTTCTGTATTGCTTTGAGGGTTGACCCCTGCTTGTTTGAAAATCCATCCGGGCTCCAACTCAGTTGCTCGACTGAAGACCTATTTTGGGCAAACTACCACGGTGTGTTTAAATATCTGTCCTGACTTAGGGAAAGTCATGGCACCATTAAGATCCAGCATTGCAGAGATACTGCATCATTCCTGATGATACGGGTGTAAACTTTAAGGCAAATTTGCAGACACAGCAATGAAAGAATATTTGGCTAAATTAAGGCTCCTTCCCACTCGTATGCATACATCAGGGTGAGTCATAGAGCACGAATCAGAAAAGTGAGTAGTTACAATATAAGCCAAATAACTCCAGCCTAAATGAATAATTTAATATGAGCGAACCTAGCCAATATACTAACTCTGAAAGAATTAAGTACAGTACATTGCTTTATATGTGAAAAGATTCCTAAATGCAGTCATTCATTTCTTCTTAACAGCCAATACAATTTTAAGTAAGACAGCCCAAATGTATCTTGATTATGTAAATGCTGTGAGGTACAACTCTGGTTAAATATTGCTCAGAATGAGAGAACTTGCAGAGAGTTTTCTACATTGGACTGATCTCAGCTTGACCATAGGAGTGAGTGTAAATCAACTGCAGCGGTTATAAGCAAAATTATGATACAGTGGGCTCCAAAATGACTGGCACCCCTGATTAGCTATGCACAGACAATACTTAAAAAATTTCTAAAAAAAAAAAAAAACATTGATAGAGAAACTTAAAATAATAAAATGTGAGAAATACTGTACAATATTAATGTTTCAATGGAACCAACCAAAATCATTTACTGATTTAATTAAAAATCAATTTTCTCCTAATCAAGGTTTCACAATGAATGATACCCTTAAAGATTATTGTAAATAACATCTACCAAAATTAAACCAGGTGTTAAGTTCCACTTATTTAAGTTTCATCTAAGTGTTAAGGAACTATATTGAGCCATTACATCACTTCCTGTTTCAATACCAAATAAAAATGAGGTAAAACACATGCAACATTCCTTAGTCAACCAACACCATAAAGAAAACAAAACAACTGTCAGTTCAAAAGAGGCAGACTGTCATATGCCTTCATAAATCTGGTAATGGCTACAAGAAGATTCACAAACAAGGGATTTGCCTCTGAGCACTGTCAGGGCAATTATGAAAAAATTATAAAGGTATGGAACTGTTGAAATCCTCAAGGGTAGAGGACACAACTACATTTTTTCCCTAGGATACTGAGGAGAATGTTGAGAAAAGCAACAAAATCCCCAAGAATCACTGTGAAGGAATTGCAGGCCTTAGTGGCATCTTGGGATCACCAGGTTTCAAAAAGCACCATCAGGGGCCACCTCCGCAATGACTGGCTCTTTGGAAAGACTGCCGGAAGAAAGCCTTTTCTGACCAGAAGACATAGAAGCAAGTGCTTGGAGTTTGCCAAATGTCATTTAAATTATGACTGGAACAAGTGCTTTAGTCAGATGAGACCAAAATTGCATGTTTCAGTCAGATACAGCATCGGCATGTTTGGCATCAAAACAGAGATTCATATGAGGAGAAGCACCTTATACCAATTATATACTGTAATATATTACCAATTATATATTATAGTACCTATTACTGTAATAGCTGAATCAGTACTGAGTGCAATATTTGCTGCTTTCAGAACCGTTAACCTTGCTTACACAATTTTATATTGTTTCTTGAGCATTTCATGAACACAGTTATGCTAACTAAACATAATTTGTCCAATCACCCCACCAATTAATGTTAGTTATCGCGCAAATCAATTGTTTGATTGCTAGAAAAGCTAAATGAATGGGAACAGGTTGACAATCATTCATTTAAAGGTGAGGACTGTGTCTCACCCAAACATGCTTTGACACATTTCTTAATTATATAGATGAATTCAAAATATAGGCCTACAGTCTGCATGACACTGTCACGGTGGTATGTGCATTCGCTGTTATGAGACACGATGGGAAGACGATGGTTGTAACTTCGAGGCTGAAAATGGAGATTTAATGAAGCCAGTGGGGAATCTTTAACAACTGACAAACTGAACAACTGATGGTGTACTTTCACCACTCACTCACTCGCTCACACACACTTTCGCCTTTAAAAGCCCACTTTGTCCTCGAGCTGTAACAAAAAATGGCAAACAAACTATGTCAACCAATACACTTCTCCCAACATCCCCCAAACTTGTGTTATCTTCCCAATTTTGCGCATTTCATGAATGCTCATGTGTTCGCACCTATTCAGCGTGAGTTAGCATGCAAGTGAATTATCCACCCAGCAACACGCCTCTGCTCGGCCCACGAGGCACCTGTGCATAAATCAGCCAAAAGAAGCAGCATTGACAGAAAGAGCAGGAAACTGTCACAAAATAAGAAAAAAACTGCAAAGCAGCACTGGGATACTAATAGTTCACACAGGAAGCTTGCAAAATATACACCCTTATTAGGATACTAGAGGGTATGCGATCCATTATGGGTCCAATCACATTCTAACCTAGGAAATGAGTCAACCCGACTGAAGTAGCACAGGTATACTGTAATTCTACTCACAAAAGCTCATTTTGTTGATGCATTCGAGAGAAGGAAGAGAGGGAATTTGCAGTGTGGGAGTGAATGAAAAGCTGTGAGAGTTGACCCCTGCTATCTGAGAATCTATCTTTGGTCCCAGCCTCTAGCTTGTTTGAAGATTTGTGCTGGGCTAAAAGACTCTTGTGAGTTGAATAATCTGTATTGGCTTACAGAACGTCACGACACCACTGAGAACCTGCAGAGCCACAACATAATGTCTGAAAGTATGGAATGCAAAGTTCAAGGCAAATAATGCAAATATAATTTTAAATTAAGGCTCTTTCTAGCCTGCCTACGTGGATAAGGGTGAGTCATATAGCATGACAAAGAAATGAGGGCTCAGCAGGAAGGGGAGACTGAGGCCAATCAGTGGCGGTTCGGAGACTGGCCAAATAGCCCTAGCCTAAATGAATAATTTAACAGGTGCTAACTCACATAGCCAGAACACCTCAGAACTTACAACTACCCTGAATGGATTAAGCACAATTCTAAACGGTGATGGATGCCCAAATGTGTAATCTTATGTGTTTTTCTCAATGCACACCTAAGCAGTACCAATAGAACCTAATGCAAATGCGTCCTAGATCATGAGGATGGTACGCTGTTATAAATTGACTGAATTTAAGAGTAAAATTAATGCATTGTCTCCTTGTTATTTTAACTGTAAGTAGAGTCCTGTGCACATTTAACTGGGGTTTACAGTTAACATACATGGAACCTCTGTTATAAAGTGATTGTAAAAATTACAGTTAAAATAATTGGCAAAAAAATGTGCCAGTTTATAACAGTGTAATAATGTGGAACAATAGTTTTTGATTTTTAAAATTAAATGAGGCAAACAATAGAATTTAAAATGTGGCTTCTTGTATACGGTTACAGTGTAGCTCTGACCACCATGCATCAAATGCAATTGTTGTTGCTCTCCACTTCAAAAGATGTCACTTCAGTATATGCTTCCCCCTCTCCTATCAAAATACACCATGATCCAGTCAGAAAGTTTTACAGCTGCGTGCTCTGTGTGCTGATAGACTAGTAAACCAGCCAATTAAAGTGAAACTTTGAAAAGTCTCAGTGCAAGGCTGCTGAATCAGAGGGCCTCCCAATGGACTGTTTGACAGCAAATGTTAATTTATTATTCACGCAGAAAAAACATTTTTAATGCTACATATATTTTATGTTTATTCCTTCAGTGTTCAGAGAACACATCCCTGGCCCCTAGAGAGCACTCCACAGCTGCAGAACAAAGAAACAATACACTTCAAATCCTCAATAACTTAGGAACACACCTCTTTTGACTAGCGCCTCATGACACATTACCCATAAGTCTGTTGGGAATTGCATCATTCAATACCTTTAGTGAAAATATAGATCCAGACTATGTTGCTCCACTGTTTAAGACTAAACCATGTTGCAAGTTTGTTGATGTCCAGAGACGCAGCACAAAGCGTCCTCAATCAAAGTTCTATGTTGGCATCACGGGGTATTTATATCTGAACTCAATTCTGTATGATGTCATATAGTTAATTAAAGGACCCCATAAAATACAAAGATATATTTTATTTATATATTTTTTTTTCCACATCATGCGGCAAGCAACTTGAATGACAAAAACATGCACCAATTTTTTGAAGTATAATTTATTTTATTTTCAATTAATGTTTCTGCACAGCAGAAGGAATTCTATATTGTAAACACACACACACACAAAGACATCGCCGGTTTGGGAGCATTTTAAGATTGCTGATGATGATTCCTAAGGGCATCATTATTAGACTATTCCATCATTAATTTATGATAGTCTCTGACTCTTATAGTCCAACAATTTATTTCTGAATAATCCAGACCAACATAAGCCTATAATGATTAAGAAATCAGTAAGAAATGACAAAGCGATCACCGATGGGCTATATTGATGACGTATACTTAATAGAGATATTGCAAGGATGGCAATAATACGAATAATTAACTAATCCATCTCCTGTTTTAGAATTTTTTCAGCAGTGTAGCCTAATTTTAAGATTGCACTTAATCAAAATATTTTCAGTGTTCAATAGAATAGGCTGCATTTGCGGTGAAGCGCAGTCTTGCACTCATTGCCTCAATGCGATAATAATTAATGTTTTAACCCTAGTCCTGCCTCTTGGCTAATGCATAACAGGAAATAGCTTCCAGGAAATAATATATCGACAACTGCACACAGGGAAACAAGTGTGAGTCCTCTATATATCGGCGACCGCCAGAGCAACGGTTAAATTACCAACAATTTTCACATAGAAGCATTGATAATTGAATAATTTAGTAAATTGGTTATTATCGCATAATGGCAATAAGTGTGTGACTGCCCGCTTTCACATTTGTAATTTTACCATGGTCAGCAACTCTCCAACTCTGGTGTGCATTAATGCTCTCTTCCATCATGTAAAAAAGAATATATTGAAAAAGGGAAATGACCTCTTCGGCTTATTAAACCCTCGGCCTATGGAAGATTGGTGCAAAAGGAATTCATGATCTTTGAAAGGCATACTTCTGTTTTATATCATCATTAATATGGATAGGAAAATGCCTGATAAGTAGCCTATGTGATACAATGTACAATAATGGCCGTAAAAACTAATTAGCTGTTAATTCTACCAATTAGTCTTTGCAAGTGAGCAAATTATTGTTTGACTGATTAGGAAAAGTGAATGAGAACCGCTTTGGAGTTATTGGGCATTATGGAGGAGGTCGCTCGAGGATTTTTGAACCTCCTGTGGCAAGTCATTGAAGGTCCTGGTACAAGGGGTTAACAGAACCTATTTTAGTTAGTTTTGAGTTCTGTGATAATCTGGTAGGCTTGTTAAAGTGTCAAAGTGCAATAAGTGGAATTTAAAGCCTCTATTTTTCTCAGGAATTTTGTGGGCATACCAAAGCATTTTCATCTAAGACTGAAATTGAGAATTTCAGAAATTCAAAAGGTGTGAGATTTATCTGAGCAGACTCCAAGACCTCACTATCTCCAAACACTGCAGTCAATTCACAAATGAACAGCTCTGAGGGTGTTTGCATTAAATTTGTTAAAGAGCAGCACTCAATAATAGCAGGGGCTTATCTATCCAACCAGGCATATTTTTGTAACCTGTAATATTTTTCACTCATGTGCTCCCCTTTATACCGCATCGATGTAGGTGAGTGTTACTAATCTCTGCCACGGGACCGTCCTCTGCGGCTCCTTGTTTGAATTGGCTCGCCTCCAGCCTGCATTGGCGTAATTGGACGCTTTATAAATCTGTGCCACTCAAATGTAGGCTGAAATTTCCCACCAGAGAGAAGCTGATAGACACTCGCTCAGCCCTCTGCAAGTAGCACTGCAAAATACAGATCAATCAACAGTTAACCATTTGAATCATACGATCACACGATAAAAATATTCACACATGACGCGAAAATGCAAACTGTGGTACATTAATCACAACAGGTAATTGAATGCAACAAAGTTCTAGAAGATTAATTTTGATAACAACATTACAAAAATGTACGGCTGCAATGGTAATTGAAAAATGCGGGCAGGTTGCCTGGTTAACACATTCTCCAGGCGAATGGCTGAATGAGCCCCATCGTCTGTGGCTGCACAGAAAATCAGGGGGTCTGACTTTCATTCCTCTCTGGAGTCCCCCTATGAGCAACTAGGTGTATCGAGTCTGCCTGCCATAGCCGAACACGAAATACCTTCCTTTGTTCAGTGCAAGCTTGGCTTTGGGCAACCGCATGAAAATAAGCAGGCCGGTTGCTGAAGACACTTTGTGACTCAATGCAGTAAAGAGGGTAGCTCTCGACTTCACAGAGAGTGTCTGTACCGAAAACAATGATACAATCATGCATACCATCCAGACAGTTTCAATCACTTATCATAGGCACAATGTTGGTTATATGCATAAGTGACAATTCATCAGCAGGCATTAGTATGGTTCTTAATTATAGAATAGTGACTGGGAATGAGCAATCAGATAATTATTTCATCCAAAGAGACACCATTCAATCAGCTGTACGATGGCTGTACGTGTGGGATGGGTGCGGGTCCGAGGTCATACAGATAAATTAAAATACCTGGCCTACATCAAAGCCCCTGTATCACATAAAAAGCCCCCTTTTGAGGAGGTTCAGGGTTCAAATTGACACTGCTGAACCCAGAGTGTACCATTTTTTATATGCCTGTATTTTGAAATGAACTTTTTTATTCACCGAGATTGGTATTGTGTCCAAGGCTAATGTTACTTGGGGACTAAAATTAGAAAAATATATATCATTTGATTTTCCTGTGCATATTGTTCCATTGTGATGTGAGTTTTTTGCATTACTCAGACCATATGGTAATACAAATCTCACATACTGTAAACCTGTAGTTTCAGATCCTTTCCCTGGAGAACCATCCCAGTAGACTTTCATTTCAAACTGAATTTTGCCCACTTGGTTCCCATTCGTTCATCTCATCAAGCTCTCAAGCTTCTCAATGAAGAGTGCTTCATTTGGGTTTGACTGGAGAACTACAGGATGGTAGACCTCTGGGAAGAGGTTGAGAAACCATTATCAAAACCAAATTTTCACCAGTTGTCTTGCCAAAACTCCATACTGGAATCTAAAGTCTTGCCCCCATCGAATGTTTTCCTTCAACTTCCATGAAGGACTGTATCTGTAGGTGAGAGGGCACTCATATTATCTTTTCAATACAAGCCCTGTCTGCAAATTGAAAACTGACAGGATTAGACACCACATAAGTTTTTCCCCTATGCTGCAGTCATCTGTTATTGAAAGATATGAATGCTATTACATATAAGCCCCTTGGTCAGCAGAGTTATCCGTCACGGTCTGAGGTCGGTTGAAAGTAAGCGATGACAAGATAACCACCGCATGTGGACTCGTGTCCATTTCCGAGTGAGTGCCAGGAGAATGTCTTTGCCATCTCCACGGCACACATTAGTTACAATCTTTGCGAAGAGGAAACCCAATTTACATTTATAATATGAGGTTAGCAGCGCTGTCATGAAAAGAGATAATAAATACAATTTTTTTCACCATTTTCTTACCCTTTGGCAGACTGTGAATATCAGTTCCGTTTTTGACTGTTTCTAAGCAGCATGAGAAGCTGGCAGTGCTGCTTGATTTATTTTTTTTTTTTTCAGTGAAGGGCATCTCTCTGTTTTACAGTATCCGTTTCTATCACGCAATATCAGAACTGACACTGAGGGCTAAAGATAACGTGTTGATTTCAGACATTTGAAATATTATGCTTTTGGTGTGCTAAAACTTTGTGTTCCACATCAGAGAACATCAAATCTGGCCACCCATTAAAAACCCAAATCTTGTATTCAAACATTTTTTCAGCAAGTTTGGGTGAGCTAACTTAAAATTTTCCGCCATGGGTTGCACTGGCTGTCATCACATCAAACCCTCAGGAAAACAAAAGGAGGAAACAGTTCCTGGCCCTCAAAAAAGTGATTTAATAATCAAATCTTTATACTCTGTAGTGCTTAAACAGTGAGCATTTCAATTCCAACCAATCAAAAAGAAATAAAAGTGTTTTGTATTGACAATGATTGTTATGATTCTGTCAGTTTGCCATGTCTGTTCTGTTTTGCCATGTTCTGTTTAGGTTGTTCCATGCCATGTTTTGTTTCTGCCATGTCTTGCCATTTTTGCCATTACCCATATTTCTGTATATAGTCCGGTTCATGTTTTCCACCATGCCCTTCTTTGCACTTTGTCTCCCCTGTCTGGTCTTTTGTTACTACAGCTCATTCCCCAGTCCTGCATGTCACATGCTTAGGTGATTTAATGGTTTCTGGGTTTCCACCATTCCTTCTAGTCTCGTTTGCTTCCTTCACCTTACTTTACTATTTTACTAACCCATACTAACAGTTTATTATATTGTTAAAATACTAACCAAGACTAACATTGTGTATATGACACTAACTTACTAACGAGCACCAGGGATTGTATAGCTGCACTTACTAATTGATTAACTAGCTCTCAGCACTCGCCCTATTCTAGTCTCCGCCTCTTGCCTCCACTTAGTCTTTGCTGCAATTCAGCGAATCCTCTGCACCTGCTCCACTCTGTCCTGCCTCTCATTATCTGTGCACGTTAGAACTCCCTAACCGGGGCTGTATGTTTTGTCATAGGATTGTCTCGTGATCCCTGTCCGCGTTTTGGCAGTTGCCTCTTTCATGTGATTAGGTTCTCCCTCATGTTCCCTCCTTTGTAATCAGTCTGACTTCTTGCACTTGTGTCTTGTTAAGCATGTGACTTCCCTTCTGTGTATTTAAACAGTCTTCTCACAGCAGTTCCCCGTCAGAACGTTCTCCTTTGGCCACGCTTCTCTTGCCTTGTTTTCATAGTGATTACCTTTCTGACTGGACTGTCCTTGTTTTTCGATTTTTGCCTATTCCCTGTACTTTGCCACATTCTCAGTGTATTGAACCTCTTTTGTCTGACTACGATTTTTGTTATTGGTGCCCTGTTTACGGTTCTTTTCGATTCCTGATTTTTGGATTGTGGACATTGTACCGTTGCCTGCTCTGTTGGGGGTTTCCCCCCTTCAGAAATAAAACCTCCATTTTTGCATTCACTGGTTCTCGCTTCTGGTTCCTGGCGTAATCCTCACAGTGATGTAATAAAATTTTTTTGCTGCTTCCTAAAGCCTGACCAAAAAAACTTTCATAAAGGATAGGCTATCCATTTTGATATAAAAAGTCCCTTGGATGAAAAAAAAATCAATGTGGAAAGATTTTGATTTGCATTATCTATTTACATTGAACAATTGCCCATTGAAGCACTGGCTTCACCGTATTAGAATATACACCCATTGTCTTAAGTCCAGTTCTGCTGCCCATGGTTGCCGCTTTCACTGTAGATTGGGGTTGACAAGGACATTCTGATCCATATTTTTTGTGGCCCTTGCGCAGAGGCGAGGCCCCAGCCGTACTGCATGCAAATAAAAGAAAATGCATGCCTTTTAAAGAATGGCAGCTGCCAGCAGGTGAATCTCCTTGGTAATGTATAGTCCACTGATTTACAACTCCCTGAGCTAATATATGCCCATTATCCATGCTGAAGGAGTGTAAATATGTCTGTAGTTTAGAACAAGTTAGCAATACAGCAGTGGAGCCTCACACAATAGTGACCCATTTTCTTATCCCAACTGTGATGGAAACATTGGATAAAATTAGGCACTTTAAAACCCACAAGAAATTAGTGTACACGAGGGTTTGAATGTTTTTTGTAGAACTTTTTACTCTCAGGAATACTGCTATTTTCTTAGCAGATATTTCAAAGAGATAGCTGGGGGTTCATACTATTGGCATATGGCATTAAATATAATCACTCATCAACCCATTGACTGGTCTGTTCCTGTTCAGGGTTGTGGGGTGTGACAGAGCCTGAGTGACCCAGCATGCACTGGATGAGAGGTAGGAATACATCCTATAACATGCACCAGTCCATCACAGCTCATACGCACCATTCACTTAAACACTCACATCAACACAAAATTCAAACCAACCTAAATATCTTTGGAATATGGAAGGAAACCAGGTGAAACCCAAATAGAGAATATGCCAACTCCACATTGTCAGGGCCAGAATGGGATAAAAGATTTGGCAAAATGTTATCATTATATTATCATGACTAAGTTTTCCCAGCCCGCCAGGAGAAGAAAGGAAAACCAGATCTTTCTCCAGTTATTTTATTTCAAATACATTTATGCAGGGGTAATACAGAGAAGGCTGCAGGTAGGGGTCCCATCACAGAAAAGCCAGCCATTGGCATAAATACGCCATACAGTCATTTAGGGCCACAACAGCTATAGGCTAGTAAGCGAGTTCAGTGATTCAACTCTTGACTTGTGGCTGTGATTTATGCTGTAGCATTTACAAGCAAAAACTACAGGCTTGTTTATGGCAGCCAAAACCCCTACAGCTGACTCTGGACCGCAGTATATAAAGTGCTCCGCAGTCCATTTTCCTCTTATAGATTTTTCCATCACCTTGAAAAGTTGTTTTGAGAGCTGTAATGACAGACCTGTGTAATCTTATGATCTGTTCATACTTTAATTTGATTATTACAGGGATGGCCATATGCAGTATTTTTAGAAATACTGAGGTCCGAAACTTGAACTAGCTGGGGAGTTCAGAAGCATGATCCAAAGAAAATAAGTAAGTAAATAAATAAATAAATACTAACATTAATTAATTAATTAATTAATTAATACACAATGGGCTCCAAAATTACTGGTAGCCCTGACTGGCAATGCACAAACAACACAAAAAATATATGTATATACAACCCCAATTCCGAAATAGTTGGGACGAAGTGTAAATTGTGCATAAAATTAAAATGCAATGACTTGCAGATCACATGAGCCAGTATGTTATTTACGATAGAATATAGATAAGATTTCAAATGTTGAAACTAAGACATTTTACATTTTTATCCACAAAATGAGCTCATTTCAACAGGTCTCAAAAAAGTTGGGACACAGGCAAAAAAGGGCTGAAAAAGCAATTAATATATAAGAGAATCAGCTGAATTAATATTTAGCAAGTAATTAAGTTAACTGGCATCAGGTGTGTAACATGATTGGCTATAAAAGGGATGTCTTTAAGAGGCTGAGTCTCTCAGAAGTAAAGACGGCCAGGGGCTCTCTAACCTGTGAAGTCTTGCATAAAAAAATTGTGGAGTACTTTAAAAACAATGTTTCTCAACGTCAAATTGCAAAGGCTTTGAAGGTCTCATCATCGGCAGTTCATAACATCATCAAAAGATTCAGAGAAACTGGAAAAATCTCTGTGCGTAAGGGACAAGGCCGAAGACCTTTACTGGATGCCAGTGATATTCGGGCCCTCAGACGCCACTGAATCACTCACCGGCATGATTCTGTCATTGACATTACTAAATGGGCCCAGGAATACTTCAAGTAACCACTGTCTGTAAACACAGTCTGCCGTGCCATCCACAGATGCCGCCTAAAACTCTATCACGCAAAAAGGAAGCCATTGTTGAGCATGATCCAGAAGCGCCGCCATGTTCTGTTGGCCAAGGCTTATTTAAAATGGACTGCAGCAAAGTGGCAAAGTGTCCCGTGGTCAGACGAGCCCAAATTTGACATTCTTGTTGGAAATCATGGGCGTTGTGTCCTCCGGGCTAAAGAGGAGAAAGACCATCCCTCCTGTTATCAGTGTTCAGTTCAAAAGCCAGCATCTCTGATGGTATGGGGATGCATTAGTGCATATGGTGTGGGACACTTGCATTTTTTAAAAAGCAATATGAATGCTGAAAGGTATATAAAGGTTTTAGAGCAACATATGCTCCCCTCCAGACGACATTTATTCCAGGGAAGGCCTTGTGTATTTCAGCAGGACAATGCAAAACCACATACTGCAGCTATTACAACAGCATAACTTCGTAGTAGAAGAGTCCGTGTGCTGAACTGGCCTGCCTGCAGTCCTGATCTTTCACAGATTGAGAACATTTGGCGCATAATTAAACAAACAGTCTGTCAGAGGAGACCCAAAACTCTGGAGCAGCTGGAAGCCTGTATTAAACAAGAGTGGGATCAAATTTTTTGCCTAGATGTTGTGAATTAAGGATTTTTATGTTTTGATGTTGTATGTTTTTTGCTGGTTTCATTGTGTTTAGTTAGCAGCTGGAAGCCTGTATTAAACAAGAGTGGGATCGAAATTCCAATGGCTAAACTCAAGAAACTTGTCTCCTCAATGCCCAGATGCATCCACTCTGTTAAAAAAGAAGAGGATGCTACACCATGGTAAACAGACCCCTGTCCCAACTTTTTTTCCCCTATTTCCCTTAGAGACCTGCTGCAGCCATCAAATTTGAAATGAGCTCATTTTGTTGGTAAAATTGTAAAATTTCTCAGTTTCAACATTTGCTATGTTATCTACTATCCTATTTTTTGTGAATAAAATACTGGCTGGTTTGTGATTTGAAAGTCATTTCAACATTTTTGATTTTATTCAACAATTTACAAACTTTGTCTCAAATATTTTGGAATTGGGGTTGATATATATTATATATATATATATATATATATATATATATATATATATATATATATATATAAAATACAATCATAAAGAAACAGAATATACCAACATGAGTGAAAATGCTTTACTTTATCATGTTTTGATGGAAACAGCCAAAATCATGAAAATCATTTCTAAAAATAAATTTCAACAAAATCAAGCTATCATAATAATTGGCTCCCTTCATTTAGTACTTTGTGCAACCACCTCTGTTAAGAATAACAGCACGATGTTTGTTCTTATAATTGCTGACAAAGTTATGGCACACATTTGGCGGGATTTTGGACCATTCCTCTAAGCAGATCCTTTCAAGATCCATCACATTCTTGAGTTTGTGTTTATCAACTGCCCTCTTCAACTCAGCCCACAGGTTTTCTGGGTAAGATTGTGGGTGTATCCAAATTAAACATCTTAAACAGGTGGCATTTTTAGTCTCTACTTTTCCTTGACATTGCACAAAGAATGTGTCAGAAAAATTGATGTTTTTCCTTCTATGTGTCATGACCTCGACCATGCTAGATAATAACATGACTTAAAAAACACGACGGATGGCATATCCTATCATTACAGCCATGAAGGATTTTAGTTCTTGCTCTTCAAAACATTTGGATGCATACTCCATATTGGACCTGCTTTGACTTCACAATCACTGGTGATGAGCAGGAGCACCGTTTTGGCTCCAACAAGGTGGTTTTGTTGCAGATCTCCAAAACTTGTGAGGGGACAAGTCTTGAGTCTGGCATAACTTGACGCAGGTGGCAGGAAGCAGACAGCCAAGTGTAAGTGAGAGAATATGCAGGCGGCCACAAACTTTATCATTTTTCTCCCAACTATCAGGATTCCGGCAAGTTTCTCAACTGGAACAACAGGGGTTGGAGACATGTCCTCTAGGGAGAGGAATGGGCTGGCTGCACAGGTCTCTGGATGACACTAGCACATGCTCATTAATGCAGATTTTAGGAAATAAACACACCATCTTTTATCCCCTGCTAGACAGAGTGGCACTGTTCACTGTGCTTAAAATAAACATTTCCCCCACTTCATTAAAAGCCTCTACCACAGACATGTGGAGGCGAGTGCATATATCCATGAATGGATTACACACTAGCATATTAAGTGATTGATTACTCTCGTATAATTTTGGATATTTTCTTGATAATGCTGTTGGCACAGACGCATATGCTGATATGAGATTAAACTGCCACCATCAGGACAAGAAAGGTGGTCCAAATAAAGATCGTTACTTGGCAGAAATAAAATGGCCTGTCATCGAGATATGCTGCTAAGGGAAATCCTTTGACCAAATGGAATCCTTAACAATCTCTAAACAGTTTGTTCTGGCAATTGTACAGTAGGCCAAACACTAAATCAACGGAAGGGAAATAACATACATTTGCCAAGAGACTATGTATCAAGTTAAAACAATAACTAGCGGTACAAGTGAACCTGAAACTCAACTATTCTGCTACCCTGCCACACCCATTTGGGAGAGGTGTACAAAGATGATATTAAATAACAAAGTAGCTCATGTGCTGCAGAGTTTGCATGCCAAGTTTTGTCAAATTTGATCAATTGTTATGACCGCTAGAGCTTAGGGGTTGAATTGCTTACGGATGATATAGAGGACAACAGAGTTTACACCATCTCAATAACTCAGCTGGCTCTCTATAAAAATAGTGTAAACACTATCGGCCACTGTTACAATCCATGGGTTTGGCAAGGGGGGCCTGCGATTTACCATTTACAATTATTTTTTCTCCAAGAAAGTGTACATTTAACATCATTAAGTGGCTGAAAACAGACAAAACTATTTTTTGAACATTTACACCCTCTGGCATATATTTGGCATTCTGAAAATAGGCCTGACAGCACATATGAAATTTGCTCCTTAAATCTTGTAAAGTTAATACAAAACTGATGCATAACACTGTGTAGGTGTAATTCCTTGCAACAAAATGCTGTAGCAAGTTTGCTAATTAATAGTAAAGTCTGGAGTTGACCGAACTGCTTTAAGATTTGAGAGTAATGAAAAGGGTGTTATTCAGTAGAATCCAAATGTTGCCCAGAGTCATGTCATTTAAAATGATCAACAGATTCTATTAAAAAAGGGACTCGAGTCAGACTGAGGTTAGCAATATTTCAGACATGTCAGTCGCTTGAGCTGCCAGAAGCAGACTGTAAAATTCTGTGCAATCCAATTTCTTTATTCACCCAAATAGGCCAAATAGTCCAAAATGCTGGATGAATATTGAACTGGGAGAGAGTAAAATAAATAAATAATAATCATAATAATTTTTTAAAAATCATCAAAAACTTCCCACACCTCTGAATTTTTTTTTTTTTTCGAAAACTACCTCAATGTTATAATCTTTTAGTGTGAGATACTGATTTAGGTCTGCAAACGGTGAACAAATCTTTGAAGAGCAAGTGGGTAAAAAATATGCAAGTCTGTGACATCTTCCCACATCCTCTGGTACAGCCTTGAGAAACAGATTCAAATTAAATAAATACAAACAGTTTAAGTCTGTTCGACTCAGATTCTAGGATATTTGATGATCTCTGATGACCAGCCAGAATCTCGGCTCTAACCCAGTTTTAGCCCATCCTGAGACCAAACTGAACGGGTAAATGATATCCACAATGGGAGAAAGGGATGCTGAGGAGGTTTCAACATAAAACAATTTATCACTGGCGCACAAGACAATTTCATGCAGCGTTACATCAGCGGTACCTGTGACATCGTCAATTTCCAAAATTGCTGCCGCGAGGGACCCAGGAAAGCTGCAGAAAGGAGAGGTAGAGTGAGCATCCATGTCGGTTCCTCTAGTACAACTGCAAAGGACATCAGGGTTTCTCCTTTGATCGCTGTCATTGCTGAAGAAAAAAGGAATTCCATCCTCCAGAGCTCTGCCAGTGCAATCTTAGGCCCCAAAAGGAGACCAGAGTCTCTGGTCTTTCACTCAGGAGACATGTTTTCAACAATGCTGAAATCAAAACTTAAGGGCACATTCAGACAAAATAAAATCATATTTTTGAAACTATTTTCACCAAAACATGTTTTTTTCTGCTCAGGAAGTATTACTGTGGAAGATATATACAGTACCAGTCAAAAGTTTGGACACGCTTTGCTAATGTTACAGCACTCTGTTTTTAGATAAATTTAAACGGCTTAAGCTCTCTATATAATCTCAAATGGAATCCTGTAAAGGGTAAACAGTCAGAAGTGAACAGAGAATTATTTACTTGTTTGAATGGTGTCCAAAATTTTGGAATTCTCAAAGAAGCCATATTTTGCAAAGTAAACAGACAAATAAACTCCTTCTATTTTCCAACAGCCGAATTAAAGTCAAGCAGTTTTGGGACTTATTGGGCCAAAAGGTTGATGAAGAGCCACCTCAAGTGCAGCACGTCTTTGGGAAGCTGGACAGCCGTGCAGCTGCAAATTCATTATCGTCATATGACTGCCCTTGTTAAAAAAAAAAAAAATTGCAAATATGACAACAAATGATGGTTAGTTTGACGGATTTTAGAATTATATCTTTTTTTTTTTTTTTTGCAAAATAAAGGCTGCTTATTTCTTTATTTAAAATATATTGTACGAAAAATGTGGGTGTTTCCAAACTTTTGACTGGTACTGTAATTGCTATATTTTTCCAAACCCAAAATAATTAGTTCATCAAACAGAAATGAAAAGTCCAAAAATTATCTCCGCACAGAGTGATATGGCTGAAGAATCATATTGCATTAATCCTTTTTAAAAGTCCATTGAGCATCATTTCATGATTACACTCAATTATTTAAGCCATCTATGCCAGAGTGAATTACAAAATAGAAGAGGGCTGTTTCAAGTCTATTTACTATTTGTCAATATGCTGTATGCCATTATCCGCTACATAAATAATTTCTAGCAGGCAAAATGTTTGTTTCACGGCTCAAGACAATTTTTCTTTTCAAATTAATTTGCACATCTCTTGAAGAGCTTTTCCCTCCGTTTGAGCATCATCACTCACAGTTAAGAGTGTTTCATAAAGGGAAATTTATTCAGTGAAAAACATTTGTGACATTTCGTTCGGAGACAACTGTATACGTGCATTATGGAGTGAAACGGACCATGAGAGACTGAATAAGGACTGTCTTTTGGCCCAGTTGCAATGTAAATACCCTAATCTTACGCCTGTCAGCCCGCACATTAACCAAATACAAACTGTCGATATACTGCATGGTGAAATAAGGACAATAATCATTAGTCTTTGCAGCATTGTTGTAGCAAGACATTTTCTGCTGCTAAGGGTCATGCTTGAAGGCCATAATCATGAAATGAATTGAATTAAGTGTCGAGCCCATGAAAAAAAAAATAACCCGTGACCACAGTGACCCTGTTCTGGTAAGACTGGATATGCTTGTGTCAGAGTTAGCATTGCTCTGCAAGATACCTCAAGCAATATAAAGTTGTACTAAGATGGAAAATGTATGTTCCTGTGCACCATGGGAGACCAACAACCCATGATATGTAATTATCTGACATACAGTATGTGTGATATATGAAAACTTTCTGTTCGTTGGCCTGAAAGCTGAAAGTGCTGCACTTTTGACTCGGTATAAATGGGACATGCGTCTGACAGAGTGTTTCCGCGAAGCACTGTCTGCCCCATAGCTATTGCTAATTGGCAAATATTTCTGTAATGCTGCCAGCCAAAATGATAAGACTTCTGAGACACTTTTACCAGGTAAACACCATCCTCCACAATGAAGAGGGAGCATACAAGCGCTCTGATTGGAAATGGTCAGACTAGGTATCAGCATCATTTTTCCCAAGGTTATACAGTAAATAAGAGAGAAGAAGAATCAGTACCAGTTAAAAGTATGGACACATATTTCTCCCTCAATTATGGCAATAAATAAATGAACAAAAAAAAAAAGTCTAAATCTTAAAACCATCAAACTAACTACCATTTGTAATAATAATTGCTGAGCATACTCACTATGCAGATTTTTTTTTTTTTTTCTGCAAAGGAAGTAATTTGCAGATGAATGTTCATAGCAGCACAGCTGCAGAAGTTCCTGTTTATACGCTGTGCTTGTGGTTTCCTTCTCCTTGAACATTTTGTCTAGCAAGTCCAAAACGAGTGTGAACTAAATTTAACAGTTTTAATGGAAAGAATACTTCTTTGTCTTCATTAACCCATTAAGACCAGAGACAACATTTGCGTGTATGTCCCTTTTAGACAGGGAGTGATATCTGTGTGCTTCTCGCTTTAAGACTGGATGCAACATTTGCAAGTTTTAGACGAACTCACTGTTCTCAAGAAACTTTACCTATGAAATTCATAGTGATTTGCTGAAATGCACATGGGGAAGGCAAAAACCCTTATGGGATATGCATTTTAAGAAAGTCAAAAACTGCATCTCAGCCAGTGATAATGGCCGATGACCAGACCAAGGAAGGGGAAGGACATTGATGCTTAGTACAGCAGGAACTTGGGCGAAAACAATGAACTCAAAGATTCAGACACAGTTTATGATGTAACTGCTGACCTGCTAGCCAAGGCTCAGTGAGTGCGAATCCTGTTTGAGGTGAGAGAGGATGATTTTGGTGAGGTTTCCGGATTTCAAGATGACTGGAAAGCTATCATCTATGCTGTAAGAGTATCAATTTTCACTGATCTAATAATAATAATAATAATAATAATAACAAATTATGATAAGTAAAATTTTGTTTTGCTTATTAATTCAAAAAGGTTAGTAAGCATTTGGAAAAGAGGCAATAATTCCCAATGAAACCCGAAGATCTGAGCTCTCAACTGTTATTTATTTCATGCTTCTATTTCTGCAACAGGGGCCAAGAAATAAAAGTTTTGGTGAATGCTGACAATTTTAAAACCCTCAGGTTTTAGGTGTTCTCAAACCAAACAATGCCTTAGATCTTAGAATGCTTTTTTAGAGGGCACCTTTGGTTTTATTGGGCTAAGAACTCCAAAATTTTGTATACAATTCTATGAAGTAAATAAGTCTTTTTTTAACTTTTGACTATTTACTTCTTGCCATGTGCCATTTGACATTTTGCACAGAAGCTAAACCACATAAATGTCACTAAAACAGAATTCTATGACATGAGTAAATGGTGTCCAAACTTTTGACTTATTCTGTGAGCCCTCATATCCTAAAAAAAACAACAACACTTCAAACAATGTGCTTTGAATTAATTAATTTGTTATCATTCATGTCCAGCTCTGAGAGAGCAAAGAAAATCATAAAGACAATCTAAATATTCCTGGTGCAGACTTGAATGCATTAAGCCATTTGGAGAATGCAAAGCCACACAAAATTCATGCAATAATTTTCACAAAACTTCCCCTTGCTTGGTTCCCCCAGATAAGGCCCCATAGACAGCACAGGCAATGTAGCAAAACAATCATAATGTCGTGTTTATCCTGAATGATGTTTCAGTTGGATTCTGTTTAGGTTATAAAATGAAATTCAAAAACACTGAATGAAATTATGTTTTACAATTTCATCCATGTCCAACTGATACAAAGAACAACAAAGTACTGGAAGACAGTACTTATATAAGACATGCAGAAGAACAGAATGATTCAATAGCAACACAGTGGATGGTAGTGCTTATTTTGAAAATGTTCCCCGTGTTTATATTAGATCACTTGCAGTAAAATTTGTTATGAGCACATTTGATGAAAAATAGTTTTTTTTTTTTTTAATTAATGTAAATACCGCCAATCTACCGTCATATTTTTACCATGGAGCAAGTGCTCTAAAGATGAAGATTTAAAGAACACACTAACAGGAAAAAAAAATTGTTGGGAGGATTTTTCAAATGTCAACCTCCTTTTCTCCTCTTTTTTCTATCTATTTCCTCTATCTTTTCTAGCTTATAGCAACCACTTCTACTTTCAGCCTGCGTGTGTGTGTGTGTATGTGTGTGTGTATGCGTGTGAGTGTGTGTTTGCACGCCTACATAAGATGAAAATAACTGCAAAAGCAGCTTACATTTATGATCTGTGCCCCCTGGGTCATTCTGTGCTCTTTCACAGCTGAGAAGGAGTGTGAATCTATTCCAAAATAGAAGAAGCTTTGTTTTGCTTGTGTACTTTCACACCCCTCTTTATTGTGATGGGAAGCTGGTATTTTCAGAAGTTTAATTCATTGACAAGACCTGGCCTGAGCCTCTTGTTTCAGCAGGCATCATTAACAGGATTTCATAAATCAACTGAGCATGAGAAAATGCAACCAATGTGCAATATGCAAATAAAGTACTAGCAGCTGTCACAAATAATTACAATTGCAATTAAATGCAAGTTTACATATATCTCAATGCATT
The DNA here is from genome assembly GCA_029692085.1 of Gymnothorax javanicus. Lineage (NCBI taxonomy): Eukaryota > Metazoa > Chordata > Actinopteri > Anguilliformes > Muraenidae > Gymnothorax > Gymnothorax javanicus. Next base: position 13,602,302 of record CM056207.1, on the reverse strand, counting down.
TTAAGATTTAAAGAAATATTTTTTGGAAAAAAATATGTTCATTGCGCTATGTGTTTGCCATCCAAGCCAATATGTGAGAAAATCTTTAAACTTCCAGTTAGTGACTCTCTTTTTCACTTGTTTGATTACTATAGCTTAATCCTAGATTATGAACAAAGGATTATTAGTCAACTACATTATCAGTGCCACTGGCGGTCAATTTAGCAAGTTGCTACCTGGACAATAATGGGTGGCAGAAGCTGATTAACTCGGCATTGGAATTTAAGTCAAGTCCAGCTAGCAATCATTTAAGTGCCAGATTACAGTTCAACAGCATCATGCATTCTTTTTACATCCACCAAGCTGCAAATTTGGGCAGAGGTTATGCATATACCCATGTCTGTTTGTTTATTTGTCCAGACAATATCTCTTAAATTTTTTAATCAATTTCATAGACATTTTGTGAAAGTGTGAGCCATGGCCCAAGGAACACTCGCTGAAAAATCAGTAGTGATTCGGATCACAATCTGGATACTAGAATTTTTAAAAAATAATTCTTCCCCATTGCGGGACTACAAGATCAGAATAAATACCATACATCTTAAAATCCACTAGATGGTAGTAAAATTTCAAATGCACTGGCGGAGGTATGCGCTTACTGAGTGCTTTCTACTTCAGTGTCTGCGGGAGGGTGTTGCTGTGAGTGAATAACGAGAGGTTTCATTCGTAACTTGTTTTGAAAAATGAGAGAATGTTAATGGACTGAAATAAGTGTTTCACCTGGATTTTGTTTTTTGTTGTGTCTTGTGCCATATGGGTCTAGCAGTTTGGAGGCTGGCTTAACTTGTTATAGCTGGAGGATGAGGTGCATGCTTGGACAGGATTTTGTATAGTTTTTTTTGCCATTGTCATTTTTTAAGACCATCTCATATTCCAAATCCCCAGACACAACTTAATACCGCATGTCTCTATTCCTATCAGTATGTGTTTGTTAGGTCCAGTATTTTGTTGCACAAGCCCTCTCTTCAATACTCTCCTCCCCAGGCACCACTATAATATGACAGGCACTACATCACGCCATCATGGACGCCATGTATCTTCAAAGAAGATGGCTTTTATGTGCTATTCACACTGAAAAATTGCCGTTTCATGATCTCCAGACCTTTTTTTCTGCCCTATTCACAATGGTGCCATATGTGGTTTTTATGTTTTTGTGGTAGTGGAGCATTCTTTTAAGCTCACAGCACAAATGGAAGTCAGAGTTCAGCTGCCTTCAGCTGGCCAAGCTATTCTCTGTGTTTGTCTGATCTGTTCACCATTAAAGACCAGTCCTGCATTTCACCTGTAGACCTGACTTTAAAGCACGGAGAAGATGAACTCTTAAAAGGCAGTTCATGAAATAAGCCAGTCTCTCTTTTCATTAGTTCTGACAAAGTTACAAATGAACACAGAAGAGCATTCTAGTTTAAGAGTGAAGATCTGGACACATGGTTTAACTTCATGCCAGGATTTCACTAAATTTAGGGCATAATGTAGATCTCATTCCATAAAGGAAAAGGCAAAAATACATTTTTGATTTGGACCAACGGTTCCTGAGTTACGGCCATTTGAAATCTGGTATTTACAGGGAGCTTTCTAAAAAAAAAAAAAAAACTCTTAAAAAGCCAGAAAATGTCATCTCCATAAAGATCGATTTTCCATAACAATTTTGAGAATTTTTGAGGCTAAGATATGGGCATCAGAATCAAGAGAATTGATCCAATGAAGAGCAGGATTCATCAAACCATTGACATTCATGACTGCAACGCACAGATCACCACTTGTCAGGCTAAAAGCTTCTGGGTCATGCATTTCAGGCCTGCTGAATCCATCAGTGTTACTCACTGTAGCCATAGGAATATATTTAAAAATTGGGCAAACAAACCACTGCAATATCAAAATGATGTTCCATCATTAAGGTCATGGCTTAAGTACATAAAGTTTCCCTTTTACTTCAGGCAAGTTGTTCGGTGCATGACAACCCAAAATGTGCAAGTATCAATTAATTTTGAACAGAAGTGAGAGGACTGCCAACACCTCATGACAATTTACACACACGAGCAACCGATGTGCAAAGACCGTTCTGATATAAATTCAGTGCTGTGTCCATGCCACCCTAGGCAGTTTTCTGTCAATGCTGGGATTTGGTAGGAAATCGAAAGGTAGAAATGTAATGAATTGAAATGGGCAAGATCTCGACTGCAATATCGAGTGGTATTTCAAATGGCCCGAAGTGAGTAAAGCCAGTAAAATTTTCCCCCATCAGGTCCAGAACTTCATGAAAGACCCCGGGTATTTATGGTTCTTTGCGTGTACATGTAATGACAGGCATGAATCACTTTGTATGCAGAGCGCATCCCACTTTTTGAGGATATAATGAGTTTAGCTTGTAGCCCATAAGGAAGCCTTTTAAAATTGTAACAAAAATAAAAATAGGTAAATAAATAAATAAATAAATAAACCCCAATTCCAAAAAAAGTTGGGATGCTATGTACAATGTAAATAAAAGCAGAATGAAATGATTTGCAAATCTAATAAACTGTCATTTTATTCACAATTGAACATAGACAACATATCAGATGATATGTTGAAAGTGAGACATTTTACCATTTCATGAAAAACATTAGCTCTTTTTAAATTTGATGGCAGCACCACATCTAAAAAAAAAAGTAACATTTACAATTAACATAGATTATTTGTTGAGATATTCAGTTTCACTTCATGGGTGGCATGGTGGCACAGTGGTTAGCATCGCTGCTTCACCACAAGAAAGCTGAGGGCTCGAGTCTGGCCTGAGGCGTGTCTATGTGCTGTTTGTGTGGGTTTCTTCCAGGTACTCTCATAGTCACTAAATTGCCTGAGGTTGTGTGAGAGAATCGTGTACAACCTTAGTTAAATGGCATGTTTTTTTTTTTGTTAGGGTTAATTGTATGTGATGCAATATTTTGTGTTATTATTGTATTATTTTAGTAACCCCATCAATTTTTACAGCTTTTTAATTAAATGGTTCAAAATGATATGACCAGAATAATGTATCTCGCCCCCGTAAACATCCCTTTGCCAGCTACTTTTTTAATCTGGCTGGCTACTCAGAAACTTACTAAAAATAAATTGTCCAGCCGTCGTACAGATTACTGTTCGTTATTGAGCAAATTGATCATTTAATTAAAAATTAAGCAAAGCTGATGGAAACAAGTTGGCAGTAATCATGACAATAGTCATGCAGTTAAATGAGAGAATCAGCAACCAATCTAACACACTTCTGACAGCACGTCTATGTTTCCCAGGTATGAGTGGGTTCAGGAATGAGGCCTGTGTGTGAGTGAACGTGTGGGGGCTTTGGGGCTACCACATTTTTTTCCCTGCATAGAATCAACCTCTGATCCCAGAGAAAGCTACACAGAAGGATGAACTTCCGCAAGGAAACAGCTCATCAGACTGTTCAAATTACCATGAATAGTGACCCTCCAGCACATGTCTGGTCTGCTCACATCCCATAAAATTCCCTTCAAAGTCTTCAAACTCAACTTTGCGCCGAGTCTGAGAAAAGGCTTCTTCATAAACATGTCAGTCACCAATAATTTTGTTCCAAATACCAGTTTTGACGAGCGATAATGGCATACTTTCAGTGGCAGTGTGCGGAGCTCATAGCGAGAGGCCACACCGTGAGGTTAAGGACGCGGCAGGACTGGAAAAGAGAGGGAAAGGGCTCGTTACTCACACCTGGATCAGCAGCTGAGAAGCAGCACACCACAGTAATCAGACACTCCATGCGCCACAGCTCACAAAAATCCCCTTAAAACACAAGTTCCCCAAACTGTACAGCTTCCAGCCTCCTCTCACTCAACAAACTAATGACTGTCCCAGTTCTGAGGAGTTTGATGGAAGTTGAGGATACACCCCAGGAACAGATGTGAAATGAAAGAAATCCCACAACAAAGTTCCTTATTTTCCTAGGGTTCATCGGAATCTGAGTGAGATTTGAGGCTCATCTCATCCAATATAATAATTTTAATACATTATCTTTATGTTCTCTGAGTGAATACTGATGTGCATAGCTTTTAATACTTTCTCAGCCAATGTATTTTTTTTTAAATTTGCCAGCAGTTTTGATTATATTCATTGATCTTTTGATAGCTTTTTTTGCCTGAAAATCTGAAACCGCGCCCCCCACCATATAGCAGTGAATACGCTGATTGCCCAAATATCTCGTCAATGACAGGAGGGGGAAGCGTTCTGTCATAATTGATGCAAAATCTTGTCAAAGGTGGGGAATGGTTTCATCATGTAGTGTCAGAGTAGGGAAATAAAGGATGCATTTAAGACAGGTTGCATAATCACAAACATTCGTGATTTGGCTTATGCTCTGGGAATCTGGAAGCTTCATTATACAGTGATTATGCACCTTATGGGGCCAGATTGCAACCTCTGAATTACACATCCCACCCTCACAGCATTTGCAATTTCAACCCTTTTCCTTCACATGGCTCTTCCTAGCACACTGACTGGCACAGAACCATGCAAACCAATTCATTAAAAAAGCTTTCAACTGCCAGAGTCGAGCTGAAGGGCATCCCCTCCAAAACAGCTGAATGTGGATAGAACCTTTAAGATCACCTTTAAGAGGATTTAAGCATAAAATAAAATTTAAGATCCATATAGAACATGAATAAAAAATGGGAGGCACAGCACGAGCCATACAAACATATCAACATGCCGTTTCCCTCCCACCACTATCTCAGTTTGAACCACCTAGCCTCCACGGAGAAAAACGACTGCTGCCACACAATTTTCTCGAATCTTCCATTGTCACTCCCGCCTTGCACGTCATTAGCTGCCTGATACAGCTCACTTCAAGTTTTAAACAGTGAACAGAACCGCACTCAGTAGACATCCATTCAAACCGTAAACCCCAATCAGATCACTCCATTTCACAGCCTCAATGTTACTGGCTCCCGCTGTCTGTATAGTGGGTTCTTCCAGCTATGATGCATATACACAATGGCCCAACAAAGGAGGCATGAACTTCCAAAAGTGGTCAGGAGAGTAGTACTGCTGACTAGCTTCTGATTCAGACCAATGAGCCAGTTCTTCAGCCAGCATCAAATGTTTGTTCTCCTCCCATCTGCCCCCCATATCACTTCCTCCTTTGTAAAGATTAACGTTATAGTATTTTATATGGATTTTAATTATATTTCTGTTTTTTTTCCCATTCCATTACATTTATTTTGCAGACGTTTCTATCCAAAGCGACTTATAGCAACTTACTTTTCCTCCTCTCAAGCATGCTTATTGATGCTTCCTGTATTATTTCGGAATGCGTTCTCAGTTCTCGGTCGGCACTTCACGCTGCATGTGATGTGTATCTTTACTCTCTGGGAATGCGGTTAGCCTGGCCTGACACTGTTATTCATATTACACCTCACCAAGCACATGCATTAATGAATCCCCTGCACCCTCAAGCTCACGGGATAAGAGTGTTTGCTAAACAAATGCAATGCAATGCATAAAAGACATCAGGAAAAAAAAGCTGTGGACAATTTGGGTAGGATTTTGGGATTGGGTGGAAAACACTTAAAGAGACTGATGTATTCTCACATAGTGTTCACAGAGTGTTTTTGTAATGGAGATTTGAAAAATCATGTCTAGTCAGTATTTTTTTTTTTCCAGAACTGGAAAAAAGAGAGCCAGAGAATTATGTAAACAAAAGCACCTTTTTGAAGTCTGACGGGATCATAGCCGGAGGCTGTGTTTCCTCGGCACTCGTCCAGCGCAGGCAGTTGGAAGCTTGCGGCGTACGAGCAAACAGCTCAACTTCCCTCTCCTCCTGTCTTGTTAAACCCCAGCAGGGTGTCGGGTAATTTCAGAGTAGGGGGTGGAGGGACAATAATTACAGAAGTGCCTCCGCAGGCTTTCATGTTGTCTGTTAAGAGCCTGGCTTTCCTGTAGCCCCCCCCCCTTCTCTTCACCCCCCACTGGAATGACCAAGAGCTCACTGAGGCTTGAATGCAAGGCTAACTAGAATCTACCAATATTCTGTACAAGTAGAAGTCAGGGTAGGCTACAAGTCCCCTCAGACTTGTCTACGGCAGCCCCCCGCACCAGGGAGTTTACGACGTGACAGCTGCAATTCCTCGGATTAATCTAGAAAACTTCGTAGTCTGTCAAGACTGTTTCACAAATCCCTATTTGCACAATTTGCTCACTCCACTAAATTAACTAGGAGCTCACAGAACATCGATGAAGGTTGAAGAGAGTTCACAAGCTCGTCTGATTGCTTGTTTTTCACTTACTTCTTTTCCATATACCCTCTCCAAGCTCCTGGCTCCTCGACACCTGGCAAGAACTTGATTTGTTCTCACTTGTATCATCATATTCTTCTGTATAATAGGATACTCAAGGAATTTAATATACCTGTACACTAAAACCTGCAAATATTCACTTTCCCTCCCAGCAAAGGATGAGCTCCCACACCATAGCGGAGTTGCTCCTGAGGTTTCTTCCCATTGATTGGTTTTTACTAACCACAATTTAAGGATTTTTCTCCCAATTGAAATTGAAGGAAAGAAAATGAAGTGAGAAGAAGAGATAGTAAAGATGGGGTAATCACAAAAATGTGAATTAAACAATGTCGCTCCTGTAGAAATATTAGCTCATCAGTTAAAGGCAGATGCATTGCAGGTGTGGAGAGATTGATGTATCAATGGACCCAGATGGGTTTTTTCTTTCAAACGTGAACTCTTAAACTTTCGATGTTCTTAAAGATTGAGACTTTGATTGATTACTGGGTCAGAGGAGGAGATAAGACATAAAATTGTTTTTGCTATTGGAATGATAACTAACTCAGATGAACCGAGTTTCGCACTTGGGGTTCGTCTGAATTCTTCTAAACAGGCGACCTTCTTCCTCTCCACTCCACTTTTCCTCAACCTTGCTAGAAAATGTCATATTGGCCAAGGGAAAATTGCAATGAGATATTGAAGTTACCTTGAGGGGTTTGAGAAAATTGGATTCCTTTATTACATCATGAGCTCGATAGCGTTTGATAATTACACAAATGATCTGTAAAAAGAACTACGATGAATGACTTATGCAATCGCTACAGCTGCAAAAGATTATTGTCCATAATATGATTCCTTGCCTTCAAGGTTGATGTTGTGTTTCCCAGCTGGGAGGAAGCAATAAAGAAGCTAACTGACTCCTTTGCCTTCACCAAACAGACAATTCATCAAATAGACAATTTGGACACTCCTTGTTATGGCTGGTGCCAAACTACACTGTAAACCCTGTTAGTGTGGTGAATTCAAATGTTTTGTGGAAACTGATTACCTCAAAAAATTGGGTAGGCCAACTTAATTGCATTGTGTGGAAAGAACTTAAAGGAAATAAGTTAGTTACTTATTTTTACGTTTTTAGGTGCTGTGAACACGAATCATTAAGTCGGCATACTCAATTTTTTTGAGGTAATTGGTTTCCACAAAACATTTGAGTTCACCACACTTGTCAGGGTTTACAGTGTACTTCCAGTTCTGGTCTGTTATCAAAGAAGGCTTCCTTTTCTTTAAAAAATTTGGATGCAAAATATATCCACCCAAGACATAGCTATTCATTTTTTCCCCAACGTGGTGAACATCACAATTCTCTAGTGTTAATCTAAAGAACCTGAAATTGTACTGCGATGATCCCAACAATACAAGCTGAAACTATTATTTTAATAATTTTCTAATGGAAAAATTCTAATTAAAAATGTAAAGATAAGCCTGCACCATAAATTCAGGAAATTCAATATAAAGAAAATAATTACAGTGCCTTGGATTAGCTACCCGTTGCACTTTGTCAAAACTCTCAGTCCCACTAATTATGTTTTGCTGAAATAGGTAAATTTTCTTCATAAAGAGGACAGTGATAAATAACTTTCATTTTCATGAGGAAATGCAGAAAGCCCCAGCCAGACATCATGTCTTGAAATTAAAGGGAAGAAAAAAAAGTTTGGTACATTGTTTTATTTTGAATTTCAACAGTAATTTGAGATTATCTGTTTATAATGTAAGGAACTAAATGAAAAATATTACTGCTGCTATTATACCATCATCATCATCATCATCATCATTTTGGCCACATTCCCTGTATTTTTTTCAGTATTTTGTACAGAAGGAAAAGCATTTCTGCTGCTATTTCCCCATGTCTGCTCTCCTCGCTCTTAATACACATTAGTCTGAACGAAATAAACTGAACAACCAAACTTTTTCAATGGTTTTTCCATCGATGATTTCTAATATTGTCAATGTTGCAATTATCACTATTGTCCCTATGCCTTTTATTTCAAAAAAATACTGCTGCCGCCCTCTTGATTATAATAAGGAACGCATTGTTCCTGCTTAATCATCATCATTACCATAATCATCCTCAAACTTCTCTATCACAACAACTTCACCCTGAAGTTGACAGTAGCCAGTGAGACCAACTATGAGACTCCAGGGCTGTAGTGTGGCAATTTTTTTTTAGAATACATTTTTTTTTGGTTTTAGCTCACAAAGAGATTCTGTTGATCACAGAAAAAGGTCTTACCTAGAGCATGGTTTCATTCTGATGAATCATCATCCTTGACCTTAGAGCAGCACAAGTTATATATATACTGTAGCTATATTATATTGCGTGTAATTTTCCTGAAGCAAAAGATTTACATTGTATGTGACATAAGGGAAGTATGGACATGTTTCAGAGCTGACAATAATTCCTTTTCAGACCAATCTTGACAGGAAACAGGAGCTGTGCAATAGTTGCTGCTCAAAAAATTGTGAAATGCTTGTTAATGAAATTAAATGGTTCAAATGGCACTATTATGTATGAAAACATTCTTGGAAAATAGTTTTAATTTGACTTCAATACTACACTGAAACGGCTGTTTAAATGCATACTGAGTTGGAGTTCTCAGTCGTGGTTTGTAAACAAAACATTAAAAGTTGACCCCTCCTCCCCAGCTCAACGACACCAGAAGCACTACCCTGCAGTGCAATGCCTTGCCCAGCCCTCACACCCTGCTGGGTGTTATTAGTTGGGGCTATGCACTCACTGCCCAAAGGCTGATTCCCAGAAATGTCCCAAACAAAGAAAACTTGAAAATGCAGGTAGACTGCAGGGTCTCTGTAGGTAGAAACCACCACGCAGTTCCAGTGGGTTGTAAGTTCAGAGGGATAGGTTTTGTCTGAGTCTATGCAATGTTTTTCAGGAAAATTCTACTCAGTACACCTTTACTCCGTAGTTCATAAGTTTCTTTTACAAATCTCAGAAGCAGTGTAAGTTATTGCAGAGAACCATAAACAACTATTAAAATTTTCTGGTGATGTTTATATTCCAAACAAGTGGAGGCCATGAACGATTGTTCTGTTTACTTGATTTTGATTTTGATGCCTAGATTCTGTGCTCTATGCGCTGACCCCCCCCTCTTTTTCTAGTCCTCTATACTTTTAGCTCAGCTTTAAATATGACACTGACAAGTCCACAGACAGAGGATGGGTCAATAGTCAAAAAAAATGGCCAGAATCGAAAGAAATTACATTTTCTCAAAAGACCAAATAGAGAAAAGGTTACATGGAATTCCCAGATGCAAACAAGCATTATGCCTTTTTTATGATCTTTTTTTTTTTTTTTTTTTTTACCATTTTCATTTTACTTATTGTCTACTTGTTTTCTTTTTGTAAAACCATTAAAAATATTGATCAAAACAAGAAATGAGCATGATAAAATGCACATCCATAGCTCAAATGAAGTTTGTTTACGACTTGTGTTTTGAATGACACAGCAGTACATGGTAACCCAGCCGGCATACAACCGACCTTCAACGTTGAAATATGGTTTTAATTATGTCAGTCATCGTTTCAACGTCGAAACGTTATTGAAACAACGTTTAACTCTGATGGTTGTAAAAAGGTTAACAAAATGATCTCAAATCAACACTGAAATTTGAACAAGATTTGTTTCAATGTTGAAACAACATTGTAACAGCGTTGAAAAAAGTTGAAAAAACGTTGTGAAATCAGCGTTGATTCATCTTTCAAAATCAAAACATAATTCAACGGTGTTTCAACTATGATCCATGATGTTGATTCAAAAGTGAAAAAACGTTAAAATGCCAGCTGGGAAGGAGGCGCTTTGACTGTTTTCCTGTTCCTTTTGCAGACAGAGGTAAGGATGATGGCTCACAGTGACTCCCTGGAAAGAGTTTTAGCTGTCAAGTTTGTGGGAAGCTTTCAGCTCTTTTCCAATAAAACTATTTATTGTCACCATCTCATTGAATGAAGTTAATATCCTCAATGACATATTGCATCCTTTCAATACACCGAAAGACAATTTTAGGATGTTTAAAAAGAGCCTCGATTGACCTGGTAATATGCATGCTTTTTCTGTAGTGTTGTTCATAATCTGAAGAGCAATTTATTATGCACCGCAGAAACCTACACTATAAGGCATATTCCGTATAAATAATATAAAGTATATTCTGCAAAAAGTTAAAGATTTTTGTAGAAACAACACTTGTTCTAACAAAACCCTTAAAAATATAAAACCTCACCCCCCACTGGGTCACTGGAGAATAATGTACATAACCAAACATAATTGCAATGAAAAATCACATGCCAGCACACAAGCATACAGTGCCATTTGCCAAACTCTTCCAATATTTGTGCACAAATGCTGCTAACAAGACTAAGCACAAGCTTAAAATTTTCATTTTTTAATGTTTTCGATTTAGCAATTTTTTCATATGGGGTTGAGCAGACGCATGATAAACATAACGCGGCACAGAAGACTTCCGCATCTTCAACGTTTAATCCCGTCACAACAGAGTTGCGTTCTCACGGAGTTCGTGTGGCGTTCACAAAAATTGTAGAACGCCGGGGTGAGCGCAGGGGGATCACCTAGAGCGTAGCGACATCTCTGTGGCATCTCCACTAAGCGCTGTGGGGTCTCCTAGAACGCGGAGCCAAGGCGTTTGTTTTGTGCATGCAGGAGCGCTATGGGCACGCCCCAAGGACACATGTATGAACGCCACTCGAACACAGCTAATAGTGACAGCGTTCACTCGGGGACCTCACGGAGTCCATTGAGATGCCACGGCTTTTAAACCATCTGGGAAAATGCAGTATGGACGTTTGGGAACACAGTGAACTCAGTGTGCACGCAGTGGATGTGCAGTGAAAACGCATAGCTCGCATTAGACACGTAACGAGAACTCCGTGACAACGTCATTGATCCCAAACGAGAACACTATGGGAATGCATCAGCATGCCACGGGAACTCCGTATGAACATACAATCGCCGTGAGAACGCCTTGAGATCTCCAGCTTGTGAAAATTTCAAATAATTTGCAAAATGATTTCCAAATTTCTTTGCGATCCCACGGAGTTCTGATAAGTTTCAGATCGTGGTGACAAATCCGTGGGAACTCTGTTTGGTGTGACAGGGGTATTACACAGCAACCTGCATGTGTTCCCATGGTAGTTTGGCTTGATTTGATCCCTTCAAGGTGCAAGATCATAACAACTTGATTTGATGCAAAAATCACCACTCAGTTAGTGAAAGCCATGCAGTTCTGGAACATCAGCTTTGAGTCTGAGTACACATCCTGCAAAACCTCTTCAGAGAGTTACTTTAGTCTCTTGTTCACTTGCCAAATGAAGCACATTTAAAAAGTGACTGAAGTCATTTGTCATAATTTGAATGCAGTACTGTAGAACTCAATGAGGGAACTACAGCACCTTCAAAGGCAGCCCTGCCTTACCCAGATGGGCTCTGTGGACAAGGGGCTCTTACTGCCAGTCAACCATTATAGCGGAGTAAACAGTTTCCACAGACTGCCAAATATGCACTTTCTGACTGACAAGCTCTCCAAAGCATGTGGCACAGGACCAGACTGACAGCAAAATGCTGAAGAACATTTCAAAATGGGGGGGGGGTTAGAAGATGAAGCAGTAATTACAGAGTAGTGTAGAAAGAGATTTGGACAGTCACGTTGCACTGTACAGAAAAAAGGCTTCAGTTCCTACATGGTTGACACAATAAGGCTGTAAACACCTGTAAATTATGGATGACCGTTTCTAACGTCTCATAATGACTGCTTTCACATTAATGTGCTGACGTACAGTGCCAAGAAAGCAAAAATTTCATCGCTGTCAAAATAATAACTGGCTACAATTTTAGGGCGAGGAAAAAGTTAAAATTGCCACTAAATAAAACTGATCCATCTTTAATTAAAAAAAAATGATTAACTATATTTTTAGACTGTAATCTGCAATATTATACTTGTAATAGTTGTATTATTATTTTTGCAGAATTATAAACACTTGAAATAGGGATGTAATAATTGATGTTATCTCTATCTTTGGGGATAGGTTTTTGTTAGCTTGGGTTATGTCTCCCTACGCTTTGTGGCGCAGAAGATCAAATTCAGCATGTACAATTCCACTCGAATATGAAATGCCCAATTTGAAAATGATGCACTGGCATGCTCATATAGCTGTACACGTTCCCAGCCACTGACTTGTGAGAATGTACAGGAATTGCAGTACTTCGAAACGCATATCCAACCACACGACAGCAACAAGCAGCACAAGGCAGGGGCAGAGGGAGACCCGTAGGTACCCGAGTGCAGCAACCCAGAGGTGCTCTGATGGCCAGCAGGAGTCTGTCCTGCAATTCTACCCCTCCCAAATGTATTACCTCTATCATATGGCCTAGATCAAAATCTTAGTATTTTCTACAGCCATTTGACAATTATCAGTAGGAGCATGATCATGTAATGCTTGAATACAGTAATATGTAATACCTTTAATCTGTGAAAAGTCAGCCGCATAATTTTTGAGTCTCAATTTGTCGATTTGTTTCCCCCAAATCCACCAGAAGTCATCATTTGAGGCGAATATTTCAAAATGTTCTGCTGGAGGAAGCATGCTTACCCCCGGACTCCCCTGGTTTTCTCCTCTCCACAACTTAATGCATCATACTCTTTTTCAGCCACCAGCCACTGCTGCAACGCAGTTGGATTTGGCATTTCTGGTCATAGTTTTGCTCGTATTTTTCAACTTTCTACACTTTTCCCAGTGAGCGAGATTGTTAGACCTTCAGAATGTGGCCCACTTGTTACCTACTGCTGAAAAAGACTTATGAAATCAGAGGCATTGCAATTCATTAAGAAAAAATAATTGCAAAACCACTAATGATATAAAAACCTCCTGCATCTGCACGTTATTTGCAGGAAAACGACAGAAACAATGTGTGCATCCTTCCTGCACACACACACTTTGCATATTGTTCAGCATTGCACGACTCACTTTGATGCCTTTGTGGGCATCTATCTAAACCAGAACTGCGTTTCGTCAGAACGAACCTCGAGAATCTGCTTGCGAAAATGTCCATTAAAAATGCATATGGTGGAGTTCTGACACTAGAGAGGGCCAGCGTTCTGTGATGTCATAATGGTAGAACTCCACCATGCATTTTTAATGGACATAAAAAGGGATGAAAAACAGGGATTGCAAAAGAATGAAAAGGGGTTATGCAACCATTTGTACAAGTCCCAGAGACATGGTCGGGCCGGATGTTTCAGCGTTTGAACCGCGTCTCAATCGCGAACACTCGGGCACTTGATACGGGACAAAAAAGTATCTGGAAATGGGAAAATAATAACTAGAACTGGGTTTCGTCAGGACGAACCTCGAGAATGTGCTCGCTAAAGTGTTGACGCTAAAGTTAAAAGCAATTTCTCACACACACACACACACACACACACACTAATGTGGCAGTCTGGCAGAGTGTAGGTAGGTAGTCTGTCTGTATGTCTGTCTCTCTCTCACACACACACACTCACACACAGGTATCATCTGACATTGTTTAAAGGACAAATTTCAGAGCGCTTTGCCTCCATTGTGAGTGATCGAGAGCATGTACTTCCCAGTTAGCATTGTCAATGTCACAGGCTTTAATGTTCGCCTTTAAGTTGTCTTTGTATCGTTTGCACGGTCTTCCGGCTTTGCGCTTGCCCTCTTTTAGCTGACCGTAAAGGATCATCTTGGGTATACGAGTGTCTTCCATGCGCACTACATGTCCCATCCAGCGCAGTGCAGCACAGCAATGGCAAGCAAACAAATATGCCAGCAAACCACTGATAATCAGTATTATTGGGTGTGGGGCATTAGAGCTGAATACATTTTATATTTAGAGGGCTGCCTGTTGAAATCCTATCTGATGCACTACTGTTACGTTCACATGAAAGCAAATTTACAATAAAATCCAACTTCATGTCCACATACTGGTCATATATTGCAGAAAATAAAATTTTAAAAAAGCATACATGCAAAAGTATTCCAAAATAACACAACTTACATTTTTATAGGAAAGTTATACTCATGACATTTAGTACTAATGCATTAAAAATGACAGAATAGTCAGTACAAACAGTCCAGAAGCTTGCCTTGAAATTCAATTTGAACTTTGTGGATATCCAATAAAAGAAGCTCCAAGTTTTGACAATTACTTTCCGCAGAAATAAAATCGTTCTTGCTGCTGTTTTCCAGGATAGGCTGCTTGGATTCACAGCAATCATTTTTTAAACTGAACAATCATTGTGTTGCCTCAGGACATAGGTTATCAAAATATGGAATATGACCATCTGCTTTCTCCAAAAAAGAAGACAGCAGTCCACCAAAACAGGCTTTACAAACAGAAAAAAACAAACAAAAAAAAGATTGCAATCACCACTGAAGTCTCAACTTTATTTTTGAAAAAGTTCAGGACAATACGCCTTTTAGCAGTTTATTGAAATCACAAATAATGTAAAGTGACTTTCCACAGACATGGTATTACCTGAATAATCTTTCCCATGATTGGTAAATAAGCTTTTGTATGCAAAAATGGGTGTCACCAACTAACTATGCATATGTGACCCTCCAGTACCAAACCAGTCACATGGGTCAGTTTTTGGGCTCATATTATATGCCCTTTCAGATGAACCCAAAAACCCATATTTGAAAAATTGACCCATGTGACTGGTTTGGTGCTGGAGGGTCACATATTTATTTAGTATAAAACATCAGTCCTCAGCTTGCATAAAGAAAACATGGAGGCACAAAGGTAACAAACTCTATAATTACACAAACTGTGACAGTGCCAGGGCATACATGTCGTCAGTTGATATTGGAGCAGATCTTTAGCACACCGCAGTGCATGTTCTTGATGTCAGACCATCCTCCACTACTAGCTTTCCGCTTTGTTCTGATATAGCTTGTTTAACTTCCATGAACTGGAGAGCAGATTTTTCACTCTGAATTGCTTCAACAAGGTCCAATTCCTGCCTGAAGCCAACCTGCTAGCTGCTGTTCTTCCAGTGACCATGCTGGATTCCATTAAGGTCAGATCCAGCCCTGCCATGCTAAACTTAAATTTTTCCACCAGGTTATGTGGGAAGTTTTAAAGCAATTTTTTACTATTATGTAGGCCAACAGTGCTGAGGTGGTATGGAGGACCAAGCCATTTTTGTGCATGCACACTGATGGCCCTTTACACCGTCTCCAAGTTGGTGATTGGAATTTCACTTGAAAGTGACCTGATTCTGAATACATCGACCTTGTCCTGATCTCCCAAAATGCCTGCTTACATAACAGAATCTGAAATGTCACGCAAAGACCATGCATTTCCCTCTGGAAATCTAGAGCTCCCATCACTTAAAATGAATTCTGGTCAAAGTAAAGTTTCAATGAGCAGCTAGAATTATTTATTTAAAGAAAGTGGGTAATGCAGTTAGGGAAATCTTTCTCTTTCTTTTTTTTTCAAAAATTTCAATTTACTGACAAATTGTGCTTAATTTCAATCTATAATATGCCTAAAATTCAATAATATGGCCACATAACTGCGCCAACCCCATGTAAATGATGTGTCATTATATGGGCTGGTACAGACTTTGAAAAAAGACAGAGCACCAACATTTATTGCTTTTTTCCATACACTGGCAGTTTGAGGCTGAAAGGATTCAATGAAAATGAGGTTGAAGTGCAGACTGTCAACATTGAGACTGTTTTCATCCATATTGCATAAACCATTTTGAAACAGCATCAACTTCTGAATACAGTGCCCTCCAATTTCAGGTCAAATAAAAAATATTGGACAGTTTAACATAATGGAGAAGAATAAAGGAATATCCTGTGCATGCAAGGACTGCCTGAAGTCTGTGAAGCATGTACCTCAGCAGATGCTGGGGATTTTCCCTGATGAAGCTCTGTCTGCCAGCCCTACAGTCATCTTCAGTTTCTGCTTGTTTTAGGGACTTTTTGCTCTCAGTGTTTTCTTCAGCATGTCACACGCATATTTCATTGGATTCGGTGATGGACCCCCTCTGCATCCGGGTCCCTCAAAAACTGCGTCTCACAGGCCAGTTTCCCTGCATGTGCTTGCTTTTTGAGGGCTTAGGCCTGATTTTCTCTGTTACTCTGTAAAGCACCTGTGATATTGCTCCATAAATATGCTGCATAAAGATGGATTTGATCGTTTTACAAGCAACCAGTACTGACCAGTATTTATTATTATTGCATACGGGGAATGCAAATACTGAATTTTCAAGAATCACCTTCGTGCACACTTCATTTTTTGCTTTGCCTTTTCTGTATTCTGACCACTGGCTAAAAAACTTTATAAATGAAATTAAATAATTCAGTTTAGTCAGCACATTCATAGCAAGGGTATATGAAACATTTACAAAATGTGTTATTTGCACACACTTATCTAAAAAAAATGAACAATACAAATTGGGTAAAATGCAACATACAAGTTCAATCAATACACCCTGTAGGGTTTGTTTTGGAAAACCCCCAGCTTAAACTTCCCAGACTGCACACGAAACTGAGAAAAATGCACTCGGTGCTTGGGGAGGAAAAATGTATGACCATGTCATAAAAGCCCTATTGTGCTGTAGATGTTCTGCGAAAAGTAGCCGTGCTCCGCCACTGCTTTAGTTCTGCGATCAATTTGCCCGCAAATCTGTCTTTTATCAAGAGGGGAAATGGCCGACTGCAATCACCCATAATTCTCGGTCCACTGTGCTTCCGAAGAAAGAATTGTTGGGCTGTTACTGTCAGGAAACCACCGTCGCCTAAAAGTCATCCAACTGTTCCTTTTTCAAATCCATTTAAGCTGTATGTGCCAGTAAGTACTTATATAATGAAAGGCTGGCAGTTGTTGAGTGCCACTGAATTGTTCAGCGAGTCTTGTTTATGAGTGTGTATATGCAGGGGGTCGTCAAATCCTCCCGTTTTTGTAATTCTATGATTGTTAGCTTCCAAATGTTCATCTATCCCTCTCAATCCTTTTTCCCTTTTTTTTTTGATGTTGCTGCCTTTCAATTCTTGTTGTGATGATTTTATGTTTGATCTTGTATGTTTTTGCTTAGATTTATTAGTTTCAAAATGTTTTCATCTGTTCCTCTTGTCTTCATATAGCTCCCTTTGTGTTTCCCAAGTGTGGTGTCTTGTCTTGTTTCCATTCACAATCTTTTTCCCCTGTTTTTCTTTGGGTCTTTTTTTCTTCCTGATGTCTGCACCTGAGAATCTTTCACGGGTGATTAGAAATGGGTAGGACTGCACATTAGAGCAGAGTGTTTAGGCACGGTGATTAGTTAGTTTGAAGAAGCAGGGCACACCTTTCCCCAATCTGTCCTATCACCATCCTTTGCTGTTCTAGATTCCGCCTCCTCTCCAGCTGTCCTTATTACTTGGGCTAATCTGATTAGTTTGTTTATAAAAAAACCCCACTTTTCCTCTTGTCAGTGTCGATTCCTTTGCTCAGTCTTGGTTTATAAAACCGCACTTTGCCTCTGCATTTTCTTTTTTAGTGAGCTTCTGCAAAGATTTGTCTGTCTTGATATTTTGTATTTGCAGTGATTGTGTATTTTGATTGCTAGTCTTTTCGTTTTCCCATATTCCCTTGCATTCCCCTTCGATCCAATTTCCCTTCCCCTTTTCCCCTATTTCCTTAGTTTAGATACCCCTTTGGTTCTGTATTTTGTGCTTTTTCTGGTTAATAGATCCCTTGCCTGTCCCTGGTTTACGATTCTGAGTACCTGTGATATTCCTGATTCTGGCTTCTGACTTGTTTCTGTTTTTCTGACCATGAGCATTGAACATTCCCAGTTTAATAAAAGACGCTCTTCTGAGCTTGATCCGCGATTGGAGTCCTCGTATGTTCATTACAGTTTCCAGCGATAATTCATTTGCTGCAGCTTCTCCGGTCCCATGAAGCCGTGATTCAGCAGCAGCAGCGCGACATGCACGCACTGAGGGAGACCCTCCAGCGCCTCACCCTGGGATCATCCGCCCCAGCACTGCAGTCGCGCCAGCAGAGGCAGCTCCCATCCGGGAGCCCCGCCTTACATGGAGATCCGAAGTCCTGCCGAGCCTTCCTGTCCCAGTGCTCCATTATATTCGAGCTCCAGCCACTGACGTTCCCCGCCGGCCTCCCGCCTGTAATCACCCTTCTCACTGGAAAGGCGAGGGAGTGGGGAACCTCAATGTGGGATTGTCCACCCCTGCACCAGCACCATTGAGGCATTCAATGATGGGAGGTTTTTGATGCAGCGCACTTCTGAGTTGATGCAAGGCCACCAGAGCGTGTCTGATTACGCCATTCAGTTCCGGGTCCTGCCGCCACCCAGTGGATCGAGGACGCTCAGTTTGACGTATTCTACCGAGGATTGGCCGAAAACATAAAAAACGAGCTGGCGTCACGTGAGCTGCCTTCAATCTGCAGGGGCTTATTCGGTGGCCATCCAGGTTGATTCCCGAAAGCAGCGCGAGAGGGAGCGCCAGAGTCAACCTGAGACACGCCGAAGCGTGGAAACTTCCGGTCCTCTTGGGGCGATGCTCCTGTACATTCTGTGCAGGAGACTGGCGTTTTTTGCCGCTTTGTCACCACAAGAGCGCTTGCTTATACTGTGGGAAGGAGGGTCACCGTCTTCACTCCTCTGCAAGCCGGATGCAAACAGGAAGGTAGGGCAGTTGTGTTATGCTGACGGTTCACGAGACAGGTTCCGTCACCATTGTTGTTGGAAACAAGACGCTAACCTCCAATGTGCTGTTCGACTCAGGATCCGACTTTAACCTGATCGACGCTGACCTGTTCAACCGTCTGCAGCTTCAACCCCAGAAACTCCCTACTCCGCTTCCTCTAGGACTTGGTGGGCAATCGTTGGGCCAGATTAACATTCCACCCCGCTAATCACCCTTTGTCTCTGGCAATCATCAGGAACAGATCAGGCTCCACGTCATGCCCTGCTCCTCTGCTCCCATTCCACAACCCCACCATCAACTGGGAGACAGGACAAAGTGGAGCACCCACTGTTTACGTTCCTGCCTTCGCAGAGCCCCACCCAACCAATCCAGTGAACCACCATATGTTCCTGACCTGTCTAAAGTGCCCTGTGAGTACCATGACCTCGTCGAAGTGTTCTCTAAGTCTCGTGCTCTATCTCTGCCTCCGCACAGACCCTACGACTGCGCCATAGAGCTGCACCTGGCACTACGCCCCCCCTAGGGGAGGACTGTATTCCCTGTCTCGCCCAGAACAAGAGGCTATGGAGAAGCACGAGAGGAGTCCCTGGCTGCCGGCATCATCCGTCCCTCGTCCTCCCCAGCCGGAGCGGGATTCTTCTTTGTTGGGAAGAAAGATGGCTCCCTCCGACCCTGTATTGATTACAGAGGATTAAACAATATCACGGTAAAGAACCGTTACCCTCTACCGCTAATGAACTCCGCCTTTGAGTTGTTGCAGGGGCCACCATCTTCACTAAGCTGGACTTACGGAACGCTTTTTAAGGAAGGAGACGAGTGGAAGACCGCCTTCAACACCGCCAGGGCCACTCGAATCTGGTGATGCCTTTCGGCTGGCTAATTCTCAGCGGTCTTCCAGAACCTCATTAACGATTGTTGCATGACATGATTAACCAGTTTGTATTTGTTTATCTGGATGACATCTTAGTGTTTTCACGCCCAAGGAGGAACACGTCGCCATGTCAGAGCAGTCCTGCAGCGACTCCTTGAGAACCAGCTTTCGCTAAGGCTGAGAAGTGCGAAACAACACGGTTCCGTTCCTTTTCGTGGTCAAAATCCTGATGGACCCAGAGAAGGTCAAGGCTGTTAAAGACTGGGCTACTCCTACGTCCCATTTAAATGCTTCCTGGGGTTTGCTAACTTTTATAGAAGGTTTGTCCGCAATTATAGTTCTGTTGTTGCACCACTCACCTCCCTGACGTCTCCCAAAGTCCAGTTTGTGTGGTCCTCTGACGCAAAAAGCCGCTTCACCAGTGCCCCCATCCTCCAACAGCCCGACCCGAACGGCAGTTCATTGTAGAGGTGGACGCTTCTAATACTGGAGTTGGAGCAGTGCTGTCTCAGCTTCACAAACAAGGTACACCCATGCGCCTTTTTTCACGGAGACTTTCAGCAGAACAGAATTATGATATCGGCAATCATGAGTTACTTGCTGTCAAGATGGCATTGGAGGAGTGGCGTCACTGGTTAGAGGGTGCTAAAGTCCTGCTTTCAAGTTTGGACGGATCATAAAAAATCTAGAATACCTCAAGTCTGCCAAGAGGTTAAATTTCGTCAATCTCGCTGGTCTGTTTTTTTTCGCTCTCTGGCTTATCGTCCCTGAATAAAAAAGCCTGATGCTCTGTCCCACTCCCCTGATGCTGCACCCAAGGAGCCACAGAGAATCCTGCCCGACAGATGTCTGGTTCTGGGAGCTGAGAACCGGGTCAGAGGAGCACAACCTCCTGGTGGGCCACCTGCTAATTGTCCTAGGGAGTGTCTGTTTGTCCCTGATGCCCCCAGGTCTGAAGTGTTGCAGTGGGCCCATTCATCCAGGAGCCAACCGCATTCTGTCCATGCTGCTGTGATTCTGGTGGCCCTCAGTCCGCCAGGATGTCAAGGAGTTTACGGCCGCCTGCTCGGTGTGCGCCCAGAGCAAGACCACCCACACCTCCAGCCGGTCTCCTCCACCCACTCCCTGTGCCATCCAGACCCTGGGCTAGTATTGCTATGGACTTTGTTACTGGGTTGCCACCGTCACAAATGTAACACGGTCATCCTGACCATCATCGATCGCTTCTCTAAGGCTGTACACCTGGTTCCACTTAAGCTCCCTTCTGCTAAGGAGACAGCTGACCTGCTTATACAGCACGTTTAGGTTACATGGGATTCCTTCTGATGTTGTTTGGTCCGCAAGGTCTGGAGGGCCTTCATTCAAAATGCTGTCAACCTGTCTTCCGGTTTCCACCCACAGAGCAATGGGCAGACTGAAGAGCCAACCAGCAGGTTGCTCGGTGCCTGGCCTCCCGCGACCAGACCGATTGGAGTGACCAGCTGGCGTGGGTGGAGTACTCAATAAACAGTCTGCCTGCAGCTGCCTCCGTGTCTCCCCTTCCAGGCCTGCCTTGGTTATCAGCCCCCCTGTTTCCCTCCCAGGAGCCCGAGGTCGACGTCCCTAGCATTGAGGAGCTCATCCGGAGGTGCCGCTGACATCCGCCAGATGACCAGGCAGGCCAACCGCCCGCCCAGCCCCCCCAGACTACAAAGTTGGCCAGAAAGTCTGGCTGTCCACTACATCCCCCCCACGTCCCGATTTCGAAGTTAGCCCCCCCCCGTTACATTGGCCCTTTCCCCATAGTCAAGATTGTTAAAGTGCAACCTGGCTTACCCCAGTCCATGTCCCGTATCCATCCTGTTTTTCATGTTCCTGTCTCAAGCCAGTGTCTGTTTCCCCCCTCACCCCTGCCCCGCCCAATCCGCCCCCCCTCGCCTCATCGATGGAGGAGAAGCCTACACCGTCAGGAAGCTGCTGAACGTCCGCCGCCGGGTCGCGCCTACAGTACCTTGTGGATTGGGAGGGCTACGGTCCGGAGGAGTTCAACGGCACATCCTCGATAAGAGACTGATCAAAGACTTTCAAAAAAAAAAAATTAGGGATTTTATGTTTGATCTTGTATGTTTTTGCTTAGATTTATTAGTTTCATTGTGTTTAGTTAATGTTTTTAGTGTGACTGTTCATGTTTTTTGAATGATTGTCTCTTGTCTTCCTTTGTACTGAGCTCCCTTTTTGTGTTTCCCAAGTGTGGTGTCTTGTCTTGTTTCCATTCACAATCTTTTTCCCCTGTTTTTTCTGGTTGGGTACTTCCTGCTTCCTTCTTCCTGTGCTTTTTAACTGTCTGCACCTGAGAATAGTTTAGCTGAGGCACGGGTGATTAGAAATGGGTAGGACTGCACATTAGAGCAGAGTAGTTTAGGCACGGTGATTAGTTAGTTTGAAGAAGCAGGGCACACCTACTTCCCCAATCTGTCCTATCACCATCCTTTTGCTGTTCTAGATTCCGCCTCCTCTCCAGCTGTCCTTTATTACTTGGGCTAAACACTCTGATTAGTTTGTTTATAAAAACCCCACTTTTCCTCTTGTCAGTGTCGATTCGTTTCGTTCCTTTGCTCAGTCTTGGTCGCCTGCCTCTGCATTTCTTTTCTAGTGAGCTTCTGCGATTGTTGTAAGATTTGTTCTCTGTTTCATTGTTCCCAGTTGATATTTTGTATTTGCGGATGATTGTGTATTTTGATTGCTAGTCTTTTTTTTCCCATATTCCCTTGCATTCCCTTCGTTTTAGTTAATTTCTTTGTCTCCTTTCCCTATCCAATTACCCTTTCCCCTTTCCCCCTATTTCCCTTAGTTTAGATACCCCTTTGGTTCTGTATTTTGTGCTGACGGATTTTCTGGTTAATAGATCCCTTGCCTGTCCCTGGTTTACGATTCTGAGTACCTGTGATATTCCTGATTCTGGCTTCTGACTTGTTTCTGTTTTTCTGACCATGAGCATTGAACATTCCCAGTTTAATAAAAGACGCTCTTCTGAGCTTGATCCGCGATTGGAGTCCTCGTATGTTCATTACACATATGTTGTGATAATTTCTTCACACAGTTGCCCAAGACACTTTAAATAATTTTGCTGGTTTTGAGACCAAGGCCCCTGCAATTCAAGAGGCAATTATTGCAAGATAATTATTTGTATCCTCGTCTTCCTTTGGAGGCTTAACTCGGAAGGTGTTGCGGATTAGTCACATGATTTAGCAGACACACGCTGCCAGTTAACATTCAAATTGATAGGAATGACCAGTACAGATGTTTTTGTGAGTACAGTTTAGAGACATTAAGGTTAACCCTTTCAGCGCCGTGGGCAACTATAGTTGCCCAATGATGTAAGATATCAAAATCAGACGCTGTAGAAAACCTATCATGTGGCAACTTGTTTAAAAGAGCTTCATTAGGGGAGCTCTTTTAAACAAGTTGCCACATGATAGTTTTCAACAGCTCAGGATAATTACATTCTTAATTCCTTAAAATGTTTTCAGCGCTCAAAGGGTTAAGCTCTTTTTCATGGGTGAAAACTTCTGATAATCCACTGTGTATACAAAAAATACAAACGCATATACACTCATCTTAACTGGAATGATTTCAAATCTGCTTGTGTATTTGTTCACAATGACAATGACATTTTTTTTTCAAGTTGAGCGGAGTATTTGTTGAAATCTTGCAGCTTACACACCCTGACGGCAAACTCTGAAAGTCATTAGTAAGTCGACATTTATAATTCTCCGAGAGCAACATTGCATACTGATAAAGATTTAACTAATAAGGAATGAGAATGAGGTCAGGGATTTTATTTTTCCCTGAATACAAGACAACAACTTAATTTAATGCTCCCTTAAAAGAGCAGTAGGTAACAAAAATATCTTTTTTTTATATTTGCTGAAACTCACTCTACATTGACAGTAGTCCATGAGACAGGTAATCAGAAAAAAAAAAAAAATCAGGCAAATTTGGCTCCTCTCAGTGGCTTTGGCTTTGACAAAAATCCACCATGCCCAAGAAAAATTAACCAATCAGAGCCTGGAGGAGTTTATAACAGAGTGTCAATCACTTCTCGTGCACAAGCTGTTCAGCACCCAACCTCTGCACATGCTCTCTCCTGCACCAGATTCCTGGAAGAGCGAAAGTTGCAGTTGGTGACAATTTTTGTGTTTTTTTAAGTAAAAATGTCATTATACCCTTTCAGCTATTTAAGTGGTCCAACAGAAAATTTGGATCTCTGTATGGTGAACACAGACACTGAAAATCCAGAAACAATGAAATCTCTTTGTCTTCACTTCGAGTTCCTTCATTGTCAACAACTACATAATTGTTATACTAGCAGAAAAAAGTCCAAAGACACAAATTAGCCTGCTTCTACATTAATACTGGTCCACACATTTATTTAGCTACTATGACTGGGCTCCAGTTGTAATAATGTGAAAGCAATCCATCCAAAACAGAATGGTCAATAGCATGCAATGCTTAGAAAATGAAACATTAGCTCTAATAACCAATGCCTATTTGTGTTTGAAAACCTTGTATGGCTTTCATAGCTTTGCATAGCTGAGCCAGGTGAGGTGGTGAAAGACATAGTCCACATAATGCCAGATCAGTCAGTAACTAGCCAGCAGCTAGGAAGCAGACTTTACTGTACAGGGATGCAAACTAGCTAGTCTTTTTTTAGTCTATCTGCTTTCCTCATCCTGTGGTTGGACCTGGAGGGCAGTTATCATCAGAGCCAAGGCTCTCATCTTGTACACTAAAATAATGTAAAAAAAAAAAAAGTTCTGTTATTTGTCGCTAGGTATCTTTTTTATATGTACGGCTAGTTACTAGGTTTTGAAGCTAATGCGTGTGTCATTTAGGTAAAGTTAGTTTGCTCACTTGCTTGACGGATATACAGCCTCATTTGTCCATCATATTTCTATTACGGAGCACAATTATAATGACTTTGAGATAGCGCGGTATCTGTCTGTGAGTTACGTAAATGGTTAATGTTTAATATTTATTATGACCAGTGTTTCTTTATTTGCAATAAGACCTACTAGAGCTCTTATGTGTCTCTGTATAGCGACCGCTGGGGAAGTGAACCGTGAATGATCACGGAGGGAGGGGCTACAGGAGGGAGAGAAGGAGCAATGAGGGAGGGGCGTTGGTTTTTATGATCGCACTCTCTCTCTCTCTCTCTCTCTTTCTCTCTCCTTTTCAAAATTTAGACTCCAGTTTTAATCTCATTAGCATAATTTACCAAAGTTGTTACGGGATCAACTCTTGTGTTGTCAATATGTGTGCATCTCATATCCACAGAATTGAAAAGGATAGAAAACATAGAGCTTTGCTGAATTTCTAAAAGAATAACAGCTGACCTTGGATCAATTTAGCATTGTAGCTTATAATGATTAAGATAAGAATATGGGCAGCAAACCGGGTCCTATATCAACACTAATGCACATCCTGACCGGTTGTTTTGTACAACATATGGGACTCAATGTGTGAATGATAGACAAATATCTTAACATTACAGTGGCCTCCATGCTCCTCATGTGAGCACCGAAAATCAGCCCCATGACAAACAGGATCACACTAGTACTGCGTTCTTCATCTCCGGATACTGGAGGGATTTATCCATAACTAATTCTATACTACACAGGCTCCTAAATCTAATCCAGCCATGCATCAGATAGCCTTCCTTTCCTGTAGGTCCACTGTCAATGCAGCTAAAAAATGGCCTAATCTGTAGACATCAGCTCCTGTCTGTGTACGATAAGGGGCTAATTTACCACTTTGCAGGAATTCTGGGGACAGATGTGATGTAATGTGTACCAATCTGCTATTTTCAGCTGGTGCCTGTAGATAGTCAACCCAAAACAGACTGAATGGCCACTTTCGAGGTCGCCAAGGTCTGGCACACATAGCTTCCCCAATCTCCCAAAACTCTACCTCCCATCCTCCAGCAGTCCACTCATACCGCCCCCACCCCCACCCCACCCCACCCCAGATTTATGCAGCCACTCTGCATTCTGCTAACCTGTGGGAAGGATGCATGTTTGAGAACTGCCTGTGGCAAGATGATGCAGAGGGCCAGCCTGGTTTGCACAACTGTAAAGGCTATTCTCTCCACAAAGCTTTCATAAAAACTGGAGTAGTCAGCAGTTGTCAGACATCCAC
Organism: Gymnothorax javanicus; assembly: GCA_029692085.1. NCBI lineage: Eukaryota > Metazoa > Chordata > Actinopteri > Anguilliformes > Muraenidae > Gymnothorax > Gymnothorax javanicus. The sequence continues at coordinate 13,576,187 of CM056207.1, read as the reverse complement.
AGTAACTGGAGGAGGCAAGCAGGCCAGTCTCTAAAAACAAGCGGTTCAGTTTTTTTACATGTAACTGGAGTCTGGAATTTTGAAATTACAGTAACCCAAAGTGAGTGTGCCTTTCATTGCTCAGGCATCCTCCTGCCCATTCTCTTGCCGTCCTGCACTTCCATCTGTAAAGCAGAGCCAGCCCAAATAACGGCAGTGAAAATGAAGAAGGAAATTCAGATTTCAAAGGAAAATCCAGAGCTTTGTAATGTTACTATCAAAGCAGCTCAGCACCACTTGTACATTCCATGGGAAAGCAATTGATGTGCCAGTTGCATGTATGCACCTTCACTACTGGAAATTCATTGCATACAGATATTTGACCATTCTAATTACATATTTTATGATCTTATGCCTTGAATGGTTAAAGATGATCCATGGAAGATTTTTAAGGAAATGAAGTTTTTTTTTTTTTAAATAAAAATCAATACATCGATAGGGCTTCCTGAAAGGTGCAGAATACAATTATGTATTTTCCCACAAAACTACATGTATTCCAAGTTTAGCTTCTTTTTTTTGGTTGGGTTCACAATGAGTCTTTGTTGATTATGCTCCTCAACAGCAATAGTACTGAGCCAGTTGCATTACAATGAGGAAAGCATATGTTATCTCTCTATCAGGATTCCTGTGGTTGTCAGTTCACTATATGGTCAGCGAGGAATAGCAAATTACAAGTATATGCACCTGGCTTCATTGCTGCCCTCAAAGGTGAAATTGCTGGTAAGAAACTTCACTATTGTTCACAGCAGCTCAGCGACTAAAACATTAACACGTCCAGCATTGAATACATACGCAGCTTCTGGTCAGTGGTGTCAGGCCAAGGACAAACCCAGATTGAGAAGTAACGCAGATGTTGCAACCGGTAATGCTTAGTTCCCACTGTCGTGCGCTCCGTTATGAACGCCACGATTGGCCATTTGTAGCTGATCCGTGGAACTTCTCTGAAGCTGCTTTCACACCGGACACAAAACAAATTTTTCGCACAACAGATTACATTCAAAGTCAATGCAAAGACGTGAATTCACGCGTTTCGCGTGTATTCGCATCTTTGCATTGACTTTGAATGTAATCTGTCGTGTGAAAAATTTGTTTCGCGTCCAGTGTGTAAGCGGCTTAAAATTTCAGGTTTGGATACGAGGTGATGCGATGATCGCGATGGACAATTAATTGTGTTGATCGTAGGAAATTTTTGAACCGAGCAAAACTTTTCTGCGATCAACACGATTGCCACGATCTGATAAGATCTGATAGGATCACCACGATTACTCCACGATTAAGACCACAATTTCAATCATGCCGTGAATCGTGATAGTGGGAACCTAGCATAAGCTAGTCAAGTCAGCTTTTTGTATATGAGTGATTACATGTGCTGTACATAGTTTAGACCTTAGTTTATTAGCTGCACCTTTACAGAAAGAGCATGAAATTTAAGTTTTTACATCAAGGCATTGCAAGCTAGCCAGCATAGTTGTACTTTTAGTAACTCAACAACATCATTAACTAAGGCTAGCAAAATAAGTTTGCTGTTGGCTTTATGTGCTGTTCCACACTGCATTGTAAAATAATTTTTTTTTTGCCAACAGCAATAGCAGAATAAATTCATTTCAATTCTAGAACATCCTAGCCAACTATTTATGTTGCTTTATGCAGTTGGTTATGCTGATTGGTAGCCTGTATCCTAACATAATCTCCTGCGGAATAAGTCAAGGCTTACACTAGTAAGAAAATAATGTCCAAAAGTGATATGCTTGATTAATGACTTGCATATGTTTATGTTTATTGCCCACAACAGAGCCTATAAAGCATATCATGTGGAGCCCATTGGCAATAATCAAATTCCTCAGTAATGACAACCTGTTGTGGGAGTATGTGCTTCAAGCAGTTCTCACCTGCAGTCCTCCCCAGATGCTCTAGATGGAGGTGAAACATTCCAAATCTCTCCAAATCTTGTATCTATCACCTTTAAGTAAAAGGACGGAAGTTTTGCATTGAATAACTAAGTACATGGAAATGGTGGCATTTAGGCTGCAGTAGAAAGCCACAATATCCCAAAATTGAGGGTAGAATACTGGAGTAAATCATCCACTTATATGCAAATGTTGGAGCACAGGGTTCCCAAATTAGCAAAAAAAAAAAAAAATGGAAATTTTAAAATGAATAAATATAAAGACATTAGCAACAAGACTTAAGTGTTTCTGTGGTCAATTTTGGATAAAAAGTGATGAACTTTGGCATGTGTTTTTCATGAGAGATTAAAATATGTGATTAGAATGTTCTCAACTGAATTCTGATTCACAATCACTACTGAAACACAAGCTTCAAATGTGCAGACAAAAAAAGAACATTCCTAAAGTCCAACTCAGTATTGTACAGAATTTATTCAGATACATTAGGCAAGGTATGCACACTGTTGTGAAAGGAAGACCTGGAAAAAGTAGTCACTGCTGTACCTAAAGAATTGAAGTGGAAACCCTGTGTGGAGTTTATTTATTAGTTTGACAAAAACAAAAAAGGAGTATTCTTTTAAGGACATTAAACAATGCACATTGTAATGTAGGTTTGGGTATACAATTTCTGCATCCTCAGCTTCAGACCTGAGAATCATGCCTTCTATTAGGAAAAAAAAAAAAAATTGAATTACTGCGTCAAAAGAGATTGATAATAAATTCACAGGCACAATAAAAATTATACAATAAAAAGATAGAGCAGTGCTCCCAGCACACTGAAGAACAATAAGCATAATGCCTATTAGCATACATTCAAGTCAAAAACCCATCAGATGGGTTTGTAAAGCACAGTCTATCCATAACTGGGGTCGGATGAGGCAAGCAAGAAGCTTAAGCATCTGGGAAACCATTTTCTAGCAGTGAATCAATGAAGCAAAAGGGTCCCAATTGCACACTTATTGACATTAACACCTCCTTCATTAGGCTCTACAGTGATGGCCAGCAAAGTAACTACACTCAGTGGAATAGCTGGAGCATTAAATCTGTATATAGAAGCTTGTGTGGAATATCTCTTGTTCAGTGAGATGAGATCAAACTGATCCAAGGCCTGTTGTATGCAGATTGGCTTCTATGACCTTATTCATGTGACAATGGTGTTTTCATTGTGCAACAATACAAAAAGGAAGCGTTTTCCATGTGTCAGATTATGTGAATTTTACAGATCACAACCCTGAAGATGGGGATTGATCAATAGAAACCATTTTAGCATAGGAAAAACATCCAAAATGCACTTCTGCATTCCCAAAATTGAACACACACATAAACCAGTACAATTGGCGTTCCAGTCCATCTGTGCAGGAATGACTTCAGTGGAGCCCCCTTCACGGTATAAACCCATACCACCAACAGAACAGGCTTAATCTTAAATAAGATCTAAATGGATGTGTGAAAACACTCAGACCAGCAAAGCATTTTCATCATCTGCACCTGCCATTTCAGGAAATGGAATAATTTGCAGGTCTGGGGGCAAGACTGCGATCACACCTAATCCATCATTAGGCAGACTAAGGCAGTCTTCAGAATAGTTATGCTGCACAGCCTCCTGGGTCAGCAAGTACAGAACAAATATGGAGGTGCTACGTCTCCTGTTATCAGCACTAATAATAAAATATGAATTTGACAGTTGTCAAACAGCTGCAGCAGCAACAACTGTGCCATAGATTGCAATACTTTGCAAGGGAGCAAACTAGCTCCTATTATTGTTGTATTGATTGGTGTAAAAGTAGCAGCACTATACGTGACATTAAAAAGAACCTTTTCAAAGACTTTCAACGACTGTGGCAAATGAAATTAATAATTGGCCCATTTGATTTTGGGTTGTCATTGAGTAAATGTTAAAAGTTATTTTATTGTCAATGCTGCAAATTGATACATTATTTTAATTTGTTAATGGAATTATAATTCTCAGGAATCTGACGTTGATAATGGCAGAAACAGTCAGAATACACTCCCACGGCCCATAAATATTAGTGCCATTAGCGGCTGCTGCAGATTGCACAATGGCTCTAGAACAGGAGTCTCAAAGTCAAATCCTGGAGGGCCACGGCGTCCGCTGGCTTTTGGTTTGTTCCTGCTCTTAATCAATGTTACTGATTGGCTAAGCAGTCTGCGCACCTTGTTTAGGCAGCTGCGCTGAGCTTCTCATTAAATGAAACTAACAGTGTGAGAAAAACGTTGCATAAGAAAATCTCCTGTTGCTAGACATTCAGGGAGAGCACTAGCTAATACGTTTACCAATTTGAACCAACAATACAGCTCAAAATGAATGGGAATTTAGGAAAAAAGAGTGAAGTATACAGACGCTTTGGTTAAGCTATGGTCAGGCAATGTCACTGACATGTGAGTACCAAAGCATTCTGCTGCCTCTCATTGGCTAAACCTTTCTGAGGGATGGAAAGATGGCAACCATCAGTTTCTAAACTGAGACAAGCATATAGAATTTTAAATTCTACCAAATTCAAAGATCTTTTTTTTTTTTAAATCTTAGAATTCCACAAAACTGACACAATTTCCAATTCAATCAGATGGGCGAAAATGATGCATCTGATTTTCTGTGAGCTCTGAGGTTAGAGGATTGAGGTTTGCCATTTAAGCCAAAATGATTGCCTGTGAAAATAGGTCAAAAAGATAAATTTCCCATCACCGCGGAGAAAGGCCCTCATGATAGCTGCTGCAGTAGAAGCAGAAGTAACTGCCGAGGCACATGAATACATTCTTCTGTTCACAGGCACAGCTACATCGAGGTTAGCAGAGTTATCGTGGATCTCTGGGGGTCACTTCAGAAAGCAGGCATACCCCGCTGGACAACTGTAAAGTGTAAAACTCAAAACACCTCTTTCGACTTCAGTCCTTGTACCAGACATCAGAGGTTGTCCTCTGTGCGGTTGAAGAGTATGATCCAAAGATAAGACTGTCTCCAGCTGGGACCCAACTTTATTGAAGCAGCAATGAATATACGCGAGCATCAAATTTCAAAGCATGTGGGTCCAGTGTAAATTTTGTCTCCCAAACGCAGGTACAGTTTTACTCGAAGATAGGGCGGACACGTCCCTTTATCTTTTACAGGCAGCTGTAACAAAGACAACATCGCGGCAGGGTAGCCCAGTGGCGAGTTTTTTGATGGGCAACTGCACTGTCACTGGTATTAGCGAGAATACTGACTGGGCTCTGGTGATATTAAGTGGTGAAGAATGCAGCCACTGGGCCATTGAGCAATCCCTTTAACCCAAAACTGCAGTGATCATGTAAAGATGGACTCTGAGCACCGGTGAAAGTGCACAGAGATCAGGAATTGTGGAACTGGACTCAGGTGCGAAGATGGATCTGGTTTATTATGCCTTCATGGCACAGCAGGAAGGCACAGAAGAACACAATACAAATGAACAAGGAAGCGAGGTTGCTGGATAATAATATTAGTGATACATATAACTGGGACTATGACAACAGTACTAATGTATTACAAATAGAAAGAATGAGGAAACAAGGTTCTTGAATAACAATAGAAGCGCAGACCATATTACAGAAAGGAACAGTGCTTACTTAAAGAGTTTTCCACAAACATGCGAATATGCGGGATCTAAGTCTAAGCAAGACTATAAAAAACAAGAGGCATACGAGGCTTCGCACCGAATGAGTGTGAAGGTTTCTTTTATATAGGGAACACTAATGCAAAGAAACAATAGGAAACAGATGCAAACCATCAGGTGGAGAGTGGAATGCGGTCTGGGTCTTAATAGGCTGGTGAGTTAGAGGGCTGGAGGCATGGCATTACAGATCGCAATCCAAAAAAAAAAAAACACAAAAACTGTAAAAAAACACAAAAAATGGTTAAATTAAATCTTATTATTGTTGGAATAAGAAAATTTGAGAGGCTGGTCGATGAAGTCTGCTATGGGATTCTTGTGTCTGGTGCTCCAATTTCTGTTTTAAAACATTTTATTGAAATGTTCTCACTACATTCCTGAGGAGCAGTGGACAGAGGTGTAAAATCCAGGGGTCAGAAAGTAAAAGTCCTGTCAAGTTTTTCTCCCTCCCACAGAATGAGCTGATTGCTCATTATGGCTCTATCTCCTGTCAGAAGTAAATCCAAGTGGTTGGAATAAAGTTCTGGGGAGGACTTTTACTTTCTAAACCCAGACTTTACACCTCTGGCAGTGGACTCACTTCCTGTCTGATAACTCTCTCTCTCTCTCTCTTACATTAATGGAAAAGAAAAATGAGTCAAAATGAAAGGGTTCCAACCTGCACTGGTTTCAGGGGCCAAGTTGTTTCCCCTGTGAAGATTGGAAAATTATGTTCTGCAGCACTAACGGCTTTACCTGAGTGTCCTCCCATCAGCCCTGTGCAGACATACCTCCCTGAGCTAAATGAAGGCGTTTAGAATTCACAAAGTTGCAAACATACAGATTTTGGCCTCTGGCAACAAACTGAAATTAATCCCAAATGCAACCAAATGCAAATTTGTGAAGGAGGAAAATTAATGAGGATCTTTGATACTAAGTCTAGACAGCCAAGGAGTTCTCATAACCGGCCATTTTTGTGAATATACATTTAGATAAGAAGCTAAATTATTTGCCTTTTTTTATGTGCAGCTTCACTTTTGACCGATATCATGGCCTGTAATGGTTTTCTTTGCCATATTTTACTTTCCCAGGTGAACCGCTGTTTATGATTGGTCTGCCGTGTAGCTGATGTGTATAACCTGTTTTATTTTAAACTCCTCGCAGTGAACAGATGAATATAGCCTACAAGTCTCCGTTTATTGTACCCTTTGTGATACAGTGCCAGAGGTGGGAACTGAATTCAATGGCGAACAGCTGGGTGATTCAGAAAATAATTGCCTGAAGCCTGTCAGAAAACTAGAAAAAAGGAAAATGGAAATAAATTGGGGAAGGCTATAGCAGTGCAAAAATGTACAGCAAACAAAGTTGACTGAGGCCACATTGACCACTGGGACCATGCAAGAAAGTAATAACTATGCTTATTTTAATGAGGCACAGCTGCTATCCTGCAGTGGGGCTAGCCCTGTCCATGTCCTGTACCTGTCCAAAGCTACTGTAGAGGCCTCTACATAGTGACCCTTACAGTCAGCACTGTAGGCATGGCAGCTAATAAAACTAATTGATCTATTTATTTTTTCCCAATGTTAAAATAACAGGAAATGTTCAATCAAAAGTCCTGTTTTTATGATGAAATATTCCAATATACTTGACTAATGTTTACTCACTTCAGTAAAAGTGTTAACTGCACATAAACAAAGCACAATTTTCTGACATCCATAGCTTTATTTGTGTCTCCCATTTTGCCATCAAAAAACAGTTTGACTCATTTTTTGTCTGGAGAAGTTTTTTGCCCATTGCCGCCAAAGCTGAATAGAATCCTGCTGAACAGCAAAGCAGGTTAGGGAAAAACCAAGACAGTGTGAGATTTTTCATTTTTACAAAATACACACATGCATACAGCATTAAAGAAGTTGCACACAAAGTCGGATTATTCAAGACTGTTCACAAACTGGTGAGATCTCACGACCAGACTATGCCATCAGGGACAAGGCCCAAGTGTAATCATTGCCAGACTGTAGAACTTAATTGTTAGACCAATGACAACACCTGTGCTTTAAAAAGAAAAGGTTTAACACAGGCAGCTGTGCTGACTGTCCAGACTAGACAAATGCTGTCGGTAGCCACACTTCATCTTAGCAGATACTCATGAAAAGTAAACAACGTTGTTGGGTCATATTCACCGGAGTCATGCTTGCCAAGCACCACTGCACTGCTTTTTCAAAGCATGTATTTGCCTTTAAACACTTGCAGCACAATGGCCGCTAGATCCAGACATAGCAACACGCAAGCAAATTTCTCAAAGTGCAAACAAGATGATGTTTAAAAACTGAACTAAACCAGACAAATGTTGTTGGTGGCCAACAGCAGGGTATATTCCCAAAACTATGAAATTCTCCCCACAGAAAAAATTCATAGTTTGGCCTAGTGGCGGTGCTATATGAAAGGGTATAGGGCCCAGAAAATTTACAGGGGAAGTACTCTGGTCCCCAGGTATGCTCATGGTAAATTTTACCTGATTCTGATGAGAACTGTTCGACTGATTGCATTTTTGAAAAAGTGAAGTTTGGCCTGGAAGGGGTTCCATAGGAACAGTCAATAGTGTCACCAGAACATCTGGATTGCTCTTTTATGCACCAGGACCTTCAAAGCAAAGTTGATCTGATTCCCAGGAGGACAGTTTGACTTATTGCACTTGGAAATGTAGTTTCACTGGATGTGCTAATTAGGCTTCTCCGCTATGTACCCATTATATTGCAAGCAAATTTGGCAGGATTCTCATTAAAACTGTTTGTTTCTGCATTTTTAATCATTTAATGTTTAACCTGATGGTGGCGCAAGAGCAAAGGTTACAGGATTACCAAAGTCAATAACAGTCTTTCTCTATGCACCAAAAATGATCACAACAATTCCCGACAAAATCCGATTTTCAGCCAAAGTGTTTGAGTTACTAAATTTGGAAATGTAAAGTTTGACCTGATAGTGGCACTACAGATAAGGTCATGGGGTTACACATAACAATGGGGTTTGTGCTCTGTCCACCAGGAGTGAACACAAAAAGCTTCATGCGATTCCCATAAAAACTTTGAGTCATCATGCTAACACGAAGGATCAGCGGTGGTGGCAGACGCAAGGAGCGAATCCATAATAACCCAAAACACTCCATTTCAGGTTTAAATAATGCAGACCAAATCAGTCCGATAAATTAAGTGTCAAAATTTAGAAATGCAAGCAGTTAGGCATCCATGACAAATGACAGGAGATCAATCGAAGGGAGGTAAAATCCAGCAGTTTAATTTGTTAAATTCTGAGTAATGAAAAAAGTTATTGATGGACAATTTGAAGAAAAAAAAAGTGGATCTAAAAAAAAAAAATAATTTAATAAATAATAAAAATTACAATCACAAAAATGACAAGGCTCAACAATCAAACAGAGCCAAAGATGAATCAAACTCAAACTAGCTCAGAGATAAAAGGATATCAGTCAGAAACAAAAATGATGACCAAAATGAAAATTAGGTAGGCTCCAAAACTTTAAATCCAGAAAAGAGTGTTACCCCGATAACACCAGGATTGAAAAGCTTAAACATAGCCCTTCAGTGCCCTTCAGTGGAGTTAGGGGCTTATATCTCCACTATCAGTGTAAACAACCTGACCTCAATAACTGGAAGGCACTCGTGTTAACAGTAACACGGACACTGCCTTCTGTGGCATTCTGATGCCAAAGTACAGGCTTTCATTTCAAAATACTGTATCTTGACAGAGTCAATTTGTCATCTGACAAAATCATCATACTATTCATCATATTTATTCGATATGTACATAAATCATCAAGAAAATAACAAAAAAAAGCCAAATAAATAAAAAAGTAAATATGAGAATGCTTCACCGATTTTAGGAAAGCATTTTATTCTTGGCCATATGGCAAAAAAAAAGTCACAGTAAGTAGTGAAGCAGATGAAGTGCTTGAAATAAAACCTACGGGCCATTTTTTGGATAAAAAGAAAATTATTATAATTTAAGCTGGTATAAAAAATACCAACAATATTTTGCAAAAGGGAACAGAGTGAAGGGAGTGGAGCAGAACTTTAAAAAGTCTCATACGGCTGAAAATAATACATAATAAAAAGAAGTGCATTGATCAATCGGCAGCATAGCTTGAGCAGCCTGCGGCCCCTAACCTCTATAACAGTAACGTAAGTGATGTCTGCTCGGCGCAGATAACCTGGAGCTGACACGTAGATGCCATCCAGATGGCAGGCGCATACCTCTGCCAACAATATAACTGTCAAAACATGCCAATTCTGCGCATCAGATATACACCAAAATCATTTTCAAGTCAGGAAATGCACTCATTTTTATGAATCTCTCAAATGCGGCATGAGATATAATGTTAGAGCTGAATTCAAAAAGACGTACCGACTCTTTTGTACAACCCCAGTTCCAAAAAAGTTTGGATGCTGTGGAAAATGTAAATAAAAACAGAATGCAATGATTTGCAAATCTCATAATTCCACATTTTATTCACAATAGAACATAGACAACATATCAGATGTTGAAAGTAAGACATTCTACCATTTCATGAAAAATATTAGCTCATTTTGAATTTGATGGCAGCAACACATCTCAAAAAAGTTGGGATAGGCTCATATTTACCATTGTTTAGTATCCCCTCTTCTTTTAACAGTCTGTAAACGTCTGGGAAGGGAGGAGACCGATTGCTGAAGTTTTGGGAGAGGAATGTAGTCCCACTCTTGTCAGGTGTAGGATTCTAGCTGCTCTACAGCCCTAGGTCTTCTTTGCCAGAATTTTCATTTTATGATGCATCCAATATTTTCTATTAGTGAATGGTCTGGACAGCAGGTAGGCCAGTTCAGCACTCAGACTCTTCTATTGTGAAGCCATGCTGTTTTAATGGATGCAGTCTGTGGTTTGGCATGGTTTTGCTGAAATATGCAAGGCCTTTCCTGAAAGAGACGTTGTCTGGATGAGAGCATATGTTGTTGTAAAAGCATTGATAATGCCTTTCCAGATGTGTAAGCTCCCCACGCCAATTGCATAACCTAAAAGCATCAGAGATGCAGGCTTTCGAACTGTGCACTGATAACCCGGTGAATGGTCCTTCTCCTCTTTAGACTGCCCGACACGGCGTCCGTGGTTCCCAAATAGAATATCAAGTTATGATTAATCTGACCACAGAACAGTTTTCCATTCCCTCTCAGTCCATTTTAAATGAACTTTGGCCCAGAGAAGACGGCGGCGTTTCTGGATCATGTTTCACATGGCTTCTTCTTTGCATGATTAGCTTGCATTTGTAGATTGCATGGCAAACTGTGTTCACAGATAATGATTTCTGCAAGTGTTCCTGAGCCCATGCAGTGTATTCCAGTGCAGAATCATGCCTGTTTTTAATGCCTGAGAGCCCGAGATCATGAGCATCCAATATTAACCTTCAGACTTGTCCCATGCGCACAGAGATTTCTCCAAAATTTCTGAATCTTTTGATGATATTATGTACTATTGATGGTGGGATATTCAAAACTTCGCAATTTTTCATTGAGGAACATTTTTCTGAAATTGTTCCACAATTTTTAGACTCAGGTTTTTTCAGATTGGTGAGCCACTGCCCATCTTTACTTCTGAGAGACTCTGCCTCTCTAAAATGTTCTTTGTATACCCAGTCATGTTAGTGACCTGTTGCCTATTAACCTACTTAGTTGTTAAATGCTCCTCTAGCTGTTTTTTTTATTAGTACGTTTTACTTTACCAGCCCTTTGTTGCCCCCTCTCAACGTTTTTGAGATGTGTTGCTGCCATCAAATTCAAAATGAGCTAATAATTTTCATGAAATGAGGAAATGTCCCACTGTCAACATCTGATATGTTGTCTATGTTCTATTGTGAATGTGGGTTTATGAGATTTACATAAAATATGGGTTTATGAGATTTACATAAAATATGGGTTTATGAGATTTACAAATCATTGCATTCTGTTTTTATTTACAATTTACACAGCATCCCATATAACTTTTTTTTTTTGGATTGGGGTTGTATTCATTACAACAAATATTTGGAGTGGTCAGTGATGCACTCTCCACCTCCCATTGTTGTTTGATCAGGCCAATAATGAGGGCTTTGACACTGAACTCTGCTGATAGGCATAGAAAGTTTCATGGTATGAACCAAGTTTGTTTGGAAGTCAAAAGCATTTTTTTGAGAAGCCATTTCCACCATCATACAATCTGCTACGAAGTCCAATTCATCTCAGCCCTTTATAATGCCCAAGCTTTCCACAATGCTTTGTGGTATTATGTGAATAAGTTATGAACTTGCATATCTTTCTGTAAAAAGCCACATTTGCTGTTATGCCCCTGAAAAGCAACTTCTGTAAAGGATAATCAGACCTTGCTTGCCCTATGAGTTATCTTTTCAAAAAGTTTAATCAATTCTGATCACAAATAGACAAACAGATGGGCAGTCTCTGTTAGCAGAGACAATAATTATTATCACATCAAAGCAAAAATCACTGCTTTGGGGAGTTTGATTCTGATAGTGTACGGTCAAAAAGACAAAACCCTTCAAGCCGTCTAGGCTCTCAAAAGAACATTTCATAAAACAAAGAGTCAGCCCCATTGAAATTGTGTCCAAAGTCTTTAAATAGCATTTTATTGCCTATTGAACTCTATGGGAGTGAAATATAGGGACAATTCCTCCAGCGTAATTTGGCTGCAAAGTTTTGAAACACAAAGAAAAGCATTAACAAATTCACATGGGGAAGAATTATGCATATATCCATTAGCAATTAATGGCTCACAAAAATCACTAAAATTCAGTATGTAGGGTCTTTACTCGAAATTAGGAATCAAGTCATCATGATACTATGCAATGCAAGGCCTTTCAAATCAAGCAATCAGCTCAAAAAAAAAGCTCATGGAGTCAGTTGTAAAGCAATGTCAAAAATAATTTCATTTGAATGTACTGCTTGTGTTATAACTCAATAAAGGTTGTTTTATGCGGTTGAGGCTATTGTTTTAATGACTGTACCAGGAGAAAGTATCTGCAGTCATGATTCCTCCATTAGATAGAGACTGGGAAAAATCACATCAGCCAAAAAACATGTACCTTTGGGGATAATGCTCCATCAACTGAAGAATGCGACTTTATGGAAGCTATGGGTCCAGTTACGTTTGCAGTAAAACCAACTCTGCATTCCACAATAAGAATAGAATGCCACCAATTGAATGTGCGACAATGAGGGGTGCTTTGCTGCTGCAAGTCCTGGGGGCAATTTTTCACATGAGTTATACATATGTTAAATGGCTTTTTTACTTCAAAAATTTATATCATCACTTGTGGCATTTTCTCATGTCAACCTTGTCACATATTGCACTTTGCTCGAAGATCTGAAACCATTAGTAAATAGAAACATGTAAAAATAGACAAAATCGGGGGGTTGGGGGGGTGTAAATACTATTTCATGGCACTGTATGTATAAAGTGGAAACGTGGGAGCAAATGGATAACCAATTCATTTTTCTGGTCAAAAAATCAACTTATAGCCTTAATTCAAGCATTTCAACCGCAGTATTCACTCACCTATATCTACTGCAGGTTGCTGTCTCCCTCTAGGGTCATTCCACGTCAAACTGAGCAAAGCTCCCCCCCGACCCCCTCCGATTTCCATGAAACTTTTTTTGCGAATAGCCCTTAGGACCAATTGTGATATATCAAAATTTCAGAAACAACGGTGAAATAGCTTTCAAGATATGCATGATTGAAATTTTCTGACCACGCCCATTTTGCTATTTTGCTTGCTCCGGGTCCAATGTTTAGAGGCCAGTATCTGCTTGCGCTTCAGTGAGAATCTCAAGATTTTTTTTCGACGTCATTTATGCCTTGCTTGCTTTTAGGTTTCACCATCAGAAGCACTGAGGAATATTTCATATCCATTTTAAAAATTGTTGAAAATGGGAGATAAATTTGCACTTAATTTTTTTAAGGACTTTGCAGTGCACTCTTCTCATCGAACAGATACGGTATTCAAAAACAGTTGCTGCCGTTATATTGTATGGACACGTGGCAAATACCAATATGCATTGCTACCCTTAGGTCAACAAGGTTGACAGTTGGTGAATGAGACAAGATTTTAATCACGCAATCGTCATTGACATATATACATTGGAACGAAGTCCTATCGACTAGCTCAGCCTTCTTCAAATGGATAAGATAAGATAAGACCTTCAAATCCAGCCATCTCAACAGCTTAACGTGATTATACTGTCCGCTTTGATTGGAGAGGCTAAATATTTGCATGTATATACAACATATTTTTATTTATTACATTTTAAATTTGGCATGCCCAGTTAGCAAACTATTTAACCTTCCAAGCGTGTTCATATGCAGCTCATGCAGCCAGCTCGAGAGAGGAAAGACAGCCCACGATCCTCTCCCTTCCTCCCCTCTCCCCACTGTCCTCAAAATGGTTCATTAACAAGGCTTTCTGAGTTCAAAAAAAAATCAAGCAGTATCTGATGTTTATATCCAGTGTAAACTAAACAACAAGCAACATGCAATATTAATCCAGTACCTATAAATATCTGAGGCTAGGCTACATAAAAGACTTTGGCTGTTAGAGGGAAAAGGGTTCAATATTTACTAAATGATCAGTGTTGTAGCAATAAATACTCCAACACCAGTCTAAAGTTCTTCACAATACTAAATTAATCACCTCAAGTGCACACAAGTTACGCATTATAAAGAATTTCTCCTCTTCGCAAAAATTTACATCAGTCATGTTAAAATTTAAGATCTGCGCAAAGGACAACTCATTGCTGACTTGATTTTATTTCTATGAATTTCAGGCTGCACCAAATAGTACTTGTATTATGTGTGTGCGTGCGTGCGTGCGTGCGTGCGTCTGTGTGTTGCAAAGGTCATCTGTATGTGAATATTGTCTGTTCCTCCACTATCCAAAAATACCATGCAGTGCTTAAAGTGCTTTTCTCCAGCCTTCATCTTGAATCAAATAATTCTGCATTAATTCTTCTGCACAGATCTTCTCAAATGGCTGGGACTTACAAAACAAAGCTGAACCCAACTGTTTCCTCGCACATTGGGCTATTCAAAATGAGGCCAGATGATTTTTTGTCTAAATTCCACTCCAGTACTGAAGGTCAGCTTGCTGAAACCACGACAACCGCGAATTCATGCATACAGGAGGCCCTGTGCCATGTTTGTTCATGACCTATCTTAACGGTACCCAACAGAAGCAGAAAAAAGAACAGTTAGCTTTCTTGGTCTTTCCTGCAACTTGTCAGACTTTTATAAAATGGCTCTCCTCTCTGAATAACCCACATGGAAAGAATTTATATGAACATATATGCGCATATATGCAACCTATATGCCGCATATATGCAGCATATATGCACATATATGCCGCATGTAGGCCAAATTCAGGTACATATATGTGCTTATAGAGGGCATATAGGTCTCCTGTATAGCTCATATACCCAGTGGCAGGTTCTGTTTGTCATACCTATTGTATAGCTCATATCTCACTTTTGCAACTGTCATACATGATGCCTAGCTCATATTTTTATTCTCAAGGTAATATCTGCATATTAGTCCAAAGTCCCTTACAGAAATAACAAGAATTTCACACAATAACTTAATGATCGCTTGTGAACACGTGAAATTGACATCACATTTGATCCTAAATACATGTTGACATGTGACAACGGCATGTTATGTGTAAACCAGTCATTATCAATTATGGCAAGTGAGAGGAAACAAAAAGCTATGATATCAACACAAATATCTAATACTATTTGTTACTTTTTTTTCCTGAAACATTAACAAGGTCTCCAATTCTTTCTTGACCATACTTATTTCCATTCTATGAAGATTGAGTTGAGTATTGTGGAAGAGAAGGAAATGTATAAAAACAAAATGGTTTGATTATGTTTATTTCATCAATTAAGCATTTTTTCAAGTTTAAGTCACTGCCAGATTCACCACATTAGATAAAATTGGATTCACATCATTACAGCTCATACACATCCACTGAAGGTTATACACTACACTGTTACATCTACCAAATGGCAATGTTTTCTATCTTGTCTGTAATGCAGTTTCTAGATGAATATGGCTCCAAGGTCCTTAGTCTAAGTGTAGCAAAATAAAACAAAAATAACAAAATAATCGTACACAGATGAACATACATTCAAGTAAACATACCTTTCAAAAGTCATTTTCATCCCCACATCTATTTGAGCATTTCACTGTGGTTAATGAATATGAAGACAAAGTCTACATTTCTGTTCACAGTTTTAATGAACAGACACTTGTCTTTTATCTGAGATGCTTGTGTGGCAACTAAAGGTCCCAGACTTTTTCCTACAGGGATGAAATAACAAGGATTCTTAAATTCCCACACGGAAAGAACCTATATAAACATATAGGTTTTAATCCCCGCCCAGTGGTCGGCAGCTCTTTTCAGAAGTAGCGCGCAATTGGCCAATGTGCTACAGGGATGCAAATTGCAAAGGGCCTGCTGGGAAGGGTTATGTAGATTAGAGTTCCCTTAGGCGCATCCTGTTGGTCAGACGGACGCTAATAAAATTAATTCTGACTAGATGTAAGTTTTCTCCGTCCTCGTTTTGAGGTCACAACGTTGCGGATAGTAAATGTTAAAAGGAGATTTTCAAACGAGTGCAGGCTTTGGAGGAGGGTTGTGAATTAATAGTACTTCCCTGGGTTATCAACAGGAGGCCACATAATGTGGAGTAAGCCTAAATACTTGTACATAATTCCCTAATTGGATCTCCCAAATTCAAGCGCGATTGGAAATGCCAAACGGGAAAAAAAGAATTTTAGTTTTAATATAGGGCCACATATAGGTTTCGCATATATGTGACATATAGGTACATATATGTACCTATAATATATGAAAACGGCCAATTTTATGTATGTCGCATATATGCGAAGCCTATATTTGGCCCTATATTAAAACCTATATGTTTATATAGGTTCTTTCCTTGTGGGAATGAAAACTATCATTCTAAATCATCAGCCATTTTGCAGTTAGCCAGCAGCAGTCCCAGGAGGTCATCAAGGAGCATTTCAGTCGCCTGCCACTGCAAGACTCACTTCAAAAGACAATCGATGTATACACTGCACCAATGTTCTTGGTACAGTTAAAAGATTATAAGGGCAGAAGGCTACCTCACTCCCCATTTAAGTAGATCCATGTTTGCTTGACCAACTAACTAATTTCTGATGAGGGTGGTGTGGTAACTGAGGGGACGGGCCTTTCGCCAGGCGTAACCTTAAGAGAGGAGCTGTTATGGCCACTTAGCAAGAAAGCGGGCCTCTACTCTAGCCCCTTTCTTGCAGGGGACGACAAAAATGTAAAATATCATTCTAGGCTCTCCACTTCACTGCAATATATAGTACCATAAGATTCAAACAATACGCAGCAATCCCATTGGGGACCACTGCTTTTAATTAAACTTTGCTTTCAGACTAAGTCTAGAGCCATGGTTCCCAAACTCAGTCCTGGGGCCCCCTGTATATGCTGATTTTTTTCCCCAATGCCATTTGCTCTCAGGATTTAATCAGCTGTTAATTTGTCATAGTTGAGGGCGTTTCATGTTCAAAGTAAGTCATTTAGCATCTTAAGCTACAGTTTTACAGAAATATCCAAGAGTGGCATAGAAAATAAAAGACCCATCAACATATTATGTTTATTTTTTCTATATTGCAAGCAATTTCAGGTAACGGAAATGTTTTTAAACGGATCAAATTAGATCCTACGAAAATCAGTAAGCTTCAAATTAGGTTGCTGAACACAGCTGTTTAGAGCTTTAAAACAATTAGCTTGAACCTAATAACAAATGTAACACAAAATAGATTTGACTCTATCATTTACTTGCCTCATATATTGTTAGTTTTCATAACCACTTATCCATGGTTTCACCGGTTAGGAACCCATTATCTAATTTCTTTGGTTGATTATTATTATTATTATTTTTTTGTTCTTTATATGCACTTGTTTCTGATATATCACAATGTGGATATGAAATTTCCATTCTTCATGGCCTGTATAGATATCTGTCAAAATTGGGCTCAAAATGATAACTGCTCTATTAAGACAAAAAAAAAGTTAAAATCCCAAGATTGCAATTTTTTTGGACAAAAAAAAAAAAAACGCATACATGGGGGGACCAAAACCCTGTTTGGTAACCACTGGTCTAGAATACTGAATACAACATGATCCATTACCCATCAAAACGGTACATTACTTAAGTTGTCGGCCACAAAAGGAAAGCATTTATCACAGGTGAGCCTGTTGAGAGGGGACTGGGATTTCCTCTATTTGTTAATAGTGGAGATGCTGTGACTCCACTGAATTCACAAGCATCTCCAAAAAGAGAAAAATCAATAAAACTTTGAGCCTATTCATCCATCATTCATCCATCCTTTGCTCCACAAAGGCAGCATGTGGCCTGTCCATCCTGTTTTCACAGCAGAAACTCATGTATGGTATGTACTGTACTAACTATACTGAGACACTAGCCGTTTCCCCTGTTGAAACCACTCTAACACACTCCCTGCAGAATGTTAGTCTCTCGCAGCTGCTCAGCTCTCACACACCAGGCATATAACAACCAGAAGGCTCTTCCAAAAAATATTAACTGTTTACTTCAGAAACTATTAAAACCTCCATTCCCAGGATAATGCTCATGATTGCCAATGTAACCCTCCGTTACACTGAAGAGGCCTTATCGGTAAAGACAAACACACACCCCCTGGGGTAGTAGAAATAGGTAGGTAAGCAGCCATTGCAGCCCTCTGCTGCCCTCTGTCTTAAAAAGTACACTGAAGCACATAGAAGCGTCTGATCTTTTAATCAAAGAAAAAAAAAAATTACACCCCAGAACATAGGCACAGCGGAGAGCAATAAGCAGCTCACAGAGAGAGAATGAGAGGATAATAATGTAATAATGGAGGCTCACTCAGAACTGATCACACCTACAAAAGAGCACAAGTCTATCCCAGCATTCTTCCTGCCTGCCCTTGGACTCCTGCCGCAGCTGAGGCAGAACTGAATGATTCTGTATAGTGAGGGAGTCAGGCAGTACCTCCATACATAAACCACACGACTGAGGGTCAGAATACAGCCCGAGTGTCAGGAAAACTGACACAAAACCTCAGCACATCTGGGTTATTTCCATTAATCACAGTGCCTTCTGTAGCCCTGAATGCAGTCCTTGCCTGAAACAGCAAAATTAATACACAGTATAAGAAAGTTAAGAAGGCTAAAATACTTTGTAAATGTGTACTTAAATTTCCTATCTTTCTTCAAAAACAATATGCCCATTACAGGTGTCTCACTGAGTGAGTATGGGAGTGCACTAGTCAGAAAGCGAACCAAACCTTTTTAGGAGGTCCCACAAACAGCAAGAGGCTGGACTATTCTTTGGTCCAATTACTGTGGGTTATAATTACTGTGGTGTTGGGCTAACTGGCCCTAGATCAGTCCTCAGTGCTCCACATGACACATCTTAATGCTGCCATGATTTTGGGCTAATTGAATTTCGATCATTCCTCGCTGCAGCCGCCGTGTGGGAAGACCGCTGGATCAGCAGCCGTGGGATGTCATCGGGAGGTCTTGCACGGAAAATTGCCGAATATGCTGAAAACGGTGTTAACAGAGGAACTGCAAAAACAGCGTTATAGCATCATCTCTCACACCTTTTACGACAAGATCTCACCTCTCTTAATTCAATTCCACAGTGTTTACCCCTTGGTGCCGGAATAAAGGAGACATATATACTCTCTTATCTTTTCCCTGTTATCTTAGCTTTTCCCATTTTCCTTCTATCATGGCTAATAGCGCAGTCTCCATTCTGCACAGATGCCAGCATTTTGTGCCACTATCTGTGGGTAAGTGTAGCATATAACCTGGGATATAATGTTGTCTGGTCCTAGTAATGCCTTTCTGTGTATTGTCCCATATCATTCGCTGTAGACTCGGAACATGTTTCTGTACACACGCCGGAAATTCTGTGAAAGGCTAGTGCATCTCTTGAGGAAGGACTGGCTTGAGGACTGACATTTTCAGGAAATACTGTATCTCGGCCACTTTGAGGATTCTTTTGGTCCTAAAATTTCACACTTGGATGCCCCCACTTGGTGCAGCCAAGCACATCTGTACAATAATGCATTTTCTATGCATGCCAAATGTTGATTTAAAGTCAACAAGTCTCTCACTCAACAGCTACAGTAATCTGCATTTGTGAGTAAAGTATGACAAAGAGCTTTTGTGCAAGCATACATGATTGCATGAACGCAGGGGCATCCATGTGTCTATGTGTGTGTTTGCTCCTATTAATGTGTGTGGTCTTTGGGCAGGGGTTGGTGGTTGAATTTTACTGTCACTTTAAACCATGGGAAATGAGGAGTTGCTGCCGACAGTATAGGCAGCTTGTAGAGGATTTAGCTCCGCTGTGAGACGTGGTGCTGGAACACAGATCTCCGCCTTCAGAGCCAGCAAGTCCAGCATATAGCCTCTGTCAGATGTCAATCACATGAAACTCCACCTCGGCATTATAGGCAGCCCTGCCACTCTAGTAGTCCCACGAAAACGTAAACTGAAACATTCACTTAGCCTAACAGTTGCCAACATCACCAACCATTTAGAACCATAGCTAATGGCAGTTACCAACATCAAAAGGTGAGCAATCAAATATATGCTTCAATTATGTAACTATTTCTCCTGAAGAAATATTTGCATGTCCATCAGGTTTTCATTGTCTTTCCTGCACAAACACTTTCTTGTCAAAGAGTTTAGGTATGACCAAGATGAATGAGTTCAAGTATATTGCAGAAATAGTTATCTTTATTACAGTGGACAAAAAATGTCAAATAATAACATGCCTCAATGTCACATTTGTATAAAAGACAGTTACTATAGGATCCAAACACCCTTCAAAGGCAATACTACAAACTGTTATATCATCCCTCAAAGTTCTGATCAGTAAAGACCAGACGAGTTGCATATTCCAATAAGCATGCTATCTTAAAATACGTGTGTATCCATTGAAAAAACAATATATATTGTTATAATCACTTGATGAGACTAATTGTGCAAGAGAAACATTTTGAGACAGCATTTCAAAAATGATTTCAAACTTATTTTGATTGGATTAAAGAGAATCAAACTAGGCATGACTGATGCTGCATTTCAAAAACAGCTCTGCCTATTCATGAAAATTCAATATTTATGAAGTCACAATTACAGTTACATTTGGCTGATTAAACCCCTGAACATGATGCAATGAAGGAATAAGGCAACCAGCACTTCCTCTCGATGGAAAATCAGAGTCGACCTACTCAATGTTTGTCATGAGAACAAATAAATATCTTTTTGCTGCCCGGATGACCAGTTGATTTCAATTAGCATCAGCTACGATAATTGTATGGATTAAAAAGGGAGTCAGAAGAAATTTTGCACAAGCAAGAGACGCGTACACTTATATGCAGGTTGGGAGTCAATCAACCTTCATCCTTTATCGGTGAAATATGGATACAGTACAGAGGTCAAAGGTCAAAAGTACTTTATTTTTGCTGTCAAGAACTTTGTTTATATAAAGTGCATCAGCGCATATATGTAAACACATCACAACACGCAACAACCAAGACAGCATGTATGTGCAACTTTAAAAAAAAAAAAAACATTCAAAATGACCCTGAATACTAAGACAATGAATCAAAGTAAATAAATAAATAAATAAATGAATAAGTCAGGCGCTGGGCTAATTCAGGTGTTCATGAGTTGTATAGAAGTGGGCACAGAGCTTGTTGTGGCCTGCTTGCTCTTCAATAGAATGACCTATATCTGCTGCCAGAGCCTGGGCTGGAGACTGTAGTTATTATTGAGTTTTTGTGTGGGATCAGAGGTCATTTCAAGTCCTTTCATTTTAGTCCGTCTGCTATAGATGCTGGTCAGTGAATCAAGATCAAGTCCTATGATTTTGCTGCTTGTCCTGATTATTTTGTTGAGAGGGATGAGGTGAATTTTATTCAAGGCACCAAACCAGAGTGTAATGTTGAGGGTGACGATGGATTAAATGAAGCATTCGTCGAAGACAAGTGAAATTCATTGGTGGACCTGGAATTTACAGAGTTTCCACAGTAAAAAAAGAGGCATTGTTGACATTTGGAGAAAATCATTTTGGTGTTTTGTTTGAAAGTGGGTCTGTGGTCAATTATGGTGCCGAGGTGTTTGTACTCCTCCCCTCTCTGTGTCCTGGTAGTTGATCCCCCAGTGTGGGGATGGTAAGCTGCTCCTGTCTGCAATCCATGACCATCTCCTTGGTCTTGGAGACATTAAGGTCCAGGCAGTTCCTCTGACACCACTGTGAGAACGGGACCTCATCCCATCCTGGAGTTTCCACTCGGTGTTGCTGGTATCGATGATGACTGTGGCATCTGAGTACTTGATGTAGATTATTCCAGGGTCAGAGCTCCTGTAGTCGGTGGTGTAGAGGGTGAACAGCGTGGGTGAGAATACGGAACCCTGCGAGGCACCGGTAGAGATGGATCGCCGAGACCTGAGCTGACTGTTAATTCTCACCCATTGCTGTCTCTCTGTCAGTAATGAGAGGACCCAGAGGATGAGATGTAGGTTGACATCCATTAAAGCAGCTCTACCCAACTATGGCAAAAGGAAGCAAGTAACGTAGAAATGTATGACACTTGCTTCCTTTTGCCATGGTTGGACAGAGCTTCTGTCCCATCAGGTGGGGTTGCACAGCACTGTTTTGGAGGCACCAGAAAAGTCCACAAACACCAATCTGACACATGTCCGAGGCCTCTTAAGATGGGCATGAGCACCATGCAGCAATGTCACAATAGCGTCCTTAACCTACCTGTGTAGATCATATGCAAACTACAGGGGATCAGTGTATGCGCCTGCTACCTTCTGTACCCAGGCAAGAACAACCCTCTCAAAGCTTTTCCTTACCAGGGCTGTCAAAGCTACATGTTGGTTGTCACTGATGCAGGTGGGTTTAGTTTTTTTTTGGGGGGGGGCAGTATTGGAAAATAATAGTGGATTTTCATATTGTAGGGATTGAATGTTTTGCCAAGGAGCGGTTGAAGAGCTCACAGAAGACACTGGACAGTTGGCTGTAATTCGTCTTCAGAAGTGGCCACAGTTCAGGTCAGGCACAGATGCTTTATATTTATTTAACCTCTTCAGGATAAGTTCTACCTCCCCAGGCTGCAATACCAGAGTTGCAGTGGAAAGGAACATGGCAGCCAGGTCTGAAATCAGCTCCTCCCTCTCACTCGAGTGGCTTGGGCTAGTCAAACCTGCAGTAGAAAATGTTCAACTTCTCTGCCATGTTGACACAATCCTCAGAACTAGATACGGCCGGGTTATTCAGGAGGCCAGCCAGTATTTTAATGCCTCTCCAGGTGTCCCTGGGTTTGCCATCCTTGAAAAGTTGTACCCTCTCTTTTCCTATTTTATTTGTTAGTTCAGCTTGTTCTGAATAAGTGTGACCTCTGTTCTGTTCCCTCAGATAAATGCAATTTTCATTTCGTTAAGTGTGCCTTTCAGGGCTTTTGTGATCCAGGGCTTATTGTTGGAAAATACTTTGATGGATTTTCTGGGGACAATCATCTCCTCACAGAAGGTGATGTAGTGATTAACGTCAGTAGCCTCGTCTAAAGTGCCCTGAGTTAGCACCTCCCACTCTGTGCAATCAAAGCACCCTTTAATATATCAAGTGCACTGCTGTCCCATATTTTCACTGTTTTGCTAATCATGCCCTCTGTGTAATTTGTGCAGTTGGCAGGGATGAAATGGATGGCATTATGGTCTGCATTATGGTCACTATGGTACATGGAAGAATTGTATAGTTTTTTTCCCCCCTCTATGCAAATAACTTTATTTTTACTCATCAAATTTCCATCACTGATGAACTGGCCAAGTTGGTGAAGAAAGACAAAATACTCACAACTAATTTTGAATCATAATGAAACTGAAGTAGTCAAAGGAATAATGGTTTTCTGACTTCTTTTATCCCCGTAAACTGATTTTTGCTCAAATTTCCCCTGAAATTGGTTCGTGGTAAGTTCATAGTCAGAAAAAGCATTATTTTTTCTTATTGTATATCGCCAAACGCTTTGTTCCCAGGATACAAATATACTGAGTGCTGCCTAAAGTCAATAATTTGTGTATGGGATGAACAGCGCGGGAATGACAATGAAAAACTTTATATAAACAAGCAAATTCCACCAGCGACAAATCTGAGAAAAGGCTTA
Organism: Gymnothorax javanicus; assembly: GCA_029692085.1. NCBI lineage: Eukaryota > Metazoa > Chordata > Actinopteri > Anguilliformes > Muraenidae > Gymnothorax > Gymnothorax javanicus. The sequence goes on along the minus strand of CM056207.1, from coordinate 13,552,249 downwards.
TTTTTTCAAGTTTAAGCAGTGTTTTTGCAAACGGGTCGGTTTCATGACATTGTTCCTTAAGAACTGTTTTAAAGAAACTGTGATGGAATATGCATCGTTGCTTACTGCACCATCTGCTGGCAGTTTCCCCATAAGGGCCTCATGTAAAATCACAGCTCGCTATTGCCATGATGTGCGTAGCTGTGCGCTGTATGATCTAAGTAACTGTGGCCTAGATTGGTTTGCTGTCCTCACCACCATCCAGTACCTCTTTCCAGTTCACTGGCTAAATAACAACGCCATAGATGTGAAATGACGATTTGACTTGAGATAAAAAATTTGGCTGTGATTTATCCGTTTATTTAGGGCCATTTCATAAAACCTGTCCAAGTCAGAGAAATGGCTCACGATCAGATTTTCTCTGTCCAAAGCCTGATCATGTCCATTATGAGTTTTAAGTTAAAACTGACCCCTGATCAGCACTAATACTCTAAAATACTTTATGAATGTGGGCCTGTGTGCAGAGTCAGCTGAGGCTGTGGGGTAGGGAACTGCTGTATTGTGCAAACATTTCATGCACTGTCAAGTTAGAGGGAGAATTTACTTCATCAGTACTGATTTGCCAACCCTACTAAATCCAACTAAAAAGTTGTATTTGTAGACGAGACCAAGGTCTGTCCACAATAACTTTTTCCAGTAGGTATGAAGTGTGTTTTCGTTACTTATTATAAAACGGGTGCTTCCCATCCTTAAATGTGATTGGCTGAGCCGCGTTCCGTGCCGGTATAAAATCACTGTAACCCACTGTATTCTGAGGCAGACCGCAGCACAAAATATCCCTGCGCGCCTGGCCTTGCAAGCAACTACTCTGCGCTCGACCGACTCGTTAGGTTACGTTTGTTTCAAGACTTTTAGCTCGCTATGTCAGTGTTAGCGAAGTTTAGCCTTTTAACCCGCTAACCAGTTGGCTATCTACCTAGCTAGCTATAGCATTATAGATTTCGATATCACTTTAGCTTGCTAGCGACGTTGCTAACTAGCTCGCTATTTCAGTATTGGCGATAAATTGTTGATTTTTTTTTCTTGTGTGTTTATTTTATGGGCTATGTGTAGGGTAACCACATCCACTGTAGTGAACTCTAGCTAGTTGACAAGCTGGCTAGCAAACTAATGCACAATTCAACATTTTCCTGGACACCGGCAAGTGTGGAGGACAAAAGTAAATCTTGTTCCCTACTCTCACTGCTGGTTGTAATGATATGGCCGATAGGCGCGAGTTGAGAACAAGGAAACTCAAAAACCGAAACGAACGTATAATTATTTAACCGGGCCTTCGGGAGACCAAAGGAGACATTCCAAATAGCCTGCTTTCATAGTATATCTACATTAACGAGCCCAAATAGCCTGATGTGACATGATAATGGCGCTAGATGAAAAAGCAATCTTAGCGTCTGTGTTGTTTGCCAACCATTCTGTCCACTCGATCTTGCTTGGTGGAAGAACGAATAGTTCTCAGTTTTATTGTTGCATTATTACCAATAAATTGTTGGTTTTTTTTCTTGTGTGTTTATTTAATGGGCTATATGTAGGGTAACCGTTTTATAAAAGCAATAAGCCCCTTGAAGCAGTGGGTTACAGTGATTTTATAACGGCGGAGGGGCACTAAGGCACTCCGCTGCGCGTCGTGTCTTAGAACGCCCCTCTGCCGTTATAAAATCACTGTAACCCACTGCTTCTCGGGGCTAATTCCTTTATTAACAACCTGTAACTTAGCTATCCAATTTTCAGCTTACTTACAATTTGCTTGTGCCATTTTAGTCTTTTTATTTGTGATGTCTTGAACAGACAGTAGTCACTGACACATCCACACTTGCCTACTGAAACATTTCTGATTTGCATATCCATCAGGCAGGTGTTTGAGGGTTTTGTGTCATTACAATAGGAATATTTTGCCAACCAATACAGAGTTTGTCTTTGTCCAACCAGACTCTTATTTTTTTTCCTTTCTCTGTGTTCTTATTTATTTGCCTTGAGACAGCTATTTTGACTTTCATGGTTACAACTCATGAAACTCATGAAAGTTCTCATTGCGAACTTCCGAGTCAATGCAGGAAAAAAATATGTAAGATTATGTAGCCAGCTGTATGTGGGTATGAGAGGACTGGCCAGTTTGAAAGTGTGGGAGGCAGTGAGATGGGGCCCAAGTCTTAATACTCAATGATCTACCCCAGCTTTGTAATTGCTCCCTGTCAGACTCACTAGCCTTATTCTCCTCTGTCTGCAAGTGGATTCTGCTTATCCTCTTGCTATACATGCTACACCCATGCAAGCGCGCACACACACACACACACACACACACTAGTAAGAACAAACACAGCAATGACACTGAAAACACTGATATTTATTTTAAGATTTTACAACTTATGCATTACAGGATGAACTATAATTTGTGACATAATATTAACAACAGAGATGTAAATAAATCACATTTGGGTACATAAATATAAAATCTGAGGTAGGGCCTCAAGAAATAGTGACATTTTAAAATAAGCATTTCATTTGTAATACAATTCTTTTTAATGTTTTAGCATGAGATTCAAAACTTATATATATATCTCTATTACATTTATAATGCAAACAGATGGAAGTGGAGGTACATGTCTTTGTCCATAGGCAGCAGTACTCCACGTAGAACCCACCAAAATATATGACATTACGCAAGTAATTAGGAATTTAGCCTATACAGTGATAGGTCCACAATAAAGTGCCAAATAGACACAAAATTCATAAGATAAGAGATTTGCTGTATATCACATCCATGTGTATGCATGCGTGTACACCGACACACATACACATTCACTCACGCAGACACATGTGTATGCATATACAGTACATATATGGCAGACTATAAGCTATTCTCTATCTTTAATTTGAAATACATACTATATTTTAAAATTAGTAGACATCTATAAGGCCAATGGTTACCTGAAAATGTGCTGGAATATGTTGGTGAATGTAAATGAGCTAATGAAATGTGACTGGCAGTATCTCCGTCTCATTTTTCTTTAGTACTTTTTTGGTGCGCTCAACTGCTTTCAAAATGCTTCCCCTCTTTGGTCATCTTCTACCAAAAATTGACGGCATTAAAAAGGACTAGCATGTTTCTCTGCAAATCATAACACTCGGACAAATGCAAATATTCCCCTACTTGCCAGTTTTCTGAGGGTGTGAATGTCTTCAATGCGTGATTCCAAGTCACATGCAAGGACAAGGGGCAGGCATTAGGATGGGCAACTAGCACACGTGTACTTTCTGATGCACGGACAATGACCACAGTTAGACTCAGCAACACAGTTAATAGAATCAAGCATGATCCATTGCTCTGCAATTGTGTGATAGTGCCTTGGAGTCTTCTAATCAGTTTTCTATGTTCAAACCTTTACCATTTTAGCAACACATTCTCATCCCGACTCATGTAATAGTGACACTACCTGACTTGGTGTCAATATACGAGGAAAAGAGAGGCTTTTGGTGTCCTTATTTGATGTTTAGGTTTAGGGTTTGGGTCAGAGTTAGGGGTTAGGGGGTAGGGTTCCTTTAAACACTGGCGTCATATAATGATGGCAAAAGCCTCTGTTTATTGTATATCGATGCATGGTCAGGGAGCATAACTGTATGACAAGTCAAGATGAGACTAGACTTGTTTTAGCAAGAGTAAGAGTTAAACAGAGGCTCAATAAACAACCTTAGAGTACATCCATTTGAATTACATGTCATATTCAAGTGCTGTTTTTAGAAATAAAAGCATTTTCTTCAGATCTCTTGACAGCGAAACTACATTTAAGGAGATAAGTAGCAAGGCAAAGTTATCGCTAAACAGCAAAGATGGGTTTCATTTGAGCTCATTTATAAGAGAGAAAAGGGCATTTGTGCTGTTCCCCATGGCATACCTCATTCCAGTACCCCTTCTCCCCGGAATATTTCTCCCTTTTTAGGTTAGATTCACTGACGAAACCCAGAGAATGACCAAACATTGAGCCAAAAAAAATAAATAAATAAATAAATAAAATTAAATAAAATAAATATGGAGATCTTCCACAGTCCCAGGATTTCCAGTCCTGTTTCTTGGAATTCAAGAGCTTTGAAACAAAGGTCACAAGACATAGCATATAGGACACTCTTATAAAAACACTTTGTTACAAGTATTTACACAACCATGATTTTGTTCCCCTTTTCAGTTTTTTTTTTTTTGTACTCACTGAAACGGTGGTTCATTACACATTATATCTCTCCTGCAAAGATGGTTATCACATCTATCCATCTCAGCTTGCTGCTCCACAACAAAAAAATCAGCTGTGTGGTGTGCAACCCAAATTTCAGATTACAGATGATCTCAAGTTGAGGAGCATCATTTGCTGACAAATATTTGTATCCACTGATCACCTGTCTTTAGTGTTACATGGCAGGCCTTCCAAGGCCACCACTTCTCGGAAAACTGGATTTTACCCTTAGCCTAGTCTCATCAACTCAGGCAGTGATCAAAATCTTATTGAACAGCTGGATGACACAATCACAATACTGTTGCAAGGACTCACTCAGATCAAATTAATAATGAAAGACATTTAGACACACTACAGGAGAAACACGTTTTGTACAAGCACTGCTGAGCTTGGATCAATCAGTTGCAAATGTGCACCGCAATGGTCAGCATAAAAAGGCAAGTGCAAGCCAGTTTGTTCAATTAGAATGAAAGATCATCCAAATGCATTAAGCTTTTGCGTTTTCACACGAAATGGCTGTGCTCCCAATTGTTTTGCGACTTCAGTTTAGCAAAAAAAGACAGAAACTCCTCAGGGAAAGGAGAGCCTGCTCACATACAAAATACAAAACTATCTAATACTATTGGCTCATGCGCTACAAGTATACGAATGCTGCTGTTGAACTCAAATTTACCTGAGACCCTGTGACAAAGACAAAGACAGACATTTCACATGGTGAGGGCAACCACTTAAGCCAGGATTTTCAAGAAAAGGACTTAAAAACCTATGTTCTATTCTACTCTCATGACTAGTTGTTCAAAAGATACTCATAGGGACATAAACACAAACATTCAGTTCATGGACAGAGACCACTCTGTAAAAAAAGTGTCATTCTGTACAAGATACAATTATACATTCAAATGGAAAACGAGAATGATTAACAGTCATTCATTTTACCTCCACAGACGATGAGAAATGTTCATGAGTTCATACACTAGAACCCCAGTGCGACCACAACAATATAACATTTGACTATTAGTTTATAATATTTAACACACCAAAAAATGGCTATACCGCATAGCTTAGCATTGCAAACTAAAAATATATTTGCAGGGTGGATTTGTGTGTTTGTAATTAGGAAAACATCTACTCTGTGTGCTCTATACTACCAACGCGCTTCATCCAAAGACAGCATAAGATTGAACAAGAATCAAAGCGTTTATCTTGTGGAAGACATTGGACATGGTAAGCCCCGAGTCAAAGGTGAAGATTCGCCCAGACTTGACAGGGCGGTCTGCAACTCCAAACAAACCGGAAGGAGAAGGTAAAAAGCATGTATTGATCACAGATTGTTTTCCCAGCATTTAAATGTATAAAATCTATTCAAAGGTCTCTCAATTGGCAGTAAGCAGGTATGTTATGCATATGCACGCGTGACTAGATGTGTGTGCATAAGTGCGAACGTGTGTGAGCGTACACATGCTACGCATACTAAGTCCATAATGGCACAAAAGCACCTGTACCACTATGTTTACCATTTTAGCAAGCTTGCTTGAGGAGTTCGGACATAAATGGTGAGCATGTCTGACCCATTGTCAGGCTGTGGTTTTTGGGCATGCATTCTATGCTACTGAGGATGATTTTCCTTTACCAAGAGTGCATGGGGAAAAAAAAAAAAAAGTTAAAAACAACCAATGGAGGGAGGGACTCCATAGAGTTGATAGCGCCACTGAATTCAAGCAACTTCAACGGAAGGAGCCACGATAACTTTGAGGAACCTCCATCAGATGGGCTTAGCATGGATCAGTGCGATGATGGGACAGCTGGGCTTCAGGAAGGAGTAACTGCAATAGGTGGTGCTCTGGTCCAGAGAGAAGTCTCAAGAGGGTAAGGTGTGGGACGGGAAATGGGTGGGGCTTCCATCTGCAAGCTGGTTGCCATGGCGACAAGGCAGTGCCAGAGCTGGGGATGAGGGGCCAGAGCTACTGGGAACCCAGCTCAAAGTCCTTGGGCGGGAGCTTCAGGCCGAGTGAGTTTGTGCCCAGAGGGTCGATCATGTTCCGGTAGCGCTCCCCACGGTGTTTCATCAGAAATGGGCCCCAGTCAGGTTGGGGAGAACACACCAGCTTCAGCCGCTGCGGAGGGAGGAACGCCATGTTCAGGGAGCAGAGAAAATATGGGCAACCTTAAAAGTGGCTTTAACTTTGAAATATCTAAACTACAATCACAAAAGCATCTAAAGAAGTCATTCTTATTAGTTCCCACTGTCGTGTGCTCCTTTATGAACGCCATGATTGGCCATTTGTAACTGATCGTGGAACTTCTCTGAAGCTGCTTTCACACTGGATGCGAAACGAATTTTTCGCACGACAGATTACATTCAAAGTCAATGCAAAATATTTGTGTCTTTGCATTGTCTTTGAATGTAGTCTGTCGTGCAAAAAATTTGTGTGAAAGCAGCTTAAAATTTCAGGTTTGGATACGACATGATGCGATGGTCACAATTGACAATTAATCGTGTTGATCGTAGGAAATTTTTGAACCGTCCAAAACTTTTCTACGATCAACACGATTACCACGACTGACCTCAAGATCTGATAAGATCCAATAGGATCACCACGATTACTCCACGATTAAGACCACGATTTCAATCGTGCCATGAATCGTGATTGTAGGAACCTAGCATAATCCAAATGCCAATTAGAAGTTTGCTTTTAGATGGTCCACCAAGCAGCACTTTGCTGAGCAAGTCTCTAAAGCAAAATAAAGATGAGTTCCATAAGGATCAAGTATTTATCACCTGAACTGCTGTTGCATCAGTCACAAAAATGGCATAATTATTTGACGTGGTGGAAGACAATGTTAAAAATTATGATAACACATGCCAAACACAAAAAAACTCGCAACAGCAAAAAACAACTGTGGCTTCAACTTAAAGCTCTCTTACAGGCACAGACAGACACTTGGTAGGATCATTGCTAATAATCACAAAACTACAGCTCTAAAAATGGCCACAGAATTGAGTCCTTCCATATCTGAATCAGCCTGAATAACAACATTACATTTTGAGCAACACAAATCTGGTATTTATGGCCATTTGACCCTTTTCGCTATGCACTGTTGCATTCATGTTTCAAAACTGCATGTCTTATCCATGTTACCCTGCTGTTTCAAAATTTACAAATAACATCCCTTACCTATAGTCCACTGTAGAAAAACGGCATATTTTCCACATTGAGAAATAGCACCCTTTGCTCTTAGTGCAGGGCTGCCCAACCCTGTGCCTGGAGAGCAACCATCCTGAAGGTTATCACTCCAAGCAAAGCAAACCACACCTGCTTTCCCATTTAGTGATCTTGACGAGCTGCTAATGAGCTGATTCAGGTTTGTTGAATTAGGGTTGGAGCAGAAACCTACAGGATGGTAGCCCTCCAGGAACAGGGTTGGGCAGTCCTGTCTTAGTCCATTATTTCAGCATTTCCCATCTGGATCTCTTACCAGCAATGCACTGCCGCTGCCCACAATGCTAGACTGTTCTCAAATTCTCTAACCCACAATGCACTGCTTTCTCTACTATTCAAGACAGCATCTCTTATTCACAACGCACCACTATTCCCAAATTCCGAAGTAGAATATATAAAGTATTACCCACAGTGCAATGCCATTTCAAAATCAACTTTCTTCTCGTGATCTGTGGCAAACACATGTTCTTAGATTCTGTGATACAAAAATAATTGGGCTCAATAATTTTTCTAAAACAAGCCTGAATTAATCTAAACAATGTGGCCTGAACTATAAGCCTATTAGCCATAATTCAGAGTGAAAAATCCCATTTACCTATCTCCACTAACTAATGCATGAACACAAACAATAATTACAGTAAGATGGTGATTAATGGATATTTTCCAGCAACTGAAATATTTCAAAGAAACTGACCTGCCAGAGAGAAGGCAGAATTTCCATGTTACTGTAAATACAGATTTTGCATCACTCAACACTTGAAATAAAGAAAAAATAAAATAAAAAAAATCACATTGGGCTGATTACGTGGACACAGATAAAGCCTTGTCCTTGAATAAATTCAATTTTGAATTGGCATTCCGCTCAAGACTAATCGGCATTTAACCATACCCACCGGACTCAGACCGTAACACCCCGATGCTGCCTGCTTGCTCAGTAATTAATTTAAGAGCCATCGAGGCCATGAACCTTTTTCATTAGGGAAGCCATGGAAACGTCCCTCTTATTATTTTCTCTGAGCATCACATGGAAAAGATGTCCTTGTTCTTCCCACCCTCCCCTCCTCCCCCCTACCTCGACGATGGTGCCAGGAGCCAAGTGCATCTTGATTACAAACATGATGGGGATCCAGATCACCGAGCAGATGACCATAAGCCAGCCCAGGACCATGGACCAGGTGGGGTATGTGTAGGCCTCATATGTCATCACCTTCCACTGGTACAGGCTCAAGCCCAAGATAAACTACAGCGTGAGAAAGGAGAGATGGGAAAATGATGCATTAGTGGTCAACCAGGGCCAACTGTTTCAGGCCCTTATGCCCACCTTCTGCCAGCTTTAACCTATCCACCAGATCACTGGCCCACCTTACAAAAATCCTTTTTTTCTTTGAGCTGATGTCGTGTAGCTTCTGTTCAAGGAACATATTACTAAAAGAAACATTTCCAGAAACTAGAGGATGTTGCCTTTTAAATGATGCCTTTTACATGCACTTTGGTCCTAGCTTCTCCATTTCAAGCTTTTCATTTGGAAACATCAAACAGACAAATTAAAAAGAAGCATGAAATACTCAGATCCCTGCCACTGTTTTGGCATTCTGGTCTGTAAACAAAATGCAGCAAAGGGACGGACGGACGGACAGATGGAAGGACGGAAGTATGAAATGGAACATCTGCACTGACATTTTGTAGGAATATGTTGCACAGTCTAGAATTTCTGGCCTCGAAAAGAAGCGTGACGGACTGACATGTGAAGGGACACTCGGACAGACGGATGGACAAACGGAAATACGGAAGGACAACACTCATTCCTTTATTCCCCCCCCCGCCTCCCACTTTGTGGCAGGGAATGAAAAATGGAGGGCTTTAAAGAGTCCAAACCCTCTGAGGGGTAGCTTATGTTGAATTGGATTTAAAATTCAGTCATTATTCCAGATTATCATTGCCTTCAATTATGATTAGTGATCTCTATATCAGCATTATACTGTGTGCATCAAATTACATGTTTGCCTGTTATCAATTTAGAACAAAATTTGAGAAAATCCAATATATCCGTTCTAAAATGGTCAACGTCCAAGTTCATTTCACACTGAAAAGTCACAAATTTCACCCATTTTCACCCACCAAGTTAACTATGCAGGGCAGGGGTAAAAAGTCTGAAACTGGTTGGTAATGAAACTTCCTTATTCTACTATAACATAGTAGAATCTGCACCTTGTGTATTTGAGTGCTTATGTATTAAACCTGTACTTAAAATCTGGACATTAAATGATTTTTACTACTTTCTTGGTCAAAAATGACTTTTAAACCTGCTTTTAAATTACTTCTAAATGACCAATACGACTCAATCTTGTCTACATAGAGTAACTTTTTGCATAAATTATAAAAATCTAATCATTTTTGATCTACATGGTTTCTTTCAAATTTTATTTTGTCCCCAAAAAGAGCAAAAAAAGTGTTTTTGTGCTTCAAAAGCTCCACAAAAAATTGTATTTTCCCACTCGCTTTAAAAATGAGTCCAGTTGACATTAAATGACCCAAATATCTGTCAAAAAATCTGTTAAATATCTTACAACTTAATTAGCTCAGTTAAATCTGGCCTTCGCATAAGCACCTGCTACAGCAGCTGATTGCAAGCATATCCGGACGCCTTTGTGTTCAAGAGCAGAATTTTACCTGCACTGGATACAGATCAGGAAAACTGAAACTCAAGTAATTGGCACAATAAAAACATTACTAGCCCTCCAGGACTGCGGTTGTGCTCCAGTGTAATACATCGCTCATCGGTAGGTCGACAGCTCTACAGCTACGGGAATGATGTGTTCAGGTTTTCACTGTCATCAAAATATGTCTTATGTTGAGATAAAGGACCAGTTGTCATATGTCATTTGTGAACAAAGACAAGTAACTCAAATATAAACTATCAATTGATCAGGCTTAATTAACTATGGGTTGGCATTAATTTCAGAATTATCCCTTGCCCAGCCCTAGATGTTGGCAGAGCTAAGATTTGCAGTCTGAGATGGTTTGATAGCCAATAAGGCTCATGAACCCCTCAGCTGTGAAGGTACAGTACCTCATAAACAAACAGCAGACAATAAAACAAGTTGCTAAAAGCCAAAGAGATGAACCGTGATTTTGGACACTCCCCCATGAAACTGCTGCTCAAAGATCATAAAGGAAAACTCCACGAACTAACAGAAAAAAAAAAAAAAAACTGAATGCAAAACATGGGAGTGGTGAACATCTCTCACTTGTTTCATTTTCAGAATGACTCCAGTTTTACTTGCTTTTGGTCCCTTGGCTTTCGATTATAAACACAACAGCGCAATACACCAAAGAACAGCTGGAGGCAATTCACTATTGGGCCTTTTCCTAAGGGCGATAGACTCTTATGGGTATTCAAGAGTGCAAATTCCAATACTGCATGACTCAAATAACAGACTTTAAAAAGCACACCCTTGCAAACTAAAAATAGGGGCCTTGAATTTGAAACAAGAATCACCAATTGTACATCGCAGAATGCATTTTTCCGCACTGGAGACTGCCTCAGTGTTTTTACAATATTGATTGAACAATACTAGAGTCAAAAAGGAAGGCTCTCCTTTTAAAACAGTGGATTGCATAACCTTTTAAAAGGCCAGATAGCTTTGGTCAACTTTTCAAATTTTCAGACTCTGAATACCGAGAACCCAACAAACATGAAGAGGGGAAAATGTTTTGTCAATGTCGAAGTACTATTACAGTATTCCTGAAACATTGTGAGAATATTTATTGTTACCCAGAGAGACCCAAAACAACTGCAGTGGTGCAGCACTCCAGAATTTACCTTGGTTAATCTACCTAATGCTGGGTTTACACCTAACGACAACAAGTCACGAATGCCACGAATCTAAATTCGTGACCGAGGATCACGAATTTGAATTGAATTTGATGATTCGGGGCAGAGGCGCCACGCGTCATTCAGTTCAGTTCTTGACAGCTTTCGTGTCGATTCGTAACGACGCGTGACAGTATGGGCTCAAAGAATGGTTGAGAATACAGTACGAATGCTGTCACGCTCAATTACGAATCACCACTAATCACCACGAATCGACACGCTCAGTTGCGAACTCCACGAATCGAGGGTGATTCGTGACATACGTGGAAGATTTTTTGGCAGCCAAAAACATGCTCCACGAATATCACGAATGTCAAGAACCAACACACGCTGTTAAGAACCCTATTCAGATGCGTTAAGTCACGTTACGAATGTCACGAATTGCCACAAATGACGGGAAAATGATATTTGTAACGCATCGTGCCTGTGTGTAAACCCAGCTTTAGCCATTCACTGCAGGATTAGTTGAAAGTGAGACATGGCCACTGTGCCCTTGAGCAAGAAACTTCTCCTGAATTGTTTCTGTAAATATCCGTCTGTAGGAATGTATGGTTTATAATGTAGGAATGCCTTATGAATAGACCTGGGCAGGGTTATCTGCACAGCATTTAAATAATGCAATAAAGCAATTTGTCACCCGTGGTTAACCACAACACTGACAGTCCATTTTCCAGTGAATAATAGATGCAGCTGTCCCGAGAGGGATTAAATGTACTTTGTGCCTTTCCGTGAGCAAACAATTTCATAAGCACCATGGCTGCTGCATGCACTGAAAAAACACACACACACACACACAAAAAAAAAAAACAAGCTCAAATCATGCAGCGATGCAAAAAAAAAAAAAAAAAATGGACCCAATTAGGGTCCCTCCACAGGAATAATTCCAAAGCGAAGGTGGAAAGTCCACGGCTCTGAAGTATTGCCCCGATTCTTCCACCCAATTAGTTGTACCTTACGGCTGACAAATTGCATGTGATAATTGATACATTTAGGTGATTAGAACTAAATACCAGCAAGACTTTTACTTTCTGCATCTGGAATTTTCCTTCCCTCTCTAGAACAGTTTTGGTGAAGATATTTGTAGCCCAATGAACTTCATTCTCTCGCCTTGCGAGAAGGCGCTGGTTTTACCGTGAGAATGGTTGGTGTCACAAAGGCCCAGCAGACTCGCCAGAACCGATTCGGCTGGAATCCAATCATCATCTCAATATCTTCACAGAATCTCTGCAAGCCTGAAAATAATGGTAATGAAACAAGCAGTAGAGTGTCATTTTTAACAACTGCCTGAACACCAGCCTGGCCCAGTTTACGGAAACAGTAACACACAACAATCAAATGACCTAGTTCAACTTCAGATGAAGTCGGGGAGTAAGGGTGGAACACGGCTTCTATTGTAATGAACAAATCCAGAGAATGATCGCGTTGGCAGATAAAACATTAGCAGGAACCTACATTTAAAATAAATAACCTCTATGCTATACGACTATTTTTGGGAAATAATGATTTTTTTATTACGTGGAATATATTCAAAATGTTCAAAAGGAATTCAACAGTGTCTGAGGTTCCCAAAATGACACGCAGAAGAAATTTCCACCGAAAGAGTTCGAGCTTAATTTAAAGGACTTTAGCGACATCTTGTGGCTAACAAGGATGATGCGCTTTTTTCATACGTAATTGCCTTGTAAACTGTTTGGAACATTCTGAAAAGAATTAGCTGATAGTGTATCTATCAAAAGCGACAGTTCATTTACCGTATATATACGAGACTCCCACCAGCTCAAAAATGGCTATGATGACGAGAGAGTATGACGCTGCAAACGTGTCCACCAGCTGCAGCATGTACATTCCACTCTGTAACATAAGAAAAATTATCTGTCACTCAAACGATGCAAGCAAATCAGTATCTCCTGCAAATCTACCCAAATTTTCTCTGGATGTTTACAGAGTATTTTACCAGTCATTAGAAAGGTGAAGCACCAGATTAAAATTGGATGGATTCAAGGTTTAGGATTTGAAATTCCATATTGGGAATTCACAACACCTTCAGGATGCCCATATCCCAGTGTCAAACTATGATGTAATTCTGCACCTTTCCCCATTACTGTTGGATTTTGGAGATACAATAAGCGACCACTCAAAAGTTTGAAGCCTCAATAAATTTTCACACAGATTAAATGGAAGAAACTTTGTGTTGCAGCAAAACTACAACCCAAAATATAAATCCAAACTCTGAAGGGACAATCTGGAAAAGAAATTACAAGATATGGACTGCAAATCTAAGTCACCCAACTTAACTGCCACAGAGTTGTTGTGGGGTCACCTGGTTCTTAAGGTGTGAAGTGTGTCCTTCTTCAGAGACACACATCCGATATATTGCAGTCTACGAGGAAGTTCATTCAGAAGTATACCTCAGTAAAATTTATATCTGGAATGCATAAATTTTGCAAAGTGCAAATTAATCTCATAATGAATACTTTGATGAGAGGTCACAAAAACAGATAACTGTGGTTTTCTATTTGAAAACTTATTAGTCCCAAAATACTTGAAGTTCTAAATAAGACAGCTTAATATTAATTTTGTTTGCTTCAAATAATTTACTACTAAACAAAGCTTTTATTCAATACAATAGAAAGAAATACTACAATTGCAAATGATTGCACACTTCTGGTGTGGGTTTCCCGATAACGTTGGATCTCGGTATTTACGAGTGAATTTAAGAGATTCTTAAGCAATGGACATTCCCTCATATCGTGGGTTAGTTTAGAGCAAACTAAAGAGATGCTTTAGTTATGAACGTGTTTGGGAAACCCACGTTACTTTAAGAACAATCGGAAGAGTCATTTAAAGGGGTTCTTTGCGTTAAGAGGCTTTCAGGAAACCCACCGCTGAGCTGTAGAGTACATAATATAAATAGAGCACATAGAGTACATCTTTCTACTATGTTCATGGCCTGGGTTTTCAAATTTGGCCCATTTATTGCTAGTAGTTTTTCTGATTTTCTATTCTATCAGGAAATTAACTGAATGAAGTGCGTCAATGATCGGACAGACAGTATGTCCAGTTGAAGTGCTGCGCACAGTCTAAAGCAGGCCTGATTATAGAGGCAGAATGAAAATCAGCAGCAATAATGGGCTTCAAGGCCATAATGGAGTATCCCTTGTGCATGGGATACTGTTTGCACCAAATTATTTTAGCAGTTTACTGCATGGAAGCCGAAAAGATAGCCCTTCATTGACACAAGTCAGCACAAAGCACCCTGCACAAGGAACTCAAGGGGGATTGCCAAACAGAGGCATCCAATTAACACCAGAGCAGACCCGGCTCTCTGCCGCTCAGGGGTTACCAGCCTCGCCTGAGTGAGAGATCACGTGAGTGATAAAGTGTGATCCGTGTCAGCCAAGAAAATCTCCCCCAAAGACTCTCAGGGAGTTTCAGGTTAAATAAAAATGAATGGGAGTTAATAATAGACGGGGAACATTTGAAGCAGTGGCAAAAAACCACGCTTCTGCAGATGTACCATCCTGTGCGTTTTCACTAAACATACACTTTGCAAATTTAGAAAACCATTTTTAAACTAGTGTGCTGTGCAGGAGAAAAAAATATGGTGTTGCTGTCAGTGTGTTATATCCACAGACTTTTTTGGGCCATGGAAAGGTTTTAACAATTTGTCTTCTCCAGCTACAGCCAATCAACAAATGAGCTGACTGAAAGACCCTGAAATGCACACGACAAATAACAGACACTGTTATTCAAATATATGGGCCATATTATTGCATCAGAAGTGCAACAGCTTCTTAAATCAGTAAAATAAAGAATTAATAAGGATTAGCTTCTTCAGAAAGAGGACGTCTGCAGTTACGTGGTCAAAGCGTTTTAATCGAAGCTTTAAACATAAGCTATGCACTTTGTGTTGGCCCCTTTTTCCAATGAGCAACTCAAAATTCTGGACCCCGAACAAAACGGGCTCACTACGGGCCTTTTAGTCACTCGCCTCATTAGTCCTAAGACCTCAGTTCCGCTATTAGCCTCACCACACCGTCCAATGCCCTTAGCATGTCAGGATGGTTCCGGAAAATTCCAAAATTAAATAAAATTCAAAGAATCTGACAGCTTCAAAGCCTGTCACTGCTGGTATCTCACCTCGGTGATCATGGGAAAGCCGAGGATGAAGAAGCTGAGGCAGCACACGAGTGTGAAGACAGTCTTGTGTTTGCGCAGGTATTTGGGGAACTCGTCAGACACGGAGGTCACAATGGTTTCGATGGTGGCAAACTGGGGAAAGACGGGCATACGCGTGACTTCCATCGGCAATAAACATTTGCTGTGGAGCACCAAAGGTGAGTAATTCAAGATTTCACGGAAAACAATGTGTGGGTTTATTTGAATTCTTAACTTACTGCTTTAACCCCACCGCATAAGACTACCAATTAACAGTAATTTAGCCGCGTCTCGGAGTGGATGGAAATGAAACAAAATCGTGTATTAATAAATAATCAGAAAAAAATCCATCTCAGTGAATGACAAGCCGGTCTGTAATTAAAATAAATCTGATTGCCGTAATGCAGTTGTTTTCTACATTAACGAGTTGCGGTTTACGCAACTGGGGTGGCCTTAATCGTCACCTAAGCTCTCAAATGGGCAGAGTGAACAGTGATGCGTTAAAGTCAGAATGAATACTTCAGAGCTGGTGCTGCTGCACTTAAAACGGCCTTTATAATGTAGTTTGAGAACGGCTAACAGCTCCAGCCACGAATTCTGTAAATTACAGCTCTCACACCCACCGAGATGGAGCAGCAACAAACAACATCTCACCCCCCTGTGCCATCCTGTTTTGCTAATTTACACTTAATTCTTACCTGTCAACAGGAGCGGAGTTTCTGTTAATAATTTCAGAATTGATACTATTATTATACAACCCCAATTCCAAAATAGATGGGACGAAGTGTAAATTGTGAATAAAATCAAAATGCAATGACTTTCAGATCACATGAGCCAAAATGTTATTTACAATAGAACATACATAACATTTCAAATGTTGAAACTGAGACATTGTACATTTTTATCCACAAAATGAAATTTTCTGGCTGCAACAGGTCTCAAAAAAGTTGGGACACGGGCAAAAAAGGGCTGAAAAAGCAATTGATATATAAAAGAATCAGCTGAAAGAACATTTAGCAAGTAATTAAGTTAACTGGCATCAGGTGTGTAACATGATTGGCTATAAAAGGGATGTCTTAAAGAGGCTGAGTCTCTCAGAAGTAAAGATGGCCAGAGGCTCTCCAACCTGTGAAGGCTTGCGTAAAAAAAATTGTGGAGTACTTTAAACACAATGTTCCTCAATGTCAAATTGCAAAGGCTTTGAAGGTTTCATCATCGACAGTGCATAACATCATCAAAAGATTCAGAGAAACTGTAAAAATCTCTGTGCATAAGGGACAAGGCCGAAGACCTTTACTGGATGCCCGTGATCTTCGGGCCCTCATACGCCACTGCATCACTCGCCGGCATGATTCTGTCATTGACATTACTAAATGGGCCAAGGAATACTTCAAGAAACCACTGTCTGTAAACACCGTCCGCCCTGCCATCCATAGATGCCACCTAAAACTCTCATGCAAAAAGGAAGCCATTGTTGAGCATGATCCAGAAGCGCTGCCGTGTTCTGTGGGCCAAGGCTCATTTAAAATGGACTGTAGCAAAGTGGCAAAGTGTCCTGTGGTTTGACGAGTCCAAATTTGACATTCTTGTTGGAAACCATGGGCGTTGTGTCCTCCGGGCTAAAGAGGAGAAAGACCACCCCTCCTGTCATCAGCGTTCAGTTCAAAAGCCAGCATCTCTGATGATATGGGGATGCATTAGTGCATATGGTGTAAGAAACTTGCTTGTTTTAAAAAGCACCATGAATGCTGAAAGGTATATAAAGGTTTTAGAGCAACATATGCTCCCCTCCAGACGACATCTATTACAGGGAAGGCCTTGTGTATTTCAGCAGGACAATGCAAAACCACATGCTGCAGCTTTTACAACAGCATGGCTTCGTAGTAGAAGAGTCCGTTTGCTGAACTGGCCTGCCTGCAGTCCTGATCTTTCACCGATTGAAAACATTTGGCGCATAATTAAACAAAAAGTCCGTCAAAGGAGACCCAAAACTTTCCAGCAGCTGGAAGCCTGTATTAAACAAGAGTGGGATCAAATTCCAATGGCTGAACTCAAGAAACTTGTCTCCTCAATGCCCAGACGCCTCCACTCTGTGTTAAAAAGAAGAGGGGATGCTACACCATGGTAAACAGGCCCCTGTCCCAACTTTTTTGAGACCTGTAGCAGCCATCAAATTTGAAATGAGCTCATTTTGCGGATAAAATTGTAAACTTTCTCAGTTTCAACATTTGTTATGTTATCTCTGTTCTGTTGTGAATAAAATACTGGCTGGTGTGATTTGGAAGTCATTGCGTTTTGATTCTATTCACAATTTACACTTTGTCCCAACTATTTTGGAATTGGGGTTGTAAATATGCTATGACTAACATGAATATAATACAGTGAAAATGCACACTGTTAGACTACTTTTGCACTCTATTCGATGTGATTTGAGATGTTACTACTTTTGTGGTATAATTATGCAATTTATGTGTTATAAATGGAGAACCCTAACAAAAACTGAATTGTCTTTAACAACACAATACACGCCATCTAAAAATTTCCCGGTTTGAAAGAAGACACTGGCTACATTTTATTTGCATTAAAGAGAATAGCATGTTCTGTTTATTACATTGTTGTATTTTATATTTTAGGGTTATTATCATTCTGCTGTTAAACAAGTCCTCCCATCTAAGGCAATGATCCATTCAGAACACAGGCACAGACACAATACCCAAAACGAAGCATCCCATAATAAAAGTTCCTCTGTCACTGAGACCTGTCTGCAGTTACCATGGTATCCAGCCCCAGAGTCAGCAGCATAAGGAAGAAGATGATGGCCCAGAAAGGAGAGAGGGGCAGCCTGGTCAGAGCTTCGGGGTACACAACAAACGCAATGCCTGGGCCTGTAGTTTGTACAGAAGAACAGGGCAGTCAGGTCACATAAGAATAGTTTGGGTGTATTTGTAGGTTGATTAATGTCCTGAATAGATTTGTTGGTGAAGACAAAACCAGTAGCTTTCACTTGTTAGCAGGCGGTTAGGATTAAGGCCAATATTACAGTATATTTCACTCATTGTGCCGTGAAAATAATAGGAAGAATTTTTCATTTTTTCATTGTATTCTTTCCATTTTGTCCTCTTTTTCAATTTCTTCCAGTCAAGTGCAGTTGTAGCACCACTACATTTCAGCAACAATGGCTGTCTGTTGAAAAGGCTATAGATTATCACAGGAGATCTCCACAAAGTGCTTTACTGCCAAACACTGCTTTTTATCACCCTGCAGCCCAGCAGTTTTACTGTTATTTTCAGATGTATAATTCACCAGATACTCTTAAGCGCAATATGACTTCTCTTGCTAAATTTATTCCAGACCGCAAAGTTTATAGGCAGCATGCGAGCATGTGGAATTTGCATAAAAGTTTCAGAAACTTTAGTATGCAGGGAATTGGGTCCAGAGGACAGACAGCAGTCGGCCCACAGAACCCGCAGGCTGCAGTACCTTCGTCAGCCACCTTCTCAATGGGAACCTTCAGCTCGTGGGCCATGAAGCCAATCACAGAGAAGATGACAAAGCCTGCAAAGATGCTGGTGGCACTGTTTGTGCACGTCACTATGATGGTGTCCCTAAGGGGAGAGGAGACCCAGAGTTACATTCACTGCACTGCAGAAGACCTTTGTCTCAACAAGTGTTTTAGCATTGTAACGACACTTTTCCTCCTATGAGGAGAACTACTTTCTTGAGTTCCTGTTTCCTTGCGTGACATTTAATGTAAAAGCTATTTACTGTTCTAATTATCTGTGTCCCATGGCTGCGGTTCTCAATATCGATCCTGAGGGCCAATTGCGCATGCTGATTTTTATTCCAACCCATTTCAATCTTAAGATTTAACAAGCTGTGAATTTGTCCAAATTAAGTGGATTTTATGTTTAAAGCACTTATTCACCCCCGTAAGCCACATTTTGGCAAGTTTCTTGGCACTTAGAAATAAGAATAAAAATTCCTGAACCACATCGGAAACAACTTCACGGAAAAAGGGAAAAAATTAACCGAGCAAAGTAAAGAATTAGTTGATTCCTAATTCGTGAAAACTAACTGACTCATAATTGCAAAAACTAACCATTTATAACACAAAGGAACGATTGAATCAGACCTGTAATGCTTCATGTTTATGTGATTAAGTTAAAGCAAAACATTTTGAAGGAACTTAAAACTATTGAGTACAACAGCTTAATTTAGAGCTTACTGTTTTTCTCAGCATCTCATTTGATCTGGTTAAAAATGTTATTACCTAAATGACTTGCTTAATATGAAAAAAGGACAATATACACAAGGGTCTTTTATTATTCATGGGATGCATGGATAGCTCTGTAAAAGGTGGCTTTAGATAGCAAATAACTGCTGTAAACACAAAATGCACCTGATGAGAAAGAATATACTCCTCGTCAAAATCCTACAGTTGCAACTGTGGTCAGAAGAAAAACCAATACACACAATAACAACAACAACAACAATTTTTATTTATACAGCACTTTTCAAATAAAGTTTCAAAGTGCTTCACAGATTAAAAAAAAAAAGCTGAAGAGTAGCGATAATTAAATGCATCAATAATCATAAAATAAAGTAATAAATCATTAAACTGTCAGTGTTTGATACCAGTTTTGGTAATTTTTCTGTTTATTGTATAATTTTCTGCAAATTCTTATGTTTATTGTATTATTTTCTTTAAATTATTATGTTTACCATTGCTATTTTAGAGATAGAATTATATTGGAGTTATTTCCATCTTCTATTCTGTTCACATGTGTTATTGTTTTGCTCCTCACTCCCATACTTGCCCTCCCCATTCAGTTTCTTGATTACCTCTATTAGTTCCCCTGTTTATAGACCAAAGTAAGTGAGTAGACATACACAAACAACCCCAGCATGTCACATAGCACATCATTCACTACATTCTGGATGACCCCCAGGGAGTTAGAAAGCCCAAATGGCATCATCAGGTATTCATAGTACTCGTGGGAGTGTTTAAAGCTCTCTTCAATTCATCGCCCTTGCGGATGCGGACCAGGTGATGGGCATTATGGAGGTACGGCTTGGTGAAGACTGTAGCCCCCTGGAGTGACTCAATAGCAGTGGACATAAGAGGAAGCAGACATCTGTTCTTAACGGTGATGTCATTCAATTCACTATGGTCAATACATGGGCGAAGACCTCCATCTTTCATCTTCACAAAGAAGATCCTGGCACCAGCAGGAGAGAATGAGAGACAAATGATTCAAGCAGACAGGGACTCCAGGGTATACTACTCCTTAGCTTCTGTCTCAGGATGGGACCAGGATAATAGACTGTCCCAGGGAGGGTTCATGCCCAGAAGGAGATCTATGGCACAATCGTAATGGCGATGAGGAGGAAAGGCTGTGGCATAAGCCTTGGAGAAGGCCTCCTTAAGATCCCAGTAGATCTCAGGTACACCTGTCAGGTCAGGAGTCATCTTGGAGAATTTGAATTTGGTGGTGCTGGTTTGGTAATTCCATCAGGCACTGATTGACACATAAAGGGCTTCACTCCTGGAACTGGTTATAACTCCAATCGGTGCGAGGATTGTTGGCACAGCCAAGGATTGCCAAAGACCACTGGAGCACTAAGAGAGTGAAAAAGCAGTGAGTGGAGTTCCTCATGAACAGCTTAACAGGAGCAGTGATGTGTGCACTGCTGATGAGCGGAGATCCAGAGATTTCATATACCCAGATGGGATTCTCCAAAGGTTGATGAAGGAGCTGTAGTTGGTAGACTAGCTGCACATCAATTAATTTGCAAACACGCAAGATGTAAACCAGGGGTGTCAGACTGGTGCCATGGAGGGCCAAGAGGCTGCAGGTTTTCATTCCAACCAAAACCTCCTCCAGGTAATTTCACTGACTAGTCCCTTCTCTCTGCTTGAAGGTGAGGTAATCAGGGAAATCACCTGGTGGAGGTTTTGGTTGGAATGAAAACTTGCATTCTCTTGGCCCTCCATGGCACCAGTTTGACAGGTGATGTAAACCAATCAAAGGAGACATACTTCCAATCGACACACAAGTTGATGAGTAAAAAGAGACACGAAAGGCATCCACGCAAAGCTTGTGACAGGCAATGTTTTTTTCCAGACTTCTGCAGTCCAGTTTTGGTGAGTATTTGCCCACTGTAGCCACAGTTCCCTGCTCTTAGCTGAAAGGAATGGAACTCGGAGTGGGCTCGGAAGTTTGACATTTTCAGAGATTCTCCTCTACATAGCACTATTGTAATGTTTGGTTATTAGAGTCACTGTTGCCTTCCTGTCAGCTTTAGTAAGTCCAGCCATTCTTTTCTCACCGCTTTCATTAAGAAGGCATTTTCACCCAAAGAACTACCACTGACTGGATGATTTTTCTTATTTACAGCATTCCCTGTTATCTCAAAAGCCTGTTTTACAAATATATATATATATATATATATATATATATATATATATATATATATATCACAGTATTTCAGTGGTTTCCAACCACCCCATCTGTAACAAACATTCATTCTATGGTCAAAGCGAGTTGTATTATATTTCTTCCCACATTCTGATGTTTGGTCTGAAAAAAAAAAAAAAAAACATTCCTGCAGACTTTAATGCATTAGGTTTTAATGCATGGTCACATTCTGATGTTTTGTCTGAACAAAAGAAAACTATTTCTGCACACTTTTATGCATTGGGTTTAAATGTATTGTCAACTGATTACATATTCACATTAATCCGCAGCTGTACATGTGTACCTAGTAAAATGGCCTCTGAGTGTAGTTTTACATAAGGTCATGTATCAATCATAGGCAAAACCACACATTGAAATTTGATGATGTGTTCTGCGCCAGACAGCTAGCCTTTTACTGAGGTCCTGTGCACACAGACAGCATTGTATGACAAATTCAAATAAAAAAGCATCTAAAATCCCAGGAGTTACTTTAAAGTGATATCAAATAGTTTTATATGTTCCGCTATATTACTCCATGAGAGGACAAAATTGTTTGTCTCAGGGCCGTCCTCTTTGTTTTAGTGCATTTCTGATGGTTCACATTATTAGCTTGGTATTTGAAGAATGAAAATGAAATTTCGTGATTTCCAGAAGACAATAATTTTTAAAAACACTAGAATCTGAAGAATCTGGGCAGACACTTTAAAATCTCGTCCAAAGGTGCCACTGCAATATGATGACATGCCTTTGCCTACCTGTAGCAGTTATTGTGGAACTTGTTGTAGGAAGACAGAGTGATAAGTCCGCCCCAGGCTGCAGACAGGGAGAAGAAAATTTGAGTAGCAGCATCCTTCCACACCTGGTGACAAAACACAAGTTTAGTGTGTTACAAGAGCAATAGAGCAAGAGTCACCATGGCATGAGAAGCAAGAGGATTATCGGAGCAATATTAGCCCAAATTCATTCTTTCTGTCATCAAATGAATACATTTAACAACCTATGACACTGCAAATGTGTGATCATGATGTTCTTGACTGAATATTCTAATGCTCATGAAAAAATGACGAGTGATTATTGACAGCAATAGAGTTTAATATCACTAGACCAATACCTCCTTTTCAAATGGTTAAATTCTATGGAAACTTCCTGAACATGAGAGCAGGCAATACAAGGCTGAGCTGGAGATTTAATCTTCAGTTTCTTAAAACCCTTCTTTCTGTATTATTGATGATAGACCATAGGAAACATATCATTCTTCATGTGCCAATTTCACAAACACAGAATAAGCATAGTTGTTTATAACCTTGTATAGAGAATCGTCATTTAGACTTGAATTTTCTGAAGGACTGGACTTATCGTGTCTCTAAAACTGGCCCCATAAATCAAAATATACACGTATTGACACACAGATTCCTGTCCTTCCAGGGCAAGCAGTTTTGTTTTGTAAAATAGTTTAATCTCCTGTTAAAAAGATGGAAAAGTATTTCAGTGACAAAATTTTTTTTGGTTTATAGTCTTATTACATTTGAAAAGCAAAAACAAAGGCCATTTGAAATGGAGCATCACAACTTCACGGCAAGACTAAAGCAATGAAACAGCAAAGCAATGTGTAGTGTCAATAACTATAGGGAGTTTTCGCAACTACGACGGCAGACGTCTGGGACGGTAAACTGATGCCAAAGATTTGTGCGTGCGGGACCCTGAAACTTCTTCCGTATTCTCCAAATCTGCTACAGTAGTAGGCCGATTTCTCGTTCGTCGTGGATCTTCTACGATGGAGCGTGGTGGAGTGCAACCAGCCAATCAGCACTTGGCTGCGTCATCAGCACTCAGACTGTAGTGTATGCAAATATTCGCTCGCACCTCTGGCTTTTTCGATGCATCATGGACATGGATTCAACAACTAGGCCAACTACTAGTAGTAATACTTTTCCTGTGAGTATGCGGCGACTGTACGTAAATCGCGCAGTCAGGTTTATTTCCTCGTCCAAGTCAGCCAGTGGGAAACTGCATAATAATTTAGACCTTTAGATCCCATTATTGAACCTTAAATACGAGTTAGTTATTGTTCAGGAATGGTTTTGTCAATTCAAAGCAACTCTCCTAAAATCTTTAAATTAAGTGACCACTCTCATCACCTCCTCCACTTAAAATTACTACATGAATATTTTAGAGAAACACCAACCAAATTGACACGCGCACACAATAGAGGGAGTGCATCTGCAGCTGGCGTCACGCACCGTCCCTGTACTCCTTTTGCAAAACTGCACATAAGTCAGACGGTGGCACGAGTGCGGGGATGGTCACAGTTGATTGCTCACCAGTGTAGATCTTGCACCGTCGTGGTTTGCGAAAACTCCCTAATTAAAAAAATCCAGAGGCACTATATGAGTGAAGTGCGCCTGCTCCGTCTAAGGGATATTTCACCACCTGGCATAACACAAGCAATTCTATGGAGATCAACACACATTTCGTTTTCCTGGAGTTAATAGTATGATCAGCTGACCCTATTGATTAGTATGGGCTTGAAGACTATTAAAAATGTATTCCCTGTTGATTCAAGCTAATATCCTCAATACTGAGTTTTCAAACCGATTTGGAAAGATCCCAGAAATGAAGGGAGTGAGTCGAGAACAGGACAAATAGGGGAAAGGGGTCAATCTACTCAATATAAATACGATGGAATACAATAGCTATTAGCTTTGCAAAATGAATTGTGTCATGCCATTATACCTCAGGGAAATATTCCTTTAACCATATCAATTCTGAAAACTGTACCCCAAAATAGATCATATACAAATGAGTTTGGCATTTCTTATTTAGAAAGCATTTAGAATGTCCTAGCAGTCCAGGTCAGTATGCCTTTGTGGCTGCAGGTTTGATTCCCAGCTGAGCAGCCACTGAGCAAGTTCATTAACCCTATAAAACCTACGGACCTGAAAACTGTTTGACATATGCACTTGCTTTATTCAAACTTGTGGAACATCCGGCCTATTTTTTAATTCAAGTGGACATTCCTAGGTTTCCAAAGATTCCAACTATATCGTGTTGAATTACAGGGGCATATGTAAACATGATGTACAAGCTCTAGATATTTTATTTGAAGTAATGCTGCAGCCATGAAAACATGGTGTCCTGGGTTTGAATATAGTGAAGATCAGCATTTCGGGGGTTAAACTGGGTTGCATCATGTACTCCTAGTATAACTGTGAATGAAATTTGAGTACAGTCCCTTCAGCATCCTAGGTGTTGCTGCAACCTCCAGAGTTCAGGTCCAGTGACATTGCCAGCGCCATGCACAAACAGTGCCTGCTGCTGTATTTGTGGACCTGATTCAATGCCTAGGTTACAGCCCTAAGCACACTGTTTCCATTTTTGGGCACTCATTCCTTGCATTTGTTGTTTTTCCTGGTGTTCTGTGCCAGGTTTGATAAAATAAGTGATAGATGAATGCATACTGTGTAATAACTGTCTAATAAACGTGTTATTGTAGTTAATAAATGTTAAATGAACAATTTGCAGAATTTCTAAGTTCATGTGATACACTCCCAGGCCCAAAAAAAAATGTTGCCATATGGAATTAAATAAGCAAATACTTAAGAGGCTATGATTGAGTCATTATTTCAGTGATTAATAGGTTTTAGCTGCCAACTACTGTATTCTTTTAACCTTGGCTGATGTAGCGTGTAGCTTCTTATTTCTTAAACCACCGGGTCAGAGGGCATATCCCGCGGTCGTGGAAAGTATTACTGTGTTTCAGAGGGGTAAATTATTGGCCTGGATCGAACAAAGAAAACAACTCAGGAGGTTGCTCAAATCACTGCACTTAGGTTAAAGACTGTCCAACACATTATTAACCCAAATGAAAGTCTTCGGGATTTGCTGAATACTTCACAGAGTTGTCTGACTCAACAGTCATCAATACAAGATCTCAGCCAAATGTAATTGCAACTGGACACAAATGATTGTTAAGAAGTTGCATTAGGTTGTTGAAACAATGCCACAGCGAATGCATGCCATTATCAAAGCTAGAAGCATTCAATTGAAATATTACAGCTTGCAATTTTTATTTATTTATTTATTTTTATTTTTTTGATGTGGCAATGTTAATTGGCCACTCGCAGTGCTGCGTCACAGTGTATGTTCATTAGTCCTGGCCACGGGCCTCCATGCATGACAATCATGAGTTCTGGCCCGCAGACAGCACCACCAGGGCCAGGGCAAACTTCACAGCCCCTGCACCTCACTCTAGCCAACTTAGCTCAATGGGACATGATCACTGAATCAATCAGCCAATTAACTGAATGCCAAACAAGCCACTTCAGATAATCTCCTGCCATGCCACGACCGACCCTGGAGTCCCATAGAGGCAGTAGCTCATTTCACACCACAGGAAGAATCAACACAGCTGGATTTAATCGAATCCCGCGCATCTTTTCCATGAATCACTGCCTGCCTTTTCAACATCTGATTTTTATTATTATTATTATTATTATTATCATCATCAGAACTGTAAAGTGTTGCGATTTATTTATTTCTTTTTTTTTTTTTTTTCCATTTTGAGGCTTGTTGATGTTATGATCCAGACAAGAGGAAGGGGTTGGGTTTTAGCTGGGAGCAGCTCTGTATTAGGATGAGGTTTTTTTGTTTGTCTTTAGGTTTGTTTGGGCCACATAGGTCTGCAAGCCAGGGCCAGTGGATGCAGGTGTCTTACCAAAAATCTGAGTTGGCAACATTGACTTGATACAGAAATATGATACTAAATCAGTTATAAACATGCAGCATATAATACTCGGCTATTGATTTCCATTTTGGCCCTGAAGTGTTTGGACAGCTTTTTGCCACTGTACTTCAGCATACTGGACTTGAAAACAACAAATATGATGCAAATTACAGTTAATCAGGTATAATGTGTCAGTATTTACATCCATTGTGTTGAAATCCTGTGGGAATTTACGCCCAATCTACACTGCCCATCCAAAAAAAAAAGTCAGGGCAATAATGATGCAATTATAGGCTCTTGAGTATTTGCTTCTTTATTTCCAAACAGTGACTTTTTTTTGTAGATGGGCAGTGTATCTTGTGTCACCTTAGAAGAATGCACAAATTGCACTGAAAGTGTTCCATCATAATTTTCCTGTTGCTCAAATCACCTTCCTTAATGGCTGGGAGCTGCAGATTTCCAACGCTCCCCATACTGTACGTGAGAGTCTGGTACAATGAGATTCTGGCTAATCAGCTGCATTTTTTGATCAGTTAATTACTCGGGAGGGAAGAAAATAGGGCTGGTTTTGAAGTGGAAGACCAGATTAGAGGATCTGTGGGGGGATAAATGGCATACCTTTGCATCATTCAGTTTCTCCCATTTGGGCGTGATGAAATAGAGGATTCCAGAGCCAGCTCCAGGCAGAGTGACCCCCCTGATCAGGAGAATAACCAGCACTACGTAAGGGAAGGTCGCTGTGAAATACACCACCTACAGAAGTCCAGAAGAAGAGCGTTAATAATGAGGTCATTACCAGAACTTCGCATGCCTGCAGTATTCTAGTTTACCAATATAAATAGTTAATCTCACAGAGGCTTCATCATAGGTAAACATAAGTATCATTTCAAGCAATGAACTTTTTTAAATTTAGCTTTTAGTTTGTGGCCTAGTAATGCACATAATGGATTTATTAATAATAGTGGACTGCAGTTACATTAGTTCTCCACTAGAGGAAGGCCTTGTATAACATTTCAGGCAATATGTGCTGCTGTGACTGTGGCTCACACGCGTAATTTCTAATGCCGGGCAGTCTCTCATATGGAGAGAAGAGCATAATAAAATATCTGTAGGTTTTCAAAATATTTTTAATAATCATTTGGATCTTCTTACTTTCCCAGATGACTTGATTCCTTTAGCCAGTGATGCATACACAATAACCCATGCTAAGAACAGACAGAGTGCGAGAGGCCACCGGATGTCCCCAGGGTATTCGATCCCTTTAGAAATGTGCAACACATTGTACCTGCGGAGGGAAAATGATACGAGTCCTTGAATATTTTGAGTGGATTTTGTCGCGTTTTTTAGAAATAACAAGTCAGTGTTGGCTTCAGAAAATATGCTTGCATCAGCGTTCAAAGGAAAACTTGCTTGAGTTCTCATTCAGAAATGTGAATGTATGCACGCACACATGTTGAAAAGTAAACCTAATTGCATGTCCATTCGATGTTTCAGTCCATTCACTTTCATGCATGCAAGGTGAAAGATAAACGAGACGCTTACTTGAAATACTCTTCGCTGGGACTGACATAGGTCTTATTCTCTGTGAAGCTAGTGAGCTTGCTCAAATTGCCAAGAGTGTTGGCCGACAGACAGAAGGTGGTGTTTCTTATGGTGGTGGTGTTCCTCTCCCGCAAAATGCAGGCATCTGCACCAGTGTAAAGAAGAGCCGTCGTTAGCACCACTGGTCTTTCAAAACAGACACATCTGGACACACAAGGACTGGATATTTGGAAAACGGAGGACAACCGGTTCATGGGGATTCTTGAATATTACCTTTTTGTTAATCTAATGCAATCTAATGTATTGATCTCCGTGCCAGTTCATAAGGAATTTTGCAAGGATGTATTCCACAAAAAAAAAAAAAAAAAAAAAAAGTGAAACATTACCGCAGCGTTATACGCATCCGGTATAGTTTATTCTATTGCCTCTAGGGGGCGTATTTATGCAGTAAATATGTCGAGCAAGCATTTTCTTAGCTCTGAATTTATGCTCTACCGTAGGCTACCGGACCACAAATTGCGACAAAATGTCTATTGTTTTATTTAAGGCGCCGATATAACCGCATATCGTAATATAAAATAAAAAATAAACAAAAAAAGATAATGAGGCCGGATGTTAAGTATTTACAACAGCAATGCGCTTTTATATCAGTGAAACCTTCCAATATTTAAAAGGCTACGAGTATTACGATGCAAACTTAAACTTTCCTTCACAATTCTAATTGTTTTTTTTTTTTTTGTAAAATGGAAAACAAAAATAACGTAGATCACATACTTGTTTAGTGGGGAAAAAGCCATAATGCGGGAAGCGACCTTACCCAGTAAAAGCATGTCTTTGTCTTTGCAGTCTTGAGTGTTCCATGAATTCTTACAGTTAGCCCATGGGAGTGAGCCCTTCAACGAAGCGAACAGGTAGTACAATGTCCAGCACATAATAATATTATAGTATATGGCTATTAAGACAGAAATTATCAACATGGCAATCCCGCAACCTAAAATAAATAAATGAGACGAAATATATAAATTATTCTTATGCAGGAAAAAACTTTTTCATTATCAGTCATCATATCTGAATTAAAATGTGTTTTTTTTTCTGTCTGAAAATATCTGCGACACGAAATTCACAAAAGCTAGTATGGTTGTTTTTATAGAAAATCCTAAGCCTATTAGGCCATAATTATATATAGCGGAGTTTACCTTGAAGGGATGGAATAGCTTTCCAAACAGACACTGGTCCCTGGCTGGCAAACTGACCCAGAGAAACCTCCAATAAAAATATTGGGATTCCAGCAAGACACAGCATTATCAGGTACGGTATCAAAAAAGCACCTGAAGAGAAAGTTGACACATATAAATATGCAACTAAGGCTCGTGATGTGCTAAACATTATTGAAAAGAAAATCACTGTTAATTGCCACCTATACTGCGTGATTGCAACTAAAACGTAAATGTAACTGTTAGATCGTTCAAAAGCATTTAAGTCATCCAGCGCACAATCGTGGGAGACAGAATCAACCGCTGCTTCTCCCACAGCATTACCCCGAAATGATGCTTTTGGTGTTTATAATTGGCTTAATAATAATACAATCAACACATGTATGTTAAAATTAATTGGCAATTTCATCATAATTCATAACATAAAATTATCCAAGTACCGTCTGTTAACGGAACAATAATAGTAGGCCGACAAGTTACAGGTAAAGAAACCTTAAATAGTGAGTGCAAGTCATTGATAATGTAAACCGTGGTAATAATAATTAAAATAATAATAATAATAATAATAATAATAATAATAATGTGCATATGTAAGTGCAATTCTTTGTTGCATTGTTCATTTCCAATTTTAAATCTGATACCCTCACGTTTCGCAAAGTTCAAAAAGATCAAGTTCGTCGATGAGGTAAGCATTAAACAAATCACAATGTAAAGCTCATTGTAAAATGTCAATGGGAAAGATACAGATTATGGTCTTACTCTTATTCATGATAAAAGCCTGGGCTAAAACTTGGCATGCATTTTTACTTCATGTCGAAGCTCAGGGTTATTCGACCCTAAAATAGCCAGACATAATATATAATAGACAATTGTTAATAAAACTAAAAGTCAAAGGCTTAAATTCCTCGCGATCTGGGTCGTATAATGGACTCGTGACTGGGGGGAGGGGGGTTGTCAATATATCAGAAGGGGGAGGAATTAACCGTTGGAGTGAGCATGGAAATTGCAACAAAATTGTCCGGTAGGCAAAAAGGCGCTTTTTCTTTATTTAATACAACGTTTGAAAGCAATTCACTCCAATAAAGGCGAATTCAGTTAGTTGAGAGATATGAGGTGGTGTAAACGAGTAGGTTCATTGTACTCTTACCTCCTCCATTTTGGAATGCTAAATATGGAAACCTCCATACATTGCCCAAACCGACAGCATAGCCAACCATTGAGAGAATGAAATCCAGTTTATTTGACCAGTTTCCTCTCGCTTTGTTTTCGTCTCCTTTGTCATCATCCTCGTCGTGCTGAGGGAAATCAGGTAAGTAAAACATTTTATTTGATGAAAAACAATCTCATCATTTTCATTAAGTTATATTTTTTCTCGTAAGACTACAACAAATCAGAAATTGCGATAATATCAGAATAATCACGCATACTTTCTAAGTGCACGTTTATTTTCAGTGGGGACATTATTTTCCGAATCGCCTTAATTGCATTGAACATCTTGGCTGATTATCTGTGCTCATTTCAGAAGAGGACAAAAATAGCCTTAGGTTTCCTGTGTACAACAATTGGCACAAGCTAATTCACCTATTAATTTGTCTTGAAATGTCCCCGAGGGATTGAACAATAGCCAAAATCCGCATAATTATGTAACGTATTCGTCCGCATTGCCACCATTAGCTATAACCAATCCCAAGAGAGCACAATGCTTGATCCAGGTGCTACCTGAACGAAACGACAGGCTACAGCCCTGCAAGGACATAATAGTAATCTATCAGTAAAGGTCGGAGAAATGGGAGTACATATTGAATATTATGAATATTATTATATTATGTTCGTGAATAAGACTGTATAATCGCCTTTGTCTGAACGACTTCTCAGAAAAAAGCGCGCTGACTTCTGAGTGAGCTGCTTAGTTTAAGGTGCCAAGTAAAAACAGAAAAACGAAAATACTGAAAACTTCCTCAAATGCATTTTGTTCTGACTTTGCCATATGCTGTGCCGCATGCTTTTTTAAACCAGGGCAGCCATATCAATAGCAAAAAATATGCCACTTCACTGCTAAATGTATGGTTTGATGCAGGGATGTGCACAAGGATTATGACGTGGGCCATTCAAACGAAAGTTGAACGACAAAAATTACAGCGATCAGTTTCACAGTTGTCTATTTTCTCAATAAAACTTAAAACAGGACAGCCTTTTAATCAATGTCATCACATCAGTGCGTTTTTTTTTAAATAGGCAAGTGTTTTTTATTTCAAATTGAACACTTGAGCAACGATGAAAAGTAGAGGTTGGCAATTTGAAAAACATTACAATTTTGTTAACCCCCCCAATGCCATATTTTATCCCCCTGAAATATTAATTGCAAAGCACTTACCCGGATAGCTGTGTCAGACAGAACAGAAGTATTACCATCTGTGCCGAGTAAAATAGTGGTGGGACCCTGGGAAGCCCAGTTGCTCGTGGTATTGTTTTGCTCCGCTGTGCTTTTGACGGCACTTTGATCCGGTAACGTGCCCGTGACATTAGAAGACATCAGTATGCCATGAACAGCTGTAGAACCATCCGCTTTGGGAGGCGCGGGTCCACCGGAATCCTTCCGCGGGGCTGAGTTGACCGGAACTGGCACGGGAGCTGTGTTTTTAAACGTCCCATACGCCTTTTCACAGTCAGCCTCACATTGCTTGTTTTCTGCGGGACAAAAAGTTTTATTCTCGTTGATCAGCTGCGACTGTGACTCGGGAGAAGGGTTTTGGATGTTGTCTGATTTGATTGTTGTAACTCCACCAGCGTTTTCTGTTTGAGGCACGGAGTCAAATCTCGCAGGGCTATTGACTGGCTGCTTGGTTATGTCGCTCTGATCGCAAAAATCCTAAAAAATTAAAAATGAAGTTTAAATTGAGGAAACAGCATGTTGGAGGAGGAAACAACTGCCAAACCTCAAGCCGACATAGAAAAAACAATTGCGAGCATATTTCACAATGCAGCTCCCACAATTCTAATAAATGTATTAATATACAATCCAAAAAAAAAAAAAAAAAAAAAACCGGCCATTGCATAAAATGTTATTCTTCATTCGCGTACAAAACATTTGGGGAAAAAAACAGCCAATTAGCATTTTTCTTTATCCACCGTTTCTAACAGATTTCTACATATTTATTTAGCTTCCAGCTCACGATCGGTTGGCGTTTGGTATTCGCTTTCACCATCACAAAAAGATTCTTTAATTTTACGCCCCATTTACCCGCTGTCATTCAGCCCAGAACAGATTTTATTGGGAAAAAAAAGCGCTGCCACGTTCTCCCCGGTAGGCATTCGTGCAAGCATCACAGCGACAAGCACATTAAAAGAAGAAGAAAAAAAAAGAAGTCTTCCACACACTGGAGATTTTAATCTAAAACCTTAAGGCTGCAAAAATGGACCACATGTTTTAAAGAGAAAATAAAGACGCCTTTATGCACGTTTTTGCTGTGCTGACCAAACTGGAAATGTGAATAATGTCATTGCCAAATTCATAAAAATCAATCATGATTAAATAATAAGATGAAAACAGGCTGCTAATTCTAAAAATGGTGCTTCGGTGTCAAGTTTGAGCAATATGATACTGCTAAGAGATGCATGCGAGAGTAAAATATTTCTATGTGGACAAATAATAGAGTTTCTAAGTCACAACCGACCAGAATTTCTAGTCCTAAGGACTAGAAGCCAGAGGCGACAGAAACAGCATTCAGTACCATGGACAGAGCTTAAAGCAAGGGAGAAAAAACCGGATTTTAAAAAGGCTATAGGGGCTATAGTAGCCTTCATAAAAGGAGAAAAAACCGGATTTTAAAAGGCTATAGTAGCCTTCATAAATTCACTTAAACATCAAACAGATATAGATCAATTATCAACCGGACAATACTTATAAATAAAGGCTACTCACCATGTCTGCAGCCAAATACGTCCAAGGAAGAAAACAGCAGTAAAGACAGTATGGACTGAGTTTAGCTGTGGGAAGTGCAACGCTGTCTATACCTACGTGCGACAGATTTGGTTTGCGTCAATGCACAGCGAGGTGCCCTTCGTCTGACATTTTCTTGTTAATAAAAGTTTGATAAATCATTAGCTCCGAATTCAGAATTTTAAAGGGACACAGCCAGCGTCGGCTAGCTGTCACTCGTCGTCCATGAGTGTGCGTGTTTGGGCTTACTCATTTGCAGCAGATTAATAAACCAGTCTCGGGGGAAGAGTTGAAACTCCTAACCGTTCATTGGAAATATTTCCAAAGTAGGCTGCCGCACAGGCTGGGCGTTCTTGCTGCTCATTGGACTTTTTAAACGCAGAAGGACCACACATTCCAGAAGCGGCCACACCAAATATTTGCGTTTTTCGCGCCTTGGTGCACTGCGTTCTGCATGCATTTCAAAACCGCGGCTGCCATTCAAAGTGAAAGAACTCAACCCAGACTATAAATCATGAATATTGCCATAAAAACCATGTCCCTTCAAAATAATCCGTTTAATCAGATTCTCAAACGCTGCTACTTGAGTCAACATTTTTCGTTTCATGCCAAATATTATGCCAATATCAAGTTTATTGACTAAAATTATTCGAAATAAAGTTTATTTATCCACCAAATAAGGCTACAAAATTTGGCATAAGAGAAATTTGCCCGCAATTAAATTGAACTCAGGCCCGCAAGCCTTACAGGCAAATCTAAGTAGGCCTACTAGTTGAAGAAAAGTCAGTTTTAAAAAGATGGAAAAATAGGATTTTTCAGAAAAACAGGGGATGCAGCCATCAGAGGCTACGCAAGACATTACGGCGTGAGTAGGACATCTATATTTAGCAAGTGCACTTGGCAATAAAAAAAGAAGAGCATTGCCAAGGACGAGTTTAATTCATCGACTCCATCTAAAATGTTATAAGCCAACGTCAAAACTCAAAAGCCACCTCTGGACAGCATGGAGTTTTTCCTATCAGAAACATACTTTCCGGGAAATGAATAGCATTGTTTTCTTTAATATGGGAACGCTTTACCTAAGCATACCCTTGCAGGATATACGTTTATACGTCATTAATTTAACTTGAACATTTGTTGAAGTTTGGCCTTGCCTTGAAAACAACGTGAGGCTCCCCTTACAGGCGCAATGCAACCAGCTGATAATGGTTTTAAATGCACACTAACGGCGTCAGCCATAAATCTACACGAGGCAGATAAGCTTTGCCACCCTATATTAACTAGCCTCTCCAGTCTTAATTACTATGTCAACGAAGAATAATCGTAATTGATTTCGGTTCCATTCCGCACCCGCTCTACCGAAAACCGAAGTCCATGCAGGAAAAACCACTGTGAATAGCCATGCCAATTCATTTAAAAACCTCGCGTTTATTACAAGCTACGTACAACAGAAACGCTTGGACAATTAAAGCCCCCGTGTGTTTTAATATTCTAATATTCTGCATCTGTAGACAAGGTGGGACAGGTCCAAGTTTATGAGTCAGCTATTTGACAACGAACATGACTGGAAATAAAATCGGAGAATATATTGGAAGAATTATATCACTAAATTTGTGTCAGTATTGAATGCAAACACACACACACACACACACACACACACACAAATATGAAGGCTACGTGAGATTTTTCTTATACAAACCTCCAAGGCCATTACGATGTAATATTTTCCAGAAAATGCAGCCTGTAATTACCGCACCAGAATATACTTCCCCAATCCCCGTTACATGGAACAGGCGCAGATCATTAAATACCTTAATCTGAGATTTTAGGTTAGTTATTGGTGGTCAAATGGCAATTGATTATTCACAGCTCACAGAGGCCTAATTAATTAATCATTTAAGTGTTTTACTGACATCGGGGCGCGATAAGAGACACCGTGTTACAATACATTAAAAAAAAGAGGATTCATTGAAGGTCGCAGTCGACTCTTGAACATCTAATGTACTAAGGGTTCTGACCATATGGTTGGGCGGCCATGCACAGAGACGTCACTTAATAGGCGAGAGCAACGTTCCTCGGTCAAACAGACCATGTAGCATACCTAGAATTTTGATTTACGATATTGAAAGAAATTTGATGAAAAAGTTCAATGTCAGCAAACAGTTCAATGATGCACATATGTTTAGTCAGCATTTTCTTATTTGGAGGCTCCTTATCGGCTGTTCCAATGCAGACAGATGGTGTCCCATTCCGAAACGGCTGTAACAACTGCATCGGGAGATAAATGAGCACACGTCATTGATGGGTCCTCATGCGCTCCGGAAACTCAGCAATATGTTCCTCAAAAATATTCAATGACAGAGACACGAAGTCATGTGATGCACTGTACAATAAACCCCCATGAAAGAAAGACAAATTTGAGAATTTGAGTGTAGGCAAAACTGACCATTTATTAATGCCATGATCTATCACACAATATGTCAACAGAACAAGACTCCAAAGCTGCATCTTTCACCAGGTTCTGGAGCATTTACAAACACTGAAGCCTGAGATTTCAGCACATTTCCCATTCTTAGGATTCAAACGAGACGGCAGTTAAGATGCATTTATTTCCAGTAACACAATTACGCAGCTAGAGAGCATCTCTACACGTGGAGTGACCCATCGGTCACATTCAGTGCATTTCATGGCAAACCAGGGCACTGAGAGGCGTGGGCAGGACACCCAATTCCTGACGCAGCACAATTAAACTTCAGACTGTTTGGCCCTGATTAGACAGAAAAGCAGCTGATTTTAACAAGGTCCTTCACTTCATTTGCAGCGTGTCCACTGACTGTTTGGTCATATAGCCTACTGTAACGGCATCATTATAAAAACAGGTATGACTGGAGTATAAAACGTGTTCAGAGTCAGGAAGGGCGTCACTGCAGGCTGTAGGTCTGTTTGGCATCTTTGACTCTGAGGGAGATGAGCAGCGCTCTGGGGTCCTTCCGGTTCTTGCGAACAGATATCCTCCCCTTCAGCTCCTCGCCTGCGCAGAGGGAAGAGGTGGTTAGAGATGTCCATGATCCAATCACGACACAAAGGCCACAAAACCTCACTCTGAGGGACATAGCTGTAGACCATTTTTACCCATCGTTGATCACTTATTGCTTAGCTGTGCATCTTTTCCAACTC
Source organism: Gymnothorax javanicus (assembly GCA_029692085.1). Classification (NCBI taxonomy): domain Eukaryota; kingdom Metazoa; phylum Chordata; class Actinopteri; order Anguilliformes; family Muraenidae; genus Gymnothorax; species Gymnothorax javanicus. The sequence goes on along the minus strand of CM056207.1, from coordinate 13,515,683 downwards.
AGATGCAAAGCATTTAACAACCATATTATAAGTGAATGAAACTCAAAATTCTGAAAATGGTTCGAGCTATAAGTAGCAGTATTAACAACCTTAACAGGGTCACTTATACATGGGGCTGGGGCAGCCAATACTTTTGTTAATAAAACTCAATTTCTGCGTCATACATGCACGATTCATTGTGGACAGCCAATGAAAGCTCTGCAAATGGTTTTCACGTTACACCAGGCTAAGCCTGTTGCCATCAGCGGAAATTAATTCTTGAGGTGCTACAGCCTGTATCTAACTGCTGCCTCCAATCGTTAGTTGGGGCTTCGGTTTTCACAAATAATACAGCCAGCCCCGCATGTTGTTATTTATTATTGTTTTATCTCTTCTTCTGTTTTATACTTAGTGTATTTTTTTAATTGTTCTTTGTTCAGCTTGTCCCTCTTACTGTCCCATGCCCTCGATATGTTTTCTTGATTTTGTTGGATTATTGTTTGTCTGTTTTTATGAATGGATGTATGGACTGGGAAAGGTATAGATGAATTGCCCCTTGGGGATAAATAAAGTTGTCTGAATCTGATCTGAATCTGGTCTTTATTTATTGAATATGCATGGGTCGACATGCTGAACAGACAGGTAAAAAAAAGGTGATATATTCTCCAAGTTAGCGAAGCAGCCATTTATCACGAGTATTTACACAACTGAGATAAGATCCAGGAGCTGATAAGATTAAATCGCAAGCCTTGCGCTGCCACAGAGATACGAAAAGAAACGAGCCGCGCGCTTGCAACCGGCAGCTTTCATTACCGGCGCAAAAGGGCAAACATGTACCTGCACAAACCCCATCCAGATGGGGCCCATATGATGACAAAAAAAAATCCGTTAAGTGCTGATAAGGAGGTCATGTGGGAGTTTGGGAGAATACGGGAGAATAGTTTTATGAACTGCTTGTAGGATTGCTACGGTAAATGAAAGTTCAGTCATTCAGGCGAAAAAGCACCCCCGCCCCCACCCCCCTCCACGTTTCCTGCTTTATTCACAGAGGTTATGGCAGGACAAAGGAATGTGCTGACTGCGGCATTCTTCTGTTCGGCTCCTATTGGTCCTCTCAGTGGATGCAGCGCAATGTGTTCAAGGGCTGCTGTCACGTAGCCAGAGCGTGCCGACAGCTGACGAGGGCTGATACTGCGTTCGCTGTCGAGGACTGTTTGCGTACAGGATCCTCAAAGAAAAACAAAATGGGTGAACCATTTCTTCAATGATGAGCCCATCAGACGCCCTGGGGACTGGAAGTGTGGCTATTCTTACGCGGTCTCACTGCAGGCTGCTGGTGAGCTATGCATGCAGTTTGGAGAGGGTGCTTAAAATGCGTACCTCAGGGTTTGCTCAGTTGAATAAGTTTGTGCATTAAAACTGTGCGCGGTTGTGAGGGGATTTTATTGCCGATATAAATAACAATGACGGCCCCAAAAAACAAAGCAAGCAGAAAAAGCAATCAAGGGTTGTCCTTGAATTCCGTGGCTATGCTGAAAGGACAGTACATCAGCGACCAACCATTTTAATCAGAATAAACACGGAAAAGATAACATGTCATCCATAGGCTTCAGAAAAAGGAATAATATCTACAATGCTTACTGAAAGTAGAGGAGAGCATACAGAATGATCAGGGTTTTAGGGGTACAAAAAGAAACCCAGCACCGATCGCTACAATTTCAAATTGCACTGATACAAATGGTGTCGACACAAAACAGCCTACTGAACATCTCAAGAGTAGAGTAGTATAAAACTAGATAACTCTGTCGCCACAGGGAACGAGTCGTGTATCTCCCCGATCCCCATGAGAGATCACTTGCAAATTTTTACAGCCGCAATGTTGCGGTTTTTACTCTTGCTATGAGATTAATATGCATCCCTGTACATATATATATATATATATATATATATATATATATATATATGTAAATGTGGCTCAAAATGAGCAGAAAACACAAAATATGCAAAAAAAATTTTTTTCGACAAAATGGCCGGCGGCGGCCATATTGGATGTCGGAAATTGCCGAGAATTGATCTTGAGCATTGCCTAAATAAACATCTTTGACTATGCAAATTTAGAGAAAAATCCTATAAACTTTGAAGCCTCCAGAGCCCGGAACAGAAATTCTCTGCGGCGGCACTGGCGGCCCCGGAACTAAACCATAGTATCTCCCGACTATCGTCGTCGGGGAGATACAATAAGTTATATACATCAGACTACTGTTCACCACAGGCAGGACTTACCCCAGACCAAATACAGGAGGAAGACATTCAGAACGCCCTAATTTTTGGCAAACCCTGTCACTCCATTCGACTACATATGAGCACACAGAGCAGAAACCAGATACACCAAACTCTCTCAAGTCAGCATTGCAAATGCTACACAGGGGAGGAAATTAAACCATTTAACTTGTGATAAAATTACTGACACGTTTCATTTAAGGAGAAATGTTTCACCCAATCGGCCGCCTTAGCATGAGTATATGCTGTATCAATGATGGCAGACAGACACACGCTGGACAGAGAACCATCGACATGTTTCTGCACCTGCCATAATGCCATCATAGTGCAGTTAGCAGGACACGGAATAAATCCGCAGAGCTGAATTCACTGGCCATTAGAGCTGTATTGGGCCACCATTTTCCTGCACGACTGAAGGTCTCATGAAGCTCATAAATCAAGGTCACATGACCAAGCAGGGGGGGAATGACCACCCAACGAGGTGGATGCCCGAACACGCAACAATGTCATTCCCCAAAACATGTAGCACTAGTGCTATTCAGGTCCAGGGGAGCCAAGGTATACAGTTTTTTTTTTTTTTTTTGCTTTGTTTTCAGGTTAGCTCAGCTCAATTACCTGCAGACAGCAGTAGAAGTTTGCTGATGGGGGGGGGGGGGTGTGGTTGTTTTCCAGTGTCTGTAATGTGTAAGGACAGTGAGGCCAATCCTGACTCGTAAGCAGTAAAAAGGGCAAAATTTTATTGAATCGACATCACAGTCACAGAGTCTGCCCTGACTTTAAGCGCAACATAGTCTGGCCTTGTTTTAAGAGAGCCACAGAGTCTGGTCTAATTAAAACAGGTCCTCGCCGTCAGGCCTAGTTCAAACGGGGCCTCAAAGTCTGGCCATTGTTAAAATGGGGCCTTGCAGTCTGGGCTGGTTTTAACAAGACCAAACAGTCTGGCCTAGTTTTAATGGGGCCCAACTTCTAGCCTGGTTTTAACTGGGCTTGACAGTCCGGCCTAGTTTTAAAAGAGCCACCGCCACCCAGTCTGGCCTGATTTTAAGAGTGCCATAGAATCATGCCTGGTTCTAATGCAGAGACGTAATCAGGCCTGTTTTCAACCCAGCTATGGAGTCTGACCTAGTTTTAACTGAGTCACAGAGTCTAGCCTGGTTCTAACGGAGCCACAGAGTCTGGCCAGATTCTAATAGGGCCTCAGTCTTGCATTGTTTAATGGGGCCTCTCAGTCAGTGCAGGTTAACTGGGCCTCACAGTCTGGCCTTGTCTCAACAGGGCTTTTTAGCCTGGCCTGGTTTTAAACACCGAGTCTGGCCTGGTTTTTGGAGAGCCACAGTAATTAGCCAGGTTCTAATGGAGCCACGGGGTCTGGCCTGGTTCTGAGAGAGTCACAGAACTTGGCCTGGTTCAAACATAACTGCAGAGCCTGGCCTGGTTCTAGTAGGGCCTCATAGTCTGGCCTGGTTTGAACAGGGCCTCACAGTTTGGCCTTGTTTCAATCAGCAAGGCCCTACACCCAAAAAACTGCTTAACAGGCAGTTACATCAGTTTTCTCTCAAAGAACCGTTCTAGCTAATATTACTGTAGGGGCGTTCCGCACTAATTTAAAGCTGTTCTCAGTGGGCTGTCCCTAGTTAAACAGATGGGTGACAAATTAATTAAAAATCAACATGAACAGTTTCAGCGAGGTGTTCGGTCTCCATAAGCAACCAGATCAGCTTCCACACACCTCGGCAGAGTCTACATGAGTAAAACTTTACTAGAGGGATAGTAAATTTCTTCTGCAACATATTCCCTTTTGCTGATGGTAGTGGACAGCACCGTCACACACGCTGACCCAGCATCTGCCATGCGAGTTCAGTTGGTTTGAGATCTGGTGAGTGACGCAGAGGCAAATGCTTCGGATCATTTTCAGACTCATGAATACATTTATTGACCCCTCGTGTCCTGTTGGGCTCGAGTCACTGTCATCCAGGAAGAGACCACTCCTATCATGTTAGGAATGCATCATCATAGGATTTAATGGTGACCACACGGAATAACTCTGCAATGATTCGCAGTGACTGTTCTGCATTTACGCGGATGATTTGCCCAAAACCAATCCAGAAAAATGTTCTTATGTTCATCACACATTTTTCAGGAATTTTAATTCGTCACCCATTTGTAACAGATAAAAACCTAAAGTCACATATATCTAAGCATCATATTCCTAGAAGATCCAAGACGTGGAATTCAGGTAAATCGGCAGCTTTTAGTGTACAAACCTGACAGAACAGAGATGGGGTTCTCCAGGAGGAAGACAGTTTGTTTCCAGTGGGTCTTTTTGTGCTGTGGACCAGTGGAGAATGAGACCTGCAATTCAACACATGGGCTTCAGGGACACAAAACCACAGTTTAAAACTAAAAAGCCACTAATGTTTCATATTTTGATGAAGCAAAACTTGCTTGGGGCAATTTAGAAAAACATGGAATGTAATCAAGGTTCGAATTAAAGTTAAACAGCTGCTTACCTTGTTTGTACAGTTCTTGTCAAAGAATATGTCAAAGTAGCCCACAATAGCCTGAAAAACAAAGAAGAGAGTTCATGAAGCATGAAAACATTTTTAGATGTTTTTTTTAAACATAGATTTCAGGAATTTCCATAGCAAGCTACCCCGACTCCAACAAGCATGGCGCACCACCAACAACGGATATATCGGATCTTGTCAAGCTGGTTTAGTCGTTAAAAATGTTCAAAAATTACGCAAAAATATATTTGAATAGTAGGGGTAGCGTATTTTTATTGGGCATCCACTGTACCAAGTGTTCTCTTTGCCTTTAACAAATTGAGGGCTGACTGCAATAAACAGTTATGTCCAGATGTTATATATTGGAAATAACTGTTTATTGCGGTCAGCCGTCGAAATGCTCTCACCCCTTTGCTGTTAACTCTGCTAATTTAGCAATCAAACCTTTGATTCACTCAGTTACCAATTTGAGCTGGTAGACAGCCCAATTTATTTAGATTGGCAGGCATTTTTGTTTGTTGCATTTTGAAATTTTAATGGCCAAGAAACAGCGCAGATTACCCTGCATGTGTTGGCTAGATTTTTTGTGGGCATGCATTTGGCCATCACGCCATCTTAAAATGAATTTTTTTTTTTTTTTATCAATATTTAAAATAATATTTTAGAAATTATATACTTTATTTATTTATTTATTTATTTAAAGCTCCCTTACAGAAGAAGAAGAAAAAATTACATAAAATACACAAAAATACAACAATCATGTAAAGGTAAAACTTTGATGGAGACAATGAATGGACAGCAATAAATTAGGGTTTGTCAAATGTAATACTTAAAATTCCTTGGTTGAGAAATTCGCCAAAATCCGTTCTTCTGATTTAGGACTCTCAAAGTTGTTTGAAAATAAAAGACTCCTAAGACTGTCTACAACACCATCTTCAGCAAAAATAGTTTCTTAAGGTAGTCAGATTTCTTGCCAAATGCCACCAATGAAGGAGAAAAACCACGTTGGACAATAGAATGTATCAAAGTGCCATCTATCAAACTACCATGACTTCATGAGAGATGGAATTCAAAGGAAGATATTTACTGACTATTGACATTGTTGGCATTCTTTCAATCTAACATGGTAGCCTACTAAGATCTGTCTACTTCTCACCTTCACTGCTTAATCATCATAGGCTACATATTGGTTTTGATTTGTCGGTTGGTTGAATAAATTGCTTCACTATTAGTTAGGCAAAGAACTCGGAACAGATTTAGGGTAAGCTAATTCTGCCTTTAAAAAGCTGATGGAAGCTGTCCAACCTCACAAGTAATTAGCTGACTTCAAAGCACAACTTTCATCCTGGAAGCATTTCAAATGGCCTCCAACGTTTGATTGCCGTCTGTTCAAGACTGCATCAGGTATCAGTCATAGAAAAGAAAACAAGCAAGCCTGTCTGTTTGCCCCATGGCCACAGTTGGTCTATTGTGCTTAAAATTACCACGATTCAACTTATCGTCCAGCCTAAATGTGCTGAAGTCATTCAGGCCTTCCAACCATTCAAATGTTCATTTATCAACTCATTAAACTTAGTCCAAAACTTTCAAATAATGGTTCCTCCACTACTAAAAAAACAGCTTTATTTTACAAGCAATTAATTTTAAAATGGGGGAGAGCCATCATCATAACTAAGTATCAATGGACTCAAAAGTGGTTACTTCTTGGTGATTGATAAACCATGATCAAACCTTTTTAATTTCAGAGTATTAAAATGTATATTTTAGCTTCAGCAGCACTTAATATGACGGGAGTGGTTTCATAAGCACCAAAAAAATACAGCCACCAGTGCAAATATGCCGTTACAATCGGATTGGATGATTCAGTGTGTTGTTTGAACATGGGAGCAATGTTGGCAGAAAATGGAGCTTTGTAATCAAAGAATGAATTCAAAAGTATTACAAACAATATCGCAACTTCATGGTTACCAAAGTCGTAGCTGTTACTTGCTTTTAATTTAATGCTACCTCAGTGAGTAAAAACATCAATTTCCTTCAATAAAAAAAAAAGTCTTGAGGTGATTCCGAACTTTTGAATGGTACTATAGTTGTGGCAAAAATACACAACATGTTTATGGCAGAAGCAAGCTCAGTATGTCATGCAGAGGAACAGGATTATTGCCTGTTTGTATAGTGTCTGATATTAACACCTCACGTAGCAAACTGTTGCATTTCCTATAGAGATAAGCATGTGTGTACATATATGAGGCCACTGATCACATGAACCGGAAGTACTGCACCAGATTCTATCTGCAGCACTGTAGTGAGTTCCTGCAACTCTGCAGGAAGTATCTGCGTGGCTATGAGGATGCAAACAAGAAGTGCTGTGCAAGATCATCTCTGCGGCATCACAGTGAGTTCCTCTACTTTCACCAATACAGCAGCGGATCAGCTTTATCAATACAGACAGTTCAGAGAGGAAAAAGGCCACTCGGAGCAAAACAGAAAGACACGTCTGCTGAATTTAATTAAGTCATGCAATGACTGTTACAGAACATTTAACAGGCTCCTAATTTGCTAAATCAGCCTTAATTGTTTGTCGGGCGAGCAAATTCCCTGTTATCACAACTGGATCACCTTCATTTTGTCGTCACTGACAAGAGTAAATGGATTAAACTTTTCATCTTTTATTTTTCAGGAGAACTTAAATTCTAGCTCATCTTTTTTCAAAGAGAAAAAAAAGTAAACTTTTAAAAGTGATTTATGCATGTCTCTGAAGAGGAGATTTTCATCTTTGAAAACTCTATACATGAGGGAACCACAGAGGAGAGAAAAAAGTTATTTGAAAGAGCAAGAAAAAAGAATAATCAACACTTTCAATTAAAATCAACAAACCAAGCAATGGCAGGAAAAGGTCCAATCATTCTAACGTGGGTCACTGAATCTCAGATCTGAATTTGACGTTTAAGGAAACAGAGGATCTTAGTCACCATGTCCATCCTCCCCTCAATTCTACACCCTACAAAGTCCCATTCTGGATAAACAGCTCAGTATTTAGGCCTTGACAGACTTCAAAATGTGTGCTCTCGCAAGACATGGACATGAGTTGTGAAGTACACTCAATGTTGGTGTCCTAAGCCGCGAGTCTACGGGGATATAATGAAAACGGTGCGCGCCCTTTGCCCACGGGTACGAGTGGGTTGTACGCCGACAGTCTGTGGACCCTACTGATGACTAAATTTACATCAGATGCACTATCCGTGAGCCATCGTGCGATGGACTGTTCATATCGGATAAGTACAGGGCGCAACACTGCAGTCCGCAGTCATCTGCCCTTTCATAGTCCAGCTGTAGCAATGCATACATAGAGCCCACATTTCCCACAATCCTTTCACGGCATTTTTGTTTTCAGTCAGAAGTTACAGACTGTAAATAACATGGCATCGTCCACAGATGAGGAAGAAAAGCCACTCTGTCTCCAGGCCATAGAGACAATTAAAACCTCATAGACGTGGTTTGTTCAGGAAAGTGCTAATTTTATAGTCCAAAAAAAAAAAAAAAAAAAAAACAGTTATTCAGGTGATTTAATAATTGAGGGCTTACAGAGTCCAAGACAATGTATAATTTCCCACTCAGCAAGCAGCATGTTTGTGGAGCCAGGTGTAATGCACGCTGAGGTGAAACGGTTTCATCCCGAGCGATGACCTGCGCGATGCTGGTACGCAAACACTAGGCACGCTTAGTCACAAAAATTGAGCTTCGCATGGACATTCCCAGGCGCAGATATGCTAAGGTCATCCGCTGCATTCCGGTCCATGTGTGCTATATCTGGACTATGATTTGGCCTCACAATTAGGATACTAGAACACTTAGTAAGCAGCAAAATAGCCAAACCACTCAACTGAAAATAAAGTGAGTGCTGTTAAAATTTATTTGTAATCTTCACCTATAAAAGCTGAGAGCTTCCTGCAGTGAACATAACTGAATAAAATAGAAAAAAACCCAACTGCACTGACCATGAAAGTGAATGACGAGGCCACTTTTTAAAAAGCTAATTTAACAGCCAATTTCTAATGCGTCATCAACGGAGACTCAAGCTATAAAACTGTCAAAAAAACCATGGGGGAACACTTCCGCCTTATCTTACTGGGGGCGTAATTATGCTCATGTTAATTGAAGAGAGGAAAATCTGCAGCGAATAGCCATAAATGAGGACCAAGAGCCTAATGCCCTCAAAATGCTATAGGTACCTTTTATTGCAAGCAGAGGCGGCAAACTTGCCGTTGCCTCAAATGAAGAAAACGACAATAAAAACTAGGCTATGCTTCTGTGTGTTTTGCTTCCATCCACTAATCAGAAGAATATAAATATAATAAATGAATATTATAAAAACTACATTTCAGACATCCCAGGAAGGTGTGCAAACAAAATGGGAAGGGAGAGGCATGTAGCACAGGAGAATGAGGAAAATTAATAATTATCATCGGCACTCGCGTCGACAACAGGGAGCAATTCATCATGTGTCCCCCGATGCCGGTATCATGTCCAAACAGCGTGTGGCTCAGCCAGATACAATTATTGGGCCGGCCGTGGAAGTGGGCGGATAATGTGATTTTGATGGGGTTTACTCAAGCGTGGAGCCGTCACACATTCCAGCCTCGTGGGAAGGTTAGAGGGGCTCCCCGACTCTCTCTCCACCTCAGACAGTGCTGGCCTATTGCGTGTCCAAAAACCCCAACGCATGCGATTCCATACGTTTCATTATTCCAACGCAGCTAAAGCCAATGTGCCGGGGTTAACACAGAGCTCCTTCTGATCAAAAACTGAAATGCGTTATGTAATCTCAAAAAAATAAATAAATCAATAAAGAATAAAAAAAAAACCTTGCAAAGAGGCAATGAATAGCATCTGAATCCAATTAAATGCATTAATTAATGAAAACTAATGCCAATAGTCCCCCCTGCAATACATTTTTTTGAATCGTTATGGAAATTCACAAATACAGTCAGCCTGGATTAGAACAAAAACAGGGAAAGTAACACTGTAATGTTGAAACAATAATTATAGATTTTCAAGAGACTTATGTCCTTCCGCTTATCCTGGAAAACATGCACACAAACACATTCCTGTATGCAAAAGCTCTATAACAGAGATGAAATTGAATTTGAGCACCACAGAGCTCCCCTTGGACCAGCGCCACCACAGCTGTTCCATACGACCTTTCAAAATGATACAGGGCCATATTAAACTTCATTTTAGGGTTTTGTGTGTGCGTGTCTGCACACAGGTACAGTGCAGTCCATGAGCTGACAGTAACACTGATTTGTTCAGTACTTCAGCGCATCAAATTTAGAATGAAACTTTAAGCATGAGGTTACACCTTTAACTCCTTCAACCCCACAGCCCTCTACAGAGGGCTGACCAACATATTCCCTTCAACCCCAAATTCCTGTAGGGAAAATTCAAACAATCTGACTAATTGATTGGAACATATCAGGTTACATTTAATGGGATTCCAGAGATAACAGTAAGATACAATGTCCAGATAATGACCAGCCCTCTACAGAGGGCTGTGGGGTTGAAGGGTATAGTGATGCTAGAATATCTGGGGTTGAAAGAGTTAATATGAGAGTATTCATCACATGACCTGTGTAGGAATCACAGCACTTCATGAACTGACGCTGGCCATCTTTCCTGGTGATTCAGTGAGGAGACTGCGGACTGACATTCCCCAAGTAGTTGGCAAACAGCAGTGGTTATCGGAGGTATTCCTTGCGAGTAAGTGTGTGCAGCTGAAAAGCCAATTTCGCCAGTATGCATTTCAAACTATATACTACTCAAAATTTGATAGGGATCATAGGAATTTTTTTGTGAAATGACATGCAAATTTGGTAACTGCCACTGATGAACAATATATTGGATAAATGACATGCAGTCAGACACAAAACACATTTGCAAGTGCATTTCATGACATTAAATGAGCGTGCAGCCTCACACTTTTGGCTTTCACGAACACTTCATGGTTTCACCTCTGACATGTAAAGTGAAAACAGACGGTGTTCGTTTGATGTTTCATTACCACAGTTAATGTCAATTACGGGAATGGCCTCCCCTAGCTTGAATGACGGCTTGACAACGTCGGGTCATACTGCCAATCAGAACCCGGATGCTTGCAATTGGAATGTTGTTCCATTCTTCAACAAGGGCATTTCCGAGCTCTTCTAGAGTTGTGGGTTGTGCCCTACGGCCGGAAATGGCGACCTGCAGCATGTTCCACGCATGCTCGATAGGGTTTAGGTCCGGCGAACACGCGGGCCAGTCCATGCGGACAATTGTCTCCTGCTCTAGGAATTGATTCACCACCCTAGCACGATGGGGACGGGCGTTATCATCCATCAAGATGAAATCAGGGCCAACAGCACCAGCGTATGGTCTTACGTACACATTGAGGATCTCATCCCTGTACCGCACCGTCCATCGTCCCTCTCCCCATGACATGCAGGTCCGTTCTGCCGTTCCTGCTTATTCCTCCCCAGACCATAATTGATCCGCCACCATAACGGTCGTGTTCGTTGATGTAGGCATCATTAAATCGCTCACATTGTCTTCGCCACACCCGTTGCCTCCTGTCAGTAAAGTCCAAGCAATATCGGGACTCATCAGTAAAGAGAACTGGAGCCCAATCGTTGTGTGTCCATGTGACATGATCGTGAGCCCAATCCAAACGGTCACGCCTATGACGCACGGTCAGTGGGATTCGAACACATGGCCTTCTTGAGTTGAGGCCGGCAGTATGAAGACGATTCCGTATCGTCTGAGTGGATACCCTGACCCCCGAGGCGTTATGAAGGTCATTTCGTAGGGTGGTGAGTGTCCAGAAAGGATGACGTCGTGCCTAAAGTGTGAGAAAGTGGTCTTGTCGTTGTGTAGTCGATCTCTGACGACCACCCCCATGACGGTGTGCTGCTGTACCAAACGTTTGATGCCGGTTCCACGCTCTGTTCACAACGCTTTTGGCTGACGTTAAGTGCATTAGCAACGTGACGCGTTGGAGAAGCCAGAGTCAAGCATTCCGATGCATCTTCCCAATTGCTCTGAAGTCAATCAACGTCTAAGACGTTGAGGAGACATTGTTATTGCTAAATGTAATGCAAAAAATTTGGGAACTTCCAAATTTGCACCAACAAGCAACACACATGTCTGAGTTGAAATGGTGAAGTGTTAGTCAAGCCAAAATGTGAGGCTGCACGCTCATTTAATGTCATGAAATGCACGTGCAAATGTGTTTTGTGTCTGACTGCATGTCATTTATCCAATATATTGTTCATCTGTGGCAGTTACCAAATTTGCATGTCATTTCACAAAAAAATTCCTATGATCCCTATCAAATTTTGAGTAGTATATTTACGTGCAAAACTATCTAATTTGAACAGCACCTTTAAACTGAGCAACTCTTTTGTGCCGCACAGCAGGTTCAGAGTTCACTCCTATCTCTCTTTCAAAATTTCAAAATTTTATTAATATTATGCAAAATACCAACTATGAAGTAATAAAAGATGTATGTCTGTTTCTATATAATGTAAACAAAATGAAGAGGAAATGTTGAAGCGCCTGTAAAATATCTTTGTGCCGTAATGAGTATCCTGGGCCGGAGGCCTATTACTGAATAACCTGTCTGACTGTCTGACCTGTCTCTCTTTCCCTTTAGGTACACAGTGCTGATACTCTGGTGCTGAATACCCTCACGGTCAAACACACCAGCTTCCACACACAGGACTATTGGAGAACCTCTGCGCTGAGCAGAGAGCCCAGGAGACCATGGACTGGGATTCCCTCAGAGGCTTGCAGTGTCAAAAATAAAATCAAATTTAAAAAAGCGAGAGCAGAACAAACTCCAGTGACACAAAGCATATCAGAGTAAGAAAGTCCTTCCGCACACTTTTCAAAGGAATGGGAATCGATTTGATTCACACTAAATGTGGACTCCGATACCAAACTGTGGTGAATTTGAGCACACGTGAGAAGACATGCATTAGAGCTGTGCTTATTGAACACCACACCCCTGGTTCCCGATGATGTCATACTAAAAGTAAAATTGATTTCAAGAAAACAGGGAGATTCGATCTCCAAAGTAAAAATACACAAGTTCAGCAATCGTTTTTTTTATACAATGTGTATACTTTCACACATTTTCATGTGGTTACTCAGTATTGGCAAAATTTTAGGGAAGGTACATTTTGATTTCCGCGTGTCATTAAATTCCATTCAAAATTTTAATTCTTAAAAAAAAAAAAACTCTATTAATCTCTCTATATTCAGGCAAAGAGTGCATGCTCTGGTGCCAAAAAAAAGACCCAAGAGTCAGGCTTGGCAGCGTCCAAGAACTGGCTATATGTGCCACCAGCACAAGACAGCTGCTGGCAGACTCCAAGGTACCGCTTAACAGAAGTAGTCTCCAGTTCTCACAACTTTCAATGGAAGAATCCAAAAACAAAGGCTGGAGTCCAAGAGCTCTCCTGGGACCCTACCCGGAGTCTCAGATGGTTCGGTCCGTTCTCCCACCCCATCAAACATTATAGGAGAGTGTTCAGAGATTTTATATTTGCTGAGGGAATATGGAGAGACTCCTGAAAGATGTTGTTTTTTTGCATTTTCTGCTCTGGCCAGTTTGATGGCTCATTCATTTAAAGCACTGTGCCGCGACGAGTCTCCCTGTTCTGGACTCGATCCAGACCAGTGTCAGTGCCAACCGCGGCCAAAAGGGAGATACATTTCAATGAAGGCAGAAAGATAATGTTAAATTGTTGGTCTTACAAAAAATGCTGTAGGTAGACTTACAGAGACGGGGAATAATTTTACTCAGTAAAATCATTTCAGTTTGAGTCTGGGTAACCGTGTTGCCGATACCGGTGACGACTTCATAATCATCCGGACAGAAGGTAGCACCTGTTATGTCTAACATCAATATCTGCCGGGATGGAACCATGAGCTTAATCAAACTGCCACAGAAACCTCAAGATATCTTCAATGCTGAAAACAAAAATATGGTGGGACAATGAGGCTATCCCCGTTTTTCCCAAACACAGTGGATTAAAGTCTAGCGCCCCTCTGCATTCAAACCATATCCAAGGAATAAAAGACAAAAGGATTCTGCTGTTCATTTAATGCAAGGTTGGGCAGGCCAATAAGACAAATGGAGTGTCCAGAGGCGGACCAAAAGCGCACGTTCAATCACGGCTCAGGCAGGACTTTCACTCATTCCGCGTCAATAATGCGCCGTGACTTACTACAAAGTACACGACAGAGTTCTCTTCTCGCCCACATTTATCAACGAAATCCGACAGGTATAAATAAACAAGAGCAGGATACTGAAGTGTTTTTAATATTGGTTTTATACCTTTTACTGTTCTTTGGTCTATGTGTTACAGTGTTAATATGAGATCGTTGGGAAGGAGAAATTGAACAGGAACCTTCCAAAAGAAGAACTGAATGAGCAGAGGAAAGTGTTTTGAGCGCCGTTAAATCTGGGCAGCACTTAACAACCAAAGGGTATGGGAGATAATAACATGGTATTGATTAATCCATAAAACCGATACTGACATTAGGAGTTCATGGTTGAAAAACAGACAACGCAAGAATCATTACTCTTGCATCTCCGCCAGGCTACGTGCGACTCGCTTTGCCAATACCAAAAAAAATTACAATTTGTCATAAAACCCAACTTCAATTAGAATGTGCTTTTAAACGTAAAAACGGACGTCTCCCCCCTGGCCCCCTTCCCTGCCTAACCCCCGGAGGGATGGACAGATGGACAGACAGACAGGCACATACCAAAAGGCACCACCGCAGGACCTGAGTAGTAAGTATGCAAAGTTTCGTTTAGATCATGCAAGCGGTTTAGGAGTTACGCTCCGGAAACGAAGTGGGAATGCCGACGCGAACGTGAAGCGAGCCTAAAACAATATGTCTCCCCCTCTCCCTCCAGATGGGGAGACATAAATCAGCAAGCATTTTTACTATTAAACAGTATACGCTTCGAATTGTATAGAAGCGCTAGAAGCATGAAGAAGAGGGAAGGAAATCAGCACACGCTACCTCAGACCTCTGATTACCTTCACCTATCAGACGCCGCGTAAACCGTCAATCACACAGGCACTGAACTCACCAGAATTTGGAAAAGGCCTGCTTTGGTCGTGCCTGTAATTAATCTTCTGGTCTGACAATCTTGATTAGCTGGGAGATGACAGGGGCGGGGGCAGGGGAGGGGTAGGGAGGAGAAAGGGCAGGGGAAACAGAGACTGTGGCCCACTTACCGTGCAGAGGGTACTGTGAGTAATCTTCAAGCAGAAGTCTGCTTCAAACTCCAGCTCCGAGATGCACACCATGTTACAATCGATAGTCTGTAGGACAGGAGTCAGACAACACAGTGTCAATGCCAAGACTGTGTGTGAGCGTGTGTGTATCTGCGTCAGTACTTCTGCATGCATAATATCAACTTACGTGTTTACACTGTGCTTATATCAGTATGCACCTGTACAACTTGAATGTATGTGTGTCTGTGCGTGCATGTGTTCAATACATGTGTGCGCACAATGTGTGTGTGCATACCGTTGCGTGCGCGTGTGTGGACAATGTGTGCGTTCCTCTGTGTGTGTGTGTGTGTGTGTGTGTGTGTGTGGGCACTTGCACATCTCTGCTTATGTTTATACAGTTAGGTCCAAAAATATTTAAATGTTAACCAAAGAATATTAGAGTTGAAATTAAATGATGAACAAGAGTTCATATTGCATGTACTCTGCTTCAGGTTGAGGGTGTACACATCAAAATTGGGTGGACAGTGCAGGGATTACAGTACTTTAAGAGGTACCCCGTTCAGGGGCCCAAAAGTATTTCGACAATTTGCTGCTTAGCTTTTCCATGGTGTGCCATATTGAAAAAAGCATTTTGCCCATTATTCGAAAGGAACCTTCCTCAATCCACCACCGAGGCATATGGCAAATTTGAAATTTGATTGGATCTTAGGTTCTCCTCAAAATCAAAGGAACCCGAATTCATGATGGCTGCCTTGGCAGCAATATTGAAAATTGCAGCCCGCCAACTTTCCAAAGGAACTACCGTCTACCCACTACAAATGCATGATTTTAATTTGATCAGATCATCCAGAATCCAAAAAGTAGTCAAGGAAGTTTAGGACAAGTAGCGTTTTCAAGGTTGACATTAGATAGGAGAAAAACTATTGCTAAAAAATCTCACCACAGTTTCACCCATACACGATTATGTCACTTTAATTTGGAAACAATCCACAAAAACTCCAGGAAAAGCTGCGATTACGAGAAAACGTCACGGATGGGCAGACAGACAAACAGAAAGAAAGTACTGGTGAGCTCAGTAATACAAAAAGTCCAGGAAGACCATGAACAAGAACTATGGTGGATAACAGAACAAAAACCTCTTCACAGCAGTCGGCCTGATCAAGAAAGCTTCAGACGGAAGGCGCATCAGTGCCAAAGTCTGCAGTTTAGACACTGCATGACTTCACCAGAGAAAATACCAAGGGTTTATCTAAAGATGTAAACCATTGGTAAGGCTCAAAAACAGGAAATTTACACAAAAAATCTGAAAAATCCTCGTATAGTTTGAAAACAACATCCAGTGGACAGATGAAATAAAGATGGGATGAGCAGAATATGGAGAAGCGGAGGAACTGCTCATGATCGGAAGCACACCACCTGATCTGTGAAGGATGCAAATGTGAGGCCATGTACAGCTACCAGTTGAGCTGGTTCCCTTCTATCTACTGGGGATGTGACCCTTGCCAAAAGCTGGAGTCAGAATTCTGAATTGCATACGCAGGGTTATATTATATGCTTACATTCAGCCAAAAGCTTCAGAACTCACTGGACAATGCTTGATGGACTATGACTTCAAGGCATACTGCACCCAGGATTGTTTCAGGAAAGAAGTGCGATGTTCTGTAATGATTCAGTCAATTACATGGCCTGAAACCAATTGAGGGTGCATTTCACTTGCTGAAGGAAAAACTAAAGGCAAATCATCCCAACAACAGAGCAGGAACTGCAGGTACTCCTGGCATAGCATCACCGGGGAGGAAACCCATTATCTGGTGAGGTCTCTGTATCCCAGACTTCAGGCAGTCATTGGCTGAAAAGGGTTTTGCACCAAGTACTAAAGATGATAATTTATTTGATGACTATGCAAGTTTGTCCAATTAGTTTTGAGCCCCAAAAACTGCAGGGTCTGTGCATAAAATGGGGGTAATTGCTACATGGTACGTACAATATTTTTCACAAAATCCTTGAGGAAGAATACTGCTATTAAGCATGAAAATCTTTGTTTCATCACTTACATCAAATTGCTTTATTGATATGAGAAGCAAACATTCAAATTAGTAGGGATGGAGGTGATTTGCATAACTTATGCAAATTAGGTGTCCAAGATGGCCGCCGCAAAGGGGACTATCATGACAATTTCAAAACACCATACCTCAGTAAATAATGGACAAATCAACTTCTTATTTTGCACACAGGTTGCCTGATCCAGCATCTATGGGCTACACCTCTTAAAGTTGGATACTTTAACAAAATGCAAAGGTTTTTTGAAATTTTGCTCTTGACTTGAAAATTCTCTACTTCATTATATATTCAGCACCCCCTGAAATTAAAAGAATACTAAAAGGGCCATATTTTTTAGGTTCAGGACAATCATGCTGTACACCATTTATGTTCCAAACTTCATTAAAATCAGACCAGCGGTTTTTGAGAAATGGCAGGTGAAAAATGTGGAAATGGTAATGGTATTTTTATAGCAGTAATCTACCTTAAACTGAAAGTCTAGACTTCAAGCACATCTTGACCATTTCTTTTCAAATCTATCATGATGGCCGACAAAGCTAAAACAATAAGAATTGTGTCACAGTCCAAATATACGCGTATGGGCCTGACTGTTTGCCTTTGAGTGTGCTGAGACCAAGCATCACTGTCATGGCTGCCTCCTCCCCGAGTCTTCATCTATAAGGAGATACCCCTGCTGTCCCAAAACCACAGAGCAATCCCCACCCTTCATTCTTGCAGATCCAGGGTCGCGACCCAAGCAACGGTACGGAACTGGTACACAGATGGACGCCCTCCTGACAACCAGCACTCAGGGTGACCAAACACGCCCGTAAGAAACCGCGCGGCACCTGAATCTGTGTGATGGTTTTCAATTTACCAGCACATCTGCCGCGACGGGCATTACGCGGGTGAGTGGCGGGATGATTTAAAGAAGAGGCGCTGTCCATCCCTCACAGAGAGGAACAGAATCGACTAGAAATCTAAATCCTATCGTTTCCCACATTCAGGCCATTTTTAAGCGACAGAGTAGAAGTAAACGCACTTAGGCAAAGCGAAAGAACCAAAGGCGTGAGAAGGCAAAATAAATGAGCAAAGGTTATACTGAAGAAATACTAAACACTACACGGCTCGTTGGTAGAGCCTCGCAAGATTGTCAATGTCAAACATTTTGGGCTTTTGCAGCACTGAAGTGACGAGGCACGCTTTAGAGCACTAAAAAGAACACGACACACAGTCGAGCAACCGCATGATAGTTATAAATTGATTGCTAGCCTCAATGTGACAAGTGAAAGACTAGGCGGTTTTTGTTAGCTGCGATACACTTCTGAAATGGCTACCCGGCGGGCAGAGAGAAAAGAAGTTTACTTAAGAAAACAAAAACCAGAAGTAGAATAATCCATCCACTGCGATGTGTGTCTGTTTGCGGAGAGCAACGCCCGGAGGTGCGTATCTCCACGACCTGCACGAGAGAACGAGCCCCCTGATGGTGATGAATTTGGTACTCCACGGCAAGAGTTCACTCGATCACATGATCAAGGCAAATGTTTCAAACAATGAGCTGCTTCCAGTTTCAAAATCATTCAACTTGCTCAGCAAATTGGCTCCTTCTGCATATAGAACAACAGCTTTTGAAGTTTCTGTGCAAAGCAGTCTACTAATGTAAAGTAATATTTAAGCACTCGGTTGTGAAAGTGTTGCTTATAACAAAGATGTTTGGAAAGAGCCCGGTTGATTCCAGTTGATTAGGCGACTACTAAAGGCATGGCTTTCTGTCAATGGTGTCACTTTTGGGTTGGAAAAGAATGCCCCGCTGTTCCGATGTGATGCAGAACCTGAATGATGGCGGGCTCGGAGATCAGCGTCCCAGGCTCCAGCACCTCCACGGTCGCCTCCGGCACCACCGCCTTCTTCATGCAGGCCATGCTGAAGCCATAAACGTCGTCCCAGAATGCAACGCGGTCGCGGTGCTTGGCCTCATCGCCTACGGCAGCCAGGCTCAGGGAGCAGCTATCAGGGTACACTGGGGTGGGGAGGGAGGGTGAGAGAGTGAGTATGACGAGGGGGGTTTCAGTGGTCAGAGAGCAGACCGATTCCTCAACAACTGCAGATGTTAGAAATTCGACCAAGATAACTCAGTCAGGAGGTAACATATTAAACCTTGCAGATGTGTCAATACAAGTCCATGTGAATCAAACCCTTGACGCATATGCTCTAATAAAGGACTGAGAAATTCCATCTCATCCGCTGGAAAGCCAATAAATCATTTTTGTCCCCTATAGTTAAGAGGAGTCTCATGCTTTCATATCCAGAACCATATAGTATAACATTATACTCCTACGCTGGATACCGGGAAAGTCTTAAGAGCAGAGACAGCAGCTGTGATTATATGTTAACAGTGACATTTCTCTGTTGTAAAATGAAAAAATAAATAAGCAAAAAAATCAACTGATTTATCCGTTAGGTCTCATGAAGAGGATTAGAGGATATATACGTAGGTTCATGATAATATTCACACAGAACATTTTGTACATCTGAGTATTCTTACACTGCAAAGTAAAAACTGCAGTAAAACAACTGAGTACATATTAACCATTTAAGGCATGTAATCACAGACATAATTAGATAGTTCCTAATTAAATGTTGTACTGCTGGCATTACTATTGCCAGTGAGTTAATTAAAAGAAATTAAGTCCGAAAAACATGGGCAAACAAGTCAGAAGTAAATACAGAATGTCTCCCCTTGCAAGGGTCAAAACAAGAAGTGGACATCACTTGGAGGGTAGGAACACAAACCCACCCGCTGGCAATACGGTAACAGCAGGATTAAACATCTCCATGTGATGCCAGGGGTGTGTTATGTCCCATTTGTCAGTGTGCAGGTAATGGAGGTGCTCATCACACAATAATAATAATGACTACCGCAGTCTCCTCCGTTTGTTTCTTTCGCGCCGCTTTGCTTGGCGGTCAGGGACACCGCAGTGTCTCTGCATCGCCGTGAACAAAGAAGGCTGAACGCGCGGTAAACAGCAATGTGGAGGCAGCCGGAGGAACAGAGCTAATCAGATCCACTGCCATTAAACGGACCCCGATACAATTTTCAGAGTCATTAATTCACCTTTCATTCTGCCAGATAAACATCCCTGGAGTGTGATATCAGTTCTGTCCACACACTCACAGACACACACGCGCACACACTCTCTCACACACACACACACAAACACGCGCGCGCTAACACATGCAAACACACACACACACACACACACACACACACACACACAGAGCAGGACCAGCCTCAGGCTCCGGAAGCTTCCGCAGGCACCAATCCACAGCTCAGTCAAACTGCCCTCGAGCTCCTTTAAAACAGCAGTACCATCACAACAGCAATGGCACAAAAATAAATGAAAATACAGCCCTTGCTGGGAGACACAAAAGGAAAATTCTGAGTCCATCTAAGTTCATTCCCTTTGCCTCTGCACAGCAGGTAACCAAACATTATTCCGAGTCACCATCAAGGTCCACACACAACCTTATTTTGCTACTACAGTCCCTTACTTTCAATTACCAGTAGTGACTGCCAAACTAGCATTAGAATCTCAATTGAGGACTTTCAAATGATGATCCTTACATCTGTTCTGATAAAAACATTATGATCACATATTCATAATTTCACATCTAAAATGGGCAAAAAAAATTGCAACTTCAATACAAATGAAATTGACATCCATTGATGGAGGGAGTGGACCAGTTATTATACTGTATCTTACAGGATAAAATGGAAGCTTCTCGTTCAAAAAGCACCACCCACTTCTCATTCTCAAAGGTTCGAACCCGTACACTCCAACTTATCACAGAACTGCAAGAATATTAGCTTTACCACAGCCACTGTATCAGCTTGTTCCTCTGGGTAGTTAAAACATGACAATAAGCCAACACAAATACATTAAGTTCAGTCCATGAATACTTATACAGTGTATAGAAAGGAGGCAATTTTGTACATGGTTCATGTAATATGTATTACCATATTTATTGAAATTTTGATATTTAATCGAGTTAGAGGAGCCCAGTGCAATTCTGAGCTAGATTAACGCTCGCGCATGCAGCAATTATCGAAGGCGAGATGCGCTATAAATAGCGGGGTCACGTGAGGGACTTCCCCGATCAAAATGGCGGAAGCGACAGGAAGACATAAGTGAGGGCTTCCTGTGAAATTCTGCCACCTGTACCTAAAAAGCAAAGACAGGAAGACAGGACAGAAAAAGCTTTACTGCTAGAGTTAGCACGACCGTTAGCAACTTTTAAATGAAATACAAGAGTAACTCTTATTTCACTTCATTTTTACACAACATCGTTAGAGGCGGAATTTTGGATATTTTTCTCAGCCTAAGTGGCTTGGTCCCTTTAAAGCTTTTTAGTCCCTACAATCATGAAATCTTTCAAACCCAGTGTACAGCAGTTCAGAGACTGAAAGGATAAATTGCGTACGTAGCACACAGATTACAAAAACACAAAAAAGTTTGGAATCACTTGTGATCTCCATAGTTTTTTTCCATTTAATTCAATAACAGGGTTTGTATAACAGTTTACTATATGAATCAAACGGTAATATGAATTTTAAGGTCGATTTAGTATTTCAAGTATTTGAGGGAAACAAAAAGTTTTAGAGGATAAATAACGCATTTATTTTCTTTTCTCATCAAATGAGCCATTATAAGATCTAATCACTGCTTTGCAAATTGTAGGTACGAGGGATACTGAGGTGTCATTCATGATGGATTTCCACGAGAGCTGCAGTATTTCCCATAGGGGTGTCCCTGAAGGTGGGCACGCTTCACGGACCACGCCATTCCAGGTGATCCCATGACAGCGGTGTACGGTTTACATCAGGTGAATGAGCTGGACACTCCGTATTACACAATTTCCTTTCCAGAAAGTTCCCAAAGAACCTGGATTTATTCTGCCACTCATCATCTTGTTGTAACACCAAGTTTCTTCAATTTAGTCTGAGAATCACAAGTGATTCCAAACTTTTGAGTGGTACTGTAGATAAATTATATTCACCCATCAATTATCTAAGAATGGATGAGTAAAGGGAATCCACATGACTATGGGGAGAGAACAGTGCAAACTCACTGAAAGCCCATTGGCTGGAATCTAAGGCAGCAGTGCAACTCACTCCACCACAGTGACTCCTCATACAAATGTAATAGGTTCAGTTCACCAAAATAAACTGGTGTACTGACTCCAGAGCACTGGCAGAAATCCCCAACAGAAGAACTACAGGCAAAGTTTAGTCATTAGATATCTTTCCGCCATTCTTCACTTCCCTCCTCTTACATAAAAAGCTTGCCAATCAAATGGCAAATTCTCTGTGACAGGCAGATGGTAGATGACTCCACTCGGCAGGAGCTCCGCCCCTCAGGCCATCCCTTCTCCCGCCCAGAGGCGGGGCCTCCTGGTGTCCGGGGCAGCCAGACAGATTTGACACTCCACTTCTCAGTGATCAGCGGTGTGGAGTGAGAGAGTAATTACAGGTGAGGGAGAGGGAAAAAAAAAAAAAACGCTGATTGGGCGGAAATTCGACAATAAGCGGGCGGAGGACGACTTGGCGATTCATGGCTTTGACATCTGCGTCCTTCGCGACTGGCTGCCCGGGAGCCCGTTCGTCATTCGAGCGGCAGCTTTCACGTGGTGCGGGTACAGGGATGGATTCTTCATCCGGCGGAGACGCCTCACAAATTCTGTGACGGTCAAGGGTACGGGGAGAGTAATGAGGTGTGGAGAGAGGGGCAGAAGCCCTCAGAGGTGTCCGAGACGGAGCTGGAGACGGGCTGTACTACTCCCAACCCAGAGAAGCGCAAGAGGAGACGGAGCCCACGAGCGGCTGTACTTACATCATTTCTCCACAATTGCTGACCTTCGGAGTCTCACTGTACAAGACCTGAGCTGATCTACACCCTTCCATATGTGAGCTCACAGATATCTGATCACAGCGCTCACAGCTGTGCACTCAATCCCTGAAGTAACAACTACAACCAGGAGAAGACACCAAAGGAGTTCTACAGTGTCAATTTAGAAATTAGGTAAAATAAACAAAAAATATGTCCAATGATAATATAAACAAAATACTAGTATCATATACTTCAAATTGAAAATCAAAGTTAAATAATAACTAAAAAAAAAAAAAAAAAAAATGCTGTTTTAACGAAATGACAGAGGTGCATTATCACATCATCTCTCTCCTGCTCTCATATCCAGAGGTGACCTTTATCCCTCAGAGCCTGTAAAGCCAGAGCTGCAGAAGGGCTCCTGTGTCACAAACCATTAAACAGAGTCGCCCAACGAGGAACTGAGCAGCACATCAGGGCAGAACGGACAGCTAATGCAGACAAGCCTGCTCTCACACACACGCAACACACACACACACACACACCATCCATACGCACACACGCAACATACACACGCACACACGCAACAAACACAACATAAGCACGCACAGACACATGCACGCATGCACACAACATTCATACAGACACATATGCAACATACATATACACACACAGAGACACATATGCAACATGCATACACATGCACACGCAGATGTACACACACACACACACACATGCACAACCATGGCAGAGGAGCGCACACACTCTCCCCTTACATAAGGCAGCAGCTACATGCAAGGATTGGCTAAAGCCCAGCCCCCTTCGTAATACATAGCAAAGATGAGTGCGCGAGAAACTCGATGGATGGATGATAGATATATCGACGGATGGATGGATGGATGAATGAATGGATAAATAACCTCCACTAGAATCAGGGGAACTGCATGTGCATTGGACTCTGGAGCTTACCTGATCCACCTTCTGCTAGGTAGCGATCCCTCGCATACAACACAGAGTCCAACATAGATTCAAACAGGAGGAAATAGCCCTGAGAAAAAGAGAGAAGGGATAGACAGAGAGAGACAGAGAGAAGAGAGACAGACAGAGAGAGAGAGAGAGAGAGAGAGAGAGAGAGAGAGAGACAGAGAGGGGAAAGGTGAGAAAAAAGAAAGTTAATACACCAACAGCAAAATAACCAACAGTGATAATAATTTTGTCTGGCTGCTTTAATCCAACAGGAGAACCTGAACCTAGTTTCAGAGGTGGTGTTGGTGTTCTAAAGGTGTGGAGCATGTTTTCTGAGCCCACGTTAGGCCTCACACTAACAGAATGAATCATATCACAGACCACACATGATGGCACACTGGTTACAAACACTTGAAAGTGACTTCAGTTTACTCCAGTAGCCAGTACAGTCCCAGATGAAAATCAAACAGAACACAAATTGGGATGAGGTAAATTGGGTGATTTGTAGAATGAATGAGGGCCAAACAAATAGGCAAAACATCATGATGTTATTGAACTAGCATGGGACAAAATAGGTTCTGGAGTGCATCTCTGACTGGCAGAGAAAGACAGTTGGTAAAATGAAAAGATGAGAAGGCTTATGCCTGTGATCCACTTACGCTTTTAAGGCTTCCGCACTCAAGCAATCGTGGCCAGTCGGAAGCGTTCGGAAGTGCCAGAAACCATCCGAAACTCGCGCAAACAATCGTAGAATGTCAGAGTGAGTGGGGGAAAAATTTTATCCCATGATCCACTAACTCGCGAGCATTTTCGATTGATTTTTGCCAACGTCAACAATAAAGATGGTGGTTGTTTTTGTAAACGGTTTCTAATTGGCTAATTGCAGAGGAAATATTCGCCACCTAGTTTGCACTTGACGAACCGATACTCCCGCGTCCTTCCGACAACTCTTACCTTCCGACAAAAATCAAACTGGTTGATTGAGGGATCCGCGTGATCTGATCCAGTCGGAACCTGTCTTATTCACGCGGAAGGGTCCGCACAGGTCGGAAGTCATGATCCACCTATGTCCTGCGCGTAACAGAAATTTCCACTCGTAATCGCTCGTAACTGGTCGGAAGGGGAGAATCGGGACAATCGGAGACCTTAAAAGCGTAAGTGGATCACGGGCTTTACAGAAAAGCAGGCAGATCAGACCAATGGCCAGGTTTTTCTGTGCAGTATAGAATTCTGAAGACAGCAGTCTTGTTACAACAACGAACAGAAAACAACCATTTTGTCGTAAGAAATTATAGCACCAACAAACATTGATGACTGAGCACTATCAATGGAGCTCACCCACAACACAGGTCCAGACAACACCATCATTGATAAGCAAAGCATTCTGGGCACTAAGGATGCCAGCCAATAGGAAAGCGAAACAGGGAAAGGGGATTGCTTTATGTTCACAACAACTGCAATATGACAGGCTATATCCTGCCAAACACAGTATTATGGGTGGGGTCACAGCCAGCCAGAAGGACCTGTATGTTCTGCCCAGCTGCTGCAGGAAACATTTATTTTGCCAAACTCCCATGATAAATGTCAATCTAGCCAAACCGCTGTGATGAAGGTTTATTTCACTAAAGGTCCATGGCATATGTATAAGCTGTGGAATTAAATCTGCCTCTCGAAACACCAAGGGAAATTCAGGGGGGCAGGAATTTACACTGACTCGGCATGTGGCGAATTCCTCTCCATCCTGCCCTTCCCATGACCCAGAATCCTTTGTGACAGTGGTGATCCATTCCTAGCCCAATGTTCTGCTTGAGTAAGGATTGCATTACCCCATAGTATTGTTCCACCATAAGCAGAAATTGAATCGTGTCATCTTCATGACTGTCCTACATACCCGAAATGCTGCTCATTTCTCCATCATCTCCAAATGTGGACAAACCAATACATGCACAAAGCACACACACGGTACACTCACGCATAGACAGCGCGTACACACACGGAGCACACACACATTTTGAGCACTTTAACATACAGTGAGAGAACCAACACACACATGCTCATATGCGCGCTCACACACACACGCACGCACACACACACACACACACACACGCATACACATTCAGAAACAGCCAGCGTCCTATAAACCACCTACCGGTAGACAGAAATGGATATTTAATGAACCTTGAGGAAAAAATAACATGATTGACATCACCTTCTCTTCCTATAGAATTTATTTAGAATCAGTGAAAGCTGCTGGTCATCAGCATCACTCTCCCAGTCAATAAATGGAGAGAATTTGCCAAGCGTGTGTCGCTGGACCATCAAATAAATACATGTTCACAGGGTGGAAAAAGCTATAAAAAACCAAGCTTCAGGAATGCGTCTCAGCAGCGGAACAGGGCTTGGCTTCTCATTATAAAACTTAATGCCCAATTTGAGGTTTTCCTGTTGTTACAGGGATCAAATTCACTGACAGTGGACGGGTAGCAGATAAAGGAAAATCCAGGCTCATCTCTCTGTGTTGGTCACAATTTGAGCTGTAAATCTTATGAGGAAGCGGTGCTGTTTCGCGCACAGAGCAGACCTTGCTTGTCAGTCGCAGGTCGGAGACTCATTATGGGCACAACCTGCTCGTCAAACAACGCCTGGCAGTTTCTTAGGAGGGTGAAAGAAAGTATACTACAGTGCATTCATCAACAATCTCTTCCGGGATTTTCCAAAGCCCCCGCTGACCTCTGTTTGACCTCTGCGGGACCGCCCTCTCACCCCGCAGTAGCATCGCCCGGAGTCGCTCAGGCGCTCTGTCCTTGGTTATGACGAAGGCCGTTTGCGCGGCGTTTGAAGAGGCGAGTGTGAGAGCGCTCATCTGGGCGTAATTTAGAATGCAATTTCACAGGCCACTGCCTCACCGGTAGGGGAGCCATCTGGACAGAGAATTACACCTGACACCGTCTCCCATGATGCAGTGGGGTGGCGCAGCCTCTGCTGCAGCTCACCTTTCCCGCGTTCCCTCGCAGTTAATTATCAGGGCGGGCTTCTGTATCATGCGCGGTTTCCCAGAAACTAATTTTGTACAGAGGAGTCAAACTCAATGTCCAAAAAGCAGAGATCCAGCCTTGTGTTGGTTCCACTCACAAACACAACCAGCTGATTTTACGCTTTAGTCCCACCTTTAGGTACAGGAAATGTGCCAATTTGCAAATCAAGGACAAAATACTAGGGAGAACTTCTACTTGAGCCTGGATTTACCGCGCGTACAGCCTTCTTTGTTCACGGCGATGCAGAGACACTGCGGTGTCCCTGACCGCCAAGCAAAGCGGCGCGAAAGAATCAAACGGAGGAGACTGAGGTAGTCATTATTATCATTATTGTGTAATGAGCACCTCCAATGGATAGACCAACGGTTAGCTGGGCTTGCAGAGTGGATTATTAGGAAGGTAAATAAGAAGGTTTCCAGAGGTGTGTCCATTTTTCAGCGGTAACAGCTTAATGTGAAGGCCTGAAGTCTGCCAATCAATCAACACATATTCTTACACTGGTGGTACAGCCACAGCTTTGTGTTCAAAACGTAAGAAAAAATTAAACACAGTAGTTCTGCAACACTGAAAAACAGACCTGTTGGACCAAGGAAGGACCCGCATCGATTGTTTGCCTACCTGGCATATCAATCAACAATCCTTGGACAAAAAACCCTCCGAAAAATTAATAGAAGAAGAGCACCAAGGAAATGAGGCAAGACGCAAGACCATTCTTAGAATCTCAGCGATTAATAGCGTCACATAGCCGAGATCTGGAGAGGTCACCTGTAGGCCAGCAAGCCTTTGAACCATCACAGCATGAAGGCCAAGGATTGGCAAAAGAGACAAAAAATGGTTCAAATAAGTGCACAAGTAACAATATTTCATTGAGGAGGCAGCACAAACGCTCTGCATGTAAAGCAGCTGCCGTAGATGCCTGGTGTGATGTCATCACCCCTGCGCAGCATGGCTCACTAGCTATGTATGTGCTGCGTAGTGTTGCTCTAAGGCAACATATTATGTTCTGGGCCTGGATCCCCACACCAATTGCATTTAGATTTTGGTAGATTAATAGATCAAGAACAATCCAATAAGGTGCAATAAGGGGCAAGATATATTCTTTTACGGTGGGACACAGTCGTGCCACAGCGTGCTCGAAGGGCAAGTTATCAGTCAATATTTCAAACGCTAAAACAGTTAAATTATGAAAACAAAAGGTATATATTGATGCGTTAAAGTAGGACTTTCACCTTCACTCCAAAGATTGCTGAGACGATTACAGAATGCTGTCCTCAGTGTTGAATATTCATAGAACTGGTACAAAAAGCAGGTAATTTTCCAGTCTCGGTGACATTACCTCAAAAACAGCAGCTGTCAGCAGTTCTGTCCCGCATCGCTCCTGTCACAGCAGAACACCAGCAGAACCCTTCCCCTGAGGGGGCGGCGCAGATTTAGGTGTTAAGCCGCAGAGCAGGTCCATTTCACGAGCACTGAACACGCTACGGAAGGAAGCCCACCTTCCGGCACACCCCCCCAGATGACACTCAAAGTCAATGCAAAGAGTCTCAAAGTGCCAGAGTCTCAAACAAAAATGCGGAAGGAACCCGAGAAGATACACATTACAATGGCAGTAAACAGTAAACAAGTCGTAGCCAGATTGCACACTGTCACAGAACACAATGGACAAGCACCAAATCTTATTAACATATGAATATCTAGTATGTGAATATTCAAGTGAAAACCATAATGTCAATAGCTAGCTTGTAAGGCAGATCTGGGCAGCACCGCGGTCAACTGCAGCTCTGGTTGCCTAAAGCAATGCAAGCAGCCGGAGATGTGTTGCAATCATTTTGCGCATACTGACTCCAAGCAAAGGAGACTCCCCCAACAGCAGCGATGGACGCAAACTCAGGTAACAGCTGTTTATGCTAATCTTGTCTGCTAAATTAATTTTCCACTGATGGAACACTCCCCCAGGCTAAATGAGTGGGTACAGATAGCGTATGGCTACGGTACTGCCTCTTCATAAGCAGAGACCAGGGAACTGTAAGGAGACTTGGCCATGTTCATTAAACTTTGAATCTGGATGCAAAATGGGTCGCAGGAGTCTATGTGATCGGGCCTAGAATCTGAATGTACACTTCACCAGGCTACAGGGCAATGATGAAGCATTTATCCACAATTGCTCTGTTTCTGCTTGTGATTTTCAAATGTTTCAAATCATCAAACTAATTTTAATATAAGACAAAGATAACAGGAGTAAACACAGAATGCAGCTTTTAAACTAGATAACTCAGTCTCCACAGGGACCGAGTCGTGTATCTCCCCAATCCCCATGAGAGATCACTTGCAAATTTTAACAGCCGCAATGTTACTGTTTTTACTCTTGCTATGACATTAATATGCATCCCTGTACACATATATATATATATATATATATATATGGAAATGTGGCTCAAAATGAGCAGAAAACACAAAATCAGCAAAAAAAAATTTGACAAAATGGCTGCCGGCGGCCATATTGGATGTGAGAAATTGCCGAGAATTGATCTTGATCATTGCCAAATAAACATCTTTGACTATGCAAATTTAGAGAAAAATCCTACAAACTTTGAAGCCTCCAGAGCCTGGAACAGAAAATCTCTGTGGCGGCGGCCCCGGAACTAAACCATAGTATCTCCCGACTATCGTCGTCAGGGAGATACAATGATCATTTAATTTACTGAAGGTAAAGAGTTATTCAAAACCAACATCACCCATGTGAAAAAAAATAATTTCCCCCAAAACCTAATAGCTGGTGGTGCCACCCTTGGCAGCAAAAACTGCAATCAAATGTTTTTGATAACAGGCAATGAGTCCTTTATATAATTTTGACCCACTCTTCTTTGCAGAATTGGTTTAATTCAGCCACATTAGTGGGGAGCAAATACTTTTTAACAGCGCTGTATGCCAAGTATGCATAATCCAGGGCCCTAATAAGTTATGCCATTTCCAAAATGGGTCCCACTATGAAGAAGTACAACCCCAATTCCGAAATAGTTGGGATGAAGTGTAAACTGTGAATAAAATCAAAATTCAATGACTTTCAGATCACGTGAGCCAATATGTTATTTACAATAGAACATAGATAACATTTCAAATGTTGAAACTGAGACATTTTACATTTTTATCCACAAAATGAGCTCATTTCAAATTTTCTGGCTGCAAAAGGTCTAAAAAAAGTTGGGACACAGGCAAAAACGGGCTGAAAAGCAATTAATATATAAGAGAATCAGCTGAAAGAACATTTAGCAAGTAATTACATCAACTGGCATCAGGTGTGTAATGTGATTGGCTATAAAGGGATGTCTTAGAGAGGCTGAGTCTCTCGGAAGTAAAGATGGCCAGAGGCTCTCCAACCCGTGAAGGCTTGCGTAAAAAAAATTGTGGAATACTTTAAAAACAATGTTCCTCAACGTCAAATTGCAAACGCTTTGAAGGTCTAATCATCAACAGTGCATAACATCATCAAAAGATTCAGAGAAACTGGAAAAACCTCTGTGCGTAAGGGACAAGGCCGAAGACCTTTACTGGATGCCTGTGATCTTCGGGCCCTCAGACGCCACTGCATCACTCACTGGCATGATTTTGTCATTGACATTACTAAATGGGCCCAGGAATACTTCAAGAAACCACTGTCTGTAAACACAGTCCGTCGTGCCATCCACAGGTGCCACCTAAAACTCTATCATGCAAAAAGGAAGCCATTGTTGAGCATGATCCAGAAGCGCAGCCGTGTTCTGTGGGCCAAGGCTCATTTAAAATGGACTGTAGCAAAGTGTCCTGTGGTCAGACGAGTCCAAATTTGACATTCTTGTTGGAAACCATGGGCGTTGTGTCCTCTGGGCTAAAGAGGAGAAAGACCACCCCTCCTGTTATCAGCATTCAGTTCAAAAGCCAGCATCTCTGATGGTATGGGGATGCATTAGTGCATATGGTGTGGGACACTTGCATGCACCATGAATGCTGAAAGGTATTTAAAGGTTTTAGAGCAATATATGCTCCCCTCCAGACGTCTATTCCAAGGAAGGCCTTGTGTATTTCAGCAGGACAATGCAAAACCACATACTGCAGCTATGACAACAGCATGGCTTCATAGTAGAAGAGTCCGTGTGCTGAACTGGCCTGCCTGCAGTCCTGATCTTTCACCGATTGAGAACATTTGGCGCATAATTAAACGAAAAGTCCGTCAAAGGAGACCCAAAACTCTCCAGCAGCTGGAAGCCTGTATTAAACAAGAGTGGGATCAAATTCCAACGGCTAAACTCAAGAAACTTGTCTCCTCAATGCCCAGACGCCTCCACTCTGTGTTAAAAATAAGAGGGGATGCTACACAATGGTAAACAGGCCCCTGTCCCAACTTTTTTGAGACCTGTAGCAGCCATCAAATTTGAAATGAGCTCGTTTTGTGGATAAAATTGTAAAATTTCTCAGGTTCAACATTTGCTTTGTTATCTCTGTTCTCTTGTGAATAAAATACTGGCTTGGTGCGATTTGAAAGTCATTGCGTTTTGATTTTATTCACAATTTACACTTTGTCCCAACTATTTCGGAATTGGTGTTGTGCTTCTAAAATGATAAAGTATTTCTATTGGGCCATAAGATTTAATTGCTTAAAAACCAGCACAGTGGCGAGTGAGATGAAATGGTTTCAAACCAAGTCCCAAGCCAAAACGTCAGAGTGCACAGACAAAAATGACAATTCCAGAGCCTCCCATCAATCAACAGCCAGTGACGTACTGCATTGTGCCCAAGTTCATTTATGTTATAATGGAGGACAGACGATGTCCATACGATTAAAGCAAAATCATTTGAATCCAGCACGTTGGCTCGAGAGCGACTCATTGCTGACTTGCCCTCTTTTATCAAAAACAGAAGCACAGCAAACTGTTAATAATGCAGAGGTTTTCATAACGCGATGAATCACCCATAGTTCTGACAAAAAAACCATTACGAGCAGAACACCTCAAAGCGTTAACATAAATCATATACACTGCTGAGATGTGCACTGATGAAATTATAATTTTGCTGGTTAATCTACAACACGTTCTAATGATGTATAAATGTAGATTAATACATTTTTCTGCACCAGTAACAGTTCTCGGGTAAATGCACATAAGCACAAAGTCACTGCCTTAAGCAACAAACACACAGACCCTCAGAGATGGACACTCAAACATAAGGAGGCGTGCGCACACATACTCATTAACCCTTAGAGTGCCGAAATAACTAAAAAAAAATATTTATAAATGTAATTATCTTGTGCTGTTGAAAACCCGCAGGATATCTCTCAAACACTGAAAATGACACCCGTTTCATGTACTTCTCTTTACCTCCTAGCTCACCTAACATTATTCACAATTTAGCTGAAATTTTCTTTCTCAAAAAAAGGTCTTAAGGGGGCAGTATGACTTAATATGAAATGAATAAATAAAGTACACATCTTACTATAAAATGAGGAAAATAGCACGCTGTCACGAGCGGGACCCCTCAACCTTGCACTTGCCCTGCCGTGGCGGCCATATTGAATATTGCAGCGGGACAGAAATAGATAGGGAGCTTCCTGTAACCACCCCCAACCTACCACCAGAAAATGAAAGCACTGAAGGTGCTGATGCCTTGGTGCTTACAGCAGTGACAAGTATGTCCCTTAATGAAGCTATAAAATTGGGTGTGGACATGTCAGAGTGCCCTAGCTGTGCATCTATGCTTGATATACTGAAGTATTTACCCACCAGTGGCAGTCTGATGAACATTAATGAACATTTATGGAGGGAAACACCTTTCACACTATTCAGGGTCTGTTTAACACTGACCAATAATTAGTGCAATTCAGACTCTGTGGGAACAACAATAGTTTTTGGAGGGAAGCACCTTTCATACTATGCAGGACAGACGTCACGTTAACAGAAAATTTTTTTTAACAATGACGGAACATTTTGAAGGCCGTCTGTCATTTTGACAGAATGTAATTCAAAGCCCTGTCCAACTGGTGGAGGGTGTCCTACTCTGCCCTACAAAACCTAAGTGCAGTAACTACATATTGGGTAAAATGTGAGTTACAGTTTTGGGCCTGAAAGTATATGGAGGTCAGGATTTATTTGGACAGAAATTATACCTTGGTAAATCGGTTAAACCATAATCTACCATAGATGTGCTAACTATTCATTTGTTGGGACAGCAAATAAACTCCGAGGCCATTTTTTACTGTTGAAATGATTGCGTAGTTACTGCACTTAGCCTTTGTAGAGTAGTATTGTCTCGAGCATTGTCTTTGATCTGTATGATCCTGTATTCCTCATATTTTTGTAATATGATAATTTGCTCTTCATTTGAAAAATATGCTGCTCTGCTGCCGGTAGACGATTGGTCATATGGTACAAACGCCGTCTCTGTTATGTGAACACGCAGATATCTAGGTCGGGAAAGCCCCGGTTGACATAACGAGTTGATAAGCAGGACCGCTTCGTAGGACCGCTTAGCGAGACTGCGGTTGTTAGGCTTAGTGAAGCCCAGCAGTAACTGAAAGCATTGTTCATTTGCGCACTGTTACTGTGTGGGGGGAGAAATCATTTGTGATGTTTTCTAAAGTTCATACAGCAGAAAGTTCGAAAATCTGCGCAGTGCTGTATTTAACACAGTGCGCAATGTGTGTCTACATGAATCACTGTCGGCATTGTGCTCCATTTGTCAAGTTTTACCATCAGCAGTAGCCATTGCTGTGATATAAATCGAACTCACAAGTTGTAAAGCGATCCACTGTGAAGAGCTTTTTCTTCGTTGAAGTCTTGATCGCTCACAGCAGCAGCAGCAGCGGTAAACAAATAGTGCTATAACTCGGAGACAAAGCTCTATCTCAAAAATCTGGCAAATTCAAATCCAAGAGATCATGGCATTTAACCCATCGAGCCATATTCTAGGACTTGTTTTTGACCGACGTAGCGGCTATCCCGGTAACAGACAGAATGACTGAATGACACACAAACGAACTACCGTATACCTCGCTTGCGCATTCGCACCGAGGCAGAATGAGAGCATTTGGCCACGGCATTTTTCAGCTATCGTCTGGAAACGAGAAGTTAACGGACAGACAGACAGACGCCACTCGCCACGACAATACCCCTCCACGACTTTCGTCGGCTGAGGGGTAAAAACTCTGTTTGTCCAAATCTACTTCTCTCCTCAGTGGGTTGGCTAATCGATCTGAAGCTGTACATGGGCACTAATCATTGACCAAATTTTCACAAATTTAAGCTGGTTGTGAGCACATTAAAAGGTGTTTAGGAGCATTTTTGGCAAGCCTATGTGGAGTTGAGGCATGCAAATCTCCAGAGGTCTGCATGTCACAGTGCGTGCTTTGCTGATGTGGACTAGTTTGGGCAAACATTAGAAATGTAAAGCTTTACATAGGTTTTAAATGAAAACCTTTTTAACTGAAAATGGGGGTTTCTATGTAAGAAACCTGCTTGAGGGAAAGAATTTTAGGTTGGAAGCCAAGCATGAGACCCTGACAACACACACAGGTAAAAGTTGGCTTCTGCTTTCCCGTCTGGTTATGAATAATGATTCATGCCACATGCAGAATCCCTGAAGTTAATTGCTCACTGTACGAAGTTTACTGCAGCAAGAAGTTGCAGTCATCACAGCTATGGTTACTTAAGGCTCAAAAACTCAAAAGTCTAATCCTTGTTTGGTCATTACACGCACACACAATTAAACACAACAACAATGGTGAGAGGAAATTAAGAATCTAATTAAGTAGTAGGCTGCATGAGTTTACGATAAAAGTTCCAGAAAGTTCCTCCGAAAAAGCCTAGTTCCTCATGAAAGTTCCCTGCAGAAAAAGGGTGCAGCTCTGCGGACTGAGAAGTGGGGGAGGGACTCTGTACATGATTGGCATCCTGGGCCAACAGAGTGACAGCTGTGCGTCAGGGAGGAGCCACAGCTCTGAGAGGGAGGGATCAGTGAGCAGTGGGCAGGAAGGACAGGTGGAGGATGAGTGTTTACATTTACCCTAAACCAGAGTGGGCATGACCTGTATCAGGATACTATGAACCTCTAAGATAGCTAAACACTTGGGGCCACACATAAATCTCAGAGAAGAGGGTCAGTGGATTGAAAGGTTTCCAATTAGGTCTTTAAATTATTCTCCTGGAGACAAATTTACAGGAAAAACCAAGAAGAATAATAAACCAAAACAAGAAAGGTGCAATTTTTTTGTGATTTTTGTTCAGTTGGCTGAGTCGATCACCACACCTGAATCAAACTGAACATGAATTTCATATGTTTAGTGAAGACAAAAAGTCCCCAAAATGAGTAAGAACTGAAAATAGCAGCAGTACAGGCCTGGCAGTACATCACAAAGGAAGATAACCAGTATCTGGTGATGTCTTCGCACCACAGAAAACAAGCAGTAGAAAAGCTGCTGTCATTTCTTAACATTTTACCAGATATGGATGAAAACCACCTCTACTGGACGTTTACAGTTTGCACCTCAAACTCATTGCATCCTTTCAGACTCAAAGTGCTAAAATACAGAATATAAAAAGTCTTACTGTCCAACGAATTATAGTGCTCATTGTCCGTTGTACATTTTCTCATATTTTAAGTGATTTTCCTCATCATACACAAGAATGCTTCCTAACTAGAAGTCCACGATCAAACTTTAGTCCTTACAAGGTTCACTGCGCATTTGATAGGGTTTAAATTTGACTTAGACACTCATTCGAGCACCTATTGACGACCTGTCACGAGGGTCAAACAGGCTACCGACCACCTAAGGTGCCAACCTGGGCCTAACAATGCCAGATTTATTCCAGAAAACAGAATGACTTTCCCAAGAAAATTATGCCCCATAAAACTGCACTGAACAAATGTTCAACGTGAAAAAAAAATACACTTCATACCAACAAAATTAGCAATATTAATTCCACTGTTTACTATATATGTACACCGAACACTTGGAAATCTTAATTACTATAAATAAATTTTAGAAATAAATGTCGTAAAACTTCATGGATTTAATCCCAACTTTCCTAATGACAGTTCTAATTTAACTCGCATTTTTTCTCATGCAATCATTATTATTGTCTGCTTCTTCTGTTAATAAATAAATGAAGCAGATCAAAGTAACCATCAAAATTGGGGAAAAACTGTTCACTGCTGTGAGTCAAAGGAAAATATGACTGATATTTCCAACGGAAAAGGGTTTCTGATAGTTCATTTATAATAGAATACTGGTTTAACAAGGATAGTCAATACATAGCTATCTAATGTATACAGGCAGCCCTTTGTAAATGATAGCATACGTTTTTCCAAGCTACATCACAGAGAGTAAGCCCATAGTCACACATTATAAAAGTAGCCAGTAGAATAGCTTATAAAAGTAGATACACAGCCATCCAAGACATATGAGCAGCCCTTTGTACATAATAGTACATACACTGCCCCAAGCTAGTTCACAGAGAATATGCCCATAACCACGCATAATAACAGTAGCCTACCTCAGAGCACAAAGTCAAAGGTGCATGCATAATTTTGACCCAACAGGAGGCAATAGTAAGCATATTTATTTATCCTCTCCACTGACATAGTATCAAATATTTCTCTTACGTCAAGGAAATATAAATATATAGCACTGCGAGTTAGTATGGGTATCCTGACCTGCCTGGAGCTACACAGCTTCATAACTATATAGATATACATTTTTATTTTAGTGCAATCTCTCTTGGTGAGCAAATTCATTAGTTACGCTCCTTGCAGGCAATCACAAACATTGATTCATCAACATCTGATGACATCCCTTTTTTAAATCGCATTTTAATGTGCTGCCAGCGCAAACCCCTGAAACTGGAGAGAAAGTGTCATTTGTTACACGTTTTTAATTTTGAATTAAAGAGCAAGTTTCGGGCTGGAATAGACGCCCGTGACCTGTGGCGACCCCGGGAACATTAACTGGGTCCACAGCTTAATCAGCAGACACTGCAGCTCATTAAAATCTTACTCCGGGACACACTGCAGCCTTCACAGCTACCTACAGCACATAAAACCTGGCCGGCTGTTTTTAGGAGGAAAATTGTTCAAGCTGCGCAGGAATACATCCGTCCCATCAAAATGAAATACATTACAATCCATCACACACCGGCAGGCTGTTTCTAGATACATATCCTTTTAAAGATATCGGAGTATTCTGCATAAGAGGAAAAGTTTCCCCAAAGCGAGACTACAGATTTTATACTGTGGAGCCGGATAAACTAAAGCCAATAAAAAAGATCAAACACCAGGCCAAAACTGGTTAATGTTATCAAATCCACATAAAGGTGAAGTCACCTGCAATTTACCATTGCAGCACCAAAACAAGCCTATTCAACGTTCTGTTGCAATTACTTTATTTTGATTAGTAAATTAAGTTCACCATTGGGGTAATTAAATATGTAAATGGCTCTAGGACCGTAGCACAATTGTAGAGTCTCCCAGCAGGATGCTCTTACAATCCCAAGTCAATGTGCCCCATGGGACTGCGGCAGAGACAAAGCACCCAGATGAAGGGGTAAAGACAGGGTGCTCATCTACCTCAGGAACAACATCTCTCGCCTTTTAACACATCACTATTCCAGGCTTTTGAATACTGAAACACGCTGCCTCCAACAGCTAAAATGTGCTCAAAAACTTCACCTACACAAAAAATCCATCAAAACACAAGTGTTTGAATAAGGGAAACTTGTTGCAGTTCCAAAGCCATTTTGCTTTCCCTCTAAGCATACAAAATAAATAAAGAAAAACATAAATAAAAAGCGCGTATTGTCGACCAGGAGTTTTATCAATCTTATCAAGCTAGCCCATTCCAGAAAAGGAGAGGCAGCAGTCTGATTGGGCAGATCTGTGGCTAGCTTTTGCCAAGGTCCTGTTTAAAGTATCTCACCAGCCACAAGGAGATGAGATGTGACAGAGATTTGAGACTGATTCATGTTTGTAGTCTCAAAGTATTTAGAGATAACGCTAACCATCTTCCATCAGCCACGCTGCCGTGTCGCCCGGGAATTTCAATGTACCCGAGTGACACAATCGAAGCCCCGCCCATCACAAGCCCCCTGTCAGACCCAGGGTTGCGAGGAGCTTCAGAGAGACCAAACGCTTCATGAATAAGGCATGACTTCAACTTCCTGTCAGCACATTACCACTGCACCGACTCAGAGTTAAATGCACGACTGCCATGCGCCAACATCTAAAGACAAGTGGAAAAAATTTGCTGATGTCGGAATAAATGGTGGGTGAAAAGCAAAGGAAACTAGAGCTGGACTTGTGAGAGCCCATACCTTCGCCAGCATAGCTGGATTTGAACTTTGGCCTATATCTCAGCTGTACTTTGGCCTAGATAAGCCAAAATTTAATCACACTTGTTCTCTTGTGCTACTTTAACATCCTGCAAAGTTTGGTTAAAATCTATGCAACCGTTTTTGAGATATCCTGCTAACAGACTGACAAACAAATAAATGAATAAATGGAATCAAAAACATAACCTCCTTGGTGGAGGTAACAAAATATAATTTTATACATTAATATTAATGCAAGTAATTCTGTGTCTTACATTTCATTTCCTTTGTGCACACAAAGAAAAATTTTGCGTTTTGACACGTAAACAAAGAAAACATTTGAGCTAAGGATCGCCATACTAGAAACACTGCACTATTATGATTTTATTACTATATTATTATTAGTGGTTGTACAGGCATAATAAGGATCGCATATTTCCCCGTGTAAGAACGCTAGCATGAGACAGTTGTTTGTCCTGAACTCACCATCCATTCAGAAATGATGACGTCCACTTTATCCACAGGTATGTGCACATCCTCAATCCTTCCTTTGATCAAAGTAATCACTTCCTCAAGGTTGTTTGATCTGTGCAGGACAAAAGCAGACAGAATTTGTTTACAGTGATTCAATTCTGTTCTTTATTCCAAAACAGTCGGATGAAAGTTCTGGAAATATTACACTTGGGTAGGCAGAACTGTTGAGCACAAGTTATCATTCATCAAATACGCATGTAAGGTGTGTCAAGGCAATTCATAGCCAGAGTTTTTCTCTCCAATCAGAATCAAATTAAGCCCAGAGAGCAGGAAGAGCAGCAGTCTGGAAAACCTGAGACGATCTTTACGGTTTTTTCTAAATAAAAAATAACACAACAACAACAGTAGTCCACTGAGAGGCCAACCAGAAAATGTTCAAACAAACACAAAATTAGAGGAAAAAAAAAATTTGTACCATTATTATCAAAATCAGCAAAGGGTTCCTTTTGAGAACAAAATGTGCTCAAGCTCAAAATGTTCTCAAAAACCTTCAAATTTTCTTAAACATTGTCAGATGTTCTCAACCATTCATTATCCAAAGACTCTTCTCATTTTTACTGAGGTGGCATCATGACCATATGTATCTGCAATTTATAAATTCTTATCGCATGTAGGAAATCTTCAGTTCCACGTGCAAAAAAAAAAAAAAAAATCATCTGAAAATCAATAATGCCATAAGTATTGGGGATACAATAGAAGCAAGTCATCAAACTTGGGCGAAGAAAATCAGTATGAGGCACTATAGAGTACCAGTAACACGAGCTCCTAATTTCACTTGATATACAATCTTCAATGGCCAGTGAATGATCAATTTCAACGAGGCAGAAAAAAAAGAAAGCAAACAATATCCACTCTCAACTCCAATAGACCCCATTCTGCCCTGCAACAGTATCAGTCTCGCTGAATATTCTATTATCGTGACGAGCAATGTTCACAGGGACGAGATAATTACTCATGCTCGGGGAAAATTTATTTCTGCCACCTGATTCTTATCTCTGTCTCTTACCGCTATCTCCTTCTCCCAGAATTCCACAGCCACTCACACCAGCCGTAAAGGAAACGGTGTAATCTCATTAAAAGTGTAATTCAGAGGACATGCTGAAGATGATGGCAGAGAGAGAACGGTGTGAGAGATAGACAGAGAATAGAGGGGGGGACAGATTTGCTGAAAGTGAGAGAGAGCACCTTTACATGTTAAAGCTCCTGGGTCGTTGAGCGTCCACTCTGGTTAGTTGACGTGCTCACTGGCTTTACTTGGACTCTAGTCAGATTCAATTTGCTCTTCTAACAAAGCAAATTCATACCAGCAATGCAAAGCAACACCACTGATGTTAAGTTTAAGACCCGCTGCTGTTTTAAGTTCTTATATCCCCCGCAAAAGCGGACGACACAATGTTTTACCTTCCGTGTAATTCCGAATGCCATCATCATTCTGTAATTCTGTGACTCCCTAAGTCCGAAACACTACATTTTCAACTCAATAGATTTTATCCGGGAACGGGGACATCACAGTGCATCGCATGCGCATCACTCTAGTTATGCAGGCATTCAGCTGCTTTCACACCGGGCGCGAAACGAATTTTTCTCACGACAGATTAAATTCAAAGTCAATGCAAAGACGCGTATTCGCGTTTTTGCATTGACTTTGAATGAAATCTGTCGTGCGAAAAATTCGTTTCGCGTCCGGTGTGAATAGGGCTTTACTCCTTAACAATTTCACCAATGAAACGTACAGCCTTATCACTGAATGCGTACAGCTGTCCCTTTCAAGAATCAGTGGCCATTTATTGTACTGAATAATCCCTGTGTGAAACGGAACAATAAAAAAAGCAGAGATCGGCTCCGACTGGCACATATAATAACTCTCTAGCCCTTAAAGCATTTCACACTCTTTTCGGTTAGGTTTGAGCGATAGTTCATGTCCAGTAGAGGACAGCATTTCCACAGGTGAATGGAAAATTTGTGCTTCATTTCTGACTCCACAGGAAACAATTATTGCTCAGGCAACCAGTAATGTGTAGTTTTGTGTTTTCCCTCTTTGCTTTTTGGAAGATTTTGCTTATTTTTTGGGGCTCACGAGAATTTTGGGCAAATCCTAAAGCGTTTGACACAGACTTTTGAAAAGACAAGGAATCGGGAAGAAAGGTCTTCCTCCAGCTCCTCTCCATACAAGCTTAGCAGCATCATTTGGAGTGAGAAGAAGCAGCTAGCAACACTGGGTGTCTCTTAAACCACAAACCCCCACAATCACCTGAATCTCTTGAAGTTTCACAATCAGATACTCGGTGCAAACATGGCCGCTGTGCTGGCAGATGCTGAGAGATTACGGTAGGAATGGGAAAGCAGAGGAAAATGGGACATCGATGATAAACCATGTCCTCCTCTGCCCTTGAAGTCAAGATGCATTTAGGACATCAAGGAGACATTTAAGTACCATCGAGGAGTTAATTGACTGACATGGGTCTTGCTTTCCCATCAACTCTGACAGGAAGCCAGTGGGCTGTTAAATTAAGACCATCACCATGATCCCCGTTATTTTAATTACGGGGCAAAAACAAAGTGATGTTGCAAAACAAACCTTCTCCAATGTAAATACGGCTCATAGCTCAAAGGACCGCACCAGCATATGAGAGAGTTCAGTCTGGGCAATAATATCTGGTATGTCTCTAGAGCAAAGTAGGCAAACCTCGATCGAACGAGCCTGGCAAAGAAAAGGCCACATCTAGCCCCTCACGGCTGTCGGTACGGCCCATAAGAGAAGTTAACCTTTCACAGAAGACTGGTTTAACTGCTCTAGCAGGCTCTCTGCAGGATTTATGGTAAATTTTAAACGTGAACCTTGAAATAGCTGGCAGTGTAGCATCATACTTAGGAAGACAAGATTCTACATACTTCAAGCACATCAGTGTGTGTGTGATGCATTCTTTGGTCATGTCAGACAACACTGTTCTTCATTCCTTATTCAGTGACTTATCTGGGTTTGTTCCAGTCACTTATTTTACTCTTAGTCATGATTATTGCTATAGTCCTCAAATGCTTTCCTCTAAAGGCTTTCTTTAAAGGAGTAAATGGTTGTGGTGCAGTTAATCTTCAGCTACTTCTAAATTTTCTTTGATTCCCTCCAACATCACAAACAGAAGTTTCTCTGAGGTATGTGGAGCCTAAAGGCTGCAGATTTGAATCCCAGATGGAGCGCTACCATCTCACCCGAGAGCAAAGTGCCAAGCAGAGTTGCTTGAGCAAATATCCACCAGTAAAAATGGGCCGCGTAAAAATTGAATTCAAGCAGTGTAAAATGCCTATAATAAAAACAGTGCTGGTCGAATGCATACACTGCAATGAAAGTACAAAAAAAATCACAAAATTTTTCTCAATAAACTAAATCTGGAAAGTCAGCCACATACCAATGAGTAATGCTGTTCACGTCAGTATAATGCGGAATTAAATAATTTCTCAATTTAATTTTTTCTCTTGGATACACTATGCAACCAACACAGAAAATTGCATCCGTTGTAAATCCATGCTATGGTCCTGCACATATCACAAAAAAAAAAAAAAAAAAAAAAAGACTCCTGATTTCAATGTCCATTTAAATTTATGGCCAGAACATAACCACGGCACGGGGTGACTAGAAAATGCATTTTTTACAGCCGCAGGCTCTTCCCAGTGCAGTTAAGAAAACTTCTTTGACATTCTTAACCAAAAACCACTTTAACATCCTGAACATTCTACACGACAGCACTGATGGTGCCTGCAAATGGAAGACTTTATATTCACTTAAGCCTGACATGTAATAGCTGGCATTACACACGTTTTCAACGATCAAATAAAGATTACGTCACTGAATCAACTAAGCCTACTTACATTATGCATACTGAAATTTTTTATAGCTAAATCGCATTTTTTCCCCAAGCTAAACTCAACAGCATTTGCATAGTTTCAGTTAAAACTCACAAGTGCGTCTCGTAGCATGCAGGGAGAGAAAAACTACACTTTCCGCTACTGTCAAACTCTCAGTAGTACCACCCATTTTGACTTATTATTGGATGTCCCTGTTCAAAACTGCCATTTAATGCCACTTAATTTTTATTCCAAAAAACCCCACAGCTTGTATGATCTTCCCTGTGGAACCATAACAAAGTCAATACATAGAACTGGTTCCAACAACAGCAGTTGGCACCCACGGGGAGAAACCGATGGTATTTCCATTTCATTAGGCTCCGCATTTATCCACTAAAACTATGCTGCATTCGCAAACATGCGCGTG
Organism: Gymnothorax javanicus; assembly: GCA_029692085.1. Lineage (NCBI taxonomy): Eukaryota > Metazoa > Chordata > Actinopteri > Anguilliformes > Muraenidae > Gymnothorax > Gymnothorax javanicus. Next base: position 13,472,568 of record CM056207.1, on the reverse strand, counting down.
AAACCGATGAAGGGCATGTGTATGTATTATAAGAGCCATTGCTAACTCGACATTACTCCCCCGCACAGTTAAAATCACATGCACATCACTCGTATCATTTTCAGCATTCATGTTGCACATACATCCTCATCTTCATATAAGTGCTTATCACTATATTTTGTATTTATTGGTCCACTTCTAATTTAAGATTTGCCATTGTTAACTTTACTATGAGAGCATGATTGATGTTCCCATCAACACCAAGTGAGACTTGATGCAGAATACACCATGAGTAATCAGTAAAAATGACCTTAAGTGTGCACTTATTGTAAACTGCTTAGGAGAAATGCTTCTGCCAAATGAAGCATGATGTAACGTAAAGAAACCAAAGGGCGCTTATCTCCGCTTTAATCCAAGACATGTTACCAGACCCCACCTCCCTTCTCACCTAACAATGTCCATGGCCTGATAGACGATGTCCGACTGGTCCACAGCAATGACCTTGCTGGCCCCACAGCGAGCCGCGAACATGGACAGGATGCCCGTCCCGCAGCCAACGTCCAGCACCACCTGCAGGTGGGAGATGGAAGTGCACGCTTCAATTCACACCGAATCCCGACAGACCATCTCCCCACTGCCCTCAGGACCGGCTATTAGAGGAGCAGAAATTCAACAATTTCTCTGACCGATTACTATCCCATTGCATGAAAGTACTAAAATAACCACTTTGTTGTTTTTTTTTTTCTATGCAACACCGTCCACAAAAGTTGAGCATTGGAATCAATGCGGGCAGGCGCTAATGCTTACTACGCTGTTTATAACCTAAACGTTTAAAGCTTCATTCATAATGTTGACAATTGAATCGGTGAATTCAATAAGGGCCAAACTCCATGCTGAAAATGTGTGGAGTTGGGCCCTTATTGAATTCACCAACTCAATTCTTAACGTTTAATTCATTTACACAAGTACACCTTTGCACACCTAATAGGCTATTCATTCTTAATTCTTAACAATGCATTATTCATCAAGGATTGCCATTTTTACAGGCCATACAAGTTTAGAAGGTTCATTTTTGGGAGGTCAAAACCTGATTTTTGCCCAGTCTACTTCCACCCTTTCATCAGTACATTGTATTTTTGGCAGGGTCAAAGTATAAAGTGTTCTCAGAGTAAAACTGAAAAAAAAAAAAAACGGCCGCAAATGTTGGGAGAGACATTAATAAATAGACAGTTGCCTCCCTGCCCCCAAATATGCACATATACACAAACACGTACACATGAGAGCATGTGTGCACACACACACACACACACACACACACTGACACATGCAAATATACACACACGCGGACGCACATAAACACACTTTATACCTGATAGGAGGAGAGTACGTTCGCACACATTTAGTTTGTGGCCCCATGAGATAGAGAAGGAATGAATATGTTTGACATTCATGTTCCTTAATTAATCAGGAAAAATATAGGAAAACTCTGAACACTGCACATCTCCTCTCCACTGCACCCTTCACTGCCCCCTGCAGTGGGGAGGAGCTTCAGCATAACGCTGTCGTAAATCATGATGATGGGCCCCGAGTGGATAAGGCAGAGTCCTAACACCACGGCAACAGTCACCTGATGGCCAAGATACGCAGCAGCGCCCAAAACCACCCCCACCCACCCACACCCCAGTTCAAGATCAGGCTCCACATGTAAAATGATTTTAACCACTTTGTTGTCGTCGCGGTGACGGATGACTATGGCTCTGGCGTTAGCTAGCGTACTGACAGCCCAAAACAAGTCCGCCCCTCCCTCAATTTCCCCGCACCGTTATCAGGGCCGCACAGTCCCAGTCCGGTGGAGGAACTTCGCTCTGCGTAATAAAATCCGGCCGCATTAAATCACACGCTGACAGAAGCGGCGGCGCTAACCCAGATAGCGGGCCCGTACAGGACCCGGCTACAGTAAGCCGCTCGTGGGGCGCACCTCAGGGCCTATCTGGCCCGCTTACCTTGCCCTTGAAGACGTCCGGATTGAGGTATGCAAAATCCCGGTAGCTCTCCGTCCGCACCTTGTCCTGCGTTGCCCAGGCAACATAGAGGAAGAAAAAAAAATCAAACATTACCAAACAGGCCAATAACAACAATACAACTGTACACACGAGCATTACAACAAACCTGAATAGCCTTTTTTTGTGCATTGTGTATGGAATCCCACAAATGTGAAAAGACCAGCACAGCCAAACCAAATTAGTATGTTGTGGTAAACAATGATGATTCCACCACTATTTGAGGTGGCAATTAGATTCTGCAGCCATTTCAGGCCTCAGACCTCAACATTTTTCTGCCAAGTTGTTCACCTTCTATCTTGTATGAAGTTAGCAAGCTACATTGGACATAAATATGATTTGCTTGTATCAAATGAGGACACATAGCACAAATATGCTCTATAAACACGTAAACTTACTAGGTCGAACCATACAATAAAACAGTGAAAACAGGTACTGACTGCTTCAAATAACCCCAGTTTCAGAGAGCCTCCCACGAGCCAACTTCCACATAATCAGTAATAAAAGCCACAAAATGTTCTGTTCGCCATCAAAAAACCCACAAAAGTAGAAGATATGGCCCTGAACCTCCAGGCGGAAAACCGTACCGAAGAATTCCATCCTCGGATGAAGGCAATTACACTTTATTCAGCCCTGGCACTTTATCTAACGTAGCTGGAAGCCGTTATAAAAACCAATAAACCGTCATCTGAAGAAAGTCCATATCTCCTGCGTTGAGAGCCAAGACACAGCCAGCTGTGACTCATCAGGGCTTCAAGCCGCTCCAAATTAAACAGGACGCGGGACTCGATGTTCATTTCTGGACTGGAGTGCCCCTGCTCCACGCTTCATGGCTCCCGGTTACGTACACATATTATGGGGTGGCGGCGGGATACCAGCACGGGAATGAGCGCTGGTGCGAACAGAGTCTAATGCGCTGGATCAGCGCTTGCGTCACGCGAGCCCCTGACTGCTGATGCGAACTGCACTTCGTTTAAACTCACAAGCCCATTAAGCGCAAGGCAGATGGTGAAAATGTTAAAATTACAGATTGGAGCGACAGAAAATGTGGGGAACGGCATTGGCGTAAATTAACCCTTACACTAAAAGCAGACTATTGTCGCTCAATGTTGTACGATACCAAACTCAAAGCTGTGGAAAACCTATCACGTGGCGACTTGTTTAAAAGAGCTCCCGCAGGGGAGCTCTTTTAAACAAGTCGCCACATGATAGGTTTTCAACGGCACAAGATAATCAATATTATCATTTTTTATTTATTTTAGCACTGTAAGGGTTAATCAAAACCTCTCTCCAGGTCGAGTGTGCAAATTTGTTCTTCGCGGACCAAATCCAGCCACTGTTCACCTATGAGCAGCTTCACAACAGCAAAATGCCTATGAGACACATAGGTAATACACACCCAGGGTCCTAGAGGCCTCAGTCAAACAGAGGAGTCAGGGTCTAGTGCCACTAATTAACCTGTCAATCAAACTTTACCCCTCCTGGGGCGGGGCCACATGTCAACAGAATTTGGTTTGTTTAATTGCACGCCATCCAGACTCAACCCAGGGCACAAATCATTTGCATAAGTTAAAGCCAGTTCCCAGTGGCAGCCATTTACACGAGGAAACCGAACCTATAACAATACACAAGCGCAATGAGCGCGACATTACTGCATGCTCCAATACCCATGTCTATGAGCCAGATGACTGCATAGAGAGAGAGCACCAAGGACCATCCTTTCAGAAATCAGGGAGAGATGTGCGCTTAATGTTTTATGTCGAGACAGAATTGAGAGTGGAAAATAACTGCAGTAGCTGAAAAGGCGGTTCTGTAGAAACAGAGCGAAGGACCAGCTAAAGGATAAATTTGTCCTGGAATTCAAAATACTGGGCGGTCCAGGCGATGTTGGTTTGTGGGAGGAGCCTAAACTATGCAAATCTCTCTCTCTGGGGTTTTGCGCACCTACAGAAGTCATTTTAAGGGGAAAAAACAGAAGCTTCTGCCTGCAGAGGTTACGCTGAGGCACGGAGTGGACTGCGCCAAGTTTCCCACAAACTAAAGTGCAGTATTCCACCAACCGCGGCCCAAGCCATGCGGGCAAAGTCTGCCAGTCAAGTGAGAGCCAGCTTACTTCAGGGTCCTTTGAAAGTTATTCTCAGCCTGAAGAAACGCCTCGTAAACATTTACTACCACCCGCTAAACAGGATATGACCCATCTGCGCTGTTCTCCGAAAAACTCCAGAACCAGGGTCGTAATTTGCCGTGGCGGCACACTGCGGCAGCACGGAGGGACTGCCAAAAGCCGGAAATATCGTGCTTGAGGATGGTGAGTGTTTCTACAGAATCACGGCGGTCTCACCCGCCCCCAACCCCCACCACTGCTCACACCTTCAGCATCTCCTCGTGTATAGCGTAGTGGCCGTAGGAGCTGAAGTAGGCCTCGTCCTCATCCTCTCTCAGGCCCGCGACGGCTCCGGCGGTCGCCACGCCTCCGCTAACGTCCGTGTTCATCACCAGGCTCTGGGCTAACTGTCTGTAATCAATTACAAACACACCCTTGAGGCGGGGGCACAGCAGAGCGTGAAGAGGAGCCACTGCTGCGGCAGTGGAATTTTCCCTCTGTCAAACAGCACCCCCCAACCCCCACCTGTACACACACTCTTGAGCCCGCACACACACACACACACACACACACACACACACACACACACACACACACACACACACACACACACACACACACACCCTTTCCCATTATGAGCGGAGCAGCTCGCCCTAGCGCTCAGACGAGGAAAATGCGAGTGAACAGGAATGGTAGGCCATTTCATGCACTAAACACCTCCCTCTGCTGGTCGAATAGCTGAATTACAGCTCAAGATGGATTGTAGTGAGGCTTTATAAGAGCAGGGCTTTCTGAGTTCCGCTACTGAGGCCTGTACTGCAGTTGGTTTCCAGTCCCCGTTCTAATCAGGGGCAGAGATTGCCCAGAGATACCGTGTGAGTGGATCACAGGCTGATCAGTGACTCAGAGATTTAATGCCAGAAATCAATTAAAGCTGGGTTAAGCACCTTTTGAGAATCTTTTAAAAGCCAGATAAATTTTGCAGCCAACCCACCCCCTCATTTCAACTCTCCATTCCCCTGAGGGACCAGAACATGCCCAGCCTGCTGATGGAAGAAATATGATGTAAACACAAAGCTTTGAAGAGAGAAAAGAGTTATCATTCGCTGCCAGATCTTACCATCTTTTTCACAGATAAGAACTCACGCAACATACTAAACTTAAAAACCACGAACACGGCAGCAGCTGGTACTCACAGCTACTGTTGTAGCATTGGTATTATTAGAATTTTTGATTTTAAAAAATACATGCATTGCCATCAAGCTAGATGTCAGGCAAAGCTATAAACAACAACAGTATCAGTAATTCTACACGGCTGAAGTTCATTTTCAACATTAATTTTGAAATTTTAGAGCATTTCGCCCATATTATTTGCTTACATGGTCACTGCAAGTACCTAAATTACTACCTCGTAATTTTTTTGTTCATCAGTGACACATACTGACCTGCCTGTGTTTCATATTGGACTAATAGCGTGTTATACACTGTTTCACACATCAGAGCTTCGGCTGATTGGCTGTGCACACTGAGGTTGATAATGAAATTTGAAGTTTTGATGCTGTCAGTCCCTCCAGTTTGTTGCTGTCGTTCCTCCTCTTCATCAGCTATTAAATCACAGCTAGAGAAAAGCATGAAGGGCAGTGACAACGCCCCCTGAAACGCTCCGCTTATTAGTGCGGGCTCCCCAGGAGCCTGGAGATTTTAGCCAATCAGATTAGAGAGGCTGTGAAGCCAAACAGGAACTATCAGCACAGAGAGGGACATTGACTGTAGAAGACAGAAGAGGGACCACACATCTGACTACCTCACAGGACATTTGTATTAGATATCTCCAGGTTTGTTACAACTTTTGGCCTTTTAACATTAGAAAAGTTTCCTACCCCAGCTTTAACTTCCATGTAGGAGACAAAATTGCATCATAAGGCATGATTACTAAGGTAGCTGCAGAATTTTTACTTCAAACCACATCACATTTTTAGCAGTATTGGCTGATTTATTTTGTGCAACTATCCGGCAATCTCTGTAATCCTGGTTTTAACAAACAATAACAGGGGCCCAATAGTCCCGGGCCCTAAAACAAAACTCAGTGGCTGAAATCAGATAATAACATATTACCATCAATAGTTAAACTATTTCACATAGCAAGAACGAACACGCAGTAGTGATAATATCAGCATTAATATTTGTATTAACAGACAAAACAAAACAAATGATGTCGTGCTTTTTACTGACTTTAGTCTGTGGAGGTCCTCCATCGCTCTAGCCAGGGCCTCTTCCGCCCTCACTGCCCGCTCTTCGGCTCGCTGGGCCCTCTGCAGTGAAGCACTGGAGGACTGGAGGTTCCCTTCCTCATGAGGGCCCGGCCCCAGCCCCGCACACTCAGCCTCACACAGATCCTCTATGTCTGAGGAGAGCCAAAAGAACAGGACGCCTCATAACCAATAACCTAATATTCTTGGAGAGCAGCTCAAAGTCTGTACAAACAAGATATTTCAGAAGACTCATAATAACATATGCATTCGTACCACAAACACAAAATTAGATAGAATAGAATGTGTCATTTGCTATATGAGGTTATCACCTGTTAAGACCTGGTGAGGGTTAGTTACATCCAAGTACGCAAAAAACATACAACTTCGAGAGGTGTACTGCCATTTTCACACCGCAGAAGATACAGAGGATGATGAAATGATTATGTTTCATAAAGATGGAGACCATTTTAACAAGAGCCAGGGGTAAATGTTGCACCATACAGAGACACTGCACAATGATACAGTGCCCTCCAGAAGTATTGACATCCGTTAGTAAAAATGAGCAAAATAAGACGTAAAAACAATGAAAATCCTTCATTTAATACTGTCCATACAGCTCCCTTTGCCAAGATAACTGCTCTGAGTCTTCGTCTATAATGTGCGAAGAGGTTGATTGACACATAGCATGAGATCTGACACCACTCCTCCACACAGAATCTCTCCAGATCCTTAATATTCTACGGTCGACGCTTGTGGACTCTCCTCTTCTGCCGATTCCACAGATTTACAAAGGGGTTTAAGCTGGGAAACTGTGATGGACGAGGCAAAACTTTTATTCTGCAGTTAATTAAACATTTTTGTGTAGATTTTTTTTTTTTTTTCCAACAGCCCGTTTTGCTCACACATAAGGGTGCCAATAATTTTTGAGGGTTCGGTAAATAAGGAGTAACTGCCCGTGTGCAGTGTTGTGCGAATGAGGAGCAGACAGCCAGGCCAACAGCTGGCTCTCATACCAATCTGCAGCAGTGGATCATCTGGCAGAGCTGGTCTCATGAAATCATCGCTGTCCCAGGGGAAAGGTCCTTCTGCGGCCAAGAGGAGGCCGTCTCTACCGCATTTCTACAAACAAGAAAATCACAAACCAAGATCCATTCCCAACTGTGATGAATTCCGCATCAGAGAATCCCACTCAGTCAATCAGACAAGACTCTTTTGCAGCAATAACTCTTGAAGCAGAATTGGAGCACCTCAGAGTTTGAATATTAGCCTCCATGTTCTCCTATTGGAAACCAGGAGATTAATAAATATATGTGAAAAAAAAAAAAAAAAAAAAAAGCAAGACTTTGTGTCGCCAGCATGCAGCATTACCCAGAAACTTTTTTTTTTTTTTTTTTTTTTTTTTGAGGTCGTCACTAGTTTTCCCATTTCTCATGTTGCTTGCAGGTCAGTCCTCCAACCAGAGGACCATAACCTTCTTTAGCAAGCCTGTTGCCAAATAATAATAATAATAATAAATAATATTATTTATAATTATCATTATTATTATTATTATTATTTCATTTTTTCATTAAGAGACTTCGAAAAATGACACATATATTTATACATACATGTAATGTACAGTCCTGCGTGAACGTTTTAGGCACCCTAGATTTTCTTTTCATTCAAACTTGTTTTTTTTTTTTTTGCTTTCCTCATTAATGTTTCTGAACATACAAAGAACATTTGAGAAAGCAAATGTCAACGAGAAATATTTGGTTGCACAAGACTACAAATGTTTACCTCTGTACCTTTTTTTTTTCCCATTTACTCCAAAATCCCAAGGCTTGTCAGTCCATTGATGAGGAATGTTCTCACCAAGTTTGGATACAATCAATGAATATATACCATTTTTAGAGCAGTAATGAATATAGCCTTTAATAGGTTAACACATTTTTATCTAATACTAGGGATAATTATCCAATTTTTCCCGAAATCCCTAGGTTTTTCTTCCCATCATATCAAAAGGTACACACCAAATATAAAAACCATCGAAGAAAACTTGTGACCTCTAGCCCTGATCGTAACATCATCTACGCCAGGGGCAGGCAATCCTGGTCCTAGGGTGCCAATATTAATTCTGGTTTTTGTGTCATCTAAACCTTTCGCAGAAGCAGCGGACTGATTTCAATTAATTAAGTTCCATTACATGAGTTGTCTATGTCCTGCAAAGCTAGTTGAGTCTTATTGTACAAAAAAATTCAGAAATTCATGCTCAGACTTTTAATCATTCATGAAAGTCACGGTGTCAAACTCTGATGGAGAAAAAACAAGAAATGGCACTTTGGAACCCGGACAAGGGCTGCCTAGCTTTGATCTAGGCTGTCTGGAATTATACGGAGAGACACTAAAGTGAAACCGTGAGCCAGCATAAGAACTGAGGAAAGTTCTCCAATAGTCTAGGAACAGTCAAACAGCCAATCATCTTAAAAAATAAATAAATAAATAAGATAAGATAAGATAAAATTGCAAAACAGTGTTCCTAATTTTTTGGCAAAATGGTAGTCACACCAAATATTAATTTCATTCAGTTTAACAGTTCACAGATCTTTACCGTTCATTAAGAAACCTTTCTCTTAGTAATTACGGGAAGCACCTTCACTGTACAGAATTGTCCTAAATGTCCTAAATGATATTCTAGCATCACTAAACCTTAGCCCTCTGTAGAGGGCTGGTCATTATCCGACATTGTATCTTACTGTTATCACATTTAAGATATGTTCCAATCAATTAGTCAGATTGTTTGAATTTTCCCTAGGGAATTTGGGGTCAAGGAATATGTTGGTCAGCCCTCTGTAAAAAGGAGTAGATGTCATTTTTGCATCCCAGGCTTTCATCCCAGCTTTACCATTATAACTAACCTTGACAAAGCAAATTAACCATTATAACTAACCTTGACACCGCTAATTAAGCACTGACCACGCCTGACACCAATGCTTAAAACACAGAGGTATCGACAAAGTAACAAAAAAAAAAAAATAAAATTTTACCAGATTGGTCTGCAATAGCACTCATTTCCACAGATGTCGTTCATACTGAGTTAATGTGACCAAAAAAAAAAAAAAATCAACATTCACTATCCGCTCTTCCACTCTGTATTACAAAGGCATTGCTTTTGGCACAATTAACCACTAAGCCATTTCTTAACCACACCATTGCAGAGGCCTTAGGGACCCCTGAAGGTTAACAGTGGTAGAACAAGTTCAATTTGATTCACTTACCGAGTGCCGAATGTAGTTTATCAACTTGATGTATCCATAGTCATCCAAATCTAAAGAGAGATGAAATGCTTTTTCTCAGGTGCGTGTACTCCCAAGTTTTAAAATCCCAATCAGTAAAAGTGTTCTCAACTTTTATAAAGACCATATACAATTCTTCCCAGGAGTATATCCATCCAAAATTTAAGCAAGACAGTGTCCTGATGTGATGTACACTTACTGTATCTCCTCAACAAACTCACGATGTCCACCGCATGTTCGGATTTACAGTGGGAGAGTGCATCTTGAGCAGAATTTAACAGCCTGAGAAAATTAAGTGTAAATTCATAAGTGTATTTAACTGAAACTCACAATACACAAAAAATACTTAAAATACTTATGTATGCAATCAAATAAATCTCAATCTACATTCTATACCCCTATCATTAACCTACACAAGTCATTGCAGAAACTCCAGCAGCTCACCTGTCACAGAATAGACATAACACTGTCTGTGTGTTATCAGGGCTCTCCTCCATCGACTCCCACTGGTCTTCCTCATCACTATCCGACAGGTCAGGCAGACCATCCGCACCGCTGTTCACTTTCAGAGGCGCAGCACAAAAAAAAAAAAAAAAAAAAAGTTCGTTAATGCAGATTAAATTAGTGGGCGCACGGGGGACGAATTCTACATTATAATGCCAAACCAACCGTACGGCGTTACATTACAAAACAGGACTGAATGAACACTAACTTGCAGTTATGTAGTCAGCCAAGTTAATACACCCAGAAACGAAAAGCAGCGGATTATGTTATGGTTCTGAGCATGTTCACATGCCCGACGTTACTATAAGACGAGATGCTAACGTTGTTTGTTGCGACACGCAAACTAGCAACAAAAACGCCAGGGTAAAAACTAAATATTTCCACAGACACAGCAGACCCTACGCCACCACACTGTCACATTACTTATCAGTTTGCACAGAGACGTTTCACGTGTACTTACTTGTGTACTGCGCCATGCTGTCTCATTGAATAAGCTGCTTCCGGGTCGCGGACAGGGAAAATAAACACAGCTGTCTTCGATCGTGTTTTTACCGAGCCACCACAGGATGCCGCTGTTGGCTTTAACAGGTCAAAAACAGTTCGACTGAGATAGTGCCTTTTATCAAGGCCAGGGAGTTTTCAACGGTCCTGGATCCCTCTACGTCCGCTAGTTGTTTTTCCAACCGCAGTTGCAAAACCAGAATTTTAACAGTATTTATGTTTATAAAAATAGATTACCCTTTTAAACCATATTATTTCAGAAATAGCTTTGCATTACCTGAAGAGTTCCATATTGAACTATACTGGAGATGTTTTCAAATGAATAAAAAGGGGGGGTAACTTGGTCCTAATGAAATGAAAGAATCAATTAGCTTCAAATTGGTGAAAGTGTGGACACATTTTCACGTACAGAAGGCCATTTTGTTGTTAATGTCAAATTAACTCTTTCAACCCCAGATATTCTAGCATCACTATACCCTTCAACCCCACAGCCCTCTGCAGAGGGCTGGTCATTATCTGGACATTGTATCTTACTGTTATCTCTGGAATCCCATTAAATGTAACCTGATATGTTCCAATCAATTAGTCAGATTGTTTGAATTTTCCCTACAGGAATTTGGGGTTGAAGGGAATATGTTGGTCAGCCCTCTGTAGAGGCCTGTGGGGTTGAAGGAGTTAAAAGACAAGGTAAACTAGATAACTCGGTCGCCACAGGGACCGTCGTGTATCTTCCCGATCCCCAAATTTTGGACAAAATGGCTGCCGACAGCCATACTGGACATCCAAAATTGCCAGAAATCGGCCTTGAGCGCTGTCAAATAAATATATTCGCCTTGTGCAAAATTAGGAAAAAATTCCTGTAATAATCGTCGCTTCCAGAGCCCGGAACAGAAAATCTCTGCTGGCGCGGCGGCCCCGGAACTAAACCATAGTATCTCCCGACTATCGTCGTCGGGGAGATACAATGATACTGAGCCAAAACAGCATTGTGTTTGGGACCCTATTGATTCACATCATCTTTAATTTTGTCAGTTAAAAATGTGTTCTTTTTTTTACAAATGTTTGCAATAGAACACAATTTGGGTCCTACATGTTATTCAGCTATAGCGATATCAATGTAGCTTACGAGGATAAACAAACATGAAAAGGACATTAGGGTCAGAGGAGCAGGAACCTATTCAAGCCAACTTCGGGCAAAAAGCAGGAACAGCTTGCAAATCCATCGCAGGGGTCACACATATCATTCACTCAAACACTCGTACCTATGGGCAATTTGGAATCTTCAATTAATCTAGCATGCATGTTTTTGGGCTTAGGGAGGAGAGAGGAGGGTCCAGAGGCAACCCGCACAAACACTGGGAGAAACTCCACACAGAAAGGCCCCAAACCAGATTTGAACCCATGACCTTCTTGCTTTGAAGCAACAGTGCTACCCACTATGCCACAATGCCATCCCAAATAGACAAAAACTACAAATGTTTCTTTCCCCTATTGTTCTCACACCTTTCATTTAAAATAGTTTATCACAGAGGGTAAATGATAGATCACGTCATCAAAATTTTACCACATCAAAACCCTGAAAAATTTGTGCCAACACCAAAACTTAAGGATTAATAGCTTTCCTGTGCATTTCAAATGAAACTGATTTATGTCGGAAAATGCTGAATCACAACTGTGGCTAAAAGATACTGGGACTATGACTTTGGTCCCAGTAAATATACTCAATTATAAAAGAAATGCAAATTAGCGGTAAGGTGATATTTTGTCAAATTTAGCAGTCAGAATGGATGAAGGGAAACAATCTTAAGTATTTGAGATGGAAAAATGTCTATCAGGTAACGTGAAAATCATATTCAAAGCACTGTAGGTGTGTCCCAAGCATTGCTTCAAATCTGAAAACGGGCTTCATTTGTGTCGGCCAGAAGAAAGCAGTTGGTCTGAATTTTCTACATTGGCGGCACTCAGAATTCACCATTACTAAAAGCCAGTTCTCGTATGCTCTCTGAGAGCAGTCATTTATATGGAAGAGGATTTCTAAGAATACAGGCAATAGACGGAGTCATATTTTTTGCCAAATTGAGATATCGGCTGCCTGTTCTTTCGTGTTGGTAAAAAAATGTTTTTTTTTTTTTTTTTTCGAAATCTTAAAAAAAAAAATCCATTCTCTTAAAAAACCCTTAAAAAATGATATGGGTAATCATGCTATGAGGCTAACAAAATGCATTTTGGGGAAGAGGGCCTCTTTCAATGATCTGTTGTCTATTGATGCAATATCATGCCAGCGGAAGCACTTGAGATTGAATCATCCTGTGATGATTCACGAGATCAGAATGTCCGCCATCAGCATCTGTGCCCTTCGTTCTTTCACAAAAAAGAAACAGCAAGACCTCCACTGGGAAGCAGACAAACATCATGGAACGCCAGTTGGATCAGGACATCAGCCAAATCTAGACAAATGTCACCAGATCACTGTCACCCGCTTGGTACTGTCCATACCTGCCAGGTGCAGAGCTGTCATCTGTGTTCACGGAGGGCTAACTCACAGCGGGGTTGATCAAAGACTTTGGTGCAAAGACTTTGTTTTACCAAACGGTCATAAAAACTGATTTTATTCACCCAACATTCAATTTACATTTCTTTCATGGTTCAATATCATTTCAGATAGTCATGAATGTTCTTCCATCCATAAGCACCCTTTGCACAAATATTACAAGCATGATACTACAAGTCCTTCCTTGATTAAAATTGTCATATCACAATTCACAATTGTTGCTTAACTGTCGCTAAAAAGATAGCACTGACCTCTGTAAGACATTCCTGAAATGTGCGACAGTTTAATGTTGGTTCAACTTAGTGACTTACTTAATCTTTCTAGGAGAAGCGACCTAGTGCAATTTTTATAGTCAGATCTGATCCAAACTTTGAGACTGGGAAGATTGCTTCATTCTCCAGGTGAAGGTCAAGATGAACTATTCCAAAGAATTTCCAATAAGTCAGTATGAGGTACACTTTTTCAACATAGCTTTAACTTCCAGAGTATGTGAGGCACTCAGACACAATCTCCTAATTAAGTTTATACAGGCCCAATGACTGATGAGGAAAACACTACTGAAAGCCATACGGCATGAGTACGTACACAAATGAAATGGGTCATATATCGCAAAATATTCACTAAATGTAGCACGCCATGCAAAGAAAGTAAAGTTACATAAAAACAAGGCAAGAGACTCATGCATTTTTGTAATTCTAAAATCAATCAGTTAAGTGGTTTTAGCTCAGAAAACAAAATAGAAGCACAGTATTTAAATATACTTTTGTACTATACAAGTGCATACCACATATAATACAATTAGTTTCTGAACTATAAAGGGCAACAGAGATAGTATGGAACTGGAATTTAAAGATCCCCCATTATGAAAATCATATTTTTCCTTGCACTTAAGACAAAAAAGTTGGTCAATCCTCTAGAATCAGACAAAACATGAAACAAGATCTTCTAAGCATTGCTGCGGCAGCTCGCTTCCAAAGAAATCATGTTCTTGAAAGACCCGTTTTAATTCTCTGCACATTTCGACCTGACAAGTGGAATCATTTAACAGTCAATCGTGAGATCTTAATTCACTTTTAAAAGAAAATTCAAGACCCATCTTTTTAATCCAGATTTTAATTTGAGGTAACTTTTGAAAATCCTTTTTAATTTTGTTTATTTTCTTTTTCTTATTCTTTGTTTTAGCGGTTTTATGAATGCTGTGGCAAGATGAATGTTGCTACACTTATAAATCAAATTTAAATTAAGTTTAATTTTAAGAACAGCCCAGCATAGATATGTTTCAGTTTCAGCAGCCATTGTTTGTTCTGCAGTAATACAGCTAATCAGAGCAGAGTCTCATTTCCACTCTCTGCCCAATCAAACAGCCCAAAGTTACAGTGAGGAGAACATGAGAAACTGACAGAAAGTGCTGAATGTGTTTTTTTCCCTACAAACCTTGATTTACAGACAACAGGGAATGGTCTTAAATTGGGAAAAATATGGGATCTTTCAGGAAAGACAACACAAAGTACTCCTATTTGCACACATAATTGTCAAAAGGCACTCATTTACAGTGTGTTCCACAACCCAGCCAGAGAGCAAAAAGAAACTGCAATGAAGAAAGGGCATAGGCAAAAAACATTTTAATCTTAGCATTACATGATCAGCAATATCTACAGTGTGAAATAAGAGTGCTTTTAACTCAAGAAGCTCATTTTAACATGTAATTTTGCAACAGAGCTTACAGAATACCTGAGAAGTATTTTTAAAATATGAATATGAATGAAAACAAAGCTGCCTTTAAAGTATAGTTAAAATAGATAATTTGGTATGAAACCTGCAGCATCCAAAACATCACACAATACACTCCCAGCTGAGAGTTTTACTTTTCACAGCAAAAAGAAGTGAAGTCAAGGGGAATTACAAAGCATAGTTTCTGTATAGAAAGCTGTCCAAAAGTTTATTTTAATCTGGAGGGCAGCTATTATTCGCCCCACCGATGAAGTTGAATGGAGCTTGTACAGTAGCCGGTTCTATTTTTTGTTTTTACTTGCGAAAACTTGTTTTCCTTTTTTTTTTTAATTTAACATCTATTTAAGCAGGGGGCCTGACTGAGACCATGTCTCCTTTCCAGCAGGGCCCTGAATAACAAACAATCAAAATATCACAGTTTACAAGGAAATTTGCAATACTAAAATATACATACAATGCCATCAACAGACAGAAAAAAAATAATTAAAACAACAACAACAATTCTCTTGATGAAATTATTTGATCAAAGTTTTAAAATGTCCTAAAGGACATTACTTGTTGATCGTTATGTTTGTCTGTCTGTCTGCGCACTCAAACAGCCACAATTTTTGACGCATCAACTTGAAATTCATACCACAAGAACCCATACATCCACAGAGGGAGGATTTCAATTTGGAAGGTCAAGGTCATATAAAAGTATCAACACCCAATTTTAGCCGATATCTCGCTTCAGGAAAACGATAGAGACGGTAAAAAAATGACAAACGGTCTCCTGTTTTCCAGTTTCCGCAAATGTCCCTCATAGCAATGTCATTCTATTTCTTTGCTTGTTTGCCTGTCTGTCTGTGAAAAAAAAAATTCACAGACTATGAGGCCAATTTGGACCAAACTTAACAGGGAGGTAGGCAATATTAAGTAATGGAAGTGATTTAATTTTTGGTATGATGGGACAGACTCTTATGAAATAAAGTCGGAAAAACATTAAATCGTTTATCTACGAAATCTCAAGAACAAAATGTCATATCACGTTTTCGATACTGGATCAAAATCAATTCAATCCAATTTATAAAACATTTTAATTTAATGCAATCACAAAATATGTATAGTCACTGAGATCACCAAACAACAAAACTGTCGTCATCAGACGTAGATAGTTTTCCAAATTTTTATGTTCTATATCTGATTTACGGGTACATATTTTTTGGGGTGGGATTTCCCCTTCTAATTAAATTCTGAGTTTATATCGTGTCCTCTCTGATGTAGGAGCTGATGGAACACAGGACAGTTTACTGTGAAAGTAACTGACCGAGCGGTTCTCGTAAGTTATGGTTCCGGTTCTATCTGTTCTTATGACTCAGCAACTTTCCCCAGTTTGTAAATTGGCTTATTCTCCAGGATTTCCACCTTCTTCTCTCCCTCCAAGAGTGTGTTGACCACCATAGCCCTGGCCACCGATGTGATGGGTATGGACATGGCCGTGGGGAACACGGCAGACAGGGGCGTGAGAAACTTCCGGGCTAACCACTCGGCTGGCCGAGACTCCTTCCGGTCCACCATCAATACCCTGGGAGAACAGCAATAAATCTACTTAAATACACCGCTTATATACAGTAGTGAGGAGTGAGGATTACACACCACCACTTTCGTCTAAAAGGGGTCCGAATATATTACTTCACTACAATTTTTTGGTGAAAATGTACTGAAAAATATTATTGGACGCAATGAGAACAAAAAAAAAAAAAATCATTCCCACAAGCATATTGAGGTAAAAATATGGGTAATAAACAAAAACACTAAAAACATCCATTTTTATAACAACTGAAAGGTGTCACAATTTTTTTGTCTCTTGCATAGCATGAACACATGTTTGAAGGCTCATTCCATGATTATTGATGCTAAAAAATCTCTTTCCGTTTGAGGCAACATTATTCTGCAAAATTACTTCTGATGGTCCGTCTTTCCGGCATGTAAGACGACATGAATTTTGAGCATTTTTACAGAGTTAAACACAATGGCGCGATGGAACGAGCTCTCTGAGATTGTTCGTAGCGACACTGTCGCCTTACATGATGCTGAACACGCTAAATGCTGCCATGGCACTGTGAGAAACACCATCAAGCATTTCAAAGAGACCGGATCACTGAAAACTGCTGGCAACAGAGGTGCAAAATGGAAGGCAAGCGCCTCTGATGTTCGCTGTCTGTGTATGACAAGTAAAACCCTTATTAATTAATTTTTAAAACCGCCATTGACAGCAAAACAATTTGGTGACAATATTAATAGCACCACAAGTGAAGAGATAAAAGTATCAAGATCTATTATTTCCAGACGCCTGTGTGAAAATGGTCTGATTGGTCGTGTTGCTGCCAAGAGCTGGCAACATCAAAGACTTGAGTTTGCCGAGAAATTCAAGGATTGGACACCAATGGACTGGGAACAATTCCTTTAGACCAATAAATCAAAATTCAAAATTTTCTCGGCCAACACAGAACTTACAGTATGTGCGCCACAGAACTGGAGAATGTTTCAAAAATGACTGTTTAACCCCTTGTGTAACACATCAAGGTGGTAGAATTATGGTTTGGGGTTCAGTCTGCTCGAAAGGAGCCAGTGATCTCATAAAAATCAACGGAACCATGGATCCAAAGAAGAATCTCAGCATCCTTGTGAGGCACGCTTTGCCATCTGGAAAGAGGATGATTGGTCTGGGATTTTATTTTAAACAGAATGATGACCCTAAAAACACTTCTAAGTTGTGCAAGAATTATCTCAGGCGGAAAAGACATCTGGTGACATAAAAGTTATGACTTGGCCTGCTTAAAGTCCAGACCTGAATCCGATAGAGCAAATCAGTGTAACACTAAAAGAATCTCTTTGGAATGAACTTCAAATCACATGGAACAGTTTAGTGAGTGAGGAAACAAAAAAATATGTGAAAACTATGCCTGAAAGATTAAATGCTGTAATCAAAGCAAAGGGTGGCCACACTAGACATTGACTTTTTCTCTCAGAAAGATATTATTATTTTTGTTTTTACTATGTATTGTTATCCATTTACTTATTTTCATCTAAATGATCCAATATGACGTGAAATAAATACTTGAATAGGACTTGGTTTCTGATTTATCTTCATTTTGCTAAGTGTAAAATCATCACTGCACACTACTGTATAAAGTTGACAGGCAAATTAACCTACAAGGACTACTACTGAACAAAATATGAACAAAAATACTCTCTTTCAGATAAAATTTCAGCAGCATTTTAGCCAAAAGGAAAAAAAGAACTTGCATACCTTGGTTATACTACAGTTAAAAAAAGTTCAGCCGTTCACAGGTAGTATTCAGGAAAGTTCTGGTGAATTCACAATTATCATTTCTGCAGTGCGAAAAATGTACTTAGTAAAACACATCAGCAATTCTTACGCAGGCCGGTAGACTGAATATCTGTCAAACCCCACTTCCTCGACATCTGCCTCAACTTCTCCCTGCAAAATTAAATGCGCTTTCAGGCAAAACTGTGCAATTTTATGATGCAATTTTTTTTTGGGATTGTTTAAATTTTTCATATTGTTGACAGGAGTGATTTGCGTACCTTTACTCTCAGATAGAGGAAGCTGCTGGTCTTGTCGGCTCCCTGTGAGGACTCCAGGTGAAAGTGGCTGCAGCCTCCGGCTTTAGCCAGCTGTGCAGACTTTAAGACATAGTCATGATCTACACGGATGAAACCTTCCTGGAGAGAGATGCAAACAGCCAGAATAGCCATTTTCCACAAATGTAAACCAGAGCCATAAAAATACCAGTGCAATGCTGACATTCACCAGACTGTAAATGTCTGTTACATAACAGTTCTCAGAATGTATTTGCAGGTGATGCATCATGGGAAATACAGTCTCAAATAATATTTTAACAAGTAAACAGACAACAAAAAACCCTACAGATCACAAGCTCAATGTAAATTTGTTTTAAAAATACATTTTGCTCTTCTATGAACCTAAGAACCAAAAAAAAAGTAATGTAACACACATTGCACACAAACATGCACCGCTTCAGTTAATGTCTCCAGAAAATAAGGATACTTTTTAAATTAGCATGTATGCTACTGGCGCATGTAACCACTTCGTTCTTTTTCACATTGTAGTGGAGAGCTGACAAGCTCCCATTTCAGGCTCTGATTGGTGCATTTAAAAGTTTGGGACGTTAGGGTCTGCGAAACAGAAAGCCTTCACCTCATTATACTCTTATTCACAGCTCGCAAGAATGAAGAGTGGATTAGACCAAGCCCCCTAATTATTTTGGCTTTAGTTCTGGATTAGCCCCTCTGTACGGTCGACTCCAATTCACAGGCCGCCATTTGATGAAATGTGAACTGACATAAATACCGTGGCTCGCTTTCAATCCGATTATGCAGTTAAGTCACCTCAATGCTAGCCCAAGCACAGGACGCTGGCGAGCCTTCTTTTCTGCCACTCCTGCTAACAAGTGACAGCCCCTCCCCCGGTACAGGGGAACCCACGCTACCACCCCGTAGCCCCACGCTAACACCCATCAGCCGCCTCAATGGGGCCCATTCACAGAGAGGACGCAAACGCAACTGCTCCGCGTCACCCTAAATATTGTTTTATGAGCGCCAAATAGACTCAGCGCCCCCGTAAAGACATTTCACGTCTTCTCACTCGAAGGCTAGAGTTTCCACTGCAAAAAAAAGTTAAAAGGAATGAATAGAAAATCGAAAGAGAAAATACGACAACGATCGTCTTGCTTCACACCCCCTCAAACCACCCACCTCCAAAACAAAGCTTCCCTCCCTCTGAAAAATTCTAAAAGGGTCATGAGTATGTGTGTGAATCTATTTTATGGCAGAACAAAACTTCAAATATGTTTCCTGTAATACACTCAACAAGCTGCAGTGCACAATAGCAGACCGAGTTGGCAGAGTTGAGGGGGGTTGCATGATGCCGTCGACACTAAATTTTTCTTCTCAGGACCGATGTATACAAACAGGCCACAGGGGCCAGGCTCGAACAAGAGCCAGGGCCAGGCTGAAAGGGAGAGCTTTTCCCACAATACTGGTTGCTACAATCAAGACGACGCCAGGCCCGGTGACCGACTCGCAACACCCCCACCAAAAACCGCGTATCCCGTGAGAAC
Organism: Gymnothorax javanicus; assembly: GCA_029692085.1. NCBI lineage: Eukaryota > Metazoa > Chordata > Actinopteri > Anguilliformes > Muraenidae > Gymnothorax > Gymnothorax javanicus. Next base: position 13,452,464 of record CM056207.1, on the reverse strand, counting down.
CTGCTGGCCGCCATCATCACCGACCAACCCTTTAAAGTGACAACTTTCAAAAGCCGAGTCTCTCGACCTGGTTCCAATTTCAATGCTTCCAGGAGTTTGGCGGCCAAACTGGCAAGCACACTGTGACAAGCTAATGGGAGCTTGCTTCAAAGTACGGTTGCAAATTTTGTGCATTTTCCTTAAGCAATAGTTGAATGCCTTATCAATCAATAATCGATTAATCACTGATAATTAATGAGATACAAAACGCTCATCTTTTTCTCAGTTTGAGCTTTATTTAGCAAAACAATTCCAGTGGCACATTTACTACGAGAAACGTTCATTCATGAGACACTAACAATTTAAACATAGAGAGTGGTAAGACAATGAGGCAATCATGGATGCTCTCGTCCACCAGGCCTCATTCAACAAATAGTGCAGATGTCAAATGGGGTGCAATTACTGCCATTTCTCAGGTGAGGATGCAGTTACATATGCACAAAGTAGGAGCGCAAAAAAAATGAAACATTCGCACTTCGCTCAGGCATACTCTGACATGAAAATAGAGTACCAAAGTAAAGATGACATGTTTCCATGATAGCGATTTTCCTGGATCTAAATCATCATTCTCGTTATAGACTTACAGGAGACGAATGCAATTCCATTTCAAAAAAATGTTATCTAGGAAGCGTAAACCTTTTATATGCAGTGTTCCAAGCTTGATCAATTTTTAAGATAATTTCTGTGTTTAACACATACTATTTACAGCCATTTTAAAAATAGTGTGGAATTTATTTCCATTCATCTTTCATAATCCAAGGAACAAAAGGCTACAACAAAACACAGAATTGCCAAAAAAAGCAGAGGTTTTTTTTTCTCAAATTAAATTATTCAGCTTTCCATCTTTGCAACCTTTCATTGAAGCGTATCTGTGCGTTTTCACCGAACGCAAAACAGATTTTTCACGCGACCAAATTACATTCAAAGTCAATGTAAAGACGCGAATAAATGCAAATAGACGCTAGTTCGCGCCGGGCGACACGAATCATGCAGGAGACGCGGTGCGACACGATCCGAATGGCTCGTGCGAACGATACGAATGCACAAAATTCACATTTCGCTCCGCGTCAAAATATTCTTTGGAGAAAAATTTGCGTGAGTAGAGCAGTGTTCTGAATAGCATCATTGCTACAAGCAGCAACATTAGCTAGCTAGGCCACTTAGCTTCATACTCAAACTGCAGTTAGCTACATTGCTTGAGATAATGGGAACACTAGCTACCCAGCTCGGTAGCTAGGTAGCTAGCAAGCTAGCTGTGTCAAACAACCTATGAATCTCAAGTTCACAACAAAAAAAGTGGTCTAGCCAAACATCAGATATGACAACATCATCAGTTTTGTGAATATTCACTCTCAAGCCGGCACAATGTTCCTAAAGTAAAATGTTCACAATGTTAGCGTAGCAACATTAGCGTCGCCATCTTGTTGATGATTTTTGGAGATTGCAGGAAGTACCACCCCTTGAGTGTAAACAAGGCTCAAATGGCATTGCCATTGGTCGGCAGTGTGAATTCACTTGTCAATCTTCTGCCAGGTTGTTCTCCCATAGAAGTGAATGGGATCTTCGCGCAAACTGGGCGGAAAACCTTCAATGCGAAAAAATAAAATCCCAAGTGATCCCATGGTCAAGCTCCCACGAATAAAGCAAGGAGAAATTTAGCTTCGCGTTTGGTGGAAACATGGCTTAATGTTTGACCATTAGCACGTTTTGTTGTGTTTCACGCGAAATGAATAGCTGTCTACCTTATCAGGTAGGTCCAGATCTTCTCCTTTGAACTGGATCTTTGGGAAAAAGTGCAAGCATGATTTTCCAATTGATTATTACACTCTGAAACAAAACACTGATCCAAATATGGCTTTGACAACAGAGGAACTGCAGACACGCTACCCTATCACCACCATTTGAAAAGTTTGTTTAGATCCAGAGAAACTGCTACCATAGCAACGTATGTCACACTTCAGTACTTCATATAAGCGACTCAGCAATTCTTCACCAATATGACAACAATTAGACAAGACAGACCAAACAAAACCCAGAATTTTTCTGAACTTCAAAATTGAAGTACGCCTTCTTGTGGTATAAAAGTTAATATATGTGCACGCTAAAGAAATGGTAGGCTAAACAAAACATACTTTGCCGATTAACACATTTTAATCGGTTAAACTCTCAACCGCAATTAATTGATTTAAGATTTATCATTAAAATCCCTACTTCAAAGGGCTCAAGAAATGTCAAACATAAAATACAAAGGCTCTATATCTGTAATTACTCATAAGAGCACGTAATTTACACAAAAAAAACTAATCAAAACCGTGTCCTCCTTTCCCAAAGTAACAATTCTTTGCAGATAGACTCTGTTGCAGATAGCTACCACTCTTATTTTCAATTACACGAGTTTAACTAGCCTAGCCTTTTAAGATAAAAGATTGATGAAAAACCAATGAACTATTTTTCTGACAAAAAAGGACAGTAAAATGGACCAGAGTGGCCCTATATCTCCTAGGAGGCAAGGCCTCAACTACCACTGTACTGAAGTCATGTCACCTCACCACTAAGCCACTACGGTATTCTCTACAGATACAGATTTCGTTGAGAAATTTGTCATTGATATTTCAGCAATTCAAGCCTAATCTTGATGTATATACACGATTTACAAAATGGATAGATGGATAGACAGACAGACAGAAGTCCTTTTATAAATTCATCATCCGTGCTATACAGCCATCTTCAGGCAAACGAACAGACAACTTCTGATACAAACAAAAAATAGGACCAAGGGTCCTGTAGCTTACCAGCAAGAAGTCTTACAGCGATGATACAAGTTATGAAAATTTCATGTGAAGTTTGACATTTGAATCAATGAAAATCAATGTCAAGGTCACTAAATAAAAGTTCACATACATTTATAAGACCTTCTGTAATACAATCCTAAACTCTGAAGCAGTTTTGGTGATACAAGTCATTAAAATATGTCAATATGTATTCAATATGTCAATTGTGAACTTTAAAGGTCACAGAATGTCAAGTTGTGGTCAGCAAATGGACTTCATATATGACTTTCTAAATGTCTCTACACAAACCTTGGCTCAATCTGTGGCCATTTTGGTGATACAAGTGAATGTAATTTCACTGTGGAGTTTGACCCTCAAAGGTCACTGACAGTCAAGTTGAATGTCACCAAATGAAAGTTCATATGTGACTTCCTGTATGTCTCTAATACAAACCTAGACTCCATCTCGACCGTTTTGGCAATACAAGTCATTGTAATTGTATTATGTCAAGTTTGACCTTCAAATGTCATCAACAGTCAAGCTGAATGTCACCAAATGAAAGTTCATATGGGACTTCCTGTGTCAGTAACACAAACCTAGGCTCCATCTGTGACCTTTTCAGTGACAGAGGTCATTGAATTTTCTCTATTCCTTCGAAGGTCAATATGAAGGTCACCAAATGAAAGTTCATACATGACTTCCTATACATCTCCAATACAAATCTACACTCAATCTGTAATGATTTTGCTGATATAAGCCATTGAAATTTCACTGAATAGTTTGGCTGTTCAAGGTCACTGAAGGTCAAGTTCAAGGTCACCCAATGAAACTTCATATATGACTTCCTATATGGCCACAATACAAACCTAAGCTCCATCTGTAATAGTTTTGGTGATAGAAGTCATTGAAATTTCATTATGTGAAGTTTGACCTTCAAAGGTCACCGAAGGTCAAGTTCAAGGCCACCAAATGAAAGTTCATGTATGACTTCCTATATATCTCCAATACAAACTGAAACTATCTGTAACCATTTTGCTGATATAAGTCATTGAAATTTCACTGTGAAGTTTGGGCATTCAAGGTCACTGAATGTCAAGTTCAATGTCACCAAATGAAACTTCAAACATGAGTTCCCATATGCCTGCAATACAAACCTAAGCTCTATCTGTAATAGTTTTGGTGATCGAAGTCATTGAAATTTCACTATGTGAAGTTTGACCTTCGAAGGTCGTCGAACGTCAAGTTCAAGGCCACTAAATGAAAGTTCATACATGACTTCCTACAAGTACTCAATGCACATATGTTCCCAATCTTCAATATTTTCAAGCCTAGAAACCTTAGAAGATTGTAACATTTTGCTTGACCACAAGTTTGACCTTTCAAGGTCATCTGAGGTCAACTTTAACACATCCAAAATATAGGTCATATATTACTTCCTATATGTCAGTAATACAAACTTAATCTCTTCCTGCAACCATTTACCTTCCACAGGCGATTTGGCCCATTCTCCGTGAGACCCAAGTACAGCGCCCCCACTAGACCCACTTCCGTCGATTCAATCAAAATGGCGCTCGCACTGTACATAAAGTGTATCAAGGTGAGTTGATTGCCAGATTTAGAAAAAAAGTTATCAGACAGTTTTTGAGAAATAATTTTTTGAAATTTCGAGTCATATCTTTTCACATTGTTAATATATTCCCTGACCTCGAGTTTGACCTTTCAAAGTCATCTGAGGTCAACTTTAACATAGCCAATGTATAGGTCATATATGACTTCCTATATGTTGATAATACAAACTTAATCTTTATCTGCAACCATTTGGCCTGCACCGGCCATCTTACATATTCATAAAGTACAGCGCCCCCAATAGACCCACTTCTGTCCATTCAATCAAAATGGCGCTCGCACTGTACATTGATGGTACCAAGGTAAGTTGATTGCCTGATTTAGAAAAAAATTTATCGCGAGGTTTTTGAGAAATAATTTTTTAAAATTTCTCAGTCCTATCTTTAACATTGGAGCCAAAATTTCAAGGGCCCATAAAACGGACAAAAATGATTCAATCAAAAATCCGAGAAAATCGCCTGGAGATATGGTCTAGTAGTATGTTATTGCAAATTTACACGAAAATTCATCAAGCCAAAAAAAAAAGATAAAAAATGTTCCGGACGACAGACGCCACACCATGACAATAGCTTATTGGCTCATAGGGCCGGTAAGCTAAAAACAATGACAACCGCACCAACAGCAAACGACAGAACACCACAACATTATCACAGATCTGTACACAACATACCATCAAAGTGCTCCACATATCATAAACTCATTCCGGAATAAATGGCAACATTAAAATGGAAAAAAAGTGTATATTCGGGCCCAACACCCACCCTTACCCTACTCTACCTTAGTATTTTTAGGTCCAGGTTTCTCCCCTGCCTGTGAGACGTGGGTTCCAAAATGCATGTTAAATTAGAGCAGAAAAGGCACTCACAGTCCCTGCTTTGGCTTTTGTGGTCCCCAGGCAGCAGTATCCCACGTCATGGCCTTGAAAAGCAGCGGCAAAATCGTCAAGCTTCTCAAAATCAACTACCTCTTGAACCTGCAAAGATACAAATTTTCAATACACTCACTACCTCTCAGGCATTTCAGCCCATTCCATGATATGGCAATTGCCCATTCAAACAAGACTTTAGCCTGTCACTGCACTTCAATCTCAGAGAGAACATCTTTCACACTGAATTACTTTCAAGTTCAAAGCTGTTCACAGCCCTTTTAAGACATTCACCTGGCTTTAAATTTGTATGCAATGTTTGTTTATCATGTCCCAACCGAGTTTTCCGATAGACATGCCCCTCCAGACTTCAGACTAAACTCCACTCCATGTTTTGCATGTTACTCTCATTATTGTTAATCCACAGCACCAGTGTACAATAAACTCCTTTTATTTCAGCCATCAGTCTCCCTCTGTCTTGGTCTGGCTTTAGTTTGCATATGTGGTTGAGTAGACCTGGGGTTTCTGTGTTTTTCTGTGTTTAGAAATATTTCCTAGGTTAACTCGGTCTAGTATTTCTCTCTCCTTGGTTGCTGTTGTTCTAGTTACATTTTTGATATGAAACTCATGTGGATTTTCAGTTCAGCCCTGGTCTGTTCCCTGATACCTTCCGTGACATTGTTAATAAAATTGTGGTACAGATTACATTAATGGTCTCCAACCTCATTCCTGTCCATCTACCATTCAGTATGCTTTCACTCTGGTAAAGCATACCTCTGTCAATAGCAAAAGATCAAGATTGCAATTAAAACCTTCCAGAGGATAGGCCTCGGGGAGCAGAGCTGGCTGTAACTGGTGTAAATGAATTCCAGCTTTTAGGGTTTACTGAAAATTAACCATTTATTTTAATGACTAATGAAATCAAATTTTCTACTCATTAATTATACTCAACTTTAGTGTTGCACATCAAAAGAGGCCAAGCGGAATTCAGCGAATTCTACTTTTCATTCTTCCAAACATACAGCGATTTAAACATAGTAAAAGTACAGATAGGTGACAAATTAATGTAAAAATCAACGAAAACAGTCTTACTGAGGTGTTGGGCTACCAAAAGTCGCCAGATCAGCTAACATGCATTGGCATAGTGTCAACAAGAGTACAGTGCTGTGAAAAACTATTTGCCCCTTCATGATTTCTTCTATTTTTGCTTATTTGTCATGTTAAAATATTTCAGATCATCACACTAATTTCCATACAAAAAAACTGAGTAACTACAAGATGCAGCCATCAAATGATCATTTTATTTATTGAATGTTAAGAGTTATTTGAAACCCTTATCATCCATGTGAAAGTAATAAGTGCACTGCCCCATCCTAATGATTGGTTGCGCCACCCTTCACCGCAGCAACTGCTATCAAAAATTTGTGATAACAGGCACAGCAGAATTTGTCAATGGTCGTGGTAGACCACCTGACGGAGCTTCTCCCAAACATGTGTACGGACCGCACTATCGCCAAAAGCATCACTTGCAAACGTGACGCATCACTAACAAGTGGCTTTCTTGTAGCCATGCACCAGTTCAGTTCCAATCCTCTAACTTCTTGTTGCATCGTGCGTGAGGAAATGGTCTTACCCTGATAATTAAACATAGCTATGAGTTCTACTGTTGACTTTTTTTTTGTTATTATGACACTTTACCAAGCATTTTGGTGATCTCCCATCAGGATCAGTCTCGATTTTTTTCCAACCCATTTCTTCTCGAAGTTGACAGTTCACCATTATCCTTCCCGGTTTTCATAAATTGTTGGACAGTTCAGTGATTTCAGCAATCTCCTTAGCGGGTTTCTTTGCTTGATGCTGGTCAATAATTTGCCCCTCTTGAAACACGGTAACATCTCTTCAATGACCATGAGATACAAGTTCTGACATGGTTGTTTAGGAAATTAGAAGTTAAGTACGAAATCAGTCATGATTAAAAGAAATATTGCCAGCTGAAATGTGTTTATCATTGCAATAATGATTCAATCATAGGCTCTTGAGTATTTGTTCATTGAAATACGAATGGGGACTTTCTTTTGGACGATATATACCTACTTTAGAAAGTTCTTATGCACTTTCTAAGGATTTTATGGATATTTACAGATGAAACAGGTGGGTACTAGAGGGGGTTGATATAACTGTGAACAGGACCTTCGTCAAATTCAAGTCAGACTTTGACTAGGCCACTCCAAAACCTTAATTTTGTTTATTTTGAACCATCCAGAGGTGGACTTCCTTGTGTGCATCGGATGACTGTCCTGCGGCATAACCCTGCTGCGCTTGAGCTTTAGGTCACAAACTGATGGCCAGACATTCTCTCTCAGGTTTTTCAAAAAGAGCAGAATTCATAGGTCTATCAATTATGGCAAGTATCCCCCATCCTCAGGGAGCAAAGTTAGTAGCCCCAGTGCATCACTACCACCACCATGTGATGTTATTATTGTGGAATGCGGTTTACTTTATAGCCAGATGTAACAGGACCCATGTCTCCCAAAAAGTTCCAGTTTTGACTCATCGGGCCACAGAATATTTTCCAAAAAGTCTTGGGATCATCAAGATGTTTTTTTGGTAAATATGAGACAAGTCATTGTGTTCTTTATGGTCAGCGGTAGTCTTCACCTTGCAGCTCTCCTATGGATGTCATTTCTTCCAAGTCTCTTATTGTGAAATCATAAACACAGACCTTAACTGGGGCAAGTGAGGCATGCAGTTTTATAGATGTTAGTTGGGACTCTTTTGTAACCTTGTGGACGAGTCAGCAATGCGTACTTGACGGAATTTCGGTCGGCCTGCCACTCCCGGGAAGGTTTGCACCGTTCCAACATTTCTCAGTATGTAGACAATGGCATGCCATAGTTCATTTGAGTCCCATGGCCTAATAAATGGTTTTGTAACCCTTTCCAGACTGACAGATATCAACAACTTTGTTTCTCATCTGTTCTTGAATTTCTTTAGAACATAGCATCATGTACCATTTCTTGCCTACTTCACATGGCCAGACAGGTCCTATTTGGCTGCTAGTAATTATGCCCGAGTGTGTCTTGTAAAATTGAACCCAATCAATTAAATTTGTTTAATTTGCCAATATAGTAATTAAAGGACAATTACTTTTTTTATGCAAGGTCAAGTAGGATTAGATAAATTTGTTTCTACAACAAATGATATCATTTAAAAAAACAGCAGTTTGCGATTATTCTGGTGATCTTTGTCTAATATCAAAATTAGTTTGATATTTAAGGGTGACACATCGAAAAATAGAAGAGATTCGGAGGGGGACAAATACTTTTTCACAGCACAGTAAAACTTAACTAGAGGGATGGAGAGCTTTTCTTCCAAGAGATATTCCTTCAATTGATGTTTTGATGATTGTGATGGCGAGTGCAAACACAGCGCTTCAGAATCTGCTATATGAGTTCAGCTACAAAGGGGTGGCATATACTCAGGATCATTTTCAAACTAATGAAACTGTTCAGTGAACCCTTGTGCCCTGTGAGGCTCGGGTCATTGTCAACCTGGATGAGACCACTCTCATCACAAGAGGAATGCTTCATCGTTGGTGATTGCACAGAACAACTCGGCATTGAATTGCAGTGACCCCTCTGCCTTAAAGCAAGTGAATCGGCGCAAACTATGGCAGAAAAACGAACAAAAGCATATGCATTTGTTACATTTGTCCACACATTCATTCAAGCTTTTTCCTTATATTTGTCACCCATCTGTATGTATGTAAACAATAATACTAAGCACAAAAACTTAATTAAACAGAACCATTACTGAACCACAATTGCACTAGTTCACAGTGGGCACACACTCTTGACCAAGGTTTTTTATTTCATGACTCACCAGGTCTTCGTACGCCTTGTCTTCAAAGGTTAGCAGTCGTCTCCCAATCAGAGTGACTTTGGAGAAAATCTTTCTGTTGACAATCTCTTTCAGCAGTTCCTTACCCGTCTCCCCGGAAGCGCCAAGAATAAAACAGCTTCTATTCTTCTGTCTAAAGTTCTCCTCCAGGGTCTTCATGTCATGCGCCATTCTGCATCAGGCATAACATACTATTAATTCATTGATAATTCGCGAGTGTGTGTCACAGGCCCTTCAGCAACAAGTCCTCCCATGGAGAGCAGGAAAAACACCATGAGTCAGCAAAATTTATCAGCAGTATAAATCGCTCAAACCCACCAGAGTTGTAAAATTATATTGTAATAAATTGAGCAGTTACATGTCAGTGTATTCATTAAGTTCCTTCTTTGGCAACCAAAATCGTTAGCTTAATGAGAGTTCAATGCCTCTTACTTATTTTCATTCGGTCTCCAATCGCGTAGTAAGTCGTTATTGCGGGCAATAAGTCGTGTAATGATTCACGTAGACTTTTTTTGTGACACAAGCCGGGGCCATAATTTAATTCAGGCTCATTTTAGCAAGCCTTACCTCGGGTACGTTGTTGACTCCGAATTTTCCAAATGATGAAAGATTACTGCAATTACAACGACAAGAATGGTAACTACACCCACGACTGTACAACAGCTGCAATCCAAAGGTTTCATAGCACAGCAGCTACGTTGCTATCCTCATGTAAACAGTCACTTGCCCATGGGGCTCAGTCGCTTCCTGATGTGCCATACCCACCGGAAAGAGCATGCGCAGAGTACGAGACATTGGACTCGCGCAGGACATGAAGCCGGGCTCAAATACTGTAAAACAATTATACATGAAGTGGCTGAAGCTGACATATTTCTATTCATTTACGCGTTCAAATTTATTATTTTAACAAACATTTACATAATAACATACAAAGGCTATCACACGCATATGTCAGTTATTTTATTGTTTGATGCCTTTCTGCCTTGGACGCTTAAACACAAAAAAGAAATGATTTATCTTCAGTACAACGCAATGAATTCGGCACTGGGATAAGAACACTTTCAACCAGCCCGTGTAAAAAAACGTAACTTCATTGATCAATTCAACCCTAAGGAACTCAGCATCAGTTTTACAAGATGAAGTGCAAATGGCAAGCCATGTATTTTTAAGCATCGCTCTTCCGCCGATTGCGAGACAGCGTTTTAAATCATGTATTTACACGTTTCTGCCAGCTGAGGGCATCGTTGACATTTGTCTGCGTGCAATGTGTACGCTCTCGTCAGCCAGTTCTGTCTGATGTTAGTGGTGGTCTGTGAAGCATGGGGGTAAATAGGCGTATTTCGAGCAGGGTAGATCGTGAAGTGAATGAATAAAGGAGGTTTTGCAGGGTATAGGCAAATTTGCCCACAGCCCAGTTTGAACCATCTTCTGGTTATGCGTACCTACTTGTGGGACTGTCCAAAAATAGATTTGAAATGTGAAATTTGCATACAGGAAGTGAACTGTGATCTATTTAGTGATTTCAAGATTTTTGTGGGGCACGGCCTCGAAAAGTCCATATTTAAACCCATAAATGATTGTACCGAAAAACCAGATGATTTTTTAATGGCTACATTAAAATCCTAATAAATTAAGATTCAATTATATACTATATATAGTAACAATCTATATTCGTCTAATCTTAAAAGGACAAATGTGTTTCAGATGTATTGTAGTTATGATCCAGAATGATCCGGAAGGCCAATGTCTCGGCAGTCATGTACATATACTCTAAGACTCTTAATTTGGATAAGTATCTATAACAAGCATTCCATGTTTATTATTTAGTGACCTATTTTGACACCCAGAGGAGATAGTAATAATTCCTAAATACAGGGATGGTTCCAATTTTCGCAATCCAGATCCATGTTACCGGTCTCGCAATTTAACGACACTCGCACATTATTTAGCCAACTATATGAGGCAACTTTTGTGAAAATATCTTAGGTGTGTTTTCATAGAAACCTGGTTGTTTTTCAAGATGAACTTGACGTTTTTGTATCAATTTTGGTCAAGACGGATGCATTTTTCAATGGAAAATAGTCTGAAACTTCTGAAGTTTTTCACATATATACTTATGTTTGGTATAAAAATGTCCGTCATGTTGTTGTGTAGCCATTAAAAATCATCTGGTTTTTCAGAACAATCATTTATGGGTTTAAATATAGACTTTTCGAGGCCTTGCCCCACAAAAATCTTGAAATCACTAAATAGATCACAGTTCACTTCCCGTCTGCAAATTTCACATTTTAAATCTATTTTCTGTACAGTCCCACAAGTAGGTACATATAACCAGAAGATGGTTCAAATTGGGCTGTGGGCAAATTTACCTATACCCTGCAAAACCTCCTTTGGCTTAAGTGTTACAGTAATGCCCCTATTTTAACCCAGTATCATTCTTTGGCTTACTGCATGTTCATCTTCCCGAGAAACCCATAGGATGTAGGATTTTGCACCGATTTAAGTTTTAAGCACTTCAAGCTGGTCGTGATCGATCAAAGCTGATGTCCAACTGTACACGTTTGGTAATAGTTGTGATCGTATTCCTGGGCGAGTTGACTTTAGCAAGTGAACAGTTGGTTGTCTGGCTAAAAATTTTGAAACCAGCTTCAATCAGTTTGACTGACTTTGACCACATTTTTTTTGCAGGCAGGGGGGACAGGTGGTTAGTGTGAGTACTATATACTCAAAGATTTTCAGGGGCATATTATATGTCCTTTCTGTTAACTTTCCATTCTCATGTCTGTTATTGCAATATTAGCAGAACATTTATAATTAGAGAGAACGCCCACTCCTTAACTTCCTGTTTACTTGGGGTCGCTCGCGTGATAATCCAGAATGAATGGGAGCCTATGGAGATGTGGCCTGAAAAATGGTACGATCATGACCAAAAAAATCTGGCAACTTTCAGCATGTTTTCGATAAAAGGGGTCAAGAAAATAAATACAGATCCATTTTTAGATTTTTTTTCCGGTATTAAATTGTAGTAAAATACATTTATTGTTAATATTAGTGACGCCACGCACCATGAGCCAATATAGCACTTGCTCAGCCACATAATAGCAAAAGACCACAAAGCATATGCTAGTTTTTTTTTTTTTTTTTTTTTTTACACACGCTTAACGTCTGTTGAAGTTATCGTTTGGAAAAAAGATAAGTAATATAATATACTGGGATGCCGAAACCATAATTATTGTGACTGTCTTTATATAATTGCCGTAGAGTGAGGTTTGACTAAGGTAACGTTGCTAGCTAACGCACTCCTGGTGCCGTCAAGAGAGGATGCTTGGGCGTAATCAATCTTAAAAGTAATACATTAGCAGAATGTTCACTTTTTTACGGGAAAAATCGTTCACTTTGAAACGCTTGATGGTGTTTCTTACAGTGCCATGGCAGCATTGATTGTCTTTAGCATCGTGTAAGGCCACAATGCGGCTACGAACAATCTCAGAGAGATCCTTCCATCATGCCATTAACACTGTGACACTGCTCAACGTATCAACTTACAGTATATCCTGGAACAACTGACCAACGGAGGCAATTTTGCTGAATAATGTTGCCTCAAGCTAGTTATAATTGTGGAATGCGCCTTCAAACATGCATTCAGGCTATGCAAGAGTCAAAAAAAATTTTGCAACACCTTTCACTTGTTATAAAAAATTTGATGTTTCAGTGTTTTTGTTTATCACCCATATTTTTACCTCAGTATACTTGTGGGAATGATTTTTTTTGTTGTTGTTGTCATTTCCTGCACTACAACAGTATTTTTCAAAACATTTTCACTGAAAAAAAATTATAGAGAAGTAAGATATTAGGACCCCTTTTAGACGAAAGTGGTGGGGTGTAATCATTACTGCACAGTCCTATACACAGTGAAAATTGTTGACCTGCTGTCTATATGTTCAAATACATAATCCGTGAAAAACCAAAATAGTAACAGATTTTGACATTGGTTTAGCTGCACTCATGCAGAAAAAAGACCTTCATGCGGCCATCTGTATACAGCTAACTCACGTTTCCCTTATTGACAAGGTGCCCCCTCAAGAATAGCTGCTCTTTTCCCTAAGCCTCTGTAATAAACCTGAAGCCAAAAAAAAAAACTGAAGCAATCGAATACCATGAATTCAGGTCTCCCACAGCTCACCACAGTGGGTAACATGAGAAGCTGAGCCAGAGCCTCTCGGAAGGATGAGTTGAGGTCTTTGGGGGTCTTTAGTAAAGACAGGGTACTCTTGGGCCCTTAATTAAAGCAAAATGTCACTCCATTGTTCTTAGCAGCGGGCACTAATTGCTGCCAGCAGTGGGGAATTGGCTGCTGTCTGGCCCCTGTCAGTTGCACGTGTTGATTCATTGTCATTCATTGATCAGCTGATGGAGTGCTGATGAGCAGTCCTTTCTGAATTAACCAGAGTGCAAGGACGGTTTCCGTCTGAAATTCAGTCCCCGTCCAGCCACATTTAACCCTTTGAGGGGTAGGTTCTTAGAATATTTTTTTTTTCTTCAAAATGCTGTCAGTGGTGTAGAACTGTATTGTCTTTAATAACTCGTAATAGTTGTTAAATCAATATTATAATTGTATAATTTAAAAAATTTTCTAATGAGTTACCTCATTTGTGATCATAAACCTTAAAGGGTTCATTGTGCCCCATTTTATTGGCTCTTGTTTAATTGTGTTATCCATAGCATTCGAGACAGCATTTTGCTAAAAATGTTGTGCAAGTCTTTTCAGGCCTGTACACAACACTCAGACACAGTTAAGCACACACTCATGTGTGGGCACACAGACAGCTCCAAAAACAGAACAATTCTGAACCAATCTGTTTATAAAGCATGGTACCAAATGGTTAATTTGCATATTGTACAATAGTTTAGTAAAGGATTCTGGGTGAATCCGTTTGCTTTCTTGCACTACTTTTACTGGGTTTCATTTTTTTTTAAAATCTCAGATCTCTCCGATCTCTTCAGAGCATTGCGTTTAGCATTGTACTCCAAAATCCTCCCCCAATCCAAGCAAATCAATTTCTGGTGGTTTCCCTTGCACACAAGCAAAAAAAAAAAAAAAAAAAAAATCAAACACAAACTGACCCCAGAATAAATATAATTAGATAGCGCTCGGTACAATGTACCCCCTCAGCATGCCTTACAGATGGGCATGCCTGACCTTTGACCTACAAAAACATTAGGTCAAAATTGGAGCTATGACCTTGACATGAAATAGGCTTCTGGAAACACCCAAAATGCATCACCTGTTAAAAGTTGAGGGTTTTCCCTATGATTCAGTAGCTAAGGGAAGACAAACGGACAGACAGACAGATGGACAGCTGAAGGGTTGACCATACCCTATTGGCAAGAATAACCGAGGGGCCAAAAACCCAATGACAATGTCTAAGTTTGAATTTTGCTATTCTCAAATGCAGAGAAGATCTGAAGGATAGTAAATAAGTCTATATTTGGGGAGTTTCGTTATTTAGTTTTTTTTGTTGTTTTTTTTTTAAACACATTATTTTTTTAAACACAGGCTTTACTTTGATTGATTTAATTGAATCATTATTAATACAAATTATTTTTTCCACTTCGACCTCATTTCGGGGGATTAAACTCAGTTTCGTTCTTGTCTGATTTATTTACGTCCTTTTGTTACTCCATCTAGGGTGTGCATGGTTTTGGAGGGCAGTTTATTTCATACCCCAGGCTCTTTTAACATTATTTACATGTGATTATTCCTATATACAAGCATTATTTTGATTGATGTTTGCTGTATGGACAAAGTAGGTATGATATGGGGTGTGATGTTGCTGCCCATGTGGCAGGCGGCACACACACGGCACCCGCCGCGACTGGCCTTTCATATAGCGGCCTGGCGAAACAAAGAGTCCGTGTGGCTTCAGGCCCCAGAGCCATCACCTCCAAAGCACCACACTAATGATGCCAATTAATGAAGCCTGACAGCACAATCTGCTGGCCATTGTTCCTCCATTTCGGCTCCACCGCTGCCACAAGGGAGACTGGGATAGATCAGGCCCCCAGTGGGCGGAGTCTCCGCAGCTGACCCTATTGTACGGATTAGCTCAATTAAACCTGGCCCTTGTCACTAGAAGCTTGTGTTATGGAGGACCCAATGGTGCTATGATGTGTCATTAACACTTGACTTCCTGACGGTTATCTGACAGATCCCTGGGCATCAGGAGTAGGAAGCTTTGATTGTAGCCTGTCTGTACATTGACTATACACTCCCCACTCTGATAACCTCAGTGGACCAGTTTATAGCGATATTTAAGCTCCAGCTACAAGTCATAATCTCTGTGCATAATTTAATAACTAAATACAATGACATATAACATGTAAAATGTAATAACATACCTATAATTTAATGGATGTGTTGAGCATGTTCTTTCATGTGATGCAATACATTTTCATGATTACACACTGGTGATTACATTGAGTATTAAATTGTTGGTAATTATTACATTATGTGCAATTATCACATTTTGAGTATCCGTGAACCTTAAAACACTGCATTCATTGCTGAAAGACATGCATTGTTAGCAGCATGAATTAGTGTTCTAATTTTCTTGATGTAACTTTTCTGAATTTAACATGCAATGGTGAGTTATGTGCAGACATACAGAAGAAACCTAACACTGATGGAAGCTGTAAACATAGAAGCCAACAAAGATTCATATGCATTATAACTATAATTCAATCATGAAGACTTCGGATTTAACAAAGGGAGATTTATTAACAATGCAATGACATAAAATAAATTCAGTATTTGGCAATGACTCCGTCCTCGAGGACCCTCAAGCGGGGTGGGGCACTGATCTGCCTGGGTAGCAGGCAGGGGCAAAGTCATCCCCCGTTGGACAGAAGGGTCATACAGATGAAGTAGATGCTGAAGAGGCCGGAGTCAAAAGTTGGTGGTGGTGGGGAGGAGGTGGGCGATGCAGAATCTCTGCAACAGCAGACAGGAACCTGTCTTAAGCATGTATAAAGAAGACCAAAGGCGCCGATTGGGTGAGCGCAATTGCTTGAGAATCCTATGTCTCGTGACTTTCGTTTCCATTCCCATTTTGTTAGTATTTTGAAATATTTGAAAATTTTTTTCACACTACAAGTGGAAGTTGTATTTCTTTTTTCATCCCCAATATGTGATAGACTTCACTAGTAACCAAAAACCACACAGTGGTATATGGAATAATCGATAAATATGTGATTATGGAATGAAATTTGCAACAGTTGATTTTTTTTTTTTTTTGATGATGATGATCTGTGACCTCATCCCTCCATTATTCTCTTGGCTTGATCATCTAACCAGGGTGTCAGGCTTCCTTAATTAGTCTGTCCCTATAAGAGCAGGTCCAGTTTTATTAATGGACCAAACAAAGAATTTGTCACGGGGCAAACACCGTATAATTAAAATGAGCCCCACCCCCCATTATCAGCAAAATTAATAAAGAAATCAATAAAATAAAACCTGGCTCAGGGGAGGTTATGGCCCGAAACAACATCATAGCCTGTTTATAACAGCAGCCATCTCAGGCTTCACAGTATCACTGTAACTATAAGCAGCTTTGAATAAAGACTTACAGTTAAGCAGTATTGAAACCTGCCTTGCAGGCGGCCACCAGACTAGAACAATTGAGTCATTAAATGAGCAAACAGATTATGTTGGGGCTCAGTGCCTAGGGTAGGAAATGGGTCTTCGGGCTCTGCCCAGCAGGTAGGGCTAATGCTCGGAGAAAGCAGGGAACATCTGCCTGGTTCTGTGTGTTGTCTGTGCTGGGGCTTTCTCTGTGGGAGCATTTACTGTTAATGCTACATGCTAATGTAATGACATAGCCCGGCACCCTGCGTTTGCCTTTGGCATTGTTGTGCAGCCCTGCCTTTAAGGCCTGGAATAATCTCCTCCTATTCTGTGTATGACAAATGTTCTCTCTGAGCCCCTGTGCTTTTCTGGGCAGCAGTGAAGGTGCTTAACTCCCATAGTAGTACTGTCTCACAATCTGTGGAATGGGCAGAGCATATCAGTACTCTAATATTTTCAGTCTAATTATTAGCTTATTATTCTGCTCTCACTATGATCTCTGGTCTGTTATTTATGTTGTTTTTATACACACACACACACACACACACACACACACACACACACACATAAAAAAACTCTCACTGGCAAACACAAAAAATCTTGTAAATCTGTATTAAAGACAGAAATAGATGCGCATTTCAAAGTATTACATCTCAGTGCAACAAATTTCATGATGAAAACTTACATACGGTAGCAAATTCTCCTTAGTACTTTAGCCGATAATTTGAAATAACGAGCGCCTTTACCACCCTGTTAAGTTTTTGCAGTAGTTGATCAATGGTTAATAAATGGGCCATTCGATGAATGAAGTTCATCCAAAAGGCCTGTCAAAACAAGTTTTAGTGATATCTTCTAATGAAATCTTCAGAAAGATTTTGCTCTGAAGTGGAAAAGTTTGTTTATTAAGGTAAATGTTCTTACCTGATTGTTAAATCTTGTAATGAGTAATAATATCAAACTGCATTTGCAATGTTTTCCTAATCCAAAAAGATATGTAAATAAGATTATACATTTTTTGAGATTGATTTGCCTTTGTTTTTTGCAGTTCAGGCTTACGATTTTTCTTCAAACCACACATAATACATGTAACATTATTGATTATGATCTGAGACACATTACTTGGAAGTTTGAACTTATCACACATAATATAACAATTGAGCTTACTGGGCTGAAACCATCATCCCCCAAATCCTGATTTCTCAGCTTTAAACATAAATTTCTGTTTTTGCCACAAAAACCATGAGAGCACTAACTCCGCTCTATTGATGCATTGATGCATCTGCAGCAACCGCCAATGTCTATCAACAACCTGAGCATTACGTTGGAAGTTTGAACTTATCACACATAATATAACAATTCTCCTATTAGATTTGTTTGAATAAATACATGCAATTCATGATATTGTTCTAAAAGGGATGCCCAGAATTTGATGTCTGTTTATAATAATCAATTTAGGATATATTTTATTGTTGAATACAGCAAAGTGTTTTGCCATGTTTTAATTTTTCCATTCAATTCTGTAGAGCATCGCCAATTTCACAAGCCATTGCAAAATGTAAAATGAAATTGCTTACGAAATTGGCTTCGCTTCTTAAATTGAATGTAATGGCCTGCTTTTTGCTTTCTGTCAGGAGTGTCATGATCACAACAGGAGTTATATCCACAAAAAGTTATCAAACAAATTTTAGACTTTTTTTTCTCATTTAAAAAAATCTAAAGACCTCAAAATCTAATTACTTTTTTGTCAGCTTTGTGGATCATTCTGTGACAAAATGGGAGTAGAGATTTTCCCAGGAAAGAGAGAAAGAGACATTGTTGAATCTCAAGTTTTGAATGAGACCTGTTAATACATGAAAGCCTCTTAGTCAATATGTGTTTGATTTTCTTCCCGAAGTCTATTTGCTGTTTTAAACCATTCCATTGTTGCATAGCTGAACCAGCCTAATGGCTTCTTTGAACCGCCGATGTTGTCCATGAAATCTCTTTGGATCACATCGCATCTCATGGATCTGTCAAAAGCTAACCTTTTAATCTTTTTTCCCACAAGCACAATTCTTATAAAAGAAACACACAACCAGTACATTCTGTTTTCTGCTGCGTCAAATGCTACTGTAGCCAGTATCTTCCATGCAACCTGTTGCATTTAAATAAGAAATTTTACTGGGGCATCTTATAATAGGATATATAGAAGGAAACTTAATCATTACACTGTATGAATGATGACACAGAATATCACATGAAGTTAGTAAGCTTTTTTTTTACATTTCTGTATAACCAGTGTTCTGCATATGAAATGCATTGATTGAGAAGCCCATATAGATTTCATTTGTGCTACAGCATGAGTGAAATCTGAAACGCAAATTGAAAATCGCTGGACTGACCGCAATAATCACATATATAAGCATCTGCAGACCAAAAGGGAAAACCTGTAATCTTCCTCGAAACCTGGGGACTTTGACATCCTTAAGTTGGAACTACACTCAGATGTCTGAATGTGATCACCTGCAGAACACCAGTTAAGAAAGATGTCATTAAATCCATGTGGCGCCTTTTCAACTTTTTGAAGTTTCAGATCACAAATATGCGATTAGAATGATCTTGACAGAACATTCTTCTGCTGATACTCCAATCACTCTGTATACTGTATTACCATATACTGTAATTGCAAGCAGTTCTAGGCCAGTTCTAGAACACCAACTTAGAATTTAAACATAGAAAACTTTCCTAAAACATATCCCCAATTGAGATGGGTAATTTAAACGTTGTTAGGATGAAGAAGTAAAGAATGAGAAAAGACTTCATGAAGGATCAGAACTGAGACAAGGCTGCAGATGGCGGCTGGTCTTCGATGTTGGAGGGTTCGACACACAGCGCTGACACAGGCCCAACGGCTGCCGCGCGGAGGCCCAGCAGGACGGGTCCGGGTCAGTCCCAGCCTCGGGGGTCGTGGCAGACCCACCACAGAACGGGCTGACTTCCCCGCTGGGGAAGCAAACACAGCTACAAATGGCAGTGCTGAGGAGACAATGGCACTGTGAATGATCCCTATTTACTAACACCTGTATTAGTGCGCAATCACGGTGGGGGAGGGAGGGGCGCTGTCCGACAAGCAGTAATCCCATAAGCCCCCCCCACCCACCCACCCTTCTGGGGTAATTTGCATATTCCTCATTAGCTTATTAAAACCTGAAGGAGCCAGGTTTTTGCCCCATTCCACCACTCCCACTGCCTGGGTGGCTGTGTAATGAAGTAATGTTAGTGAATGTGAGGTTTATATGTATGTAAGGGATTAGAGAATTAGCATCGGTGTGAACCAATGCAGCCATACCCTCCGTGTTGGATCTGGGTAATTGGAGGGGTGGAGAAGATCGCCGATCCATTAGCCTGGTCTGTTTGCTCAGGAGTCCCTAGTTTCCAATTTTGGCTCCTTCTTTGGGCTCAATAACTTTTTTAAAACTGAGGGGGTGGGGCACATGGGGCTTTGTCCACCAAGCTCTGGCCCTGAGCACCTCTAGTTACTTTCCAAACTAAGCAGATTCCACTACAAAGCAAATGCCTTGAAGATTTAGTAAGGCGGACAGTCTTCCAAAAAAAAAAAAAACCATGGAAGTTTGGAGTGCTACTTGAGGGGCTGCCCAATCAGACCACAATCGAACCCCAGCTCGAAAGCGGGGGATAATTGAAATCCATAAACACCTCCAAACCCTCTGCGGTTGGGACTGAGCATCAAATGTGCCGAAAGCTACTCAAAAGGAAATTGAAATGGTTTGAATTCGGCATGAAGAGAATGGAATTATTGGGGGGCTTTTCGTGGAGCCAGATAATTCTAATAGCAATGCATTTGACTGTTTGTATAGCTGTAGTGTTATTCTGCCTACTTCAAGACAAAACGTGATATTGCTTATAAGTAAGTAGGACTGAGCCCTAAAACTATGAATGGTGGTTGCATATCTGCCAGCTCTCTCAGCAGCTGTATAGGCTGTGCAGCTTCGGTCCTGTCTTTCAATAAGCCTAGGATTTTTTGGCCAACGTTTGAACGTTTGAATGTTTTTTTTTGTTTTTTTTTTTGTATTGCTCAGCTTCATAATGGCTTGCTTGAAAATCATCGGCACAAATGCTATCCTCGTTGTGAGAGATCAAAAATGAGTTCCCAAAAAAATCAAAAGCCTAAAATCAAAATTAAACACTGAAAACCACTACAGAAGAGAATGCACATATTTGATTAATGCCTGGTTAACGCCTGTGAAGCGATCTGTCTCAAATATTATGGTGCCCTGAAATGGGGGACTTCATACAAACAGTGCTGTAATTCCAACATGGTGGCAACTGAGTGTGAAGGGACTAAAGCTGACAATCAGCACTGTAACTACATGTGAATTGTTGATTACAAATGTAAAACAGTGGAGAACACGAAAAAAAAAAAAACTTTGTCTTAACATCACTCTTTTTGTTACCATCAAATAATGTTCCTTTTATCTGAGTCTCTAGATGGCTACCTTGAAAATAACACACTCATAAATGGTGTATGCATCTGTTTGTCCATTGGCACATAATGCTGTCGATAAACTGAGCTGTTGTCTTTTTGCCCAAACAAGCCCTGCTCACTTCTATCTTCAGCATTCTTCATGAAAACACTGACATTTTCCCAAGACCAACTGGTACATGGAGAGTCACACAGAAAATATTTCCTTAAGCTGGTCAAGGAAAAAGCAACTATTGCAACTATTATTTAAATTCAGTGTTTTTGAAGCTGGCAAAGCAAGTAAATGAGACAGATAAACTTTAGACTTTCACAAATAAATTGTTGTGCGCCAGAAGTGACCTTTTAAAAGTGATACATCAGTAATTATTGTGCATGCTTTCCAGATTAATTTAATGGAGGGGAATTTGCATTAAGGCACTTTAATCTCTGAGTTTTACAAGCCACACAGAAATCAAGCATTTTATTTCATGGATATAACCACTACTGTTGTGTAACTATGCCCCTGGTCCACCAGTATCCTTCAGGGCCGTGAACTTCCTGTTATCCACCATCCTCTTACTTGAGAGTCAGATGTGAAGCTGGTCTTGCCAATCATTGGCGCTCATTGTTCAGTAAATTAAACAAGAAGAAGAAAAAAAAACCACCGAAGGCCACAATGGGGCCTGGATGTGAGGGGACAGTTTACATTAACAACAGATGATTTTAAGTAGGGATTGGATCAGGTGTCATGATCAATTCCCTCTAGCAGTGATCCCGCAAAATAGTCTTCAGAGCCAATTAGAAGAGATGAGAAGGTCTGTGTGAGCGGGACGACACATGGGCCCCAGACAAGACCGCCACAGCGGGATACAGTCTGTTGGGACAGGGCCATTGCTTCAGTGACACAAGGTTTTGGATCCTGACCCATGCGGTTCCACAGGGATTGGTCGTTCGTGGAGTGAAATCAAGGCCATTAGTGTCACGGGGAATATGAGAGGCTGTGACAGGCCGTCCGCCGGGACTGGCAGAGACAGGGCCCAGGGCACAGGTGGTCAGCAGGTATGCTAGAGGCAATCCACCGGGAGATTTAAAACCATGAAAAAGTCTGAATTAGGAGTGTTTGTCTGGTAATGGAACAGAAAATATTTTTCCATCTCAAAGGTAGTGATTGTTTCAGTTACTGCTTTTTGTTACCGTTTTGTTTAACAAGGGAAACTTTCTCACCCCATTTGTTATTATTGAAATCATTGAACTGCATTGCCACATTCTCAGTTGTTGTGTCAGGGAAAAAAGTAATGGAAATGAAATTTTAAGACTAGATGTATTTATATAATTTTAAGATGAAAATACTTTTAAGTTAAAGTTATACTTTTAAGTTAAGTTAAAACCAGTGATCAAGGAAACTCAAAAAAGTCCATTATCAGCCACAAATTTCAGCAAAAATAATAAAGAAACTGTGGTATCTTAACAAATATAAGGCTATACAAAGTGATATCCCATGTTAGGTACAGTATGTAATATGGAAAGTATGGTGGGAGGCGATTCATTGTACTTAGTAACATGATAAAATAACATATGAAATGCATGAAGTACTCTTGTGTTCAATAGAATCAAATTGCATTATAGCTCAATTAACTTAAACGGCTGAAGTCTTCACTTTCTATTTTCACATGTTTACTGAGCAAATTACTCAGGGCAGAATAAACTGATATTTTTATGATTATTATTTTGTGAAATGTATTTTAGCAACAGAAAAATCCATCTGGAAGCAACACTTTAGTGTACTCAATTGTAAGCTACATTCTACCAGTCTATTTATGTTGTGTATGCTTCTGATTTTAAATGCGCGTCTGCCTGTCAACATTTCAAATTACAAAGATGTTTGCGTACTATACCACGATATGACAGATTTAGAATCCATATAGAGCTGTGCAACTGGTTTCATGAACAAAGTTGATATTAGAGTGGGGAATAACTTTTGGTTAAAACATTGCAGAACTCAAAACATGAAAATTGTGAGGCGCAGCATATGCCCTGGACACTGCAGGTGAAGAAACAGTTCAGAGATTGAATGCATAAGTTCCAGAGCAGGCATTCCAAGGATCATCGACAACATCAATCTGTACTTGGCTGACGACGCTTTGCATGATGAAAAATTGCAGCACATCCATTTTTAAAAGAATTCTTCTATCCACCCCAATATTCAAAACAAATTTTAATTAGATGTGATCATCCATTTTCCACAAAAAAAACCAAACAGTTCAAAATGGCTGCCATGATGGCCTTATTGAAGATCCCAGTGCACACCTTTTTCGAAAAGAACTTTCCTCTACCCACCCCCAACACACAGCAAAGTCAGATTTGATTACATCATCCGTTCCCTTAAAAATCAACTAAAATCAAATTCAAGATAGCTGCTGTGGCAGCGGTAATTAAAATGGAAGTGTGCCCATTTTTGAATGGAACCTTCCTCTACCCACCACCAATACACACAGCAAATTTGAATTTGATCCTGTCCTCTGTTCTCCTCAAAATCAATGGAAACCAAATTCAAGCTGGCTGCTGTGGTGGCCATATTGAAAATGACAGCACACCCATTTTCGAAAGGAACCTTCCTCTTCCCGCCACCAACACATACAGCAAATTTGTATTTGATCGGATCATCTTTTCTCCTCAAAATGGACAAAAACCAAATTCAAAATGGCTGCTGTGGCTGCCATATTGATAATCCCTGGATGCTGATTTTGGCAAAGAATCTTCCTCACCAACGCACATTTATCAAATTTAAATTTTATTGGATAATTTGTTCTTCTTAAAATTGATGGAAACCAAATGAAATACAGCTGCTGTGGCGACCACATTGAAATGGGAAGTGCGCCCATCTTCAAAAGAAACCTTTCTTTATCCACCACCACCACCACATACAGCAAATTTGTATTTGATCGGATCATCCTTTCTCCTCAAAATCGACGGAAACTAAAATGAGGATGGCTGCTGTGGCAGCCATATTGAAAATCGTAGCAAACCCATTTTGAAAATGACTCTTGAAAATGACTTCTACCCGCTGCCAACACATGGCAAATGTGAATTTGATTGGATCGTCTAAGGATCCAAAAAGACGTCTAGGAAGTTTAGGACTAGTAGCATTTACAATGTTTATAGTGGAGAGGAGAATACAGTACGATGAAGAAGTATTAGTAGCACCTTCTAAATTTCTTCTGTTTTTGAATCTTTGTCACATTAAAATGTTTCAAATTATCAAACTAAATCTAATTTTAGTCAAAGATAATCTGAGTTGTAGTAGATGAGTTGTCCAAACTGCTTGATATACAGATCCCAAAAACTCCACACCTCTGTCTCTTGAATGATGACTTTGAACTTGAATATACTATAATTCAAAGGAAAATGTTGTTGGCAGGTTTTACAGCGGCCAAAAAAGTTATCCTACAATTATGAATCAATCCCCAACTACCACATAGGAGGTTGTGGTTGAATCATCTAGATAACATTGTGAACATGGAACATCATACTGCCAGAGTGAATAAAGCCAAGAAGTCCACTTTACAAAAATGGAGAGTATTCTTGTATAAGATCCAAAATTTATGGTCATCACCTGTGGAGCACGTTGATTTGTAGCACAACTCTATCTTTGTTGTTTATTTGTTTCTCTCTTAATGTCTCTTACTTTGGACCAACACACTCAGTCCTATACACACACATAAGGACGTTTGTACTCTGGATATTTGTACTATGGATTGTTTGTATAACAGGCTCAATGTATGGACTGAGTTTTGATACCCTCGTGCATAAATTAACCATGTGCCCCCCCCCCCTTAAAAAGTCAATAAAATGTTGATCACAAAAAAAAGATATCCTGAGTAAACAAAAGCAGTTTTTAAATATTGATTTCATTTACAGAATGAAAAAAGCTATCCAACCCTC
The DNA here is from genome assembly GCA_029692085.1 of Gymnothorax javanicus. NCBI lineage: Eukaryota > Metazoa > Chordata > Actinopteri > Anguilliformes > Muraenidae > Gymnothorax > Gymnothorax javanicus. Next base: position 13,427,235 of record CM056207.1, on the reverse strand, counting down.
CCCAGTCCTATGTAAAAAATTAATTGCCCCCTTAGTTATTAAAGTAAACAATTAAACAAATCTAATTGATGATAAATAAATTTGTATGCTTTTTTTTTGTTTTATTTTAGTTTTGGTTCTAGTGGTCCAGTGTTGATGCAAAAAATGAATGGGCTTTTTAAAATCAGAGAAAATAAGGTCCATGATTAAACAGACGTGTGGAAAGCTTTACTGTTTTGTTTATTGCAATAGTGTGGTTGAATACTCCAAAACACTTCAAAATTGAACAATCTACACATCTTAACCGCAGGCAAACCTTTCACATCCACTCTCTGGGCATCTAAGGGTATTAACACTTGACAAAATGTATATGATGACAGTGGCCTTCACTCATTTCAGGAATTGCAGCATAAGTTTGACCTTCCGAGCTCTTCATTTTTTCTGTATTTAAGATTGCGGTCATCATTGAAGGCATGTGGTGTCCTGTCTGATGTACAAATACGAACGCACCATACGTCTGATGGAACAAACAGCAACCAGGGTTCTCGGAGGCTGGTCACAAAAATATATAATTCCCTTACAAGTGCAGTGTGTCAAGTGCTGCCAGTTGAAAGTGTTTGGGACTGGGAGTTAAATAAATTTGGCTTTCACCCAGACTGGCATAAAATCTGGTTAAATATAAATAACACATCTCGAAACCTGAGCCACCAGTTGATCAACTTTAAAATAATAAGTTCATAAATAAGTTCATGCTTATGCCACTCCTTATAAACTTTACAAAATGGGACTGATTTCAAGCCCTAAGTGCACTTTGTGTCCAAACTCTTCCACAGGGACAGTATTACGCATGTTTTGAGAATGTGCTGAGGTGAATGTGTTATGGACTTATGTGTGTAATATTATGGGGAAACTATGTGGGACCACAATTACTCCAGATCCCTGTCTATGTCTGTCGAATGATGACACTGCTTTCAACAATACATTGATAAATAAACAAATCTTTTTTTGCGGTTATACAGCAGCAAAGAAAACAATTTTGGAACACTGGGTTAATCAGGAGATTAATGTATTAAGATTATGGCTGATAAATGTTCAATATATGGTGAATATGAAATATTCAACTGCCAGGGTTAACAGGGCGAAGGCCAAAACATTGGCTATTTGGGCAAAAACAGTGGTAGATATCCGCGACTTTCTCAGAAAGCAGTGAGGTATATATTGTAATTGTGAATTATGATTATTATTTTTATTTCTCTACTTATTTTTCCTTTCTGTTTTTCATGTTGTGAATTTTTCCCTTGGTGTTTATTTTTGTTTGTGTCTATGATAATGACGGTCAATGTTCATGTGTTCTTGTTTTATGTTTGTCTGCTAAAACCTACAACAAAAAGTTAATCACAAAAAAAAAACACTTCAAAATTGAAAGGTTTTGAGATTCTAAAAGAAGGATGTTGTTCTCAACATGCCAAGGTTGAAGTTGTACTGAACTAAATCATCCACTGATCTCTGATAATCATTTCGTCCAAATGTTGCGCAGGTTTGTTGCTCAATTATTGTTCATGATAGGAAATGGTCCACAGCACTTGCATTTCATGAACTTGAAGTGTTCATGAACAATACTGCCCTACAAAGCGTAAGTGCAGTAACTACACATTGGATAAAATGCGAGTTATGCAGTTCTGGGCCTGAAAGTAAATGGAGGTCAGGATTTATTCGGATAGTAATTATACCGTAGCAAGTCCATTAACCATAATCTATCATAGATATGCCAACTATTTGTTTGTTGGGACAGCAAACAAATTCTGAAGCCATTTTTTACTGCTTAAATTATTTTGTAGATACTGCACTTAGCCTTTGTAGGGCAGTATACCATCCCCAAGTTTGACTTCTGAAATGTTCCCGTGATAGACAGTGGCAAGCTCTCAGAAGCTTTACGATAGGGGAAGTAGGTTTTTTTTTTATGCAGGGGTTGACAGAGTCTCTTATTGATCTAATTTGGTCTTTTGCCAAAATTTTGTGATGAATCACAAAATAATCACCTTGCAGGCTGAAGGCTTTGTTTCTCACACTCTTTGATCACCGTCATCATTCCAGGTGTTGTTCACTAACCCTAACTCACACCAAAGGTCATTCACAAGCAGCTGAACTTAACCCTTTGAAAATTGCTTATCTATTATATATTTTTTTTTAAATTCAAAAGAAGTTTTCTAGAACCTTGCTAGTTTCATTTAACATCAACATGTGAATATACAGTTAACAGTCGCAGCACTCATTTATGATGTACAGTAACTCCTAAAAGTAACGCGATTCCCTGCACATCCCTCACCTGGAAGATTGGTTAATTACCCGGACGCCCCACCGCAGCAGATTTTCTGTGCCAGGCCAGAAGGAGGTGGACTTAACGAGCGGATAAAGACCTGCGATGACGCGGCACGAGGGCTCAACGAGGCCCCCTCGGCCCCCTGTGATCCCGACCGCATCTTCTGCCCTGTCACACTGCGGCCTCCACACCGTCCCTCTGATCCCAAAACTTTATTGATTGCTCAATTTGCGGGGCTCCCCTTCTCCTCCCCTGGTCCGTCTGTCGGCAGGCCTTCCCGTGGGGGCGTCACGGCGCGGGACTGTGGGTCCCCTCCGTCTGTCCTATCCCCCAGTCAAAAAAAAAAAAAAAAGGCGGGTACATGCAAAAAGAATGGAGGAAGCAGGTGCTGTGGTGAGACTTAGCCAGGCCTTGTTAGAGAGGAGCAGGCGGGGACAAGGGGCAGGAGGGGTGGGGGCGGATTGGGGGGGGTAGACCCCATCCCAAAAAGGCCTGGCACGCCACGCCTGCCCCAACTGTTCCGCATTCACTTTTCAGTACCCAAACCCCCGCCCCAAACCATTTTTTTTTTCAATGTATTGTTAACAAAACAGTTTACAAACCAGGGCCCACACTTTACCCACCCTGTTTCCATCACATAGACATGTTTAGGCTAATAGGTTCTGGGGGGCTGTCAGAGCTTTAGAAAGTAACACATGGCCCATTCTGCGGTTTCCTCTCGTCCTTTCATTAAGTACATATTATCCTCCTCATGCATATCCATTCTCTTAGACAGCATGCAGTGAGATCACTGTACCATATGATCTCCCTTGCTACACACCATGGGGATGATGAATGCATTTCCACACTGAAATAATAATCATGCTGATATGAGCTAGAAATAAAACTTTGCATTTGCATCAGCCATACAAAGTATTCGATCACAAGTACGTGATTAGTTTCGTCGTTCACAGAACGTACTAATAATGAAAGGATCGTAACTAGTGATTGAAAGCAGTAGAGTCCCAGGAAGCTGTGCAGTTCCAGACATTAAGTTTGGGGTAAAAAAAAATCCAAGAAACCACTCTTGAAATGGTTAAGTTTAGCTGAAATAGAATGCAGAGTTTTGCTGGTGGAAAACAATCAACCAATGAAAGGCGAATAAACACATTCATTCTGCAATGTGACGCTTCCCCCCCATGCCAGCAGAATGGAACCTCAAGACTCAATGGAGGGTTAGAGAGTACACTGAAAGTTGAAACAGAGCGGAGATGGAGGATTCAAGCTGAAATTGAGGATTGGACTGGATATCAAGGGTGTGGTCAGCATTTTAGGGTTCAAGCAGTGACCAGCGGTTCAAACTACAACCGGAAGATTGGGTGGAGATCGAGGGCTTGGGAGGTGACCAAAAGAAACAATCGTTATTCCACGACAGTTTTTATTGGGTTTTTTTTTTTGAAGATTTAATTTGACTTTAACTACATCATCTTTCCCCCCCGTCCCTCAGTCTGAGCCCCTGGGTCCTACAATGGACTCTTTCAAGGGGAAGGAGGCCAGTGATGGCCAAAGGTTAAACAGGGCTTCCCTTCATGATAAATCACTGCTTAATGAGGACCCCATTGTCCCTGTATTGTCACTGCTCACTTTCAGACCGTTACATTCCGGTTGTAAAGCTGACACAGCTAATGAACTGTCTGCTTTGAACTTTTCCACAATATTGACTGGCTCCACACAGCAGATGTTCCTGGTCAAGCAACTGGTAAATGTACATTAGATTAACAAAGAGCTTAAGGGGTGGGAAGCGGTGTGTGTGTGTGTGTGTGTGTGTGTGTGTGTGTGTGTGTGTGTGTATGTTGTACATGGGTGAATGGGCATGTGCTAATGTATGATGTGTGTTTGGGATGGAGGGGGGAGCAGTTTGGAGTCAACAATCCTTCAAGGACTTCATCTTAAAGCAATAAATTTCTATGTGATTTAATGAGAAGTGCCAGTTTTGGGATGAGAACTTAAGTAAAGCTGAGGTCTAATAACTAATAAAACTGATATCCACACACCTTACATATTTGTACTGAAAAGAATTTTAGAGTCACAAAGGAGTTACAACACTAAATGTGTTCAATTGGTTGCTCTGCAAATTTAAAGCATATTATTCTTGGATGACATAGTTAATGCACGTGTTTATGAAAAAAAGTGGTCTGAAACCTTGGATTTCATGAAAGGCGCATCATAAATAAAATTTACTGCCTTAATTATCATTAAATGTCAATTGAAAATAAACAATCACAGAAATAAATACTAGTGTAAAATCAAAAATGATACTGTTTATGAAGATTAAGCTGGCACAAAATGTACTCAGTTGGTAGTAAAAAATTATCTACTGGATTTAACACTGAGCAACTTTGCTTGACTCCAGTATGCTATGGTCTCCATAAGCAACCTTTTGAGATCTTAATGAGCAAATAACTGGTAAATCTGACTTGTTTAATTTTTCCTCACAAGGTTAATTTCCTGACATTCCAAAGAAATAAATGAAAGCTAAATGAAGAAATAATGACTGAATTAATTTTCGGGAGCTCTGTGGTCAGTCTAGCCCAGGGGTGGGCAATTCCAGTCCTGGAGGGCCGGTGTGTATTCAGGTTTTTATTTCCATTAATTATCCTGATTTATTGAGCTCATTGGTTGAAAACACAAACATAGATCTGCGCATAGATTAGACCACAGTAAATGTCACATTTAAGGGAGATAAGAACAGTCTTTGGTGGTCATTCATGATAATTTAAAGAAATGCAGCAGAAATGTCTGATTTCACAAATGGTTTGGCTAATTAAGACAATTAACTAATTAAAAGCCAGAAGTTGGTGTGAAAACGAGGACGAGATATGGCCCTCGTTGCCCACCTCTGGTCTAGCCGGACAAAAACATTGTGTCTCTCTGCAGGTAGAATTGACAGACTTAGTCATCTCCATGCCAATCTATCATAAGCCAGGTACCAAGAGCCCTTAATACATCAGAAGAATAGCTCTATAAATGAGCCGAAACTTTACCGACATACTGATGAGGTAAATCCACCAAGCTGATTAAGTTGCTACAGCAGCTGTACATTTAGTTCTCGGTACTCCAACAAGGCTATGCATTACTATGCAAAAAGTTATATTATTTTATAGTTAGTAGCTATATTTGTGACCTGGTCCTCTCCAAATAATAATAATAAATCTGTAGCTCAACTGTGTGACAATTTCAAAGATCTAGGCCTATCCCTGGTAGAAAAAAAATCTACGTCCGAATTTCGAAGGGTTAACTCAAACTATTTTACTGTAGGCCTACGTGCTCTCAAAATGTGTCCTAACTCAGCAAATGAAAAGCTGATTTAAAACCTCGAAGGACAAAACCATGAGCCTGTGCGTTCATGAAAAATAATTGTTCATATGAGCACTGTTAAAAATGGAGCAAAGTATTGAGGTTTAGAAATACTATAATACATAAATTGTGAAAATCGGTCATAGAATAGCCCAACTGCCCGAGTTCATAAGCTGACATCAAGTGAAAGCCAATTTATTCCCAATTTAAATAAATAAATAAAACATGCACTGCACGCACGACCATTTAAAAGTAGGCCTAGTCATAAGCGAACAGCGGAAATTAATCTCATCTAATGCCGAAAGTGTGATTAAAAGTTTAAGGCGAGCTCACAGCTAAAATAAGCACAGCCAGTTTTCTTCGGCGTGACCCAGGGGAGAAGTAATGGCTTAATAAGGAGCCATGACTAACCATTAACTGGTGTTCCGGCTTGCGCTGACAGAGGAAACATGCCAGAGAAAGGTATTGGTAAGTAACACTGATTAGCATATAATTGCCGTCATTGTATTAGACACAGGGAATTAGGAGGGAGCTAGGTGGCTGGCTGTCCATTCAGTGGCAGAACAGTAGCAGCCTGCTTCCGTCACAGTCAGACAAATCACGTCCTTTCATTACAGTCGCTGTCGCAATGTTTCGCGCGCTAAAGCCCCTCCGTTAACCCAACTCAAGTACGAGTCTGCCCGATGAGAGCCACTAGTTCCTGCAGCATTACCGTGTCCCTCGAAGCTGATTTCAAGCAGTGCGAATTGTTGTACAGTGGCGCATTGAAATGCTCTTCCTTTCCAAATGCTATTAGTGTTTCGAAGAGCAGAAATAGTCATTTAAAAATTAATTAAAGGATACTGCGGGAAACCGCGAAAGAATAAAAGGAGAGAGCAATTTAGCTACCTTAATAATAGCCTACAGTGAACGTGAGCAGTCGATAAAAAAAATCTCTTCCGTAGCCAACGTGGATGTAAATTCCCTGAAATTAGATCTGACTGCAGTGACCTCAGATTTTTTTTATTTCAACCCAGTTTCTATCCGCAAGCAAATCAGAATTGCGTCACTGTCCAGTTTACAACATGTATTTTACAAGTATTAACCAGTCTTTTGTTAAATTGACACTTAATTCCATGTAGGCCTATTATTTGGAAATTTAATGCTAAAATTCGACACGAGCGCTAATGGTGCACATGGGGAATTTGTCGCGTTTTCTTTCCAAGACGTTATGCGGAATATGCGCGAAAAACGCGCAAGACTGGAGTGTGTTGGTGGTCTCCGGTGCTGTTTCTAACAAAATACATTCCGATTACAGAACCATTTTAGCGCAAGACGACCAATAGAGGCAGATTATGTGTGAAAGCAGGGCCACTTCAGTCTGAGAAAAGAAAGACTAGAGACTTGTGATTTTACACATTGTGACAGAAGAGGTCACACAATGTCACTAATTAAATTGAGACCTTTTGTAAACAGCATTCTATGCTGTTTCTCGCATGTGTTTCATGGTAACTATGGCGCCTGAAGAATGTAATCCTCATACTCAAACCAGGGTCTGAACATCTATAGAGCAACAATTCGGATCCTTTAAATGTGATTTTTTTCCCCCCGTTCCTTTTGCTCCAGTAAAACCTTTGAAGGTGTTTTTTGAATACTTTATTAATGTTCTCATACTCTTTTCCATTCAGTCACCAGTAGTTGTTGTTGCATCTGCAATAGAATGTTGAGTTAACAACATGCTCATTGCATATTTATGGTCTTGCGTAACCAGTTTTTCTTTGCCCATTGTAGAGCAGGTTCTTTGGACTGTTTTTGCACAGTTTTAACTCAATGTTATAGAACTCCATTGCTTTTGATTTCCTGTTGAGATTACCAGTATCAAAATATTCCATTAAGAAAATTTAGACTGCAAATTTACGTTGCCCGCAGCTGAGTAGAATACTGCTTGTCATAATACAAATTGTGCCACTGTGTGAGTTATATCTGCCATAAAGAGAGGTCTTGTGGACAAAAATCAAACTTATTATCAGCAGATATGGAAACTAATATGTACTGTGATCCACAAGCTTCGGCTCTTTATTGTGGAGCTCAGGGCGTCCTTGCATCAGTGCATGTCTGTCTATCTGCCTGTTTAAGTGTCTGTATGTCTGTCTGCGATGTCAGACAATGTCGCCAGGAACGGATACAGGGAAAAAATGTACACTTGTGCACAAGCCTCTCCAATGTTGCGGCGCACCATCAGTCATTATATTGACACAGCCATTTCCATGGTGTCCCTGTTGTAAATTTGTTGTTACATGGCGCGTCTGCCACGGTTCACACCGCATTTTTGTTTGGCGCCCGCTGGCACGGGAGGGGGGTTGGGTGGGTTACAGCAGGGCTGTGAATGGAGCGTGCGAAGGAGGCCCCCCACTGCACCCCTTGGCCCTGATAACTTGTCTATGGTTTGGCTATGGATGGGGGGGCACAGGGGGTACGACAGGGAAGACCCCGCAGGCCAGAGGCCTCAGCAGGACGGACGGATGAGGTGGGCCCACGCCAATTACGACCTTTTGTGGCGGCCGGCTCCGTGATTGACACCAGTGTTTTCCCTCTCCCCGGGGCTCCCATTATGAGCACTAGCCATCCGATGACCCGCGGAGCGCAGAGAGGAGCTTCCACAAACTCACCCCTCGCGCCGGACGAGGGTTAAACAGCATATTCAGTACCGCGCCCCGGCCCAAGCATTTATACTCAGCAGAAATAAGCGATATTGGGTTTGGGCCTGAACATCTTGGCTGGAACATTTATGCACTCACAGAAGTCCAATGGCCTCATATTTACTATGGTTGTTTCACAATCTGTCCACCGAATTCGACTAATATGTGGTCAGTAGAGTTTCCAAGTCCCTTACCTGCTTTGTCCGCTGATAATTCGATTTTTTTGAGTGTGATTCTGACTTTTCCGAAAATTTCTGTTTAGCTTGACTTTTTCCCTCTCTCTTTTTTTGCCTGACTCAAAGAGGTGCATTTCTAACCCCTCCATTTTTCCTCCAGTTGACGGCTGAATAACCGCGCAAAAAAATGAAGGCATAATGACCCAGCGACGCCGACAAAACCTAATTGGTCACGGAGGCCACTGGCTAATGAGGCGAAAAAATAGCCCCGGAGTGTGTAATAACTGTATTTTCTCTGTTTCTTCCCCTTTCGTCACAGCCCTGTGTGGCATTTTTAACAAACTGAAATGGCACCAGATGCAACAGGGTTCAGACATTTTAACTTGAATTGGGGAACCATATGTTCGGATAAGTCATGCTCTCCTCTTTCCCACAGGCAAGGGGCCTCGCCTCTGTGCGGTAGCTCGCTGGTGGCCTGGAGGCTGGTTTTACAACCTCTGACTGTGGAGCGAGAGAAGTCAGTGCGCTCAGGATTGCCCCCTCCCTGGAGTATTACATTTATCCAGTTAATTCATTTATTTGTCACTTCTGCCAATGACTGATGCAATTTGAATAATTTTTCCTGTGTTGCGGTGGCTGCATTTGTTGTGAATGACTGGAAAAAAATGTGCTCATGCGACAAAACTCACCTTGCACTAGTACACATATTCAAACACAAACATGAAAACACACTAAAAAGTTGCCTTTTTTTTTTGTTTCCATTGAAATTTTTTGGAAACAGAAAATGCAAAAATGCTGTTCATTGGTGCCACTCTTTTAAAAAGTAATTCAAATAAACGCTTACCACTTCCCAGCAGTAGTTCTAAGGTGGATGGATTTATAAACTCTTGTTTTTGCCATTTGGTGTCTTCTCATGAGTGAATAAAAATCGGGGGGTGGGGAAGGAGTTTGGGGGGGGGTTGCAAGGCCTTGTGTTTTTTTCGCAAAGCTTGGCTGCTCAGTTCACAGCACTGTTGGCCGCAGTCAAGTGAAGTTATTATCCTTTTTTTATATACTGCACTTCTTGCCCTTGTGAACCTGTTGAAAGGTCCTGAAAGACGGCCTGAAAAGTGCCACTGGCTCCTGAAAATAGTGCTGACTATGAGGCAGAAAGGGGGAACTCCGGTTTTATTCAGTGCCTAAGATAACACCATACAGAATGATAGACTCCTCTGAATTGTTTGCCTCCCCCCCTCGGCCATTGTTCTTCCTCAGGCTGAATGGGGCTCTTAGCTGCACTTGAGGGGCAGTCACAGGTAGGAGTCCCATAGAGATAATGCCCAGCCCACGCTTGACTGCCCCCTTATAGACACTCACTCAGGGCCGTGAAAGGGAGTCCGGGCCCGGGTGAATAAACTCCTGCTCGCTTCCATAAACTTTTTCTCCTGTTGAATTTTCCGGAGATGTGAGCAGCTCCCAAGCCGGGCCCAGGGATGCTTCTCAATGAGTCGCTGTTCTGAATCAAAGCCAAGCCGGGCTCCACCCCTCTCTCCCCTCACACAATGAGGAGGCCTTACTGATTCGGCCCTCGTCCTCGGACGAGCCTCCAATTCTCCTCACTCGCGCCTACAGCAGGTATAAAAATAAACTTAAAAGTGAATGTTTTGTTGAATAATGTTCTAAAAACAGCTTCCATTTATGCCATTTGGCTTACTCCATTCAGCTAGCTATTTTGATCATTTGAATGTCTCAGGTTTTAAGGTGTACCTCTATTTAAGAATAAATGCTTACTTTTTTTTTTTGAGAATCAGTTTTAATTTAGAAAATAAATCCTGCTGATGGTGATGTTATCACCAGTAATGACCCTGCAGGTATTTCATATTGGAGTTGCATGCTGGGAGTAGAGGGAGGTGAGCCTGTTTTTTTTTTTTTTTTTTTTTTTTTTGCCTTTGGAAAGATGAAGTGCTTCAGTTCCATATCTAATCCGTGTACAATGAAGCGGTATGCTGCGTGCACCTAGCGCTGACTTTCTCATTTACATTCCCTTTGGGTCATGCCAAGAAGTTTAAATGAATATAAAAAAGCCATACACAATGCAGGACCAGTTGAAAATATAATATGTACCAGTACTAAATTCTATCGGTCTTGATTCTTTTGTTGGGCTGGCCTTTCCCTTGAATGGGCGCACCGGCCATAGAAAGAGATATGGAGACAAACTGATCAAAGTGTAGATGTTGCGTTTTGAGCACTTCCTTCCTTCCTCTCCCTTTGTTGCCTTCTTGTATAAAACAGTTGGAAGCATCTAGCCGCTGAAAAAAGCCTCTGGAGCAGCAGTGTGAGCAGCAGTTAAACATTAGCTTTGCTGCGAGGGGCCCTGGTTTCCCGCTAGTCGCTCTTGCAGCCGTCGCTAGCTTTAATCGTTTCGGAGAAATTCAGTTTGGATGAAACAGCCTGTTCCCTCTCACTCGTTCCCTGGGGAGCTCAAGGAGCTGAGCCCTCGGCAGAAGTGCAGGATGTCTTTAATTGTATGATGCACTAGCCTATCCTTCTGGCTGTTATAGGGACAAGACGTTTGTCAAAGTTAGCGACTTGACTCTGAGAAGATGTCATTCTTAGCTAGAAAACATCACTTCCCATCATTGTAAGAATATGTATGTATCTTCTAAGAATATGCAAATACAGGGCTTTCTCCTTAATTTGTAACTCATGTAATGATCAATCAGCAATTGGAGGAGGATAATTCAGTTTCTGTGGTTCAGCGTGCTGATTTGAGGAAGATTTGGGACTGCTTTGGCAATCAAGGAGCTGGTCACAAATCGTGGGGGGCTCCAAAATCTTCAGAGAGAGTTACGTCTGATTTCAACTTTCATTTGCTGGCCTCAGGGGGAATTAAACACGTATAATGACCAGTCACATATAGCACAGTTCCTAAGTACTTCGGCAACAAAAAGGTTCTTTTTCGCAGCAGCCGGTTCTGTGGATCCAATATAAAATATGACTGTCGCTCTGCCGGAAACCTGCTTATTTGACAAAATAGCATGATGATACTGGGGAACAAGAACCGTTTCCCTCTCCCTGTATGCCTGTTGCAGCATTCGACCAGCCCAACTGTGTCTCCTAGGTAACTCTGTCTACCCCGGGCAAACTTGCTTCTACTCCTGGCAAAAGTTGTCAATTCAGCTCCTGATCCAAGCCATGGTGATCTTCTCCAGATAAATGCTGCAACTACCTGCAAGCAATTCTACCAGCCGCTGTCACCAGCCTCTGCAGCTCATCCAGAGAGCAACTTTCTCACTCGTTTTCAACCGTCCTACATTTTCGCACATTATACCACTGCTAAGGTCACTCCATGGGCTGGCAGCCAGTGGCAGCCAGGGTCAGATTTACAGTCCTGACTCTGGCTTTTCCGACAGTCAGCAAGTTGGCCCCTTCCTACCTGCTGGAAGTATTACTATCCGGGCATGTTTCGCCAGACGGCACCTGGCCTGGCTCTTGCATTGCTCCTTCATTGCTTTTCACATAATCTGCCCAGTGACCGTTATTTTTCTTATCTCTTGTAATATAACTCTATCATACGTGCAATTGATTAACGTCTTGAGTTTAGTATTGGTTCTTTTTGTTACCTCTAATTGCCCTTATTTTGTTTGCAGAGTTGTTATTTGTAATCACTCAGCTCAAGTTGACTTGGTTTGTACTTGCTGCCTAGTCGATGCTTTGTGATTCACGGCTATGAGTTAGTGGACACATCGCACAAATTTGTGCCTTATCTGACTTTTGTTGTTTGATGTTCCAATGATCTTTAGTTTGCGCTTCTTTTACTTCGCTTTGGAGAAAAGCATCCAAAAAATGAATGTAACGACTCCCAGGAAACGGCCTTCAAAGGGTTAGTGAAGTTCCATAAGAAGTTAAATTCTGGAATAAAACGTATTATGAAGCCATTTTTTGTAGTCTTTTCCCCTGCTTGGGGCTGTCTCTGACTTAAGAAGCCAGCATATAGGAATTGATTGAAGCATTAGATTGTTAATATAGGTCTCTCCAAATGAAATGATGATTTTCACTCCCTTACATGAAGACAAAAATTCAAATAGAATTTTATGTTCACAAGAAGTTAAGAGAAACTGGTTCTAATGTAGGGTCCCCAGCTACAATGACAAGTAGATGGACATATACAAGACAGTAATTCTTGGTCTTGATTTGAAATCAAACAGGCATCTAAAGTGGGAGAAAATATATGCTATCAGAATGAAAACCGCTGTGTCGAAGTTACCACTTTACTGTACTTGAGAGCTTACACCTTTGGCCTCTATTAAAAATCATTGATGTTGCCCTAATGTTCATTAACATTTAAAAAAAAATCAATAAATACTGATTTGTTTATAAGTGGCAGTGTGCAAAGCAAAGAAGCGCAGTGACTAAAAGTCAATGCTCCCCTCGCTTAGGTCATTGGCTATTGTCACTGTCTGAAGCGCAACCTTAAATTTTTTTTTTTTTTTTTTTTTTGGTTCACACAAAGTCCAAGAAAAATTTAAAGTGCAACTCTTACGTTACATTTGACCTTCCATACTTATATTTCCCAGAATCATAATGCCCTTCATTGGTCAATTTTTTTTGGAATCGATGACATCGTCTTACACTCTCTCACGTTGCATCAGGTCTTAAAGGGAGAACGAGAATGAGATAGTGATTAAGGACTGTCACAGAATGTGAGCCCCCTGTTCTCCTTCATAAAAGATTTCCAAAGAAATTCTGTCAAAAAGATTTTTTTTCTCCATTTCAGTCTACATGAAAACCCTCCACAAAAGATGTATTGTTTGTGTTGTTTAACTGTTCCTGTGCTGCAGGATCCTTTTCCCCAAATGGGGCTTCACTTAAAAATTAAGCCTCTTGAGTCAATAAGTTTATAAAGAGTTACAATTTTTTTGCTCTTTTAAGTAAAAATATTGATTGTTTTGCATTAATACCTTATATACTCAACATGTTTAATGTTCTAACCCCACTGACATCTAACCCTATTTTGTAACCCCATCTTGAAAATATTTCACTTACTGCAGTTATATTTGTCTTTTTTGGAAAATCTTTGCCTATATAAGACTGAAACACTCTGACCAGCGGCAATTTTGTTCCCTCTTGTGCAGCCAAACAGCTTCATTCAACTAATTTCCACATCAGTGTCCAGACCCAGCATAACATTTCTCAGAGCATCCTGCTGTCAGGTGAACCCATACTGAGGTGCAGACAGTAAATGACAAATAAACCAAAGTTCATTTGGACCGAATCAGCGGTCAAACAGGCAGAGTTTAAGAAACAATGGGATAGAATGCAGTGCAAAATCATGGTCCAAATTTGTAGTCAAAACACAAGCCAAGGGTCTTACTCGGGCAGGTTATGCTCACAAACAGGGCATATCTGAAAATCAGAGCTTGGGTAAAAGCAGTGTCAAAATATGAGACAATATGAGACAGGCAGACAAAAATGGCTCATATGACACTTCATAGGAATAAACAATGAGGAACTTGCACTTAAACACTGGAAGACATTAATGTAAATGCACAGAGACCACAGGTAAAAAATGAAAACAAGTGTGGGAGAGGTGTGAGGAATGAACGTGGGGAGTGGGGAAATAACGGTGACAAGAATAATTAAAATCTATCAGTGAAACGAAACTGAAACTGCTGCAGACAGCCAGAGTGCAGGGAAAAGTAACAGAGACAGCAGACATAACACACGGAAAGGAAAGGTAAACAGAAACACGTGGACATGTTAGCAAAGATGAACACAGAGACAAAAAGCAAATGAAGCAAAATGAGGGAAACTGAAATAAAATATGCCAAAAGTATCAAAACAGATTAAAGATTTTTGATGCACCTCCCTCTATCAGCCCATCTTCTTCCCACAGTGCATCCTGGTGCCATCTCTTCCCCAGGTAAGTGGTGCCCACATACCCGACCGATGCATGTGATGTAAATGAGAATCGGACTCACTCACCAGTCAATCTTCTTCAATTGCACCAAGGTCCAGTTCCGATGCTCACTTGCCCATTGAAGGCACTTTCAATGGTGGCCTGGGGTTAGAATAGGCACTTTGACTGGTCTGCGACTATAAAGCAGCTGGATGCAAAGTACTTTGTGTTGTGACACATTCCTTACATAAGTATCAGTAAAATTCCTGTGACTTGCGCCAAATTAGTCCTTCTGTCTATTCAGACCGGATGTTACCCTTGTTCATCAATGAGCCTTGGGTGCCCAACACCCTGTCGCCAGTTCACCACTGTTTCCACCACAATACCACAAGACCACAGTCGGTAGGTCCTCGCTACTGCTGACTGACAGCACCCCGGAGGCCTTACCACTACTGAGATACTCTAACCCACTCATCTGGCCATAATGATTTGGCCCATGTCAAAACTGCTCAGGTCCAATTTCTCTCACGTTCAACACTTCGACTGTAAGAACTGACTGTTTGCTGACCACTTAAGGTGTGTCTATGGACCTTGATATGTGCCATTGTTATGATATAGTCACTGTTATTTGCTTCAACAGCTAGTGGTTTTAATGTTTTGGCTCATTGGCATATGTGGTGAGATTGATTACATTATGCTTACAGGTAGCAACTGCTTACTGCTAAAAGTCTTAATTAACTGCAGCAAGATGACTACCTCATCTGATATTCTTACTCCTGAGTTTGGACTGTTGGCACAGTGTCAGCAGACAGCGACCTTTTATAATTCAATGGGAATCACAAAAAAAGTGTCATCACAAAAATTTCTGGAACATACTGGACAAGTCTCTGGTCTTCAACTCAGGAACTATTGGTTCTTCTGCGTTGAATCCTACAAAACAATAAAAATAAAATATATTGGTTTTGGAAATGTTCTCACATCACAATATTTTTTCCATTCAAGTTACTTGTACCCTCTCAAAAAAAAAAAAAAAAAAAAACTTTTCTTCAGTCAGGTTTCTGGATATATCCAGTTCAGATAGAGCAAAAACAAGGCTTTAACTACACACTGCAGTACACCTATTCAGGAACAGTGTAGTTCACACTGATAAACGGGTTAGATGTTCTGATGATATCACAGGAGAAGGGATTACCGATCCTGAAAATGAAGTAAATTTAACTGGGTTGTCTGATCTGTCATTGGCTTTCATTCAAACAGACAGACTAAAGGGCTGGGAGACCAGTTAAGAGACACTCCCGGAACCATGAATCACGCAATCTGTTCCCTCTGGCGAGTTAACTTGTGATGAATGCGCCAACCAGGACCGCGAAGATCGCTACCCGTCAACAATGCTCTTTTCTTTCTCCCAGTCGGGTTTCTAAGGCGGACGTAGCCGGGGTGCCATGATTGACAGTATCTGTCAGGGGCGATGAACTCCACTTAAACATTGTCTTTATGTGCCCTGTGTAGAGTTGTTGGAGTGTGACCCCTCCATCTGTTCCAGCTAATCTGACCGTCGTTTCGAGGCTCCCTCTCTCTCTGAACTGGCACCCTGCGCTGCTCTTGTTAGCACGCAAACGCGTATGTGTCAGAACTCTGACATCACCCAGGGGAGTTTGTTTTTAGGGGGGACTGTGGGGTGTCGTAAGGGAGACATCTGCTTAAGCCCTTAATTTTTGATCGAAAAAAGATATAGGCCCATATTCATGTAGCACTGATCTGTTTTGCCTTTTAGATCGTAATGAAGTTTAGGCTGTGGACGAGGACCAGTCCTAGTCTCCTGTCCTACTCTAACGGGTCCCATTAATTAGGCCCATATGTTTCAGATCTGCAACTGGAATACCAAGATCAGGTACTGAGTGGGCTATGCCTTGAGGGAAAATTACATTTACAAATGATCTGCTGTTGTTGACCCGGTACAAAGTCACCCGGTCCATACTATCAGGGTCAGTTTATGTTAAACTGTGCAATTTAAATTTTTCTGTGAAAAAAAAATTGACTCAGATGGAATACTTTTTAACCAATACATTGATGACTACATGCACCAATATAAACTTCTCAAAAACATAGAGAATGTTAATGTCTGTATTGCTGATAACTATTTGAAGATGAACCATGACACAGGTGAAGTACCTGAAGATTAACCACAATTCAGTTGATTCTGGATCTGGAAAGTAATTGAGCTTTGTCTTGAAAAGTCTACGCATAATCAACAACATTTATTGCATCTTATACAGTACTGTACATGCACTCATAGGGGACACTGGGCAGGATTGATTGTAACAAGTTTTGCTCCAACATGTATTACTCAATGAATGTTTATGCTGGAGCTCTTGAATAATCATATAAGTTACCCATATTTGTTTGCTGCAAATATTCGTAATTCAGACATCAACAACAATATCACAAAATGTGTAGTGTTAATGTCTGATGAAAACCACTCAGACCTCTTACCATACTAGCTGGGAATGGATGTCGCTGTAACAGAAAATTTTCTTAGAACCAACCCGCATCAAGATTTGTATTCAAGAACTTTAACAAGAAAAATGTGAGAATAGACCTGCAATACAAACGAACGAACCAATAAAACAAATAAAGTATAAATATTTTTATCCTTGAACATGATATGTAAAGTGGCTAATTTTTTATATTCTTGAAGTGAAAGACAACCATCATCGGAATTTAACTGCAAATGAATGTACTCCTCCTTAAGTGTTACAAAATGTGTTTTTGGTCATTTTAAGACAAAGCTTAACTTAACAATAAGCACTAAATCAAAAAACTGCCAGAATCTGGCATTTTCCCTTTGACAGTGAGGGCAAATGTCCTATTGCTCTTTTATGACAAGATTGAAAAAAAAAAAAAATCTCATTTTGAATACAGCCGCTGCATTTGACGGACTCATTAATGAGTCCTGAGGCTTTATGGGGTTAATGCACCATACCCTTACTTCAGGAGTCCACTCTGTTTAAGCCGAATAACTTTTCTTGCATTTCTAATCTATCAAGGGTCTTCAATTGCTTTGTTAGTGCAAGTATAAAAAAGCTTTCGGTATCTTATTTTAAGCTTCTGATTGCCTTTGATGTATTTTGACATTTTGTGCACTAAAACTAGAGTAGTGACAGTGAAAGCCATGATAAAATATAAAAACAAGAAAAACAGTGTGATGCACTGCAGCTAGTGTCTGATAATTAAGGCAAAATCCCAAGAACCTGCATCAATGCATCAATGACTACTGTCAGCAGACAACATGAACAGAGCTGCAGAGGCTACACTGCAAACCACCAGTAATATGCATAGCATGGCCATAGTTACCTTCCAAACACAACCACCCTCATGCTGAGGTTTGCCCTCCTTCAAACACAAATGTAGACACATACTCAGTGTGGTTCTTTTCCCAACAAAAATATATTTTATATTTCTTGCTTGCATAAACAAATTATATGATCTCACTGAGTTTTTGTTTTTACACAAATATTTTATACTTTACTATCAGATTTTTGCCGTTACTTTTTAAATGGTTCTGGAACAAGCTCAGAAAATCAAAGTCACAACAATCAGATTTATCCCGAGGCAGTATGTTCGTCCTGAATTGTTAATCAATAGCAGTGCTTGAGTCTTCATTGACAATTAATACAAATTAGTTCCTGTGGGTCATGTGACAGGCTTTCCAGCCAATGGCAATGCATGGCAGGGCAGTGGACAGTGAAATGAGCAGCGCTCAGTATGTGGTGCCCCGCCATCTTTGAAACTTGAACAGCACGAGGCCATGCAAAACCCTAGGTGATCAGAAGGTCTCTCTCCTCTGGCCCTATGGTTTAGTCTTTATTATTACCCAAGGTTATCCTGACCAGGGGCAGAAATACAGAGAATGCAGTTGCCACCAGGCCGTGGTGTGGTGGGAGCCTGCTGATGAGAAACCATGTGACTTTGGCAAAATTGTCATTGGTGGAGTCCTATGCACTAGTGATTTCTCCATCATTGATGGCAATGCTGTTATTATCAGCAGCTTATTTTTGAAGTATTGCAGCATGCCTAATAGTGATGGGCAGTTCGATTCTCTTCAAAGAATCGGCTCTTTCGAGTTGATACATATAAATGTATCGAACCTTTGGATCATTTTCAAAAATTTTTCAAAAGCGGGGGGGCGGAGAGGAAATAGAACACATGGCCTCCGAGCAGCGAGTGCACACAAAGGACACACAAAGGATGTCACATGGTGGCGGGAGATGTAGTTTTTGGAGAAATCTATCGGCTTCTACCGGTCCCGTAGCAGCCTGTGAGCAGTACGGGTGGGCGAGTCTAACTGGTGGGAGAAGTCGGGGATTCACTTCAGCACTCGGACATTTGACAGGCTGACCCGGTACATATTGGACACTAAAAGGAGTCGTTCAAAAAGATTCATTCGTTCATTTTTGCCCATCACTAATGCCCAATACTCATGCAAATATATAGGGGCCTATGTTAGACCTGGGTAATGACTTTTTTTAATTAAAATTGATGGTGGTCAGGCAGCATATTTTTTGTTAATATTACAGAAAATATCCTTCATCCTTCCTGTTGCTTTCCTGTTGAGGAGATTTGTGGAAAATACAGTGACCAATCAAATGTCCAGGTAAACCTTTCTCAATGACGTGACTCAGCTGAAATTGCTGGCATCAAAGATCAATCTCAAGAATGGGAGTAAAAAAAGAAAATAGAAAGAGGAGGCAAGGGTAAAACTGCCTAGATTTTTATTTTTTGTCTTCTCGTGTGACGTGCAGCAATAAAAAAATTGATGAACAATGGAAGGCGGGCATCTGTTGCTGGAAAAAGCGAATGACAAGTGAAAGGGTTATATGCATGAATGATGTGTTATTTATTTATTTATTTATTTATTTATTACCTTTTGTGCATAATTTAAAGGTGTAAGTGTTCGACGCTAATTCTGCTTTCTTGTACATGGATACCTCTCACAGTGACATCACAGTCCAGTTGGGCTGGGTTCAAAAGAGATTTTTGTTGTTGTTGTTGTTTTTTTTATGGCTGTTTTACTTGTTATACTGAGCATGTCACCTTAATAAATTACTACTACTACTGTTGCTAAGCTGACATTTACCCTTGTTAGCCACAGTACTATTTAGTCAGCTAGCTAAGTTAGTTAATTAGCGAATTGGCTGCCGAGAGTGATTCTGCCTGCATCGAACTTTGTGTTTTTAGATTCCGCTGGTTTATTATTCCCAGCTTGGCCATTTTGACTGCTCTAGACAGTCAGGAGCTGTCTGTAATGTTTGGTAAGCCTACCCAGTTTTTGTTCAAGTGGACACTGAATTGCAGATTTCAGTTTTACAGAAATCCGTTGAATTGGTGAAAAAATACCTGAGTAACGTAGTATGGGTCTGAAAACGCGGAAAAAGTTTATTTTGTTCCACCCTACCGAAATTGGTTATCATCCCAAAAAGACTCTCCAGAATTACTTCTTATTTCTTTTGAAATATCTTTTGTTGTCAAGATTTCCCAATTACTTGACAGCTGTGCTTTATAATGTCAAATATTTCTGGTTATATGTTTTGTTTTAAAATTTTGATTGGAAAAAAAAAGGCAAGGATCTGTTACTGAAAAGGCCTGTGGGGAAACAGAAATTTGTGCTTTTGAATACAGTGGAGAGACGGACAGATTTGTGTTTCAGGCCACCTCATGTCAATAACTGCTGGCGGCTCCACCTTTGGGGATTTTCCACTCGTCCACAGGGGAGAAGAGGGCGAGACCCCATGACCATTTGGAATTTGAATAATCCAATCCGCAGTGCCAAACATGGCGCACAACTGCTTGCGACCAATCAGTGGTCAAAACTTGGTTTACGCACAAATTTGAATATATGCAAATATAATGCTATAAACAGTGCCTCAATGAACATTTTTTGGAGAATTTTGTTGCCTTGCTGCCTTATGTAATAAATACTTTCCTGTTTTTTAATACGAACATCGGGTCTGCTTCTTTTGGACGACGGTCATAATATTTGTTCCTGGTAAAACTTTGAATTTACTAACAGGCCAAACCTGAATATTTACTCGGGCCAGTAGGCCACGAGTCTAAGTTTTGGCTCCGTTCTTCTTCTTTTTTTTTTTTCCGGGGTCGTGATTGTTCTGCTCATGCGCGTGCGGTTTCGCGATTGGCCCAGGCCTAGACCCGGCCCGAGTACAGGCTCTGAGGAGCCTCTTGTTCTTTGAAAAATCTAAGCATTAAAACAGCTGTTTTTGTAAAAACTATGCAGGATGTTAGGACTACACAGAAACCAACCAGCATTTCTCGTGATGCTGGCATCAGACCGTTGCTAGATTATTAGCTAGCTAACTATATTGAGAATGAATTATAATTATGGTAACATTTACTAATAATGTGACATACTATTGTGTAATCAAATTATAAATTGCAAAATTATTTATTAATTGTTCCACATTGTTAAGGTTCATCTTAAATGTTAATTAGACAAGCAACATTTGTTTACTTGTATTCGTTTTTATTAGTCGGCTGGCCTCCTAATCTGTACAGCAAGATTTTGGGATGCTATATTACATTGGGCTGTTTATCTAACATTAGGCAGAGACAATGAATAAAAGACATTTTGCTCTTTGTTCCTTTCCTAATACACAAACTGATGCGATGCCTTTACGTTCTGCCAGTATATTGCTGATAGCGTGCGGATTAATATGAGGACACTAACAGTATCGGATGAGGTGTGTATTCTGGGAATGAATGGGCTTGGGGGGCTCACAAATAATTCTTTCACCCAACCCCATCACCAAATGGTTATGCCACTGTAGCTAACCATGAGGGAGCAAACACGTATTCTCCACAAAAATATGAGAGAAGACACATTTTCGTTCTTTTTGTTCTGGACCTTGACCCCACAATCCTCAACCTCAAGGAACCAAAGCAAGCTCAGATGAAGGCAGGATTTTTATTTTGAAGTAAATTATTTTGGTTATTGCGACCATTCGGTAACGAGTGCGGGAATTTCTTTCAGTAAGCTGTTGACTCTGCTTCAAGCTGGTCAGCTGCTTCCAATAATGTTATTCTATTCGTATAAATATTCAAGTCAATCTTGCAGCATCCCTTCTAGTAACCTCAGAGACTTTGCATAAAATTAAAGCGAGTAGAATAAGATTCAACAATTTTACTTACTAATACAGCTCAAAATGCTGCCAGTACGACAAGCTCAGGAGACTTAGTAGAATACTATCCAATTTCATGGAATATATGTGGTCCCTACCTGACTCTTGCAAATGGAGGATTTTACTCTGCGTGGAAATGATAACTTTTGCAAAAAAAAGTCAAAGTTTATGGTACATTCCAGCAGTTAAATCTAATTTTGTTGGCTAAACAAAAACCCAAACAAGGAACAGTAGCCATGTTCCTGAGAACACCGCACAAAGCGTTTGTGGCTGGCAGATTACCTCATTACTAGTTTAGCCCACAAAAACAGTTTCCTTAAAGGCGACGGCATCCACGGTATCTTAAAAATGGCAATCACGTCGCTCTTAAGTAATGACTGTCCATTTTAATTAATCTTTGGGAGCTTTCCCTCCGAAGAGCCTTTCTGTCGCCTCGTTTCAATTCTTAACCGATTGTTTCAGCACGCACGTCCAGAACTATGGAAAAGAAAGCTCCATAGATGAATTGAAGTGTCTTAATTAAACTCCAGAGTTACAGCCACCCTCCAATTCTCCAAATTCCTTTTCTTATGTGGGGAGAGAAGCCCGGGGAACATTGTTGGTCTGCACTTTAAAGTCCCCCCCCCCCCCCCCCTCCTTGTTTGCTGGTGCCAATAGAAAGTCCCATTAGATACAATGACTCTGTCTGCTAAAGAGAGGGGGAGCTCAAATTAAAACGGGCGAGACCCTTCCTTGGCCTATGTCATCCCCTCTCGTCGTTTCCAATATAAAAGCGTGAATGGGAGATGAATGTGGCTTCTTCAAAGTCCTCCTCCAGGCATCACTTCTTGCTAATTAACTGGCACTTTTTTTGTTGCAATTCAATGTATATATAGAGTTTTAGGGCTTATGAGAAGTCTCCCAGCAGAAGTGAGGGCATATCACTGGCTGGCCAACTGCTCCGCTCTCCCTTACTCCCCGCCTGTCAATGCTGTCTTCTTTAATCTGTTAAAATTAGCCTTCTGCTTTGCTTTAATACAGGCTCCTTTTATCCCGTGGTCCATGTAAATGGGCTGAGCTGAATATGTGTAGCGCAGACTGGAGAACACCCTGTTGCATCTTGTCCCGTTCCTTAGGCAGAGAGGAAATAATATATAATTTATAATTTACCTCACAAGAAGGTGGGACATTGCAAAACAAGCCACATCGCCCAGTCAGGAACCCTTACGAGAAAATCACATGTTGAAACCCACACGTGGACACCTTACGTGAGGAGTACATGTGTGAACTGTAAAAATAATCTCATTACCAAGATTGGCAAAAGGCAAATGATGCCATTTGAAGTTGTGTGTATTGCTTTTGCATATAAGAACCACAATTCACATGAGTGAAGGGCAGTGGCATATGTAAAAGGACACAATAAGAAAAGCCAATCACATGAAAATGTTCAATTTACCGAAGACAAACTAGTCTTTGAAGAGCTGCTGATGTGAATGTCGAACAGTTTTGGCAGTGGTTTTCCCTGAGATGTATTGGCTAAAATTAGATAGCTTTGGTATCCTTCATAATAGCATTCTGAAGAAACACTTCTAAGTACTTTTACTGAATGAATTTTCATATATATTTTTGAATTTATCAGCATCTTTAATTGCATGCTACATTGGCTCTGTTTACCCAACACTGACTTAAAGCGAGCGGTCAGGTGATAATGTCAGACCCTGCATGATGTAATTATTATTTTTTTCTTCACTGCAAGTGAGTTAGGACAATGCTCTTGAAAGAATTTGCACTCAATTTTTGGCAATGCAGTGTACTTTCATTACAAAGGTAAAAAAAAAAACTGAACTAAAATGGCTCAAGAGAATAATGTGTTAAACTTAACATAATTACGTTTTCAGTCCAATGCAAGAAAAATGTATTTAAAAATTAATCCCTGCTAAGAACCCATTTAGCTGGGAAACCATAAACTGTTCTGTTAACAGACACACACACACACACACACACACACACACACACACAGACAATGCAATTTCGGCCCACTCTTCCAATCAAAGTTAGGCTTTCCGTGAAAACCCCCATAGAGGCACAAAGGGAATTATCTACTTGCAGTACCACAGACTCTGAGACCGCAAATTCTGATTACTTATACATGACTTAGTTCCAGTCCTTTATGTCCGGCTCGAGGACCCATTTTTTTCCTTTCAGAATCCGCCTCCGAATTCATCCTATCTTAACTTGTCTTTTCATGACCGCAATGTGTCCTCTCAAACAGATCAAAACCTTCTTTGGCCAAGAGATGGAAGAATCTGTCAATATGTAAATTGTCGGTTTATACGTGGCTTGCTCACACGGCCTCATTTGTCGCTCCCCCACCCTTTCTCTCACTCTTTTTCAAGAATTGGTCAAAAAAAGAAACAATTATTTGGACTACAAAGAGGTGAGGTGGGGGGATCTCCTAAGCAAACGGTAGAAATCACATTTTGCCGAGCATTACAGAATAATTACACATATGCTTAGATCAGCGCCATTCATGGAGGCCTACAATATTTTAAGGATTAAAGATGTTAGTAGCGTGGCCGTCTCTAAGGAGCTGGGATTTTTGGCACATTCAAATGCAAAAGTGTACCATTTGGAAAGTGTAATGCTCCCGCCTGCCAGCGCTTGCCTACCCACCACAGGTTTTGAGAAGAGTGTCCCGGTCCGGGATCAGGCATAGGGCACTTAATGCCCAAATCTGTTCCCCAGAGTAAGGTGACTACTAAAAGCAAACTACAGGCCCTATCCGAGGTACTATGGCAGTGGAATAGGGAAATAAATTAATCTAATATACTAACTTGCTGAAACACAAAGTCCTGACTGACACTCTGGTCCCTGCCTTTGATATCAAATACTCCAGTAAAGATAAAATATCAAAGAGATAAAGTTAATTTAATGCATTAAATCAAAGGAGTGAATTATTAGTGGCTTCGGGTTTGGATGTGAAGTCAGTGTACATGAGGAAAATAGGAATAGTTTTTAAAATGTTTGACTTCAAAGTGGGTGACATAACTGATACACTGGTAACGTTCTTTCCAAGGAGCACATGGTCCAAAGATGGAAAAAAAAAAAGTTTGGGCCTTACAAACGAAGCCCATGTGCTTATAAATAATTTTCCAGTCAGCACACATCATACAGTATTTCATTAGGAATGTAGATCACAAATGCCTGGCGTAAGGTAAGGTTTCCAGTATAATGCCAATGTCTAAATAAATAACCCTGCATTTATATTTGAATAAAAATGAATAGTCCTCATTCAGAGGCCAAAATTCAACATCATTAAAAATGAGGACCAGCTAGAAGGCAGTTTCCCATTTTCAAGTTTTCCCAGAAAAAAATTAATATGCCTGATTACATTTATTTTGGGCCATTTTAAATGCGCTGTAATGAATGATTACTATGCACAATAAGTAATTTTTCAAAGTTAAAATTGGTATACAATGCATTTTTGTTTGAGTTAATTTTTTTGGTTTTCTATTACCTCTTCACTACCTGTAATAAATGGCAGAATATACATCACTATTAAAATTGAACATTCCTCATATTCCAAGTGGTGGCTGCACTTCAATATAAGGTTCCATTGACATGAGTTCATGCATTAACTAACCTGAAGAAAGAACAAACTATTCTCTTTACGAGACGCTGTTGGAGTGACAACAATGTTTTCCCCATATGATCTTGTCCCCTGTTCCCCTTCTTAACACCAGATTGATAGTTTTTGTCTGTTCCGGGATGGAGATAGCTAACTAGATAAAAATTATAAACAAACCCACACAAATGCCAAGGTTATAGATAACTGGCTGGCAAGCTATTGCTCAAACTTCCCATACAGACAATCATACTTTCTAGGTAGGCCCCCTTATTGCATCTTTTATAGACCTTTCACACCCTGTTGTCCTGGCACTATATTAGAAAGTGCAGCTCCTTAAATGCTGATAACTTGAGGCAGAGCAGTTCAAAACCAAAAAAAGATGGCCTTCACTCTTTCACAAAGTTTTGATAGACTCAACAGAATATTGTTTTAATAGCAGGACTTCCATCAAAGTAGGAGGGAAGCATCATGATGGCCTAAATCAGGGCTATTCAACATTATCCAGAAAGGGCCAGTGAGGGTGCAGGTTTTCTTTCCAACCAAGTAGTTACACACCTGATTCTTCTAATCAACCCCAAAACTATCTGCTAAAAAACTTGATTTGTGGAATCAGGTGTGTAACTGCTTGGTTGGAATGAAAGCCTGCACCCTCACTGGTCCTTTCTGGATAATTTTGAATAGCCCTGGCCTAAATCCTTCTACCAGTCCAGTGAAGGGTGCATTAACACAGCACAGGAAGAGGCTGGTCTTTCCTCAGAACCCATAATAAAACTGGAAATATTTTGCAATCCCTGCAGTCCAGTCAGTCCATTTAGGGTGCCGGCTCTCTCAGCATCAGCATTTACACTCCTCCCTGCTCAGCCAGTCAGGGAGTGCATCCCAGAGCTTTAAAAAAATATTCTTCCACTCATTCCCTTCTCTCTTAGGAAAAAACCAAAACAATCTGAGGAAAGGTGGGTACAGATTTTCTCGCTGTATGTATATGTCAGTTCTGCAACAATACTGCATTCTATATCTGTCTGAAGTCATCATTAATTATATAATACAATAATGAGCAGGCAATTATGCTCTTCTACTATAAAAATTTTCACAAGTAGAGTACGTGTCCAGAGCTACTGAAATCACCCAGAGGCAGACAAATAGATTCATAGCGAAAATATTCAGCAAATCACTATAAAGTCATCCTGCACCAGTTCAGCAAATGCAGCTCTTGCAACTTAGTGCCAGATACAGAAAACTATTGTCTATGTACAATGGACTCTGTGTTAAAATGATAAACGTCCATACTGAGGAGCTCTGCCTGTTCACCTTGCACGCCAGTATTAACTGTGAACCGCAGAGGGAAGTTTTCCGCATTCTCTGGGCATTTGGGGAGAGTTTGAGAGTTGGGACACATTGGGAACAGGCTGGGCTCCACACTTCTCTGCACCGCTTATGACTGTGTTTGCCTCCAGACAGTAACAGCGTCTCGGCTCTTTTTCTTCACGGGGGGGGGGGCTTGATTTTATGTTTTGCTTTCTTCCCCCTGCCAATGGCCGCTCTCGGGCAGAGCCGGGGCCATGAAATCCCTTTTTTGTTGATGTTTAGACATGGAAATGTAAAGTATTCAGGGCCACTATAGGCATGAAAAATTGATGAAATTACAGTCTGTTCAGAGAAAATAAAAGGCAGGAGGCGTGGAACAAAAGGCCCGTTCGCCTCTGTCAGCGATCTGGTGGCGGCTTTCAAACAGGTGAAGGGCGGCCCCCGTGTGTGGGATCGGCACGTGAATGAGGACGGGGGCGACAGCTCTCCCGCTGGGCCAGGATAAAGAGGGGGCGCGCTCCAGAGCCGTGTGGATATTGACCAAAACAAGCACAGGCTCTTCTCTGAAGAAAGAAAGAGAGAAACTTGGGCCCCCTCTTGAAGTATCACAGATATGGCAGATTTCACCCAACGAGATGCACAAGAATGGGGGAGTCGAACGGACGGCAAACATTTCATTTGCTTGGCCTTTCGGGAGCAAGGTGCTCATAGGAGATCTTCAAATTCCCTATTCCTATATTTGTGTTATTATTCTCTGGAAATAAACATCTAACATTATAAAGTTATCAACCACTGACAAGACAAAAAATAACCAGTTTTCATCACGAACTGATTCCTCTTCCAAAACCAATGTCTATCGGCTTTTTTGGAGATAACTTTCGGAGTAATTTAAGAACATCATTCTTCATTCGGTGAATTAGTTTCTATCCAGTTGTAGTACACTTTAGCCACTGACGGCTGCTAAACTGAAAATAGAGGTGGAACAAAGAATCCCTTCAAAGCGATAATAAGCCATGACCCTTGTCAATCACTTTTGTTTATTGACAAATTTTCCAATGATTGAGATAACGATATGATATCGATAAAATATACCTGAAGAATTTTACTATTTTTTTCTTTATTCATGTGAACTAAAAGGTTTAGAGCTTTAAACTTTTGACAGTACTGCAAAAATATTATAAATTAACCATGCTTAATTGTTATTTTGGTGCATTGGCAATTTGTATCAGCATCCATATTCAACTCAATATCACGCTTATCTATCTATATTTGTTATTTCAATAAGTCTTTCAGTCTGGGAATGGCCCTTTTCTGCCAGCAATGTCAGAAAAGCATATGGTTAATAGAAAGGGGAGGAATGCTGGGGATGATTGGCTACTACATTGGTTTCAGCCGAGTTTCTGGGAGATGGTTTTGGTGGATAACCAACAAACAAGCAACAGGCCAACCTTAGGCAATGTTTGTTACCTGCCATTATTTGCAAACCAAACTAATTTATGCTTGTTATCTGGTTAGTTATGATTGCAAGGTCCCCCCACAAAGTTACTGCACCAAGCGAATTTCCAGGCGATTGATGCTTCTTGCGGCCGGGGTACTAATGACTGCAAGAATTCTGAGAGTCTTGCGATGTCTGGTGAATATAAAAGGACCTGTGAGCAGATGTGGTTTTGAGTATGCTTGCTTAAGTTGTGTGTGTATCATAGATAGCCTAGGAGACTGATTGCTAAACATTAGGTAGTAGTTGTTCATTTGTGTACTGATTTCTAACATATATTAGAATTACAATAAACTACTAGTATTGAGCTAAAGAGATGAGGATGTGTACAATGTTTGCATAAAACTTTGCTTAACAAAGAAATCCAAAGCACAAGTATGTGAAATCCTAACAGCATCTTCCAAATTGTGCTGCCCAATATTACCATGTCATACAACATTGCCACTTGTGTCCACTGACTGTATGTAAAGATGGACAACATAACCGCTCCCTGAAAGTGAGGCCAAAACACCTTGATCACACTCTAATGGCTGGCTGCAGTACAGGTTATAAACCCGTTCCCTCTGTATTGGTGGATGAGACATGGGCCTCACAAAAAAATTAAAGTACTTGTCAAATATTTTTTTTTTTTCCAAAAATGGTTTCTGTCATTTCAACTATGCTCATGTATGTTCAAGTGTTCATTTATTTTCAGATATGTTTGGTTTCATTTACTTATTTTATATTATGATACGGAGGTGTAATACCATGATTGACAGCTGTGATTGACAGCTTCTTTAAGAGCAGTAGTCACCTGCTGACTCATGTTTGAGAATTGAATTAGTGAATTCAATAAAAGCCCAACTCCACACATTTTCAACATGGAGGTGGGCCCTTATTGAATTCACCGAGTCAGTTGTTTGGATTTATAGTGTGACCATCGCATGGAGATACAACGTCAAAATCACACATGCATAACTTGCCAGTACTACTGTATATACATAACCCATGGTGACTTTGAAGGTCCAACGAAAATTGTGTGTCAAAAGGTCTTTGCTCTTAACATTGTGTCATTGTTACGTTTGCAGAAGGACACCAGTAGGGAATCGTGAATCCAAAGAATGATTTTTATTGAACAAAAGATTCCAAACCAATAAGGCACGTGGGCCAACAGAAAATTCATGAAAGAACAGAAATAATGCAGGGGAAAAGGAGGGCACAAGGCCAACAAAAAACTCCACTAAAAAAGCTGAAAAGTCCAAACTGAAAACTGAAAAAACTGCAGATTAAGGAGGGCACAAAGCCAACAAAAAAACTACACTCAATCAGCTGCAACAAGTAGGGTAGTATAAACTCGATGATATGATCAAGAGCATGAAACATCTGGCATGCTAACAGGCATAGAACCAACATAGAAACAACGGGCCGACTGTCAACTGGAATGCCTCCACAAAATAAGAAGGTACAGGGCTGATGAGAGAACGAGGAACACCTAAGCAGAACAGGGAGGGAACAAAGCATGATCATGAGATATTGGACAAAGCTAAATATTAAGAAAATGGGCGCGCTCAGCTAAGTACCAATGAAGTATGCAGATTGAAGGACGCGTGAAAAAGTTACGCAGCAAAGTATAGCAAGATCTGAAATAATATTGAAGCAGGGAATCATGACAATTAACCAGGGACGTGCGGTCAGGGTAGGGAGTGACCTGTCCTTTTTTATCGCTAGATTTTGTCAACCTGTTTCCACGTACTATGCCTGATTGTCAATCAATCAATTTGACCTTTTTTTCTGGTCAATTAAGCCTGTAATGATTAAGAGGTGATAATGACAAAAAGATTAATTTACTTTTATGCTTTGATTCGAGACTACAAGGAAGTAAATCTTAATAATTAATTAGGAAAAAATCTCAACTCTTTTGGTAATTCCGTTTATTGTTTTGATCTTTTGTTTATCGGATTATGAAAGAAGACTGAAAATAAACTCCCTATTTTTTAAAAATGGCATTAAAAAGCACGTGTTTAAGGGGGGAAATATTATCGTAAAAATATTGACCACACATAAGAAAAGTTTTAATATTTGTTAATGGCATTGCGTTAGCTTCCTCTAAGCAAATATGAACAAACTTGCTGTCTCGTGAGCAGTTCGATGCACTGAGCAATAATGTCATGGGTGGAACTGGCACGCCATTCTGCCGTTTAGTTTTGTAAATTAGTTAATCAATCCTCAGATTGCTAATCAAGCAAAGTACTAGAGTTTGTTTAAGGGTGAGGATTCTGCCTACCCTAACTGACCGTCGACGGCACGTCACTGCAATTAATACCCTACCTAAATTAATGATATAAGTAAAGTGCCTGTCTAGGAAAAACACCTCCCGTGAATGTTAGTAGATGTTAGTAACTAAAAACAGTTGATTGACATTAAGCTTAGAAAGGCCCGAAACCAGAACAGCCCTGAAGGAAAATGGAAATACTGCAGCCAGCCAATAGCAAAGAAGCAGTGCATGCACTCGAGAAAACAAAACATGGACTGGAACGCAGACATGAGGAGGATTCAATTTGGCAGTGCGGGACAGTATCTAGAAACAGACACAAGGCAACACTAAGGCAAAACTAAAGCGGCACAAGGCAGAGAGAACAAGAACAAAGCAGTCACGTACTGTTAGTGGTGATGCTAACATTACTGTAGAAAAGAAAAGCAAGCAAGCTAGCTAATTTAGTGAGATTTAATAATAGGTCTCCATAGGCAGCAATGGAAATTGATGGTAATAAGGCTTTTACTTTCAAATTGGGATAAGGTATTGTTAGCAGCGATGCTATGTTCAGAACGAAGGGCTTTTTACCATTGATTTACCTTGCCTGTTAAGCTGACTTATTTCTGAATCTTGCTAGCTAGCTATAGAAAACTGTTCACTAGCAAGTAAATTGGTAAATCAAGATTCACTAGTGTCACTCTCATTAGCTAGCTCACTAGGTAGTAAGAACTAACATTAAAACACATGATAGTGGGGAATCTATTTATCCATACACTGTATTTACCTTATTTTGAGGGTAAGTTCGGACATTTTTTTTAAGAAGGGTTGTATGAGGTAGCTAGCTACTTATCCATAGTACGTTGTACATATATTCGCTACCTATCTAGATAGCTTGTACCGGACACTGGCAAGGGAGCTAAGCAATGAACTGCTAAGGATAAGCAAAGCATCAAAGGAATTTTAGCCTCATACAACTCTACTTTGGAAAAATCTGAATGTGTTAACCTTTCAACAGGCCTTCAGTCATGTTAGAACCTGTCTTAAGACTATGTGCAATTGACAGCTTCCACTGAAGCCGCCAGCCAGGTGATATAAAAAGTTCAGGGGATGAGCCTGCAGCTAAGTGGAGCAGGTGTATGGTCAGGACCTTGATACCGCGGCTTAGGACCCCCCACCACTGCTGTGCATACTCTTGTTCCAAATGTGCAAGACTGCAACGTCCATAAATGGAGCCAAATTTTGGCTCCATTTTGGTGCATCGATTGGAAGTGGACTTGAGTCATCCATCTTTATATACAGGCTATTGTTGTCTCTCAGCATTATACTTATACATAAACGCTACTGGTGATTTACCGTCTTAGAAAATGAGGTACTTAACCTGCTCCTACAAAATTTCAGAAGCTTCATTTCGTAATAACTATAGACTTTGGAGGGTAAAAATATGAGTGTATGAAGTTTTGATAGGATTAAAAGACAAAAGAGCCAAAAGTATAGGGCATAAAACAGCCCCAGGAGCACACTTATTGACCACTTATATGAAACCCTTAATTTAAAATAGCACATTTTTCAGTGTACTTGCATTTCAGAGAAGAAATTTGTCAAACTCCACATGGACATCATACTCAATCCTATACTATGGACAAATAAAGGATGAGGTAATTTATGTTGAAAATTTGAGCAACAGGTGCTCCTCCAACCTTCTAGTTCGGTCGTTATCCTCTAGAGTGTTTTCAGGTGATGGTGAGTGCAAACGAGCTCTTAATCTGGGTGGGGATGACGAAAGTGGGGGAGGGGGTGAGCGGAGGGTGAAAGGAGATTCCAACTTCTTGGCCTCTCTGGTACGAAGCCATTGAAGCCAGGCCACCTGAGGAGCCCTTGGCAGTAATTACAAAATCCCTCTGAGAGAGAGAGAGAGAGAGAGAGAGAGAGAGAGAGAGGGGGGACTGTAGTTGAGTGCGTCCTGGACATGGCGGCTGCCCCCAGTTAGGGTCCAGCCAACCAACCAACCAAACAACTCCCCAAATCCGACCCCACTCCCCACCCCCCTTGCCCCAACTCACCTCTTTCAAGTGCAAAGCGACCTGTGTCTCAAAATGTGCCGGAGAATAAAAGTTCATGGCACCTCAGTGAGCTTTGGTCAGGCCCCTTTCAGAGTTGCGCCTCCATGAATACAGCCAAATCTCAAATGAAAGTTTTAATCTCTGCCTTGCATTCAGCTCCGAGAGAATGGAGCCCTTCCTCTTTTAACAACATCCCCACCGGCCTTTTGTGTCCCGCCCCCTGCTCCTTAAAGTCCTGAGGTTCGCCTTTGAGTCAGTGAGGGTTATATACCTTCACTGAAAAAACCATCCCTCCCCCACCAAAAAAAAAAAGTCAGTCTCAATTTTAGTCATGTAAAGACTTCAAATCTTATTTCCTCAACTTTCATCATTTTTGATCAATAAGACAAAAAAACATTTCTGCTATTGAGGTAAGACATTTAGACTGATTTTTAAATTTGCCAATGGAGTAATTACTCACTTGCCTACCATATAGTTAAAATGTGTATAAAATAAGCTATTTTTTCTACTTTGAAGAAAAAAATATGATTATAAGTCTCATAATAAGATGACACTTGGATAAAAAAAAGGGGATTGAAAAAAAAAACTCTGTCTTTATCTTCCGATACCTCCTACCCAACCCCAAATCCCTCCCCCAAACTCTGACAAGCTTCTTCCCTTTCAAGGTCGGCACAGTTGACCGTCTCCTGCTTCTTTATTTTCTCGCTTTCTTTCGTACGAAATAAAAAATGCGCAGGAGGGTTCATGTTTTATTCAGAATGAAATTTAGTATCAAGTTTAGAAAAGGTCCCATAAAAATGTCTGAAGGGGCCACTGGGCCCAGGCACTGCCCCCCCCCACCAAAGCACCCTCCTCCCGGAGACTCTCTTTGTGAAAGGACCCGTCCTCATCAGACGAAGCACGATTTCATGAGTGAGTGAGAGTGAAACCCCCTTAAGATAGAGGCTCTCTCCCTCTCAAGTGACTATTTTTGTTATCCTCTCGCCAAGCAGTAACACCTACATTGTATGAGGGGGAGACAGGGAGCGCTGAATGGCCGCAGAAAGAAAAACCCTTTCACATGTGCAGGGGGCAGCTGGGCCGGCCGCACTGTCTCTGGCAGGCCTCTTCACTCTTGGATAGGTTTCATACAAAGCCAGGATTCGGCAGCCCTCTGCTTCACTCCCTCTGACAGAAAATGACTATAAATTCACATTTGTGGCAGGGAGGCTTGGAGGGGGGGTGTCTTTTACAGTCCAACATGCAGCCTCTACAGACCCTTTGGATCGCTTTAAATTTGTCTTGAGCACTGGTGCTAGGTCTTCCCTTATGAAAAATTACTATAGTTCCAAGCTACAGTTATCTTATAGTAAATGGATGGTATTTTCACCTCTATAGTGTAGTATTGCTATAGTGATACTATTGTTATTCAAACTACAGAAATAAAGTTGTGTGGACTATAGTAACATCATGATATTGTTGACTGTGGTAATACTATAGTTACAATCTGATGGCTATAGTACTACTCTAGTTATACCGTGCAAACTATAGTAATACTATAGTTATGCCAAAAAAAATGCTATGGTATTGCGAAAATGTATTTCAGAAAAGTTATTTCAGAAAATTTCACCCAACATGCACCAAGTAAATACTTTTAGTTTAGTAAGTTATTTCAGACCCTTCCATTGATGGAAATTGAATGAATGGATAAGTTACTGAGTGTACAGTTTACGCTATGATGAAATAAGATCTATGAACGTGGTTTAATATCATTCATTTCTTTTATGGAGTCAGTGGCCAGTGATGGACGCTCATCTTTTCACTTGAATAGCCCGCACTTTTCCTCGCTGTTCTAGATTTGACAGAGGGTTGAATGGACTGAGGCTTTGAAAGGCCTTTTTTAACAGAGCAGCGTAAGGTTCAAAAGGTCCTGCAGGAATGTATGCGAGCTTTTTGCCCCGAGTCTTGACCATGAGTAGACAGGAGCACCCACACACACACACACACACACACACACACACACAACAGAGCCAGAGAGGCTGTCTACTTTAGGAAGCCACACAGAAACGGTGACCTCATCGCCCTCTCTGCCCTCTTCATACCTGCAGCTTCTGTGTCTGTCTCGATGCTTTCTGGTTTTAAGGTATTCAATGCGCATATTTGCATCTGGACCTGCTTTACTCACATACATACACACTCACAGACACACACACACACACATGCATATTTGGACATGCAAACACTTGTGTACACATTCATATACAACACACTACACATACACCTATCTATGCATGAATGTAAGGACACACAAACGTGTAAACACATGCACATACGTACACACAAGAGAATGGTATATATGTAACAACGGAAATATAAAAACATTTATTTAAAATTGAAAATCATAATTTGTAACATGTTGAATGTCTTTGCCACATTATACTTCTAATAATTCACATACTAATGCTTTATCAGAACAAATAAGCAAACACATCATTTTCATTGTGGTTACAAAAAGTAAAATATGACACAAACCAAACTTAGGACTTAATCCTTCACGTTAGCAGTGTAAACAAGCTTATGATAACAACCAAGTTAATTTGACCGATTTCTAAAATAGCACAGTTACCGGCTTTCACTTAACCCCTTTGCGCAGAATACAAATAATGCAAAATTTTGCCTGCAATGCATAAGCCTATTTAGGCTTTATAACTCCAAAAAAATATTCCAGTGAAGCAAGAAGTTTGGAAATTCAATTACAGAATTATTTTGGAATCAAATTTTGCAATTTACAGACGCCGGCGTCTATATCTGCGCAAAGAGCTTAAATAGATGTATTTCAGCATATTATTACTTCAGCGTTGTAAAGCAATAGATGAGGCGGAGCAAGAGGATCCAGATGCAAGGAAGGTAAACTTTATTAATAGCTGTCTGGATAACAACAACAGACAGCACAGGGGGAACTGAAACTTACAAACACTATAAAAAAGATACAAAGGGGAGACAAGGGTTAATATTGTAACTCTCTTTAAGAGAGAAAAAGGGTTGCAATAATAAAGTAGCAATGCACTGAGTTACACTGCAGTGGGGCTACTAACATTTTGCAGGGACACCGGGACCAGAAGAGTATATAAAGGGCTGGATAATTGAATAATTAGGGACAGATGGAGGTAATTGGAGGGCTGGATGTTCGAGCAGTCCAGTGATCAGGCTACTCTGGTGACAAGGAGCATTGCGGGAGTAGCATGACAATAGTCTAGAGTCTTATCTGTTAATTGAGGTCCCCCAGGGCCAAGAACTGCTGTTTTTCACCTGCACAGTATCTGAGAAAGTGGGGGAGAAATCATAAATTAATTAGCTTGCTCACTGGGCAAGTGAAAGCTCCAATGTGCCATGTTTTGGCTGCTCTGAGTCTTTACTAATAGGATTAAAGGGGAACTCAGGGCTAAATCATAATGCTGTTTTATACAAACATAATTAGTAAATGAATATTGTTAAATACAAAAATGTAGAATTTTTGTTTTCAAAGATGAGATAAATGAGGTTTTATTCCCCCTAATTAGTTGTCGTCTGCTTCAACGGTCGCGTGATAATGACGTAATGTCACCCGAGAATGACGAACCATGGCCCTTCACCCAGAGTTATGCGCTGTTATTATGTTGGATAGTGTGATTGTCCCAGTCCATTATTTTATGACAAAAGATCGTTCAATATGGCCCATTGGCTAGTTGCACGAGATGGTGTTAAGTACTTTCTGAAATATGCAGGGTTGCTTCAACATTAAAGGTTTGCTTCTGCCACTTATCAGTCTATATCAGATGCTGAGCAGATAACAGGTATATCATCCCGAATATGTGATTTTAGCTATCGCCGATATTCCCAGGATTTGGCTTAATTGTTTCGGTTTTTCGGTGAATTTACTTCAACATTTTCTGATGCAACTAGCTAGCTAGTTCTGCTACATCATTATGGTTTTCTTAGATGTACGCAGCTAACCTTAGCTACAAAAGTGATGGTCCTGAGAGTGCAACTGATGCCGAGTGGGAAGGTAAATTAAGTATCGACAATTTTAAAATATGCGTCGATCGAATGTTAGATTTATGAAACAGCCTTTCTACGTTATGGAATATTTACATATTAATTACCAGATATTTTCACATTTGTTGTCTGTCGCTAAAATCCAGTTCATCACTCATCAGTGAGAACGGCTGGAAATGTGATGCTAGTTAAAAACCCACTTGTTTCTCGGTGGAGCAGCTGATGTCTCGTTAAGAGTGCCAACGAACAAACATCAGTCACGGGTAATCGAGACAAATCTTGCGAACATCATTCGTGGTTAATTAAGCCAAATCCTGGGAATATCGGTGATAGCTAAAATCACATATCCGGGATGATATACCTGTCATCTGCTCAGCATCTGATATAGACTGATAAGTGACAGAAGCAAACCGTTAATGTTGAAGCAACCCTGCATATTTCAGAAAGTTCTTAACACCATCTTGTGCAACTAGCCAATGGGCCATATTGAACAATCTTTTGTCATAAAATAATGGACTGGGACAATCACAGTATCCAACACAATAACAGCGCGTACCTCTAGGCGAAGGGCGACGGTTCGTCATTCTCGGGCGACATTACGTCATTATCACGCGACCGTTGAAGCAGACGACAACTAATTAGGGGGAATAAAACCTCATTTATCTCGTCTTTGAAAACAAAAATTCCACATTTTTGTATGTTACAATTTTTATTTACTAATTATGTTTGTATAAAACAGCATTATGATTTAGCCCTGAGTTCCTCTTTAAGCTCAAATTTATGAGAAATGACATGTATTCAGTGTTCCTTATCATACACAATCTTGCTTCTGAAAAAAGTTGTGATGTTATGGAAAATGCAGTTAAAGAAATAAAACAGTCATTTGTATATCATCATTGCCCTATGTTAAAGTTAAAATTGTGCCAATGCAACACATTTAATGCTTTTCCATCTCTACTTTTTTTAAAAAAAAAAAAAAACTAATTCCAAATTTTATGCTTGTAACACATTCCAGAAATTGACGTTTCCCATTAACAGCCCTCCAAGTGCTAATTTAGAGAACTGAGTGCACCATCTGTTTTAGTTCTGATGGTCTTTTGCAGGCGCGGCATTAGACCTGAAAATTCCGGGGCTAATATCCCTCCCTTTATAGACAATAATTAGTCCTGGCTAATTCTAGATGGTTTTCCTTTATTAACACGTTTTCCAATTCAAGAATAATCAAGTTGCAATTGAAGACACGGCTTCTCTCCCCCATGCAATCTAACAGCGACAAAATAATGGGCTACATTCAGTACAGAAAAATAATTTAATTATAATTGGGTCTATGCTCCGGCGCTCGGCGACGGCATTTCAGAACTCTTCAGCGAATGAAGGTAATTTCGGCGACAAGTACGTACACCTGTTTTTGCAGCACGGTCACTCAACTTGCTATAAAAAATAGACAGCCGTCCGATTGGAAAATGTAAATGGACGAAACCACGTACTAGTCACCAAAATTACCGTCATTCGCTGAAGAGTTCTGAAATGCCGTCACAGAGTGACAGTGCATAGACCCAATTATAATTAAATTATTTTTCTGTACTGAATGTAGCCCATTATTTTGTCGCTGTTAGATCACATGGGGGAGAGAAGCCGTGTCTTCAATTGCCACTTGATTATTCTTGAATTGGAAAACGTGTTAATAAAGGAAAACCATCTAGAATTAGCCAGGACTAATTGTAAATAAAGGGATGGATATTAGCCCAGGTCTAACACCGCCCCTGGTCTTTTCCCCAATTTTCTTTGATATACTGTATATACATGTCTTTGCTGCTCTTGGTCTTCATTGTCATATTTTGTGTTTCACAGAGCACTGCTCATTTTCAATGAGAGACTGGCCTTGACTGCTGGTAGGCCAGTCTAGCAGCCACACTCTCCATTTCAGAAGCAACACTATTGCAAGACGTACAGAATGTGGCTTGCCGTTGTCCTGTCGAAAAAGCAAGGATGTTTTTGAAAACACCTAGAGGACAGCATGTAAATGACAGCGTTTGTTTCTCCAAAATGCATTTGTCCTTCATAATCACTGACACAACCTTATACCTGAACAGACACTGACTTTTGAACATTACGTTGATAACAGCTGCGATCGTGCTTTTCCTCTTTCACCTGTATTTTTAAACAACTCTCATTTCAGCAAAATTATTTATTTGGAAGTGGGACTTATATATCCGAGTACTATTTTATGGTTGGACAAATCTGTCCCAGTCCTTTGTTACTGGGCAAGATTCGAGTATAAAAGTTGAATTAACCATCTACACAGCTGTAAAACAATCTATAATGTCTATTATCACAAATTCAATCAAACAATTACAGAACTGATGCCTCCTTACCAATCATTGCAAGGATTTGTCCATAATCATAG
The DNA here is from genome assembly GCA_029692085.1 of Gymnothorax javanicus. Taxonomy (NCBI): domain Eukaryota; kingdom Metazoa; phylum Chordata; class Actinopteri; order Anguilliformes; family Muraenidae; genus Gymnothorax; species Gymnothorax javanicus. The sequence goes on along the minus strand of CM056207.1, from coordinate 13,388,554 downwards.
AGAGCTGTTAACATTCAGTGGCCATTTGCAATTACCCATAATGCCATGCTGTAAGATTTTTTTTCTCCCAGCATGAAAGAAGTATTCCTATAATTCAGAATTGGCCCAAACGCAAGGGTTTCAGGGACTCATATGTCCGAACAGAATATTTGGACATATTGTGGGACATACAGTATGTGTCCTGGTAGTACTGAAAGGGTCAATAGTAGCAGCTATAAACAGTTTACACAATAATCTGAGCACCTTTCTGTTTGGCTTAATGGGCCCTTTCCTCATTGTGGTCACATAGCTCACTCCTATGGCCATTTGCTTTGTTAACTGAGTTACATTGATATCATGAGGGCTGAGAATCACATCCTGACATCTGTGTATCAGATATCATCAACAAAAACCTTCTTTTACTCCCAGCTGATACAGCTTTAGCAGGTTGAGCTCACTCTTAGCTGTATGCACTTCTTATGCATATACTTGAGCCTCCTATTCAAATTCGTATTTGTACGGTTCACACTTGTTACCCTCATCACCCATCGAAAAATGAAAGTCAGGATAGCCACTACAAATCCTTACATGACAAAAGGTTTGCATCTGTTGCACGGTTGAGGGATTTGCAAATGGGCAGCAAATACTGTACAGACCGCAGAAGGAAGCAGGCTAGTCTCAGTAGCATGGCGCTTAAACCTTGCTAAGAAATTATGGACCAATTGGAGGATGTAAAAAATTAATTTCAAATTACTGAAAAATTGTTTATAAGTAGAAATCTACTTGAAGCTTAATAGAACCTGCTGGTATAACAATCAAAATTGCTCATTGAAAGCGATGTTCAGTTGAAAAAAACCTGTTTGTAAAAAGTTAATTTTCCTTCTGAAATGAAAAGCATTGAATCATCGTCCTGTAGAAAACTAGCATTTATAAGTCTGACACTTGTAGCATATTTACTCTTAACTGACGCACTTCTAAAATCTCAGCCAGTGTTCCAGAACACCAGTAATGACCATTGCATCGGCATGAAAATGTTCAGTTAAGAGTAACTTGTGACCTCACTCCTTAAAATACTTTCATCTGCTAGGTCTCAGGAGGAGGTATATGAAAGAAATGAACAGGCAGTGGCTTTAGAGTAACTTTAAGATGCTGGGGGGTGTTTGTCTGCCCTTTCAGGAAGCCATCCCTAGCGAATGGCAAGTTTCCCCCCCAATGGCCAAGCCAGTTCCGGAGGGCCAGCGGGCATCAACAGTAACGAGCTCGTGCTTTTCATCCCCAACTCATTGGAAAGAAGAGATTAGGATTAATCTTGCATCCCACATGCTGATATGACCACCCGTTTTTGCCCTGTTCTCCTTTTCGCGTGCCATACGTTTCAGGTCCCCACAGGAAGTCTATAATGGGGGCCGAATGAATGGGGATAGGCTCTGAATTAGCCATCCTGGCCAGGGGCCCATTTCAAAGGGCTTTTTTGGGCTTCGTCCTGGCAGCGAGGCAGGTGGGGAGTGGCGGGTTGGCGAGATATAAAACAGGAGGGGCAAAGCAGATCTTCCATTTAGGATGGAGACATTGAGGTGTGGGAAAGGCTCAGTGGTTACCCTGCTATCTGTGCATGCCACACTGAGATAGATTTGAGCAGTTAACTTGAGAGGACAGCCTAGTCCAAGTCAGACCAGGTCTGCTCTCTCAGGTCCAGTACAATTCTTTTCCACCACAAGAATTTGCCTCTGGTGTATGCTTCTACCACTGTATACTGCTCTGAATTAAAATATGTAATACGAACTCCACCATGGGAGGTAAATTTTGTTCCAGCAGTGCACATTGTATCTAATCAGAGTTGACGTGACATCTTTATAACATCAAGCTAAAACTTCACAGTCAAAGCTAAAAAAGAAAACCAATAAAATTCTTTACAGAGCACAGTTCAGAATTTAAAAGGGAGTGATGAAACTTAAAACTACACTGCTTGAACTTTCAGAGAAAATTTCCATCCGTGTATGGATCGTAATCAGTTTGAACCTGAAATTCTTTAGGAAGAAACACTGAAAACAAGGACAAAGCACTACCCTTGCACAAAGTCCACAGCAGTCCCAAGGACCAACATGACTTGATTCTCCCAGCTGGCGCAACAGCAAAAAGGAAACCTTGGAGGAAGCTGCTTCAAGTCTACTGACTCCAATAGGTCGAAAAAAATTTCCATGGCAACACTCTTGGGATTTTGTCCAGCATGAGCCCGGACTCAACATAGGCTGCTTACAATTGCTTGCTGGTTTTTCTGCGTAAACTTTCAGTAGCAGGGGTCGGAAGGTAAACATTTAATGGACTTGAAGGCAACTGTTCTGCCAGATGAGTATTTCCAAAGGGCAAAAGTCACCTCTGATACAGAATGCCAAGACAGAGTGCTCATTTGCTCAGGGCAAGAAAATATATACTTCTGTGTGTTCAAAATGGCACCAAATCCCCTCTACCACCTGAGGAGAAGGCTTGTAATTATCAACAACCATGAAACATCAAGTTGCACAATTTTAATTCTAACTTACTTCGATGTCAAAGGTTGCCCTGCCCTGCTTGTTTAAATGCCTACAGCAGCCTCTGTACCCTCTAGACTACTTGTACCAGTAGACTCTACAAGTGTGGCATAAAGTAGCAAATAACCAAAAGAAATAAAAAATGTTCTAACTAAAGCCTCAACTGATGAGCAGACAAAATTCCTGAACCTGTCTCTGTGGCAGGACTGAAATAGAGAGATGGGGTACCTTCACAGAGCCTCCTCAGGAGGGCTCATTGCCATGTGACGTGGCAAAGGAGAGTCTACTAGAGGTGGGTTCATGTCAGTGGCAAGCAGGAAAGGAGTTTCCTCCTCTGAAGGTCTTACAGCCACGGCAGGCAATAAGAACAATTCCATCTCTGTAGGCCTTGCAGACAAGACAGTTGAGAAGTTTAGCATCTTCAGAGGAACCCTCATGGCAATGGCAGGCAGTGAGGAAACCACCATCCCAGAAGGTCTCGTGACAGGCCAGGCAGAGCGTGAAGCCCCGTATTTGGACCACTCACAGCAGAACAGGCAGGGAGGAAAGCACCTTCTCTAGAGGCTTTGCAACCATAATGAGTCATAAAGGAGGCTCCTTCTCTGGATGGTCATCATCAAATCTGGGAGAGGAGGGATAACTAAAAGTTATTCAAGTGGACAGGAAGCTGTTACCTGTTGTAATTCTGTTTAATTTCAATCAACATTGCTACAAGGTGCCGGGTTAATGATCAGTGACACTAAATCAACCCTGGTGGTAATCGGGGTGTGGCCAGCAAAAGGTGTCTACATCACATGACCAGAGACATCATTCCCTGGGAAGATAAATAATTTCAATGCAAAAAAATATAACTATAAATATATATATATATTTTTTCTCTATAAATATATATATATACACAACCCCAATTCTGAAATAGTTGGGACGAAGTGTAAATTGTGAATAAAATCAAAATGCAATGACTTTAAGATCACATAAGCCAATATGTTATTTACAATAGAACATAGATAACATTTCAAATGTTGAAACTGAGACATTTTACATTTTTATCCACAAAATGAGCTCATTTCAAATTTTCTGGCTGCAACAGGTCTCAAAAAAGTTGGGACACAGGCAAAAAAGGGCTGAAAAAGCAATTAATATATGTGATCGGCCATGAAAAAGGCTGGCAGGGTCAAAATTTTCAAAATTCAGTTTTATGTTATTTTTCATAGAGTGGACCTTCCTCTTCCGGAAATTCATCTGGACGCGTATTTGCTGTATTTAAATTAACGTCATTCAAAATTGCATACCTGTCGAGTCTCACGCAAATAGCTTGAGCCGCACGCTTTTTATAGGCTATTTAACTGCCGAGTGCCACTTTTTTTTTATCAGCCCACGCAATACCGAGAGTGAAAGGCTATATTTCATTGGAACGCAGACCAGTTCAATCAATGCGAAGCATTGGCCCATTAATAAGTAAATTATTTTTCTGTACTGAATTTAGCCCATGATTTAATCGCTGTTAAATCGCATATGGAGTGAAACCGTGTCTTCGGTTGCCAATTATGATAATTGGAAAACGCGTCAATAAAGGAAAATGATTGAGAACTAGCCAGGACTAATAAAGGGACATGTCTGTGCCCCCCCAATTCCCAGTTCTAGCTCCACCGCTGAATAATAGCCAATTTTCGGCAGTATTGAAATGGAAATTTATCGAGGCACTGAGGGCATACCGCGTGATGTATATGGAGCTAAATCCCATGGATCAGAAGCTGTTTTCCAAATGCGAAAGTAAACAAAGTCCATGTGGCGAGCAGAACATTTAAATTGCGTTTTTCTCAATAGCATGATCGCCGCTCGGAGGTACCTTTTACCATGGCGGGTCGCATATAAGAGAATCAGCTGAAAGAACATTTAGCAAGTAATTAAGCTCACTGGCATCAGGTGTGTAACATGATTGGCTATAAAAGGATGTCTTAGAGAGGCTCAGTCTCTCAGAATTAAGATGGCCAGAGGCTCTCCAACCTGTGAAGGCTTGCATAAAAAAATTGTGGAATACTTTAAAAACAATGTTCCTCAATGTCAAATTGCAAAGGCTTTGAAGGTTTCATCATCGACAGTGCATAACATCATCAAAAGATTCAGAGAAACTGGAAATATCTCTGTGCATAAGGGACGAGGCTGAAGACCTTTACTGGATGCCCGTGATCTTCGGGCCCTCAGACGCCACTGCATCACTCACCAGCATGATTCTGTCATTGACATTACTAAATGAGCCCAGGAATACTTCAAGAAACCACTGTCTGTAAACACAGTCTGCCGTGCCATCCACAGATGCCACCTAAAACTCTATCGTGCAAAAAGGAAGCCATCGTTGAGCATGATCCAGAAGCACCGCCGTGTCCTGTGGGCCAAGGCTTATTTAAAATGGACTGTAGCAAAGTGGCAAAGTGTCCTGTGGTCAGACAAGTCCAAATTTGACATTCTTGTTGGAAATCATGGGCGTCGTGTCCTCTGGGCTAAAGAGGAGAAAGATCACCCCTCCTGTTATCAGCGTTCAGTTCAAAAGCCAGCATCTCTGATGGTATGGGGATGCATTAGTGCATATGGTGTGGGACACTTGCATGTTTTAAAAAGCACCATGAGTGCTAAAAGGTATATAAAGGTTTTAGAGCGACATTTGCACCCCTCCAGATGACATCTATTCCAGGTAAGGCCTTGTGTATTTCAGCAGGACAATGCACAATGCAAAACCACATACTGCAGCTATTACAACAGCATGGCTTCGTAGTAGAAGAGTCCGTGCGCTGAACTGGCCTGCCTGCAGTCCTGATTTTTCACCGATTGAGAACATTTGGCGCATAATTAAACGAAAAGTCCGTCAAAGGAGACCGAAAACTCTCCAGCAGCTGGAAGCCTGTATTAAACAAGAGTGTGATCAAATTCCAATGGCTAAACTCAATGACTTGTCTCCTCAATGCCCAGATGCCTCCACTCTGTGTTAAAAAGAAGTGGGGATGCTACACCATGGTAAAGAGGCCCCTGTCCCAACTTTTTTGAGACCTGTAGCAGCCATCAAATTTGAAATGAGCTCATTTTGTGGATAAAATTGTAAAATGTCTCAGTTTCAACATTTGAAATGTTATCTATGTTCTGTTGTAAATAACATATTGGCTTGTGATCTGAAAGTCATTGCATTTTGATTTTATTCACAATTTACACTTCGTCCCAACTATATCGGAATTGGGGTTGTATATATATATATATATATATATATATATATATACACACATACATATACACACACACAGTACACAATTGCAACTTCAAAACATACTGCAGAAGCAACAGTGTTAGTGTCACAAAAGGGCCTAGAGGAGTGGGGCCCCCTTACCTCAGTCATTGTGCCCCTCACTTCTAAACTATGTTAGTTACCAAGAAATAAAAATAAATGTTTAAGCATTTTTTTATCATGCCATGCATATCAATAGGAAAATTAAGACTGCTTGCCAACAAAAGCAGAAAAAGAATGAAGATATAAAATACATGTTAATATAAGTTAACATCTAACATTACAGCACCGTCAGCAAGTTGCATGCAGGCTAGCTTGGACATCAGAGAAGCAATGTAATTTGCAAATTGAATTGACGAGTGAGCAGCTTTGTGGAAACTTAACGAAACTGAACGGAGTCTCTCAAAGAATTTTAGAAACAAATGGAAAATCCTAGTTTTATGGAAATACAGCCTTGAATTCATCCTTGAAATACAGCCTTGAAAAGAAGTTTCTTTCACTTTGATGCATTTTGGTTAAAGCCTTTCACTTTTCTGCTGATACTGGCAAGTCCCAGTCAGTGTTTAAATGGCCAGGGGTGCAAGTGTGATGTTTACTATGGGATGGCAAGATGATGCAGCAGCAAGTAATGCTAACTACCAGCAGCAGGGAGTGATGCAGTATAGGAGCAGGAGGTGGAGCAACTTTTAAGCACAGTAAGAGAGCCTTTTTAATGGCCCACCCTATAGAGGGATAAAGCAGTAGATGTTCGTGGGAGTATTTATGAGAATGAGAAATGTCTCAGGTTGTCTGCTTACTCCCCATTTATATAAAATGTGACTTTGCTGGCATAGCATATTACCCCCCCACCCCACCCCCCAAAAAAAGAGATGCTCCTTGGTCTTTGTTGGCCTTAAAGAAGAACAATGTTGCAGCTGAAAATGCTAAAAGGCAAGCAAAAAATTCCAGCTGTGTACTGTATGTTCAAAAAATACTGTATTTTCATGCTAACATTATTGTATCAAAAGGATTAATAAAAGAGGATGTTAATGGGCGAGTGGCTTTTCCTCCTGTCACATTTTTATAATACATGGAATTTTGCATTGTTATATAGAAGTGTTAATGTACTGCAAATTGGATTTTCTTTGAACCAGAAGCAAAAATTATAGCGCGAATATGGTCTATGATTCAGGACTCAGCTCCACCTCATTCAGGCCAGAGGACAACCTGCGTTAAACATGGGGTGTCCTGGTCTTAAGAAGCCACAAAGTCGGCTTCGGTTTTATTCATCCCTAAAGGGACTTAATTGGATCAATTACAGGCTTTAACAGTCAAAATTACCATAAGGCTATGGTACCCAGCAGAAGGTTTAAGGGATTGTGAAAATCTGTTGGATTTTAGCCCTCCAGGAACTTAGCTGGCTTTGCGTTTAACATCCTCATAATGCTGGAGTCAAAGCTCATTAACACCCATCTATCTGACCAAAGGCCCGGCCTGGTATTGGGAATCGTGGTCAGGCGGAAGAGGGACCGCCGCAATCTCTATGAGTCACGACTTCTAATGGATGAAAAGAACTTCAGTCGACATCCTGGTTCCTCCTGGAGTCTCGGTTCAGTCTATCCACGGGTCTCCTCACCCCTCTCTTTGGACACCGACTGCTAAACTAATCCCTCAAAACTACCACCCTATGCTGCTCCTTGCAGAACTACTAAGCGAGACTCTCAGATGAGCCGGTGGAGCCAAGGACTAGGGACACCTAAATACACTTGTTCAGCTTCTGGTGGATCCTAAAGTTTAAGAGGAAGAGGAAGATAAAAACCTTTCTGACCTGTGAATTTTACTGCCAAGTGTGGTTGGCAACAGGTGATGTCATTTTTAATATTTTCATTGTTGCTACACTGAGGTGGTTGAATAACACAAGTATTTGCCAAGTCCTGAGATAAAAATTTTTTTTTTTTTAACTCTTGTGTTTAAATGCTTAATTCATAACTCTTGTTAGAACCAATCAAGGTAGTTATTAATGTCGAAGAAAATGCTAACTGAAACATCACATGATCAATCCATATTTCAATGAAACCCAAAACTTGTTCCAGATAGTTTGAAGCAGTGTGTTTTTTCTCAGATAATTCAATGAAAATTGCCAGTAAAAAACCTCATATGGTACATTATTTCAGAATCTCTACCTTATTTTATTGTATTACTAGACTCAGTTAAATCAGAGCTTGAAGTGAGCAGACAGGTGCAAAAACAAAACATTCTAACGTTCAGATTTTTTCCCATTTAATCACCTCGGCTCGGCTGCTGATGAAACAAAACTGTCATTATTCCTCTTTTTCAGACGTCAGTAGTGAAACCAGCCCCCATCATACTTCAGAACAACCCAGTGAAAGCAACAAACTCTCACTGACAGAACGGCATCTCAAGAGGGCTCGACTCTCCCTGTGTGTAATGTCCCGCAATAAAGCCGGGCTCTTTGTTTTAGCCCGAACATGCAGCTCAGCTGGCGAAATAAAGCTAAATGTCATCATCAGGGCTTTCCTCCCACTGCCCTCGCCCATTAGCCATTCTCTCTGAGAGAACTCTTCGTGCCACAAAAAGCACAATTACACATACAGGGCCTGACCAGGGAACCCCTTCAGGAAAAAAACGGACGTGCACAGAGCCCCTGAAAAGGCCATCAGTTTTTTTTTCTTTTTTTTTTTTGTGGAGTTATGCTAATTCTTCCATTGCTAAAAGCTTGAGTGAGAATTAAATTTGAATTAAATGAGGCTTTGGGGTTTTATTTGCCACTGAACTGCGGTCCAGGGTCTTAATACCGGGTTCCGTGGGCCCATGCGTATCATTCATTTGACGAGATGCGAACTGACATAAGTACCAAGGCTCACTTTCAATCCGATTACTCGGCTAAACCGCGTCAATGCCAGTTCGACCAACGGGCGTTAGCGTCCCCCCTCCCATTCACGTGACTCCCCTGAGGACACGCCCCTCCCTCCCCGGTAAACAAGCGGCTGCTCTTCAGCTGTAAAGCCCCCGACGCTCAAACCGTCACCAAAACTCAACGGGGGTTTCCATAAGGTGCTTTCTGCCTGTACACCCCCACGCCTGGCCCTTAAACAATGGTCAGTACTGATGGAGACAAACTCCCTATGCACACTCTCACATACACTCCTCAAAACATGCACACTCAACAAAACACAACCACACACACACACTCTCATGCACACACACATACTCACACACAAACTCATGCACACACACTCACACACAGACACACACACACATACTCACAAACACACTCATCATGCACACACACACTTGCTCACACACACACACACACACACACACATTCACACACACACACACACACACGCATTCATACACAAACACTCACACACACACTCAGATGCACATAGGATCATAATAAATGACAGAGAAGCATATTGGAGTCCCCTTTTGTATTTTGTTCCCTCACACACACACCACACACACACACACACACACACACCACTGATGCCACCAAAAGGGATAAGGTTTCAGGTTAGCATGCCTGAGGGGGTCATTTTCAGCTAGTGCACCCATTTGCTGCCTGGCGGCCCATAATGTAAAGTGATGTTGACAACCACAAAGATCGCCCTCTTTCTCCCACTGAGCGGTGACGCTTGGGTTTCTGTGGAGCGCCATCTTTAACCACAGCCGTTTACAAGACTTTTCTAAACAAACCTGCCAGGTGCATTGCGTCTCAGTGTCCATGAAGCTATATGAGGCCTAATGAGATTAAAACTAGAATGAAATAAATTTGCCACATCGATTTCCAACAGGGGCCTCCGTGACCAATCTAGAACTAATGAGAGCTTTCTGTGAGCTTTCTGGAAACGTCCAAACTTGTTTCTGAAACTGGATGCAAGTGAAACAAAGAGCAGTCTAATTTAATGAGAGAAAGATGGCTGGATTCTGAGTTCAAGGAAGACTCTAACAGAAGAAAGGGATTACTTTAATGTTTGTAGAGGTTTTGCTTTTTGCTTACATACATACATCCTCCAGGCATGCACTTACTATGCGAGAGGCTTGGCCGAGCTATTTTTTTATTGCCAAAAAAAAAAAAAACTTCTGAAACATTACAAAGGGTACATCAAGAGCCCATCTCAAGAAAAATAATTTGTGGGAAGTGCCAGCAACTACTTTTTATATTATGTGGTATTAATTAGCTATTAACTTTGTATACAAGACTGTGAACAATAGCCTGGTTTTGTCAGATTATGTAAATAAGTGGTTGTATCATCCAAAGCTATAAAAGGGCATGGTTTGGACTGGAAAATTGTGAATGGATGGCGTCATGCCTATTTCTAAGCTGCAAAGACAATATGCAAACTGTACGAAGACCCTAGAGTAAGAGGATTATTACCAGGTTCACAACACATGTGGAAAACTGTTTTACATTTGTGACACAGGTCAGAGTATTCTCACAGAGTAAGGTCTGCAAAATCGACATCAAATAATAATGGTATGATTGAAACATCGTACCACATACCCCGCCCTCCAAGTATCTTCAATTAATAGGGGACTTATTGTTGATGATGTTATGGATTAAATGTTTCTCTTGCTGAAAACAAGGCCAATATTATTAATTATATTGCTACCCATGAGCTCAAAGGAATTTATATCTCTCAACAAATTGAGTATACTTGTAAAAATAGCCAATGCCCACTGTAAATCTTTGGAAATATCCACGGGATGAGCAGTACACCTGGATGCTTGAGACCTTTTTGAAGCAAATGTCTATTAAGAAGCTTCCCAGAAATGTGATGTATGTTTAAAATGTGAGAAGGATGTCTTATTTCACCTGTTAAGGTGCGTTACTTTCATTCAATTTTGTATTTATTTTATTATTTAGGCTAAATCCAGGTCAATTTAGTATCACAAAGCAGTACTTGTTAATATTGTGCCCCAGGAACTGGACTTAGGTGGTAAAGGACTGTTTGGTCATAAAGGTGCAGTTCTCTAGATAAAAAAAAAAATAATAAAAAAAGCTTTAAAAAATATTTCTTGCACTTATTGTTTCTGAGATACAGAGCTTTTGTTAACAGTGGTCAAAACAGGTGGAATTTCTCCCATTTTCCGTTTCGGGTATAAAAGGTTTAGCTCAGGACTGTGTGTTGGCCAATAGAGGTGTGAAAATGATTCCTCATATTTGCTGAACCACCATTTCAAAGTCTGAGCCCAAGTTATCTTCGCATTGTCATCCTGGAGTATGCCTGCGCCATCAGGGATTAAAAAGTTCATTGATGGGATAATGCATTCAGTACATTCAGGTAGACTGCTGACTTCATTTTATAGCTGCATAACATTGCTGAGCCCAGACCTGACCGATTGAAGTACAGTAACACCAGATTATGACACTGCCTCTTGAGGCTTTACAGTGGTCACTATGCATGACGGGTGCCTCGCTTCAGGGGCTTCCTTTCTTACCCTGATGTGCCCATCACTCTGGAACAGGGTAAATCAGGACTCATCAGACCACATGACCTTTTTCCATTGCTCCACAGTCCAATCTTTATGCTCCCTAGCAAATTGAAGTTGTTTTTGCACATTAGCCGCTTTTACAATCGGCTGTTTTGTGGTCACACGGCTTTTTAATCCCAAACCTGCAAGTTATTGTTGACTGTGCATTTGGAAATGCTCTTACTTTCACAATTAAAATAGTTCTACTGTCCATTTTTTGAGATGAAATTTTACCCGAGTGTTTTAGTGATTACCAATCACAATCATTCATTTTTTCCAATCCATTTTTTTTCCACAAAGTTGAAGTGGAGCATATCCAGGTGTTGCACTGTTTTCTTCAGATTAAAACCATTTTACAGCCACGTAGCATCATCTTCAATTGCTCTTTTTATTTTTGCTAATAAAAAACTAAAATAATATTTCCCTGAATAATATGCTTCCTGAAAACTGCTATCTTCCTGGTTCATGCTTATAATATAATGGGTAGCCCAGTAAGAGCAGTGCTGACTCTAAACAACTGCCCTCGGCCATCTGTTTTAAATGCTCCCAAAAACCTAGATTGAGATGCATGCTTTAATAAGTTGTATACATGCCCAAAATAGCATTACAATAAAAAACTAATATTCCCATATGCAAGAGATTCTGAATAAGTTCTTTTTCAATGTCTTTAATCAGAATATGCCTTTTATACTGCCCATATTCTATTTTGCATTGCCTCATTCAAAATGATGGAACATTATCAGAGTGCATATGTATGAACTGAGGTACTCACTAAAAGAACATGAGGCTAATAAACAAGAAGGTAACGAATCATGTATCTTTTCACCACTAAAGGGCAGCCAGTTAAGAGAGACAAACCTCTTATCTACATGTTTAGAGGACGATTATCGCAATATGTTCAAACCAGAGAAGGCTTGGAATTTGGAAATGTAGTGCGCTGTTGATTACAAGCATTTTTTCCACTGATTTGTCATTTCATCAGCCATCTCAAGGGTACTCACATCTTACAATATGTTTGAAGATTTGACCTTTTTAAGGTGTAACATAAGGAATGCGTAAGTTGAAAACAAAAATGTAATTAGAAAACAACTGAAAACAAGAAATTTCTAGAATATGGACTGAGAATTTTAGGGAAATAAGACATTAAAATTCTAGAAGCTACACTGCAGTTTTTTTTCAGGTTGTATTATCTGCAGTACAGAATCAGATCCATATGTATTTTGACAGTGGCACAACTTTTACACTTTTGGCTCTGTATGCCACCATAAAGAATTAGAAGTGGGACTATAAAGGTGTGTTTGAAGGGTAGCCAATTGCTTCAAAAAGTACTGGGTTGATTTCACAGTATGCTTAGAATCATTGTCATTCTGCATTGTGAAGTGCCGTCCAATGTATTTTTAACCATTTGGCCGAATCTGAGCAGAAAAAATAGCCCTGAACAAGTCAGAATTCATACTGCTGCTTTTGTCAGCAGTGACATTAATTAATATAAGGGAACCAGTTTCAATTAGCAGTCATACCTGCCCAGGCCATAACACTTCCTCCACCATGCTTCACAGATGAAGTGGTATTCTTCAGATCATGAGCAGTTCCTTCTGTTCACCATAAACAGCTGTTCTCACCTTTCTGATGCAAGGTGGTATGTGTCTCCTCTGTCCATTAGATGTTGTTCTATGACAGTATAGAGTGTATTTTTGATCTCACCAAGTATGGTGAAGGGGTTTTTCTTCATTACGAAAAGAAGATTCTTCAGTCTTCCTCCACAGTTGGTGTCTGTAGTCTTCTGGGCCCTTTGTGGTTCCTGAACTCACATCAGCACATTCAGTATTTTTAAGAATGTGACTAATAGTTGGTTTTGCCATAGCTAATGTTTTGCAATCTCTCTGATGGGTCTGTTTTGATGCTTCTGCCGGATGATTGCCAGCTTCCCTGGCACTGACAGCTCTTTGGACTTTATACTGAGAGCTAAAGGCAACAGATTCCACAATAAAATGGTACACATAATGGCAACTCTAGACCTTTTATCCGCTTACTCATCAATGAAATTATAAGAAAATAATACACATCTGTCCACAGAACAGTTGAATAGCCAATCACTTTTGGTACCTGAAAATAAAGGGTATCACATGTAAAAAGTTCTGTGATTCGTACACCCAATTTTGATACAAATTCCTTCAAATTAAAGCTATTTATTATTTCAATACTTTTCAACTCAAATTCAGTATCTCCACTGCAGTGAACTGGAGATACTGTCACATTAAAATATCTATGGACCTGATTTAATCGCAATGCTCATCTTGCCTCTTCCACTGGTTTTCTTTTATCAGCAAGCACTACATATTTTCACACTATTACTGTAACCTTTTGTGTATGCTTCCCTGCTGCCTCTGCATAGAGACAACATGTTTTGTGTGAGCAGATCACAAGCTGATTCATCAGGTCTCGCAGTGAATAGGTATTTTTATTTTTTTTTACCTCCGCCAAGCAGGTTATATATTACCTTCGGTTTATTGATATGTATGTTTGTTTGTTTGTTAGCAACATTACAGAAAAAGTTATGGACAGATTTTTGTGAAATTTTTAACAGCGATGCATTTTGGCCAGTCCTAGAGATGATTTCATTTTGGGAGTGATCCAGGTCAAATTCTGGATCCAGGAATTTTTTTAAAGGATTCTTCACCATTGGGGGATAGGAAGATGGGGATATCGATTGCTATACATCTTAAAATCCACTAGATGGTAGTAAAGTTCCAATTGCCTTGCTAGAGGAATGCGCTCTTTGAGAGTTCTTGTTCCTCTACAGTTTCTGAACGCTGTATAATGAGAAAAAGTGAAAGTTAGTCAGTCAGCATGAATCTTTGCCTGTACAGTAAAAGGGTTCATCTCGCCGCCAGGGTGAAACCAGGGAGACAAACAATGTGTTTTGTTAGCTTTAGTCATTAACTGCTTGGTTTGGACTGATGTTTTTACACTTTCACTGAAAAACAATGTGCACCACAATAATACTTTGAAAAGTACTTGCGCAAACTCATTGGTTAAGACTCATTTTCATTACTGCAGGAGTAGGGGAAACTGGGCAATCCTGGTAGAAGGAGAAGTTAATCCAATCCATATGAAGCCACACAAATGCTACAAACCAAATTGTTCATATTTCCAAGCTTTAATACATTGCTAACTGCGAGTGGTATTGCCAGTCATCGGGCATTATCAGACATAGTTCAACGTTAATCATGACAAATATCACTTGAGACTCTCATAGAACTTGTGACTAAAATCCCCATCGATCATTGACTGAAATTGAACTTTATGTACAGTAAAACTTGCTCCGCTGTGAAGTTTTCCATATGCAGCATTCTTTGTGCTTTCTGAAAATTTTTCTCTCGACTGAAATTTTCTGTAAATTGAATAATCTATGAAAACACTTATTTATACCTATTCTCATGAAATTCTGTGGGTCGTATGTCAGGGGTGTCTTTGCAATAATGGATTAAGCTAATAAATCAATTCTTATACCTCTGCCTCACTTCAACGGTCTCACTGGACTCTTGAAGGCCACATGAATTTCTGTTCATGTTTAATAGTTGCTGAAACTTTCACTAGATCAAAATGAGGGACATTTGATATTATGATTAGATCATCTATTATTTATCTGACAGTGTTTTTAAATGAATTTGAAATATAGTAATCTATCACTTTTCAGAAAGTGATATAGGAAAAGTAACTGTGGTCCCTACAACAAGTGTTTCATATAGATTGATAACTGCATTGTAAATCTACAGTTGGGATCAGAATGGTTTAATAAAGTACACTACCAGTCATTTTTCGTGAGTGTAAGCATAACATATTTATTCATTATTTACTGAAATATAAGATGTTCCATTTCCATTAAATAACATTAAATGGTGCAATGCCATGACTGGTGAGAATTCAAAAATGATTTTTAATTTCACAGGACAGTTCTCAAGATTGACATTTTTTAGTTCATATAGAAGCCATAATTTTTCAATAAATGGTTTGACTAATTATTTCCATTTTTCAAGCCAAGAAAGTCAAATCAAACTAATCTGGGAAGTACTGGACTGAATAATCAATAAGCAATCCACCTCCACTGTTGTGTTGGATGTCAACTTTCAGGACCATATGACAGTACCAATGGCAAAAAATGGCTATTTTGATGAATGTAAGATTTTGATTTTTCCTTTAATAAAAAGTGTCCATATATTTCTTTTTCAGCCAATCTCCTTCTGATTGCTTTGTGTAACTTGTCAGCTAGGCCAATATAAGCTGCATGAAAGCTTATTTATTTACATTTGAACATTGCTGTACATATTGTAACACACACACACACGTGCACGCACACGCATGCACACGCACACACACACACACACACACACACACACACACACAAAAAAACAACAATTTATCTTTAAAAATCATCTCCTAAACCTCAATTCATATTTGACAACCAAAACGTTCTTAATGTTTGTTAATCTTATTCCGCCATGCACAGAGAGAGTTGGCTGCTAAGAAATCAGGGAACAGGTGCATTGAAATCCGCGCAGACCGAAACGCTTTTGTTCGGCATGATATGGTTTTTTTTTTTTTTTTTTTTTTCAAAAAAGGAGGGTGGGGTAGGGGTTTAGGTTTAATGCAAAGTTAATATCGATTTAATGCTTGTCATTACTCCTCTATATCTTGTGGCATGGGTAATCCCTTCAGTGCTCTACAGTCGCCGGGTTGGACTACTCTTAACCAGATGCTTGCCGGGACGGATTTGAACCGAGTTGCGCCACGCACGAGTATCAAACTTCACTCAAAGTGTTACATCAAAGCCCACGCGCTTTCTCCGAAGGCTCCTTAGGCCTACAATCTGATTCAATACGTGCTCACTTGATTAAGCAACATATTTATTACTTTACAATCATAGTTTCAGATGACACGGTTTTATTGACTTATGTGTAGTTTCGGTTGAACTTTGCTTAAAAAAGAGGCCGAGAGAACATTTTAAGTATGGTACATTAGTCGGAAAATGATGAACTAAATAGGTGTCTCATAGGATACTATGTCCCTTAAATTTATTTTGAAATTTTAAAAAATGTCCAACCATCAATTTGAAAAAAAAAAAAAAAAAATCCTATCTATTCTAGTTTTAAGCATCCGCCAATTATTTTATATAGAGAGTATAGGGTACTGTATATTCGACCTACCTATTCTAACACAACTATTTTGATTCTCTTATTTCAAATTTGCTTATATCCCAGAAACATTCACTGGGGATGGACAGACTGCTTAGGAATCATTCACTAAAATATATATTTGCAGCCTTCCTCTGCATAAAGATACTGAAAGATGTGTGCTTCTTTCAAAGAAGCAACATTTCTTACAATAGGAAGTTTAAACAATTTTATTGTGTCCAAAAGACAAAAGGGTTCAATCTGTCCACTTATCCAGAAGTGATACCCACCCTTCCTCCACACATGCACCAATAAAGTGTGCGAGAATAAAAACAGTTAACCACCTGTCATGGTAAAGCACAACAATGAAGCAATCCAAAAAGAGCTTTTCATGCATGGGTAATATATTTGCACAGCCATTCACTTAATGAAGCTGATAAATGTGATTCAAAACAATGGTCTAGTTAATCTATTTTTTCTGGCTGTATAACGGGTCTGATAAAACGACACATTTTCAATTTAAATGCAACTAACCCTTGTGTGCGACGAACAAGGGGGGTGCATTCTATGTGGATATAATATCTTTAAAATGTGTCTTAAATGGCTTTTATTCAGTCCGGCCAGCTGTTTTGTGCTATTTGGTAAAGGGAAAACAAACGTGCCAAGCTTGGAAAGCTAGTTGAAATTAGTTTCGGTCACCGAGGCTAAGCTATATTTCCTGCAAACCATCTGCTTGATTGGCACAATAGAGGGATTTTCTTGGCGAAATGAAAGAATAAAAAGCTTTGAACGTCCAACAGTTACTTATTTTTTTCGTCCTGAATTGAGAAGGTGCTCGCGTTAGGTGTCTTAATAATATGCCCTTAATATGCCTGGTCCAGACGGCACAAATTTGGATAACAGAAAAAAGACGAATGCAAATCAGAATATTCATAAAAGATACTTTAATGGAGGCGTTCTCTGCGTATTTAACTCAACGCAGGTTCTTTCACGTCAGGCATACCTGTTTAAGCAAAATGGTGATTTAATTAAAATTTTTGAATAGCCTAAAATAGGTCATGTTGACATTATTTCTTTAGTACGACAAGAGAATGGTAATCATGTAATCAAGAAAGTTCTCCAAATCAGCATCAAAAGACAGCAAGGGGGAAATTAAACTAATTTTAAGGTAAAGAGAAAGTTCATATTGAAATCGAAAACAGGTTGGTATGCAAATGAATGGGACATTATTTTTAATTCCAAAAGTGAATTCGTCAAATACATATTGTCCAATTTATATCGGCGCAATATAAATCTTAAATGATAGGCCTATATCCCCCAAGGTAACCTGAATTTATTCTACGTTATTTTATGACCACCATAATTGAAGATCACGTAATAAATCGTACAAATAATTGAATAATGTGCATATAACGGAGTTAAAAATCCACCCAATGATTACCCAATTTTTGTTCAATTAGTTTTCTTCTCAAGCAATCGCATGACCAGCAGTTCAATCTATCCCTTAATCATGTAATATTAATCAGTTGTTCCACATATAAAACTTAAATGGTCTACGCAACCAGCCACAAATCAATTATTTAATTCAAAAACAATTGTATTACGACTGAGTTCTCATTCATTCTAGAAATCCAGAGACGCATGCCGACTAAACATAACCTGTATCCGTCCATTTTCAGAATTGATTATGACAGAATGTAGGTTATACAATTGTAGCCTACATTTTAAATTGGACAAATGTGAACAGGAAAGACCTTCGAAGAAATGAGAAATAAGAACGGTGTTTAAGAACATCCGTTTGGGGGAAAAAACGCTTTGGCTAAAATAACAATAATAAAATAGATAATAATTAAAAAAACTGAACCATCAATATTTTTCAAAACTTCATATTAATTTGTACGATAATTCCAGGAAAAAACACTCTTAGTAGCCAAACACACAATTTCATGGAGCTTTACCTCCAGTGATTTTGCTTGTGACACATATGCATTCCTCCCCCTCAATTTTTCCGACCGCGATCAGAAAAGATGGGCTGACTTTTCAGAGATAATTTGAAGATAACCACTTTTAAATGAATGGCCAACGGAACAAAACGGATAAAACACTGGTCAAACGCTATTAGTCACAGGTCTTAGTTTTAGATTTCAGAATTCTCTTCTCTTAAACCATCAGAAGAACAATAACGGTGCCGAAAGCGAATTCTACAAAAAATAAAAAAGAACCTTTTGTCGACTTTTCCCCTGTATGGTCTGTTTTTATTCAATGGACGCTTCTCGTTCTCGCTCCGGCAGCTCGCAAGCATTGCTTGAAAGTTGTGTTGAGACAAACTACATTAAACTGAATCCACGTGTGGCACAGCATGGGTCTGACCCAGCACAGCGAACAATACCCTTCTCCTTTCTTGAAATAAGCGAAATTAGCCGCATTAGGTGTCTGGAAGAAAAAAAGAACCAAATGTATAAAGATAGAGTCAACCAAGGCAAAAGAGCTCAAAATAAACTAAGAGCTGCGTACTGTTAAGTGAGCGATATATACATATAAAAAAAACTTTCAGCGCATTAACAGACTTCAAAACCTACAAGCGTTCAAAAGTCTAAAAAGCTATCAGATAGCAGGCTGTAAGATGGCATTATTATATTCCATGTCTGCGCTCACCATCATTATTTAATTTAAAAAGATAATAATTTACTTCAGGATTGATTTAATAATTTTGCCTATTTTATTTCATGCCAGTATGCGACATGTGCGCTATGTGGTAAAAACAATATGATGCATGCAGATTAAACTTTTTTTTCTCCGACTTCAAATGGATAAAATTGGTGGATGAGTGTCATAACCGAGAATAAATAAATAAATAAATAAACACGTGGAAATGTATCCTTTGAGATTATGCGGTCTTACTCAAAATACTTAAACGCCGGATTCATAAGCGTGATTTATCTCCAGGCATTGTGAGGACAATTTGGGCGTGTATTTGCCAACGTAGCTACATGGGCTGCAAGCCACAAAGAGTGAAGCCGAACAGTTGGTAGGTCTACGTGTGCGATGCATTCAATGTATCTTTAATTTGAGTTTAATATGAGGTTTAAGGGCCTCTTTTCATATATGCGCATTCTAAATCACAGATGCACTCTTGTTCGACGCTTAAAGCAACAGAACAAAAACCGGCCGTATAAATAAAGCTGGATAAAAAGATTTTTCTAAAAGCTTTGTGCTGGATATAGAAAGAGCGAAAACAGCTGAGGGTGACAGTTAGTTCATGCTTTAACAGGATAAACCTGCATGGCGAGGGCTGCACACTTCTCATTGCAAATGCTCAGCGGATCTAGTGAAATGAATGGAGACTTTTCAAGCCCGTAATATTTAACACATCTGTTAAAGCGTTCTGTGACCAGCAATCCTTTTATTACATCATTCCATAGCGAAGATCGGATTTAATGTGTTATAAAGACTAACAGAGCTTATTAAAAAATGTATAAACCACCGAAACAGATACGACGTCGTTAATTAACATAAACTTTACGTGTTACCGTTCTGCGCGCAAAGCGACCCAAAACACATACAAGGCGGTCAAAAGTAGCAGAGGATTTCTTTCAGAACAGAAAAAAACATCTGATGACGAATGCACAAAAATAATAATAACAGTAATAGTACGAAAATTAGTTGGAAAACAGCAGCAGCAACAACAACAATAATAATAATAACAATATTTTTTTTAAATCATCATCATCATCCGAATATTCAAAACTTAAGTGCAAAATGAAAAAACGAGAAAAAGTACAAACATGGGTTATATATTTCATGGTCACTATTCAAGACAGTAAGTGCTTTTTAAAAAGCATTCTGTGAATCGTACAAAGATATAAATAGTGCAATACAACTCCAAGAAAAATAGATTGCGGGGCGAAGAGAAATTTATGTCATTTCAATGCAAGTGGTTTTACCACCCAGCTCTACTTCAAACCGTATTGACAATAGCCTGCCGTTTTTATGAATACTTATTGATCTATTTTGCATTAACAGCGGGGACTCAAATAAATTTAGTGGATTGCTCTAATGAATTTCTCATTGGGCAGCCAGAATGACGTTTGAAACTTTAAAATAGCCTTTAATTAGCCAATGTGCGCCGCTTCCAGACAAAAAAAAAAAAAAACTGATCTGCTTCTATACATCAACGTATACCAAAGAGGCGGTCAATATGCAAAATTGATGACTACACTTTTTGTTAAAAGAGCATTGTCTCGTTCTTGCTTATGAAGTCTAATCCAATCATAAATTGCACCCCCGGACCAATCAGAGTGCTCAGAGTACAGAATGAAAGAAACTCATGTGGAGAACTTTGTTGAACCTCATTGTTGAAGCTGTCACCTCTGAAAGGGCTTTGCTAAGCAGTGCACTATAAAACCGGTCATGGAGTGAAAACAACCAGAAGAGCACTGCTGGTCAAATCGGTTGGACTCTAACGGGGAAAAAAACTCCAACTATCAAAAAGGGTGCTTCGTGTGTACTTTTTCCGCCCACAGTCCAAGCGGTGCAATGATGTTCCCAAGTGTTATTGCACCACCTGCGATGTATCCAGGTTTTCTTCGGCCGTCGACGGCTCTGACATTGCCACAGTCTCTACAATCAGCGTTCACTTCTCACTCCAGCTTTTTAGTGGAGGATCTGCTGCGGATCGGCCGACCGGCAAGCTACTTGCACAGGACAGTGACCTCGCCGAGTGTTTCCCCACCGACCTCGGGAACAACCACCCTCAACACCGCCTCGGCTGATCGCGTTAGCACTTCCACGTCTTTGTCAAGCGGAACATGCTCGGCACAAACAACACTTTCCAACACAAGCGACCCCGGCTATTTGAAGTTCGGAGTTAATGCCATACTGGCACCATCGACAAGAAACGGTGAGATTTTTTTTTTTTTTAATCTTCTGATCGTAAATATTTAAGCACGCTTTGCAACGGCATGTTTGTTTGATCGCATACTGAAAAAATGTATATGACTTCAGTAGTTACTGAAGATTTTAACGTTACTACACAGGCCACACGTGATGGTGATACGAAAATACAATTACTTATATTTGTTTATTATTATTATTATTGTTCATAAATTAGGCCAACATTGATTCGATGCGCATGGGATTGCATGTTATACAAATGGTTTCCTCGTTCACTGTTAGCCTAATGGCTTGTTTATTTTCTTCTTTCAGATTCGTCGCCTCCTTCCATTCAGTGCGTGCACCCGAAAGCCTTCCCTTTGCCCTACTTTGATGGATCGTTCCATCCATTCATCAGATCTTCCTATTTCCCAGGTAGGTCTTTTGGACTGCACTGACATAGGCAACATTATTGTTGTTTTTCTGGCTGTTTCACGCGCATTTCGCTAGTTTCCTAACGAACTTCGGAGGGCACAAAGATTGGTTCAGAGGTTGGAGGGAGTAGACTACAACACTGTGAAATCAGTCTCGCCAATTTGATGCCCTATTTAGCACAAGCAGTGACTGCTGACATTTTGCACCGTTTCCCCTAATCTACAAATTAGTCGGAATTGTCATGGTCCAAATTTGAGGCGGGTCCCTTCTCACATAAAAAACCGCTGGCATCTCTTCATGGCCCGTTTTTCCCACAGAGCGAGTGCTCTTGGCTACTCACTGCTAACAATGGTTTCAGCACCATGACGAATTGGTCAGCTCCCTCCGGGCAGCCACACACAGACCCGGCGCTGACTTTACCACGCCGCTGATAGGCATTTACCAGTCATGGACTAATTTCCCATTAGGGGCTATTCACGATTTCAATATTCTCACAAGACCACATAGAGTGTTATGCATGTTTATGGGAAGTCCAGGCATGGTATATTAAATGTTTGCTGACGAGGTTTTCACTTTTAATGCAGGCTGCTAAAGTTACTGAAGTTAAAAATAAACAAATACATAAATAAATAGTATACACCAATGTCATTGCCCTCACCGTGCGCAGCATTACATGCAATTAATAGATAAAATGTAAGTCTATGTTTATTTCTATGGTAAAATAAATTGTCATTGTCACACAGTTCTGTGAATCTGCACATTACCATTGCAGCTGAAATTCCCGTTCATTGTTGTCATAGAGCAATTGGGGAGCTTAAAGAATAATCTTTCTAGAAAAGTCCATAAAGTCGCTGGATTTTACTTTCATTCAGCCTAATAATAATAGAATGTGATTCTTTTCATAGCTGTGTGAATACGTCAACAAAACAACTTGAGCTTTTTGAAAAGCTTTTCGTGTTCATTTAATGAAAATGATTTGGGGGCAAAACCGGACCCCCGTCATCAGTATTCTCCAAATGATCTTGGCATGCAGTTGTGTTTAGTTTTAAAGTGTAAATCTCTTTTGTAGCAATAATATATGGCTTTAGCTGCCTGTCCTGAGTCTTTTTCTGTTAGTTCATTACTACACAATTACCGTTCACGCTTCATTAGCGCCTCTATCTTCTCATTGGAATTCGGTTAAAGGATACTTTGCCTTTTTACCATACCAATGCTATTGGGAACCAAGCAATGTGCTAATTAGTTGCTTCGTGCCATTTCACTGCAAAAGAATGCTATTTAATAACCTAAGAACAAAAAAGTATTCAATATTTATAGATTTTGAGCAGAAATGATCGGTACCAAGGGCGAAGACTCTAAAAGCAAAGCGATTTTAGAAGTAAATCATTGCGACTTCATTATTATGACTCTCCAAAGAAAAGTTCTTTCGAAAGCCTATTTTGCCTTAACTTTGGTAAGTGCCAACTCTCAGTATATTCATTTCTTTGTTGTGTAGCGTCTTCCTCGGTCGTTCCAATCCCTGGAACCTTCTCATGGCCGCTTGCAGCGAGGGGGAAACCTCGAAGGGGAATGTTGAGACGAGCTGTGTTTTCTGACGTGCAGCGCAAAGCCCTCGAGAAAATGTTCCAAAAACAGAAATACATCAGCAAACCTGACAGAAAGAAGCTCGCGGCCAAACTTGGTCTCAAAGACTCACAGGTGAACACGGCTTTCCCATATTTATCAATGTTCTATGTTAAATTATTGACGTGCTTTGGTCTATGTGGTACATGAATGGCCCTCAGTTAAGACGATTGTTTTATTTTACTCATTGTTAATTCACTGTCTTTATTCGGAGGAATATCTTTATTCCAGGAGACGGATTTCAGAGTTTTCAAAAAAATTCTTACCACACTTTTCTCTCTCTCCTCCGCAGGTTAAAATTTGGTTTCAAAACCGAAGAATGAAATGGCGAAATTCCAAAGAAAGGGAGCTGTTATCCTCTGGAGGGTGCAGGGAGCAAACATTGCCGACGAAGATGAATCCGCATCCGGACCTCAGCGACGTGGGCAAGAAGTCATCCGGGGACGAGGAGGCCTTTGGCAGAGAAAGCCCACGAGTGGCATTCTGCCATTCACCCACGGAGCATGAACTCTTGGACAGTGTGGAGTCCCACCTCTCGTCCCCATCGCATTCCAGCAAACATTCAGACTTTTCAGACTCAGATGACGAAGAAATCACAGTATCTTAATCTAAAAAATAAATTATATGTTTACAAACAGCCACCCCCATCCCCATTCCCCCACACACGCTGTATAATTTCTAATGCAAGAGGATGTATCCCTTAATGCAGCTACAGACATTCCCAAGATTTAAATTGTTTACTTCCACCTCCATACACTCTTTAACAGACTGCATGAAAATTACGACATAATATCACTGTTTGGATAGTTGACATGGGTATTTACTTGTACACACACTAATCATGTTTTAAGGGATATTCTTCTTGGAAATAACTTGCTGTGTTTGCACAGCTTTTTTATTGTACAGTATTATGTACAAAAAATTGTATGGAAATTTTATACCAAGAGTATTTTAAGTAAGACTTTTTACATTAGACTTAATGTTTTTAAACAAAGAAATGTAGAAGCATAACTTATGAAAACATATATTTTGTATGCCACTGTGTGTAAATGTGTATATATTCTATACGTTTTGTACAAATCCAAATAAAGAGTAGAACGTGCAAATGAAAACGAATGGACATGCTAATGGCGCCCTTTAGTTTCATTCGACATGAAGACGTCGAGCAGACTCACCGCAGCCAGCCTTTCACTGAAAAAAGGTTGTATGAGTAAATATTTTTTTTTCATCTAAAACAAGATCCATGCCTTCACTAAAATTGTACACAATCGAGTTTAAGGTCTTTTCTGGCTAATGCAGCTCACCAAAAGTAGCGGTAAAGCATTGGTAACAACGTGCACCGCATGTTTTATGGCGTTTCTCTTGCGGTTACATCTTTCCTTGTTGTTACGTATCGTGTAGGCTACAAACGGCCAAAATTCCGTTTAATTTACTACACATTTCACCACATACCCCATTAATAGTGTCAAATATAAAAAAAAGACATGGATGGGAACAACTCTCCCCCAATGTCATTGATCTGAAATAGCCTATGTATGGGAAAGAAGATGCATGTGAATGCTATGAAGGCTACGCAAAAAAAAAGAAGAGAGAATAAAAATAAACAAACAAATAAATAAATAAATAAATAAATAAAATAGAAAATAACAAATACTGATATTACAACAATTTTCATTGCTCCGGCGTGTTGTAACAGTGTTACGTGTCCCGCACTGTGCTAGTCTATAGCTGTATGCCTGTACGTCCCTCTATTTTTGATTCAAAGTTTCTTGGGTAAAAATAATTGCTTCCCATATTTTGACCAACATAACAGTTATTTAAGTTATAGCCAAGTACCCGGAGCATTCACACAAGAATCTGAAAACAGGCGAAAAAAAGTTATTTGTATAGTAAAATAAACTTTCGTGACACTTTTGTTAATAAGTCTTACATTTAAGATCAATCCGCCACTCACACGAGAATTATATTGCTAAGATACAGGCTAGACGAAAATCAGTAGGCTACGTCTTTTGCTCGACTCAGCTTAATTCGCCAAATTCATGCGCTTTTATGTCCAGTATGAGGGCGTGCAGCGGTCTCCCTTCATAGCTGATGCAACATGTTTAAAATAACTGATTTGTCTGCATCGAGGACGGAAGAATCGCTAAGCAACAAATACAACTAATTCAACTCATAGCAATGGAATGGTAACCTTAACCCTATGTAGTTTCAGAACCATTTATCTTCAACTGCAGACTTCAATAAGAAACGAAAAACGAGCACACCGCTATTTGATATATGCTGTAAAATATTGTACTTCAGAATTTTCTGTCCAAAGTCGATGAAAACTTCGATAACGTGGACTTAAAAGATCACGCGCCATTGGATATTTCTGGAGGCAGGCAAAGGCTAGCCCCTTCGAGACATTAAAGCACGTCACTCAATGGTGCAGACTCGCACGTGATCACCCATAACCTACTGCGCATAGTCATATGTTAAAAGTGACGAGTCCTAATCATTATTTTTTAAATTATATACTTCAGCACCTTTTGTTGTAATTGCATAGGTTATTTCTTGAATTAGGCTCACAAATTCGCAATAATAACGTTATTTAATACGCCTTGCCATCCTCCCCGAGCACCACTCTTTTTTTTGTACTTTTTCGCTTTTTTTAGACATCAGCGCACTTTAAACGTTCATGTTGATAATTTTAGCCACGTGCCTCTTCGACCTGTCTGGGCTTGTTTTCCCGTTTCCACGTGGTTTCAATTTCCCCATTTTCTTTCCCACAGGAGTTTGCGTGCGTCACTTCCCTCGTGGTCCGTAATCGTTTCTCGTTAGTCTTTTCAGCTCGTTGTCTTGTCTCTCGCCAGCCCTTGCTGCATTTCTTGTCTCCCACCATTTCATGTTAGCTCATTTTGTCTGCGCGTGTATCTTTCCCCAAGTTTCTTTGTTCAGTGCGCAGCCATCCCAACCTCTGTGCTGTTCAAACCTGCTTTGCTTCTTGTTCTACTGTTGATATTCTCAGTTCCAGAGCCATTCTCAGCCTCGTTTATTCCAAGCCTGACACTGCGTTCTCTGATGACAATGAACGATTCATGGATCCTGACTTGGTACCGCAGTCTGACCGCCTGGCTCCTGAACTCTGTCTGCTGACGATGCTTCTAAACACAAATTTGTACTGCATTCTGCCCGCCTGGTATCTAAAAACTGCCTCCTGACAACAACTTTGGATCCCAATTTTGTTTCGCAGTCTGTCTTATTGGCTCTGAAGCTGTTTGTCTGACTTCTTCTGATAACATTAGGTTTATTTTTATTCTGCTGCCTGCATGAGTCGTCTTTGTGTTGTGACAATATTGTCGAAAAACAATAGTTTTCTCCACACAAAGTTCCCCCAAACAGCACCAAGCACTGAATGAGGCTCCAAACTAGCAGTCATGTCCCTGAGATATGACGGCACAAAGTAGAAAACCAGGAGGCAGCAAAACAGACGTTCTCCAATGAAACACTGCTGAAAGGTGCCATAGAGGACCCTATGTCCCGTATGGAGTGCGCGCACCATAAAGACTGTGTCCTTTCCGTGGCGACCTGGGTTCGACTCCAGCTCAAGTCATTTGCCACATGTATTCCCCATTCTTCTCCCCAACCTTCCTGTCACTCTCCACTGTACAACTATCTAATAAAGGAGAAAATCCCCCCCAAAAAATCTTTAAAAAAAAACCCACCAAGTGTATGACCCTATGACCCTCAACCTGAACAAGGAGATGACATTAAGTTGGAAGGGCAAATTTGGACATACGTAGTTCCACCAACCCCCATCATCACTAATAGAGGTACCAGAGGGATACCCGCCGGTTTACCTGATGCCAGGGCTAAGAGGAACACCATTTTGAATGACAGCATCAACGCAGCAACGCAGCAACTCAATAAGCGGACTGGCATTGTTTGAAGGTCCAGCATTGTCTGAAGGCGCCGTTGAGGCATGAAGAGTAGAGTGAGGGGCCTCAGCCTGCAGGCCTCCCACAGACAGCGCTTCAGCAGTGGATGGCTCCTGGCTGTGAATCAGTCTAAGCTGTTGTGGCCCCCCATCATCATAGTTCCAAACACCCCCAAGTGGATGCAGCACGATCACTATCAAATAAGCCCTGCAGGAAATCCAAAATACCCTTCAGGGGGCACGAGTCCAGATTGAAGTTCTTTGCCTTTTGCTAGACTGCAAATGCCCACCAGCAGGCCATGTAGGCCTTGGAGATGGGCGAGATATGTGCATTCTGAATCAGAGACCATAGCGACTGGGAGACTCAAACCGCTCGGTCTCACCCTCTCAGCCTCCAGACTATGAGGTGTGGTCCCAGAATCAAACGCAAGAGGATTGCTTTGGCTGCTTGATATAGCTGCTTGACGTGAGGCCGTGTGCATTTCCGACATCACCATGGACCCACTAAAGCTAGTGAGACCAGGTCTGGGCACCACCTGGCACCCAGAATCTCTGGTGCCGTGACTGCAACAAATAGATGCTGATTCCAGACCCTGTGGAGCACCTAGAACATCGGTCCAAAGGGCAGAAAGGCATAGAGCAGGCTAGGGGGTCAGAGGAGGTAAGCTAACGGGTTCACCTCCAGTGGAAAGGGGCATTGGTTGCCTGCAGGGAGAACCAGAAAGGACACTGGCCACAGGTGGAACACTGTTAGTTAGAACTGTTGCAAAATCTGTGCAATTACAGCTGGAAAGAGGCTCCACTCTTCCTCAAGTGGACCATCTATGGACACCTTGTTCTTCCCTGAGTTGACGGACAGTGGAGAATGGTTCCTTATATTCGTTGTGATCGTGTCGCTAACGAATTGTGCTGACATCAAACAGACCGGGGAGACAAACTACAGAAAACTAGTTTCGTCTTGGCAAGGTATAATGGGTTCCAAATGTTCAATGAGTTGGCAAAATCCTCAGTCCTTAACAACCAGAAATGGCTGATCGTCAAGTGCAATGAACTCAATTATCTTGTCATTGGACCATCCTTGGTAAATTTTCTGCCCTCCTCGAATGTCTCCTTAACCATCGTTGCCATGTTGTTTTTAAATGACTAATTAGACGAGCAGTTTTGTACCTTTTCACTTTATTTCTTCCTCCGGGTACTTCAACTAAACATTTACTGCAAATCACAATTCCAGATATGTAGATAGGCCAAAGATACTCAAACTCCTTGTCGCAGGTAGTGGTTCATGCTGTCGGTAGCTCATAGCTTTGTAACTTTTTTTTTTTCCTTTTTACAATTTGGTTCAACTAGATGGATAAATGTGTGGAGTCGCGGTAGTTTTGGGGGATACAAAGCTCCCAACTTTATTTACCAATAGCAGAGCCAGACAAACAAATCCTTGCATGGAGGAAAGTCAGTACCTCTTGGTCACCAAAAGGATTTGTTTGAAAGGAACACATAGTCCAAGAACAATAAACCAATAGAAGCAAATGAAAATGTGTAGTTGTCATGCATCCCCCCGCCGCCTCGCAGAAGAGTTCACTGGGTCAACAGTCATGGTTTAATAATGTAAAGTAAGGCAAGGATTATAAAAGACCAGGGCAGTATTCATGTTTGTTTGAAAAAAAAATTTATTTTTCCTTATATGATCTTGTGGACGCTGGTATAATGTGCCCCTAAGCAGAGGCAAACAGTAACAATTGCTTCTGTTAGCTGAAACATGTTCACCAGGAAGGTCTTAGAAATGTAGGCAATAATAAAGCTATCATGAGCCAAAACATTATGATCACTTGTAGATAAAGCGAATAACATTGATGATCTTGTAATGACCATGCATATCAAAGTCTGAGATTTTTAGGATGGTTAGCGAATACTTGATTTGCATACTTGAGGTGTTGAATACAAAAGACATGGCTAAAATACAGTCCTGAGAAATTTTGACAAGCGCTAAAATGTTATGGCCAGAAAACTTGGATGGAGCAGTAGCGAGTACCGGCTAACAGTGGTCTGAGAAGTTACACATGAAATTTGCAATAGGGTGTTGAGGGTCCAAGGCTCATTGATGCACAAGAGCAACAAAAGCTATCCTGTCTAGTCCACACTGACAGGAAGGCAACTGTATCAGAAGTCTCCAGCAGTTTTAGAGACATTCACAAAAGGAATGTGTCACAATTCACAGTGAATTACATTCTACTTCATGTGGGGCTGTATGGCCTCGGACCGGATAGAGAGCCCATGCTAACCCTGGATGTACACTGTAAAAAGCACCCGTGATGGGCATGCGAGTGTTGGAGCCGGACCTTTAAGCAGTGGAAAAAGGTCTCCTGGTCCGATGAGTTCTACACGGTTGGCAAGATATGTGATCACAGCTTTCCTGGGGGAGAGATGGCACTAGGATGCACTGTGGGATGAAGATACGCTGACAAAGGGAGTAATGCTCTGAGAAGTGCTCTGCTGGGAAACCCTGAGCCCAGGCATTTATGCAGACATCAATTTAACTAACGCCACTGACCTAAAAATCTTTGCAAGCCAGACACGCCCCTTCTTGATGACAGTATTTCCCGATGGCCCCTTTCAGCAGGATAATACAGCCTGCCAAACAGCAGTAATTGTACGAAAATGGTTTAAGAAACATCAGAAAGTGTTCAGGGTGTTGCTCGTGCCTAAATATTCTCCAGATTTCAATCCAATCCAGCCCCTGTGGGATGTGCTGGAACATTTAGCTCTATCCGTAGTGGCCCCACCTTGCAACTTAAAGAAGATTAAGCATCAGCTGTTAACATCTCAATGCCATATACCACAAGGCACCATTATGTACAGTCCATGCCTTGGCGGGCCAGTGTCATTTCGGCGGCATGCGGAGGACCAACAGCATATAAGGCAGATGTTCGTAATGTTTTGGCTCATCAAAGTCTTTACTGTAGGTGAAAAATATTTTCTCAAATAGGCGCAGATGTTTTTTAAGGATGCAAAATGAATAGGAGTATTACATTGCTCCCTAGACTCACTTCTGGGTGAAATCAGACGGGTACATTGTAAACAGAAACTTTCAGGATATTGCTAATACGAACACAGAAATAAAACAGACTTCTGATACAAACTCAGATCCACATCTGTATTACAGTGCCCATCCATGCCATAAATTAATAAATAAACATTCATTTTTATGAAATCAAGAAAAAATTAAGACTAGTACAGTGATCAGATTTATTCTCGAGAGAGTCATGATCTCACAGACTGTTAATGACAAACTTGACAGTTCTGTGCCAATGAGAGCAAACTACACAAAATACTCATCTCGTTCAGTTTTAAAAATGGCTAGAAAAACATCAAAATGCAGAACTGTAATCAAATATTTACATTACTTTACAAAGGAAAAAAGCAAATTACACATTCATTAGTAGACGGTTCCACATATATACAACTAAATTTTGACAGAAACCTTCCTGCAAATTTTGAGAACCAGACTACTGGGAAAATGCCCACGAGTGGACAAAAAAAACCAACAAACATATAACTTATTTGTGCTTGCGTCAAAAAATCCCAAATGTACAGTAAACTCTGTAAATGCTTAGAATAAGTATTCACATACCACTTTTACTCATGGTACAATTCTTGGCAGTCCTGAAAACACTGGGAAACTATTTGGCTTCCATTTAAAAATTCACGATGAATGTTGCATAGAACTGTACAACTAAGAACACCCAAAATGAACAATTCAAACATCAATAGCAATGGAAGCTCTGCGAGAAAGACTCAAGCCTTGCGTACATAATATTAAGACCATGTCTCAAAACTGACTTCGATGGATTCAAAAAGAAAACAAGGCATATACCAAAAAAGCAACTGAGAGAATTCCATTTATGCTCAATGAAAATGGAGCCCAGCATTAATGATCAGGAGGAAACTGACAGACATGGCCAGCTCTAGTTTCAAAGGATTCTTTCACCCACTCAGAGCCTCTTTGACTTGAGAAATTCCCTACAGTGTTTTTTGCCATAATCTTTTTTGTTAAAGAAACCCAATTTCAGTATAGAATGACGGGGGGAAAACAAAGAAAAGCATAGATGGCTTTCTCCCCGTGTAACCCCACCCCACCCCATCCCACCCCATCCCACCCCACCCCCACACCCCACCCGGCCCCACCCCACCCCACCCGACATTTTAAGTAAACCTACTTAAAACAGAGCAGCAAATACATGTTTGTCACATTTCATGCAGTAATAGTACAATTCTGTCCAAATTTTTTGGAAGATAAACAGAATACAAGCAGGACAATCGTACAAAGTTTAAAGGCGCATGAGGTATCAGAAAACCTGGCAGTTATCAACCAGGCATTTTCTCCCGCCATCTTCTCAAAATCTGTACAGTACAATATTATTAGGGGGCACTGAGTGAGTACTGAGCCAAAACTGTTTTTTCACTGAAAACACACATTTCCTGTGGCGTCCAAAGACAGTGCTAATCTTTGACAACAGCCAAATCTCCTGGAAAGGAGTTGTAACCAACTAGCTACAAATAAATTGCATGGGTTTTGTGCAGAACCCAAAAGGACTCCATGTTTTACCTCGCAATGGGCACGTAGACAGCGTTTGATATGAAGAACAGCAACACAGGGCTACAAACTTGCCGAAACACCTGAAAGATTCCGAGGGAGTAACAAGTCAGCCCTGTTAAAAACGCAAATCAGACAGGATGGCAGCAATGCACATCGCTGGGATTGTTACAAAAATAGTAAGGCATCGTTAAGTTCAGCACCAAAAACATGTCCGCCACAGCCTGTACGACTCTACGACTCCCGTGAGAAAATGTACGGTGGAACACACACGATTTCTGTTGTTGCTGCTTCCGTGCGTGCCTGCGCGATGAGTATATATATCTTCCCGTGAGAGGAGTCCGTGCCTGATATGTACTCATGCAAGCGTGAGCTAGCGCCTAAGCGCAAGTACGTCTGTGTGTAAACACTCAACAGAAAGTGCAACATTGGTGATGAACAGCTATGCCTGCAGGAGGTGGGCCCTCACCTGAAGTAATGGGCAAACAGACAGAGTTCTGCTTTAAAAACCACACGTACGGTCAAACTTGTGGTCTTGCTACAGGAACCTACAGTCTAAAACTGTCATTCAGGATGTTCTCCAGTATGACAGCCCCAACGGTGAACGGCAATGTGACACAATCACAGTTACACTGCAATGGATATGGGGTCGGGGGCATTTCATCCTCATTCAATGCAAAATACAGATCCCGCCACTCCTGGATGGCTGATGCATATTTGCAGTTGTCTAGAGATCTTACTTGCAAATGAAAATGCCTATTTTAGTAGACATAAGACCTAATACAGTTGTGACTGCAAGACTGGGATGCAGTTATCTCACAGGCTGGCTTGATTTAGATATGGTAATTCATCTACTGTATTCAAGGCGAGCAGATTTAATTTAGATATGAATTATTTAAATTGAGGTTCCACATTAAGCCCTTTAACAGCAGTGCTTGAATCCATGACTTCCACATTCTGGATGAAAGAGGAACATCCAGTTCACATTTTCAAAGCCAATAAGTGCATTTGTAAAATATGGTAATGATGCTTCAAACTATAAGGACCCTTGGCCATACCACTATGACGTCACAAGTTATCCAGCCTGTGGTTAGCATGCAGCAAAATAGAATTCAGAAACAAATTAATAAATCAGCAATAATTAGCACATTAAAGCTCAAAGGAATCATAAAAGGGTCTCTCAAAAATTAACTCCGTCCTTACACAATTGAGGCCCTCCATGCAAGAACCAGTTATGTCACTTTTTCACGTTTTGAGAAAAATGAAGTTCAGCATTTCAGCTCAGAACTTTTTAGTTACCAATCTTTAGGACAAATGATTGTTTATACATATTCCTGGGACTGGTAATTATTTTAATCAGCAGTGAAAATGGTGGTAGGGTCACTGACCTCCTTATAATTTGACACCAAAAAATGACTTAGCTGGTTCTTGCATGGAGGGCTTAAATTCTCAAATGATAAGCATTGTAATATCCCATGTCTAATCAGTGTAGCCGCAGGCTAGGCTATTGAGGCTGGACAATGTAATGATTTGCAATAACTAAAAAGGTACATTAAGAAATGACTACATGCAGTGGGAAGGTACCAAAAACTGTGCCTTGTTGAAAACCACCAATAGTATGAGTATTGAACACTGCATCTGGTACAGGCTTGGCGTGAGAGGTGTTCGTGCTGTGCACACGTTTCGTACAATTATGTGACATTTTACATTCTCAACTGTGAATGCAGTTTGCTTGATGGTTGACAAGCTCCAACACACAAGCACACACACACACATACACACACACCCAGCAAAGGTCACCGTGGGAAAAGAAGGCAATAAGACTCACTGAGTTTTCCCTTATTTGAAATGCAATAACAATTTCATCCGCAGACAGGCCAGCGGCGCCGCATAGTGCTAGTGTGCAGCACACGACTCTTAAAGCTTTAATGTGACCAATGCGGTGAACTGCAGACCTCCTCCGGCCCAGCTTGTCAGGGAATTGGTGTCTGTGTGGCAAGCCACTCCTGTTGAGAGATCCAATCGGTATTGAGGCAGTGAGTCTGAGAGGAGGTAAGGTATGTTTGGGGGGGGGGGCGATCACTGCCTCTCCATGATGGGCATGTGTACCATCTGCAGCGGTGGAGGGCAGTACGGGATGAACTTGAAGGGGAGGGTTGAGGGGGGATCCAAGCCAGTGCCACCCCTCCAGGGTTGATGGGAGGCTAATCGGGAGGCTAATGGTTGTTCAGCTGAGCTAGTTGGCGTGACGCGGTGCGTGGCTCCGCGGTTTTTCCAGTGCTTTTGGCCTTCGAAATGTGTGTCAGGGCAACAGCTATTAACACTCACTGTGTAAAAATAGAGTAGTGCAGACGTTCTTTTCTTATTTAAAAAAGAAAGACCCTCCGCTGGGTGACCTGCACCCATGAGGGATTGACTTGTTGGGCTGTCAATCGAACAGAACCCAACTCTCAAAGGGCTTGTTCATGCTATTGCAGCAAAACAGGGGTAATAAATAATGGGAGGGGTGCTATCATAGTGAGGACTCCAGTGAAGAGTCCAGGATGTCATCGTGGTGACTGTTGCTGTTTGAGTCGCTGTCGTAGCTCTGCGGACTGGAGCAGTTGGCTGCTTCCTGCAGCCTCATAAGCATGTTCATCTGTGTGGGGGGTGGGGGTGGAAGGTCACAGATTAAATCAGTCTCAGAGGTACAAGGACTTGAATCCAATAGCATGAATTACTGCATGCAAAATATAAATTAGTTTCTGAAAGTCAGCAAAATCTCACAACTAAAGCCATTCTATCTCTTTCTCCCTATAAGAGATGAGATCAGAAATTGTAACATTTAAAAAACGCATTTTAAAACTGACAATCTATTGAAACAATTACTATCGCTCATCTGGAAGAAGAAAGTTCCACAACTTTTACTCTTTATAACACATTCTAAGGCCCTGAGAGGTGCACCAAGGCTGCCATTTTAGACCTGCTCACATTTCATTAGTGTCTGCTCTACACAAAGGACAGAGGACTAGGCTGAGTGTGACGGTACGAAAGGACCACTAACCAGAGGGTCTCCCTCTGCACTGCTTTGGGGGGCCTGCTTGCTGGGGCAACCCTCGCAGGAGGAGGAATAACCATCAAAGCCCACGTCCTCGGGTCGCAGGTGCAGTAGCGGGGGCCATTCGTGCGGCTGGGGGCTGGCTGCCCACGGGTACGTCTCCATGACCCACCGGGCCGGGTCTTCCCAGGGAGCTCTCCTGCCGTACAGCTGAGGGTGGGAGGGACAGCTGTGTAATTATTGTACGGTTTCGCATGTGTTTCTTAGCTCTGCTAGAGGATATGTCAATCAGCTGCTGCGTGCTTACATGTTGACCAACATATTATGTTTTGGTTACATTTATCTCATCTTTTGAATGGTAATGATAACATATTTTGCTAATAAACCATATCTTTGCTAAATGGCAATGGAGTGCAGATTTTGTTTCAGTCCAGAGCTGCAACACGTGGGGTCCATATTACAAAGCCGGATAACAGAGCAATGCTGGTCTTACACCAAAATACTTTTGAAGTGATTTCACTATCGCAGACAAATTTCCAATATCAGCATAAAATCAAGAGAGTTTTACTCGAGTTGGGGCGTGCTCCTGTCACCTTGATCGTTGACTCAGTCTTTTTGTCATCTTGCCATTCTAATAAACTCAAAATTTTGATATTATCCAAAGTTTTTAGTTTTGGTTCATTAAAGAAGAGAAGTCAAATGATGTGAACATTGTCAACAAGAGTCTACAAGATGCTGTGGAACTGCGCCTAATAAAGGCAGAAAAAATGATCCTCTAGACTTGGGTGCGTAGGTACAAATGAACAAATGAGAAGCCAGCAAGGGAAGTACTCGTACACCAAAAGATGGGCAAAAGCTGCCACAAAAACTACTTATGAAAGTTTTTGTTTAGTAGTTTTTGTGGCAGCTTTTGCCCACCTTTTGGTGTCCAACATTGTCAACAAACAACAGGTGCACTCCGCAAGGTCCCTAGTCTGCAAAATCTTATCTTAATCTTTATGAAAATCTTAATCTGAGAGTAAAAATTCCATGACTTCACGACATATTGACTTAAACTGTGAGAGGGTGTCAGACAGTCTTTTGAATGTCTTTTCAAGGTCTTCTAATATATGTTCGGCATTAGTTGAACACCACTCCAGAGTAAAAACCTAAACCCACGAAAATCTGTACCATTGAATGAAGTAAAGAGAATCCCTAATTCAGCAGATTAATTAATTGCAGTGCTTAAATTGGAGCAGAAATCCCCAGGTTACCTGCAGACCCTCTCGGACCGCTTCCAGCATGTAGGGAATGATGGAGTAGTTCCACAGGTCAGTGAACCACACTCGCGATCCGTCCACATCCATTGGGCAAGACAGGAAGAGGCGCGGCCCTGACAGGTGAAGGGAGTGGGGCAGCAGGTGTTAGGTACAGACTGCATTTACAAACACCAAAGAACAGGTAAAGCTTTTGCCTTCTGTAAGTGATTGGAAGGAGCTTGTTTCCACCATAAACCAGTGCGAGGAGTCAGCAGCTGAGTGATTTGTTTTTCCACATTAATAGAGAGTCACAACCCTGTCGTCATTTCGCTGTGCGGCTTTTTTTCCTTTTTTTTAACATTTTTCCACTTCCAGTTCCAACTGACAGCTGTTGTCGATCACATTATCGCAATAAAGATAATGTTAGCCCTTTCCACGCCTTAATTTAATAATGGACCTTATTTTCACCGATTTCCAAAAACGCTGATTTTAACTCTTTCCATAGACACTGGAACGTTGGAACTGGAATTAAAATAATGCTAGCGAAGTTGCAAAGAAATGTACTTCTCACTGTGACTCTCCATGAGAAATTTCCTGGAAGCCATTGTGCTTCTCATTGCATTGGCCCACTCACAGTCACATAAAAGCCCAGCATGTTCTTGATTTTATTGCTGAACATTAAGCACTTTGAGTTGCATTCTTTCGATGAAAGATGCTGCACAAATAATGTTCACGAATATTCTTTTCTTCCTCTTCTTCTTCTTATTATTATTATAATAATAATTATTATTGTTGTTGCTGCTGTTGTAAAAATTTAAAATTAAAATCATTACTTCTTTCCTCCAACAAAGGTGATGCCAGACAATGTGATCCATAATCAAGCAGTGTACGAAACTTGTATATGCATATGTGTGTTTTTTCAATCGACAGCGATCAAATTGGAGGGTAGCAAAGCCCAAGTTGTTCACCATAATCATTCATTCATAAACTCAGCTTCCAGCCACAGCCCAGCTCTAAGGTGTAAAGCAGAGTTGTTTTGCTCACCAATGGTGACATCAGAGGAGCTGTGCATCTCGAGGAAGCGGTTGAGGTGGTGCCAAACACGTGGGATCCACTCGATAATCTTCACCAGCTCCACGTTCCGTGTCCTGGTGCTGATCTCAGTCTCGATCAGCTTCCGCCGCAGGAAACGGCCCAGGAAGCCCTTCACTGGCTCAGTGTGATTGGCACACAGCACCCACCTGAAGCGCAGGGGAAGAACAGCGACTGAGCTCTTCCTAATTCTGATTCAAATAAGCTTCATTGGCATAACATTACATAGAAAAAGAATTGCCTAAGAAACAATCGCTGTAGGACTATAATAAACAATAACAACATAAACAACACAATATATTGTACGTTGATTCATTTTCAGTAAAATAATAATTATCCTCAGCGCCGTCAAATGGATCTTTGAAGAACCACCTGATCAATGTCTGCTCCCTTATTTGTTTGTGGACGCTTCCCTCTAGTGGTCAGCAAGGCAAATTGCAGGCAAAATGCACCTTTTACGAATGGATCCCTTGCTACTACTAAATCCCAGACATGGTATATTTATAGCATTCTTCCAAACTAGAGATGTGAAGAAGTATGAATAATCCACGTTTGATTCCAATAAACCATAGGACACCATCACTGTTTGACAGTTTTCACTGCAAAATCCACAATTTAGGAGCATTACATCCAAGGAACCCTGAAGTTGATTTTGCGGAAAAGTTCTGTAAGCTGAAGTAATAAGAATCCAGTTGTATTCAGGCAATGCTTAAAAAGGAGAAAATCACACACCTGAAGTTATGGTGAAGCTGGAGGTTTGGAGTTGATGACGTCGTTTGGTTCATTGTGCCAATGATACAGGGGCTGTGAACAAAGTGGATGGTGTGAACATAAATGAAGCACATATTACCGCAGATATACACAGCTGGAGTACTTCTTTAGAAACCTCAATGAAACCGTGCAAAAATGTGAATATTCAGGAGGGACCATAGGGTCACATTAGGAACGGGACATGACATTTTTAAAAGCACATTTTCTGTGAATTGAGAGCCACAAATGTACAAACCCCTCAACTAGTGTAAAAAGGTGAGCTGCAGAAGATATTTAAAACCAACTTCATATCTCAAATCTCGGCAAAATTATCTGAAAGACAGATGGCTGAGTAAGCTAAAATGTATGATTTATGTGTGAACTGCTCTTGAAGCCATATAGGGTGGGCACAAAAGCAATTTACAAATGTATCTCCGGATGGAAATGGGAATTTCACACCAAGGTTTGTTTGCATCTTATCCAATTAGCCCCTACCATTCATGCTCCTGAACTGCGGTATTATCTATGAACCAGAATAATTTGTAAACTGAGCCACAATAACTGCAGGTTAGAGTGAACTCCAAATACAGTGGTTGTTTCAGAATTTTGGGTAACCC
Source organism: Gymnothorax javanicus (assembly GCA_029692085.1). Lineage (NCBI taxonomy): Eukaryota > Metazoa > Chordata > Actinopteri > Anguilliformes > Muraenidae > Gymnothorax > Gymnothorax javanicus. The sequence goes on along the minus strand of CM056207.1, from coordinate 13,349,950 downwards.
TAACTTGGTCTGAACCCAAATCCAGTGACCCCACTGCACCTGCACAGTGAGAGGACTCACCAGCGCTGGTACTTGCAACTGAGCAGGCCGTTGAAGATCTCCCCCAGGGAGCTGACGTGATGCAGGTTATCCAGGATCACCACCAGAGGCATGTCCCCCGCCTGGCTCTCATTGCTGCACTGGTCAGCCAGGTTAGACAGGTAGTGCCTCAGCTCCTGAGAGACACAGGGTTAGCATGAGCTCAGGAGGGATATGCTTAGATCAGGAGTAAGCATAAATACAGTCTCCTCAGGCTCTTGATGAAGGTTACTGCTGGCTAATGAGAGTTAGCAAGTGGTCTCAAAGTTTAGAGTCAGGTCACCTCTGGAAGCAGAACACCATTCAAATGTGCTGGAGTGAGGAAGAGATTTACAAAGGAGGGCCCTGGACCATTCTGCTAAAATTTACGCCCTCTACCACTTGTCCTTCTTACTTCCACTAGAGGAATCCACCTAGAAATTGGAAGAAGCGCATTGGCCATTTTGAGAGGGCCAATCCATTAGACAATACACTTCGCGAAAGAGAAAAAGTTCACAACTCTGCAGACTGAAAGGAGGGAAATTGCCCATAATGCAGTATGTAAACCTTAAAAGTCCTGGTAAAAATAAACTGGCAGCTGTCCTTTTGATCAAAACCACAGCTTGAAGGAAAATACCACGGGAAAATGGAGAAGGGGATTTGTAAGTGCAGTGCACAAGCTCATTCCATATTATGGATGCAATTTAAATATTGAATAAGCAAAACAATATCATTGACTTAGCAGTAGGATATAAATGATTTAGATCATCCACTATGCAATCTGAATTAATTGCACTAAACACAAGTGACAGCAGCAAGCATGTCAATAAATTTCCTTCGAGCACAAGTGTGGCCCAATTCAAAAATATGTAGCTTCTTCCCTTGTTCCCTTGGTCAAGTGTCAACTCACATCATTTTGACTCTGACTCACATCCTCCTGAGTGGAAGTGGCTAGGACAAGTGGGGCGGGAAATGCAACTACTAGACCTCAGTCTAGGTTTCTTGGAATCTTAGCCTTGTCCACACTAATACAGATATTTTTCTACAAGGATGGTTTCCCCTTCACTTTTTTTTATTCTGTCCTTGCAACCTTGTTTGACAAAATATCTCTGAATACACCAGAATGCAAAACAAAGAATTAACGTTCAAATCAAGTATGCCAAGCCAGTAGGTGGCGATAAAGTTTGCATAACAATATATGTTTACCAGGGAACAACATTACCCCAGATAGGAAGAGACCAGATTTAGAAAAAATCTTCAGTTTAGAAGGCATTGTCAGAAATCTCAGTTTTAGTGACCTAAAAAGCCGTTTGAATGTAGACAAGAGGACAAACCCATATAAAAAGTTTTAAAAAATACTTGTGTATGTGTGGGTAAGGCCTTTGTCTTCCAAACGTCTATGTTAGTGTTTTTGTACGCCACTGATCTCAGTTACCAGTGGTAGTTGTTATAGTAGCATTAGAACACTCACTAAAGACCATGTTAAGCACATCTGCAACCTCACACCAGAAAGGATTAAAATGACTGAGGAACCTTGCTGGACTTGTGGTCCACGTTAAAGGTGGCGATGGCTCCGTCAGTGAGGGGCCGGCCCTCCCTCAGCACCGCGTACTCGGCCAGCCGAGCCGCCAGGTAGGACTTCCCAGTGCCGCTGGGGCCGGACAGGATGATGCGGCGATGCTCCTGGAGCAGGGAGACGTATCGCTGTAACACCGGCTTAGGAACCAGCGTCTCAAACACCAAGCTGTCCTGGCTGTTCGCTGATACACCTGCAGGGGAGGTAACAGAGAGAGCCAGGGACATCACACAGGGAGAAAGAGAGATCACACAGAATCAGGAAAATCACAAACAGAGAAAGGGTAATCACACAGACGTAGGGAAATCACACACAGAGAAAGGGTCATCACACAGAGGCAGGGAAATCACCAATGGTGGTAATACCTTTCAGTGAGACAGAGATAGTGTTGTTCTCTCCCACTAAGTATCCACAGGGCAGCAGCTCCGGTGTTTCGGCTCCAGCTGTACGGTGGAGGTCACCAATACTGTACCCCACCACACTGTCCGAATTCAGGCCAAGCTGGGTGGCTGGATCTACCTGGATGATGTACTCCTGCAGGATTGAGAGTGAGAAAGTATTGTGTCAACATGCGTCATACAGATCATGCGTCTAAACGTCCTCATGAGTGAGCCTGAGGCAACAGTGGAGAAGAAGAACTTCCTGGAGTCAGAGAGGAAGAACCCTAATGAGGAACCAGACTCACTGGGGGAAAACCCAACTGCACTGACTGCTTCAGGGAGAGGGATTAAATTACTAGCACAGTCACCTAGTTAGTACAGTTTTAAAGTGCTCAAAAGTGCTCAATCAAATTAAAGATAAAATTTAAAAAGCCCTTTCTTGCACAATGGAGAAAATTGATATTCCATTCAAAATGACTACATTACATTAATTGTCAATATTCAGTACGTTATTCGCACAATTACACAAGCATGGCGTGACGTAGTGTTAACTTCATACACCATAGCTATGACTGTTGAAAATGGGTGTGTGCAGTCATACAGTATGAAAGAACTGAATTAAGAGAAACAATTAATTCAAACAGCAACCCCAGTTCACAACAATGCTAACACCTCGCCAGCATTTTCGATCAATTCTATGCTACCTCCGGTGAATAAACGAATGAATTTCTTTATGAAATATGAAAATATTAAGGTGATTTCAAACTTTTGAACAGTACTGTAAATACTAGGCTAAGTATTACTGGACCATCAGATCGTCCAGATGAGAGCGAGTCTTCTGAGTTTTGATCTTACCTTGAAGAGACGCCTGACCACCCCGTCCAGGACGTCCCACTTGGTTTTGCCGCTGACACCGATGCAGCCAATCAGGAAGCGATGAGGCCTGCACTCCTGTAGGCAGACAGATGATTGGTTTAAACAGCGCTGGGAGGTGTTACTGTAATGTAATATTGGCTGAGTGCAGTTTCAATGTAATATTGAGACAGTGTGAGACTCTGACCTCTCTGCTCTTCATGTCGTCCAGGGTGACCATGATCTTAACGTGCCGGCCTTCTTTGTGCGTGATGCCCTCTGCATTACTGTCCAGCAGCACGTCTGTGGGGCGGGAAAAAAAACAAGGGTTAATTACACTCAAACGAGCACACACAAGGGGTAATTATTCACACATGCACACCAAAACAGGGAAATACACGCTGTAGGAACACACATATACAGTAAATTATACATACTGAAACATACACACAATATGCACAGTTCATTTAAAAACATTGTAACACACAAACCAATACACAGTTAATTACAAACACACACACACACACGCATACACAGTTTAGTTATACACTCTGAAACAGGCCCATAAGTGCACGCAAAATCAATCACATACATTGAAAGATACAAACACACACTCTCACCCAGGCTGGTGGACTCGCTGAGGGAGAGGCTGTGCTGGGACAGGGCGGGGGCGGGGGCTGGTGCGGGGGTGGAGGAGGCAGAGAGCGACACGAGAGAGGTGGGCCGGCTGCGGACTCCCTGAGTCTCCAGCTTCAGACGATCATTCTCAGCCTTCAGCTTCTCTATCTCAACCTGAGGACGCACAGAGCGTCAGCATACAGCCTCCACAATCTCTCACACACAGCCCCGAGGCACAATCACACACAGCCCCGAGACACAATCTCACACACAGCCCCGAGACACAATCTCACACACAGCCCCGAGACACAATCTCACACACCGCCCGAGGCACAATCTCACACACAGCCCCGAGACACAATCTCACACACAGCCCAGAGACACAATCACACACACACAGCCCCGAGACACAATCTCACACACCGCCCCGAGGCACAATCTCACACACAGCCCCGAGACACAATCTCACACACCGCCCCGAGGCACAATCTCACACACAGCCCCGAGACACAATCTCACACACCGCCCCGAGGCACAATCTCACACACAGCCCCGAGACACAATCTCACACACCGCCCCGAGGCACAATCACACACACAGCCCCGAGACACAATCTCACACACCGCCCCGAGGCACAATCTCACACACAGTCAACATCCTCTATCAAGACACACGCATCGTGTTGTTCGCACTCTTTTTACTTAAAAGTATAGGTGCACATGATTTGAACTGGAAAAACGTTAGAACTGTTTAGTCCCAGCCCAAAAAAAAAGCTGATGTATTGTATTTGAGTTTTTTCACTTATTTGCGCTACATGACAAAAACATATTACAGTGAATATATTTAAATATAAATTATTTACGGTAATTTGTGGCTTAGTGCATTATGGGAGCTCCCACCTGCATGCGGTTCATGGCCTCACGCAGCTGGTCCAGCTGGTGGGCGGAGCTGAGGGCTTCGAGCCGGATGTCCGTTAGCTTCATCTCCTTCTCCCGAAGCTCCCCGCGTAGCTGTATCACAGTCTCTGCTTCGCTCTCCGCGCACTCCGAGATCCTGCCGCACACACACACGCACACACACACGCGCACAAGTTAATTCTATTAACACATGCATTCAAGGTCATGGATCATCAGCAAGCAACATGATCAGTGTCCCTTTCCTTGATGAGAATTAATAGTGAGAAGGTTGTGCAAGATAGCAGATTTCTACTCAAAATGGCTGACAATGCGGATGCTTCTTCCAAAGCCTATGTCGTATTAACTCAAATGGCCTTGGTATTGATGCAAAAGGGCGCTGATTTAGACAAGGACTACATATCTCACTGATGAGACTCCCTCAAAGGGCGAAGAAAAAAGCTATATTGATTTTATTGGCTCAATTGTGTCCAATAAGACAAGGTGACCAGTCAGTCTGGCATCTACCCAGAGATAAGCACATCATTCCTGTTGGTCATGTGATCAAAGGCACATCATCCACTCACAGCAGGTCTGACAGGATGAAAGTCAGGCGAAGACACTCCAATTGAACAAAAAGGTGCAGCCAATGAGAATCATGCACTGGGGACTTACAGGGAATTTGATTGGGAGTTCTTCAGCACTGGCACAGAGGAGGTGGAGCCATTGTGGGGGAGCTTTGGGGAGGAGGGAAGGGAGGAGTCTGTCATCTCCTCGATGTCTGAGTGTGACGAGGCGGATTTGGGAGACTTCTTCTTACTGAACGCCTGCTTGAAGGAACTCCTCAACTGTAACAAGCAGAGCAGAGAAAAAGATGTTCATTTCTCTGGAAAAGAGAACCGCATGAAACCAAAAACTCTAAAGAAAAAGGGCTGGAGGGACAAAAAGGCACAAGGGAGAACAAGTGACTCGATCCTGTGGAGGGTGTTATCCAAGCCAGTCACACCATGACTACGTAACACTGCATGAACAAATACCCCCCCAGTCTGTGGATGAAGTTCAAATTAAAAAAAAAAACCCAAGAGTAATATGTAGCTACCTAGTTAGCTGCTGTGTTCAAATTTTAGGACAGGGTAACAAGGTACCATGTGTTCCACTAAAGATGGTTAACATGTTCGGGCTGAGCATTCTTTATCTCACTAATGCTACATTCTAAAAAGGTAAATATTTCCATGACAAAATAAATTCTTTACACAAATTTGAGTGACCAAACCTGGTCTTGGATTTGAAATTTACCCTATGAAACTTCACCCTAGTTTAGAATGAGAAAGAAGGAACAGAGTGGAGATATTTTAGAAGTGGCAAACTTTCTCTAACTGCTAACACAGGTGCTACAGTCTGTTCCCTTTTCAAGATGGATAGAGTCACTTTGGGGATAAAAAGGGAATGAAAACCAGAGGGAGTTAGTAGCCTGAAGCGGTCGGATTAGCTATTAGCCGGGTTCAGCTGTTTGGGAAAGGCTTTAACCTTACCTCGAAGACCTGCAGCGTGACGCGAAAGCACGAGAGACAAGAGAACAGGAAGACACAGAACAGCAAAAATTGAGTTTGGGGTGATGTGGGGTAGGACACACATGGCTGGTCAGTGCTAATGACTACGCGACTGACTGTCACTGGCTGGGCTGCTGTGCATCCTCTGTGATAAGGATTCTGTTAGACAAATGACTGTTTTGCATCATTGATTAAATTATGTGGAGAAACTCATTGAGATGATTTCTCTTTTTATCCTTGTTCCTTTTTTTTGTTGGGGGGCAGTGGGGGTTTCCACATACAGAGGGGTTAAATATGAGTGCAACTGCGATCCCACAGCGAAACACAAAATGTGACAAAATGTGATATTCATAACAGGAACAGGAGTGACACTGCAGGCAAAATGTGGTCAATACTTGAAATGAGACACTGAGTACTAGATGTCAGTACACGTGCATGCTCTGAAAGGGCTCAAAACTGTGTGCAAAATGGTGATGAATGCTTTATGTTACAGCATACACTTTCCACTTCAAAACTGCAAGAGGCAGCGGAGGTCAACTTTTCACTGCTTCTCAGGGAGATAGATGGTCAAAATACAAACAAGCCGCTACCACAAGAAGAGCTACTGTGCAAGTATTGCAAATGTAGAATCCAAAATTCAGTGAAGCAGGCAGGACAAGCTGACACAAGCAGTGTGTCTGTTTACTCCTGTCCCCTATAAGAGCAGAGCTCTTCTCCATGATCCCTTATTCTGAATGATTGAAATAAGAAGAGAACAGGCCACTAATAATTTCATTTTGTGCTTCAAAAAAAAAAATCAGCAGAACCTGAATGGACTTCTATTAGCTGGGAAGACGGGGAGTGGACTGACCCAGTTCTTCTTCTTGTTCTTGTTCTTGGAGTCCGGGTCCAGGCCGCTGCCCACACTGGAGTGGCTGGTGGCGCTGGCGATGCTCGACACGCTGTCCGAGGAGTGCTGCCGGCGAATGCGCATATCCAGCTGCGGCTGAGGCTGTGTGCCGTTACCTGCGGCTGCGAGCGGACAGGCGAGAGGAGAGATACGGAGAGACGGGAGAGGGAGAGACAGATGGGTGTTAGCCGTGACGTATTCGCTGCGGTACATGTTAGCAACAATGAACTGCACGGGCCAGTAAAGCCTAGTTTATGCTTGCGTGAGACAGCGTAGCGCGGGTCTCCCCGGATAGCGTGCGAACCGCTAGCATGCACCGAGGCGTTTATGCTCAACGCAGTGTTCATGGCTGTATTTTCCAAAACGCCAAAGGGTGTACAAACTAAATATTCAATCAAACAGAAAGGATAGAACAATAAGAAGAATAGGAGTGTTACCAGAAGAATGGCATTCATTGTGGCAACACACGCTGCCCTAGAGCTTGTCATTGTGGAGGAAGATTTTATCAGCATATGCTATTACAACTGCAAAGGTGACTAAAAGAAGGTGGTCTGTCTGTCGCTTACATGCAGAGAGACGTATCGATGGAGAATATGGCCGTATTGTGTGGCTGATGCATCCTATCGACCAGGAAGTGCACTTCAGTCACTCACACCTGTCCACTCCCCCATCGCAATATGAGAACGCAAACAAAGCACACTGCCAGTTGAGTTTACAATCAACTTGGTTACATTTACTGACAATGCCCTTTTATCTATTTTCACAAAAAAAAAATTCACAAACCTGGCAGTCATTTTTAAACTATTTTTACACTCCCAGTGTTAACTGAGTCAAGGTTATTGTATGTTGAAACGAAAAGCACAGCGCGCTGCGCTAGCAACAAAAATTCAGAGGTGCACAGCTAAGTACTGCAACAACTTGTGATGTCAACCCCCCAATGGGTTTCAGGCAAAAATAACAAACTAAAGCAAAGACAATAGAAAACAAAACAGAGTTTGCCGCTCATCCAATTCACAGGGATGTTTTTTTTCTGTGTATTAATAACTAACGCCCTCAGCACAAACCCCTCTCTCTGAGTGCGCTCCAGTCCTCAGGCCCCAGCTCTGCAGAGAAGTACACCCTCATCACCTCAGCTGATTACTTAACATGACCCAGACACATGCGTTCCCTCCACCTGTAGGTCAGGGCAAGACCAATCTATTTCTCTACAGCTACGTTCAGACAGCAGGTCTTGATGCACAATTCGGATATTTTGGAGAAATCCGATTTTTTTGAGTGCTCGTTCATATTTCATATTATATGCGACTTGTATCAGTTTTGAGTATGAACTGAATACGCCCCTGAAGTGACCTGCATGCACAAAAGAGGTCCTGAGGTAATACGTGACACACAGGCACACACTGTTTTTTTACAGAAGTAAATATGGAGGCTTCTCGCCTCGGCGCGTGTGCGGCTCACGCATCTCTGTGGAAATATATTCAAATACGGCAAGGTTTCTATATGATCCCTCGAGTTTTGCCTGCATTGAATTGTCACCCCAAATTCTGAGACCTCGCTCTCCCTCCACTGTCCACTTTCCACTCCGTCCTCCGCCATAGCTGTTGTTGTTATTGTTTTTCCCGCCGCTCCTCCTCCGGGGATGCAGATTTGTGACGTTTGTCGCATTTCAATGACATAAAGGTCGGATAAATTGCAAAATATCAGATATGTATCGGATTTAGGACCACATATGAAAGTGGCCTGGGTCGGATTTAAAACAATCGGATTTGTGCTGTTCAGACTGTCTTTAACAGATTGGATAAAGTGCACATATGGGCAAAAAAAATCAGATTTGGGCCACATTTGCCTGCTGTCTGAATGTAGCCTACTAGACAATATTTCACCATGCAAAATATTAGCAGAGGTAACTGCAAGAGTGATAAATAGTAGCAATGGAGAGTATTAGCAGGGGAAGCGGTAAGAAGCAGTGTGCTGTGTTAGCGGAGGGAAATTGCAGATGCAGTATCTGTAAGCGCTAGCAGCACAAACTGCATGCTAAACTGGCTGCCCCCTCACCTTTACAGCTGAGCTCCGGGGTGTTTATCACACCGTTGATAGCTGCCTGCGCAGCCACATTCTGCGTCTTCAGGAACTCTATGGTCTTCCTGAGCTCATTCAGCTCAGAGTCCTGATGGGGCACATACAAGTTAACCTTAATATGAGTGCTAAACACTATCTTAAATCCAGAGGTCAGATACACGGGTCCCTATGGTGCGCTTTAAGACATTTGTGGGCATCTATCCTCACCTTCTGTTCCGCTGTCACCGTAAGACTCTGGAGCCGGATGGTCATATTCCCCAGACTCTGCTCAAAGGCCGCAACCAGGTGAGCCTGCGTGCACACACACACACACACACACACACACACATACAAAGAGAGACAGAGACCAAGTGAGAAAGAAAGTGAGGCATTAATCATCATTACAGGTGTTCCCACCAGCCGTAGGCAAATAACATTCATTACTATTTTTTTTTTTTTGCGAAATTTTTCCTAACACCACAGGGAGCAGTTTGCTGTTGAACAGAACCAAGCACTAAGTATAAAAACATGATGTTCAACACCACGGCCAACTGCCAGGATGACAGTGTGCTCTCGGACAACACGCCATGCAGATTTGGCCTTGGTGCAGTAAGCATACATTACAGACCAGAGCAGTCCAAACAGAGAACCCACACTTTTACACACCACAACACAGACACCCAGACCAGACTGCATGCTCTTACACAGCAGACAGAGGAGAGCATTCAATTTTCTGCTAATTCAAAATTATTCATGACACTGACGCACATCGACAGAAATATCCGGTAAAGGACCTTCTTAGCTTTCAAGAAAGCTCAACTTGCATGTGCCAGAGCAGCTTTTAAAGTTACAAATACATATAATTAAAACATTTTATTTTCATAGCACCTTTCAAGCAACGCAGCACAAAGCGCTTCACAAATAGGTAAGAGGACAACGAAAATGTGCACGTTTATAAAAACATAGCACAAGGTGAAAGAGATTTAAAAGAATTAAACATTAAAATAGGTATAATGAGGACTATAAAAGCAGACTTGCACAAAGTTAAACCAGGAAAATAACAATTCAGGAAAAGAATATGATATTAGTCCCTAAAAGCAAGTCTATTAAAGTGAGTCTTTAAAGGGGATTTAAAAGAAAATAATCACTCAGCAGCTCTAATATTAAGTAGGAGGCCATTCCAGAGTCTAGGAGCCCTGAAAAACTGGATTCCCCTTTGTTTTCAATTTAGAGACTGGATCGTGCAATGAGAGTAATTATAGTTTTATTTTCAAAACACTTCTGAGCTAAAGATAAGGCCCGCAGCCGAAGAAGGTCAGTTTTGTTGTGGTGTGGTTCATAACTTGCTGATCATTCCCGACAGATATGGAAAATACACCCAAATAATAAGGCTCCCTATCACTTTCAGAAAATGAAAATAAGTTTAAATGCATCTAGACAAATCTCATAGAAATAGTTCAGCGGTAATTGTTATTATAGATTTTACTGCAGTATGCCTGAATGGTAAAATTAGCCAAATATTCTTCTCTTTTCCTGAATTGGCACAACATTGATTTATTAATAAATTTTACACCTTGCAGCCAGGAAGGCTGAAATACTTCAGCTATGATCTGAAAAATACATGAAATCTTATTTCCAATATTTTTTCATTTAGTACTGCAAAAATACTGCCAGTGAAATGGCGCAGATTGATTCACTTGATCAGTCAATGGGATATGAAAACAGAAACCTATAACAAACCAATGTTTTCCAAGAGAAAATTAAGATAAGTATAATTACAGGAAAAAAAGAATACTTGAGATGGGCTACTTTTTTCAGTGCAGTCAACGTTTTCATTCTCCGTACAACTAGAAAGCACAAAAAATCTAGGGACTTCTCCCATAGAGAAGCAGTGCCATTCTTGGTATTTAAATCAGCAGTATGAAAAACAGCTATAATTCTACAACAAATCTGCACATACAAGTTATAAATGCGCCAGCAGAACACCCCTCAAATGCGGCCCACCTCCCCCGCAGGATGAGCGGCCGTGCTCCTGCCTGGCCGCCCTGCGGGACGGCGGATGGTCTTCCCCAGACGAACGCGGTCTCGCCTCAGGGAGGGGTATCGATTCAGCGAGCGCCAGGTCACAGCGATATCCCCTCCAGCGCAGGGAGTCACAGACGACATAATGGGAGCGCGTTTTGGTTCTGAGACCACAGCAGGCAGTGCCAAATCCAGCATAGGGCTAGAGCGAGAGAGCTCCCAAACGGTGCCCATACTGCAGTCTGGAGCAGGTGAGGAGTGAGTGTGGGCCCCAATGGCATGAAGAGCTCAGCCAAACACACACTGATAGCTCAGCGCAGACTAAACAAGGGCCTGGAGCCATGGCTTTTCAGCAACAGGGCTGCCTGAGCAGTTACAGCCCCCAAAGCACCCAACATTTTTCAAAAAGTCCCATAAGGCTCAATCAAATGTTCAACCACCCCCTAAAACCTCACTGATACAAATTCATAAAAATATAGGGGCAAAAGATAAAACCTATAAACGAGTGCCCCCCCCCCCCTCCATTCTGCCCATATAACACACCCTCGCTGAGTCAAGTCTGTACCAGGTTCTTCATGTGTCTGTGACTCAGCGGTGAGGGGTTCATTGATTCCACAGAACTAGCTTGCCTGGGGTACTGCAGAGGGCACTTACACCAATGTGCACTAAGTGTGTGTGTGTGTGTGTGTGTGTGTGTGTGTGTGTGTGTGTGCGCGTGTGTGTGTGAGCCAGTTGAGTGAGAGGCTGACCGCAGTGACCCCCAGAGCTCCTCTGTTTTGAGTGCTGTCAGGTAACCTGAGTAAATCTCCTGAGGACAGAGAAATAAAACCCCCTCATTCTACAGGCACCTCGTGGCTAAAAGTGTTCAAACCCTCTCGCCTCAAAAAGTCATCTGTGTCCAGGAGAACAGAAGAGGATCAGGAAACAGACATTTAAAATGCGACAACCCACTTTCAAAACTGCAAAAAATCTATGGTACTTTAAGTGTCAACACTAGATTTTTTTATATATTAAAAAAAGACTGAATTAAAACTTTTTCTGAATGGAATTTTACAAAAAAAAAAACATTATTCAGTAAGTGAGTTAGAACAAATAAGTTTCGTGTATAAAATTTCCGCCATGAGTTTAAATTAAATAACTTGTTTTGATTTACAGAGCTAGGGGTTTCCCGAGGTCTGAGGCAGAATGAAGCAGGATGTTGCATGAAAAAGATGAACAGAGCAGGTGTCAAATGTAAAATCCAAAAAATTCCTCTCATATTATGTTGTTCAATAATATCATGTCAGATGATGCATGATATTCTGAATTTTAACAGAAATCCCACAACTGATTTGTCACCTGAGAAAACACAGCAGCACTCACAAGAAGCAAAGTCCACAAAAACTTAAAAAAGAAGACCATTTAGCGCAACATGGAGGCAAGATGGCTGCAGGAGAAAGATCTTGAACATCAGGGAAGCGTAGTCAGAGGGATGGGCTGTACTCTAGAGCACCACACACCGGTAAAGGCATTCAGCAGTGGTAACTGCCGCAAACAATCTGTGATTCACTTTTCTCTTCTACAGTGATCAATATCTATGAGTCAGAGACCGGAAACTCCACCCCTCAAACTGAACTGTACCAACAAGTCTTTGTGGCTCTGTACTGTAAGAGCTTTTAAAAGAACTCAATTCCGAATACTATGATTGCACAATTCATTACTTGTTTCATTGTGACTCTGACATCCACGTCACTACACAGTCTTCTCATAAAATATCATTTCCGAGCAGAAATTAATTTCTGTGTACTTTGATATTGAAGATGTGACCATGAATGTCCAAAGGCAAAAATGGTAGATAAATAAATTAATACCATGTGCTACAGGTTCAATCTGTCTTTGCTCTCTAATGCTAGGTTCCCACTATCATGATTCGCGGCACGATTGAAATCGTGGTCTTAATCGTGGAGTAATCATGGTGATCCTATCAGATCTTGAGGTCAGTCGTGGCAATCGCGTTGATCGTAGAAAAGTTTTGGACGGTTAAAAAATTTCCTACGATCAACACGATTAATTGTCGGTCGTGATCATCGCATCACCTCATATCCAAACCTGAAATTTTAAGCCGCTTTCACACTGGATGCGAAACGAATTTTTCGCACGACAGATTACATTCGAAGTCAACGCAAAGACGCGAATACTCGCATTTTGCGTGTATACGCGTCTTTGCATTGACTTTGAACGTAATCTGTCGTGCGAAAAATTCGTTTCGTGTACGGTGTCAAAGCAGCTTCAGACAAGTTCCACGATCAGCAACGAATGGCCAATCGTGGCGTTCGTAACAGAGCGCATAACAGTGGGAACTAAGCATAAGATAGACTGCCATTCCAGCCATCCCATATCAGGTGATATAATGAATTAGGCTAACAGCAAATCAACAAACATGCAGGAATGAGCACATCATGCAGTGGAATCACGGTGTAGAAGAGCTCCAATGTAGCGCATAATGAGGCCAGTCCTTGCCCTAACCTATTACAGCAAAGCGCAGAACAGACGCAGACCCCAACATGATCTGAATGCAATTTACTGCAGGTCCGCAGTTCCTGAAACACTTCTGCCTGCTAAGTAAGAATTTAAAAATGGAGACAGCTGGTCCTGTATCTAACATGAAATCAAAAACATGTCCGCATAATTTTTATTTTGATATTGTTTGATGATATTGAACAAAGTCATAATTCAAAACTGAACGCTTGTTCATTTTTTGCACACTGATAGATCATGAGAATATTTTTACCTGAGCTTTCTTACACTGAAGTTGCAGCCAATACTAGCATTTGAAAGCAACTGAGTTCCAGCATACTGGCCAACAAAAAAAAACAAAGCACTTTTCTCCAAGCTATAATGCGGGCAACATTACAAGCTGAAGGAAAGGCTCTCTGATTCCAGTGTATTTCCATGCAAGTGTAAGAGGTGCGAAGCACGTGTGTAAGATGGGATTTGAACCAGTAACTCACACTTCCCCAAAGGCTTCACGGACTACGACATTATCAGTTAGCTAATGGAGAAACTCATTTCAACCTCAGGGCAATGACTTCCTTTTGAATTGCACGGTAGTCCATCCACAGTGTTGTGACCTGCCCTGAGGCTCGGTGCTTCACTACATCTCACAGTGATTACTGTCAAACTACACCTGTGATATGAGCTGAGAATGAGCATAGCAGCCAACAACCCATACATACAAGCAAACTACAGCCGCATATCAACTGTAAAATGGCACAGGAAGAATGATAGTCTTGTTGATGCTTACATTAGCAGTGAGCTGGGTGGTCAGAGCCGAAACCTTCTCCTGGGAGGAATCCAGCTCCCTCCTCAGCTTCCGGATCTAAAAATCAACAATCAAAGCTCCAGTCAGGGATATCAATGTCAGACCATGTAGTGCAACAAACCAGGGGTCATCTACCCTGTACGTGGAGATCTGCCTCTCAGTAGGTTTTCTTCATTTCAGGCCTAGCTAAACATGTTTCACTGCTAATTATTAGAATCTGGAGAACCTGGGCTAGGCGTGAAATCATGGTTGGATTGAAAATTGACAGTGTGTTAGACCTCTGTGAACAGGGTTGGGAAATACATTGATAAATGGCGAGATGGAAGAGGTTCAACCACACCAGTTGAACAGAAATGATCATATAACACCACACCCACTCTCGCTTCGGATACTGCTCACTGTTTGGACACAAAATGTAGGGGACATTTCTTAATTTCATGATACCGGTGTTGAATCTTAGCCAAAAAGCACCGTCATTGGAGCAGGCTTACATTTTAGCCCAGCACAATGACACCTAACAACCAAGTCTACCTGTAACGTATGAAGGTCTTGATAGAATTAGCTGAATCAAGTGTTTCAATGCTAGGCTAAAGACCCATATCAACACAAGCCCTTCAGCAATAGGACTGCGTACCGCAGTCTCATAAACACAGAGAGCTCCTTACCTCTGACTGTGACTTCTCTTCAGGCTGCAAAAGAAATAAAAATAGACACAGAGGTTAGTGAATTTAAAAAGGGAAAAAAAGTTGTGCTCAATCAGCATAACTGCACAACTGTTCCCTGAAACAGGGGTAGTCGGGGAATATGTTTCTCCCCTGGCTGCAATCAGGTGTTATAATATTGCGCGACAGTTACTGTTTGGGTACAGTTTCCAGGCGTACATCAGTATTGTACACGGAGGTGCAAAGAACACAATCAAATAATTGAGTCACTATTACACAACAAACTGACTGGATAATCATTTTGGGCCGAATGCTCGCGGCTGAGGTTGGGCTTGTGTGTGCACAGAGCTGTCCCAACAGGTCATGAGAATTGTAAAGTAATTGAAACTTCAGAAACGTGGCTGTGTTTGTCAGCGCTTGGCATCCGTAACGATACACAAGAACGATGACTAAATACAAACTATCTGCCCACGCGTCTCATCGCACGTGGACCTGCCAAATGCAAACACCCTTACGAAGAGGTTATCTGGTCTTGGTTTCAAGAAGTTGTCCACGTAAACACAGGAGTGTATCCAAGCTGGAACAGAATGGGGATTTTTACGAAATGAAGCAAAAATGCTGACTGTCCTAAGTGGGCATCCAATCCATACTGCTCTTTCATACTTTTATGTATACTCCTGTCTGCACACTTCCACAAGCAGCAAAGACATTACAAAAACAAAGCAAAGAAAAACTTAAAAGTCTTAAAAAACTCAAATCTTTTTTCACACATTCCCTTCATTTTCATTCTTTCATTTTACCAAATAAGACTAAATGCTGCCTTTAATGTCGCCAAGAATGATGAAATATGTTTCACTAATTTCAGGACTAACAATTGAGTTAGAAAATTTAACCAGTCTATTACAGCAACTTAATGGGACAAAAACAGAAACTTCAAACAAGATGCTTTCCATTGGAGGGGAAAAAACCAAAAACTAACAAACAAACAATAAAACAACCAAAAAACAATTCACATCTCCACATCCCGAATAAGAGACGCAAATGAAAACCATTTCTCAGGAAAAATGAATCAGTTACAAGTATATACTAACATTTTGAAGAAATCAGGATATTTAAAAAAAAATTTGTTTAAACTAAATAACTCCGTTGCCAAACCACAAGATAATAATGATAGACATCATTTGAAACAGCATATAAGAACTACACTACATAAAGATAAATTATAGAAACATGAAACAAATAGAACCTGATTTCCCGTCACCCATAAGAGGCAGTCACAGGCCTACCCCAGGGACAGGCCCTACCGTAAAGTCCCATGGTCTGAGAGTACCAGTGCAGGTAAGGGCTGTCATCATCCTGGACTCCACGATCTTGCTTCCCCACCTGCAATCTCTCTATTCTGAACTATGCTAACTGACGCGAAGCTCATGTGTAGTGTCACTTTCCGCCACGCCTCTATGAGCTGTCATTTCTACTACCCAATACACAGATCCAGCAGTGCTGGCACGGGGCCAAGGCCAGGCAGACTCCGTGGGAGGGGCTGAATGGCTCGGAACTTTAAAACCACTGCATTAGTGAAATACAAGAGTTCTGTCCATTTAAATCGCTAAACTGATGGCTAAATGATGGCTGAGCAAACTGAGAGCATTTCCTACTGTAGAATCAATCGCCTAGAACAGTACTCACAGCCAGTATAGTGCAGAGCTCAGAAAAAAAATCTGAAAAATGTTGAACTTGTGCAGTGTTTACTACATGTTTACAAGAACTTAAATAGTACAGTAGGTTTCCCCCACAGTATGGAATGAAAAACAATTTCCAAATTATAACAGACAGCTGTCCAACTAGCTGCACTCAAGATTAAATTTCACAGGAGTTCAGAACAGTGTATGGTACAAAGTGCCACACACATACAAGCAGGACTGCTGTAAAGGGAGACCGGAGACCCGAATACAAGACCGAGTACTTATTGGACTCCGTACAGTTCAACTCAAGCCTCAACAAGCTTGGTAAAACTTTCAAAAGAAAGACAAACCAGGATCATGCTGTCTTAATTAGACTTGCAACCTCAGATTAAGCATTCAGTGATTCTCTTCGCAACAAACACAATCATTAAATGGCTGCCAAGGGCAAAAGACAAGGGAACTGAACATTCCAGATAATCTTCCAGCCACCAAAACAAAACTAAAGTACCACATGGCCCGTTCAAATACATTTTTATGAATAAATGCCATTTTACTCATAGCTTACCGTTGAGTAGACAGAGGAAGTGCTGGAGACGAGAGACAGTGACGACCCATGAACTGAAAACACAGGGGGGAGAGAGATAGAGAGAGAACACAGACTCAGTAAACAATCTGGGGACTCTGGATGCAGAGGGACACCACTGTGCAGCAAAATGTTCAGAGTTAAATCAACTCTTATGGTGTTTATTTGGTTCCACTCTGGCAAGGATGAACTTAAAAATAGACTCTGTTAAAGTAAATTTCACATCGAAAGAGTGAACATCTCGCTGTGCGTATAAAACCGAATTGCACATTGTGTTGATTCACTTATTAATAATGATTAATGAGATGCCTGTTGCGCTGTGTGTGGTTTCATTTGATGCTTGTTGGTTTACCAGAGCCTTAATATGTACTTAAAAGCAGTGGCATACAGGCACACCTTAACTGTGGTCACCTTGACTTCAATACACTCTACTCATAACAAGCAACAGGTAGCTGTCATCATGCCAGTTGGGACTATAAAAGTGCAGCACACAAGCCTGTAAATCAAATTCATAAAATATATGAGGAGAAAGAACAAATTCATGATAAATAAGTGTTTCTTTCAATGGCATGACTGGATTTTCAGCACAGAATGGGCTGCTTCCATGTGCTATCCCACACTGCATCACACGGTGTCACCTGTATGAACTATATAGCATGGTGTAAGCACATCAATGCAAATGGTACTTGACTGCTTTCTATTTTCTATCATCTAAAATATGTCGCAGATTGATTCAAATTATCCTTATGATTCTGTCAAGGCTGTCCAGATTATACATAAGCTACAAGTGCAAATAACATATTTGAGATTTAGTCTCCAGTGTATCCAACACTCTGTTCATCCAAAACAATCCGTTCCAACAAAGGCAAACTGCACCACTCACACTCCTGAAATATGAGACATTAAAAATGATACATAACTGATTACAAAAAATATTTGCTTTGCACCTAAGCAGTAACACTGAAGTAAATGTCAGTAAAAATGGTTTTAATAACATCCACTCCCTAACCAAGGTCACGTGACATAATTACAAGATGATCACTGTCGAAGCTCTGAAAACTAGAGAACGTGGGAGCAACGTGCATTCTACGTATCACGCCAAAGAGCCCCAGGGACCTGCTTCACTTTAATGATCCATTTCCCATGCTCACCTGTTGCACCACTCACAGGAGTCATTTCCTTATAGTACCTGGAGCACTGCCATGTAATGAAGGCACAAATGGAAATCCCATAAACCCAATGCCATGCTAGATTTAATCTTTATAAATTATTTCTACTGCAGAGCTTAAATCAATTTATCAATGTGATACACTAAATATATTTATTAACGAGACATTATAAATTCACTCTAGCTCACAGGCAGATATTTTATGAGGTGGGTAGAATATTTCCAGTCAATAATTTGTTATTTTCTCGTTCTTGAATTAACTAAGTTTCACAATAGCTTTAAACAAAAGCTGATTGCATCTTGGCAAAGAATTTGAATCAAAGTGTAACACAGAAAAAAAATTTCTGCCACAATATAATTATGTAAATGAAAACCAAAGTAACAGGCTGCTTTCGGAAGTTCCGTGGGAAAGTAGGATTTCTGGGTCATGAGACAAAGTCAGCTATCAGTGGTAACCAGACCACAGAAACCCGACAAAACATAAAGCGAATGCTGCTTAGTCGAGTCATATTGGGTAGCTTTTGTTGGTCTTTTGATCAGTGATAGTACTTGGAGAGGTTTCTGGCATTGTGTACGCTGAACGTCTTCACATTTCATCTTTTACCCTCCCGGGGATTGTATTTCCCATGATGACCCAGGGCAGGTGTAAGGGCAGAGGGAGGAAGGCTCAGGATTAGTGCCTGAATATCTTTCGCCTCTTATATAGGATGCAGATGAGTTTCACCTGTGCGGCAGAATTTCGGAGATACTTGAATGAATGAGTTCCTTCAGGTGTAATACATGCCACCTGCTTCTTGTCTGTTTGTGAGCTCCTTGATAATTTCTTGACATTTTCATGATTCAGAGTAAGTTGATCAGTGTTTATCTTGGTTGCTAGTGTCCACAGTCGCTACAGCTGCGTACTCTGGATGGAGGTGGCATCCAAAATAACTGAACAAAAGCCGAAGGGAACACCACGGCAGAGCAGTTGAAAGGTAAAAGGAATATCAACACTAATTGAAAACTGAAAGACCACCTACACTAAAAATCAAGATTCTTTAATGCTACAAGACATATCAGAAGTAAAATAAGCAGTCAACACCAAGACTTAGCATTTCTGCATTGTTTGAATCACAGGCTCAAAAAAAAAAAAAAAGATTCAGAGAGACATGGTTTATTACATCATAAAATTAAGGAACCAATCCTGTCAACTTCCGGAGTGCTGTTTTCCAAAGAGCAATCATTCTTATGCACTGGTGAAACTAGGGGTAACAGTGAAGCCAGGTGAACCTACAATATTATCTTGCAAACAAATTTTCACCGTTTTCAAAACAATGGCTAAGACAAATTCAGTTTTCACTCACAAAACAGGAAAAGTTGCAAAAGGAGAAACAGTGAGCCTTCGTCTATTGCCTAAAGACCCAAAAATCTGAGAGAAATTTGTGCAACTTACATGGGAAAATCAGAAAATCCCCAGACAAAATTCTGGGTTTGCAATAGCCATTTTCCACATCACCATTTTGAAAACTTTATTCAAAAACAGAAAGGTTTAGCCACAAAACTTATATCCAAGCTGAACGCTGTTCAATCCATTTATCCAGCGGACAAAGGAAGTATGAGCCAAGACGTTGGTCAACCAGTTAATTTTTCTCGTATTTTTCTCGTTTTATCCCTTGATTGTGTCCAAAAATTTGCAGTTTGCAAGCTGGATAATGTCAGCTAATGTTAGACAATGTTTTGAAGGTTGCCAACTTCTCTGAGTTGGCAATTGGAACCAATGTTTATCAAACAATAGGAACACATTATTAGCCAGCAAATGTCAATTGTTTGATACCTTGCTATCTATTATTGTTACGTGTCTAAAGTTGTAAAGAGTGATAGATGGAATACATTTTGACACGGCCTCTTGCTAGCGACCCTGTATTATTTGGTCTCTTTCTTCTTCTGAGCAGTTTCTGTTTTGAATACGCATGGCAGAATTACTACTTTTTTGCGACTTGCCATTTTGTAACGTACAGTAGCAAACAAAGCAGAAAACAAGCAGAATTTGTGCGTTCAGTGAGCAGAGTCAAAATCAAGCAGGTATGTACAGTAACAAGCGGCAGGCAAGCAGCGGAGGAGTGGTCAGATATTTGGTTATTTGAAGAGAGGCGTGGAATTTGCGCATAGTCGTACTTATTTCAAGGCATGAATGAGCTTCTTGTTTTTCTAAAGAGAAAAAAAATCAAAATATGTTGTTTTGATAAATAAAGACGAGTTCTTAGGAGTTTAATCAATACTAGGAGGGGGTCTTTAAGTGTGTTCTAAAACACCAATAAAAAACCAACCCTAACCAGTACCATGATTTACCATGGTAAAAGTACAAATGAATAATATCACTTAACAAAAGCAAAAATCATTGATCTAACCTGAAGGTGATACTGTTAATGCCTTCTTTATGAAAACAAATCACATTTTTCCAGGGTGAGTTTTTGAAATAATTTAGGGACTCACCCTCCTCAAACCCGTCCCGGAAGGAGCCGGAACGGCTCATGGTGCGGGTCTTGTCGTCCAGCGACATGGAGGAGTTGCGGAGGCGGGAGTCAGCGTAGGGGTCGTCCTGATTGGTCAGACTATTGGAACGCAGGCTGGCCAGGTTGATCTGGGCAGCAGTGGTGGGGCTGCCTGAAAGGACGCAAGGTACCATGGGTCAGTTTGAAGGTAAAAACTTCACAATAAAAGCAGGCAGTCGGGAAGCATAAACAGCTGCACAAAATACCCATTTTCACAATGAAATGACCGAGTCACAAAAACAAGAAAACATTTGCAGCAGAGTAAGCATATTAAAAGTTGATTTGAAAGTTACAATAACGCAAAATGGGAGGGTATTGCAGGGAGTACCGAGATGGCCGAAATTAAAGCGCGTCCCAGAGGGTGAGGTGAGGCTGGACCCGGGGGAGAAGGGCGAGTTGCTGGTGGAATCCTGCAGACCCCCTGCAGAGTGAGAGCGCAGCCACTCCTTGGCCTCCTCATGACTGTGCAGGTGGGGCAAGGGGGTGTACCTGTGGCAGGGCAAATGAGGCAGTTAACCTTCAGACTCCACAGATAAGCATATCAGAATACTGGGCATGACATCACGGAGACAACCCGGAGGACTCCTGAGTGTCAATTTCATGTTGTGGAGACACACAGCCAACAGGGTCAAGGGTCAAAGGAACTACGCAAAAGAATCTGCGGATGATGCTGCAGGCCTCTATTTCAAAGGCTCTTTAATTTTTATGCATCTTAAAGTGTATAACAATTTAGAAGCAGACAGAGTGCTAGTTTCGGCAAGCACTAGTTTATGCCAAACACAATACAGGAAGCACCATATCCAAATAATCTTTCAAGGAAATGCAATGATTCCAGCTTTTTTACGATCCTAGATAATAACTATGTGACTTGAATGTTCTTAACATTCCAAAGCTGATCTAACAGTCATAACTGACAGTTTAATTTAATACAATAGAGTTTGTGAATACAAACCAAAATTTTAAGTTTTCAATGTATTAGTAGCTTGCTCTTGGCACACCCGCCATGTGAAAACCCTGCATGTGTTTGCAATTACTCCAAACCCCAAACTTCCGCTGAGACAGTGATTATCTGAAAATGAACTTGGGTGGTGCTCTGGTCACAAGTCTCACAGCACTAAGGCACAGGGTGGAGGTTAAGTCCAGTGAGTCTAAGAGCATCTCCCGTATGTTTGACTGGCGAGTGTGTCCATAACATCCGATTTGCAGGCGATAATGATCATTCTCCATGTGCTGTGAGCACATCCGGAGCGAGTTTGTTTAGATGGGGGGCAATAATGTGCTCAGCAGACCTTAAAGATACTCAGTGTCTGACCTTTTGACCTCACTGTTTACCCAGTGCCAATCTAAAGCGGTAATACCCTTATAATTCCCTCCCTCTCAGCCCTGTCCCTGGAACCTGCTGGCCTGGGAACATAACCCACCCAGCCAAACACACCCTCTCCGGTGAGAAACCCCGAGCTGTTCCCAGCCTCCGTATTCAAATGCTAGCTTATATTTCCCTTCAATTACCAAAAATGTGCGCAGGTACACTTGTAAGAATTAAAACAGCGCTGAGGTTCCCACAACCGAAAAGCAACAGACCAAGCAAGCCACCATAGCAGACAAAACAAAAACAGTGTAATAAAACAAAAGTGAGGCACCTAAACATACAGTATGTTGCAGCTATAGCTATGCATGTTGCAAAGGTGAGGAGGCTGTGGAACATAAGCCAGTGAACAAACCATGGAATATACATTTATGAACTGTACATTCAACATAATTCTGTGAACAGCCCATTGAACATAATCCAGTGAAAAGGCAGAGGAACATAAACCAGTGCAAAGGCTCTTGAAAATAAACAAGAAATCAGGCCATGGAATCCAAACCGGCTGAGAGGCGATGGAACATAGTTCACTGAATATGCCATGGAATATACACCAGCCGACAGGCCAGGGAACATGAACCAGCAAACAGGCCATGGATCAAACTGGAGAACCTGCCGTGGAACGTACATCGGCAAACAGGTCATGGTATATTAAACAGGGTTCAGGCTATGGAACACACATGGGTGAAAAGGCCATGAGATAAAGTAAAAGAGACCATGAGACGTGAACCGGTGAACAGGCGGCAAGCTATAAACCGAAACAACAGCGAGAAAAGGCGCAGGAAGCACAGAGAGGTTGCGCAGACAAAGATGGGAAAAGCCACAGCCCAGCGCTAATGAAGGGGATAAAGCCAGAAGCCCTGGTACCTGTAGCCCTTCTTGGGCAGGGTGTTGCGATCGAGACGGGAGTCGCTGTGGGCAGTACAAAAAAGATGCTTTAGCAGGTGGAAAGGGAGGGTGATACAGAGGATTTCAATGGACGATTGCGGACAGGTGAAATAGGGCCTCCTGATCCACCAAGGATGGTGAGCACATGTTCCATTAATTAAAGACCTGGTTGTTCAACGGAAGGTCAGCATAGTTAATGTATCGTGCAAGAGTCTCAAAGTACTTCACATGGACTTAGAAAAACATATATTTCAAATGTGAATTAAATTTATCAAATTGATTGCATTGGGTCAGACAGTGGCTTTCTGGATTTGAAAAAGTTGAAAATCCCTTGTTTAAGGAACAAAGAGGAAGACAAAACAAGAATCTGAAATTATCAATCTCAAAATGATCAAAGATATTATTAAAACTGAAAATAAAACCTGGCAGGATGTGATAGACAATTTGGTACAGTTAAACACCAAAGACAGTAGCTATCACTAGTAGCACCCAAAAACTGAGAAAGTGCACTTTTTTCCGAGAAATTATTATAACTTAGAATACACCGAGGTTTACTGAAGATTTGAGGCCAACTCGGTTAACCTCGGAAAAATGTTATCGAGGTAGACTGAAGTTAATCTGCTGGGCCTATGCTCACACCAGAACAAAGGGGAGGTGTGAAGACAGTCAAAACACATGCCTCATTAAAGACCTCCCACCAGTACTGCAGTCCAAACACCAATTAATTATGCAAATTACCAGTACTGCCTGTTCAACGAGGCGCAGTGTAATTAAGCCAGGCCCTAGACGCAGTCTGGATGAAGTACAGGCTTACAGTACTGGCCATTCCAAAGTTCCCCAATCCAAAATTTGCCAAATTTTCTGTGATAATTTGTTCTGCGATAATTTGTTCTGCGAATTTTCCTGAATTTTTTTTGGCTACCAAATTTTAATGGAAAACTATCCAAAAATTTTTTCGGCCACCAAAAAATTTTCACATGTATGGCAAAACATGAATATTCGCCGAATTTCGTGGGAACTCTGGAATGGTCAGTACTGTAGTTCAGCCTTGCTGTGTCTGTGCTGCATACAGTAACTGGCAAAGGGCAGACCACCACCATTATATTAACAACAAAAACACATGTTCAGTATTCAGAATATATTCAATCTGCAAAAGCACCAATTTACAAACAAATCAGATACACAATGTAATTTTTAAAAGAGGGCACCTTGAGAGAAAGCGAACATCGAGGTGCTGTCCAAACTTAAGTAAACCGGACAGACTTCAGGATACCTCGGTAAAATTTTTCCGAGATTTACCGAGTTGGCCTCAGATCTTCAGTAAACCTCGGTGTATTCTAAGTTTTTGCAGGAATTTCTCGGAAAAAGGAGCACTTTCTCGGTTTTTAGGTGCTACTTATGATGAGTCAAAACCAGTTAGATTATGCCTTTCATAAAATTTCCCGCAAAATTTCAACATCAGATGACTAATAAGGGATTAGCAGGAATGACGACAATCAAATTGATTTCCAAGTGGCAGTCAGCCAGATAGATTTGTGATGAAATCCAGAATAAATAATGAGGACTCTCCCCGACTGGATAAAGCCATTCATGTACGACACAGTCATGCAGAAGACAGGTGTGCCACAGACCCGTACATGCACGCAAACACCTGTCACCTGCTGCAGAAACACATAAATCAGTTACACACAATTGTTTTTTGGGGATAACCCAACAGACTTCAATGTTATGGGAAAACCATAGCAGCTGCTCCGGGAGAATGTATAAAAACAACACTACTCATACCACCACATGGTGTAGCAGCAGCAAGGTCATCAAAAGGTCAAACAGGTTTTTCTTACACGAGACGAACCGTTTAAATTTGTCATCAATGCCTATTTTTTGCCATATATTTCATGCAAGCAAGCTTTACTAAAAGTGCCTTCTCAGCCCCATGTGAGCAATCCATTAACAAACTAGCTTCAATTAAAACATCAGTCACTCCAGTTCAATTGGGTAAAAACTGAACTACACACAACCATTCTCAGCAGCAATATAAACTGAGGCAGCAGGGGGCGCCACAATTTCGCGAGACATGCGGAACTACAAGCACGAAGCTCAGCCCAGCACGTCACTTCACAAGATGGGACGACACAAGAAGCGTAGTTTTTTTTTTTTGGTCATGTTGGCACCAGGTGCAGCAAACTGAACGACAGAGGCACGTTTTACCTGTCCTGTTTCCGTGGCAACGTGTTTCGGGCAAATTTGGGACTAGCGGAAGGGGAAGAGAGGGGACTGTGGAGAGGTAGGGGCAGACACAACAAAGAGAGAATTAGTCGAGGTGAAGGAGATAGAGAGATCAGTCAGCAAGATAGGCGACTGATGGCATTCTCCTCGGCTCCTTAAGAAACTCCACACATACTACAAATGGAAATGCTTGCACCAATATTGGCTTTGCACTCAAAAAAAAGAAAAAGAATGAGAAATAATTTTGAAAAAAATCTTAATATCTGAGTTCTTATTTCTGTCATTACATTGTACATGGTTTGAACCTCCCTTGTTGTTTAATAATGAACTGGCCATTGTTGGAAGGAGTAAGGGCACAAATGGCAGACCAGATAGTTGTTGTCTTTTATCTCATAATGCCGAAATTTTGAAAATACACCCACCCAAAAACGACCCCTCTTCAAACGGACAAAAACAACTCATAATGCAGCCATGGCTCATTCCATTGTATGACAATGATTTAAATTCTTGCCATTCCCCTGGAGCAAAGAACTGGTTTGAATTACGTAGTCTGGTCGTGTTGTTATTTATCTTCTGCTGTTATTTTTCATCTGATTGCAGACTTATTGCTCTCTGTGATCAAGATGTTATTTGTATGTAGCAGTTTGGCAGTAAGAGAACAAATACATGTTGTCCAGATGTGACAGATAAATGAATGCAGGGCATTCCAGCTCAGTTCTGAGGAATCTACAGACCAAGAACACCTCAGCGCGAGGTAGCAGAATGAAGTGTGCCAAATTAGGGCTAAAATGAAGACTTACAGAATGGTGGATCTCCAAGGACAGGTTTGGGCATTCCTGCTCTAAAGTAATACAATCTACGATTCCCCATTCCATAACCCCTACAAGAGCCAATCACACCCCTGACATCCCCCTATGCTCACAGTCCTTCTCTCTCACCTCTCGGACATGCCTGTCTTGACGCTGCCCGTCCTGCCGAAGGTAGAGTGGCCATCGTCCTTCGCAGCTCCATGGGAGCCGAGGCCGCCGCTGCTCATCGACACGTCGATGGACTCGGAACTGGTGTGCAGGCTGCTGACGGATGGGAAGGCGGGACCGTCTTTGCTGAGGGCGGAGGACGTGCTGAGGGTGGTGCCCCAGGTCAGGCTGTTGGAGGGGCCCGAGTAGGCCGAGCCAGGGCTGGAGGCGAGAGGGGAATGGGGCTGTTCGGCCTCCGTCCCCCGCCCGCTACCGTACAGGGGACTGCTCCCCTCGCTGCCCAACCGTGCGTCTACTGCCCCCTGCTGGCCCACAGTGGCGTGAGGGTTGGGGATGACTGTGGAGTTCTTCATGTTTTCTGCTGAGGAGACTGAGGCCTGCTTACTGGACTTGCCCCCAAAGAGCCTGCAGAGAGGACAGGAAGTGACAGCGTTGGGGACAGGAAGTGAAAGTGTGGGGACAGGAAGAGGGAATTCGAGGCAAGACGTGAAAATCTTTGGATGGTAAGTGGGAATGAGAAAACTAGTGAGATTGAAGGAGTTTCATTTTCAGGCATTTAGCCAAAAACAAGCAACCAAAAAAGGTAAAATATTCGTCTCTTCAACATTACTATTATTACAGTCAGAATACCACTGTTATATAAATTATACAAAGAGAAGAGAGAAGCCAAACAAAATGAATTTAAGTTCGGCACATTATGAACTAAGGTTAAAACATGCACTTTCAGATCTTTCAAGCTGATATCAAGTACGCAACCATTTTTATTTCTCAAGCTGTATTCTGTCATGCGGATACAATGTGTTATTTCCTTACAAAAAAGATATTTGATCACAGTGCCCAAAAATTTCAAGTTAAAGAATGGCAGCAGCTTTTAAGGGGAAAAAAAATGTTAGCAAAAGGTCCCGTAGCAACAGAAATGATTAGATTGCGATTCAGTGTACAGTCACGCATCCGAGTGGCCTGGACCGAAACACTGTCACAGGAGCAGGGTAATCAATCACAGCTGATAAAAAAGCCATCCTCTGCAAATACCCCTGATATAAATGAGATACAGACGCAAATCGCAGAGGTTTCATATGACAATGGCAGGGGAAAAAAAACTCAATGAGAAGCATGACTAGCATTCCATACGTAGGTTTTCATAACTAACATTTTTGTCACATAATAGTTGCTAAAGAACTATAAGTATGTGCACGGGACAGTAATATCTTGACCTCCATCTAAGATTAAGTCTAAAATTCTGTGCCAAGAGTATGTGAATAACAATGCCTGGAGTAGAAACTGTGGGCCAAGACAGGGCTCCATCGTGTCTCTGGTAATCAGTGTGAGGTCATACAAGAGTGATATGATATTCATAAATGAATTTTCCAGTGCCCATCAAAATCACGACTGGCGATTGAAAACACGGTCTTTGACTTACACGACTTATATTGAATTTCAAAAAACACTCTAAAAAATTATCTTAAAAGGGTCAATGCAGGGACAGCCAATTCTGGCCTTCAGGGTCAGTTGAACCGCAAATTCTCACTCCTCCGCACAAACCAGGAACTGATTTCATCCTGATACACCAGGTGAATGTGCAGTCTGACCAAGCAGTGACGTTACTGCACTACGGATCAGAGGAGAAAACCCAGCAGCACTACAGACCCTGAAGGCTGGACCGGAGTATGTCGCATCTGAGGAAGGCTGTGATAGGGGGTTTACCTGCGCAGCGTCGGGGATGATACGTCTGGGAACTTGGCCCCCTGCTGTCTCCCGGCTGGGGGTCCACTGACGGCAGCCTTGGCGGGACTTCCAGGCACTGTTCCCTCTGCATCCGAGGACACACCCTTCTCCCTGTCGGTCTGATTGAATGTGGCCTTGCTGGGGGGTGGGTCGTGGGGTTTAGGCGGGGGGAAAAAGCCTCCCTTGCCTCCGAGGCTGTACTCGATGCTGCTGGTGGAGGAACGGTTCCCGTTCCTGGCCATGGCTCCGCCCCCTGAGCGGCCAGGGCGGGGCAGGCTGCGGTACTGCAGGTTGCCGCGGGCAATGGCGGGAAGGCAGCCGTCGTCCTGGCCATCCATGCTGGCTTTGCGGCCCATGGCGGGACGCCCCCCTGGGAGGCCGGCTGATTTCGGGATCTTCCCCAGGGTGGCCGAGCCGCTGGTGATAATGGCTCCACTGGCGCTGATGGTCGTCATGGAGACGGGCTGCTTCTTGAAGCCGAATGTGCTGGTGGGGCCGCGGGGGGGCGCGCTGGACGGGGGCTTTTTGGTCTCGTCTCCACTGCTCCGCCCCGCGTCAGAGGGAGAGCGCTGGACACTGTGGGGTTTCGGGGAGAGGCGGCCCTTCTCTGACGCTTTGGCATCGTCCGTTTTCCCTATCGGGGGGATAGATGAGTCAGCATGTCAATATAGAGCCTGACACTGATATCCAGACAAGCAGTACTCAGGTAATGGGTCCCAACATGTTTGAATTCAAAGAACTGAATACCTCTGAAAAAGTGTATGCAAGTGTAGCATCCCCCCAGGCACACACATATACAAACACATAAGCGTGCACACACACATATGCACACACAAACACAAACACACACACACACACGTACGCACGCACGCGCTCACGCATGTGCACACACACACACACAACACACAAAAGTGCATGCATAAGCAAAAATATTGACACAAACACATACTATCCATGCAGTGTAGTACTCTTTTAAGGTGCATGTCTTCTGTAGTTGTCACTCACGAGATGGGCAAAAACAAAACTTGAGTAGAATCAAATTTTAAATCCCAGTTCATTGAATAAAAGAATGTGTTTTCTGATCTGTCCACGTGCCTCGCCAGAGTGCAACAGCATAATTTGTACACCAAAAACAGGGTGCAAAGTTTCAATATATTGGCCTACTTAATAAAGGAAATTCTCATAGAATTTAAAATTTCAGACACGCACCTGTCCCATGGCTCTTGAGCGCACAGGTTCCCGTGGTACCCGGCACCTTGGTACGGGGCGCGGTGATGCCCACTTGCGCGGTCATGCCCCGCCTCCAAGAGCCAGTCTGGGATATGGCGGCGGGGGTCTTGCGGCCGGAGGTGCTCTTGTCGGATTCGTCGGACACGTCCGAGGGGTTTCGACGCCACTTGGAGCCCGACTCCATCCGCACGCCGCTGTCTGAGCCTCCGTCTGAGCGCTTCACCTCGTCGCTCGACCAGGCGGAGTTTCGCTCAGTGGCGGAGTGCTTCTCTGCGTCCGTCTGGGGCTGCGGGAGGGAGGGGGGTTAAGTCATAGACAGATTTGGAGGAACCTCTACCAGCACAGGAATAGGTAGTTATCACTCAGCCATTGAAATTTCTTCATTTTTTTCTAGTGTACAGAATACAACGGAATAGAATAGAGAAGACAAGCTATTTTATCCCAAAGGGAAGGTCAAAAAAATGGAGAGTTGTGAGTGAGAGTTTAGTCATTGTGAAGAGAGTTGCCCATGTACACATAGAGAGTCAGAGGCCTGATAGAGAGAGGCACAGAGCCGCAGGGCCTTTGACTCATGCAGAGCAGCATATTCTCCAGTCTGTAGGAAGGTCAACAGAACAGAGACTTGAACTTCTGATGCATAGCAAACTATGACCTAGAGGAATGTCTAAGTAAGTGTAAAATTAGGATGAATTATTTTCTGATCCCTGTTGGTGTTAGCCATGAAGTTGTTAGCTAGTACGTTAAAGCATTATGGTTGGCATTAAATACACTGGAAGAAAAGGCTTTTGTCTAGTTTGGGAGTACTTGATGCAGAAACAACAGTTGCAACAGGAAACTGGGGCATGTGGCATGCAAATTAAAATGGAAATTTCAGCTCAACTGAAACGCAAACATGAGCACACAAAACCTTTCCAACAAGCACACTAGGAAAATGAAGCGAAACTAAAACAAAGCGCAGCAATCAAAACTGAACAGAATTACAAACAAGATCAAAAACACAAAACCGCAGTACTGTCAGCACTCTAACGCAGGGCTTTTATGAACACAGAATCAGGTGTTATAGGACCAGGTCAACCCTTTGAGGGTATTTCACCCAACAAAACACCCATTTTGCTTTACATTAGATGAGAATAAGGAGTGGGACTGACTTCCCTCATGAGCTGGGTTTCATGGACTCTGCCTAGAAGCTACATTACTTTTGCTAATGCACTCATGTCATTACCACACCCCTCTGTTATGACGATGGTTCAGGATTGGTTAAGGTTAGGGTTACGGCACACTCCAGCGTCTCTATCAACGCTCTTGTAGCAACTGCTGAAACTAATCCTGAACCAGTGTCATGACTGAGGAGCACGTGTAGGGCTTAAATGGTGTGGAGAAAGAAAAGGGTGTTGCCCGGAGCAGTTCCTGATCTCTGCTTATGCATGATAGTTTCTTCCAAAAAGGGAACAATAAATTTCAGCTCTGGCGAAACAGTAACTTTAGATGAAGTCGTCTACCAGCCAAAGAATGCAGCCAAATAAGTGACGGGTGCGAATCCTGGATTCCCTGAATTTGCCACAAAACACCATGTTTCCCATTGTGCTTCTGCTGTGCTCTTGCTGCTGAAGAAAACAATTGAATGTTTGCTAAAACTTTAGCAGTTTCCTTTTACTACCTTATAAAACACCGTTATCAGTTATTAAATTTACACATTTAATCTCCTGTGTGAAACGGAGTACGGAATTTCCATTAAAGGCAACATTGTTTCAGAGTTAGGCTAAAAAGGCTGCTTTGAGAGAGATTCTTGGCAGAAGACGTTCATTTGTTACAGTTTAAGTCACTCCTTGGCACCGGGAGAAATTAGTATCCAAACCACCGAGGTCCAGTGGGATCTTAACAGAACAGGCATAAAATGGGGTCCAAATGTAATTAATCTCTTTCCCAAACATGAATGGATTAACGGTCAGCTAATCGCTACCCTCCAATGGTTGCAAAAATGTTAAAGAAACATGAAAATGTGTCTCATAACCCAGCAAAAACAAGACTGGTTTTACCAGGTCTGGTTGCTCCTTGGTATGTAATAGTTGTAAAGGCTGCTCTATAACATTCTATATGTCTCATGATACCCAAAGTATCTAAGGGAGCCATACTGGCTATATGTACATTTTCACATAAATACTGTTACAATTCAAACTGAGGTTAGTTACATCAATGTCACACAAACAGATCACAACTGGGCCCCTGAGCCTTCTTGGTGTCCTTGCATCTGTCACCATGGGTTCCCAAATTGATGCTTATAGTCCGTTATAGTTGTCCTATAGAATTTCATAGGACCTAAAAGTAACCCAATTGGTGCTTATGGAGCATAAAATGAGTCCCACAGGTTTTCCAAGGAAATAATGGTAGCACTATAGGTAATTATAAACACTAAATAGCACTGACTTCTCTCACTGGACTCCAGACCTTCACAATAAAGGTCAACCCAATCCCAGAATGCCCCTGGGACTCACCGTCCTGTCGATGGCTTTGCGTGAGCCGGCAGGCGTGTTGGCGTAGGAGCTGATGGAGGAGCTGGTGTGGATGTCGTCCGTGTCGATAGTATCGCTGACCCCGCTGCTCACCGAGCTGCTGTCGTCCCAGCTGCAGGAGGAGAGAGGATGTGATCAGAACCGGCTGAGAGAGAGACTCGACAGTAGCTCAGCGCACACCAGTGAGAGGACTGTGACATCATGAGAGCCCCAGGCAGCAGTCGCTCAGTCTGTCATCGCGGGGATCCCCCATCTCAAACACCACCGGGGGGGGAGAGAGACGGTGACATCATTTCAGCATTTATTTACCACTGTAGGCAAGGTCACCAGTTTAAGACTTAAATCTTCTCAAAGGTATGAATGCAAAACCTTGCACTGCGCTAAGGTTCTCCAAACTGAGTACTGCCACCAAAAATAAACCCAAAAATAAAAAAACTTGAAAACTGATGCCAGCAACCAAAATCAAAATCAACTCACAAAAACTAACAGTCTACAGAGAGTCCAGAGAGGTTTTATAAGCAAGCACAAATCAACAGGAAGAAACATTTTTCATTCAGTAAATGTACTCCTAGATGAACCAAACTCCAGCTATCTCCAGAGTGACCCCCGCAGAGACAGGATTCCCAGAGGGTAATCAGATCCTGATTCCTGCACAGCCCATAAGTCCTCCACTCCTGTACCTGAGTGTTTCCAGTCAGGAAGCGAGATCCTCATGCTACAGGTGGCCAGTAAGCAGCATCACGTCAGTTGTCCCAGCGCCCACTCCTCAGAGTACAGAGTGCCAGCCAAAACAGTTGTCACCCTCTAAGTGACCTTTACAATCTCCGTCTCTCCCCTGTTCTGCTCTCTCAGTCTGTCACTCTCAGTCTCTCTGACCGTCTGTCTATTCCCCTCTCCTCCCTCTGACGGTCAGTCCTTTCCTCCTCCTCCCTCCCAGTGTTTTTTCTTCCTCTCTCTCTGGGCGAGTTGCCGGAGAGAGGGGGGATATACAAATTAAACACTGTCCTAGTGAACACAATTCATAGCCTCCTGAGCGACCAGTTTGGAGTAGAGGGGGGAGGAGGTGGCTTTGTCATTGGGGGAGGGGGTCATTATGCCATCCATTATATCACCTCGATTTATCTGTAAAGTTTGTTGAGTCCTGTTGGCTGCATGGCCCTCCAGCAAACTTCTGAACAGCACACTTTCTGTTTTGTTCCGAACCATTTAAGGTGTAAAATCCCATATGCTGTATATGATAGCAATGTCCTGAACTTAACATTCTACTGCTAACGCAGCAATCATTCCTAGTCTTTGGAAATGACTGGTTATAGAACAAGTCAAAAACAGAAAAGAAACAGTCCAAAGAAAACCACTCAGTCAGCAGATGAGGTCATACTGACAGATGACGACAGCTCGCATCGCTATGGCGACTGATGCTTACTTGTGGTGAAAATGTAACCGGGCTCACTGATGCGCAAAAAGCATACAACTGGAGCGTGAAGATGGTGTTTGATGTAGGAAAACTGTTCGTAGGGGGTGGGAAGGGGGGTTAAATATTTGCCTATGCTAATCGTATCCGGTGGGATGGGTTAAGCACACAAGCTGAACGGTATTTGCTAAACCAACAGGGCCAGATCTAAACAGTCGAGCAGGGCTTAACCAATCCAATGTCTGCATACCGGAAAAGCCAGTTTCCTGTGACTGCCTTGACTAAAGAGGATTTTTTTTGAGGGGTCAGAGGTCAGGCTCCAGCATGGTCTTCACTTTACCCTTCACTCTTAACGCATGGGCGAACACCACTGCTGATTGCCAGTAGTGATTAATAAGGCTGTTTTATACTTGTAAGACGTGTCTTGGCCTGACAGCCAAAATGATGCCAAAGAGACAGAAATAAGGGTCATCCGAAGGAGTCTCGGACCCGTTGAATATTTGTAACATTGCAGACACAGACGTTGGTCGTCTTATAATTTCACTGGCTGGATGGACCAAGAGTTTGGCGGTTGTCACGGAAAAAGAAAGTTGATACAGTGTCATTAACAAAAAGAATGGTTGGTTATGAAGATAAAGAAAACTATAATTATCGTGGAGATGACAGTTTGCGCCACAGACGTTGTCCGACACTTCGCAAAAAGTATAAAGGAATCAATGTCATCCAACACTTTTCCCAAGACATCTGTCGACAAATATCCTGCAAGCATGAAATAGGATTGGAATGGAAAGAAATTGTGGCAGTTGGTTTCCTTGGTTACTCAGGGTTCATGCGTGGTGACCTAGGAGGTAATTCTGGGAGGGAATGGAGCTGAACTGAGGCACTGCTCTGAGGACCAGCTGTGTTGGGTCTCCAACCCGGATCAGCAGTGCGCAGTCGCGGTAAAGACTGTTTACATGTGAGCAAGGTCCACTAGTTACACGTCATTATCAGAGGAAATATTGCAGTGAGCCTTAGCTTGGAAACCGCTGGTAGAACATGTGCACGCGTGTGTGTAGGAGTGTCTGTACGTGTGCTAGTCTGCATGGATACGCGATTTGTACAACAACAAAACTGATATCATGTAAAGGTTACCATATTTCCACTCAACTCTTTCTACTTCACGTAATGTTACTCAAAACCTGATTTTGCGAGAATGAACATTGATACGTCTATATTCACTCTTCTCCTTCAACACTGTTGCCCTCCATATAAAGGGAGAACACTGCCCCCCTCCACCCCTCCCTATTCACCACCTACAGCTCTCTCCATTGTTAGCACCACTCGTGAATTTTTACACAACCACGTTTGCATATAAATGGGCTGCTGGGCATAATGCCACTTTGTCGCAATTAAGGGTAGTGTTTAGGGCTCGGAGGCGATGACAATCTAGGGCGTGAATGACTTCCTCAAACACTTGTAATGACCCTTGTAGTTTAAGTGCAGTGTAATTTGCCGGTGCATTTACAGTGGAGTGGGAGAGAATGGTCACAGAAGGATTTTCTCACTGTCGCTCTGTAAGGCTGAGCACAGGTCAAAAACACTGTGGCCCCGTGAGATAAGCAATAAGCATGTGACAAAGTGTGGAATTTCACATCTGCAGGCAAGACGACATGCAGTCAAGAGTGACCAACTTCTAGCTTTGAACCCAAAGCCACCATATCTAACTCCCCAAAGAAACAAAAAAATGTATGTGGACATGCTGATAAAAACGCTCCCACCACTGGACATAAACTCATTGTTAACCTTTTAAATAAAATCAGCAATCAAGAAGTCAACAGCCATCAATTTAATTCCCCGACTGTCACATCAGCATTGGAATGCGCAACTAAGACCGTCTCAGATCTCTCATCAGACAATTAAGTCGCACGGGGCGGTCAGATCAGTCTCCACACAGTTTCACTCGAACTAATAACTTTCGATGTGTTCTTTTCAATGACAGTGCCTGGGAATCGGGCAGCTACATAAAAATCCCTTTGTCAGCGTAATAAAACATTCAGTATTTGTTAATGCTTCATTTTACTGATTCAAAGTTTCCAGCAGTGGAGTGAATGTAGCTGGAGTCCCCGAGCTCAGTCCTGACCCAGGCGACAGCGCGGCTCATTCATGGAGAGGTAGGGGGGGAGAAAAGCCCCCAGGCGGGGCAGCCCCAGACCCGCAGGGAGGTGCAGCAGACCGGAAATAAAGTGGGGTTAAGGTGACACAGCCAGCGGTGACCAACCCCCTTCAAATTTCTCCTGTAACCTCCGCAAATCCCCCATACCCCCAGACCACCACGCTTCACAGCCCCCGTTTATGTTGGGGACAGGAGTTCTTTTTTTTTTTTTTTTTTTTTAAATTTGGCATCTCCAATCCCACCCGAATCTGGAATGCCCAATTGGTGAACTATGTACAAGGCTTGCTCAGTGTGCGACCCCTTGCTGCCAATTCAGGAGAGTGTAGACAGTTCGCGGCTCTCCTCCGAAGCACGCGCCTGTCAACCGCCGCTTATACACTCATTGGTTGAATCTTCGCAAGTTCAGAACGAGGGCGGAGGATACCCGGACATGACCAGGCTTAGAATCTTCCTGACGAGCGCCCGCCTGGCCAACAGGAGGCGCTTTGAGCAACGAACAAGGCAACTATTGTAATCCCTTCCCGGCAGTCCCTTCCCAATTTGCAACCCTGTAGCGCAATAGCCAATTGTGCGCTACTCTGAAAAAAAGCTGCCGACCACTGCCGGCTGGTACGAAGGGGGCTCGAACCCGCGACGTGATAGTCACCTCTGCTTCGCAACGCGATGCTTTACCGAGTGAGCTATCCGGCAGCCCTGGGGACAGGAGTTTTTAGTCATCATCTCAATGCACTGCAATGGTCAAACTTCAAACTTAAGTGACCTTCCATTAAAGCAAAATATTCTGTTTTCCCAGCAAACTGTTTTTTGTCATTCAAGACATTAGGTCAAAAAATTGTATTAAAAGAACTGAAACCCGTGTGATTCTGTTTTTTTTTTTTTTTTCAAGGTTTATATTCCAGTTCCCCTTAAAAGTAGGTGCTCTATAATCACCTTTCCTCGGCTTTGCTTAGCCTGATTAGCGTGGAGGTAAACAGATAGCATAACAATGACCAGAACAGTAATCCCTGACCCCACCACAGTCTGTGCTGAGGACAGCCTTCAGTTCCCCTGTGAAAGGCTAAGAGACTGACAGTAGACACCAATGATACTCTCGTGTCTCTATCTGAATTTGATGAGTCATATTAATCAAAAATTAAGCTATGCCTGAGAATTCAGATTGCTATAATCTACTGTCTCTGATTCCAGTCTTTGCTAGTTTTTGTGATTTTCTTTCCATCATCGACCTAGCAAAACAGGAGAACAGACATTTTAGCCAATTAACAACTTAAATGCTGCAGCACATGAAACACTAGTAAACACTAAAAAATGAAATGAAATTAATAAACAGTGGAAGTCCTTCCTATCTGCACGATAGCTATGCCCATTTCCCTGGCAATATAGATGCCCCCACACCATCTACCTGATGTCAGGGGCAACTTCAACACAGCTGATGCACAGACCCACATCTCCTTTTCCGTCCTGACTACATTGCAGGCTGCCTGTGAGTGTGTGTGTGTGTGTGTGTGTGTGTGTCTGTCTGTGCACGCATGCACGATAATGAATGTGTGAGTGTGGGGAGATGGGTTTAAGGGAACAGATGCTATCTGGCTTTGTTCGATCTTCACAGCTGCAGACTTAAAAGTGTGGAAACACAATGGGCCCAGTCACCTCCCAAACAAAATTTAAATCAGGATGCACTGTAAGGCAGGGACAGCCATTAAGAAAAAATCAGCTGCCTCAGCTCTGTCCCATTAGAGGGAGAATGATTCTGGGAATTGCGGTTTGAGGTTTCATTCATCTCATGCAAAATAGGACAGTCAAAACATTCTTGAGGGGACTGAGGTGATTCCATGGGGGTTCCATGAATATCTAGACAGATCCACAGCTGTGGGACTGCAAGGGTCCTGCGGGGTACACTGGGAATGGGGGATACGATGCTGGCTCTGAAGTTTCAGGGAGCCTCCTTAGCACTGGTAAGAATCAAATTACAGCCCGTTCTTTCTACTGCAGAGGGGTTAAAATCTGATGAATCTCACTGAGGGCGCAAGAGAGCAGGCTAAGAGGACGCTGGTTTCCACAGACCTGGGACCTTTGTGTTTACTGATTCTCTACGTGTAGGCAGGCCACAGGAGGAGCTTTGACCTAAGCAACACTAGGGATCAGATTGTGGGCCCATGGGCT
The DNA here is from genome assembly GCA_029692085.1 of Gymnothorax javanicus. Classification (NCBI taxonomy): domain Eukaryota; kingdom Metazoa; phylum Chordata; class Actinopteri; order Anguilliformes; family Muraenidae; genus Gymnothorax; species Gymnothorax javanicus. The sequence goes on along the minus strand of CM056207.1, from coordinate 13,312,483 downwards.
GTATCTAGCAGCTGCCTGAAGATGCCTGAAGCCGTGCATGATTGCCTGTAAAGAGCTGGGATAAGTGTGCAAATTTTATTTGCTCCCAGGAGACAAACCACGCATTATTTTGAAGGATTAATCAACAGTCTTTCCTGAAGTAAATTACCAAAACAAATTTTGTGGTTTGATCGTGCGCCCATCCACGCGCCTGTGCGTCAGAGAAGCAGAAAGTGAGTGTGTGTCCTTGCGTGTGTGTCTGCGTGTGTGACAGCAGACTCAACAGGAAACAAAAACAGTCACGTGCATTTCAGTGAGTAAAGCCTTACAAATTAATCAAGCATCAAACCAAAGCATGCTCTCCAGGGAGGTTGGTGCCAAACTAACGAGCATCTTTCACTGAATTTCGAAACCTTGCTGGTAAAACCCATCCCTCTGAGAGGAAATTGTATCATTGTATGTCTTTAAAACTGTCTATGGAGAAAAAAAAACCCTTTTCACACATGAACTCTAGCCTTGGATGTGATTCCCCATTCATGAATGTTTCTGGTGTCAATTACAATCTCAAACTGTCCAGGTTACCTACGCCCGTCAACCATAGGTACAGGTAAGGAGTTACTGACAGGTTCCATCCATAACAGATCAAGCCCCATCGATCCAGCATCACCAACACTCAGCTCAGTATAGTATGGCTTGAACAGAAACACCTCCCTGGCCACTGAACTCCAAAGCCACACTAGAACTAGCCCAAAACCACTGTCCAACAACAGGGTTACTTTCCAAAACCTTCAGCCGTTTTGTATTGACGGCAGCTCTCTAGAAATTACAGGACAGGGTGGGGCCTATCAAACCAGAGAAGCCAAAATAGGCTTCCAGAATATGCTCAGGCCTACTATTAAACTTTTTATAGAGCGTGTAATACAGATCATGAATGAGATTGCAAGATGCGTGGGCACAAAGCTGGTCTCGATATAATCACACAGACCAAATTGGCAGTGGAATAAACCGCCGATAACCACGACATCGAATCATGTTTCAAACCTGAATGTGATCCGTGGAAATCAAAACACCACAGGACGAAAGTCTCTTTTATCCACAAATATCAGACAATGAGTATGACAACTTCTTTAAAGGAAATTAGAAGGGATAGACAGAAAGGAAGCCACTTAAAAGACAAGCTAAACTGAAAATGAACTAGTTCCTCAATTTTGTCAATTCTGAATAGCCATATTAAAACAACTTCAAATACATATTCCATTAGAAAGCTACAGTGGGAAAACTAGGATATATTTAACCCAAGATTGTTGCCCTTGACAGGGCAAAGGAACATACTTTTCATGTGATGCCATCATGTACCATCAGGCATAATATCAACAAAATCAATTAGTTATCTTTACCTTTTTACCAGATTCCTTAAATTTCTCTCAAAGGTTCAGAATGCGCATCCATATCTTCAACGACTGCTATCCTTTCTGTAGTGTATGCGTTTCAGCACAAGAATAATCTAAGTGGTAATGTATTCAGTAGACATGTAAATAAAGGCATTTCCACCTGAGAGAAACAGGTGAAATATTTTCATGTTGGTGTTTCCCGGCACCTTGTGACGACTCCAGGTTGTTGTTTTGCCACACAGCAGTAACAGCTCACAGGTCATAAAGGCACAACAATCATGTAAATGAGTTCATGCAAAGCGAGAGCCTCGCCTCTAACAACCGAACAAACGTGACTGAGACACGACTGAATCCAACAGCCTCTGATACCTCCAGAGTCACCGGTAGAGGAAAGGGCTGGAGATTATTTCACATAGAGAGATTATAGAGTTAGCTGGATAGCTCTTCTGAGAAAAATACAAAGCAGTTCTTTTCATCTCAGTCCATGCTTGAACTAGGGAGGGATCCCCATTTTATTATAAACTTATACAGCCCAATCTGTGATCCTGTTTTGTGATACAGGCCAAGTGAGTCGAACTCAAGCTTTTGTACGGACAGGGAAGGGAAACATTATTTTTAGGTTTTTAAAGAATTCACAATGTCCACCACAGAGGACTCCTGTCGTTTGTCATACATAAATAACACTGCTACACCATTCATTGCTTTAACAATAAGAAAATGTTTATCAAAAATACTATCCGTTCAAACATCCTTCCAAGTCTGGTTAAACTAGAATGTGCTACACAAAACAAACGGACTGCAGGACCAACTCCCATTTGCTTAGCTTGCTTAATAATACATTAATTCCACCAGAGAGAACTCAAGGCAGTCGCAGAGAGTCACAACTACACCTACATTGCACGCAACCCAGAGTCAAATCGGCTCAGAGCAGCCAAATTCAGACACAGACCACTTTGTAGCAAATGTCCAAACCACATTCTGTTTTCCCAAAAGGTCCACCACAGTGTGAAGCTGGAGCATGTTTTTTTTTTTCTTGAGTATATATTGTTATGATGAGAATGCAGAAACACAACTCTCCTCCATCCATGTCTTTGACCTGATTAACCCCCAAGTTCACGAGAGTTTCCCCAAGTTTCTCTCAAGGTCTGGAGAGCATCTGACATGTTTCTCTGAAGTGTGTCCGGAACTCTCCTGGTGGGGCCTAGCGCTACTTACCACTGAGTTCGCTAGCTGTTTAAGAAAAACGATAAATGCTTTTTATAGAGCGCACTGCCAATACATGGCATGACTTGAGATGAAAGCTAGCAGGGGGGCAGGGGGAACTTACGAAATGACGTTTAAATTGAAGTGGTTTAGGGCCAGTAAATGCCTGGTGGTAGCAAGTTCAGCTTTAGAATCAATTACTACCCTTGTAAATAACGGCCTTGCTCGCTCACTCCAGCTTAGATCGGCTCTGGCTCCAGGAAAAGACACCCTGCTTGCAACAGGGGTGAGTAACATGGTAAAAAAAGGCTGCCTAACCAAGCTTTACAGTTTGGTAATGTGACTTATAATCTTTTTCTCTAAAGTGAACAAAAAATGTCTGAAGTGTAAAATACTGGCTTGTCAATATCTTAGTGCATAGCAAGTGAAATTTTTCTCATCCCATTTGCAAATCTCAAGTCAAACTGTGTCACCTCATTTCCGACTTTCTTATTCATCTTAACAAAAAGGTATAGTGAAGTGTTTACGCTGAAATACAAAACTTAACAAAAATGCCAAGACCAGCTTATTTTTTTTGGGTTCTGAATTGTAGGCTCTTGTCCAGCATGTGGTAAATTTCGACAAACGTCACTGTTCTGCCTCGAATGTCTGTTTCGAATCATTGTGGGGTGTGACGGTAAAGTGGCGGTGAGCGGGATAAGAGCTGGCGGCTCTCCAGATATCCCCCCGTTTCCCTGGAGCTCAGCTGGGCCTCTGCTGCAGCTCCATTAACCCTCTTCCCTGCCATTAAATTAGCCACGTCTGGTTAGGGTCCCTTACGCCGCCACAGGGGAGCAGGGAGGGGTAGTGAATGGGGAGGAGCTCACTATATAGGGTCTATCTTTGATACTAATGAGGTTAATGTGCGGAACCCCAATTACGGAACCCTTCACTTAATGTTAATGTGGTTCCTTCGCTCTCCAGTCCCTCAGTGCCACCTCAATAAGAAGCGAATTATCAAGATTCCTTCAGAGTGTCTCAGGAAGAACCATCCTCATTCAAGCAGCCCTGTGAAGAGGTCTCATGCATAAGCACAGAACAGATTGGAAATGCCGCTGACACCTTAGCATAGACCCAGATGACAGATGCTGCAAATTCTAGCTGCTTAAGTAAATAAAAATAATAATTTTGATTATCTGAAAAAATTAACAATGTACATTTTTTACAGTCAGTTGGTTGGCTTCACAGCTGGTTTTTAATTGATTACTGAGAGCTCTCAGGCCTGTTCTCTTGTGAAACACTACATCCCATCTTGATGATAAAATTAAAGTGAGGAACATATTTTTCTTGCATTCGTGTGCCTGAGGGATCTGCACAATGGGTGATCACGCACTTTGTGGAGAATGTAAGCGGATTCAAACGCAAAAGCTAAGGCTCAGAGTACACACTGCAACAGCAAGGAGGGAAGTGCGCACGCACACACACAGATACACACGCACGCATGCACGCACGCACACACACACATACACACACACCTGAAGGCCCTAAGTAATTATTATAATCCACCACCCACAGACAAAAACACCAGAGGGTTAAAGAGGTGTAACCTTTTCCTCTCAAAACAAAGAGCAAACAAAAAGGAAATTATAACTGAGATAGGCAGAGGGCACTATGTCTCAACTCATCCATTACCAGCTGTCAATAGCCTTGAGTCAGGCAATCGCTCAATTTGTGTCTGACAGAACAATGGAATCCAAGAGCCTCGACAGAACTGCACTACATAGGGAAATAAAGCCATTTTAAAAGCGGAAGTGACATGCCCAACATTGCTTGACCCGCACAAACAGCACAGTAACATGGGAAAAATCAGTAAAATTGACGTATATCACCACGCATGTACATATAAATTCTTGCCTAAAACACTGTCTGTACTGTCTGTACACCCATTCAGGAAGTAATGCTTGACTAGACGCTACCTAAATCAAACAGAATCAAATGTGTGCAAGTTCCTTATGACTGGGAGCGAGCTACAGGACATATCTGCAGGCAGCAGTGAAATGTTGTTGCTTTGGCCACGTTATGTGCTGTACGCGTAGAGGTAGGGACAGACAGTGAGGCAGAGGGGGATAGGACTTACCTATCAGCGTCCCCCTGGCCCGTGGAGGCATTGCGCTGGAGCGTTTCCCGAACCACGGCCATCCCGTCCCCCAGCCGGTTGAGCCGTCGCGAGTAAATGCTCAGCCCTCCGTCCGTCATGTAGCTGCAAGGACAGACAGGGCTGGTCAAAGCTGTGCGTGTGCCTTTTACAAACGGCAAAAAACTGGCAGCCCTATTCAATCACCACCTCATTACGCCACTGAAAACCTTATTCTGCGATAAAACATTTGATCGCCCCCATCTGCTTGATGACAGAAGCACCATAAACCCCCTGAGCTGCTCAATAACACGGCCAGATTCAGCTTTTTTACAGTCTTTTGGTCAGTTCGCCATTCCTAAGTGCAGACTACTTTAATAGAATAACAGATGTGGCTCCACAACACATTAAAAACTCATGCAACTGCTCTCCTGTCTCCGTTATACAGCCTTATATGTGACATTAGTCGCTGCATCTGCAGTCGTTTTAAAAACGGGAGAAGAAACCATTCGTGTGGTTATTTTGTCCTCTTCTTTCACATTAATAAAAGTTGTAAATGACCCACCTGAGATCAGAGGGGACTCTCTGACAGCAGACTCTTTCTCACTGGAAATGACCAATAAAAAGCTACAGGCTTACAGTCGAACTGCAATATACTGTAAGCCCAAAGCGAACACATTAAAAAGTGCTAATGTAAATCAAATCCAACGCCAGAATACATCTCTGACACCACTGACAGGGCCGTTTGCTGCTTCTATATCACTTTGCTTTCAGACTCAGAACTGAATTTTAGACCGTACTGAACAAAGTAAATAAATGTGACTGTTGAGAGTACAGTGGATTTACATCAAGATTACCAATCAGAGAGCTCATTCAGCTGAGGCAACTGACGCACATAAGATTTTATACATCTCCTCCATTTTAAAATACAGTGTCCCTTCCCAAAGTCTCGCCCCGGCAGACACAGATGCCAAACATGAAGGAGACTTGATGTTCAAACACAACTTAACAGGTTGAGGTAAGAGAATCATTTACACCTTGGGAGGCGCCAATACTGAATACATTTGTCTGTTTTCAATATTTTCAAACACTTTTTGCAGCCATAACATTTAATTTGAAAAAGGCTGACAGACTGCATGATGCATATCTGCCCTTTGAAGTGACCACGGACACACTTCACTTGTGCACACAGGAAACTTATCACGAAAGGTGCAGGCCCCATTGAGATAAGTGCAGGATATTGGCATTCAACCATACACTTGAGTGCACATCCCCCTGGAGGTAACTCTCCTTTCCAAGGACGTATAGGAACTTCCTCCGAGCTGTTAAGCCTTCTTTAAGGGTTCCTCTTTGCCTCTGGCCAGAACACAGTGGATCCTTGTCCTATTCCTGCCTAAGGTCCCATTACATCACCTCTGCCTAATCCTGATAAATTAAAATGCATTTGAAAAGCACTTCTGAAACAAAAAGTATGGAGTGATTTGGACTCACACTCAAAACTTCGACCACCCCCCTCGTACCTGTGGCTTAGTGATGTAAGATAAACAGAAACAGATCTTTAGTAAAGAGTCATGAGGGATGGCAATGTGTTACATCGTACCAAGGTGAGAGGCAGAGTTAAGATGGAAGCAAAGGGTTGCAACGACTACTGATTAACTTTAGGCGCTGAGACCTTCTTAGGTGACATTTTTGCAGGCTATAAGCAGCACTAACACACCCGCTTTCACACAAGGTGCAGCGCCCCAAGTCAAAAGCCGTCGAGTCGCCCCAACAAAGAGTGACAGCGGTTGAAAGGAGTTACTGAACAAAGAGCAACATTTAACACATTAACCGTGACAAAGCACCTGCTAAATCCATCATTTTCCCTAACATTTCTGTCACCAGCTACAGTGAACATACTGCAGAGACCATTTGTTTTGTTTCTCCTCCGCACACCGCAAAATTGAGACCAAACCATGAATGAGGAGGTTTAAATAAACACAGTCAGCTTTAATTTGTATCATGAAATTTCTGCAGTCATTGATATTATGTCACAGTCAAAATACTCAGACTACACAGCAGACATTCCACTGAAATTTTAAATCCCATGAAAAGTAAACAATGAAACAAGAAAATTGTAGTTACATCATAAACATACAAATGTTTATAAACTGTGAGACGTACCTTTCTGCTCTGATCATCCAAACGAAGTAAAAAGATAAATCCAAATCAAGAACGAAAACCAGCTGAGGAGTCAGAATCAGCTCCCCTGTCTCACACAGGACATCCCGGTGAAAATTCTCAAGCGTTAAAAAGAGCGGCCACGGCAATTTTTGAATCTACAACTTCCTAGCCTTCCAGCCCGAGCTAGCAAGCGTGAGTGAACGTGTGCACACGTGTTTACACCGAAGAGCAGAGAGTTCCGTACCACACGCAAAGCCCGTCTCATGCCAAAGATCTTCCTCTCCCTCTCCGCTCGCTCACTTCAGCTCTACTGAACCGTCAGCCTGATGGCTTCTGCAGAGAGTGAGCAGGACTAAGGAGGAGGAGAAACTCTGAATCACCTCTGCAAGTCGGAGCAGTGCGAGGGGAGAGGCGACCGAGGCAGGAGACCCCCCCAGGGTTACGGGAGAGGGGGGTGCGGGTAATAACGGGGGAGCACAGCAGAGCCCGGGGCTGCTGATTATCATAAATCATGAGCTCGGAGGGCATCCATTACACTTAACTGGTTTTGCAGGCACTTAACTTGGTTAACTAGAGAATAGAAATACATTCCACAACAGCAAAGATCTCTACTCAACTGACATGATCACTATGTAGGCTGTATTGGCTTATTTTCTCAATAAATAGCTTGTCTGATATGGAATGTCCACCCCCCATTGCAAAATTATGTCCAATTATATCAAGAACCATCAAATTTAATTTTAAAAAACATTGCTGACTGATTCTTAGGCTAGCACGCATTAAACATTGTGAGAGGGAAGTAAAATAAAATTATAAATAAACAAAAGATAAATGATAAAAAGTATTTTTTTTTTGTCTTAATTTTTTGACACGCAATAAATCATCATGAAACCATAAAACTACGTCATTTACTGATAAAAAAAAAAACAAAACAAAAAAACAAACTAACTTTCCTATTCCTGGGAGTAATTATTTGAACGATAAGAAAAGGGTTGGCAAGTGAACAATACCCACAAGGACTCAACAAGAAGCAATGACTGAGTGATTTATTTTAGACTGGAAAGATTGAAACCATATGTATTCAAAGTACTAAAATATTTCACACATTTGTAAAAACATCAATCTTTACCTTAAATGACAAACAATGGGCAAACTGCCGAGAATATGGCAACAGAAATTTGTACTATTGCCAGGGAAGTGACTCCAAGCTTTGCTTCTACAGATAAATGCGCAAACACTCTAGTGACAGCCGCACTCGTATTACAGTCAGGATGCAGGCTGAAAAACCTGACGGGCAGCTACCAGCCCATCGGGAGGAGAGGACTCGTCTTAAACCACTGATCCTGCTCCAAACGGCACGTGGTGAGCAATTATCTGAGATTAACTCGGTAGTCCCTGGAGATCAGCCAAAAATGATTGCTTAATTATTTTTTTTTTCTGGATTTTATCAGTTGGTTTGCGAAAACAAGCTTGGAAAGTATGACACAGCAGCAACATTTACACACAATTAGAAAAACATGTCCTGAGTCAAGTTCCCATTGAGCCACTCAGACCCTCCCTGAATGTTAACCCTTACAGTGCCAAATGCAGCTATTGTTGCTCAATGATGTAAGATATCGAAATCAAAGTTTTTGAAAACCTATCATGTGGCGACTTGTTTAAAAGAGCTCCCGCAGGGGAGCTCTTTTAAACAAGTCGCCACATGATAGGTTTTCAACAACGCAAGATAGTTCAATTTATATTTTTAAAACATTTATTTCAGCGCTCTAACAGTTAACTTATTTATTAAATTCATTGTATAAGGACACTCTAAGCACTTCTGCGGCTAAATCCTGTCACCCGTCCTGCTCTTCTAAAGGCGTCGGAGTTGAATCACCCACCACTCAGTCAGATACTCATACCAACAGGCAGCTTATAACGTTAGTCTCCAATTATTCTGACATGCATATCATTGGATTGTTGAGGGGAACTGGAGTACCCTGTCTAAACCCACGCAAACACAGGGGAGAACATGCAAATTCCACACAGAAAGGCCCCAGGCCGGATTCAGAGTCACGACCCTTCTTGCTGTGATGCAACAGCACTACCCACTGCACCACCCCTCTGAACGTTAATAACCTAACCCGGGGTTTGTACATAAACATTTCAAGTTTGATTCCAATGTGGAACACTGCTGTCATCCCTTCAAAAGTAAAGCACTTCACTCAAAAGTCTTCATAAATCTCTCTGTGTGAAGACATAACCAGCAAAATATCTAGAAAGCTGCAAAAGGCACTCTAGAAAAGAGTATCTCCCTATAATCAGCCACACTCATAAAAACGAGACAATAAACGTGGTACCAGGCATAGGTACATACTGTATCATTACCTCGCAAGCAATAAATAATTCACTGTACTATTTGGTGCCAGCAAAGAGTACTTATTTGTTTCCATAAAGAATATTACTGTTCTTTCCCTAGAGAACATACACCCTTCATTGTACGTTTGCCTGAACGAGCCTCAAGGCTGGCCTCGACACAGCCTGTCAGCAAATAAATACAGTCAGGACAAGCCTTCTAAAAATCATCCAATCATCTCTAGAAGCATAAGTATGTGATGTTTGGCCCCTATCTGCGGCTAGCCCTGACACTGGAGGGTAAAAGAGAGAAGTAAACACATCGGTGAGGAGTGCGGGCATTTGTTTACAGTGCAAACATCCGACCGTATTTCAACACCTTACAGAGAAGGGCATATCATTCATCATTCAGGTTGAGAAATGGGGTTGAACTATCCTGTCATTTAGTTACCAAAAAATGGAGTCACACATTAACTGACCAGCTGATTTCCACCTTATTAACACATGGTTATTTAGAGTAGCAACATGGTGAACAAAGAATCAGCTAAGGGTATCAAAGCCATCTCATAAATCAATGCAATTCCTTAACAAATCGCAACAATATTCAAGTCAATCAGCCTAAAAATGTAGGGCAGTTTTAACTTTACTCCTCTTTGTCTAAAGGATCCATATTGTGGAAAATAGTATTTTGCAGGTCAGCCCACCTGTACAGAATTCTCCACTGTACCGAACAACCCAGAGAGGATAAACTTTGAAGATCCCCTTTCCCCACTTCAGTACTCGAAAAGCCCTGTTTGAAATTTCTGCTGTTACGCGAATCAAAAATGAAAACAATAACGGAACACGACAACACAATGTATAAAGATTCGAAATAATCTTTATTATTAGATTAAGTAAATTAAGAGTGTCCAAGAAAAGAACAAACTGCTAACCAGGAATGTGAAAGATTTCAGATTTCTGTTAATATTTAAAGCGAATTCAATGTGTAGTTAAACTGCCTGCGAAGCTTTGTTGTGTAAGTCCCATTCGCAAAGTTGGCTAACCTGCTCACATTATTTTTCCATACTAACTGTGTAGTACTAATCAGTTTACGAGTGTTTAGATCCTGTGACTAGTTTATCAGCTGATTAGTCACTATCCATTAAAGCACGTTGTAGGAGGCCGGTACCTCCATTTGCAAGCAAATCAGAGCATAGCTCATTATCATGAAGGAGACAGCCATGGCAAACTGCATGCTTTTTTTTTTTTTTTTTTTTTTTTTTAAGAGGGGACAGAATGGCAATCAAGTAATTGCAAAGAAATCATGTAGTTTTTAAGGTTTTTTTTCTTTGGGCTAAACAGTATATAAACCTCTCTTTTGGACACCCAAGATACAATATCTTTCACAAAAAAAAAAAAAAACCATAATATGGGAACTTCAAAATATCTGCAAGACAGTGAATTACCAACACCTGAGTTTTTCTGTCGCCGGAAGCAGCAGGGTCAGGGACACAAATGCATCTGCCACTCCTAGGACCCCACAAAGACTGACCTCCCAGCAATAGAAATAACACGATTTCAAATCAGCACTTTGCTTTTAGCTACAGTAGCACAATATATCACAACATCTGATCTCTTTTATTCTTTTCCCAGAGGGGAGAAAATATTGCACTCTACGAATCCCCCCACAGTAAAAAATCGTCAAGAACATTAAAATAAAACGGCGTTTAATAGCAGGGCGCGAGAACCAAAATATGTAGGCGTCTGCATTGGTATGGCTGCGAGATGCCTAAACTTGTCACTCTGCCTCTGCAGTTAAAACGGTCCGCATCTCACGTTTTTTACAAGCAGCATGTCTGATAGCGCGAGTACCTGAGCTTGTATTTAGCACATTTTAAGGGGGCTTTATCTCTCTTGCAAAAGACGGAGAATCAGTAATTTCGCAGGGTTTCCACCTCGCGGTTGAAAACGTGTGGTCACAGACATTTTATTTCATCCTTCTTTGAAGATTGTAAATTGCAAATGAGCAATGAGCCGTTATCTTGAGTCTTGAGGATACATTATTCACAATAGGGGTGGGAATCGCAAATAAACTCACGATACAAAATGATTGCAATATTTGGCCCACAATCATGATGATATCACAATACAGGCGATTCCAAATCCATATCTGTCCAACTGATTTGATGAAAAAAAATCTCATGCAGTATAGCGGGGAAGTTTCGAGAGACAACGTTTATTAGTCATATTTCACCTCGATCACTGAGCCAGCAATAAAATGTACATGTACGCCATGCCTGTTTAACGCTGCAAACAGTGAGGCAGAGCTGTTAGGTGCCTTCAAGTTTCAAATAATACAGTAATAAGACACCGAAAAATTAGAAGCAGTCCACGATCAAAATAATGTGACACTGCATACACAACACATCTCACTTCTTACTGCCGTTAAAAAGTTTGCTGTTCTGTTGATTGGCGCCCTCTCTAGGAGACATGAAGTAATGACATTCAAGTAAGGCATTAGCAGACAAAATGCGGGATAATCTCAGGATGCAACATTTGTAAATTAAATTCAAAATAACATTGACGCCTGATGAATAAGTACTTCTTATGCATCACGTAAATAAAGCTGAAGATATATCATCTTACTGATTATTTGTCCCATGAGTGATTTAGTTACTCAATCAATATTAATATCAGCAATCAATCAATCTTAGCGATAAATCACTGAGCATATTTAAACATAATTCATCTGACCAAGGATGAAATAAAGTAGAATTGAAAATACAGAAAAATGCTAATATAATTGCATACCAACATGAATAATGGTATCTAAAGTCAATGGTTCGCATTCATTTTTAGTTATTCAATTTCATTTATTAGATTCACCTATGTAAATCAGCTTCACCTTTGTATTTGGACTTTCACCATCACTCTTTACAAATAAAGCAAGCACAGAAACTACTGCCAAAAAATCCATTGAGAGCTGGCAGCAAAGCATCTGGTGAGAAGTTCATCTCCAGGTCCATAAATTTAGAATGCATACCTATGATGGAAATGGTACAGCACAGCCAAACACCAACCGCTCAATCTGGTTTTCATTGCTAATGTGGGCGTTCTAATGGGAAGTCCAGGTCTCATTCAATTGTTGCACTCCACTGCAATGCTATGTAAGCTACTGGAACTGAGTTTTAGACAATGCAGCGCAAACCCAAAACAAACTTGAAGTGAATATCCACAATAGTTTAAGTGTTGATCTGTAGTATGTCAATTCTACTGGGCAGACTGTGGTCACTGGTCATCAAAAAATTACATTTTTACATTCTGAACTTCATAAAACATTAAGCTACTAAATGGCAGCATATTAAGTGCTTTTATTTTTCTCAGGCAAACCTGTGGAGGTATATCTGAAGAAAGTAGGTAATCTAGATACAACCAACACACAACTGTTTGAGGGCTTCCAGAAAGCACACTTTTTTTTTTCAATCCAACGCTAATTCATGGCAGGCATTTTTCCAGAAATGTACATGATTTATAGCAAAAAACTTCCTTGTGTAAACAAAAACCATATTTAAAAAAAAAAAAACTGATTTCCCTTGCGATAAGGAATAATCAGACACAACAGTCTAGCTGTTGATTGATTGGTCTGTGACCACAGGCAACCTGTCAGCTGACTTGTTTTTGTCTGTCAGCTCACGTCGTGTTTTTTCCTTAATGTGCATCAGCCGCCAAAGGCACAAGCCTTTTCTTAAGCTCTTTTTGCCCAGGAGATTACCCCACCATTGATTACAAATGCAGCAAGAAAAGCATGTGCAATATGCATTCACAAATCGAATGAAGTTGACAGGACAAAACGTTAATGTCTTCATACTGTTTGCTATGAAATAGAAGTCAAAGTAAGTTTAGAAATCACTACTTTCTTTTTTAATATGCAGTTTTCACACCATCCCAACTTTTTCTCAGTTGTGGTTGTAATTTTGGGTTGCAAAATACATATTGTCAAACTTAAGGTGAATTCTAATTGCTGCTCAGTGCTTGGCTGACAGAGAATTCGTCTTGCAAGGGGGTCTCCAAACAACAAGACAATAGTTGGAATTTTACATGTAAATGTAGACCTGGCAGCATTTTGTACGTACGCAAGATTGAACCGCAAACTATGCGAAATATGATGAACCCATCTGTGTACATCTGTGTGTAATTTCCCCTGTGCCTAGATGCACACAGATTCCCCCTGCTGATTCTGGGAAATTTCTGAAAAAAAAACTTCAGAAACTGCAGATCATCATTGCAAGAGGAGACAAGGGGAACAGTGGCATCTAGTGGCAAGAACGTGCAATAACAGTGTTGCAAAGTACTGAAAATGAATATCAGTGTCAGTAGCTAGATTGGTAAAACAGTCAGTAATCAACTCATGATCAACTTTTAGTGATCAACTAAAAGATCCCAAAGCACGTGCTTTGGTGTCAAAAAAGCCCCAAAATCAACCATGTCTGCCTCCATGAAATGGCTTCATGTGCCACTCGGCACCACCCAAAGCAATCTACGAAACCAGTAAGCACTTCCTGTCTGACTTACCCGCTGGTGACATCATCAGTCCGGACGTTCTTGCTCAGCACGTCGCCATCGCTCATGTAACCGGGTGCGTCCATGGTGACACCTTCCAGTTCCGCGTCGTCTGTCCTGTCGCCCAGCTCCGCCCCGCCGACAGCGTTGCCGCGGGCAGCCAGCTGCCGACGCAGGGGTCCGGAGTACACGTAGCGACTGGCGTTGCCGCGTGGTGGGAAGCCATTTCCTGTGGAAGGGGCGTCGCCCGCCTGCAGCCGAGGGCCGGAGTGGCTCAGTCGCCACGGCAGCGCCCCCGATCGTGACGTCACGCTCAGAATACTGCGGCCGCTTATCTCCGTGGTCACGCTGGTGTCAAAGGTCGTCTCTAGGGTGCTGTGGGGGTGACAGCACGACTATGATAAGGTGCTACTGACTGATGTAGTCCAGTCAACTGTCAATAAAATAAGCAGATTCTAACCCGTGACATCTAACACATTTCAGTTGCAGCGGCAAGGAAGCAATACACATTTTTAAAAGAGTTCACATCTTATGTGTCTGCCTCAAGATGTGAGACAGTCTCTCAGTCACGTACACACACACACACACACACACACACACACACACACACACAGGAACGCATGCACACACGCACGCTTCTGAAGATGTTTCGCCGGCGTGCAAGCTTACCTGTGAGTGACCTGGGTTCCCCGCAGGCTGGACATGGTCTCTTCCAGGTTCTGCCGAAGATCGGCGATGTTCTTCACCGTCCGCAGCCGCCTGGCCTCGGGGTCCTCACCTGAAGGAGGGCACCATTAGCTGAAGGCACCCACCATAACCACTGTATTGTCGAATGCTTGCAACGGCCGTTTCGCCCAGTCACAATGCTAGTTTTTAATTTGGTCTCACAGCAGCAGACAACAGCTACCTTCCAGTATCGCTCAGCTCTAACAGTTTCAAAATCCTACTAAGTGCACAGAGCCCACACATAACACCTGTTAATGTAAGAGTAAAGCTGCTTTCACACCGTACGCAAAACGAATTTTTCGCACGACAGATTACATTCAAAGTCAATGCAAGGATGCGAATACACGCGAAACGCGTGTATTCGCGTCTTTGCATTGACTTTGAATGTAATCTGTCGTGCGAAAAATTCATTTCGCGACTCAGTGTGAAAGCGGGTTAAGTGTGATTTCACGGCACAAGATAATTCACAGAGAAGCAAACAAATTTCAGGATGGGCCCTCAAGTCTTCAAGCCTCAACAACATCATACACTTCAACACTCAGGCTCCTCTCACCTCGCCCTCATGCCTTTCAAAGGACGTCAGCCCTACAATATCCCCTCAAGGACACTCAAGAGGATAGCCAACAGTTACTCTGTACCATAGCATGATTGTAATGTGAGTCAGGTACATGCTCCAAAAGCCATGACTATGGCAGTGTAGTCACTGGTGAGACTAACACTTGTTTAGCCCCCAGCGCGGCGGCGACGGCACCAAAGCCACCGCAGGTGACTGGATTAACTCTGGGAAAAACTCCCTCTGCTGACGTAAGAGGCACAGTGTCACGTCCGAGGCTCGGAGTGCTGGAATTTCAGTTAGATCAAGGAGCAGAGACACGTCCATTCAGAGCCGCTAAACCCTTCACCGATTACAGCTGCCGCAAAGCCCTAACATGAGCCTGAAAGCAGCTTTTAACATCCGCCCATGGGTGAGAGTTTGTGTAGCTTTCCTCCAGTTTAATGCTAACCTCCAGACAAAGCCATTCTTTACACAGTAAAGATTCACAGCAATGTCCGTAAACTGTGTTCATAAAGGTAAGGAACATATTAATATACTCAGAATGCTCAAGGTGTTCACAAATATATCATTCAGCATATTAAATCTCTGCTTTTTTGCAGAACCCTCACCATTAAAGGCAAAATAATGGACACAAAAAGACAGCCAAACAGATTAAGCCAGAGATCTCAAATCGGGGAATCATAGTGGGCAACTGCGCCTAATCTCTTATTTTTGCAAATAAGAGATTAAATGAAGTCATTGATTGGCTATTCTGTGCACCTGATTTCTGAGGTGCAAATTGTCTGCAGTTTGAAAGGAAATCACCAAAACCACAGACTCTGACCCCTGCGGGACTAGAGACTGAGCACAGTCAGACCCCATTTCAAAGCTCCAAGTACATGTCCACAATGCAAGAGCCACAGAGGGATCCTCCAATTTCCCAGAAGGCTTTACAGCTTCCACCTCTGTCTCAGACTTCTTCTGTAGGAACCGGCTCATCTTTAGATATGAGCTTCAATAGGCTTCCCATGTTTGCCTATGTTTCTATAGCTTAACTGAGACAATGATTCACCGGTGAAATCCAACTACATCAATTTAAATGAAGGCCTGTCAGCGAGGTGCTAATGCTGTTACAGATATAAACAAAGCCCTACCTGTGAGGTCCTCTGTGGACGGCGGTGTCGGCTCGCTGATGGGGGCGAGGTCCCTACACCCCCCTCCCGGCCCCGGCTCAGTCAGCAGGGTCCCGTCTACGTCCGTCTGAGACCTACAGACCAGTAGCGTGGGGAGAGGGACATCACCGAACCTATTACAAGCACCATCCCCATACAAGTCGATTATTCATAATCATCCCCAGATACATAAAAATGAATCCGTGAGAAAAAATGAGCAGGCACTCCGGGTGCGCATTACCTCTGCTGAGTAGCAATTCGTCGATGAAGGAGTCATCACTGAACATGAGCGTTAAACGAGTCTGGACAGTGCCACCTTAATGTGCACAGAAATTTTTTCAGCTCGTCCGTGTTGCAAATTGTTGATGGAGTAATTCTCATTGAACATGAGTGTTGAACAAGTCTCGACAGTGCTGTCTTAACGTGCTTATAAATTCTTTCAGCTCGTGAATCAAGAATATGAGTCAGATCTTCACCAAAATTTTATCACCTCCTCCTAAGCTCCATATCTATCAAAACACAAAATTTCCCCGACATCCATACATTACTTTTTGGAATATCATGTTAACTGACGAATGAACTAACAGACAAACGCCGGTAAAAACATATGACCTCTCGGTGGAGGTATAACTGATCCATGCAAATGATTCTCATTTTCATCCACCAGCAACAACCGCTCTGGACCTTACTTTGTAAAAAGAAGTAAAAGCTTTCCTATGTTTACCAATGTATTTCCTCAACATTGCTGTCTCAATATCGCTGCCAAGTTGCATTTTACTTTTGTCATTTTGTATTAGCCAGTATTACTCTTCAGCTTTCAAAGCCCATTTTCAAAGACCTGGCTTTCAGAGGTCCAGGTCTCTGATAGTCTCAGTTAATAAGTTGGACACAATCCTCTGGTCGCAGTGGCATCTAGGATAGGCTGGTTTTTGTGTTCATAACCGTAACTGGCAGAAAACATGTACATGCTACTCTGGCTGTCACATTCTACACTGCAAAAACCAAAAGCCATCTCTCAACAAGTATTTAGTCTTATATTTAGACCAAAATCTTACTCCTGTTAATTTGAGCATAAAATGAAATACTGAGCTGGCAGAGCCAATTTGACTTACTTCAAGATTTGCCAATGAGTGAAGGAGATCTCAGTAATCAAGGAAACAGTGACTTAAAACAAGCTAATTCTCTGAACATCAGCAAAGGAAAGTCTCAAAAAATGTGCTGGCATGTTTTACTGCATGTGTACAATGCGCAATAGTCACTTTAATCCTGCCTACAATGGCCTTAATATCCCAGCATCAAATAACAAAACATCCACTTAATGTATGATGACAAGGAAGGATTTACGAAAGCAAAATATCTCTGGGACAAAATACATGTCAGAGAAATAGCAGTTGGGCAGCCAGAATTCTGACAGCTGCACCAGCGCCGCACATCGCCGGTAATTAGAACACCATTTACAGTGTATAGTATATATCCACTCAGGAAGAGCAATAGTTGGTCAAGCCAATAATTATCGGCGTTCTGACAATTATGAGCACATACAGTGCTCTAAAACTCTGCGATATTCAGGAGAAGCCCTCACCTGTACATGAAAGGGGCGACAGTGGCGGTGTTGGGGTGGTTGTATTGCTGCTGTGGCTGAGGTAGCTGGACACTGATGGTTTGCTGGCTGTGGACTGCGTGGCTCCTGTGGCATTAGCAGCCACTGGGGCGGCGCCGTGGGGCTGCTGGGCCTTGCCCTCAGAGGAGGCCAGGCTGGAGGAGGAGGAGGCAGAGTTCCTGTGCAGGCCCAGCCCCCCTCCGAGCCTCACACTGCACGGCTTCTCCCCTTCCCTTCCCCCAGGGGGCGCCGTTGAGCCCTTCCCTCCGCCAGAGGCCTTAGAACCAGGCTTCGGTATTCCGCTGAGGGCGGGGGCGGAGCCCTCCTTTTTGGCACTGCTCGCTTTGCCCCCTTTGGGAATGAAGCTGGCAATCTTAGAGGTCTTCTTAGGCTCCGCCTCCTGAGTGGGCTGGGGCTCCTTCAGCCCTTCCGTTGGCTCTGCCCCTTTCTCAGAATTAACCGACAGGCGCTTGGAGCCTTCCTTAGCTTTCTCCTTGGGCTTGTCCTTGTCTTTCTCCACAGCCTTCGGTGTGCTTTTCTTGGCAGTAAGGGCACGGCTGAAGGTGCGCTGGGCGATTCCCTTCAGAGCGATTTTGGGGCTGCTGGTGCCATTAAGCGGGCGTGCATTACCCTCCATCTCCTCCAGGGGCTCCGTGTTAGACCCGGCCTCCACCTTCTCCTTCACCACAGGGAGCGGAGTCCCATCCCGGAGACCCCCGGCATTTCCCGTCGAAGGCCCCCCACCCGAGGACTTGGACCCGCTTCTGCTGTTGAAGAGCCTGAACTTCTCCAGCATGGACCGCTGCGGCGCGGGGGCGGGTTTAGGGGGGGCTTCGACAGGCGCGGTCGCTGCCGTCTGCTGCTGCTGTTTGGGCGGGTCCTGCTGCTTGATGGACAGTGAGGAGGAGGAGTCGCTGTGCTTGATGCCGATGGACTTGCTCCTCCAGGGCTTGCTGGAGGAGGTGGGTTGGGGGATGGAGGAGGCAGGATGAGGAGGTGGGGATGGAGGTGCTGCTGGTGGAGCTCACCGGGCCTGAGGATTGGGCGAACTCCGTCATGCCGGAGCTCGCTGTGCTGTCACGCTCCTGAGGCTCTGTAGGGAGCCGAGAGGGAGAGACAGAGGAGAGCTTGATTAGGTCCAACCCAAACACTCCACACTGTCTCACAGACCACAGGTCAAGTACCATTTTAACTGAATAAGTACATAGAATTAAACCTAGAACAACTAATTTTTCCTCAGTCCATCTTCCAGATTGGTTCTCCTCAGCATAGTTACCTAGCAGATTTAGTCACTGAGGAGAATAGTCCAGAGATCAGACATCAGAAGTCCTACCATGACTATGTCCTACCCATGACCTCACCTTACTGTCTCTACTCAGACATTCCATTTTGTGACACAAGCCCAAAGATATCTTCAGCTCTCTAAGTTTTTAATTAGATCCAGCTGATCCAGGAACAGTATTAGCCATCCAAAGCTACAACATTTACTCCATAAAAGGATCCAAAGATGGAAAGAGCCTGCATGAAACATTCTACATTTGTTTCCAGTAATTTAGGCCACACAAAAAACCAATTGTTTCAAACAAAACCTCTAAAGACACCCTTAAAGTAAACCCTAAACCATTATGAAGTAACACAAAAGCTAACAATGAAGAGAAGGTTCCTTAGCCCTGTATAGATCAGCCTGGGAGACCATCGGGCTATTTTAAGTGATATCATATTTGCCTGCATTAGTGGTGTGCTTGTATATAACACTTGTGTAAATATTTCCCCGTGTTCTTTTTTCCAGTGGTGTTCTTCAGAGGGCTCAAGGTGACAGCTCGGAAAAGCTTTCTCTCATTGGTGTAACCTGAGTGTCGTGCTTTAAAACCCATCTGTCTGCCTGAACATTTTGCTTCATGCCTGACCATTTTTCCCCCACTTTGTAAAAACCCTTCCACACAGGGCAGGACAATCCCAAGTCCAGCCAATATAAAACCTCTCTGCTCTCCTCACACAAAACCTTTATTTGTTTAATATCCAGGCTTTCAGCAGGAGTTTAAATTCAACCACAACCACTGGCTAGCAAACCAAGCCAATTAAAGAAGAGTACACAGAATGGTCAGCTACAAGTTATGTAACTATTCATGCCAAAAACACTTGAAGGCATCCTAACTCAAAATTTCGTTCGTGGATCAGGATTGCGGTCGCTGGAATCGTGACGATTCCTTCTGCCCTCCCTTATTCGAACTAAAAAGTCATACATGAGAAACTGAGAAATAATTTCTCAGCTGAGAGTAAACAAAAGCAGAACAGACTGTTATTTACAGACTTCAGACTGCTATAGAGAACACCACTGCAGCAGCCTGTTGAAGCCACACTACAAATGGTATGTTTGCAGAGGGTTAACTGTACATAGCATATTTCTGCTATATACCCGTTATGTACCATGTCAGATTCTCCCCCCCCATCTCTCTCACACAGACACACACATCTCTCTTTGGCTGCCCAACATCCAGAGATCAGTGATCATGAACATTAAACCCCAGCTGTCATAACAGGCAAGGTGGAGCACTAGCACTGTTTTGCTTGGTGTTCATCTGGCAATTTCTCAATAACCACCTGCCACCTGGAAATCTCCCCACTTCATAATGCAAACTATAATGACATTCACCGCTGCAGAGCAGTTAGAGACACGACTGAGACCAGACCTTAAAATGCCTTCTTCACATACATCACTGGAATTCCACTTCGCAGCGTTACCTCGTCACTCAACGCACCAGCTTGACATTAATCCCAAGATAATGTGAATTTCACACCGAGGTCCAGCTCAGGTCAGGAGCTGGCGAGTCTAGCAGAGCAGGAAGCTGTGTTCTCTACTTAACCCTTTGAAGAGTGGGATAACTTTGTGAAAAATAATAAGTCCTTGTTATAAAACTCCACTGCTTTCTCTCCTCCCTTCGCCACCTTTAAATAATTAGCATGCATTTATTATGGAAGCCCTCAAATTGTTCTGGTTTCCGCATATTTTGACCGCCCCAGTCAACAAAAAGAGAGGCAATTAGCAAATGCTTAAGACCAATTAGCTACGGGGAAATTGGGTCAAATTGCTAATTACTTCCTTTGTAGCAGATGAATGAAAGATTGCCAGTAATGTTTGCTGCTCAGGGAGATGTGAAAAACAGCATGTGCTTCCTGTACATAGAAAATGCATAATATATCTACAGCAGCACTCTTCTGCCTTCTGCCCAGGTACAGGGCTGTACCACAAAATAAATTAATTTTTCTCCGTGCTGCAAAATTCCAAATTCAAGCATTCTCAGTAACATTAAAGAATATGAAAGAAGTTTTCTTGTCCCATTCATACAGTGGCTAACCAGGACATTTTGATAATAACCAACAAACCGTCAAACATTTGGAATGCCATAAAATGATCCATGGAAGAACTTCTATTATTTTTCTATTCCAACCAACCTAGTCAGGATCACAGGCTTCAAACCTCATCGATCTCATTCCCAGAAGTTTCACAACACAGCATGCGCTCTGCTAGCATACCTGACTCCTCAGGTGCCAATCAAATTGTTTATTCCTACTGAGGTGGAGATTTCAAGGGTCAGGAATCAGGATGCAGACGTCCTTCCATGTTTTTCTTGCAACTATGAACTTCCGCGCTAATGTTGCAAAATAGTTACAGTATGCCTCCTAGTTGAAAAAATTGGACCGATTAGCAAATCCAAATGCAAGGGTCAAAATCCTAGAGAGGATTTTACCTCCAAATCCATGAGTTTTTACCACTATTCCTGCACTTCTAGACTAAAGCAGTTTTCATTTTTACCCTCAAGGGCTTAGCTAGTGCTCTGGGACATCCCTTGGGAACCCAGCTTCATAGGTCAAGATGAGAGCAATTTCATTTGCCAACACCAATTATTGAGCCATTTTTAAAGTGAACCAAATTAAACAAGCACTCCCTGTCTCATTTTGAAGGTCAATGATACACAACAAGCCAAATTGTATTAGAGAACTTGGCAAGACACAGTGTATTTTGGGATTTTAAGCAGTCATGAGCTGTTCATTCAAACCAACTAAAGCCTTAAACTAATATTGAATACTGTCCTCAAACAAGGTAACCCTGGCCTTGAAGAGCTGAAGATGCTTCTTGTTTTTGCATCACTGAAACATACAAAATGACATTATTCATCAGGCTAAATTAACACAGGTAACTATGCGCTGCCAGTAGTCAGTGAATCACTATTCTGGGCAACATACTCCAGTTATTTCCGGCAACATTTTCCAGCTCAGAGTCTTAACCTTTAATGTGAATTCACAAATATGTGAGAATGTCCATCAACCAAATGCTCTGATGCCAATTGCAGGTTAGATTTTTTTAAAAATTAAAAGTAACAACCCTCTCAAGGTTTGATCATTATCAGACTCCTGCAAACTCAGAATGCAGATGGCTAAGCTTTGAAATACCCATTCATTACATAAAATCAGGAGACAAACAGATGTTTAGCAGATGTTTTTCACCATCCTGTGTGTCTAACAGTTGATTAGACTCAGCAAGGGCAAGTCCCCAGGAGCAGTGTGGGGTAGAAGGCTTTGCTCTGGGACCAAACAGCTACTCTGATGCTGGAACTAACAGTGTTTATGCTCTCAGTCAAGCACCTTAGACACCAGGCCATAGACTGACTGTGCACTGGTGCTAAAACAGAAAGCTAGCAAACTATGGCCCACCTGAACTAAACCTAGGCACCAATGAATAAAATAATATGGTAAATAAGCTGTATGACTAGGTCCACAATAACAGCAAAACAGCATCTGCCTATCTCTAAACTCTGAGCAAATGAAACGTTCAATCAATGTGATGGTCAACAGGAGGTGACCTATGTTCTCCGCATGGGTAATTAACAAGTTAAGTGCGAGTTGCGCAACGCTCAGGGAATGTTGACCATTCAATGACGGTTAGTATATGAAACAACATCATGAAAATGATTTGTCGCAAACGTCGTATTGCATACTCATGATGTCACACCACACAGGGTACGCAAGGGTAATTTTCAGAGAGCATTGACCTGCGTCCTCAAAAATAATGATTCATGCAGAATGAAGTCACGAGATGAGACCCCAGCTATTGTGCCCTTGCAAGCCAGTCAGACAGTTCAGCGTTGTTCTGAGTCCCTGAGAGGATTTTAATGAGTCCTCCGCATAAATGAACCCAAAGATCTGGGCTCCACAGTCTCGCCACTCAGTTTGGCTGAGAGGGGGAAACCGCCATGCTGGGAAGTCTACAGAGGCTCATGGGCACCAATGTCACTCGGCCTCTGAGCCAGGGAGCAGAATTAAGCAAGATCATAAATAATGTTAATAACGCCTTACACTCTGTCTTTTTGCTTAGCTTTTCCCTTAAGTAGGTTTACAGTCAATTGCTGGACGACGTCACATATATATTCTGTATCTGCAGGTCGCAGCATTTCACTGAAACTACACCTTACTTACATTAAGTGAAATATTCAAACCCAGGACGGCATGTTTTTATGGCCACAGCGCTGCATCAATTGGAAAATATCCATATCATCTACGTACATTATTTTATACACATTTCCCCGTAATTCAGCAGGACAAGTTTGGGAGTTTTGGAAACCTTGGGATCTTCACTTGAATTTATAATTGGCCTGAACTTCCACAATTTTGAATACAGGAGCTGCATTTGATGGACCCATGCATGTGTAGGTCCATAGGTTTTATGAGGTGAACTGATATGATGTAACCACTGGTGGTGCTGAAGTAATCATCACTACCAGTAACTGAAAGACACAAAATTCTGTAACACTTAAGACAGCACTTATTCACACCAACTGTCGCAACATAGCTGTGAGTATGTGTTTGTCGGGCCCTTGTTCATTTGTCATATTGGACAGCTCGTGTAGACGACTGCAGTAGAAGATCACTATCATTACCATCAACGAATAAATCTCAATATAGTATCTAATTTTAAATAAAATACCATGAAAAGTCATTGGCATACATGTCATACTGTAGCACAGCTAATGTGCAACAAAACTTCAGAAATGGTGAGTGTCTGTGCTGCTAAACATGAGGCAGGGAAAAGCAAGATACAACATGATCAGTTCAGCTGACTCACCTGTCTAGAGCAATATTATCAACTTTTGCATTTCAGTATCTATTTAAAGAGCTGGATATATACCAAAGCACTTTAGAATTAAGCACCTTGCTCAAGGGAATAACAGCAGAGACTTGCCAGAGGGCAAAAGCTACAACCTTGAGTTTGCAAGCTCTGCTGCTGTCTTACTATAATACAGAAACAGTACATTTGTTTACTTACATGTTTAGTATTAAACTTAAACAACTAATCCATATTAACCCAAATTGGAGTAAATGAGCCAGTATTAGCTAAAAGGCCATTATTTACTGCAAGCTCATCATTTAAGAGTAAGAAAATAAAAGCATGATCCAGAAAAAAAAATCACTTTAAATGACAATGCAGACAATGCAACCACTACCAGTAATTGATAAGTAATTAAGCAGTCAAACACCAATAAGGAACTTTTTGGGAAAAAATACCAAAGAGACTGCTCTTCATGAAAGTTAATATGACAGTCAAGATAATCGATAAAGACAATATTATATTATTGACACTGGAACCATATTACGCAAATACCAGCTAACATTTTTACAACTAATATCTACACCATCAAGAGTACACCAGACAGAGAAAAAGGCAAACCCAGTATTTTGATGACCGGTGGAGCTGAGCTTTACTGACCTCTTATGCAGATACACAGCCAGACATGCAGTCCGGTTTGCGTTAATTCCAGGGACACACGTGCAGTACGAGATGATGAGTAACAGGAAGATCAGCAGGCTTGCACAGGCAGCTTGTCCGTGGGCATTGACACAAGAGCTCAGGGGTCCTACTGCCTGTATTAGGTAGATCAGTCCCCCCTCCCCTCTCCATCTCTCCCTCTCTCCCCTCCTGCGAGCTCTCCTGCCTCTCTCTCCCTCCTTCCTGCCGCTCGCCCTTCCACTAAAGCCCTCAGTTTCTCACACTGACCAGCCTTTCCCCCCTGACCCACCAACCCGTGCAGCTCCTACAGCTCAGCCTGGGCTCAATTAACCTGATTGGGTTTGATCTCCAGTCAGCAGCATATTTAAAGCTCAGTTCAAATGTTTAATTTTAAGGTGTAATTAATAGTCAAATTTAATAAGAATCCAGTTTAGCTGAATATTGGAGAGAAAGCTTCCAGTCGAAATTATATGATACAATAGTATGTAGATATTCATAAGAAGAATGCTGAACTTTCCTATAAATGTAGTCATGATCTGTGTGGAGTAACAGAAGCGAGCAATATTATTGTGGTAGATATCATTCATGGGAAGTAGGCCAGGGCTGGACTCTTGGTGTGAATTCATACATCGCTAAATAAACACCAGGACGAATTCAAACATGTTCCAAGTCCTCATCAATCCTGCTACAACCGCACTAGAACACTCTGTGAGCTTGTGAAACCTCGTCTTGGCAAGACATCCTCCGGATACCCTGACTCAAATGTCCAACATGTCAAAAATAACTTTACTGACACAGTACACGAGACAGTGTCTTCACACGGGCTCACATCCTAACCTCTGCAACAATAAATCTAAATCCAGGCTATAGAGGGCACCGCATAATCATTATAACTACAGAACTGTGGAGATGTGCAGATTCACCGCAGGAAAACTGGGGAGTTGGGATAGAATGAAACACAGAAAATTAAACTCCACCTCTGGGACCGATATCGGTATAACACTCAGGAAAAATATAAACTGATCCTGCCAACAAACTAATACTGCCATTTTAAAACCCCACTGGGAAATTTTACACTGGCAAAGTAGAAAGAGAAACTTCATCATGTGTGACACTGTGATTGGCCCCTATAGTTCCATATCTTGTTTGATACTATACATTCAAAACAAAATGAATTCACAACATGAACATCCCAAAGTATTTGTTGCCTCAGGAAAAAAAAAAAAAAAAAAAAAAGGAATCAGGCACTTGGTGGAGTGAGAGTGAGGTTCGCACGGGTTTCGATTATTCCCCTCGAGTTTGTGGGTTAACCTCAGGTAATTTGGTTTCACCCCAGATTGAAAGACATGCACGTCAGGTTCATACACACTCCAGCTGTTGCCCTTGACAAAGAACTGCACTTGGTCCCAAACACTGGACTGTGGCTGCCCACTATCCCTAATTATCTAGAATGGGTTAAATTCTCAATATGAAAGGTGAGGATACAAAAGATTGGATTATTGGTGATTTCAGATACTGTAAGATATAAAAAGGACATTGCTGGAAAAAGTTGGTCACCATCAGGCAACACTGAACAAACATTTTATTTTCTGACCTCAAGTGCACATTTTTTTTTCAGTGTTTATATGTATGTTATAATGTACCATATTCCATTTCACTCAGGCAAATGCAAGCTCCTGCACCAAGTCGTAGATGAAAGAGATGTCAAGCTAGAAACTGCAATATCTGTGTCAGTAGGTCTCCCTGTCCTGAGAAAGCAAGTAGGCAAGAGCTCTGAGTTCATCTGAACCACTGAACCCTTCATTCTGCACACAATGGAGCCCTATTCCCAGGCTAATATTTAACCCCGACCGCACCAAGCCTGGTGGACAAGGCCATTACCATCAATTCCATGAGCTACTCACAAATGTGGAGGGAATTTGGGCCAACTGGCTGGTTTGCCAATATTTTAAGAAGTGCCAATTAGCACTGGGGACAGAGGGCGGGTCAGTGGGCGTGGTTTGGGCGGGTTTACGAACAGAGATGATGGAAAAGCAGTGAGAAGTGCTTTATCTAGTGCTGCTGTGAGCAGATTGAAAATTAAAGCCTGAATGACACTGCTCTCGCAAGCAGTTTCTATTAAACCAGCGAGACAGTTTTGGCTCAGCACCCCTGCACACATGGATTTAAGGCAATGAATTTGTTACGCAAACGATTAGGAACCACACTGTGTATAGAGGTGAAAAACAAACGCACAAAGATACAAAGGTATGCACAACTGTAGTCACAAACAAAATTTCTATCGCGCTCAGGCATGCACACGCACAGGCACACACACACACACACACACACACACACTCGCACGCCCACATACATGCACGCTCACGCATACACACACAAACAAAATTGAGACCAAAACATATTTTCACTTTTGTAACATAAACAGCCCAACCATCAATCCACATTGCAGGAAACCACAAGAGCCAATCCTATTCGATCTGCAACTCTCCTCTGTGGCATTTGATCCTAATAAAGAACCACACACTCCCCAGCTCTCATCTCTTTACGTTGTGAGATGACATATGTTATAAAATGGCCCTCACTCAACGTTCTCATGCAAATGAAAAGAAATGGTGCACTAAAACATGAAAAGAAATGTAGAAAAAAAAACACTCAAAGGTTAGAGAGGAATCGAGCTCTGCGCTGGCCGTCCACCGCAAACCCCCCCCCCCGCGGTGGTACGACCCATTAGCGCTCCGTTGGCAGCTCAGCCATTACCCATTAATCACCTTCACCGGAGACAGCATTTCTCCCTGTGCGGAGTTCCTTAGCAACAGGCAGGGTTTTAATCTTTCTTTGAGCCAGATTTACCACAAATAAAATTATTTCACAACTGACTGGACAATGGACCACAGACATTTGTGTGCAGCTTGCACTGAGTAATAAGTACCGAGTATCAGAAAATGGCAAGGGGTTTGTAGATGGTGTCAACCGTGTGGTGTCCAGTTTGAACTGCCCACGGCCCATAATGTCCCATTAACATGGCAAGATGGACTCCGTGTGAGAAGACCAGCTTATAAAGCACCACCATCCTTTTGACAACTTCGCACTTCTGAGAAATGGAATAGGATGCGTTTGGTATTAAGATGCAGTTACACTTCTGCAGGTCCTTTGTCCCAAGAATGCCACGATGTGCCCCAGCACTCTCACAACTAGCAGGACTCAATGTCTTAAACAGCTCATGAGAACCTGATAATACAAGGCTAGACAATGGATGGCCCGCATATCAATTCAAATCTTCCCTTTAATCAATTCTGTCTCCTAAAAAAAAAACAAATTTAAAAACCTGACATTATTGATACAACATAACTAAACCCTCTAAACTAAGAGCAGGGCTGTGATTGGCTAAGTACAAAAAAGCAGGAAAATACAAGGGCTCTGGATGCGTCATTATGAATTGCCATGAGTTTTGGGTAAAAAAAAAAAAAACAGCCACAAGCACTGTGATTGGTCAAAACATAAAACTCACAGACAAAATCAGGAATTCCTGCCTAGTCAGGAGGAATCACAACCCTGTGAGAGAACTGGAGTCTCCTGTAGTGCTGTCAGAAACAGCCAATCACAAGGATGCACGATTGATGACAAACCAGTCTGAGATGCGGCCACATCTCTCACATTAGCTAGCCAGTTACTTACATCTAAGCTGACATTGCTTCAACAGAGTGAATGGATGCTTACTTGATAGCAAAATGTCAGTCAACACTAAAAACATCACAACAACTGGTGATTCAACAGTGAATGGATTGGAATGTATTAACTGAAATAAACAGAAGGAAAACAAATGTGTACATTTCGCAATGAATACATTTACGTGAGAAAGGAGTATATGCCCTCATAAGTAGAAGAGCAAGTCTATCTATCTCTAGCCGTGTAATTTCTAATTACCAGCTGTGACAGCGTGGGCTGGTATTGTTTTCACTCTCTGAGTCCGTGTGTTTATCTCTCCTCATGGCCAAATGTGGCCCTGGAGACATCTAATGTAGTGGAAATACCACAAATGCAGTTTTAAGTAATTTGCCAGGTGTTTATATGCCCGCCTGTCTGTCTGTCTGTGGACAGATTTTGTCAACGGGATCGTATCATAACCATGCAAGATGCAGTGGGGAAGCTCTACAGAGGTGTAATTGAGATCACAAAGAAGGCAGAGTTTGAAGGTGGGTTTGGTCCAAGCAAAGGCACCAGAAGTAGGGGATAGCAAGAGCGGCTATTGTGATCCGATCGCAAGATGATCTTTATTTCATTTTTTGTCTCCTATTTCTAGCCACTTACTTGATCATTGACCTGTCTATCCAATATACAGCGTTTTCCTCACAAATCAGAATAGCATAAGTATGGCATTAAAATGCATCTTAGTATACAAATGTAAAAATTCAGTTTTAGCCAAAAAATTTTTGGACATCATCACAAATGAAATGCGAAAAAATGCAATTATTTCAAGCTATTTTGTTTAGGAAAAGAAGTAGTTCAAATTAAGCAAACATGTTGGTAGGGTGTACAAAGTTTACACACTATTAACAGAAAAGAACAATATCAGAAGGAAATGTTTGGCACCCACGAAATTTACTTTTTGAAATGCCCTACTATGAAATAATCACTCAAAAGAACTGTGACAGAGAATAACAATGCCAAACAAATGAATGAGAAGGTTCTCAAGAGGTACCGCCCTGTGACAGCAGACTAATGAAAAACAAATATAATGTTATGCCTGTTACACTTTAGTACCAGGTTCTGACAATCAGACACCTGGCCCATCATCACGGTTCACCCTACTCCGGATGTTTTATGCAGAAATAGTGGAAAGCTCACCTCTGTCGTTTGTGCTGGTCGGGCCAGGGGTGGTTTTGGACTTGTCCATGCTGTTGAAACTCTGGCTCCGTCTGTTTCCGGCTCCGGTTGATGCTCGAGGCTTGCTGTCGCTGCCTGCAGCGGACGCCCTCGCGGTCGGGCCCGGGAGCCTAGAGTCCCACCAGTGCGAGATTTCAGAGAAGGCTTGCATGCAGGAAAAGCTGGAAGCTACAGCCGCTAACCTTAAACTAGCATAACCTTCAGTCAAGCTCAGACACTTTGACCGCAAACCATGATCGTCCTTGACCTGTTTATTGCACAATAACATAAAAATGCCAAGTTGTGTTTACTTGTACACTGGGAATTGAAAGAAATTTGTGAGTTCAGCAGCCAACCAAAAGCTTTAAAAAAGCTAAAACAGTGCTCACCCATCAGAAGAAAGTCATGTGTCAAATTTTATGTTACCAAGTTGGGAGGAGGGACTCATAGCACATGAGAGGAGTATGTGAGCTTGCTCACTGCACGATAACAAGGCACAAATTTCCAGGGTGAAACACTGATCTGAGATTACTTCTGATAGATGAATCACAACTCAAGCTTTTCTCTCCAGTCTAAAACACACAGGACACAATTGGGGTAAATATTCCAGCCATCTTGCACAAAGTCATCATGAGTTAGGCATTTATTGTATGGAGAGAAAATACAACAACAGCAGCAAGTAGCTTTTCAGGTTTTAGTACAAAGAACATGAGAGCTTTTTCAAACAATCTTTCATTTTTGATGAAGGGGCAAGAGTGCCATTAACTTTGAAATCAAACGTGATGTTTGCATCTCACTCGCAATTTAAAGATTTTAGTCAAGAAAAATTCTGCCGAATAGGTATAACACCATCACATCACATCACATCACATCACAAAACTCAGGACATTTTCAATGTACCAGTAGGTGGCGATATTGTACCACTTCAATGACCAGCTCTAACAAACAACCCAGGGCCAAGCACACCTAGAGGTAGGACAGGATACATCAGTCACATTTCAAACGTACGTAATTCCCAATATGGCCATGTCTAATGGCAGTATTTGTGTCAGTTTATCACAATATCAAGCCAAGGACTCCTAGCTCCAAAATAATTAATCTTGCATATTCAGATACTGAAACATGCCCACAACAAACCAATTAAGGACAGGGACCCAAGTAAGATTCTGTTCATTCGTTTCTCCAGTCACAGAAGTCTAAACACACATATCGGGGAATAGACAGATTGTGTTTTTGCAGCATGCAGTTATGTAGTGATGTCCAATCTCATCTGAAAGAAGCCTGTATGGGTGCAGGTTTTAGTTTTAGCCCAGTACAAAGACACCTGTTAAACCTGTCAGGGGTTTGATTAAAACCATAGTAAGTAGATAAGTACATTTGTTTCATCAGTCGTCACAGCGCTGGGCTGAATTAAAACGCAGCACCCATACTGGCTCTTGTGTGGATCAGATTGAACACGCCAGCTGGAGGAAGGCTGCGGAGGACAGGGGTTAAGCTGAAAGGGTGGGGAAGATAAAGCACGTGCTGATACGTGCTCAGACAGACAAACACACACACACACACACACACACACACACACACACACTCGTATACTGGCACGCATGCACACATATGCCCACCTGTGCACGCACACACACACACTGGCACGCATGCACACATATGCCCACCTGTGCACGCACACACACACACACACACACTCGTACGCTTGCACGCACACACCAATACACCCACCTGTGCGCGCACACACACACATACACACACACACACCCCTGCATGCACGCACACACACACGCACGCACGCACGCACGCACACTCATGCGCTTGCACGCACACACACATACGCCCACCTGTGCGCGCACACACACACACACACACACACACACACCCCCCTGCATGCACGCACACACACACACACACACACGCACGCACGCACGCACGCCTGTGCACACACACACACACACAAACACACTCAAACACCCACATGCCACTGCACACACCCCCACATGCGCTGACCTAGAGGCCTTTCTCTGGCCGAGATTAAACTTCAGCACTTTCCTCTGAGAGGAACCCTCGGATGGAAGACTGTGGTGAAGAAGGAAGGAGAGAGATGGAGAGAAGAACAAACACAGGTTAGAGCAGAAGAGAGCTGGAGAAAGAGATGAGCTAATGCAAAATTACACACAAGACAAGGAGACAGCGAGAGAGAGAGAGAGAGAGAAGAGGGGAGGAGACACGGGGGGACTTCTTTCTCTTATTGAAATGTATTTTGCCATATGCTCTTTGGCACATATACATGATGTCATGCCAGTTAAAAACACTGAATTGTTGAAATAATATTGGCCAAGAGAGATTTTATTTGTATCATTCATTTTCATGTGCTTCAGTGACACATAAGTGAACTGAAAGAATAATATAGTACAGAAAAGTGTAATTAGAAAATAGAGCACCCTCTAACAGAATCACATTAATCCCATCAAATGGTAACTGTTTATTCTAATTAATATTAAAAGCTTAATTAACTAAATATATCTGTTAACTAAATAGTTGATTAAGTGAAGACTTCAGGCAGAAAAACAAGAACATAATTATACAGTTTAGGAATGAACTATTCAGTCGCATTTTTTCCAAAGCACAAAGGCACCAGTGTCCCCTCGTAGGTGCACACCAGAGTGATCTTCAAAGTTGAGAGCTCCCAGTGCACAGAAAATACACTCAAAATGTTACTAAAATAATTTGCAGAAAAACTTGGAGCATGTTCCGTGTTAGCATAGCAGCTACTGGTTTGCTCCATTGATAGGCGCTAGCGCATTATCAAGGCTAATCAGTGTCTGTGTACTCCCATGATGCATGACCCACGATCCAGTAAGCGCTGGTTACCTGGACTGCATCTCTGCTTGTGCTTTTTGTGTGTGCGTTGAGGGGGTGTGGATCTGGGCCTGCGTATGGATGGGGGTCCCGTGCGAGGGCGCCCCGGCCTGGCACGGGGTGCCGGTCTGCTGTGACTGTGCTTGGGCCAGTTGCTGCTTGTACCGGGACAGGCTGAAGAACAGCCCCAAGATGGCCTTCAGATTCCCATTCCGAATCTCTGCAGGGGTTGAGGGGGTAAAGAGGTGGTCAATGGGTGCTCCACAGTGATGATCTTTCCATTCAAACCACAGGAAATGTTTGCTAATCTAAGGGCCAGACCTGGGGTGCGTTTCCCAAAATCACAGATGCTAACTTGCATAGTTGGGCCCATTGACAGTGAATGGATGAACTATGTAAGTTGCTAACTTAGTTAACAACTACGCTTTTGGGAAACGCGCCCCTGGCTGTGGTTTCCTTTATATTGCAATTTAAGAAAATTACTTCAGTTAAATGGATCCTTATAGAGCATTTTATGCTTTTACATTTTTTAAAAATTTTGTTCAGGCTTTAAAAGGTTTGTATCCTGAATTGCGCAAAGCTCAAAGAAACCAGCTTAACCAAATACTCAAAAAACAGACTTCAGTAAAACAGTCCGCATGAGCCATTACATTTAACAAACCAATATCAAACCATTATACTGAGTGCTTAAAGTGATAATGTCATAGCTGCACATGTGGACTTTTTTCCAGGATTTTACGCCTTAACCCATTAATGCCCAAATTTCTTTTCAAAGTAAAAGTTATTTTTTATTATCGGATACTGTGTACAATGAATGTGTAATGCTTAAATTCTGGTGAAAAATAATTATTTTGTCGAGAACCCAAAACATGTACATCCCATTACAAATGCATAAAAAAATGATAATTCTGAGAAAAACATATTTAGGTAATGCTATAATCCCCAATTTTTTGTCTTAATGTTACATAGAAATGTGTCTCTGAAAAAAATCCCCCCTTTTACAGCGCCGCATAGTGCTGTTACAGATTCAAGAAATTCATGCGATTGGCGGCCCCCACCACTGCTGTAAAGGGAGACTACTCTCATAAGCACTTTTCCTGATTGTGAGTTACTACTCTTGATTAACCTACTCCAGCTTCGTCGCAGTAAGAGAAGATCGCAAAACAGATTTGTCCACCCCCGAAAATCCTTGTTTTTTTGGGTTTTTTTGAGAATCCAAGCATCCACATTACATAGCCGCGGAATCATCCTATACTGCCCCCATGGCATTTTTTTCCAGACCCAAATAATAAACTAATTATAAACTAAGGACTTCACTACTTGGGACGCGCACAGGCACATTTTGAATGGACAATGCACTTACGAGTTAAAATGCAAAACTGTCTCCAGACCACCAGACCTACTCTAATTTTTTTTTCCTGAAATGTTTCATGTCAATGTAAAAATTATACTTTAAAGTGTAACTAACCGCACAAGAAACCATAAAACCACCACAATGGGAACTATGGTGGATTAAGGATGACTCTGTTGAGGGGACTGGTGATAAGCCTGTGCACAGGCCATTCTCTCTGAGGGTTTATAGCATGGGAAAAGCCTGTGTGCCTTTTGAATCATCTCAGGGTCAGTGGGCAAACAGCGGGGGGAGGTCAGGCTACATTACCTTCTGCGGACAGTCCCTGCACATTGACGCCTTTGGCAGCCAGGAAACTGAGGCAGGCATCAATGTTTTCAATCTGTGGGATAGACAGAGACGGAGGGAGAGCGAGAAAGAGAGAGAGAGATCAGTGTCACAGAGCTGCTCTCCCACACTTGATGAGCGAGCAGGATGAGTTAGCAATAAGCTCACAGTGCAAAGTTGAAGCCTTCCTAAAATGCAACCCAAATCGAGTGGCTTCGTCAAGGGATTAGCGTCATGCTTCGGAGCATATCGTTCTGAACAAGTAAAACCAGAACTGCCTGCGGAGACTCAAGCCAAGTTTCAGTGCGCTTATATGCCAAGTTTTTTTTAATAGATTCCCCAAAAACACATTTTTGATCAATGAGGAAAGAACACAGAGCAGTTCTTTGATGAGTGGTTGGGATCCCCACTTCCTGCATTTGAAGACTGGACGTTGACAAAATAATAAACAAACAAACAAACAAACACCCACTTCTGAATCATAGCATTTATGCTAAAAATGAAACAATGGATACTGGACAAAGTGCAGTATTACAGTCAATATGTTGCTTGTATACCTCATATTATCCCATTTCCAAGTAATAGTGCGTTTTATTTCGTATTTTTCAATAGTAAAGCTTGTTTCATGATTTACTGGGCCGAAAGTTGGTGACCACTTCGATTAGTACTCTATCAAATCTGAGTATGACAAAATAAAAATATGGACATAATATCAGAAAAAAGAAAATGAGAATAACTGTAACTGACAGGCCCACAGAAGAGTTTTGTCCTTAAATGAGTCACGTCCCTGTAAGCAGCAGCAAGGAACATTAAACATCAATGGCACGAGATAACAAATTTGCAAGATTAGAATGTTCTTACCTGAACAATCAAATGTTCATGTCGCGAAGCATAATTATTAATGAAAACAATGGAGTCCTCAACACCAACATAAAAATTTTGAAAAACAAACATTCCTTTGTACCGGCTCCACAAACAAAAGCAGAAGTACAAAATATAAACCGTACACCAGGACAGCCTCTACTGTAAATAACAAAGCTTATCCTTTTTCATTATGTCCATTATAATATGACATCAGCGCCAAGTTTGAAAATGATAAGGAAACAACATTTAAGCTTGTGCTGCAGTCAGAGGGGTTAATACTGCTAACGCTGGGGCTAAAGTGCAAGAGGTTGTTTACATTTGAAAAAATTTCAACTTCCTCATTAATATCCTGAACTACTGACATCATGCTCCTGAACACACACTTCTTATGTTTTACAAGCTAAGGATTACATCCTTCTAACGAGAGATATTCCTCTTATAGCAGTGCAAGTTCAAAGTTCAGTTTTTATTTTCAAAGTTGCATGTGGAGTTTAATGAAGGAAGCCACAGCCTTATCAATCCTCTCTGATTATTGGCCCATTTGATTCCCAGTGCTAATGGAAATGGGCGGTGTCTGTCTGGGCTCACGGACTCATGACAGAGCAGTGCTGTCCCATACAATTTTCTTATGTAATATTTTTTGGGGGTGCTAATATATGTGGCACCCATTTTTTTTTTTTGGACTAATTTTTGAGGCCATTCCACATTATCCCAGATTTTTGTAAAAACAGAACCACAAAATAGCCTGTTTAGCAATCAGGTCTGTTTCCCTGTAAAAACAGAACCCAAAGCCTGGCAATCAGGTCTGTTTGCGAGCAGGCAGATGTTGTAATATGCATTTCACATGATCATGAACATCAGCGCACTAAAATTAACTGTTCTGAGAGAGGGGGCAATATTGATCCGGTAATTGAAGAAACATCCAGAACCAAGGCCTGCTCACAGCAGCTGCTAGGTTGGCTCACTCAAAGGCGCTGATTGGGGCGCAAGAGTTACCATCAGCACATCGGATCAAATCTACCCATATCAGTATCAAATGTCGCCAGCAATCTTGTGAGAGCAGCAGATAATTGGATTAGTGCTGCTCAGGGAGATGCGAGGAATACTCTTGCGCCTCCCACTGGTCATCCAGGCATTTGCCAGTTGCATTCTAAGCCAGCACACTTTCGGGTTTCCTTCGCCCTCGCTCTGTGCTTGCGAGGTTTGAAACTGCGAGTGGAAATAATCAGAAGCTCTCCTGTGATCTGGAAAAACCTAGCACATATCGTCCCATGAATAACAAAAGGTCGCAAGTGACATTCCTGATGAAACCTGTTTTTCTGCACCACGAAGTACTACAGCTGCTGTAGTACTTCGTGGTGCAGAAAAACAGGTTTTATCAGGAATGTCACTTGCGACCTTTTGTTATTCATGGGACGATATGTCACTTTTGGGAGAAACTGAGTTTGACCCTCTTTTGCAGTAATTAAGAGTGGTGAAAATCTTAAAACACTGGCTATTAGTGTTATTTGAACTGTCTAGATCAAGTTTCTATTAGTTTTTTCGGTTAAAAGAAGTCCAGAATCCTAAGGTTTTTGTTCAGTTGCCAGAATCCTTGCCACTGATAAATTCACTAGTTTTTTCCAGATCACAGGAAAAGCTGACAGCTGACAGGCGCATGTTTTGGAGGAAAACTGGGCCCAAGATGGCAGCATGAGTTGCAAACGAGCAGACTTGTACGGCTTGTATTTAGTGGGCTGATTGGACATTCCAGATTTGGGTGGGATTGGAGATGCTAAATGGAAAACAAGCTTACTCGCTGCATGGCTCCTCGAATACGGAACATCCACTGTCGGTGACTTTTTAAAATCTGCTATAAATAAGACAGCATTGTTCAAAGAGAGGGTCAGCATTTCTCCCAACACAAATTCCGAGCTATTTTAGAACATGGAGGTTGCTCATAGCTAGCGTGTCACAAGAACAGAAGTTTTCACACCGAGCACACTCTATGGGCCACAACATAAGAACCTGGTGGGCGGAGAAATCCCCGAGCAGGCGAGTGACCACGGGAGTGGGGGTCCCGACCCCTGACAGCTGGTCCTCAGATGACCCCCCCACCGGCATCCCAGCTATGCCCTGTTCTGAATTCCTACCCTCAGAGCCTAGCCTGACACAAACATGCCTCTGATCTTCAAGGTGTACAAAAACTGCAATGCACAAGCGGTGGCAGGACACAGAGAGAAACAAACCCCAGCTGGCTTCACTAATTCTGACAATATATTTATAACACTTCAAAGAGCAAGTTACAATATGATTTAAATAAAGACAGTGTTCTGGAATCCCATTGCCCTGATTTACCAATCACTTTTGTTATAATGGCATACCAATGTTCAGTTAAAATGATCCAAATCACTATTTTAAACAGAATAATTTAAAGGGCCAAAATCTGGTGTTATGTTATTCTCTGGAAGACAGTATGATGTCAGAATGCCAAACCTTGAGAAAAACATGCTGACTCATCACCAGCTTGTCAGTAAACATGTTCACCTCACTTTATATACACATGGAGAAGACAAAGGTTTTAAGGGTTCCAGAACATGGCAACCCGCAGGAATTTCGATCGTGAACTTGGGATGTGCTTGGAAACACGGTCTGGGTGGTCACAAGTTATTGTCTCATTCTGTTATGGAGGTAAATAAGTAAATAAATAATGGAAAAAATAGCTATGTGATTTGGGGTTTGCTTGCATATGACAGACAAGTGTTACAACTTAAACACCCTACGTTACTCCTCAGCCACATAAAAACAGAGCTTCAGATGCATACAAACCTCATTTATAGAGCTGAAAATGTTAATAAACCAAAAAATGTTTCATGACAAATTGCACTTCATTTTGGATTCTGTTCTGGAAAACAGCTTCCAACCACTAATTGGGACCCTACTTGAGCAACTCTGTCTTTGTTTTTGATGATCCCATCTATGAGAAATTCTTCACCGTCTGTCAAAATCTCCGATAAAATTCAGTACGAGTTTTCGAGAAGCTAGCGTCATAAAC
This sequence comes from Gymnothorax javanicus, assembly GCA_029692085.1. NCBI lineage: Eukaryota > Metazoa > Chordata > Actinopteri > Anguilliformes > Muraenidae > Gymnothorax > Gymnothorax javanicus. Next base: position 13,274,640 of record CM056207.1, on the reverse strand, counting down.
ACTCCGAATGGCTGAAGGCTAATTTCTACCTTGGGCACTATGTAATGTTTCAACAGTTCATGTCTTCCTAGCAGAACATCACTCCTGCTGATCCTTCATATCAGTGGTGCATCAGTGCTCCCAGATATCTACCATAGGTTTCCTTCTCAACCATAGAGCACCTGACTCAACAGTGACAGCTCAGCATGATCTCCAAGATGAGCGCTTAAATCAGACCAGCTATACAAGTAGGGCTGGGCAATATATCGATATTGTATCGATATCGTGATGCAAAGTAAAATAACGACATGAATTTGGGATATCGTAATATCGTGATATGAGATAACTTTTGACTTTTATGGTTTTAAAAGCTGCACTACAGTAAAGGGTCGCATTTTTCTGCTCTTACAAGACTGTTGTAGCTGTTACCTGCACCTGCTTGGTCGTTATAGCAACATTACATTACATTAGTGGTTATCAAAAATATCATTGTGTAAATATTTGGTCAAAGCACTAACATTTGTCTCGATAATATCCGCAAAACATCAATATTGAGGTATATGGTCAAAAATATAGAGGTATTCGATTTTGTCCATATCGCCCAGCCCTATATACAAGCCTGAGAATGAAACCCCACAGGATAGTAGATCTCCAGAAATAAGGTTTGACACCACTGCCATGCTTAAAGAAAGCCATACCCTCTGCTGCCAATTCCTCACTGTTGCAGCATCCACATAATTTGCTCACAGCCTTTTCCAGCGGCATCAACAGCTCTATTTATATACACAAAAAAAAAAAAAAAACAAAAAGCCGCTATAAAAATTAGCATCACCAACAATGGATGAACTAGAAACAACCCCTCAAAAATGATCAATGCAATGTCACCATTTCAATGTGTAATTCAATAGCATTACCAATGTAGTTCAGTGCATCACCTCTTACCTGAATGTAATGTTACCTGAGCGCTGCCGGTAACACCGACTCACAACAGTGACCAGTCTGGATTTCAATGTTTGTGTGCGTCAGTTTGTACTAAGCAAACAGAGAGGAGGGCCTACCACCCTCTACACCCAATTCCGGAACCTTCCCACTGAGCAAATGTGCTCGGTGTTAGCGCCCAGCTGTTCACCCATCACAGCGTTCTCCCTGGATGACAACTGCAGCTTTACGCCCTATAGCGGTGAGATATGCATTGTCCTATGATCACAGGAATCTGGTGGGGCAGTCCGTCTTTTTTGGAGGGAGCAATGGGTGATGCTCCCGCCTGTCAGCACCATGCAGGACCCCTTCTCCTGGGATGGGGGGGCATCCATGTGCTCTCCGTAGGATGCAGAGCAGGTTTTGATCAATCTTCGCTCAGCATAGTTTAGTAGACTCAGAGTATCGCCTTCGTCAACTCAAACACGTTTGGCACTCGCCTTATTATTAATGACATTCTCCCTTTCCGGTCCTTTGCAATTGTAGGCATATCAAACAATGTCAATGTATGGTGTACTCCTCATGTCCTGGACTGCATGCCTTTCAGTGAGAACAAATGCTCCATTCATTGTTAACACAAAGGGTTTAAGAGCAGATTATCACACCATCTAAAATCAGAAACTTCTCAGGGCATTCCAGATGCCTCTTCCATGTACTTGCCAATCCTTGGTAATTAGATTTCTACATAGAAACTATACCGGGAATTTTAAGTATAAGCAGTTGTGTTTCTGAGCTAAATATATTTAGGAACACATCAATGCATTGCAGTTAGGCATACGCCCAAATTACTTTTACAGTCACTGTAGAAGAACTCATTTTCTGGAGTAAATGCTCATAAAATGCTCCTGACACAAAGCCTGGTTTCATTATCAATGCATATTATTTACAATGCAACCTCCTCATCAATTAGCAACAAAAATCATAGATTATGCGCAACCTCACCTTTGAAATGGCCACCTGATAATGAGAAGCTCTTGAAAACAGTGTCAGGTAAAGATGTTGACACAGGCTGTAGCCGGCTAGAGCCGCAGCCACTATAGACCGCTGTGACTGACAGCTGCTTTGCATGACACAGCAGAGGTCACCTGGAGTTTACCTTCAAATCCAGCTCAGTACAATGTCTCACCCCTTCAGCTGTGCATGCGGAAGAAAGGAAGCAGCAATGACGAATCCGGACTGATACTTCCTGCTATGCCAATCAAACAGTAACCCAAAATCCATTATGATGACCGCACATAATTATAAACATTTGATTATTTAAATTTTTTTTCAAAATTCTAAGTCAGTGTTCTGACAGCTTTATAACCTTTTTAAAATATAAAAATACTAAATATATAATGCATCCAGTAACCTAAGCATGTTCCTCTTTATTCACTAGACTTTGATACAGCCTTTATAAGTGACTGCAGAAAGGTAGAATTCCAATTCTTGTTCTATATGGCATACCAATTTCTGACAATAGGCCTCAATAAAAAACAAAAACCCACAAAGCATGAAAAGTAACTAATTAAGACATTTTAATCTCTCTTTAAAATTATGTGATTGCAACTGTGGGTGGGACAAAATGCAGGATACACAGGAAACTAAGGTTAGCAACCACTGCTCTACGGTACAGAACCACAAATGTGTGATTATGATATTCCTAACTAATTCAAATTTCCAGCTTTCTAATGCCTACATCTCAATCACACCACCTAACTGAGACCTACAGAGTTCTTGAGCATACTCTGAAGAATCTGAAATATGACAGATGAGTTGTCACTGTCATACAATATAACCTCTAAGCGGAAGTTTCCCAAGACTGCAATGTTAACAAGGGTAGGAGTTAGTTTCTATCACAACAACATGTGCATATCTTATGGAATTTAAAATTACAGTATGAAACTAAAATTAACCTTGCAAGTAGTTGCACTTTGAAACCTAAAAGGACCTCTTTGAGTGCATGGCAGTGACTACTGTTTGGTATATAAACTAAAAATTCCCAACACACTTTTTTAAAATGTGAACATCTCTCTTTATAATAAAAAGAGAAGGCCCGTGTGTAGAATGAGCCAGCTAAAAAAGTCAACCACACCATGGGTTTCAATATGGTGTTTAAAGCTATTGGTACCTCACAGGAAGAACCTTTCAACAATATCTGCTTCCTTCAGTCAAAAAATATCAACAGTTCAGCTGCTTTGAGATGTTACAAAAAGGTATGAACTTGCCGAGACTCGAAAAATCAAGCCTCTGAAATCCTGAATACAAAAGTTAACAACTTCTAGATCAATATCATGTATCTGGTCCACCTCCATAGTTGTGGGTGGGCTGCAGTTAATGCACAGGAGCAGACCCACTGTTTTTATTGATCGTGCATCAACAAGGACCCCCTTAGATTAAATGTGAGAATGTAATGAGGACTGTGTCAATTTGTGTGGAGGACGGTGGCTTTTTATCATCACAGGCCAGGGCAGTTGTTAAAACAGCCATTTGTCTGCAACCTGCCGTAGAGTTTTTACAAGCTTTTCATTGTACAGGACTCTTTGAGCATTGATACTTAGACTAAGGACCACCCATCTCAGAAACATGGCTAACTGATGACAGGAACTGACAACTGCTGACACCCACCTCAGAACATATCAAGCAGCTTCTTCACCAACTACTTAATTCAATCAGGTGTAAAACAGGGAATCATATCACATGACCATAGTCTAACATGAACAGCAAATCTCAAAGACGAGCCAACTAGAGTTTTACTCAAAACATTCAATAATTTCTGAAGTAAGTAAACAGAATACTGTACTGCTCGGCCAAAAGAAGTCACCACCTGAGCAAATAGGTCAGAGCCTTCCATTGGATAATTACTGCAGTGATTAATATGTTCCAGCCAGCAACAAGTTATTTAACCCTAATTAATGCAGTGAGTAGCTTCTCATTTCTGAAACAACCATGTCGGAAGACATATCCTGTGTAAAAGTCGTTACTCTGTTTTTGCTAGCATCAAGCAGAGAAAACAACTAAGAGGATTCTTGAAACTACTAAAATTGGGTTAAGAACTGACGGATGCATATTTGCTTCATGGGCTTCCTTTACCCTGATGCACCCATCGCTCTGGAACAGGGTAAATCTGGACTCATCAGACCTCATGACCTTTTTCCATACTTCCACAGTCCCACCTTTATGGTCCCTAGCAAATTAAAGTTGTTTTTTTTTTTTAATTTTTTTTTTTTTTTTTTTTTTAACCATATTTTAATATTTTTACATTTGTCCCAAGAGCTAGGCTCATCGTGGGGACTTATGCCACAAATATTCAATTTACATATTTTCCTTCTCTTTTTTTTTTTTTACATTTTTTTCACACAAGATACAATTCCAAATAGACCACAAAGACACGACACAAAACAAAAAAAAAAAAAAAAAAAAAAAGGCAGTGCATGTAAGATATTAGTAATTAATAACAAAACGCTTAGTCTGCGCTAAGAAAGATCTAACAGCAGAAGAAACAGCAGTGTTTCTCTCAAAATTAAGCAAAAGGCTACTAAAAAGTAAAAGCTTGAATTTATCCAATAAACTGAGTGAAGACCATATACTGCCTGTGATCGACTCGACAGAATTAAGTAGATGAAAACGCTGAGCAGCAAACCGAGGACACATCAAAAGAAAATGTAATGCATCTTCTCTAAGAGCACTGCAAGCACACGAAGCAGATGGACTACAATTAATCGAGTACAAATAATAATATAAGCCGCAATGACCAAGCCTAAGCCTAGTATGCAAAATAGACATGTACCGATCGCCTTCATAAAATAACTTATTACAGGGTGGTGTATAGAAAAGAGGAACATGCTGCAAGTCTCTTTTAAAAGACGCAACAGAAGGGCTATTACGTACTACATGGGGTATCAAATTCCATAGCTTAACTAAAGAAAAAAGAAAAGAATTTTTGGATTTTTCAGTACACACAAAAGGTAGTACCAAGTTGTTTTTTTCCCCCATTACCCTCATTAACAAGTTGCTTTCTTAGGGTAACGCAGCTGCTGTTAGCTCCTGCTGCATTGTGTATCTAACTTTGTAGGTAATATCCAACTTTCACCATTAAACATGAGTTCTACTGTTGATTTTTTTTTTTTTTTTTTAAACGATGAGACTTCACCCGGCGTTTAAGTGATCTCTGGTCAGGATCAGTCATGATTTTTTTCCCCAATCATTCCTTTCGTGAAGCCAACAGTTCACCACCATCCTACCAGGTTTTAATAATGTGTTGGACAGTTGTTAACCCAATTTTTGTGATTTCAGCCATCTCCTTAGTTCTTTTCATTGCTTGCTGCGGGCCAATAATTTGCTCGTCTTGTAACACGGTAACTCTTTTCCATGATCATGAGATACCTATTATGACATGGCTGTTTAAGAAATGAAAGAAATGAGAAGCCACATGCTGCACCAGTCAGGATTATGAGAATTGTTGCCAGTTGAAACATAATAATGACTGCAATAATAATTCAATCATGAGCTCCCTAGTATTTGCTTATTCAAATCTAAATGGCAACCTCTTTGGCCCAACTGTGTGTGTGTGTGTGTGTGTGTGTGTGCGCGCGCGCGTGTGTGTGTGTGTGTGCGTGTGTGTGTGTGTGTGTGTGTATTTTTCAGTGTATATACATATAAAATGATACAGAGGATACTGCCGTGGACCACCATTTGAAAGAGATGGCAGTACAATTCTGATGCATTTCCTAACTGAATCTTTGAAGCAATCAGACCACTGCACCCAGAGTCACATTTAATACTTAATATTTTAATATTAATTCAACCAGTGGAGTCATCATGAGACTGCAGTCTCTCCTATAAGGAGGCCCTGGAGCCTACCTGTCTTTGGGCATGTCTTAACTGTCAGTAATGTGTGAACAGCTTATTACATCCCAGCTAGGAAAGGGATATATGCCTGAGAAAAAAAGCTGTCCATCAAGACTGAATCAAAATGCAAACTGAACCAGACAATTACAGTTCCTGCAGGAAGGAAAGCAATCATCAGTAATATGCGTTTATAGATTCCCACAAAGTCTTAACTTGTCAAGACAAAAATCCCTCTGCCTAAGCCCAAACCCGTAACTACACATTAACAAAATCGATTTTAAATCCATTGGCTGCTGGGGCCTCCATCGGAATCGGTCAGCTCGAAAGTTAGTTCCGGCACTTGACAGATCAATTGGCGGACAATCAATCGTTTTCTTTGTTCCCCCTTTTCTAGATCTCTCCAGCGCCATTTTTAGCACACAATGACTAGCTTTTGATTTGAAATTGTCAGAATTCTACAAGCAGGAGTCCTTTGCCAAGACAGAGCAGATGAAACTACTCTTGACTGCTGAACGTCATAAAGTCATCAACAAGCCCGTAAAACCAGACTCAAAAGACCTAAACTGACAGCCTGACCTCAAATGCAGGCTGACAATTCAACGAAAAGTAAGTGCATTCCTCCTGAGTGCTGAAAATTGTATACAATAAAACATTCTATTGCTAAAACAGATGCATTCCTTCAATAGGGTTGCATATTGCTGCTATAGCGAGAAAACATTGTATTGCCAACACACTGGCCTCACAGAAGGGCTAGTTTGATGGACAGATGACCATGTAAATGCCAGCCTCCATTTTCAAAACAAAAAAGAAAAAACCTTTTTTTTTTCAATGGAAGCAATTCAAGAGCGCCCAACATTTAAAGAGATATACCGAATTTGTCCAATCCCAGTCCTGAAGATTCATCATCTTTTGGGTTTTGACAATTCAAATTTGGCATGTGCGATCCAACTACTTAGTCACTCAAAGAGACCTCTATCTCTTGACCTATCTGTTGATGCGCTTTAAGAAGTTCGGAGTGAAAACCTTAGGTTCTGGCAATAGGGTCGGAAAGTCCTGCGCTGAATAAAATAATAAAATTTAAAAAATCCGAAACAGCCTTTGAGTAACACATCAAACAGGACACCTACTAGGAGAAGAAGGGACAAGTTTTCACTTAATAAGATGGAAAAGTAGCCATTAGCCAATAGTAAGGATAACTACCACATTGCCAATAGGCCCCATTACAGCTCTAAACTGCCAATTAAAGAACTGTGGGTAAGCGGAAGCAATTTTACTCACCATCTGAGATCGACTCTGAGGGCATCCATTGATATCTGCAATCTTCTCATTGGCTGAAAGCAAACAGAGAAAGAGGAGCAGAGCAGAAATCTGTTAGCACACGTCTCTGATAATCACAGCTTCTCTGAGGCAAGAGGGTTCTTTCAGTGGGGAGGGAGGCACTGCCCCAGAGAAACCCAATCTTATCAAAGCAATAGCGGTAAGGGCCAGCCGGCCAGGCCCGGATAGCTGCTTATTAGGCGGGAGAGAAGGGGGGAGCAATTCTCAAGGGGTCCCCGAGACTCAGCCCACAGCAGCTGAAACCAGGCCAAGCTCCATGACCGACAACTGTGCAGACAGCTTCCAAACCCTCCCCTCCGGAGGGCCTACTCAGTGCCCCTGCCCTGCTGAGGGACCAGGGGACAATGCTGATACAGCCATGCTCTCCATGGGTGTGTATACAAGACCTCCAGGGAACTGCACACACGTCATCCATGACACTGCGCACAAACACTCAAGATACACCACACAAAACACCTAAAGTACTCGACAAAACACACCGAATACTCTCTAAATAAAACATTCTGAACCTTGTACACAAGATGTCCAAGACACAATACTGAAGTGAAACTGGTCCAAGTCTCTAATTGACACCTGGTCCTTCAGCTCCCTGCGACACAAACGGTTCACTTAACACGTATTTTACTCATTTACCAAATGCAGTTTGCTACACAGGTTAGTCCTTTAGCAGTTGTGCTTGTGCTGAGCATGCCGTTTAGATGTACCATTCTCACAGCTTGTATAATGTACACTTGCACTGTTCTACTGACAGATTGACATTTCAGATTGTGTGCACCTCTATGTTGGGGCAGTATTTACAGAGATGAACAAAGCCATTTGCAAATGAACAATGCTAGCAAAGGGAATAGCTACATGTAGCTTGCCACTTCAGTTCACCTACTGTATACTGAAACCTAACTACGGCCCTGCAAATTAAATTGTGCTTCTGGGAAATATCAATGACGTGGCCAGAACACTTCCACCACAATGAACATAAAACAATTAAACAAAAAAGATAAAATAACTGAGCCAGTAAAGGTGTCATAACTGAAACTATGCAAAAGCCCTTACATTGCAAACACTTTACCATCACAGGATAGAGAGCAGCACCTGAACGATATAGCAGATGATGCCATAGCTCACTCAGGATGTAGATACGGGGCCAGACATAGAGATTATGCTGGATTACAGTATCTGCCAAATCGACTGGAAAGCCAGCAATTGGGCAATTTCCTGAGTGGGAAAACCAGTCTGAAATGGGAAATCAAAAATCCGAACAGACTGGCAGTCCTCTGGCTTGCGCCTCGGTTTTAGCGCCTTCCATGAATGGGCTACTCCCGAAGTGTGAAGCCAGTTTGGGGAAGCTGAAAATGCTAAGCATTTATAGTATAACTTGCAAAGCCATACTGTTGAAATGTGCCATTAGCATGTGTATTCTTCAGCATGAACTGCAAACAAAATAACCGCAAAAAAACAACAAGATGTCGTCAGAAAGCACATTTTGACAGTTTAGAATTTAGTTTCTCGGACGCAGTGGTCAAACCACTCTAAAAATGATATTATTTTGGTCTCAAACTGATGCAGTTTTGAGAAATTTGTTCACTTTTTGGCCTCAGTTTCCCTTTAAATACAATATATTGGCACGCTCAATACAGCGACCAGCACAACCCCTTGATACTCCAATATTCAGCTGTCAAAAAGGAGAAACATTCCACTTTCATTATGGGATTTAGGCTTGCTTGAACTGCACATCAAACCTGGAGAATCTTGATGTAGCTAACCACTTTTTAGTGTCTTTAATGGGAAATTGCTGGGGATATGCCCTAAAAAGGAGGGATACCCAGTGTTGGCTTGGTCTGCTATGGAAATTCAATCAGTTTTTGTGTGGTGTGTTAATTTTTGGCCAAGGGATCAATGAAAAGTAGTTAGAATACACAAGGCCCTTTATCATGCTAGGGGCTTTGCTCCACTGATGTAGTGCAGGGCAAACTAGGAGGCCGGGGGAGGCTTTAGCAATAGCATTGTCTTCAATAAAAAAAAGGAACATTTGAGTAAGGAAGGTCACAGAATAATGAATAGAATAATGCCACTACAGGATAATAGATGACCTCATTATCAAGAAAGTTGGGGCTAATTTTCCTGTTATGTGTCTCCAAACATTTCTCAACTTTTGCTATAACTACTATTAATACCCTACTTGGTTAGCGTTCTGATTATCACTGTCATCCATAAAATCAAACATAAAATAAGCAATAATTTATAACTGTGTAATAAGTATTCCACATACTTTAATTGTTTACACGTGGACCTCTAGTGGTCAGGATGTCGTACAATACAATAACATCCATTAAAAAATTATTTTGATTTTAGGCATGGTTATTTAATGTGGGTTGCTGTGTGCTTCTGTCCTGTTGCATGGAGCAATACCGTAGTGAACAGCTGGCAAAAAAAGGGACACCTACATGGCTGAGGCCCTCTGATATTTTTAGAACAGATTTTGAAACTTGTTTGCTCAAAAAATAAATTTTTCTTTGTGGAGTGACCGCATATTGCCATATACCTGAATATCTCTGATGCCCAGCATAAAAAGTTTGTTTTTTTTTTTTTTTAGTAATACATCAGTCATGAATGACAAAAACTATTTAAAAATGAAAATATTTTCAAAAAGTATACATTTATGTTTCAAAAATGTATTTTATTTCAAATGCCTCCAGTAGTATAAGTTTATGCATCACAAAATTTACATTTTTTGAAAAAGATCAGGGCCTCTCATCTCCTCAAAGTCAAAATCGCTTAAATACACAAACTATTTTCTGGAATACCTTTCTGGAGCAGCATGCAAGGAAAACTAAATTTAAAATAATAGTCAGATAATAATAATTAAAAAAGCTTTTTTTCATGGTATTAATGATAAAACACATTTCTCACCTATAACCTGTATGATTTCAGCCAACAGCACACCATCCGCCACATCTTGCTGCAGATCTTTAATCAGGCGCTTGTGGCCAGACTTGGCCAGATAGTGGTTGGCCCAGTCCGTGTAAATCTGGAAGAAGAATGAAAGTGACGGTGAGGATAAGGAGTAAACTGTTAAAAATGACATCCTGACATTAATCCTACACGTGATCGATGCTGTTAGGCCCCTGCTGATCTTTGTCATGCTTTGGTTCTTTGGTCACGTCTCTCTGTGTCTTCATTTCGGAAGTCTGTTTTTGCCACTCTGGCCAAAGTCCCCTCAGTCCCCATTGAACTCGCCCCATGTTTGATGTCTCGCGGGCCAAGATACCTCTGCTCAAATATTTTTTGGAGGTTGTGGCATCTTTATCTCAAATGTCACGGTGGTTCTCTCATGAATTGGAAGGGTCCCTACGTTCCTACTCATTCTCATTAAGTTTGGGATGTGCTGCAGTTAATGCAGCTATACAAAATCAACCATACCCTATTAGGCTACCGAGCCAAGTTTAATAAAATTTGACAGCCCCATCAGAATTAATTAATGGCATTCCAATAATCCCACCAGCTCTTGATTGAAAAACCTCTCTCTCCACCCTCTTCATCATTGACCTTGACCTATCCACCGATCTGGATATTTGCACCATGACCTCTATTTACCTACAGCTTATTTAATGCCTCCCTCCTTTTTTGTCAACATGTTGATGTGTGTTTATCTCTATTTTTGTGACAACTGAGAAGCGCCTCAAGTTGTACTGAGATATTTCATTTATGATATGCAGTTTGATTTGTAAAACTGGAAAGAAAAAAATCATTAAAAGAGATGTCAACAGCTGAAAGCGTGAAATGTACTTTAAAAGCGAAGTCAGGAAACAATTCTAAAGAGGAAATGTGGTTACAATTGTTAAAGTAAAACTAACAGCTGAATGATTCCGTGATAAGCTGAGCAAAAACATACGACCACAATACTGCCGTTTCTTGAGTGCGGTATTTACATTCAGAACATCAAGCATGATTGAAGAGTTTTCTTCAGGGTGTGTCAGTTTTTCCCCCAAATGAGGCTTCTGACATCAATTCCCCAGAGCAACTTGATTGCAACTAGTATTTGAATGCCAAAGTACCACTGATGATACTTAGAGTTGACTATTTTTTGTTTTAGCACATCATTAGCCATAAGGAAGTATGTACTGGACCCTTAATGTGTGAGGAGCCAAACAGGTAGAAAAGGAGGGAAATACACTCAATTCTGTACACATGATAAAACTAGGAGACATTTCAAAAGCTCACATTTCAAAACAACATTCTTATCCTCAAATAAGACCACAAAATTAGATGTTGAGGATAAATACAGTACGTCACTGTCATTCACACGGAACAGAGTTTAGTCCATTCATAAATCAGGCACAAACATTCAGAACTGAGGTTAATGTAACACAAGCCTTGTGTGTGTTCTGTTTAGACTCCATTCTCAGAAGGAGGGCGGCTGAGCTGGGCACTGTGTGGGTAACTCCCAGAGGAATCTCAGAAATGTTTAGCTGCACATTAGCATACTCCACATGGTAAGTGATCTGTACCAGCTGACGGCAGTATTCTGAGGGAAATGCGCATTTAAGGCACATGTCACCCCAAGTCCCTCAGGATAGAATCTCCACTCACTCTCATATGCAGAACCATAAAAGCTGTGCTCTGCTTGTTCAACAATTCTGACAAAGAACAAATAAGATTGAGATGTTTTAACCCTTTAACTGCCTGTTGAGCACAGTTTGAGCCACTGCATCTGATTGAAAGGTGTGTTGAAATTAACTGATGGGATTCTTTAAGCATAACATGCCTCAACCGAGTGTTAGAGATGGCTCAATCAGGTTTACTTAAGTTCAACACATCTTTCAATTGGATACAGTAACTCAAAATGTGCTCAACCAAAAGGTTGAGGCAGTTAAAGGGCTAAGTGGCGTCTTTTTGAGCCAACTATGGCAGGTCAGTGGCAGCAGGAAGCTCTTCTGCTTATGGTTAGCTGGTGGATCATGTAGGCTGTTCAGCAGGTGAAGAGCTAGTTGCCTGCCTAAATTGACCTAGTTTAGCTTGGTTAAAGCTGGAATTTCCAGCAGGATTAAGATCTGTTATTTTTATAGAAGCCTGCCTCAGAGTGCTGATGAGCCCAGTATGTAACAGAATACAAGGCTAATGAAGTCTGCGACTCTCGGGTCGAGCGTGATTCACTTCCCCACAATTCCTTGCCACGTGGGATGCTGTTTGACAGGCTGACTTTATGTGCGACTTCTCATTCATGAAAAACCCAGGAGCCTCTTACTGTAACTCAACATGCGGCATGGGGATTTCCAGTGATTAGAAGTAACAGATGCAAGCCCTTTTCACATCAGTGTCATCCAGCTCTCAAGCTGCACTCATTAAGCCTTCAAAGAAAGACTTTTTCAATACAAACAGCCTAGTGAAATGTAAAGTAAGAAGTGTTATTTGAATTCAAACATGCATGTTGCAGGACAAGGGGAATGCAATTAAAAAGCAAGAAAAGTGCATGGGATTTGTATAAAAAAGTTCAATATTCATTACAGAAAGTTGCGAAATATTAGTAGATATAATATTAAGCAAGCTGTAGTGCTGATGAAATTATATAAACAAATTTTAATTGTTTCTTCCTCTGGGATCAAAATGAAACAGCAGAGATGAAGGATTTTTTTCTCAAAACCTATTCATTCACAAAAAGCTTGGTAATGCCATTAGATCACCGTGAGCTCTGACTTTGAAGAGGGATCTCCAATACTATTCTGAGGGGGCTTTGAGTTGAAGATCCTAATTAACAGTGTCCATGTCCAGATCATTACTGCTCTACCAGAGACACAGTTGTCTTCTAAAGGAGCACAGAGTGGGTTGAGTGGGCTTTTGCTGGTATGATTGGACAAAACTTGAGGTTGATACATTTGGGTTGGATTCATTTTAAGAGGAAGTAACAAAAATCTGCACAGTCAACAAGCCAGGTAATGTACTAGTGGAAGAAACTGCGGAGGTTTCATGACCAAGCTTGATATGGTGCTGGAGACCATCTTGTACAAGGGCGACTCAGCTGTCGGGAAACTCCCTTTAATTGGAAGAAAATTAAAGCCACCACTACCCTCAACACCAAGGCAAAACACAAACGTCTGTCTCCATACACTTTTATAGCGGTAAGGCTGCTTGATTAATTGAATCACAATTATTTTAAGCGTGATGAGAATTACTGCTGTCATAGGGCGAATAGCCAAGCTTGTGTCATTTCTTTTTTGTGAAGCACACATCATACCATCCTAAACAAACAGCAGCTAAATGTTAGAGGCCATGTGAAACCCTCCTGGGAAAATTTAGTGGCGAGAAGTCACCTAACCAGCGCGGTTGGGCACCTGCAGTCACCTCTTAACATAATTAGCCCATCTTCAGCCTGTTCCCACATATTTTGCCTGAATAGCAATCAAACTTTTTATTTATCAAAACCAATATGTAGCCGATAATAATTAAGAAGTGATAATGAGAGGCAGACAGGCTGAACTGGGCAACTTTGTGAGATTTAAGGAATGTATATAATCGAAATGATTTTAGAAAATCCTTCTCTGAATTCCATCCACCATTGTAGCATTTTTTTAACAGATTATTAAAGATTAATATAAAGAGATTAATTTTAAGACAACACTGGATTTCAAGCATCTAAAAATATGCTTAACAAAAATATAGAATTTAAAAAATATATAGAAAACATTTTGAAAAGGGTATCAAATGTGAATGTGAGATACAAATTATTTTTGCTTTTGCAAGAAATAGCCAGTTGTACAAAAAAAAAAAAAAACCTTGCCAAACACGTGCACAAATCTGTGCCATTTCATGAGCACTTCACTGTCAAAATTTTAATAAAATCGGCCAGTCAACCAAAAGTTAGTTAGAAGGTGACAATTCGCGGACCTCAACCAGTAGACGGCAACATAGCTCCAATCAGCATGTCTCTGGTAAATACTGATATCAGTTAAGGTTTTTTCCAGAAGAATTTCACATGGCCTCTGACATTTGAATGCTGTTTGTTAAACACTGCATCAGGTATGACTCATGAAAAAGAATAGATGCAAGCTTGAGTGTTCACCCCATTAAGGCAGTGATTCTTGTTACGCTTAAAATAATCGTGCTTAAATTAATTAAACTGTTAAAAAAATGAAACAGCCCAAGGCAGCTGTATACTACAAGGGCACTAACACAGCAATCCCCATGGCATCAGCATATGACACATCCCACATTCCCTTTGTAGCACACGTTTGTGGGGTTGTGTGGGGGGGATTTTTCGCTACCACATTCTGTCCTTTGATGGTCTAAACCTGTGCTAACGGCTGATAGCATGCTGCTCGGGGGTCTCGTTAACAGCCTTTGCCACAGCCCTGACTTAAAGCCTACCCCTCGACTGAAGCAGAACAGGTGTTTTGTCAGAGCAAACCCCTTCTCCGCACTCCCTGGACAGCAGTAATCAAAAGCTCCTGGGCTATTGTTGTATTTACCGATGAATGGAAAGCATGTCAGATATTTACTCCAAGGACAGCATACAGATTAGTGAAGGAATTTGGTTTGTGACCCCTTTTCACAACCAGCAGACTAATCATTTGACAGCTGGGTACCAAATTATGCCTAAATGAGTCTCTGATGAATAAAACCCATATAAAAAGCGTTGCCACAAAAGGCAGAATCCTGGGCTCTCTGTTTATTCACTGCTAAAGCCTCACCAGTCCACATCAAAACAGAACATTACAGAACATGTAACAGTGCTTGGAGAAGATAGCATTGTGCTCAGATATGGTGAGGGCGATAACAATGTGACATAGAATGTGCTACTGTTCGGAGGCAGTTGATGCATGTCCAACATGAAATGAAAACATGAAATGTCCATGCACATGCTCATAAAAGTTCTTTAAGTTCAAGTTGGCTCAATCCTCTATGCTGTACCAGATGCTGTACCGCTACAAAGAGTTAATACATTAGTTTTTTTTTTTTAATTGACAGAATGCAAAAAGGCGAGCACTCATTGAAATATATTTAAAAGTTCATATTTACAGAATAAGGTCAACAAAGCAAATAGTTTGGACAAATTCCAAATGTCGCTAACCACCCTTCCCATGCATATCACTTCAGAATCTATTTTAAGCACTCCTGTCTGAAAGCGCTTCTCCTTGTCTCTTGCTTGCGTCCAGAAAGCAGGCTTACCGTTTTGTAGCACTCACAGTAGAGCCTGCTGTGGCCCCTCATTGGGATCCTGAGGGCCACATTCAGAGCCATCTCGGGTCCCGGAGCTGCATTACAGTCTGCGGCCTCGGCCCTACGGCTGACAAACGCCGGCATGTGGAGAGGAAGATTCTGAGCGGCACTGCTCTCCCCGACCTCCCTTCCCACCACTCTCCCAAGTCACTTTTGGTGACGCTCTTCCTGCGGTAAACATCTCAGCCCACCGCTGACGTTACCCACCCACCTCTCCCCCTAGTCCCCACCCTCCCCCTCCCAAACTCTCCCAATACTACAAGTGCCTGCAAAGTCCAGACACAGACAGTGTAAACAGGAGTAATGTGCCCTCAGAATTACGGGTAAATAGGCAAACAAGTCTCCCGGTGGTCCTGGCCCTTGATAGTGTCTTTACTGCCTCGTTAAACCGCCTGTCTAACGGCGCCATAGAGCGAAGGTCCCTGTTTTTCCATCCATTCTAACTAATGTACAATTACAGAGATTCGCTACTATTCCTCACCAAGGGTGCCCTATTGTCTCATGCACTATACATGAGGGCAGTGGCTCTATCTTCAAATGACAAAACAGCCGCAACCAGCCCTCAAAGAGACAATTCAGCTCAAAATAGAAAATACATATTTTTGCTCTTACCTGCTGCACTATTTATCCATCTAAAATTCTTTGGTATGAGTGTTCAAGTTTTAAAGATATTGGCTGCAGAGATATCTTCTGTCTCTTGAATATATTGGAATGAAATTGCATTCCTTGTGTCGCTGAAATAGGTGAAAATATAAATTTGAAAATTTCAAACGCGATGTTTCTTTCCAGAAATCCTGATCTGCCAATAAAAAGTATAGCTTGGTAGAAAGGTAGTAGTTCCTGTATTAAACTGCATAAAACATTCTGCGGATTATCTTGAGTAACCGGGTCATTACTGAAACATTGGGTTAGAGGTGTGTTAGATCCGAGACACAGAAAACATGCTGGGTTACGGCTTTCCAGGAGCAGAGTTTCATACCCCTGGTCTAAGGAACGAGATAGTGCAAAATAAATGTTATGATTCTGCTCTGTCTGTTCTGATTCTGCCATGTTTATTATGTTTCTGCCATTCCCTGTTATGTTTATGATCAGTTCTGTTAGGTTTTGCCATGTTCTGTTTAGTTTTTTGTACTTTTGCCACGTTTTTCGTTTTTTGCCATTCCCAATCCACTATTCTGTTAGATTCCGATCCATGTCTTTGTTCATGCCCTTCATTGCACTTTGTCTTTCTGGTCAGAATGGTCCTGCGTGTCACTTAGGTGATTTCATGGTTTCTGGGTTTCAAACATTCCAATCTCGTTTTGCACTAACCAATACTAACAGTTTGTTATTTTTGTTAAACTTACTAAAGACTAACATTGTATATAATACTAACTTACTAACGAGCACTAGGGATTGTATAGCTGCACTTACTAATTGATTAACAAGCTCACTGAAAGTCTCCGCCTCTTGCCTGCACTTAGTCTTTGCTGCAATTCAGCGGATCCTCCGCACCTTCCACTCTGTCCTACCTCTCATTATCTGTTGCACATTAGAACTCCCTAACCGGAGCTGTATGTCTTGTCATAGGCTGTGTCGTGTTCCTGTCCGCGTTTTGGCTTTTTGCCAATTTCATGTGGTTAGGTTCTCCCTTGTGTTTCCTCCACGTAATTAGTCTGATCCTCATCACCTGATCCTAATCATAGCATGTGACTTCCCTTGATGTATTTAAGCTGTCTTCTCACTGCAGTTCCCTGTCAGAACGTTCCTCTTGTTTACCTGTGCTGCTATCATTTTTCCCCTTCCTAGTGTTACTCTTCTGACTGGACCGTCCGACTTACGAATGCTTTTTGGTACTTTTTGTCTGCTTCTGTTTACGAACCCTTTTTGCCCGATAGTGTTTGCTGCCCTGTTAACGGTTTGGTTCTGGATTTTGGCTTTTGCTTCAAACCTGTGCCTGTGTACCGAACCTGTTTTTGCCCGAAGTACTGTTATTGCTGCCCTGGTTTTCGACTCTGATTCTGCCCAACTGGATTGTGATTTTTGGATTGTGGACTTTGTACCTTTGCCTTCTGCCCTGGGGGGTTCCCTCCTCGCTAATAAACCCTCATCTACTGCATTGCTTGGTTCTCTGGTTCCTGATCCTCACAATAAATTACAATTCTAAATTCGTTTTTGCCAGGTGTCAGATGATATATCCTTTGGCAGACAATGAAATGTTCATTAGCAGAATTTGGACATCACCTTGCTATTTTCTACAGGCTGAACAGGCTACCTTTTCGATTTTTAATCAGAAACCAGAGTCCAGATAGGCTAAATGGTCTATATGGAGACAATTTAGCCTATGTTTTTTGTCAGAATGGTCAAACAATGTTGCAAACCAACTCAGACAAACAAAAGAAATACACTTCCCAAGTAATTATGTCAGGAATTTCATCACTGAAAGATTCTTTCCTTCTTCTTGCAAAATAGCAAAATGTGTGCATGCATCCATCAGTGGGCTATGCAAGTAGAAGTACTTAGTATTCATAGCCTGAAATCAACTGTCAATGTTCCTAGAATTTATTTCTCTTCACGGAATAGTGGAAATGGTTCTCATTTTCTTCAACAACACATGGAAACAAAGCTGACCTGAATGGTCTCTGCTGAGAATTACTTTGAATTTTGTTGGTCTGATGACCGCATTTGCATTGCATCACCTGACCTTCAGAAGTCAAGCAATACAGCTGCTCGCCATTGCAAGGTGCCCATCTGAGACCTGACCAATCACAAAGGGCAATGTCCACACTGCCACCCACGTTGTTGCACTTTGACAAAAGTCCATGTCGATCAAGTTGGACTTCTCCGTGTATGTCTAATACTCCAGTATCAGGTACCAGTGCCCATAATAAAGAAAGCAGGTTATTCCCAGAGGGCAATTTATATTTAATCATTCCCTTCACTCAATTGAATCCACGATTCAAAGTATCTCCTCAGCTCATTGCAGTTCTGAGTTTCAGATGATCCAAACTTATCATCGAATGGCTCCTTATATGGATAGCCTATCAGGTATCAGAAGTTATGATAGAGGCAGGGTCTAGATGAAATTATTTAACTCACCCCATGCTACAGTTTCATTGCTCGCACCACTCCCACCCACCAAAAACAAGTACTTTAAGCCTCACAACAACAATTATAATGGAAAAAGTCATTCAACAGGGCTAAATATATGGCTTTGATTTAAATCAGCTATCAGTCTGCAAAGCTACATTATTAATTCAATTAAAATATACTAGAATGCCTAGTGCCAATGCGCCATGTTGCTGCTGCTGGCTATGTTTTCAATAGAGAGAGAGAAGTAAATTCACAAAATGCCATCTCCCCTTTGTTTTCTCAACAAATGCCAACAAACATCTTCCGGTCTTGAAGACAGACACCAGTTAATATCCGACAGTCCTGAGGTAACTAGGATTTGAGGCCTGATTTATACAGATCACTAGGCTGTCAGAGACCTTGTGACAAACACATAACCAGGGTTAAAGAAAGGAAAATTCATTGGTCATGGTATTTATATTGAACCAGTTGGTTGTGTCATTCATTAAGATGAAAAGGTTTTTTTTTTCTCATCCTAGATAAATCAGGCCCTAAGTCAATAAAACCTGTTAATATTCACAGAAATCAAAGCTGAATGATGAGGATCTGTAGGTAAAGTTCCCCAAATTTTTACCCTGAGAGAAACATCAGCTGGCCACAATGATTAAGTATCATGCTAAGGTGAGGAACTAGTCCGTTTAAAGTGCTTTAAAACGCGTAATTATGCGTGAAATTGATCTGCGCAGTCTTGGCAGACCACTCCATCAATGCCCTATTCATCACTGCATAGCCATCCAGTAGTGCTTGGGTTGCTATTACGGAAATTAATAACTTTACACGTGAAGAAGAGGGGACTGAAGCAGAAGAAAGGCAACAGAAATGTTATTCCTACACTGCGAGACCTACTTGTGGTTCTCGTTATTACGGCGTCATCATGATAAAACATGAATTCAATTAGCCTTTAGAATTTTTCGTAAAATTCAAATTCTATGATTTATTAAGGTAACTACAATTTCAAGCTCAACTGGCAACTTAACACAGAGAAATGACAAAAGGCATAATCATTCATTATGGTGCACAGATTACCCTGTTGGTGTTACATGATACATCACCATGCGAGTCCATGAAGTGCACATGAAGATTTCTCCAAAAAAGACCTCAGTGCCTCCAAGTGACCAGTGATAACCTGAAGGTCGCCCACCGGCTGGGTCTCACACGTAAATGTCAGGATGAGGATAAATCATGGAGACAGGCTAAATCACTCCTGCAAAGCCCTCCCCCCTTGCCCAGAGGCTCGTAACAGGACAGGCGGTCATGGTTTGGGACACGTCTGAGAAGTGAAGTAGATTGTCAATATGAAATCGAATAAACATGTCTGTGATAATGCAAAAACAATGTATGCCATGTCAAAACACTGCAGGCACAACACGGGCCAAACAAATATCGCATGTAGTTGCAGTCTTTCAAAGGGATAGCTTACTTTCAGTCTTCCGAAAATATTATGTCTGGCTTTGTTGATATTCAGAGAAGTTTCTTCGAAGAATTACAATGGCAGATATGGTGCACAAAAGCAGGTATAATGCTTAAGAAAACTCCAAATCAACTTGGTCAGTGATAACAGACACTGTAGGAATAGATTTCATTGAGCTATTTACAGTTTTCAACATTGAAGGAGCTGTGTCACAATTATTGCACGCGCTCACAACTCTCACAACTTTGAAAGGAGTGAATCACTCAACTGCAAGACAAAATCTAGAAAGTATTTGTCTTCTTCCATGATTTTTGGCGATGGTAACCAGCTTACATTCGTTGTATCCCTTGGCTAACGCTTAAAATAGCACTTTGAATCCTCGAATTTCCATAGAAAGCTGCGTAATATAAAAAGCATAATGCCGGAGAAACTAAAATACAATGCAAAACGAAGATGGATTGGCAAGGATGGAATCAGATGACTTGCAGTCAAGAAGATTCAATTTCTTGGGACGTAAATTCTGAGTATACGCAGTAATCGTGACACAGCTACATTTACAACAGTATTCATATTGTGCTGGCTACGCTTCTTTTGACCATGATGGTCTCACCTTGCACATGACACAGGAAGTGCTCCCAACCAAAAATATGGGCCTTTTTCAACATACTTCTTTCAGAGAATAAATGAGTGATACAGACACAGACAATGCTTGCATTGCAAATACTTGATACATCTTTCAACACACACACACACACACACACACACAAAACTCAGGCCTTTTGATAACATAACACTGAAAATGTAATTAGATGGGAAAACTGTGTTTAACTTTGTCTTCTGACTGAAGTTATAATGGAGCAGTCTCTTGATGGATTCTCCATCCATGGTTAACTCCCTTAAAGTAGTAAAGGGTTACATTCCTGGTCATGAAGTTCTCTCCACTGTAATTCCATTTATATCTGAAACCCTCTCGGCATTCTCTCCACAAAGTGACTAACAAAGAGACCATATAAAAATGGTGAACTTTTTAGTTTGAATGTACTTTTTTGTCATGCTAAGGATGTCTCCCCCAAGGGTCCATGAGTTCCGAGGAGAAAGATTTAGGAGCAAACTAATGCAAAACAATTAGCAGGTGTTTACCATGACAAATTACTCAGTCAGCACAGATCATTTATCAGAGGTAAAAACATAAAAAATGGGAACACCAAAGAGCCTGAATAAGGAATATTACAAAGAATGTGGACTGTCCACCCTTCTGAAAAAAGTGAAGAGCAAGAAGTATTGTGTCCGTGACGGTAAATGATGGAGCTACAATAGCATTCTAACAATGCTATGCCAAAACCAAGAGGAATTGCCCTTGCAAGCTCAATTCTGCCTTGGCTGTGTGCTTATAAACACAGCAGTTCAAGAAAGGTTCAGGGTTCTGTTACTGCACAATAGAACTTTTGAAACAGTTTGAAAAACATACGAGTGGTTTTCACTGTGGCTTCAAGAACCGTCCCCATCTGACCAACCGCTATTACTGGTTTGTGTATGACCCGGAGAACATGTTCCAGAACCAGCGATTAGATTTCTGTCCGGCTAAATGATCTGTATCATCAAACTGTCACGCTCAGGAAATGTCTATAGCAGGTTTAAATAAACCCTCTATGCTAACAAAAACAGAACGTTATACCGAACATTTAACTTCTGCAAATACATCCTGCCCTGGGGGTGGTCCTTTCATTCATTAAAAAAAAAAAGCAAGACAATTGCCATAAATTTGAATGACCAGAATGACATGCAGTCTAATTGACTCATTTTTTCCAGCAACATCAATATTGGCCGTCTCTGTGGTCATGTTCTTTAAGAGGTTGCCTGTCAATTTGCTGAAGATTTGGTTCATCTGATCAGAATAATTATAAAGGACAAGTTAAATCCCGTCAGATCCACATGCAGAAGCACAGAAGGTTCTGCTGACACAAACCTCATTCTAATATGAATGAGAAAACAGACCTTGAGACACAAAGGATGGCTTACATTAGAATTAAAGTGACATATTTGAATGTCATTCCTAATATGTGTGTTTATTGCAATGCTATGTCTTAATACCTTGTTTCTTAATGTCACTGCAATTGTGAAGGAACACATCTATCTAAGCATAGTTTACAGTAGCGATTTAAACACAGCTAGTGGTAACATTCCTACAGAAGTCAGTGAGTGCATGGATCTCATCGTGTCATTTGGTGCAGGAAAATCATGTTTCCAAGCATGAAATACTAAGGACAGGGCTTCTGACGGGCCAATTCTAAATAAACCCTCTTTATTCACACACTCTGTGACCCAAAATAAAAAAGTGCCCTCTTCTCCTGCTAGTGAAAAAAAAATCAATGAAGAGACTATCTTTATGTCATGCAAGAATGAAGAAATGTGGGTGGCAACAGTCAACCTACGAGACAAGTTTCCTGACATCTCTGCACATGCCATGAGGAATCACAGGCCCTGGCTAATGAGGGTTCAGGCTGGGTGGTGGGTGGTAAGGGCGGGGCAGCCTTGGAGGCTGGTGGGTTGTTACAGGAGATCAGCTTGAAGACAATTTGCGGTCCTTATTTCAAACTGGCAAAGACAACAGTCAACCTGAAGCCAATATAGAACCAATGATTGTTATTAACCCATCACACCCTCACTCTCTTCATCACAGTCCATCTCTCTTTTCCCTTCATCCATCCTCCCGACCCCAACCAGTCACTCCCATCTCCCTTCCACATTCCTCCATGCTAGCAATCATGCCTGCTCCACCACTGATGACAGAAAAACATTAAATGGTTACTCAATTCCCATTGGAGCACTGAGACTCCCAATGACACAGCCACCAGCCCAAATAATAATTTCCCAAGTGGCACGAATACAATCATGCAAAACCTAAGGCCAGAATATTCAATAACAGTCAGCTCCAGAATTATGGGCCCCCCTCAAGAAAATAAGCAAACATGGATGTCTGAAATGAATAACATACACAATGAATCATATTTTGGGCTCAAACTCATGGAAAAGCCATTCATTTTTATTTCAACACACTGCACAGAGTACTTGCTCTTTATTTCCTGTTTTCAGTAATATCTGAATACATGCATGCACACATACAAATAGTGTGATATTTATGGACTGTTCCAATTCCAACAGGTCACATGCTGCCAGGATTATGTGATAGCATGATAACATGCAGGAATCACTCAGGCAAAAGTCCCTTCTTGTTACTGAGGAGCAAGAGCCCTGGGGGATCGAGGCCTGTAGAGTTAACCATGAATTTGCTCACAACAGAGCTTCAGATAACTGAGGACCAGGGAACTGTATTACAAAGCAGGAAACAATTTGTGGATTTGCTAAATGATATGCTATTCAATGCCAAGTAAAACTTCAAACCCTCTGGAATCTGGATCATGGAGGAAAGAGCAGTTCTGGATTTAACTCAAGGCAGTATTTCATTCATCCTAACTAGCATTTCAAGATCTTGGCTACTAATCTTGGTCTCTACCTTTGGGGTCCAATCATGGGTGTGTTCTAAAAACAAGCACCAGCAGTATGATCAGTGTTCTTTCCAGCAACTTCCGCTTTCAGTCAGGCAGACCCAGATCTCCTCTGAAGTGTGAAGTGATCTTAGCTGCTACTTTTTAACACGCCACTGGTTGCACTTCAGGCAAATGCACACGTCCGTCCTCATGAGCAAGTCAGCATGCCAAATGCATGTGCTCATTTGTCAATCAGCCATAGATACTCCTGAAATTTTTTGGATTTGATCCCAGAGTGATATTCACTTGTCCAAGGTGGATAAATCATTGGATTCACCTCAACTAAAGTCAATAACTGTATAGTATCAATGCATTAGAAGTAATTTAGTGCACCTGATGAACCAACTAGCAGCCTGTGCAACCCAGAATTTTGATTTAAATGCCTTAACTGTCTATTTCTGTAACTGTCAACTGCTTTAACTGCTCCAAGCCTCCCCACTTACAGTATGTAGGTAATTTTGTACCACCAATTTTCTCAGTAGTATTAGAACCAGGCTAAATGAGGTTTACCTGAATCAGACAGATTGTAGGATGATTAGATTTCCCTTGCACTGCATGTAATACAAACCAACACATAGTAGCATCACGCCTAGGGCACAGGAATCTGAACCCTTCAAAATATACCATGTTATTTCTGTTTCCCCCTCCTGTTTCATTGGTGTCGTTACTGCTTGAGTGGATGCTATACCCAGATTTTCTTGAACTTCATATGCACATCAATCAAGCTTTAGTTGTTTTTTTTTTTTGCTTTCCTCTTTATGCATGTTTGAGACAATGTCACGTAACGAGCATCATACAAAATATATTGAAGCAGAATATTTCTCTACTCAGATGTTCAGACAAGTCATTTAGAATCTGTGTAAGTCCTCCTATTGTGTAATCAGCCCTCAAAAGCAAGGGCAGCTATCTATCACGGCATGGTAGTGCAGACCTAGGGGTTAAATTAACTGACAACAAGGCGCAGTTTGAGTCAGCAGGTAATCCAGAAGGAAAATGCATTAACTGAGCATTGGCATGTAAAAGCATTTCTAACCACAGATGAATCTCGAAAAGGAATACTCCAGGAATCTTATGCAATAAACATGCAATTACCTCACGTAATCTTCCAGTACAAGTTCCCAGCAGAAGCCTGACGGTGTAATGCGTCACAAAAGAACAAGTTGGCAGCGAAGATCCATCACTTTGAATCAGCAATATAAGAAAATACAATGCAGCCCGTAAGCATTAAACAGTGACACAGCATAAAGACAGCTGCAATTCCAATACAGTTAACAAGATGTGGCTGTAATTAGCCGCAAATGAAAGCAGACTGTCTTTACTTAAACCTCATATTGTTTCCAAATCCAATATGCTGCAGCGGAGAGCTGGAAAAGACCTTTCAAAGCCCAAATAATCATCAGATACCTTCACACACTGACTGAGTGTGTTTGGCAGCTCAGTGACCGCAGCAGTAACCAGCTCCTTGGAGATGTTGTGTTTTTTGAAGCGCAAAAGCATCACGCTCATCTTCTGAAACCCCTGTTTTCCGCTGCCTGTGTGGCCCCCAGGTCATAATCTGCTACACCCGCTCATTGCTGTTCGCTGGTCTCACAGAGACTGCCGGGACATTCCGCAGCACTAACAGCTGACCGGCAGTACACGGCTGTTCTGCATTCAGTGACAAACTCTGCCCCCACACTCACCTCCTTGCCAAGGATAAACGCTCCATCATGATGCAGCAAGAAGAGAAATAAGAGGGCCAGGCAGAAGCAGTGACATCCAGAGACCAAACTCTGTCTTCCCCCTCACCCTTTTTCCTGTTTCCCTTCCCTGTGATGTCTCCCTCTCTAGCTCTACCTCTCTTCTTTGTCACAAACCCTCCCTGCTGTCTCTCCTGTGCAGCCAGAGAGAGCCTGGGTCATACAGGCCTTCTCTGCTTCAATACACTGTCCGTCACTGGGAAGAGAAGATCCCTCTCTCCTCTCT
Organism: Gymnothorax javanicus; assembly: GCA_029692085.1. NCBI lineage: Eukaryota > Metazoa > Chordata > Actinopteri > Anguilliformes > Muraenidae > Gymnothorax > Gymnothorax javanicus. Next base: position 13,249,269 of record CM056207.1, on the reverse strand, counting down.
CAAAAATCTATGATCATCGTGAATCCTCATTGTTAACCCATAATGCACTGCACTCCTTGGTCTGCTGGCCAGCCCATCCAGCTTCAGTCCTACATTTTCTGACCTTAATCACTCAAGAACTCAAACATGATTGAAATATCTCTTCAAAAAGGTTTAACCTTCTAAGACTGTTTCCCCCACCCAAATACAAATCGAGGTGTTTAACCTTTGGCTGTGGTGGGGTGTTTAACCTTTGGCTGTGGGTGGTTGGGAGGTACACCCAGCACTGCAGGAGGTTTAACAGGACCCCTTCATGTTTTTGTATTCTCCAACCAAAAATTACAGGCTGAGTTTGAGGCTACAGCCGTGTACGGCTAGCAGGTTGAGTCAAGCTCCCATGCTGAGTGATGCATAGAAGACATCGAGAGCTGACCTCAATGTCAACTCGAAGACCAGCACAAATGAGCAGAGCACCTTTCAACCAAATCTATTCTGCTCCATGGTGTCCTCATACCCGTGGCGGTCCGTCGGCAGAAACACAGGGCAAGCAATAACCTCACCTTTCACTGGTTAATGACCTAAGCCTCTCGCAGTTTACCTCTCCCGATTAGCAACAGTTGCTCAGACTAATTGGTAGAACCAACGAGAGTCCAATTTATTTTTGAAAGCCTTGTTATACATTGCACCACAAAATTATAAGGCATTTTCTTCCGCACATCAATGACTATGTAAAATATGAATATGTGTTTATAATTTCTGCGCTCCTGTAGCTTTTGAAACAGCACAGATTTGCGTAAATCAGTTTGCGAGGCTCACTGAGCAACAAGCCACGAGAATCCGTTCTATATTCTGAATGAAGTCACGGCTAAAGGGTGTTGTTGGGTACGATGCACGGCTGAGTGATGGCGAAAACAATTGCTGCGAAGTCAGCAAAAGTTTCGGATTTTTTGCATTTATATTTCCATCCTAACAATGTTGTATCAATTATATACATGTTGGCAATAGGCATTCTTATTTTCATTATCATTTCTTATTATGGAAAATGGATTGGTCTTGGTCATTCAGTCGATCAATTGTTTGATTGTTAATCATGCGAACTTGAATGAGAACAGCTTGAGGACAGTCGAGCGGTAAAGGGTAAGGGTACTGAAGCCCCTCTGAACATGTGACCGCACGCCGCTGCCTCATACTAACCAGGTCCTAGAGGGGCCAAGGGGTCTGCTGGTTTTAGCTTTCACAGTAATAGCAGCAACCTATTCAGATCCAAGAAACCAGAGGAGGCAAGTTATCCGTGTAATTCTTTGTTTAATTGATCGATTACCAGCTCAACGAAGCAAGCCAGTCAACCATTAAGACCCTAACGGCTTCAAGAGCCAGGAATGAAGATCACTGTACGATGAATCCCGGTGGACAAACAACTTGGGACAGCAAACATCGGAAACACCTTGGGGTGCTGCTTCATTTGGACATCTTTAATCAAATAAAACTCACTGTAAATGAAGAGTAATCATCCCCCAGCTATAATTACCACAAAATCAATGTTGAGTCATTTATGCTGTTCATAACAAAAGCAGAAAAAGGCGTGAGAGGGAACTATCGATTTATTACTTCGGGGAATCTAAAAACGTGGCCACATGGTTCGCAGCAATGATGAATGGCCTCATTATACACAATGGTACTTTGAACATCAAGATGCATTTAACCGTTTAAGGTTGTCACATCATAAGTAGCGACATGGTGAGAATGATATGAAGTTAATTTTCTATTTCTGATGAGTACTTCTTCAAGGAATAGGCAAATCTGCATGCCTCTTTTGCAGGTAGTGTTAGAAGGTAATGCAAAGACAGCGCGTAAATTTCTAGACATTACATAGTCCCTGATTTTCCCTAAACTTAATCGGATTCGTCTGCCAACGTGCATTCACTTACCAACAGCAGTTGAACGGAGGAGGCAAGTTTGCATTAATGCATCAAAGCCTGTCAGAATGAGGCCTGATGAATTCCTTATTACAAGATGAAGAGTCCAATTCAGATATGAAACAAAAACAATCAATGCTTTAATGTGCTTTAACTAGCAACCTTTAACTGACGTGCGGTTTGACATGGTCCAGTAGAGCTGCAACAAAAAACCAATTAATCAACAAATTGGGTGATATATGCACCAACTAAGCAACAGCTTTAAATCATCTATTTAGGTCTTGCCTTATGCAAAGGGTTGTATGAAGCACGTGCTGGCTAAAGGACGTGAGAACAAACCCATATTTTAGACAACTGTTCACCAGACTCTTTATTGAATTAAAGGTAAAAAAAAAATACTTGAGGGTTTTTTGAAGGAATAAACCAGTAAAAAATGAGTTATCTTTTAGAGACAAAGATTTTGTGCAGTAGGCTGCTACAATACATTTTGAAGGACGCGTCTGGGCATCAGCAAAAAAACATAACCATGTGCACAGGATGTCAATGCTCACAAATAGATAAATAATTTTTTTTTTTTTTTTTTTTTAAAAAGACCCTTTTGAAAAGTATGCCCATAAATGTAATGTTTCATGCTATAGAAATGTATGGTTTTCTCTTTGTCTCTGTTCCCTTAAGGAAAGGTGATCATAGAAGATTCTTTCTGGAGCCTCATCAGGGCACTATTCAAAGCAAAAGCCATGTGTTTGCGAGGAAAAATAATGACCAAGTCTCCAATTTGATAAAGTTTTAACTGAGAATTGCAAACCCTGCGCTTTTGTGAGGTGTTTCAACAAGACTTTTTTTTTTATATGTGAGAACAATCAATGCAAAGAGCTGTTAAACACGCAAGTAAAACTAAGTCCTGTCATCCTTTCCAGACTTGCCTTTGACCAAGACGCACAACTGCTCAAATGATCCTAAGTCCTGTGAATTCAAAACATTATTTAACAATTAAAATATTTGTCGACAATTTCCTCATCGTCGACGATGTCGACTACTTGTTTCAGCCCGATAGTCCAGTTCTGCCCAGCGGGGGCCAGGGAGGCTCATCCTGCGGCAATGAGGTGCACTTGCATTTGCTGGGCACCAGGGGACGCCAGAGGCACATGCAGTCAATTACGAGGGCTCTCTTCCAAGTGTGTCAGTGGGACAGAGGGCGTGGAGGACGTTGCGACATCACAATGCCCCACCCATTCCCGCAGCCAAGCGGCGCAGGACTCACGCGTCACAGCGCTTTTCCACGCATCCACCCCTCGCACGTCCCAAGGGGATATTACAGACAGCTGTCTGAATGTATATGTGCACTGAATCACGGCAGCACGCGCGCATTTATGAGGCTCCGTCTGCAACTTACAAGCCCATTATCTGGCCCCGGCACTGGCCTGCATTATTCATGCCCCATATAAAATCCCCACCTTCTATTAGACGGATCATTTTCAGCGGTGAGTTTGGACACTTTCTTTGGGATTCCTCTCATGCTCATGCGCTCAATCGGGGTGCAGTTTGCGGTTATGTTCCTGCCCCTAGATTCAAACTGCCGCGCCCACAGACACAACCCTCCCTGCAGGCGTACAGTGCGCAAAAAATATGCCCTCCACTGCACCACTGTCATCAGGGTAGGGAGTTTACACACGTTACTGCAGATAATGAGGACTTTTAAGGGAGAAATTAATTTTCACCAAGACAAAAGAAAATTATTTTGCATGATTGTGTTTTTAGTAAACAATTAGTTTTCAGGAGCCCACTCAAAGCCAATTAAGTATTTCATAAATGGCATTCAGGCTTGGTTTGCAAGGAAATGCACTTTAGGAATTTGGTCAAGGTCTATATGTTGGTGAGTGGGTGGGGGCTGGAACAGAGCTCTGTTCAGTTAACAGCTGAAGAGTATATTTTGAAGGAAACTGTCAAAGGGAAAAATGCCTCTGATCACTCAAGTGCAACCACAGGAGCACAAATGTCAGTGTCCAAAGCCTCTTCCCAGGTAAACATGCTACTGCTGCATCCAATGAACGGCTAGCAGCTGGTGTCAAGATGTGCTTAACATGGTCAACATCTCTGTGCTAACATTAACAGTATTATATGCATGCTGTGTTCTGTACACAATGTTCCTTTCTGTTTTCCAGCGAGCCACGTGGCAATAAAACAGTGTTCTGCCCCCCAGCTATCGCAGGAAGGGCTACTTGTGTCACACTGATGTGAAACAGCAGGCAGTAAATAATCTTCCTCCTGAGACCAAATCAGTTGTGAAAGAAATGCCCTCCGTGTAGTGAACACGGTCGCCTCTTGCAATATGAAATACACACTTAAAGGAAAAGCATCCAGTAGGTGGCAGTACTTCATTGGTTATACAGCATCATTTCAGCACTGCGCTGCACTTCGAATCTGAAGCAGCATTAGTTTCGATTAGTTTCCATATGAGTCCTCATATATTAGTCCATGACGAATGTAAAACAGCTAATTTGCAGGCAGCACAAATAAATGTGGTCAGAATCAGAGCAGGATGAATTCTCCAGCCTGTGCCAACACAGTCATGAGCACACATGCACACGCACATGCACAAACACGCTCTACCAAGTGTCTGTGCATCGATAAGGATATACTGCATACAGTCCAGTTATATCCCGGATCCCCTTGACTCCCGCTATACTGCATTCCAAGGGGAAAGCAGTTTTAGTTCCTGTAGTTGATATTAGGCCGGCTCTTCATGGCCCAGCTGCATTCTAGAGGTTAGCAGCATCAGGGACAGAGCAAACGAGGTAGTAGCAGACAAACTTACTAATATAGCAATGGTCGTTATCTAAAAACACAGTCTGGTGTCTCCAAATGCCACAGCTTCAGCTTTAAGGCCAATTTGGTTACAAGTTACCAAATTTATCAATTATTTTCCACCACAGTAACACAGAGCTACTAACATGCATGAACTTATACATAAGTTGAAAAAATTATAGCGGGATACATTCAACACAGCAGAGGGTTAATTGGTGCTATGTTATATTCATAAAACAGTCTATGTGTTCATAAACATGCCCGCTGTGGCAGAGGTTCTGGGATATGCATAGAAAATAATATCAAAGAAAGCCTGAACATTAATTTCCTTCCTTGTTTTGCTTGAGCTGCCAAGAGAGTTCCCGGCTGTGTGTGTGAGAGGGCTGTGTGAAGCAATATTGGTCACAGCCAATTAGATCCTGCAATTAGGCTCCAATGAAGTAGACCAAGGGACTCGTGTCACATTGGACCAACAAGATTTAGCACTTGTGTCAGAGTGGCGATGTGCACGGTCATTAAATAGCCAAACCTTCACCACTAGCTGCTCCAAGTGTTCACCAGGTCTGACACAGATTACATGTTCCAGCGTTATTCTGGATGGTTTTGTCCTAAATAATACAATGCTTCACTGACCGACATGCCCAACATTAATGTCACTGCAAAAGCTCTCGAACTACAACCACATTTCCAAAAAAGTTAGGACGCTATGAAAAATGTAAAAAACAGAATGCAATGATTTGTAAATCATTTAAATTGTATATTTAAATTAAAACATTACAAATAAAAAAACACATATCAGGTGTTGAAACAGAAATTTTGTTTTTTGAAAAATATGAACTATTTTTGAATTTGATGCCAGCAACTAGTTTCAGAAAGTTTTGGAACAGGGGCATGTTCACCACTGTGTTGCATCATCTCTTCTTTGAATTACACCAGGTAAGTGTTTTGGTACAGAAGAGGCCAACTGTTGTAGCCTTGAAAGTAAAATGTTCTTCCATTCTTGCATGATGTAGGATTTCAGCTGCTTAACACTTTGCAGCTTCCTTTGTCATTTTTCATTTCATAACATGCCAAATATTTTCAGTGCGTGACACTGACTGCAGGCAGGCCAGTTTGGGCAAGACTCACAAAGGGGCCATATTGTTGTCACATGCGTAGAATGTGGTGTTTGGAATTGTCTTGCTGAAATAAGCGAGACCTTCCCTGAAAAGACATCTTGATGGCAGTATAGGTTTCTCCGAAACCAGTATGCAGTCTTCAGTATTAATAGTGTCTTTGCAGATGTGCAAGTTATCTATGCCATGTGCACTACTGCACCCCCATATTATCATGGATGCTGACTTTTGAACAGTGCACTGATAAAGAGCTGGATGCTCCCTCTCCTCTTTAGCCCAGAGGATGCAACATCTATGATTTTCAAATTTTGATTAAAGAGACCACAGGACAGTTTTCCACTTTGGCTCAGTCCATCTTAAAAGAGCTCGGGCCCAGAGAAGGTGGTAGTGTTTCTGGATCTTGTTTAAGGTTTAATCTTTACATGGCAGAGATTCTACTTGCATTTGTGGATGCAGCAACAAATTAAATTGTTGAACTATATGCTCGTTCAGTTTTTCACAGAGTGGTGAAGCCCATGCCATCTTTACTTCTGAAATACTTTTTCTACCCAATCATGTTATTGACCTGCTGCCAATTTACTTAATTAGCTGTGAAATGTTCTACCAGGAGTATTTTTTCAGCATCATATTTTTCCAGACTTTTTTCGCCCTGTCCCAACTTTTTTTCTGTTTTACACAGCATTCCAATTTTTTTTGGACATGGGGTTGTACACAGTTACAATACAAACTCAAATTTAGGAATGTTCAGAACTGGATACTGATGTCATGGAGGGCAAAAGTGCAATCACAACAGAAGTAACAGGGAGAGCCTCTTCCATACAAAGAATTGCAGGCAAACAGCGTGTTCTGTATGAATTAAAAGACAAAATTTATTTTTCACAAAAGTGAATTGGAGATACAGGACTGTTTTTCTCCATGGGGCAACCTGACCAAGGGAGGTCAGCAAAAACTCTCCTCTAATTTTCAGTGATTATTTGGGACTTGGGAGACATGGGCAGGGATTGCAGGAGGTAATACTCTTCATAAAAAATGGTGCTTTAATAAAAACAGTGCACCAATTAAAGACACAGCCAATCAGACGTACACCTCTTTGGGCATGTGTTGGGGCTTATGCGGGCGATAAATTATTGCTTGAGGGTAAGCCTACAACAGCTGCGCCTTTCTGGAAAATTCTTGACCTTTATTAACGAATAGGGTCCACTTACCTCCGAGTAACAATCCCCCACGAGCGGAGTGTTTAAATCATGCAGCGTTGGCAACAAGGTCAAACCAGCACCTGCAGTATAAACAACCTCCGGTGCAGGTGTGAAACAGCTGAGCTTTTCCTGCCCACTTAGGCTACATCGGATAATATTCACACCTCAGCCACACTCTCAACACTCAGTGACACCCTTACCCCAGTGTTACTAAATATTCTTCCACTGTTAGGGTAATGTATTCAGAGCAGCGATCTTTAAATAGATGTTCTAGTTCCTTGTTAACAGGAGATCAACCCAAACATAAAGGGGAGTCCAGTCATCCTTCTCCATAGTTAGAGAGTCACACATGCATGCATGAACATTAATATGTAAAGATTTGCAAAGGTCACAAACTCAAAGATTCACCAGGAGAATCTCGCGGATATTTTGAACTTTGCATTTAAAAAGATTCTGAAAGTGCTTCGCTGCCCAGCTTTATAATAATAATAATAATAATAATAATAATAATGATAATAATAATAAAAAGAGAACTAGACAGACTTATTTTGAACTAATGGCGATGAATGAGGAGAAAATTCCAACACAACTCAGGTAAAGGTCTTTCATTGCTGAGAATTCACTGTTTTAGCCCACTTCCTTGCAAAACTAAAACTAACAAAGATATTATTGCCTATGGGAACATGTATCTCTAGCAATGAGAGCACTAGCCCAACAAAGAGAACATGAAAAAGCGATCAGGGAAGTCCGTGTAAAGGAAAAAAATCTGGAGTGTTGCTCTTTTTGCCGCGCAGCATCATGTCAAAACTGAGCACAAACAAAAAATCAAACCAGCTGAGTGTTGTTTGAAATGGCTCCCCATGTGATAAATGAACATACAAAAATGCAAAATTATTAAGAGAGCTCACGAAAACTTTAGGACGACAAAACAGAAATAACAGCTTAAAGAATACAAAATAATAATCAATCTAATTGACAAAACAGTTGAAATATCCTAGAGTGCATTATTTGCAAAAATAACACTTGGTACTTGAAGAGCCACAAAATTCTTCACATCTCTTGGGTAACGTCAGGTGAAGGATTTCAACACTAGAGCAAAGTTTAGCACATGCGCATGTAGTGATAGCGTGATAGTGCCCCTTTAAAGACGATCGGACACAACCCCTGAGGAAATCTATAACGTGCTTAGAGATGATGGCAAAAGCTTTGGAAATCTCACATCACTATCCACAGAGTTCCCCAAAGCCACAGTGATTGTCATTTCCCATTCATCCGTGAAACAGCTACTCACAGAAAAGGCTCAAGAAATAAGTCAGTGGGTGAAAAATCAGTTGTCATCTGCCTTGAATCGCTGCCAATTTAGCGGATGAAGTCTCATAGGACTGTTTACTACCATGTTAAACGGAGAATGATTTGGAGAAAAGGGTCAGTCAGTAAAGCGCACAGCAGCCCACTGAATTCTTTAGAATCACTGGCTTCATTTCAAACTTCAGCTCACAAAGATGCGCACAGATCAGAGGTATCAATCCCTGTTTCTTTAGATCGACTCGCTGACTCAGATTTGCTGCAGAGAATTAGGGATGACAGGTCGTCTGTGTTCACAGAACCTTACATGGTGTTTGCGCGACGCCTTCGCGACGCGGCCGTTAACGAAGCAGGCTCCTGTTTATTCTCAGTTTTACAGACTGCTTTCCCCAAACAATGCAAGACCCTGGACCCTGCCAGGAAACTCAGCATGAGACACACTGGACACATGGAGCCTCGATTAAGCAGGGCTCACAGTCCCAAAGTAAACATATTCATAACACAGTCTGTTAGTATCAAGTCAGTGACACTATAACATGACTGAAGCTTTGATATGACTCACAGGATATGGGTCTAAATACCCATCAAAGCTGAAAGTCTGTGACCTCGAGCTCACGGTTTCCAAATCCAATGCACTTCAGTAGCCAATGAAGCCAAAAAAAGCAATTGTTTCATCACAGATCAAATACAGACAGCCCTGGGTGTCAATTCATACGTCACAGTATCAGTTATAACTGGAGCAATTCAACCTAAAATGTGCCAAATCAGCACTATTGGCCACACGCTGGCTGTTGAGAAAGCCTTCAAGGTGATTTTCACTGGTTCACAATAAAACTAATGCTGTATGTCTGCTGTCCTGAGCCCAGCAGAGCCTATATACCACGGTGTTGGTGCCCCACGAGGACGAAAGTGGTGTTCTCTAACCTGGGTGTCCACCCCGCTCTCTGGAGGGTCGTTCATCTTTCGGGGCGCCTCGTCCCCATCGCTGTCCAGGCTGGGCGGGAGCTTGAGGGTGATGTGACTGGAGTACGAGACCCTGGAGATGGGCAGTTTGAGGGTGCAGGGCGGGGTGGGTGTTGGGGTTCTGGAGGGTATCTGAGGGATAGGCAGGGCGCTGTGCACTGGTTTGGGGAGTCCCGACTTCATCTTGGAGGCCACCAGGATGGCCGGCATTTTCGTCACCCACGGTTACTGAGAGGCAGTCCAATCCAGGGTGAGTGGGTTCGGCCGGGTTGCACAGAAAAACACACACTTGGAACTCAGCAGCTTAGTACTCAGTGTTCACACTTGGCACACTTGGTGCTCAGCGTTCAAGCACACACTCTCAGAAACACACTCACATGCAGTGTGGTTGAGGTGTAACAAACTCCCTGAAAAAAAAAAAGCAAGTCTCTCCCGTGAGCTTTCCTGACAGGTCTATCGGAGCAGACGAATGCAAACCAGATCTGTCATTTCTTCTTCTTCTGTCCTGACAGGACTAACAGTTCCTTGTCCTCGCCTTACCTGCGAGGCTCCTGCTTTCCTGTCCAGCCACCACACAGTAAGGGTCCTCCACAGGGTCACACCGAAAACCACAACAACCTTCAACTGCAGTCCCCCTTCCGTCTCAAGTGACGACAAGAGACCAGGAAACAGAGGGAAGAAAGCAGTGGATGAAGAAGAGTGGAAGTGTGGCAGAGATGGAGAGAGATGGAAACCTCAGCAGTCCTCCCCGAAACAGGGCAGAAGGTTAGCGCCGTACAGGGAACTCCTGGGGCCCAGAGGAGGTGTAGCGCTGGGCTGGTGCATCTCTCTCCAGGCAGCAGTACCAGGCGTCTTCCAGCCCCAGTACATGTTCTGAGTCCAGCACTGAAGACTCCTGTCTCAGTCTGAGGAAAATCAGCCCAGTCAACCCAGAAATATCTCTCTCTCTCTCTCTCTCTCTCTCGAACTGCTCACTACAACTGAGCTGGTATAAGCAACCCCACATGTGCTCGCTCAGCCACACGGAGAACTCGTCTCTCTCTCTCCTCTCCCTCCCCTTTTATCCTCCCTCACACACCTCTCCCTCCCTCCCTCCCGCACTCCCTCGCTCTCCCTCTCCCGCTCTCCAGAGCTGGAGTAGAGGGCTGATTATCTGGAGCAGGAGCGTGCTGCTATCTGACAGCAGTGGGGTGCAGCGCTGTAATTGGCCCTGTTCCCTGAAAGAGGGGGGGCGTTGAGGGGTATGAAAGGGGAGGGGCCTGGACTATGACAGAGTTCCTGTCACCTCAGAGCAAAGCCACTGTGTTACTGAGGCAGGGCAGCACAGGAAAGATGCAGGTGAGAGAGAGAGAGAGGGTGACAATCAGCACGCCCTAAAATACTCCCCCTGCACAAAATCTGCTGTTTTTTGCATTTCTTCTTTATATAATTTTATTTTCCCAAATTTTTTTTCATTTCATTTATTAATTAATATATTCGTTAATATGCCATTTTTGCATTGCATTTCTTTATACTTTATATATATATATATATATATATATATATATATATATATATATACACACTGTATATGTGCTGTAAATGTATGTGTATGTATGTGTGTGTGTGTGTGTGTGTGTGTGTGTGTATATATATATATATATATATATACACACTTATATCTATATTTCTCTGTTCAAAAAAAAAATGTTCATGCTTTGGCAATATGTATGCATAATGTACGTCATGCCAATAAAGCTCAGTTGAATTCAATTGAAGAGAGAGAGAGAGAGAGAGAGAGAGAGAGAGAGCTGCTTAGTGCCTCCATGAACTGCAACCACAGAGAGCCCCAGAGCAAAGATATTATAAAATTAAAGAGAAGCACGAGAGCTGACAGGGAGGACTGATGGCAATCAGGCTGATGCTGGCCGTGGCATGTATGGAAATCTTAGCTGTAATTAACCACAATTAATTAGTTCCACAATACAGTCTGCGTATAAAAAAAGATTCTTTTTGGTACAGAAATACCACCACATTAATCCTGATTTTTTTTCTCCAATTCAAGCTTCTATTTTTGGAATTCTTCATTCTATTCACAATAATTAAGGAGTTGTTCTACACTGAATAACTCAATGTCATGAGAAGTTCAATGCTGAAAATAACTCTGCTTTTTTCAGCTTTGCAAATCTGCGAGATAATAGCAGATGACGAGAGGAAAAAAAATCATTTGAAAAAAAAAGAAACAATCAAAATGCATGCAATGTATTCATATTCAAAATATGACACTACTGGGTCAGGCCAGCAGTTCAAGGAGAATAGGTTTAAACAGTTTCAGATTAAACGTGGCATTATACAGGACATGAATAAAGAAGATTTGAAAGTTAATCAGCAAATGCACACTAAAGTACAAATTTGGGTCCCTAGAGTAATTTAGCCCTGCTTGCCGACAGATTTGTAGATGAAGGAAAATTTCCATCTCGTTAGCTTTGTCTTCCCCCAATCACACTGTAATCCGGTTACTGTAATCTTAAGTAATGGAAGTCTGCATACCAATTAGATTTTCAGATGTGGGCTATCGGTGGCCCTGTTTATATGTGAAAGAATTAGCTTGCGGCCAACTGCTGTAACAAAATGCTCAACTCTTATGGTCAGTATGGAGAGAACAGACCATTCAGCAAAGTGGCCTGGATTTATAAACTTATACAGAGATAGATGGAGAGAGGGAGTGAGGGCGAGGGCGGAGAGGGGAAAATGGATAGAGGGAAATAATAAGAAGACTTAAGAAATGAGTTATAGAAAGGGGGAAATGAGAGAGATGGAGACAGAGTAATGCAGAGAAATAACGAGTGAGAGAAACTAAAGGAGGATGAAAGAGACATTTTGTGGGACAGGCAGCCAAATTCACTTCTCAATCAATATGATCTTCAGCATTGGAATGCTGGCTTATATCTTCCTGTTTCCAAGCGCTGATTACTGGCTAATTTAAGCCACATGGAGACCAATTATATCATTTACTGTAGAAAGTAACCAAAAATCATAAAGAGCAAAGCTGGGAGAACTTGAAAGCCAGTTTCAATCTCCCATTACAAGTTTCAGAATCTCATTTTCTCCACAGACCTCCATGGTGGGGGAACATTTAATATTACATTTCCATTTCCAATACTCCTATTTTCATGACCAGCACTGTAAAAATCCACCCATGCCTGCAACGATAGTGTTTGGCTTTGACCACCGCCAAGCTCAACGCAACTGTTTAGGGCCACAACCATCCATCATCTTCACAATTCAAGTCAAGTAAGAGATGGGTGTGACTTAAATAGGAACACTCCAGGAGTGCTGGGACAATTATTTAGGTTCAGCATGACCGAAACCCTGGGTCAGGTCTAGATCACAGGGCTGTCTGCTGTCTATGTTCCTACTCAGACATTAAGTTTGAAAGTTCCTACTTTCAAAAACAAAGTTTCACCATGTTACACCCTCTGGCTTTTATAATTTGAATGTGGCGTTGGAAATACATTACAGCGACAATGTAGAGTGCACCTTTCTAAACTTAAGGCTGTGCAGTCCATGACTAGTTGGTTCCTAACTTCTCTGAAATTAGACGTTCAACGGAAAATCGTTTGTTGAACTGCATAATGTGACTAACATACATGAAGGAACGGGACCCCATGACAAGAAATTTTTTCCTTGATTGGCCCATGAATCACAGCAGCGACATACTACCCCTAAAAAAGTGGTCAAAAATCTAGGACACATATGCTGTACTGAAAATGATTAATGTGTTGTCTTGCACAAACTGAAATTGGTCTTTGCTCATTTTCCAATAATAAATGACATTATTTGCTCACCTTCAGTACTAAATACGTTCTAAGTAAGCACAGGTTCCGCGCTACAATTAGAGCGTTTACTAACCAGGCTAAGCTGCACTGGCATAACAATGAGCAGAAGTCAGAGACAATGCATTTCAGCAGCGAGTGCTGGAGACAGAATGACCTTCTTGAACTTCTGGTTCCCAGACGGCACCATTTTCTCCCCTCAGGGCATCTTGAACCAGACAACACAACTTGATAACTTTATGGTCAGGGAAGCGAGAGGGTCAGGAGCTTATATTGTTTATTAATATTTTTATTCCCCAGCTCTTCACGATTTTTCCCAAACTCTGAACTCTTCCACTCCTGTCAACATTATAAGGATATGAATGTGTAGTGGGAATGCTGCACCGACCCCAGCAGTGGAAAACACGTAGCTTAGGGAGGAGCAATGTCACACTGCTGACACAATGCTGTACAATCGATATAGCTATTACAATACCACAGTGAGAGGATAAACAGTGTTTAAAAAAAAATGAAGTGCTTTCGGGTGAAACGTATGCGATTTGCCTCTCAGTGAACAAAAGGGTCAAATTAATTCAGTTCACTGTTTTTAAACTCGGTATGCAATATGTGTAAACAGGCATCTATCAGAATCAAATCCACTTTTCATCCCACAAAACGCGTGTTGCGCGGTCTCGTTTCAGCTTTGCAGCCCATGAAATGTGCGATGTTCGAGGGCTCTCATATGGGAGTTCATTTTGAGACAGGACCACTGAATAACTTGGAGCATGACATGCACTTAACCATTTCTTTGCTACCATGGATTGGGAGCATCAAGCCACCAACCCCCCCCCCAATATAGGATATGTTTTTTCACAATCTAGGGCTGGGAAGGCCCAAGTCTGACCAATGGGACCTTTAAAACATTAATGCCAATGATACATGATATGATGAATTAAATATTTACAAACATGACCTCTAAAGAGAATGCCCCAGGCCACAAGCATTTGGGTCAAAGTGACGACAATTAGAAAATCAATAACTCAATGAAACAGAAAGAAATGACGGCTAAAGTGCTACCCTCCATTGTCAGCATTTGACATCTTGTCAATAAAGGACATGAAGATATTATGGGGTGGAAATGCTCTCATGTAGGGGTAACAAGAAGAAACTGAATTTCACTCCATGTTATTTTACTTTATTTTGAATGTTATTATTATTTTTTTTACTCAGTAAACTTCAAAATTTCTTCTTTATTAGGCAAATCACCTCCATTTCATTGTTTTGAGCAACTAAAATACTTATTTGTTTGCATATTTTGGAGTGCTATGGTTTTTTTATTTCCTTAGTACATCACAAACTGTGAAAATTATGTCTTTGTGAGATTTTTTATTCTGTTGTCTTTACGGTCTTAAACATTCCAACGCCAATTAATTGTCGAGCTCTCGCTCCCCGAGATCCATCAAACTGAGAATCAACTGAGCTGCTGCAGTAACCTTGGCAACAACCTTCACTGACACAGAGAAACTAATGTGAGCATTCAAAAAACCCACGCACAATCTCAAAATGGAAATTTACAGTAAATGTTGTTACCACATATTTTCTAAGTTGAGGGTTCGTAAAGGAATCAATGAAGAATCAATGAAGCGGCAGGAAAACGTCTCCAAAAAACAGATGACGGCTTAAAAATTTACAATCTTCAAGCCAGGCAGGGCACCTCAGAAGTTTGCAATGAAAATTAATTTGTTCATGCTTTCAAACTGCGCTATTCTGGGCTCAAACATCTTCATAGACCGAAAACGCTAACCCATATGCAAATGTCATTTTAAGGGGCTTTTGTATTTTAATGCATTTGCTGGAATTTTGAACACTACTAATGAAAAAGAGCATTGCATGCACTATAATGGCAATTCTGGAGCAAATACACAACTGCCTGCAGAAGAAAACCTCTGAGTAAACAGCAGTACAAGGCAGCACCATGTTCCCTTCGAGTGAAGCCTACAAAATTAATGGGCAATAATTAGGGAGCTGGCTCCCATCTGTTAATTTACCCCTCTGCAGCAAAATGAGGCAAGGGCCACAATGTTCTGGGATTGCAATTACAAGGCTTGCAGAACCAGGCTGGTTAATTCTTTTTCAAGTTGCCTTTGCAGCTGTTCTGTAATGGAAAAGGCACAGAAGCACTGAGATTCATATCCAACAAACAGCCAAAACAAACAAATAAAAAAGGTAAGTATTCAAACAGGTAATGTACTATTTATTTTTTAATCCATGACATTGTAATTCATTCTAGAATAATACATGCTCTTCCACGCTATTCAATTCTAACATATGCTACTCTGATAAGATACATTACATTCTAATGCATGCAGCAAAACATTCTATTCTAATGCATTAAGTTCTAGCACATTATAGGCCAATTCATACTGTCCAAATACATTCTGTTCTGAGACGATCCACTCTTTACTAGGACTATGAGCAGCAAGCATACAGCAGTGACATGCCAATAAAACTTAGCGAAGGCAGAATCCTCCATTTTTAATTCAAGATTATCCTAAACCTGTTCCTGTTTACTTTGCTTGACTGGTAATCACACAACTGATTCACTCAATACCTAGTCAAAACTAGTCAGCATGACTGGATAATTTATTATTAGATACAACAATTGGTAATCGAAGGATTAGGTTAAGAGATTAAAGCACTACAACACAAGCTCATCAGAGCGGCAAAGGTGATGGAACAAGGACTTCAGTCTCTGAGGGGTATGTCTTTGAGAATGTGCGTACAGGATGTGCAACAATTCCAGCCATAAAAGCATTCATTAGTTTGGGTGATGATGTTGGGCGGTTATGCCTGGCTCAAATCAGCTTTCCAGCCAATCCCGATAGTGCATTTTGGGGTTGAGTTCAATGCTCTGTGCAGGCAAGTCTAGACCCTGACATGCCATACGAGGACCTCACTCTGGGAAAGGCCACTTCCTGTTTCGGCCATCGTGCTCAAACTGCTGGGAGCACTGACCCATTAGGAATATCACTGTACACCACAACATCAAGATTTTCCATTGATTGAACATGGTAGACTAGCCCAAACAATGAAAAACAGCCCCTGATTGAAGAGTGTCCATATATTTTTGCCACATACCGTACCTACTTTCAGAGCTTGCCTAATCCAATGAAAGGCTTTCCATCCCCATTAAAAGAGATCCACTGTGCTCTAGGTTTTCATTCCAGCACTTATTTCATACACCCAGTTTTACTAATTAGCAGCCCAATGAGATCTCCAGCTGTTGCTGAGCAATGTAATGGTAGAACAGAACCAGGGCTTGTGCAGCGCTCCTGCGAACCTAAACGGGATGACTGCAACTGCAAATAAACTCAAAACAGTGTCCATGTTAACAGCAACTAAGGAGATGCAAGAGACAGGCATGCACTTATTTAGAATGCAAAAAGCAATGGGCCCAATGCAAATACACATTTTTCATAATACTAGGCAACACACGGCAAAATAACATATCAACAGTTTTCTGACGGACGGTAATTTGACTAAAACAATAGGGTGAAATGAATGTTAATGGAGCCAATGGCCTCTTAAAGTCACGGCACAGGGTAGTTCTGAACAGTAAAGGCGTATAAAGGAGAAGGTTATGAATTACTTAGTGTTGTTTCTCCAGGAAACCATAAATCTGATGTGAGGCCGTAAAAGCCTTTAATCATCGCATTCTAACCACGTTTACATATGGAATATTTTTTACAGCGATGTAGTAAACACTATTTTATTTTCCTGGCGGCATCCTTAACACTCAAGGGATGTTTAAACACATTAGTCGCGCATCTAATGGCACGTATATTACAAGTCAGGATTGAAGTGTACGTTCATAAAACATTAACTGATGCAGCAACGAGCCTGACAAGCTCCAAATTGAGTTTTATTCATAATCGACAACAAGAGAGAAGGCAGCGGCCTTTACAAAGGTTTTAAGAAGCAGGGAGGTTAACTAAATTAAAGGGCTCTTCGGAAGACCATGAAAGACAAACCCAAGGATATAAACCAGGCAGAAATTCCTATGCGCTCCCCATAAATGAAAAGGCTTTAATGCAGGCATAGTGCTATATTGAACATTAAAAATTTACCGATGTTTCAGCTCAAAGGCCTTCATCGGGGAGTTGAGAACCTTTGAATACACCGATTAATGGCATCCTTAAGGCATTATTTAAAATTCAACCAGAATAATTGAAAGCTCTCCAGGTTCAAGGCTGTCACTGGCAAAAACCTGCCTAAAAATCACTCAAACTGAGCCACACTGCGTACATTCTTCCAAAGGAATGACACCCTCCCAGGTATGAGGTCACAAATATGTGATTAGAATGTTCATGACTGAACATTCTAATGCTGATATCACAACAAGCCTTAGGAAAATGAAATAAATTGCATTCTTGAGTATTACATTTATAATTTTTTTTCTGAAAAAAAAAAAATTCCCAACAAAACTCTTCAAGGGGGGCTCGCTGTTGCTTCTTCAGTAATCAAGCAAGTTTCTGACCTTGGTAATTCGAAGATCGGCTTCTGAGCATCACTGTACAAGAGAAACACTGTGTTTTTCACTCAGTGGCATTGGCCAGGGAAATAGATAGGATGTCTACTGCCAGCTTGCCAAACCTCAGTGGGCTCCAGTGGTGCTCCAGTTACCATCTCACTGAGAGCTGAGAATGGAGGAGGCAGCTTCCTGTGTGAACCATCAGAGCCAATCTGAGCCGGTCCCAGACAGCTCGTCCTTAAATGATCCTGGGCAAGCGGTGAAGGTCACATCACACCTCCAACTTTACTGTCACACTCTCGACTCTCATACTGTCTGCAGTATATTCACAGCACATGCATACTTTCATTCAGGAGACCACATTCATGCAAACACGCTCCTCACAGAAAGATATCACAGAAATGCACATTTTTGGAAGCTGCAGAGTTACTTGGATCAGGCAAAGGGAAAGCAAACTGTACTGTGGGATTATGGAGGACTGTGGAACAGCAGCAAACTCAGGGATTTCATCAAAACCACACCCGGTCAGCTCAGTTCAGAGAGTTCCCACAAAGTGGAAGCTCTGAGGATGTGAAAGTGTGACTTCAGCCACAATCAAACAGACATCTATCCAATCTACCATACAACACTCCCATCCGTAAATATTCATTTCACGGCCACAGAGTGCAGAGCGACAAACCCAAGCTGTTATCCTCACACCTCCACTACCACACAATCACTTCTGCAGAGGCACAGAACACTGATCCAGGAACAGCCCTGGCTAAACCAGACACACATGTTTGCATCTGCGTCGAGTGTATACGCCTGTGCATGAGTCTCACTTGGCACAGCACTGCGGGCTCAGAGAGGAAGTTGTAATGACCCTGGTACAGTGAGCAGCCCCGTGGAGATACGAGTGCTGTATCAGTAACACATCCTGCCCTGGCACTGAGCCGTACATAGTGAGGCTGAGCAGGGCTCCACACACTGACACACACTCTCCCTCTCTCTCTCACACACACACACACACACACACACACACACACAAACACCTCTCAGCCCTGATAACAACCCTCTCAGCCGTGTTCCTCCTGACATGACCCAGAGTGCCAGCTACAAAACGCCACGAGCGGTAAGGAGCAGATTCTGTGCATGACGCATACGGTCACTCACATACGGGTCCCTCTCAATGGCGGTTCAACCAATTATATTTTTATACTGCTACAGCTTTATTCATTTCTATCTGGGAGAATGTAGCATTCACTGAACACCAATAAACTATGAAAGCTTACCTGTAGGAGTGGACCCAGTGTTTCAGACAGGAGAGAATACAGCACCGGAAAGAGGAGAAAAGCACAGATTAGATTTCACTTGTGAACAATGGACACTGAAGGACCTTCTGTTTACAGAGCACAAGTAAAATAAAGACTTTTGTGTTTTCATGTTCACATTTATGAGCTGTAACTAAAGATTGAAAAATCAGTACAAGTGAATAAAGATGTCTGATCGTGCAGTCTTACGGCACTTGAAGTCAAGTCAGTTGCATCATGCTTTTTACAGAAAAGTTAAACTGATGCTTCACAGAGTAACAGAAGGGCAATAGAAGCAAAAACCAGGAATGAATCTCCAATTAGCCAACACAACATGCTACCTGCAGAGTCTCGACAGACAAACCAATGGCTTCTGGGACACCACACTCAAGCAAATAGACGGCGGAAACTTTGAGCAGGCAGTGAAGACGGGGGAAAAAAACCCACATCAGCTGAGTCACCTATTTAAGTGCAGAACAGGGAAAGCAGTAACTTGACCCGGATGAAGCTGGGATGGGGGGTTAATCCCCGGTACAGGACTGTGCCAAGGGCTGCCCTGGCCATCCTGTACACATACAACACACTGAAATCAGTGCGAGCAGCAGAAAATGTGTCACACATGCTCTCTCCCACCCCCTGCTGGGCCTGAAGCATTACTGCAGCCTTACAGCTGCTTTGAGACAATGGGGTGCCTTTTCTTTGACGTTCTGTTGCTACGAGACTCACACTTTCCTGTTTTCCCATTTATGCGAAGGCATTTATTCTTGCGGCTGATGGATGGGATAATGAGCAACTCGGTGACACGCTGTGCCAAATATTCCTGAAAGTACTGTCCTACATACTGCAGTGGAAATGTTTGCATAATATTGTAAGAAACTGGTGTCGCAGGAAGAACACTGCATGGCAGAAACACAAAGAGTGCTACAACCAAAACATTGCTTTAACATACTGACTCGCCGCAACTCCAGTCGTACTGTTACAGTAACTCAGCAAGGTCCTGTTCCCGAAACGAGAACAATGCTAAAATTGTGAAAAGGATTGAACGTAGCAAGAACATTACATTAACACTGAGATAATGTTGAGCCACTGTATCCAGTGTTTGATAGCAAACCAGCCTGCCAGGCTATCACAGATCATTTCTCGATGGGTAGCAGAGCTTAGTATGCTATTTTCTGAGCCATTTAGTCGGTCCACACAGGTCCTCACAGGCTTCTATGCAGGCCAGGGGCATCTCAGCACATTTAACGTTACCCTTCATGAGTTCACAGATGAAATTCAGGACATCTCAGCAGGAGACTACTTGCTAACTCACAGACACAGATTTTAAAAAGCTCAGTGGTGGACAGAGACTACGGGAGCAGGGTAACATTCTGTCATGCACCACCCAGCACTGCCCCCCCGGCCCCGGCCCCAATCCACACCAACCCCCCGAAGCCAAACCATGAGGCACTTCTGACCGGAAGCAAGCTTATCTCCGTGTTCCTTTTGGGCCAAGGTGTTATTTTCAGGGCAATGAGTTCGCTGGCGAAGGGCCAACTGAACACAGGATCTTGGACGCCAGTTGGCGGCTTGTGTTGAACCCCAACTGTGCGCCAGATTTCTTAAGGGGAACTGAGCAAGAATAACAGATACACACCCGTGTTCATATTTATGAACATTGGCGATAATTTGCCTGCTGGGCTTCAAGAAACCAACTACAGTGGAAGGGTCAGTATCTTCACTTACGCAGTTACATGGGTGAAAAAGGTAGACCTTGAATAGATGGTGGACACCAAAGGTGAGCTTATGACTAGCTGTTAAAAGCAGAACCTCATCTGCAACTGAGCTGGCATGGACCACTCCAACCTGCTGCTATGAATAATGCCTTCAAACAATAATACCTTTCACTACTTCATTTTTTTTGCCAGGTTATAAATGTGCAACCAATTTTGGTGCTCCTGAACTAAGAGGCTTGACTGAGATTGCTAATACCTTCCATACTGCAGCTCTTTAACAAATCATGCCAGGGGTTATGCCGTTTGAGGGAGTTTTAATGTTGTAGAAAGTAAATAAAGGCAACAATCTTTTCAAAAGTTTTAAGTCTTCCTTTGACCTGAATAAAATGGCGCACTCATTGTAAATTGCACCAAAATCAGTTTTCCACTGGTTGCCTTCATCTCACCAGAATGGTAGCATACTTGTCAGGTTAAGAGACATCAGTTCAGTGTCATTGATACATTAGTGCTGGTACTAATACAAGCAAAGATACGAGACAGTCTTGCCACAAGTATTTTTTTCCTCTACTAACTTCACAAATTGAAATTCCAAAATCAAGCTTTCTAATCTCTACTAAGACATGATTGAGCCCAAGATGAGGAGAGAAATTAGCAACTACAATACAGAAACAAGACTAGATCACGAGCCCAAAATGACCACAAAATCCTCAGTGATGTCAAGAAGCGGTGATTCATCATTACTGTCCATATCTCCACTCCTCATTCCCCCAACTGCTGCAGTCCAGTGGCAGTTTGTTTAGTCCAGAGGGAACCAAAACTGTTCCTAGCAATGAACCATCCCAGAGATTTTCACTCAATATCAGAAAAAGCACACCTCATTCAACATCTAAGAGCTTGAGGTGCTTATTAATATACAGTTATCAGGTGTGGTAATTTCGGATGACAATTAAAACCTTAAAGACAGTATATTTCCATGTCCACAGCTGAGTTTCATCAGCTGAGTTTTTAGAGAGCCAGAAGGAGTAAACCACAGGGCTGTGATAAAAATCGGAATTCCATTTTTAATAAAACAGGATGTAGAAAATTACGCAAAATTACGTATGTCCACAAAGTGCACTGATAATTCCTATAGGGCCTTCAGATACAGGACCCACCACCAACACATCATAATAATGCAAGAGAAATAAAGCAAATGAAATGGCGAAGCCGCATAAAAGAATTTCTCTTTCTTTGAAATAATCAACAAATTGACAGTTTCCTTGTCTATGCCTGAAGAGGCTTCCAGTGGCATAGATTGGTCAAATAGATCTGTATGCAGGAGTGACTTTCAGACCTTCAGATGTAGCCCTGATAATAGATTGTTAGAGTTGTAGCTACTGCAAGACTCAATAGATTTGATTGGTTTGATCGTATGCCATGAACACTTTTACACTGAGACTCATTTCAGATTGTAAGGATTGAAGGACTGAGGACAGATTTTTGCAGCCCAACATTAAGAAACAGAGAAAATCCACAGTTCTACAAGAAGATTCATGGAGGATTATACCAGCTCAATTAAAAAACTCATTGCAGACTGCAGCAGTTCAATGGTAAGACTATTAAACAACTGATTTAAGTGGTTCTTTTCTAAGACTCTTAAACCGGTGACGTGGCCATATGGCAATAATTTTGGCAGTTTTGAGCAATCCTCTGGTAAGATTCATAACTGGATTTTGAGCAGGTCTACAGTAAGACCACTACAGCAGTTCTACATACAGGCTAGGCTATGAGTAGTAGTTCCGCCAAGGACATGACATGATAGCATTAAATGAGATGCCAGATCATTTCTGTTTTCAACAGTTTCAGAAGGGCCCTTTCCAGTTGCAGCACAACGCCTCCAGGCACAGAGAAAGACAGGAGATGTAGAATTTGAACGGCTCCAACAGAGCCCTGATCTCAACCCCAAACACTGCTGGAATCGGCAGGAATACAGAGTTAAAGCAAGTAATGATTGCTCAATATCAGTGCCTCACTTTACAAATGCTTCTCTCGTTGGAATGGGTGCAGATCCCCAATCAATGAAACAACATCTAGTATAAAGAATTTCCAAAACACTGAAGGCTTTAATATGAGTAAAACTGGGACCAGTTGCATTAATTCCCAAATTTGTGAAAGTCTGCACATCTAACATCAAGCAGTCTTTGATCTTGACACTGTTAGCATGCTGACCTGGATGGACAGTGTGGTGTATGGTCCACAGTAGCTCTCGACTGGTCCCAGTGTTCCAAATGGGAAGAATTTCGGGGTGCAAAAGCAACTCATCGGCTTCCCTCATCCAGCTGCTTGCTCATAAAAAGTGGCAGCTGGCTTTCTGCAGAACTAAAACACAGAAACCCCTGGGGGGCTAGCCTAATATTAAAAAGGGAGGTCTTGCAAGTGTGCGCAGTGTGCATAGGAACTATTTATCTATTATAAATCAGTGAAATAAATATATTCTTCATTCTGCTGACACTGCAAGTGCATCTCCACCGCTGCTAGGCACCATTTCTGTGAGGCAGTACTAGCTTATGAATTTTAGTCGGCTACCAATGACCGTAGGTGACCTCCCCCTGGTCCATGTTCCGAGGGTTGCCTAAATCACCCCGTCAAACAATTTTGATGGTAGCAATTGCCTCAATGTCTCGATAGAAGCTTTGGCCCAGCCTGTGCCACAGGTTAACCCTTAGAAGAAAAGGTTATTTATCACGCTTTTTTTTTCTTTTTTCCCCACAATTCTAAAAACATTCCAATCAAGGACTCGTGATCTCATACCTTTAAGGGTTAAAATATGAAGTCTCTCCCTGCAGCAGACAGAGCAATGGCATCTGCATCCCAATCCTGTAACTAGATTACAAGCAGTGTCCAGTCTGAGAATAATCCTTTTAACAGCTTTGAGATGGGCTGATGCTCCTGCATTTAAAAATATTTAAAAACTGTAGCACTTCTGTTGCTATATATGCAATGCAAGGACACTGTTTTGATTTCGCACAATGATTCTTTACAAGACCAAATAATCATCTAGCTTAGCCCTCACTACATAACCCACTAAACCAGGGGTCTGAAACTCCAGATCTGGAGGCCCACCATGTCTGCTAGTTATTGGGGTTTCCATTCATTGACTTCAGCCAATCATAAAGCAGAAAAGTGCAGCCACACAGTAAAAACCTGCAGACACTGTGGTCCACTGAGAATTGAGCTTAAGATCCTTGCGTGACAACCAAGAGCATCTTCTTTCTAATTACATGACCAATAATTACACAAGCACAGTCTTAAGACATGAGGTGTTTTCTGACCAAAAAGTTCCAGGGAATCCTGGATAGGGACTGCCCACTGGGAGTTCCCCAGGAACCATACACCTTTAAGGGCTTTTTTTCCTGTTGGCTTTCGCCTGGCCAATGGGAACCCCCCATAGGCAACAAAACGCATGTAAACATATGTCACTACGAGTTCCTCTGGTGCTGCAAAAATATCTGCTCTGATGTTTGAGCTAAAAACGTTCTTCCAAATGGAGTTACAAGAACAACGATCACTCACTGTCCCTGCATTGCAGATACAACAAACATGTGGTTCCTTAGAACAATGTTCTTAGCGCTATGAAAAGGTTCCTCTTCTCTGAAGACACCTATGGTAAGGGCTATATGCCAGGGGACAGGAGTTACTCAGAGCATTGCGGCTCCTACCCTTCATCTCATGTATATATTGTACTAAATGGAGATATTGTTGATTGCACTTTCCTGTAGTTAAACATTTCATATAATTATCCTTTTGCTGACAGTAACATACTAGTGATGGAAAATTGCAATCAAACGCAATACAAACAATGCAATTATTTTACATTGACAACTTCAGAAAAATTACATAGCTCGGACGGAGGGAAGGATGGACAGATGGATAAATTGGGACAGCCACATTAGCCAGACAGATTGACCAACAGGCAAATATAGATGGAGACAGATTCCACTCTGAGAAGAACAGGAAACGTTCTGCAGTGCTGTCACGCCCTGCAGTCTACTTGCAGGTGGCAATGCCCTGGGGCCCAGCAGAAACTTCAGAAATGACAGATTCCATCAGAACTGCAGCCTGTCAGACAGACTCTTTGAAACATTGCTGCTGCCTGCTTGCTGAGCACAGAGAACCAGAGACTCAAGTGAACTTTAAATCTGCCAATACATTACATAAAGGGGCCTCGCACCCTACTCACCAATCCTAAAGCAATTCCTAAGCATTAATCCACTAGGCTTCATAAAGCCCCATATCACTGCTGAACATGCATATGAAGAGGCAAACAGTTTCAGCAGTTGTGCTCTTCATTGCCTGCAAAGAGGTGTTAGGGGAGAGTCACATGGCTGCCCACAGAATTAGTTTTAATAACCTTACTGCATCTTCCAGTTCCTGCGTGTAACTTAATTTGGAGCTCCCCTTTGCTTTAAGTTAATTGCTTTTCGCACTGAAAGCTCAATAAAACTTCACCACAGACCCTCCCCCACCATCTCAGCATAATGCAGTGGTTACCACAGGTACCAGTTGCTTGGCTTCGAATGCAATCTGGGTTCCAGCATAGCAACAGGGCATTGGCTCCGGTTCACTTCAACGCTTTCAGCTGAGGATGAAGCTCTGCTATAGGCCATTCAGACACATGCAAAGCATTAGCCTTTAATTACCCCGGGGTAGTTGTGGAGGAGGAACAAAAAGAAAACAAGTAGCAAAATTGCTTCAGTTACAATGACAACTACAAAGCCCTCAGAGCGGTAGAGCGTATAACTCTGCCAACGCATGTGTCATAAAGAACTGAACAAATATAGCTGTGGCGGCCATATTTCAGTTTACATTCATCCCAATATTTAATAATTTGTTCTTTGGCCCATGACCCACATTTCCAAAAAATATCATACAAATTGGAGAAATCTGAGAGATGTTGTTTGGACAAAGACACATGGGTGAGTACGTAACCTCCACCCAACTGCATCGGCAGAAATAACTAAAAAAAGATAAAAACTTTAATGTTTGATAATAAAAAGGCGAACGTCAATGCCATTGTTACTTGAGACGTCTTGCGGTTTTGTATTTTCAGCCATTTTAATAAGTTTTAATTATAGTCCCAATTTCCTTGCTGATGCATTATTTCTCTGTATTTATGGTGTCATGAATGCAATGAGGGTTTTTTTTATGAATATGTGGGTAGATTCTGGGACATAAATGAGAACAGCTATGATGCATTGTTTCACTAACTCCTAGAAAGTTCTACACAAAATCTAAGGCTTTAATGTAAAATATCTAATTTATGCTTAAAGTCTTGAGGTGGTATTTTCATGTGAAAGTTGCTCTTTAAACATCAAAATAAGATTATTAATACTAGCTACATTGCTCCAAGTATAATAACTGGATTTTTAATACACTGGCGAGCAAATTCATCAGGTGTTCCATCCCGTCCACCAACTACTCATGCAGCTTGTAGGATAATATCCGTGTGCATGACTTATTTTGTTTATTTTGTGTGCAATCTTCAAATGTTGGTTTCGCGTGTGCCATGTTGTGTCGTCACAGATTTATGAATATATCAATTTTGGCTCCACTCGAAAAATTCAGTCAAAGACATGTATAAACTGAAAGATGGATTCTCCAAACAATTGAGATCACATTCATAAAATTATCTCAATGTTTTTTTGTCTAAGATATAAACATCCCATGAGGCCCATTACCAATCATTCAGCAAAAGGACATAAATACAGTTAAACCACACAAAAAAGACACAATGTCAAAATCCTGGTACCTGCCTTTGACATATATAAAACGATTGCGCTCAAATGGGACATCAAACCATCAGTGTCTGAATCTCCCACTAATTAAGTGTAAATTACAAAAAAAAAAGTGTCAGAGTATGCTTTGTCTCTTAGGGATTTTTTTCCAAACTGCAATGAAAAGAAATTATAGGTGACAAAAATGATATTGCCATCATATTAGGAAATATGTGCTCAGTAGATAAATGAATACCACACAATTTGAACATCAGACCTGTAAGCAAATCATATGCAGCCTGACTGCAGGTCATAAAGAAAATCCGAAAGGTGAGGAGTTCCTCTGGTGAATAGCAGTCATTCAGGAAAATTTAGCCAATCACATTAGAGACCAATATCACTGTTCAAGCATGACCATAAACTCTTTTTTTTTTTTATAAAATCAATACAATATTTGTATTTAATTTGTAGATATATCATGCAATAGAGATTACTACAGGCACTTAAAAGAGTCAAATCCTTTATTTTTATAGAAGGACACCTGTGTATCAATTTATTGAGCATTGTCACGACCAAAGACTTATAAAAACATTATTTCAGAAACACAGCACCGCTTGACAGAGAGGTTTATTGGTCAGGCGTGATTCATCTAACTCATCTCATGCTGAGAGCTATAACCAGTGCAGTCTTTTATAAATGAGCTGTAGTGCTGACATGAATCTCTTTGCACAGGACACTTGCCTGCACCCCTCAGGTCTCAGCTGATGTGTAATGTGCAATCCTGTGCAATCACAGTGGATAAGGACTCCAGCTCAATGTCCCTGTCAGTGGAATGTAAGTGGCATGAGGTTGATACTATAGCGCTTGGAGGCTGGTGACAGGAAGAGTTTCCATCAAGGGTTGACAACTGAATGCTTCGCCTTGTTTATAGCTCTCCAAGGAATGGACAGCGCACTTGAGGCAGACTGTGCAGCTTCTTGCCGAGGACGGATGTGCTTTTTGCGTCAGGAATCATAATATTTTTTCCAAGACTTCCAATGAAGATTTTTGCAACATTCAGCGGAAGATTACCCCTTTCAAAGATGAATATCAAACATGGGCCAAAGCCACAATTCTCAATTCCGTATATTTCCTGAGGGGCAGGGGGCTTGTCTTTTGTTAAGAGCCACATGGTGGAGGTCTGCCAAAGGTATCCAATCAGGGCTTAGCCCAGCCTCTTGAATTATGTCTGAACACCAGTCCTAATGGTCCTAAACACACACCTCAGCTATGGCTAGGCAAAGAAAAAAATAGTAATCGGGTCCCATTCAAGTAAAAAAAAAAAAATTATCATGTCACATAAATGCCATATAAACTCAGAAATAATCATTATTTTAGCATTATGAATGCGCATAAATTCAATTAACTGACAGTATTTTCTGGCTTCAAACACTGCAGTGCTGATCTAAAAAGTACACAATGTGATGGTCCCTTTGTAATATATATAGAAAACATCTCAATGCCTCACACAGATTTTGCAAAATGAATTTTACGGCAGAATTCCTTTCCCGTCGACGTGGTTCCCTACAGCGCAATCAGAGAAACTGCACCCGCGCCGGCGAGAAAGCTCATACATCAGAGGCAGGAGGCAGCGGAGAGGAGTAATGTGGTGGGGAGAATAAACACTCAGGTTTAGCGGCGACGGCTGGAGCCGTGCGGAGGAGATTTACACAGCGCAGCAGGCAGCGGAGAGAGAGGGATGAGACCAGTAAATGATCCGGCTGGCCAGGTGAGGCTGTTCTCCCGCCAAGCACGCGCCACAGCACAGATTTAAACAGAGGGCTTCACAAAGCGGGATTAAAAGAGCGAGCTGGATACATGCACTGGGTAACAAAACCCTGAAAAGATTGGAGCATGTAATCAAGTTAGAAGAGCTGTTCTGGATCTTATACAGCAGTGATACTGCATTGTCAAATGTTCCCTTGCCTCCCCAGACAATTTAAGAATTTAAAAAATAAATCTCAGAATCAGCTGCACTTTATATGGGAATTTTCACTCCTATTGATTGACCAGCTGCAAGCTTTGTGGCATAATGCAACCTCTCCCGGTGCTTGGAGTCACTCGAGAACATTTCCACCGCTGAAATCACAAAATCAATTATAATCAAAACTCATCTCCTCTCGAGTGCACCCAACTCAGTCGTCCCATTTCACAAAGTTCAAAGTCTTCATTGAACCAAATTTTTTGTAACTAGAATCTTGGTATTGTCAAAATCACATTTTGGTTTTCACATTTTTCAAATTTTTCTGGTCAACAGAACCACTCCTAGGCTCAGTTAAAACCTCATCATTCCTAAAAATAATATTTAGAAAGCATTCTTGTGAAATTATGTATTTAAAGTCATTTCTTATACGGCTGGTCAGAGGCCTCCCAGCTCCCACAGTATCTTCAAGGACCACCAGTGGCCCACAAAACACTCTGTTGAAATCCCTGGATCAAAACCAGAAACGAAATTCCTGGACCGGATGACTGGTGTGCATGCAGGGCAGGATTTTTGTTTCCACCAATTACCCGGGCTGAATGAACCCATTTTTATTTATTTATTTATTGTATTATTTTTATTCTTTATTTTTTTAACAGGCGACAATGACCGGTTCGTCAGTTCATCAGATCAAAGTATAGCATTATCATCAGTTGTCATTCAAATATCTATCAAGAAATATTGACCAGTTAGCCTTATCCAAAATGTCAGAAGTTTCAATTCAAGGGCTATTGAAGTAATTTTGGGCCCAAGGATGGCATTCAAATCATACAGAAAAGGCCTTTGTCTCAGTGTTGAGGTATTATAAATATTCATTTGATACTGCCACAAGTGAAGCCCATGTACACAGCCTGTGTATCTTGGTACCTGATGCTCGAAGATGACTCATTAGAAATTTCCAGTCAAAATGAATCACTCTCAAACACCAGGAACTCCAATGGACCTTTCTACCTTTTTATCCCCAAATCCGTATGAGATAATATTTTAAGCAGGTAGGCTATATTTGCAAACCTACGCAGGGCTTATATTTTTGAGAGTATTTACTTCTAAAAACTGATGTGGGCAGCTGCGAAAAGAACAATTTAGAAGCACATGGACTAACAGAAATGCAATTTTTCAACTTAAGAGAATGTGCTCCTTCAGAAAACGTTGCAGATGCTGAGTGTGTATTTGAAAGTGTTTATTCCTGAATTGGGACCAGTTTAACCATACATCAGCATAACGGCTAGAAAAGATGATAACTTTGTACAACTTCATAAAAATAATAAAACAGAAAAATTATTTCCCTGTATCATATTCATCTAATTGTATTCGGCACACCATCCATTTTATTAACTCTGGGCCACTGTCATAACGATTTGAAATTTAAACATATAAAGTGTCAAAACAAAGACGTCTAGGGTCTGTCGGAGGTAGCTGAACCCTTCAAATACGCAAATATATAAATATAAATAAACAAGCAGCTCAATTCTGCGCGTGTCCTTTAGAATCACAAATGAAAGTTGACAAATAATGCCAGGCCAGGTAACCTACACAGTATGAGCAAAACAGATTTGTGCAGATGAACTCTATAAAGAGACAAGCAGCATACATCATGTGCATAAGCCCAGAAGACAAGAGACATCTCTTCCCCCTATACATACCCAGTGTACCCCTGCCCGCAGTTTCCATGACAACAGAAAGTAGATCCCACATCCACTGTAGTGTAAAGGGGCAATTTCAGGTTGTAAGCAATCTGTTCGACAAAACGCTAAGTGCCACTGTAACAAGGTGGTTCTTATTAAAAAAAAAAAAAAAAAAAAAAGAGGTGCATTGCTTCAAAAGAGTAATAGCTCTCTTGGTCCAACAGCTGGTCTGATTCCTGCCAGGGTTTGAAGTATGGCCTGCTTGTTGATTGTGATGGGTGCAAGGAAGGTTTGCCCGTCATTTCCACCTAAATCGATGGAGAAGTTCTCAGAGAGGCAGATGCGTTTTTCTAAAGCGTGCGCATTTCACAGCCTCGGGGCTTGTGTTAACCCAGAAACAAATATCCCTATGTGCTGCAATATTCTTTTTGTTCTCTTTAATAAGGTTTCTATCAATGTCAGAC
This sequence comes from Gymnothorax javanicus, assembly GCA_029692085.1. NCBI lineage: Eukaryota > Metazoa > Chordata > Actinopteri > Anguilliformes > Muraenidae > Gymnothorax > Gymnothorax javanicus. The sequence continues at coordinate 13,218,799 of CM056207.1, read as the reverse complement.
AATGGCATAAAGTCCCAGATATCAGTATTTAGACAACAATGAGGCATACAAAAATGGCTAGCACTCCTGTACTGCTAGCGTTCTTTAAATCAAAAGCAATTCAGTACATCGAGCACTTGGATAGCCAACAGGAACCCTTCTCCCTACAGCATAAATCCATGCTGAATGTGTCTCTTCAGGGTAATTAATTAGATGCTAATTAATTAAGTGTCACTTGCTGGTGAAAGCAAGGCTCTTTCTTGGATGCCATCTCTAATTCATTTAAAAACGAGGGCTCTGAATTTGACTGACTCCCTCATGTAATGCTGCCTGCCATGCATGGTGTTGACAATATATTCTGAACCTCTTCAAAACTGGAACATGGCATGTGGGCTAAATTGCTCACAAGTCCCCAGGGCTGCTCAAAAATCACCACATCCTGTGATCCTCAAGTGTTCAACCATTACTTTAACAGAGGGGAGACAGCAACTTTCCCGCTAACACCAATCCCCCTCCACAGTGAAACAGGAGAAGAAGTCAAAAGTGTGTCAGCCAATCAGAGGTCAAGGCAGCCAACTGGACTCCGAATCGGCCAGAAACACAGTAACACTTGGTCAGGGCCATGAAAGGAACATCTGAACCAAGTATGATCCAAATCTGCCAGGTAGAACTTCACAAGTCCTATAAAAAAAAGTTGACGGATGTCAGACGCTGCACCAATATCTCTCCCTTGGTCATTTGGACCAGGTGAGCTAAGATCTCAGCATCCATGTAAAAGACCAACAAAAACCCAAATACCATGACGATGGGAATTTAAATGTACAGATTTTCATAACCAAGGTAAACTGGGCATACGGCAGCCAAGATGACCCAGTTTCAGACAAAAGGCAACCCCCATGAAGACAGAAAGATGCCAAAACTGTGATCCCAGAGAAATACTGAAACTAGTTACATGACCCCACGTGACCTCCCCTACCCCTCTGCTTTGAATGGGGCTCATGTATCAACTCCTGTGGAAAAATATTATGCCCACATTCTGTCTGTTCATGGGCACGCTGTATAAACCAGACACATATGCACACATTTCTTTACAGCATTCCTCTGCGCTGGGAGCTGATGGGTCTGTTGTGGGGGGTGGGGGTGGGGGGTTGCAGTCTATTCATGGTTTACATAACGGTTTTCTCCTCCCAAAGCTGGAAAAGAGAGAGACACAGAGACATAATGTAAGAAAGAGGCAAAATTAAAGCAAAAAACCTTGTACGGACTGTGGTGATTTTCCAACATGTGAGAGAATGCAGGGATGAAAGAATGGAAGCAAGTCTGAAGACGAGTTAACAAGAGACAGCGAGACAAACATCGACTTACAGGAAGGATATAAAGATAAGGAAAGTCCGAGAAAGGGGCCACCATGCAGTATGTCTACACCTGCACGGCATTGTGGGAGAGGAAAGGCCGCGGAGGTGAGCAGAAGCAGGAAATTAAATGTAGTGGATGGATGCTGCAGCCCACAGTGCTACCTGTTCCTCACGCTTCAGCAGGGAATCCTTTCGCATGCCAATAACACAGCAGCGCACATTTTCTGTGGCACTGGATTCGAGCGGTAAGCAGACCCCTCAGATGTTGTCCGGAGACTGTAAGCCTCATCCAGCTGCGGAAATCACACAGACTGACCTTCTAAAATGGGGTCAGGCTTTCTAAGAGCACTGGCGAAGATCAGTACATCCGCGAAACAGTAAGAGGGCCATTTCTGTATGGGAGTCTCGCAGGACATACTTGCGTAAATTAGTTTTAACATGTTACCAGATAACTGCATGGAGTAAAATCCAGAACCGAGCCAGATCTGGAATCTGGACTGAGGTAACAAAGAGCGACAGTTTGAACCCTTTCAGCGCCGTGGGCTGATGTAAGATATCAAAATCAGACGCTGTTGAAAACCTATCATGTGACAACTTTTTTTAAAACAAGTTGCCACATGATAGGTTTTCAACAGCTCAGGATAACTACATTTTTAATTCCTTGAAAATGTATTCAGCGCTCAAAGGGTTAAGTTCAAATGAGTGGACTTATCCGACTAACCCAGTAAACCCACTTCATCATATAGTCTCTGGTCTTGGTGATCTCACCCTGGGCTGAATAGTTCAGACAGATGGAATATTCCCTGTTAACTTCAATAACAGCCATAAAAAAAATCTGACATAATTCCATTTGAACTGCACAAACTGCTTGAGAGATGCAGAAACATAATATTCATAGCCTCATTCTATTTGAAAATTCTGTGAATGGTGTAATTCAGATTCACATGATAGGTACCCTTGTCACATTATCAGATTATAAACAGAGATTTAGAAAAATAGTAAGAGTTCAATCTCAAACTGGCAGCAGGCAGTACTGAGGTGTAGCCTGCAACTGACACAGAACCTGATACAGAACTGACCCGCCTCAGGAACTGACCCACTTTCCATCGACAGGGCTGCATCCCAGGAGCACAGCAGTCCGGGCCACAGCTCAGCAGGAACAGATAAAAATAAGCAGAGCTGAGAGGCGTGTGTGCCGACACCTTCATTTACTTACAGCTGTGACGCTGCAGATGGAAAGGATCTCCATATTTACTGCAATTTCCACCCTGGTAAAAGCCAAGGAAGTGGGCAGCGGGGTGTAGGAGCGCCACATAAAAGGCCGGAGCTGTGTTTATAGCAGGGTTTTCCAGCACCCGCGCACACGTCCCGGCCCAACGGAACCAGTCACACCCCCGCCCTGGCCCCTGAACCAGCAGAACATCTGCAGTAGAGAAACATGTCCGCCTCTTTCCAAAAATCATACAACAATCTAATGAAAACAGAACCTTTCGTGCATGATGTTATGCAAGTAAACCTGCTAATGGTAAAGGTCAGAATTTGGGAACCATTAGGTTAACGGCCCTGGCAGGCTGCGGCTGAGCCGGCGAAAAATTGTTCCTTCTTCAAATGACCAATCAATGAGGTCAACAATCGCTCAGGAGTTCTAAAACCAGGCTGTCAAAGTGAAATCCTGTGTTAGCTAATTTTCTTATTTGCACTTGAACACCAGAGGTTAATTTAGATCACTAACTGAAACCATCAGAATTTGGGCCTCCCAGACTGGATCATGAAAGCCCAGTTTAAAATTAGGTCAATCAGGAGAAAACTGTAATTTCATGTTAAAAGGAGTGACAAAAACCATCTGCCAATCCGGTATAACAAACAATGCATGATGTTCTCATAAATCTCCTCAACTGCTTTATTCCAGGCGTAGTTTAACATTAGCGCATGAACAAAAAATTGTACGTTAAATAAGCTAGCAGAGATGCTAAACTAATTGGCAGCTGACATACACTTCCAACTAAAAGATGTGTTAGCTCTGTTGTCAGCGTAGCACCTCTCTTTCCTGAGCTGGCGCAGATCAAAGCCCATGCCAGGAAAACTACAGCAATACAGAGGCATGACTGACCAACATCGACTGAGTCACATTGATGGAGAGGGAATAATTAAGGAGGGCTTATGGAAGTGGCAAGAGGAAACCTTGAATGAACAATGAATACTGTTGGCAAATAACACTCTGGACCAGATCTATGCAAATTGCGGGCTAAAAACCGCAAATAGCAATAAAGTGAAGCATATCACTCATATCAGATAATTCAATCAGGATTGAGTTGTACATCAGAGCTAGACTATTTTATAATGATGTAGGCCAAGTACTCTAACCCAGAATTACCCTCGCGTTCCCACAAAACACATAATCCCAAACTAACTCTGAGAATGGTTAAACTCTGCACGGCAACAGTGAAATCTACCACCAGACCACCCACCTGGTTTCCACAAGGAGAAAAATACCTCACCAAACCAAATTGAGCGCCAGAACAGAGCAACTCAAATCAAGCTGGCTGCCAAACATGTTCCGGGCAAATTTACTTTCCAAGGAAAGAGTTATAAACTTCAGATTTTCCATTTCAAAGCAGGCAGACACAATTAAAACACGGGATTGGACAGTGATTCATAAGCATTATGCTTCCCTGTATGGCTGTAACACAGTTACGCAATGTCAGAGCTTGTGCTAAATCTGAGTCAGTGTGGTCACGCAGGGGGAATCGAAGCAACATCCAACCGGATTTTTTGAAGTGTTTTTGGAATATCATGTGACAGGAAGCATCTCAAATTCTTCACCACGATGACGTGCCAACCTTATATACAAGCACGTGGCCCCGCTGAAATAAACAGAGTTAAACAGCGTATGCCAAAGATTTCTGAAAACCAATTCAGGAAACATAGCCTAACCATTTTGACATGCTGCAAGGCACCATACACTGAAGAGAAACTTCCAGTATAGTGCCATATGGATCTCTAGTTCAGCAAATTAAATCCACAAACAGAGATGGAAGAACAGGCCCAGAGAAGGGAGGCACTCTGATTGTGGTATCCCCATATTGCACACTGGGTGGCTTTCACGTCACTGGAAAAGTTTTTAGAAGTTTATGCAGCCAATTACACTTTCACAGGATATTGGACAAACCAACATTGATCAACTTTATCATGAAATAAATGAAGCGACCAAACGTGTTTTGTGTCTATGCAGGTCATCTTTGTCTCAAATTATATTGTGTGTAAATATTTGAAATATTTCAGTGACAAGTAAGCAATGACAGCGCAGGAAGAGACATTTACAACGAGACAATAATATTCTACAAGCAAGCAAATTTATAAACAAAGCAAGTAACTGGAGGTACCACCTTAAAAAAGTTTGGCCATAAATTTGTACACAAAAGCAAATTCCCAACCCCTAATAGATCCGTCACCCACAGGAATGAAAGCATTGCTAAAAATAGCTTGAGGTTGCAGAGCTCTGTCAGTGAATGATGCATCACAATTATTTTCATTTTCCCAGATTCTGTTAAAGCAAAAGCTGCCACCATGAAGTGCGAATGGAGCGTATTCCTCCCATAATAGTAGCCAGGTATTGATCATTGAGTGCTTTCTTCCCTCGAAGACAAAGATGCTGTACCCTTGAGATGGTGCTGTCCTACTTTACTGAGGCAAGCAGGATGGTCATACTTTTTAGGGAAAGCCTGGCCTAGCGCTAAATGTTCTCACAGAGTTACTGGAATGTTAAGTAAATGCTACAAGACTGCAAACACGTTACAAGATTCCAAGATTGTAACTTTGTAACATGCAAATGTTTTGAAGTACCGGTAGCCAAGAGGCTCAGTCAAGCACGTGTTAGCAGAAAATAAAGGAAACCAAATGTGGTGGGCATATAACTACTGCAGGCCTAGAGTACCTCATGGGATTTTGCTTATTTTTTTTTAATTTCACCACATGAAAGGACACAAAGAATTGGACAATTATAGGCATGTGAACCCACATAAAAACAGAGGCAGCGAACAAAAAAGAAAGAAATTAATTGGCCAGTATACACGTGTGTGACAGTTTACAATAAAGGACATACTATTTAGCTGCCCCATTGGCATTGAAATCTGCAGCAAGGAAATTGATTTCATCCAACAAAACCAATCCAATTTGAATGTTTCGTATAGCTACAGGATAGAAAGAGGCAGCCAATGCTGAGCAGGCTTGTTGAAATGATAATAAAAAGAAAAATACTTGGAGCTTGTAGCTGCATTGATTTTAGGTGTTTGAACTTGGCAATGTTCTGACAGAATGAGTAAAACTGTGAGGTTCATTGAAATAGTAGACTTACAGATAATCGATTGACAGTTAAGACACGTTTAATAAAGAGAAAGGTCACAGCTCAACAAGGTATTTGAGGAGTTGCCATAATAACAGTATGAATAAAGTGTTCACACTAGGAATGTTGAGTCCAGGTGAATCAAAAGTCTATACAGATGTTCACCTCAAATACATTCTTTTATCATTTTACCTTGAAAATACTCTGCATGGAATGCCTTGACAAACACTGTATGCTTGGTAACTTCTGAGCATTAACATATGATTGGATAGACCAGCTCAACCAATGTGGCAAGGCTGTTGGTTCCAACCAGTCTATTTCAAGTGTAGCGCATGAGAAGTAACTTCAACAGATTTCTCATGAGACAGCCTGCCAGCCCAATAAATAATGCATTTTGTCGTTGGCGTCATGCTGTGATATGGGGCCAAAATGAACATCATTTTGGAAATCATCAAAAACATACCATGTTTTCATAATACTCTCAATATGGTTTGTCCTTAGAAAGTGAAAGCTTTTCATTGCTCTAAAATCTTCATCAAAAAGGCAGCCTCTTCCATCTACCCTATTGCAATCCTGTAAAGCATCTTTCTGACAGTACTTCTGTAACAAGAGGCCTGTCGGCCGAGAGAGCACCGCTGAGGATGAGCGAAATGTCCATGTCATAACTTAATTTCAGAAATCCTAGAAAACAATTGCAATATTAACACATATGACACATTTGGTGACCAGAATATGCTGTGAACCAGTTTGGTGTCTCAATTTATGTACAAAAGTATAACAATAGAACCACACTGCAAATTGGAATCATCTTACCACCAAGCAATACTAACAACCAACAAACACCCTTCCCCCAATACATCACAAATATAGCAGTCACAATCATTCTAACACTGTCATAGGACAATATGATTCAGAAAATATGATCCAGAACAATTAATCCAGAACGATGAAAGACAAGTGATATTGAAAAGATCCTAGATTGCAAGCAGTCAGTCCAAGAAAATACCACAGTATACAAGACAACCATTGACCTTGTATTTTCAAATATTCCACACCGTAATGCTGGAGTTATTGTGTCGATTCATTCAGATCATACATTAGTTACATTATCCTAATATAAAAGTACTGAGGTCATGCAAAGGTATCCCATAGGGATGTCATTTTGCAGCTCTGTTCAGTGTGATATTCACAGACACCAAGGACCCAGCCTTTGCATGCCCCAGGATCTGTCAGGCCATCACTGTGACAATGCTATTCACAAGCTCTGACCTAATCTGTACGGGGGGGATTTGTTGGTTGTTAGTATTGCTTGCTGGTAAGAAGATTGAAATAAATGATTGCAATTTGCAGTGTGGTTCTATTGTTATACTACATAAATTGAGACACCAAACTGGTTCACAGCATATTCTGGTTACCAAATGTGTCATATGTGTTCATATTGCAATAGTTTTCAAGGATTTCTGTTATGACATGGAAATTTCAGTCATCCTCACCGGAGCTTTCCAGGCCAACAGGCCTCTTGTTGAGATATTAATGAAAACTGAAAAAAATGAGCACAAACACTGATTTTCTCAGTCCAAAATGCTGAATTTCTCAAAAACCAGGACATAGAATTATTTTCGCAGGGGATCATCAGAACATCATAAGGAAAGCTCACAACAAATTAGACAAAAAGTTATCAGACAGTTTTGGAGATATTAATGAAAGACTGAAAAAATGAGCACAAACACTGATTTTCTAAGTCCAAAATGCAGAATTTCTCAAAAACCAGGACATAGAATTATTTTCGCAGGAGATTATAAGAACATCATAAGGAAGGCTCACAACAAATTAGACAAAAAATTATCAGACAATTTTTGAGATATTAATAAAAGACTGAAAAAATGAGCACAAACACTGATTTTCTGAGTCCAAAAAGCTGAATTTCTCAAAAACCGGGATGTAGAATTTGCTAATTTTCACAGTGAATATTCAGAATATCATAAGGAAGGCTCGCACCAAATTAGAAAAAAAAGTTATCAGTTTTAGAGATACTCAAATTTAAAGCGAAAAGTTTACGCCAGACGGACAGACAGACAGACAGACAGACAGACGCGGACGACTCGGCATTAGAAAAGCTCCGCTGACTGCTGACTATCGTCACAGCGGAACTAAAAAGCACTATACAAATAAAACTGAATGTTATCTGTTCCCTTTAACACATAGACAAAAATAGTCCATGTGGCTTGTTCACCACACACCGTACTCAATAAATCTTTCAACCCTCCCAAGCAAATTGCATTGAAAAATCTTCCTCTCTGATGCAGATCACAAGAAAAGCCAGAATTACTCTCATATGCAGCCTGAATAGAACTAGGTGGACCAGAGCTGTCGAGGCAGCGTCCGCAGTTGGCTGTGTTCATTCAGTGAAGATAAATGAGTGGGCCAGGATAGTTCTTCGGTGGCTGTGGCTCACTGCGGTACACCCATCTCTCTGTGGTCTCCACACACAAGCACAGAATAGGATTCCCCAATGCGCCTGCAGCATTAAACTGGTATAAAATTAATCAAACTAATGTGTACATATAATTGCCATACATACAAAAATCCATTAATTCATCAAATCTAAGCCCAATAGTCATTGGATTCTTCAAGTCTGATGCATCACTGCGAGCGCTGGGCAGAAGGCTAGCAAGCATCCAGAATGAAATGGGGCCACAACTAAAGGACTGGAGCCCTTTTCTTCTCCAGGGGGCTTGAAGATGTGGCAACTTAAAAGTGTTCAAAAATCTATGCCCACACAGTCCATTAGACACTTGAAAGAAGGTTGGTGTACAGAAAACATACAATATGAATGACTGATTGAAATCAGCAATGTGATTAGATTGTTCTTAAGTGACATATGAGGTAAAAATCAGTCCTGATTATTCGATGACATTTTATATTCATGAACATTACACACATAATAGCCCATGTCAGGAGACAACAATCATTCTTAACTTTAAAGGAATCACTGTTTTGATAATCTAGGCAATGACAAAACAGAATCAGATTAAGGGAAGGTTTCTGCCAGTTTTTATCTTACCAGCTGCCAGTGCTTTCCAAACTTTATTAAAATTATTACTGAGGAAAGGGAAGGTTGTGCATGATTGGAGCAAATGCGATAGATTCAGGTAGCAAAAGCACGAGGTGAAATAGCTCACTTTCCCTTGTAGTATTAAAGTAAATTGGGCCAATGTAAATAGGCCTAATTTTCCCATCATTTTCAAAGTGAATTATCATTATTCCGAGGGATTACTTGATATTTTCAAATCCATTTGATGCTCAAAACAATGTTATCTATCACATAAGCCCTTGAGTGACCAATGAACCAGGAACCAGTTCTGCATCCATTTCAAAGGCTCACCAGGGTATCTGAGGGATATGATTCCACTCTGGCCAACCCTAGTAATGACTCATACATTAAAAATTTGAGAAAAATTATTAAATTTCAGAGGATAATTGCTTCAGAGTAAACGATAGGAAGACGCTTTCAAAAGTCGGGTAAAAGGTCTTTTTTTTTTTTTTTTTAAGATGAGGGGGAACTATGACCCAAGTAGATGAAAACGTTAAGTATCTGATAGTGCAGGAATGCATGATGTGGAATATGACGCTAATTTGCATTTCTTAGCCATGCTGACAGAGATGAGCCCAGTCAGAATGAGATCTCTGCAAAAACCAGCGACAATGAAAGCAATGTGGCCTGAGCTGTAGCTGACGGGCTCCTTCCTCAGCCAACTCCAACGGCTGTGACCTGCCAACAAAAATCAACCTGCACCAAACGCTGAACTAAATAGACTGCAATCGATCTAAGACACTCTGGAGAACTGCTCCAGCAAAACATCTATTTGTATCCCATTCCCAATCATACCTTCCAATATCTCATTCCCTCCCTCGGGACCCCTCAATACAGTTTGATGTACACAGGGCAATCCCCCACCAGCTGCACTTATTAAAACCTGGAACACCATTACTGAAAACCCTATAATTCTTTCAGTCCCCTGTGGCAGCACATACGGCCCTTATCAATGTTTCATGAACACCGGGAAGCCTAATGCTTGACCCAAGCTGTGACCGCCTTCCAGAGCCAAGATTAACTTTACCCAACACCAGACTCTCTTTCCTAATCATGGAGTCCCAGAATAGCATGTGCTATTTCACTGCCTTCGCCCCATTGCTCTGCAACCGAGCCATATGGGGGAAAAGTACAGGCCTCCATGTACAAAAAAACTCCAGGATTTACACTACACTCTGTAAAAACAACGTAGCATTGGCAGGATTGAAGCATTCTATGGGATCGATGCATTTTATAACAATAATGTATCATTCTCTGAGACCGTTGTGTTTATTTATTTTTAATGATTTTTTCCTGAACTCTAAACACAGCCAAACTGTTTATTCCACTGCAGTGACCTGCTCCCGCCCACACAGGAGGAAGATGCCTGTAGCAAGAGATTCCTCTGACCCTCGTAACGGCTAGCCTCGTGTCTTTCACGCCAAGGAGTAGCATCACCAATCACACACTGTCTGTGCCATTCGAGCAAAAAGCAGTCAGTGCATAATTTGCACATACGGCGATGAGTCTGGCTGACCCGAAGTACCAGTTAAAGAGTGATGAGTCTGACAAATTTTAACTGGTTTAATCCCCATTATCCAGAGCAAAGCTGAGCCAACTGTTGCCCCGCCCAATGCAGACCTCCAGCCATATCCGCTAATAACGGAGCTAGAATTCGAACACCGTCCGCAAGGCACGCTGACAAATGTCTTAAATGTGAGCCACTCATGAGGCCTATACTCTTTCTTTTTATACAATAATGTAAACATACTCCAGTACTTACTGACAAACCTTACATGCAACTTCTCCCAGGACCGGATCATTAAATAAGAATTATGTAACATTGTCAGGGATTGAAAAGTTCTACAATATATATCGATATTGTAACATGATATAAGATAGTTCTATCGCATAAGTGTAATGAACTCCAGGGTTGCTACATTCGAAAGCTTTGTTGAGCTGAATACTTTGCAAACAGAATCTGATGCTAAATAAATGAGTGAAACAGTTATTCATTTGATTAAAATCTGAATGGATGTCCATTGGAAAAATAATGTGTCAAAAAAAATACATCTGCATGTGAAAATATATTGGCATGCGCTCTGAAAAGACTGTGTATTTGGCAGTGGATCTAAGGCAGGCAAAGGCACTATTAAGTCCATGAGCTGCCTCATTGTCTAAAGCATATGAAGAACAACTGGGAACATAAACTATAAGCCATACCGCACATCATATACTAGTACTACCACAAGCATATTTCACCTGCCCAGCCCATAACATCAGCCAAGAAAATGAATCACAGCCTTTGATAAAACACAGCTAACACATTCGTCCTGTTCGTCCGCGAGCCCTGTTGCCGGGAGTTTGAATCTCAGTCAAGCCATTACTGGCCATAACCAGAGGTCCACATGGGCGAGGCAACAATTGGCACTGCCTCGCCAGGAATAACTGGAGCTAAGCTGGTTAAAGATTTGTTAGTTCACAGCGGCGACTTCTGGTTGGCCAGGCTCATGTAGCTGAACAAAGTAAATTGTACACTAACAACATGATCCTCATGACAACATAGGCAGTGTGTAATTGGTGATAAGACTGCATAGTGTAAAGAAGTGAGGGCTAATCGTCAAGTCGGTCGAAGGAACCACATGCCACAGCTTCTTCCTCCTGAGTTGATGGGAGCAGGTCGCTTTGCGGTGGGCTACACAGTTTGGCTGTGTTCAGGGTGGGAAAAAGGGGAGAAATCCAAAAAAATATGTAAAAATGGTCCTGATGCATGAATCTATACACTGTATTTTCCAAAAGATTTCAAAATGATCATAAATAACACGCTGGGTCATAGTGCAATGTGGCGATGTCCGTCACAAGCGCTCCAACATGACTAAGTGAAAAAAAATGTTATGACATGCTTACAACAACTTTATGAAGGCATAGTTACCTCTGGCCGAGAGGTTGTGTGATCAGTCGCGTTTGTTGGTTTGTTACATGTTGATAGTCATGTTTGTCTGTCTGGGGGCACTCTAGCATCCACAATTCCTGACGTATCAACATGAAAGTCATACCAGAAGCCAAATTTCTAAGGAGGGAGGAGTTTAATTTTGGAAAGTCAAGATCGAAGGTCAAGGTCAAGGTTGTCAAAAGGTCAAAACCATATTTTGGTCAATCTTTCTTCAGAAAAATGAAAGAGACATGGGACCAATATCAAAATTTTCAGTTTTGTCTAGCATTTGAGTTTTTGCAAGTGTTGCTTTATTAGCGGTTTCATTTATTTGTTGATTCGTTAGCAGGAGTACATAAAAAACGTGAAAAAAATAGATGGATTTGCATGAAAATTTTAACGGAGGTGGATACTTGTCCAACACAGAGGTGATAAGAGGTGACATCTTGATCTGGATTCAGGATTTCTTTAAGAATTCTTCACTACTGCAAGACAGGGAAAAATCTGACATTGTGAGTCACATTCGCAAGTATAAAAACAATTTTACATGAGAAAAATTGGAGGCATGATCTAAATGACGGCAAGAAATTATCACAAACTGATGACGTTGAAAAATGTGGAATTGTTCAGCCTTGGCAGAAGTTTGTGATCTGAATTGCTCTCACATTTCATATGTTTCCCAGACGGCTTATGGTTCAAATACGAATGTATGGCACTGCATCAGATTCAGTGTCAAGTTTGAAAACATATCTGCAAAATTTCTGCAACACAGCAGAAAGTATGGAGAAAGTATGGAGCTGTGAGGAATAATCTGATGCCAGGTGCATGACTGGGGAAAGTAGTGCATTAGTTTGGCAGTTCTAGTAAAAAGCAAGCCATTCATACAGGCACAAATACATTGAACTCTGCTCTGTGGGTATTTAACAGCAAGCAAACTATGTGTGCTTTAGCCTATTAGAATACTTCCCAGATACATCCGGTTTTGAGACTGTTCGTAAACTCAAAAATTAACAGGACTGAACAGCCATTTTCATTGCGAGATTTTATATTATTTCACAGCTTTGTGCGTTCTTATATTCTACTTGAACGCTAACAGCATAAAGACAGAAAGAGCTCTGGGAGAGCTAGAAAATTGGAAAACCTGGAGTGTTCCCTCCACTGACACCCCCCACTCCACAAACAAACACAAGTACTCATTGCTTAAAGAAAACACATCACCCAGTACTGAAGGCCAAACGAGATTCACAAAGAGAAAAATCTCAACAGTAAATAACTACAGTACTGACACAAAGAGAAAACAAAATAAAAGCTACCAAAGCCAAGGACAGTGACTTCAATCCTACTTCACCACCAACCATCACTAGCAGATGATGCATACATCTCCCCCTTGTGGCTAAAACAAGACCAATACATTTAAAAATATTTTCACAAAAATTTTGTTTGTTTGTTATAAAGTGACTGAGTTGGTTTAGAACTAACCTTTTCACCGTCTTTGAAAAGCGAGCATTGAACACAACCAAAATAAAGTAATGAGGTCCTATATCCTCCGGAGCCACTGATCCAGCGCCAGCGAGTCTGAGTCAGTACCTCTGAATGAATCCTGCACTCATCTAACCACCACTGAAAGTGAACCAGATATCCCCATCTACTGAGGTGCCCTCTAACCTCGCCTGCTCATATCATCCATTTTTCCCAAAAACGGCACTGTGGTCTTTTTAAGCTTTTACTTTGTTGGATTATAACTGTTTTCAGATGTCTTCACTGAATATTCAAAGACTGTTGTTGTAATCACAACTCACTACAGAAAGCAACAGAGTTCTTGAACACTGAAAAAAAAAAAAAAAAACCCTTTTCTTCAGAAGGTTAGGTCCAGAGTGTCAGCCCAGCCAATTCATTTTCACATTTTCTCGGGCTAGAATATGGTACAATGACAGCATAATCCGGGTATCAATTCTCAATCATTGCAATCAACACTTGATGTTCTTTCAAAGTTCTGACCAAGTTGCAATGTTATTTCTTAATCTGAACTCTAATAATACATTGGTACTGTTATACAGCTGAAATACAATGTTCAAAGTCCTTTGAGAATGAGGGAAATGTAAATACATCGAACACCAAGTGAATTTTAACAAAAAGCTCTGCAGACAGCAGGAAATAATTTATGAACTGAAAATTCGTCAGCTATTATGGTCATAATTTCAGAGAAAATTCATTTCTAAACATACATCATTTCTTAATGAGAAAACAGAAGAAATGCGGACATTTTGTCGGTTAAACACATCCTTTACAGATGCTTAATTTAGTTTATAATAACGCTTTGTATGGGGATGCCTGATTAGCTCATTTCCGCAACAAAGAATAAGCCAGTTCAACTCAAGACTCACAAATCGCATCAAAGTGGAAAAAGATTGAATAGCAGAGGAAAGACGTCTCTTGAAAAAAGGTCTCATTTTGCAGTTCTAAACCCTCTTAATTAAAAGATACAATTTTATGCTCGCTGTCACTATTCACGCATAACATGATTAAATTCCGATTTAAGACCTCGCGGCACATTGTAATTTCACGTCCATTGTTTTCCACGCAAATAGATTTAAATCACGCGGTGTCCTCCCATTCAAATGCAAATGAGCTAGTTACAACAAAACGTGAGCCCGCGGACACACCGGCGCAAAGGGTGTGACTTCGCCCCGGCGGAGCAGCTGGACTGCAGTGGTGCGCACGTCTCAATTGCGCGGAAACATCCCTCCAAAATCACCAGCGCCACCCATTGCCGAATGGAGTTACTGCATTCGTTAAACAGTGTAGTTTTGAACGTGACTGCAGTCGTGAATGACTATTAAACATTTTCAAATTATTTTATCGAGCCATTTACATGTAGGCTACGAGTGCTTACAATATAATACCACAGGATTTTTTTTCCTCAGAAAACGAAACACAATCTGGTCGATGACAATGAAAATAAACCAAACGCCCCAGAAAACTCTGCAGTATGGGAAAACACAAATGCACTTGATCCTTCAGTTGCCCTCCATCACTACACCAGTGAGATATTAACCGAGCTCTGTCGATCAGCTTAGCAGAAAAGCACCATTTCAAAAATGCAACGGTGCTCCTTCTCATTCGTAATTCTCACTCCCATCTTACAGTGTGAGGAGTTTACCTGCTTTAAATTAGGAAACTCATTTGTATTCAATGACACAATTTACTAAATTGGCAAAATCATTTCTTCATATGTTAAAAAACAACATTCGTACGGAACAATTAAAAGAAAAGGAAGAATCTTCCAATTCAGGACAAATATCATCACTTAAAATGAACTAATTCCCGAGCACCATCTCACTACCCTTGAGTGGTACACTACTACTATTGGCCACAGGGTGGCAGCACGCGCAAGTTTGGAGTAGAGTACCTGCAGTTTGGAGTTGATAGAACAGCGTTTAGGGTACCTCCTGTTCTCCGGAGCTCTGGGCTCTGGCTAGGTGTTGCCTGTGGCGAGAGTCTACTCGCAACATCTTTCGGGCTGAGACTGGTCGAGAAAAGACTACCTTAATTTCACAGCAGGAAACTGCCGTGTAACAGAGGGAATGTAGGAAAAAAATGGGAGGAACAATACTGGAGCAAAATGAAATCATTAAATCAATTTTATTTGAACAACATTTTTCTCATAAAAGACAGCCACAAAAACGCTTCGCAGAGTAGGGGGAGAAAAGCAATAACCCAAACTCCCAAACTGTAAGCAATTCAAAACCTCCCCAGTCAAGAAGAAACAAAAAACTTTCAAACGTGTTTAGGGGACCTGGAACCATAAAAGTAAATCTTGGCAGGAACATAACATGGTGAAGCCCATTATCCAACTGGCCAGCACAGAACACAATAGGGACCACACACTAAAGTGGGGCGGGAAAATTGGGCATTTTAATACCATAACTTCAAAACACACATTGGAAAATGGACACTGGTATAATCCTTAATGTGTTCAAATCATTTACCAAGACTGCTCACCGACTGTTCATAGGGCAGAGTCTCAGAGAGGCAGAAGCCAACATCACATCCCATTGTGCTCCTCCCTGGCTGCTCTGCGTAGATCTGAGACATTAACCAACCAGTCACAGTTGAGCCCCATATTAACGCTCATCTCCCAAGTTACAAGGAAAAAGTTTTACTTAGCCAGTGTTTTCAGTAAGAAAGGACAGCATAATTAAATACAGCGGTGCCCTTTCAGAGGCTTTGATTGGCTGGTTAAGCAGGGTAGCCAAGGAAACCACAAAAATAAGAGACTAGGAGAGACTGAGGTTGACAATATACAGAGGTTTGCCCCTCATTACGATTTCAGCTTGGAGACCAATCCATCTTTATAAATTCCAAAAATAAAAATAAATAAATAATGAAGCACATGGCTTCCTTTCTAGAGCAAGGCTGTGTCTTAGGGTACTATGTATAATGAAAGCATTAAACTGTAAATGTGACGCTGCTCATTCAGTCATGTACAAGACAAGAGATTATCTGAGAGAGATGGCCTGACAGGCACTTAACAGCAGGACCTGGCATTGCCCAGTTTCAGCTCATTCAGACCAGGAATTAACTGACAATCATTTAAGGAACAGAACAAATGCCCAATGGAGCACCACTCAGCTGAAATTTAATTAAGTTGTTAAAGTGAGATTGTGAATTAGCCTCGACCCCCATCTGCAGACAGGAAGACAGGCACCTGTTACGATGAGCTGTGGCCTAGTAGTTAGCCAGTAGGCCGAGGTTCTGAATTTTGACCGAAAGGTATATTTGCTTCCCATGCAGGATATTCAACATCAAACAAGTTAAAATACAGACATTGTCACGCTGTAAAAGATGTACCATAAAAAAGTTTTTAACCATTCCCGCAGCTTAAAAGTGCACATAGCTGCGCAATAGCTTTTGGTACTAAAGCATTCCTATATTGCCAGTTTTTGCACCTTGGAGCTGTAAGCCACCTCATACCTAGACCCTGGCAGGCAGCTGATAGGTTGATTCATGGTCAATTAAGCGGCTGATAGGCTGCAGCGATTAGAGCAGACCGGTTCCTATAGTTTTGCCCGCTGTATGAGAGGGTGAGGGGGAATCTCAGCGTGTGCCTTTGGAGCAGTGTGGAGTGGAGAGCCTATAGGAGGCCATTAGTGCTCTCTTACCCCCCCACACACAGCGGGACAGGAGATGGAGCATAAACTGTGAGGCTCGTTGGGGAGGTGGGGGGGGGGGGGCTGGTTACTGTCAAAGCCAGAGAGGAGAGGATCAGCTGTGATGAGGGCGGAAGGAGAGTCACATTTCACACCTGTCTTATCCTGACGCATTCACACACACAGCAGCACTCACAGGGGCAGGGGCCTGCATGTGAAAGTGCACAAATGAATATACGCACACATGCACACATACATACACCACCACATAGAAGGGTGTACACCAGTGGCGGCTGGTGAACTGGCGATAAGGTAGGCTCAAAACAATCCCTTAAAATAAATGATTGGTCACGACCTTTTTTCAATCATTCATTTAAATTACCATTACGGAAACTCTGAAAACTCTTAACATTATCAGATGTGGCCAGTTATCATTCATAACGCATACTGATTGCGACTCTGGACTTCTCACGCTTTTCTTTATTCAGGGATTGGAAGCAATGCATGTGTTTCATGATCGTTTAAATGAAATAAGATCATTTGAAACGTCTTTATGCAATTCCATTGCTTCCAACCCCTCCAGTGCACAAGGACTTCAATTCGGCGCAAGAATCCCTTACGTAGGCATTGATTGAATAATTGCTGACTACAGCAGAGGAACGTACGTATGCCACTTAAACTCACACCAAATGTGTGAGAGTTGAGAGGCATGCGTTATAAATGAAAACTGGCCACTCCTGATAATGTTGAGAGTTTTCGGAGTTTCTATAATGGTAATTTAAATGAATGATTGAAAACAGGTCGTGACCAATCATTAGTTTTAAGGGATTGTTTTGAGCCTCCACTATCACCAGTTCACCAGCCGCCATTGGTATACATACACACACACACACACACACACACACGCACAGAAACACAAGCTCACACATGAACATCTCAGACGTGCATATATGCACTGGCTTGCGCACACATAGACACAGACACATGCACACACACAAACACGCATGCATACACTCACAAAACGCACGCACAATTACAAACAGATAATTAAAGATAAAAGCCTGGTCTGATGCCATGAAGAAGACCTTGCTAACAGTATTAGGATGTAAGGAGGTGAGGCAGCGAAGGTTTTAAGGGCCTTTGACAGGGGCAGATTAAATAGACGATTGACCCCCAGCAAGATCTAATCAGCACCCCCCCTTTCCTCCTCTTGCCCCCAGGATGCCCTTAAAAGTGCACCCCACCCAGCAAGGATAAAGGTTTAACTTCTTCTATATCAGACAAGAAAAGAAAAACGTAGTGAAGTTTTCATACCTTGACATGTCATGAAACATGTCAAGGTATAAAAACATAACTACGTTTTTCTTTTCTTGTCTGATATAGAAGTTACACCTTTATTCTAAAATTAGAGACATAATGAATCTCATTCAACCACCCAGCAAGGGTTTAGCCAGGCACCAGTCCACCAATCTTTTCGAGGGGCATTCTAAAATTTTGATAGGCTTATGGGGTAAAAATCAGATCAGACACGTAACGTTAAAAACAAACCCATCTAAATTTAAAGTGCCCCTTTCAAAGAGGAGTAGATCGATGACTGGCTAAACCCTTGCCTCCCAGTACCCAGCTGCTCACACCCTCAGCACTGACACACTCAGGGGGACTGTGGAAATATTGCAGCTGTCTCTCGTTGCGCTAACACAGTTAGCGGTTATTGGATATGCAGCTGATTGGATTTGTGAGTTAGTGTTTGGGAAGGGAGACCCGCACACACATTCCCTCCGGGTTACAAACCCGGCAGTGATGACCACACGTCACAGAAACATCCTTTCCACCCCACTGTGACTTTACACAGACGTGTGCGTATGCGAACACACATACACCCACATGCACACACACACACACACACACACACACACACACACACAAAAATATGCATGAACAGACATACGCGTACAAACACATAAACGCACATATGTATGTACAGACACACACATGCATGCCCTCACACACACACATGCACAAACACGCGCTCACACACAAATGCACAAACACACACATGCACAAACATGCACTCACACAAATGCAAAAACACAAACACACACACACACACACACACACGTATCTATGTACGCACACACACATAAACACACACACACACACGCACATATGTACGTACACACAAGCATGCATATACACACTCATCTTCACAGATGCTGAATCTCGCCCTGGTTCTGCCACACCCTGCCTGATCCCCAAACCCCAGATCCACAGCCTCTCCCTCAGCTGCTGCAAGTACAGACTCACGGCTCCAGGCTGTGGGGACACACTGTACCAGTTCTCACACCCTGCACTGCACCACACAGCCTGCCACATGACCTACAACATGACTGCTTTCTCAGGAGTGCATCAGGGAAGAATGTACATTCTGTGTGCTGTTTCTTTCAGTGAAGGAACATCCCATAAACCGAATAGAGACAAGGAGATAAATAAAGAAATCCCATTCCACAGCGCATGCGCCAGAGAAAATACAGTATCTTCAGTCTCCAAGGTGTATTCATTTTTGCCGCTGTTCTTCGCCCAATATTTTTCAAAGGGGGGGGTTGCATTGCGGCCCATTTTCTGTAATGCCCAGGAAAGGCTTCCCAACCTGCCAGGATAAAAGTCCCTTCCTCATCATTCATTCCCTACAGCACAGACAGCAAGCATTGACCTGCCATCAGCCTTAACTAAACCCAGAGGGAACCCATCTGTCTCAATGCCTGGATACTGTAGGGTCGGGGGAGGCAGGTGGGGTAGCAACCTGGTTTTAGCCCAACTCCCAAAAACACAAACATTGCTTTGCCTGGTTTATGGCGATTACCACTGCCCAGTCATGTGTAAGACTGCACACTAGAGCACACTTTGTAACACTGAATCCTGATTAACAAAATCAGCACTGTTCACAGCACAGTCCAGAAAAAAAAAAACATTTTCCCGGGTGCAGTCGAACAAATGAGCCATAAAGCTGCAAGCAACGAAGAAACCCGTGCATTCACAGAACATGCCACACCCAGCGCTCCTCTCGCACACGGAGAATGACCCACCTTAAACAACTACACTGCGCTCACGGTCACATGCCGTTATTTCAACCACTGCCTGTCAGGACCCGGAGTAGGGATGTAATGACACAATCTGAGAGTGATACAACACACACACACACACACACACACACTCCAGATTTAGGGCTAGACTGTGCCGGTCCAGCCAATAATGAGTGTTATCAGCCAGGACACAAATATTTATATGTAAATTAACCATTTGCCAAAGCAATCTCTTTATATTAAACTGACGCAGTCGCACCATGAGGTTTGCGTCATGACACACGGATGCATCAGCCTCCGCACACTATTACTGGAAAGGATAAACACGTCAGAGCTAAGAGCCCGCTTCTCTCCTAACAGCGATGCTGGGAAGTGGCGGCCTTTGAGCGATTTTCAGCAGATCAGTCAGAAAGCAGTGATTTCCAGGAGAAACCCTCCAGAGAGGCCATTTGACAAGTCTGGCTTCATCTCCAACATCCACCCCTTCCACACGCACACACAACAGGGAAATCTTTGAAGTTATACTAATTGCTTCTGACACTTACACAAACCAGAAAAAACCCAACTCCCTCAACCAGAAAACATTTGGGACAACCAGGCAAAGAAATTTGTTGCTATTCTTGTTTTTGTTTTCAGGGGGATGAAGTCGTACGGCACTATAAATGATCCCCTCACTCCAGAGATGGGATGTTTGATCCGATCTTCGCTGGCAAACTGAGCAGGAGACATGGAAAGCTACGGTGCCCCCAAAACAAACTCCTCCTATTCTTTTTTAAAGGAGTTGTGAACGTTCATTCTAATTGAAGTAATGATAAGCGGGGTTTGTGTGGAGGCATTAATGAGCTACGACAGCAGCTTTGAAGAGTCGCTGCTTTTCTCTGTCTTTGGAGTTCTCTACTGAGACCCTGAAACCAGGAGCTGGTTCTCGTACCCGTCAGACAAAACCCAAATAAATATTCTGAGAGACCCACTCCACAGACCTACTTACAGCCCTCACCCTGTTGTTTATATATATCGAGGCCCTGGAGCAAATAACCACTGGAGCAGGTTTGGAAAATGGCACTTAGACTTCCTATGCCAGGCAGCCATTTAATTTAATGAACCTCTTTAAGAAAGGATTGGACCCTCTTTTGTCCCAAGAATCAGCCTCAATTCTTCATGGCAAGGATTCAACAAGGCACCGAAAACATTCCTCAGAGATTCTGGTCCATGTTCACACAAAACCATCCTGCATGTTGCAAACATGCCGTTCAACCACATCTCAAAGGTGTTCTTTTGGATTTAGATATTTGGATGGAGGAGGACACTAGTGTACACTCAATATACCGGTATTATGTTCAAGCAGCTTGAGGTGATGCACTCTGTGACATGGAATGTTATCCTGCTGGAAGTAGCCAGTAGAGTCCGGTAGACTGCGGCCTTAAAGGGATGCACATGATTAGCAGCCATATTCAGGTAGGCAGTGGCATTTAGATGATGCAAAATTTGTAATAAAAGGGCTAAATGTGAGCAGAGTATTTTCTCAATGCAATGTCACACCACCACCAACTGCGTGAACCATATACACGAGGCAGGATGGATCTAAGGATTCATGTTTATTCTGAATAATCATTCATCATTTGAAAAGCAGAAATTAAGATTCATCAGACGAGGCAATGGCTTTCCAATCTTCTGTCAACTTCAGTTATCCACCGTAGCCTCAGTGCCTGGATGGATTGAAAGCCATTTCATCTACAGCTCTTGATCACGAAGGTAAGGTTGTTCCAGACAGGGAAACAAGTTGAGCACAATCTGCTGCAAGATTAACATAGAGAGGAATGTAGTTCATGGTGTCATAAGCCCAAGCACACCATTAATGCCCCAGGGGAAACCCACTATTGCTCCAAGGAGGTGACCCTGTCGCAGGATGAAAGACGGCCTCCATTATAAAAGAGGCCTGGGACTGAAGTTGGAGGAGCCCCCAGGAGGAAAAAAGCTGCCAGGGGGGTAATAAATTCTCAGCAGAGTGACATGGCACATATTAGAGATCAGCCAGGGCGGTGATCCTGGCCCACTGTCCAAACTCTATCCCTCAGTTTCTGTCACATACACATGCATACGCAAAGACCTGCATGCACGTGCACGTGTGTGCCCACTCGTGCACACACACACACACACACACACACACACACACACACGCACACATACACACACAAAGGATCCCACCAATGCAACCACAAACATATTAAACACATAAAAAATGCACGTATGTCTCATTGTTAATTTTGTTAACCAAAACTACGATGAAAAATCATTCATTTACAGCCATTTTTCATTGACAAAAACAATATGATCACTCAATTAAATTAGATCTCTAAAGACAAAAATCATGATGACAAGCAGTAACATTTTGGTTAACAAATGAAAACAAAACGGAAATTGCTGGAGGAGACTACTTCGGACGCGGTCAATTAACAATTACTCTCTTCAACTGTACAGAGTTCATTGGTCCAAACATTTGGATAGTATTGATCTTGGCCGTAGTCATTCAACTAATATTTTTTCAAGCAAACAAAACCACGTACAAGAATACTAAGTGGGGAAGATTGAGAATTGGCTAGCTGTATTCCCATGTGGATTTTGTGCCTGCTAAGTAAGAACTGAGCGGGAGTCAGGACAGCGCAAAAGTGATTTGCAGTGCTCAGTGGAGGTAGGGACAAGTGAAGAAATATCAAACATTGGCTGATGTTCAAGTACTTGGTTACTATTACTTAAAAGTATTCAACTATTTTAACCCTTTAAGGCCTAATGCAAAAAATATTGCATTTTTACCATAGTTTATTTGGGCTGAATTCTTCTCAGCTTTCAGGAATAGTTGGAATTTTTTTTATATTGATAAAACTTACCAAATTCTAATCTGTGTCGGCAACGATTCTTAAAATGCGCACATGCTGTCCCGGTTTAAATGGGTTAATTCAAGTTATATCATATCCATCTAAAATCATTTATGACGGTAGTAAAAAAAAAAAATCAACACTCTTGGAAAAACCATCAACAAGCTCCTTCTGCCCCCATCTTCTAAATCAGGGTCTCAAACTGGACTGTAAAAGGACCAGGAGGCTGTAAATTTTCATTCATCCAAGCAGAACACCTCATAAAACCAATCAACTGTGCAAGCTGAGATCAGTTGATTTAATTCTTCGTATCAGGTGTTTTCGACTGAAAACCTGTAGGCTCTTGGGCCTTTTACGGAGCAGTTTGCGATCCCTGCTCTAAATTGACTGGCTCTGCTACTCTGTGAAATGATTCTCTTCAGTATTTAAAAAAAAAATGACAGTAAAAGTGACTATTGTCCATCCTGCAACTGACATTCTGTTCACCTGTACTACCAAAACTCAAGTCACCCCTTTTATTTGCTTCACTCCAACAGACTTCAGACATTTTCGTGATTTTATCATGAAATTCCTCTTCTTGCCAACTCAATCCTGCACCAGCATCACTTCTTAAAGCTTGTCTCCCTGTTCTATATACCTTAATTTCCTTCATCATAAACAGCTCTCTTACCTCTGGACAGGCTTCTCTTTCTCTGAAGAATGTCATGGACACCCCAATTCTTAAAAAAACTCTCTCCTGACCCCACAGTCCTCAGTAATTACATGCCTCTCACAAACGTTCCCTTACTGTCCAAAGTTTTATGGGAAGTAATCGCCACCCAACTACAGGTTCACATCTTAGAAATAATCTGTTTGAGCTATTGCAGTCAGGTTTTCGGTCCAATCACAGCACAGAAACTGTCCTTCTGGGATGACCTCTTCCTCTCAGCTGATTCTGGAGTCATTTCAATAGTACTTCTCCTTGATCTCAATGTTGCCTTTGATATGGTCGATCGCAGTACCCGACTTTCACATCTCCAGCCTCATCTAGGTATCTGTGCCACTGCCTTAGCCTGGTTAAGATCCTACCTTACTGACAGACAAAATTTTATCTCCATTTGCGAACACAAATCACACTGCGTTCCAGGCCTGCCAGGTGTCCCACAGGGCTGTCTTAGGTCCCCTTCTCTTCATAATCTTCATGCTCCCCCATGGCCCTATCATCCATCAACATAGTCCGCAATTTCACGTTTATGTTGACGCCACTCAAGTCAACCACTGTACAAAACCCACTGCTCCTCTCCTACTCTTCTCCACACTGATTGCTTGCAGGAGATCAGGCACCAGACTATTTCAATTTTTCAGAAGCTAAATGGAGACAAGAATGAGAAATAATTATATAATAATATACCACATATTATATTATAAAATACATATAATTATTACAATACCACCACCAAGTAAAGTGACAGCATACTGATGCGAGATGATATTGCAGCCCAACTTTAGCCTCGCTAGTAACATCACATTATGGTGAGTTCAGAGCGGCCCACAATTTAGAGGCATAAGTCGGTTTAAAATTATATTTATTGGTTGCATTTTTTTTATAAATTATTTGAGGTATTCAAATGTACTGGGTCTCGACAATTTCAGCATATGTAATCTGGAGAGACTGTACTTGCATAAAACTCCATTGGCCTCAATTTATTTTGTAAGCGCCATTGCACCAAAGGGAAACGCTTGTGGAGATTTCTTACCCAATGGTATAACCCTCTGAACTGCAAAACTTTATCTTCAGCAAATCTCATTTAGAAAACAAAATATAAGCTTCAAAGATCACAAGGTAAAAGTCAATGCAATGATCGGTATGCCTCTGCCTGCCATATCTTCATGAGTCCTAGAAGTTGATCTTTGGTCCCCACATGCAGTTGACATTATCCGTTTTTCAGCTTATGGGTATCAAGCACTACAAGCAGGACCTCTCAACTTTTAAAACTGAATTACTCCTAAAGCTATTCTCACACAGTAATCAAGTATGTATTTAATGTACAGAATCTAAACTAAATGTACATGTGTAAATATTTGTGCTTTTTAAAATAATTTTTTATATTTTAAGGTGTTTTTTTCCCCAAAACTGTTATTTTAGCATTCTCCGCTGTAACAAGGGGCTCAAACTTTACACACATTCTCCTCCCTATCACGGCTCTAAGGTGTCAGATACTAATTATCTTAACATTTTCTGACAGATAAGAAGGTAAGGAAAACAGCCATATCAAATTTGCCATTAGTTGGTGTGTATTTAGCAATTTATAACAATTTGTAATCAGGATGTCTGTTTCTCCATTTTACATGAGGTCCAGACCCCTTGGGTCTGTTGGTCATCACCCTGACAACCAGATTATAGATAAAGACACATGGAGTTGATAATCTGGAAGCACTTTGTCTAAACTAACTTTGTATACAATTTCATTGATAAAGATGCATACTTTCTGGGTAAACCAGGCACCTTTAGGAATCTCACAGTGTGTAATTGCCAGTCGGTTGGAGAAGGTCATTTTTCCCTACTTAGCTGCAGATTACTTTCTTCACGTCTAAAAGTAGGTTTTCTTTTATGAAAGTTATATATTTTGAAAGCACTTCTTGTTTATCAAAATTCTGACTTTGAAAAGTTAAATACAGCATTTATGTTGCCTTTTTCTTTGAATCTCCTTCTCTGTAATTGTTAGGCAGTCAGAGGCTTGAGGCTGGCTGCTAGCAGGATAGGTCAGCAGAACAACAGGCCTCTATTCTGCTGAACTTTAATATTTTCTCATGAAAATTATATGGTTAGAAAGCACTTTTTGAGAACTACACTGAACAAAAGTATAAACGCCCCATGTCAAATATTGATGCCACATGGAGTTAACAACTCTAAGTGAGCATATGCTGACTTTTACTTGTACAATAGGGATATTTCTCTTGATTTGTGTACCATTTTTTGATCCATCTCTCTGCCAGTGAGCATTTGCTCAGTGATGCAGTGATTTCACTCAGTACATGGGTGTGGCATTTCCAGACGGTGATCAGACAGAATGAGCAGTACCCAGACACTCCTTATACTGGGGACAATAAAAGGCCACCCCAAAATGTCAAATTTTGTCAAAAGTCATGCCTCAGATGTTTCAGGTCATGTGGGAACGTGCCATTGGCATGCTGGATGCAGGGATGTCCACCAGAGCGGTCGCTGTGCAGCTGAATGTTAACTATCAAATGATAGGCCGTTTGAGAGCTTGTTTCCGACAGACAGGCAGTACTGCAAATCGACCTCATCCACGTCGGCCACGTGTGACCACACCAGCACAAGATCGCTACAAGATCCGGCTCGTCCACCTGCGGGATCGGCTCAGATCAGCGACATGCACAGCGGATGAGACCGTTGGTCTGCACAACAGACGCATCACACCACAGACAGTCCGTAACCGCCTGCGAGAAGCCAACTTGCACGCTCGGCGTCCTCACCGTGGTCTGGATCTCACCGCTGTCCGGTGTCGGAACCGACTCGCATGGGCAAACGCACACGTTCAATGGCCCTTGGCACGCTGGAGAAGAGTGCTATTCACAGACGAATCCCGGTTCCAGTTTTTTGTTAATAAAAACTCAAAAATTTGACATGGGGCGTTTATATTTTTGTTCAGTGTACATTTTGATCAAAATTAGTACTTTGAAATGTAAAAATAAGCAGATTTCTAACTGTTTTCTTGAATCTCCTTGTTTGTAATTGTTAGACCAGGGATTCTCACTCTTTTCCAGAATGAGCTGCAGTGGGTGCAGGCTTTCATTCTAACCATGCAGTTACACACCTGATTCTACTTATCAAGGGTCTATGGAAAAAGCTTTAAGGGTTGATTAGTAGAATCAGGTGTGCTACAGGTTGGATAGAGTGAAAGCTTGCACCCACTGTGGCTCATTCTTGAAAAGAGTGAGTATCCCTGTGTTAAACAGTCAGACTTGAGGCAGGCTGCTAGCAGCAAATGCCCTAGAGTAGAGGCTGCTCGTTGCTGTCACTTCTCATAGCCTGTTACACATGTGTACCCCAAAAGCTGAAAAACAGTGATTGTGTGACCTTGATCTTCGACCCGAAGACCTCCAAATCCTAATTAGTATGCTACCTTTTGTGGGGAGTTACCATGTCTGATTGGGCAAAATCAATCCTCTCCTTCAGTAGATATTGTGCAAGTATGAGTGATGAACAGATGGTGTGACGGACAGAAAAATGACTGGAAAACAGTATGCCTCCTGCCTACAATGGCATATTAATGAATTCACATGGTCACATGCAGTATCATGTCAGATTTTTTTTTTTTTTTTTGAGTCTTGCAAAGGCCAATTCATAAACTTTTAATTCTGCTCACATTATGTGACCTTGACCTTGGATTATGACCTGCAAAACCTAATCAGTTCATGTTCCCTCCATGTGGAGTTGCCATATCCAATTTGGTGAAAATCCCGACTCCTTCAGGGAATATTTGTAACTATTTAACATATGACCATATCTGACCACATTTGATCCGATGACCGGTAAAACCTAATCAGGTCAGATAGGGAGGTACTTTGCCTGATTTGGTGGAAATCCCTCCACTCCCTCCGTGGATATCGCTCACACTATATATTTGTGACGGACAGTGTGAGTGACTCGTGACCTTAACCTTTGACCAGATGACCTCTAAAACCTAATCGGTTTGTGTCCCCCCATTGGAGAGCTGCCATGTCAGATTTGGTAAAAATCCTACCACTGCTTCAGGAGACATTTTGCACACAAGAAATGTGTTACTTTTGATCAAATGATCTTATGTGACCTTGACCTTTGACCTGATTACCTCCAATACCTAATCAGTTTATGTGACCCCTTTGGGGAGTTACCACCTCTGATTTGCGCAAAATCCCCCCACTCCTTCAGTAGGTATCACATAGACAAGATGTGTGAAGGACGGACAAACTAATGGACTACTGGAAAGCAGTGTGCCTGCAGTATGTGTGGTGAACACATATTAAAAAAAATCTAGGTCTCCTAAAAATATGCAAAATACTGAAGATGATTCATTATTTGCGTTCCGTGAATTGATGACTTAGATGACTAGAACATGAATTGGACTAAATGGTATTGTAGTCAAAAGACTAAGACTGAAACTAAATCAAAGATAGCCAAGCAAAGCATGGTAATACGCCCACATGCCAGCCTTGTCGATGACATGTTACTTGACCAAAAATTTTCCAATCATCACTAAAATCAATAGTGATCCTTTAAATACCACCATTGACCAACATAACAAAAATGTAAAGATAAAACAAAAATTGTAGCCTGCACATAAAGAACAATAAATTGTGGATGAACTAATGGACCGAGAGGGGCAATCGCAATACGCCCATCCGGTGGAGTGGACGTATAAAAATTATGTCAAAATTATACACACACAATCCCGCAGCCACTCATAGCGAAGCTTGACTGCACCATCTCTACCTCTTACAGGCTCCAATGTGCTGCTGCAAGACGTGACTTCAGCACCACCATACCAGGCTTTGACAGCATTGTGGGCCCAGCTCATTCACACACTCCATCAAAGCTGCAGGAAAGAGGGATACACACACACACATTTGCATGCTAGCACAGATCACACAAATATACATGCACACACAGACATGCAGACACTCAGGCATATCCACACAACATGCAGAAACATACACGCATGCAACTTACTGCCTATAATTTCCAGGCCATGTGTGCTCAGTGACTGCTAATTAAAATTTAACACCTTAATTACACACAAGCCCTGCAATAATTAACACATTTGGAGCAGAGGCACAGCGCAAAAGCCCGATAGGAGGTCACTTCATAAGAAGAGTGCTCAGGTGTGTGTGTATATGTATATGTGTGCACACGCGTGTGTTCTACTGGGGGGATGGGGTACTTGAATGCTCTCAAATGCGGTAAATAATTACATTTTTCTCTCTCGCTTCCCTGCTTTGTTTGGAAACAAAAGTATATCTCCTCCCCCATTTTCAACACCGCCTACATCACCAAGATGACAGGCAAACATCAAATTCAAACAAAATAACTCTCTTTGCTCACCAACTGCTCAATACATCACACAGAACCGCCTGCGCAGTTTAACAGCAATATAATTGAGTTCCTCAGCGTTCCGCAATTTCCTAAGGAGTGCTTGTCAACGAAATATAGGGAGAATTCAAATCACCAAAGCACCAGAGTGTTTGCACATTTTTTATTCCTTTAATTACCCCAGCTCGGTTAGCTAATCACATTATGGACCTTAATCACATTAACCAAAGACTTACAGGGCATCAAATACTTTCTCCCAGCATTTAACGTGCTTAGACTACATTCACCAAGAAGTGACAGGGCCTAATTCCCATTCACCACGATACTACAAAGGCTTTACCCACCCAAAGAGTTATGGGGCTTTAACTGTAGTATTCATACTAAATAACAACAGAAATCCAGGAGGAAAATGTAACTACGAGAGCATTCCTCATCTTGGCAGTACTACTGAAACAATGAGGGCGGCACACCACATTAAGCAGGTTCATCCATAACAGCACACTCTCCCTATACCTTGGATTACAAAATGTGCATCACACTCTTGCACCTCCCTATAGCCAATCATCTCTGTTGCAGATGGTAAACCATATTTATGAGGAGTTATCCTCACTCCTGCAGTATGCTAATACCCTGGTATACAAGTGAATTGTGGGGACATTCCTCCAGTGGTGTGTTAATAATCAGCCACACACATGACTGGGGGGGGGGGGGACACACAGGCATAGCCTAAACTAAGCAGTACACTGGCTGTAAGTCCAGCCACAGAAAATGAGCAGATAGCAAATCTCTCCGGGTCTCCTCCTGCTGTTGGCAGTAGTCGCTTCCTCTTCCACTCCTCACCCGCTAATCCTGCCATAAGCCCTTCAGTCGAGGACCCTCCTCCTCGCCAGCAGCCGTTACTCTGAGATTTGGGGGCAGACGGGTCGATCTGCCAGCAGTGGAATCCCTGCCACCTCACTCGCTCTGGGTAATTTCCGTTATCTCCGCATGCCACCACTCCAAACTCATCTTCACTCTCCGTACGCAGCCAGCCAAACAACTTTGTCCCCTTCCTAACACGCCGTTATCAGGGATGCATGGCCAATGGGCTCTTTGTGTCCCCAGCCATGTACTGCCCCAGTGATCTTTATGATAGCAAATAGCATTTAAAATACATTCGCATCTCATTACCATGTCAGTGCTTTTCTTGTTTATCGCTGAATGCAGACACACCTGAACCTGTACAATTTCAGACTGGCTTACTCTAAAAACTACATTGATTTTTAACTGTGGGAAATTCATTTTATGAGGCTGTAAAATTCAGTTTCAAACAGACATACATATGTCACCATGCAGCAATGGCCGTGTCAGCTTCGAATAGGGTTGTATCAACCCCCTCTCTGAGTAACAGCTGATAACATTGTCATCTGTCATGTCACCAATCAGCGTAAAACTCATATTAAGGCCTTCTAAATAAAACATACAGGCTAATATTAACATTCCCTTCCAGCCCACCAGATCACATTAATGATCTGAGTATTGTTTAAAAACTGAGGCTGCAGTAATTACCCTTTACATAAAATATGACTCCTCAGATACCTCCGTCAAATGCACTGTAAATAAAAATCTTAAAAACATCACTGGGCATGATGCAATAAAGCAGAAACAAGCCCAATCCTCTGTGAGCCATAATCATAAACGTTTACCAAAAGCAGCCAATACTTTTGAGACGACGTGCCTAAGGAATATAGTTCAACTTTACTAGAAACATCTCAGCTGCCATTTGTCAGACCCACCAGGGGACAAACTGATCATTGTTTCTCTGGGTAGATAGGGGTAAGCAGTGGCTTATCACCATTACCAATGTGCTTTAAACAGTGATAATTCAATAATCCTGTTGCCCAGTGGGTTGGCTTTTGTCTCAGAATGTGACAGCTAATCTTTCTATTCCAAGAAATGCAAGTCTGCATCCCCCTACTTAGTCACATGTAAGAAAGTATAAATATTAGGCTGACAGCTGTAATATCTGCAAATACGGCCAATCTGACATTGCCAATTAGCTTCAGACAAACTAAGTCCAGGAGCTGCGGCTGACTGTGCTGTCACGTTCCAGTAACTGAAAGAGCTTGGAAACCTCATCTTAAGACTATTTCAGCGATGTGCAGACGTCAGCGACAGCACCGAGTGACAGGCGAATTCAAAGAGGCCTTGATCCTACTGGGAATAATGAAAGGACGCGGAAAACCAGTCTAACCAGGATTCCCATGTTGTTTTCTTGCCTACTGCAGAGTAACAAAGACTAACTAATGGTAGGTTGTTTTTGATTATACTACCCAAATTCTGAAATAGTTGGGATGAAGTGTAAATTGTGATTAAAATCAGGATTCAATGACTTTCAGATCACATGAGCCAATATGTTATTTACAGTAGAACATAGATAACATTTCAAATGTTGAAACTGAGACATTTTACATTTTGATCCACAAAATGAGCATATTTCACATTTTCTGGCTGCAACAGGTCTCAAAAAAGTTGGGACACGGGCAAAAAAGGGCTGGAAAAAGCAATTAATATATAAGAGAATCAGCTGAAAGAACATTTAGCAAGTAGTTAACTGGCATCAAGTGTGTAACATGATTGGCTACAAAAGGGATGTCTTAGAGAGGCTGGGTCTCTCAGAAGTAAAGATGGCCAGAGGCTCTCCAACCTGTGAAGGCTTGCGTAAAAAAAGTGTGGAATACTTCAAAAACAATGTTCCTCAACGTCAAATTGCAAAGGCTTTGAAGGTCTCATCATCGACAGTGCATAACATCATCAAAAGATTCAGAGAAACTGGAAAAATCTCTGTGCATAAGGGACAAGGCCGAAGACCTTTACTGGATGCCTGTGATCTTCGGGCCCTCAGACGCCACTGCATCACTCACCGGCATTATTCTGTCCTTGACATTACTAAATGGGCCCAGGAATACTTCAAGAAACCTCTGTCTGTAGACACAGTCTGCCATGCCATCCACAGATGCCACCTAAAACTCTATCATGCAAAAAGGAAGCCATTGTTGAGCACAATCCAGAAGCGCCGCCGTGTTCTGTGGGCCAAGGCTCATTTAAAATGGACTGTAGCAAAGAGACAAAGTGTCCTGTGGTCAGACGAGTTCAAATTTGACATTCTTGTCGGAAATCATGGGCGTTGTGTCCACCGGGCTAAAGAGGAGAAAGACCACCCGTCCTGTCATCAGCATTCAGTTCAAAAGTCCGCATCTCTGATGGTATGGGGATGCATTAGCGTATGTGGTGTGAGACACTTGCATGTTTTAAAAAGCACCACAGTTCTGTAATAAATATCTAAATAAACAAATTATGTAATGATTTGCGCTCTCGCAGAAACATCCATGTGAAACAGCAAAGGCGACAAATAGACAAAGCGGGACAATGTTGTAGCAGAGCCAAGTACCTAAATAACTGCACCTACCAGAAGAGGCTCCAAACACGCAATTCCATCCATCTAACATCTCAAAAGCTTTACTGGGTTTGGGGACCCGGGGAATGCAGCATCCTTACTCCGGACAATCGGCATTAAAAATTCGCCCAGACAAAATCACAACAGGGCTCAACTGGACCAATATTACGACCAGACTCATTCCTCAAGAGGAAGCCAAGTTACTGTCAAGGGGCTCTAAGTCAGGTGTAATGGTCTTAATAGGCCTCAAATCTCTCTTAGACTCACTACCCCTCCATCTTTATCTCTCTGGTGTGTTTTGTTGAACAGTCTCCCCCATAAATCTGGCTCAAAGCATAAATAGCCTGGCTGACAGCAGTATAAATCAAATCATGAACGGAATCAACTGAATCAGCTTTATAACAACGCACCATACATTGACCAAGATACAGTAGTAAACAGGACTAAAATAGTAGTATTAATTAAAAAAAATGTAGTCATACCTGTACACTAAACTCAAGGTGGGGTTATCCTCAAGACCCACACAACCAGTGGCCAGAACAGCAATTATTTCCAAGAATTTTAAGTTCAAGACCAAAATTCCAGCCAGGGCCCAAGAGAAGTGAGTTCTCTGGGATTCCACTGCATTCAACCACCAGCTATGGTTGTTACATTAGCATTAGAATGTTCAGTAACGCTTTATAGTAAGGGCACAAATAATGTGCTTAAGTAATGCTGAACTAATGCATGACTCATGATGACTTAATGCACGAATTAATGCAGGATGTATCATGAATTCCTGTTGCTTATCATTAAGTAATGATGAAGTCATTATGCCTTATTGTGATTAGTATGCACTTAATACATCATCAGTTAAGGGATTTTAATTCACTGTTAATTCACACATTAATTACTTTTGCACCAAATTAGCTGGATTTCTTGGAAACACTTATTAATTAATGTACAAATAATATGCTAAAGTAATGCTGAACTAATGATGGTGATTTAATGCATGAAATAATGCAGAATGTATCATGAATTATATTTGGGGGGTGGGGGGTGGGGGTGAACCCAAATAATAATAATAATAATAATACAACAACAACAACAACAACAACAACAACAACAATAATCATCATCATCATTTCCGCTCACCCTGAAATATGTGATTGTTGGCATTTTGTTACTGCGCACTAAAAAATGAAGAGTTGATTTTTTTTTTTTTGGACTCAACCATAGGGTTGCTTGAGTTGGGTTTTTATGGGTTGTTTTCTGAAATATTGGGTGATTTGGTCTAACCCTGCTGTTGTCATAGTGACAGGTACGTGCCTATTCTTCGCGCGCTTCCCACTCGGAGCTCGCCCAATGAAGAAAAATCAGCAACGGGAAGTTACCAGACAAATATGTAAGTATTTTATATTTTAATAGTCTACTTTTCATCAGGGCCTTGTCTAGACATTTGAAACACCAGGGGCTGAGCCCCAAAGACAGGATATGATTCGGTACAGATTGGAATTAATTAATTTGTTAATGGTATAATGAAGTCTCACACCTGGATTAAATCAAATTCAGTGTATTGGCCTAAAATTTCACATTTCAAAGACATGACTAATGCAAAAACCGTATGTGAT
Source organism: Gymnothorax javanicus (assembly GCA_029692085.1). Taxonomy (NCBI): domain Eukaryota; kingdom Metazoa; phylum Chordata; class Actinopteri; order Anguilliformes; family Muraenidae; genus Gymnothorax; species Gymnothorax javanicus. Next base: position 13,184,896 of record CM056207.1, on the reverse strand, counting down.
ATTGAATACAGCACTGCATGTAAACATTAAATGAAAAATGCCATGATGATTCTATGGGCTCTAAATTCGTTGACCAGGCGCAGACGCGGCGAATGGGGGGAGCGCCGCGCCAACGGGGTGTATCCAGGCGTATTTTGCAATTTCGTGCCCGGCGTAGCCCGGCGCAAGTACTTCTCTGTCCAGCCTCCGTCCCTCCTGCCGGCGCAAGTGGCAAAGAGGGAGGAGAGAAGGCGTAAGTGGGTTTAACACACAGCCGAGTCAAATCTTCACCAATAAAATGAGTTCCTCTCCTCACCTTTAAAGTGTTGAAATAAAGAAGCCTCTGTCCTATATCTGCATGATGCGATAATGTTGCATTTTACTTTGCTGCTTCAGGCATGTTTTCTGCACCCCTTACGTCTATATTAAGCATTACGAACATGAGTTAGCTGGCTAGCTAGGGCATTCACGAATTATTGCCATTAGCAAACTTGAATGGCATTTCAAAACGAAACTACGTTAGATCGTTCAAACTTATGAAGTTGGAATGAAATACGACGGTTGCTCATTTATTTCTTCTGCCTGCATCCTTGGGAAGAGAAACGATGGATAGCGAGTTCCTATTATTACACCCTGTTGCTGCTTAAGATTTTGGGATTAACATGCATGGACAACAATGCAAGATACGTTACACATTCATTTTCAATATGTGATCTTTACTCAGTACAAGCTCATAGCAATCAGGCTGTATTCCTTTTTCCACTAAAAACGATAAAACACTGGACGCGAAACAAATTTTTCGCTGGACAGATTACATTCAAAGTCAATGCAAAGACGCACAAGTCGTCCCTTGAGAATCAGCTGGTTCTATGTCCACTTTTCTTCATTTTGAGAAAATGGAGTTTGAAAATTTCAACTGTCTTATCTCTGATGTTTAGAGAGTTATCAAAATTTATTTTGTGTGGAATATTGTTGACTGTGGAAGGTACCCTAAACATATTGCAAACATGTTCAAACTCTCCATAGGCTTAGAGATATAAGCAGTCAAAAATGGACATAGAACCCTCTGATTCCGAGGAACGTAAGTTGCCCTTGGTCAACAAGTTCTATGTCCAACATAGGACCTGGTGCCTTTACTGGTTTTACGTATGATCGAAATCAGGAAGTTCTATGTCCATCAGAGTTGTTTTAAAAAAAGTTATGAACAAACTAAGAATGTTTTAGTCAATGAATGGTTACCTGTATTTTATACTTATTTCACAAAAAATAAAATTAGTTAGGTTTATGTCACTTGACCTGTGAACAAAAGGGGGAACTTTACCAGATTAAATTATTAGGACAAGGTACAGGTTTTACATAGATACAATAATAAATCAATGGTAATGTTACCCAATTTTCCCCATACATATACATAATTATGTATGGAGAAAATTAGGTGGGGTGGGGGTCGGGTATCTCCCCCTCCCCCCGAAAAATTAGATTTTCTGTGAAAATAGCATAGGCCTATGTTCTGTAAAATCAACTACAATATTGGGGTAGGCCTAGCTAGGGCCTAAATGGTGGGTGGGTGGGGGCTCGGGTGGGGCAGGCGAGCGGGGGGGGAGGGGTAGGGGGTCTCCCCCGATGTCGCTGACAAATTGTATATTAAGTGCACTGTACATTAGCACACTAGGCCTAGAGTTGATCGTTTGAGAATTAAGTAGTTCTATGTCCATGCATATTGACTTAATGTGACTTTTCCACACCAGTCCTAACACGACAAAATTAAGATTTACAGTGTGTATACATTGTTGGTGAACAACTTACCCATCAAAATAATCCATTAGTCTTTCAGAAGGGATCAAAATCGAACGTTTTTTCTGAGGAGTTCTCATTTTGTGCTTTATATGTGCTCCTCGGCCATTTTGAGCGAATGTCACATGATCCAGGTAAGGACCCTGATTGGTTCCTTGGACATAGAACCACCTGATTTGAAACGAGCCCCACTCAGGATATAGAACTAAATGTTTCTACGTGTTAATATGGTGTAGACTTTAGGTTGGAGCTAAGCACTAAGTGACATAAACCTAACTGATTTTAGAATGTCCTGGTATGCTTTACTCCATTTCTGCGAAAAGTGGACATAGAGCCAGCTGATTCTCAAGGGACGAAGTGTATTCGCGTCTTTGCATTGACTTAGCATGTAATCTGTCCTGCGAAAAATTTGTTTCACGTCCAGTGTGCAAGCTGCTTTACTGAGCATTGAACATAAACATTATTTCAGTTTTAAATTTTTATTTGTGGTTTCCCGCAGTCCATACTGTATTTCTGTATTGCCAGATGTTACGTCAGCGCTGCTGAGAGACACACAGATCTCGAGCAAAGTTTATTTTCTCCTGATCTGTTGGTCTTAAATTACAGTGACGTAATCGCGTGGCTCTGATTAGGCTCCTCGCCGATGGGAAAGCAAACAGGTTATTAGGAGGTTCCTGGGTTGAACCAACTAAGCACTGGCACTAGCACCAGCACGGTGGTTCGTGGGGAAGCGCTATAGTTCCAAAAAAGCGCCGCGCTGTCATGATCTCCTATGGGACATGGTGTGCATCCTTCATTTTGCAGGTTTTTGCATAAATTTTCACTCCCCCTACGGGCACTTGCACTAGTTTAAACAATGTGAATGATCGTGAAACATACGCCTTGCATTGCCTTGATTGAATACTTGCTGACCATAGCAGGGGAACGTGAATGCATAACCGCGGGAAGTAGGGGTGCTGGAGGTGCTGCAGCACCCCCTGCTGGCGCAGCAGAACCCAAAAATGTATTGATCCAAAATTTAAAAAAATTTATGAAAATGGATAAATATTCATCATAAACAGTATAATTTTAACATTAAGCCATAAATGACAGCAAATTTTTGTCATGCTATTACTGAAATCATTGGTGTCTTTTTCCACGGCAGCAACAAAAATTTTATTTGTATTCAGGCTATGTGAACACCAGGGGGACCTTGTCTCTAAGCGTGTTTTCGTAGCACAGCCGCAGATGTGAGTACCTAAGTGTAGAGCATTGGATTCTTCGGTGATTCCGTGCTGTCAGATGTAATTGCCAAGTCAGTAAAGTGAGCAGGCGTAACAATATGAATGTTTTCATTTATTGTATTTGATGAATGGCTTTGTTATGTAGCGACTCGATTGCTACATCTAGCCTTTATGTTATGCTACAGAATAAACAGTAAACTATCAAAGGCTGTTGTTGATTGACTAACGTTGGATAACGGGCGTATATTCAGTAACTATTGAAGGTGACATCCTATAGTCGTGCATGGAGCTTACACTTGCTTTGCTTTTTCGAATTAAAATGTTCAAGATGTACCTAAACTGAGTTGCATATTTTCATTACTTTGAATATTTTACACCGATTCACGGTACTGTGTTTTGCTGCTTCATGCTGGCTATGATACCAGCTAAGCAGTATTGACTCCATCCATGTGCGCACTTTCAGCACGGTATAAATTCAGCCCAAAAAAACTGCAGAGCTAATCATTTATTTACCATTGCGTGCACATTCTTAATTATTAAAAGAATAAGAGATGTGCATACTTGATGTCGTAATTTTTCAGCAACTTTTAACATAAGATACAAAATATTAAGTATCTTATTTATGCATGCGCCAGGCTTGCATGACAGCACTGCACAAACAGACACAGTATTTGTAGTTGAGCCTTTATTAGCTAGAAGTTTTGAGTTGGTCGGAAATGCTGGACAATATGAAATGTGAACGACACACTGCTAGTGAGCAGCATCAGTACACGGGAGTGGTGCTACGGAGATTCGCTGATGCAGCTGAACTCCATCTGCACCAAGAAAATACGAGAGTCCCAGAGGAATGAAACAGATGAGAGCGAAACAAAGATCGAAGGACTGCTAATTATGAGATGACATGACTTACGAATTTCCTGTATAAGGGGAAGGTATAGAATTCCGTATTTAGCCTCCACCAAAGGAAATCAGCACTTTTAGGGCTTACCTTAATGTTTGAGTAGCCAGAGAAACATTCGGGTGTGCAAAGAGGTCAAGCGTGCATCCAGTCAAGAAAATTTAGCGTTTAATTTCTGGTGCTGATAAATGTGGTAAAGGTATATGATGATATATTAATGTTGCGATATATTGTTGACCATTGCCATGGTGTTAAGCAACACGGATAGCGAACAAGCACCCCATAGTAAAGTCGCGCCTGCCAGTAGACCATATTTTATGGATTGATAGTTAAGCATTTACACTGTATGCGCACTGATAACGTTATTCCAGCCAGTAACACTCACACACACCCCTATTTCCTCAGCACCGCCTGTTCAAAATATGTTCCTGCGGCTTTGCGTGAATGTGGCACTAAATCTCACGCCGAAATGCATGAGAGTTGGCAGCCCTGGTTAAACCGAATTTAAATGTTTTAATCGCACGCATGAACAATTCGTCAAAAGCCACGCACTTCATGTTTTTATACTTCCTAAAGAGGCGTATTAGCAGAATTGTCTGTTGTGTGCGCGCAAATATTGAAAATCGGTTAAACCTATCGCAATATCCCAAGTTTTTAAAATCAGCTTGTCAACGTTCAGCTATGAAAACCCGCTAATATTAGACTACTACACCAATGTGGTTAGTCAAGCTAGCTCATGTCGTGGTAGCTAGCCACAACGAGAAAAAGTTTGAAGTTTCTTCACTTTGCCAGATGCAAATAACATGACGTACTACTATTTTCTCAAAAAATGGAAGACTTATATCTAACAAGTAAACACTACCTGTATCATTTTATGTTTTTATCAGATCCTTTTTTCTGTTTTTTTTTTTTTGGCTGCGCTCCTAGCTTGCTCCCCAATGACACATTTCAGGCGTTATGAACTTTGTGGGTGCAAAGACTTTAAATTGGCTCATAAAGTTTCCGGGCTTCCGGGAGGAGGTTTTTCTGAGAACTATACAAGCACATAAGCGTCCCCGTAAGTGCGGTAACTCACCAATGCACACCGCGAATAAATTACAATATAGGCTGAAAACTCAGTGGTCAAGAGCTCAAAGCGACAATGCACAAATTATTCCTACCCAGGCAGCATAATTTTATGTCTACAGTAGCTAGCCAAGAGCTACATGAAAAAAGTGCTGCTCAGCGCTATCATTTTCATGTAGTTCCGTAGCTTGCGAGTTAGCTGGCTACAGCAGATGTGAAATGAAGGTATGCGCAAGTAACGTCGGTACGGTACACTTCAGCTGAGTCAGAGATACAAAACGAACATCCCTTGCGTAATTACTGGTGATATTGAACCCTCATTAAGCTTTTACTGAGTCGGTAAGGATTATAATGAGCTAGCTAGCTTGGTTTGCCAGCTAATCAAAAAAAGCGATGCGCAGACCTACAGGATTGATCAGAAACCTGCGATATGGTACGTGCTTGCACACTGCCCACTGAACAACTTCGCATATGAAACCAGACTTCAATCAGATCATCTGCTTCACAAAAACAGAAGATGAGCAAAGCAAAAGAGCGAGACGCTACTTCAATCCCATAATGCCTAGCACATGTGTCATCATGTTAGGGGCTCGTTGCAGCACAGCTACACCGCAAAAACATTTGCTTTTAAATATTTGAATGCAGAAATACAGAAGAATTGATTAGATTCATGTGTATATTCAGAGTTATTAAGACGTGCAGCTTAGCTCCCAGGGCAGACAGCATAAAAATATTTTGAATCTTGACTCTGAGGGTGACCATGACTGAGAACAGTCAGTGGAACCCGCCCTTTGAATACCACTGCATCTCTTCTTATTAATGGTTAGAGCAAGGTAAGTCTCTCTCACCGGATTGATACAGCAATCATTGAAGCATGGAGGAGATACCCTTTTTCACAACTTTAGCCTTGTGGTGTGAAGACCGTTTTCTTGTTAAGGGGTACCTCAAGTTAAGAATACATTGCAGCGAAGCTGTGTTATACAAATTTGCTGTTGCTCATAGCCACCGACCGCCAATGTTGTGTTTGGCCGCTTATAAATTAAAGATCTTTCCAAAGAATGTAACTTAGCTAACTTGTAGCGACAATGCACAAATAATTTTACACAATTTTATTTATACACTCAAAGAACAGCAGACATACACTTTACAGTCTACAGAGATGAGCAAAAAAAAATTCTTACCTTTGATATTTTGTAAGAAAAAAAACTGTTTGAGGGTAAATCCACGCTTGCCATTGTAAACCGAAGGTATCCATGTTATAACAAAACTAGATCTTCCAGTATCCTAGCATGTTTTTTCCTAGGGCATTGCTTCAAATATCTCAATTCCTCAGCATTCAGCTTGCTTGCAATGTATTTTCCTATCTGTGATTGGCTTTTGATGCTGTCAGTAAGACTTTGGCAGTAGCCATTTGATTCTATGGGTTCTGACATTTCCAAAGAGACCTAAACCAGCTTGATCGCACCAACCTAACCCAAGAAAGAGCCTTGCGTTCCCAGTGCTTCAAACCGAGTCCAGGGGCCAATCGAATGTACTCAATAGCGCGACATTATTAACGCTTCACAGATTTGTTTGTGTTATTTTCGGAATAATTATCCGCTAAATATTGAACTGTCGTTTTCAAAGTCGTTTTCTGACAGAAAACATGAATACTGAGGGCACAATAGTGCAAAGAAAGTAAGAAACTTGTTTTCTTGATTCATTCTTCATATGGGCAATTTGACAATGTCATTAACGTTAATTGACGTAGCCTAATGGTTAACGTGACAGACTACAACGTAGGCGACCAGGGTTCGTACCTTGGTCAAATGACCTTATATTTCCCGTTGAGCTTTCAGGTAGCAACGGTAGCTTTCTTCACAAATATATCATTGATGAGCTAATCAGAAGAAGCGATGCGCAGTCCTACTGGACTGAGCAGAAACCTGCGATATGGTACGTGCTTGCACATTGCCCACTGAACAACTTCGCATATGAAACCAGACTTCAGTCAGCTCATCTGCTTAAAAACAGATAATGAGCAAAGCAAGCGAGCGTGACGTTACTTCAATCCCATAATGCCTAGCTCATACGTCATCATGCTAGGGGCTTGTTGCCGCGCAGCTACATATTGCAGAAATACAGAGGAATTGATTTGATTCATGTGTATATTCAGAGTTATTAAGACGTGCAGCTTAGCTCCCAGGGCAAACAGCGTAAAAGTATTTTGTATATTGACTCTGAGGGTTGGAAAGTTAACATTTTCATGGGGTGCAAATCATCAATTTGGGCATAAATGGACTTTTGAAGTGTCCAGTTTTCTCAAGCCAGAAATGGTTGGGTGAGGAGCTTTTGTTCAACATGGAAAGAGATTGCCTGGTGGAATGGTTTGGAAGAACAATGCTAGTGTATCAAAGCACAGCATAACATAGTATATCATTCAATGATTAAAAAGATTTGTCCATCCAGATGTTGAGCTATCCCTTAATCATTTTCCCCTTTTTGCTACACCTTTGCCAAAGCAACAAAGGGCTGTGGAAACACATCAGGTGTCTAAATACCAGTCCATACCCAATCACTCCATCAATTGAAAAGTGGTCAGAGGTCATCATCCACGATTCCATGGATGGTTAGGGAAAGTTCAATGAGGGCATTAACATTTTACACCAGACCACCTTTGAACAGAGATTGGGGAGGGGTCACCATCTACCCTGTATAAAACAGGCTGTTATCACATGAGAAAATTTGATCTCATGATAGCAAAACTGTCTCCTCAAGAGCTGAGCTTACTCCATCCACTGAGGAATGCCTCAAAATGAGGCTGAAATCTACAAAAGCAATTTACACCCTGCGTTAAGACTTTTTTGTTTGCTCAGATCTATTTGTCTAATGTTCAACATTGTGGTTCTTTATAATCTTGATTTCCCTTCCCTTTTTTCCTCAGCACCAAAGACCACAGCCAATGCTCTCAAGTACTTTTAGAAGATGGGCACTTACACAAACCCACTCTCCTTGATACTGTGGCCTCACTGTGTGAAGTTTTTAATGTACTGGACATTCTTTCCACAAACAGTTGTGTGTGATCTTAAGGTTGTTCATTTGTCAGCCTTAGCAGTATTTTAACCACGTGTTATACTATGTGGCCATCTTGACCTAAATGTTACATGAACTGCCACATGTACTGTTTACAACTTAAACTGTGAAAGTTTTTAAGACTTCTGATCAGAAAATTGACTGGAGATTGCTTACATGTATAATGCTGTACCGTGCAAAATTAAAAAAAGAAAATGCATTGATCATTCGAAAAGATGCTTCAACTTGTCTGCTTTAATGATTGCATTTAACTCCAGTATGTTTAGAAGTTTTGCAAGTTGACCATTATGCTGCATGAATGGTGAGCAGCAGTTGCCTATGAAGGAGATGTGAAGGTCAGAATATGCCAGACACTGTGTAAATTGGTCAGTAGTAATGTATATGAGTCATAATAGGAAAAATTCAGAAACACCAGTATTGTATTTTAAAACACAAAACTTAAAATATGGGTTATCTTAACCCAGTGTAGAGTTATAACTTCCCACAAGTTGGGCTGTACAATCAACCCATGCAGTTGGGTTGATTGTACAACCCATTTTGCAAGGTCAAAGTAACCTAGCACTGGGTTTGTCCATATTTGTCCTAGTACTTCGTAGCAGAAACAACCCAATTTGGGTTATATTCAACCCAACATTTTTTAACCCTTAAACCCTCATTAGTGTGGTTATTTGATAGTCAGTGCTTTGGAATTGCAAGGAAGTGGCATCATGATATACTTCTGTGTCTAATGTATGCAAGTGTGTGTAGTGTTTTGCAAATCACTGTGTGTATTGTTTTGCAAAAAGTGTGAGGCTGACATTGTGCTTATAGTTGTGCAAATCTGGGCCGATGTTTTGCTCCTTGTGTGTAAGGTTTTGATTAATTGTGTAATACTTTTGATTTTGGTGTTTATGCAATCGGAAAAGAACTGTAAATGAAGTAACTGAATGAACATTCTGGAACTCATGATATATTTACTGCAAATTAATCACACTGAGTCAGTGACTCAGTCATTTGTTAATGAAAAGCAACAGGTAATCCTTTAAGTGAATATTAAGTAGCCATTTACAAATGAGTATCGTGATGTGACTTTTACTTGATGAAAACTTCATGTGTCATTTTCACTTAAGTTTTCCGTAGACCCATGGCTCTCCTGCAGAGCTGAAACATTTCTAATCATTCTTCTGTACTTTCTAAATTGATACTTGCAAAACAGGTTTGGCTTCACAGCATCTTGCTCTACCGTGCCACACTCCACTGCGTTCAACAACACAAATACAAATATGAATTAACTGTTTTGAAACCTTGAACAAATTCATAACTGCACTCAAAATAAAGGCTGATACACTGTAAAAAACTCTTTTAACATGTCACAGTGTTTAGATTCAGTTTTAAAGTGCATTCAACAAATCTGAAAAACCTTGATCACAACATTCAATAAACATCAGTGTTTTGAATGAGAACAGCTACAAACAAAAATAATCACCAGGCATTTAGCTTTTACTCACTGGTGTTTAGATTATAAACATGTCACATGTTCCACAGTTTTACAGTGTAGACTGAGCTAATCAATAAACTTTACTGAAAGAGGAATCCAGCTAATTTGGCTGCAAAAGTAATTAATGTATGAATTAACATCCCTTAACTGATGATCTATTAAGTGCAAACTTATTACAAAAGGCATAGTGACTTCACCATTTCTTAATGATGAGCAACAGGAATTCATGATACATCCTGCATTAATTCATCATAAGTCATGCATTTGTTCGGCATTACTTAAGTATATTATTTGTACATTACTTGTAAAGTTTTTGCCAGGAATCCAGCTAATTGAGCTGCATGTTAACTAATATATGAACTAATGATATATTAACATTCCTTAATTAATGATTTATTGAGTGTGAACTAATCACACAAAGTCATGGTGACTTCATCATTTGCTAAGGGTGAGCAACAGAATTCATGATGCATCCTACATTAAGTCATGCATTAAATCATCATGAGTCATGCATTAGTTCAGTATTACTTATGCATACATGATGTACCCTTATTGTTAACCCTTTAAGGCCTAATGCTAAAATCCCAGCAGATAGTATGATGTGAAGCCTTCTCATTGTTAATTTTTTTTATTGGCCGAATGTTCATTGAGAAAATCATCTGTGTCATAATCACAGGTTTAAATGGGTTAAGTGTGACCTAATGTTCATTGAGATCACCATAATCACACATATGCGATCCTGCACATGTCCAATGTGGTGGCAATTAATATGGACTGAACTGTCTATATGCATTAACACAGAGTGAGAAAAAAAATGCCATTTCATCCAAGTGTGAACAATAGTGACTTCACTATTTAGCTTCACTTCATTTGACTGTAGACAACTGAAAGCAGGAATGACTCTTCCCACCAAGATCATCTGCTTCACCGAGTGCATAAGAAAATGTATACAAAAAAAGTCCCTGCAGTAGCACTGCCAATTCCTGTGCCATCCTCGTCCACAGCTCAGACTCTGCAGCAAATGGGGGCCTGCAATACTGGCTGATTCTTCCAGCCCATTGGATATTGCTGTTGCCTCACACAAAGGAGGTTGTTGGTTTGATTCCTGCATGGTGCCATCATTCTGAGAGTGTTCTCCTCATATTTTCGTGGGTTTCCTCCAGGTACTCCACTTTCTTCCCTCAGACCAAAGACATGCTCATCAGGCTAACTGGAAACGAGTGTGTGATGAGAATGGGGTGGAATCCATTGAACATGAAGACTGGCCTGATAGGACCATAACAATAAGTTGAGTGTATAGTCACACATGTAATTAATCCCTCCCACAGCTGGTCAGGGGTGTGTTTCCCAAAAGCGTAGTTGCTAACTAAGTTATAAACTTACATAGTTTGTCCATTCACAGTCAATGGGTCCAACTATGAAAGTTAGCATCTGTTATTTCCCAGTGTGGCTGACTGGGAACAAGTGTGAAAATGAGTAGGGCTGTGTGCACAGGCCTCCGTCATAAGAGTGAAATACAGCACCAGCGAGGCAGAGAAATAGAGAACATCATGCATTCAGGCTCAGCAATGGAAGCACAAGGAAAGAGCAGCTCCCAGAGTGTCTGGAGAATCACCCAGGGAATAAGAAACAAATTCCAGAGTCTGCATTTTCACTGAGATGGAGAAGATGCAAAACTTCACAGTGCCGCCTCAGCAATGAGTGGGACACCCCTAGAGTCCACCTCATCACACCACCAGGGAGGGCGAGACAAGAGGAGGGAGGAGAGGAATGGGGGGGTAGAGCAGATATCCCACAATCCTCCTCAAAGACTTCCCAACTCGCTCTGCTTCCTCAAGGAATTCTGCCTTTGAAGTGCGGCACATGCCAAATTCATTCAGGAGAGTGCTAGAGGTCCTCATTTCCAATTAAAACCAACCCCAGCGAGCTGTTGGGTTTAGGAGGCGCAAAAGCCCAGATCTCACTCGACGAGCAAGAATAAAAGGAGCCGTGATCTCCATGGCGACATCTGGCACAATGTTGATCAAACCTCATCAGCCCACACACACTCACGCGCACGCATGAACGCACATATACACGCACACACACACACACACACACACACACACACACACACACAAGTGAAAGGCAAGGTAACCTTCAATAATTCCACCTGCCGAGATCCTCAAAGGCCTGCCCGTCTGTCTTGCTCTCCACCCCGGGCTCATCTGTGGTGACAAGTGAGTCATTTCTGGTTACAGATTAAAAGGCTGCCCTTCACCTTGATCGCCTGCTGCCTTCCTCACCCTCATTAATTGATTTGCCTGTTTCTCTCACTCCAAAATATGAAACGCTCATCCTTTTTTTTCCCTCTATGAGTAAAGACGCAGTATGAGAAAAGATCCTTTTAAGTTCATATTAGTGCAAGCTGGAAGCCATTAGTCTTGAATTGGATTCATTTTAGACTGTGTTCCAGTAAAGTCTGAATATCTGCCTATTCAATGCAGTGATCCAGTCTGATCAGGTGACTACTTTCTGTTTTCTGTGACACTTGGCACTCAAACTCATTTGATCTTAAACCAGCTCCACACCCGCATAAAAGAACCTGGTGGCTCTGCACGCAATTACTGAGTCAATTTACCCCAGCCGGGATGGTCATGATTCCCCAAGAGGTGTCATCAAGACTTGTCATTTTACCACTCAATATCTCTCAAGAGTAGCCATTATCTCGAGTGCTCACTTGCTGTGCCAGCAATTGCATCCAATTTGTGCAACACTAACCTGTCAGTGTTAGTGCTCCTAGCTTCATTGTAATGCTACAGCGCAGCCAAGAAATGTGTTGTGAATTGCCGCAAGTTACCTGGAAAATATACGGATTATGAGGCGGAATAAGGGCCGCCTTGGCACCTCTGAGCCTCCAAGCTGATATGTAGCTAATGGCCACATGTGCCGAAAGGAACCCGATCACCGGTTAAAGCCGAGCATTTGTTCCAAAAAAATACAGTGGAGTGCTACATATATTCTAATATTCATTCAGCTTTCAGGCAGACTATTTCTTTTGCAAGGAAGTAAGATTTAAATAATAAATCTTCAATGAAACCTAAACGAGGATTCACACAACCTTATTGTCCAGTAATTGCTGAGCATAGAATATACGACTATAATCAGATTAAACCATCACTATGCAGATACATTACAAACACTTCCTGGTGAAACAAATGCAGATATCAAACCATTGCTGGACCTGCAATGGAGTCTTAGCGAAACAAGATCAGTTATTCCATCATTATCGAAGTGCCAAAGTGCACCATCGTTGCTGGGTCAGAAATCACACCATAAACTAGAGGCACTCAGAGAGTGCAAACCTCTGCCAAAGCAGCAAGATGGTTGCTGTGGCAGCCATATTGTTCAACCAATCGCAGTCAAAATCAATAGGGTACATCCCTGATGTAATAGCAACCCACCCACAAAATTTCAGATATATCTGTCAATTAATAATTGAGTTATCTTGTACACAAACAGAGAGAAAGACAAACCTCCTTGGCAGAGGTAAGAACATATGCATAACTAAAGTCCTTCAGTATTTTTTATTTATGACACTGTTTGATGTATAAAATCAATAAAAACCAAATTGTAACGGCAAGGTCAAGTCCTGAACACAGAAGTTGTGTTTGTCATGAATACATCTAAATATTTAAATCTGAAACAGCTGAAAGACACGGGAATATGTATCTGCATGATCACAGTTCTTTCTCCTGTGGAAAGATAGAGATATAAAATGTGATGTGGCTCTTAAATAATGTTGTAATGTTTCACATTACTGCCAACAGCTGCTTTTAAGGGCAGTCGCGGTAGGCGATCAAATAAATGTCACGGCTAGTGATGATCAGAGATGAAATGAAGGACTCCACCAAGACTGTGCAAATCAAAATAAATCTTAATTGAGCAAATACGCAGTTCAAGGTTTCAGAAAACATTGCATTAGCAAAACCATATGAGCTAAATACTGAATGCATGAAAATTTAAAGTATGAAAAAAGAAAAAGAGAGAAAAAAAATCATCATAAAAGTGTAAATGTAATATAATGCTTAATGCATAAATGTAATGCTTAACCTTCATCCTACCGGCCAATTTTACACACAAACTACCAGGCAGGGTCCGTATGGACCCCAGGAGGGAATACCTTGAAATCAATGCAGTAAGAACAAATTCAATGCAGCAAAAACACATAACTTTATTGAAGAACAAAATCCACTAATGCTGAATATCAATGATGTATTATAAATGCAATAACATTGCAATAATATTGCAATAACTAGCATACACTTAGCAAAATATAGCACCACAAAAGAAATTTTGGCATCATATACATGCAGCTCATGCAGCTGTAGAACATTCTGGATACAACTTCTGTCTTTTCTTACAGAATTTACAACAAAAAAGTAATTGTAAAATAATTTTCATTGTTTGTGTTCAGAATCTGCCTTAAGGCCTCTGCTGCTGTGTATCTAGCTTGTCTTTGTCTGTTGGACATTATGAATCTGAAACAACCAAAAAGTAGTTAACTTTCAGTGTGCTATTCAATTATAAAATAAAAGACAGATAAGTTTTACTCTGGGGTCCGGTTGGACCCCAGTAAAAAATTAATTATTCCTTCACAATGCAAAAAGCTGATCTTCCAGTGCTTTAGTGTTTTAATTAAGACATAAATTCTGATGAATTTATAAAACGGTGAGGCAGTATGTCACACATTTTTAAAATGGCAAACGAATATATAACTGCGGGGTCCAGATGGACCCCACTTGCTTGACAGGTAAAGGTCTCATATCGTGGATTTCCTTGCCCAGTTAAGTACACCTTCTCAGTGGGCTCCTCTGTACCTAACTTTCAAGAGGAGGCCGATTTTTGAGAACCACCGAGTTTAGTCGCGGAGCCCCGTGTTCAGTGCACTACTTGAAACATTGTTCACACAATGACAGTTTTGTAACAAACAGACCTGCTCTGAAAGAAGGCTTCATTCCAAAACCAGACTAACGCTGATTCTTATCTCTCTTAATCAGAGACCTATTTAGCCAAAGTACATGGTTTCTTTGCTGAAGGAAATTCTGTAAGGTTCCCTTCAACTCCAAATTGCACTCTGCCATCTCATTTTTACAGAGCAGTGTGGGTAGTCACTTTGTAAGGCTGCTTTCGAAGTCTTTTCTGCTAATGATTGTTCCTAACTCCCAGAAAATGACCCTAAGGTATTCATGTGTCAGCCATGTTTAGTGTGTCTGAATTTTCTAAATGTAAAGGAAAGGTGCTTCAATGCTTCCAAACTCAACTCCTTAAGCATAGGGTACACGGAACACTGCTTTACAAAAAGAAAGGAAATACAGCATCCCACAATTCCACGGTCAGCAATATTTAATTTAAAATAATAAAATAAATAAATAAATAGACAGAGGTGACTGGTTATTCTATTTTCTCATTTCACTTGAATTCGGAAAAGTAAACATTTAAGAGATCAAAGTAAAAGTACCAAGGGTGGTCAACCCCGGCTCTTGATACCTGGAGGGTCTAGTGGTTTTGGTTTCCACCAACCACTTTAGACCCAAGAAACCAGATGAGATGAGTTAATTAATCAACGGCCTTAGATTATCAATTAATTGCTGAGACTAGAGAACAAAAGCTAGCAGACACAGCAGCAATCAGGGTCCAGGATCAGCATCTGCCGCCCCTGTTATACAATCCCCAATTCCCATGAAGTTGGGACATTGTGTAAAACGTGAATAAAAACAGAATGCAATGATTTGCAAATCTCATAAACCCACATTTTATTCACAAGAGAACATGGACAACATATCTGATGTTGAAAGTGAGACATTTTACCATTTCATGAAAAATATTAGCTCATTTTGAATTTGATGGCAGCACACATCTCAAAAAAGTTGGAACAGGGGCAACAAAAGGCTGGAAAAGTAAAAGTTACAAATAAAAAACAGTTGGAGGAGCATTTTACAACTAATAAGGTTAATTGGCAACAGGTCCAGTAACATAACTGGGTATAGAAAGAGCATTTTAGAGAGGCAGAGTCTCTCAGGAGTAAAGATGGGCAGAGGATCACCAATATGCAAAAAACAGAGTCTAAAAATTGTGAAATAATTTCAGAAAAATGTTCCTCAATATAAAATTGCAAAGATTTTTAATATCCCACAATCTGCAGTACATAATATCATCAAAAGATTCAGAGAATCTGAAGAAATCTCTGCGCAAGGGACAAGGCCAAAGGTCAGTATTGGATGCTTGTGATCTTCGGGCCCTCAGGTGGCACTGCATTAAAAGCAGGCATAATTCTGCACTGGAATTCACTGCAAGGGCTCAGGAACACTCCCAGAAATCATTGCCTGTGAACACAGTTTCCTGTGTAATCCATAAATACAAGTTAAAGCTGTATCATGCAAAGAAGAAGCCATATGTCAACACCATCCAGAAATGCCACCGTCTTCTCTGGGCTAAAGCTAATTTAAAATGGACTGAGGCAAAATGGAAAACTGTTCTGTAGTCAGATGAATCAAAATTTGAAATTCTTCTTGGAAACCACGGACGCCATGTCGTGCAGATGAAAGAGGAGAGGGACCATTCAGCTTGTTATCAGCGCTCAGTTCAAAAGCTTGCACCACTGATGGTATAGGGTTGCATTAGTGCCTATGGCATGGGCAGCTTACACATCTGGATAAGTATTATCAATGCTGAAAAGTATATAGAGGTTTTACAACATCTGTCATTTTACATCTCTTTCAGGGAAGGCTTTGCATATTTCAGCAAGACAATGCTAACCTACATACTGCATCCATCACAACAGCCTGCAGTCCAGACCTTTCACCAATAGAAAACATTTGGTGCCTCATAAAACAAAAAATCTGGCTTAAAAGACCCAGGACTGTTGAGCAGCTAGAATCCTCAGACAAGAGTGGGACAACATCCCTCTTCCAAAACTCCAGCAATTGGTCTCCTCACTTCCCTGACGTTTACAGACTGTTGTTAAAAGAAGAGGGATGCTACATAATGGTAAACATGGCTGTGTACCAACTTTTTTGAGATGTGTTGCTGTCTCCAAATTCAAAATGAGCTAATATTTTTCATGAAATGGTAAAATGTCTCACTTTCAACATATGGGGCTCTAATTTCTTGGCGCAGCGCAGAACGAGCGTGGCGCAGCCCACGAGTGGTATTTCGTCCGGTGCAGCCTGCGCAGTGGTAATTTCTGTGGCGGTGCAACACCGTAGCCACTTTGGCAATTTGGTAGACGGAAAGATGGGGGTGCGAGTTAGGGGGAGGTGTCACATATTCATCAAGGGACAACTGGTTTATTTCTGTGCAGTGGTAAACCGGCGCACAGTGCGCAGACACGCCACCCGAACCTCACAGGCAGGTTTCCAGAATGTCAGGCACATTTCAATGCAATAAATAATTACAGCAACCACTATTTAATGTAACTATCTGAATCAGGACATAAATTATAGTATCTATATCATTGTCCTGATGTCAGATTAAAGGCGGTTGGCACGCGTCTCCACCTGGCTTAATCAACGCAGCTTCAGATGTGCTTGTGTTCTATGCTCAGTAAACCCGCTTGCACACTGGACGCGAAACAAATTTTTTCCCACGACTGATTACAGTCAAAGTCAATGCAAAGACGCGAAAAGGACAGGGTTTTAATATATCTCCGTGTCCAAAGTCATAAAAGTTCTAATTTTTCCAGTATTCCAGGAATTATTAGACGTGCAAACTTGGCCATGTTTGTGTTCGAATTTTACAAAAAGCAAATTGATAGCTATCGACTTTTCTTGGTCTTTTTATTTTTGTGTGTTTTTCTTCCGTTGAAGATATACAACATATCTTTATTCGGTCTTAGTCAGATGGATCTATTCACGCTTTTATTTCCACACCAGAGATAAAATAGTGCTTGTAGTCAGTGAGCAAATCAATTCCATGACCAACAGTGTGAATAAATTATCGCATGCACGATCAAGACTGTCCGAGCGAAATGCAAAATACTCCATGTCAATGGCAGCCTGCAAAAAGTAAAAGTATTAGTATGAGAACAGATTTATAACGAAATAAAGAATAAAATATATCACCAACAAACAGAGCATCCAAAAAAGATGGCCCGCAAATAAATAAATCGCTGTGTTCATTGGATGTTCTGTTTGTTGTTAAAATGTTTTTTTTATTCTTTATTTCGTTATCAATCTGTTCTAATCGTCCTTTTTTTTTTTTTTTTGGCTGTCAGACACGGATTTTTGCATTTAATGTCCCGACAGGCATTGTACATTGTCCCGCCCCAATGTCGACTCACCAGCAGAGCTTAAACTGAAACATTGATTGAAATTCTCGGTACTCATCTTGAAGAACTGAGCCCTCTTATCAAAACATTCACCTTTAATATCTAAAACATTCAGTAGATTTGAAGAAAATAAAACCAATAATCGACTGTCAGACACGGAGATATATTAAAACCCTGTCAGACTCTCGGACACGTAGACACTGAACGCAATCTGTCGTGGGCGTAAAATGCGTTCTCCAGTGTGCAAGCCTTAATACTAGGCTACTATTTATTGTCACTTAGGTTTTATCGTTTTTAGTGGGGGAAAGGAATACAGCCTGATTGCTATGATCTCGTACTGAGTTAAGATCACATAGTGAAAATAAATGTGTAACGTATCTTGCATTAATGTCCATGCATGTTAATCCCAAAATCTTAAGCAGCAACAGGGTGTAATAATAGGAACACGCTATCCATCGTTTCTCTTCCAAATGATGTAGGCAGAAGAAATAAATGAGCAACCGTCACATTCCAACTTCATAAGTTTGAATGATCTGATTTTCGCTTTTGAAATTCCATTCAAGTTCGAATGGTAATAATTCGAGAATGCCCTAGCTAGCCAGCTAACTCATATTCGTAATGCTTAATATAGACGTAAGCGGTGCAGAAAACATGCCTGAAGCAGCAAAGTAAAATGCAACATTAACGCAATGCAGACATAGGACAGAGGCTTCTATACTCCAACATATTAAAGGTGAGGAGAGGAGCTCATTTGATTGGTGAAGATTTGACTCGCTGTGTTCTAAAACACGCCTTCTTTGCCACTTCAGGAGGGACCGAGGCGGACAGAGGAGTATGCGCCAGGCTACGCCGGGCACGAATTGCAACATACGCCTGGACACACCCCGTTGGCGCCAGGGCGCAACCAGAGCCTATGATATGTTGTCTATGTTCTATTGTGAATAAAATGTGGGTTTATGAGATTTGCAAATCATTGCATTCTGTTTTTACTCACGTTTTACCCTACGTCCCAACTTAAGTGGAATTGGGGTTTGTACGATGCACGACGACATGGCGATCCACCACCCAGACGTAATATCAACAAACTGATAGGCC
The DNA here is from genome assembly GCA_029692085.1 of Gymnothorax javanicus. Taxonomy (NCBI): domain Eukaryota; kingdom Metazoa; phylum Chordata; class Actinopteri; order Anguilliformes; family Muraenidae; genus Gymnothorax; species Gymnothorax javanicus. The sequence goes on along the minus strand of CM056207.1, from coordinate 13,165,985 downwards.
ATCGGATAGGCCTCCACCATACGCCAGTTAATTGGCATGTTCTGTCGTGTCACATCCCACATTTTACAGAGGACTAAACCCAAGGTTTGCTCGTTTTGACCTCCAATTACTTGTCTTCCAACATTGGTGAGATGGTTGAAAGTGGCAGTTCAGGTGGCGAACAGAGGAAAACAGTCCTCCCAGGAGCATTGTCTTGGTGTTGAGATGTTATTGTGTTTACTCATAAGCAGACAGATGAAACAAAAAAATGCATCAGAACCTCACCAGACTCCCTGGAGGAGACTGTGGAGCCGCAAACTCCACCTCACTGAATACCAAGCAGCCGCAGAGCATTCAAACAGGGCAGCTCAGCCCTGCACCAAGAGATCTACCATCCTGAAGGTTTTCACATCACTCAGCAACCTCAGTTACCACAATTAACTGCCAACTACTAGAGTAAGAAATGGTTTGTTAGAGCTGAAATTAAACCTAAATGATGGAAAATTTCTAATTTCAGGATTGGGTATGCTTGCTTAAGACACAAAAATACAAAATGCAACCAGGTGTCCAGCAAGGTAAAAGAGTCGTTCTCAGATCACACCAATCACAAATTCCATGCTCTCAAAACTGTCTTTTTTTATTTTCCCAGCCCATATGAATCTCCACATTCAGTGCCTGCCAGAATATATTTGGGTTTGAGTCAAAATTCAAAACTGAAGATGCGTTTAATAATTTTGGCATCTAATTCGGAAGCAACGGTATTAGCATACAGCACAGCCTCCAAGGAAACAATACGCGTCTGGAACACATCCCACATAAATATGAAGCAGTAAAATATTGCAGGAACCCCACAAGCAGACATCTTTTTCTTGAAAAAAAGGCTGCACCTACTGAGCTTTCAAAATCAGTCGTGCTCATTTATTTCTGTAACTGAAAAGACACCTGTAATCGTAAAGACAATGGAGATCTCTGATCACGTCATCCAGGCGCACAGCAAACTTAAACCTGACTCCAGCTCAACATTTGTGAAATGTTCCATTAATATAAGCCAAAGAACGAATGATTTCCAAAGCAGGGGATATTTTGCATAAAAAATGGGGATTGCCAAGCACGCGGTACAATTAAAATGTTTAAATATTCCAAATCCCTTTGATAATGAAACTGGTACATTTCCCAAAGATAATTTAAACATTTAAATAATGGCACAAACGTGTTCATGCCAACCTATCCCCTGCCCCCTTCAACACAAAAAAGCTAAAAAAAAAAAAAAAAAAAAAAAAAAAATGAGTCTAAATGGCTAATTAATTTTTGTTTTGTCAAAGGCTGGCACAGAATTTGAGTGATCACAGCCACGAGATAATACAGCAGGAGATTTCATGACTTCATTATGAGCTCATTCGCTTCATTTTGTAACAATTACAGACTGAAAACTGCAAATTGAAAAAAACATAACTAAATGAAAACAGGAAATTTTATGTTTGGGCCCCAGTAAGTAGTGCAGACAAGGAATTTGTTGGACCATCATAACAATGAATATCCAAGTATTTCATAATGAGGGGAATTCAACCCTGTATGCATTTTCAGCCATCTCCAGCCACAGAACTGAATCCCAATTCAATTTGTACTGAATGCTTAAAAGGCGGTTTGCATAGCGAGGAAAGATTTCAAGAGGCTTTTTAATTCCTGGTCTAAGTCAGTCAAAAACACTGAGCTAACCACCATCACTTCTCTGGAATTGGATGGAGCGAGGGAACAGCAACAATCTGGTGCACTTATAGCACCATTTTTCTCCTTAATGTGAATTAGAATCACAAGTCCGTCCACAAATCTAGGTGTCAGATGAAAGACACTTTATTTATTTATTTATTTATGCATCTATCCATCTGTTTATTTATTTATTGAATTGATTAATTCCCAATGAATGCAGGAGTGAATGTGATCATGACCATGGCTTCAACATAAATCTTGCTGCTATGAATAATTTCAAATGGCATTTGCCCCATACATTCTCCTGAAGATAAGCCACCATCCTTAAAACAATCCCAAAGGACATAGATTTTCTAAATGCTCCACAGGGAACTTTTTCTAAAATTCCATTCGCAATCTGGAAGCTTCCTGCATGTGTGTCCTACGCAGCGTGCAATAGTGAGCGGTTCAAATAATGGCTCATCAGACCAGGAGTGCGAATGCCAGGGTTGCTCATTTACAACCTGGTCAGGTTCCAGGCTTCAGGCCTTTGACTGCTATTAGCACACAGCACAACTCAGAGGAGCCCACAAAGAAACAGCGGCCATGGTGCGTTGCCACGGCAGCCCATCCCTAACTACAAAAGAATGTGGTGCACAAGTGCGTCAATGGATATAAATTAAACTAATGAGAAAAGGATTCTTCAGAAGAGTTCATAAAAAATAGAACAGTTAGAGTACACTGAGAAGGAATTCCTCATGTTTTTACAACTGCAGTCTCATTACAGAATTTTTGCAGGGAGTAAAACAAAAAAGAAAAAAAATAAAACCTACTTCCGAGATCAGAGAGCTAAAATAGAAAGAGGACCCAGCCTTTGGACCGTTAGTTAAATCCCTTTCCCCCTATTCTGCCACTAAAACTCTTCTAGAAGATTCTCAGGGCTTCAGATGAAAGCCCCCCCATAAAAACAAGCATTTCTTTTATGATGTTATTTCATTCATTCACAGCCTTAATACTAGAAAACGTTAGCAAACATGGTATGCCATTTACTTTGAAGTCAGTTGTTAAGGGTTACCCATTTCCAAATAACCGTGAAATATACAGTAAACCGCCATCTCGGCCTGATTTACAGCTCACCTCTTCATGCGCCCGCGTGTCGCATGTTGCACCGTCAAGCCACTCCATAAAAAATGACACTGCCTAGTGAATCATGAGAGGTCAAAGCAATTTAGTACTCAAGAACGATAGAAAAGCCAATCCCATTGCCTTTCGTAAATGACTTGCCATTAAGTCACCACAGACAAGAGGCTTAATATGATCATTTCTGACCCTGGGTGGAAAAGCATGCACGTGATCTCTGCTACATGGCAGTTATCGTATGTGGAAAAAAGAGGGTCTATTAAATTTCACCTCAATCAGACACATCCATACAATGAGCAAAGTGACACTACTCCCCCCAAAGACCAGAAATTACCTTGCAGCCCGAGTCCCCAATAAATTTGGAGCTGTGCGGTGTTGAATGGGTACGGTTCAGACAAAGAGGCATCGGGGCTCGACTGAAGGGTGCCCTTCAGCATAAACTGTCACCTAATTGGTCATTCACGCCTTTATTGCCCTGAATAGAGAAACACGCTGCAAAGAAACAGCAATCATTTGTTCTATCTATGAGGATTTATCGGCACAATATGGAATAACACAGAGGATCAGATGCGGACCGTCACAGGCTTTTACAGATGCAATACACTTTCAAACAATAGAGTGCCATAAATGAACCAGCATACAGAAGTGCATTCAGTAAATATACTCATGCAATCCTTGTCCTTTTTCTAAACAGCAGTAGATTCGATTAAAAGCAAATGAGACATAAACTTAAAATAAACACTGCCAGTTTTACATTTCATCTTTGACATCCATATAGGGTGAGCTCCTCAGGAACTGCAGTGCATGTAATACATACAGTACTGAGCAAACGTCTCGGGCACCTCAGGCATAATTTGACATCTACAGTAGCCAGCTAGCTAGCTACAAAGCTACATAAAAAAATAGGCTTCCCAGTTTTCAAGTAGCTCTGCAGCTAGGTAGCTGGCTTCTGTCGATGTGAAATGAAGGTGGAGCGAGTAACATTAGTGCAGTACACTTCAACTGAGCCAGAAACACAAACTAAACATTGCTAGCATAAATACTGGTGAAATTGAGCCTTTATCAGGCTTTGACTGAATTGCTAATACTTTTTTTTAATGTGCTAGCTAGCTTAGTTTGCAAGCTAACTGATAGAAACATGCACAGTCCTACAGGATTGTACAGTACCTTGCGATGTGGTGCAATTTTGTATATTAATTTAGTAAAATGCAACTTCATGGATTCATCCCAATTTTGATCAGCTCATCTGCTACACTATATCCGTTAATGTGCAAAGTTAGAAGGTTATGGTAAGTACCATTCTTGAGATATTGAGTATGAAAGGATTGCGACTTACTCACTCACTCACTCACTTCCATCATGGCTATATTATCCCTCTATTGCAAGGAAAAATAACGGAAGTTTTCAATCCATTTCCCAGGTGAGGGAGCCCTCGTCACATTCTGCCTGTTGAGGAGGATCAGCACACACACAGATTTTGAATTAACGTGCTATAAATAAAATAAAAACCAGTCATGATTCTGAATTTCTCGAAAGTGACAGCTTGATGTTTCTTGCCTCCCTTCTGCATTCTAAACTAAACAATGATTCATTCAGGATTTGTTGAGAATAATTCAAGTAAGGATTCATGAATGATTTAGCACTGACTGAGAATGAGCTTCTCATTGATTGCCAATAAAAATATACTCAACACTGTTATTAAACGAACAACACATAATGTAGAGCTTATGTGTGGACCTAAGGCAGCACAGATCCAGTTTAACAATTCATACCAATAAGGCAAGGAAGATCATAGGCCAGCCAATATTGAAACCGTAATTACTGAGCATCAGAGCAGAACTACGGCAGTTAAGGGGACAAAATGTACTGTCACCATTGTAGTAATCCGGAAATATTTTCAAAAGCAAGACACGTAATTTTCTTTTCCTCGTTCATTGCAAATAAGAGTGCATTATAAAAAAGTAAAAAGATTATTATACTTCATATTGAATGAATTGCATGATCCTTATTTGGCTGAATGATGACTTGCATTTTGTCATTTTGCTACTGAAGCTCTCCATGATTTCTTAACATCACACAGACCACCAGTCAGACCCCTGAGGCCCTGTTTATGGTGGCCTTATTGATTGAACCACTGCTGTAAAACTCCAGTGCTTTCAGCCTCAATTACCAGTAATTAGATCAGCATTAGAATGTTCAGTAAAAAAATATTCACACCTCACAGGGTTAAAACAGGAGGAGCTCAGAGCTGAAGAGGCTTGACAGACAAAGCCCCCTCTACCACTCAAGATGACAACCCGTCCTCTGCCAGTTCCTCCTCTTTTCACACCTCCATTACCCATCATTAGCCCCCTACCTTAGCTGCTTCCACAGGGCCTGCTGTTTTAGCTGATTCTGCCAGGTGTTGCTCCAGCTGCTGGGCACAAGATCGTGAAGTGAGTTTCTGAAGGTCTGGGCCCAGGTTGGTCTATAAATTTCGTCTATGTATTGCCTCTGTCTATATTGTCATCTGAGGCATTTGTAATGTTGCTTTAATGTAGGAGGGCTCTCAGCACCTCTGTTCCTTCAAACACACTTTGTTTTCTGTGTCCCTCTGGATAAGATCTGCTGAATTACTATAATTTAATGTAATGTAAGTCCAGCACAGTCTTAACCTATCATGGTTAGGGATCACAACATATGTGTTTATGATGTTTATAAATAAAGTTTCCTAAGCTGATGTCACCATCACTACAGGCAATTACACACAAAGCAGAACAAGGATGCCAACTCAAAATTAGAAAAAAACCTTCCAGAAGAACCCAGTCTTTTTGAGTTGCTGGCTTGTGTGCTAGTCATGACTGCAGGCTATCGTTTGCAACATCAATGCCACTGTTGTAATACCACTGGGTTCTACAGTGTGTCCCAATATAACCCACATTGACTGACCCCTACTTCCTGCCTGCCCAGTGGACTAAGTGAGGTCTTGCCCTGCAGTGCTGCAGATGACCCAATGGGGCAGCTAGAACAGACACGCCAACAACCTGCCCCATCTCAGTTACAGGTCAGAGGGAACGGGGCGGATTACAGGAGTAATCCTTGGCTGTCTGACACTAGCAAGATGAACCCTAATTCCAGACACGGCCTGTATGTGTGTGTGTGTGTGTGTGTGTGTGTGTGCGTGCGTGCACGTGTGTGTTTGTGCTTTCCCTCCTCCCTTCTAACAGATCATGGAGTAAAAGCAGGAGAATAGGCAGCACATCTGTTCAGAAAATGTCCTTCAAGTGATTGGTTTCAGTCATAACCATACAATTCCCCCCACCCCCACAAATAATAGCCCATATGAAGTCCCCAACATATTCCTCTGACCACCAGGGCTTTACCTTGTCACTTGGTTCTCAGATTTTGCGAGGAGTCCCCAAATTATTTTATGCCCAGGGCCCCCAAGAAGTGTTGGAATGGCTTTCAGACACAACGATCACTTGGTGACTGTGGATTTGCTGGAGGAATCCCAGCACCTGGTGATAGAAGACACCCAACCCGCAGTTCTGCTGCTGCACTTCCGGAAACCAACGGAAAGTGCTGCTGTAAATCAATGGAAAGTAGAACAGGGGGCACAGGAGGCCTGGATAAGCCCATCTGCAGGGGGAAGGATGGATCACCTGACGGCGTAATGAAGAGAGGCTGGGGCACCATGCACCTGCGCAAGCTGGCTTATCTGCCGTGTTACATCAATAAGGAAAAAAACAACAAAAAAAACTTCCTCCTGTGGAAGAAAATAGTCAATATTCTGAGCCACAGTAGTTGGCTGATTAAGGTGTTATGCTGCTGACATTCAGAGAGCTCACACAGCCTGTGAAATCAGGAATTCATCCCAGATACACTCACAGGTTCCTTGGCTTCCATTAGGGAACCCTTTTCAGCTCCGAAATTGAACTAATTTTGCTGGATCAAGAACAGGCACACACAGGACCTTTTTGGGAAGCCTTTCTTCCAAGAGTGCATGCCAAAAGCAAGCATGAGGAAACTTTACTTCTAATGTTTGAATTAATTCTCTAGTACAGGGAGAAACACTGTTCAAGGTGCAGAAGAATAATAGAGAAACACTAAGAATAGCGTGACCCCATGCACTTGCCTTTCATCTCCCCCATCCCACAAAGGAGGTCCACATTTGCGGCTAAATGGCTAAACCCAAGAAGTGCCAAGGAGGAGACCATGTTGATTTCTCTTGAAAAACCCCCTTCTCTTGAACCATGTGCTAATGGTAAATTCACATAGCTGTATTTTACAGGCATACTCACCAGTAATGAAACATACCACTTTGTGTTAACAATAACAGCAGAATTTAGATTTGAAAAGCGGCGGCAACCACCAAACAGCAAATGAGTATAATTGCGTAGCTTATAATGAGCTGTTAAGGCCACTGGCTCTTGGTCAGGAGAACTGATCCCTTTGATGGCGCTAAAGGAGAATGTTGCCGTGGACTCAAATCACAACCACTGTATAACCATTTAAGGTTAATAGATCACGAAAAAGTGACTGGAATATTCTTAACTGTCATCATTTATTCTTAACTGAACATTCTAAAGCTGATGACACAGTCAGTCACTACCAGAAAATGAAAGAAATAGAGACCAAGAGCACTGAATTTTGATTGTAGAAATCACCCAAAGGGCTACACCTGAATGGAGGGCCTGGGATGGTTGCTTCAGCGACTGAATAGGCCAAGTGTGTTCAAGCGAGCAGCCAGCTCCGGTTGGGAGATCATGTCAGGAATAGCAGAGGCAGACAAAGCATTAAATGACATGAATGCGACTGTCGTCTACTACTATACGCCCATAGACTCCTCCCCCTTCGTCTCGGATCAACAGACCCTCCCAGCACACATGCAGGTAATAAGCTGTCATCTATGACAAGGTTTGGTAGCCATCAGGAAGGAAGCAATGCTTTATAATCCCTCCCTGGTCTCGTCGGGATAGGGGGAGAGAGGAGGAGGTGTCACTATGACAACCAAAACAGGGGATTAATGAGGGCACAGTGATGGACAGGTGGTCGGCTGGGCCTCAATTCATGGAGGGAGACGACGAGCGAGGGCTAATGCAACACAGCTGGTGTTAAAATGCATCTGGGTTCAGCACCTTGAGGACGGTGTCCCCTGTCAACATGATTTAACCTTCTGACCTGGGACAGTTGCACCATGAACATCATCCACATGGCAGCCTATCGCCTTTGTGTCACTCTGGGTGGGAGGGTTTGGCGATTACTGGAATTGTTAGCCAAATCGCAGACAAGGCCAGTAAAGTCACAGGACTTAAACTGTCATCCTGAACAAGCATAAAACTACCACTAATATTAAGCTATCCAGCTTAGTGGTAAGTTTCTAAAATGGTAACCAAATAGTTAATGGTTCAAACGTCCAGTGGGGCTTGGGATTCTGGTAGGATGGAGTTGGGAGGAACTCTACCATTCGGGCCCTTAAGCCCAAAACTGCTCCAAGGGCTTTACTTTGTTTTTCTCTATCCCTCCTCACTTGAAACGTTTCTATCAGGCATTTCTCTCAGGGTTTACTTGAAAAAGAGAAAGCTGTTCCAGTAGAACTTTCCCTGTTAGATAAAGGTTTTAAAAAAAAAAACTACATAGAATTTTCCAATTGTGTCGCCCTTTGATATGTAGGAATGATGCATGTGTCTCAACAATTCGAGATAACATCAATTCACCAAGTGCAGGAACTCAAGCTCAGATGCACCAAAAAATGGAGCTAGTATTAGTCACAAATGAAGATGGGTCTTTTAGGACCTTGAGTGCACTTAAAGACTCGGCTGTGCATTCAACCCAAGATAGACAAATGCTGGCTTAAAATGAGTGCAGTGTAATGTTTGATCAACGACAGCAGTGTACAACTAGGCCTACGCTGTCGGCGGCCGACAGCAAGGGGTATATCCCCGAAATTCCCCAATCCTCGAAGCCCCCTTTATTAGATTCCCCTTTACTAGACCTACAATATGAGGCAAATTTGAGGTCTGTGTAAGTAATTGTTCCAGAGATATGGTTAAAAAACTGATTTTTTCAATATATAGCGCCACCTGGTGGCAAACCTAGGAGTGCATACTTGCCCAAAATCTAATCAGTTAATCCTCTCTACCATAACTACCCGCATGCTAAAAATGAGAAGCCAATGTAAAGCATTTTGCGAGTTATCACGCTTAACGGCTAAAATTCATGACGCTTGGCGGGGCGGGTGGGGCGAAATTGATGATATCCCCCCGAACTCAGATTTTGGGATATAATGATGCAAAATGTGGATGCATCATTATGGCTAAACAGAGAATTGCTACGTGAGAGACCGCGTTAGCATGTCTTGAAGAAGCAATGCACACAGCAGCTGCTCAGTGAGCCAGGCTTCTTACCTCTACACTGCCCAAATACACAGAGAGGGGAGGGAAGGGGGGGAGAGAGAGAGAGAGAGAGAGAGAGAGAGAGAGAGAGACAATGGGAATCAGACAGAGACTGATGAGCAGAGAGAGGGAGACAGTCCCATATTTGCATAACAAGCTGGGAAGAGGCCACCATAACAGCACAGCAGCCCTGCAGGTTAAGATTAAGCACCATATTCCCCAGGGGCTAACACATACCCATCCCCATCACCAGCCCGATTAATCCAATCATTCAGTCTATAAATAACCAGTCAACAGGCTGACATCCACCACTCCTGACATTTTCAACCACGCCCTGCTAGTGACTCCTGCAACCAGCAAAAAGACTAGCTCAGTCGGCCTTTATTGTCCACCATTATCCCATTACCAGCCCAAAAGGTCAGAATCCCGGAACAATTATCATTTTGAAAGGCCCAAACTGTCAATGACTGGGTGTCACATTTTCATTTCCATATGTTCAGCTATTTCTATTCTCCCAATCTAACACATTTCACAGATTCCCATCAAATCACGCCAAAATATCTGGTGTAAGTAATGACAGACTAATAACATTGTGCTTTAGTCCACTGAGATATCAAACAGCCGCATGCTGCTAGTAAATGAACTTGCAAAATGTTATGTCAAAAAGAAAAGACTTCCCCATTAAAAGAAATCAATGCCAAAATACACACTTTTTCACATTTATGCATGCCAACTATGTTCATGAAGTATCCATGCGTAATAAAGTGTCATAAATAATAATAATAATACTCTTGGGTAATGCTTTAGCCCACTTTGATAGAGTTCAGATCCACAGGGGGATCTTATAGTTCACTGGTATCAGGCAGCAGCACCATTGTGTGGGCCTGTGTGGAGTCGATCTCTATAATTAATTGCATCTCCTTTTATAATGAACGCCTTTCTTTCCTGCACTACACATTAATCTCCTGGGGCACATCTCCTGTTCCCGGTGACATTGTTGGAGCAGCACTTCTGCCGCAGAGAAAATAAAATCCTTGACAGGAAGACAATGTGACGTCGTGAAAACATCAAGCTGAATGGAAATTGAGGAGCCAGACTGCTCCGGTGGTTATAAAATATATGTCGCGACCTTTCAACAGCAGCAGCAGTCCAGACTCTTGTAGGGCTGGTGTATAATTACCAGTTCTAGAGGGACATGGTTTTACGTCGTGCGCTAAAAGCCAAAGGAGAGAAACTTTGAGAAGATCTACATTATCGCTTTCCCTCTTTCCCGTGTGCAGAAATCAATGCGCTGCCGCAATGCCCTCCTTCTGAAGCTGTAAGAACAAAGAGTCAGTTTCACAAAGCAGATTTTACAGGTGTGGACTGACTATTCCCGCGATATTTAATATTTTATGAGCTTTTAGTCACTTTCTGGATTTGGTCAATCAATAGACCAGGAGCCAGGAGCAGGGCTGCACAATGACGAAGTTACTCCATCAACCGAAACCCCTATTTTTCTGAACAGTTAGCTTGTCTGTAAGCGTGAATGCAGCCTTAAAAGAAGGGCACATCTCCAGGTCAACACACTTAAAAAATTCAGCTGAGGTTGTCCATGTATGCCTTTGTGTATACAGTATATGCTGCAAATAAAAAAAATAAAAAAAGATGACCACACAGTTCAATTGGGAAAATAATACATTAGATTTGAGGTTCTGAAACCAGCAAAGGCACTGACATTTCTTGGGTGTTTTTGTGTGGTACACTCAGAGAGGAGATTACAATACGTTAGAGCGGTTTCGAAGCGAGTGAGGCTAATACAAAGGCACAGAGAAGGAGAAGGATGTGTTCATCTCTGACCCAACTGAATGAACAACCTCTCTAACCCTCCTCCTTACCTGCCCCTTCTGACCCCCAGCACCCCCCCCCACACCTCCATCAGCGCTCCTACAGAGAGGAGGCAGAAAGCAAGAGCTATTCTAGGAATCTGTCGCCGGCCTCAGGTGGACACAATTACTAATTAATGTTTTCCTAGCGCAAATGACCCTCCAATGACCTCCTGCCATCATAAATAACGCCCTCCTGGTCTGCTTATTCTATTAAAAAACCATTAAAGGGAAGGGGGTAGCAGGTGGGTCATATGGATGGGGTGCGGGGTGGATTTTTTGCGTGTATCAGCACACAGAATCCCGCACAGATGTGTCCACCTTCGGCGCAGTTCCCATGTCTCGATAGTTCTAGCCCTGAAGCCTCAGGCAATTGAATAGAACCAGGGCCAAACGGCTGCGTGATCAAGGGCAAAGGGGGCAGTGGTTTGCTCTCCCACTGTCACAATTGTTTTATCAGTTAGCTGTCAAACATCAAACAAGAAATGCATCCCAGCTACCCCATTACAAGGGTGAGTGTTTATAGTCTGCTAACAAAAAAGCCTGATTTATTCTTCCTGCTGGCAGATTAGCTTGTGGCAGAAGAAACAGGGTAAAGAATGAAAAACAAAGACCAGTTTCACAGAAACAGATGCATCTTGGTCCTGAACTAAATTAAGTGCTGCAGGACAAATCTCTATTCAAAATTGCAGTGTATCTTACAGAGCAAGTTCAGGCAGACAATTCTAGACATGCCCTCATTCTCATACACTCCCATGCATATCTGCCACTGCCCTGCCCCTCAGTAACATGAGCTTTTTTTTTTTTTTCCTCCAGCCCCTGCTGCATAAGCATATATCTGCCTGGCACTGTGCTGCACCACTCTCTGCTGCTGCTAGTGACACTGCCTGCTGCTGTATCACTTACCTGCTGGGGGTTAACCAGGGTTGGCAGTTTTCTTCCGAGGTTGTTTTTTCCAGCGGAAAAAACCTGGAAAAAACCAAGTTTTTTCCAGTTTTTTCCACTAAAAGCCACCACCCGTCCAAACCCAACCCTGGGGTTAACATCCCACAGCATCTGTCATTGCTCTCAATTTCCCCCAGAATGAGGAGGGGTTATCCTGACAGTCCCTTCTCACTTCCACTCAAGCTCAGTATGTCGAGGGGTGTGTCAAGCTCACAGACTAGAGGTTAAACGATCATTGTACCGTTCCAATAATACATAAATCAGTGGTTTACACATGAGTTGATTGACTGAATATTATTTAATCCCGGATTAGACTAAATCTATGTCAGTGACACAGGCCAAACAGTAAATGAAATCACATATGGTCGTCCAGGTATGTCCAATTTTAATTTTACTCCAGTGTTCAGATAATAGACACAAGCTTTTTTTTCTTTTTGCTTTTAGTGGAACTGAACCCGTTCTCCCTCAGGAAAGGGCAGATGGCATGAGTCTAATCCCATTTCACAGTATTTGCACTCTTTATTAAGTGCTTACAAGTGTTTTGCAAAACAAGGCCAGCGATAAATGGTTTATTTAGACAGGCAATCAATATTACTTTGAGGAGCTGATAGAAAGATCATATCCCTGAGCGCTCAAAAATAATCTGTTTAAGACCAGACTCCGGCAGGGTACTTTAAACAGAAAGAGCACACAGTGGATGGAGATGTTGAACTCATTAGCGCTACTGGGGTTTAACAGCATAAAGCCTCATCAATTATCGCCTCGGTATTCACTGAGTCCGCTGAGAGCCTAACTCCATGTATAATAATGTTCTTTCCTAAAACTCCATGCAGTTTTTTTCCTGTAAAAAAAAAAAAAAAAAAAATCCCCATGATTTCCTCTACACTATACAACCAAAAGTGTGTGGACATGTCACTGAAACATTGCAAAATTGTAAATATCTGACATTGTAATTGAACTTCAAGCTAGTCAACATGACCTGAAAGGAGAGACGTTCAGCTAGTATTTGAGAATACTGTGATTCAGATCCATTCAGCCACACTCAAAACAATGAAACCCTATGAAATGTTAGATTTACTTAATAATGTTATGTCAACTGGTTCCACGCAATAGCTTTGCGTAACCTTTATTTGACTTCTAACATTTTTTGGCCAGTTTAATTAATTGCATTGAGTGGAATGTACTTAACTCAGTTTTGTGGAACCAGTTGACATAAGATTATTAAGTAAATCTAACATTTCATAGGGTTTCATTTTTTTGAGTGCATTATGATTTTGAAGCAATGCAAAACCCTCCACCCTCTCCCTTACTGAGGGCCCCACTAAAACTAACTGAAGCTGTGAAAGGTGAGTGGGGCGGGGCACACTGACAAAGGGCAACAATTTCCAAACTGTGGGGCAGAATTGTATGAAAATACCCTAAAATGAAAGCCAAAAGCCTGCCTGATTGACCTATATTGACAAATCCATGCAAAAATCTCAAGCGATTACAAACGTATGCGCTTTTTTTTTTTTTGCATGTGGGCCAAGAGCGCTCTGAAACCAACAAGGGGCCCATAAATACAGAATAAAGCCGCTTCCACATTGGACGCGAAACAAATTTTTCGCGCGACAGATTACATTCAAAGTCAATGCAAAGACGCGAATACATGTTATCTGTCGTGCGAAAAAATTCATTTCGCATCTGGTGTGAAAGCAGCTTTAGTGGGCCCAAGACTAGTCTATTACCAGCAAGGGCCCCAAAACTGCTCCAACACAGAGGTCCCTCAACAGCTCTACGAAAGCAGGGGCCGCAAGACTAGACAATGCCAGCCAAATCAATCACAACAGAGAAGAATGGAGTAAATATAAGGGAGAAAAACAGGTAAATAACATCTGCATCAGGCACACCCATACTCATCGCGTTTCAGTCAGCTCAAGCACTCCATAAATGCCGGATGATCCGACACAGCAGCATAGAAAATAAGTTATCCTGCATATATATTAACTACTAACCAGAGCAACAGTTGCCGGAGGAAATTCAGGTAACAATGATACATTTAAGTGAAAAGACCACCTTCGGGTTCATGTTTAATGTACATGCCGCAGAGAAACTGCATAAGTTACTTCCACGAGCACGCAATTTATCACTCGAGGATCCAAAGATCAGAGCTGGCTCTCAGTTAAGTTCTGAAGAATGCTTCAGCAACAATGCAGCACACCTGTCTATATGACAGGCTATGAATATTTTTACTTCTACAATAACTGGTATTTCTTCATTTGCTTCCTATTACGCAGGATTAGACAAGATGAGCTAGCCAGCTCTTATTTGAAAGCTGTCCACTGATGGTGGGAGACTGGGGAGAGCTGATCCACAGATAAAATGGTGTCAAACACTGGGACCAGTGCCGCATAATGGTGAAATGAGAATCAGTAAAACAAGCTGAAAACCAATGTCCATTTTGAGGATATTGGGTATACAACCTCTGCAACTGGATGAGACACAGATTGGCGAACGAGATAGGAGAAAAAAGACTGGGAGTCAAGCCATCGGACAGAATCCAAGGTCATGACAGGAACTTAAAAAACACGTGAGGAATATTTGTCTTTTGAAGGTTTCCTGGGTAATTACCTAAGAAACAATGTACAGACTCATACAAAAATAATTCTACTAATCATCACTTACGACCCTCAAAAAGAGAGTAGCAGAGTCGGCGCATTTGTAGCTATTCAGACTTACACTTATCTGTATCCACCATCTGCCTGTATTTTCTCATTTTTCTCTGTACAGGATATTCCTGGGTGTCAGCCTTTGGGCAGCAGGTGTGTGGGGTAATAGCACACAGTGAGGGAGAGCAGGACATGGCGCTGGACTGCAGCGTACCACTTCTAGTGTGGATGAGCGGTGGAGAGCGAACGTTAATGGCTGCATTTACAAAGTGCAACCAATAAAATCTACTCAGTTCACATTTAACTACCAGTAGCAAAAGTCACTCATGGGCACAGAGCATCTAGAACCATGTTGATATGGATTACTAGCTGCAAACTCAATCCCATTTCACGGATTAACCATCACTTCAACAGCTTTTCCCATCCAATACCATCCATAACCAAATACCTAGCTTCCAGTTGGTTTTCAAACCATTCATAATAAATCATGCTCAATTCATCAGAAGAACATCCAAAGCCGTTAAATAATAATTTGGCCAAATTAGAATTAAAGTGAGAATCCACTGGGTGGTAATTAAATGACCAGAAGCAAGTGCATAAGTTCTATAAAACAGCCAATGGGAAGGGGGCAACAGTGGAATCCAGATCTCCTTTCAGTCATCTCTGCCAGTTCCTGACCATTAGGTCCAATGAGAGACAATTGCTGCCCTCTCCCACTAAACCCTTACCCCTCCACAAAGCTGCCATGACCATGAATTTGCCCAACCACTGATTCAGCAGGCTATTTCCAGGAAACCCCAGGCAGCACAATTTCCAACCATAATCGAGGAAAAAAGGCAATTATAGAGCCAGTATGATACAATCTTAAAAGGGATAGAATGAAGACAAACCACCGTCCATGGCCACCAGAGAGGAATATCGGTGCAGGCATAGGAGGGGAGGGTGTGGTGTATCGCGCTCCAGGGCTCGGACTTAATGAACATCTGCAGGGCTTATGAGGGATTCCTGGGCTGCAGTGAATGAGTCTCCATGAGGGCAGCTGGGCAGATCAAATATATGCACATGGAGTATTTGCATGGTTTAAAGAAACGGTTTTGGGTGTCGAGTTTTCCAGTTTCACAGACGCAGAATATTAATAGGGCAATAAATATTTAAAAAGCTGTTTTCTAAACAAAGGTGTGTACAAGCGAAAGTGGTTCCTTATTACTTGACAGCGAATAAAGTATTTCTCTGGAGGAGCTTAAATCCCACACTATCGCAGTCCCGCTGTTTTCTCCTCAAGGCCCAAGAGGAAGATTACTACACTTACAAACCTTGTCTGCAAAAAAACTGGCCCGATTTCCATGTAAATTGCAGCTAGATCATGTATTACGGAGACACCAGGGAGGAACATTATGCAAGCTTAGAGTCTTTTGTAGAAAACAGTAAAATTGACCCAATTATGATACGGCTTTGTGCTTGACTGTGATGTCTGTGCGCGCCAATTTCTCAGCAAATAGGTCTCACATTCGCAGGCTAAACCAGCTTTGATACAGCAACTTGTAAAACAATGTTATGACAGTGAAACTGTGGCTAACAGTCTTTTTAAGAGTTATTCAGAAGAGCTAACAGCTAAAAAATACAGTTGAAATGCCACCATGAAAGCAGTTGGGGTACCATTTACTGAGCAGCTGAATAACCCCGCACTATGGGGCTTCTGTCAGTTATAGCTCTGCAAATTATGTCCGAAGTAGGGCTTGGAAGTGAGGCAGCTCTGATTCGGTCACTGGGTCCGTCCTCACGACGTCATCACAGAATGAAAGCCACCAGGATCCATCTTGGGTAGTACAGGCAAGCAAGATTTCATCCTGAGTGTTTTGTTCACATACGCTTACCTGGTTAGAATACCATGATACCAGTACCCAAAAAATTAAGATTACCAGCACCTAGATGTATAGCATGGTTTAAAAAAAACCACGCTCTTCTGCATATTCTTTACCATCTGTCATTGAAGTAACCACTGGGTTCCTACTCAATGTCAGGGACAAGAGTATATTATAGCGTAAAAAATAACTTTAGCAAAACATTCCAATTAAAACAGTCCTCACTCAGACCTCCCTAGTGCTCATAGCAAACCTGACCCAAAGCATAAGTTCCATCTGTGCCTAAATCAAATTGGCTCCATGCCAGGCTGAGCCAGCATTGGAGCCAGTAAACTCTCATCCCGACAGCATCACTTGCTTACCCCACTCAAGTCCACAGACAAACACGCAGGGTGGAAAGCAGTTGCCCAAATGGCCAAAGCACAAAATGGAGCCCCCGCTAATTATCACTAGAATTGCCTTTATCAGCTTCAATTATTTCCAGAGGGAATTTTGTGGTTCATAGTTTGGAGTATCTCCAATTTCAGTGACTCTCCAAAAGGTCTCAGCAACTTGGCCACAATCCATATCACTCAGTGTACACCAATTACATTACACACATTTAGACACTTCTCCCCGATGAGACTCATAACATTTTTAACACGCTCACAATCAAAATATCCAGATACATACCTCCAAGTGTAGAACAGCAACTGGGAACCAAACTGGAAATATGCCCATTCCTCACTGTTCTTGCAACACTGCTGTGCTGCTCACTGTTATGTCGATCAATCAAATGCCTTTTCTGATGGAACAGACAGCAGGCTGCAGAGATGAAAGGCTGGTTTATGAGTGTAATCATTGGACAGAGGCTACTGGTATGTGTGCAGATGGAGGGGTAATCTCACACTGCGATAATGTATGCTCTTTTACTGCATTCATCACCCAGCCCTGACATGGCACTTATTCAAGCCCATTAATATCAGCTGCCAATGGCTGAAGCCAGCATCTTTTAACAGGTGGGGCAAAAATTCTACATATTCGAATACTCACACACTGCTACATACATAAGCACAGCACTTTCTTGCATGTACACAGACATGCGCACTGCAGCAACTTATGACTTGAAAGATGGAACTCAGTTGAACATATTCCTCTGCCTGTAATATGAGAATGTCAGAATATTCTAGTTAATCATTTCTTCCATTTCCCTCTGATCAGGAGATTCATGCCCAAGTCCATCTCAAATGATGCATGAGATATGGGCGTTTAAATTTTCGCCATTTATGACAGACCTGGTGCTCAGAACGTGAGCACAGACAGCAGATCAATTTCACAAAGTTTACCGTGCAAAGAATCACAGTAATATGTTCCGGGATTTTCTACACAGGGAGATTGCAGTACAAGTAAGGTTTTAAAATCAGAGTCGAAGGACGTGCTGAGGGTCAAAAGCCAATCAGCAATAATGCCAAACCAGGGAGCAGACAGAATCATAAGCCAGAAGACAATCCGAAACCAGGAAATCACAATACTCTAAGGGTTGGCCCAGTGGCGGAAGCGTGTGATGATGGGCCTGGGTACAAGAATTATTTTTGCCCCCCCCGCCCACTCAAAAATAAGCATCTAATCCAATCCCATTAGTTTCTACATATTGATGCATTCATTAACAGCAAGATCTGGTCCGAACATAAAAGCATCACATCAGTTTGTGTATGAGGAAAGGCAAAATGTGCAAAACATGTTTGATTTGGTGTCTCTATCCAATGCAAGATAAACAAGGAAAATTGTTTTTCACAGAGCAAAAAAAAGGTCTCCCAAAGTGGCACATTTATCCCGTGACCTTTGAACCAGATGAACCTAACATGGTGGATGCACAACTACACATTAAAAAATTAATAATAATGGTGTCCAAATTCCTCAGCGATCTCCTGCTTATAAGCCCAGACCCACCGCCACACGCCCCATAGTCAGTAGGTTAGTCAGTTATTTGTCTAATGAACATGCCCTTAACAAAGATTAATGCAAATCCATAACTGTTGGCGGTATCCTCCCCACAGCCAATGAAAAACATGCCACATTAACTCTGTTGACAGAAATACTCAGGTGTAATCAAGCGAAAATGCCAAAGCTTTTGAAAAATTGATGGTTGTGAAATTTAAGAACTGCTCACCAGAATAATAATTATACTGCCAACAGTTACCTCATTATTTTCATGAATAATGTGCAATTCTCAACAACAGTTTCACAAACATCTTAGAACAGACTGACTGAACTGTAAAATTGCTTTGGTTTAGGGCAGTGGTGGCCAATCATGTGCCATTGAGCGCCTTGATTATGCAGGTTTTCATACCAACCAATCATTACACCTGCTGATTACACCGATTAGGTTCCTGCTCTCTGCTTGAAGGTTTGCTCATCAGCGAAATCAGTAGGTGTAGTGATTGGATGGAAAGACAACTTGCATAGTCTCTGCCCTTCATGTCACATGGTTGGCCACCACTAAATTAGGGTATTTATTTCGAGTTTTCAAACTCATATTTCAGACATTAAAAATACTTCAGGTCAAAACCCAGGGTTAAACTACCATTCATCCACACCGCTTCTTCCTCACCAGGGTGACAAGGGAGCTGGAGCCAATCTCAGCTGACAATGGGCGAAAGGCAGGGACACGGCCTGGACAGCACCATTCCACCGCAAGGCGAAAGCACCATTCACACACCACTCACACACACACACTCATACCTATGGACTGTGGGTGGCAATCAGAGCACCTGGAGGAAACCCACATGAACACAGAGAGACCATGTAAACTCCACACAGAATGGCCCCCAGCCAGATTCAAACCCACAATGTTCTTGCTATGAGGCGCCAATGCTCCCCATTGCGCTACCGTGCCATTTATTTGGCCAGGAAGTCTGTAACATAAAATAACATAAACCATAACATAACATGGTGAGTGGCGACAACAGGCCATTGAACCCAACTACGCTCACCATTTTCCCATTACTAAAGTGACCCTAACACTTCAAATACTCTAGGACTGGATGGTGTCAAGCACTGTATGAAGCCTGGACTTGAAAACTCTGAGTTTCTGCCTCGACGATATGGTCAGGCAAGCTATTCCACACTATGATCACACCCCCAACATTGGTGTTAAAATTACCCTTGGCTAACTCCCATTCCATTCATTGAGCTTAGACACTGGCCGACCCCAAGATGATCTGGAAGAAAAAAGTGACTGATGACATTCAAAAACACACAGATCCACCATTTTAAGTCTCACTTCAGTCCTGAGGTGGGAGAAAACCTGCGAGCCAGTTACTAATTTCTTTTAAACACTCTCAGAATGCTTATCAAGGGCAAATTGAGAGAACTGATGAAATCAAATGCCTAACAAGCATTCAAGACAGAACATTCCACTGCCAATGAAAACTTCACGCTTACTATCCATTTTTGCCATAAAATTTCAGAATATTGTTTGTCTTGTTGTCTCACAACATAATCCAATTGTCTCCAAGCTTCAGGCTATGGGACAAATGATCCACAAATTCTCCTTTAGGATTTAATTGGTATGAAACAAAATTCAGGTTTCTGTTATCAATTGTCACTCAGGCTCTGAAACAGCAAAGCATGCCCACCCCATCTTATTACCATTTTTGACTATTGGTATGATGCTCTCTAGTACTGTTGGATTCCCCAGCCTTTCAGAGACCTACAAGACAACAGTGACAATAGCAGCTGTTTTCTGCCCAACTAAGTAAATATTTGATCATGAGCTCACTTAGCTGAGTACTTAGGAGTATTGATTCCATCAATAACCTGACCACTGTGACCACTATCGCATTGAGCAAAGTCAAACAGCGCTGAACAATTTATAAGATCAACACAGGACACACATTTACTACAAGTCCAGGACTTCAGCACAGATTTGAACTCAGCATGGGAATGCGGTCATTTAAGGGTATTTAAGAAGCCATCAAGTTTGAAGCATGACCCAGTAATCAAGTGTGTATTTCTGCAGTGGTAGCTCAGAAACACTGACTTAAGTAGATTTGCGGCTATATCTGATTGCAAAGGTCTCTTACTTAAGATAAAGATTCTCCTTCTCCCCACTCTGCCAGCTGGTCTGAGCTCTTAATGGTGAAGATACATTGCAGTCACATTCTTGAGTGTCACACAGTATTACACCTTTCTCTGTGCCTAAATTATTGCTTTTACATTTGAACATAATCAAGATTGGACAGGGAACTCAAGATTCCAAATGTTCGTGCAGAAGGCTAAGTTACAGCTGACGGAAAACTACACTGTGAAGAAATTACAGTACATTCAAAAAAAGTCCTGTACAGAATCAGCATTCACCACTGGAATATCTGGCACAACATCCATTTGTCATCGCAATTTTATTTATTTATTTATTTATTTGTAAGGAGGATATGACATACTGCAGAGAAATAATACATCTTAGCACTGAATGCCATCTGAAGGCTTATTTACAGGCAGGTGTAGTCATACACTGAGGTACTCCTGTGCGTGTGCATTGTTCAGTTCAAATGGGAATACACCAAATCCATCATATCCAGTGCAGCAAAGCTCACAGGGTGAGTCAATAGCAAGACCTCCTCTGCTCAAAGAGGGGCTCTCTGATTGCCTCAGCTGCCCTGCAAGGTTACAGTGCCTCAAACACAGGATGAACTGCATCAAGATAATTACCATCACATTCGTAAGACCCAACAAATTATGATAGTTCATTGGCGTGTCTAATTTTGATCATACGCTGATCAACCTTGAAATTATCTTCCAAAAGTATTAAACTAAAACTATTAAACAATATCTTTCCAAACTGTTAGTCAGTATTCATAGACATTTTGTTCAATGACTACTGTAGCACTGATCATAGCATCCTCATGCTGATTTATGAACAGTCTTGTTTGAATTCAGAAATCACATATTTGTCACATCACTCCTATAAGGTAGGATGATGTTTTGGTTCAGCATCCTGAGTGAGAGGGGCTGGGAGTGGAAGCAGGGATTTTTTTTTTGAGGGGAGAGACATGTTAAAAAATCTGAGGAGGAATATGATGAATGGGCAGCTACCGAGAAATGGAGTCCCGTTCCTTGGGCTGTTCACAGGATAACTGCATATGCGACAAGCCAACATAAACTGCCACACGACGCAGCATACAGAGCCAAAGGAGATGGACAGAGAGAGCAGTGACTGAGACAGACAGACAGACATAATAAATATGGGTTGAAAAACAGAGAGGAAAAACCAAGATTATGAGACAGAAACAGAAACAGAGGATGGCAGACACTGAAAGAAAGGCCAAATATGAAAGAGGAGGGGGTTGGGAGGGGCAGCAGACCTTGAGGCTCGGCCACCCCAGGACACCAGTCCTGATACAGCAGGGATCGATGGGAGCAGAACGCATGTATTGATTGTGCCTGTAAGTGATCCAGGAGCGGAGCGTTATGGGGGACTGAGGGGGAGGGGTCAGCACCAATGGAAACACAACACTGGCTCTGATCTGGAGGGGACGGGAGGGAGGAGCCAATTAACTCCACGCACCGGTGGGTCCGTTTTAAAGAGCAGCAGCACCCCCACCCTGCTCTCCATCTGATGGGCTCGCCTGCAGTGTGTTACTTCCCTGGGGGACATTATTGCAAAATGACACATTCCTGCAGTCAACATCACATGCATGCAACTGCCCAAAAGCTTCCAGAACATCTGCTACCTCAGCCCACGAGCGACTCTGTCCAGCCAAACCCTCCTCCAACAAGGGGCCGATCATCTGCCATTACCGCCAGCATCTATTTGCCCAGATTAATCCCCAATACCAGAGGCAAGTCATTAAAGCATATGCATTGTAAAGCAGGCTACATACTGTACGTTAAAACTATTTAGTTACCCAGACTGGTAATGGAACAATTTTGGGTTCATCCCAAGCAGCGTACCACAAGAAATCAACTACTGGTGCCAATTAACCTGGCACTCCACCAACGCTGATATTAAGGACGTAGGGCTTGCTTCTAACGCAGAGGTCCTCTCTGGGACATTAGGGAGGAGTCCCATCTGTTTGGGCTGTTCCCCTGGACGAGCTTGTAGCCATTCTTCCATTGACGGCTCCCCGTGCTTGCCTGCACAGACACAGCCCAGCCAGTGGAAGGCCCAGCTAAAGCATCTGAAGGATTATGCGAGCGCACAATGCCCCAGAACTCAGCTGCGATCACGCACTCCACCCCCTTTTACGCCTCTACAAACCCCCTCAGCTTCATTTATCCTCCCAAACCCGACCCAACAAGCATCAAAATGCAAAGCACAGCGCCAGCATGCTGGTGACAGAAAATCGTTTTATGATGTATTGCCTCGCCTTCAGAATATTACATGGTGGACAAATAAGATCTGGAAAACAGTGCGAGAGGCAGACAATTATTTCTTCTTCAAGTTCCACCATTCAATTTAATGCAGGGGGGTTCTAATTGAAATGGATCTTTCACTATGTAAGCAGCCAAGAGCTTGTTTAGGATTATCTGAAGAGAGCCAGACGTGAAAGAAAACCACATTCAGGCATAGTGCACTAGCCTAACATGCACAGTCTTTTTTTCTCCATGGATACTCTCCTCAAGCCTGATTCATTTAGTCACCGGGCTCTTGTCCATTTGGGCAAACCTTTCAGTTTTGATAAATATTAAAAGAGGAAATCCTATCGCCTCCTTCCGTGTCAAGTAACCTTTGGAAAGCAACAGAAGGGATAAATGTTGTTCTGCTAGAAACAATCTATGTTAGTAATGGGATATATTAATCCATAAACTATTTCAGGCCATATAATGGAAAAACAACATGTATCTATTTTCTGACTGCCGCAAGAGCGGGTAAAACGTACGAAGGGAATAGAAAAAAATCCCCCTGTTCCGTAAGGGCAATTCCTCAATGTCGCCCAGCTAATCACATTCCTCCCCCTAATTCCTGTGTTGGACAGCACTTCCAAAACATACATCAGGGAACGCAGAGTCAAAACATTCCATTAACTTCTTCATCTCCAAGCAAGGTAGACCAGCTCCTTTGTCCAGACTCCATGTTTGTAGCTAAGCTATTAAGATTCTCAGATGAGAGGGGTGCCGAGGGTTCGTACATGTGGATGGGGGGGATAGACCGCCACACTTGCTAGTTCAGACCAAAAAGCACCATTCACCACAGATCCCCTTATCACGGGAAAAAATTCCTCGAGTGTAAAATTGAATTCTGGCAGGCCAATTGCCAAGCATCTAGTGATAATTTTAAACCAACGAAGGAGAGTTACGGAGTGTGAGATCTCCAGGTTTCTCTCCCTGTACTGACGGCAGGGGTGATTTAACTTGAATCTCCTTGCAGATCTTGTTTAATTAATTTTGAACTCAAACAATTGGCAAGGCAATGGTTTTTCACTAGCAAAACACTATCGTACCTCAAGTTATAGCGAAAAGCTTCATTAATAAAAAATGTCATGCAGAAGAGAGTTTTACTGTTCCCAAGCTTGGTTTCTGCCTTCTTTCTCCATGCATTCACCTGCAATCAGCAGAATAAAGACAGCACATTCTCCACTTAGCTTCGAGGACATAAAAAAATTTGTAAACCCTGTTACTAAACTAAAACAATGCTGATGGATTATCAAAAACAAATGTTCGGTACATTCTCAATCCTGGACGTACTGCATGTCCATTCAGGCTGGCCCAAACCTCTTAAAATTTTATTCCCCACCCTCATTTAATTTCTCCATTTATACTAGAAAAACAAGTAGCTAAGACCAGTGCCCTTCAAAAATCTAATTGCACTGAAACTGATTATGATTTGGCAGTGAAAGAAACCAACCGTTGGCCTTCAAGCTTTATACAGTGCATCAGGAGAGTTTCCAGGTGACAGCTTGACGACACCAGTCCACCAGTAATGAGAAGGGGGAGGGGCCACGAGGGACACAAACCAGGAAGAAATCCCATCGCCACATGCAGCAAGCCGTCACACCTGTTCATAAATCAGCAGCCCAAGGAGGTGCGTCCATCATAAATATCGGATATGTCCCTAATTCTCACCTTGGGCTGAGTTCCATGGATCTATATAAATCAGTGGCCTCTCACTATCCTGCTCCACCCACAGCACGACAGGGTGGACAGACAGATGGCACATGGATTTTCTGAAAGCAGACGGAAATCCCATTGGCCTGTCCACTCAGTTACACACCTCTCTTCACTTTGGTTGAACAGCAACTCGTGACACCCAGCACCACACGTACAATCTTTTGCACAGCCACTGTGAACAAGAGGCACTCAAATGAGAAAAGGTACCCCTCAGCCCAGGGCTATATTCATTGATTAAAATGGTATATATCACTATGAAATCAAACCAGGGGCCTTAGGTCTGAAATTATGAGGCATATGCTGTGGAATGATGAAAATCCGATCCCTAGTTTGCTGCATTCCGCAGAATCCAAACACAGTTCAAGACTAATGGGGAACCATCTAGCCCATGGTTTAGCAAGGGTCTGGTTTACTGAATTCCTGAAAAAATTCAGAAACGTACATCAAAAGTGATATTTGCAACAAACATGGACCGTTAACAGCTGAGGAGGGCAAAATCGATGAAAGCCGTCACAGCTCACAACCTGCAGCTCGCAACACAGCCAGGAAAACTAGCCAGCAGCACAGAACATTACCAGTTACATTAAACAAAGCAAATAGCTCCAATTCAGAGTAGTATTCACCTTAAAAAAAAATTAGCTGAAATACTATAAACCATAATCAAGCCTAGAATAAAGAGGGTTGCAATATAAATCTCTTGATCCATTAAATTTTTTTCAGAATGGGCATCAATGGAATAATTCAGAAAAAACAGTCATATGAACTGAGAAAATAGTTCCATATGAAAATTATCCATTTGAGTTGACTCAGAGCACCAATACTTAGCAAACTGCTTTTAAGTCCTTTTTGTTGCGTCTGGGAGAACAAAAATGCTATAAATATGTACAGGCTGGGACAAAGGGTGCCTAAATGATGCCAACATGTTAAAGCAATAATCTTTGATATAATCTTTAATTATCATTAAGTTTGTACCATATAGTGTGTGGGAGTGTGCACACACGGCCGGGGGGGACTGGAGGAGTGTGCGAGTGAATGAGAAACTTATCACCCTACTTTCAAATTACTGGCCTCAACAGTAGCAGATAACGCAATACTGGTACACAACCTACAGGCACACCCATTCTTTACCCAGGCATGTAATCAGAGAAAAATAAATAAATAAATAAAATAACGCTGGCTAGCGTATGCCCTTGCAGGCAAATCAACAACGAACAGGCTGAGGTCAGCCAAGCAAGAGTAATTCCCATTCCAGTGGATTTTGGGATAGCAATTAGCATTCACTCTCCAGTCTCTAACCGTGAGGTTAATTTGTTAATCTAGGCTAATTGAGAAATCCCTCTAAGGCTTTCCATAGATGGTAGCCAAGGATCAGCGCTCTGCATTTCCATATTGTTACCTCGTATAGGCCAGACATGGTACCATGAAAGAGAAAACATTTGCAGGAAGAAGCAGTGAATCGTTTTGTCTTTGACCCTTTTGAGGAGAAACATTTAAAAGCTTTAACCAACAATGTAAAGGAACTAATTTATTTTTGCAAAAAAAAAAAAAACTTACTTATAATACACAAATTTTTAACCCGGGTGGGGTTAATGATAGCTAGATGCTATGGACAGCTTTTTATTTTAATGTCAGCAGCCATCCCTGCTGCAATACTGAACTCTCATTTGTACAGCATCCTTGACCAAAACTGGTAGCTGCCAATAACAAAGAGAGCAGCAAGGGCTGCTTTCAATCCACCACACAAATCACCCATGTTGAAAGATGAATCAATCAGAGAGACACAGTTTAGGCACTCATAACATGAATCCTAAAGAGGCAGCACAAACCTGCCTTTCCCTCAAGGCTGGGGGGTGTTTGGGTGTTTCAGTGAGTAAATGTCTTCAGGCTGCATTCTAGTGTGTGTACCAGTCCCATAGACAAGTATTGATTATGGACTATGCCACAACACACTGGACCTAGCAGGACTCGAGGATAATCTCCACTGGGTCCTAGCATCCCCTCCAGGGTGACCCCAAGTCTCATTGTACATTCCTGGGCCCCACTGGCCAATCAGATGACCAGTGTGGCTCATGTGTTCAGCGGCACTAAAAGCCTCCTCCCCCAAATTATGCCTGTATGAGCTCAACTTAAAACTGTCCAGGTTAGGGAGTTAACCTCCATGTCACAATAGTCACCTAACACGCATTTTGGACCAGAGCAACATATGATATTTTTTCTAAATTCATTAATAGTGCCAGAAAAACAATTTGTCTGACCCGTGATGGATTATCAACCTGACCGAGGTGTATTCCTGCCTCTACCCCACAGCATGATGGGATAGGCCAGTACAATCCCCCACCGCCTCCCACTTTACACACACAACCCTGAACAAAAACAAACCGTTCATAAAATGGACGAGCGGACAGATAGTCCGTCAGTTTCTCCCAGACAAATCCATTTGGTAAAAGCAGTTCATCTGGCTATATATCCCATTTTATCACCTTGTAATTCTCTTTTATGGTACAGAAATGTGGCACCAACAGCAGTTGTGAAGCATGTCAACTCGGTGTGAAATTGTCTGGGCCAAAACTTTCCCAAATGGCCCTGAAAGATGCTGAAAGCTTTGTGCACAGATGCTGCAAATACGTTGAATACTGTCTATCGTCATGATGGAGTACGCGGACTATTCCAAAATATCCAGAAGGCAACCTGGAAATCTGGTGCTCAATTCAATATCAAATTAACAAATTCATTAATACATTTTAACACTTAACGTCTGTGCTTTTCACTTATTCTCTAAATGGAGTTAAAACCAATGCAGTGGCATTAAAGCTGTGTTTTATCCTGTTTTTCCAACATACAGTGTGAATGAGATTCCAGCACTTAATGTTCTCACTAGGCTTATCTAACCTGGGAAATTTGAAAACAACAGCTGCGATTTTTGCTGAATTCATTAATATTTATGCCAATAGAGTCCCAGTTGATCAATTTACTGCACCTAATCACATCAATAATTTAGTCGGAGACAGTCATTCCAAAATCACAGATCATTTAACCGTAAATATGATCCAACATACAAAAACAAAACAACCTTCCAAATTCATCAGCATGGGCTCGCATCCAAGTGTGAGGTATATTCAAAACATAAGCCAAGAACACTGCCACAATATTATCTTGCTGTGGATAAGGCAGCATGTTGCATTAAAATTCATGTTTACCTTCTGAAAACTGAAATCATTACAGAAGTTCATTACTGATTATACATCAACAAACATTTTAAGCGCAGGATTATTTTGTACGAACAGAGGGGTGCAGAGACAGAAGAGATGTATTCAGATTGTGGAATAATACAAAACATCCTTTGCATTCTTATCATCTTATTATCATCAGTATTATTATCAAGACATCTTTTGTATTATTATTATCTTTTACTGCTTAAAACATCTTTTATGTCAATACCCCAAAGCTTATAAACCTATTTACCCAGAATGTGTGTCTGTGTGTGAGAGGAACTGTACAGAGGACCAAGGTCAAGAGTGGCTCAGGAATGCACAGTTTCTGCCAAGAAAGAAAACGCCCCTAAGCGCAGTCCAAAGTGGCATCAGGTATCCCGTAACACGCCTCACAGTGACCTGTCCAAAGTAGACTGGACAATACTATGAAGAAAGGCGGAGCTGATTAGACTACGGTTATAGACAGATCTACAGCCAATTGATGTACAGCTAAAGGACTGTGGATTATAAGAACTGATGCCGAACAACGCCCAGGCAGAGCGCTCTCAAACTGTGGCTGAGAACATTCCTCTGTTGCGGTTTGTAATTTTTACTCTTTGTCTGTTATAAATTTACTATATTTCAATCACAATCTGGTCAAGTCTTTATTTCAATTGTCTTCCACCCTTAACGAACACCATCGGGTAACAAGAGGTAATTTTCCCCACAAATCTGGTGACTCCCGCGTGGAGGGGAAGATTCTTGGGTCTGACCAGAAAACTCGGTCAGAATTTGGACAACGCCTTGACGACAATCGCCAGACACTTCACGGCCGCCAAAGACAGAGGTAGGCAGAAGCTTTTAATCTGCATAGGATAGAATACTAAGTGTCTGACGTTTGACGGAAAGGTATAAAATTATATTATTATACTTTTGTATGATTTCAGTAACAGACACAGGGTAATATTCTATACTGGTTTTCTGTGTGGCATTCAATACCCAACTCTAAAGACTAGTCTAAATAAAAAGTCCTAGGTGAAAAGTGAAATAAAAAAGTGGATACTGGGGGCGTTGTAACGGCATAAAATAAAAAAATTAAAAAAAAATCCGTTGCAAGTAAGCCAGAGAAATACCCAAGGGATATTTTAATTTGAAACGTGTGGGCGACGGTGGACACGGTAGGATACAAAGGACTTAATAGGTTAGGTGGGGGGACGTCAGCCACTGAGTTCTGAACGGTCTAGAGGTCCTATACGGGAGATCCATTCAGATCGCCTTACAAGTTAATACACACGTGTATGTGACAAGAGTAAAGGAAGTGGAGAAGAAACTTGCAGATCACATAACAATAAAATATCCAATCAAGGACTTGGCCATTGGACTGTGCATGTAGAGATCAGGACCTGAGTGTATATTATTGTAAATACACGCTGGTGGTGGAGTGAGTGAATTGGGAATGGAGCAAGGAATGTTTTTGAGTGCTGTTGGCAGGTGCTTTAAGTGCTGAGGTGTATGTGTGGGTATGCTGAGCTCAGATTGTGTGTGTGTGTGGAAGTCAATGTGAATGAACCGAACTCTGTGAGTGTCTGTAAACACCTGCATTGCTGGCATATTTGTTAGTTCTGTCTTTGTTAGATTGAATACAGTTGTCATTCTATTACATGAAGTGCTAATATAGATGTCCACAATAAAATTAGCATTTATTCAAGATTAATTTAAGGCGCCTGTTGATTAGCCTATATTTACAGTATTTTATGGAATTCTTAGAGTAATTGCAGGATTGGTAAAAAGTGAAGTTGGTCAGAGTAAGTGAAATTAGTTGGTCCGAGTAAGTGAAGTTGGTGTAAGTGGAGTCGGTTAAAGCAGGAGTTAAGCCATTTTAATGGCTGTGGTTGGTTAAAGTAAGTGGAATTAATTTGGATGGTAAACAGAGAGCGGGAGTTTAGCCATTTTAATGGCTGTGGAGTTGTAAAAGGACAAAGTTGTAGAAGTGAGCAGAATAATTATTCCTTGCGAAATCAAATAAAAGTCCCTATTTCTTGATTAAATAAGCGTATGCCCTTCTTGAACGATCAGTAACTATAAACAGAGGGAAGTTTAGAGGAAGTAATAATTGAACGTCAATTACATGAATGTGGATAAAGTGTTTCTCATGTGGCTAACTGAATTGCTTTGAGATGCAGGACAAAGTCCAATATTTAAATGCTCTAATATTTGGCAATAGTAATTCATTGCTGAGAAAACTACTACTAATATCCTCTGTGAGCGTGAAGTAATTACACCATTTGAATTTGTTCAATATTTGTAAAATTATAAAGAGCTAGAAAATCTAAGCAGTTTTCTGTAAATAATTAGACTGTGTGAGATTGGTGTGTTAGAAGCATATCTCTGAAAAGAAAATGAAGGAAAAGTACAAACAAGAATAACACTGTGTGTTCAAAATTTGCCAAAATACTGTTTAACACTGTATACAGTAAGAGACTCTGTGCCAAATTTTATTGATACAGAGGTTTCTCAAGTATTGAAAATTTTCAATTGATATTTGAAAAAAGATCAGAAAAGTACCAGGAAATATAAAATATAATATGAAATTTAATGGTACATATTAAATTTATAAAAATAAAATAAAAAATCAAGTGAACTATTGTGGGATTAGAGGCTGGATAGGTTTTTAGATGGAGGAATGCAGAGTCAAAACAATAGAGGAATGGAGCCTTATTGACCGAAGCAGATTAGGGAGCACAGATAAGTGAAAGGTCAACATGCAGAAGTCAGAGAACAGAGAATGATGCATTGTGATTGAGCAAATGTGACTGGAAGCTTTCCTGACCGAAGAAATGCAAATGAATTTATGAAAAATCTTTTCTCCATTTCAAACAGGGACTATCAACCAGTGATTCTACATGGGAAAAAAAACTAGAGGGCATGATAACCTTAATCTTTTTTTTAACTTCTACAGGAAAGGATCCAAGCGAGTGGAAAAAACGGCAAAATTATGTTGATGAAGTTTTTGTTCATTGTTGTATGCATCTAACTCATTCAATTGAAACTTTTCCACAGAGGACTCATTGCAGAAGATAAGGAATGAAAAAAAAATCTGAAAGTGATTTGCTGGCCAGCTAAGATTCAGCTCGGAGTTCTAAAATAAATTTGGGGAAATCCAATTGGAGTATTAACACAAGACTAAATTCAAAAAGGTGGACCACCATATAATTGAAAAAGTCGACTAATAACGTGATCACATTCTAAATTTATTTTTGATTAGGCTGACAAAATCTTTTATTCTGACTAGTAGTGAGAAGGACAGGGACTTTCGAATAAAAGGTACTGACTGACTGACTGACTGACTGAGCTGACCAGATTTGGGACGATTGTTTACCTTTTATGTGCTGGGAGCCCAACAGAAAAATTATTACAGTTGAATGTTCAATACATACCCATTTTTTGTGAATAATAAAAAAAAAAAATTGCATATTGTAACACAGTCTAAAAGCAACTCCACCCGGTTCTGCTGAGGATATGGGGAATTGACACTATGGCTGGGGCTAATAAGCCCTGACTGTGCATCTCCTCCATGCTTTTAGCGGAACCCTAGACTGAGGTGGATTGCTCAAACATAATTAATGAAAAAAAAAAAAAAACACTTTGAAAAGATATTATTGTTACTACACCATTTTTGACCCAGAATACAGAGGAATACCAATTCATAAGAAAAAAAAAAAAAAAAAAAAAAAAAATTAATGCAAAATTGACAGGAGCTCAGTAGCAAGGATGGGCAAATTTAGTAATTATGAATTTTAAATAAAATTAATTTATCAAGGTGGCACATGCACTGTGATCGACAAAGCAGTGTATTCCAAACAATTCCAATGAAATTGATGATTTTGTGAAACACATTCAGACCAAGCGAAAATACACAAGACAAAGTTCTTGAATTGGGATTTATTCGGCAGGTAAAGAAAGGATCTAGTGAATTCCATCGACTCTTTTGCTTGATTTCGTTTTACAGATTTATTGATTTTTATAGATGTTTTAGTTTCCCCATTTTATTACCTGCCACTTATCATTGTACACTACCTTGATTCAACTTTGTTGTTTTAAATGTTCTCTATAAATAGACCTGACTTGACTAATGTTGCTGAAGGAATTTTTGTTGTTACTGTTATAATTCCTCTAAATAGTGTTAAGTGCACTTAGATTTTATTACATTATAGTTTTACTGCTTAAAAACAAAATAATATATACTTGTTAGAAATGTCAATGCTTATTTTGTTCTCTGCTTCAGGCTCTGAGAAAACTGTCTGTGGGAAAGTACTGATAGGAGGGGTACATGCACCTGGATAGGAGTTATGGACTCATGTCTGGGAAATGTCCCAACTTAGCAAGATAACAGAATTGTTTCTATCTGTACCAGGCCTTGAAACTGAGCCACTAAGCACAAGATGTGACTCCTCCAAGTGCATCCCTAGAGCAGAAATCTTCAAAGAATAAAATGTTTGTGTAATTTTGTGATTGATTGCTTGAAAGATGCCTGGCTAGAAGGGTATGGGTCATTCCATGAAAAGGAGAGCCAAAGTGTGACATGACTGTTCAAATTTGAAACAAAGATTTTGCTCGAAGTGCTGGTTCACTTTTGTTGGCGTTCCCATGAGTCAAAATGTGACACAAGTTAAATGGCAAGATCTACTGTGGGATGCAAGAGGCAAGGTGTTGAATGTTCAGCGTTGCCGATGTAACAAGGACACGAAACTAACACAAAAGTATGCAATAAAAATTTTATTTCAAAATATAACAAAGTCTCAACTTGTTCAATTAGTATAACAGAGAACAAACTTAAAACAAACCAGCAGTTTGGCAATGCCCAGTTGTGCTCTAAGGTCTGAACATGTTTGGCAGGGCTTTGATAAGTCGCTCATTGGTCATGTTCATCTGAGGACGGAACAAATGCAATATTCTGGACAAAATATAAATGAGAAGGCAGCCCATGTAAGTACACATCAGCTCTGAAAATATTTTAGAGTAGACAAGTTGCTAAATGCAAAATTTGTCATCTGGATTGTACCACATGACAAATGTTGCAAATGTAACATGGACACAAAAAAAATGCTTTTGCATCACCTGTCTTCACCCTACGCCCTTTTTGATATTGGAAACCGCTAATGATTCAATTTACAATGGTACAACTAATGGTTAACAGGATGAATTTGTTGATTTCAATTCCTCAGCAGGAGCATGCAGTTAAACATTCAACACAATTCTGGGCTGAAATACAGGAACTTCACAAAAAAGCAACCCTACATTTGCTGTGCAACATTTATTAAAAAAAAAAAAAATAGGCTAAATTGCCTGTTTCACATTTACTAATAACTTCCATCAAAATTCTTTTTTATTTAGAAAAATTTATCCTTTCTTTCGCCAAAGTCGTTGAACATAACATGGGCACAATAACAGCAGTGACTGGCCATGTCCCAGCTGGGTTTGCCACAACCCCCACAAAAATACACCCTAACTGCCAAGTGTCACTTTCATTGAGAAAATATATGAATGAGAGGTGCCGGTAGACATGTAAACAATAGTGGTGGGGCATTAAAAAAAAAAAAAATCAATCTAATTAATTAAAGGCTTTGTAATTAATTAATCTCGATTAATCACATTTTTATCAAATACCAATTTTTGACACAATAAGCAAAGTTTTTCAATTCAAATAAATTTTGGTTGACGACTGAATCAATGAATAGACATATATGTGATCTTAAACAACAAAAATGTTTATTTTTCATCTCTAATTATCAGTGCATTTTTCATCTGTGTACTACATTCGCCGATTAGTGCAAACTCCCAAGTGCAATTATAGCCTTTTTATTCAACATTTTAAGACCTGGGGTGCATTAACGCCACCTACCGGGCTAAAGTGTGTGCATCAGTGTTACCGGTGTGCCAGAAATGAGGGAACTGAGAAAGGGTGCGATTAAATGCGTTTTTTTTTTTTTTTAGCGCGTTATTTTTCCTGTAATTAATTAATCCAAATTAACTTCCGCGACCAAAAACGATGCACCACTCCTTAAAACACGTCAAACGGCAGGCCGAATTATGAATCCCTATAGAAAACATACTTGTGTTGAAAATCGGTGATTTACCAAAAGATTTTAAGTGATTGAACGTCACTTCCTTTCAACGTAACTTTCTGGGACACAAAAATACTAACATGCTCAGCTTCCTTCATGAAGACGATAGACTGGTTCCCAGATAAGTAGTAGGAGGTTCGAAAGGAAATCCATATCTATGACCACTGTGAGACCCCATGGGGATACAGCAGATCGGGCAGCGAGCTTGGCTCGTGTTGAACGTAACTTGGAAAATATGACGCGAAAAATTTTGCTCCACAAAAAGAATTTTATAAAAACCTGTATGTTTTCTGAGATAATATTTTGGACAGTTATGCAACAGATTAATATCAACACGTTGGTGCAAAAAAAAAAAAAATCTAGATAATATATTATGTTTCCTGGGTTTTTTCTCACCACTGTTTCAACGTAACTTTTCAGGACACCATGAGTTACGTTAAACAATATTTTAAGCGCTAATTGCAGTGTTATACATCTGGATTTCCCAGTTAATTTCGGTGTTGGTTAATCACTTGGAATTGATGTTAAGAACAAATGCCATTTCAGACAGACTTTTATTTAAAAATTCGTAGAATTTTACATTCAAAGTCTGAGGGCAATGAATGTCACAAATTTGGACACTTTTTATCCACAAGTTTTTCAAAGACATGCAGTTTTTTTTATTTATCTTTTTCAGAAGACCAATTATATTGCCTGGGTTAGCTTTTTTTTATATACTCTGGCCTTCATGCATGGCATTTTCTATAGGTGGCATCAATTTTTGTAAATCATATAGTCCTATAAAAAAATGCAGGGTCTCTGGCTCTCTATTTCATGGATGACCCATATAAGAATTGCTTGTTGAAATTATTCAGCAGAAACCAACCTCTGACTGCTGTGGACATAGAGTCCCTGTTTGCGCCTCATTCTGCAGAATTATATGGCAATAAACTGTTGATCATGTTTCTTTAAATAAAAAACATTTTGTTCCCATTGTTTCAAAGAAGTCCTATCTAATAGTACTGCATGTCCTGGAGTCAAGGACACCCCTCTATCAAATCCTGAGATTGAATACTTTGTTGATGGTTTGGCGTCAAGAGTCGATAAAAGGCAACCCATGTGTTGGATATGCTGTCTGTACTCATGAAACTGTGTTAATTGTAACCCCTTGCACACCAAACATGTTGATCCAATCAGTTTGGCTGACACCTTTGCAGACAGAGGAGCAAGGGCAACAGCCAAACACACTCTTGTGGGGCTATTACACCAATCTGAAGACTCAATTTCATGTGACCTGCTGTGAGCAGAGCATGATGCTGCTCCCCCACAAGAAAACGTCAATGGACATCACATGGAACACAACACACTGATGACGGGTGGGTAGGACCCAATGGTAAACCTATATTGCCGAATCCCTCTTCCATATTGCTGTAGATTTGGTGCATGGGCAGTGCCATGTACCAAGAGGAGGGACCAAGGGGTTAATAGAGCAAAGTTATTATCCTTATTTACTAAAAAAAAAAAAATTTCTAAGAAATGTCCAACATGACAAAGATGGGTAGTAGTACAGAAGGGGCAATCCCTACACCCCCTGGGCCATTCCACGTTTCATACATTTAACACCATGTGAGGGGAAGAGGTATGCGTTAGTAGTGATATGACCTTTTTTCTAAATGGGGTAGAAGCTATAGATACAATCACAGTAGCAAAATCCTGAGTAGAGAAATTATTCCTAGGTGGGGAATTCCAAAGACATTGTATAGTGACAATGGGTCAGAATTTAGGAATGAAGTGTTGACCCACATGGGGAGCAAAATTAGGAATAGGATTGAAAAAGCATTGTACATATCATTCGCAATCAGCAGGATTAGTGGAGAGAACTAATGGAACCCTGAAAGCAAAACTGGCAAAAAAGCCATGTACTCCACTAATTTGACCTGGGTTGAGGCCCTCCCACTGGCACTATACTCTATGCGCCAGCAACCAGCGAAGGATATGTTTCTTTCACCACATGAATTATTCACTGGGAGGCCCATGCTTGGGCCTCCGGGAGACCCTAACCTGGTCCCCACCGCAGCCTTGCTGCAAACAGATTTGTCAGATTATATGCGGACTTTGGGCAACATGACTAAGCTTCTCTCGCCAGGTGCAAGCAGCAAATTCCACAGGAGACGAGGACAACGGCACCCCGGCCCCAGGGGTGACCACTGGCGACTGGGTCTGGTTAAAGGCACCAGGCCATCCACGCTGGGACGAACCGATCTGGGCGGGACCATTCAAGATCACTGAGGTTTCCGACCGCAAGAGTCTTGGTCGAAAAGGGAGAGATAAGACCTGGCATCATTTTGCACACTGTGCAAAAGCAAGACCGCCAGAGCGGTCACTAGAGCAGGTAAGAACTAACCTGTTGTCATTCCAGGACATCAACAAGGAAGATGGAGATGGAGAATCAAAGGAGGGTGAGGAAACGTAATGAAATGTGGCTAGGAATAAGGAAGGAGGGATTGGCTCTCCTAGTAAGATTTTTTTTTTTACTTCTTGTAGGCGCTTTGCTATACGCTGAACGCACTCAGAAAGACGCCCACATGACACCTACACCACACCAAGAATTCATGAAAGACATGTTGATGGTTGCGGCAGTAGTAGGAGGACTAATAGCAGGAGGAGCATTCTCCAGCCTGGTCTTGCAGTATATACATCGTTGGGTCCTAACACATACATCACCGGAATACACGGACAAGACAAATTTAATTGCACGTCCCCAAAAGTAACATGAAAATAGCAAGTACTATTGTAATCTTGGCTTTGGTACTGGTAACAGACGCAGCTACAGTGAACTCAGACCCCTGTGGAGCCAAGGTAATTTTAAAGGTGGACCCAGACAGTGAGAACACATTTCAATTTGATTTATGTAACGTAATCAACTGTGGTACTGACCCCCAAATGGAGGGGGTATGAAGATATTGAGTTAGAGGAGTACCGAGATGACCCCATAGGCCTGGAGGCCGGGGATTTGCCCTAACCTCGCCCGGACGAGGCGACTATGTTACTGTACCAACAGGTGACCGGAATGTGACAGGAAGTGACGAGTGGGTGTGTCCTCCAGAACCCTACACGCCCAACTGCCCCATTGGAAATCCCTACTGTAAACATGGACAAGGCGGAGGAGCAGGTTGGGCTTGCTGGAAGTGGGCGGAGAAGTATTGCTCAGACCTGCCAAACCTCAGAAAACAACTTTTGACTGATCCTGAATTTCAGCGAGCCTACTGCCGGGAGATTCTGTGGTTGTCTGAGGAGGAGTGTGAATGAGATTTGAGGGATGAAGGGTATTGGCTTAGTAAATTCATAACGTTAGAGGGTGCTCATGTGCTCATGTGCTAGATCCATATTCCGTGATAGTGGCTGATGAGTGCACTTGCACATATGAAGTAAAAATTAAAAATGCCGGAATATGCAGATTTGCTGTAGGACTAAAGGGTTTCGCTTGGAGCGGGCGCTGGGCGGCAACTAGCCAAGCCGACCTCCACTGGCGTCATGGCCAAGCCATGGTCATGTGGATCCCTGAGTTGTCAAGGGGGTGAAGGGGGCACCCAAGGAGGGGTCCCAGTGGTCAAGTAGAGCCTGGAGGTCAGGTTTTGCTTTGCTGCGCTTAGGATGCTAATGCAATCACCCCATTGATAGCAATATGTAACGTGGTACTCACAGCAAAAAGGGTGAGAATGTAGTCGCTTCAGCACTTTAGTGTTGCCCCCATAAAATGGGGCCAAAGGAGGAGTTGTGGAATAATACAAAACATCCTTTGCATTCTTATCATCTTATTATCATCAGTATTATTATCAAGACATCTTTTGTATTATTATTATCTTTTACTGCTTAAAACATCTTTTATGTCAATACCCCAAAGCTTATAAACCTATTTACCCAGAATGTGTGTCTGTGTGTGAGAGGAACTGTACAGAGGACCAAGGTCAAGAGGGCTCAGGAATGCACAGTTTCTGCCAAGAAAAAACGCCCTAAGCGCAGTCCAAAGTGGCATCAGGTATCCCGTAATCGCCTCACAGTGACCTGTCCAAAGTAGACTGGACAATACTATGAAGAAAGGCGGGAGCTGATTAGACTACGGTTATAGACAGATCTACAGCCAATTGATGTACAGCTAAAGGACTGTGGATTATAAGAACTGATGCCCGGGCAACGCCCAGGCAGAGCGCTCTCCAAACTGTGGCTGAGAACATTCCTCTGTTGCGGTTTGTAATTTTTACTCTTTGTCTGTTATAAATTTACTATATTTCAATCACAATCTGGTCAAGTCTTTATTTCAATTGTCTTCCACCCTTAACGAACACCATCGGGTAACAAGAGGTAATTTTCCCCACAAGATTCAACTAGATTTATTTCACCATACTGGAGGCCAAGGGTCAGGCCAATCATTGGCTGAGCAGACATAAGCAATGCCAAGTAGGCCCAGGTCACAGCAAGTGTCTGAACCTCAACAACTGCTGTGAGGGTCGAGATGAAGTAGGATCTCAGTGTGACCAATTGGTGGAACCATACCGGCGCATTCTCAGGTCAAAGGCCAAACCAGATGGGAGATGTGTGTTCCCACAGCAGCATCCAGCCCCTTCTTTACTCCTCAAATGGACCAAATAAATGGTATCTTCCATGGTGTTAAAGGAACAGCTTTGAACACATTATTCTGGGCTTATTCCTTTTGTGCAATGAAGGTGCATGGCTATTTCATGATCTTTCAGCAATACAATGCTAGCATGTGAGTATGACGACTTGTTCTTGAAAACACAATACTTCAACAATCGCAAAGCAGTTTGTCCAGGTATTAGCTTTTAGCAGCAATAATTGTTCTTGTGCTCTCTTGCTATTATCAACTTCAACACCAAAATCAATTGGACAGACATGACAGCTGATGCTTGCACATCAGGGCATTGGCTGGAAGATGAGCAAATCCATATTCAGTTCAGAGGAATAATGTGAGATGGTAAAAAATGATCCCTGTTTCTGTCACATTTGTCTCAATGAATCCACCCAAAAACTCTTTCTAAAAACCACTTCACTTGGAAACCGTGACACCGCTCAAAGCTTTCATGACCCTTGGCAGCTAGGGCTCCTCATTTCAGAGAACAGAATAGATGGCCCCTTCACCAACCATATGCCCGATGGAAAATTATTGAGATGGATCTGACACTTACCCTTTTCTGATCATCTAATCCGTGAGCCACCGCCTTCCGTCTGGATTGCTGGTGTGGGGTCGCCTCAGCTCCTGATTCCATGTCCGTCAGAAATCACAAGTTTTCCTCCTCGCTATCCTCAATCTTTATCCCCTGGACAAAGCCAACCGTTATATTCCTGGGAAATCCCAAGTTCTTCAGGTCCACATCACTTCCATTGCCTAAGTTCTCAATTCATCACCATTCTCATATTTTTATTTTCAATTCACACTGAAGATTACAAATGAGCCCACGGCTCCATAGGCTTATCATCAACCATAAATCCTTCAGTTCAGGTGGAGTCCCACTGTTCGGTTTAAATCTCCACCAGTGCAGGCAGCCACGAGGCCGAGTAGGAGAAAGGCACCTGTGAAGAAGATTCAGAAAGATTGATAGTGGTTATGTTCAACAAGACGTGCCAATTTCTATCTGCAGTTTCATAAAATCTAGTCAGTGACAAAGAAATGAAGTTTTCCCACAGTAACATATAAACAGTCAAGTTGTATTTTCAATGTGACACATCAACCCTCATTAACTCCGTCCATCAACAAACTAATCCATTCCAACAAATAACACCATGAAATTGCATCAAGCTGAACAGATTCAATATACTTTGAAAATTTCCATCTAGAAATAGGATTATCAAAGCCTTGCTTGCAATACATTACAATTTTATGGTCTTTCACTCACCAATCACATAAACAAAAAATTAAATGCTGTCAAAAATGACCAAACAAACTGCGTGTTTGCATTTCACAAGCAGTTTTCCCCACAAATGGCTGTAAAGCTGGCAGTGCATTCCAATTCAAATGCAGATGAACTGGACAAGACATAACGCATATGCTTGCAGACTCTAGGGGTGTAAGTGAGACTTCCCTGAGTGCATTAGCTAGTCTGTGGCAGCGCAAACATCTCAGCTGCCTGTCTATCTTTAAAACGGCTGGGGCTCTTGCTCAATGAAGCAACTGCACAAGCCCCCATCACACATGGCAAATGAATGTGACTGTGCAAATTAAATGAGGAATGGGATATACTGCCTCAGAATTACCAAGAAGGGCTCTAAAAGCACTAATGATTTATTATCAATATCTTTGGCATTTTTCC
The DNA here is from genome assembly GCA_029692085.1 of Gymnothorax javanicus. Taxonomy (NCBI): domain Eukaryota; kingdom Metazoa; phylum Chordata; class Actinopteri; order Anguilliformes; family Muraenidae; genus Gymnothorax; species Gymnothorax javanicus. Next base: position 13,125,777 of record CM056207.1, on the reverse strand, counting down.
ATAAAGGCTATGGAATGGAAGGGTGTTTTATCAAAGCAAAACTCTTATATGCTACCACAGCAGGAGTGACACATAAAGGAAGGTGCAATGCAACAAAGGTATGTGGCTGGGACCTGGCTGGCTGGGCGGTGGTCATGAATCAAAACCTGGGAAACCTCCACTTACAGAGTGGTCAAGCACCAAAATCATCTGAGGGAGACCTTCTGTCAGACAGTATTTGGACTGATGTTATATTGCTTAAGTATATAACAGCAGACCTCAGACAATGGCCTGCGATGGGTCAGTCGATCACGCTGAATCATCACTGGAGTTCTATATCGGTACAATATTACAGAATTACTGTATCAGTTTGGTTGCACATCAGTCTAAAAATGCAACACATTTCAAGTTTTCAAGACCTACATGAACAATAATCCAACATTCTTCCACCTGCAATGAATTATTTGAATCATAAAACATCGTTTTGCTAACATATACGGTACAATCATTGTTAGAAATGTACTAATGCTGTTCACAGCCGTCACACACAATCCCACTTGCAATTCTCACAACATGTTCAAATTCAGCTTTGATGCAACCATTTTAAAAATAGGCAAAACAATTTTGTTAAATTTGCAAAACGAACAAGCACAACTGTTTAGAAAAAAGCTTTCTTTAATGACTTGATGAAGAGACCTGGGAAAAACTGCCATGGAGCCCCTGAGCAAGAACCTCAAGCTCAAAATTACTCCCGGGGTTTTACCCATTTCTCTCTGTCCCTCTTAACTTGCAACTGTTCTATCTGGCATTACTACCGGGGCATCCATGAGTGAGAGAAGCATGTTCTCAATGGAATTTTCCCACAAAAACAGCTTAAAAAAGAAAAAAAAAAAAAAAAATCATAGGAAATGTTTTCATTCAAAATGGTCAAATCCCTGCTAGGCATTACAGCCTTTGGGTTGAGAAAGATTGTTTTCAATTCCTCTCCTATAAGCTACTGTTTCCAGGTCATTTAAAACTGCCACAGCCAAAGTCAAGCCAGATGCAACTTTCCTCCACCAGGCTACGAAGCAAAACATGGCAGGACTTACTGAAACTGCGTCTTTTTTCAGTAAAAAGGGTGCAGGAGGGTGAAATCTAATTAAGCGACAGCGGTGCAGTTTCAGGGTCTGTGATTGGCTGGGTGAGCAGGGTGTCCTTGGAAACCTAAATTAAAAAAAGCGAGGGAGTAGCAGAGGTTGAGGTAGGCATTATCAGCCCTCGCAGAGGTTTTCCCTCGTTAAGATTTTGGCGCGGCGCTCAATCAGTCTTCATAGGAGATGGGAAAATAATGAAGCGCACCCCTGCCTTCCTCGAGCGGAGGCGCGAAAGCGTGTGTGCGTGTGCGAGCGTGTGTTTGTGGCGGTGGTGTCAGTGTTGGGGGACTCGGCGTAGTGAAAGCGAGGGCGGATATCGTAAGCATGAAGCCGCTCTCTCAGTCACATCAAAGGCAGCTGAATGCATTTCCGTGAGGGATGGTCTGGCAGGAAACTGAGCATTCAGCGCAGGAAATTAATTTACGTTCAGACAGGGAATTGAAAAACAGCCTATAAAACATTACTCAGTTGATATTCAGTGAGATGGAACTGACTGCAGCCCGGGCAGAGCTGATGACTGGCAGGCAGCTGATAGGCTGAGGCGATTAGGGCAGACCGGTTCCTATAGTTTAGCCCGCTGTATGAGAGGGTGAGGGGGAATCTCTGGTTACTGTCAAAGCCAGAGAGGAGAGGGTCAGCTGTGATGAGGGGGGAAGGAGAGTTACATTTCACACCTGTCTTATCCTGATGTGTTCTCAGTCACACACACACACACACACACACACTCACAGGGTGAGGTGCCCACACTTGCAAGCACTCACACATGTACGCACGCACGCACACACACACACAAAAGTACAGGTGCCTGCACACGCACGTGCGCACGCGTCCACTTGTGTGCGGGCATGCCCAAACATTTTTCAAAGTGGTCCCAAAGCACATGCATTATTGCACACACACATATACCTTTCAAAGACACACATGTACGAGCGCGACCGCACACAAAGACAGCAACAACTATTATAAAAACCGGGTCAAAATTAAAAGCTAATATAAAGCCGGCTTCAATAAAGGCAGGGCTCTGTCAATTCAGACCTCAGTCACTCTTGTATCAGTGCTAGGAAATGCAGATATACCACTGCCTTCATTTCTTCACAATATTAAACTTTGTTTAGCAACCGCGTTAGTTTTATCTGATTGGCCTAGGCCAGACCTTCCATTTAAAAAGATTTTTTTTGGAAAATGAAAACATTCCCACATCTTCTAAATGGGGGTGGGGCTTTCCATAGCTTCAAGATGATTGGTAAAATGCAGGAAATTTTCGAATCATTTGAAAGCCCACTAGGTGAACTGTCACCACACAAAAGGTCAATAGTTAACATGCATGGAATCTAAGGGGCATCAGGACCTCTTAAAATTCTGTCCGCCCACAGCCCAAGGCCCTGGAAGGGTTCAGACCCAGCCTGTTAACAGTTTCAGAAAGTATCATGAATTATAAATAAATCCTGAAAAAATGAGAGCCCAATTCAACGATTCCTTTCCGTTCTCCAGTATCAGCACTGCATAAAACTGTATCAGGCAAGACTGGCAGCGGTAAAGCTCCCCCATTGAGAAGTTACCAAACATTGGAATGGAGGGGTAGAATGATACAGTTTCATAGTGACAATATTGATACCTTGATTAAACACAGCAATACAACACATCTTCGTTTATAACCATGTAGTGGGATGCGATTGACTGTGATGTGAATGCCACCATTAGACTGGTCAACCCACCTCACGGACTATCAAGAGATCGCGGATATTACGGCACCACAAAGGTCAACAAGTGCCTTTATTAACTTCAGTTCCACCAAAATAAAAATTTCATTTCAACGTCAGTCAAATTTCATCTTGAATAAATGTCATATTGGTCCCCTTGTATCAAAACACCTGCATTGTGATGCACTGACGCAGCAATTTTTCAGCAAGCTCGAACGAGAGAGAATAAAAACGCCCAAGCTGAGGAGGCCCCTGCAGACTCAAGCGAGAAACCATAAAGTCGTAAAGCAGCAGAAAAGACCGGAGGCTTTAGAGCAGTTTTAATGAGATCATGAGATCAGCAGGAAAGTCGCATTCCCAGCCAGCCACCCCCCCCCCTTTCTGCCACCCTGAACGGTATAGTCCACTGCAGCAACCTCCTCCCATCAACCCTGGAGGGTGCACTGGCATGCGACTCCTCCAGCTCACGAGACGAGTGGTCCTCGCCTCTTTTTCACCATGCAGCCGCACTGCAAACCGCACACTGCCAGTGCCGTCAGAGGATTAAGCAGTCAGCATGTAAAGCCACATGCACTTGGCCGACCACGAGTGGTCATAAGACAGCGATGCGACAAACAAATTTTGACCAGCTTAACGCCCATTATCCCCGAGGAGGCTGGACCAATTGTTGCCTCGCCCATGCAGTAATGGCATGGAATTCAAACACCTTATCACAGGACTCGCAGACAAAAGTCTCAGCTGTGTGTGACAGTGAGGACTCGAAGGTCATTACCTTCATGAGGAGTCCTCCAGAGCAGCATTTTCACAAGTCCACACTCATTTCCAACATCCCACTCACGCGCAGCGGGGGAAATTTTGACCACGCTCCCAACTGTTCCTAAATAGCACACAAACCATAAAAAGCGCCTAATTCTTTCATCCGGAAAACATTTGATAATTATCCAGTGGGGAGCGCTTGTCACTTTTCGTCTTTTTGATTTTTAGGTGGACAAATTTTCGAGGCTGGTATAAATGCAATCCCTGCACAGGAAGGAGGATTCACTTCAGTTCTGATCTTCCCTGACAGCTTGAACAGGAGATACTGAGCATCAAGACATCCACTTCCTGTGCTTTCTGCCTGGGCTGGAATGTTTATTGGAACTGATGTCATGATGAGTGGGGTCTCTGCAGGGGCCCAGATGAGTTCTGACAGCAACTTTGACTGGTTGTTGCTTTGTTCCAGTTTTGGGGGGCCCTCAGGGACCCCAGTACCAGAAGCTGGTTTTTACTCCAGTCAGACTGGGAACAAAATCGAACATCGCTGAGATCTACTGCAACATAAAGCTACTCATGGCAGTCCTGTAATTCTTTAAAAATATAGGGCACTGGCGGCCCCAGAAGCTCCCGCTGTTATGATAAACAAAATGTCAAAGTTTTTGTTGGTAGGACGCACGTACGGATGGAGCCCGATACCATAGCTCCCGTGTCTCTCGGGTGGCAGGAGCTAATTAGGAGCCTGTAACTGAAAATGTTGATAAGATAAAGCAAATTGTCGAAGTTTTTGGTGATATTTTTAGACCAGTGACCTTGAAAAAATAGGCCAAGGTCACCTTTAGGCACGTCATTTGTAGGACTTTTTGAAATGCATGTCCAGTAAAAATTAGGAGCCTGTAACTGAAATAGTTGATGAGATAAAGCAAAATGTCTAAGTTTTTGGTGATATTTTGAGGCCAGTGACCTTGAAAAAATAGGTCAAGGTCACCTTTAGGCACGTCATTTGTAGGCGCTTATGAGATGCATGTCCAGTAAAAATTAGGAGCCTGTAACTGAAATAGTTGATGAGATACAGCAAAATGTAGAAGTTTTTGGTGATATTTTTAGGCCAGTGAACTTGAAAAAATAGGCCAAGGTCACCTTTAGGCATGGCACCTGTAGGGCTTTATGAGATGCATGTCCAGTAAAAATTTGGAGCCTGTAACTGAAATCGTTGATGAGATAAAGTGAAATGTGTTGACGGACGCATGCACGCACGCACACACGCACGCACGCACGGAGCCCGATACCATAGCTCCCGCACCGCAAGCGGCGGGAGCCAAAAAGCCAGAGTCTAGACCAGGGCTGCCCAACCCTGTTCCTGGAGAGCTACCATCCAGTAGGTTTCTACTCCAACCCCAATTCAACACACCTGATTCAGCACATTAGCAGCTCGTCAATATCTCTAACTGGGAAAACAGGTGTGGTTTGCTTTGTTGGAGTGATAACCTTCAGGATAGTAGCTCTCCAGGAACAGGGTTGGGCAGCCCTGGTCTAGATTATCTTTGAGGTAAGGGCTGCATCCCCGATGGCTTGAATAGGCATGGATTCAATCCAGTTTATGTAATTGCCCCACTGAATCTAAGAGCATAGGTTTATGAAATACAAGCAAGGGCGAAATGCATTGTATTAGTCTAATTTAGAGAAAAACTATATCTGGCAAAAGTAACCAAATCAAAGAATATGATGCTGGCAGAACTTCAGTCTGGCAACCCATTTTTGCCAATGAAAGAAGCAAAGGAATATCAGCAATATTTACTTTGGTAAATACGCCTGCCAGACAGAAAATGGAGAGAGTATTCAGCAGACGTTAATACGAATGCTAATGTTAACCATCTTGTCCAGTGGACCAGCAGCTCTGTGAGAAGCTGGTGAAAGTGTAGCTGTACAGTATATTCCAGTAACTCGATGTGCTTCGTCAGATTGATTTCTAAGCCAGCTTCTCACAGAACTCAGAGCTGACAGCACAGAGTGGCAGCTACTCCCCGAGAGCATTGCAACTCATCTCATCAACAGCTCTCTAGCACAGTGGCAATGTCAGTATAGACAGGGAAAGGAGTCAAGAGTTGTGTTGAGAGTTTCACAAAGTAAGAAATGTGGACCATGATGTTGAAAGCCAAAGCACACTATGAAAGCCCCAGGAAGCCACCAATCCTCCAAGGAGGTGACCTTCTCACAGGGTAAAAGATGGCCTCCATTATAAGAGAAGCCTGGGACTAAAGTTACAGCAGCCCCAAGGAGGAAATGAGCCACCGGGGGCTAACAAATCCTAGAGCTCCTGACCGCGCACACATTACAGATAGCCAGGGTGGTGATCCTTGCTCACAGGCCTAACGCTCTCCCTCCATTGCATACACACCCAATCACACACGCAGGCAAAAATCTGCATGCACGGACACAGACTTTCAGCCAACTACACCCTCCATTGGTGCCGCAGCATTTGTAATGCAACATGACTATCATTAGAAGATTCAAAAACACTGCTCTTTCACGCACCTTCTCAGAGCTGCAGGGGAAAAAAAATACACAAATACACACTCATACACTCCAATACACACACACACACACAAACAAACATGCACACCCGCATGCACACACATGCTCACACCCGCACAATGAAACCCATGCATGCAGGCACCCACTTCACACAAGCGCGCATACAAATTCACTTCACTTCCCCTTCCGTTGGCCAGGGGCAAAAAAAGTCACTTAATGGAGATGGGCTTTAAGCCAAGGGAGGGCAATTCCAATTCTGGAAGGCAGGTGTGTGCGCAAGTTTTTGTTTCCACCAATTATCCTGACTAAATTAGCTAATTGGCTCTACAAGCAATCATCAGTTTACTCTTGAATTGGATCACTGTAAAAGTTTCATCTAGGAACATGAAACAGACTTCACTGGTCATTCAAGATCTTTTCAGGAAATGCGGCTATAATGCATAATTTCACAAATGTTTTGGTGAATTAGGCCAATCAAGTCCATAAAGGCCAAATGTTGGCACGAACGCCAACAAATACGGCCCTCGCTGCCAACCTCAACCGCAAGTTGTGTGTGTTATACTACGGAGAACATTCTTTGTTCCCACAGAAAATGTTAACCGATCATCACCTTTTGGTCAGCGGAACAGCAGGAGACTAAATGTCACACAAAAATTGAACTGTTTGCTGGTTACCTTTTTCCCCGTGAAACATTACAAAGTAAACATTAGCTCATTCCTGGTTCATGACATCACATTTGAACAATTTACTCAGCAAAACATGACATAATGACGCGTTTCAGCAGTACAACAGGATGTAAGACCAAGAGGAAAAAGCAGTAAGCCAAGCAGCAGGAGCTATTCTCCCTCCATTCCTGAGAAGGAAAGCCAAGTCCCTGTCGAGAAGCAGAAAATCATGTGTCATGGTTTAATATGACTCAAATCTCCGGCACACTCTCTCTCCCACTCTTACTCTCTGGTGTGTTCTGCTGCGCCTCCTCTCCCATAAATCAGGCTCAGAGGGCAAATAGCCTGGCAGACAGCAGTATAAATCAAGGTGATGAGGGAATCAACTGTGTTCGCCTTATAAAAATGCGGTGTATGGCTGCAGCGATGACACAAGAGGTTCAGTTAAGTCTAACCAGTGCACTTAACTGTCAATCTAAATTAACCAAAAAACCGCATGCCTCAAGCTGGACTGTACGCCCAAATGACATATTATTTCACCTTCTTTCCACAGTACAGAGCATCCATGCAGGACACTGCACAAAATACTGGACTGCATCTGTGTGTCAATGCTGTAGCCTACATACAGCACAATTGGTTCATTTGAGAACATTCTCATCAGGGTTGGGGTCAATTCTGGAACTGAAATTGGAAAAGGAATTGATAAATCAGGGGTGGAACTGCAACATAGTATTTGGAATTGAAGTTGAACAGGAGTTGATGAAACAGAATTGACCCCAAACCTGATTCTAATCACTTTATAAGCACAACTGGTAAAGGGTAAACTACACTGTGAATCATTGAAACTTCAAAATGCGACTGCTATTGGTTTAAGTGAAAACCACGGTTACTGCCATGATGGACTAAACAGAAAAAGCAAAGTATTAAGTTTTTAATGATCTTAACAATAAGTCTTTAATCAGAGGATTAGCAAGAATTAAATTAATGCACTCCTGAGACCTCATGTGCAACCATTAGCTTCATTAGATTTGATATTTGGGGAAAAGCCAGAAACCGCTTCATTGTGAAGCTTAGCTGCTTCAATGTGATAAGTCTAATAATGCTTCGGAGTACCAGAGAATATTGCAGGAAGGCTTGCTTCCCACAAGGGAAAAGTGGTTTTCTAAAGAGGAGCGATCAGATTATTTTTTAACTCTTCTTTCTGCAAAAAGCTGGCATGCAAGTTAAGCAACAAGGCTTAAATGTTTATTGAAATCTAAGGGAAAGGCTGTCCTAAGTTACTTTATCTGTTAAATTCTCGCTAATCTCCGGACCAGCAATTTGTTGTTGGGACCACCGAGAGCTTCATATTTTGTGCCTGGCGTATTTTTTAACTTTTTTATTAATTGATTTATTCCTTTATTGGTAATTGGGAATAAACTGGGAGGTTAAAATATTATAAATAACTGCACTATCCATGAATGAGAAGGTAAATCCATGTAAAAAAACCTTCTTTATTTAACCTGTTACACACACTTCCGTGCAGAGGAATAGATGACAACATCTCCCGACTAATGTAAAAATCACCACCGCTTTATGAAGGCGATGTAGTTCCAGAAGACAAAGTAAATTTTTTTTAAAAAGCCTTCAAGGGGTACACAGGCAAAATAAAATCCCTCTTCTACAGTCATATGGTCAGTTTACAAGCACAGGGTCCCATAGCATTATTGTGCTGTTTTAGATAGGGGAGCGTAAAGCAGGCAGGCAATATTTGCATTTGCCTTCTCACACAGCCACAGACAGCGTGGCTCACTGGGGCAAAGGCAGGATACTCAGTAGGGCTCCATATCAAGGACTCCCTTCCAAGTGTGAACTGCACAGGCGGGGGGCAGACAGAGATGGGGGGGGGTGCTGTGGCAGCAGAGAAAGACGAAGGAAGAGAGGGGGATGGAGAGACAAGGTGTCATGAGAGGGAGAGAGAGGGAAAGAGAGAGAGAGGGAGACACAGGGAGAGAGAGGGGGAGAGAGAGAGGGAGACACAGGGAGAGAGAGGGGGAGAGAGCGCCGGAACTATGAATGCAGGCGGAGCTTAGAAAACCCAAGCAGAGAAGAGCTCAGGGAGACCGTAACCCAGGAAATCAGGAAAAAATTCTGAAGACTGCATTTTCAGAGACGGAGAAGAGGCAATATTCAGCGACACAGTGAACAGGACACCCCAAGAGCTCCCATGCGCCATCGACTACAAAGAAAGAAGGGGGTTATTCTTTTATTTTTTACCGACACGCCTATCTTAAAGACACTCCAGCACGCTCCGCTTCCTCAAGGAATTTACCTTTCAAGTGCGCTACATGACAAACTCATTCAGCTGCGCACCAGCCAGGGGTCTCAATTTCCAATTAAAACCAGCTTCGGGAAGCCTGCGAGCTGCACGGGTACAGGAGCAGTCAGAGAGCAAGTCTCACCAGAGCAAGAGTGCAAGGAGGTGCCAATTCAACACAGAACCATGACCTCCATGTCCACATCTGACAGGGTGGTAATAAAGCCTCAACATTAGTGCACATAAACGCACACACACACATGCATTTAGCATTGCGCCATGTGAACAGGGGACAAGGTAACCTTGAAATCAAATTAATACTCCTTCAATAATTCCGCCCGCCGAGGACTTCAAGGGCCTGCCCGTCTGTCTCGCACTCCACCCCGGTCTCATCTTCCATGACAGACGAGGACCTTCAGCTCCAGATTAAAGGGCTGCCCTCCACCTTGATCTGCTGTTAGCTTCCTTTCCTTCATAATTGAATTTGCCTGTTTACATCCCTCTCAAGAAAGAAGGGATCTCTCCTATTCCTTTTTCCTCTATCTCCTTGAGGGAAAAGCTCTTGTTCAGATAGAGAGCTTGTTCAGACAGAGAGCTTTTCAGGCCTCCACATTGAGCTGTTTAGCATCCGTAAAAGCTTCCTCCAGGATTAAGGCTGACTGGAGTTTAGTGAAAGGCACTCCATGTGTATATGGCTCTGTGACGAATAAGGAGATCAAGCTGACAAAAAAAATTAAAATAGGTTGAAAACGCAAGTAAAAGCTGCTCTTACCCATATTAGAATGATAATTGATAAGTTTCTAAAATCCTACTTTCAACCAATGTAATTTATATATTTTTAGGACTTTCTCAAATATTTTTGTTTTTAATTTATTTTATCATAAAATACTTCATAAATATATGCAGTAGGGTCTCATCCATTATTAATAACTCAGAAAATAAAATACGTACTATTATTCATTATCAGAAATTGTCTTGTAACAAAGGCCCAAATGCTTGAATGCATTTTTCATTATTTGAATGCATTTATGGAAACACCCATATAGTTGTGCCCAAGGGAGAGATTTTGGTTTTAATTTTTTTATTCATTTTTATTCATTTTCATAGCATTTTTGCATTTCACACTTGGGTGCAAAAAGTCATCCCAAATGACATTTTGTCTATTTAAAGTGTAGCAAGTGGTGCCAGGCACAACATACCTTGTCTGGTTTTTGAATGATCTTGATTAGGTCCAAACTTTAAGCAGGTGATTCTTGAACCATTGAGCACCGTTCCTGAAAATTTCTTGTAATTTGCGCAAACTGTTTTTGTGCTAGACTGCTGACAAATGCACAAACACACAATACCAAACAAAATACCCCCTTCGTGCAGAAGGGCAATATTTCCTTAAATTTCTGTTGCTCTTGACTGCTCACATCATTTGACTCACACAAGGAAGTTACCTTATCCAATGGGTTTTTTCCAAATACAACTTGCTTCGGACATGAGAAAATACCCGTCATGTCATTGACCCATATATTCCGCCCCTGAGTCATGTCTGCAAACCTGAGACAAGTGGTAAACGTTGCTCAATTCACCCAGCTCACCAGGGATCCCACCCTCTCATGCTGTCATTACGGTCACATTTAACACCATGACTCGTCACATCTACTGACTGCCGGAGTGCTTAAGGGTCATGGCACCACAGGACAGGCCTTAAAGGGAACATGTTACGAAAACCCTCAAGGTAGCACTTTATAATACCTACATACTATTAAGCAGTAGTTGAGCATTAATTAAAACTGAATTCATCATTTATAAAGCATTCTTCCAACATGAATACTCATTAGTATGTAGTTATAAACACAGTTATAAATGTTTTCCTCTTCATTAATAACCACATTAGTTAACCATTAATAAATATTGAATTCATCATTTATAAAGCATTGGTCCCGCAGTAATGCTTTATAAATGATGAATTCAATATTTATTAATGCTTAACTCTCAACAAAAAAAAAATCCATTGTGTCTGGTAACCCGACCCTAACATGCTGACCCTAAAGCTTGTAACCCACTGTTCAACAGCGGTGGCTGGTAAGCTAAAAATCCCTTGAAACTAATGACTGGTCTTGACCTGTTTTCAATCATTCATTTGAATTAACAATTCAATGAACACTCCAGAAACACTCAACATTATCAGGTATGGCCAGTTTTCCTCATTAAGGTAACAAGAGAAATGAAACTTTAGTTTGGTCATTTTGATGCAAACAGCATTTCAATCAAGTTGTGGATACTTGTTCAAATTTTTGTTTTCTTGGTCTTAATTGAACAATTATGAAGCAAAGGCTAGGTAGACCAGGATGTGTTAAAAGCAAACACGGAAGCTAATGTAGCAGTTTACCTTGTTTTTTTTGTTAAGTGAATAAAATATTTTTCTGAAGAACAGAATTTTCTATTTAATCACTGCAGCACTGCATTAAGAAGACTGTTGTGTCTTTAACTGCCAATGGCTCATTCTAATCAATGGAAAACACATTAATCCAGGAAAATAATTTAAAACAGGTCGACCAGCCTGCTTATTACTTCTAATCTTACCTTAACAAGGAGAACTGGCTACATCAGTGCTGAGTGCTTCTTCTGAGAATACGCCTTTGTCCAAATGAAAACTGAAAGATTTGCCGACAAGGTTCATAATTCTAATAGCTAATGATTTTCACATTTTGCTGACCCACAGGGTGTGGCTTAAACTAGGTGTCAGTCGGTCCTTGTTTTTGATATGATAACATTGTCCTTAGGTAGGGTGGGGCCGGTTGGATCCAGTCATCACCTAAGAGGGTCTGTATCTCCTGCAAAGTTCATCCTTCTGGTGAATCAAAGCACATTCTAACACTCTCTCATATAACAGGTGTTTAAAAATTTATGAAAATCTCAAAAGGGTGAGGTCAGAGGGTGTTCGATTTCCAACCAAACGACCCCCATGTGTCTAGCCACGTGACTATTCCAGCTCTCTGCTGACACGAGCCGCTCCATTCACATTTGAGATATCAGCTGTTTCCGTGTCATAGGAGGAACCTTTTGGTTCCGCACTCAATCACGGAATCGATTTTCCCCAGCGAGGAAGGTCATAATTTCTCAAGGGGCCTCATCAAGGCATGTCATTGTTGCATTCGACATCCTTCCATATTACTCATCCTCTGCAATGCTCACTCGCCGGGCCCCGATGCAATTCCAAACATGTACATTTGTGCAGCCACTCCCCTTTAAGTGCTATGAATCAGTGTAAATCTACAGGAAAACATTAAGATGATAATTGAGGAGGGCTGGCTTGGCAGTTCTGAACGTTCAGGCAGACACACACTGAATATTTAGATGCACCGAAAATGGATCACCAGCTAAAGCAAAGTACTGGGGCCTAAAGGAAAGGCAAAGTGATGGACACATTTGGCCAATAATTTAGGTCACAGCCAGCATGCAAGGTTTCTATCTTTTTGCCCGGAATAAAGTTCAATCATATTTGGAAAACCAAAACAAGATTCGACCAGTATTTAACAAAAACTGCTGATTCTGATGTTATGCAATACATCATAATTACTTTTAAATGAATGCCAAAAAAAAAATTAACTGCCAGGAAAACAAGCCGCTGTACTTCAAAATATAGATTGTCCCATCCAGGAATGGAAGTACAGAATAGAATTCATTGAAGTTTATTGGATTATCCAAAATACATAGGAAATATATATAAGAAATACACAGTGATTAGAAGTGATATTTAAATCTGAAATGGATTAACGACACAGGTGCATGTATTTAAATGTTGGCAGTTAGAAATGGGATAAATGGAATGGGATGTTATGTGACCCATAGTTAATACAGGTGTATGAATTTCTAAAATCATAGCCACTAATGAGATAAAAAGCATGATGACATGTTGTAAACCAGCGCCAAGAAGGAACAACAGCAAACTAATGCAAACCACATGGAACAAACATTGGCCCCCATTTCTTCAAGAGATTTTACCCTCATCTACGATCACTTCACAAGTTTAAAACGCAATAAAACAACAGCGGCCATCTTTGTCCTACTTATGACTCCTGAACCTAAGCACTGCATTCAGCTTGATGGCAGAAAGCAGAGATGCAGGTTGGCCGCTGCTACCAAGCACTGGGTAACGAGACAAAAAGGTCATGGGTATTCAGGAGGCGATAAACAAATAAACAAGCATGCCAAAACCTTCCCCAGCTCCATAGGAGACACCAGGGTCACCAGCTACACCTCACTAAATCACCAAATTTTACACCAGTGCAGTTTAACCCTCTCCCTGGAGATGCGTCATCATTCAGATCTTCACTCCCATTATACCAAAGCACAACCAATTCAACAGCTCAAAATTTCAAAGCGCCACTAATCAGTAGAAAAACATGTGCTCAGTTAAACTTGAAATGAAAACCGAAGCGAAGTTTAATCTAAGAGAACAGAATTGAATGGTAGCTTTGGAAACAGTGCAACAGGCTTCCCTCTGAGGGAAAAGCCCATCTGGCAGCCATTTTCAGAACGCAGAAATCACCCGACCAACGCTCTCCAATCTCCGTCCTCATTTTCCTCAACAAATCTGAAATTTAGTAGACACCAGTCCACACCAGAATATACTCTTTTAAGTCTGAACTAAAAACTATGGATGCCATCAATAATTTTGACGTATTGGATCAGTAAGCAAAGTAATTAGCATGCAGTAATGCCTCTCAGGAAATAAAACACACTGATGGAAGATCTCAGATTAATACAGAAAGATTATGAAAACACTGCTGGGTCCAGGCCAGCGGCCTGCAGGGCTTTTAAAATCAGACAACTGTTTCCCTAAAAGGAACTGCAATATTTAAGATAGTGACAAATCTCAGAAGCAGAGGGTACTTACAGTGTGTAAATACAGAAATGCCCTGCTCGTGGTGAATAATAGATGCTTCAATGAAAGCCCAACAATAATGAACACAGTGCAAATTTCCCCAGCAAAAGGAGTTAATTCAATAATAATCTTCATGTTTTCATGCCAGCCCCTTTCTCCTCCTCACAAAAAACAAGTATAATTACGGTCTAAACGGCTAATTAATTGCTGTTTTATCAGGAGCTGCCACATTATGCAAAGAATCACAGGCACTAGACAATGCAGCAGGAGACTTCATTACGAGCTCATTTGTTTCTTTTGCCACAATCCCAGACAGATGAGAGCAGATTCAACAAAAGCTGGGAAAGATCAGACATTTACGCTCAGTCAGGATTACAGACAGGGAGTTAATGGGATATTTTCAGCAAGGAGATGGATAATGGATATCCAAGCATTTAATGAGGGGGGGAATTCAATTCAACTTCTACTCCCCTCCTCCTCCATCTCTTTCCAAAGAATTGGATCCTAATTCAGTTACAGCTAAATGTTTAAAAGATAGTCTGGGACAGGAAAAGGATTCAACTTGCCTCGTATTTCCACACCCACAGCGATCAAAAACATCAGGCTCCCCGCCAGCTTGAGAGACAGACAGATTGTCTGGCTTTTCATTTCATACATTTCCTTCCTAGAAAGAAGCAACACTCATAATCTGGTAAATGTATAGCACAATTGTACAGTTTAATGAAGCTCAGAAATGACAAGATGGTTTCCCATCAACTATACAGAACATGAGTAGAGATCCTTGTGGCCAAGCACTAACTGTGTTCTTGATGCTATGAATATACAGGAACAGATTTGTTTGTGTGTCCGGGATTTACAGCAGTAATACTTCAAAAGGAGATTACACGATACGCCACTGGCCTCAGAACTACCCGAAGGCATTAAATTTTCCGAATACTGCACTCTTTCCTTTTTTAGCAGGCAATACGGGATCTTCATGCACGAGCTTTGTATCATAACCAGTATTCCCAGTGCTTCCCATTGTGGCTGAGGTGGGCATGCGGCTGCCAGGGCTGCTCATTTAGACCCTGGTCAGGATCCAGGGTAACTCGCCGGGGCCCGCCGTCCGAGCTCTTTGACTGTCATTAACACACAGCTTAACTCAGGGGAGCCCCCAGAGTAATGGCTGTCACAAAGCGTTTCCATGGCAACCCACCCTTAACAACTAACGCACGCAGCTCACAAAAGAGAACAGGAATGTAATTGTATATAGATGGGTGACAAATTAATCAAAAAAATCAATATAAACAGTCTTAGTAAGGTGTTGGGCCCTCACAAGCTGCCAGATATGATTCAACACACCATAGCATTGAGTCAACAAGTGTAAAAACTTTACTGGAGGAATGGAGTACCATTCTTATAAAAGAAATAAAAAATATTCCCTCGTTTGGTATTTTGATGGTGATTGAGACCGAAGTCGAACATGTTGTTTAAATCTCCCACACGAGTTCAGTTGGTTTGAGATCTGGTGAGTGTGAAGGCAGAGTTCAAAATAAAATAAGTCCAAAATGAGAGAATTCTACTTGTGTATACACACACACAAAAACACAAACACACACAGGGTATACATTGGGAAAAAGAGCATCATGTCATGCCTTTGAAAGTGTAACAAGACTTTCCTTTTTCATAGGAGCTTCATTCATTACTCTACGGTACTCACATGAATAAGAACACTGCCTTATACCACCTAACTGAGCTCTGAAATCTCAGCAGCATCATAAACAAAGGTCCTGAAAGTGGTCAAAAAGGATCCGCTGACACTTATTGTGAAAAACACTGACTGGCTGGTAATCGGTGTTCTGATGCAAAATGCTGAATATGAATCAAATGGGTGTGTGGCGGCGGTCAATGGAGCCTGAGGTGAATATATCCCACATCGCTGTAAATAAACACTTTCAATTTAAAGAAAGGAGCAATGCAAATTTAAATTTGTTATCATTCTCTGAAAGCTGCCTCTACATTCTGAGCATCTATAAATCCCTCTTCCAATTGTTCTCCCATCCAAACATTTCTAGAACAATCTCAGGACTCCAAAAATAGCCCCTGAGAAAATGAGTTCCTGTCCGACTACTTACGCATTATATCATTTGGTCCAGACAAAAAATAGATGCCAACAATAACCACTTTTGCCAAATATTTAAGACTACATGAAACGGAAAAGCCATTCCTGAGTAACCATTCTAAAACGCAATAAACGGCAATTCAGTCCCTGATTTACGGCTCACCTTCTTTATGCATGAGCGTGCCGTGTGTTGCGCCGTCAAGGTTCCCAATAAAAATGCCACTGCCCCGTGAATCACAGGAGAGGTCAGAGCAATTTAAATGTCAAGCGCCAAAGGGAGGGCAAGCTTGCTGCCTTGTGTAAATGGCTTGCCATTACGTTGCCAAAGACCGGTGTTTATAATGACCATTGCTGACCCCAGGGGTAAAAGCCTGCACATGATATCTGCTAGAAAACTGTTGCAGGCACAAAGATGAGGAGAAATCTATAAACCAAAAGCTCAGAAACTCGAACGACAAACGCAGCCACACCCTGAGTTTAAAATTGACCTTGCTTGCATCCCTAGAGAATTGAGAGTCATACTGCCACAAATGGGTGCAACTCGGGTGGGCTAAGTAGGCCATTTTCTCTGACCGTGTCATTGCTGCTCGTAAACCATTTTATTACCCCAAAACACTGAATCCTGTTGAGAGGGAAATTGATAAGTAATGAGCACTCTCCATCCCCACACTTCACCTGTGAGTGTTTTCCTCTCCGTGTTTACATGCTCTTCCCTGTGGCTCTCCTCCTTTCACTGTACACAGTAATCACCTCTTCATTTTCAAAGGATTTACTGGCAGCACATCAAAAACACTGAGGATTAGCTGTGCACTCACACAGTGCAAAGATACAAGATTTCCAGCTCAGCTTGTGCATGTGTGTGGGTGTGTGTACAATAAGATATGAAGGGGGGCCCAAATTTATGAGCAAAAAAATAAAAATAAGTTCACGGTTGGCGTGCCCTTTTCACACAATGAGCACCTGCCCCATATGAGGTCTCTGGAAGCACATATTTTTGTTATAACCTATTCTACAGAACATATAAACATCCATCATTATTCCTAAGCCTCTCTTGTGTGACAGCATGATCTTTGTTCATTAGAAAATCCAAAAAATTGTTCATTTTTTTTAGTAAGGAGGTGAGTTGATGAATGATTTTAGCACAAGGTTTTGAATGAGCTCCTCACTGACACTCACATATTTTTCTCCTGGCACTTATTACACAGATAGCCCACTCTGTCTGTGGCACCAAGGCAGCACCACTCACGTTAAATGCGAGACGAGAAATACAGACAAGGCGCTAGGGGAAGATTTGAGGCTTGCAAATCAAACTTCCTCGCTGAAACACAACTGTACAAGCTTTCAACCAGCATGTCAAAGCAGATCTTCTACAGTCAGGCAGAACGACTGTACCGGATGTTGCCATATAACTCCACAGAGGGTTTAACAGTTTCTAACTCTTCATACTGCATGTTAACTCAAGTATAGCCAGTTTTACAAAGGATATTAGCTTCTGAACAGCAGGTTTATTTTTGTATTTATTTTTAAGGCTTACATGCAGCTTTAAAAGTCTACTAGGACAGAGGTCCGGCCTGCAACACAATGACAGGCCGGATGATCAGTGTTCCAATAACTCTTTCAGAGTAAATGTGAGCCCACTATTGCCATTTTCCCATGCATGTCCTGCTCAGGCAAACAAGCATGATATAGTCAATGGTTATTCCACTAGGCATAGAATGTACACTGCCCCAACGTTTTAAGCCCATTTTACACCTTACGGACAGGTAGTGAGAACATCTAAGGATTTACAGAATTAATCCTCCAGATTACCAGCCACCAAAGTTCCAGTCCTTGCGTAAAGAGGACAGCCAGCCCACATTATAAAACCTTCCAGGAGTAACATAACATAATGTCCTTCACAAAACATCCCAATGCTGAGGTAACAACCACTACAGCTCAGTGAAAGCAATGGAATTCCAGAACAAAGAATTTTGAGAAATTTTCTCAAAAACCTACTCTTCAGTTATTATTTTTGAACCAATAACTTGTGCCTTCATAAATTTCAAACATCACTTCAAACTGACTTCAAACCATTCCTTATATAGTGAGTTCTGGGCACACACCCCACCAAGGCTAATCTGAGTGGCTCTTTCAGGGGTCCGTTTCAGCTGTCTGTACCCCAGGGGTCGCAGGCATACCGTTCATCGCTCCGTCATTACAGGAGATTAAGGAAAGGCAGTGGGAGGTGACTCAGTCCCATGATGCACTGGGGCAGCTGGTAAAGGGTCCCTCACGATCCGCCGCAGCTCAATGACAGGTCAGAGGCAATGGGGCGGATTACAGGAGTAATCCTCTCCAGTCTGATACCACCAGGCTGATCCCTTTATCCAGACATGGCCTGCCTCGCCAACACATGCAGTGTGTGCTGTGTGCCTGCCTGACTGTGCTCGTCCATTTCCTCACATGTGTGCCCACATCTGTCATTGCGCCGAAGAACTAGTTCTCACTCATAACCCTTAACCTCCGGTTAGGCAAACCAATGCAATCTTTATATGGGGTTGGAGAGGAGACCACAGAAGTCCTAACACAAAGGCACAACCCACCACCTTAGCTTCCAAAAACCCTGTTTGCACTCCACACATCGCATCTAAAAAGGGTCAGATCATGTAACTTGTATCTGATAACTTTGACACTGTTCAGCATCTGATGCAATATGAATGCACTGCTCAACCAAACTGCAATTCACCACAGCCAGTGACCCAGCACACATCTGAAGCATCAACTTGGCCTCCCACTAGGCTGCGACCCCCATCCATTCCCACAAACAAGCCACACATAAGACAACCCTCCCTCACATCATGCAGATCAGGCATTGATCACATTTAAATTTTCAAAAAATGATTTTGAGGGGCTCTCAAATAAACCTTGTTGCAAAGTGATTCCAAAAGTCCAGAAATTTGGACACAATAAACAGCAAGCTAGTGGACTGGTTTGTGTGTACGGCAGGGAGACTTGATGCTCGTAGATGGAAATGGAAGGCGACTGGTCTGCGGTTTCGCTGCTCCACTTTTGGAAACTCAGTAAATCAAGCTGCTGTAAATCAATAGAAACTAGAGCATGAAACACAGGAGACCTGGATAAGCCCATCTGCAGTAAGAAGGATGGATCACCTGCTGGCGGATAGAGAATGGGACATCAAGCACCTGTGCTGACTGGCTCCACTGCCCCAAAACACTGTACACACTGGTACTGCCGAGGAGGTTAAGAGGCTACAGCGAGAATTTCCAAACCCCCAGCTGCTGTTTAACTCTTTTCCCGACAATGACTACATACGACACCTAACTGCATGTCAACTTTTAACTTCAATAGTGCTATTGTGTTATTTCAGTTAGCTTTAATAGCAGCTTTAACTCTTTCCCCCAGAATGACTACATATGACGCCGACATGTATATGAATGGACCTTTTCCCGAGCCTCCCCTAGGGTCGTCATTTGCAGTCATCACGGGGAGAGGGAGGGGGGGTCTATGGGGAAAAGAGTTAAGGTGGGCTGGGACCAATGAAAAAAATACATGATATTTTAAAGTTTACTTCTATAGATACATTCTCTTCATAAATAAAATTAGTTGAAGTATTTAGGTCTCAGCTGCTGTGCCAAATGCTAACGGTGTTGAATGTTTGAAGAATACAGCCTCTACATTTCACAGTGAGGAGGAGATGCTGTCTAGTTTACACAGAATAATGCATAACGTCATCATTAAGTCTGAAAAGACAGCAGACACCAGTAACTGCTCACTTCAAACATTTGAAGATGACTACATGTCAAGCATCTTTAAGAAACTTCTTAAACATCAAGCACCATCATTATAATCAGCAAAAATTGTGCCTTTTTCAGGCTAAAGCACTTCATCAATAATCACACATAAATCAAGTCAGGAGGCTGACTCTCTTGGAAATAAGTCTCCGAATAATTGTCCGTTAAGGATTCTAAAATCTTCTCTTGAGAAACAGAGAGGAGAGGAACAAGCATTTCTATATTAGTTGATTTTTGTTTTTAAAAGGGATTAGTTACCCTCTCACACATCATGACAGAAATGGCAATACATTCTGAGAAGAAAGCCTATGAACATTTAGCGTTTCTCAATGTCAAATCAACAAAGGCCTCCTCACTGACCGTCCTGGATTTGCCTCATACTTCATGGAAATTGCAGGTCCCTAAGTCTTTACTTTAGGACTATTCATACTTCATGCTTGAGATTTTCAGAAATAGTCCCACACCACTGTCGCACTTCTAAAATGGTTGGCCTACAGTTGCATATCTGCCAAGTTATGGCTTCCTGAAAATTTAAAAAATAACTGTGCTTCGGAGCCCGCTGCATTTTCACTTTTTTTTTTTTTTTTTTTTTTGGTAATGTATAATATGCATGTTGTATTATTTTTTCCTTAACAACTAGGTGCATGTCTGAAAGAATAATTTCTGTTTTTGAAGCATTAAAAATAAATAAATAAACAAATAAAAATCACATCTATATTGCAGGTCTATATTGCCCATATATGACCAAGTCTACCCCAAAAACAATCATACCGCTGGAAGTAGAATGTTTTCATCAGTAAAATGCAAAAATATGAAGTTGGTACCTGGAACCAACTATAGTTATTAAGGTGTCAAACATACCATGTTTTGCTATGAAAAGACATTCCGCAAAAAAAAAAAAAAAAAAAAAACAATTTTACAATTTAGAGGGACACTTTCACAGCTGAGCATGAGTAGTGAACACCTGCAACTTTTTTTTTGCTCTTTGGCACCCCATTTATTTATTTTCTATCTAGTTATCATACTGTATGTAATTCAATATTATGGAAGTGAAGTCAGTGACGCAAGAGTTTTCATGAGAATAACTTTCTTTGGAGTCTCCATTGAAGGTGACGCATTTCACTTGTGATATTTGGCCTTTGAGGATGTATTTCAATGAGAAAGGTGAATTTACTATGGAATAAATATTAAAAACCTCCAGCAAAGTCAAGTGTTGTGGTCATGTAAGAGCACATAGCGTAATAAAAGTACAAGGGGGACATATTTCGACTGTCCCTGCAAGACTGAATGGCTTTACTGTGGTGATGAATGCGTGTGTGGTTCAGCAGCAAAACCTTGCCAGAATATGGTACGCTTGTGTGTGATTATTCTGTAACACTTTTGTTTTCAGTGCAGAGCCTATATTTGTAAATTATACACCAATTTACAGGTGAATCTTAGCATCTGAAAGCAGTTGGCGAGACTGATTTGCTCAGCTACACTCACTCTTACAAGCAAGACCCATACAGAGAGCACAATGCAGTCAAGTGTCATCCATCAGTTTCCTCATTCCCAAATTGTATTGCTTTTTCAAGGCATATATTCGCCTTCAACAGCTTGCAGGATGAAGAAGCCATGGCCAGACAGACAGTAGCAGCACACTGAATACAGCTTGAAAGTTGGCGCAAGCAAGGTGGATGTTTAAAGAAAACAGAACTACGAATCCTGCCTTAAGTAAATATGCAACTGCAGGCCAACGATTTGGAAAGTTAAATAGATCAAACATCTAGAATTTCAAACATTGTGGATGAGTAGATCAATAGTAATTACTCATGGAACTTTGCTATTTTTTCAGCAGCACTCATTTATGACCCCTGCCTTAAAAGCCACCATATCTCAGAAACTAAAGAATGTATCAGCCAAATATTTGCACACCAGTTATTGGGTACAATGAAATTACGTACATGAAGTATGAGGCCAATCCAAGATGTTCAGTTAGATTTTCTGAAACCAGTTGATCTGACATGGAATTACCCCATTTGATTATTTTACTATATTCCAAGTAACCACATTAGACTTTTTTTTTTACTCCTGTAATGTTCCGGGTCAATGTGACCCGACTCAGTATTCAATGCCTCTAGAAATGTGGTTAACATACTTTTTTCAGCTATATTTTTTCCTATCTTTACAGGTAAAACATGAATTTAATTTTTAAAAAATTATTCTATGTTCTGTACACGTTGTAAGCATTGGTGTTGTTTCAGTCATTTTGACCCCAGGATCAATAATTACATAAAACCACCATTTTGAACTTGTTTTTGTAGTGTTGCCTAAGACTAGGGGGCAAGTTCAAATTCATTTCTCATTCATTTCACATTTGGTCTCATTCATTTTGCCATAATCTTGTAAAATTAATGCTTGATGTACAAGGGGAGGATGGGGGAGTCGTGTTTTATTTACTTGGCTATTGAAATGGTCAATAGAAAGGCATAAATGAGCTGAGGGAAGATTGGATAACACTTTCAGTTACATACATCTTATGTGGTTTTACATTGTGCGGATAAAACTGACCTCAAACCAAAAATGGTTTATTAATTTGAACATAACAGGAGGGTTAAACAAATCAAACTCAGGACCGCGGGCGCTCAATAAGTTGCTAATTAGGTTTACCTTCGCAAGCGTCTAAGTTATTATACACAAAATAGTTTCACAAAATAATGAAACAGCGTCTGCTCATTATAATTTGCTTTGTCTTTGAATTCTTCATTTTCTAATAAATGGTTTTTTAAGCATCCTCAACTTTAGTAATTAGAACCAACTGTTTTATGATTAGTAACAGTAAAAAGTCATCTCCGAGACAGAGCTCATGCGAGCAGATGGCTCCGGTCGGGAGAACACATACGCGTGTCAGGAAAACCATACGCAGCACAAAATTGGGGCTGTCACTGACTACTTCAGACCCATTTATGAACTCCGCCCCCTTCGTTGCTGAGCAACAAACCCATAGTGCACACAGGCAGCTACACTGACATTTATGACAGGATTTAGAAACCATAAAGAAGGCAGCCATCATTTTTATCAACCAAACAAGCCCTGACACAAAGGCAAATGGCAGTGCCTCAGGGTCAGTCAAAACTGGAGATTAATTAAGCTCCAGGGACAGATGGGTACTGGGCAGGGCTTCAATCCTGGAAGGAGACGTGTCAAATACCTGGGACCGACACGGCTCCTATTAAGATGTGTCTGGGTTCACTGTGGTTTTGCCTACCCAAACAACTTCACTCCCTGATCCGGGAAAGTTCCTCTGTTATAGCACTATCCTACAGACTCTCTCAAGCCTTTCTGAGACACGAGACAGTGAAAATGGCTCGCAATCACAAACTGAGGTAATTCACCAAACATGATCCTGAACACTAGAATTCAATTTCCCTTATTCGCAATTTGCTCAGAGTCCCTCTAATGAATGCCACCAAAGGCAAACACCCATATTTCCAACCCCTGGAACTGGTTCTGACCACCCACAAACCACTCAAAGGAAATTTCGGATAAACTGAAAATTACATTGTCATAGGCTTTCACGATTCATTTTGGTCTCGTCAGAACCCCTGGAACTGAATTTGCATTCATCTTGAATGGCGAACGCCTATGGCAGCTGCAGCATAGCAATTTTAGATTGAAACTTCCCGACCTTCCCTAACAAACAGCCGCATCACGTGACGTAGCGCTCCGCAGCAAAGCACCCAAAAGCGGAGGCTGATTTGGGAATAATCTGATTTAATGAACAACATTCTGTGGCTAACAAGTACAAGTAAGATCACCTGGCTAAAAAGAGCACAGGTAAGCCCAACCAAATAAATTACAAGATTTTTAATTACAGCCTGTAATCTACAGGTAAGTTTAAGATTAGCCACGACAAACATGCATACGAGAGCAGCATAGACTGGTTGCATGCAGCAGGTTGCATGCTGGACACATTAACTAGCAGCAAGTAATGTTAACATGCAGCAGGCAAGAGTGATGCAGCAGCACAGAGCTATGCAGCACAGAAGCAGGCACAGGCATACATACTTTGCAACAAAGGCAGAGCAGGTGAGCAGCGTAAAGCCAACCTACCAGATGGGTGGAGAAGTGTCTGATATGTATGGGGGAGTCTATGGTACTGCATGGATGTCCCTAGTTTTCAGCCAGAATTGGCTCTGAAAGCTTTGGCTCAGGTTATAAAGATAACGCTCTTCGATCAGTTTGAAGTCCTAATGTAGTCAAAAATGGTATGGAACAAAATTGTGCATTTCCTCCAGAATTCACCCATACCATGTGTGAAGACTGTATCTGACTAAGGTCAACAGTATTTTTTACAGCCTGGAAGCTGGTGGTGTGGGAGATTAGGGGGTCAGTGGACTGATCAAAGCCTCAAAAGCCAGACTGAAAAGATTCAAGTTTACAAGAGATAGACACACAGGCAGTTGGACTGCAGTTCGATAACACTACATGAGGAGAAAGTGAGACAGAGAGGTTGGTTCAGATAAAAAAAATAAATAAAAAATCTGAATACAAATGCACATACAACAGCTGCTCTGAGAGCACCAATCTGTCTCATCTGTCTCAAACTTGCTCTCTCCCTGAACTGAGGCAGATAAGAGATCCAGATTTCCATGACAAGAGCAGACAGTACATAGCAGAGCAGCCCTGCAGGGCAAGATAAAGCAACATTTACACGGGAGCCTTATTCACCAGGGACCACTGAACACTCAGCCACCTCCATCACCAGCCTGATTCAACCAATCACTCAGCCTATAAATATCCAGCCAAAAGGCCGACATCCACCACCCCCTGACATTTTCAACAATCTCCTCCCACTGACTCCAGCAACTGGCAGAAAGATTAGCTTTTGCTCTATCCTCTTTTATTGTCCACCATTATCCCATTATCAGTCTCAAAAGGTCAAAAACTCAAAACCATAATCATTTCACATTCAAAAGGTCCATTATTTGGGGCTGAGCATCACATTTGCTGTGACTGCAAAACCTCCACCTACTTTTAGTCTCTCCACCTCATTTATTTTATATTTTACGGGAAAACATGGAGAAATTCGACTGAAAATGACAAGGTTCTCTTAAAAATGTATGCTTAAAAAAAACCCCACACTTCCCAAGCACACAGCCAAGCACATTCAAGGATTCATGAAGAAGAAATGCATCGATCTTCTGGACTTGCCACCTAAATGCCCAGACCTGAACCTGCAACACCTTTGGGATGAAATGGAGTGACACCGTGAGGGTGTGACATCATCGAACAACAAACAGCTCAAGGCTCTGCTCCAGCGAGTACAGAATGGAATAGAGCAGGATATTTGCACCAAACTTGTTGACAGTATATCAGGGAGACAACAAGCATTGATGGCGGCAAAAGGCAGGCCAACAAAGTACTGAAAATTGCCATGAACTCTTTGTACTTACGGTGTACAAATAATTCTTGGGTCAGCGAAATAACCTAATAACCTACCAGAACTTAAGGGTTAATTTGTGTATTTCAATTTTGTTACCAAGTAATGAAGGAAGATACTGGTGTATACAAATAATGAATCTTTGTACTCCTAGTCTATCATTTTCCTAATTCTTAAACTTTTTCTAAGTGTACAAATAATTTTTGGGGTGACTGTATTCACGTGGGATTATGATTCTCAAAAGCAGCGGGTATTTCAGTCCTGAATTTTTACCCAGATCCATAAGTAATAATTACCAACATAGCCAATTCTGAGGGAATCAAAATCACCAAATAGTAATCATTCCTATTACCAGATATAATAATATTATTATTAATTATTATTATTATTATTATCAACTACTACTACTACTACTACTACTACTACTACTACTACTACTAAGAAGTCCGGTCAGCCGCAACTGCATGGGTGTAGCCCCCGAAAGCCCGCTTCTCCCCTTTGTAGCGCATTATTCGGCCAATACTGTCGCCATGGTGACCAAAATCGATAGGCATCATAAGTGAAGTATAACACATGTCCATACTAACTGTGAAAGTAATCGGTAAAAAAAATTACAGCCTGTACAGCGTCCACAAGGAAGTGTCAATGGATGCGGCAGCTGCGGAGACGACAAGCATGAATCCAGGGTAGCCGCCTGACTTCGTCTGCCGGATACAATAATAATAATCATAATAATCATCATAATAATAATAAGTTGTTTTAATGTCACCTCCCACATAAAATTGTTCAGTACCATGGGATGGGCCCTAGTCCTGACTTCATTGTCCACCATTTTCAGGCAGCACCACCATTGTGTGTGCAGAGACAGTCTTGGTAATAAATGGCATTTCCTATAATGAACACTTCTCTTTCCTGCTCCGTCTACATCTCCCCGGGGAAAGTCCTCTGTTCCCAGCGACACGCAAGGAGCAGCACTGCCGCAGAGGAAATTAAATCCATGATGGGAAGACAATGGCAACAACATGGAAACACTCTGAAAAAGAATCAAGTATTTCAGCAGCTAGATGCAGGTTTTACTGTGCGTGTTCCATCGTGCATTTCCTTTCAACAGCGCAAGTTCATTTTGTTGTCGTTCTGCTGCATAATCGCCTTTTAGAATGGCATTACAATTAAGGAGGAAAAGATAGCACTTTGCAGGAAAAGATGGATCAACTCGCAACATTAAATGTTATTACTCCGCCATATGCAATGCTAGCCGGTTAAAATTGCTGTGCATTTGAAAATCAGCCTATCCGGCTAACTGAAAAGTGCCTTAAATATTTTTTATGCATTAACTCTTTCCCAAGGGCACTGTCAAATCACAGTCAGATACAGCCAACGAGAAAGGTTATCATTTCCTGCGATCATATTTCTTCCATATTACATCACACTACTTTGTGTTATACAACAAAAGTAAGTTGAAACTCTGATCAAAAATACAGCAGTGCCATCTTGTTTTACTGTCATTCAGTTACGTAGTGACAAACTGCTCAAAATGAAGAATTATTCGGGGCTAAAGAAAACATCTTTGGGGCTCCAGCCACGAAAGCCCTGGCCAGGCGAGTCAGCAACGCCACTGTTTGTCACTGAATTTTTATTCATTATGCAACAATCACATTTGCCAACTGACAGTTGGCCTTAAGTTCTGGTTTTTCCTTTTCTCTTGTGGGTTTGTTTTAATTTTTCAGCCTAATAAAGGATTGCTTCACTGATAGAGATGGCTATGGATTTCATATAGAGAGTTAACAGCCAAAAGAAAATTCAAATGCAACACTTGAAATCAGCTGCAGGCATTTCATGTATTCACCTTTAAATCTAATTATTAGTGAATTAAACACACCTGACCAGGAAAAAGTACAGCAGTCAATTGTCCAAATAATTTTAGCTCTTGAAAGTAGGGGACTTATGAAGGCGCTGGAATTCCAATATCCTACATCCATTTTCTGCACTTTGAATTCATATTCATTATACAATTTCAATTTCAATATTCTATGGCCAGCAGCTTAAACAACAATTACGTTATCAAGGTCCAAAAATGTATAGACTTTACCGTTTATGAGCTGTGTGCCCGTGCACGCACCTCTGTGTGTCTGTGCGTGTGTGCAGGTGCGTGCGGCACACATGCACGTCAGTGCTGCAAATAAATGATGATTAAGCGGTTCCACTGCATATGGCCTGAGCAAGAAAAGCTCCTCTTCGGCCCCAGAGCTTAGATATGGATCCTCCAGAACTTAGAAAGGCACTGACAATTATTTGCTTA
This sequence comes from Gymnothorax javanicus, assembly GCA_029692085.1. Taxonomy (NCBI): domain Eukaryota; kingdom Metazoa; phylum Chordata; class Actinopteri; order Anguilliformes; family Muraenidae; genus Gymnothorax; species Gymnothorax javanicus. Next base: position 13,098,221 of record CM056207.1, on the reverse strand, counting down.
ATTGCTAATGTGTTTGTGAAAGAGAGGGTGTGAGGGTAGGTGTTTATTGCGTCAAAGAGCGAAAGAAACCGAGTGTGAAAGTTTATATGCCAGTGGGAGAGAGAGACCGACCTTTTCCCTGAAACTGTTGTTAGTGAACATGATGTCGTAAAAGCAGCTTAAAAAGAGAGCAACACTAAAACGCTTGCATTGAACATAGAGAACATTTTAATTCAGATCCATTTGATTTAAAATCCTCTTCAACCTTCTGCTTACAAGCCCCTCTCCACTCTCAGTATCTCCCCCATTTCACTACCTCTTTATAGGAACAGCAGGAGAGAGGATTCCTAAACTCCGCCACCGGCCTAAGATGGACGCGATTATTAATTAATGTTCCAGCAATGCAAATGTACCTCCAATGTCGTCCCAACATCGTAAATAACAGCTCACTAATCTGCTTGTTCCATTAAAAGCCCATAAAAACAGGAGCGTGTGGGCTTAAGGGGGGGGTGGTTAGGTGGCTTTGTGTGCTGCAGGGGAACTGGCTCGCAGAAATCAACGACGATGTGTCCACCTCGCAAACCGCTCCTGCGTCTCAATCGCTAAGCACCACGCTGCAGGGGTTTGGAGGGGACGAAGGCCAACCAGCTTTGGTCAAGGACTTTTCAGCCAGGGGTCTGCACCCCCACTTCTAAAAGCACTTCCATAAAACATCAGGTAGAAAAGGACTCCTAGCAGCTGCCAAGGTTAGCATTCTAGGCTGCCCATTACCAGTCACAAGAGCAAATCTGTGTTCATTCAGTCAGCCTGGCAGACAGGGAGTAAGTTACAGAGAGAAAACCAGAAGGGACAATTTCACAGGCTAAGAACTGTACTAAACTAAGCTTCTTTTTGAGTCTTCAAGTTAATTCGTCTCAGATTAAGTTTTTATCAAAGTCAACAAAGCAGGCCCAAAAATTCAAATATAACAGGGAGTCATGAGAGCCTCTGAAGAATGCATCCCTGTAAAACTAGGATCCAAATCACTGACTCCAACTTTTCTTGGCCATCAGTGGAAACCCAGTGCACATTTTTTCCCCCTCTGGGAAGGGCAAAGAAAACAAGACTAATCCCATTTCACAGCATTTGTGCTCCTTATTAATTGCTCACAAGTTCTTGGCAAAACCAAGCTGGCAATAAACAGTTAATTCAGACAAGGGATCTATATTACATTAAGAAGCTTACAGACAAACCGTATCCCACAGTGCTAAAATATAATTGGCTTAAGATCAGAATCAAGGGGACTTCACGCACAAAAGCACACAAAGGATGACGATGACTCATTAGTTCTGGGGGGTGGTTTGGCAGCATCGAGCTTCATCGATCAAGGCCTCAATATTTCGCTTTGTGCCCACTGAGAGCATTCTACTTTTGACTAGCTTTTAACAGGATTTTTCTGAGTGGATAAAGTCAGACGATTCAAGTTTCCTTGAGAAACCAATAGGAGAAACACACCTGAACAGAACAGCAGTATTGAAGGTTGGCCGTGTCAAATGGACAAATTTGTAAGGGCTAATTCCCACATTGCTCCGTATAAGTGAGCGAGAATAGTATCTTTTGGTGAATTCCCAACACAAGGCTTTTAAAGCTAGCGAAATTATGGACTTGACTGGCCCTCAGGAGGGGTAAAGCCTTCGCACTCCGACTCAGATTTGAGAGGCTGACTACGGTCATGCCAACATCTCTTAGAGGGCCAGTCATCCCAATTCAGTTTACGATATCTAGAATGGGGAGCCAATCCATACATCTCGCTGCAGTCCTTTGAGGGTCTCCCTCTCACACCCAGACCAGAAAAATTATCCTCAAAGGATTCCTGAGAGGAGTTTGAGTGAACTTGACCATGAAGCCTTGCGAGTGAATCCAGCTTCGTACTCGCCTGATTGCCAGCTTGCAGAAAAAAAAATCAAAATCACGCATGCCATTTATCCACGTGATTAATGGTGATGCTCCCTCTTAGCAGCATCAATAAGTTAAGTCTTCAAAAATGTTAAATCAATCATTTGGCACACTTGTTTGACCTGGTTACATTTCTACAGTAATATGCTTCCTGTTTGGCTGGTGCAGACAAGAATTGATCACACAGTATCTTGAGAGACCATAGGAAACTCGACCCACTGGCTAAGAGGAGTCTATTATTTAGTCGGGGACATTATAATAATGAAAATGTGAATTACAACAACAAAAAACTGCATACAACATCTGAATAACTCATTTTTGTTAAGAAAATGGTGGCAAATGGCAATCATGGGCACTGGATTTGTAGACTACAAGCTTGCAGACACTGATTTCTGTTCATTTACCTCCCATCCCATTTCACAGATTAATCTGTTTCACTGCATTTCCCCTCTAGGAGTATGCAAACATAAAACACAAAAACTGCTGCACAGTGCAGGACATCTCCAGGGACAGGGTAGTTAACTACTTTTATTGAGGAATCAGCAAGAAAGGTGAAACACTAAAATTCTCATCTTTCTTCCAATGGCCCTACAGTGAGGAACCACGACCGACTGGAAGAGAAATGAGAATTTCAGAGCTGCCCCATTTTCAACGATTCCTTCATAGCTGCGGTAATCCACGAAAAAATCTGTTTAGAGGCAATTGCTGCCATTTCCCACAAAACATTTCCCTTCTGTAAAACTGCCAAGGTCATGAATTTACAATACCAGTGATAAAGCGGGGCATTTGTGAGAAAACCCTGGTGGCAGAATTTCCCACCATAATCGAGGAGAAAAGGCAATTATAGAGCCAGTGTGATACAACCTTAAAAGGGATAGAATGAAGATAAACCACCATTCTTGAGATCACCAGAGAGTAAGACCGGTGTAGGCATGTGGCCGTGAGAGGGGAGGTGGGATGAATCCTACACAGAAGCGCAGATGTAATTAACATCTACAGGGCTAATGAAGGATTCCTGGGCTTTAATAAACGAGTCACCGGGAGGGCAGCTGTGCAGATCAAGCATAAGAACAGTTACACGTGACGTATTTGCCTCGTTTCAGCTGAGGAAATGGTTTTGGATGGAAAGACTTCCAGATTATCGAATGTGGAATATTAATAGGGCAATAAATATTTAAAAAGCTGTTTTGTAACCAAAGATGTGAACAAGCCAAAGTGGTTCCTTATTACCCTGCCGTTAATAAAGCATTTCTCACGAGGAGCTTAAATCCCACTCTATTGGTATCCTGATGCTTTCTCTTCAAGGCCTAAGAGGGAGTTTAATGCTCTTACAAACCTTGTCTACAAAAAAAAAATAAAATAGCCTGATTTCCATACAAACAGCAGCCAGTTCATGCATTATGGAGACACCTCGGGAGTACATTATGCAAGCTTTACGTCTTTGCACAAAGTGGTAAAATTGAGTCGGTTATCATACAGCCTCGTCTCTGACTACAATGTGTGAGCGAAATCAATTTCTCTCCGTACAGACATCTTGCTGATTGGCTCAACCTGCTATGAAAGAGCAATTAAGAAAGCTATGTTAAAACAGTGCAACTGTTGTTAACAGTATTTTTACAGTTAAAGAACAGAGCAGACCATTAATGATACTGTCTAGGCATGATTGTAGAAGCATTACGAGTTAGTGTTCCATTTATTGATCAAGTAAACTGAACCAGCTTTGTCTTCTCTTTATTATAGCTCAGCTAAAATATCTTCAGTTTGGGCTTGGCCAAAACCATTGAAATTCAAATGAATATCCAATTTTATACTTCAATTGAAAAAAATAAAATACACACTTCTCATACATGCAAATAACCATCAAGGTCCACTTCGCATTTATGATGTAAGTTTGGGGAAAATAGATTATAATAGCACACAAATTATTTAAAAAAAAAAAAAAAAACATTCAGTGAATCATATTGCAATTTCAGACCAGGACAGTTCAGAGAAGTGCGACTGAATGTCATGTACAAGCAAATCAGCACAATGCAGGAAACTCAGCATGAGTGACAGGGCTTAAGGACAATCCTACTAACTCACCCAGGCCGCACGTTCACCCCAATGGCAGAGAGTTTCCAGCTAAAAAAGGACAGAGAAGCCATTTAAATCCTCCTCAAATGTGTACCTATGCGCGCATGTTCTTCCTTGGTCTTACATTATGCCTGTGCTGCCAAATCATGTGCCACAAACGGCTGAGAGTGTAAAAAGGCTCACGCACCAGCAAAACATTTCACCTGCTGCTACCAAAGATTCCTTCCCTTCCCCCACTTAAAGAGGTGTTGATTGATGAAACCTGCAGATGATGGGACAGGTTGAATTGAAAACCTAAACACACAGCCTTCTAAGGCACTTTATTGGGCAACACTGCTCAGCCTGAGGAGGGACTTCCTTTAGACAATGTGCCGCACCTCTGCTTCGCCAGAGTTCCAGATCTCAATTCCAGCATCTCTCCAAAAATGTCGACTAAAGTGTGTACGTTCGAATTCTACAAGTGTGCACACACCGACAAAGATTTTATTACATTATGAGCATTTAGCTGACATTCTTGTCCAAGCAACTTCAACTCTTTAAATAGAGTATCCACAATATTTGTTGCATACCTTACTCAAAAGGTACCACTATGGAATGAATATCCTGTCTTTATCATGTCAATACCGACATACCCAGTGACAATTTTTTGATTGCCGCTCAAAAGCGATTTAGGGGGTGTTCAAGTAAAAAATGCATTCTTTTGACAAAATCATTTAACAATGAAGGAGATGAGAAAACAAGTTTAAGTCTCGACAAAGAAAGGAAGGAAACACACAATTATGTAGGAAAAATTAATTACCATGGGTAACTGCCAACATGGTGAACCTGTCAACCAAAAAACTAAAAATTGAAAATAAGGCATTTTTTCCCACCTGTGCCCCCTTTTCAGCAGCTGTGATCTCCCATTTCAAGCCTTGATTATAGTCAATATTCTTATTGCAGACAGACCTGTCCGTAAGTAAAACTAATCAAGCATCTTCTTGTCGGGCCCCAGGGGGCCCTGGTGTCCTTTTTGCAAAATCGGCTTCAGTAAATCCCTGCGCACTGACATATAGAATATGCTCATCAAGTCTCATGACAATAATGAGTAATTACAGAGGAGTACCGCTTCACAGTCACTGTCCACAGCAAGAAGAACAAGATGAAGAACACGACGAACAACAAGAAACTGAGCGAGTTTTTTACTTGTCCGGAGGACAAAAATCAAGCGCACTGGAAACATTCATAATTTCTGAGAGCGATGCGAGAGAATGATTTGACTCATAAAGAAAACTGATGGAAAACTGAGTATATTTTCCACTCCCCAAATGAATCGTGTTTGAAATAAGTATTCAAACAGCAAAGTAGATGTAGCTAGTGTATGTTTTTATGCAGACTGACTAGAACAAAGGATTCTGACTTGGATAAAAAGGAATCTCCTCTAATTAAAGTGAAAGATTTCACTAAAATACAACCCAGAACATTTTAATATGGCACCCCAAGGTTTCCTTAGAAGAGCATTTTCTTGAACTACTAGCAGTTTCAAGCTTTTTTCCAAGATATTTAGAGCCGGTCTATTTTGTTCTAGCGATGTTTCTTTCCATTACGCGATAAGACTCATAACAACATTGCAATCTCAAGTTAAGAACATCCTTCTCACATATTTCTGGTCAGATAATGAGTGAATAGAGAGAGATCCTGTTTTTGCTTTTTTTGGATTCCCAGACCTTCAGAAATATAAAATACCAAACAGACAGACAGCAGCTGTGATCTCCCCAAGTGAATTAATGTTTGATCACCTGGACACCTCAGTCCTTAGTAGTATTGATTATCACAATAACTTCCCCAGTATCATATTGTGCACAAAGTCAAAGAGCACAGCACCGTCCACAAAATCAGCACAGACACGCATCACTGCAGATTTGAACCCTGTGGTCATTTCAAGCCATCAAGGTCAAAATGTGACCTGATAATTAAGTGAGCATTACTGTATTTGTTGCTCAGAAGCACTGGTTTGTGCGGCATAGCAGCTATCTGGTTTCAAGAGTCTCCCACTTGAGACAAAGATTTCCCATCACCCCCTTAACCCCACCCCACCAGCCCTAAGATGTCTTAATGGTGAGGATTACATTACACCATATTGTGGAGTGGCACTTCTCCGTGCTTAGACAAGCACTTCTACTTTTCAATGTAGCCAAGATTGGAAGGGGAATAGCTGATAGCAAATTGTGCTTTAAAAATCATTCACATATAAACTCGACTGGCTATTGGCCACATGTCCAATTGTCATTGCAAATTTTTTTTTTTTTTTTTTTTTTTTTTTTGGGGGGGGGGGGGGGAGGTAGAGGTGTGTGTGTTCATTCAGATGCTGCAGAGAGATTAAAAGTCTAGACATCGAATTGTTTGAAGTTTGTTTTTTGACTTCTTCGGTGGGTATAATCATATTTTACAGTATTCTCGGCTGTATGTGCTTATTGCACACTGCTGAAAAGCTAAGACTGCCTCTTCTGCTCTGCATGGATATGAAACTAACACAGAATAACTTGAATCTGTTATGATTCTGCTCTGTCTGTTCTGATTCTGCCATGTTTATTATGTTTCTGCCATTCCCTGTTATGTTTATGATCAGTTCTGTTAGGTTTTGCCATGTTCTGTTTAGTTTTTGCACTTTGCCATGTTTTCGTTTTTGCCATTCCCAATCCACTATTCTGTTAGATTCCGGTCCATGTCTTTGTTCATGCCCTTCATTGCACTTTGTCTTCCCTGTCTGGTCTCTTGTTAAGTTACAGCTTCTCCCCAGTCCTGCGTGTCACATGCTTAGGTGATTTCATGGTTTCTGGGTTTCAAACATTCCTTCCAATCTCGTTTGCTTCCTTCGCCTCTCTTTTCTATATTACTAACCAATACTAACAGTTTGTTGTTTTTTCGTTAAAATTACTAACCCAAACTAACATTGTATATAATACTAACTTACTAACGAGCACTAGGGATTGTATAGCTGCACTTACTAATTGATTAACAAGCTCTCAGCACTTTCGCCCTGTTCTAGTCTCCGCCTCTTGCCTTCACTTTGTCTCTCCTGCAATTCAGCGGATCCTCCGCACCTGCTCCACTCTGTCCTACCTCTCATTATCTGTGCACATTAGAACTCCCTAACCGGAGCTGTATGTTTTGTCATAGGTTGTTTCGTGTTTCCTGTCCGCGTTTTGGCTTTTTGCCAATTTCATGTGATTAGGTTCTCCCTCATGTTCCCTCCTTTGTAATTAGTCTGATCCTCATCACCTGATCCTAATCATAGCATGTGACTTCCCTTGAGTGTATTTTAGCTGTCTTCTCACTGCAGTTCCCTGTCAGAACATTTCCTCTTGTTTACCTGTGCTGCTATCTTTCGCCTTGCACTCATAGTGTTTATCTTCTGACTGGACCGCCCGACTTACGATTTTTGGCTCTGCTCTTTTGTACTTTTGTCTGCATCTGTTTTTGAACCCTTTTTTGCCCGACTACGAGTTTTGTGTTTGCTGCCCTGGTAACGGTTTGGATTTCGCCCTCTGGATTTTGGCTTTGCTTCTCTGACAAACCTGTGCCTGTGTACCGAACCTATTTTTGCCTGACCACGAGTACTGTGTTTGCTGCCCTGGTTTTTGATTCTGTTTTTGCCCTCCTGGATTGTGATTTTTGGATTGTGGACTTTGTACCTTTTTGCCTTCTGCCCTGCGGGGGTTTCCCCCCTCGCTTAATAAACTCATCTACTGCATTGCTTGGTTCTCGCGTCTGGTTCCTGAGCGTACCCTCACAGAATCAAGGCCTTCACCATCACATCCTTATGAAGCAACAAGTCACTGCCTCTGCCAACGAGATGGACAGAGGTTATGTTTTCAGATTATGGAAAATTTATGAGCAGGATTGAGGAAAATTTTCAAAACCAATTTCAATGAAACCTTGTGGGAAGGTTATATATGACAACAGGAGGTAAGGTGATTAGATTCTCACAGGTAAAGGTCAAAGATCAAGGTCAGCATCACAGGAAAGGTCAAAAACAATGGTGCAGGTGGAAAATGCACTCTGCGACGTGTCCTCTATAGCTACAGATCTGTATCTGCGTGCGTCTGCTTTTGATTAATACAACTCTCAACACTGAATCAACCTGTAAATTTTTATATCAGTATTAAATAACATTTGAATGACACATTTATGACTGCACACTTCAAAGCCTTGTTCAGGGGGCAATAACATGAGTGAAAGGGGCTAAAAGTAGAGCTGAGGAGAGAAACGGGAAGAAGTAAGAAAGACATGGAGAAATATGTTCTGAAGTGAAACGACACTGCGATGAGCATCTGACTGACTTGCAAGCTTGGTTCCTATGATCTGGACAGCGCCAATTTGTGAGCCTCACCGAGCAACAACAAAGGACGGCCTCCTCAAGAGAAAGTCGAGTCCTAATGCAGGCGAATACAACATCTCAGTATGTTGGCTTCGGTAATGTGTGATTTTGAATTTTAATTTGTCAGAGAATGATGGAAACAGAGATGGGGTGGACACAAAGACAGCGTGGGAATGCCAAACAGAAAGACGGAAGGATGGTAGGAGGCAGAGAGATTAAGGCAGAGCGAGACAGAAACAGAGAAACAGGTTCAATGAGAGGAAAGGGGGTTGGGAGGGGCAGCAGACCTTGAGGCGCGGCCACCCCAGGACAGCAATCCTGATACAGCAGGGATCGATGGGGGCAGAACGCATGTATTGATTGTGCCTGTAAGTGATCCGGGAGCGGAGCGTTAGGGGGGGAGGGGTCAGCACTAATGGAAACACAACACTGGCTCTGATCTGGAGGGGACGGGGGGAGGAGCCAATTAACTCCACGCACCGGTGGGTCCGTTTTAAAGAGCAGCGGTGCTCCCCCCCTCCCCCTCCGATGGGCTCGCCTGCAGCGTGTTCTTTCACCAACGGGAATCTTGAGAAAATGTCAGATCCTGGCAGGAGGCGTCGCACAAGCGTCGACAATCTGACAGATTGCAAAACAGCTCCGCATCCTCAGCTCACAAGTGGCTTGTCGGTTTGTTTCCTGACAAAACCTCAACACAGAAAGCAGGTCCTTAGAGTGTGAGCTTTGTTGCAATATAGGCCACAAGCTGTATGTTACGGAAACTGTTTAATGATGGAATCATTTTGGCTCTGGAGATCTGGATGACTCATGATGAGGTTTGGCACACCTGCATTTAGACAGGAAACCGTCCGGGAAACAGGCAAGAGAACTGTCATTGATCTTTCTCATGCTCCGGGACTATTCCACTATCCCAATATTTTGATTTTCCATGCAAGTTTCAGTAGTCAGTATTTCGACTATTTAACTTAGTTAAAGACCAAATAAGACTTGACTTTTGATCGACTGAGTGATTGATAGAGACCACCACGCGTACATGACAGTTATAGAGAAAATCATGCTACATCATCTTCATGCTCTTGGGTCCCGTTCATGTGTGACCGGCCAGTTTATCCCCTGGTAATGCAACATAGTTCAAAATCCTATGGCTGTAACACCTAGATTTCAATGTTTGTGCTTGTAAGTTACATCCTCTGAATTTGGTTAAAACCTGGTTTGTGGGGCCAAAAGTTTATTTTCACCAATTAGCTTGAGATAATCTCATTTACAGCAAAGAACTAATCTGAAATACATTGATATTACAAAGCTTGACCCATTCTCCCATTAATTGACCCAAATGGATGCTCATGCACACAGACTTACGCGCATTAAGTTCATGCCCTGCTTGCACCGGCTAACCCATCTGAGAGATAATTCTAGCACACAGTGCTACAGAACTCAGCTGCAATAACTCACTCTATTCCCTTCAACCCCCCACATCCCCATTCTAACCCCACCCCCCCAACACCCTCCCACCCAAAACCCCAATTCACCAGACATCAACATGCAACGCACACAAGCAGCACAGCGCTGACAGAAAATCATTTGATGATGCATTGCCTCATTTTCAGAATATTACACAATGCAGGAAAAATGCATGCAAGAGGCAGACAATTATTTCTCCGACGTGGCATGCGATTCAATTAAATGCTGGAGGGTTCTAATTGAAATGGATCTCTCACTCAGAACAGCCAAGAGCTCGTGACGGATTATCTGAAGAAAGCTTGATATAAAAGGAAACCACATCCATGTATAGTAAGCCAGCTTAAGATGCAAAGCTTTTTTTTTTTTTTTTTACCTTGTATTTTTTTCAAACTAACAGTTCAGTCATCGGTCATTTCTTCAATCTGGAGCAACCTTTCAATTTTGATTAATGTTAAAAGATAAAATCCCGTCACACGGTACAGTGTCACATAACCATTAAAGAAAAAGTTGCAGGAAGAACAGAGGGTTATTCTACAATGAAAAAAAAACCCCAAACTTTGAAATTGGATATAGTAATCAACAAACAACTAGGGGCTTTACAATGGAAAAAAAAATATCAATTTTCCAACTGCTGAAACAAAGCAGGTGAGAAAAGACATGAGGAAAAAAAATAAATAATTGCCCCATTCCGTGAGGGCAATTCTTCAATGTCGCCTTGCTAAGCATATTCCCCCCACCCCCCACCCCCCCAGCGTCAGACAGCATCTCCCAGTATTTCAATCACAGAACACACACCGCAGAACAGTGGCTCAAAAATATTCCACAAACCCCTTCATCTCAAAGCCCTGCTTCGTCCAGGATCCACACGTACAGCCAGGTAATTACGATTCACTCCACACGCGCGGGGCGTGTGGAGGACCTGAGTTTGTAAGAAGGGAGGGCCTCCATCCCCACACTTGGAGGTTTCGGCTAAAGAGCACCATGCAGCACTGATCCCCTTATCGCAGGAAAAACCCCTCAAGTGTGAAATTGAATTTGAGCAGGCCTACAGCGGAGAGTCCTGTGATCATTTAAAGAGGACGACGGAGAGATGCGGACTGTTAGATCGCCGCATCCTCTCCGTATACCTTGGGCGGTGGACGGCTCTGCTCAGGTCTGCTCATGTTTTCAGGCCTCGCTGATCTCATTTAATCATTTTGGTACACAAGCAATCAGCATTACAATGGCGTTTCACAGGTAGAACTGAGAGTAAACTGCTTCACACATCATTAACAGTAAATACGAGACAATAGGGAGTCATCTTTATTACGCTTGATTTTTTAATCTACTGTCATGCATCAGCCTCCAGTTAGCATCAGAAAGAAAAAAATAGTACAAGCTGCACAACTGTAAAGGGTATTTGAACTTCCGCAAATTTGCAGGAAAAAAACCCTAAGCTGATGAATTAGCAAACAAATGCTGGCTATATTCTCAATGATGGGTGTCTTGCATGCCTGTTGAGGTACACCGACAGTGCAATATGCAATAATACCGGCAGAGATAATGCAATTTCTACTAGTTTCACGTAATATGGGAGCAAATACCCACAAATCAAAGCTGACAGTTTAAGCTTTAACCTTTTATTCATCGTTTTCAAATCCAAGGTGCAGGAATATAGAGCCAGAAAGCAACAATTGTGTCAGTAACCAAATACTAAGAGACTGCAGGGAGCTCTGGACTGTCTTTCATCCCTGTTTGTAAATTTACCTGAGCAAAGCTCCATATGGTTCGGCAATTATGAGAGGCTTTTCTTATCATTATCATTATTATCATACATTATCATTTATACGTTTTTTTATTATCATTTTTATTATATAAGAGAATTGATTTGTTTTTATGGTTTTGAGAAAAAAGGAAAAAACACACTTTTTCTCCAACACGAAAAACCTGGCAGCTGGCATAATCGCCTAAGTCATATTTTCTTCCAAAGATAGATACTTTGGAAGAAAATATGACTTAGGCGATTATGCTATGAGGCTAACAATATCTGAAAAGAACAAAGTGTACAAGATGCATATAACGCTGTGCGTCAAAAAAAATTGAATGATTTGATAAGTGACAGAATTATCAACCTGAGTCACCGAGTCAAAGCCTGAGCTCTCACACGCTGTACAGTATTTCAGGCAGGACGCTTGCCAGAGGACAGCGAGAGGACACCTGTCCCCCAACAAGGGAAATGGAAAGGGGCCCCGAGGGACCTGAGCCAGGACAGAATCCCACTGCTGCATGGGAAGAGCCGTCACACCTGTTCATCTGAAAACAGCAGGGGGACATCCGCCGAAAATATCTGATACATCTCAGAGTCTGATCACGGGTGCCATTCCATGAAAACTCTGAGAATAACTGATGACACCCATCCAGGCAGCCAATCCTGCCGCGACGACCCTGCGGCCGTGCACACCCCAAGGCCTCACAAAGAGCAGGGTTCAAATACAACCTCCATTTTCCTGACTTTTAGAGATCAGAAGCATTCAGAGACTTGATGGCCAATATTCAGCACTCAAACAAGGAATTCCTGGCACGATTTAAGACATCAATCAGATAGCAAAGCTAAACTGGCTTCAAATATGGGCAGATAGGACTCGAAGAGGATACAATCCATTACAGTTGTCTATGGAAAACTGCAGCTTTCACCAGTTTGGGAAAGTGGCCAGCAGCATGAACAAGAAACAAATTATGCCAAAGAGCTGATTGAAGCATTTCATAGAGGCCTCAACGCCAGAGCGAATGTGCTTGGGATCCCGCGTCCCATCAGCCAACCGAGTAGATGGCTGCAATACGCTTATGTAATTCCATTTATTTAAAAATGACAAAATGGGGATTCAATGGAATTATTCAGAAACAGGAGTATTTCACAACAAATGTGGGCCAAAATCATTTCCTGTGCTAATGCAAGAAAGCTGTTTTTATTGAGCTCCCAGCTAATAGCAGGTGCTATTAACAGTTACACGTAAGGGAAAAGGGAGCTTTAGAGATCATGTCCACATTATTGGAAAATACTGTATTATCTCAGCTCCACTCTGCGTGCGCGTGCGCATGCGTGCGTGCGTGTGTGTGTGTACGCTTGTAAACTGCTGTCACCGTCGATGTGATTATAGGCTCCTTCAACAATAGTCACATATCTGGACAGCAAACCACAGGCAGATCCTTTAGAGAGTCGTCCAGTCAGAAAAATAAAGCAGGCTCGCATATGAAATCATAAGCAACAATCAACAAGGGACACTTAAACCAAGCAGAAGTGACTCCTATTCCAGAAAAACCTAGATTCAGCCATTTGCATTCACTCCCCAGTCACTGACCATTTGGGTTAATTGGTTAACCCTGGTTAATTAAGAAATCCTGTGGATTTCAATAGAGGTTAGCAAAGGATCACCCTTCAGCTTTTCAATACTAAGGACCCATCAAGTATAGCATAATTTTCTGCCAGAGAGAGACCAGCTCTTTTAAACAAGTTGTCACATGATGGGTTTTCAATGGCTTTGATTTTGATATCTTACATCATTGAGCAACAATAGCTGCATTGAAGCACTCTAAGGGTTAACTTCAGCTGTAATAGTTGCTGAAATACTGAGCTCTCAAATAAGCTAATAAATATGAAGTGGTATGGTTGCTTTAAGTCCACCACACAAAATCACATTTTCTGAGGGAATCGGGCCAATCGCCCTGAAAGATGTAACCCAAATAAACATGATTCGAATCTTTGACACAAAAGACTATCACCTGACACCTGGTAACAGCGGTGGCGTTGGGATGTGTTTGGTAAGGCATCTCTTAAAGCTCTGTTTTAGTGCTGGGGTGTGCACCATAGTTGAGTCTGGACCATACCTGAGGCTGGCTAACAGTTGGAACCAGTGTTACGCAGGGAAATTATGGCTTCAGTCAGTCTCATCACATGTTACTCATCACCATCTCTTCATCTACATACAAAGCAACTCACTCCAGCAAACTCTTATTCATGTCTGGGAGCCAACTTTTCTTAGGCCTGATGCATTTCTATGCTTGAAAATCACCAACAAAATTACCACAATCCCAGTTGAACTCTGGGTATGAAAATAAGATTATATCACATTACAACCATTTGGCAGATGCTCTTGACAAAAGTGATTTTGAATAAGATTACATAAATTATTAACAACACAGAGCCCCGTGATTGACTGGCCAAGGGAGCATCCTGACTCACGCAGTGCATGCTGTGATATGCTATGGCCCCCACCCCCTGAGACCCTGAGCAAAGACGAGCAGTTTAGAGAACAGATAGACAGATATTGTGGCAATTTATCTGGCAATGCCATTTATGAGCAGTTCATCTTGCAGCTCTCCCCCATCTATATCACCTAACAGTCACTTTTCTTGACAGCGGAACTTTGTGAAGCAAGGTGGAACTATTCCAGCCCAAGTCTTCCTCGCTATGAAAAATAAAAAAAATGAAGGCTTTGTGTACTAATGCTACAGGGAAGCTTTTTGAAAATTATTAAGAGTAAATCATACGGAACTGGAGTTTTGATTATGCAAAAAATATTCAGTAGGCTACTTTAAAAAAAAAAAAAAAAATGCCCTTCAAAAACAGGGGAGCGCTATTCCACAAGACCAGGACCACCGTGGTAATTTGCTTGCTCTCCCATGTGGGATTACGGTTTACTGCAGTGGCATTAAAATAGTATTGTCCCTGATTTATGCATGTAATGTGCACCATGGGTAAGGCTTCCGCACTTAATGTTTTCACAGTAATGCAGAAGATCGGAGAACACCAGCTGGAATTTTTTTCTGCATAATTCATATAATGCCATCGAAACCCCAAGCGACAAATTCACAGCAAAAAATTACATAAATAATCTACAGAGGTCAATCTTTCAAACACTGTAGATCTTACAGGTGCAAAGTACAGTCCAAATTTTTAAATCAAACAAAAACAATCAACCTTTATCTTCCGTGCGGCCAAGTCTAATAGCCAAATATGAATGCAGGACACATTTAAGAAGCAGCTTATCCACGAACTAGACTTCAATATCACATTAGCATGGTGTGGAATGACCCACATACAACAGAGAATACAACAGAGAGATCCACAAGGACTTTGTGGAAAACAAGAACAATTTGCATACGACATCCATATTTATAAAGCTAAATTGTTTTTTCTCCTGTGTTTTGTTTCTTTTTTAAGGGCAGTGAGGAGGGTAGACAGGGCAGTGGGAGGCGTAAGTAGAATGATATTTTTTCAATGTATTCCATCATTAAGGAGGCCGATGGCTAGCTGAGGAAATATTGTAGGGCACTCAGTCATGTTGGCCGAGATATTGCAGAAATGACTTCATCACTGTGACAGTTGTGGGAGTCGAGTGAAAGTGAGCAGCGTGAAAGTGTGACCAATTGGTGCGGCCACACCGGCATGTTCTCTGCTCAGAAAACAGAACAGATGGATGATGTGTGTTCCCACACCAGCTTCCCACTCACAACACACACAGCCCCCCTTTTACCGAAGCATATTAATGTTATTGTTACCAATACAAAAACCTGGGGTTGCTGTCTGCAAGCATGAGCCCTTCTCTAATTGGCTGTTTTAAAAGCACTTTCGCTGTCTATCAAGAGAACTCACTTCCACACAGAAAATCCCATTAATTTGACTTTCTATGAACTTAAAGAGACAGTGCGCATTCTGAACATTATTTCAGTGAGTGTTTTTTTTCTTTCTGATGAATAATTCAGATACAATACTACAATGGGCTATCAGCGCACATGCATGTGCTAGTTTATGATTGAAAATCATTCAAGAAACTTCAAATGGATTTGTGAAAGAAGTGGCATTTTTACAACCATAATGGTGACAATACAGCATCCATCCTATCATCAAACATAATACTCAACACACACATCAACTGAAACCAAGACACCTGATGCTGGCGTATCAGGATTTTTGCAAGAAGAGCACAACCACATCCAGGTAAAACACAGAAAGCAATACTAAAATGTAAAGATCATTTTTGTGGTTCCTTTCATGTAAACCAGTGGGGCTCAAACTCGGTCCTGAGGGACGCATGTGTAACCGGTTTTTTGTAACAAGGACAACCCCAAAATTTTAGCAAGCTGTGAGTATTTTGGAAACCCTGCACTATTATCTTAGAAACTTTCATCATTATCATTCTTACACTCCTGAATCACATTCAGTCAGAAATGGGGATGCATGCCATGAGAAATAATTTACTAATAGCATGAAGAGCTCCGTGGTCTTTATAAAAAAAATATATCTGTATATATATATTTTCCATATATGCCTACTCAACAAGGACATCAGCACTCAGAAACTGACTGACTCAAAGTTTTGCAGATCAGGTGTTGTCTATTATAGGGCACCTCCTCTGGCCATACGTGGTGATAGACTGTAAGATCTGCCACTTACCCTTTTCTGGTCTTCTATTCCGTGAACCACAGCCTTCCGCCCGAGTTGCTGATATGGAGTAGCCGCAGCTCCAGACTCCATGTCCGGTGAAAATAACTGCGTTTCCCTTGTTGTCCTCAGTCTTTATCTCTTCCTCACATCCAACCGATATATTCCCCAAAATAAAAAAAATTCCAAGTCCTACAGGCACAAATCTCTTCCACTTGCAAAGTTCTCAATTCATCTCAAGACTCAAAAAATTTCAATACAAAATATTTTACAGGGGAAAATTACAAGATAATCCTGCAATGCGTCGGAGAATCAACGAAGTCACCTTCAATTAAGAAGTATTCCGATGGCGCGGGCCCGGGCGAGGTAGCGGGGTTGGGTCCCAGGATAAGGCCGTTTTTTGTTTCATGGTGGCGAGGGCCGCTCGCACCTCGCCGTCTTCACAGTAACCACGTGCTTTTTAATCCACTGCGAGAGTAAAATCGACATGGCCGGTTCCACTACTTTAAATTTCTTGCACATGGAAATCCGCCAGCGAATGAGTTCGCCAATTGCGCCAGGTATATCCCACAAAAGGTCGCCGAGAATGAGTGCTCTGTAGACTGAACTCCCCTGATTATAAAACGTAGGTGAAAAACAAAGAACAATTCAAAACATAACGTTTCGATCAAAAGGATTTTGGGATGCTTTAACACTGGAACTTATATTGGAGGGAAAGATTCAGTATACCCTGGTTATCATGATAGTCACCATCCTACCAAGCACGTGCGTTTCAATCTATCCAGGAACGCTACAGCCCATTATCACACAGGTTACAAACCCATGACAAAAATTTACGTGACTGTTCTGGAAACATCACTCGTTATTCGAATGTTGTAAGATGAAAGTGAAACAATATATTGTTGTCGTATAAAACCCGATTGGTTAAAAAAGCAGCTTACCTGGACTGAGAGACATTGGGCTCTGTAGGAGTGTGCAAAAATTCAAAGCCTCACTCTCATTACGCTAATGCTTGTCTTTGTTTCTTCAGTAGTTTAATATGTTTCAGGCAACAATAAATTATCACAGCTTTAGCCGACTATGTTGCCATCCCATGTTCTCCCAGTTCTGAAATGAGCGCAATTCCAATTCGGAAAATACTTTTTCCAAAATTTCAAAAATGTAAGTTCTCAGGAGATTTACGGAATAAATGTAAAACTTTCAGCTAATGATCAGGCTTGTAAAATAGTCAGTTTAAATGATCAGATTAATTACCAGTTACTGCTGCAGAGGGAGGGGTTGGGGGGTGGTTGATCAGATTTCTCCATCTATCCATATGAGATCAGTTCAATTTGTAACATTTCTGCAATAACTCACCACACGAACGTCTGTCAGTTACCTCAATAAGCAATATAAGCCAGTGGACAATAAATCCCGAACTCGGACGCTAAATTGCATGTCAGGTACGCCGACCAAAAACAAATAAATAAATAAATAAATAAATAAATAAAATTACTACATAAACGAAGTCCAGTTTCAACAAAAGTAAGGGATTACAAGAACTTTAATGGTCAGCACAGCAGATGGTAAAAGTGTCCCCTTATCCAATTAATATTTATAAGAAAGCAGACTTACTGTTTTTCAATTCTAATATATTTACAAATACGTAGTAACACAGAAGACGGGACGGGTATTAGTCAAAATGCAAAGCACAAATACAATGAGGCTATGACAGTTCCGTAGCCTAGGCCTACTCTAGAGTTCCCAAATTCAAAATCCCAGGGTAAATCCCGCAGCGGATTAATTAGCGAAGTCTGGCGGGTTCTACTGTACATCCTGCGCAGGCAACGGTAGGTCGCACAGCTCGCAAGGAACTGCTCAAAATGATTAACATTTCAGCATCTCAGTAAGTAGGCTACTCCTAAATGTTATTGGGAAGGGAACACCAAGATATTTAGATTCGTTTCATGCGTTTACTTTAAAATATGTGCGCATATTTCACCAGAAAAAAAATGCAAAAACTACTCACCAAACAAAACCAGACTCCCATTGAGAACACGCAGCTTCCCTGCACATGCTCTTGATTCTCACTGCAGTCAGTGCATCATTGCCCAGCTCTTTCAATTGATGAAATTACGTCATCGCTCCGCGCGCCAGTCTTTCCTCAGTTTTTAGCGATGTCCGTTTCCATGGCAACTTTGGTTCGAAATAGATTTGGTGCCATCTAGTGTCAGAGTTATACAATTTTGTATAATATGCCATGAGAATATTCCTATTTCACACATTCAATCAAAACTTTTCGTTACCTTTGTAGCTTGTCTACAATAAATTTACAAAAAATAAGTTATTGATAGAAGTTAATCATGGCAGAGCGGGGACTCCTGAGAAAATGAGAAAAACAAATGTTTTACGCATGCATGCTCACAAATATATGGCCGGCGCAAAATGAAGAATGTAGTCCATGAAGAATGTCTTAGTTACTGAAGATGTAAGCCACAGGGTTTTATGTATTTTTCGGGCAATACAAACAATACTATCAAAATTTATTTTGGTTTTTTTTTTTTTTTTTTTTGTCTTTGTGAATTGTGTATAAGTTTCAATGCATACATTTGATACAGACCAGTCCAGTGTCCATGTGTAGGCCTATATTGTGCTGGGAGCAACATAGGCCTTAAGTCTACGATAATCATAAACAATGCTCGACAAGGAAATATGTAGCAAATCAAAAGATTTTTCCTGGATTTTTTTTTTTTTTTTCATTTTTCCCCATCAACGACATTTCCCAAAAAGTTGGCACATTGCAGATAATGCAAATAATATCAAAACGGAGTTATTTGAAAAGTTCATTCACCTTCTTCTATTTTGAAAACAGTAGCCTACAACACACTTTTTATGTTCTAAAATATGAATTCAATTGCTTATCAAAAATATACAAAGTGTATCAGTGTACTGCAACAGTGTCCAAAACTGCAACGGTGAGTAACATCACCTTGTAGTTCAATCCCACTTTTTAGTGTTTCAGCACTGAAGGCACCAGTTGGTTAAGTGCAGCCAGATGAATATTCCCTCCATTCCTCCATTATGCAGATCATCAACTGTGCAATTAAACTAGATCTTTTGAGCTGTATATTTCAGAGGATATGCATAACCCACTCAGAATCCCTATATAAGGCCAAGCCTCCAGCCGTCCACTTCACCGGTCTACTAAATTCTGGAGCGTATTTCAGTCATTATCCAGTTATCATCAACACCTGTTTCTCATTTTCACTGAGTGATAGCAGTGTGTATTTGAGACTGAGCTTCCCTCGGTCTCTTTGTGAAGTCTGCGTAACCTCATGTCTGTTTGACATAGTAGTCTTGTATGGGCTTATTCTCAGAATTCGCGAACTTATAGTAAAACCTAGAATCCGTGCTGTTTATTGTTTTGCCAGCACATTTAATTTTTAAGGGACCTCATTTCCTATTTTCTTTCCTATTTGTAATACAATGTTACCGTAGCGTAGCCCAGACTTTGTATTACTCATAGTGTGCAGATTTAGGAACCTCAGTTCCTTGCTGTTTTGTATTTCTACATTTGTGCCTTCTGCCGTGCAGTTGGTCATTAAACATAACCAAGTCCATCCTTGCACCTGAGTCCAGTCCTCAACTTCCTGTCCTCCGTGCATCTGCACTCTGCACAAAGTACAAAACGTTACACCCTATTTTTAGTAAGGTGAAGTCAGGTCATTTGGGACATTGGGTAAAATGGGACAAACAAGGTTTTGTGTCTTGGGCTCTTCAAATATGAACTGCCAATCATCAAACATGTCATTGTATTGTTGCAACAAATGTCTTTTATATGAAAGAATATCTTTGTTGGTCTGAGATGACAAGGATGGGCTGAGCAAAGATTAAAAAAAACTACAGGTCCCTGAACTCGCAAGACAAGTCATGTGACATGTTGATCCTCTCTTCTTGGTAGTAAGAGTACTGCACCTGAAACAATAGCGGTATAACACCAAAAATGGCTGTAGGATGTTGCATTCCATTAACTGTTTGACTTATAATCAAAATATTCTCACAGTATGCTATATAGTTTATGGGAAAGGGTTTTCAGTGACTGTCCCATTTAACCTGGATGCATAAGGTAAAATGGGACAAAAGTTAAACGAAAATGGGACGCTTTCTTGGAGTGAAACCTGCATGTTTCTAGGCTACCAGATCCCATAAAATCTCAAGTTATTATGCAATTGTGTGGCCCCATCATAAATGTCTGCAATATGGCAATATGATATTTTTGTTGAGTGAAAATATTGAAGATGATGAGTCCACGTCAACCACAATAATCCACAATTAGCCATCATTATTGCAAACATGCAAGTGCGCACGCCACACACACACACACACACACACACTTATGCAAACACAATGTTTGTGTTTATGCATGTAGGCACGCTTGCATGTCTCTCTCTCTCACACTCGCACTCGCGCGCGTGCATGCACACACACACATACAGACACACACACACACACACACACACACACACACACACACACACACACACACACACACACACACACACACACACATTTAACCAAAAATGGGAAGAAAAAAAAAACATTTACATTTTTTTCTTCAGGCGTCCTCCCCTACCCTCCCCAACATCTTCAACACTCGCTGGACACTAACATGGTACCGGTAGTCGTAGCAGCGCACACAATGTTTTTGTCTACCATTTTCTCCAATACAACTGTGCGGAAACAAGTGTTCCTTTACTCTGTCATTCTCGAACATTAACCCTAAACAGCTGGGGTTCAGATTTTTCTTGATTTACTTTCTCCAAACCCGCATATATCGCGCGGCTTCAGTCCAGAACAGCTGATGCTATGAGGCCGAGATTCCAGCATGAGCCCGCTGGTCGGAATTGGGTACTTCACCCCCAGCCCGGGCTGTGTCAGCGTTTATTTTGGGAAGATGGTTTAATCTAAACGTCAGTCCCGCCTCTGTACCCTAAATACCAGTGAGTGAAACGTGCCGTATTTAAAGTCATCATCGTTCCCCATCAGACTCACACAAATACTCTTCAAGTAGTGGACGGCTGACTCGCCGGTAACTCACGAACATCTTCCACTGGGTAAGTGCCCGGCGTCCGGTCAAATGCACTCCCCACGCAACTGCGCTGTTTTTCATATGGGTCAACTATAAAGAATATGCATGATCATGAATGTTTGATAACGAATTGATATGCAGTCTATTCCTGTCGGATAAAAGAGAAGTGAAGTATTTGTTTATAAAACTGCATTGATGTTTATTATTATGCGGATGCTGAAAGCAGAGATTAGTTTGGTGTTATTATTTTGTGATATGATGTGAATGAAAATCAAAGTAAGATTTCTCAGTATTAATTGGCCTATGACTGATATTATTGCGCGAGCACTTTGTTGTTGTGCGGACAAACTTTACTCCTTTCTAACTGACAAAAGCATAAGCCATCTATCAATTTTTTTTTTTTTATTTTTTTTTTTTGCCGTTCAAAAATCTCATCTCATCTCAGCAGTGCTTGGGTAGAGACACATTAACTGATTACGCAATTCTTGGAATCATTAATCAAAATGTACGAATGTCAAAGCAAAAAAAATTGTTTCTTAAGGAATACTCTCCCAAGTAAAGATGTGCATCTGTATTACTGACACGTCTGTTTTCAGTAGGGTACTTTCTGCACTTTTGATGTATCAGGATATCACCAAATAGTTGTAGCATTTTATTACAGTAGAGTAATAAATAATATAGTGGATCTTTTACTATTTCTCCTATCCGGAGGTTTAAAGAGTCTGCAGATTCTCCAAATATTTGTATTAGGACCTCCCTCTTGAATTTAAGGGGTGATCTGGGGTTAAATGAAAAATGACACCAGGAAACAACTCAGAATTAATCTAAAGAGGTATATGTAATAACCAACAAAAAAGATACAAGTTGGAATTTTTCTATTTATGCGGTTGCCATGGTAACCGAGCAAGCTCATTAAATATGCAGAAAACCTCTGGCACCAATTCCTCTTTAACTCTACGATAGAATTCAGTTTTTCTTTCATCATTTAAAAGCCATTGCTTATCCAAATGCAATGACATAGCCATTCTTTGCCCAGTTTATCAGTTTTGTGATTTTGGGGCATTTTACTCAAATTTTGAAATTATTTTGCGCAGAATCTGACGAATACTCTAAATATTCAAAGTATGCAACAGATCGGCAAAATTTTCTATGTCATTGCATTTCTAATGAGGTAAAGTACCTGCAGCCCAAATTTCATTGATTTTCAATGATAAATAAAAACGTTATGGCTGCCACAAACATGAGAAACGTGGAAAAAGTAATACCTTAGGAAATCAATGGAAAATGCATTAGACCGCATTGAAAAGTTGAGTTCAGTCTTAGTCTGTGGCTTACACCCATTTTTCAGACTGTATTATCTGATTATTCAAATGTTTATCACTTTCCTGGAGTGAAAAGCATAAATTTCATCATCACAGTCGCTTTTAAATCATGATTTTACGGCAAAATTCAGTTTTTAATCCTTGTAGCAATTAGTGATTTTTAAAGGTGGGTTATTATAGAATATTTTTATAAAAAAAAAATTTTAGAAAAATAATCAAATTTTGCCCATTTAACCCCAGATCACCCCTTAAAATCACAAATCAATTTATTAGATTCAGGATGATCATTGAAATACTGCGGTGGGTAAATCCACCTTTATTTGACTGATTGGTTTGTTTGTGAGTTCATGATTTCATTCACCATTCTGAGAAACTCAAAGTTGGGTGGTCCAAATAGATAGAAGTAATTAAAACATGAGAAAACTGTGTGTGTATGTTCAAGGAATATTCTGTGCTCTCAAAAACTGAAATTGAATATTTGAACTGAAAGGATTTTTGTGTCTTGATGAATTCCTATTTTTGAATCAAAGTCAAAAACGTGCAAGTAACCATCCCAAGCAGAACTTCAGCGAAGTTGAGTTTCAGCTCTTTGCACGACTAATTGAACAAGGCTTCGTTTATACAATGCATCAGGTTTCTCATTCACAGTGACTGATCAGCAGCAGGAGTAGGCTATCAAATCTCTGTAACCTGCTGAGAGCCAGCATTTCATCTTTGTGCCCAGTTAGGCTTTGGTCATAAACTTCAAGAGCCACATGCTAAAACCGGAACTACACGGCACATTCAATCAGCTACAGAGAAGTAAACAGATATTTTCACCACTACACACCCTTATGTCAATAAAAATATGGGACTAAAGAAAAAATGAGGGACAGATTTAGACCCACAGCAATAGTTGGATGAGGAACCCTAAATTCAACGACATAAACATGAATGATTGACAACAGCTGCTGTGTAACACAGCAAAATAATTGTGCTGGATTCAAATACTTTCCACTGCTTTACTGTCTGGTGTGCTGGGACCTATGGAATGCACTCAAAGGGTACAAACTCCTGCCTTCTGGGGTCAGCTCAGTTGCAGCTGGCATGATCAATCGAGCACTTAAAAGTATTTGAATCAAAAAAAAAAGGTGACTGACACAATTCTGCTCTTCTCTCTCGCCCCTAGAGTAGTGCTCAATAACAAGCCGGGGGTGACAATGCCGAACTTTGGTGGGGGAGCCAAGTGCGGGGCCTGTGGCACGACCGTGTACCACGCCGAGGAGATCCAGTGCAATGGGAGGAGCTTCCACAAGACCTGTTTCATTTGCAGTAAGTGAACAACTCAGAAGATGATGTCATTACACGGCAATAGAGAGCCAGCCCAGTGGAACCAAACGGTAGAGGCGGAAAGTGCTCAGGCTCGATGCTATGGCTTATTTTTAATCTCTTTCCTTTCCTTGTGCCTTTTGCTTTGCTCCCAGCTCCATCAATTTGGGGAGGCAAGGAAAAGACACCCAAAAGAAACATGAACTTGGAGAATGAAATGTCCTTGATTCTTAAAAAAGTCAGTTTGAATCCATGTCAGTTACAGCGGTGGCAAATGGATAGAGGCAGATCTGCAAGTCATTCATTTGTACGTCATCCATTCAGGAATAATACTTTCGCAAGCAATATTTTGAAGTTTCCTTCCTCAAGAACTATCAGTCAGTCTCTAGGTTAGGCAAGGAAGGATATAAGGAAAGAAAGGAGGCGAGGAAGAGTAAGCATTTGGAATTAAGCATTTTGGAATTCAGAAAGTGAAAGTTCTGCCATGATTTTCCTCTAATGATTACCTGAGCCGGCTGATAGACTTCTTAATCTCACCTCTTGGCTGAAGAATCACTAATTCTTGGTGACTAAAACAAAATACCAAGGAGACCTTTTACATTGTGGAGCTGGATTTTCCTCCTTTTGCACAGTATCTATGGTTAGTGTTGATAATCCTTGAATCTTAATATGTCAGTGGCAGGTGATTACATTTTTAAATCCCCTCATGTCACCTGGTTTCTTTGGTCTGGATTTCCTGCTGATTTTAAAGTGGAAGTAATCACAAGCAGAACATTAATCCTCTGAAGAGTGGGACCCGTGGCGCCAGTATTTTGAGATACAATTGGACAGGATCATACCAGCTGCTCTTGTACACCTGTACTTCCAACACCCCCGCTCGGGCCAAACCAACCTTTGAAACTGGTCTACATTGTGATCTCAACTACACATCTTTCAAGTTTTTTGACTATTTCTTGCACAATTGTGATGCCACCGCGTTCACAAAATTTGTCCGTAGACAGGCAGACATAGAGACAGACAAACACCTGGCAGAGTACTCAAAATCAGTTCTGAGGTATTTCTGCTACTATTGAGAACTACTGATGAGTGTTGAATTTGAGAAAAACTACCCCTGGTACTTCTCATTCAGGCCATTTAAACCTTGAGTGGTCAAGGAAGTGTGGAAGTTGTTGCAATGAAACCTAATGAGCAGCAAAGAAGAGTCAATCGGGTCTGCTTTTCTGTTTGGCAAATTTCAGAATTCCCTTCAGGCTTTCAGCCTACCCCTCCCAGCCAGTTACTTTGAAATACAAATATAGGCACTGGCTGTATACCATGTCATTTCAGGTTCTGACCCCTCCTCAGACCGCCCACGGCATAGCTGGAACAGCTGATGGGAACACCAGCCCAGAAAAGTGGCCTTGATGATGGAAAAGCATGGCATCATTTACTCAACCCAGGCCTCAGGGCCACATCCCTCTTTCAACATTGCAACAGATTTACACTCATGAATCAGAAAATTCTCTCCTTAACAGGACTAAGTGGGTTTGATCAATGACTGCATCCATCTCCTGATTAGCAGGGTTGACCACTCCCTCTTACATCCAAAATTTCCCCATCCTTCTCTGTTCTTGGGGGTTATCCTGCCATAAGATGGAAAGAGAGATTGATGGTCATGTGACTTCAAGACCACTTTGTGGATTTCTGTTGAACTGTGTTCTGTGTTACAGTGGCCTGCAGGAAAGGCCTGGACAGCACTACGGTCGCCGCCCACGAGTCTGAGATCTACTGCAAGAGCTGTTACGGGAAGAAGTATGGACCCAAAGGATACGGATATGGGCAAGGGGCCGGGGCATTGAGTTCGGACCCGCCATCTTTCCGCTTGAACCTTCAGCCGCAAGAGTAAGTACCACAATCGAGGATATGTATTTTTGGATGTTGTGACAGCTGTTAATTCACAGCTGCAAAATCTATTGTCAATTTGAAGGAGCACAGTCTAGTGTTAGCTCCCAGTTCTTATCATGCAGTTATCAGATTTGGAAAGACATGAGCTGTATGACACTAGCTTCAGCAAAGGTCAGTAGTGAGGACTGAAATTGTACAATACCAGCCAACTGTATCACCTTAACAGTGTCAGCAGCGCTAAGGGATAGCACAGTCTTGATTCATGTAGTAGAACACAGCCTTACCTGAAAATAGATTGCGAGTCCATCCAAGCATCAGAATAGTGTCTTAACAGATACCAAACTGTGGAACCCATCCAAGTTCTAGAACAGTGCATAATCAGATCAGACTATGGGACGCACCCAAGCACTGGAACAGTCCCTTAACAGATATCAGATGTGACCAATCCATGCATAGTGTCTTCGGTGAAGGAACACAGCGCTCACACTGCACATATCCTCTTGGTTAAGGCATTTTTTTCAGGCCTCCATGGGAGTACAACGGTTTACGAATTAGGGTGAACAACTGCTTGGAGCAGAGCCCGTTCAACATTGAACGGGAAAAACATGAGTCACACTTCATGAAAAACATTTGACTAATCATCAGAACAGTATGTTTTTTCTTTTCCAAAATTCTAAGTTGGTTTCACTTTCAAATACCATAAGTGATTGTTACATCAGGTTTTGAATGTTGAAATAAGACCATTCAGATCAAATATTTGCAACCTTACATCTTAAAGGGTTCATTACCTCCGCCATGGAGGTTGGTTTTGCCTGTTTGTTGCTAGCCAAATTTCCAATTTCAGCTAGCTGGTTGGCCAGTTGGGTTTGTTACTAGCCAAAATAGCCAATTTGTGGACAGCCTGGCTTTCAATGCAAGACCAAACATTGTCAAACTGCACAAGAAGGTCGACCACCATACCCAGTTGACATCTACTGTTTTTGGTGGATCCAGGTCAAAGCTGAAAAATCATTTTCTTGCGATAAGCTTCTTCAGAATTGTCTGATGGATGTCAAACCAAACTCAAATGATAGAGATTTTTATTTTTTAGTTCTGTCATGCAACTTGATGTCAAGGGGGTCACAGCCTTCTTAGCGGTAGGGGGTAAACTCTCCCATTACTGACATGCGACTACCTTGAATGACCTGGAAAGTTGAAATTTCAGCAAGCCAAGGGTCTCCAACTGAGTTCTCTCATTTGTTTGTCTGTCTGTCTGTGGGCAGCCTTGTGCTCACAATTCAAGACCAAAAGTGTCAAACTTCTCTAGAAGGTCCAGCATCATATCCAGTTAACACCTATAGTTTTTGATGAATCTGGGTCAAAGTTTAAGAGAGAAATATTCCATAGTCAGTGACCTGGAAAGGCAAAATTTCGGCTAGCAATCGGTCTCTGACGAAGTCTTCTTGTTTGTTTGTTGCTACCCAAATTTTCCAATTTCAGCGAGCTAGTTAGTCACTTGGGTTTGTTTATTTGCCTGCCTGTGGACAGCCTAGCACACTCAATTTGAGACCAAACATCATCAAACTTCACAAGAAGGTTGTACGTCATTGCATCTTCTTGTGTTTCTTTGTCCGTAAGCAATTACACTCAAAACGTTGTGGATTTTGATAATATTTTTTGAAGGGAAAGGGTATGGCTCAAGGAACAGTTCATTATTTCTGGTGGTGATCCAGATCACCATCCGGATCCAGGAATTTTTAAAGGATTGTTCACCATTGTGGGATTGCTGTTTGTCTGTCTGTTAGCAACTTCACTCAATTTTTTTTTAGACAGATATTGTATGGCCCTTGATTTTGGTGGTGATCAAATCAAGGAAATTTTCAGAGGATTCTTCGCCATTGTGGAATAGGAGCAATTTCAAGGAGGGGAATTCAGTTGCCTTGGAGGATGTTTGCCCTCTGAGTGCTGTCTAGGTCATGTCTGGATTGATTTCATTCAAGACTTCTTTACAATAGCATGTGCAACAACATCAATAAGACAGCCAAGGACATCAGCAAAATTTATGCTTTTAATTACTATTCAAATATTCACTGCTAGGTTTCCATTACTGCCAGCAGTAATGCAAAATGAAAATGTTTCTTTAAAGATTTTTCAATGGCGGTACCCCAATATGATAAATTAAAAATGTTCATCATTTAGAAGATGTGCTCAGATGCAAGATTGAATCTTCAATGTTACCATAGCAACAAGTGGATACAGCATAATGCCATCATGTGCAGTGAGGTCCATAAGTTTTTGGATAGTACTACAATTTTAAAGTGCTGTGTGGATGTAAATGCACTTACTGTGAAGACCTGGCTTTCAGGTTTAATTTGAGTGGTTGCATTCCTGTTATGTGAACACTGCTGAGATTAAAGTGCTTAAAACTGTGTCACCCTCAACATACTTAGGGATCTCACTGTGCTGGGTCAGGGATAAAGAGCCACTTTCCCCTTTTCATGTGTTCAGATCCAAGCCACAGCGTTCATCTTCAAATCCAAACCCCAACAAGTTTGCACAGAAGTTTGGAGGGTCAGATCGCTGCCCTCGCTGCTCAAAAGCTGTGTACGCGGCAGAGAAGGTCATCGGAGCTGGCCAGGTAATTTCATTATATATATTTTTTAATTGTACCCAGAATACTTCTCTGTGATATCCATAATCTTGTTTAAAGGGAAGCCCTGGCCAAGATAGCAGTGCAATAAATTTCCTACAAAATTGAGAGGACGCTTAAAAGAGGAGGACATATTAGACCAGGGCTGTCCAGTCTTACCTGTGAAAGGCCAGTGTGGGTGCAGATCTGCATTACAGCCCAGGGCTACAGCAGCTGATTAAACTAATTAATTGATCAGGGGGTTCAATCAAGACCTTGATAATTAGAAGCATGTGTATTAGCATTGGGCTGTCACAAAAACCAGCAACCACACAGGCCCTTCATGGATAAGACTGGATATCCCTGTATTAGACCATGAACTTCCACTAGTAATGGGCTTCCATATTGCCTTCAGAGGACCCATGTCTTTATGTCCTTTCCTGGGGTGAATCTCTGGTCTTTATCTGACGAACCAGTATGTTCTTCGACACTTAAATATAAAGTGCCAAGGTCAATTAGCGCAGGAACTTCTTTTGAACGTTGTCATGACCGCACTGTCACTCCCTTCTGCCAAGTTTTCCTTGTCGTTTTGATAGTATCTGTAAAATATGCAGACCAAATTGTTGGTTTGAAAGTTTACTTGCCAGGATGGGAGAACTGTCCATGAAGGGGAGTGTTCAAACAAAGCTGAACTGATCCTTCTCTGGCTCAGCAGGGAGTGTTGTCTTGAAAAATATGCTGAATAGTTGATTAGTGAGGTGAATATTTGTGGCCTTATCTGGAAGTGTTCGCTCCACAGTCCTGGCACAAGAGCTGCTTTCGATGTTCCTTTTGTGGGAAGAGCCTGGAGTCCACAAATGTGACGGACAAGGACGGGGATA
Source organism: Gymnothorax javanicus (assembly GCA_029692085.1). Taxonomy (NCBI): domain Eukaryota; kingdom Metazoa; phylum Chordata; class Actinopteri; order Anguilliformes; family Muraenidae; genus Gymnothorax; species Gymnothorax javanicus. The sequence continues at coordinate 13,068,921 of CM056207.1, read as the reverse complement.
TCTTCTGCAAAGGTAGGACAAACAAGGGCACCAAGTGTTTGTCCCCTACTGACAAATCCAGGCAACACCATCTGGTGTTCCATGCTGTGTTTTCAACACCTTGAAAGGGTCAAAGCTGATGAGAGGCTAGTCATAGTTGGTGTGTTGCTGGTCAAAGTTAGTTACTGCTGGTAAACTGAGCTAGAGGCAAAACTTGCTCTGATTAACTACAAGATGCTCAGCTAGTTCCCATTAGGCTCTCCTGGCAGAAGAAGTAACTATAAATCTGCTCAGCAGTTTGTTTCCAGAAGACGGTGGCCTCTTTGACCAATCAGAGGATTGTTTCCTTTTATATATATATATATATATTACACACACACACACACACACACACACCAAAAGTTTGGAAGCAAGATCAAATTTGTACAAAAAAAAAAAAAAAAAAATATCATAGTTTCATTGGCCAAAAAATAATCATGATTATTATATAAAAGAGTCAATCAGAATACATTTTTTACTCACATTATCAGGCATTTTTTTTTTTTTTTTTTTTTTAGAAATTTTTTCAAAGTAAAAAAACAACAGCATCATAGTTTCATTGGCAAACTTTCCAAAATAATTTTATTATATAAAGAGTCATTGCATTCCATACATTTTTAAGTTCATCAATGAGAGACTGCTGATTTGTTTTTTTTTTTTTTTTTTGATAGATCGATCCAATTTTCCCACAAAGCTCAACCTCCTCTGGAGACTTAACAAACCATCTTTCAAAGAACACCTTCCTCTTTTTTTATGTCTAGGAATTGACAGAGCTTTCTTAGAATCATCAATGGAGACCTAACTGGAGAATGCTTTTGACCTGTATTGGCCCTGCTTCCAAACTTCTGGCCTGTAGCGTATAAAAACACAAAGTGCATTTAAAATTCAAATCACATTTTTCCATGTCTGACGGCTTGAACATTGCTGGTGTTTTAAAAAGAAAACTAAAACATTAATGTTCTAAAAAATTAATGGTGTTATAAAAATAACACTGAATGTTTAGTCTTGAAGGTACAAATTTACTGTAAAAGCAATTTATGTGAAAAAAAAACATATGTTCCAAGAAAAATGCATCAAAAATGGGGAATCAACTTGAAAGTACAACCTTCCTGAAAAAACCATTTATGTGAAAAAAAAAATTATGCCCAAGAAAAAAGCATCAAAATTTAACAAACCATAAAACCATAAAGAAACTATAGCAAGGTTACACAACCACATTCCTGTTGATCCATCATTCTACACATTTCCATTCCAAGCTTAATTGAACAGCTTGGCATTTTGCACTGCCAATGATGGGAATCAAATTTGCCAAGTTAATGTTGGACTGAACACCTACAGCACAGTAGACCACTAAGACTATGGTTGAGATGCAACATAAAATTGTGTTTTTAAAAGGCCAAATTCAGATTTAAAAGAAGTTTTTTTTTCTTAATGGTTAAGAAATTAGTAAAATGACACTTCACAAAAATCACATTAAGCACTACATTTATGCCAGGTCTGCTCCAGGAACAGGGTTGGGCAGCACTACAGTGCAACAAAATCTGGAGGTCAATGTATTCCACAATGCAGACACTGACCAACATCACAAAATTGTGAAACCACAATCTTATCAGCCGTGCAATGGGTATTTGCAATGACGGAATAAAACCTTCTCACTTTCTGGAATGTTTTTTTACTTTCAGTTTGTTACGCCAAAAACTTCGGACCAAAGGGAATGGGTCTAGGAAATGAGGCGATGCTGGATTAGAGAGACTGAAGCCGCAGGAGATGCTGGTGTGTCCTGGAGAGATCCCGTCAAGCCATTTTGAGACATCACCTTTTGTCACATTATTCACTGATTATTAGCAAATGTTAACTTGTTGGAAAAATACAGAATGACTTAAGATTTTTTTTTTTTTTTTTTCTGTGGAAATGAAGCTGTGCCTTTGCTGCTCTTCAGTCCCTTCTTGCAGTGGGGTAGATCCATGTCAGAGGAGGGCTGTTGTGTAAACAAGTTAGTGTTTCCATCACACACAAGTGAGTCACCAAGCAACATAGTCCTGCACACAGATTAGAACAGAGCAAAATCCTTCTAATAGAAAAAACTTTGGCTGTTGTAGATGCCCTTATCAAATTACACAAATATCAAGAGGGATGAATGTTAAGGCTAATAATATAATGGGCTGTTCCAGTCCTGGATGCTGACTGGATGAGTGTTACACAGTGATTGTTAATCTGATATAACAGTAAAAAAAAAAAAAAAATAAACTTTCCATTTTCAAAGTATTATTTACAAAATAAATAATATAGTCAATTAATTGCTGCTACTGTAAGATAAATACTACTCCTTTGGTGAGCGAGATGGTGCCAGGGACTTTGGGAAGGTCAAATTCATGGCACAAAGTATTCATTGATTGAGTCAATCTGCTATAAATAAACAGTCATGGTAGAAATGAAAAGGACACCATCAATTAAAAAATACATGTATATTAATCTGAACTGCTTTGTGTGGCAAAGTGGTGTGCAAAAGCATGACCATTTTCTAATGACAATGCTTAAAAATCATTGGGGTGCAATGAGAATTTTTCCACTTCACATCAGAAATGTCCATCCACTGTGCAAAAAACAGTCTTAACAAGTGTTGCAGTCTTGTAATGAGACAAAAACATTTATAGGATAAAAATATCAATTTGTTTAAAGTTGGTGTTCCCTCTATAAGTACCTGTAAAATTCTCTAAAACCACCGTCAAACCTTAAAGGGAGACACACAGTCCTATGTAATCTCTAAGCAGAAAAGTAATGGAAAAACCATTTTGAGTCCAAGGATAAGACTAACTACTTGCTGAGACTGATTTTGGCATTGCGATGTCAGATACAGTTATTAAAGTGACATTTCAGGATTTCCAACAGATATGTTTTTTGGTTGAACTATGACCAGACACCTCTCTGTCCCAACACTGAGAGAAAAATGCACCTCCAAGCATTAGACCAGGCATAGTGTATTATGGCTTTTATATACTTAGCTCCATTAAAAACGCACAGGTGAGGTATGTATTGTATTTGCGGCAAATTGAAGAATCGATTGATTTTTATTGCTTTTCCAGTGAGGCACGAGAGGAAATAAAGAAAAGCGCGTGGTATTGTAATCCTGACGCGCACCACGTGCACGCGCCAAGCACTTCAGTGATAACAAACATTGAGCTGTTCGTGATGTGTACAGTGACACTTGACTTGTTCTTTTTGCTGTGGTCAATAGCCTACATAAAGCCAACAAAAAAAACAAAAAATGCTACTGCATCGTGACGATGGCAGCTCAAGAGCGCCACATCTGGTTTACAACCTGTCGTGACAACCCATTTTTGCCCAAAACTGATCATGGATGCCCTACCATGGATTGAGGGTGAGCCAAAGTCCCGTTTAGCGCCCTCTATGACAGAAACAGGGAAATAAATTGCCAAAAATGACTCGAGGCCCATTTTTGCCCATTTACAGAAGTGAAGCCCTTACCATGGTCAGTCAGGGACAAAACCTGTTTTTCCATTCTCCGACAGAAACAGGGAAAAAATGTTTTGACACAGCAGATGCCCGAGACGCCAAGACGGTACTTGGGCAAAAACTGGGTCGCCTAGGGCCCCCATCTCATGATCAGTTTTGGTTGCTGTCCGGAATCTGTCACGTTGCTGTCGAATCTGTCACACAGGCTGTAACCAGATGTGGCGCTCTTGAGCTGCTATCGTCACTCGTGGCTGCCCTAAGCGGGGTCGGTCAGTGACAGTGCCTGTGTTCCATTCTCGGATAGACAGCCGACCAATTGTTGAATGGTAAGAGTGCAAATGACGCACCACCTCTCGGCGGCTGAGATCTGCCCGTAACATGCCAAAGGCTCTTTTTCTCTCTCCTGTGTCACAAGCCGTTCCATTTTCTTGATGCAGTAGCATTTTTCTTTTTTTGTTGGCTTTATGTAGGCTATTGACCACACCCAAAAGAACAAGTCAAGTGTCACGGTACACATCACGAACAGCTCAATGTTTGTTATTACTGAAGTGCTTGGTGCGTGCACGTGGTGCGCGTCAGGATTACAATACCATGCGCTTTTCCTTATTTCCTCTCGTGCCTCATTGGAAAAGCAAAAAAAAAATCAATCGATTCTTCAATTTGCCGCTAATACAGTACATACCTCACCCGTGCGTTTTTAATGGAGCTAAGTATGCATTTCCTTTGAAGCTGCCTGTATGTTATGATACAGAGTCCTTTACTTCAAGCTTGTAGATTCAGACATAAATATCTCCGTAAATAAAGAGAGTGTAATAAGAATAAAAAAAGAAAAATTAACCAATGGTGACACAATATTCCCATTCCAACAAAAAGTTGGCAATTAAAAATTAAAGTTGCCATCAAGACCATACGTTCCAAGCAATTTTATAATTGTATGCATGTTATTGTCATGTTTGTATGCATTTGCCACCTCATGCAAAACATTAATAACGTTATAAAAACAAAAATACAATATTCAGTTGGTAGGCAATTGTTCCCTTCTGTTTTCTCACAGGGGAAAAAAAACAATCCTTAGGAAAAATAGCTATATAAAATTTTTTTTCCAAACTTTACACATAATTTAATAAACTGTGACAAAGGACACCCAAAAATTTAAGTCACTAAATCTTTCCCCGGACACCACCTGGTTTAAGGCAACTGAATGTGCAAAAAGAAAGTCCACAGTTCACTTTTGTCAAATCAAAATGTTCAAGTTTTCCCGGCCGCCGCTCGAGTAGTGGGTCAGCGCTGACGCGGGTCAGACCGTGTGAAAGCCTTGGCCGGAGGAGAACTGGACGGGGGAGGAGTACTGCTGGGTCCAGTCCACTACAGCGGGCTTACAGAGCCCACAGCAGCGCAGCTGGAAGAAGTTCAGCACGTTCCGCACCACGCCCAAACTGCCAGGGGGGGAAGAAAATAAATAAATCCATTAACGTCCATCTGTTATTTTTACCTCTGCCAACGAGGTTATGTTTTCACCCCGCTTATTACTAGCACATCAGTCGGCTGCGTTAGACATCTGTTTGTCCATCAGTTTGTTTGCTCCGCACCCTTTTGCCATTTATCCTGCACCAATCTTAACAAAACTGGGAGACATGTTAGCATAGGATACTTGCCACAGACCTATACTCTTTTAAGTTTCTATGTCAAAAGGTCAAGGTCGCACAAAATTTGATTTCGGCAAGTCGTTGTTCTAAGAACGACCTTTTGTTAGTCTGTCTGCCCGTCTGTCTGTTAATAGGATAACTCACAAAGTTATGAACGATTTTCCACGAAATTTGGTAGGATGATAGGTGTTAGCATAGGATGAGTTGATTTAATTTGGAAGAGATCTGGAATACATTCTGGATCCATACGATTTAAAATATATCTGTCTGACTCAGGTCTGTGTGATATTTCTGACCAGATAACTCAAAAAATTATGAACGGTTTGGCAGCCGTTGAATAGTTTTTGAGCAATCCCACTGACAAACTAACACATAAACAGATACACGCAAGCAGACACACAAGTGATGGCAATAACTCCTGGCAGAGGCAATAAAGACAGCCAGATAGACATTTGCAGACTTGGCAGAAATAACTGCTTACTTGTATGGATTTTCCCGGAGTGAGAACGATTGCTGGTATTTTCTCCTTCGTTGCAGGAGGTTCAACCTCTCACTGCTCGTCAGACCAAGGATGCTGACCTGAGAAAGAATGGACAAATCCAACAATCAAACTTTATGTGCATTGTCTATCGTTGGCACTCTACAAACACCTTCATTGACAGCAAAGATTTTTTACCAATCCCAAAATCAACCCTTACAGAAACTGAATACAGCAATACAGCATGTTAAAAATATCACACATGGGTAAAACACACTTTTGCTTTGAAATCTCATACATAGCTAGCTGCACTTTGCTGAGCTTTTCTGGAGCATTGGAACCAATTAAATACTGTGAGATGTACAAACTCTGGTTTTGTTGAAGAGATTCAATTGCACCAGGCAAGATCGCCCAAGATTTTAGAGACAGATCTTTGTAAAAAGTGTGTTTTAAAAGTAATACTGAATCCAACGGATATCAAAAATAAATGTGCATCACCAATTCTGACTTGCATCAAGTGCAGTTAAACCTGGTGAGCCCAGAGGTAAGGCCTACCTGGAACAGCTGCACAAGGAAAGCTATGGAGGCCCAGGACGTGTGTAGGAAAGCCAAGATGAACATGTACAGCACCCACGGGGAGCAGCCCACCAGCTCGTTCAGCACACCCCACGCTCCGTCCCGTTCATACCTCGGCGAGCAGTGTGTCATCCAGTCTGGAGGAAGGAGCAACGGTATCTACTACATTGATTTAAGTTACCATTTGATTGATTAGTTAAATCCCAATAATTGTTCCTTAATTAAATAATTATTTTTATACATTTATTAAATGTGTGTAGATTAAGAGCTTATTTTTCCTGTTTCTATGGAGCATCATTGCATTATAACTTTAACTGTTACACTCCAGTGAGTTCCCTCAATTATGTTCTTCCTTCTACGGGTAGGTTTTCAAGGAATTTTAATTCAAAATTCAAATACAAATGTTCTAAAACAAAATTGTTTCAATTGTTATACCAGAAGCTAATCACAAAATTGTGATCTTAAACCTTTTAAGCGTAATTTCAGTCACAACTGATTTGAAGTAGTATCACTACCAACTGCTGAGAAATTTTGCATTCCACAGGCAACTCTCATATGTATGTTGATTAAAAGACATGGTACACAGCTTTAAAAATAGACAAACGCTGTCCGTGGATGACAGCAGTATATATGCCAAAAACCACAGCATTCTCCCGTCAGGCAAAATCCAAGGTTTGGCCTGGTAGAGGCACCAAAGGAAAGGGTGTAGAGTCCAACAAATCAACGGGAAATATTCTCGGCTCCAGGACTGTGTTTAACCCATTTCCTCGTAGAACTGTTATTATTTTTTTTAAAAAATAAGTCTAAGTTCAGCCTAAAGGTGATGCTACAGGAACGGTCATTGAGTCACTAGAACAATCAAATGAACCAAGATATTTACAGCAAATTTGACTGGATTCCAGTCACAACAGTTTGACTCACTGCATTTGTAAATGAAGATTCACCTTTAAGCTGCACAACAGTAAATGTAACAGAGTCATAAAAATCAATTTTGTCCCCCTGTACCAAAAGTATTGACAGCAGATTCGACAGCTAGAACTGTTAGAGTGTTTGCATTTTTAAAAATAAGAAGTTTGGCCAGGTGCTGCTGCCACTAGGAAGCTTATATGGTCACGAACAACACCTCAATACATCAGGAACAACAACAGACAGTCTTGATGTGGATCAAGTCAACCCTTCTGAGTTAGTGCATTTGTAAATGTTCAGTTTGGTCAAGTGGTCGCACCGCAGGAAACACCACACAGCCACCAACATCAGTAACTCCATAGAACAGGAATGTTGAAAGCAAACTCGCCATGATTCCCACTTTAAATGTACAAATTATTGCAGTTTTTCAAAATTAAATGTTTAGCCTAGTGGTGGCGCTACAGAAAAAGGTCACAGGGTGACCAACATCAGTAACAGCCTCTCTCTATGCATCAAAAACAATCACAAGAAGTGTGACATGATTCCCATCATAACTGTTTGAGTTCTTGCATTTGGAAACGTGATGCTTGACCTACTGGTGGCGCTACTGGAAAAGTTTTTGGAGTCATACAAAACAATATGGTCTGTCCTCTGTGCACCAGGAATGATACAATAAGTTCCATGTGATTCCCCTTAAAACTGTTCTAGTTACTGCGCCAACACAGAGGATCTGTGGCGGCGACAGCCAAACTGACTCAGAGATACCACCGAAACTCTGTTCAGCCAATATAATGAGGGCTACATTAAAAATGGACCACACATTTCAAATCTTGTTCATCAAGTAGAATTTCAGCCCATTTTTATCAATTGACTAACAGCCCATTTAATCCAACATACAGGAAAATAGTGAACCATCCATTTTCGTAACATCTTGAGATAATCCTTTATAACAGGATTAGCTGGTGAAAGCTTGCTACGATTTCAGACAAATTAGCACCACAACAGAAGAAGATTCTACACTGTTTGTTTAACTGAGAGCAGCTGATTGGCTGAGAGCTGTGTAGGCTTACAGATGATGCTCCCGTAGAACATCCAGGCCCCCATCATCGTGAGACAGAAGAGGAACATCACGAAGTAGCGGTGGTTTCTGGCCCCTGGAAAGACACAGCCATATTACGCACTGATGGATTTTCTCTTTGCCACAGTTCTGTGAGTGTGTGTGTGTGTGGTATCTGTGCCTTCATGCCATCTTCATCCCAAATTTTTGACAGGACTTATGAAATAATAGCTGCTTCTTTGTGTAGCATCTCATCAAGATCGAACTTCAGAGTTGTTTATGCACTAGCGTTGGGTAAAGAAGTCATGATCTAGCAGGGTGCAACACACTAGCTACATCCTTAGCGAATTAATGATGAATAAATGCTCAAGAAATAGAGCACGGAATATCTCCTAGCTAGCATAACCCTGTCGATTTAGAAGTGCTCAATCATCTTACTTGTGTTTGACACATCCCTACATGATAAAAAAAGCGCAGATGCTTTCCTACACAAATACAGTTTTCAAGCTCAGTTGGACCAAAGCCATGTGAACGAATTACTGCAGCTACGAGCTACTTTAACGGTTCAAAACATGCTACTCTACCATGTAGGCTAAGGCAGCGTTTCCCAGCCGCACTCCTGGAGCACCCCTGCCCTGCACATTTTAGCAGTCAACAGGACCTGACACACCTGTTTTCGCTACTTAGGCTTTTCGCCACTGCACTTTCGTTACTGCACACAGCACTTTCGCTACTATCTCCAAGTCCGTTCGCTACCATAGATGAATGCGAGTTAAGAACATAAATATTAATTAAGAATCAGCAGTAAAACTTTCTAAAAACCATTCGCATTACAGCTGAGAACATTTTTTTCAGGTTCCGACTCAATACGGACAACCAAACAAAGATCGAATCGGGAACAAACACTTTGTTTGACTGTAGTAGCGAACGGACTTGGACGTAGTAGCGAAAGTACCGTGTGCAGTAGCGAAAAGCCAAAGCAGTGAAACAACCGGCTACCGACACACCCAGTTTAGCTCATCAAGTACCCGACTAAAGAGCCGATCAGCTGTATCATATGTGCTCAATCAGGCAGACACCTCATACATGAGGGGCAGGGGTACTCCAAGAGCAGGCTGGGAAACACTGGTCTGAGGGACACCAGTTACCGATGCAGCCGTTGATCCACACAGAATGGTGGTCCTTGCTTGGCGATGCAGGAGTCACACTTAAAGCAGTGATGGGCTCGATTTGGCTTCCGCATCTGCAGAACAACACATGGGACAGAGCAACCCTGGATTAATGCTACCTCCAAGTGAAGATCTACAGTCAACTTAACGAGGTAAGGTAATGACTGGCCTGCTCTCACCCTCAGGTGGTACATTATTATACTTATTACTGTGATGTAAAATCTGCATTGGGCACAAGATGAGAACAATATATTCTCATCCACATTCCCATTTGAGTATGACAGCAGATTTTCGGTGGTATTAACACGATGGTATCAGGCCATAAAGAGCTTTATTAATCAATAAATCAGCACAAGGGCCATAGCCACTGAACCAGAAGGCACACAGGTAAGAAAATGAATAAATAAGCTAACTTTTAGGGTAATGCCAATATTATTTACACCAATCAGAACGGATGAGTGTTAACTGCAGAAGACAATTAGCAAAAGTTTCATGCACCAAAAAAAAAAAAAAAAAATGTTAAGCAGATCTCAAAATAGAGACCATCTGTCAGAGGACTAGGCTTTATTTTGGCTGCTTTTTTAAAAAATCTGCTAAACTGGATTTGTAATTTAGGCAGGCAAGTGTGTATCAATTGTGTTTTACCGTAATCCTTTTAAGTGACTTCAGAAACACGCGCAGACTAAACTGCCACCAAATTTGTTCTAAGGTTGCCAATCCAAATTAACATGACGTCACTCACCATGCAGGAGGTGCAGAAAATGCGGGGGTCCAGGCACCCAGCCTCGGCCAGCAGCACCACGTTCTACGGGCAGAGCAGGTCAAAGGTCACACTGACCTGTAAATGAGCACTCGCACCAAAAGGCAATTCTCAATTTTTAACTTGCAATAACTAATTCCCTGATATCCTAACAAATATTTCAGTTCAGATCTGAGCTGTTTCAGTGAATGACCAAGGCCAGTGATGTGCATAATCACATAATTGAATACATATAATGAATACATCATAATTGATGTATTCATAATTACCTTCTTCTTCTCCTCTTCAGTAGCCCTGATGTAGCCAGGGTCAGTCCTCCAGCTCCTGAAGTAGTAATAGACTAGACCGAAGGCATTGAATGTGAAGAGGAACTGTACTGTAATGCTGGGAATATCTGCACTGGAGTTAAAGAAGTTCTGAACAGTAAGAGTTGAGATATACAGTACACGCAACGTTAAATATCACCAGGTCTCCAAATCTGGGTGACATGCATGCCCATGTATGCCAAAATAATACAGCATCTGTTTAGCTAAGCTAAGGACATGAGCACCGACTTGACAGTCTGTATTCTAGATCGCTGGGGATATGAGCAGCGTTAAACAAGCTTCTTACTGTAGTCCCACATTCATACAGTGAGCGATTCGTTGATGAATCGCTCAAGCGCCCAAGGCTGAGGGAGCAGCAGAGGCTTACCTGTAACATCTCATCAGAGATCTCGTTTAACAACATAAAGGAAGTCGCATGTTTACCATAAATTACTCATGTTCTCACGTAATAACAAAGGTGATCATTTGTTATTGCTGGCCTTTGGTTTGATATAGACAATCATTTGTGGGCAAAGAAGCCATCAAACTATAATGCTGCGTTTCCACCAAACGCGAAACGAGTCATTCGCGCGGCCAGATTATATGCAAAGTCAATACAAAGACGCGGATACACGCAAGAAGGCGCGAATTTGCGTCTATTTGCGTCTTTGCATTGACTTTGAATGTAATCTGGCCGCGCAAATGATTTCTCTCGTGTTTGGTGGAAACGCAGCTTAAGGGTTAAATCAGTAGATTAATGCAACCCTAACTGCGCAATAGCAAGCTACCTAGATACTTTACCAATACGCACTACATAAAACTTAGAAATATTTCAGAAAAAAGCAGATACATTTTGGATCTGAACCCAAAAGACATGGCCCAGGGACCAGCATCCCCTTACGCCTATAGGATTCAAGAGGCGGAGTCTAACAACCGTAGAGTGCCCGGAGAGGAACCCTCACAGCGTCCGTGAGCTGTGGACTCACTTCCAGCTGTGCCCAGAGAGCAGAAGAGCTGGGTGAAGGATATCAGGCAGGAACCAAAGGCACCAGGTGACCACCATCAAGAGGAGCGAGGAGAGAAGGGTGGCGGCAGGGAGAAGTTCCTGTATTGACCGTCCAACCACCTGCCTGAAAGCAAACCAGACAGCCTGCATTAAACCATGGAGCTATACAGCTGTATCCTGACTGTCATAATGTTTATGGATGGAGTTGGGGTTCAAGTTTACATGTAGAGAGAAAGTCTCAACGTGCACAATACAACACTGATAATCCAAAGTGCCTTTGTCAATTATTTACACATGTATATGTAATATAATTAATTCATAATCCATAATAGAAATATGACCACACGGGTTTAATTTTAATTCTTACAGCAACCGCAAATTACAGAATACATTTCCCTTGGCATGTTTATGTTTTAATACCATCTCCTCTTTAACGTCTCGGCGAAAGGGAAGGTAATTTTTCATGTCCTTGTTCTCTGCGGTTTTAATTAGCCAGTAAGTCTATCCTGTCTTCCATGTCACATCGTGCATGGAAGGATGCTAAAGAAATGCAGTCTTTCCAATCATTCTGTCATACAGTGCCACCTAGTGGCGTACATTCTTACTGTAGGCTAATTCACAAATGAAATCCACCTTGAGGTCTATTGAGCAAAATAAACAGCACGCAGCTCCAAAAAAGTGAAGTCAAATTTAACACGTGCACCATGTCCACAAACTTTCAGCCTAAATCTTCATTCAAACTTTAAAACGTTCAACCGACTATGGACATGTGTGCTTCCATTCTTTTTAAAAGCTTTTAATTTTTAAGGCCTTTTTTATCATGGGAGCGGATGAGAGGAATGTTCACACTGAACCAAAATTTTTGAACTAAAAACATCATAAAAAATTTTTAAAAACGTTCTGCTGACTTTATTTGTATGAATCGGCAGCTTGTAAATCACCCATGCAGTTTCCTCAAGAACCGCACTTTTCCAGATACACATTTGAGATCCCACAGCAGTAAGAAGTTAGGGTACTGAATGGAAAAGATAACAGGAAGGTCGACTCAAACACAGGACCTGCAGAAGTGCACTGCGTCTCTCACCTGGACATCACGTTGCCCGCACCCATCACACAGCCCAGGAGGACCCCCTTCAGCAGCCAGGACTCGGAGCGCATGTCCGCGATGGCGCCCACCAGCCACATCACCAGAGTGCAGAGCAGGAGCTGCAGGTGGAACTGCGACACATACAGAATCCATTAACAACACTGCCCTGGCCTCATGGGTAAAGTCATCTGGTGGCCATTTTATCACTTCTCTACCATATGAGTTTTAATGAGGAACTGCAGGTCTTGATAGAATTCCATACATGGTCAGATCAATAGTAATGCCAGGAAAAGAACAAAGCAGTACATCCCAGTGGGACATGTGACAATTGGGGGCTAGCTCACAGTTTGGTGAACTGTGTTTAACTTCACATCAATGGTAAACTTACCACAGCAAGCATACATATATTTTGGACAAGTACTTTTCTCACCACCGGGAATTTTTTACATTGGCCGAACAAAGACGTCTTCGTGATCGTTTAGTCGAGCATAAATACGCCATTCGCAAGAAGAATCACGAGTATCCCATTGCCAAACATTTTACGGAGGCGCAGAATAACAATGACTCCCTTCTTAAAATCGAGGGCATTGAGCATATTAGAGCGCCTATCAGAGGCGGCAATAGATTTAAAAGGCTTTGTCAACGGGAAGCCTTCTGGATTCATATATTTGATGCCCTCAATTATCCAGGGTTAAATGAGGATATTGATTTTCTGTCTTTTTTATAATTCTCTTTCTATATTGAGATCTCTTGTTTTTTATGTTTGCACATCTTGTTTTTCCATATCTTTATATGCTCATATGTATATACATATACATTTCCTTTTGTATCTACTTGTTTGTTTTTGTGCATTTATTGTCCAATTATTTTCTTAAACCATATACATCCCTTTGTACCTATTTAGGTCATCAGGTGACATGTCTCACCTTCCCTATTGGTTGTTGTGTCTATATACGTTTGCATTGGCTTATGGCATTTTTTACGCTCTGACGAAGACCGCATAGGTCAAAACATGTCGGCTTTTTTTAACTGTTTAGCCATGAAATAATAAAGGCTTTTTATCCTTTTTTGCTTCTTTTTGATCTAATTATTCTCGGACTGCCTGGAATGCTTACATTTTTGGTTTACTTTTCTCACCAATTTGCCTGACGAGGCCAGAATGGGAAATGCTAAACCCTCATCTGCAGACGTCATAAAAGACCACATGCATGGTATAAGCAGACATAAACAGCCCACATGTTATAAAGAGCAACTGCTCTCACTGGTTAAGCAAGGCTCGTTCAACAACAACTCATGGCATTGACTCAGAATAAAATATTTAAAGTTCAAGTCGTTTAACTGGATTAATACTTTTTTCAACAAATTATTCTGAATAATGTTTTCTAGGCTGGCTAAATAATTTCCAATTCAAAAAAGGTGCTCCGACATCATGACTGAGGCATGGCCAGACTATGACTCAGAAAAAATATTTAAAGCTCAAGTGGAGCACCTACAAGCCTTTTAAATTGTTTTCCTGCCAAATGATAGTGTTTTAGGAATGTTGCAATCGTGTAACCATGACACAGAATACAATGCAGGGCAAAAAACAAGAAATACTAGTGTAATTGACCAGGATAACACTCTAGCAATGAATAAGGACTCAAATAAATGGTACTCCCTATTGTGATTTTGTCAATACCATAATGCAAACTAAAAGCAAGGTCAACAATTCCAAAGTTTGTGTAAAGGAACACTAAAACGTCTTCTGGAGGAAAAGCACTATGTAGGTCAGACCATTTCTGGCCCTTACTGAAATTAACCAAATTATGCAGTGAATTCGATTTCTCCAGTGGAAGAAGTGAAGAAAAAGAATTGCTGGGAGTAATTGCTTGGCGCATCCTCTTCCCTTTTAGTCAAGGTTTAAATTGTTCCCTGGAGCTGGGCTGTGCACACAAACAAAGCCCTCATTACTACGACTACAAACTAACTGCCCCCAACAACACAGGAAACTTGTGGTGTGCTGCACTCGAAAGGACAGCGTATGCGGCCTTTCCATTACCACATCCGCATTTGTTCACTAAAACAGCTTCATTTAGCACTCGCTAAACATTGTGGGAATATTAACCCTTCTGCCAGTCAAAAAAAACAGTTCTGTCACCATTGGCTTACCAGTAAAGAGGCAGTATTCATACACTTACTGAAGTCTTTATCATAACAACAGATACGGTTAATAAACAGCAGATACAAAAAATGTGTTCCATTCTATTTTTTTTTTTTTTTTTTTTTATATTTGGCATCTCCAATCCCACCCAAATCTGGAATGCCCAATTGGTGAACTATGTACAAGTCTTGCTCGTATGCGACCCCTTGCTGCCAATAGTCCCCTTGCCAGATGCATACACCTCGATCGCCAGATGGCGCTAAATCTGTATCCGGGGCGGTTTGGACCCGTGCGGCAGATCATTGTTTGTCCGGATCGCATACAGAGGCATAGAGGAACACTGTCGATGAGCAAACCCCCCAGGATTTCTTGGATTGTTTGGATAATTTCGAATGCACACCATGGTAAGATCACCAAGTATACATTAGAGATAACAGCTGTCAATGTGAAGTGACTTAAAACTGAAGGATTCTTATCTATATGCCCGGTTTTAATGCTGGAAGTTCCCAAAGGCTATTGTGCCTTTGCATATTCGTTACCCGGGGGTTAGCCCACTTGGACTGTCATTATAATGACAGTCCATGCACGATGTAATGGAAAAAAAGCTTAGAACTTTTTAGGAAAGTGACAGCGCCTTCTGTATACAGCTGACTGCAAAAACGTTGTCACCGCCCGACAGTTCTAATGTTCCTCTAGTAATTAGCTAACAAATTAAGACGATTAGCTGCTTTACTCACCGAATAAATCCAGGTTTTCTCCACAAATCCAATAATCTTCTCAATCTTTTTGTATCCCAATCGATAGACATATTTATTTCAAAATGTAGCTAATCGAAGGATAACAATCTGGAGTACCTGGAGAACAAGAATTTATGGGAAGGTAGGGACGATTTATATATTTTACGAGACGTTTTCAAAAGTCTAAGCTTGATAAACCCATTACGATCCTGGGCTGCCATTGTATACAATGAGCAGCACCTGGGCTACCCGGGGGTGTTTATCGGTGGAGAAATGCATTTAATACTCCAAAATACCCTTTTTCTGCCCAGAAGTTGATAGTTGGAGTCTTTATCCGGGTATATCTCACTTACCAGATGTCTCTGTCACACGAACAACGATAGAAAAGTCGATGAAAGCCAACAACAAAATTTCACGCTTTGATATGTAATGGCAGTTCATACAAGCTGGACGGCCAACCGCCCCGGATATTGTGAAGGAAGATGCGGACATCTAGCGGCAGAAGGCTGAACCGCACATCTGGCAAGGCAGCTATTCAGGACAGTGAAGACAGTTCACGGCTCTCCTCCAAAGCACGCGCCTGTCAGCCTGCTGCTTCTTACACACTCATTGGTTGAATCTTCGCAAGTTCAGAACGAGGGCGGAGGATACCCGGACATGAACAGGCTAAGAATCTTCCTGACGAGCGCCCGTCTGGCCAACAGGGGGCGCTTGAGCGACGAACAAGGCAACTATTATTTTCCCTTCCCGGCAGTCCATTCCCAATTTGCAACCCCGTAGCGCAATAGCCAATTGTGAACTACTCTGAAAAAGCTGCCGACCACTGCCGGCTGGTACGAGTTCCATTTGATTTTAAGAGGAATTGCTGTTACATTCTTGTGATTTTTTGGTTTATTAGTAAGAAAATTCACCAAGTGTTACTGTATAGCCAGAAGAAAAAAAAAATCGATGAGTAAAAGGGTTAAGCGTTGACAACCAATGCAGAAAACAGGAGATTTAAAGAGGAAGAATGAAGTGGGCTGTACCCTGTATTTGTTGAGCATCTTAAAGCAGGGCGAGTTAGACTGAAGCCTCTCCTGCTTGATGTGGTTCAGCATGTGGATGAGCAGGGGACTGTGCACCTGATGAGCCACATCTAATGGAGTGTGTCCCTGTAATGAGGACAGGACCTTGCTTGAGATACTCATGGCGAAAATATTAAAATTAGTCAGTCATGAAAACAAAAAAAAAAAAATATATATTGTTTTTACATTAAATTACAAAGCAATGACTGTCCACACAAGCAGACATACGGACACACATATGCCTGCACACACACCTCAGAAGCTGCTTGGACACTAAGGACACTTCACAACGAACAGGACAGGCTAATGCAACATTATACAGGAAGACAATGACAACACAGTAGCACAAAGGTGACTAGATGGTCTAACCAACTGGCAGAATAGGAGGTTTAACAGGTATCTGAAGTGATGAAAAACTATTGATACTGAATAGTACAGTATAGTCAATAACAGGCAAGAGTGCAGATTGGACCATTTGCCCAATCCTGCACTCCAGTCAAGAGAGTAATGCCCAACATGGCCGCCAGGGGGACCGGGAGAGATCACCTTGGCGTTCTGCAGGTCCACACTGGCTCCCGCCTCCAGCAGGATGTGAGCTGCATCTACGTTTCCCGCCAGCACCGCGCAGTGGAGCGGGGAGTTCCCGTGCAGCTTGTCCACAGCACTGACCGAGGCGTTGCTCTTGATGAGGAAGTTCGTTGGTTCAGGCCTGCCAGCAAATCATGATGTTATTTTTTTTTTTTTTCAAGCCAGGAAAAAGCAAGCCGTGTTCAATATGGGTAAAGGTGGAAAATTTCACTGCAGGAGCTTTTCAGGTAAACTGTGCGAAGGAGAACCAACCCAATAATCTTCTGAGCTGCCAACATCAAAGGGCTCTGCCCATTTAGGTCCGGAGTGTCCACATCCTGAAATACCAGAGGAAAACATGGAATATTAAAACTGAAAAAATTTCCTTTCAACTTTAAGTTTGTATTTAGAGAGAAAAGCTTCAGAAAAAGGACTTATCTTGGAAATCCCTCTACATTCCAACTAGTTTAATAAAAGAACAGAAGCCATTGCGAAACAGTGACAGTCTCAAACCGCCCCGCCTAAAAGACTAGCCAGGAGGACCAGCCTGTGCTGAGAGAGCCACCAGTCACTTTGCCATAATTAAGGTGACTGTGCAGACCAGCACCAGAACTACCAGTCCTATGGCTGCGAGTCAGGCCACTATATTAGTCTTTAAGGCTAAGAGGCAGGAGGACCCACCTGTCCTTTGGCCATCAGGTACGCCGCGATGGGCATGTGCTGAAACAACACGGCCAAGTGGAGGCAGCGGAAGCCCTCGCCATCCAGCAGCGAGGGGTCTGCCCCGTAACGCATCAGCCGAATCACCATGGAGAGATGCCCCTGCCTGCACATGCAAGACAGGAGAGGAGATAAGTCTTTAACCTTAGTAGAGTCACTTCATTGGAACGTTTCCTCGCTAAATTCTAAGCTGGTGCTCACTATTGGTTCTCATTACCAGTTGATGTTGGCATTGGAATTCAATTGCACATTTGTGATATCTCATTGGAAGCGATAATAGTTTTCAAAACTCTATGTACAATAATGCATCACACTGCCCAAAATGCACTGCAAATGCTTACCTCACTGCCCAGTGAAGAGGAGTTGAGTTCAGATCACCACCCAGCTGGTCAACGATAGCACCTTTTGAAATATAATACCTCGAATAAAAGCACAGCGACAAAGCCAGGGTGTCATCATTCAGGATCAAATATACAGACATACAGAATTTTCAAAGACTTGTTGAATTAACGTGGAACAAACCACAATCCTGTTCCCTTTTCATATATGCAGCTTAGAAAAACTGGAATCAAATGGATCCTACAATTGATGGAATCGATTTTAAAGAGACTAAAGAGAGTTTGCGCAAGGTGATGTTTTAAATTTATAAAATGAAATGCATGACACTTGAAAGAACTGGTGAGTCATGTTTTGCCACAGTGCCAATAGCACACAAATGAACATACTTGACCAGCTCCATTTGGTTGTTGATGGCCGCCCAGTGTAGCAGAGTCACATTCTCTTTGTCCGGCTGCCTCACGTCGTACCCGGCCTCCACCAGCTCTTTACACCGCTCCAGGATCCCAAACCTTTCAGCATAAAACACAGACACTGATCACAACCTCCTCCATAAAATTCTTCAGACCAGTGCTGTTTTTTTTTTTTTTTTTTTTTTTTTTTTTTTTTTTTTAAAATTTTCCCTTTATTCGATAGTTATACAGTGTTGAGACAGGAAAGTTGGGGAGAAGAATGGGGGAAGACATGCAGCAAATGACCCGAGCCCGATTCGAACCCAGGTCGCTGCGGGAAGGACACAGCCTTTATGGAACATGCGCTTAGACCGATGAGCCACCGGGGCGCCCCTAGACCAGTGCTGTTTGACGCATAACCTTCTATGGCACACTTTTACACTGCACAAGTGAGCAATTCACAGAAGTTAACGAGATGCGTCAAAACTGAACCTAAATGCTTCAATAAAGCAATCTGCATTTGAATTTATTACAGCTTTGTGGGTTTCGTTCATTCAGGTCCTCGAAATTCATTCTAACTTTGAAGTAACACCTTTCATAGATACAGTCGGCAACAAAGGGAACGCCCACAAAAGTAGAGCCGAGGGGGAAAACAAATCGGTCTCTGCCATTAGCCATAATGCCGAAGAGTTGCTGTGTGCCCTTTTGCACCGCAAATAAACAAACAAAAAAAAAATCACCAATTAAAGTTTTACATTTTACCAAATAATAAAATGGAACCACAAAGGAGGACAAAATGGCTTCAAGCTATCAGAAGAGAGGACGAGTTTGGCAGATTATGGCGGGACCCTACAACAGAACGGGTATGTCTGCAGGCCACTGAGTCGGATCATTTGCCCAGTCTTTTAAAACATATGGACAACAATCCAACCCCAGTATATTTAATTTTTTAATATATCAATCCTTGTCAGCAGACAATAGCGACTCAAAGTACGTCATGACAACTTCTTAGCGTTAGCAAGACAAGTTTAAATTCCGCGTTTTTACAGTATAGCGGACGGGGGGGATGGATTGTTTTCCCCCTTGGCTCTAACCAGATGTGACGTTTGTGGGCGTTCCCATTAATGCCGACTGTATCTATCAGGGTTGGGTTTCTTCTGGAAAAAAATAGTTTTTTCCGGGACGGGTGGTGGCTTTTAGTGGAAAAAACTGGAAAAAACCACCTCTGAAGAAACCTGCCGACCCTGGTATCTATGCAGCGCACTCGACAGGTTGGGTACTGCTGCTTCAGAGCAGTGACTGAGCCAAAGACCGGCGGACCGGCTGGGTTTGCTGGATTTTGTTAAAAACAAAGTAACAACTTGCATATAGTAATGAAGCCCTAATATTGCTCCATTAAACTCAATGTATATAGTAGTGCAAATTTCCCATCATGAAAATGGATTAGCCCAATAGCTGCTGTACTTAAAACACACGACATCCCAGTCATTTCAAAGACTGAGACCACCTAATGCTTTTCATTCACTCTGCCATCCAAACAGGTAGAGACTGAAGAGACATCTGAAATCAGTTAGGTCCCATTTTCTAAGAAGCCGGACAGCTCAGTTTAAACTGAATGGTGTGTCGACCAACAAAAGGCCAAACCTGCACAGTGTAAAAATTAAATCGAACTGCAATATTAGGGGTGAACCTGAAGATATCCTCAACATTTTCTTAAATTTACTGGTTAAAAAAAAAAAAAAAAAAAAAAATTTAATAAAAATTCAAAAAAATCAAAAAACCAGACCTGCAGTCCAGTCCGTCAAGTGCATTGCCTTTGCCACCTTCACTTGATAACTTTCCCTGGGAAAATGTATCATACAACTGGAAGTATTTCAAGGACCTGAAGTGAGCAATCAAGCAAAGGAGCAGAATAATTGCGATAAAATCGCCATCTTACTCACAAGTCTGGTAGAGAAACCAGTTAAAGACACAAAAATGTACACAACAGGATAGGGCTCTTTAATATTTCGGTTGCCAAATACAATTTGAAATGAGTTCCGGCGCTTGTAAATCTCCCTCCTCATTTCCCCATAGCAACAGCAATAATAAGATCTGTAACTTCTTAAACAAACCTTTCGGGTTGATATAAGATAGTGCTCTCCTCCCTTCTCTCTTCCATTTCTTATGAACTGGCCCACGCTCAAAACGCTAGCGCACAACATCTGGTTTCTAGAGCGATTCCCCTGAGCGCCGGGGGAAGAGATTAGAATGGCCTGCACTGCAGCTCCAGGTCAAGAAACACTGCTTTAGAATGATCAGATACATCTGCATCCATCCTGAATTCTCAGTTCTTCATGATACAAACAACCGGAGCCCTCTTATAAACTGGTACTTCATACACAGCTCCACTCAAACAGTTAAGCTGTGGAATGCAGCATCTCCAGCTTGATTCCAAAACTTGTGGATCTAATTTCATTGAGAAATTCTGGAATTTATTCCAAATGCAGGAAGCTCAGCCAAAGCTGGAAAGGAGAGTGAGCTGGAGTTGCAATCGAAAGCCATGCCAAAAGTGAAGATATAACCCCAGTCAGCCATAGGCCGGGTGAAATGCTGCATCATTCTAAGCCATTTCAGTCAAGTACAAGTCAACTGGAAAAAGATACCCCAAGGGACAATGTAAACATTATTCAAGAACTGAGATAATGACATACACCATTATCCCAATGTACAGCCCTGTCAAAGGAAAATGCTAAAATGATAAATGAAGGCTTGTGTTTTTGGAATATTTCATTCAAAATTCTGAACTGGTTTTCCAGAACTCAACTGCATCCAGTTACTGGTCATGACTATGTGATCAACACTGGAATGCTGCATTAAGAAGACTTATTTGTGATCACCAAAAAAAAAAAAAAAAACGATTTTAGAAATTTGATATAAAGGTGCATTAACAACGACAATAGGTTTGCAATTAGGGACTGAAAAATAACACTGATATCTTACTGTGTAGCTTTCACAATGTCCAAGTTGCTGCTGTCTTCCACATGAGGGTGTTTTCCTGACGGCTGTGAAGTGTCGGCCATTATGTCACTCCTGGAGCCGAACTGCCCATGGACACCCGGTCTGAACCCGTGCATCATCCCACCCTGTCCATGACCGTGACCGCGACTATGACCGCGACAGGGTCCTCCGTGACTGTGGTAGTGGTTCTCCATGTGACCATGAGGCTGCCGGTGTGGAGAAAGAAACGGTATCAGAAAAAGCTCTGGGGCAACCATCAATTTAAAGGCACTGCAACCTTTGCTGTAAGAGTTTTCATTAACATAGGATGTGTGCATCCCTGCAGAAAATAAGTGTCCTTCATTCCCCCACACATTTCCACAGGGGCTAGGTAATGTATCGATATACTGTACAAAAATATTGTGATTGAAGCTAAGTGTTGTCCAGGATTTTCGATAATGTAATATCGTGATAGGACATAAGTTCTGTCTATTTTTAAGGGCCACATAACAGTAAAGCAATACAGCTGTCTGCACTCATTAAACTGCTCCAGCTGTTGCCTGTACCTGCTTGGTTATCGTGTCCACACTATTATAGATGATTAATCAAAAACTGCAGCATAAATACCTTGAGAAAGCATCAATAGGTATCACAGGCCGTTTCTCAAAGCGTGGGCTGCATCCTTCGAAGGCTGCATTTTTAGGCTGCTACGTCATCGCAAGCTGTTCTGTTGTGAACGCGCTTTCGAATTCAACCGAGAAATGCTGCCTTTATCTTGCCTGATATCAGAGGGAATTGTCTGCATGGAAACAGAGTGAAAACAAGCTGACAATTTTGCCCGATATCAGGCTAGATGAAGGCTGCATTTCTCAGCTGTATTTGAAAGCGCCTTAACAACGAAACAATCTGCGATGACATTGCAGCCTAAAAATGCAGCCTTTGTAGGATGCAGCCTATGCTTTGAGAGGTATCTGGTCAAAAATATTGCAATGCGACTTTTTCCCCCATCATGCCCAGCCCCAATTTCCACAATCCTTTCCCCCATCAGTCTGTCCTTGATACATACTGCAACCAAGTTAGCTTGCTAGTTATTTATCCTCAATGATCCACCAACTTTATCTCGTGAGTACTTCACCCAAGTTATGATTTTGAATAGACCAGCTTACTCCACCTAAAATTTAAGCGTCTTCTTCCGCTAAAGTGATTTTTACCCCTGTGAAGTACTCCTAATTGTGTAGTAGTACAAAAATCATCTCAAGCCGATGAGGTGAACTGTAGCATGACAGGCATGAGTCTTATGCTGTTAATGTTATACTGTATCTTTATCTTGATCATTATTAAAATGTATTAAAATCAGTTGACAAGAAACTCTTCTATTCGAATCCCTTGCAGATTTATAACGGTTATGGACGATTTTAGCACCATAGAGGAGGCCATCTGGGCTACATGCTGGCAATTCTTGCAGTTTACAATATAAGCATTATTAAATAAACGCAAGTGATTACCAACCGAAGAGCACTTCTTTGAGACATATTGCTTAATTATTTCTTTTTCATGTAAACAGAGTGCTAGAAGCAATCATTCAAAATAGACTTCTGCAACACTGTCATTCCAACTCTCATTAGAATCTTGCAATAAGTGAGTCGCACTTGACGGAGCTCAAGCCACAACCTTCCGAGCCACAACTGCTAAAAAGAGACACATCCTTTCTTCCTACCCTCCTCATGTCTGTTGTTAGTTGAACATGTACAGCTCCAGGGAGGAGGAGGGGGGGTCACACCATTGTCAGTATGCAAGAATGTTGGCAGCACGGTGGCACAGTGGATAGCAGTAAGGAGCCTTGCAGTAAGGAGGTTGTGGGTTCGAGCCCCAGCCAGCCAGGGCCTCCCGGATTGGAGTTTGCATATTCTCCCCGTGCTTCACCTGGGTACGCTGGTTTCCGCCACCCAGAAAACATGAATTATATGAACACCCCTACCATAGCGTTAGCCAGAATGGAACCTCCGGGTGTCTCACCCCTGTGACCAGGCCAACCTGGCCAAGACAAAACCACCTACGGTCCGGAAGAGATTCATCCCATCGAACCAGCTTGTTGCAAACAAAAGAAATAACTGATGGGTATTTCGTGCCATTGACACAGACGAAAGAGTCAAAGACACCACTTCAATTCTAAAGACCACATTTAATTATACAAGAAACTCATCTTAAAGGAGCAGTGTGTAGAATTTAGATTGATATTTTGGCAGAGATGGAATACAACATTCATAACTACTTTTTTAGTAGTGTATAATCACGTGAAAACAATAATCTTTGAGTTTCATTTTGCTTAGAATAAGCCCTTGAAACCTACATGGGAGCGGGCCCACCTCCGTGGAGGCTGTCATGTTGCGCCACCATTTTTCCTACAGTAGCCCAGAACGGGAAAAAAGTAAATGAATAAAGCATTGACACAAGAGAGCGCCTTTCACGTTTTTTGCAAGTTTTGCGGCCACCGTAGGTTTTCTGAGAAAAGGAATGGTCAGTTGGTTGCAATCTATAATCTGACCACTAGATGGCTCTAACTCCTACACACTGATCATTTAAATATACAGCTGTTCTTGCATCTAAACACGAGTGCATTAATGTAATTGCTTTCTGTATAAAAGAAAATCACGGCATTAATGAAACCTCAAATCTAAATGAATTCAGTGTAGTACTATATCTATGTCGCAGGGAAAACCAAAAGTGATCTTAGACGATATGCATGCGTCAAGTGCGGACAGCCTCGATTTGAACCATCCCGAAGAATACAGGGAACAGCCAAAGGACGTCCCAAATGCCGAATGCCATTAGACCTGTGGTCTTCAACGTCGTTCCTGGGGACCCACTGTGTATGCTGGTTTTTGCTCCAATCAGTGCCCCTGACCAAGGAACTGGCTTTAGAACTAAAGATGGTCCCCAGGCTCTGCTCTGTGTCTGCCCGCTGCTCCAAACAATACGACTGGTTAAACGCAGAGGAAAAATTACCCCATGCATGTGCAATTAAGTGTACCTTATCTGTTTATTGTTTCACATCTATGACACTTTGTTTTTATTCCAATTAATTTAAAGACTTAACATAAAGAATAAAAGTTAATTGAATCGCCATTTTGTAACTGTAATAAATAATAATTTGTTCAAGGGCAATAATATATTGACTCTGGGGCAAGAAGATTTCATTATTGTTGAACCCTGACGCATAATGACACGCAGCACATCAGTAATCATCACTGAATGATAAAAGGCTGTGAAGGCTCATTCCACAACATTCCAATTCTGCAATTCAGTCTGCAGTGCTGACATTTGTATCATCCAAAAATACTGAGCTGTGCAACAAAATAAAGACTTTCAACCTTATAAAAGGTTTCAATGAATTCCAACTAGCACTCAAAGAAACAGGAACATCACGCCCTATATACTACTGTGAGGTTATCTGGGGTGACAAGCCTACAGGACATTTGAGAGTCTCACAGGATAAAGGCCATAACTGGATATTCTGATATTTGTGAATGATATGAAACAAATATGCTCTCATGAACAGTCTCTCTGGAAACAATTTGGCTGTAAAAAATGGTCCTTTGTTCAGAAACTTAGTGGCAAGAGCACACAAATATAGAAAAAAACAAAAAACTTCACTGACCCTTCAACATCACCAATCAGCAGCACAAACTTTTGCTTCCAATTTGTTCAAGAAAGGGTGCCGTTTCTACCCTCAGAAAGAGCCGATGCAATTCAAAAAGCAAGCATAACATAACTGCAAAGACAAGTGCAAATGGTCATGACAGGTTAATAAGTACAGGATATTCCCATCATGTTTTCAAACATGTCGTATTTCAACTTAAATAATGTTCGTAAATCAACATCATTCAAGTTATTTTCTAAAACAAGAATTCAGGTGAGTCATCCTCTCCCTTTTGACTGATGTAAAATTGTTAGTTTTTCATACAGTGTTCAAAAAAAGTCTACCTCTGCAAATCAAATACCGATATCAATGTTTTCCAATAGTCTTGTCGACTACTATGCATAAGACGAGGCAAGTTTCCAACTTAAGACTGAGGAACGAGAAGTTTACATGCGTGCCTTCAGTGCAACCAGAAATCTTTGATATCGGTATTTAATCAAAACGAGGCCCATTTTTCACACAGGTGCAGCAACAAATGCTGCCACACCAGTATTACACTGATGTTCTGTGCTGATAAACTAGTCAGTGGGACTTTAAGGATTGAGGCCATGTTGTAGGGATTTCCATAACACTTCGTGTTGAACATCGCAGACTGGTGACGTTTGTCGAGTAGTTGAAGAAACGTAATGTTACAAAAGGTACTAAAGCAGTAGAGCAGGGGTGTCCAATCTTTTCTCTGAGAAGGGCTGGTGTTGCTGCAATTTTTGTTTCAGCCTGTATAAGAATGCCCAACTCTACTTATTGAGGTCTCAAGACCATGATAAGCTAATTTGTTGAATATGGTATCTTTGGGTGAAACCAAAACCTTCATCAGTGGCAACGAACAATGTTTCTGGAGATCTGCAGTCATAGATTTTCACTCCCCCGACCCGAGACAATGGATTCCATCAATAAGCTGAACAAAATCTCTAGCCATTAAATGAGGCATGTATTATGCTGTTAAGCTTGGAGCGTAAACCAGCATAATGGCACATTTCCAGGCACAGGGTTGGTTACCTGTGCTGTTCAATACCAATATTGACCCTTTTAAGAGAGGACTGGAGCCCTCTAATGCAGAGTCTGGAGTAGAGTTGCCCATAATATTTTACTGTTTGCAATACAGCCCATATATAATTGATAGGTTTTCATTGGGAGTCTTGTTGCTCATAAGTGCACCAGCCACATTATTAGGTACATGCTTCTATAACTTGGCAAGATTCCCTCTGCTCACAAAACGGCCGGTATTCTTTGTGGATTGCGTTGAACAAAGCGCAGGAATCATTCCTTTGAGATTCTGGTCATGTTGCCATGATAGTACAACAGGATCTGCAGGGTCATGCTGCAAATCTCTTGTTCCCCAACATTCAAAACATGCTCTACTCGATTGAGATCGGATGACTGTAGATGCCATTTCTGTACACTGAACTCATGTCTGTGCAACAGCTTGAGAAAATTTATGCTTTACAACATGACCGGTTATCCTGCTGGAAGTCATCATTAGGGGATAGGTAGGTCATGAAGTGAAGCACACAGTCAGCAAAAATACTTATCCAGGCAGATATGCTCAGTTGGTATTAATGGCCCCGACATGAGCCAGGAAAATATTTCAAATACTTTTTGAAATGTTTTGGGAGCGTTGTAGGATAATGAAGTTTCGGAAATTTGCTAAAACAAAGTCATTTAAATCGTTAGGAACTGATAGTCAAGGACCCTTGCTTATAGTAATTATATGACAACTCATCCTATTCTTTTCTATTGATCAGAAATGATCCATTTTCCACAGGATGACAGCTGCTAAGAAATGAATCATAGAGCATTGGTTCAATCCTACCACTCCATTAAATAGGCAGTGGCCGATTGTGTTTCAGATGCTTCTTTAGATTGTATCACAGCTATATTAAACAAAAAAATTGGAAAATGGTATTCAGTAAAATTTATGTCTAATTTCAAGGTATCTTTGCATTGTTAGTCCTCTGTCTTCTGTATCGGCCTAGGGCAGACGTGACTTTTCATCATAATTATTACTTTAATTTTACTTGCTGAGTGTTTTGCAGCCACTGTTTTGTTTGTATTGAATTGTATTTGTTGTAGTGATATAACTGTTATCCTACACTTGTGACTTTAGAAAAATAGGTAAAAAACAATGGTCACAAAAAAAGAAAATGTTGCCGTCATTATCACCGCCAGCTAAAACCATTGACATAACACAGGATAGACCCATGAATTCATGTTCTTCACACCAAGTTCAAGCCCAACTTTCTGATTGTCACAGAAGAAGCGGAGATTTGTTAGAACAAGTGACATTTTTCCAGCCTCCTTCAATCCAGTTTTGGTCAGCCTTGGTAGAGTCGCCTCAGATTCCTTCTCCATGCTGACGAGTGGAACCTCACCTCCTATGGTGTTCTGCTGTTGTAGCCCTCCCATAGCGGGGCTTGGAAAGTAGTGCAATCAGAGATGGTCTTCAAAATAGCACTGATGTAACACGTGCTTATTTGAGTAACTATCAACTTCCTGTCAGTTTTAACCTGTCCAGCCCTTCCTCCTGAAGAAATTACAAAAGAAATATCACAAAACCAACTGACTAATCAGTTCAGAGATAAGCTGAGAAGTACCCTCTATGCAGCCACGCCGCTAAAAAGAAGAAAACGTCATCAGAAGAATCTTGCTTAACGGCAAAAGATGGGCGCCGAAGCTCCCCTCGAGAAAATTGGAGCGTAAAAGGTAGTTAATCAAATTGGAAGTATTTCACCTATCAAGGAAAAACATCATTCTACAGAATAAGCAACCCCTTAAATCTGCCACATCTGCCGACTTTTCTACCCTGAATTGTAACACAAATACTCATTTTCACGCTTAGTTGACATCGCTACTTGTTTGGCTCGCCGTTGCTGCTGTTGCGATTCAGTGTAGCAAATGTGGTGTTAGCATCCGGTGTTAACAACATACACCAGAATAACACTAACACTCCACACTAACACCACACTTGACCTCACTCACTGTATGCTGATATTACTCCAAGAAGAAATCAGACGACATGCATCCAATTTGCTCACAAATATTCTAAACAAAAAAAAAAAAAAAAAACAAAAAACAATAGCCTACATGTTAAATAATTGTCGATATACTTTAGACCAGGGGTGGGCAATACTGGTCCTGGAGGGCCGGTGTGTATGCAGGTTTTTATTTTTATCAATTACCCTGACTAATTGACTTAACTGGTTGCATACACAAACATAGATTTGTCCAATGATTAGATCAAAGGAAAAATGTTTTATGAAGGGAGACAAGAACAGTCTTTGGTGGTCATTCATGATAATTTAAATAAATGCGCCTGAAATGTCAGAATTCATAAATGGTTTTGCTAATTTAGATAATCAACTAATTAAAGGCCAGAAGTTGGTGTGAAAACCAGGGACAGATACGGCCCTCGTTGCCCACCTTTAGACCCATGTAGACAACGTCTCGGAGGAGAATTTTCCGCAGTTCGCACTTCTAATTGGTGTTTGTCACTGATTCTGTACAGATAAGTGGTGTTTGCAAGTACTGTGGCCAGCAACACTTTTTCCGCGTAGCGTTCAAATCGCCCGTCTAGCTAAATGAGAGGAGCAGGGGCCTTATTTATAAACATTTTCGTGGATTTCTTACCTAAATAATACCTACGCACAAAAAAATAAAAATGACGTTTTGGGGGAAATAACCTAATTTATAAACCTATGGGTAAAATAAACTGCAAGGAATTTTCATTTATTTAATCAGGATGGACTTGGAATTTATTGCCATTGTGCATAATCTTAATAATTTTCCTTTTTTAATGTCAAGCTTGTTTTTATAAATCAGAAATCTGCAAAGAAAGTGACGTACGTATCTTTTTTTGTGCCTACGCACCGTTTATAAATGAGTCCCCAGATCAGACGTGTACTTATCTGACCTGTTTCTCAAGAAGAGCT
The DNA here is from genome assembly GCA_029692085.1 of Gymnothorax javanicus. Taxonomy (NCBI): domain Eukaryota; kingdom Metazoa; phylum Chordata; class Actinopteri; order Anguilliformes; family Muraenidae; genus Gymnothorax; species Gymnothorax javanicus. Next base: position 13,039,878 of record CM056207.1, on the reverse strand, counting down.
ACCGTAGCCCGCGATCGAATGGGAGAAGAGGGTCTAAACTCAAAAAGCATCGAAATCCACAGCTGCTTCATTTGGTTAGTGTTGATAGTAAATAACGCTTAATCGGGCAAACAACGCAAGCAAATATCAGCTAACCAGTAAAACTGACCAAACCAAACAAACCAAAGTTAAAGTTAAGTCACAGACGTCAAGCTAGTTAATCCATAGAAACGCAGTGACCAGACCAAGAGGCTCATGAAACGGGAGACCGTGAAAACATCTGGCTGAATTACGCTGCTTTCACACCGGACGCGAAACGAATTTTTCGCACGACAGATTACATTCAAAGTCCATGCAAAGACGCGTCTTTGCATTGACTTTGAATGTAATCTGTCGTGCGAAAAATTTGTTTCGCGTCCAGTGTGAAAGCGGCTTTAATGTCAGCTGCCAGAGTAGCTGACAAGATTCCCAAAGTTATTACATCAAGTTTACAAGTTAAGTATGATTTGCCGTATCATTATTGGCGATGAAATCTTGCTGGCACCAATATCTCAAAACTTTGCGAGCTATCGCCAGTAGCAGATGTGAACACTCAGGCAAGACAGCTAGCTAGCGTCACAGCAACAACCAACATTACTTTAGCTAGCTAACTAGCTAGCACGACTAAGTTAACTGTTACCTGACAATAAAAGCAGATTTGGGAATAATGTTAAGAGGCCAATCAAAACTCAGCGGAATTTATTTCGTCTTCTCATTGAGAGTTACCCAAAATTACGACTTTTAAACTCACCACATGTTCCTCATTCCAATCCATAACCCAAGGTAAAATGAAACCTTATCGAGGAAAGCGTCCGTCCCCTGACGTCTACCGTCCCCTCCCTTCACGCCCAACCTCCTGGATACAAGCAGCACAAACTATGCGCCGATTGGCCATTTTACTCAGTTCACCGACACGCCATTCCTTCCGAGGCTCTCAGTGGATTGAACTAAAATGCACAGGACGCAAATGAAAACAATCACATTCTGCGTTTATAGAAACGGCAGATTATAAACCATTTGTTACCATTCGTTTCCTTGAGTCAGGGTGAGTGCAATTCAGATTACGAAACAAATCACTTTTTGGCCAGGGGGGTGGGCTACGAAGCCGGCATTGTGACTAAGCCTGACTTTAAGCTTAAGTAAAACCCGGAACAGCTCCTTTTATTTCAGTCCATGTTCCAGATTTGAAGGTGTTCCTGGTTTTACTAAGTGCTGAAGTCAGGCTTAATCACAAAGCCAGCTTCGTAGTACACCCCCCGGGCATGTGTGTCGTGTGTTCTTGTTGTTTACTGTAGGCTGCATACTCTTATTAGTTACATTAGTAACGAATGTAAGACACATGGCACTGCTTCCACTTTTGGCAATTAAAACATAGCCTATGTATGAAGTAATGCAAAAAATGTCTGACGAATATTTTGCATCTGTAGTCATCTGATTATTAAGTTGGATTTACATATCTTTGGTGGAGTGAGGTACTGACCATGTAAAGTCTGCTTGAGGGGCAAAATTCTTCTCTATGACAGGTATATCTGCCCTAAAGGAGCAAAAGAGCCTGCGCAGTTCTTGCAAGGGGTCTTGTTGACATATCAAGGCCATGAGACCAATATTGAATTATCAGAGCGATGGTTTAGCAAGTGTTCAGGTCAACTTAAACTGCCTTTGGCCCAGAGTTGTGTGTGTGTGTGTGTGTGTGTGTGTGGGGGGGAGAGAGCTAAATTTTTTATTATTATTATTATTTCAGAACATAACTGATTTGGATTTTTTTTTTTTTTTTTCATGCATTCATAAGCTTGGCTGCATCCTACAGACACAAGACGGGCAATTCCAGAGTTACTCACGTTACATTTACTGCATTAGACTATAGTATACAATTGTTTCACTGGTTATTCAATGGACAGAACTTCAAAACTTCTACATTGTGGCAACCTCTGACCATAATTAACCTTACTGGAGAAAACCCAGAATGAACCCCTCAATGGTGACGCTGGCAGACTGGATTTTTCAACCATTACTCAACGTTACTCGAAAGTAACATGGCTTTTTTCACTTACGTTTGGTCCAATCTTCTTGATCAACAATGCATTACAGAATAAATTGGATTATATGAGTTTGAACCTTTATTGCCGAAAATTCTAACACAATCAGGATTTCAACTGTAATCATCTGCAATGGGCCCTTAAAACAAAAAAGTCCTGTTAGTCACGTTACGTTACTCACGTTACAAGTAGGTTTTATGCGTCTGGAGGCTCACCATACTGCAATTTACTGATCTTTTACAATGTTTCAGCCATGACTGCCATTTTTCTTCAAGAGGCCTTCATGATTTCCAGTTTCTAGGGGCCCAATCTGCAAGTCCATCCTCCACCCATTGACACCCCCCACCACCACCACCAACAAATGTCACACTCATGGCCCTTAGATTCTCAGAACAGCCAGTAATATTTTTTTTCATTGTTCAACCAACCAAGTAGTCTCTTCACAACTTCAGTATGTGAATGATGTCAATCTTTTATTTAATATTCGAACCAAAAAAATTTGGTTCGCCTCAGACCTTCAATTTCTTCTGAACCATACACCTGGAGGTACTGATAAAACAGTCACGCATAAATTATTTTGCTATTTCAGGTTTGAATTTTCAGTGGTCATGTTACACTTTAGCGAACTGCCCCAATTGTGAACTATAAGTATGAATGCGGCATTTTCAGCAGTTTTCTTCCCTGAAGAAAAATAATGTAATGACTGTAACGTCATTGGAGGGCAGGTTCCTTGAAGGAGGATTTACCCCGTCTTGATAGGGTAAAAAGCAATTTCATGGGCCCATGGAAAGGAGTCGGTTATGACGGGGGAAAAAAAGTGGAAAAAAACTGTTGGTATTTATAATTTAGTCTGTCACTTTTTGCGGTCATTGAAGTTGATTGGGCTACACACATACAGTCAATGGCTGCACCTGCATCGATCCAAAATCCCGTAATCCTAATGAAATGGTAAGAGGTGTTTAAAGCACATCTTGAAATTTATCGTCGGACTGCTGATAAAACCTCGTATCCTCAGAATGATAAACTTTACAGGAAAATAAAAAATAAATATAAAATAAAAAATAACAAAATAATATAAATATATAAATATAATTTAAAATATAAATAAAATAAAAAAATGTTTAATTTTGCATGTAAGAATAGCGGACATACGAGTTTTTGTTTCTTATCAATTTGGAGATACGATGTTTTATCAGCAGGCCGACGATATGTCATTATACTGAAGTATTCGCAAAAATTTACCTCTTAATGTGTTGTTTTGAAGTGTCTCTATGAATCTTGACATCTTTATATTTTCTTTTAAGGAACACAACCATTATAATACCTATGATGTTGTAATACCTATGATGTATGATATATGGCCTACTTATGATATAATACCTAAAAAGGCAGAGGCGGGTTTTTGTTTGTTTGTTTGTTTTTGGCTGTCAAAGTATTTTAGTCAGTTAATTCTAGTTCAGGTTATACAGCCACGGGAAAATAGAAAAAAAAAAAGTTGAAGAGGAGCCCATATTTGCTTCGGTCCTGAAAACGTTGAAAATACTACTAAGAAGCCCTTTTTCCCTAATGGGCTGGGGTGCTGCTGTACATTGCAGTCACAGAAAGGACCATACATTCGCTTCTACGGAGGTCACACCGATGGACCTGAGTGCTCAATGACTATATAAGACAGAAATCTTACACTTCCGGATGCTCCACTTCTCAGGGAAGGGCGGTTCTTCTACTCTGCATAAGCGTGTCTTCTTGTGGACTGAGGTTCCAGCTACTGTTAGAGATACAGGTTTGTCACATTTTCCCCCTTATCGCTCTTTCTCGTTGTTAACTTTCCCCGAATTTAGTCCATCGATTGTTGTACCCCTGTCGGGTTTACCCGTTGGGCATATATTAACCTTATACAGCTCGCGAAACTGAAACTGTGGCTTCCAGGCAGTAAATTTGATCTAGACATCAGAGTGCATTATGATCATAAAATGATCAATATGTATATGTTTGATGATAGCCCTTTGTAAAATTGTCACCGATGGCTGTAATTGGCATGGCACGTCTGCAAGGAAAAAACTTGTCGAAACGAGCCAAATGGGTTAAAATAAGGAAGAGGCCATTTTAATACTTTCTGCGTAGTCTTTGCTGGGTTACTGGATGGTGTCGAAATGCTTTGAATGTTGGGTTGTAAGGATCCGACTTAAGTAATATCAGCATTTTTCTCTTAACTGTTGCTTAGACAGGTATCATTGACTGTGTACTTATATAATAGACCTAAACGAATCGAGAAATTTTTAGATTAGAATTTGATGTGCTTCATTTTTTAAGCTTATCCAACGGGACAATGACATCGATGAGAAAGAGACTCCTCCTGGAAGCCCAGCCTGGCCTGCCTGGAGAGCCCCGGACCAAGGTGACGATCGTTGGGGTAGGGCAAGTGGGAATGGCCTGTGCTTTCAGCATCCTGCAGTCGGTAAGTCCAGGTCTTGAGCAAACATTGCGCATCAAAATCAAGTGATGATTTGTAAATGTCTATGAGAGTTGAATTAAGAATTCATAACAGCGAATTTCAATTGTTTGTTGTTTTTTTTTTTAACCTAGCATAATTTCATGTTCGAATGTATTTCCAGTCATTAAGGCGGTCTGAGTTGTGTTTGCGGACCTTATGCGAGATGGCCTTTTCTTCTTTTTTGAGAGAAAAGTTCCTATCTAGCCGGAGGAGACGTTTTAAAGTGCGTTTTTTTTTTTTGTTTTGTTTTTTTTTTTTTTTTTTTTGATGTTGATAAGTTGGTGTAAGTTTGACTTGGAAACTTTTAGTTCGGCAGAGTGGTCACTCCTTTTAATCTTCGTGCAGGGTATTGCAGATGATGTCACCTTGATTGACGTTATGAAGGAGAAACTGCTGGGGGAGGTGATGGACCTGCAGCATGGGAGCCTCTTCCTAAAGACTCCTACAATCAGGGCAGCTAAAGGTAAAAAGTTAACGCCAAATGTCAACATGGCAATGCCTGTTGGCCATATAAAGTGAATTATTATGCAATGTATGAAACTGCAGTGATCGACTGGCAATGGCAATAAAACTGCTTGGGTTGGGTCTGCCAAGGAGTTTTCCATGCAACAAGTTTGTGTATGCTCAAAAAGCTCGAGTGCGCAGGAGTTTGGACTGAATAAATAAAGGAAGTATTGATATGAGAAAACAGTATCATTGGATGCCTTATCTTTCACCAGACACAGCGTAGATATTTACTGCTGGATATACATGGAAGTAATTCACGTTACAGGTACAATGCTCATGATTGCAAGTGTGGTGCCATTGAATATCAGATCTGCAAACCTTTGTCCATTTCCCTTACCTATATACTTTTATCCCATAATTGTTACGCAGTAAGTTGTGGCACCGGTACTGAGCACTTCATGCTTGATTGGGTTACAGAGGATTATTTATTAATAATCCGGAGGGTGAGGTATTGTTTTTGGTGGGGTTTCTTTGTCTCTTTCTTTGTTTGTTTGTCAGCACATTACAGCAAAACTACTCAACCGATCTTCAGAAAACTTTCAGGACAGGTGGGCATTAGTCCAGAATAGACCTCTGGGCAATTCCACAGAAATGGTCTGCAGGTGCAAAAAATAAAATATACAACAAACCATATGTATCATACATCAAATGAAAGCTTAGAAGTTATATTTTCAGGAACTATAACATTTATGAAGATGCTGTGCACATGTCAGAAACCCTTGCATAAGGTGATATTTAGTATCAATAGTAGGTCCACCCGTTGCCTTCAAAATCTTTAGTTTTAGTTTTAGTACTGTGGCTGGCGGGATATTAGCCCATTCCTTCAAGTATTCTCCGGTGTTGTGCCATTCAGAGATCTAGGAAATGGACTCATAACGCCACCTGCTGTTGAGGAGGGCGAATAACTTTGAATAAATCGGCACCACCATATCACTGTCAGGAACGTGACAGAAGTCACGTAATTTTTTTTTGACTTGTATCCAAGTCAAAAAAGAGTATCCACGGTTGGTTTTACTTTAATCTAGCATAGATAGCTTTTGAATGTCACTCATCCCTCCATAACGAATTTTTGTCCCTCCATAACGCTAATTTAAATGTGTACAGCAAAAAATTATAAAGTCAAAAACTACTTTCTGCTACTTTTTTTAGAATGTTCAATGTGTGTGTTATCAGTATCACCCACAGGAAAGATGTCATAACTTTAAAGGTAGAGCAGACTTTTTGAAAAGTGTCCCTGGATGTCCAATTTGCTGAATTTTCCTTGTCCCTCCGTTATCGCTGACTTCTGACCTCAGCCAAAGCCACAAAAATGAAGAAAAAAGTTTGGTTTTTTTGACAGGGCTATGCCTTAATTACCTATATTCTTAAAATAAAATAGTTGTCTGGAAAGCCCAATTTATTTTGTTACAGGAATGCTTTTTGTTCCAAAACCTGTCACTTCGTCCCTTCATAATGCGTGGCATTGCCTCTCTATAAATTTTGGGGGCCTTTGGGTTAAGGTCACCGGAAAGATCACAATCATTTTCCTGCAAAAACTTTGGTAAAAACGATCATGTAAACTTCAAACTAAATCCAGAATGTGCATCTTTCAATTCTGTTTCCACTCGTTCTACACTGTGGGTATAGGGTATCTCTCATATTTTCTTAGCAGTTGGGAGTTAAATGTCCGGGGGATCCAGTGGCCTGTTGCACCAGTTGTGCATAAGTCCTCTCTTAAGTTAGAGTGCGAAGTCCACTCTAAACGTTACGCTGAAACTACTTAGTTTGATACTAAAGTTGTGTCGGAGTTTAGTTGCACCACGTAGATGCAAGATTCGTCTTAGTTACACTGGCGTAAAGTCCACACTAAACAAAATACTGTCGCACCAAATGACGTTTTCAATTTCTGTGGTCAATCAGTGAAAAGCACTCTTGATGCGGCGTGTAGCCTATTACGGTGAAGTCAGATGCTGTCGGTGCTGTCAGGCTACATAAACAAAAAGCAGTGTCTCCGTGTCCGACAGTCCACAGTTTATTAAAGATTTCTTTAAATCTACTGGGCTCAGTTCTTCAAGATGAGTGCCAAGTATTTCACCAATGGAGCTATAAAAGTCGGGGTAGACTAACTTCATCTGTTTACATCTGTGGTGAGCACTCCTCATCATCACTGCACTGTAATTTACCCCGTTTCTCTCCGTGTCGTGCTGTAAGTCCGCTGCCAGCAGGTCAGTAATTCTATGTATCTCTGCTCGTGGGAAGCGAAAGCGAGAGTATAAATCAAAGTCATCGTCGTTGTCCAAGGGGTGTAATTTGTCTCGGAGGATGCGTGGCCGACGCAATACAGCGGGTATAATCCGCTCCCCCTCATCCTCCAAATTATCCCACCTTTCAATACGATGTGCCATGCCAACCGTTATTTTACGGAGGACTTTACACCTACTAAGGGTTAGGTGTAAGATTTAAGTTGTAACTTATGCCTACGTTGATACTACATCAGCTGGTGCAACCCATAAAATGTTAGCAGCGCGTAAACTCCGACCTAAGTTAGAAGTTACGTTCAGACTAGGCTACGTTTGAACTTAGGCACGGCTGGTGCAACCCAATGCAGGTCATTAGGTCATTGCTTAAATTTTCACTTGTACCCAAGAGGGATCACATTGACAAGATTGAATCAGAAGCTAAAGCAGTAAAACAGGTGCTACCAGGTGAGGTTTGTTTTGCCTGGAAACACTTGTTTATTTATTTATAGATTGCTGTGGGTAGAGCGCTGCTTTGGTCCAGAACCATAACTGTTTGAAGGGTATTTTTTTTAAAAAGTAAAATCGTTCTACAGGAAGTGGATGGAACAATCCTCAGTGAGAAAACATTCAAGTTTTACAGTCTCAAGGAATATGTACACTTTGACCCTTTTGATTTGTGGAATTAACTCTGTGCCCTCATTGTTTTGGGTCCCAGAGATCCCAATACTGCACATAATAATAATAATAATAATATTAATCATCATCATCAATCATCATCATCATCATAATACTTCATTATTTTTATTAACAACAAAAATTCTGTCATTTTCAACTTTTTAACAACATAGTTTTCCCCGTCTGCTGATCATATTATACCAAGAATACAAAAAATGATTGAAATTCCCTTCTCAAACATGATTTCAAGTTAAAAAACCTTGTTTATAAATATTTGTCATCAGTAATGAACACAGATGAAATATCAAGCCAGTAAACAATGTTAAGTTAGACTTTCTGAGCTTTTAAATGACGCTCTTGGATCAATGGGACCTCTAGCAGGGACCTCTAGCAGAGTATGAGTGTAAAGATGTTTTCATTTATTTATTTAGGATTGACTGAATTGCAAAAAGAAATTATCTGCTGATTTCAGCTTGTCTGTAAGAACATTCAAAGCTCATATCTGTGAGGTCACTCCTGCAGAGCGTGTTGAGGCTAGGGTTGAGAGTTAATGCTGTGTTTGTATTAGTGTTTGTTTTATAGTATATGGCTCTGCCAGATCTTCACTCTTTTCCCCAAAATGACTGCATATGATGTCGATATGTACTGTATATCAATGGACCTTTTCCCTAGCCTCCCCCAGGGTCGTGATGTGTGGTCATTATAGGGAAAGGGAGGGGGTCTACGGGGAAAAGAGTTAAGGAGACTGGGGTTTATGTTTGTTCCCTCTGAGGTGGGTTGGTAGATTGCAACAGGGGTTGGGAGGCGAGATGAGTGTGAACAGTGGAGTGAGTCATGGTAACTTCGTGCAGCAGCTCTTATTGAATTTGTGGGAGGGGAGTGAGGGGTAGGAAGAGAGAACAAAGAGTGGGAGGGGCAGGGAGAGAGAGATGATTTGAAAGGAGAAAAAGGAGGGGGAAGGGGAAGATGCTAAAGAGAGAGAGAGAGAGAGAAATGGTGGTCTAGAGTAATGTTCAGTGCACTGATGAAATGTGGAGTTTCTAGGCTGTTCTGTCAGTGCAAGTTTCATTTTACCATAAAAATGAATTCAGCTAGCTTGACTGAAATGTAGGTTGACATTACATCATGCAGCCAAAACCAGGCCTAGGCTTCGTTTTAGATGCTTGCTTTTTGGTGTTAAGAGATTTTGTTCACCTGCACCATTTCAGTTGCCTTTAATGTATGTGTCTCAACCAAATTTTTATGGAACTCTATTTTGAAAGAATAGTGATAACACAAATTTTAAATTTATTCTACCAGAACTGGTTGATACAATAGGTGTTTTTGTCCATCCAATGTCCACGCTTGTGATGCTTTATTAAGTTATTGTGTCATTTAGACATAATGAAGATATCAGTGAATAGCTCATAAATATTATTATTTATTTAAATATTTATAATGAATAGAAATATTAGCACCTAGTGAAAAACTAAAAACTCTCCATCACTATTGTATGGTCTCTGGCAGTACAACCTGGCATCCTCTAATACCTGCCCTTCTGTGGCCTCAGATCAATCATCACATGGCCAGGGATAGGCAAGTGGTGAGATCACAGACCCTTAGTCTGTATTTTTTCTGCAGTCTATGCCGTGTACAGCGTTGAAGATGATGGACCAACAGCAGCATCTCAGCGTGTCTCTGAGTACAAATTCTGGGTCTGATCTTCCTAGACCTTTAGCATGCGCAAAGAACCTTTCAGGGCATGCAAAAATAATTCCAATAAATACAATCATTGCTTCCTTGGTTTTGCATGTTCTTGGTTTTCCCATATGCAAAGTTTGTGGGCCCACAGTGGCCAGTAATGGAAGTATTCTCTCTGGCTGACTGTATTGTATGTACATAGAAGATATTGTTGTTCCAGATTTTGTAATAATCTTTGCCTGCCCCTCTAAAAAGGTGCAGATTGCTGACCTGAAGACCAATTTTCAGTAGCCTATAGAAATGGCCTGGTCTCAAATTCTGACTGCACCGACTGCAACTGTCTGGCAAGCTTGAAGAGTGTTCGAGAGTGTTGGTGTACCCTAGTGCTGTGACTTATAAGTTGCTATTAGTCAAACAGCATTTGTGTTCAGTTAAAAACAGTCATCATATTCTGTTAATCTCACACCTTGAAGGGTGGATTGGCTATTGTGAATCATGGGGGGTTTGGATTATGGTAGTCAAGTTACAGGGTTCCCTTGATAACCGCTCTTTGTGCAAGAGTGCCCCCTGAGTGATGGGTCGATCTAGGGTCAGCATATGTTCAACATATCTGAGCTCCAATTGCTTTGCATGTAATGCCCAGGACAAGGCCAACCCAAAACTGGACAATGACACCCAATTCTGTGCAAAACAACTGAAACAAAGTTCATGATACCATCAGTAATAATACAAATACCAAGTTTTATTTTACTGTATGTTTTGTTCATTAACTGGGTGTCTGTACAGTAATTGGGGTGTCCCTTTCTCACTTTAAGCTGCTCATCATCTAAAGATCTTAACCCTAGTCCTGCTTCTAGGCTAATGATTATCGAGGACTGGCATACAGGAAAAATAGCTACTGGGGAACGATATATCAAGGACCGGCACACAGGGAAAGGAGTGTGGGTCCTCTATATGTTAGCGATCGGCAGAACTGGGGTTAACTTGGCCTAAACATAAACCAGGATCAGTGGTGGTCAGCAGCACTGTGACTGGTGGTTCAGCTAGCCAATCAAAGCCCAATAAAGGCTCAGCTATAGCTTGCTCCTTTTGCAGATTACTCGAGAGACGGCCGGCTCGAAACTGTGTGTGATCACAGCGGGGGTGCGGCAGAGGGAGGGAGAGAGCCGCCTCGCTCTGGTCCAGAGGAACGTTGACGTGTTCAAGCAGATCGTCCCCCAGCTGGCCCAATACAGCCCCAAAGCCATCCTGCTCGTCGTTTCAAACCCAGGTGACTTTCCCACCCCACTTAGTCAAGTTTGTTTTCTCGCCGTGAGGTTGGTGGTTGTTCTTACTGGAGCCTACTTGGCACTATATTCATACAAAATACTATATTCTCATTCAATCTCTTCTGATTCTGTCCTGTGGAAACTGATGTACAGGCCATAGAGATGAAAAACTGGATTAATCACAGAAACTATGATTAATTTGTTAAAGTAACAGAGATAATTATGGGTATCAAACACAATAGCAAAAATGAACTTGCTGAACTGAGCTGGAAGGCTCAATAAATTAAAATGGATACTTGGGACGCCCCGGTGGCTCATCGGTCTAAGCGCGCACACCATAAAGGCTATGTCCTTCCCGTGGCGACCCGGGTTCGACTCCGGCTCGGGTCATTTGCCACATGTCTTCCCCATTCTTCTCCCCGACTTTCCTGTCTCTCTCCACTGTATAACTATCAAAAAAAGGAAAAATGATCAAAAAATAATCTTTAAAAAAAGAGATATTAGAGCTGTCATGGATCCTTCACAAGGCAGAGGAACAAAAGACGGAGCAGCTAAAGCTACATAAAGATGCAATAGATGATGTGTAACCTCTTCTTTGTGCTGTTTTAGTGGATGTTCTGACCTGCCTCCTTCCTCTTTGTGCTGTTTTAGTGGATGTTCTAACCATAGACTGTATAAAAAGATGGACGAAGCTACTATGACGTCACCCATTGGTTTCAGCATACCATAAAGGAAGCCTCGATTTTGGCAGTTTTAATTGCGCCATGTTGTCATTTTGAAACCGGATGTGATTTCTATTGGACGAGAGCGAGAATCAAGATCTGGGGAGGGAAGAGAGGGGTGGATCTGACCGCATCGGACGAGGACCAGAGGATAGCCACGCCCCTAAAGCATATTCTGGCTTTATCCTTTATTCTAGTCTACTTGAGACCATAATTTACAAAAATGAACATCATGATATATTGAAGAAGACTTGAAACTTGCTATAGCTACCATAAAATAATTTGAAAAATCATTATTTAAATGAAAAATCAGGTGGGAAAGTAGGATCGTTTTCTCATAGACTTCTACAGCATTGAACTTCTTTCTGCAACCACCGATGTCGCCATCTGCTGGCCATTAAATAGAATGCCATTTTACGGTACTTCCGCATGGGCTTCATTTTTCAGACCAGGGTGCTGCGTCCATCTTTTTATACAGTCTATGGTTCTAACCCTCCTCCCTCTTTCCTGCTGTTCTAGGGGATGCTCTAAATAAATAAATTAATAAATGCTTTGACCCTCCTACCCTTGTTGCTATAGTGGATGTCCTCACCTACGTGGCATGGAAGTTGAGTGGGTTCCCTCAGGAGCGGGTCATCGGCAGTGGCACTAACTTAGACTCGGCCCGATTCCGTTTCCTGATGGGCGAGAAGCTGGGGATCCACCCGAGCAGCATGCACGGGCACGTGATCGGAGAGCACGGGGACTCAAGTGGTGAGCCGTCCACCCTTACAACTCCGCCTGATGACTTTCAGGGATAAAGATTTCTAGACTGATGACCAACTAGGTTCATACAGAACTGTGGTGAACTTTTGCTCAAACTCCAGTAAACCACATCATGTTCCACAGCTAGCCATCTTACTTAGCCTCTGAGATTTGAAAAAGAGACCGATACCATGGTTGATCTCATGGGTTGCTTACCACTGGTTTTGAAGAGTGGTTGTCAGGATTGCGCCTGCTGGCTTTGATTTTAACCACAGCTGCAATCCAGGAATTTTAACGAGAGTCCTTCTTGAGCTGACAATTTTCATGCTTTGAGTGATTGTTTATCCTTAAGCCACTTTGCATTAGAAATAGTCATATATTTAGATAAAAGACCCATGTTCACCTTTTGCAATATTGTAAACAGAAAAAAATGAGCAATTTCTGAAAATAAAACTAACAGCTGGTCGATAATGAAGAACATAAGGATGAAGCCAATGATGAAGTACAAAACCTGCCTTATGTTTATTGCATTTGAAAGGTCAAAGTAGGTTGTTTTGGATACAAATGATCCTATGGTGGTGGGCTGGACGTCAGAGGAAGGTAAAAGGGGCATGTGCTTGCGTAAAACTCTGGTGTCCAGTAAAACAGTCCATATGAATTCTCTATGAAATTCTCATTAATCGATGGTACTGCCTGCTTCTTGCGCACTCAGTGGCTGTTTGGAGTGGAGCCAACGTGGCGGGAGTGAGTCTGCTGGCCCTCAACCCAGAGCTGGAGAACAAAATGGACGCCGAGGGCTGGGGGGAGGTTCACCAGGAGGTGGTGAACAGGTACTTTATCCTGCCTCTCACCCCACACCCATCTGACCTGGACATGTGACCTCATTTATCAAGAGTACAATCAGTGTTATTGCACTGCAAATTTATGGGAGATCAGTTGGCAACCCTTGACCTCATTACTATGGATCTAAATGAGATCATATACTGAATGCTGCAAAGAAAGTCATTACCTTTATGGTAACATGTGACTGAGAACCAAAGAGTTCCCTATGCTGTTTCTTATTATTATTGAAATTTTCCCTATCCCTCAACTTACTCTTTCATCTGCGCCCACTGCACTATCCATTCTCAACTGCCCCCTGGATTTCTACTAGAGTCCTTGAGAGGACACTGATTGGATAACTCCTTGAAGAGTCAGCTTTTGGAATGTTTTTTTCTAGTTGTAATTTTTTTGCTGTCAAGGATGGAATGTTCCATTTAAACGTAGTAGATACATTAGTGACTTACAATCGTAAAGAGCTAGAATGTGCGCAGTGATTGCTGTGCGTAAGGTCACAGTTGTTTACAATCCCCTCAGTGCTTATGAGGTCATCCGACTGAAGGGGTATACCTCATGGGCCATTGGACTGAGTGTGAATGCTCTGGTGCAGTCGATCCTGAAGAACCTCAGGAGCGTCCATCCCGTCTCCACCCTTGTCAAGGTAAGCTACCTATCCGGCTTGGCAAAATGCGGCACCTCCTCGCTGCCTTACCAGGTCGACAAAATAATTCACTCAGATGTTGGTAACTTGCTGAGTTTAGAGCTGCAGTAGTTCTTTTTTCCACTAAAATGAGGAACAAGGATTTCATCACAGTTTCATGACTTCAACCTTTGAAAAACTGACTGCATCCTGTGATAGTAACTGACATCCTGACTGACACCTCAGCACCACTCAGTTTCAAAATCCTGGGGAGAACCCTGCATTATTAAAGCTGCAGACACCATTTTTTGCTAACATAGATCGGTATAGATAATATCGGTAGATCTATTTTCTGATGGCCTTCCAGATTTTCACTGCATGCCTCAATTGTCCTGTAATCACTTGCAAATGTGAATGCTAAGCTAACTGTATTTTGTCTGTGTGTGTATGTTTTTGTCAGGGCATGCACGGTATAGACCAGGAGGTGTTCCTGAGCGTTCCCTGTGTGCTGGGCTGGGACGGGGTGAGAGGGGTGCTTCAGCAGCCCCTGAAAGAGAAGGAGGCACAGCAGCTCCTGCAGAGCGCCAAGACCCTGTGGGACATCCAGAAAGAGCTAAATCTGTAACCACAACATGACCACCTCACCACAGTACTAAATGTGCCCCTATCACTCCTGCCACTGTCCTTGGTGACCTGATTTATAAAGGCTGCGATACTGAGAAAGACAAGTCGGCCTCATTGAAAAATCCATTTCATGACCTGTTGTTTGCAAGTATTTTCAGCCTGTGAACCTTAAAATCTGAGTCTCAAAATCTCTGGGATCACTCCTCATCATGACATTGTGACATAGAATCAAAAACCGTTTTTACCTTGTCTGTGTTGAATAACGGTAGTCTACCCGCATTCAAGAACATACGAAAAGTGCTAGACATTCTGAACATCTCCGTTTCATAGAAATTCCTCTTTTAAAAATGACCGCCGGAAAACGGGCCAATCTGAACGACGGATACATATGATGTTGCATGTATCTCACTGCCCCCCCCCTCTCATTCCGTTTCCCCTTTCAAAATAATTTGCATACACGTCTTTATGCAATTCCATTGCTTCCAATCCCTCAGTAAAGACAAGCGTGAGAATTCCAGAGTCATAATCGATTTCCGTGTCACTAGTGGGGAAATCTACCGTAATGCACGTGAAATGGATTAACTTATTGCAAAAGGACTTAAATTCCGCAAATGAATTTCTTCAGTGCGCTTTGATTGAATACTTGCTGACTACAGCACAGGAACGTCAATGCGGGAGACTCACTCCGAATGCGTAAGCCTTGACAGCTCTGAAGTAGCCTATCTAGCTGTCTCCGAGACATTGGGAATGGGAAATATTTGTATAGTTAGCATTCCAACTTTTGTCCTAAGAATCTGTATACACGTGTCGACTTTTCATACAAACCATGTAAGCATCAGCCTTTGAGCGAGCCTCCTCTGTCTATTTTGATGCTCATATTATCACTAATAGGCCTAGTTGAAACGGTTCTATTTTCGTTCTGCTCGAATGGTAGGCCACCGTCAGCCTAAGACCCAAACTTGGAGCCTATGGGCATATTTATGCATCAGAGTAGAATTATTATTTATTCTCGATTTAATGGTGCAAAAGGATTAGGCTAATGTCCAAATGGGTAGCCCGTGCTATAACTTCGTTAGGACTCTTTGGACAAGAAATGGTTATTATGTTTGGAAAAAAAAAAAAAAACATTCAAAAATACTTACCTTTCAGAAACGTTTAAATCTGCTGGACTGGTTCTTCCTCCAATTCAGTGTCCTCATCCGATTCGGGCTCAAACATATAAGGCTGAATCTCTGAATATGCCATAGCTGCATAAAGTTGGTCTGTCCGTGTTCCGAAGCCGCCGAGTGTTTTCCATTTTCTCTACAGCTCTGGGCGAAGTTACATTCTTTTGAGTGGCAGCAAAGCCAGCCAATCAACGTCAAGTGCTTGCATTTCATAATGAGGTTGCCAGTTAAGCCCGAAAGGTTGCTAACTAGGTGCAGAACAACGCGTTCAAAATCCCCCACCCTAACATAGCTTTTTGAGAGAGGTTTTTAGGAAGCTTCTGAGGCATTACAGACCCAACCAAAATTTTGTTGTCTATACGTCACATCACAGAACAAGGATAAATACCCCGTTCAACCATTCTATGTCACCTTTAAGTTGTGGAAGACAGTTTGGGAACTTGAGTTCTTGAAAATTCTGGCTTTCAGAGATGGGAATGAAAAATGAAGTTCAGTCTTGGCATCACACTGAACATGACAAAACTGCGCAGTACATTCTCTGGTGAACAGTAATGGTGTCAAAGCCATGCTAACTCGCAAAGTATGGTCTCCACATTAGCCAGGTTTCATCAACATAGTGCAGGTGTTTGTGGTGAGTTTTAGTATTTGTCAGCATGATTAGTTTCACTGATGGGCTGTGGATTCTTTAGATCTGACTTTTGATTGGTGTATGCATATGTAGGTTAACTAGATTAGTCAGTAAGCAATGTACAACACGGAGCATTCAACTGTGGCTAATTTTGTAAAGCTAAAAAAATAATTCAGACAAAATGTTTCTGACCCCTTTTTTAGCATATAAGGCAGTTACTGATTTGAGTATGTAATGAAATGAAAATAAAATCATAAATATTTCAGCGAATTCGGGTGACTGGTGAACGTTCACAGATCCAGTGTATTGGTTTTCATTTGGCACACTGCATATTGATAAATTATCAAATACAGTGTCATTAATACCCTGAAAAATGTAAGCGTATGTTTACTATGTTACTTGAGGATCAAATTTTGTGGTCAACACGGTTTTTGAATTGTGTACTGTGGTCAATAAAGTGCTGTCATCCATTGTCGACCATGTTATTTGCAGAAAGTGGTTGATTGAGAATTCTTTGAAACAAATCAGTCAATTTTTCATGATGTTCCATAGAAATGTATCAGGATGGGGACTACAGGATACTTTGTTGTTTCTGGATTTTTATTCATGAGTAAGATGCATTTCTTGAGAGAACTGTTACTCACATTGCTCATTTTCATCTGGGTCCCACATATTTAACTCAGATCTTGCCTATTTCTATTTTCTTGTCTGAATAATTTGCTCTGGCCTTTTGGTTTTGCTCGTTGATTTTGAACAGAGCTGAAATTTAGCGCTGGCGTAGTCTGAGAGGAAGTGATGAAGAAGGTATGGAGAAACTTGCTCAATCCTCTTCTCTTCAGTATACAATAAGGGAAACATCTGTGCAGAAATGGCAAACCTGAGCTCACGTACTTCTCTGTCTGACCAGAAGATGGTAGCATTGCTAAACTTCCCCTGTCCCACAAATGTTCAGTTGATGGACAGCAGATGGCAGTATTGTTCACCACGTGGCCAGTGGTCGCAGGGAACATATTTGTCATGTAAAACAGGTGCTTTTTAGATTCAGCAGCTGGTTGAAAATATGGCGGGTTTTGGCGAAGACAGTCTCTAGGACCGTAAGCTTGCCAGCCCAGTTAAGAGCAGTTATATGGTGTAGGTTATGAGACTTGTGTCATCGCCCTCCTCCCACCCCTATTTGCCAATGTAATTCCCCCATCTCCCCCTCACAGCCCCCACCCCCCTTTATGGCCATCCTTATAATGTAAAAAAAATGTTCCTGATTTTCTGGTATCAAGATGTGTCGATTGCACATTTCTGATTGACATTATAGCTGGCCACAAAGATAAATAAACAAATAAAATTTAAAAAACATTGGTTGAAGGCCGATACACCTTTGTTGACACCATTAACCCCACATTAAACTTTGGGCTATCATTTTATCATTTCCAGAACCTAGTCATTCACTTAAAAATTATGTACCAAGCAAGGTATTTCAGGTTTGGTCATAGTATCCTTCGGCCACTGCAAGGAACTCCAAAGCCGAGCAACCTAAGTGCAAAATTTGCCTTGTTTCATGACGCCTTGCATCATGCCCATCTTGGCAATGTGTGTATCGACCCTGCTGTTCACAACCAGAGCCCCTGCAGGGATGAGGGAAAGCTGAAGCCAGGGCCAAGCAGAGGTGATAATGGTGCCGATGGGAAGTGTTACAGCAACGGTGGGATTTTCTGAGAGGTGACAACAACAGGAAGGAGACCGGGTTTAATCAATGGAAATCTGTCCCGCTCAACTACACCTGCTCTGTATGAACATGAATATGGGAAGTAAGAATCATGTTGCTGCTTGCAAATGCACCTGCAACTCTCTCTGTGGTTTCATTATCAATGTCAAATTGTTGTCCTGACAATCTGAAAACGAATGTTTAAGCTTTATTCGTGAAGACAGGTGGAATGAGGAATCCGTGCACCCGGAATGGACAGATAACGATGCAGGTGCTTTGATAATTCACCTAATTCATAAACGCATTTAGGTGCATTCAGAAGTCTGATACATTCTGTACTGGTTCATGGACATCCCCTCGTAGTAATATCTTTAAAGAGCCTACATCATATACAGTGCATCCAGGACCGCAAAGATAAGGGATCAAAATACTGACAGTCTCTAAAGTAGGCAAGTATAGCTTAAACAGGTAGTGAGTGTAAGAAGGTTAGACCCCATTAATTGCTTTTCAGCACTACAAGTGAGCATTAGAGGAATTAAAAGCTCTGAATACAAGTAAACTATATCTTTTACGTAAGGCAGAAGACAACTTTGGTGTCATTTGTTTCACTCAAAAAGAACAGAATGAAAGTCTCCCATACAGCCAGAAAGGATCCACTGAACAGCGCTGCTCTTAGTCCTCTTCTCCACCACCTGGAAGTCCAGGTTTTAACAAAGATTGTGCTCTGCTTGTCTTTTCTGAAGATCCACCTGACACAGGTCTTCACTCTTTTGCAGATTTACGTGAGTGGAGGGACGAATAAGGGAAGTGCTGCAGCTGATTTACATTCTGAGTTGTGATCAGCTGGAGGAGTTTGCTCTCTCCCCCCGCAGTCATTCCTGCGTCCCCTGATCCCTGCACATAAAACATGACTTACGCGCATTTCCAACTGAAATACTGCAGGGAGTGCGCATTAAACCTCCTCCACATCAAAATCTGCAGGATTCATGGGCTGCATAGTAATTTTATTTCAGAAGTTAAAGTTTTTTAATAGAGTGGGACATGCTGGATTTTTTATTTTGACGACAAGATCAGTTAAACCATCCAACCAGAAAGGGTCATATTTGAGATGGAGAAATATGGAATCATTTGTCCGTCCATTGCAATCCCAATAAACTGGCTTCAAAAGCAACAGAGTCAAGAGAGGTGAGGGCAGTTGAGTGATGGTGGGAGACTTTTCTTGTTATAATTGTACGCGTTACATTTTTTTCAAACATTGTCAATATGATGTTTCCAAAGGAGGATCTACACTCTTTAGGAAGCTGAGCTCTCTCAGCACTATAAAATAACAGCATAATGTTATGAATAATTTCCAAGTTTCATCTTCAGCT
The DNA here is from genome assembly GCA_029692085.1 of Gymnothorax javanicus. NCBI lineage: Eukaryota > Metazoa > Chordata > Actinopteri > Anguilliformes > Muraenidae > Gymnothorax > Gymnothorax javanicus. Next base: position 13,020,572 of record CM056207.1, on the reverse strand, counting down.
TACAAGATTGCTCTCGATTAACTGTGATGAAATAATGGCAGTTGACGATCCCAGTTCTGAAAAAAGTCGGCACTTCATGGAAAATTCAAATATTAATGCGACCAGTCACAACTAGACAGTAAATTTCCCAGAAAACTGCATTAGGGCTTCCAGTCTAGGGGAGGAAAACAATCCTCTGACTGTTTGCGTGAAATGTGATTGGTCTATTTTTGGTTTATAATCCATGTCTTATTCTACAAACTCACTCTGGATGGACATTAGACAGATCTTTCTATCTTTTTAATGAATCATGATGCTAGTCTTTGACTGGATCAGTCAAATCCGTGCTTCGAGTCACAATGTTTGGACTGTAATACATAAAATGGGTTGACTTAAAACTTTCTGGTACACTTTGAATTTTTTTTTTCAGCTAATTGCATCATCTTTCGTGGTCTGGGGTTAAAATTGCAAGTGATCCATGCTTTGAGTTAGCCTATGCTGCTTATGATACGTTAAATAAATAAAAGATGGTGGTGACCCTTAGTGGTGACTCAAAAACTAAAAGAAAATTCTGACGTTCATCACTTATCAACCACGTGCACTCTTGAGTTAAAATCAAATAATGATGATAATGAGCATGAGGCAACTAATATTCCAATATTCCACTGTGCATGACAAAGCAATTAAGTATCTGATGCACCACTTGTGGTGAAAACCGTTTTCGGTAATAGGCTTGAGGCCTAACCTTTACCCACAACGAATCAACAGAGTGTAATGTTTAATTGTCATGGTTCTGGATGTTTGTGCGTGTGTTTTAGACTTTTCTTTGTGGCTCTCGTCCCGGGACGATATCGTTTCCTGAGCTATCGCATTCTTTACCCAGCTGGCTGGTTGAGCTGGGGCGGTGCTTCCCCAGAATCTATATAAGCAGGAAGTCCGGCACGCCTCCTTCGCTAGGGTGTCTGTGTTTAGCTACGCACTATAGCTGAAGAAATCTTTAGTCAGGTTTTGAAAGACTTTCTATTCTCTAATTTTTGGAGTTTCTTCTCCCTTTTTCTTTCTCGCGTTGCCTCTGGTGTTCGGACTATTAGACGTCCTTTGGAGGCGCGAGTTCTTGCCTTTGGTCTGTGTTGTTCTCTGTGTTTGTACTGTTTACTCGCTGCTCACGTTCTCTCTTTTCGCTGCATCTGGCCTCCTACACTACCGGCCATTACATTAATAAGCTACATGCTGTAGAGAGCTAAACACGCTATCAGCTCACCCTATATGTGAGAGGCTGTCATTTGATTTCAACCATGAGTTATAGTAGCCCAACCCAGGTTTTCTGCCTGAGGTGTGAGCCCCACACTATGTGAATCTACCCATTATTGGCTGCTTTGCCAGTGAACCAGGAGGACAGCAGGTTGGAGCTGCAACACTGCAAGAATGGTGATGGCAACTTGGGGAAACTCAAATCAGCAATTTATTGCTTTCCCTAAAGCATATAGAGAAGCCTTTTTTTTTTTTTTTTTTTTTTAGGCAGAGGCTGGTGCACTGAGTGATACCACTCGACGTGTTAGCGTAGCATGTTAATCAATAACCAATTTAGTTTACAAATGATGCAATGAATAGGCCAATAATTGAGTTCACATGCTTCCCTTTGTGTGTGTAATTACAAGTTTTAAATGGTCTCATTTTAAGTCTGCTTGAATTCTTTGACCCACTTGTCTGTTTCATTGTAAACACGAGGGTATCCGCCGCGGTGTGGTTGGGAGCCGTTAATAAAGAGACCTGAGGCGGAGCATGTTGAGCAGTCTCACCGGGGTCTCGCGCAGATGCAGCCCAACGCTCATTGATTATTTGGATTAATTAGGGAACAGCTGTCCAGAGATTTGACTAGAATTCTAGGAAGCAGGGGAGCCTTTTTTTGGCAACTGTCTTTCTTCCTGGATAATGTTTGATGTTTTCCCACACAGGAGGGAAGAGAAAAGAAAAGGAAAGGAAGAAAAATGAATGTAAATGAGAAATGCTAGGTAGCTGTACCCGCTGGTCACAGAAGGAGGATTCTGGTATCTAATGACGTTTGTATTGCAGCCAAGTGATTAATTAAAGCATACTGTGATGGCGTTGTTTGAAACATATTTAAGACATGCAAATATCAATTGAAAACAGTGAGGTTGTCCACAGGCTTGGGTAGGTTTCACACTATGATGTTGATGCTTTAATTTGGTTCCTATCCAAAGGCACGGCAAAGCCACAGTACGAAAGTAAAGTAGGACTAATAAACGCGAAGTGAAATTTCAGGATATTTTGCTTTTTTAAGGAAATTTTAATTTTCTGTAAAATGCAGGCAGTCCAGGGTAAGATATTTTGGGTAGAAACACAAGAACTGCTTCAAGCTGCCTTTCATAAGAAATTAAGTAAAAATGTCAGATGATCAAATTATTGTTTTTGATGAAGAGAGGTGATGAAGACCGTACAGAAGTATAAAATATGGAAAAAATAAAAATACCGTAGTACATCTGTACCTTCCAGACAAAGTTGTTCTTGTCGGCAATTTGGTCCAATAAGGGCCTGGTTTTTATAGAAGAGTTATTCTTTATTCTCGCATTTTGTTCAGTACAGTAACATCCTGGTTCGGTAACACTTCATTTGGATAATCCTCCTGTTGAATTGTTGCATGTCAACTAATAAACCATTGAAATGTTAAAAATACTAATTAAACTCTATGTAGGCGAACTATCCAAAAAAAATGGTACCCTATGTTCTTATTTGTTTAAATGAGTACACTTTTGTTGATGTTATACAGAATAACAACCGCTATTTTGTGTTTCAGTCATTTGGCAGGTAATTATACAATAATGGTGCATGTTCACATAAAGTTTGAATGTGATTAAACCCAAAGTTAAAATAAGTACTTGAAAGAGACATTATTCATCCTCATCATTTAGATTTATGTTTTAGTCAAACCCTGCTGGATATTTAACAATCCCATAACTCATGCCTATATTTAGAACTGTGGTATTAAGCACTTCCTGAAATGAGGCCACTGTGGTGGTTTAATCCCTAAGAAAAAGTTAAGTAGTTAAGGTAGAGGTAAGATCATGAGTTGCTTCGCATAGAGAAGCAAAGCAGGTTAAAATGAAGGGTTGCATCTAACCAGCTTCTGAATGGACAGTAGACAAGCGTAGATGACAAGTGAGTGAGTGACCCCAATGGGGTGGCGTTGCGGTATATAAAGCTTTTTTTATGGCAGAGGGGTGGGTGAAGCAGGGCAAAATAGTTGGACATAGTGAGTGCTTTAGAAGGGCTTTGACCAGTGCTTGACCTACAATAACAAAACCATACTTTATTTGTAATGTATAGTTTACACGAATCATATAAAAATTCAAGAGAACGATTCAATTCGATTTGTGCTTTGGCCTCTGCTCTCAAGGCCAAATTCAAAGTGAGGTTGTTCTCATTGTCAGTGCAGTTTGTATCATTATTTTGCCACGATGTGGAAATGTGAATTGAGTTGATCAGAAAGCAACACAGAGCTTAAGTGTGTCTTGACCTTGAGCGTTCAGATATTGTGTGTGTTGAATGACAACCGCCATTGACCAGGGTAAGTAACCAAGCTTATTGTATGTTTGAGGTCCAAGCCATGCAATTGGGGTTCCTCAATGGGTCCCTAAATCTAATAGTGGGATTTGAGCCCTGTTCAGCCCCCTCATCTCCTGCCTCCTGGCTGAAAGGAGGGCCAACAATGCAAAAAAAAAAACTGTCCTAACCAAGTGATTGTGTCTTGAATATTACCTCCTTTTAAGTTACTGCTTGCTTCAAGGTTCTCTTCAAAATCGACCATTTTCAAATACTGACATAAATTCAAATGTCTCATCTCATTGGCAGAAGAATAAAATATCACAGAATAAGATGTCTTAATATCAAACTAAAACCTTAATTGAGCTTGACTTGTTCTTTGGTTTTTGCAGAAGTTTGACCTGCTGGACCAAAATAACAGCTCCACCTAATCAAACTGATGTCAATGCCTTGCATGCATGAGGTGGACCCATTCCCCATGTTTTCACCATGACGAATCTTCTCCCTGGCTGTCTCTTACACTGTCCATATGGGTACTGAGGTTAATATGCCAGCAAGCTGTTAGTTGCCGGCTGCCCCAAATGTCATTATTTGAGCATGTCCAGTTTTTTCTGTCCTTCGAGCTTTGAGGTGTGGAATGATTCCACTCGTAATTTCACCTTTGATCCCAATCGCTTATTAACAGCCCTTATTAAGTCTTCATGGGCTCCTCCAATGATGTCAGACCCCAAGAGACCAAACAGGATCCTGTGGTGCTCCATCTGCTGTCTTCTGTCCGATAAACACTTGCATCTCCTTGCCCTACTCTTTCCAACCAGATATCCACTTGGGACCCAGCAATTCATTTTGTCTCGTGCTGAAGCATAGGTCTCGACCATCGATCTTAAGAACCACATATTCCTCTATGCCGAGGGCGTAATCTACAAGGTAGATTTGATTTAAAAAAAAAAATAATAAAAATTTGGGGAAATGTTTTCAGGCTACCATGTTTTTTTATTATCTTTGTATTATGACAAATTATGACAAAGATTAAAGTCCTAATACTCAGAGATATAGTGTGACGTATGTCCATTTTAAATGCTGCAATTGGGTGAGCTCTCAGGCACTCGGCTGGTTATCATTTCCAACTTCGCTTTTTGCTAGCCAGGCTCAGCTGTATGCTGCCTACCCTGGCCCAACAGTATCACCTGCCTGTTTGATCCACTGTACTGAGATCAGTTGCTCCTGATGTACTCAGTTACATTACACCTACATCAGTTACTTATCTGATCTGGGATGCTATTTTTCTGAGAACCAATAAATTTAGACAAAATACCTGGAAATGGGATAGATTTCCCAGAGCAGCTCGAGTCAGGTATCCAAATACCGCACCACATGCTGAGCAGATTTCTGAAAATAAGTGCACTGATTGGTTTGGATAGAGAAACAGGAGCCATATGGCACATGTGAGCCACCATAGATAAGAGCCTGATGAATGCATAAAGATTATGATGATGATTACTCACAGAGATGTCGCTTTTGTGTCCAGGGAGGAATTTGCTACATTGAGCTGCCAGTAATCAGGCTGGGCATTATGCTGTGTGCATCTGTTTCTGAAAAGCAACCTGTGATGAGCCACATATGCACACATACGGGCATATATCATTAAAATGAAAGTAGATGCATCGCTCAAATAAGAACCGGCACAGTTATTACGGATTAAGGTTTCAATGCGTGCCTCGACATACTGCTGCTGATTAGTAAAAAAGGCTACCTGACATACTTTCGCAGCTTTATCAATGTGGATACAAGATAAACATATGTTGTACTTCAAAAGACAGCCCGTAACTAACAGGAGTTGCCATGCATTTGCAAAATCTGGCAACTGGCTGATTAATGTTGCCTAAGGTGACCGGCTGTGTATGGCAACCATGCAGAAATACCCCCGGCCTCTCCATCACTGCTCCCACCAGTGAGCGCCTGGAAGGGTCATTCATCAAACAATTACAGCTGGCAGCTCCACTGGTATTTTACTGGAGCCATCAGAAGATGGGCAGCTTCTCCCACAGGATCAACCGACAGATTCTTTTTCTCTCAGTCTCTCTTGCAATACCTCTCCTTCTCATCCCCCTCTTAATTCATCTGCTTGATATTCCGCTGAGGAGAAAGTCCATGACTCTGGGATGGCCCTTGCATGCCGGAATTGCTATTGACATTTCAATTCAGCCTGATTTCTTCTCCCCACCCATCCTCCCCCTTCGCCCCGTAATGGGAGGTAAAAATTTACATGTGAATAGAGTGAGACGCAAACGGCCCGCGGTCGGGCGCAGGAATGTCATTTCATTTGGTTTTCTATTACCATTACCCCCTCGTACCAGGTAATGCAATTACGGATTAAGTGGTACAGCAGTCGAAGCAAGGTTATGTACAGAAAAAAAACTGTTCTCTCCTTCTCTCTCTCTCGTTTTCCTCCACTTTTCACATCACTCTTGCCGAGGCTGCATGCAGCATGCGGCATGGTTCCTAAGTAAGGGCGAGTCACCGAGAGGGTGTTCTTCTCTGTTCTCATTGCCCGTGATTAGCATTCAGCTAGGAGGCAGGATTTTTGATTCCAGGGCCATGGGGTTCCCCCTGGCAGAATTAGCATTTTAAAGCTGATAAGCACAGACTTCACAGGTCCGCTCTCCTGCCATCCCATCCCCTGAGATGAAAGAAGAGTTGTAGCTGCAGGTCAGCACACAAGAAGGGTCTCCACGGGAGGACCAGGATCGTTGGATAATCATGGGACAGTCATGGCTTTCTTACAGTTGCAGTGGATTAATAACAACTGCAATACAACCATTCCATATTTAATTTTCATTTAGAACTGAGATGCATAGTTCTCCCTGCCAACTTCAAAAACTATGGATGATGGATTATGGAGGTTGCTTTATGTCAAGTCAAATCAAACTTTACCTTTCGGTCATTTGCTCGTAGTAACATAATAAAAGGACACAACACAATAAAGGGAACAAACATGGTCTAGGAATAAAACACAACAGAGAGACAGGACATGGAGATGCTGAAAGTCTTCTCAAAGCATTTTAGACCTGTCAGCTGCTGGGGAATTACAAAACGGCCTGAAGATGCGGAGGCTACTCGGTAGGAGGCTTTCCAAAGGAAGCCATGCCTGCCAAGTTACCGAAGAACAATCCTCATGCTATACTACACATTCCAGATATGTCCTATGTTAAATGTAACTTTACCAAAGACTGGTCCTCTCAAAACCTACAGTAGATCTCAACCCCAATTGCCATGGGCCTGACTGGGAAAGCTGGGTATAAACCAGATCCTTATCATCAAATGTCACTGCCAGAGCTCACTAATGCTTCTCTGGCTGGAAACCTTCCCCAGAATTCTTGTAACATCTAGTGGAAACCCTTTCTGGAAGAGTGGAGACCACTTTGTATGACACAACGGCAGTCGAAGATCTTTATAATTCGGTATTGTTTCCCCAAAGAACCTTCATGCAAGTAACAACCTCACTAGCAATACAGAGTTGACAATTTATTGCTTCCAATTAGGCCTCATTAATGTCAGAATTTACACAATTAGCAGTAAGTCAGTTTCTATTACTCCCAGCTGCTGCTGAGAGGCTGCTTTTATTGGCAAAATCTGTGTATTCCATAAAACAGGGAAATAAGTGTGCAGGCAGAGTTCCAGCATCACCTTTGCACCCCCACCCCGAAGCTCTTGTCAACATATCAGACGTATATCAGCTCCTTTAGCATACACTAGAGGCCAGAGGACTGACATTTCTTCTGTGAAGCTCCCTGACTGAGCTTCTTTGGGGGCTGTTTCCTTTATAGCAGTGGTCCGGGGTCAGACCTCGCTGTGTAAATGGCACAGTGGGTGCTGTTTGTGGCACGAAGAGGTTGTAAAAGCACCAAGAAACTCACTTTTATTGCCTCGATCAACAATCCCCCCCAGTCAAAAAAAAAAAAGAGGTAATATCCTCTTAGGTGTTTGAGCTCCGGACAGTCCAGGATTTTTTTTAAAGGCCAAGCTTAAAGATACACAGTTTAAGGCATCCCACGGGGAGGGGGGTTTAAACAGGACAGCAGGACAGACATCGCCTGAACATTCCCTTTCTACATCCAGTCCAATGTTATTGGAGCAGTTTGTGGTACCACTGGCAATAAGGCTCTGGTACCAGGAGTATAAATCGTAGGTGTAATTCCCCAGGAACCACTCATTGACTGATGTGGACAATGCCAGTGCCAACAATAGTCAAATCAGAGGAAAATCTGTGATGGCATCACCAAAAGTGAGGGAGGGGTCATACTTATATTTTTGAGAGCGAGGTAGACCCAAGAGGGAAATTAAGAATTTTCATCAGCCAGGCAGGGGTTTTTACCATTACCAATGTGACCATTCAGGTTTCGCTCTGATTGCTGCCGTTTTACAGTGGAAGGGTATGAGGGTTGGCGGAGGAAAGCCTTAATGAGACATCAGGATGAGTAGCGTCCTCCCTGTCAGGATCCATCCCCAGGGCATGGGGTGTGTGTGTGTGTGTGGGGGGTACAGCAGCTGGGCCTAGTTTCAGGAGGATATTAATGACAGAAAAGCGGCGATAGGTCAATACAGAGTGTGCTGGCCTACTGTCTGATAGCTCAGTGCTGCTAATTTCAGTCCAGCCTATGACTGATTAGCAACAATATAATATGATGGATAACTAAAGAACTGTAATCACTACTTGGACATAGCACCCTGGGGCAAAAAAACTCTGGAGTGGGGTTGCCACGTTTAGAATACGAAAAACTGGAGAACACTCACAGCTGTATGCCAAAGTGCAACAAGGCTGGAGGCTGATCTCCCCCGGTACTATCGTCAAACCAGGAGACGTGGGTATTTTTCATAACCAGGGAGTCATTGCCGCAAAAATTTATTACAAATTTAGGGTATTAATTTGGACACGTATAAATAATTTGAAAATTGGTGGAAAGATCAGATGTCCGGCAATGCTGCTTTGGGGAAATTCTCGTGACTTTGTTGTTTAAGGAAAACTTGGGGCAGTGAGGAGTCTTTGCTGCCTAGGTGGATTGATGGAGGCCAAGTATGTTACAAACGTAGATGAAGGGTCGTGGCAGGAGGGGGTGTTCTCTCAACTGTTTTTATCCATTAAAATTGTCTCTAATAACACAGAATGTCACTCAGTTAAGAGCGGCTGCCATACCTGTTCAAATTGATGCAGTAAATTAATCACAGCTAATTAAACAAATGATCCTTCAACTTCTGAAGTAGATCAAAGAAAATAATAACATAGTGTGTGCTGGAAAATGACACTGCCTTTAAAATGGAGTTTGAAAAGACAAACTGAAAGCATATATACTGCTTATCTGTTCAGTTTTTATATAATTGCCCTTGTTTATCTGTCGGTCCATCCACAATATATTGTTCTCACTCTACAGACAGCAATTTTTGTTGGATTCTTTTCATGCATGTTTTCAGGGTCAATGCTGGTATGAAGAGGGTCCCTATGGATTTTAGTGATGAACGCAAAGTTTTTAGTGAAATAACTTAATCGAAAAAGCTGCCATGTGGGCATATTATCACGCTTTGCATGGCTATCTTTTAATGTTTTGGTCGACCAGGAAATTTTTCACAATTCATTTGCAAACACTGAAAGAGTTCACAATTTTTCACCTGCATACAATATTTGTAACCTCATAGGATAGGTCTAAATACTACTCATTGTTATCTGAAATAACGAAGAATATAAATGTATGCAAATAATTTGAACTTGTTCGATAAAATTGAATTTTAAGCGAGCAAAGTCTGATTTATCTCATGCACTTGCCCATTTATAAATCAGTGCAGCAGCATTTGACAAAAAATTATTAGCTTTTAATTTAGATTTTACAGATCATGTATTATAAGTAAAGCAAAAAATAACTTTCATTTGAGGGATTGAGGAACCAAGGCTGACAAGCTGAAGAGTGCGCTGGTGCATGTATTCCAGGATCCAGCAAATCATTGTGACAGGATATCAGGTCATGACCTGAGAAAAAACACCTGAGGAATTTCCAGCATATTTTATACCAGCATGGAGGTTCAGCTTTCTCCACAAACCAACACTGCTCCAGAACTTTGGAACTTCTGAATACAATGCATCACAAGATTTTGCTTATCCCCTCCTCCTACCCACAATGGGATAGATGATTCGACACAAAACAGCCTCTATTCAGTGGCTTCATCCCTCACAACAATGTGCAAATCCATCATTATCTCACAATGGCTTCTCATCACCAGTACCAGTAGACCTGGTGACCTGTCATTTGTTGCTGGGTAACTCAAAGTCAGATTTTCTGCATTTTAATTCCCAAAACAGACAAAAAGTAAATCAAGTTTTGTCTGGAGGTGAATGCAAACAAACACATACACATCTTAAACAGCAGAAAGTTAAGCTGCGAATAACAGCAGAGAGCTGAGGTAAGATTACAGTTCAGGTGATGCTACACACTGACGTCCTCAGTCATTTAAGACTCACACCCTCCAGCATGACAAATTTGTGGTTGCAACATAAAGAAACCACAACCCAGGTGGGATTAAATTTATCTTCGACCAGGAAAATCACATGAAAAGATATTCCGCCCAATAGGTGGAATAATTCATAATTTAAAAAAAAAATTAAAAAAACTTTTGGGCTTGTTTTGTAACCTTCAACTGCTTAACTGAGGGGAAAAAAAAAACAGGAGTGCTGGATTCCTCCTGGCTATCATTGCTGTAATGCACTCAGCAGTTTTCTAAGGAAATCTCACACAGCTTTTATCTGCATGTAAAGCGAGGTGTAAATTGTTGTTCACTCGCTCCATTACATCAAGAGCCAGTGAGCAGAACTTGCAGCTCCACTGAAACAAGATGTATAGATAGACATCATTATTGTCCACTTGCATGGAAATCTGTCCTTGGCTTCACAGACACACATACTTCACATAATACATTTAAAGGTTTCCTATGCTGTGAGGTAGGTAATTAAAAATAAATATAATTAATAACAGTAATAGTAATAGCGGGCCAAACAATTGGGATGAGAGTGCTAAAATGTTAACAGTTAAAACATATGTTAAATAAACGTCATAAAAGGAAACATCTGTCTCTAATATCTATAAAATCATTTGTTAAGCAAAATGACAGTGGATGGAATAAAGGATCTCTTAAAAATGTTTCGCTTCGCGGTGGGTACTCTGTACCGACGTCCCGAGGGGAGTTTTTCAAATTCATTAAACCGACGGTGACAAATCCTGCCATATTGTTGTGTTTTCAAAAAAGAAAAAAAAAAAAAGAATGATGAAGACTCTCAAAACAATGCAAATACTCAAGTCTCAGTTTTAATAACTTAAGTCTGTTCTATTAAAGCATATCGTTTGCCTTATAGCATAGTTGCCTAAGTCATATTTGAACGTTTTTGGAAAACAAGAAAAAACACCATTTTTAGCAAGCACATTGGTAGTTTTTTTGCTATTGCAACAGTAAGCCAAAAAATTACTTAGGCAATTATGCTATGAGGCTAACGATATAGTTCTTCACCTGCAACCTCAAGTACAAAACAGGTGTTGTACCATTTTTTTATTTCATATAAAATGGTTCAGATAAGAGCAGTTGCTGAAATGAACAATAAAAGTATGCAATAGCATAAATGTGTCAACTCAAGATGTAGGGCAGCTCAGTTGGAAAGAATCAGAGCATAAAATTACTATGAAGAACGAGCACTTATGAAAATATATTGTTGACAAAAAGCAATATAACAGTGAAGCATAAAGTCATAAATTTGCCCTCTGTGTAAATTTTACACTGCTCAAAACTGAAAGAGCATAAAAGTGATTCCTTAATTCCCTTTATGTACAAAAGCAATTCTGACAGTGAATATCCGTTCAAACAAAATCAAAGGAGGAAAAAGGGATTGGATTGCCTGTCAGAGGTTGCTGTTGACCTGGACATTATATATATATATATATATATATATATATATATATATATATATATATATATATAAAAGTATTTTAACCATAGCTAGCTAGCCAGTTCGCAATCCTGTCTATCTGTGCGGTGTACTGTTTTCTTCAAACAATGTCAGTTACGTGACAACAGCCTGAGCTAGACACTTGAAATAAAAGCATTGACTGTGTATGAAATGGACAAAGCCGCAAACTGCGGATGCACCAACATTACATTGGACTGGGGCATGTTACATATAAAAAGTCATGTTTCTTCCGTTTACCCCATTGATTGAAAGTTGGTCGGGATATTCTTGCAATGTTCCTACCTGAATCTACGCCTTTCCCATGGTTCAATGCGTGGCTTAAAGGAAAAGTAAACATATGGTACACCTACATTTCCAAATAATGTAGGCTACATAATCTCTGCTATCCAAAACGACAAGCCATTTTTTTAACACCGTGTAATCGGTGTGTAAATGTCGGGTTTCTGCTGCGTTCCATTTGCACTGGGAAGTCGGGATTTCAGAGCTCCCAGTCGGAAATTTCAATTCGAACGTCCCCTGAAGGCGGACTTTCAACTCGGAAAGTCGGAGATTCTTCACCTACCCTGAGTTCCGACTTCCGAGTTGAAGATGGCTGCGCCATAAATCAACAGTAAGCGAAACCTGTGATAATAAACTGTATATTTGCAATTCAGTGTCATTTGTGTTTCATTAAATCAGTCGAACACGCAGTAGGCCTACTGAAAAATAGTTTATCAGCGGACTTTTTGCTGCGGTGTTTGCACACAAAAAATACTCAGTAATGCGTTGTTTTCAAATAGTATAGCTAACAATAGCTAATAAAGGCTATCCTTATCAGAGGACACACCACTGACCCCAAGTCAGTTTTCCAACTTAATGGAACACAGTCAGCTTGGATATGACATTGTTTTCAACCCCGACTTCCGATTTCCGAGCCAAATCGAACGCAGCATAAGACCGCTCAAGCAAGCTGCCATGTTCATTCGGCGAGAAGAGAATACCTACGTCACTCAGGCTGGTAGCTCACATCAGTCAGGTTTGGATCGCCTGTTTCGTTTGAACACCCAACAGCCGCGCAACCTGTTTCCACCTACTTTGCCTGATTGACAATTTTATCAATCAATTTTAACTGTTTTTACCGAACAATTAAGACCTAGCCTAGGCTATTTCTAGCCTGTAATGATTAAAGAGATGATAGGGACAAAAAGATTCATTTACGTTCGCGCTTTGATTCGAGACTGCAAAGATGGAAATCTTAATAATTCATTAGAAAAAATCTCAAATCTCTCAGTAATTCCGTGTATCATTTTCATTTTTTTTGTTAATCGGATTATGAAAGAATACCGAAAATAAACTCCTTGTATATACAGTGCCGTGAAAAAGCATTTGCTCCCTTCCTGATTTCTTATTTTTTTTGGCATATTTGTCACACTCGTTTCAGATCACCTAACAAATTTGAATATAAGACAAAGATAGACCGAGTAAATACAAAATGCAGTTTTTAAATGATGATTTTATTAATTGAGGGAAAAAGTGATCCAAACCTACCTGGCCCTATGTGAAAAAGTAATTGCCCCCTGAACCTAACAACTAGTTGTGCCACCCTCGGCGACAATAACTGCAATCAAGCGTTTGCGATAACTGGCAATGAGTCTTTCACATCACTGTGGAGGAACTTTAGCCCACTCTTATTTGCAGAATTGTTTTCATTCAGCCACATTGGAGGGCATTCGAGCAAGAATGGCCTGTTTAAGGTCATGCCACAGCATCTCAATCGGATTTAAGTCTGTACTTTGACCAGACCACTCCAAAACCATCATTTTGCTTTTTTTTTTTTTTAAAGCCATTCAGAGGTGGACGTGCTGGTGTGTTTCGGATCATTGTCCTGCTGCATAAAGCAAGTGCGCTTGAGCTTGAGGTCACCAACTGATGGTTGGACATTCTCCTTCAGGATTTTCTGATAGCAGAATTCATGGTTCGATCAATTACGGCAAGTGGTCCAGGTCCTGAAGCAGCAAAACAGCCCCAGACCATCACACTACCACCATCATGTTTGACTGTGGGTATGATGTTCTTTTTGTGAAATGCTGTGCTAGTTTTACACCAGACATAACAGGACCCACACCTTCCAAAAAGTTTAACTTTTGTCTCGTCAGTCCACAGAATATTTTCCCAAAAGTCTTGGGGATCGTCAAGATGTTCTTTTGGCAAATGTGAGACGAGCCTTTGTGTTCTTCTTAGTCAGCAGTGTTTTTCACCTTGGAACTCTCCCATGGATGCCATTTTTGCCCAGTGTCTTTCTCATTGTTGAATCATGAACATACCTAACTGAAGAAAGTGAGGCCTGCAGTTCTTTAGATGTTCTGGGTTCTTTTGTGACCTCCTGGATGAGTCGTCGATGCTCTTTGGGAGTAATTTTGATGGCCCGGCCACTCCTGGGAAGGTTCGCCACTGTTCTAAATTTTATCCATTTGTGGATAATGGCTCTCACCATGGTTCGCTGGAGTCCCAAAGCCTTAGAAATGGCTTTGTAACCCTTTCCAGACTGATAGATGTCAATTACTTTTTTTCTCATCCGTTCTTGAATTTTTTTTGATTGCGGCATGACGTGTCGCTTTTTGAGATCTTTTAGCCTATTTTTCATTTTCAGACAGGTTCTATTTCAGAGATTTCTTGATTCAACAGGTCTGGCAGTAATCAGGCCTGGGTGAGGCTAGTGAAATTGAACTAAAAAATGTGATTAATCACAGTTAATTCATGATTTAACAAGAGGGGGCAATTACTTTTTCACATAGGGCCAAGTATGTTTGGATAGCTTTTTCCCCTTAATCAATGAAATAATCATTTAAAAACTGCATTTTGTATTTACTCGGGTTATCTTTGTCTAATATTAAAATTTGTTTTATGATCTGAAACATTAAATATGCAAAAAATATATCAGGAAGAGGGCAAATACTTTTTCACAGCACTGTATATATATATATATATATATATGTATATATAGGAATGGCATTAAAAAGTACATGTTTAAGGGGGAAAATATTATCGTAAACAAATTGACCACACATTGAATGCGGCATAAGAAAGGTTTTAATATTTGTTAATGGCATTACCTTAACTTCCTGTTAGCGAATATGAACAAATTTGCTGTCTCGTGAGCATTTTAAGTTCGATGCTCTGAGCAATAATGTCGTGGATGAAATTTGGACGCCATTCTGCTGTTTAGTCTTGTAAATTAGTAAATCAATCCTCTGATTATTAATCAAGCAAAGTAATAGGGAGTTATCGTTTGCTTAACGGTGAGGATTCTGCCTCACCTAACTTACCTCCGATGGCACGTCTCTGCTCATCATCGACTCAACTCTCAATACTTATGCTTTGACTCCATACACTCGAAGACATGATCAGCCCTGGTGACATCACGCACTGGTCTGGGCAGAATATTTCCTATTGTTTGATTGGTCAATTATTTTCTATGGCGGCAATGGCAGATTCTGAAATTTCTAGGATTGTGTGATATTTGAAAGCAGATTACATTTAAAAAAAAAAAACAACTTCATTTTGGCAAGCAGAGATTATGTACTTCATTTGGCAATGTAGCTTTACCATACTTTTAGCTCTTCCTTTGTGTACTTTAATAAAAATTTGTCAAGTCATTTGCCCCCTGGTAGATTTTGAGGCAAACATCTGACTGGTTCATTTGCAAGTCTATTAAAACTGAGTTGTGTTACATTGTAGATATGTTCTGTATTTCTTTCAACTTCCTGTTTCTAATCAACGACAAAATTTAAAAGCTTAGCATGTGGAAGTGTTCCAAACTTAATGCATTTTAAAAATCAAAATGCAGCAACCTTGCCATGTAAGTTGTGTGAGAAATGAAATTGACCCCAACACGCAGTGGTCCATGGAGCCAAGAGAGACCATGCCAGTTCCATAATAGTCAAACTCAAATACTGCAACCATCGCTTGAGTGGTTAACAGAAAACTCAAATTTTGCATTATTTTAATTTGATCATTAAGTTTTATATGAGCCCATGTGCATTTTGGGAATTGTAGTATATTATTGAATGGAGGAATTTGTTCAAGATTTGGATAGTTTGATCTCTGTGAAACGGCCCTATGACTATTACTCAGCCCAAAAAGAACAGGACTACAGGAAATGGACAGTATTTAATACTAAAAGGCATGTTCTACCCATGGTAGAGAGTTTGATTGTTAAGGTCTCATCAATAACTGGAAGCGTTAGTCAAATTCCTTTTATTGGCATAATCCACCAAAACAAAGGAACCTTTAATTTCCTTCCATCTGGAGTTGGCGGACTGTAACTTGCAGTGGTCCTGTTAGGATTAACTGGAGCAGCTGCAGGCACCTGGTATGATGGTCTGACCATGGAAACCATAGTAGTTGCTGGGTTCTGGTATGAAGGCCTAGCCACAGCAACCAGGTTAGCTGCAGGCACCTGGTATGATGGTCTGGCCACTTCAACGGGTATAGCTGCTTGCGTGTAGAAAGAGGGTTCATCCACAAGTGGGTGAGCTGCTGGCTCTAGGTACAGGGGTTCATCCACAGCAACCGGAGTGGCTGGCGGCACCTGGTACAAGGGTCCCTCCACAGACACTGGTGCAGCAACTGGCATGTAGAAAGGAGGTTCATCCACAGCAACTGATGAGCCACTGGCTCTTGGTACAAGGGTCCCTCCACCGAGTCCGGTGTAGCGGCAGGCATGTAGAAAGAGGGTTCGTCCACAGAAACCGCATGAGCTGCTGGATCCTCGTATGAGGGAGCATCCACTGTGACTGGTGTAGCAGCTGGCACCTGGTAGGAAGGTGTGGATTCTGCTGCTGGATTAGCTGCTAGTATCTGGTAAGTGGGTCTGTCCACTGCCTCAGAGGTAGCTACTGGCACCTGGTATGAAGATCCATCCACTGCAACCAGAGTAGCTGCTGGTACTTGGTACAATGACTCACCCACTGCAACCCCAGGAGCTTCTTGCACATAAGATAATTGGTTTTCTGCCACTAGAGAAGTTGCTGGCATGTGGTACAATGGTTCATTCACCACTGTTGGCTGATCTACTGGTATGTGGTATGATGGCTGTTCTGCTGCAACCAGAATAACTACTGGCATGTGGTATGTCACATTCACCAATTCAACAGGAACTGCTGTTAGGAATAATGGACTTCCCTGGGCAGTGTAATTAGCAGCAGGTTCCCAAACATGTGGTGATAATGGATTATCAGCCTGTAGTCCCATGGATTTATATATTGTCAGATTTTCAATAGATTGAAATCCAACAATTGTAGCAGCAGTAGTGTAATCCATTGCATTATAAAAATAGCCAAACCACACAAGTATAACAAACCCTAAACCAGACCTCTGCCTTCTCATGATGGATTAGATTCAAGGGTTTAAATAAAACCCAACAATACCCACCTTGCTTTGCACAACTCATTTTATACTGCACTTTGAACCTAACTGATTGTTATAAACCCATCCTCCTTCCTCATTTGACCAATCTCTCACCAGCCTAGAATGTTGTTTGAGCATTCTTGCCTCTGAGTATTCATGCACCAATGTAAATGTCCATCTTTGTATTAAGCCAAGCTTTGCTTTCCCAGAAGTCAAAAGCTTATTTTTAGGTTGGAATTGCTGGATTGTGCAGCCTTACCTTGCTTAGGACAATAATACTGTATATTTTAATTACATGGGACAAGATTTTTAGCTTTTTAAGCTTTAGTCCGTATTTTAAGTGATTGATTGGCTAATACATCCACAAATCTTTTTTCCTTGATCTACATTGGTAATTCATTCGAGCACCTGTAAACAATGTGGCCAGCTGGACAGTGAGATTTAACGTACCGAGGTATGGTATACTTGGGTTCTTAAACTAAGTCCATGGAATTAGTCCAAATTTTTGGATTTTGGAAATATGGGGGCAAAGAGACCACAAACTCATCAGAACTGAGACAAAATTAATTTGCCACTGCAGAATACACAATCATAAAATGCAAGATTAGATACTGGAACAAGAGTAACATAAATACAATGAGAAAAAAATGAACATTTAAAAAAAAAAATTGGTGAAGGCGTGTGTGCAAGATCTGTCATTAAATGAAATGCTCCCCTCTGGTGGTCACCAGGGATTATGACAGATGGTGCAAATTCTTATAAACTCGGGATACCCCCCTTCCGTATTTTTAAGGAATATCGGTAGTATTTTTTTTTTCTCACACGCTGGTTTCAAAATTATTGCGCCCCCCCCCAGAAAAAAGAGAATTTCCAAAGACCCAAAGGGAAAGATGTTTGGAGTTTGGAGAAGTGGCAACTTTTCCAGAAAGAAAATGCATGTGCATATTACCCCAGGTGCAAATTGAGGGAAGTCTAGGATCTTGAAATTTTCTGCATGGTGGAAAATCTACCTTCAAGACTCCTCACCAATCTTGTCAGACACAGCAAGAAGGCTGTTATTCTCAATGCTGTTATTCTCTCCAGGTGAGGCTCCATGAAATATTAATCAAAGGGGTGTCAATTATGTTGAAGCATGTATTTTGGAGACAAAATGTTCCACTTATTCCACGGGAATAAAAAAAAAAAAAAAAGGTGAGGAGAGAATTTCACCACAATATAATGTAGGGGAGACTGGGGTGCGATGAGTCATGGGGACCAATGAGCCATATGACTATTTTGCGATCAATCAATGCCAAAGATGTTTAAAATAGGCAAAATAGTGATATGGCTCATTTATCCCCATGACTCATCAGTCAATGGTCAAACATTTTGCCTATTTTAAGCAACTCTGTCATCGACTGATCGCAAAATAGTGATATGGCTCATTGGTCCCCATGGTTAATCGGACCCCAGTCTCCCCTACATATTCCAAATCAGGGTCACAGGGGGCAAGAGCTTATATCAACATACAATGTGTAAGACGTTGTAAAAAAAATCCTGGATAATTTGTCTATTCATCATAGGGATCATAATGTGCACAGCATTCACTCACACCCACAGGCAATTTAGCTTTTCTAGGTAGCCTGGCTTACATGTTTTTGGACTGTGGGAGCTAACTCAAGTCCCAAGAGGAATCCCACAGGAACATAGAGAGAACATACAGACTGCACACAGAAAGGGCCCCCGCGAGATTCAAACCCGCAGTCTTCTTGCTGTGCAGTAACTTTGCTCATTTTCATGAATTGTAACATTAACTCTTGAGCTGACTTCATGCATGAGTGTTTTTGGATGTGTTGCCACTAAATGTGTTTGTGTAGGTATGCATTTGAAATCACTTTTCTCTGCTGGAAAAAAAGCTTAGAGGCAATCAGATTCACTTATTTTACATTCCTCCATTGCAATGGCAAGCAAACCGTGATGGGCCAATGTCATAGTGTTAAGCTGAAGTTTAATCATTTTCCCACAGAAGTGCATAACAACTGGAACAAATAGATTTTCTAGTTGTAGTACAAATCTGTCACAGTCCACGGCATGGGTTTTCCACAAGGAGTCCAATATAACTCCATTTAACAAAAGATGGGGATTCTCTGAATATCTTTGATGGGGTTGAAGTTTGAAAACCCTTGGTCTACCTGAGCAAGCAGTAGTCGAACCCATGAGACACAGGAGTGATATCAAGATCCATGAGAGTAGCCAGACCTCCTGCGAGAGCCCCCTGGAGTGCGATTAGCACTGGCGTCAGGCAGGAGACAGGAGTTCTCCCATTAGCAGCTACGCCAGATTCAAAGCCTCCTATCTTCACCTTGAATGCTCTTTGAGTACACTCTGTCCCCAAGGCCACTGCTGTCCCATCAATCAAAGAGGTATGAGAGCAGAGTCACTGCAAGCCGAGCCACAACAGTACATATCCATCTCCCCATCCCCCAGTATTATATAGATGTACGGCCATACCTGAGGCATCTCAATGACCCTGGCCAGTACCAGTGCATCGACACAGAAGCTTGTGAAAGATTATTTTACTTTACCTTCCCCCCTGTGGAATAGAGGAGGAGCCAGAGATGGGCAGAAGTATTGGGGGAGGTGCTGACAATATATTAGAAGTGATGAAGGCCTGGTTGCAACCAGATTTATGCACAACCCAGAATAAGAAAAAATTGACCTGGTACGTAAAATCAAAAATAAATCAAAAAGTAGTGATTTGTAAATTCTCTTTGACCTGTATTTCATTTAAAACAATACGGCCCGTTATTTGATGCTTCACCGCACGATTAGTGATTTTTCGAAATAAACACTCAATTTTGATTCTTGCAACAGGTTTCAAAAAACATTGGGACCGTAAAGTATTTACTGCTTTAAATCATGGCATTTGTTTTTTACAACACTTAATACACATTTAGGAACAATAAAAACAAGTGAATAAGTGCTTCAGGTGTCACAACACTTGTGTGATTCACTGGTGTCTCTCTTCGCAATTCAGCAGCATGTGCGGCTCTCCCCTCTCGGCTGAATCTCGTTATTCATTTCCAGATGAGCGAGTGACGGGTATCTAAGCCTTCAAGTGCTCATTGCTGGATTGTTAAATCACATTTGTTCTGAAATCCTAATCATATGCATGTTAGTTAAACGTCTTCGTCTTCATGCAACCAGTATTTTAGTGGCAGCCAATTTCTCTTTGACCCCTTTATTGTCATTAGTCAATTCAAACAAGCTTCCAACCCTAATCAGGGTGCAGGATTGGGACCGAGTTCACGTTAGCTTAATTCAATCCTGTTGTTCAACTCAAGTTTGCCAGGAATAAGCTTCCGACCCCGATCTGGGGCCAGGACTGGGACCGACTTCTGCTCAAGCAACAGCTCTCCTCTTTGTGGGCAGTGCAGTGCTGGCAAGCCCTTCAACATTTGGCAGCATACTCAAAGCCACTGGCCAGCGACAGCAGCCAAGCATTGCCTATTACACCTGAGCTGAATTGTTCCTCATTCACTCCGGGGTTCTTTCCCCGTCTATCTTCCTCGGGGTCCCATCCTTGTCATTACCGTTCTGCTACCAATAAATTATCAGTTGTATTGCAAGTCTGTCTCCACACTTGATTTCTGGTCTGGACCATTACGTAAGGTGTCATTTAGTCCCATTCTTCCTGTCAACAAGTCTTAAAATGTCAAACAGTAAGGGGTCTTAGTTGCCAAATTTTGAATCCCAAAATGCATTATATATTCTCTCATTCTCTATTGGGATGAGTTGGGACTGCAGGCAGGCCAGTGCAGCACCCCCACTCTGTTCTGGCACAGCCACACCTGAGTAATGCATGCATGCAGCATGTGGTTTTATATTGTGTTGTTGAAATATGCTTGGGTGTTCCAGGAAAAGATGTCTTGACAATAGATATATTACTTCAAAATCTTAGTGTCCCAATCAGAATTAATCGTGGCTTCAGAGAAGTGCAGGTTACCCTTGCTAGAGGTAGTCACACAACCTCATTCCATGATGTTGCACAGCTTTTGGACTTGTTGCTGGTAACAGTCTGGACAATCCTTTCTTTCCTTTGGTTGAGAGCACACAGTATCCATTTCTTCCAAAAAAAAAAAAACCCTGAAATATTGATTTGTCTGACCTCAATGCACAGTCTACTGTGTCATAGTCCATCACAGATGCAGCCCAGAGAAGTAAGCGGCACTTCTGGACACTGTTGATAAAAGCCTTCTTTTCTGCATTAAGTTTTAACTGCCATATTTAGATGTAACAGCATATTGCAGTGCTTCACAAAGAATTACCACCTTAATCCTGAGCCTGAGTTGTCAAATCTATTCATGATTTTCCCATGCCTTTATGGGCAAGCTTCCGCCCATCTTCATTCCTCAAGGACTAGGCCTTTCCTGGATGCCGCTTTTGCACCCACTCATGACGGTTTCAGCTACTTCAGATTACATCATTATTCAAAGGAGGTTTTGCAGGGTATAGGCAAATTTGCCCACAGCCCAATTTGAACCATCTTCTGGTTATATGTACCTATTTGTGGGACTGTCCAGAAAATAGATTTTAAGTGTGAAATTTGCATACAGGAAGTGAACTGTGACCCATTTAGTGATTTCAAGATTTTTGTGGAGCGAGGCCTCAAAAAGTCCATATTTAAACCCATAAATGATTGTTCTTAAAAACCAGATGATTTTTAATGGCTACACAACATGACGGACATTTTGATACCAAACATATCTGTGAAAAACTGAAGAAGTTTCAGACAATTTTCCATTGAAAAATGCATCTGTCTTGACCAAAATTGATGCAAAACATGAAGTTCATCTTGAAAAACAACCAGGTTCCTATGAAAACACACCTAAGATATTTTCACAAAAGTTGCCTCATGTAGTTGGCTAAATAATGTGCGAGTATCATTAAATTGTGAGACCAGTAACATGGATCTGAATTGCGAAAATTGGAACCACCCCTGTATTCACAGCGCTTCACTTTTTCCACATTTTATGTTAAAGCTTTATTCCAAAATTTTTTTTCCCCATAAAATTCTGCCATTTTAATAAAATTCTGCACACACAATACCCCCATAATGATTAATTTTTTCCCCATAAAAACACACAAGTTTAAGATTTTTGGCATATTTAGTAAAAAAAAAAATAAATACAGATCTCTCCAGAGATGTTCAAGTATTCACAGCCTTTGCTCAATTACTTTGTTGATGCACCTTGTCTCTGTACATGGCATTCATCAATTATAGCCTCAAGTCAGACACACACACACACACACAATATGATGCAGACACACACACTGCACAGACACAGACACACACACACACACACACACAGACAGACACACACACACACAGACACAGACACAGACCACATCTTACACACTGACAGATTCACACACACAGACATTCCTATTTGCAGCACACACTCTCAAGCTCCATCAGACACACACACACACACACACACACTGGATGGGGACACACACACACACACAGACACACAGACACACACACACACACACAGACACACACACACACACACACACACACACAGACACACACACTGCACAGCCATTTTCAGATCTCACCAGAGATGTTCACACACACAGGATTCAGTCAGACACACACACACACACACACAGACAGACACACACACACACACACACACACACACACACACACACACACACACACACACACACACACACACACACACTGACACACACACACACACACACACACACACACACACACACACACAGACACACTGACACAGACACACACAGACACACACACACACACACACACACACACACACACTGACACACACACACACACAGACACACACACACACACACACAGACACACACACACAGACACACACACACACACACACACACACACACACACACACACACACACAGACAGATGAACACACACACACACACACACACAGACACACACACACACACACAGACAGACACACACACACACACACACACAGACCCCAGTCTGACACACACACACACACACACACACACAAACACAGACACACACACACAAACACAGACACACACACACACACACAAACACAGACACACACACTGACACACACACACACACACACACACACACACACACACACAGGACACACACAGGTTTCCATCCAGGATGTGTCTGTACATTGCTGCATTCATCTTTTCACTCAATCCTGACACACAGTCACACACCACAGACACCTGACACACACACACACACACACAGACACAGACACACACACACACACACACACACACACACACACACACACACACACACACACACAGACACACACACAACACACACACCACACACACAGACAGACACACACACTGACACACACACACACACACACACACACACACACACACAGACACACACACACACAGGGATGGTATTGGCAAGGTGATGAGCAGTGCCTGGTTTCCTCCAAACATGACGCCTGGCATTCACACCAAAGAGTTCAATCTTTGTCTCATCAGACCAGAGAATTGTGTTTCTCATGGTCTGAGAGTCCTTCAGGTGCCTTTTGGCAAACTCCAGGCAGGCTGCCATTTGCCTTTTTAGTAAGGAGGGCTTCTGTCTGGCCACTCTATCATACAGGCCTGATTGGTGGATTGCTGCAGAGATGGTTGTCCTTCTGGAAGGTTCCCCTCTCTCCACAGAGGAACGCTGGAGCTCTGACAGACTGACCATTGGGTCACCTCCCTGACTAAGGCCCTTCTCCCCCGATCGCTCAGTTTAGACGGGCAGCCAGCTCTAGGAAGAGTCCTGGTGGTTCCGAACATCTTCCTTTTTTCTGTACCCTTCCCCAGATTTGTGCCTTGAGACAATTCCTTTGACTTCATGCTTGACAGTGCATGTCAGGGCACAAACCAACTGTGAGACCTTATGTAGACAGGTGTGTGCCTTTCCAAATCATGTCCAATCAACTGAATTTACCACAGGTGGACCCCAATTAAGCTGTAGAAACATCTCAAGGTTGATCAGTGGAAACAGGATGCACCTGAGCTCAATGTTGAGCTTCATGGCAAAGGCTGTGAATACTTATGTATGTGTGATTTCTCAAGTTATTTATTTTTAATGAATTTGTGAAAATCTCCAAAAAACTTTTTTCACATTGTCATTATGGGGTATTGTCTGTAGAATTTTATGAGAAAAAATGAATTTAATCCATTTTGGAATAAGGCTGTAACATAACAAAATGTGGAAAAAAAAGTGAAGCGCTGTGAATACAGGGATAGTTCCAATTTTCGCAATCCGAATCCATGTTACCGGTCTTGCAATTTAATGACACTCACAAATTATTTAGCCAAATATATGAGGCAACTTTTGTGAAAATATCTTAGGTGTGTTTTCATAGGAACCTGGTTGTTTTTCAAGATGAACCTCATGTTTTGCATCCATTTTGGTCAAGACAGATGCATTTTTCAATGGAAAATTGTCTGGTACTTCTTCAGTTTTTCTCACACATACTTATGTTTGGTATCAAAATGTCCGTCATGTTGTTGTGTAGCCATTAAAAATCACCTGGTTTTTCAGAACAATCATTTATGGGTTTAAAAATGGACTTTTCGAGGCTTTGTCCCACAAAAATCTTGAAATCACTAAATAGGTCACAGTTCACTTCCTGTATGCAAATTTCACATTTCAAATCTATTTTCTGGACAGTCCCACAAGTAGGTACATATAACCAGAAGATGGTTTAAATTGGGCTGTGGGCAAATTTGCCTATACCCTGCAAAACCTCCTTTACCTAATTACCAGTCCTACATTTCCCCTGTCCCAACTTTTTTTGGAATGAGACACAGGCCTGAATGGCAGGAATGATTGTATATTTTACAAATAAATAGAAGTCGACCAGACAAAACAATAAATATCTGGTCTTCATACTGTCTGCAATGAAGCACAAGTCAAACAAATTTAGAAATCACAGCACTGGTTTCCTTCTCTTCCCACCTTTTTCCGAGTTCGTGTTGTGACCTTGCCATGCAGAGCCTCTGCAGACTTTGTCTGTACAGGATGTGTTCTCCTGATGAGTGGCTCTTCTTCGAGGCGTCCTTGTGACTTGATGGCTGGTTACCATGGCAAAAACAGAACTGGGTCTTACCTGAAACTACCTGGAGGATGCAATTTATAGCAATAAGAACTAGTGTCAATCAGTCAGATCAAATTGTGATAAATTAGATAGGGATAAATAAGAGAATGTCAGTCAAAACAATTGCAGTGCGAATAAAAAAAGCACATTGTCAAACTGGGGACAAAATTTATCTGGGCTGCATGCATAACAATAAAACGTTAAGAAAAACAAACTTGGCATTTTTTGATGCAGAAATACTGATGAATGTGAAATAATTTTTGAATAATAAGCCAAATTTAAGAGGAAATCTTTAAACATACTGAAAATACAGATAGCGAACAATAAAATTATGAGTTGTCTGTGACATCTAAATGCCCCTTATCTTTGTCGGATCGTGGAGATGTTTTATTGGATCATTGCACTTGCAGTTACATCACAACGTGAACGGCAGAGAGAATGACTAACCTGGCTGACCCGTTCTTGATACAGGATCTGTTCTTCTTCACTGCTGACTGCACCTCATTAAGAACATAATTAAATACTAGGAGCGCAGTTGCTCAGGGTGACCAATTTTATTTTTGGTCAACTGCAAGAATTTCCCCGAGTACCACACAATTCCCCAGAAAAGCCTCAGAGAATGTAGTGGTGGAGCAGACGGAAGTGCTGTACTGTCTCCAAAGAGAGAAAAAGCAATAAGCACAAAACAGAGAGCTCAGCTCCAGAAATGATTTGATTCACTCTGGTTTCTCTTAAAGGGTCACAGTGTCATGCAACCAATAGTATCTGGAGACAAAGCACTTGGTGACGACCGTATTTGTCAATTTCTTGAGCGCGTAATATATAGAACCAAAGATGAAAAGCAGCGGCCTTTCATGCAAAAAAAGGCTCTGTGAGAAACCAGCATCCCAATAGGCAGCAATAAAATTCTGAAAATATGGAATAATAATGAGTAACACATGGACACACATTATTGTGCACCCGGTCTTATGTCCTCACTTATTTAATAGCCATTTCAACCCAAGCCAAATGAACTCCAGATTGTAATAATAAAATTCAGCAAGCTCAATTAGGGCAACATAAACACTCGCACAGTATTCTTGGCACTTACATTTATGAACACATATGTACCTACACAAACATGCAGCCAAAGGCATGCGTGCATGCACTTGCTACAATGTGATACTCTTGAGATGGCAATACAGAGTCCCAGTATCTGGCAGGGCAGAACTACCAGGCATTTTTTTTTTTGAATTTCTTGGTTTATGGAATTGCAGACCCTATTTTTCGCAAAAGTGAAAAAAAAAAATGATGATGCAATTATTTCATATGTACCTGCCGAAATGCAAAAATCGTCCGTAGGAAAAAAAAAAAAAGTTCACGAGAATGAATTACCAAGTGCACACATGGGAGACTACTGCGTGAACAGGTCTCGTCTAGCACCTCGCTCCATACTATGGCATGATAAGAAAGTGTAGTAGGGCTGGGGGTGAGACTACATTATACAAAGCAAAATGTGTTAAAAAAAATCATAAAAAAAGCTATTCTGAATTACACACTAATATAGGCTAGCTGACGATAGCCAACATTACGGTTGGCAGTTTTTTTTTTTTTTGTTGTTTTTTTTGACACTGCAGAACAGGTAAAGCAACTATGTCATTTACAGCAATGATGTCGAACCAGAATATGGAATAATTTTGAGTCAACTAGCTCAAATTAAATTTATGCTACGGTTTACATTGGACAATAGTGTGTATCTAGTTTGGAGCACATACTGATGGGGCGTATGCCTCTGGTGTGGTTGGGCTTCAGAGGAGGGGCCAACTTTGAATTTTGAGTTTACATACAGCAACGGACAAATCCTACTTAGCATACCTTTGAAAGCTGCATTTTGAGTTAACTTAATATTGTCACTGTATTGTATGAAAATTAGTTGGATGATCCGAAACATCCAACAAATAAGCAAAAATAAAGGAAATCTTGAAGAGGCAAACGCTTTTTTGCAGGACAGCAGATCTTAACGTTTTAAATGTCTCTCCTCTCAAGCACACTTGATTCAAAACACTGCCTCATTATCGAGTATATGTCACATTGTCATATAGCCCTTGACAATAATTTTTTAACCTTCATTTGACCAGGGAAAGTTCCATTGATAATGTTTCTTTTTCAATAAAACCTTGGGAGCAATGCCAGATAGAGCAGTTGCAAGTAAGGAGGGATAGCAAGAAATAAGGGTCAAGCCCCTGGGTCAGCAATAGAGTTCAGCCAAACTTCATCTCTCCAAATGCAAGTCAAATTCCCAAGTCCCACCAGAAGCTTGAACCAGCAACTTTTTAGCTACCAGACAAGCAACCTACCACCAGACTACCCATTTAAATCAGTATGTAGGAGCAGAAAGACATCTATAACGTGCAGGGCTAGGGCTCTCAAGGAGCAAGGTTCCCTACCCCTGCACTGGACCCTGCAGCTGGGAACAGTTGCCGCAGTGATGTATATGACTCTCGAGCCCATCGCAGGGATTTTCAGGTCACGAGCATCGGCCTTCTCTGTTGCGCGCACAACATCCATCAAGTACTCACGAAGGCCAAGCTGACAAATTTCCAATATCAATAGCAGCTGTCAGGACAACATAGGGTAATAGCCATCCCTGTCAAGCGCACCTATTAATTCTTGCCGGTGTCAGTGCTGGGATAATTAATAGACTCGGCAATCTGGCCCAGCAATAAAGGAACACACACAGCTGTGCCCTTCCTGTGCATGCAGTGCGTCAGGGAGACAAAAAAAAGAGTGAAAAAGACAAGCATTTCTGTGGCTTCACTAGTATGACTAGGATTTCCTCAGATATTCAAAGAATCAACTTTTATGCATCAACTAAAGACAAAAAAAGGAATTATGACATTAAGGTGTTCCAATCTGTAGGAGGAGAGTGTAGTCACCAATGGCTTAAGTGCAGAGGGAGAGACTGTCCAGGTGTCACCATGATGTGGTCAACTGGCTAAAATGCAGAAAGTTCAACCCTCTTGGCGTGCACACGTGCTTTTTGCAATGATTAGAGATGTCCCGCCTGCAGTTACGAACAAGTCTCTATTTGAAAGGGGCCTTGCTTTATTTGGGGTCCAGCTCTCTTTCTGTAACAGTGGTAAATGGGCATTTCTCCATCTGTTCATTTGCTACAGGGAGGTAAAATTACATGTACCTCACACTTAGCGTGCATTCCATACACAGTTCCCACATAGTTCTTACATAATGTCCAGGTAGCCTCTACTTAATGCTTGCATTGCTTTGAAGTAGTACTTCTGCAGCTTTTAATTCAGGGCTTGCATAGAGGGAGACTACCGGGCTGGACAACTCAACTAACCCGTTTATAGTCTTCCATTCCCCGTGGTGCCTGAAGAGATTGTGCATCCTGTCCCCACAATCTCACTGCATGGATGGTGTCCACTCCAGGGCCAGAGAGGTGGAATAAAAGAGCTTCCAGTGACGGGCTGCAAAAACAGCCATGCCGAGTTTAATTCTTGAGATTTTAAGGGAAGAGTGTGAGGCTAAAATGTTGCACTGATCTCAAGTCACTTAGTATGTCCTTTTAAGTGTGCTTTTATGTTATCTCCTTTACAGGTGCCACATCCTTTTGTGTACTGTCATTACATCTTTTTTATGTAACTTCACTCTGTCTTAGTGTTACCCAACTGTGCGATACAAATTTCCTTGAAGATAGTGAAGTCTTATGTCATATGTTTGATCACAGTACCAGTTCCAGGTCTCCTGAAAGATTCCTGCCGGTCGACTTATGTCAACAATATGACAATTTTAAAAAATTCAATTTCCAGTACGCATAATCAATTCCAGTACCAAAGAGTCAGCACAGAGCACAGAGACCAGTATGTGTAGGCAGGTGGTGGAAAGGGGCCAGTTAACCAGAGGCAGCAGAATGGTGAGGGCCAGGAGGCGCGCAGAGCATAGCTTCAGGAGGTGTATCGGAGCAGTACCTTTAGCTGACCATTCAGCTATATCACTACGGTTTTAACCCATTTAAACCTGGACAGCATGTGCGCATTTCAAGAACGTGTCGTTGCCGACACAGATATGCGCGTAATTTTGAAAGTACCGTAATTACTGTAAGTTTTGCGCAACAGAAAAAAATTCCAACTGTTCCTGAAAGCTGAGAAGCTGTGCTTCAGCCCAAATACAGGTT
This sequence comes from Gymnothorax javanicus, assembly GCA_029692085.1. NCBI lineage: Eukaryota > Metazoa > Chordata > Actinopteri > Anguilliformes > Muraenidae > Gymnothorax > Gymnothorax javanicus. The sequence goes on along the minus strand of CM056207.1, from coordinate 12,991,321 downwards.
ACTATCTGCTGGGATTTTTGCATTAGGCCTTAAAGGGTTAAATTTCACGTGAGCCAGTTTACGTATAGCTAGTAGCTGGTGGAGGGAGTTTAGATATATCACATTACTTTTTTTAAATCACATTCTATTCCCAAAATCACATCTGTGGGTCTATTTCCAAGTCAAAGAGTATGATGCACGTATATAGGGTGCAAAAGAATAGAAATAAAATTATTTTATTTATTTTAACTGGTATTTTCAGCCAGTTCCTTGAAATAGAATTGACTGAAATTAAATCTAATTCCCCTGCTAAATTAAATTCCTATATATTGAATGCAGCAAATCTTCAGCTGAATGACACTGGAGAGACAAAAAAACATTTTTTAAAAACAGATTAATATATAAGTAAAAATCTTGCAATTTTATTTGCATATAAAGGCAGCTAAATATATATCACAATAAATTTAAAGAAAAGAGCAGTTCTAAACTTCCGTGAAAAAAAAAGAACCTAAAAATCCAAAAAGCAATGGATCATTTACAAGAGCAAAGTTGAAGCGACTATTGGCAAAAATTTTTTTTTTGTGCTAGCAAGATTGCATTTACACACAGTGCAAAATTAGAAAAAAGACAAAAACACAAATACAATAAAATTTACAATTTGAAGGACAACTAAACCTTGTTCAGGCAGACGTACGGTAAATGACAAATTCATTTTGCACAAGTATATTCAGAGGGCAAATTCAGCTCAGGCAGGGCAAGCCAAGATATGGGTTGTCAAAACTCAGGACACATCATCTGGATATGTACGCAAACCCAATATCATACACCCAATTATTTTCGCAAGGGTTAAATTACTAATCTCTTGTGACACTGCCAATGATCTGGATTGAGGTACTAAAAGTAAAATGTCACATCATTTTATTCCCTGAACTTGACCAAAAAATTAGGACCTGCCTACATTCTAACAGGAAATGATGCGTACATTCCCTAAAGCTGCTGTGAGGCAGTTTACCAGCCCGCCAAAAAAAAGCTTAACTGTCATAGGAAAAAAAAAAAAAAAAAAAAAAAAAGTACAAAATAACAACAGTATTTAATAGCAATGCATTCAGCGACTTCGAACAAAATATATAAGGAAATTATACAAATTCACAAAATTTTTATATCTTACAGATCCAGCTCATTTTTCAATGTTGTGACCCCTCTTCCTTCGCTGCACCAGTTAGGTCTTTTTCCCAGGTCCATTTTTTAGTACCAGCATGTTTACAAAAGACAAACATTTTTGAAAAGGAACATCTAGCAGACTTCAATGAACAGTAAAAAAAAAGGAGTTTCGTGGCACCGCAGCTTCAGGAGCCCTGGGGGTTTGGGAGGTCGAAGATGATTGGAGGGTTGGTGGGCTGGAAGCTCACCGTGCAGGTGGAGGCGTTGATGTATGTTGTGTACCCGTCTGTCATAATTCCGTACCCTGCGGAGACAAGATGCCGTCATGGCAATAACATAAACCATACACAAAAATTAAAATTCTGAACCTGTATGCCTTGAACGAATATAGAACTGACGTGCATTCTGTAATTTTTGTGCTGCTGTTGTATTTGGGTGATTACACAGAGCCTGTGCTAGAGTGTACTGCAGTCTTGAATTTAGAAACTATTTATAATAAAACGAATTGATTCAGTTTTGGTCCAAAATAAAACACCCACAGTCACACAGACACTCAAAATGGTGCAATTGCACACAAGAAAAAAAAGTCAAATGTACACTAATAATCAAAAACACGATATTTATTTCCGTCCAAGCAAATGGGTGTTTGCAAGTGCATCTTTAATGGACTATGCCAAAGGTACGAGGGGAAAAGAGGGGTTTGTAATTGGGGGCCTTGCTGCCCCAGCCTACCAACTAGAAGCAGATGAAGCTTCAGTACCCAGATAGGAGGGCTCCAAGCTACCCCCATATGACTTCCTTCCTCCTGTATTTGCTCTATTTCACATACAGAAAAGTAGATGACTCGCCCTTGAGTGGCACAGCAAGCATGCCAAACATCTAATCACACTAATGGCATCAGCCTGAATTAACCCAAGGCAGCAGATTCTGGCCGCTAGTATGTGGGTAGAGGGGTAGAGGAAGTTCTCATGTAAAGCTAATACAGGCTGAAAATATGCTAAAGCCTGCTATAGCTGGCCGAAAGCAGATCTTCGCTCAAACTCGGTAGGGGAGAGAAACCGCAGCGCTCGCGCTCACCTTCGTGAATCCCGCCGAAGACGTGGAGTTTCGGCCGGACCCTCCTCTGCACGGTGTTCAGCAGCTCCACGCACCCCACCCTCTGGAGCTCCTTGGGGACCCAATCCCGAAAACCTGCACAAAACAAGAGACACCATCACACCATCCGCGCCAAAAATCTCTCTCTCCCTCTCGGTCTTCCCACCACAGAAAGAGTCAATAACGCTGTGAGCCGTCGCGGCGAGCTAATCGACTTTCTGTGTGTAATCAGGCCACCGCGGCTGCGGCCATGCTTTCTCTGCTCACAGCAGAAATCCCATTAAAAACAGCAAAGAAGAGCCCAGAGTACAAACGTGAACAAACATCCAAACAAAAAAACCCACCGAACATGGATTGCAGGAGATCAGAGTTTTAAACGCAGTAGAGTGGCCTAAACTAGCAGCTTCTGGCCGCTTAAGAATTCATATAATTAGAGTAACCAGGGGAGCCATTTTTGAGCGTGAGATTACCCAGCGGCGGCCCGTGGGTCAGCAGGATGTCGATGCCCTCCGGTATCTGGTTCCACTTGTCCAGCAGAGACTGGCCCCGGGGCAGGTTGAAGCCCCATCCGTTGAACCAAGGCGTCCTGAGGGAACAGACATAACGCATTAAAAACAAATTAAATATAGTCAGACGGCCAGAGAGAGACACATTATACTGCATTACAGGCATTAAGCAGATTCTCTTATCCAGAGAGACTTGCTCAGCTTTTTTTTTTTTTTTTTTACACAATTTCCATTTACATGGCTGCTTGTACACTTAAGCGCGGCAGGTTAAGTACCTTTCTCTAGGGTAGAACCGCAGGGTCTTCGAGTACAGTGAAAACGATCGTCCAAATTTCTTTGATTATTAGATATTTGCTACAATACATGGTTTCAGAGCTTCAGACAAAAAAAAAAAAAAATACAGGACAAAGGATTAATTAGAATAAAATTATGAACAGGATATAGTTGACAGCACAATTATTCAGATGTGAGGTGCCTGCTGTAGAACTGATTAAAAACCTAGATGAATGAGCGAGTCTGTACACTCCGAGCGGAGAGAGAGCACAGCGATAAACAACTTCGACCCGCCGGTTTTGCTCCAGTCGGCAGTACGCGATGCGGATGAAGCTTCAGTGCCATTTTGAGTCATTTAGCCAGAGTGTTTGTATTGTATTTGACCGGGGGGAAATCAAGCTGAGGAACATCAATAGAGTTTGTTACAGTGAGGGATCACCGCGGCAGAGGCGGCCAATGACTATCGAGCGCTGCGGATGAGAATTCTAGCTCTAAAGAAAATAGCGGAGTAAACGAGGAAACGCACACACGGCCTGGCAGAAAACCATCCAATGATTAACATTCTTTCAAAGAATGACCTTTTCTTAAGCAAACGTGCTTCACTCCAATTTATTCCATAAAATGTTATTAATACCACAATGGTTTCCCTGTGACTGATATAACTACCTATGAATTCTACAGCGAGTGGGCCTTGTAGAAATAAATGAAGCCCGCTAAATAACTTATGAGTCCATAAATGTAATAAATCATTCGGATTCATGATCCAGAACTGGTTGTTGAATCCAGTAAAAATACAAATCGAGGAATCCCTCCCTTCCTAACAATGCCTCCATTGTTGAAGGGGCTGGGTGATATATACCTTTTCCGCAAGTGCATTTGTAAACCCTGTTGACTGATGACGGCCAAATCCCACAATGGGAACGACGTTCCCAGTGTGGGTCTAATTATACCGTACAGTGGAAGAGTGGAGAACGGCGAAAACGAGATTGCATACTGCAAAGCGCTATCACCATCTGGACAAAGCTACAGATGAATCTCCGCAGCTGAATCTGGGGGTAGTGATCTGTATTAATTGTCGAATCAAAAGGACGACTGCTAAGTTAATGGGATTAAGTGGAAAGGGTCGAGTGAGCCTGCAAACTGCTCACTTCCAGGAAAAATAGATCCTCTCGCTGTGGCCGCAAAAAGGTTACATCCCAGTAGCACAAGGCTTCAGTTATCAGGCCAAACCCATTTACCCTCATATACAGAATGTCAATATTCAATTAAGCCCACTCGACTCATTAAGCCCACACATCTTTCCGGCTGTTTTGCCCCAAACAGCAAAATGTCCGAATAAGACAAAGAGCTAAAGTAATTGCAAGGTCCAGATGGTGAGGGGTAACATGTTTCGGGCAGCCATTATTTAGCAGGACTTACTGGTGCACAGACAGGGAGAGAGGATCAGAGAGCTCTACATGGAGCTCAAAACAGTGACATAATATCCTACACTTTGTTCAGTTTTTTCCTCAGTATTGTTGATGCTAAGCCAAATCAAAAGGCTCCATCCTTATTAGGACACTGTAGCAAACCATTAAAGGAATTTGAGCTGAAAGCACCAGTGTGCATCTTACTGCCTTGCAGCTCTATGTTTATGAAGAAACATCAAATTACACCTGAATTAACTTCACGACCAATGAAAGCAGCCTGAAGTGGATATCATGAAGTTTTAGTTCTGAGAAAACCAAGAACCTGCCTGTGAGGATTATGCGAAAAAGGCTGGATGTAAGCAAAATTTCACATTTAGCTAGCCTCAGTGTTTAGGGAGAGTAGAGTGAGTTGCGATCAACATGTCATTAGAGGTCTAAGACAGTCTCCCATCCCAGATGGTGCAGTGCTGATTTGACATTTTGTCTTCGTATTCCCACTCCTACTTTTTCCTAAATGATTTTTTTCTGAGCCCCAACCCCCCACTCTCCAGTTTCAACTGTGTTATTGGAAAAAAAAAAAAAAAAAAAAACACAACAAAGAGTATGCATTCATTAGCATTTCTATTATCATAAAGATGTAATATCTTAACTATCAAACAAACTCTGTGTGTTACATGGACGCCAATGAAATTGAGTCTCAGGAGTCACAGGTCTAAATGGGAGCCCTTGTTGTTTCTTCGACAAATCATTCACAAAGTTACCTTCCCCACTTTTCCCTCGTCTAACTTCACATGCTGTTTTTTTTCATATCATCGAAGAACACATTCATTAAGCTAGAGTCCTGTTTGGCTGATTACTAATATTTTCTCAAAGAAAACATGCAGGAATGGTTTGTAAACTTCAGATTGAAAATCTGGAGTTCAAAAGCGCAGGCACTCTGAGCACATCAGAGTTCTTGGTCTTTCAATGCGGTGATGAGCTGTACTTACAAAAGACCCTGTTGAGGACAGATCTGTGGCCTTCAAATCAAAAACCATTAGACTAATCACTACACAAGGGACACTGAATAAATATGTTTAAAAAAAATATTTTCACCATTAGATATTTTGTCAACTCTGACACCATCATTATTTTCTAATTGAAGCCTTTAATTTAGTTCTACTGTGTCAACGAGGGTTTGTGCGATAAACGCATCGAAGACGCATGATTGTGGAGACCCTGCTGTGGTACAGCTGCAAGTAGATTCGTCCAGTAATAAACCATGTCCTCTCCCAGCAACTATTGCTTAAAGGGGCAATAAGCGAAAATGCATCATTTCTAGATTGAAGGAATTAAAAATTGCTATGTGAAGAACGAGAGGTGTAATTTCATCTGCAGTATAGCAGGACGTCACATACACGCTCTCTGCGTTGAACTCCAGCCCCTTGTTTACAAGCCCGGTCCGGCTGCGCGTTCATGTGAATCACCGCCTCCTCCTTTCCGAGAACGCATTCATACAGCCAGTGAGCAGTGGCAGCGCGTATTTTTTAAGAAGCGAAATGGCGGAGAGCGGAACGAAACGTTCACCTGAAGACAAGCAGGATCCGAAATTACTTCTAAAGAAACAACGGTCGTTGGCGAAGAAGTTGTCGGATAAAGAAAGGGACAGATCCCGGATTAATATTAGCCTTGCATTTCCAAGGTGGAGAGCACTGCGAGAGCTAAAGGGGCTACAATTAGACTCGGAGCTAGCTCTTCTTCTCCTGGACTGGTAAGTAACAACATAAAGTCAAATGTCTGCTTTTATTCGTGTTACAGTATCGTTAGGCACATGTCGCTATGTCGATTCAATTAAATTTAATGTTACAATCGTAGCATGGGTTAATGTCGGGAGCTTGAGTTGTTAGCGGCTCGGTCCCAGCAATGGGCCAGGCGTTACGGTTATGTTAGGTGAGATAGCCAGGCAGCCAGCTAACATTTGCAATTGGCGCAAATCTGCAGTTTCCTGAGCATTTCAGGTTTGATGTACTGAGTAATAATGCCGCGGAAACTTAAACTGGCCCGTCATTCTGCCGAACAGCAGAGGTAGAGGGAGGTGTGGCTCATGACACACTTTGTTTTGCTCTACAGGCAGTGCACAACAGCAAACCTAGGGGTGAAACGATTTCAGTTATTGTCCCTTTAAACAGACAGAAAAGATTTGCTCGCATGACACTGGTATACAGACTTTTGCTTTGCTAGGTTGTGGAGGGATTCCCTGGACCAGTTGTACACCCACACCCGCGCATACACACAAACACAAACACATATACACACAAGTACACCTTGATGTGTAAACGCACACACTCCGGCCAACACAAAGACACAAACAAACGGACACACGCACACACACACACGCACGCACACACACACACACACACACACACACACACACACACACACACACGCGCGCGCACACACTCACACACAAAGCACCTGCTTGGTTTCAAACTGCCCTGCCCAAGAGCTACTCCGTAAAATGAGAGCAAAGGAATGAGAGCCAGAGAACCTTTAAAGGCAAGAGTTCAGCCCATTACGTGAACCTACGATTCATTTCGGCCTCACCTCCATGTCATGGCGCTACAGAGGTCATCTAAAGAGGAAGCTAATTGATCAAGATGTCAGGGCCAATGAGGAGGAGCATGTTAATAGGACTTTTATTTCTCCTCTGGGAGAGGCCACCTGACACCGCGCAGTATATATGGCCCATGCCGCTGCCTTTATTAACAGCTTGAGAGCTCGTGGTAATAGGTGGCAAGTGGGGGCTGTGGCTGGACAAACTGCTGATCAACCAAGGCCAGTGCAAAACTTTGGGGAGGCTGGGAGGGTGGGGGGTTATGCACACTTGGGTTTAACCCAGCTCTAATAACTGGAGCCAGATGACTGATCGAGCCCCAAACACATTAATCTGGCCACAATAACAGGCACCGCTATGGAGCGGGTTGGAGGGGGGATGGGGTGGGGGTGGAGAGTTAGGGTTTCCATCTCGACAGAACCCTAAACTGTAAAAGCCACCGCCGGGGGGGAAGGAAGAAAAATAACACAGTCCCTTCACTCCCTCCCTTCGCTGCGGACCTCGAGCGGCTCGAGGTAACGAGGCCGGCTCTGCTCTGGTCAGGGTCGAATGAGAGCACCCGGAGAAAGAGTTTGAGAAAAGCTGAGTAGATGCCGAGAGCCAGCTGGCAGAAGGAATGCATTTAATGGAGGTGAAAAATTTAATTCTACCAAAAGTATAGAGTATGGTGCAAAACTTTCAGGCACATTTAAAACCATCAATGTTAAGTGAAGAACCAACCAAAACTCGCAAAATATACACCATAAGGAGCTATGAACCGTTAAAAACTCAATCAAATGTGTATTTGGTTATTTGATGTGACTACTCTTTGCCCAAAAATTAGGAATGTTGTTTCTAACAAATTTACCCCAAAGCTAATGCCCACTGCAGAGACATATTTATGCCGCATGTGTGTGCAGAACTTGGAAAAGGGGTCAATTGGGATTTTTTTCCATTCTCAGATTAATGGGGTATCTCAGTGATATCCCAGTGATCGTGATATCCCAGCACTACTGTACTGTCAATTTACAACACTTTGCTGTGCACAAATTCACCCATTTTTTTTCCTCAGAATGAAAAACTTAGATCACTCTTTGATTTTGTTGGAAAATCTCAATTTTCATAAAATGACCCAAGTGACCCCTTTTCCTAGTCCTGCACACATACAAAGAAAAACAAACCATACTGTGTCACCACAGTTAGATTGTAAGGATAGGTCAAAATACCTCCCACACACAAATGCACATATTCCTCATCATTCTGGGGGTCCTGGGTTAAAAAAAAAAAAAAAAAAAAAGTGTAGGCATCGGGGGTAGAAGGGACAATGGGTAAAAAAAAAAAAAAAAAAGTGTCGCCCCACTCTGGTGGGAATGGGGGGTAGAATCGTCATCCCAGTGGGGGATGGTCTCCTCGAGATCAGAGGTGCCTCACAATTTTAAAATGGGATCGGGGAGCTTTGAAACTCAGATCTGGCAGGAAGGCCCGTCGAAACCCAAGCTAGTGGAATATGGCCTAGCTGGGGCGCCCCAATCCCTCGCCACACAATGAAAGGCCCTCATGATTATGCTCCGCTAACCCCCTCATTCAGCCCACAGCACACATAGCGGGGGGGGCTATAAGGTTACTTGGCCTACCATACAGCCGTTAGCTCTTGGTGGTGAATCTGATACTCGGGGAACAATGACACGGAAGTGAAGAGGGGTTGATAGGTTAATTTCTCGAGGAAATAATTCAATTCGCTGAAGTAACACGGTCTCTGTCTCAGACATAAAATAATAACCTCCCTCCACCCCGAGTGCCCCATCAGAAAAGTACATTTAATTAAGTTAGATGGCCTGATTGACTTTTTTCCTTTATCATAGCCGAATCAAGACACATAGAGGTCATCTTTGAAAGCAAGTAGCCTAGCCATTTATAAACTTCCTCTGATGGCAGAGATAATATATCTCTTTTTTTGTACTTTGTGCCTTGTGTTGTCATTGTCAGTACAAGGTCTTACTTTTCCGTATCCTGAATGTAACGGACAAGGTTTTATGTGCAAAGGCAGAAATCTACCTCAGCAGCTACACCCAAGCATCTGCAAGTAGCAACTGAAAACGACACTGCAAGCCAAACGGACGAGGAAGCACACATGCACTGTAGCACATCACTTCATTACTTTGGGGGTTCACCGTCTGCGTATCGTCACAAACACCGCAACAGCTGCCCTATACACCAGAGAATATCAAACCAAAGGTGTCATGACCACAGCAAAAGCAGGGAAGCACATACCTTTCAACTGCACAGATACCGTTTTCCCATCAAAGCAATTATGATTCTTGAACTGGTTCCATTCTAAATTCTTCGAACCAAGGTCTGCTACCGTACTGGCCTGCGTTCCCGGCGCTTCAGGGTGGAACCAATGTGTCACCAATGGGGGCACTGCATAATGCAGCAAGCTGCTCCTCGACCCTGTCTATAATACCATGCTTTCTGATGTTGCCATGGTTCACAAAAAAATTTTACCGTTTTTTGATTCGCCGAACTAAATTTTGGGATTCCGAAAGTATTTATTTTTGGAGGAAATGCTCTGTACAATTCAAAATTAGGAGCGCAAAAGTCTGGATGATCTAGCTTGAAAGCTGCAAGACTCTGTAAATGACAGGAGTTTAGTGATGAAAAATAGGAAAGAGGGGGCAGGGCTACAAAAATATCAACATCTGAAGCTAAACAGGAAGTCTGGACACTGTGGCCTTCAAAATTTTGGAGTCTGAGGGCTTCTGAAAATGAACAGATGTTCATCAACTCGAGGAAGAAGAGATGAAAAAGGAGGGTTAGAAGTAGGGGATCATTCAGATAATTTGAAAAATGGTGATTATAATCCCACATAAAGCAGCACAGCAAGTTTGACATCTCTACCTGTGAAACTCATGTATGAGTATGAGCAGTTTTAATGAGTGGCCCACTATAAATTTATGGAGAATGAGAATGAGATGGACCTGAGGTCACGCTGACCTTTGAACATTAAATTCTAATCAGTTTATCCTCAAGTCAAAACGAACATTTGTGCCCAATTTGAAAAAAATTCCCTAAAGGCATTCTGAAGATATCGCGTTCCCAACAATGAGACGGACTTGAGGTCTCGGCAACCTTGAACTTTGACTCCCAAAATCTAATCAATCCATGACTGAGTCAAAGTGGACACTCATGCCAATTTTGAAGAAATAAGCTCCATGCGTTCCAAAGATATCACGTTCGCAAGATTCAGACGTAAAGCTGAACGGACAACCTGAAAACATACTTTCTCCGACCACTGTTGTCGCCGGCGTGGAGGCAAAAAGCGAGGTAAATATGTTCAGTCCAAAGGTTATAACTTCATTACAAGGCACAATGTCCTTTTGTGAGCTAGTAACAGAGCTCTTTCAATGTGTCACTCAGTGCTGCTTCTTCTCATACTCGTCATCACAAGGGTAGGATGGGAAGGGATTCAACTTCTTACGGTAACTCCCATCCACTGCTTGCTGATGTGGAGGACATTTGGAGGCCTTCCCTCAACAATTTTAACAGACTATACCTAAGTAAGAAACTGATTAAAAAAGAACAGAAACACAGCCCTTTCCTAGAGTGGCGCCGTGACTATTTTTGGAGGGGAGGGGCCGTAGCCTCCCTGATTATGATTGATGGCTGAATAAATAGAGTAGACTGCCCCCTTTTCAGCGCCGGCCCACATTATACTCAAGGGCACAATCTTTCAGCGGCAGGATTGAGTGCTTCCGCCGACACACAGAGTACCATCTCCCAAGAAGCCTCGAGGAAGGGCAGCAGTCTGGGGCAGGCAGCACTTTATCACTAGACCTCTCAGTCAACAGCCTCTCCACCGTCCCGCAGTACGCCTAAATGGCTCAGCGTGGCAACTTACCGCAACTTTATTCCATTCACCATAAAAATACAGGCTATAATCAGGACAACAAAAGGAGAAACGCGGGATGACATTTTCAAAAACATTTTCGGTTGTCTGGCCGGAAAACTTAGTTGGTAGGCTAGGTTGTCCGAGTGTATTTCAGGTCGTCTAGACAACCAGATCACCGCTTATTACGAACACTGGCAGCATAGCCCAAGTCTCAGACCTGGCTCATATGCCATGGGTAATTCAGTAGGCGATCATTTTTGCCAGTGATTTCAACACAAAATTTGTAAGTAAATATTAGCCAATTGCATGAAATACATGTCTATTTTTTCACGTTTTACAAGTTTAAAATTTCATAAGAGTAACTGATCAACCGAATATCAATTTACACCACAAGTCCAAAAGCAGCAGTTTCACAGGTTACACTATCCCGCTCTAAATGAATGGCCACGGCCAGCTCATTCTCTTACAGAGCTGCTGCCGGTCTCCGTGGAGTTAAACAGTTGCTCTTTTCCTGCCACAACAACTAGTGGCGATAGTCATAACACTGCCATTAATTTCTCCAAAAGCAATTTTCAATTCAAGACAGTTCTGTAACTTTGCTTTGCAGATGTAAGCATCTTTGTTGTAAGTCATAATGATGGCATTGCCATAAATGTAGAACCACACTGAATTATATATGGGCATCCGTGTTATTTCTATCGTGAATGCTGTGTGCATAAAGCCATAAATTCTTTATGAATAATTTATGAATGATACTTAATATTAATTATTCTACAAAAATATAAATCCAAACATGGCATTACCATCCAGGATGTTTACACAGAGTTACGCCCATATGAAAGCATTAATCACACAGTACAATATAGGCCTAGTGCTGCGCATTTTCAGTATGCATACAAAAATACATGTCTGTATGCATATTTATGTGCCTGTGTACATACAGTATGTGCTAGCATGCCTATGTTTGCATGTATAAAATAGGACTGAAATTCCTACAAAGTTGTTGGTCTGGTATGGATGTAAATGCACTCAAATGCAAACTAGGCCAGCACTTCAACTTCACATTCATTATGTTATTTGAAATCAGAAGTGCTAGAGCACCAAGACCTCTACATGCAGATTGTCTCAGTGTCTGAGAACTTCTACGTTTAACTATGTTACACGTGAATGCATAAATAAAAGTTGAAATGCGTAAATGGGCTGGCGACAACTTGATTTATCGATACTGTTACTGACCACACCTTCTGACTTCACCATTTCTCCAAAGAACTTTGGATTAGACATTACCCCCAGTGGATACTACATTTATCTCCCCAGTTTTACATATAAAGTCCTCAAGTAAATATAAACAGTAACATTGCGCCTAACCTTAAGTTTGCAATAATAATATCAAGTATAAATCCTGATTAAACCTTTAAATGCATGTGAATAACAACAACAGTCAGTTTGTAACGAACATTTGCCTTTACAATGGATGGCCCTCCTCAGTTTGTAAAAAAACATTGCGTAAAAGCAGTTCCATTGGCAAAAATAAGCAGCTAATAAGGCAGCCCAGTTTAAGTCAACAGGCCAAAAATGCTAAAATAACTGTTAATGACAGTGGTACAGACCTCAGTGACCGTGCAATGTGTTAAACCTTAAAGCAGATAAGCTGCAGTAGTGGGCATGTTGAACCAAGACAAGCACAAATTAAATAGGATTCTGGCATAAACTGCATACTTAGATCAAACCATTCTGCCTCAACAGTACTGACTGCTTCTGGTGGTGCAATGGTTTGGGGAAAGTTTTCCTGGTACATGCTTGGTTATAGTTAATGACACTAGGAGTCAGGCTTGATAATTCTAAGTAAGAAAAACCAACACCTTTTTAGTGTTAAACGCACCTCCCTATTCCGAAAGAGGGTCTCGCCAAATCCACTCCAATTCATAATTCAAGCCCTCACATCCAGAGCCCAGTGGATCTTGGGCATTTAGCCGCGCGCTGGGACGCACCCTCGCATGCCATCTCCGAAGCCCTTTCCAGTTTTTTTCCATAGTCGCATCGGCACTCAGCTCCGCGACCCTCTCGCTGCCCTCGACAGTGAACATCAGGAGAGGGGAAAAGTGCGGCCTCTCCCAAAAGCTCAGCTCCTGCGCATTATTTATGAAGCAGCTCCTGTCGCTAATGCTCCGCTGCGTCTGCCCGCGCCGTCTCCCGCCTAAAAGGTTACCCCGCGTATTAAAATATGTATTTGCTCATGCTTAGCCCTGCTCCCAGCAGGAAGGACAGAGGGGGAAAAGGAGGAAATAAAATGGAGGGCGTGTGGGGTCACCAGTCAGTTTGTGGGGGGGAGGAGGGGTGGGTCAATGTACTATGTTACGGCAGAGATACTCACTCCTTTCCACAAAAAGCCAGTGCGGGTGCAGGCTTTCATTCTAACCATGCAGTTTCACACCTATGGCAAAAGCTTTAAGGGTTGATTAGTAGAGTCAGGTGTGTGACTGGTTGGTTAGAATGAAAGCCTGCACCGACACCGGTTCATTCTGGATAAGAGTTCCTGTGTTAGGAAATGGAGCATAAAAAAAATGGGTAGGAATTTGCACCAGAGTCCACATGTACTCGTCCGCTGGAGCAGGGGTTGTAACACACACACACCCCACAGCTGGGGTCCTCAATCTTATCCAGAAAGGGCCAGTGTGTGCGCAGGCTTTCATTCCTGCAAAGCAGTTGTACATCTGATTCCAATAATCAACCCCTAGATTCTTCACCAAGGTCCTTGATCAGTAAAATCAGGTGTGTCAATGCATGTTTAGAATGAAAGCCTGCACCCACACCGGCCCGTTTTGGATAAGTTTCACAACCCCTGCCCCACACAGTGCCCCATAGCATCATAAGTGATATTAACTCAGGCCCTCTGTGTGATTATTATGATCATCATCCAAATTTATTCTGTGCCACACAATCCCCCCCTCCCTCTACCTTGGTTTCCTCAGACAGAAGGTTCGCTCTGGGCATCTCGTGTCTCTCATTTGCCTCCTGCCATGTGGAATTTCGCGAGGCCTTTGATTCAGACCAGCGGCTGTCCGTGTGGAGCGATCGCTTTCATTCCCGCACCCCCCCTGCGCACGCTAGCTGTGCCACGCGCCAGTGCCCTGCCCCCATCGCGCCGCTCATGTGGCCCGTCGCTAACCTCTGACACAGCCCGCCGGCCTTCTGTTCATTACTCTGCCGCGCGGCGCACCGAGAGCCTGACCCCGATCAAAAGTGCGGGGCGCCACAGGATCGCACAGCAGCGGCTCACGCGTGCGTGACCATTAATAACCCCCGCGTCCTGTAACAAACTGCTTAACATTCATTTGCAACGTGGGCCAGCGCAATTTGTTGCACAGGTCATTAAATTGATGTTGCGGCCTAACATTCATTAAAGTGGTTTAGCTTTACGTCTTAATAAGCATGATGATCTTGCCTGTAAATGGCACTGGTCTCCTATGCTGCTACAAGAGCCTTGTGCCAACATGAGGGCTGTCCAGTATGGTGCTGATAAAGACGGGCAGCAGCTGGATTTTTAGTTGGGAAAGACAATGTACAAAGTTTCACCAAAAAAAACCAAAGTGAGAAAAAGAAATAAGATTTGAAACCTCAGATGGATTGTTCATAGGGCTTAAAAAATTAAACGGAAAACATTTAGAAATTACTGAGAACAGAGGGAAAGGCTTCACCTAGCCTAAATGGGGAAAATTTAAAAAAAGGAAACAATTACTTAATAAATATCATGTGATGCAATATAATTCAACTATGTCATGTCAGAGAACCCATCATGATGGAACAGTGTTAGCAGTATTTTGACTTTTGCATATCCCTTTCTCAACACCATTTTAAATTCACATGAGAAATTTAAATGCAAGCTTAACTTGAATGCTCATCGTACTATGAAATCAGCTAATTAATAATTTTAGATGTTCCCCTATATGCAGAGGTTACTGTAACTTCTTACAGGCCATTCGATCATAGAACACTTGTTACTGGGAGCCAATCTGCACTTGCAAACTTATACTATCAAAATTGAGGAGGGCTACATGTTTGCTGCACTGTTTAACAAATATTAAAATTATGACCACAACCGAAACCTCAAAAAAACATTTAGAAAATTTAGAATCATGAGAATTTCCGAAAAGCGCCATTTAAAGAGCTCGCAAAACTGTACATTACCTCTGGTTAAACTAGCCAGACTAGTCACACAGCTGTCTTGAGCCAGGACAAGATTATATTTTTGTACAAACTGGCTGCCAAACCAGAATGTCTTCTCAGCGCTTGGCCCAAATAAGTGAATTCACCAGCACTGTCATCACTTCAAGCCCAGTCTTTTTCCCCATGTGCAATTTGCTGACATGGTGTTCACATGCGCTGTGCTACACAAACATGATGCTGTCTGATTTCCCAGTGAAGCCTACAATATGGGTCATTGTAGCTGCTGCAGCTCACTCCTAACTCCAAATCAGACTTTATCATTTCCAACAGATTCTCACGCCAAAAAACTGCAGAAGGAACTGAGAGAAAAGGGGGCTCAGGCAGTTTATAGAGGTGTTTAATGCCATATTCAGCTAATAGACTGGACATGTGGCCAGATTTTATTGACAAAATTATCAACATGCATCTTTCTAACTTAACGGTATGCCCATGTGCTCATAACAGACACTGCCCAGGTTTATCCTCAGCTTGGATCATGATATGAAAAACATTGCTCTTCAAGAAGACATTCCCATTTCACAAGCACCTGGAAGTCCATACTGCAACTGTTTCTAAGCATTGGTGGAGCAGCATATGGCCTGGTGGTTAAGGTGCTTGCCCAGGACTCAAGGTCAGTGGTTCAAGCCCCAAAAACATCAGGGCAGCTGTTGGGCACTTAGGTAAGGCCCTTCGCCCAACACTGCTCCAGGAGGACCTGGCCCCTGCCTAGTCTGCAACTCCAAGTTGCTTCGAATAACCAACGTACTGAATTGCTGTGTCAATCATATATTGGCATCACACAGCTTGCAGGAGTCGCATTCATTGGAAAGAAGATAAAAAATTATTGAAAAAAAAAAGCCACCAAGAAGTAGTGTTGCACTACATATGTCAGTGGACAGGTGTTGACAGTTCAAAAACTGTAGGAGCAGCTGGATGCAGAAGAACAGGAAGAATAATCACCAGGAAATATGCTCTCTGGCAACCGTAGATGCATCCCCCCCTTACATCTGGACCTTCACTTCACAGCACTCACGTCAATGAACAATAACCATGACAACAGTAAACAAACCATTCTGAAAAAAGACTGCTCAAAATAAGCCCTTTCCATGTTCAATGACAACCAGATGTTGCACCCACATACAGTGGTGGCAAAACGTTGTAACATGGACCCAGGCTCAGGAAATTTCTTCTGGGCCCAGGATAAACTTTACACAGGAAAATAGGAAAACATATTAAGTCGTCAAATTGTTTTCATGCATCTGAAATTGGCAAACAACTGGAAAATACAATAACAAAAATAATGAGAACAGCAATCACTCAATTACAGTAACTCAAGTTTCTGGACAGCCTTGTTTCATCAAATCACGGTTGAAAAGGGATCCACAAATCTGGCTTTTGATTCCAAATCCAGCCCTGGTTTTCTTCCCTTCTAGACAATTAAGTGAACAATTATTACTACCAATTGGCCAGACTGTCATCAATTTGACTCCAAGTGAAAGCAAGGATGGTAAACCAGCAGTTCTCAGTCCTTGATGAGCACAATTTGGCAAACACGGCAGTGGACAAAAACAAAGAAATGGCAGTCATTTTGTACGAAATTACAAAATTTAAAAATTTGATTATAAAATTAATGTGACCATTAGCCGCATGAATAGCACATATTTGTGTATTTTCCATAAACTGGAGAGTAAAATTAAAACATAACAAATTAAAGAAGACACTCTTTGAACGGGTAAATAATCCATCCAGAAAAAAAATGATGGAATTTTAAAAGCAGTGGAAACAAATAAATTGAGGCTATTCATATGAGCCAAAAAGTTGACATTAAATGCACACAATTGCTTTACCTTCTTAAAAAAATTCAAAATCTGTCCAGAGGCAATGCTCATCAGAACTACACTCAAATATTAAATATAACTGAAAACTATGGGTGTAACATCCATTATCATGCTCATGAAGCATGTTTTCATTTGTGGTAACAGCCATACTGAAATACAACTTTGAGATAAAATAACATGAAATAATATGCAATTAGCCTCACTCTAATTCACAGAATAGTTTCAAGTCCAATACACTGTCATCTTGCACCATTCAGGACGAGAGGAGACAAAATGTTCCAGACCAGGAAAACTGCGGTTCACAGCACAGCAGTCTGGGTAAGGTAAGCCACTGAATGACACCTGCAGAGCGAGATGTGTACAGGCCAGATAATACCTTTCCACACCCCAGCTTTTCAACTGCAGACAGCAAGCCTGCAAGACCGCTCAACCCCTTAGGGGCCAGTCTGCCATGCTGAGAGCTGTGTCCACTGGGGCAGCTGACTGTGATTAGGAGGATATCACCAGATAAAAAAGCTGGAGACTGTTGGAGTGCTGGTCCGCTAATTAATGCTGACATACCGCAGCTCCTCTCGGGTCAAAGGTCCTCACGCTATCACTAATGTGCATATCTACAGAAGGTAGTACCGTCAATCACACCCCCACCCCCTTCCAAAAACTGCTTTGTTTTGTCCAACTGCCTCCTCCATTCCCAACATTCAGTCCCCATGCACCATAAATTTTGGGAATAGTCTTTGACGTCCACTTTTTTTCCGCTGAAAAAACTAAACGTTCAGTTCTACGCACTAATGTTCAATATTAAGCCAATAGAGGATTTAAAAACCAGATTTTTAAAAAATCTACTGCCAAGTCCATTGGCATGACATTTCCGGCAAGTAGCCCAGTCAAGACCGGTGTAAGTGGCGTGCACATAAGAGTGAACATGAGTAACCAGCGAATTTAATGAACTCAAGCACGAGGCTCGCAGCAACATTATTCCAGGGGCCAGAAAATCATTCAAATAGAACTGCGTTTCAACGAGAGCACGAAAAGTGACATGCCAGCAACTCATCTTAAATGCAATGAAAAAGGAGCGAACCGAATAGACTCTGTTACCCAACTCATTTACAGCAATTACTCTGTACTCCACACTTCTACTGCAAGAGCAGGAAGGAAAGAGAGAATGAGGGAGACAGTAAGGAAGACAGACTTTGAATTTTGATGTTTCCTCATTGAAACAAAGATATTCCCCCTTTTCCTTGAAACTCCAAAGGCAACCCATATTTACAAACCCACCCATTCCAGGAAAAAAAATGATTTAACCACTAGGGGCACAACAGAATCATTTTAAACTCCAAAAAGGAGCAGGTAGCGGTAAGTCAGTGCTGCCACAAATGGTAACTGCAGGGTAATCAATGCCAGCGGTTATGAAATGATCACCGAGTTGTGCTCCTCCCACAGCCATAGTCCGTGCTCCAGACTCTCCTCACGAGAGGCCTTTAGCAGTTGCCTGGCCTTCAACACAGTCTAACAAAACTTTGAGAGCCCATTGTACAGGCTTCTAATGTAGCTCCTGAGCCACCTGCAGCCTGAACACTGCCACCCTGCCCTACAGGTCAGCCAGTCCCCTCTCTCAGGAAGGTAACGAGCAACCACCCATAACCAATGGTGGCCAGACCAAAGACAATCCACCAATCTCCACTGGACCTCCTCCAGTCAGCCAATGGTGTTCAGTACCATCAGCCGAAGCCAAAGGGAGGATGCTACTTGATTTTTAATTATCAGCACTCTCAGACAGCTGTGACAGCAGCCACCTCAATTACTACAACCAGCTTATCCAACTTGTCCCTGTCCCAGTTCCTGGCCATAAAGGAGCTCGTATCCAGAACCTTATTCCCAGTACCTTAACCCTCAACTGTCCCCACTGCAAGCCAGCCAGCAGCTGAGGCAGGACCCTTCCCTCCACAATCCTACATATCAAGGCCTCACTCATTTCCCAGTTTGCACTACATGCTGAGGCTCATTCGTAAATCTTGAGGTTGTCCACCAAAGCCAAATATATCCTTATAACCACACAAAAACACTTAAATCACCCGTGTATAGATAACCCTACTACCCCAGAAGCATCGATCCTTAGCCTCCACCACACTGCTACAGTATCTATTTGCATAAAATTACTATTACAGTGAAATGTCGAAGATATACTCCTAGTGTACAACCACACACCAATGACAGATAGCCAACGTTAACTCAACAGAGCAATTTGACTTCTCATCCTTTCCTACACAATGTTTTTCCTAAATCCTCTCTTTTTAGCTTGCTTTACATCTTTGGGCGTCTTCTGTTTACTTGTCTTTGGTGTTAATGCTGTAGTTGGCTAAGGAGGGAAGGGCAGTTTTTCCCCTCATCAGTGGTAGTTGTTTCCAAGCTTTTGTGTTGGCAAAGGTCTTCCTGAGCTTGACCGAGTGAAAACATGCGTGGGGGAGGGGCGGCTGCACTTATAGGGGGATGGTGCCCGGCATTAACAATCGAAGCATCCAAAAAGGGCTCAACAGCAAGAAAAGACCAGACAATGGCCGACCCTCTTGAATACACCTCTTCACCCAAACTAGTCTACTCAGCCCACCTCGCACTTTGAGCAGACATGAGCCTCCCTGGTACAGCTGCCTTACAGAAGCAGTAAATGAATCTTTGAAACAAAAACCTTCGTGCATCCACTCTCAGCTTTCTATAGATCCAAAGAGATCAGCCCAAAATTCATCAGCTAACAGTGTGCCAAATGTTGCTTATTAAAAACAGACTGTCAATTACAGAACAAGCTGAAGCACAGTAGGACTGATACATGTGCACCAGTGATGCCAAGTATACCTTCAACCTGTAAGCAAGGGATCTTACAGTCCCAGCCAAGCAACAACACTCCCTGGCAGTTCTTCAGGGAACCCGGCTCATTGGTAGCTGTGAACTGCCCCGCGGAAGCTGGTTGGAAATTCACCCGCCTCAAAACACACCAACTCCACCTCATGTAGGTCCTCTCCAATGAGTCTACAAAATCATTTAGCTACAAAAGTCCACAGACAGTCTGTTTTCTCCTGGGTGCAACCAGCAGCCATCTGCTGCGTAGCAAGACTGAGCTCCTGCAGCATTATTGGTGAGTTCAGCTCTGCTTTCCCCAGCACAGATAATGTAGAGAGGCCCCAGAGCAGCTGTTCCATACACCAGTCCTCACTCGCTCCAGCTGGGTAGAGCAGTGAGCAGCCACTCTCATCTCCCTGGGATCCGATGTACGATAGTCATCTGGGAGACTGAGATAAAGCGTTTGCTAATTCTGCCCCACTTTTCCTCACCCAGCGAAAGAAATAAAATAACTTGGGGGGCATCCACGTATCTCCCTGAAGCCGGAAACCCAAGCCTGAAAAAGTGCATCCTTTGTGTTGTCCAGAAAAAAATGGCCCAGATCTCCCTGTAAATCCACCAACTCATCATTCAGCCCCACCTGTTTTTGGCTAACCAAGCCCTCCACCTATTCCTCCATAGTCCCCTCATTGCTGTCAATCATCCTTCTTTTCTCCAGCAATGAGATTTATGAATGCTTCTGGAAAAGCATTTTGATTTGGGTCTGCCCACAATTGCCCCAGAAACCCAAAAAAATCCCCTCTCCTTTCTCCACCCATGCCAAAAATGCAGGACATAAGTTGGGATCTTGCAACAGCCATACATTTAACACCTAAAACAATCATTTTTGGGAATCTGGTGCAAG
The DNA here is from genome assembly GCA_029692085.1 of Gymnothorax javanicus. Classification (NCBI taxonomy): domain Eukaryota; kingdom Metazoa; phylum Chordata; class Actinopteri; order Anguilliformes; family Muraenidae; genus Gymnothorax; species Gymnothorax javanicus. The sequence goes on along the minus strand of CM056207.1, from coordinate 12,970,657 downwards.
TGAAATGTGATGTAATCATATGGTAACCTTAAAATACACCACAAAATTACCTGCCTTTGGAGAACTGCTGTTGGACTGCAGCTGAATGCACACCCAGTACAGTCCTGCTAAACCCTCAACCGACTGTACCCGTATGTTATGGTTAAAATTATTGGCACATGGAATTTTCGGAATGGCCCATACATTTTGAAAATGGCCCATTGATTTTCCATGACACGGGCTATTGGCCCATGGGCCTTGCTGTCCTTCCCAACCCCTGCGTCACTGTTCAAGTTTTTTTTATCAGCCAAACAAAAATCACACCACGATATATCTGCCAAAACCCCAGCAGACCTCAACTGTGGTTTCCCAATCCTGTCCAATCCTAAATCTACTGTGCAGTTCCAGTCCTCCTATATTATCCTGGAGACAAAAAAAAAAATCCACGGCCTGCCATTAGGAGCATAAATACATGTTAATGCATACAATTACAGCTGCATCTAGATGCACTGCTATCTGACGAGCACCAAAGCTTGTGCCAGACAGACTGCATTTTATCATCCTGGCCAACCCTCCCTCCCATCCTTACAAAACCCCTAAACCCAGCAAAATCCACCACTCAAACACCCCTTTAATCAATAATGCAGGTTCACCAGTACCTCATCAGCTCCCATGGAGAAAACGGAAGATATAAAAAGGAAAAAGTAGAAAAGCAGGAAACAGAAGATGGAGAAAGCCCTCCACACGTGCTCTGAGAGATAGAGGGAGAGAATGAAAGAGAAAGAGTGACAGCTGACTAGAAAGGGTCTAATTACAACAATCGCTCACCGTTATTATCCACAGATCACTGTCCACCCTCACATAGACAGGGGCAAGGCCCTTTTGACCACTGAGCTCCCCTCTACACAACCCAAACCGAACGGCAACGGCCAATCAAAAGCTCAGTACATCACAGTCATTCAGCTGACCTGTATATCCAGAACAAATTACAATACAAGAGAAAGAGGCAGAATCATCTGATTAACATGAGCCACAAGGCTTGACCTTACCAAATACTTTCCTAGACTGGCAATGTAGTACCACTGATTTGTTAATGCAAGCCAAAAACCACAATAAATTCTGAACATGAATTACATTCACTACAAGCTCAGAGCAGAAACACAAATGCTTAAAAAGATACAATAAAAAACAAATAGCCTCAAACCTAAATTGGGACAAAAGGCAGCAAAAGCAGTGTTGTGGGGAGGGGTTTGGCAGGGTAAATGTGAAGTATCTATCTGTGCCCTCCATCACCATCCATAAATACATTCATACCACGAGGACCCATCAACATATGCATGAGCAAACTGGATGCGGGTTTGCACTCTCTCGAAACATGACACCATTACTGAGTCACTTCATTAGGTTAATCTACCCTCTTGAATCAAGGGTTCAGTAATGGCCAGCCAGGTTAAAAAGCATCATCCCTCATAGTGAATTGGCATGCAAGCGAAAGATGGTACATTTTTAAAAGACCAAAAAATAAAAAAATAAATAAAAAAACCCCAAAAACGTAATATACACGCTTTTTCCTCTTTCGCAATCGGACTCAATGAAAGTGGTCCAAATTAAGGGTGAATTTTTGGGGAGTTCATGGCCTTGGAGGGAGGACAGCCTCTTATCAGTCACCCCATATGGAGAGCAGCAAGACATCCATCATTCCAAAAACACTTGTTCTGTGCTGGCAAAGTACATTCCATTTGGTCTGCATTTCCCCCCGTCCCCTCGCTCTGCCTGAAGGCTCCATAAAGTCTGCAATAGTGAACTCCATCTCTATCAGTAACCTGTGCATGGGGTGAGCCCCTACACGCACCACAGGGCAACCCACAGCCCTGCACGCCTGGAGCTAGAGCTGCTGGAACCTTCTACCTGCTAGCTCAAAAGGGTCAACCCTATAGACAGCAAATTTTCATATTAGGGCAATTCCGAGGTACTGTCTTCCAAACGTCCCCTCCTAACAGACACTAAAATGATCCCCAAATGGAAATGGAGGGGAAAATTTAGCTTTTTCCTCCCGAATATAGTAGTGCACTATTATACCCAGAAATTGTAAAAAATAGATCAACAGAATTTTGTTTGGGGGACAGTTTAGTGTCTAGTCATGGAGGGGACATTTTGTCAAAATATCTCAGAATTGCCCATTACTAGGCTGTCATCTGAGATCTTTGCGGCGAGGGAGGGTAACGGTCCATTAACAGATGCTCTGAGAAATCTTGGCTCCACAATAGGGGTCAGACATATGAGACCTTCATTGTGCGGATGAAACCAGTTGTCATAGATCATCACTGCACCATAGAGGTTACAGTGCCGTGAAAAAGTAGCCCCCTTCTCGATTTTTTCTATTTTTGCATATTGGTCACCATTTAATGTCTCAGTTTCAAAATTCAAAATTAGACAAACATAACCCAAGTCAACACAAAATGTATTTTTTAAATGATCATTCCATTTATTGAAGGAAAGAAGCTATCCAATCCTCCAAGGCCCAATGCGGAACAAGTAATTATCTCCTTAGCAACCAAGTCAACCAATTCACCTCTTGCACCTGGAGGGGAAAAAGGGCGAAATTCCTCCTGTTTTGACTACTGTTACAAAAAGGTCTCAGTCTCAAAAATTATAAATGCCACATATAACACTTTTTTTTTTTTAAACTTAAGAACAATCTCTTTATGAACAGTCACTTTCCACCCATGTCCAGTTTCTTAAAATTATTTTCATCCACTTGTGTAAAGAGAATGTCCAAAAATTACATTCAAATTCTGGAGATTATTCGTTGATGAGCAACAGCAGGCATCAAGGAAATTAAATCAATCTTTTTTTTTCCCTCACTAGGGTGATACGTAAGCTTTGAATATCTCAGTTCAATAAATGAAATGATGCAAACTGCGTTTACTCACATTGTCTTTGTCTTACAGTAAAATTAATTTGATGATTTGAAACATTTATACATGACAATGAAGTAAAAAAAGAAAAATTGGGAAGTGTTCATAGCACTGTTTATACAGTTTACAGCACTGTAGACATCATAGCTCTTCACTGCACAATATTGGTCAGTTATGACAGACCTTCACTATGCAGTTGAGGTCAGAGCTCTTCAATGGCAGTATGGGAAGGTTAACAGATCTCTGCTGTACAGCAGTTCTCAGACGTCCTTAATGTGATGACTAACATTTACTGATATTTATGGTTCCTAATGGGTCTGCGATCAGATCACCACGGCACAGCAAGGCTCAGCACAACTACACACGTGGCCCTGCATTCCAGCTGCAGATGCAGCAATGACGCATCTGCTCCTCCTCAGCGTTAAATGGAACAAGCCCTTTCCCGATAAAACCCTGATCTACAGCCCTGCCTGATGGTCCTTTACCCAGAATGAACCCGTGTCACAAGACCAAACCAGCCTCGGAGATTATAACAAGCATGTGGTCTTCAAAGGCCGCCGCCCTGCTCGACTCCCATCGCCCAAATCCCAAACATGTCACCAGAAGCGATGCCATCACCGGGTCGGGGGATAAAAAAAGAAACCCACCAGAGAACCGCGCTATAAACACCCCACAAGCACATTACCAAGAACATCTTTCAATGGAGGGAAGCGAGTCAAGGTCGAATTCCGCTGCATTCATGTCTTTAAATACAGAATGGCTATTGTGTTGAGGTTGAACTATGGCACAAATACAGAGTGCAGCTTGGAAAACAAGCTTTCGCCTCTCATGCAGATTTGTTATTGTGAGATCTAGACAGACAGACCGACAGGAGTGCAGATTTATTGCAAACACAGCAAGGGTTGCACCCTTCAGACTGACTCGAGGGCAGCGGAGTCAAGAAGATAAGAGCCTTCAGAAAAAAACCTCAGATTATCGCACCTTCTGCAGACCAGTGGGGAGATGGGGCGACCATAGTGTACCGTTTCCCTCTCCGAGCAAAGAACCCCAGTGACCGCGAGGAGCCACCCGTCTGACCTCGCACTCCATGGTTAACACAAGGGACAGGTCAGGGTCCGCTCCTCACCCAAACAAAAGGGGCAGGATGTTTTGGAATAAAGGCCACTTCCTGAAAAAGAGGCTGAGAAAATGCAATGGTGGTGACGGAAGACCTGAGAAACACTAACGTCTGCTCAGTGAGTTCAGAAGGCCTGCCCCCGATGCAAAAATGGAGGTTTTCCCCTTACGCAAAGACTCCCCAAGGAAAACGAGGAATCGTCCTCAACTTACAATCCCGCATGTACAATGTCCTGCATAAACCTGTCCTCTAAGTAAAACCTGCCAATATAAGACACAGGCTTTTCCCCTATGCAAGGAACTGCTATGTAAATCAAGTTTTTCCAAGAAGCTGCTGGCGTCGTGCCCTCCGTTAGCTATATGAAGATCATTCCACAATCCCCGAGAGCAACCTGTGTCATTTGTGCTGCCGAATGACCTTTTGGAGAAAAAAAAAAACCTATACGTAAATGACAAAATCTGCATTTTCACGGGACCCCACTGGGAGCAGAAAGGGGAGAGATTGGCAGTCAAATGAATTCAGCAGCGAAGCTAATTTCCTTACGCGCTCTCCTTCGCCCGCGTCTGCCCGAGTAGCCGTGGGCCGTTTTTCGCCGAATATTCACACAAGGTTTGAAGAAAAAAAGGGGGGGTTGGGAGTTGGGTTTTTGGGGGTGTGTTGAAGAAATGCCGGCTTTTGTGTGCTGGCTATAATTAGCCCGGTGAGGGGAGGACAGGTTTCAGGGCATTAGGGTGGGGGGTGGGCTGGGGGGTTGGGTGGGGGGTGGGGAGCCTGGCGCAGCTGTGGGAATGCCATTGTGGTAGGGGGGCAGAGGGAATACGCAGCCACACAATGGCCTAATCCCCCACGGGATAGCTCTGGCCAGCCTTCACCTCCCTACCACACTTCCTGAAATCTGCTCAGCCGTGGGGTGGGGGCACACTGGAGAAGAGGTGCTAAATTACCATCTCGACAGTCTTTCGAACGCTTTACCACTTCACACGCTTATTTAAGTAATAAGATATCGGACGCGTCTGGAAAAAAAGTGCTGAATGGATAAGTTACACAGCATTTAAAAACAGGTGCTTGTTTAAAACATTTTACAGCAGCACACCTGATTCAACAAATTAATACCTAAATGAGATCTCTGAACTGTTGAGTTGGGACAGCTTTGTTAGTAATGGACTGACAACCGACAGGATCGTAGATCTCCTGGAACAGTGTCGTTCACCACTGTTTTACAGACATCCAAAGGGTTATTAATTCAAGTATAGTAAAATGTATTCATAGGTCAGAATACCTGTTCAATGGTTCAGGTAAAGACAAAAACAAAACTGTTCTCTCCAAAGTGGATTTATGAGAAGTCAAGCTTGCTCATCCAACAGTGCCATTTCAGCAATGGAAATCAATGGACAGGGCTTCTGATGGGGCGACCAAAGGCCAAAAGCAATTAATTCAGATGAACAAAAAAAAAAAAAAAAAAGAAAAGAAAAAAAACTGCAAAATGCAGAGAGAATCAGTATACAAACACTCCATGTCTTTTCATTTCCCTGCACAGCCTTGAAGCATAACAGACTGAATTTCAACTTCTGAATCAATGAAAACATTAGCACAGACCGGCAGCTTCCCTGCTACGTCTGTGCCTCATTTCTTATTTTTTCAATTAATTTTTTAAGTGAATAACTTACAATACACATCTATCTCATGGCTCGCCGCCATTGTATTTATCGACAATCTGGTGAGCCTTTGGTAGCCCGCCGCCCCGTGAGCAGGAAAATACGGCGGCCCAGCAGAGATGGCTAATTGAAAGCACTTTGATACAGTGGGGGTTCGCTCAAACTGAGCGTGCTCATCGCGTGGGACCCGGCCGCCCTAATCAAATTATTAATTAGCGTGCTTGACTACGGCTTATGCTGGAACGAGCTGCGGTCTCGGTGTGGAATGTGGTCATGTGACTGTCGGAGGGCTGCAGGTCTTCTCCTGGCTTCACATACGCTGAAGCTCCGGCCACAGCCAAGCACTCGGGTATGTTTGTATTTCTCGAATGTCTGAGGTCTTTACTTGCACGTTTTTTTTGTCGAAGGTGCTGCATGTGGGGACAAGTAGACAGTAATACCTGTTTTGAACCAGAATTCTTCGAGCAATTTCTGTTGCCATGGTGATGAGTGCTTAAAAAAGATCTAGCCAGTAAATTATTCCGAAAAATCACGTGAAAACATTTTTTACACAGTTTATACCCCAGAATGAGATATTTTTCAAGAGCTTTGCTCAGTCAAATGTGAGGGGGCAGGTCTTGAAAAGCAGTCGTTCAGAAACCACACTTTTGGCAAAGCGCTAAAATACGCAGATATGCCATTCAACAATCCCCATATCCACAAATGCATCAACATCGAAAGACAGCAATAGAATTATTCCAGCAGAGCCACTCCAAGATGTTCTCACTCATGAATCACACTGGCCAAATTACTGAAAACAACTACCCTGAACTGATTAGCAGATAACGCTCCACCTCAAAAGGCTGTCGGAATGCAGGAGCCGTTTTAAGCAGCCATTCATGAATTTATCAACAACTGCAGTTAAAACATCAATTAAAAAGAGAATAGGGTACGACAGAAAACATCAATGCGGTAATATCCAAAAACTGACACAGTCCCCCCATGCTTTCCCCAAACTGAAGGCAAGGCCGATACTGCAGACCCCCCCTGTAGACAGTACAGAGCTGGAAGAGGAGTAACAGGGGTCAGGGGTTAACTGCTCATAAGAATCGCACAAGTGTTCACATGGGAAATTCCCTGAAGTGCAGAAGAGCCGGCCCCCAGTTCCAGTCAGCTGACCCCCTAAAGGACAAATCAGGACAGTGGGATATAATGCCTGTGATTCTGGTTATGAGCTATGGACCAAAAGGGGTACCAGCTCAAAACAAGCTGATACCAGCTCAAAACAAGCCATGACCGTCGTCGCCCGCCATCTGAATGAGATGATGCTCAGCAGCAGGGGTCATGGCCCAAATGGTGTGACGGACAATTTATAAATTCTTCCTTCAACCATGAAAAGAATGAATAAATGGCTGCTAAAATAAAGCCAGGCGCAGCTACATAACTAGCTGGCGTTAAAAAAGTCACTTATGGGTTACTTTTATGGTCTAAATAAATTTGCCAATTAAGCACCACTACTGGGTCGACTGTACACAACTTTACTTAAATCTTCAAATCGGTGCATTCATTATATCACCAACACACGCTCAAATATGACAATTTTTAGATTGCATTTCTTGAACATGCAGACAAACAGAGATATTGAAGCAGTGACCAAGCCATACAGTATATAAGCAATTTAACCATCAGGTGTAAGCAGTGCTTTTAGCCCACATGATAATTAGAGCCAAACTGGGTGCATCCGGACCTGTTCTGACTGCTGTTTGCATCTGAACCAACTGTCAGGCCATATGTCACACATCAGACACACTCCAGAAAGTGATGGCGGGTTATTCGTTGTGAGCGCAGAAGTGCACAACGGTCCCTTACGCATCACCATCCAATGGGGAAAAAAAAAAAGAAGAAAACTATCAGAAGGGTTTGGATCCAGTCAAAGTCGCAGGACAGGTCTGTTGAATTTGATGTCCTCCAGCCACGTACACACACCTGCTGCTGAGGACCCAAAGACTTCGACTGCAGCTGCCCAAAGACTGCAGACCTCTCACTGCCCTGTTAGACTCCTCATAGTTCTTTAACCCTGAAAAGCAGGGTTCTTCAGAAAGTTGAGAGTCAATGCTCTACAACTATGGTTCTGAATAAGGGGGCAGGCCCAAAAAGGGCTGGGCACTAGCAGGGAACCACCAGTCTAGAACAATGCCTTTTAACCCTTAAATGCCCAACTACAGTAAAAATTGGAAAAAAAAAAAATCTATGTATTCTGTTAATATGTCCTGGGGAGGGGCTAATAACAACCCAATAGCAATTTTTAATTTTTGGTGACCTTTGACCTCATTTTAGTTCTGTGACATATATGTCACTCTAAGTTTCTAGGATATAAAGAGAACTTTTGTCCATCATTGTTTTGGTAGTTGACATATAGCTGAAGTATTAGGCATAGCTTATTTATCATTAGCTTACCTTTTTGTCTACTTTATCCAGTGATGAATGGGTGCTGATCTACCGTGTGGATTCCACCATAGGGGCGGCCATATTGGAAAGGTTAGCTGGTGCAGCCAGTGTAGTGTCAGTACCACTTTTATGCATCAGATGGCAGCACTGATGGTCTAAATATGTCACTATGGGCATTAGGTTGCAAAATTTACGTGGGGTCAGTGGTTTTGACAACCCCCAAAATCATGTGACAAATTTGTCACAGGGGCATTTAAGGGTTAATCTCCAGCAACAACTCTTAAATCAGCATTCAGTCATTCAGAACATTATTTTCACATCTGCGATCTCAAGCCTTACAGGTCCACCAAGTTGTTTTCAAAAAAAACAAAAAAACAAAAAACCGAAATTATAGAAGTAAATAATGACTGAAACAAATACGTCTAAAATTATGTACACCCACATGAGATGAGGAATTTTGCTTTATATTATGAAAATGAGCCATTTTATTCTACAAGGCATGGGTCACCCAAGATATTTGAATATATACTAAACATACTGTATTTCAGTAATTATTTATTTTTAGTATTTTTGTGATTTTTTCGTCTGAAAATGACTTGATGGACCTTTAAATAAGGACGAGGGAGCACAGGTCTAATACCTGGCCTGGTTTAAACCTGTGACAGTTTCCCTCTGATCCGGCATTGTATTAAAACTGAGGTTATCATCATGGTCTGAGTGAATACTCGATTCCGATTGGCTGCAGGGTTTACATTATTTTTTCATATCATTAGCTTTATAGCATAATTGCTATACTATATACATAATTGTCATACTGAGATATCAGCAGCCTGTTTTTTCGTGTTGGCGAAAAAATGTGTTTTTCCTTCTTTCTTAAAATAATTATCAATAATAATAATAATAATAATAATAATAATAATAAAATAAAATTAATTCTCTAAAGTAATAATAATAATGTAAAAAAAAAAACTGAAAAATGAGATGGGCAATTCTGCTACAAGGCTACCGATACATAAGGGCGTTATCCATTATTCCCCACTCATAATGGACTGTATTCGAACCAGGGACAGAGCGTCAATCTCCTTAGATAAAGGACAGGATGGACACATGGGACAGTTTGTCATTCCTCTAAAACATGGGATCAGATTGAAGCCTGGTCCAGTTGCTCATATGCGCCTCTAATAGGGCATCCAATTTACACCTGGGACAGTGCCCGATTTTCCCTTCTGATCAGGGAGCAAGCCTACACCTGGAGCTCCAGGTGAAGGGCATTCTGGCCGGTCACTGACAGCCAATCAATCAGCCATCAAGCAGGACAGAAAAGCTGCAGGACTGCTGGTCTCAGGGCTCATATTTGCGCACCACAGCTTTAAATCACATCAGCGCTGCTCGGTTGGTGCAAACCAGTAAAGACGACAGAGTAAACCCAACAAAATGGGGGCAAGTCGTCCGTGATAAATGGTTGAGGAAGCCTGCGAGCTTTGTGCTGCCTTTATATGATAAAAATAGCAGGGGGGACGGGGACACCAGAGTCCGCAGGAAGCCGCACATATGCTTCTGCCTAACCCTGGGGGTTAGTGCAAAGGCTGTGCTGCATACATGTGTCTGTGCATGCCAGTGTCACTGTGCGCTTCTGTGAGTGTACGCATCTGGGAGTTTGTCTGGGCGTATGTGTACGAATGTGTGTGTGTTTTCTGTGAGTGTACGTATCTGCTGATGTGTTTGTGAGTGTATTTATGTGCTGGTGTGATTCTGTGTGTGTAGTGTGAATGAATATGCTGGTATGTTTGTATGTTCATATCAGTGTACGTGTGTGCGTGTCGTAGGCAGGCACACATCTGCTGGCATGTTTCTGTGTGTGTATGTATCAGTATGCGCATCCATGTATGCCAATAATGCTTGTGTGTGTGCACGTGTGTGTGTAATTGCACATAAGTAAGCACTTGAGCATGCATTTGTCTTTTTGTCTGTGTTTAAGTGTGTGTGTGTGTGTGTGTGTGTGTGTGTGTGTGTGCGTTGTGCGTGTGTGTGCGTGCGTGTGTGTATGTGTGTCTGCGCGCGCGTGCCTGTGTGTGTGTGTGTGTGTGTGTACAGGGAGTGTTCCAGCAGCTCCGGCCCAGCACACACACACACACACACACACACACACACAAGCACATCTGCACTGCAGCCAGCCTGCCCAGCCCACCCAGACAGCCCAGGGGAAACAGAGTCCCAACACCAGACGGCCAGGCCAGGCCAGGGTGAGAGAGGCCTGCCCCGGTCCCAATCCCAGGGGCCCCGGTGTCACAACACACATTAAACAGCTTTCAGGGTAATGGGCCTCCTGAGTTTCCCTTCCTCTCAGTGTAAAAGGCCTCTCAGATTCCACCTCCCACATCCCCAGCAGCCCCCCAGGTCCCCTTCTCCTCCAACAGCGTCTCGCGTTCAGCAGGCCGGCAGGATGGCTTCCGTAAACGCAGCAAAACCTCAGACTGTCATAGAACCAAAAATCAGCTGAAACAATTACAGAATCAGCTGAAACAATAATAAAACTGAGGTATCGTCATATATTTGCCAAATTAGACAACCCATATCATAAAATATACTTTTTCCCAGTTTAGGCCCACCTGTGCAGAGAAGACCACTGTATTTAACTGCCCAGAGAGGGTTGCCTTCGATGCCCCACTGATTTAATGCTTTTTCCCTTCATCGTTTGATAAACACAGTTTGAAATTTCTGCAGTTTATTACATCACAAACAGACCTGTACAAAGAAATCTGCAGAGTTCGCACCCATCAGCTCTCTCTAAGTACCCTGCACTCATCCACAGCCTCGCACCACCTCCCGAGTACTGAAGTTACTGCCCATCATCATACAGAAAGTAATCCCTCAAGAAAACTTATTCTTCAAAGGGGAAAGAATGACAGGCAGCGATTGACTAGAAATGTTTTCTTGTTTTTGTTTTTTTTCTTTCCTGAAATGATTATAAAACACACTTTGGGACATCTATGTGTATGACAACATGACAAAAAAACAGCATAGTATAGAATCTTTAAAGATAATTCAGCCAGCAATTAATTTTGGTCCCAGAATTCAGAAGGGAAACCTGTGAGGCGTACAGCACGGTCCCAGGACAGTCCACTTTTAGCCCTACAGCACCATCCTGCTATGCTGCCAGGCACTGGTTTGATCCCACCGCCAGCATTCTCACAGCTATCGCTGCGTTACCTTCTCTGAACTCCACCAGTCTGAGCAACAAACGCCCCAGAGGGCAGAGGGTCTCGTAATTCCCTAGCCACATCAGGTACTAAGCCCCATTCATCACACAGGGAGGTGTAAATGCATCTAAGCAATGCGACAATTTGTTTAATATGCAAACACAAAGACTACTGCCTTATTTGGAAAGAGCAAAACCATCACAAAGAGATTTCATGAATAAGGAAAACAAAAACATTTTTGTCACCATTCAGAATACCACAGAAAATGTAACTGGATGTTGCAGACCAGACATATATTAGTTTAACCTCTGCTCCATTCTCTTCCATTACAAGTAAAACTGCATCCACCTTGTCCTTATTTTCCACTTTTGAGAGAACCATATATGAAGCATGTGAAGAACAGAGCGATGATGGTTCACCAACAAGATGAAACAAAAATAACCAAAAAATAAATAAAAACCCAAACTGCACAACCCACAGCAGGACAAAGAACAACTGTACCATACAGGACTTACCAAGGCGCTCCATAAATACGGAATCCCTTCACGGTGACGTCAGAGTCTTGCAGATACACACAGTTTGTAAGGAGTGACTGAACGTTGTCAAAGTCCTCCGGTTTCAACTTGGAGACGGAAGGAAAGCGGTAGTAATCCTGCTTGACCAGCTCGGTCATGAAGTCCTTGTCAAACGTCAGTTCATGGTTCCCAGCGATGACCACTTTGAACTCGTACGGTAGGCCGCCTGCGCAAGGAAAGGAAAACAAATCACGAAAAGTAACATTTCTTAAAGCCCAAGAACCATTTTGTGTGAAATGATATTGCTAGGAGTTTTGAAGGCATAAAAATTACCACTTGCGTTGACGGTCGGAATGATTGGACAATGCCTTAACTCAAGGAACACCACATAATTCCATTTCCAATGTTTTACCAGCAATGCAAGTTTGGAGGCAAGATTGCTTTACGACAAAATATTCTGAGGTTGTACATGTGAAGTTTGAACAGACATCCACAACTGGCAAACATTTGTGGCTAGCGAGACGTGTCCACAGCTTTGTCGTCTTGTTAAGGTGGGTCATGGTCCAGTGTCACAGACCTGAGCATGAGGTCGAGGATCAGTTGAAACAATAATTTTACAGGGAGCCAAAAACTGAAAAAAAACTAGATCTGATCATCTTCTAGCTCCGCAAAGTAAAACTGTCTCACAGTGCGACTTACTGCCATCCAGTCCCCCCCCCGACCTGCATACAGAGTCTGACTTTGGAAGGTCCCATCACTGCCTGCCCAACACTGGCAGCACAGAAGCCCAGTACAGACTTTTCACCTGGCGGCAGCAGTTTTTCCTCGACTCTTTAATAAGTGGATTTTGGATGTCAGGAGGGGGCAAAAAGAGCTACGGCAACAGAGGGGATTAAAATCACAGGTGAAGGCCCTTCTTGACCCCCTCCCAAACAAAGAGCAATAAAAGCAGAAGCAGACCTAAATATGAAAGAACATCCATTAAAGTCATCGCACGGCCGGGGCATTTTTCAATTTCTAGTCTGACCTTTCCCTTCCTTTTCAAAAAGAGGTCCTTTGTCCCGGCTGCCTCATATTACAGAGCTGTGGTAGTTCTTTATACGGCAGAGATGGAGTACTCAGGACTTGGCTCAATCCCCCGCACCACCCCCTTGCCCAGCCTGTGTCCAGTCCACCTGCACCGTACAGTGCTGGGTTCTAAAAACTGCAGTGGCAGAATTCGGCAGGAGGATTTAAAGATTCCGCTGCCGATGCTCGCTTTAGTGGGTAGGAGAGAGCACATACTCAAAGATAAAATGAAGAGATACACATAGTGGAAGATAAAAAATGGAAACTACAATATGATGGATTCTTTTGTGTTATTCTTGCAGCTGTCAATCACAGGCCTGCAACAGCTTCAAAAGAATCCAAAAGAAAAACGTAGCTGGCGACTGAGAGTCCTGTAGACTTTCTGCATTAACTTACATACAGCATCAAAATATGGACATTACCTCACTGCATTTTGCCACCAGTTCATTTAGAGAAGTCCTCAAAATATTCTTTTCTCATTATCAATTTATCTGACTGAAAAACATATGCATTCACTTACCATCAACCAAGAATATGATTTAATGAGAAGGAGAATGACACAACAGTAAGAAATTCAGTCCAGTGAGTTTTGACTATAAATTCTAATGATTCACATGAAATTCCTGTAATTAAAACAGCATTCAGTCAACAAGGGGGCAACGTGGATAATGGCAAGCATTCAATATCACCGGTCAACTGAGAGAAAATCCCACTGCTTTTTAATCTAATCAAGGCTTTGTAGCACTTCCAAGTTTTCCACGATCCTCGCGCGTTCAGCCAGATTCGATAAGAGAGAGAGGGACCGCAGCGATCCCCTGCACCTTTAAATTAGAGAGGAAGTACTGCGGTGCATCATAATCCCCGTCTAATCTGATAAGAAGCAGCCATCTCTCAATTTTAAAATCCTTCGGCCTCCTCTAACTACATCACATATCCATTTACATGGGGCTTTTCCAATGCGCAAAACCAGATCACTGGCCTGAAATTGGCTTACACCACACCGGAGCGTGCGGCAAAAATGCCGGGGAATGCAATTACTGTCTGCCAAGTCTATTTCCCCGGCTCTGGGGAATTTCATTCCATTTTATCGGCATCGAAATGTATTTACAGGCAGCTTCGATATGGACCGCATTTCTCCCATAAACATTGGACCTTATTTTTTTTTCCCCCCACCCTGTCCCGCCACCAAAATGGCAGTTGTTTTTTTTTTTTTATTAGTCTTTTTTTGTGTCTCGAGGAAAACTGACAGCTTGCTCCAGTTCCATGGTTCAAGAGATTTCACCTATCCCTTTAAGGTGGTGAAGCAATACAATTTTAAACGGTGGCAGTTCCCACAAATTTCGCTCCTTTTTGCAAATACACTGCAATTGAAGTGCAGCCTCACAGCTTTAAATTGTGGCTTTACGACAGGTCACCCTCTAGGTACCTACAGCCTGTGCTATAACTGGTCAGGATGTACACAACAGAACATTCCAATGCCAAAATAAATATAGGGCACTGGCGGCCTCAGAAGCTCCCGCCGTCATGATAAACAAAATGTCAAAGTTTTTGTTGACGGACGCACGCATAGACGGACGCACGCACGGATGGAGCCCGATACCATAGCTCCCGTGACACTCAGGCGGCAGGAGCTAATTAGGAGCCAGTAACTTAAAATGTTGATAAGATACAGCAAAATGTCGAAGTTTTTGGTGATATTTTTAGGCCAGTGACCTTGAAAAAATAGGCCAAGGTCACCTTTACGCACGTCATTTGAAGGACTTTATGAAATGCACGTCCAAAAAAAATTAGGAGCCTGTAAATGAAATAGTTGATCAGACAGAGCAAAATGTCAAAATTTTTGGTGATATTTTTAGGCCAGTGACCTTGAAATATAGGCCAAGGTCACCTTTAGGCACGTCATTTGTAGGCCTTTATGAGATGCATGTCCAGTAAGAATTAGGAGCCTGTAACTGAAATAGTTGATGAGATGAAGCAAAATGTGGAAGTTTTTGGTGATATTTTTAGGCCAGTGACCGTGAAAAAATAGGCCAAGGTCACCTTTAGGTACATCATTTGTAGGCCTTAATGAGATGCATGTCCAGTAAAAATTAGGAGCCTGTAACTGAAATAGTTGATGAGATGAAGCAAAATGTCGATAGCGAGCGGCGGGAGCTAATAATAACAATGACTAGGGGTATTTGAGTACCAAAACACCGACTTCCTCCTCTGTGGGTTTTCAAGTCCCTTTGCACCTTCCAATGCTCTGCAGAAGACATGCATGACCCCCAGCTGCTTTCCCAATGTTTCAAGCATTAGCGGAAAATGGATAATGCCAATAATCAACTAAATTTACTGAACTAAAAAGAACACTATGGAATTAAATTTTCCATTACCTTCCGATGTTTGCCACAAAATTGCATTGGCACGTACAGTAATTCAAACAATAATAATAGTGCCAGTGGCACTGTACCTCATCTGGACAATAAATCTCCAGTAACCACAAATAATAATTTTACAATTATTTATCATTTGATCTGTGACACATCTATCAGTATTCGTTAGACATTCATGTCATCTTAATTATCCCACTAAGGTGTAATACTGGGATCATTACTTACTATTACTCAAAAAAAATTTTCAAAAGTTATTATTGTTCTTTGGTTATAATCTTGTCAATCTTGAAACATTAATTAATTTCCAAAATTTATCATTTTAATGTAATTAATACCGTGAACAAATAGAATGATTATTTCAATCAATTAGATACCAACTTTGGCAAAAATGTTTAGTGTTTGAAGTTACATGTAGAAAAAAATCAGGCAACGTGTGTGGACTCTTACTGTTACACAATTAGACCCCATAGATATTAAAATTTGATCAGCTCAAGTGCAGCAAAAAGAGAGACAATCCCAAGTGAAAATGGAAACAATTCAAACAATTTTAGCGTATTCATGGGCAGGAGGAAGATGCATGGCAACTTTCAGCTTACTTCATGCAACGGTTTCTGAATTAACTTTTGGAAAATGTTGCAGGCATGACATGATGATAAAAGTGAAATCAAGATCAAAACTCCTTGAATGACAAAGCCTGTAAAATGTCTTATTGCGTAGCATCTAAATACCAAATTTCAGCTCAATCAGCGCAAAAAAATGCTGTGATATGAGGCATGACAAATACCCATTTGCAAGATAGCTGCCTAGCAGTGGCCATATTGAAAATCGGTTCAGAATGCCGTGAATACAATTTGCAGTATTCGTAGGTAAGAATATCTATGCCAAGTTTCAGCTTCACTGGCCAGACGGTTTTGGAGAGGAAGATGTCAACAGACAATAGAAGTGCTTATTGGTGTGGCATAATGACAAAGGTCAAATGAAGGCAAAAATGTGCTGCAAGACAAAACCTGTGATGTATGTGATGATCTTTGCTACTGAGCAGCACGTATGTACCAAATTTTAACCTGATCGGAGCAAGAATGCTCTAGACATAGTAGAAATAGGCATTTTGAAAATGGCTGCCTGGCGGCCATATTTGAAATTCGTTCGGAGTGTCTTAAACAAACTTTGGTGCGCTCACAGTTAGGAATGTGTACCTAAAGTTTCAAGTTGATCTGCATGACCGTTTTGAAGGAGATATTTACAGACGATAGAAGTACTTATAGGCGTGGTATAATGACAAAGGTCAAATCAAAGCAAAAATGCGCTACGCGAAAAAACCCGTAACATGTTATGAGTCTTGCTACTTAGCACCTATATACCTAATTTCAGCCTGATCGGTGCAAAAATGCCTTCTACACAGCAGAAATAGATATTTTAAAGATGGCTGCCTGGCGGCCATATTTGATATTGGTTCGGAATACCTTGAGCAAACTTTGGTGTGCTCATGCATAGGAAGGTGAAGCTCAAGTTTCAAGTCGATCGGCCAAACGGTTTTGGAGACAAGGTTTACAGACGAATGACAACCGACAAACAACACGAACGGACAAGCAGGCCATGACATAAGCCCATCGGACCGTCGATCCAGATGAGCTGAAAATGACACGACAATGACAATATTTCATGCATGCCAAAAAAAAAAAAAAAAAAAAAAAGTTCTGGTAAAGGTCTGGCTGTTCCAATTCCTGTTCTTGAATTATGCCTTGGGTATCATGTTTCATAAAACCTTCAACAGGTTTAATTGCCAAATGAAGAATAGCAGATCCCAAAACTACATTTGCAGCTGAATATGTACATTTACGTATTAAAAAAATAAAATAGACTGACCAGACAGGAAGCAGAGAGCTTTTTCAGTGTGAAGCTGAACACGCAGACTTTAAATCAGCTTTAAATATTCTAAAAGCACTTGCAATTTCAACGTGAACCAACAAACAGTGCAGTACAGCCTGACAGGTATGGCAAATAACCAAAAGCTGTTGAGGCCATACCATAAAATTCAAATATTTTCCACACTGGGCCTCATTCAAATGATTAAATAGTTCCTTTCAATGACCGACAGCTCATCACAGCTCCTCTGCACCAGATTAAGTGGACGGGCGAACCTTTAATTTAATTACTAGCATCACCTCTCTTCATCACTGTTGTTCCTTAAATACAGTGTACCGTTTTTGTGTCTTATATTGTCCTTAGGAATGGTCAAATATATGGAATCACAACAGTGTTCCATTGTGATTTTTTGCAGCGACTTCCTCTCTTGCAAGCTAGGCCGGAGCCTTCCAATTCAAGATGAAGGACTATGAATTAATACGATTAAATCTGATATACTTCTGAAATGAAAATCTGTAGTATTTACACCGAGAGCACAAGTTCATTGGTGCAATGAAACAACACATATCAAACACACTGGCTTGCTTTTACTGCACAGTGAAGCACCAAACCTTGCTATTTATAGGTCTCGCATTAATTTATTAGCAGGGGTCCTTGCACAAGAACAGCACTTTCGGACAATTGTAGCCCATTTACAATATTCATTTACTGTTCAAATAGCCATCTTATTGGTTATATCTGGAATGATAACACGCTACTTGTGATTTGTGAGTCAGAAAAAGCTTGAACACTCATGTTCAAAGCAATCGCGCGTCATCATGCATTTCAAGTAATTCATTTATCAGCCAGTAAATTAAGATCCCAAACCATTCAGCTGACAATCGCTTTAATTGATTTTACTCAGTGGAATCATTCCTCTGTACATCTTAAAGCTTCACTGTACAGAGTGTTAAGTCCGTGCTTGCAACCAGGGAAATTTCTACAATGTGAAAAGCAATTAACCAGTGAAAGGTTTGTGGGTTATTGCAGTTAGTGGAAAAAACAATGATTATCAAAAGGCTTTACTGCACAGAACACAAAGTGGGCACAAAACACACCATGTAGAAAACAGCAGACAAAATTCGCAGTGAGTAGCTAAGAATGGTTTGCAATGCTTGCCGGGTTGAAAACAGTTAAGACAGAGGTTGGCCTCCAACCCATAAGGATAATTATTTCTTGAGCGAGTAAAGTAATTAAATATCGGAATGAGACAATCAAGTTAGAGAAGGTGAGATTTTTTGCATACTGATTTTTATTTGGAGTTCAGGGGTTGTCCAGTGCAGCCAGGAACGACGATAGCGGAGAAAAAGCACTCCCTTCCTGAACCAAAGCTGAGACAGGCTGCCTGGCGATGTCAGGAGATCCTGAATCCTCTGATTGGCCGCAGGGGGTAAATGCACCCCCGCCCCCTGTGAGTATTTGCTTCCGGGCTTGGGCATTCAGAATAGTAATGCTCTCCTTGAGATCGATACCGCAGACCGAACCGTGCTACACTTGGGAGACAAAAACGACCTTGAAATTTTACTCACACGCCGACACCCGGACACACATTCTCACAACTCACAAACAGACACGGCCCATTTCAACGGTTTCACAAGCAGCTGCTAGCATATTGACACAGGAGCAGCTGCCATATTCAAAGCTCACAGAACCAGACCAGATACACAGCAAGAGCCAGTCTTCTCATTCCATGGCCAGCCAGATAGTGCAAGCTTTGCCCTCCATACCACTTCCCTCTCCTCAGTCAAAAGGACATTTTACCTCCATATTTAAATAAAAGTGACAGGCTAACTGCCAAAATGAAGCAGTTTAAAATAAGAATAATGGCAAATGAAAAAGAAATTGACAAAATTTAACTTTGGCGGGCGCCGATTTACGATCGTTTGCATTTTTTCGCCAGAGCTACATCAAATTGCTCGCCTTGAACGCATCCAATTGCACCAGAGTTGAATACCTTAGTTCATAGCAAGACTTCCCACACTAATTTGAAAAATTTAACTATGGCCCCTGCATGGCCAATAGCGTTTCTACCTCATGCGTCACAGAGTTATGTTAAGCCTACAACAACTTGGCTCGTGTGTGTAAGCACAGTGCGCAATAAATGCTACCCTTCTTGAGTTCTCAAAGAAAATTAAAAAAAAAGAACTACCATTTAGCGGATGAGTCAATGTCAAATAATGCAGCCCATTATGTCATCTACTGAGAAAATGTGCGATAAAAACCAAAAATAAGCTTGATCAATACAATCGAAGTTCTGGTCCATGGCAGGTTGAGGGAAAATTCCTTGAATACTACAAAATAATAAAATATAGTGAGTAGAAAATGTAAGGAGAGGGACAGGCCAAGATGCTGCCTGCGACGACCTCCGCTCATATTCTACTGCTTACAGCACAATTACTTGCTAAGTGCATCCCTCCGAATACTGAGGGATTCATTAAAATATTTTTTCTGCATGGTTTCCTCACATTATGAAACTCCTCAGGAACGAAGCCATTTCGGATGGAATGGTTCGCATTCAGAGCAACACTGTGGCTTCTTTCGGTCCAGTGTTTTCAGTCCAATTTTTCTGCGCGTCCTCTCTGAAGTGAAACGGAATTAATATAATTTACCATAAAAAAAGCAATATCATCGGTCAGCTTCAGGAAGAAATATATCCTCTGACTCCCCACCATCAGTGCATTTCTAAACAGACCATTTGGGTTCAGACAACTTCCCATCACAGGCGTCCAATATACCACAAACAAACAGTGGCCGAGAATAAAAAAAGAAAATGAATTATGTTCAGGACGAACTGGCTCTTGTAATAGAAAAGCCACAGAAAGTGTTGGATCCCCTCCCCCTCTTTCAATGGCGGCAAAACTGCACCTGTTGCACTGTGAACGTCAAAGGCAAACCAGACCCCATTAACACAAGCCAATTAGAAATAAAACCCTTTGTGTACCATGAATGAAACCCTTGTCAGACATTTCCCTTATTTCAAAGGAAGGGAATAAAACTGACAGTCTTCTTTATCGGCGGCCAAAAGTAACTAAACCCTGCCGACCCCCCGCCCAGCCTAATTGAATTAGGAGTCAGTGAAAGGCGCTGAGGGAGGGAAGGGGAGGTTAATTGAGGTCGGAGGAGGACAGAGAGGGAGGAAATAATAAAGTCTTTACCTAACCAGTCGTTAAACTTCTTGACCTCGGAGGGCAGGCCCAGCTCAGTGAAGTCCCCGGTGTGGAGGAGGACGTCTCCGTATGGCATCTGGATGCCGTCCGTCCGCGAGTGCGTGTCCGAGACGCAGACGAAGCGCGTGTGGCCCGCCGGCTTCGGGGTGTCGTACGGGATGGGGTCCACCCTGCCAGGAGGAAAGGGAGGAATAAATAGAGGTTAAAGGGCAGCCCAACACAGTACACGGGACAGGGTGATAAAAACTAACACAGTACACGGGACAGGGTGATAAAAACTAACACAGTACACGGGACAGGGTGATAAAAACTAACACAGTACACGGGACAGGGTGATAAAAACTATCACGGTCCTCACAGAGTGAGATTCTGCACACACTGTAATAGCATTACAAAACGCCAGCAATTACAGGCTCATTTCAGTGACCTTAACACTTTCCACTTTGCATGCAATGACTGGTCCAGATCAATACGGCACTGATAGCACTGGTATCTCTAACCATTTCTGCGTTAATGAACCCTCGTTTGAGGGTCTCCAGTTGAGACCCCAATCGGGCGGAGCACATGGATTAAAAGCATCACCAGTCACACATTAAGCTGCAAGATTTGAAGACGTTCGGGGAATGGCGGTTACTGGCGGTATAAGACTTCTGAGATTACGTTTCTGCTCTGTGTCACAGCAAATTCATCCCTCTCGGAGTACTCAAAACATTCCTCGCAGATCACCCTGTTAAAGAGGTGAGGTGAGAAGATTACCAAATCTATTCTTCAGCAGATGACAAAACTATTGTAACACAAACATGAAAAATAACATTAAATAAATAAATAAATAAATAAATAAATAAAAATAAGGCTTGAATATTAATTTTATTTTTAAAAAAATTATTTAAAAAAATTTCAGGGAAAAAAATTCAGGGCCTTTAACAGACCTGAATTTCTACACAGGTAAATCCATCTCAAATGTTTGGTTGTAATTACATGATGAAAGGCTCAGAGGTTAGTCAAAGCAACACTTTTATTTCTGCAGATAAAGGCATTATGGGAGAGAATTTTTCAGACATTACTCTCAACCCCTAAGCTCAAAATTAGGCGGCGCGAGGAGACCTTTGAGAACTGCTTTATTGCAGTGGCCTAACATCTTTGCAAGCGGGAGTTTGCGGAAGACTGGGCGTTCATTTCTTTCAGCCCGTTTACGAGAATCACTCATTTCTCATCCGGGAATCTTTTTATTTACTTTATTCCAATGCAAGCTTTTTTTTTAAACTCTTATTCGAGAGGAGGAAGGCTCTGGCCTGTAATTGAAGTCAGCTTCAAGCAATTGACTGTGCTTTCCTGTCTCCCTGCACCCCCATTATTCCGCCACTAAAGGGGATGTCAATTCTGTATTCTCTTAAGAGCGAGCGTCTCTCTAATTAACACGTGTCTGCAAGCTGACAAAAAATACAAATGAGCCGGGGCTGGAGCAGGGAAAAAAAGGACAGAAATGCAGCTCGTCTTTTGAAGGCTTCACTGCGGAAACTAAAAAAAAAAAAAAAACCTTTTAGTTTTTTTTCTGTTAAGAGTGCAAACTGCAATTTAATGAAAAAAAAAAATCACGAGCACAGCCATCCCGGGTAGGAAGGAATGCTCGATGTTATAACACTGCCGAGGCCAGCTCACAAACAGGAAATCAAATTGCTATTTTTTTTAATCAATGTCGTCCGTCCTGTCGTGCACTGGCACAGCTGTAAGCGCTTTTTGGATCTGGAAAGCATTTAAGAAGTCATCAAGAACTCTGTGCGTGTGTTTGTGTGCGTGTGTGTGTGCGCGTCTGCGTAGGCGCGTGTATACGAGTCTGTGTGCATGAGTGTGAGCACGCACGCCTGTGTGTTCCCAAGGACTTACACGGTTGAAAGGAATTACTGCATACGCAGCAAATCGAACAAACAATTTCAGAAAAGAAACAGACTAAAAAAAGGAAGAAAAAAAAAACACATCTCCCAAAGCAGCATTTGATTTTGAGTAGATGCGGTATACAAGGCTGCGCATGCGGTCACGTTGCCCGTAGACCAGTTAGAGTCGTCTTCAGAGGCCGATATCGCCGCCGCCCTGCTTTATAGGACCTGATGGTTCCAGATACCGAGGTGATGCGGGTGCAGAGCGATGAGCTCCGCTCACATAAATCACGCGCTCTGTATTAAACGCGAGCTGACAGGATGGGACAGAGTTCTCCGCCAAGTCATGCATCCCTGTCTCAACTTCCTCTCATTTTTGTTTTATGGCATTACAACATCTAGAATGCATCCCAGCGCAGGCTGGCACATTCCCACAACGTTTTTCAAATCATTGTTCCAGATTTCAATGATAGGATGGAATTCCAAGATTTTTGACCACTTCGCTCTGCCCCAAATTATACTTGCTGAACAAAGAGTGCATGTCATTTACACACCACCCCTAACCAAGCAACCACTCCACACCAGCCTTTCCAGTGGCTTGGTAAATGCACATCAAATTTAGTTAAATATCACAAAAATCTGCTTGCTGCCCGTTTTGCTGTGCAGTGAGTTGATTCTATTTCAGGTACTCATGCATGTGAGGCATATTCTCGTTTGCATCAAAATCCTTCACGGGTGGTTAAACGAACATCATTTCAGGAACTCGACTGGATGAATAAAAAAGGACAAACACATTTAAGGTCGTTCTTACTAGGACTACAGGACTTCCTTTGCTCCAAGATTTGTGGAGGTTTTTACCAAAAAAAAGATCATTTAGGTTCAAAAGAGGATTACTTAAACTGTAGGCTTACTATGACAGAAATCAAGCGTAGAATGTCACTGCAAGACTAAAATGAAAATCACAATTTTGCAGCGTTAAAGAAAATATTGGATACTGAAAAACAGGAGCAGACTCCTAGGGGCCCTTCGGCATGAATGTTATCACGTAGCAAGCACATGGCCCAGAATCCTCAAAAACTCTTAGCGACTTAAAATGAAAAAAAAAAAAAAAAAAAAAAAAGCAAAGCTCTGGATGCAAACTCGCCTGCTGAATTAGTGTACCATGCTGGAGCCATGAAAGGACATTTTTAAATCCAAAATATTCACTTTGACAGAACACTGAATAACATTTATCCAAATCGACAAACATTATCGCCTGCTAAAAACAGCAGAGCTCTTTACATACAGAGCCACATATCTGCATGGTACCTGTTCAAAAGCAGAACGATGAATCCCGAAGGCTTTAAGCAACACCTTGATCCACAGAACCAACCTCAGACAGGGCGCTAAAAAGTATTTGTAATTCCTCTCCGGCATTACAATTACTGATCAGCAGCTTCATTCAACATTCGCAAACAAGTCTTTTGGACTGTTTATATTCAACAAGGTTATACTTCCTGCATCAACAAATTGTATTATTATCCCCACCTTTACTCAAAAGTTTTATTTTAAGGGTAAAGGGAATAAAAGTAATTTCATTCTTAAAAAAAAGTTCACTGTGCGAGGATATGGGTTAATATCATCATGGCAACAACTGCAGTATTCAGTCAAGCGGTAGTCTTATATTCCCCTAAAAAAAAATAGAAGGGAAAGCAAGATTTCCAAATCAACTCAAACCAATGACCCTCTGGTTATCAGATCACAGTTAGCATATCTTGGTTTCTTAACAGTTGGAGGAAAGAAAAATCACACATGGCAGGTCTGAGAGCGTGCTGGTTTTGATTTGGCCAATAGCCCCCTGAAAACTTTTGCTCCAACATAAATGCGTTCTCTGGCCAATTTTACTTTCAAATGGATTCATCAAATCTCTCTTAATTTTTGCCGTGAACATATTCTAATGTTCATATCACTTTATTCATCAGTAAAGAAATTTGATCTACAACGTTGTATATTTTCCACAATCATTTTATTAACAAACAGAGTAAGGTCATGAAATTCAAAAGACGTTAAGGTCCAGCCTCCAGGAGTTGGCATGGAATGGCCCAATACGAAATTATTTGAAATAAAAGAATAACAAACATCTCAAATCTAGACTGGGCTAACACATCCAAAACTACCTTCAAACCTTACAGGAAAAACAAAACAAAAGGCAAAAGGAAAAGACTTGAATTACACAGAGTATATTTTCAAAACATTATCAAATTTTGCATTAAATCCAGCTGTAAGACTTTGTTAAATAAACATCAGTATTTTAAGTATTTCCATTAACAACATATATTTTCCTTGCCCAACATGCTGTCAAAATGTTTAAGGATACTGACAAGGGGTTAAAACAAACAAACAAACAAACAAAAAATAGCCTAACACAATTCTGAGCATTCAATATATTCATATTATTTTATGGCCAAACGTAAATGTAATCGCGACTGCTTTATCACACAGCCCTGATCTTCACTTTGTGCTATAATGAAGATTCCACATAGCAGGAGTAAGTCACCGCAGGGAGTCCTTAAAAACATAGGCATACAATCGCCTCCGCCACCCTACAGAAATTAAAACATCTGTCAACACAAGACTAATCCTGACACAAGGCATGAGTCAATCAGGGGCGGGAGTGACCCTCATTAATTAGCACCTGTTGTTCCGGGAGCACCTGCCCCATAACCAAAAGCAGAACATAGCGCCAGTATCTGGAACTGGACCTCTGACCCCAGGGTCAAAGGCTGATTGTCAGACTGTTAATCCACAGGACTGCCCCTCACCTTCCCCATCTACTACTTCAATAAAAAGGTCATTGATTGACTGATCCAACATTTTTGAACATTCAATGACCAGAAAGTAGTGGTCAGCAGAGAATTCAAAGTGATAAATGATGAATAAATTATGGACTCACAGGCAATTACAAATTAATTTAATTACACTGCCTGGCCAAAAAGAAAAAGTTATTGTTTGGATTTAAATAAGGAATTACTGAAGAGCCAATGATTGAATCATTTATTGCCGTGATAAATATGTTTCAGCCGGCAACAATTGTTTTTACCATGACGGATGCAACGTGCAGATTCTCATTTCTTTAACTGTGTCGGAAGATGTATCCCACTGTCGTGGAAAACACGTTACTGTCTTTCAAGAGGGGCAAAATATTGACCTGTATCGAGCCAAAAAACAACTTAGGAGCAGGCATGGGTCCGATTACAATTATAATCATGATTGCATAAAAAACTGGGTTGAAAAAAAATCATGAATGATTGTGATCGATGGAGTAAATGACTAAATGAAATATGATCAAAAAAAAAAAAATCGACAGCAGAACTGGCTATGTTTAATAGTGGAAGCAAGTACATTTCCACATGGACGATGTGACACAAGCTCATGGATTAGAGACAATGGATCTGCATGGCCACAAGAAAGCCATGAGAGGCTAACAGGGAAAAAAAATGACTTCGAACTACTAGGTAACAAAGATTGGAGTAAGAGAGACTTCATCTGTTCTGAGGCTAGTGGCTCATCAGACCCGATGCTAAACCCCCCTTTCGGTAGCATGAAGTGACTAGGAGTACTGCGACTCCCCCTGGATGAGATGCAAGTCCATTGCAGGTTACTCCCCCAGCTCATAGTGAGGCTTCCCAGACAATCTTTCCCTGAAAAGACCAGACTGTGGAGGAAAGGAAAAAGGCCAGGTAGTCTGAGGAGTCCAGATTTACCTTATCCTAGAGCGTCAGGGTATGAAAGGAAGCCCATGAAGCGATGCATCTGTCATACATAGTGCCCACTGTACAAGCCCCTGGAAGCAGTGCTATGATCTGGGGTTGCTTCACTTGATAAGGTCTAGGCTCAGCGATGTTATTCAGTGATAAAACGAAGTCAGTAAACTGCCTGAAAGTACTGAATGACCATGTTATCCCCTCAGTGGATTTCTTAATCATTGTTGGCACAGTCACACTCCATGATGACAGAGCCAAGATTCATCAGGCTCAAATTGTGAATGAGAGGTTCATCAAGCATGAGGAATCATTGTCACACCTAAATTTTCCACTACAGAGTGCTGACATTAACCAGTTGAAAGTCTTTGGGATGTGCTGGAGAAGGCTTTACGGAGTGGATTGACTTCCCCAGCATCAGTACAAGATCTCAGTCAAAAATTAAGGCACTTCAGGTCAGAATTAAAATATTCTAAAATTGCATAACTTTGTTGAAACAATAGCACAACAAATGCGCGCCAAGATCTAAGCTAAAGGCAATCCAGCAAAATATTAAGTTGCGTCTCCAAACTCTATTCAAATTTTTTCACAGATAGACTACATTCAAAGTCAATTCAAAGATGCAAATACACGCAAGAGGACACCACTTTGCGCTGGGTGATGCGTATGGTGCGGGAAACGCGACGCGAATGGTGCGAACAACGCGTGCAAACGAAGTGCGTGAACACACAAAATTTGTGTTATTCTCAAGCTGAAAATATTAATCTTTTGCAGAAAAATTTGCGCCTGTAGAACTGTGTTCTGAATGGCAACATTGCTACTGGCAGCAACATTGGCGAGCTAGGCTCCCTGGCTGCATATCAAACCCGCAGTTACGCATTTCCACCAAACGCAAAAATTTCTACTCACTTTACTCACGAGAGTTTGACTGTGGGATCAATTTTTTCGCTCAGAAGACTTGCTGCTCTGGTCGCGCCAGGATTACATACACTTCTATGGGAGATCAACTTGGTAGAGAATTGACGCGCAAATTCATACCGCTGACAAATAGCAATGCGAGGTGAGCCTTGTTTATGCTCAAGGGGCGGTACTTCCTGAAATCTTCAAAAATCATCATCAAGATGGCGATGCTAATGTTGCCATGCTAACGTTGCAAACATTTTACTTAATTAATGAACATTGCGCCTGCTTGAGAATAGAAATATTAACAAAACTGATCATGTTGTCATATCCGATATTGAGCTAGGCCACTATTTTTTGTGAAACTGTTACAGTTGGGGGAAATTCCGAGGTATGGTCAACCAAATGTCCCCTCCGTGACAGACACGAAAATGCTCGCCAAATTGAAATGGAGGGAAAAATGGAGCTTTTTCCTCCCGAATATAGTACTGCACTATTATACCCATAAATTCTAAAAAAATACATTTTAATACGTCAACAGAATTTTGTTTGGGTGACGGTTTAGTGTCTCATCACAGAGGGGACATATTGTTAAAATACCTTGGAATCGCCCTTGTGTATGTGATACAGCTAACTCGCTAGATACCTAGCTAGCCAGCTAGCATTCCCAAGATCTCAAGCAATGTAACTGCGGTTTGAATACGTAGCAAGGCAGCCCAGCTAGCTATTGTTGCTGCCAGTATGATGCTATTCAGAATACCGCTGTACTTACGCAAAATTTTCACAAAAGATGAATATTTTGAGGTAGAGTGAAATGTGGATTTCGTGCAATCACACCAGGCAACGCGAATCACGCCGAAGATACAACGCGAATGATGCATGCGAACATCTAGCGTCTTTTCGCTTGTATTCGCGTCTTTGCATTGACTGAGTATAATCTGAGAGGGCAAAAGCATAAGAGTACAAGACTTTTTGGCCAGACAGTGTAGTTCCCTGTCAAATCTCGCTTAAATTTACTTTACCTCCTCATAGAAAACTATAGTTTACGGTCAGTGTCCATAACAGCACCCAACCCACTTAATCAATCGGTCCAATATTTTTAGTCCAACAGCCAAGACACTCCAGAGTAAACCTAATGATTCAAAGCCCGCAGACCACTGATATGAGAGAGACAGAGAGAGAGAGAAAGAAAGAAAGAGAGAGAGGAGAGAGAGAGATATTCAAAACATACCCTGGGGCAAAGCCTTTGATGGGGATAGCATCTCCGCCATGCAGAAGGCCTGGTGAAAACACATTTAGCGACTATTCTCTTTTCCATGCGCGCGCGTGTGTGTGTGGCTGTATGTTTGGCTAGAAGAACTGAGCTTGCACTGTGCGTTAAAATCAAGAGAATGATCGCTAATACAAATATTTACGGCCTCCTCTCACCCCTTTTGCTTTTCTAGCTTGGAGGCGAACCATAAAAGCAAATGTGCTTCCCCTCCCACCCTCCTTCTGCAGAAAGCAGAATCATTTCTCCAGAAAAAAAACCGAACGTACATCTTATCTGCTGGCTCTCAGCTGTCTACGCTAATTTAATAAACAGCATAGGAACATCCATAGCAGGAACATGTCTAATCTTTGCAGGTATATAGAGAGGCAGACAGCGTGAGAGGGAGAGAGAGTGAGGGGGGGAGAGGGAAGGAAGAGAGAGAGCGAAGCAGAAAGGGCGATGACACTAAATGTAAATAAATGCATGTTTTATGCATAGCGTGCAGTCCATGCTTCGATTTACCGGTATTTGCTACCTGAATTTCACTTCAATACGGCAAATTGACGAGAGGGACTGAATTAAGAAGGCAGAGAAATAGCAATTAAAGTCTCTTTTAAATCCCCATTTGCAGCAGGACTCTGAGGTTCCATAGCCTTGTCCTCCTTTGTTCAATAGAGAAAGCAATTTACGGGGCAAACGCAACACTGAGTAGTAACACAGAAAAGGCTGCTGCACTTCATCCAAACGCCAAACCGCAACTCTTAATGCTCCTCCGTCAAATCTCAGACCTAAACTTATCAGACTACCATTAACGTTTTTTGTTGCAATTTATCGATTCCAAACAAGTGGAATTCAGAGCTAGACAAAAAGAAACTGACTTCCAACTCCCAGACTAGGGTAAATGCAAGCTCAACCCATTGTGGCATAAAACTCAATACATTTACTACCAAAGGTACAAAGGCCCGTGACCTTAACTACAGAAACTCCACTTCTGACTTTCCCCATTTCCTGTTACCAGAGTGAGACGCATTGCCCCCTAATGCCTGTTGGCTTCCAAATATATTCACAGTATGAAAGGGTTAACCAGCTCACAAAGGGGCCGATGAAATCCTGCCAGTCGTAGACAAGGGAGGAAATGACATCACACCGAGACGCTTTCCAGGGGCCCCAGGCAAAGAGTGTCTACCTGTAAAGACCCCCACCCCCACCCGCCCCTCCATACAGAGCAGAATCTGGAGAGCGTCAGCTGCCACTTGACCATCGTCACAGCAAGGGTACTGACGAATGATGTCTTATCAAGGGTTCTCCCGTTTCAGTGGCTGGACGTCGGGAACCTGCCTGACCGGCCAAACTAAAAGCTGAACAGGAACCCTGCCCACAGCCACCAGGAGGCCAGCTCAAAGCAAACCGTCTGGCCTCAGTGTCAGGCATCCTGCTTCCCTGATTGAATTCTGTGAGATACAATATAGCACAAGGCCCTGCTCCACCGCATATGGAAACCATAAACACAATTACCGCCAAACAAAACCGAGAAAACCCCGCTAGTGCCCAACTGTGTATTTATTTTCATTTAATAAATTAAATCAGAGGAATGGGCAAAGCAGCCAAGAAAACGCATAAAATGCAACATCAGTTGAGAGCAAGTTCCTTAATTTCAGAAAATGGCCTGTATTTTTTGTTTTAAGGACATTACAGCTCAGCAAATATTTTTTCAGCGCATATAACGGTAGCATGCAGGTTACACCACAAATCTTGATATCGGCACAGTCCCTTCAGGTAGAAGTACCATAATGTGCTGTTGAACTGCTAAATGATTTCCACCAGAGTGAGTGTTTAAATAATGAGAAGACCAATAACGAGGAGGCCAGGACATGGTTAACAAAGCAAGACAGAATTTTAAAAGACTGACAGTCAGAAAAAGAAAAACAAACTGTAAAATATATTGAATATTTTAACAAATTTTCCAATGGTTTAGATTTTGTAGATTAATTCCATTTCTGTGCATGGTAAGTTGTAGCCCAAATGCAGTTTTGGTAAAATGTACAGCCAATTTAATATACTTAATACACAGTATGCTTCAATATATTCAATATACCCCTTAAACAATGAAGAAACCTATTCAAATTTCTCAGGGTAAATTGCTGCCGGCTTTCTGTCCTTGAAAATCACCAGACTCCACAGAGCCCAAGTAGTCTGAAATAGACTGGTGGAGACTGGTCATTTTCAGCCCTTGCAATTAAGACACCGCAGCCAAGGGTAAAAATCATTGTCGTATTTTGCCGAAAAAAGAAAGGGTGCTTATTGTGCACTCAAAATTAATGTGAACACACAGAACTGTGACAAAATTACCAATTGTACACATGCTAGAGCTAGAGAGTAGAAACTAGACAGTGCAGCATGAATCTTCCATGGTTATTTTAAATAAATCATAATTTAAAATAACCTTTTAAGGTGAAGGATAACAAATATGAAGAGAAGCCCCTTGAAGAATCAAAACTTGCTGGAATTTGACACATGCCTGTTCAACAGCAATAAACAAATCCTGCACAAATAGGTTAAGAACTTCTGACACACATTTCTCATTTGTCTCCGTTTACTGAGGAAAAGATCAAAACAACAAGGCTAAGCAGCATTAGCAAAAATACGGGGGGGTTGGACTCACAACTTTGACAATAAGGTCAGGGGTCATTTTCCAACACATTACTCTATGTTTACTGCTGATGCTGGGACAGCAATATTCATTCTCCCACTATAATGTGAGTTAGAAGCTCCATTGTGAATCTTACCATGCTTATAGGGTGAAAAAATGTCAGCTGGTCACAGAAATCACAATGCTCCAATCAAAACAGCCCTCACAAAAAACAACACTGAAGTGGGTTAACATTAAAGCTAACAAATGAAAAGTTAAAAAGATGCAGCACCCCCTTCCTTTCTGTGATCTTCGAGGAAGGAAATCAAGACTGAGAGACATTTGCAATGTAAATTAACAAAGCACACCTCAATAAAGCATATAGCCCAGGTTTATATATTAAAAAAAATAAAAAATTCTAGATATATAGCAAGGAATTTCACCCTTTATTCCCCCAATAATGTTTCCTGGGACATCAGTTCCAGCCAAAGCATTATTCTGAAATTTGTTTGAAAGGATAGTTTAGCCAGAACATTTCAGGTCTTCCTTAGATAAAATGGCACAGTACAAAGCAGTGCATGCTTCGAGACAGGCGCGATTGCGCCGGCGCCCGTAAACGCCCGTCAAGTCCTCCTCACGGGCACGATTTAACACGTCCGTCAGTCACTTCAGGGGCGCGCACTATTTAATTCAAGCATTAGCCCATTTGACCTACCCCAGTAGACCATGACGATGATAACAATGTCATAATCAAAACTAGTAATCGCAACATTCTCTCAGATCGAGGCAACCAGCGCCAGCTGTGAGGGAGCATGCTCATATTCAGTTCGGCATATCCGACCCATCATCATAGCCGTAACTAGCCATCTCGGACCTCGGTAAAAATTTCAGAGAAAAAAAAAAATACTACGTGTTCATCATTAAGGTTTTGTTCTAGGTATCGCAAGTGTAGCCCGTGTGAACGTGCAATGTTACATCTCACCAAAAATCAAATTCTGTTTGCACATTATTATTCTTTTCCCCTTTTATCGATGCAAATATTGTTTTGGGGAGTTTTCTTTAGTTCAGTAGAATTTTTATATTAATGCTGTTTGATCTTTGACATTTTGGCGACATAACTTTCCAAATTCGCGGTATTCTCCTCAGTATTGAGCTCTGCTGTGTAGAGGTAAGATGAAACAAGACTTCAGGTGCAAAACCCTGTAAACGCCATTTATATGAAAATTGAGTTAAATGTGATTTTGACAAGCTTTCAGTGTGTGTATGCCAATAATAAAATCAAGTTTTGGCGAAACCCCGTAAATTCCATAGTAAAATCCTTCAGCAACTTCAGCTGACACCACATTTAACACCAGGCAAAAATCTTCATTTTACAACAAAAGGGGTCAGGTGGACTTAGTGGGTTTTGCATCTGAACTCTTCAAGTGTTCTTTTAAATGGTTTCGTAAAATGCTAAACAAAGACAAAGATATTTCTTAGTTGAGGTCGAAGATATTGTTCATTATTGCTTCGATGGTTACTTTGGTGTTTGTACATTTTTATTTTATTGTGCACGGCACTTTTGTGAAGCATGCTAATTTACCTATCGTAAGACCAGGCTAATGGAGCATTAGGTGGTTTCTCATGCGGTTCGCCGTTTCTTCCATCTCAAATTTAAAGGTGTGCTTGTAGAAACGTGACATGCAAAGGTGCTGTACTGACAATGCGTTGCACGCAGGTAAGTGAGCTCCCCATTTCTAAATTACCTCCGCCATCTAAGGTAAAAGGAGGTTATGTTTTCAGTCCCATTAACTGGAAAATGTTATGACATGCTGTATACTCAGCTAGTATTAAGCTCTGCTGAGGAGAGCTGTGGATGTAGAAACGTGACATGCGAAGTTGCTGTACTGATATTAATGCGTTGCACGCAGAATAAAAAATCTTTTCACTGGCAAGAGAGGAGTGGTCTTCGACTTATTATTCATTACACGCAACACAACGCTGAACTATGAGACCGGCTATATAAGGATATCAAATCATGTATCTCTTATAAAGAAAGACATTACTTTTCAAATTCACAATGTTATTAATGTGTTTTTCAGTATGTACGAAGTTTTATTATCAATAAAAAAAATTCAGGAGTCTCTTTACCTCTCATCTCAATATATCTGAATGAAAATGGTTTTCTAGAGTCCTGATGATGGAAAATCTCTCTCCCTCCTCTCTCTTAAAAGAACATTATGGTTATTTTAAACTTAAAACATTTTGGGACTGGGTGAGGATGGACGGATGTCGGCTTGGAAGCAGTAGTAAAAGCAAATCTTCCTTTTTAAGCTTGATACTTGTACTGATAACCATGGTAACTGATACAGTTGTGAGGTCATCAAAATAAAATGCATGTATGGACAATAGGCTATACTCATTGCAACATACTAAAGGCAGTCTACAAGCCAAGGAGAGGACAGGACACCAGGAAAGGTGAAGAATGGACTAGGTGGCTTATGAAGCAAAGAAGAAATAAAATGGGGTACATATGTATGTAGAGTTAAAGCTGAAGTACAATGGTGGTAGGTGAAAAAAATGCCTGCCAAACATATGGCAGGAGTGAAAAAAATAGTCCCCGCCGGAGAATTGGCGGAAGTGACTGATAGTGCCCGTGCAGTTTTTTCCTGGCATGCACTGACAAAGGCAATACCAGAACTGAGGGGGACATGGGTAAGGGGAGTGATATGTAAGGGAAAAATAGTCAGGGTCACAAAGACGTAGAGAGGTATATGAAATAAACAACCAAATAAAATGAGCTCTGAATAAGAAGCTAATGCCAGAAACCTTTGAATGGCCTTTTCAAAGCTGTACAGAAACAGCAGGTGGCCACATTCATTCATTTCAGCAAGGCGCCAATGCTATCATTCTCAGTGTCTTATCAACTACAATATCTCACTTAAAATGAATAAGATGGCAAAAACAATTACACTGCTCCAAATTAAGCAGTCTAATGTCCATGTCATTGAACTTAAATTATAAAATGGAGTACTTGAATACCTTAAAATTTTGAAAAAAAATCCAAAAACCTACCTTTCAACTACTCTTATCCAAAAGGATGCACTGCACAGCAGTGCAAACAAATCCTGCTATATATATTCATTTATACTCCTTACAGCCATGAAGGTCAAGTACCTCCTGGTTTCCAGTCATCACAACGGAAACAACAGCATCCCTGACGAGACCTGAACCCACAACACTGAGGTCCAAACTCCAGCAAGTGAATCTCTACTTCACCAAGGAAGCAGCAAAATTCAAACTCCCATTTCTCAGGGGGGGTGAAGACCGCTTCCAGTTAAAAAGCGCCAAATACCCCATATAACCCCATTCCCTTGGTTACAGGGGTCTAATGTCCTTGGGAGGAAAAATTAAGCAGGTGCAGGCCAAGAAAACTTCCTGACTGTACATGCATCAAGGATTCAAATACACCCTCACAAAACAAGCAGAAGTTTCAATTTCAAACACCAGTGTGATGGGACATACAAAAACACATGGAACTACACACTGCAGCAGTAGCACCCCATGAAAAAAAAAATGATTTCATCACTGAGCCGAGATCCAGGGATTCAGACCACAGCATATAAAAGCAATCAAAATATCCAGACCAAGAGCTGTAAATGCGGGACTGCTTGCCACAACCATCTTTATTCACAATTTGTATCTTGGCTCAAATGATCCAGATTGTGAAATAAGGTTGCCAGATTGATAATTTGCCAAAAATAGGCAAGCATCACAGCTGGAAGCACAATCAAGAACGGTGTCGGAAGCTGTTGGACTGGGGCGAAGGGGCGGTTGGGGATGGGTTTCTTTCCGAACCAGAGTTCAACCCAGGGACCATTATATCAGAAGAGTCACTGACAACTTAATCTCTTAGAAATTGCAGTAAGATGTCTTCCATCAGTCACTCAGCACAGCCAACTAGACCTGCACCAATTACCGGAAGATTCAGGTCAAAAAACTGGAATTCCAGCAACAGGAAAGAGAGACAGCTTCATCACTGAAAATGTTTGACTGGAATCTTTTCCCCCATCCATGACCCACCCACCTCCCAAAACAGAAAAACTCACATGTGGACGTGTGGCGGCTGGAAGCGGCTCTGGTTGATGTTGTAGTGAGTGAAGGCTTGCGTGGGATTGGAGCTGTACTCGTCCACAGTGATTGTCACCTTGCCCTGGGACGCCATTCCATGAGCCATCCTTCCACCGTTTGGACATGAGCAATTCACCAGGATCCAACGTGGGGCCTTGCGGCCAGCATCCTTCAGAACCACCCCTCACAACCAGGGAAATGGACCAGCGACACACCAGCCTTTAGTCCGTACCTATGCACAAAAACATATTGATCAACCAACTCAGTGTAGTCTGTCAAATGAAAAGAACAGCACAAAAGTAACTTGAGTGAGTGCAGTTGTAATTCTGCAACATTTATGACTTTAAGCCAGATTGAGTCAATTTTACACCACCTGCCACTTACATTACTAATTTTTCACCAAGGGTATGATATTGTAACACTAATTCAGAGCGCTAAATAGCAGACCATAAACATAATGGAGTACGAGAGAACACCAGGAACATGGACAAGTACCCATACTAACCGTTTAATCTAGTCTCAGATAAATAATTACACGTAACCTCCTTGTAATACGGATTCTGGAGCTGTAAAGAGTATAGAAAAACACAAATCATACCAGGGAGGACAGAATAGAACCAAAACGCGGATCGAGGTAACGAAGAAACCACAGAAGCTCAAAGTACTCAACTTCCCCCTGACGAGGGAAATTTACATTTCCCCCTGAACTAATTCAAGTTATTCAAACGACCAACCTCCGCGACTGGACTTTTACCATCTGCTACACTCAAAGTGTGTTTATGCCTAAACGTGATGACAGATGCAATAGCCTGATTCTATTATATATTCAAAAAAACAAAAACATTTAACCGAGTAAAAACCCGCCAATTTAACAAATGCATTAAAAATTACGTAAACCAAGCATTCAAGCTACTATATACACAAGTCATTCAG
This sequence comes from Gymnothorax javanicus, assembly GCA_029692085.1. Taxonomy (NCBI): domain Eukaryota; kingdom Metazoa; phylum Chordata; class Actinopteri; order Anguilliformes; family Muraenidae; genus Gymnothorax; species Gymnothorax javanicus. The sequence goes on along the minus strand of CM056207.1, from coordinate 12,934,893 downwards.
AAACTGCGATGCACATATCAACTTAAAAAGGAGAAAAATAGTCTGTAAGAGTGTACTTATCAAGTATTACCGGAGTATTTAAAAATCGGGCAAGGGTCACAGAAAGTAGTACTGCGCGTTATAAAGGCTGCATAAAATACATCCGAGCGTTCAAAGCAGCAAAAAAAGCATAATCCATTCCACGGGAAATGACTGCTCAATGTGCAAGTTACCGGTAACTCTTGCTTTTTCATGCCGTCCTACAAGATCCATTCCCCGGCTCCTGCTCTGGTTCGCTCGCAGTAGACATTCGTTTCTTATTCGTTATCTCCTCTAATTTATCGTCGCCAGTAGTGTACGGGTTGAAATTCGGCCTCTCTGGCGTTTTATACGAGCCCCCCTGCACGTCATTAATACTAAAGCCCTCCGTGATCACTCCAGCAGCCATAGTCAGTTTAAACCGAAAGCAATATCGAAAGGTCAAAAGGTTCATTTGTATATATAATTCTGTGGATAATATGTTCGCCATATTAAAGGGCGTAAAGCAACACGGTGTACAGTGTAAATATTACAGCTTAACAACTTAAAATAATCCGACCAACAATTATTTTTTTCTTCCTCCACCGTAACGTCAGTCAGTTCATCCAAATCCCTCCTCTCGCCAATATTTCAAACAAGTTAAGCTGCTTTCACACTGGACGCGAAAGGAATTTTTCGCACGACAGATTACATTCAAAGTCAATGCAAAGACGCGAATACACGTGTTTCGCGTGTATCCGCGTCTTTGCATTGACTTTGAATGTAATCTGTCGTACGAAAAATTCCTTTCGCGTCCAGTGTGAAAGCGGCTTTAGGCCTCAAAGGTGTCAGACTCATTTTGCAGCGAATTGCGGGTATATTCACATTGCAAACATAATTCCATGAGAAAAGACACGTGAACTTCGGCCAGTGTGTACTTTGCTTGAGTCTATTTACGAAAACAAAACCGGAAATTTTCAAACAAACACGTCTTTTCGCTAACATTAGCAAGCACATGTAAACTCTGCAGCCAGCAGCGCAATACCGATCACCCAGCGACAACTAAATCCTTCCCTAAGCATTTTAGCGAAGTGAACGATTGAGCTTCAGATCTTACGTTTCGCGTTACATAATAAACTCGGATCTGTCTGATGCTTGTTATAGTAACACAAAAAACCGAACAAAATAATGAAAATAAAGTTTACAGAAAGCTCTCGCAAGACATTCACTCTTTCAATGAAAATGACTACTCCGGAGAACGAGGGAAAGCGAGCGAGCACATCGGACCTGACACCGCACGTTGCACGATCACCGCGCCGCCTTTCACATAAAATTATTGTTGTAATCAAGCACAGCATGACTACCCCATCCTGAATAATACATTTCTTTAAGAATTGAGCGAATACCCAATTATGTGGTGAACCGCTAAGATAACCTCATGATCTTTCTCCTTGTGGATGACAAGACACCTCTAACCCGCGGCTTTGTGTCTTGCTATTTTTCCCTGCGATTTTCTCTCAAATCAGGGGGTGAATACCTTTCTGCGTGTTGAAATGTGTCCCGAGGCTACCCTCTGCGCTGTTAGAAACGCCGATCCATAGAAAATGAATGCAGATTTAGGCGACTAAAAGGTTGAAGTTGGAGCAAGAAGGGCAGAACCTTCGACCCTGAGAGACCTCCGGCTGGATCCCGTGGAAATAAGACAGACAGAAAGCACAGGCAAGCGAGAGCGCAGCCTCGATCTGGGAGGAAGGGGAGCCAGCGAGTGTAGTGCAGTGAGAGGGGACTGCCACTGGGGTCAGAGAGCACACCGTAAGTAGACACAGGGCGAAGCCAAGCACACTTCATTTGCTGCATTGCACGCTAGAAACAGGCAAGATTATACACATGGCATCAACGTTGAAATGAGTCGTTCGTTTTGGTTCATGAGCATTTTTGGAAAATAACCCCCGCAAATGGTGAATCAAAATTTTGCCGGCACACAGTCATTCATGCATAGGTATGGTTCTATTCCAGGATAGTCCTGCCGCGGAAAAAAATATTGCTGGCATAAAAATGTCAGGAAATCTAGTCAAAGGAGTCGCAAGGAAAGTTAATGTTTTACAATGTTTTTTATTACCTGGATGCAAGGACTAACGTATCTCTCTGCTCATTGAAGGTACAGTGGAATTGTGGGCTGTTTCGGAGTGCAAAAACTATTTCCTTTAAGAAAGCCGATTAGACACGCCCTTGCTTTTTTCTTTAAAAAAAGAAACAACCAGAATTCATTTATGCTGGGTAATCGTAGTGGTGGCTTGTAAGATTGAGTCTGAGAAGGAAGAGCATGATGTGTACCATTATTGCTTGGTTTTATTGAGGGATCTCCAAAGTGGGCCTATCATTGGCCAGATGGCAGAAATGGACAGTGGCCTCCAACATATTATTAGGCATGACCACAATGGCAAACCTGCATAGTTCCGATAGCGCAGCCACCCACATTGCACCTGCATGTGCAGGGGGATCAATTAAAAGGGAGGGAGGAGGTCTGGTGATCGAACAGATTGGCAGATGTTATGCACAGGTGAGTCTGGATGTCCTGAGTGTAATGATGAATAAGCCTGTGGGTCTTTTTGTAGGGCACAGGAATGGGTTCATAAGTTTTGGTTACAACCCGGATTCAGAAAAAGGTGGGGCTAAAAATTCAATGAAAATTAAACCTGAAAGCAGTGATTTGTGAATGATCTTTGTCCTGTATTAAGTTGATAACACTGTCTTGCATGTCAGGGAAAAAAAAATCTGCTGATTTCCCAAAAAGGCCTTATCTTACCTAATTTGAGGATGTTGAGCTAAATAATGCAAGTAAAAAGTTTCAATCCTATAGTTTTTTCACAAATGAAGAATATATATTTTCCTTATTAAATCATACTATTTTGGCTCCAATGCACTGATCAGAACAGCTACAAGTGCTGTTTGGGTGAACTGAAACACCCACAGATGTAGCAGAAAACATTTGGATCATCTTTGCATTTTCTTCTATCAGTGGCCATATTACTAAGCCTGAAATCAGGATTAGGCATATAATCAATGCCTATAGAATCATTCATACATGTGAATATCAGCTGAGGATTGAACGAACAGTTCTTCCCTGGCTCAGAGGAAGATGGGCATCAGGTCTTTATATAAGTTTGTCTGGTGATTAAGAGACAATACAAGACTTTTTAAACTTGCAAGTGGTTGTTGAAAGTGACAATGCTATAAAACGCATCATGCATTGTGAGAAAATGTTATGTGCTAGAGCAAAACAGACACTATTTTTAGAATCAGCACCCCAAAATTATTGAGAAACAAGTATTGAATTTATTCAGAAAAAATGACGCAGGGTGGTGTAATTCATTTATTTGAAACATAACTTATTACATTTTGATTCTTTAAAAAAATAGTTGGGGCAGTAAAATATTTACCTCTTATTAATGTTGTCACTCCTTTTTGCAACACTTTATACATGTTTAGAGACTGAAGGCACCAAGTAATTCAATATTTCAACTGTAAATTTGTCCCATTCTTCCTGCAAACAAGTCTTAAGGTGTACAACTGCATTGGGTCCATGTAGTCACATTTTTTCTTTTTTTTTTTTTTAATTTCAAAATGTGCCACACATTTTCTACAGTGGACAAGTTGGGACTGCAGGCAGGCTTGTCCAGCACCCCGACCCTTTCCTCAAGCAGCCATGCCTTTGCAATGCGTGCTAAATGTGGTTGTGAGTTGTGTTGTTGAAATATGCATGAGTGTCCCAGGAAGTGATGTTGTCTTAAAGGCAACATACGATGCTCCAGAATCTCAGTGTACTTTCCAGCATGAACAGTGCCTTCATTGATGAGCAAGTTACCCATGCCACTGACACAATGCCATACCATGACAGTGCATGGCTTTTGGAGTTGTTGCTGGTAAAGCCACTTTCACACCGGTCGTGAAATGAATTTTTCGCAAGACGGATTACATTCAAAGTGAGACTGTAATCTGTCGTGCGAAAAATTCATTTTGCCTCCGGTGTGAAAGCAGCTTAATAGTCAGAACAGTTCTTTTCCGACTTAGTTTGGAGCAAATAACGCCCATTAAAAAAAAAAAAAAGACATACAACATACTTTGCCTCTGTGTGGTGGTCTATTGCGATCCCTCTGAGCCCAGAGAAGTCGACAGCGCTTCTGGACACTGTAAACATAAGACTTCCTTTTTGTACAGTTAAGTTTCAATCTGTATTTGAGGATGTAACTATGCTCTGCAGTTCTTGCCAAAGGTTTGCCAAAGTAATTCTGGGCCAGTGTAGTAACATCACTTATAGATAAATGAGAGTTCTTGATGCTATGCCATCTGGATGATTGGAGATGATGGGTATTCAGTTTAGGCTTGAACCCTTGCCCTATAAAGTTTGCTAGTTCTCCTTGTGTTCCCTTGGATTTCCTTTCAGAGTCCAAAGGCATGCATGCTGGGCTAATTAGAGAGCCAAAATTTTCAATAGGTATGTTTGTGTGAGTGAACGGTATGCAACCCCTGCAATGGATTCCAGAATGCGTTCTTCCTTTCTGGCCATGTGGATAGGCTCCAGTCTGCTACAGTCAAGATCTGGAACAGGCTGGCTAGATAATGGATGCATGTTATGGATGGCAAACAAACTCATTCATTTGACTTATTAAATGATAAAATTGTGAGTTAGGCTGGCGTAATTAAAAGATTACCAGTTCACGGCAAAACAAGGGTACTGTACTGTACATAAAACTTGACTGTTCTGTGATATGTGTGCGTGAGTGTGTGCACGTATGTTTGTGAGTGCGTGGTGGGCATGTTGTATAAAGTCCATTAGAATATAAAAACAAATCACTCAAAGACCCAGAGCTTTAGAATTTCTGTTACCACCAAATTAAATTTTTGGAGGCATCATAACACATCCTTGTACAATTTCACGTGACACGCCATGCATTTACATCCTCGCCAATCGCTAGGCCAAGGTGGATTTTCTAATTTTACTGACATGCTTCAATTTCCCACTGCCCTCATTGTGGTTCAGCCTGCCGATGCAGCTCTGAGAGTAATTTCCATGTGACTTTTCTCTTATCTCCAGAAATACATTTCCATCTACTAGCCGCTGGGTGCTAATGTGGGGCCCTGTGTTTAAATTTCATTCAGAGTGGCTACATTTAAACATTTGACTGCCATTTGTTCCTCTGTTCGCATTAAAAAATATAAAATAAAAAGTGTTCAAATGTCAATCGAGAAATGGTTTTTACCATGAATTTTTCATTCCGTTTTTGTCTAGATCACATTCACACAAAAGAAAATGTAAATGTTATTCAGGTTGCTCATATAGACCATGCATTTTATCGTATGATATATTAAAAAAATCTTAAAATGACTTACATGCAAATGAGACAAGAATGAAATTCATGATAAGCACCAAGGAATTATCGAATCCCATTCTGAGCAAATTCTATTCATGCAGCGCATCGTGTTTCAACAAGCTCGGTGGCAATACCTTACCGAGCATCTTGGCTGCAACATGTAAGATTTGTGTTTATTGCATTTCCTTTTGTCTCCTGGCTTAAATAAAAGCCTTTCAACAGACAAAAAAGGAATTGATCCTACAGCAGAGAATGCTTTGAATTGTGTGCTCTTAAAGGGCTTGCATTCTATTTGACTAACAAGATAAAGAGAGACATTTCTTTCGGCGGTGTATGGTGCATAATAAATTCAAAGTAAAACAATTGTAAACACGCAAATCACAAAAGTAAAATGTCCAGTATTAATTCAACAGTCAAGGATTGCATATGGGTATGGCTGAGTTAATTTAACTCTGAATATTTTATTGTGATAATGTGACAAACAAAAAATATATTTCAGAGATAATGTTTTATTTTCTTGTTTGTTGTTGATTTCTGTGTGGAAAGGGCGGTTAAATAAAGGCCAGACTTCACAGAGGCAAATATATGACTTCCTTGCTGATCACACATTAGACACGTGATTCCAACCTGAACATTAAAATCAGCTTGAATTTGTAAGCATTGATGGGGCTCGTGATAAATCAGCCTCAATCCGAATGACCTGTCATAAATCAGCACCATGCACTGTGCATGAGTAGTGTTTCGCTGACAACTAAACATAACTCGAATGCATCCAATCAGAGACGTCTCACGCTATGGTTTAGAAATGCAAATTAAAAGCTATGTCTGCTTGGAACCTTCTCAAGGATGAATAAATTGAAGTTGCAACAAGACAATTTTTGTAACAATGGTGTTGATAAATATTTTACTATCAGTCAGTTATAATTCATTAGTTGTGATTTACTGTTCTTGGAAATGCCATTGTTTTTCTCAGTGCGCAAGGTAACAAATAACTGTGATAATTACACCATGGTATAATTATTTGAACTAGTCTGAAGCACTTTCTTCGTGAAGTTATTTTTTCTGATTTTACACAATGAATATGAATATTGGCCCTTGCAATACGAGGGCAAACCCGAACAATAGGAGACTGTTAAAATCTGTAGATGTAGGTGCTTGTTAGTGAGTTGAAGGAAAATGCTTGGTAGGGGGTTCCTGGAAATCATGGACATTATTTTTCAGCACAAAATAAGGCCTCTTTAGTGTGGAGACCGCATGACTCAGGTCAAGGTCAATATTTTTGTGTCCTTTTGATAAACATAAGACCAAAATATAATAATCAGAATTGCATTTCAAAATACGTACCTAAAATACTCATTGACTCCGACTTATTTTTGTTTTTGAAGTGGTCCAACGGGCTCCCAACTCTTTGGAAGCATTCATTGATTCCTGTGCTTTATAGCCTGATTAAAGGCGTTTTTTGTGTTTTGGCGCAAGACTATACAGAGCAAAAAAACGTCCTCGGTAAAAATGTCCTATTCACCTCACGTAAATGCAAGCCTGGAGCACAAGCTACATGGGTCAACCTCAGATGATTGAGGAAGCTCCCTACATTTTTCCTTGTGCCTATATTCTGGACCTTGAACAACAATGGTGTCCTTACTCTTCAGAGATAAAGGACAATGGAAGTATTTTTTTTTTATATGGAAGGAATGTTCCAACTGTAACATAAAGGGTTCAATGATATTCTTTAGGTATCACTATACCTTTTGCAAACAAAAAATACAATAATTATTAGGCCCACTGACAGGGGTTACCTATTGATGGCAATCTCTGTGACAGGCTTTGTATTTTATAAGGCAGTTTTTGCTGCTTTGTTTCTGAAAGTGTACCTCGATGAGCCGAAACATTATGACCACTCATAGATGAACCAAATAACATTGATTACCCCCAAACAACAGCGCGTGTCAAGGTCTGTGAATAGATTGTAGATGGCAAGCAAACAGTCTCCCTCTCTGCTCCTCATCAGCAATGGTGACTTCCAACCAAGAGTCATCTGATGAGGGATAGATCAGAAACTGGCAATAGGGTATTGGGTTCCTGACATTCATTGATGCTCAAAGGCAACAAAGACTATACCTTCTGGTCCAAACTGACAGGAGGGCTTATGTGGCACCAGTCTCCGAAAAGTTTAATTAAGCCGCTTTCACACTGGACGCGAAACGAATTTTTCGCACAACAGATTAACGCGTGTATTCGCGTCTTTGCTTTGACTTTGAATGTAATCTGTCATGCGAAAAATTCGTTTCGCGTCCAGTGTGAAAGCGGCTTTAAGGTTACGAGAGAAATGTGTCATTACACGCTCTGCATTACACCCCGCTATGTATGGGGCTTTGTTGCCATAGACCAGTCAGAATGCTAATTCTCATTCCTGTCCACCTCTGAGTGCACTTAAAATGGACAGCAATAAGGACCTCGGGGCAATGGATGAAAATGGCTTGGTCCGATGAGTTTCTTTGTCTGTTTTCTTTAATACCGTATTCACTGGTCAAGTACAAGTGTGTCATTTACCCGGAAAAGAGATGGCACCAAGATGCACAGAGGGAAGAATGAGTGTCATACTCTGCTGGAAAACCCTGGGTCCAGATATTAATTCATTTTGGTGACGCACAGATGGTCAATAGAATATTAAACATGTTGTCATTATGTTTTTACTCATTGTTACAGAGTATTCTGTCATAATACTGAGCCAATGGCTTATAAAGACATGAAGATCAGATCTCCTGTCATACCTTGTTGTATTCTAAGAACAATACATTGATAAATATGAAGCAATTGTAATAAAATTAACTCAAACAAACAAATACCAAAGAAAGTTTTTTTTGTTTGTATGGCATAATTTTAACTCTCATTTGCCCAAGCATGGGCGTTTTGACATGGTTACCTGGTAGTGTGCCTTCGTTGAATTCCAAAGGAGCAATAATTGGCATAGATCATGGACAAAGTCAATTCAAGTGCGGGCTTTAAACTCGGTAGTAAATGGCCCTTGTTGCAAACAAGACAAACATGCCGCATGTGGAGATGTCAGAAATTTTGTTGGCAGCTGACTGGCAGAATACAAAGCATTGATTTAGCCACATCTCACACTCACTCAACCTTGCATAGTTACAGGGCACAGAGACTCGGTAAGAACAGAATTCACAAAGAGGAGAATAAGGACAAAACATTACAATTCCTTGTCTCAAATGAAAGGAGAGAAGAGACAAGAGAAGAGGCAGCAAGTGAGTGTGCATTCGTGTGTGTGTGTGTGTGTGTGTGTGTGGGTGTGTGTGCTTGAGAAGGTGCAGGAAGATAGAGCCTGTGCAAGAATAAATCTACAGGAAAGTCTGAGTTGAGGTTTCATTGCTTTCTATCCCGCTGTGCGTCTTGATAGGGTTTCCGTTGCAGAAAGAGAAGGGGGAGGGGATGTCAGAGGCTGTGATGATGTCGTCCTAATGCAGAGCTGAACCTGGCAGCCAATGAGGTGAGAACACAGACGATGCATGGCCCGGAATCCGAGCACGCTGGTTTCAGTGATCTTTGCTCATTGTCCACTCTATATTTCCTGCACACACAAACCCCCTGTGTCCATTCCGGATCCCCATTTCAATTTAAAATTCAATGCCTTCATCACAAATTTACCATAGCTGCAGGACTACGTACCATGAAAAAAAGGTGTACATCCACACCAGACAACAGCTGAGATGTGGGTGTTTGTGCTTAGTGCCAGGTTCCCATAGGAAAAAAGTATGCTTTCAATTACTGGCACAATTGCGATAAGCATGCAATTGTAATTATAGAACTACTGTATATTCACCTTATTCCAACTACTGCACACAAATTATTCATAGAATTGTAGGCAATGTACTGTACATGAAATAGACAGGGAACACACGTCATTCCAAACACTCAGATTGAAACAGAGCATCGATGTTCTCGGGAGCATATAGCAGAGTTTAAATGAATTACGTCTATCATAGTCTGCTTGATAATCAAGCTAGACAAGCTTCCCTTGTCCAAAGGGGCTGATTACTGCATTTTATTTTGTCTTTTTTTAATATCTGCATCATTCTGGATGGTGATCATTAATATATAGGTAACATCTCAATTGTGGCTGGTGAAAAGACCCCGTCTTCCCACAGACCCGCAGTAGATGGACTTTTCATTATATGCTGAACATCGAACGATACAGCAAACTGGGTTGATGATTTATATCCTGTCACGTGGCTTTAAGAATACCTGGTAGAATACAAAAAGGATTCAGATTTTTTATTGGCACAACCAGTCAAAACTGAAATTAATACATGTGTGGCTGGCCTTAAACTATCTCTGTAATTTTGGATCTGGAAGTTGTTTTTTGCTCCCAAGGCCTCCCCCCAATTTGGGCCAGTCTGATTGGTAGCCATGTCCCCATTAGGAGATCTTGCAAATTTATGCAAAGCCTGTAAATGATTTATACAGTGGTGCACAACAAAGGGCTTTTTATTGGTCTGTGGGCAAGAGGAGTATGGGCTACATTATTGGACGAAGAGGGAGTAGAGTGTGTGGGAGAGAGGGGGGATAGAGAGAGAGAGAGAGAGAGAGAGAGTGGGAGGCTTCTCTATGAAAGGCTTTTTAATGCATGACGGGGGGGCACACTGGTGATCATATGCAAGCGCTGTACTTAAACACACATCTTTCTGTAGTGGAGCACCTTGCAGCCGCAAGGCCAAACCATTCAGGAAACCCAAGAGAAAAGGTTTGCAGAAAATAGTATCAAACAACCAATTAAAAAGCTATCCTGAAGGAGAGAGGAAGCTTTATTGTCACCAATAGTGAAAACAATAACAAAAAAACAAACCAATGATGGGAATTTGGGTAATCTTTTTTGAGGGTCAGACTGGTAGCGTGGATTTATATTTACCGCTAAGTGTTACGGCATTTCAAGTGTGTTGGTCCTAACAAAAGAGGCATGTATAGGAAAGCTGTATCAATGCCTGACTACTTTAGAGAGAGTGGAGAGAGGACATTGAGGTCAGAGTGATAATATGTAAATGCTGAAGTCGTGAGTAGGTGCATGACATTCAGAAATGTATGATCTCACAGAAGGTCTAGTGCAGTGCTGCTGTAAAATAGGCAGCACAATAGTACAAAGCAGGCTGAGAGATATAGTAAAGAAAAGCTGAATATCCCTGGTGCCGGAGCGCTCCTGGGCCAGAGAGAACCAATCCACTGTGCAGATAAAGGGCAGGATCCCTGCCTTATAGACTGGGAGGGGCATCAGTGAACAGTTTGAGTCAAAATTCCACTTGCTCGCAGCCATCCGAGGGTGACTGACAGCTCTTCCTATTTAAAAATCGAACTAATACCGATTGGGATCCTACACTATTGTAGTTGAAGCTGCGTTTTCCTCACTTTTAAGAGGTAGTTACTGGACTGTGAGTGGTCATAGCTAGTTTGTGGCTGGACAAAGCTGGTTGACCCTCTCAGCATCATCAAATTAAATTTTTTTGAATTGAATCTTATCCCCACAAAAACCTACAGAAAATGTCTGTAGCTGAAGGTGTTGCCCGAGTTTCTCTCTCAGCTATTTTAGGCATTTGTACTGGCCATGTTTATAGCTCAGAAAACAAAATATGACCCCCCTCCCCCATACATCAAATATTGATAATATGTACATGATTATTGCTAAATTAAAAAGAATTAATGAAAAATTATTGAAAAAGTGCCCTTAGTTGTCAGAATCCTCATGTGAATGTCTTCTGTGTCTTCACCCATTCAGCAACTTGCGTGTCTATTTGAAATATTGACTGCTTTGACTGGTTTGTGTCTTGCATGTTCCCTTAATCCTGTCTCATGTCATAGTTACCCCATCTCACGTGTGTGTCATGTATTTATACCCCCTACTTTGAGTTTGCAAAGTGCTGGATTGTCATTTGCTGCATGCACTTAGTCAATATTTAATAATAAAACTCTTTGCCTTTTGAAAGTAAAACGTGATTTTTAAAGATAGTAAAATGCATAAGTACTCTTCCTTGTTAAGCTAATAGGGACAAACTTCAAGGCCTTTCTCACAGTCTCCTGGTTTGGGATCGTGTCCATGTTAATCCTCTCCCAGTCTGTTCCTCTGTCCAGTTTATTAGGAACAAGCTCCCAAGCCTTCTATGGTCATCAGGGTTGGGACTGCATTCCTCTTTAGCTTCTCCATCCTGGCTTCTAACAGTTCAGCTCTGGCGGAGTTTGCACTCAGTCCCACTGTCTACCATATTACTGTCAATAAAACCTACTATTGAGTTGTACTCTGCCTCCGCACTTGATTCCTGGTCTGGACCATAACACTCAGAATTAGCCAGAACAACAAAAACATGATTAATATGATGGTTTTATATAAAAACATAAATTGGGGTCAAACTCCAATGCATACAAAATGCACAGAATATAAAAACAATTTTTTTGTGTTAATTTCATGTGTCCCCTATGAAGTTTAGAATAAAATATGGCTGAAAAAGTATGCTAACTATGTTTTTAGAGTCCACAAACATTAAATTTGATCAATTTAACCCCGAAGATAGTAGGAGGGTAAAAGCTGATTCAGCTGGCAGGGCAAGCTGGTGACCCACCTGACTATGGAATGCTCAGCTGGAAAACAACTGACCAACCAGTGAAAATAGAACATAAACCTGCCCCCTGACTCAAGACTCCTTTACCTGTGACCCTGAAGTATTGCCATTGATAGCTCTCTGAAGAGTTGGCATTTAAGAATCTTTTAAATTCTACTCACTTCTAGTTAATGAGTAGTTCTTCTGGTAGGGCAACAAAGTGGAAGCTCTGTGGAATTACGTCATAGGCTGCATCCATCCATGACCATAAAGTCAGCTTCCTCATTACTCGATGTGAACGATCATCTTTTTTTCCAGGGTGTAATCTGCTCCCATGGGATAGATGTGTTTGGATCTTCCGAACGACACGTGTAAGCTCCAGACTTCAGGCAGATTTTATTCTTCCCCCAAAGGAGGGACATAGTATACTTTTTGATGGAAACGAGCTAAATGATAATAAAATACAAAGGACAATGATTCTGAATGAATAAAGCCATTCCAGCTATTTTACAGAAGGCAAGTAAATATCCATAGACATGCATCACAACATCTAAAGATGAAAAGTGGCATCCCTGGCTAACTCTGGTGCATTATGTTTATTGATATGCGTTGACCTTGTCAAAAAAAAAAAAAACTGATGAATTGGACAAATATTCATTATTGTTTAATTGGTTGCGATTCACGCAGGAACACTTTACAAAGCTGGATCTTGATCTGACGCGAGGTCCACATCTAAGCCTACTGTAGACAAGCAGATGGTCGACTCAGAACATTTGCCAGATCTTCTGCGAGACCAGTTGGCAGTTGGCTGTGAAAGACTATGGCCTGGAACACACAGAACTTTGGTTGATGCCAGACTTGCAGTAGAGTTAAAAGCATGCAGACCCCCCACAAGACTGATGAGCTTTCGTGCTTCTGAAAGACACAAAGCAGAAATGCTGCCAGTCTTTACCATTCAGAAAGAGAAAATGTAAGTGTGAAACATTTCAGAAATGAGGATTGGTTGGAGCCAAGGACAGAGACAAGGTGGGGTGCAGGAATTATTGGCAGGACAATCATTGCTATGAAATGAGCACTGAAAGCAAACATGACAGCTTTTTAAGGTTCTTTACATGGGGACGGGTTGGTGCACTGATCAAAAATAAAAGCTAAAATTGCATGCCACTTCATTCTAGTTGAAGTTTTAAAAGCGGCCATTTTGTATTTGCGCAAGGAAGCATTACCTCTCTTGAATTGTAGGGTAAAATTTTCTTGGATACATTGTTTTGAATTTGAACTCAATTGAACCATGTATAACGACGGCAGTGCAGGACCGTCATACCTGCCTCCTCCACCTGCCTGATCATCTCAGACCAGCAACATGCACAGCTGATGAAATGATCAATCTGCATAACAGGAGAATTACAGCACAACATGTCCGCAACCGCCTGAGGAAAGCCCAGCTATATCGTGCTGTCAGTTGTCAGAACTGATGGGCCTGGACAAACGCACATGTACGGTGGCCTGTAGCATGTCGAAGGACAGTGCTGTTCACAGCAGAGTCCAGATTCTCCATCTACCGAGCTGACGGCTGACAGCGTGTCTGGCATCATATTGGTGAACGGTTTGTGAACACTAATGCCGTGTGCAGAGTGGTACTCTGAGATGGCAGTGTGAGGGTGTGGGCAGGCTTTACCCTTAGGTATCAAACACATTTGCATTTTATGAATGTAAACTTGAATGGGCAATGGCACAGAGATAAAATTCCAGCAGCAATCGTCATACCCTTCGTTGGATGTCACGGTGTTGCGTTCCCATACAACAATGCCAGACCTCATGTCCCCAGAATTTGTACGAAGCTCCTGCAAAATCAAAACATGAAAACAATGCCTAGAGTGGCCACCATCCTCGCCTGACATGTTGCCGATTGCGCATCTTTGGAATGTTCTGGATCCGCAAATTCAGCATTGTGTTCCAGTCCCTACAAATGTCCACCAGTTCCATGTAACTCTCCAGGAGTGGAATAACACGCCACAGGCCACTATTGATAATCTCATTAACTCTGTGTGAAGGCGGTGTGTCACATTGAGGGACACAAATGGTGGACATACCCTACACTAACGGCTGAAATTTTGAGAACTGATTCCTGCTGTGTTCGAAAGGACTAACGGAACTTTTTCCTGGGTTTCAAAAATTCTGTCCATTTAAAGATTGTGTTGAATCACTCAATAAATAAACAAGTTTTTATTTCATCACTGCATGTGAGACACTGCCTTCATCATTTTGCAAAGATATTGCTGTTGCATTTATATTTCTGTTCAGCATATATCTGATGCACGCAAAACTGGACTTGTTTGAAGTACACACCCTGGTCTTACGGAGCAATATTGCTCATTATTTTTTTTACAAGTGTTGACTCTAGTGTAGGTGGTTTCAACCACCAGCCTCAATTCCAGTCAATATAAATGGAACCCGACTGGGTAACTATGACATAAAAAATATATATATATAAAAAAAAAAAAAATCCAACAAGAAAATGTACAATAAACGTCTTCAGCAAATGTTTTTGTGTTCTCCGATTGGTTAAACTATTGTTTTATTGGGACAAAAGACAAATATTTTGTTCTCAGAAACAAAATATATTATTTTGCAAATTATAGTCTTGTATATTAGAGAAATATACATCACATACTAAAGGAATGACTCTGACCTGGCTGAACCATTGTAGTCTCTGGCTCCAATTTGTTCAACATGGCAGCACCCTGAAATTGCCCCTGTGCCCTTCAAAATGCTTTTCACCTGAACCAAAGACAGTCCTTGGGTGAAATCATAGTGGCTTCACATTTTTGTGCAATGAAGTTTGACAGCTATAATTACAACAGTCTATAGTTTAGCAGTTCCACCATCTTAGTTTTATGAGGTGTTTACATTTTTTTTTTGCCTATTTCAAAGGAAACAAATAAAAATAAGATATTGGTTTATCACGTGACTGATGTACTGTAGTTACTTGTAATAAAGACGCGTCTTCTGTAGTTTCCTGGTAGGATGGAAGAGGACACTGAAGTCACTTTCGGACTCTTTGACATTATCAAAATAAAAAAGGTTTTTGAATTTCAGTGACTTGTCAGAAAATCGCAAAGACAAAACATTAAAAAGAGCAATTTGACATCTGAGTTATAATGTATTGCGAAAAGAAGTGACTTCTCTCGTGCCATTTTTTGCTCCTTCGAAAAACACACTTTGAAGGGTCTCAGGCCACTAATGCTCTCATTTTTTGTTGCAGGTCATTACATGTTTTGAGATGTGACCTTTACAACTTTGAATGAGCTCAATTCACTGAGGAAAATCACTTGCCTGCACATTGAATTCTTCCAGCGAGCCTTGCTCAAGCTCTCGGGTTATGTATGCGAACCGGAAAGCCTTTCAAGGGAGATCCGTGTGGGTCTGATGCTTTTTGACTGCTTACCTTGACAGTGTGAAGTGCACGTCTGCCCCTTTGGAGCTGGTAATAGACAGCCCTCCTCATTCTCCAGGCACTTTCTGATAATTTGCCACTTGCTTCCAGGCCCCAGAAATGGAACAGAGGCAAGAGAGGGCGCGATTCGCCGCTGCTGGGTGATTACTCTAAATGAGTCTGGCCCATTTTGGCTGCAGAACGACCCCCCTCCTCTCGCCACTGTGGCGTGTGACAGCTCGAGTGCAGGAAGCCGGGGTGATAAATGGCATGAGTGCTGTCTGACCTCACTGAGCCGCAGAGGTCAGCCAGGGCAGGCAAAATGTGATAAGTTCAAGTGCCCTCCATCCAAAAAATTGGCCTAGCCGACAGAGCGGGAGTTAACCCTTTAAGTGTGAGATCAGAAATAGCATGAATTTTAACTGAATGCTGGAAAGCTCATGTCACAGTCACCACTGTAAATTGACAGCAATGAAGTTCCAGAACACTGATTTAGAGTTTTGAGAAAATATTCCTACAACTCAGAGGGTTAAACCCGCCGACCTGCTTGGCTCAACCACCCCGAACTCTCATCTCCAGGGTATAGAGGGGCTGTTCTCCCTGACCTCACCACTGCATGACTCACCCTTAAGAAAGTAGACTCCCCCCTCCCTCATTATGGAGCATGCTACCACTCTACTAGTTCTTCTGCTCAAAATCTGTAGTGCTATTACTCTGGGTTTAATTAGCACTAGAAATTACATTGTAAGCAGTCACATGCTGGTGCTAATTTGAGGAATGAGTCATCCTGCATGTCTTCATCCATGTTTAACCTTTGCACATTTTTTTCCCCTATTAATTTGTGTTTGAAGTCTCCCCCCAATTGATTATTAGCATTGGCTTTCCAGACTTCCCACTGAAATATATCCCTAGTGGATGATGTTACTGCCACCGTGCCTGACAACAGCAATGTTTTATGATTCGCACTAGTCATAGTTCAGAGTTAAACTTCAGTCTCATTAGAATGCAAGGTCTTCCAAGAGGTGTCATGATTTGTCATACTGCTTCCAGCCAAAAAAAAAAAAAAAAAAAAAACAAACACAGAAAAAAAATAATAATTTTTGATTTCTGACTTCTATCAAGAGACCCTCCCAAAAAGGCCAGATGGGAGGAACAATAGAGATTGCTGATCTCAGGCCAGTTTCTCCTGTTTCAGCTAATGAGCTCTGCGACTCTGCCTGGGGTGTAGCGCGCCTATTGGGCACATCTCTGACAACCGTCCCTCAGCAGCGGATGCTTAGTTTGGCAGGAAAATCTGATCCTGGCTCAGTAGAGATGATGATCTAGTTTTCAAATTTGTCGCAACCACTTAAACGGCACTCCAAAAAAGCTTTAAAGTTTTATTTTCATAACCTTTTCCAACTATTCCTACTGCTTAATCTCAACGTTCCACGAGTAGGCCCTTGGACTTCATAGCTGGTCTTTTTTTTTTTTCATTTCTGAGATCTTTCACATCAGTGATAGTTAACTGGCACGAGACAAATACAGAGGACGGAACAAAACCTAAATGAAGTCTTACCTTCTGGATGGAGGGTATAGTGTTTTCCATGTTTTGGATATTGGATGGATACAGACATAAATTGGAAATTTTGGTGCAAGTGATGAATGGCAAAATTAACTCTCACCAGTCATATTGCAATACTTACAAAATATCACTCAAAGTAACGGTTCTGCATCAACAATCAAAAATTAAAGGGCATCTAAAGTCGATTCTCAGACAGGAAGTTGAACGTCCAATGTTTACAAACAAATCACTTGCTTTTGTTGACATCTTGCATTGTCACATGACCAATTTCATTCAACAACCAATATTTTGTGCACACGCGTAGATAATCCTTCTATTTCGGTTCGTTTGTGCAGGTGCGGCTCACTGATTGGTCGATCAACAAAAACAATGGGAATCGACTTTAGATGCCCTTTAAGGAGATGAGATAAGCAATTACCCAGTGTTTTTGTGTTGTTATTTTCCCTCTGGTTTTAATTCGCTCTGCTTGACCCTGATTTTGGAATAATACTCAGTTTTTGCCATTTTACTGCTGTCTGTGCCTGGATCCATTCTGTCATAAGTGAATTATATACAAGCAAATCCATATTCAACTTTTGTTTTCATTTGGAATTGGCTTTAATTGGGTCAACAAACACAAATTGGTTACAATTTTTCGTACAGGACTTTTGAAAGATGTTATCAGCTTACACACATGGAAATATGTAAATGGTTCTCTTTAAATTATAGGGACAAATTAAATATGCATATCTGAGCTGTTGGAAAGGCTCTGTGGTCTTTAGGGTCCCAAACAGAACTTTGGGCTTAATACATTTATGAAAGCATTGTATAATCTCATGTTTCTTTGACGTAGGAGATCCCCCATTGGTTCCAATCAAATGTTGAAGATGAAGGTTCGAACTGTATTCGATCTGCTGTATTGGTCATATGAGGGTGTTTATGTGGGACTCAGTCCAGGACCATGCTAAATCTACGTTTGGGAAAGTAATAGGTACTGATATTCAAGGAAATGTTAAATGGAACTAATAAAATCTTAAAGTTGGAATTGGACCACCAGCATTTTTTTTTCTCCGTGAAATATAGTGCCATGAGAACATTTTTGTCTTTGTTTTGCCAATTTCAGTATTGCATTTCATTACGCTGAATTAAAGTTCACTTCGAATGGTCTTAAAATGCTGAAAACGGTTGCATGAAGACACAAAAGTGTTCAAACACACGAGGGTTGTGACACACTGGTGGATCTTGGACTCCAGTGCAGGAAATAGCGAACCGGGGAGGTGTGCAAAATATTCCGCTCCGGGACCCAGGATCGCTTCTCCCAGTCCATGAGGTACTGACAGCTGGGGACCCTGTGCCAAACGTCCAGGGTCCGACATACAGTGTTGGCGGTGGCCACCATCCATGAGCCTGGGGGGAGGTGAGGAGCGGGCGGGAGGACTGTAGGGAGACAAGGACGTCGGTTTAAGTCTCGAGACGTGAAACACTGGGTGAATGTCATGAAGGGAATGTGGAGGAGGAGCCTGACAGGTGATGAGGACAGGATTCTTGAAATGGTGAATGGGCCACTGGACTGGGGAATGAGCTCCTTCGACACCTCCAGAAGCTTGATATCCTTCTCAGCGAACCACACCATCTCCCTAACATGGTATTCAGGCAGGGATGTTCGACGACAGTTCTCCTGCTTCTGGAATCGGGCAAACTGTATTCAATAGCAGTACTACCTTGTGTATAATATCAGATCTGAATCCATGAACGTTGCACCCAACTAGCAGCATCTGCTTTGATTGTTGCCCAACTAACATAACTAAGATGCCATAATCATTATGACTTTGCTCAAAATCAAATCAGTATCCTTTATAATGAATACCTCGTGATTAAACACTTTTCTGTTGACAGTCACTGTGTGCAATGAACAATTTTGCCATGAATTTGATCATCAATCTTGTTAAACTAGGCAGATATTAAAGATCTGTCCAATGATCAATTTCAAATTGGTGATATACGGTACTAAGTATCGATGAAGACGATGACTCTTTATTTTTGAAATTCACGAAAACTCATTTCACCATTGTGTTTATCAAGGGACACTGAATGGCTAGCACTCCAGCATGGCGTTGCTATGCGGTGTCCAACCATGTGATCACTTACTGCAAAGAGCCCATTCTCCTGATTATGGAGCCAGCCTGCCTGCCTCCCTGCCTGCCTTAACGGCAAACCAGTGCACATGCAAATGCCATGAAAACCAAGAAACAATAAGAGACAAAATCTCAAACTAACACATGAGAGAGAGAGAGAGAGAGAGAGAGAGAGAGAGAGAGAGAATAAATGCACCAACTTGTTTGGCTCTTACCCAGTGATTGCGGGCTTGTTTTGGCCCTGCCCCTGATTGCCAGTTATTGCAGCAAAAACCCATAATGACACTTGTAAAGAAATTGGGTTTGGGGGTTTACGGATTACCTATTACAGAGTGAGTTTGGCTGTTAGACAATGGCTGTTTCACAAGACCAGGCACACTAACTTTGTTTGTGATCCTAATAAGTTTCTCATTTTGATGAACTTGACATAACAAATGAGAGAGCTCATTCTGAGAGGCCAATTCATGGACGGCCGATCTGCTTTGTCCTGCAGTGCCAAAATTTCACATCCTCAGCCACTGAACTCCATCAGGATCCTCATTTTGAGCTGTTTACGTCACAAAGCGGCAGCCACAGTGCTACGCGCAAGTGACAAAATCCAAATTAATCTAGAAAGGCATCACAAACTCAGTTTTTTAGGAGTGTTTTAGAACTCAATTTATTTACATTACCTTTTGGAATTGTTGCCTGTACACCACTATTAGAGCATTTTAATAGCACATCTGCCACCTCATGCTGTATAGGGTTAAAGAAATTAATGGAATGTCCGAAGATACTTCCTTTGACACTTCCTCAGAGAATTTCCAACACTAACTGAAGGGGTTCCATTAAGCCTGGAGAGAGAAAATGCCATACTATCGCCTTTTTTCTCCTCTCCCTAAGATTGTCTCTCTCTCTTTCTCTCTATCTCTGCTCTTGTCTTCCCTGACTTTATCGTTCGCTATTGTCAAAGGATTCACAGATTCAACTGGCAGCTCTGACACCACCAATCACCTGCCTTTCACAAGGTCACAGATCCGGCCCAACTGCCGATTGGCTACCGTGCCCCAGCCTGTTATTAGTGTCTGGTTTGATCAGATGAGGGGGGGGTCGTTCTCCAATCAAATGAAGAAAACGTCCAGCGGAAGGTAATTAAATCCTGTCAGAGGCAATTATCAGCTCTAAGGCCGCGGTTCAGCCTCAGAATGCTGATGACTCGCTCAGCGAAGGGACGGGCAGGTTAGTGGGGCTTCCACCCCAGAGACCATTCTCAGGTTTCGGGCAGAGGGGGTACAGAGAGCCCATCATTTAAAAACACCACTTCGAGCACTGCCCAGCTAAACACACAAAATCTGCCTATTCATATTCATGGCAGCACTTTGGCGCCATCCCTGCTGATACTACCATGCAGTGGCTCTGTGGGGCACACATAAATATTCAACATCTGAGAATGAGAAGAAATAACCTGTTTATGATGATTATTTCATTTTTTTTTATTCGCTCGCCACACTGAACATTAGAGTTGGAAGACTGGGATTATGTGAGACCCATTCTGTACACATCCAATAAAATGTATGAATTTTACGGCCCCGCTGGTGGTCCTGGAGTTAGCGAGCCAATGGGGCGGCCCTGGTGTGACTACCCACACTTTCCTGCTGTCAAAACCTTGATCGTTTGTGAGAACAAAGGTTCTTTGCAGTCACTTTCTTTAACCTTCATCTTGCTTTTGTTTCTTCCTTGATTCCTTTTCATGCTCCTAACTTCACCCATCAAGAGAGGCAAGAACACTAATTGCAAGAAATGGTAAGATCAATGTGAATTTGGCAAACAAAATGTCCTTGCTCCTTTAACCTATTCCACCCAGGACTTGCCATCAGAGGGATTATAGCCCTGCTGTCACCTTGCCTTAAAGCGCATTACTTCTCCAAACCCATTCTCATTTATGTTTCCTAACTGGCAACTAAGTGTTAATTTGTTCAGTTTCAAGGATCAATTGATAGGATTACTGCCCATTTCCCCTCAGCTTGTATTATTGTTCATTGCAATAATTATCAAGCATTTTCCTATCCACATTAATAGTGACATAAAACGTCAATGCCTTTCATGGCTTCTGAATTCCAGTAGCTCACAAAACGGTATGTTTGTTTTTTTTTTTTTTGCATCAGTGTCTAATCATCATGATACGCCCAAATAATTTTTTAAAAAACGCTGTTCTGCTGACTCAGGTCCGCTTATGTAAAAAATCAAACTCTGTCTACAATCAGTGTGATTACCATAATGTAGGTTAACTCTCAAACTGTTCCTGATGAAGAATTGGACAATTAATTAAATTAATTTACTAAGCAATAGGCTACCGATAAGCTGCCTTGCCAGTAATTAATATGACAAATAGCTTTGCATCAAAGAGGGCTGCAGCATGTGATTGCATGGACGGCAATTAACTGAAATTTCTCAAAATGCCATCTTGAAGTAGAACGTTATGTAGTAAATGCTGCTGCAGATGGTATTTAGATAAGGTTTAGATTTTGTCTCTAATTAATTAATTAGATAATTGCTGTTCAAACAATATCATATTATAACCTTCCTACAACTTTCCCAGAGGCTGGACTATAAATACCTCATTAATGATTTTGCTACCATGAAAGTGTGATGTACGCCATGCATTTTAAATTATTTTAAATGCATACCATGCATCGAACATTCACAATGCACCAATAATCCAATTTACTAAATTATTCAACTACCAGTCCCTCGACGTAAGAAACGTTGGTAATTTAATAAATTAATTATTATCACATCGCGGCAACCAGCGTGCAACTGCGCTTCCCCGTAAATGTAGCCTATTCTTTTGAACGCTGAAAACATTTTGATTAAGTGCAATTTTAAAAAAAATTAGGTTGCACTGCTGAAAAAAAATGCTAAAATGGGAGGTGGAATTCATAGAAAGTACTGGATTAATTAATTATAATTTTTTTCCATCCCTACAATATCACTACTAAGTACATTGTCAATGCGGCCCATCAGTGATCTCTGTCATTTCTTTATAATTTCTTAATAATAGCAGGTTTATATAATGCTCTTGATTATTCAGTACATAAATCGTGTGATTATTGATCAAGCGATCTTAAACAGGAACAGCTTGCAAGCGATTATGCGTTTAAGGGTCAGAGGCTAACAGCACGCCTTTGAAAATCTCGTAACGCCAGCATTACCGCCAGGGGGATGTTGGGCTTCAGGAGCTTAAATATCGATCTCTAACTTGGGAGATGGGGAGACGTGGTTCCACAGGTTTCCAAATAATTTCTATGTCACACATTCTGAAAAAAAAAAAAAAAATCTTTTGGCATTAGGCTAGTGATATTGGGCAACTAGACCAAACTTGAAGCTGATTGGCTATTCTTGCTCTCCTTCCACTTGTGTTTTACAAGGTTGAGGTTAGGGCTTTTCACTGGCTGGTAAAGTTATTCTTCACCCATCGCAACAACACCATGGATCGACCATGTTCTCTGCTTTGGTGAATTTTAACTCTGTTATCAGAAAGAGCCTGTCCCAAGCTGTCCTCAGAATACGGAATGCCATTTCATACAACGGCGTTACAATTTTCATTCTGTTGAAACAAGATCCTCACCTAAATCATGTAAAACCCAGGACCAATGAGTGTCAATGTACTTTTGACTATTTAAGACTTTTTAATTTAAAACCTTATAATCTTTGTGTCTCTCTGAGCCTCTATTCTTTGGTGGAAGCTGCTTGATTATATTTGCTTCACATGCTGCAGTACATTGAATGGAACTAACATGCAAAGAAGTGATAGAAGCTGACACAGCAAAAGTCAGTGAATATAGACATAGTCAGTGAAAGTCTTCAATTGGGCTTGCTATTTATAATGAAGAGTAATGCAGCTTTGCATATCAAAGAAACAATAAACTAAATTAAAGCCTATATTTCTACACTGTACTTTCCACTTGCTGAGCATCCTATAGTCTAATAATGTAGCAACCAGTTTTGCCTCCAGCTTACACTACTGACACCAAACCAGCTAGAAACAGCAACAGACCACCAATGACTAACAAAACAGCTTAAGCCAACTTATAAAATCCCTGCTGATTACGTCTGAGTTTTTCAGTAGGGTATGGAGACCAACTAAAATAGAAGGTGATGTATTTCTGGATCAATGTTGGCTAAAGATTAATGCTCATTATCCGGTTTGTGGCTAATTAGTTCTAGTTAGCAAATGATGAAATACGGCTTAAGCACTTCTGCTGCCACAAGTTTCCGTGACCTTTGTGACCTGGGGGGTTAACCTTTGATCTCTGCTAAAGTAGAAGTGTTTGTCACCTTTGACCCACTCAATAATTAAAGAAGCACATGCCAGCTAATTCTGATGATGTAACTGGGGAATACTGCTAAGGAAAGGGCACAGAAATAACAACGAGCATTTTGACTTTTGAATTTTGAAACAGCTCTCGGTAAAATGATTTCCACAAAGATCAGGGCAAGCGAGTGCATTCTTTTTGCACTAGTGTGTCCCTCTACAGAGTGTCATGACCACTCAAGCAATAAGGGGAATTTAAAGATTTACTTGGTTGAATAGAAATGGCAAAAATTTAGCCTACTCAAGATTCTGAGGACGCTAGATGAACCTTCATTGTGAAATGCTTGGGAAATAAGGCCAAATCATTTCAACAATCATTATGAATGAAGTAATAAGATTCTGATGGAAATGATTATTACTGATTAAAACTAAATACCTCCAAAGCTTGCCGCCAGTTGTAAAGTCGATGTGAGAAAAAGCTCAGTGGTGGTGAAGTGGTAAGCAGATTAAATCATAAATCCAGTTAGATTGCAAATTTTCATACAATCGCCATGCAAGTTTACTACCCATATGGAGTGGCATCCTTCATGCCACTCCTCTCCCCTCCCATGAACTTTGCAGTAAATTTCCTATGTTGCCACCTGAAAATAATGATGTTCTAATGCATGCCTGTGCAGAGGCCTTTTTCTCTTCCTCTTTAAAAAAGTTATTGAGACAGCTGATGGCCACAGAGCCTGTTTTTATTTGACTGCCGAACTGCTGTTTACAATTTGCCAGAGGGAAGATTTTCCAGCGAGGAGTGCTTTCCCATTCCGGAAATTACATTGACACAGTTTGCAGACTTTATAAAACAGAAATTGCTTTTCCACTTCATTCAAATGGGAAAACAACTTTCTGTCATTTCTAACAAATCAAATTAAAAGCAACAGTCTAATCAAATCAAGGCCAGCTGAATGAGAGGGGTAGTATTTCCACTGCAGATGAAGAGCCCGCCGTCAAATTCGACCCCAAACCTCAAGTTAGAATGAATGGAAAACAAAAGTCAGGCAGCCTTGCAAATTTTTGCATTCAACTTGGAGAGCACGAGAAGCCAGTGTCGTCTTTAATGAATAAATTGTTTAACACATTTCAATGGCATGAAATGGCAGTGCGATAATTAGTTATTGTTTTAGTAAGATGCCCTCATAGGTTTGTCTGCACTGTTTTACAGTCTACGGAGTGGCACAGAAACGTCGACGCACCTTCAGGGTAATCTGCTTGAAATTTTTTCCTGTACACAATTACTGGTACTATTAAACTACTCTAATAAAATAACATTCTTTAATCTTAACTACCAAAAATGCCAATCATTTGTATTCTGCAACACCAAATACACATAAAAACAGAGCGGAGTAATTTATAAAATAACTTACACTTGTATTTTATTGCAAACAGTATGAAGACAAAATATTTATTGTTTTGTCTGGTCAACTCCATTTTATTTGTAAAAAAAAAAATCCATGTCAGCCATTCAGGCTGACAACACTTTCCAAAAAAGGTTGGGGCAAGAGGTCAGGTGATGATTGTGAATAATAATGCGCTTTGAAACAACTGATGTCATCAGGTGATTGGAATCACAAATTGGTACAAAAGTAGCATTCGGGAAATGCCAAGTCCTTCAGGACCAAAAATGGGATGAAGATTGTCAATTTGCCCTAAAATGTGAGAGAAAATCATTCAAAGGTTTAAAAATAATGTTCCTCGAAGAAAGATCAGAAGGTATTGGGATATTTCACCCTTTACAGTGCATAACATAATTAAACTAGAGGGCACTCAGTAGGGTGCATACCTCTGCCACGCCATATATCTGTTCTTTTGGTTACACAATATGTTCCGAATCACTTTCAAAATTAAATCAGCTCTGCCTTGGACTACCACCTATCATCCTGCCAAATTTTGTGCCAAACTGTTCATAACTTTTTGAGTTATCCGGTCAGAAATATTACACTGACCCGTGTTGGACAGATATATTTTAATTCTTCCAGATCCAGAATCCAAATTATGTTTCGGATCACCTCCAAAATTGAATCAACTTATCCTTAGACTACCACCTATCATATTACAAAAGTCCATGCTATACCATAATTTTTTTGAGTTAACCTGTTAACAGACAGACAAAAAAAGAAACAAACAAATTAAAGGTCATTCTTAGAATGATGCCTTGCCAACATCGAAATTTAAAAAGGTGAAAAAATATAGCATATAGTCTAAAGAACAGAATCAAAAGAATTAATTTTGGCAAAAATCAAAAGAAATGACGTTACTTTGTGGCATCATTTTCTCGTACTTACATCAGAGTGACATCATCATGACCCCTATCCGCTAGAACCGCCTTGCATTTACGAAAAGAATGGCGTTAGTTTCAAGTCTCTAGCTTAATTAGAAACTAAGTTTTGGATCAAAATGTGTTTTTGACCTTTTGTGTGACCTCGACCTTGACATTTGACAGAAAATTAAAAATGTATTGGTCTGTGACGAATAACCTATGCTAACATACCGCCAAGTTTTGTTTAGATTGGTGCAGGATAAATGGCAAAAGTGACAGACAAACTGACAGACAAACAGATATCTAATGCAACCAACTGAAATACTTGCTGAAATCGTGTTTGTAATTTAATGCATTAATTATTATCACATTGCGACTTCAAGTGAGCCATTGTCCTTATTCATATCTATTTAACAACCAAACAACAATTTGCTCGCTAGAGAAGACTAATTGGCAGTATGGCCAGCCAATTAGTTTTTGGCTGGCAATATTGATCATTGCATCACAAATTTATCAGGCATTTTCCTATCCACAATAATGATGGCATAAAACGTCAACATGTCTTTTGATATCCTAATTTTATGTAGTTCATAAAACAGCACATATTCATTTGCTCATAAAACAGGCTCATAAAAACAGGAGATGAAATTCAGCGATTGGGATTAAATAATTACTTGGATTATTGCCATCCTTAAAATATCACATGCCCGGTCGTACCAACCGGCAGTGGTCGGCAGCTTTTTCAGAGTAGCGCACAATTGGCGATCGCGCTACAGGGTTTCAAATTGGGAAGGGACTGCCGGGAAAGGAAATAGCTAAATGGCTTTGTTCATTGCTCAAGCGCCTCCTGTTGGCCAGACGGGCGCTCGTCAGGAAGATTCTAAGTCTGTTCATGTCCGGGTATCCTCCGCCCTCGTTCTGAACTCGCGAAGATTCAACCAATGAGTGTATAAGAAGCAGTGGCTGACAGGCACGTGCTTCGGAGGATAGCCTTGAACTGTCTTCACTCTCCTGAGTTGGCAGCAAGGGGTCGCATACGAGCAAGCTTTGTGCATAGTTCATCAATTGGGCATTCCAGATTCGGGTGGGATTGGAAATGCCAAATTAAAAAAAAAAAAAATCACATGCATGTACAATGTAAATGTTGACTATTGGTGTTTTTTTCCCATTTCTTGATTATTAACTTTATCATTATAGGCCCATGTATTGGTCTTTATTAGACAAATTTATTAGTAGACAAATTGTTTGATTGTTCAGCAACTGAACTTAAACAGGAACTGGTTGAGATTCATCATGTGATGAAAGGTGAGGCCAGTGAAGGGCTCATTGGCACCCCACTGAAAATCCTGTAATGCTGGCATTACCTCTAGTTAGAATTGAGGCTGGAAAGGTTAATGCTAAAAAGCACGCTGAGATATGCAGCAAGGTTTTCTGCCTGCAAGGCAACTTTTCAAGGGAGGCCCATGCATATTTCAGCAAGGCAAATCAAAACAGCATTCCGCATGCATTAAAAAAGCAAGGCTCCAAAAGAAGAAGGTACTGGTATCGAACTCGTCGACCAAAAGTCCTAATGTGCACCCCAATAGAGAATGTATAGCGCACTTTCAAACACAAAATGCATCAACAAAATTCCTGTGCCGTTGCACACCTTAAAAATTGTTTGCCAGAAGAATGAAACAAAATTACGCCCGGAACAATCATTTGGTGTGTTCAGTCCTTAAATATTTATCAAGAGTTGCAAAAAGGAATGGCAACATTAAAATGTTTTTATTTAAAATATCAATAAAATTCATTGGGTGAAACATCAAGTAATGCGCTATTGTATCATTCTCAATGTAATATAGGTAAAAAATGATTTACAAATCATTACTTTCAGTTTCCATTTACTCTAACTTATCATTTAATCATCATCTTTGCATTATACTGCTTAGCAAAATATATATTTCTGTGACACTTACAAATACAAGTTCAAAATTCAGTTCAAAATACAAAACTCTTTGAAGAATGCGTGGCATTATGTCATTAAAAGGAAGAATAATAGACATGCAGTCCCTCTGTGAGCTGCAGAAGATAATTTCACCTTGGACCTCTCACAAATTGTACTATTGTAAAATACATTTCACGTATTCATAAAGGATCAAGGATCGTTAATTTTCAGCCTATAGAGAGATATATCTGCCCTCCCTTACCAATAAGCCATCTTCCAACCACCATTGTATGAGAGAAAAAAACCAGGCGAGTGTGGTGGACTGAAAACACAGTGCGCACATGTGAAACTTGCACAGGAAGAAAATCAATAGGGTGCAATTAAACACAGCGCTGAAAGCCTGGAGCTGAGAGAAATTTGTTATTTATTGAATCCAACCCCCTACATGGCTGACACAAGACTACAAGGTCCTGGTGCCTGCAACCTCTTGAAGTTCAGCATCCACGCACTATTCAGGCCACCTTACTGACCCATGGAGTTTTCTGCGGGAAATCAGCAATGCTACCTATCGATCTGCACGAGTCCAGGGCCAGCTGATGACAGACAAGCCATTAAAGTGTCAAATCCAGATGAAAAGATAGCATTTCTACTGAAAATTAGGAGCCATCTGTCTGATTTCCTACACAAACAGAAAGGCTGTTGGCTGCTAAAGTGTGTGATAATAACACTCAGCTAAAGGATATTTTCTGGCAAAAAAATGTAATAGATGCATTTTATCTGTTCTTGAAATAATTGCAATTAAATGGATGGGCATACCAGCAATTTGGTTAATTGGCTTATAGAAAGGCGATAATACTCAAGTCTGACTCGCAAGTTAAGTCGTTCTTCTGATTTTTTTTTTCATTTTAATAGACCATGGTCCAGTCAGGTAAGGGCTTGCACTGTTGTGCCAGGCTTAACCCTTTGAGCGCCATAGGCAACTTTGTTTGCCCAATGATGTAAGATATCAAAGTCAGATGCTGTTGAAAACCTATCATGTGTCAACTTGCATTATACTATACATTATACTATAATGCAACTTGTTTAAAAGAGCTCCACTGCGGGAGCTCTTTTAAACAAGTTGACGCATGATAGGTTTTCAACAGCTCAGGATAATTACATTCTTAATTCCTTGAAAATTTATTCGGCGTTCAAAGGCTTAAATCAATCCCCTAGTGGAAGAGAATGGATAAAAACCAGGGCCACTGAGTCCCAGGGCCAACTTTGAGTACCCCTGGCTGAAGTTAGTCATAACTTGAGGTGGAAAGGCAAGGATGTGTTTCCACATGTGATTCAGCAGTGGTGCAAAAAACAAACTCCGTCTTAGCAGATACCAAAAGAATGCAACAGTTAGCAAACAGTGAGCACCATAACTCATTTGACAGTGACACAATTTCATTTTGGTTCTGAACACTTTCATTTTGAAATGGTGTAATGAAATGAGGATGGAGTGAAGACTGTTAGCCTTAATTTAAGGTTCTTTTATCCATACTGGATGTACCACCAAGAAATGGCAGCACTTTCAGTACATAGCCCAGTAGAGCAACAGCCAGTGTGGTCTCTTGGTATTTGTTTTTGCTCTGTCTACCAACTAAATTAAATGACATGATGGATATGAAGTTAAGGTGTAAAATGTCAGCTTTAATTTCAGAGAATATACATTCGGATCACGTGATTGTCTCAGGTATTACATCAATTTTAATGCAAAACGGATTGCGCTGCCAGATATTATCAAGGCAAAATGGTATCCTATTTCTCCATTTCTCGTTTGCCTTGGGTGGAAGTGCTCAGGAAAGTAACACTCAATCTCCGGAGCCTCTTTGTTGTTTCATACTCACGCAATGCATTTAAGTCTCTCTGCTTAAATGCTTCATTTTATTCAAGTGTCACACACAGGTTCCATATCCTTACAAATTGCCATTCTTAAACACTTCTGTCTTTGCCACATGACAAGATTAATGAGAGCGCATCTTCGCCATCACAACTCTGCTGTCACACATTACATCTCCTGCTCAAAAATGAGCCGGAAACTCATTCACCATTGCATAAATCAAAGGCCACCTTACGCAGTGTCAAGCTTGGCTCCATACTTTCATGCACACAGATACGAAAAATTTAAATCACTGCATACACACACACACTCACACACACACACACGCACAAGCCTCCTGAGTAATGAAGCCATTCTCTTGCTGCAGTATGTCATGCTGTATCTGAGTGCAGTTAATTCATTTACATGTAACGTTTGTGGAAGAGAGGGAGAGTGCTTATCACAGTGATGTTGAGTGACATTTCTACAGTGGATAACCCTGTATATCGTTACAATGATGGTTGATTCATGCGTACACTCACTGACCATTTTATTAAGTACGCCTGTCTAATGTTGTACAGGACATCCTTTTGCCTCATGAACAGTCTGAATAATTCACAGCGTGGAATCAACAAGGTGCTGGAGACAGTGCCTAGGGACTTTGGTCAATGATGCCTAAAGAAAATCACACAGATTCTGCATAGGTGTCAGCAATATATCATCTAATCATCCTGTTCTAACATTTCCATTCTATGAAGGTTAGACTGTGTACATGGTATGCTATTCTTTCAAATGATGAGTCGGTGCTAAGGGGATTAATATGTACCAAAAAGACATTTTCCGCGTTATTGCACCACCAAAACCACCTGCACTGTTGACTTGACACATGGTAGAATTAGTCCATGGGTATGTTCATTACACTAAATTCTGACCTTATGTTGCAAGAGAAATGGGATTTTGTTCATAGGGGTAACTTTTCTGCCATTTTCAGTGATTAAGTTCTGGGAATCATGTGCCCTCTGTCATCTCACTGTCTGGCTCTTAGCTGACTGAAGTGGAAACCTGCATGCATGGTCTTCAGCTACTTTAGCCAAGACGGCTCAACATGTAATGTGAACAGAGTGTGATCCTACACACCACAGCTGCAAGAAAGCCGTTTCATTAGAGTAGGGAAGGATGTAGAAAGAATGCACATTTTTTTTTTGTTAAAATATAACATATTTACAGTAGCTTTTAGTTTACCTTGTACAGAATTCTAATTCATATATGGACAAAGTGCTCTTTGTCAGCTCTTTTGTAATTGGGGAAATTTTTTAGACTTAGCTCCACCATGTAGAAACTATTTTCTATGTGGTCTTCCATTTCAGGGCACCACGCTGTTTGAGACAACTGGCTTAGCAAACATTATGTAGCTTACCAAATAACTACAGTATGTGCACAAACTAGCCATGAGCAACTCTTATAAAAGACACTGTGTGTTTTGTTGATCATTACGGGTGCCGATGAAAGCAGGCAGCATGCAGAGGGGGAAATCACAAGCTCAGAGGGGTGCAGGGTGAAATTAGCATTCAGTTCACAGCCCACCCGGAACATAATATTTATTCAATGCCTGGGCTTAGCTTTTTTTAAATCGTTACCACTTGATGTGTACTGATGCCAGCGCTGCTTCCCAGTAATAAAATATATTCATTCAGAGGAATAGGTTCTGACACCACTTGTGGGTGAGAGAGAGAGGGAGACGACCACAGCTGCACAGTCTGGCCCAAGCACAGCAATGAGGGAGCCAGGATTTTGAGATACATAGTCAAGATACCACATCAATGACCGGCTTGTCGAGCCAATCATTACATTGTGCCACGGGGAGACACCCTTTTGGTTGGATCAAAAGAGCCGGTGGTTGACAGATCATCGTAGCTTCACCCAGTGTGGGCGGCTCATGAAAGACTTGCTTTCCGGTCGCTGCTGAAGAGTGCATTAGCAGCTCTGTGCTTTGACTGCAACGAATGACCATCATTTCATTATTCCTTATGACACGATGTGACAATGTGAAGATTTTAAGCTGCCATCAGTCCTTGAGTGTATGTTTTGGAAAGGGGGAACCCACCTATTTTTTTGTGTGTAATTGAGGGGGTAAAAGGACATTCGCCTTCATTCGCCCCCCCATCCAATATTGATGGAGCAGGAGGCATACATTGTTGTTGAGAGCTTGATTGATGTCCGTTCGGTGGCCAGGCGCTAATGGCGGCTTGTTTATCTGACGGTGGGGTGTAATGAACGACCTTGAGCGCTCACAGTTTTTCCGAGCACTACGCCGACCTCCTGGTTCTTATGAGTACCCTGAGGAAATTAGAGGCCTTGTGGTGTGGTGGGCAGTTTTTTTTTTTTTGCGGAGAACCTTGTTTCTTTTCATTTTTTCTCCTCTCCCCATTCGGCAGCTCGCCTCAAAGAATTTGATACAGGGGAAAGGAAGCTAAACCTGAGCGAGTAAATGAAATATTGATCCATGGCTCCCTGGCCTTGCCTTCACCTTGTCCTGGTGCTGTGAGTTACTGACTTTTCCGTTTTGGTTGTAATAGGAATTATTACGGGGGGCCGGGGCAAGTAATTACTCGGCATAGAAAAAAAGAGGCAGCCGTCATACCTTTTTGTAAAAACGTTATTTACCGCGCGACCCCCCTCCCTGACCGCCTGCCTTTTTTTGGCCCCATCTCCCCTACCCTAGATTCAATTCTTTTAACCACCATTAATCATCACTGCTGTCGGGTGGAGGTTTATCAATAGTATCAGGCAGGAGGTGCAATACATCTTGAGAGAAAGAACAGAGCAGAAAGACGGGAGGAAATATCATCTACTACAGGGGTGGACGGATGGAGAACATCGTTAGGAAAAAAGGACGAGGATGGTCAATTTAGCCATGCAAGAAGGTTTGATCCATCAGGATTGCCGATGTGGGTGGACAGGGTGCTTTGTTTGTGTGAAGGATTTTAAGCATGGAGGCTTGGTTGTAGCAGCCATTTTTGCGTGAAGGAGGGCTCTCGAGTGAAGGTCACAGCTGAGTGTCTGGACCAACACAGCAGTAAGGCATGATGAACACTGTTTCCAGGCCGTTTCACGTTAACAGGGCCCTGATCAAGACCTGGAGCACTGACACGGGCAAATGTAGAGCTGCTTCAACTGAAGAGTAATCATCCCAATCACTTCATACTCTGTGAAAAAGAAACATACACAGCACTATTTGCAGTGCAAAATTAGCTATGATTGGCATGTAACTTTCAAAGAGCACTTATAGCAACACAACACATGTACGGCAACACTGAAGCGGCCTCGTGTTAACTTTTTCAGTCAAATTTTTTGGTTTTCTTGAGAGATGGTGCCACTAGCACCACTATGGCTGGCTCCAGAATAGAAAAAGAAAAAAACACTTTCACCTTTTAAGTCAATAGAAACTTTTCTCTGAACATGTCAATATTTTTTCCATACAAATAAACATATGCTCGACATGTGTCTTTTTTTATCCTATTGTGTCCTTGTGTGCCAATTTGTTAAGCTACCTGCTATTTGCACAATCAAGAAACTTTCTACTGTCTCAGCCTCCAAACTGTTCAATATGGCTGTTCCTGAAGCCTGAACTCCCATGTGCCAAAATGCTTTTCTCCAAGTCCGAGAAAAGTCAGTTGCTGACATCACAGTACCCTAGTCCATAGTTTTTATACAGCCTATGGTAATAATACAAGAATCTGTGGCCCAAAAACTTTTGATCTTATCCATCAGGCCTTCGGAAGGTAAAACTTGTGTCTCTGAACTGCTTCATCACAACTTTGTAAGAGATGAATTAATTCACTAATTTACCTTTTGCTTTACCCAATCAACTTTCAAGAGTAGTGTAAAGGAGTGTAAAAGAGGATGTAAAATTAATTGAGCAGGTGAGCGAGGATGAACTCTGCTTTTGTTGGGTTTGCTTTGCAAGAGAGAGAGGGAAAGAGAGTTTACTGTTGGGCTCGAGCTTATATGAGTGATCAATTGAAAAAGAAGGACAGACGTTGCTTTTTTCTGTAGTCAACCTACCAATCTGGCATCCTCCAGGAAAACAATGGAGCAGCTCTTCCAATCCATCAAAATCCCTTCGGTGACTATGTTTGTCACTCTGAATCAATATAAAGCAAATATTCCAGGTTATATTTTCATCAAAAGAAGTTATTTATCCAGCTGGTCATTATCTGAACTGCATATTTTGGTTGAGAGGCAAGACCACACAATATTTATTTAAAAAAATAATTCCCAGAGCACCACTGAAATGGCTCACAAAACACCTTAGAAAGCAGAAAGAAAATAAATTGAAGTGGATCTATTATGGCAACCTCACTTTGAGTAATGCCTGCTGCAGATGCCTTCAGGGATACTGGAAAGATCAAATGATCAGCTGCTAGTGCAGTGGATATTTCTCTACACTCGTGTCACAAAAGCTAAGACCTTCTGCTTTCAGTGCTCGTGACTCTGACATTCACACCCTAACAGCCACACTCATACAAAGTGGTATCTTTTGCCAGGAAAATTTGGAGTTGGTTTCAGAATCTTTAGCATGGCATCTTTTTTCTCCAGATAATTCTGCAGTTTTAGTTTTTTGTTTGTTTTTTTTTTTTTTCATTTGGGACAGCAGGACCTGGAACATTCTCTGAAAATCAAATCAATGTTTTCTGAAATTGTAGATTGTGACATAATTGAATATGCCAATGAAAAAAAAATGTGTACAATTACATATGTGTAAAGTTCAAAGACAATAAAATGGCAATTAATCAACAAAAATATTAAAAAAGGGAAAG
The DNA here is from genome assembly GCA_029692085.1 of Gymnothorax javanicus. Classification (NCBI taxonomy): domain Eukaryota; kingdom Metazoa; phylum Chordata; class Actinopteri; order Anguilliformes; family Muraenidae; genus Gymnothorax; species Gymnothorax javanicus. The sequence goes on along the minus strand of CM056207.1, from coordinate 12,900,622 downwards.
AAATAGTGCTGGGCAACTTCCGTGAGCTCAGAAATTTCAATGATGAGATCAATAGTGCAAAGACATAATTTTTGCTTTTGTCCATGTATTCAAAAATTCTAATTTTGTAATTAAATTTCATCTACCTCCAAAGTTCCCATTTTCATTAATTTTATGCACATTTATGCAAAATATACTTATACTTTTTCATTTCATCACATCTTAATAAAATTTGATTTCTTCTTGAATAGACTGCTCTACTGTTTACAAGTAACATCCTTACCTAATATGGTGAAAGTCGGTTAACGTGCTGGCTTCAGGCCCCAAAATCATCAGATGGCCTTTTGCAATCTTCATGGGGATTCCAGTGGTCTGAGAAACTGATGTTGTGACAGCACCATTGTATGCAGGTGTCTTTTGGGCACATTTAGGACTCTGACATCGATCTTACTGATCTGAGTGAGTGAGAGGGTTTTTAGATGAAGATTATGCCTGATAAGTAGGGTCAGTGCTGTTTAAAGTCTTACAAACAAGAATAAACATCTTAAAATCCACTGAAAAGGTAGCCAATGCATGTGTGGGGTATACACATATATGCAGCTTTTTAGGTTTTAGTTTGAACACGCTACTATGAGCTGTAACGTCTTCACTGGATTAGCTGGTTAGTGCCAAGGAGCCTTATGTTGCCATGAATTGATTTGTCATCATTGGGCCGTTTAGGTTTATTGAGGGCCTCAGATGTGAAATGTTGTTCAGTGCTCTGTGAAGAACAGACACAAAGAGTGAACTGTTGTTCTACTCTGCCCAAATTCGACAAAAGGCAGCAAGTGACATACATGTCTATGCAACTTGCTTCCTTTTGTCTAAGTTGGGCTGTATTCTCAGACTTGCCGTTGGCATGTTCCGTAAAACTACCATCCAACAGCCAGTTTCAACATAAGGTTCAAGTCCCAGTAAAAAGGAACTATTTCTCTGAATGTAATATCCTTTTATCCATTATCTTCTCCACTTCTTCCTCACTAAAGTTGCAAAGGAGCTGGAGCCAATCCCAGTTGACTATCGGCGAAAGGCAGGAACACACCCTGGATGGTTCGCCAATCAGTGGCAGGGAACACCATTCACTCACACAAATGGGCGATTTAGAGTCTCCAATTAGCCTGACATGCATGTCTTTGAAATGTGGGGAGAAACCGGAGTACCCAGAGGAAATCCATGCTAACACAGGGAGAATATGCAAATTCACACAGAATGACCCCAGGCTAAATTCAAACCCCTGACCGTCTTGCTGTGAGGCAGCAGTACTACCTGCTGCGCCAATGTGTAACAAAATAAATATATATATTCATCCAATATAAAGCATTTTGATAAAACATCTTCACGCCACCACTCAAGATTGAAAATTTCTCTGGGTATCAATACTGTATAATTTTTTGTTAAAATATTCAGCACAGGTGGCAAGTAATCTGGCGATTAGTACAGGAAAATATTGAACAAATCTTCCACAAATATTTGTGGTGAAACATTTTTCTCTACCAGAAGATGACATTGCAGTCAGGGTGATTAGTATTTTACAGGACCCAAGGGACTTCCAAAAAGCAGATGTTCTGAAAAAAAGTTGAAATGCCGACAATGACGCAGTACTGAAATGAATTTGTGTCCCACTGTTAGTGATGTGCTCAGAGCAAAACTGCAAAAAAACACACAGTTAATGGGGATTTTCGCTCTGCTAAATTCACCGATGAAACCATACAGCAGCATATTTAAACTGACCATAAAAATGAAAAATGCTGACCATGCAAACATTTTATTGGACAGAGCATGCCAGGATTGTGGGTAATTAAGGAATTGATTGCCCTTACCACTGAGTCGACAGAAAGCTTCATTCTGATTAGGCCAATCAGCGCCTCAGCATGACGGAACAGTTGAGCCGAATACTGTAGAATCGACAGTCTGTCTATTAGTCAGAATATTTAACCCACCTTTCAAGATTGTCATATTATATTGTCCCATAAGGTCCACATTCAGAGTAGTCTTACCAACTGAGATGAATCACATTAATGTCTCGGAACTGAAGTATGGAAAAACCAATACTTTGCTTTACATATTTATACTTCAGCTGCAGGAAACACCCATTTAAGCCAAGGAAGTGAATGTACAGTCATAACACTCCAATGCAACTGTATAAGATTTTCCAGAGACACTGACTCGCCAGAAAAGGAATCTTGCTTAATATATAAGACTACGCCATTGACGCGCTTCGTTCACGTTGGCAGGTCGCTAGATTACAGAATCCAGAAACTGCTGGGGTATTTCATACAACCCCAATTCCGAAATAGTTGGGACAAAGTATAAATTGTGAATAAAATCAAAATGCAATGACTTTCAAATCCCACCAGCCAGTATTTTATTCGCAATAGAACAGAGATAACATAGCAAATGTTGAAACTGAGAAATTTTACAATTTTATCCACAAAATGAGCTCATTTCAAATTTGATGGCTGCTACAGGTCTCAAAACAGTTGGAACAGGGGCCTGTTTACCATGGTGTAGCATCCCCTCTTCTTTTGAACACAGCGTGGAGGCGTCTGGGCATTGACGAGACAAGTTTCTTGAGTTTAGACATTGGAATTTGATCCCACTCTTGTTTAATACAAGCTTCCAGCTGCTGGAGAGTTTTGGGTCTCCTTTGACGGACCTTTCGTTAAATTATGGCCAAATGTTCTCAATTGGTGAAAGATCAGGACTGCAGGCAGGCCAGTTCAGCACACGGACTCTTTTACTACGAAGCCATGCTGTTGTAATAGCTGCTGTATGTGGTTTTGCATTGTCCTGCTGAAATATAGAAGGCCTTCCCTGGAATAGATGTCATCTGGATGTCATATGTTCCTCTAAAACCTTTATACACCTTTCATCATTCATGGTGCTTTTTAAAACATGCAATTGTCCCACACCATATGCACTAATGCATCTCCATGCCATCAGAGATGCTGGCATTAGAAATGAATGCTGATAACAGGAGCGGTGATCTTTCTCCTCTTTAGCCTGAAGGACGCGATGCCCATGATTTCTAACAAGAATGTCAAATTTGGACTCATCTGACCACAGGACACTTTGTCACTTTGCTACAGACCATTTTAAATGAGCCTTGGCCCACAGAACATGGCGGCACTTCTGGATCATGCTCAACAGTGGCTTCCTTTTTGCATGATAGAGTTTTAGGTGGCATCTGTGGATGGCACAGCGGATTGTGCTTACAGACAGTGGTTTCTTTTAAGTACTCCTGAGCCCATTTAGTAATGTCAATGACAGAATCATGCCGGTGAGTGATGCAGTGGCGTCTGAGGGCCCGAAGATCACGGGCATCCAGTAAAGGTCTTCGGCCTTGTCCCTTACGCACAGAGATTTTTCCAGTTTCTCTGAATCTTTTGATGATGTTATGCATTGTCAATGATGAAACCTTCAAAGCCTTTGCAATTTCACGTTCAGGAACAATGTTTTTAAAGTATTCCACAATTTTTTTACGCAAGCCTTCACAGGTTGGAGAGCGTCTGACCATCTTTACTTCTGAGAGACTCAGCCTCTCTAAGACATCCCTTTTATAGCCAATCATGTTACACACCTGATGCCAGTTAGCTTAATTACTTGCTGAATGTTCTCTCAGCTGATTCTCTTATATGTTAATTGCTTTTTCAGCCCTTTTTTTCCTGTGTCCCAACTTTTTTGAGACATGTTGCAGCCAGAAAATTTGAAATAAGCTCATTTTGTGGATAAGAATGTAAAATATCTCAGTTTCAACATTTGAAATGTAATCTATGTTCTACTGTAAATAACATATTGGCTCATGTGATCTGAAAGTCATTGCACTTTGATTTTATTCACAATTTACACTTCGTCCCAACTATTTCGGAATTGAGGTTGTACATATAACTTTATTCTGATTAATGGTTTAATGCAGATTTCTATTATGGAATTGAGAGTCAACCTTTTTCACACCATGGCAGACATGATAAAGAAACCCCCATTGCCTTCTTGATGTTATGGTGGTCGTGGGTGAGTCAGATGCGAAAATAAATAAATAAATATATGATGCACAAGTAAACCTTTCAAAAATAAATTTCATTATTGACTGAGTTTAAAATATGTGGTGGTCGTTTTGATATTTCGGCTCTGTGAAAAAGAGGGCATTGTGAGTAACCCACATTCATGGTGTCGCTATGTGAAGCAAGCTATCCCACTCTACATCAGAATTTACAGGGTTGGGAAACTGGGAAGTAATGTCTCTACATGTGCCAGTCAGGTGTGGATGTTGATAACATGAATGAACCATGCAATCTCTGCCACGCCAACAATTCTCCCAGAGTAGGCCAGGCAACAGAATACGCAGGCATTTGCATCAATTGCCACAAGTGACAATGTAAACCAGCAGTGTATAAATTGATATAACAAAAATAAAGAGGCCATATTAAATGCAATGTATGCATCTAAAACTATTCAATTCACTATAATTGAGCCTGTCAGACTGAAAGGATTGTGTTAGCCCCAGAACTTTAATTCAGTCTAATCCATCTCTAGGCATAGAAACGTGATCTGTAATCAAACCATCGAGAAGACAACATATGTTTTGTTTCCAAAATGCATATTTGTCCATCTGTTTCAAAGCTACTTAAACAGATGTGCCAGTTACCAATTCTATGGGCACTAACATACTCCCAAACCATGACAGCTGCTGGCATATGAACCTTACTTTGGTAATAAATGGAATGGTCCTTTTCTTCTTTGGCCAAAGGCCTGTAGAACAAAGGCCCATTTAACATACGCAGGTTGTGAATTAACTTACAGCTTCACTAAACTAAAATGCAAGTTATGTAAAGCCAGGCTTATGCACTCAGGTTATGGTAACTAATCATTAACTCACAATCCTTGAACACCGAGATTTACTAATTTTCCACCCTCCACTTACCTGAGAGTCAGGTGTAAAGAAGTCTGGCCTATCAGATGCATTTATTGTTCACCTAGTTAATTCATCACCTAGGAAAATTAGGGCTGGATTTGGATCCCAGGGCCAGATTTGGGGATCCCTGCTCTGGAGCACTCGACACATGCTGATTATGAGCCATGATGATGATTGGAATCCAATCACCAATCTTTATTGCATCCTTTCCCTCTCCTTTAAAGGTCCCCTATTATGCCACCAGGTGCACAGCTAATTAGCCATTATGAGCCAGTTCAAAATCCACCCAGAATAATGAAATCTGATTGACTGCTTGGCTGAAATTAATCAGTTCTTCTTGCCTCTGGTTGGTTACTTCCCCATGCAATGTCAAGAGGGGAAAGATTTTGAAAAGGCTTGTAATAACTAATTAGCTGTGCACCTGGTGACATAATAGGGGACCTTTAAATTCTTAAGTCTTTCGGTGCTATTCTCCCTAAATAAAAAAACAAGTGTCTGCAATTGAATCAAACTCATTCAGTTAAGTTATTTGACTCAAATCTTGGAGGAATAATCTATGTTCCCCCTTTAAATCTGAAACTTTGCTGGGGAATTCACAGTTCATAAAGCGGGTCACAAACCTCAGATAACCTGAGTGGTCCCTTTCACATTAACAACATAAGCCCTCCTCAGAGCGTACTCTGATAACCACTGGTTGGGGTGGCAGGCCACTCAAAAACAGGAAGACAGGTGATATGTTCATGACAAAAAAAAAAAAAAAAAAACAGCATGAGGGAGGTCTTTCCAGGGGACACCTAACTTAGTGCTGCTTTAAGAATGAAGCCAACAGGCTCTTCAGGAGTTCCATACAGGAAATATCAATTCTTATAAGCCTATGATCTCAGTAAGACCTCCAACTTATTGCAATTTAATATAGCTGGCAATATTACAGCATGAGCAGGCTTGCAACATAAGCTGTTGGAAGTGGAGTGGAGTTTATGAGGCCCGCCACACACTAAATCTTACTGCTGACAAAGCTTTTTAATCTCTCTGCTTGGGATCGGAGCTGTTATTAATTCATCCGCTAGCCTCCGCTGGCTCCCTTTATGATTCCAGCTTTGCAACCTGTCAACTCCAAACGGGGTGGGGAATAAGTCGGAAATCGCTCATTTTTACATATTTTGCTGATGCTTTATGAGACGGAAACTGAAAAGGCAGACAAAGAACGGCCAGAAACTTTTATATAGTTGGGCTGGCATAGAGGGGTGGAATACAGGCTGCGGGGGGAGGACATTAGGAAATGGTGGGGGGGTTAGTTGTGGGGACAGTTCTGACGATCACTTTGAGTCGGGGGGGGGGCACTGAGAGAATCATGAGGGGTGGTTTTTGTTGGACGGAGTGGGGGGGTTTCTTCTCAAACAGGACATATTTTGAACGTGTGTTAAAGAAAAATAAACTGATCGCTAAAAAAACTAGCAAAAACAATTCACAGCAGATATTGGTGGTTCAACAAGAAAAACGGATGGCCTTGGCCCACAATCACTGAGAAGTCATGCTGGCACAAAAGCTGATATGCTGATGCAGAGACCTACAGCATGAAAACTTTGAATCTTAATTTCAGCGGCATATATTCACTTTCATTCACATAGATTGTTTCCTGTCAGAGGCCCATGTTTTGTAATGTTTTCCCTGTATTAGTACTACCAAGCAGATAAGAATCACTGTGCCAGCCTGGTATGGACCCATTTCCTGTTTTTGTGACTTGGCGGTTGGATTGTGTTATGGTACTCCTTTCTGTCCTTTTTGGATCTGAGCCCTGCCTGCTTTGAGGATGCATCAGGATTGTGATTTGGTACCCCATTAAACCTTCTTGCTTTTTGACCCTTTCTGTTTGACTCGATTTATGACCTTAGTAAACTTAGATTTATTTTTTTACCCACTGTCTCTGTGCTCACGTGCCTGAGTCTCCCTGACAGTAACACCTTTGATAGTGAATATTTTAATCAATAATTGCAATTCTGTATTTTTGGCCGTGATTGTAATTTTGTGTGTCATACCGAAATTCACAGGTCTCCTGCTGCACCAGAATAATATCCTATGAGAGATTATTGACACAAACTCATCTTAATTATACAACCCCCCCATTTTATGTAACATACAGGAATTTGGTTTGGGAACCTATCCTCACACGAGGCACCAGTTGTAGGTTTTTGAAGAAATAATACCATTAAAAAATTAGCATTATTGAATTAAGAGTCGTTACATAAGTAAAAAAATATAATTAAATGAGACTAATTATCTAAGCTAGATTTCTTCGTCTCAATTTACCATGTGCCAATTAAGAGGCTTTTAGGTGAAGATTAGCTGGATATTTTCTATGCTTTACATTTTCAATAATGTTAATCATAATTTCTTTTTCTTTTTTAATGAATGAGAGTGACATTTTTTATACGGTAATTCTTTTGCATCCATGGTTGCCCAGCCTACTCCATTTCAAAGGATCTGTTATGTTTGTGCCACATGTCTTGTCTAGACATTTTTCTGGAAGCTTGAGAGAGCTTTTGTCCTGTCCCCCCCCATCCCTACCCCTACCCCTACCCCTACCCCCACCCTTCCCCAGTATTTACAGCAGACAGCAGCTGAATCATAGCAATTGGACCAGGGCTCTTTCCTGGCTTGTGGTTTTACATCTAATTAAGAAACATTGTTAATTAACAAGGCTTCCTGGAAAGACAATGACATAAATAAGAAATGAGTTAGCTTGATTCAAAAGAAACCAATAACAACTTAATGAAATGTTTATGTGCTGAATGCAAGAAGAAAAAAAAAACCTCATCTTCTTTGGAAATGATTCATACTCTGCTATCAACTGATTGCAGTGATTGGCTGTACCTATTCCCAAAATTTCCTCAGGGCCATCATTACTGCATCTAGCACACACAAGCACACTCTCTGGATTGCCTGCAACATAACCTTATCTATGCCTAACAGACCCCAATCCCCGCAAGTGAAAACTTGTCAATGTTGAGGGAGTTGGTGCCCGTGTGTAGAAGATCACTTCCCTTAACCATTTGAGCATAGATTACTCTTTTTTACATGTTCTTTCAAAATTCTGACTGAATTGAATTCTAGTACTCCATGGCATTAATTGTTAGCAGTGATTGTTAAAATTCACCATTATTAGAATGTTCCAAGAAGCACCTTAAATGGTCAAAAGAATGCTTAGAGCCTTTGGGTCTTGGTGTTAACACCCCTTAAACTCTAATTGTTCACCTAAGCTTTCTCTTAAGTAAGTTCAAAATCAGAATTTTTTTTTTTTTCAAATTAGAGGACAATGTCATGTGCGTATTCATTATCTGCTGATTGCAGCGCTTCACCGAAGCTACATCAAACTTGCATTAAGAGAAATATTCACCCACTGGACATCATGTTTTCATGGCTGTGGTATTAAAACAATTGGACAATATCTAGATCTTTAACATCATTTCGTACACATTTGCCTGTAATTCAGCAGGACATAATAACGTTTTGTGCTTCATGCAAATGCGGCTGCACGGAGGACCGGAAGTTGAGGACTGGAAAATGAAGCAAAGGTCTTGAAATAATAACATGCTGGTAAAAAACTAACCAGCACGAGTTTTCAGGCTTTAGTATAAATTTGGGAATTTGGAGAATAAGCCTGTACAAGACTACTATGTCAAACCGGCATGAAGTTACACAGACTTCACAATGAGACTAGGGAACCTCGGTCTTAAATACGGACTGCTACCACCCAGTGGCAATGAGAAACAGGTGCGGATGATCATAGAATAATGAGTGGAGTGCCATCCGGGATTTAGTAGACCGGTGAGCTGGATGGCTGGAGGCGTATCCTTACAACATATTTGGGATCGTTGGAAATCTTTGAATCTCCACTAGAATTTAAAATGGGCCTGAAGTTCTACAGGTTTGAATACAGCAGCTGACTCCTATATGTGTCCGTAGGTTTTATGAGGTTAAAGGAGAATCTTACAGTAAGGCTTTGTAACTGAATGCCAGGGAGCCAAACCTGACCTAAAGTCGATAGCTTGACTCTTTGATGATTGAGACGGATTGAAAGTATTTTTCTTTTCAGATACATATTGTGAATGTTCAAACTGTTGGCACTTATATATTCCACTCTTTGAGAATAATGTGGAGGCATGTATTTTGTTGGCACATGCTTGTGCAACACTTCATATTTGTTTATTTTTTGATAAATCATGCTGGGAAAATATCAGGCATATTAAAACAATATGGGCTCTCGGGGAGATTGAGCTGAAAAATGCATCCCCACATTCCTAACGTCTGTGTTTGTTCATGGCTAATGGTTGATTGAATAAGTATTAATGTGGTGAAATGATTACTGCACGGAAACGAGTGCTGGAAACTGTGGTCAGACTACGTTGCTGCTGCCATAAAATGATTTTAAATAAGGGAAACATCTGAGGAATTGATGATGAAAGTAGTGCTTCATCCCTAACATACCACTTCTCTGTTCACATCTCGGTTCACAATGAACCTCCAAGCTCCTGTCCTAGTTTGGCTGGTGCCATCTACTCAACTAATTAAAGAGGACACTGTTTCCCATAAAAAGGAAATTCCCTGGCTGCATAGAAATCAATCACTCTCAAAGATGTTGAATTCTTTAATACTCATTACCTGCCATCATTCCTGGATGCTTTTTATGTCCCGCTTTTCAGAAACTGTAGTCCATGTAAATACGACACCATCACCTGAATTAATTGAAACCCTCCTCATGAATTTTAATCGGCCATTTTCTCATATATATGTAAAAAATGCACCTCATATAACGGAGAAGTTTAATGCACCGTTGTACATTTTTTATGCGACAGATGGAGATATTGTGCCGTAAATTATCGCACAGGGCTGACAACTGTGAAAGCTATTTCCATATTGCTCCGGAAAGATTGGTAGAGGAAGAATGAAGGGGACAGGATTGCCAGATTGTGGGATCTAACTTTCAATGTAGGAGTGTTTTTATGCAAAAAATGCATAGGAGTCAATAATGGCAAGGGGATTTTGAAAAGAGCAACTATGATTAAAAAAAAAAGAAGAATAATTTGTTTGAAAGTCAAATCTGGGGGGTTCGGAGATTTTTCTTTTGTGTTTGAGTCTGTGTTTTTGTGGGGGGTTATTCACAGATCTGGCAACACAGGAAGGATGCACACAGAGTGCCATCTCCTCTTCCTCTCAGCCAGGATTAAGGGGTGGACAGAGGAATTACAGCTCTCAATATTATGATATTAATGAACACATCTCAAAAATAATAAAAAGTGGCCATTACTCAATGAGCTACAAGCCCATCATCTCCACTGCCATCAGTGCAAAGTGCCATGTGAATATTTATACATTCACATAAGTGGAGGTATACGTCATACTCTGAACGTCCTTGTGGTGTCAAAAACCATCACTGTTAAAAGGCTAGACGGGCTTAGATTGGTCATATTACTCTGCAACAAGGTTGAATAAAAACTAATTTTTGTACTTAGACTAATTGGTGAATTTATATTCTTTAACGGCCGAGGTTTTTGCAACTGTAATGCTCTGTGCTGTCAAAAACAGCCCTGAACAGAGTGTTGTTGAAGGTACATTAATCTCCAAGATGCCATAGCCAAGGAGTTGCATGTCAGTTAATGCCCTGCAATGGCTTAAAACATTGTTGCCAAATGTTATGATAAGTAATCACGTTGTAACATTTTATTTCCGAGAAAGATATACTTCAGCATCATTTGAAGTACATCCTGTATTCAACAAGAATCTGGATAGTACGTAAACAGTTTGAAAAAAAAAACAGAATTCAGTGATTTGGAAATTATATTTTTCCCACACTTAGTTGAAAACAGCACAAAGAAACCATACTTAAACTTTCACTGCATCAACTGCATCTTGATTTTTGTAAATATTTGCAAATTCCAAATTTGATGTATGCAGCATGTTTCAAAACAATTGAGACAGGGGAATGAAATGTGATGAAATCTACAGAAAAACACCCGTGTAGAATATTCTAAACAGGATAAAAGGTAATAGATGATTCAGTTAGGATTCAGTTTAAAATGAGTGGTCACAAAAGGCACAGTCATTGGCCAGAAAGATGGATCAAGGTTTGCCATTTTGCTGCGCAAGCAAATAGACAGCTTAAGAACAACGTTTCTCATGAAGCGATTGCACAATATTTCAAGATCTCACCATCGAGAGTCCATAATACTGTGACAAGAAGAGTCTAGAGCAATCTCCAAAAGTAAAAGGTGATTCCGAATACCAATATTGGTTGTGCACTCATATGTCTTGTGCCCCTGCAATTGTGATTCGTGGTGATTCTAGCCATTCTGGTGACAGGTTTTCTGTTAATGGGTTACTTGTCTTTTTTCCTTGTTAATCCCACAGTGCATTCCTTCTAAAATTACTTTCCTGCTCATTGTCTTGGCGTATTTTGATTCTCCTGTTTCTTTGTTCCTGGTCAGATTGTCTCGCCCCTGCTTTGTGCTTGCTCCTGCTCTCCTGTGTTTACTTATTCTGTTCTGGTTTTACCTTACTTTGTCTCTCTGCCTCAACCATGTGTGTTTGTCCGTGTTGCTCCTGGTTCCATATCCACTCCTCCCCACTCCAAGAGTCCCGTCCTTGCCGATTTGTATTCCTCGGACTGATCTCCTGGTTTCAACCCCAGCTTTGACTCCTGACATCCCCCTTTACCCTCCCATAATCGCTGCTGTCTGACCTCCGCCTGTTCCGTGGCCACACTCTGCTTACCCTGCATTGCCCTGGCTACAGGCTCTTGACCCTGGACAGCTTATTCCATAATAGAGATCTGATTCTTGCGCTCCTGGGTCCCAGTTGATTCCTTCAGTTCCTACATTGCTGACAGTGTGTTGCCTTCAAACCCTCTGGGAGCACCGCATTAAGAACCTGCATACTTTTCCAATGGCCATAACCACATTGACACATTAAGACCAGGGTGAGTGAACACAGATTTTCATGGCATGATAAAATGCAAGTTCACTAAAAGGAAGCCATACACCATCCAGAGGCAGTGCAGACTTCTCTGAGCTCGAGCTTTTTTGAGATGGACTGACAGTGAAGTGGAAACGACTGCTGCGGTCCAACATGTCCATCTTTGAAATTGTTTCTGTAAATAATAGATGTTGTGTTTTCAGGGCGAAAGAGGAGAAGAATCATCGTAATTGTAATCAGCAACATGATCAAAAGCCAGCATCTGTCATGTTCTGGGGTTCGCCATGGGCAACGTGCAGACCTGTGAATAAAAAATTTATGCAGAAAGGTACACCAACATAGGCTTATGCATTACACACACGTACATGTGCACACACAACATATGGTATGTGCCTTCTAGAGATCGTCATTTACAGGTATGCCCCCACTTGCTCCATCACATCAAAGCCAAGTCACACTTTACATGTATTCCAGCAACGAGGCTTCATAGTTGCAGGGTGCAGGTACTACCAGCAGCCCGAACCAGTTTTCTGTTGAAAATATGTGGCGGATCACAAAGTGAAAAATACAACAGTGGAGACCCCTGGATTTTTGACCAACTGAAGTCCTATAGCAGGCAAGAATGGGGTCAAATTCCACTTTCGAAACTCCAACAATTAGTATCCTCAGTTTGCAAATCACTACTGAATGTAATTTAAAAACAGAAGTAATGTAACCCATCGGGCCCAGGCTTTGATGCCATTTACACTGCATTGCAAAAGATTTATTTGGACTAAACTTCCCTCAGTTTGAATGTTGAAAATATGGAAATTTCCGACTAATGACATCTAAGCCTGTCCTCTGTTGCTAAGGCATAGCCTGATGAGTATATGAGCTGTACCTCCCATGTCTAAAATATGCGCTCGCATTTTTGTTGGATGTTTTGCCACCAAAACATATTCATAGATATGCAGCATTCTATTCCCTCCGATAAAAATTGCAGCAGGAATGTCACTCAATTCATTGCCTGCCCTTTATGAATTAAACGCTTTTGAAAGAATTCATCCCAGTTCAAGTCTTCAGAGCAGTTAAGCACTGTAACCTCCCATTGTTGCGTGCAAGATAAGAGAGACCTATGATCTTCTTATAACAGCATTAAAATATCAAATATGGCCAATGCTCTTAATTACTTTGAGTAAACTCTGTAATAAATAAAGTGCAAGATGACAGCAGTGTCCATCTTCTGAAAGGGAAATACCAACCCATTTTACATACTGGATTTGATATCTACTTATACTATTCAACTCTTTAAATGGTTGACATTTTGGCAATATTTATCCAAGTTTGTGAATGACCTGTAAAAACTGTTCCTGGATCCGAACATAAAATGCAAAAATTGGGATATGTCTGCAGTTAAACCAGCGTAAGTGTAGTTTTCCAACAGGTTATTTTGGCCAGTGAAAAAATTAAAACCTGTGATGGCGCAAAACTGTACAAATGCGATTTATATAGAGAGATAATCTGTTGCCTTGATGGTTCTGTGATATTACAGATGTTCAGAAACAGTTATTCTTTAGATCCCCAAGGACGATGGAAAGTATCTTGACAGTGGTAGGAAGCTCATCGTAACATCTACTGTGTGGCTAAAGTTGAGGCTCGTAAAATGAAAATTGAAAATACAATGGACACCAATGGAAGCAACAAACATACTCAAACCATGCAACTTCACCAAGAAGACTTTAAACCAAATTTTTTGAACAATTTTTGGGAATGCTTAATGAATATAGAGAGGAAACCTAATATAAACAAGATAAGAAAGCCACAAAAGAAAGCAGGCTCATTCATCTGACTTTCAAGAGCTTCATGGAGGCAGAATCTGAAACACCAGTAAGATATGGCAAAGTAGCCCAGAGTAACATGGGCGATAGTGGCTCGGAATGAGCACAGCCATAGAAGTGGTAAGGTTCTGGAGCCCATGATGAAGCCGGGGAGACTGAGGCAAAAACTGTGCATGGCCTCATCATGGAGCCAGAATGGTGGGAGGGTAACTGACCCTAGTTTAACACAGCAAACCGATGGAAAAGAATGAGCATGGAGCTAGAATGGCTAGACGAGGAAATAAGGACAACTGGAGGTGGAGGACCACTGGGGGCACATTCCAACTGCATACTGTTTTCAATGCTTGCATCCTTTCCTCATGTCCTTTCCTCAGTCATTACCTCCACTCAATCCAGGGACAAGATGTAAGGAAAAGAGGCAAGGAGGGAAGACTCATGGAAACGTGATTTCAACAACTAAAGCAACGTTTTTACGACAAATTCTATTACATGTGAGGACAGTTGATTCAAAAACTTGCAGTCTAAGAGGATAAATAACTGCTCTAAACAAGAAATGCACCTAATTAAGACAAATTGGCACTTATGTTTGTAGTTGTGTTTAGAATAAAGCATATGCAGGGGGGCCCTCGGACCAACGCTGAAAAACATTGTTTTGAATATTTTGCCCGCAAGATAAAAAGTCAGCGTTTGAAAGTCAATTTATTCCCAACGTTAAGACCGCAAAGCCCTGAAGGAAACGGAATGAGCCCCCGATAACAGTTCAACAGAAACACAACAGAAAGTCCGGAATTAGTCCAGTTCATTAAAATCATTAATAGTCACGAAATGAAAGCCACTGGAGTCCAAAGGGCTTAATGCCCTATCCATGTTAATTAGGCTTCGGGAAATTTGAAGTGAAACAACACCGTGGTGCTCAAACAGCAGTGGCGTTTCACCAAATTAGCAAGCATTCTCCGCAGACCTCCTTCGCTCCCAATTAAAATTCACTTTAATTAAAATTGATCACATTAACAAACTGATGTGGGTAATTACCTGGAGTCCAAAAGTCCCCTGCAACATCTCACAGATGTATTGCTGAGCACTTCCCCGGGTGACAGGGCACAAACAGGAAGGGAGAAGGATGAATGAAGAACATGTCTTATTCCCTAACCCTTCCTTCATCTGGCCGCGCGCCTTCAGAGTTCCACGATACAGACGGGCTACTAAGTACTGGGCTCACGGCAGGTTGTCATGAGAAACGATAACCCTGGGTCCGCCCTGGTGTTAACTACCACACCAAATGGTCAGAAAGTCAGGCTGCTTCCTGGCAAGACAAGCCTAAAGTATTGTATAGATCAGGAGTGACTAATAAGAAAATAGCTGGTGTGGTTATTGTTTTCCCCCAAGTCTACCGATTCAACGGATAACTTATCGTCTTCAGTCAGAATGTTTTGAAGTAAATGTGTAGGACTAAAGCAAGAACTTGCACCCGCGACAGCCCAAATCAGGGTGAGACCGGACACTGCTGATGTATGCATGGAGGTTAACACCATCAAGGTTATGCCGGCAGGGCTCGAAGCAGACAGAACATCCACACGTCGACAATCAATATTCCATCCAATATTTCCTTCCACCTCTCTCGCCCTCCTCGCCCCTGGATAATTCAGATACACTCTCACTCACTCCCTCGCACTTCGTCCTCCTCTCTGTCTTGCACTGTAGAACGGTCAATGGACCTGTTGTATGAATAAGGCTCCCAGACTGTGTTGAATTGTGCATCTCCTTAAATGTGGATATCTTTTTCCATTACTTCTTCTTCATGGAAACTCCAGAATTAGTTACTTGCTTCCCAACTGCTTAATATGATTTAATAATTAAACTTGGGCTTTTGTTTTTGCTGCTTTGATGCCTATGCCCTCTAGTGGTGGTTTACTTAGAGCGATTTCTGCAGTGTTAAAATGGAAAATATTTTGTAATGTCAAATTCTGCTGTCCATTGCGCAGGATAGACAGGTGGGTAGGAAGACAAAAATAATTAATTTCTACTGAGGCTTCACTGGCTTCTTTTTTTCTTTTAATTTGGTCAGATAAATTTAATTTT
Source organism: Gymnothorax javanicus (assembly GCA_029692085.1). NCBI lineage: Eukaryota > Metazoa > Chordata > Actinopteri > Anguilliformes > Muraenidae > Gymnothorax > Gymnothorax javanicus. The sequence continues at coordinate 12,884,827 of CM056207.1, read as the reverse complement.
GGAGTTGAGCTGATTTATTTGATGACGGTTGATTTTCTGCAACCCTGTAAATTGCATAGGCCAACTTAATTGCATTGTGTGGAAGGAATCTAAAGAAAATAAGGTAAAGTTATCATTTTTTTTTATTGCATGTTTTTAAGAGCTGTGAACACAAGATCATTAAGTTGGCACACTCAATTTTTTTGAGGTAATTGGTTTCCACAAGACATTTGAGTTCACCGCACTTGTCAGGGTTTACAGCTCAGAGTGGGTGGTCTGAAACAGTAATCCATTGCATCTGAATACGGTGCTACAGTACATTCAGTCCAGCTAAAAGAGGAGAACAGCTCACTTGCTCTGCTCTGGTGCTCTCAATCACGTTCCAGACAGTTGATAGCTGAGATACTGCACTAAGGGCAAGCCAAGTCTTTGATTACAAATTAAAAATTGTGATCTGCAGATCCAGGTAAAAAAAAAAAAAAAATGCCTTTGCCCAAATATTATAGATCATACTACATGCTTTCCTGAGCGGTTGCTAAATAATCCTCATATAGATGACAACATCTCTTAAATATCATGCTTTGTCTTTATACTACTCTTTCAATACTAATAGGAATAGAAATTATTCCACCATTACACTAACCAAACGATCACATGTGGAAATCAATTTCAGTTCCCCCTGAGGGGATGAAACATATTCCTGATTGCAGATAAAAGTACAAGAGTGGACTTGATTGATATTTGGGCACCAACTACAGTGAGGATCATCCGAAGTTCAACAGACACAGTTGAGTCTGCAACTAAAGAAAGAAGTTCAGGCGAGAAGAGCATTTCTGAGTCTCTCTCACAGTAAAGCCGCTTTCACACCAGACGCGAAATGAATTTTTCGCACGACGGATTACATTCAAAGTCAATGCAAAGACGCGAATACGCGCGAAACGCGCGTATTCGCATCTTTGCATTGACTTTGAATGTAATCTGTCGTGCGAAAAATTTGTTTCGCATCCGGTGTGAAAACATCTTCAGAGGGATGTGACTTGAGGTAAAGCCTCAGTAGACGATTAGGGCAGCCTGCGGGGGTGGAGAGGAGCAAGATGGAAAGGGTAGGTGGAAGAGAGAGGTTGAGTGAGAGAGAGAGAGAGAGAGAGTGTGTCAGCAGAGGCTCTCCTCTCCCCCTCCCTCTTTTATGGTCGTGTGTTAAAGTTATGGCCTTGCCTGGGCCAGACAGCGTTACAAACAGTCAGGAGATAAATGGCCGACCCACGGCTCTCTCTCTCATGGGGATGGACTGAAATGAATACACTGCTCAGATGCGATGGAGGCAGAGTCAGTGGTGTGAGTGTGAGTGTTTTTGTGCTGGGGGGGCGATGTCTGCACCTGCAGCTGACCTGAAGGAGGCCAGTGTTCCCGAACGGCCCTGCTTTTCGCACAACCGCCGTTAGAGCAGGTTTTCAAGCAGTGAGTCCACTGCTACGCTGTCTCGCACTCGCAAGCGCAGTCGTGCGCTTAAACACTCTCTCACACTTCACAAACACACATTAAAAACACCAACAGGCATGCTCACACGAACAACCACACAGACTCACTGACAGACACGCAAAAAATACACAGACTTGTACATACTGCACGGACACACAAACACACATGCAAATGTATACATGCAAATGTACAGAGTTACACACAACAAAATGCACAACATCCACTTTCTCACACACAGGCACACACATATACATACAAACACACACACACACACACACTCACACTGAAAAACAAACAAACAAACATATGGGCAAAAAGAAATCGTTTGCTAAGCCTGGCACTTCATTAAATAAGCCTCCAGCAAAAATGCACTGATCTGTTGCATCTTCCCAGATTCTAACAACAACAATGCAAATACAGCAGTATACTGTATGCCTTTAGCATATTCAATATTACTCGGGCAACCAATGATTGGTGTTGATTTTCCACCAATCATTTGTCCTGTTATTGATTTGTGGGTGCTGAATGGTTTGGCACATGCTAAAGGTCTTTATTTATTTTTTTTTTTTTTACTCCACTCACCAGTCATTGTACAGAGTTAAACACATCTTCCAAGGCAAATGCTCCTAACATTATTTCAGAACACCTGCACTGATTGTGATGCAATATCTGTCATCGGCTCTCAGGTTTTTCGACTTATTAGAACATGCTGCCAGGAAAAATGGTCGCCTAGATCCCAGACATTTGTGAGGGGAGCCACTAAGGACAGTGGCTGTGTACTGAATTTGGAAAAGGACAAAGTGGCACTCCCCTCCATCGGAGAATATCACAGAGAAGTTTCTCCTCATTCTAGCTACAAACACAAAATATCCTTGCAACGTTACTGGAATATTTTATCAATGTTCTAAAATTTTTCCTACAAAGCAGAACTGTTTTGTTTTAGCTGGACAGATGAGGACGGCAGTGACAGTGAAGCTGAGTAATGCTTCACTACCAAACGCATGAGAACAGTCACTCAGGGACTGAAGACTGGTGCCACTTTACACGGTTGGCACGTGCTCAGTCTCAGTGTGCGTGCATTTGCATAATGCAGCACAGTCATGTCTCAGCAGTGCAGGAAACTATGAGGTAGACAAAGGCTTCCTGTTAATGAGCGGTGATGAGAATATGCTGGAAGCCGTCGCTAAACGGCAGGGGTCCGCCGCAGCTCATGGCCGAGACTACCAGCACAGCAGCACTCGTTTCAATACAAGGTTTTCTGTATGAAGCAGCTCACGCATGTCGGTGTTTGTCCTGCCTGGGTGACGGGAATACGAGCAGGCAGGAGGTAGAGCTACAGGAGAGCCCAGGTTACTCCCACCCCCCACCCCGCTCCTCGCGGTCCCCCCTCCCCAGCCCCCATGAAGCCCACATGGCGAAAATGCGCTCCTCTCCTTAAATTATTTCTGTCATCTCCTGACCACAGAGGAGAGCTGCATCATGTCCCCCTTCAAAGCAGCCCGAAGGCCAACTGGGAACATGGAGAAAATCTCCACTCGGACATTATTCATAAAATGCTCTGTGTGTGCACCGTGCACACATCCGCAAACACACACAGATGTTCATCCACAAATGTACACTCAGGCGCACATACACACACACACACACACACACACACACAGATGTTCACCCAGAAATGTGCACACACACATGCACACACATAAGCAGGTGCACATATGTAGACACACGTACACAGATGCTCACACACAAACATACACATTCGTGCACAAACAATGCCTCAAACAGACCCTAACCTGTCTCTGAAAATTTTCACCATGTCTGTGTCTTTACAACCATCCAGCACCACAATTAAGCCTTCATGGGCTGATATTCTCTTTGATATACTTCCTGAAGAACCATGCAATGTCCTCCTCAGTTCGTAATACATAATTCTATTAATGTCCCAATCACTATCACTGACCTTCAAGAACAGGGGTGCATTATGGGAGCTGGTCTTCATAAGGATCTTATGACAAATGCTCATAGCTATTGTCATTTTCACTGATTGGTGATCAAAGTTTGACATTGATAAACGGGTTAATTGATCATTTTTGATATTCAGTTTTGTTATATTTGATAAGGTCACATGCTCAGAGTGTAGCAAACACATCCTTGTGACGTCATCCATTGACTTTCCATTGTTTCTCTCCTGCTCTAGATTCTTCCTCAAAATAATAGACTATTGTCCAAATACCAGTCTACAAAGCAAAATTGCACTCTAGCTGGACAGATTGGCTCGGAGAGACATTAAACAAAGTAAAGGTCTGTATTGAGGAAAAATTATTGATTTAGAGCCAGCTGTCAAATCTCCCATCAAGAAAAAGTAAATAAGCCTCAGAAACTCTTTATATGCTTAAAGCAAACTAAGTTGCGGAATCTCAACCATCGACTGTCCGTAATTTATCATGGTTTGTTGCAGGAATGAAGCACCTTCAGTTTACCGTTTGAACAGTGTCACCAGGATAAAGCCACAGTGTCACCAGTAACCTGGTGTGTTGGGTCTGAATTGTTTGTGTTGTTCAGAAGGGAAGAGAAATCAAAGCAGATGATCACAGCCGGTCAGAAAAATTGAGAAAAGCATCTTTACTTCCAAGGAAGCAGAGACAGCTCTAGAAAAGACACATCGCAGGAAATGTGGCTCAAAAGAAAAGGAAAATATCTGAGAACTGCAAAGACAGTCCTAAAATCAGACAGAGACAGAGAAAGTGACAGTTTGCAGGAGTAATTGGTTTCTTTGTCAGATGAATTATAAAGAAAACTTGATATTTAATTCAAACAATATGCTTTTTTAAAAGCAACAAATGAATGCAGTAAAGCTTCTGTAACTGATGATAATTATATATACAGTATACTGTATATCTTAAAACAGTTATAAATAATCTCTTTGGTTGTAACTTGCAGGTATCCGTCTACAATGACTGCGACCACCAGTATCACCATTCCGACTATTTTTGTTACAATCCAAAGAAATAAATATGTATATCTTACAAATTGATATTGTTGAATGTGAAATTCTGCACTTCCTCCAGTAGCCTTTCTAAAGGTCAAATATAAGGGCACTCAACCAGTTTAGAGTCCACTAATTTCTGTAGCTAATTCAATATTTTATCTAAACACAACAAGGATCCAAAATTGATTTTATTGAAAGGACACTATATCCAGACAGATCATGTTGCAGATTATTCGTACATCTCAATGGTATTTAAACATGCATCATGAGCACAGGTCTTAATTAAGCCTGTTGAAAAACTTTCAGTGTTTGGCATGGGTGCCTTTTGAGCAGCCATGTTTGTAGTGTTCTCATATAATTACTACGTATAATACACTTACTGTAACGACAGGATTAATTCCAACTGAAGATGATCTGCAAAAACACATGAATCACTATTTCCATTATGCTGTATATTTCTTGGGTAGTAATAAATTATTCATTTTCATGAATACCCTGGACTGAAATTATTCATCTCAATGCAAAATGTCCATGGATTAATGACGCCTTTTTAAAAAACAATTTCAAGGAATTTTTGTATTTGTATCACTCATGGCTCTGATGAAAGTATTTACCACTGAAGGAGAAAGAGTAATGTAACTTATCAAAAATATGTGCATTAGCAAATTTGCTTAATTTAGGGAGTAAATATTGAAATAATTAATTTATCCACAACTTTGTCATTGAATCCAAAGAGCCTAGCATTTGATTACACAAATCAAAGTGTGTGGATTTTCCATAAAAGTGATGTCAACTGCCCATGTATGCACTCAGGAACAATGATGGGGAAAATCCATTTGTAAGCCAAACATTTAAGTGCTTGCAACAATAACAGAGTCTGCTAGCATTGCAAAAACTTGATTTAAAGCTACTTTTTAAATAGACTGAACATTGAGTTCCCGGAAATATTATGGATCGAAAACAAAATATATGGAGAAACCTCAAGAATAAAGTTGAAGACCAATGATATCAGAATGTATGTGCAAATGTTGGCTACATGAGCTCGAAAATTTCAATTACTTGCTTTAGACATTTTTATATATTGACAAATGAATAACTGGGCTAAAGTGCATTTCAAAATCTGTTCCCAGTCCATTAGAATCTTTGATGGAAAAAGTTATAAATAACGCTGAGGTACGTACTGGTCCAATGAAAAAAATTATACATTTAAATGAAGGACAAAACAGGAATTAATGAGGCCTGGCTCGTTGAAGTATTTCAGACAAACAAATCGAGACATGCCCTCATTCTCATAGACCCTGCCATTTATATCAATCACCACTCAGACCTTCTGTAAGGTGAGCTATTTAAGCAGCTTCGCTGCTGAAATGGTTGGACTGTGAACTTAGGGACATACAAGGGAACCTGGCAAGGGTGTCTGCATTGAACCTCTCACAGCCAGAGATATTAAAAAGTTAGTCAGACTGAGTCAGGTCATGTGCTCCATCTATTTTTCCTCAGTTCCTCAATAACCTGTACCAGTACGAGAAACGCAACAGCTGTCTGTCCTTTCTGGAGTATCACGGATCTGTATCGTGTATGATAGGGTTCGTGTGTCTCTGCTCTCTTCTCCTCAAACTGAGTGGGTAGCAGGGTGTGTCAGGATCAAAGCCTAGAAGGCAAATTATCATGATATCAATCTATTAATACTGCAGCCAACTGTTTACATGTGAGTTGATGACTGATATAAGAATAAAATTATGAATTTATAATATTCTGAATGGTGACAGGAGTATTACAATATATTTCATATAAAATTCAATGATGTACTTCACTTGTTTTTAACTTTCATCTCACAGAATATTATCATTTTACCCAGTGTTATTGTTAAACTTCCCAAAGATGAAATGGATAAAAAGAGCATCCGCATCTTTTGAGAATAAATACGTCTAAAATTAGGAACACAGTCCTGCAGTTCTATAGCTTTATAAGATAATTGGCCACTCAGTTGTCTCAGGCATATTGGAAAACTTGCCACAGTTCTTCTGTGTCTTTAAATAAATGCAAATATTTTTGCAAAATTGTTTTTTTTAATTAACATTTGGGATCTCAAAAGTGCTGTTTATCTAATGCAACTCTAATGTGGAAAACAAGAAATAAACATCTAAGACCAAATTCAAATTAAAAAAAAAAAAAAATCAAGGCTGCCCAATACTTATGCACAGACTGTATATTGGAGCATTGTATTACCTGTCCATTTACCATATTTGGCATTGCAATGCATTCCTTTCACTCAATCCACTGGCAGAAGTTAAAATTAATATTTTATAACTGAAAAATGAATGACAGGAAATCTGAAAACACACCTTCAATAAAATAGTGGTGGAATCAATTCGCATCATTTTTTTCATCCAAAAAAAAAAGGATAATATTAATCATGCTTGTAGGGACGAACTTGTTTCATATTCTAAACCAAAAAAATATATATACCAATTTTCTAGTCATGGTTTTCAAGAAGAGAATCTTGGCTCCACTCAGTGAAAGAATGTGAAATATTAATCCTCTTCATTTGATCATTTAACGATTTAGTGCAGGTAGTACACAAAACTGTTGAAAACGGACCGTGTACATTTATCAAAGACAACATTGTTACAGTATCATTTCACTGGAAAATTAGGTAGGTGCAACTGGAAAACAGTTTGTCTCCCAAATCCCACAATTCCAGTTTTATTTTTCTTACATTGAATACAGTGCATGTACTTCAATGAAAATGAATAAAAAATTTGGTTAAAGGAAAAAACAGGCAGCAATCCAGGCCCAGTGTAGGAGCATTTGTTATGATTCTGTTCTGTTCTGTTCATGTTTTGCTCATGCCTCGACATCCATGCCATGTTTTGTTTCTGTTCATTCTGTATTTCCTGCCATAGTCCATTTCCCCAGATATTCAGGTTTTGTATTTTGCCACCATTGCACTTTGTCTCCCCTGTCTGGTCTTGTGTTATGTGACAGCTTATTTCCCCCAGTATTGTGTGCCACGCTTTCAGGTGATGCATCATTCCTTCAAATCTTGTTTCCTTCCTTTTGCTGTTCTGTCTTTACTTATACTAACAGTTTGTTGTTTTAGTTAAACCTACTAACCCTGATTAACATTGTATATAATACTAACTTACTAACGAAAACTTAGGGACTGTATAGCTGCACTTTACTAATTGACTAACGAGCTCAGCACTTCGCCATTCTAGTCTCCGCCCTTGTCTTCACTCAATCTACTTTGAACTGATCCTCCGCACCTGTTTTACTCTGTTCTTCCTCTCATTATCAGTGCACGTTAGAACTCCCCTAACCGATGTTCGTCTGTTGTGATCCCTGTCCACGTTTTGGCTTTTGCCTATTTCATGTGGTTAGGTTCTCCTCGTGTCTGTTCCTTTGTAGAAGATCCTCTTCACCTGTTCCCAATCATAGCATGTGACTTCCCTTACGTGTATTTAAGCAGTCTGTTCACAGCAGTTCCCTGTCAGAATGTTTCCCTTGTGCTATGCTTGTTTTTTCCTTGTATTCTTTGAGATTCACTTCTGACTGGACCGTCCCTGTTTTACGATTTTGGCTCTGTTTTGGATTTCTGTCTGCATCTGTGTATCGAACCCTTTTTTTGCCCGACCACGAGTATTGTGTTTGCTGCCCTGGTTGCGACTTGGATTTCGCCCTTTGGATTTTGATTTTTGGATTGTGGACTCTGTACCGTTGCCTCCTGCTCTGTGGGGGTTCGTCCCCTTCCATAATAAAATCCAGTTTTACTGCACTACTTGGTTCTCGCGTCTGGTTCCAGATCGCTACCTCACAGCATTAACAACTTGTGTATTTACCAGTATATTAGACACAGGTCCCTGCTGCGTCTCTGAAAGAGGTGTGTTATGATGCAGAGCAGTGTTTTGCAAAGGATTACTGTATAAGCTAACTGTATTGAATAAAACTTAGAATCCTCCAAGACATGAACTATGAACTGAAGCAAAGAGTCTGTGTCTCTGTTAACCTCAGAAGAACTCTTTCTGCATTAGTCCACGTTCCAGATTTGAGAGGAATCTGGGTTTCATATTACGGTTATTCATGCAGATTTCATAACCCTGCTTTTCTGATCCCGGACTCAGGTCTGGAGACAAATTAGACGGGTCTCAGAGAAGCCTGTGTTTTGTCATGAACCCAAAAAAACTCTTAACTTCAGTCTGTGTTCCAGAGTTAGTGGGAGGATCTTGATTGCACCTGGTCTCCACCACCAGCAAACTCAATAATCCTGTTTTGTGGGACAGGACCCCGGGTGCAGAAGCACATCAGGTGGGTCTCAAAAGCCCGTGTCCTGTCATGACACGACATAATGAAGACGTGTAATGCGGGCAGCAGTGCTGAGTGTGTCAGTGACATGCGTTCCAGGAAACAGGCAGGAGTGCAGAGGGGTCACCGCCCTGTCAATCTCCAGCGCAGCGTCTTATTGGATAGCTTCACCTTGCCCTCATCTCCTGCTCGAGTCAGTCCACCAGGGGCTCCTCGACTGCCAATCAATCACGTTGTGTGGGCCTGGCGCTCAATCAGTGAAGCTTGCTGCGAGCCAGAAAGACTGACTGTGTCTAAAACAATTAACTTGCTGTTGGTTCAAATTGCAAATGCAGGCAACATGAATAGTTGCACAAGTTATACACCGTATGCATAGTCTATATTATCAGTTATGTCAGACATGCATCAATCTGATTTATTTATATCCACATGGACATATTTCTCAGGCCAAGTCCCCCAGTTCACACAGACATATCTGCCAGCAATTTGGAGAATCTAATTAGCCAGACCTCAAAAGCTTTGGACTCAGACTAGAGTAACCAGAGCAAATCTGTCATAAACACTGGAAGAACATGGTAACTCAGGCATAGAAAACTCAGTATCTTATTGCTGTGCGGCAACAGTGCTACCCTCTGCGCCACATACAGCATAAATCAAGCATCTGAAATTCAGGATTCAATAGGCTGCTCGTAAAGGAGAAATACTAGAGGGATATAAAGTAAGAAAACAAACACGTCTGCAGTATTTTATAAATGATTGCGCACTCATATCTATCAAAAATCTATCAAAATTGGTTTTATCTGCTGATGAAAAGCACCCCTTATATGCTTTGAAGGTTGAAAGCCAGAGGAGAAAAGGAAAATAGCGTTTTACTGCCGCAGTCGACAAAGATGACTCCCGCAGTCACAAACACAAATCATCAGGATGTCCCGTTTTTGGAGGGGAGACGTGGGGTGGATCTGCGTTTGTGCAGATTAAAGCATGCATTTAAATGGAGTTTAAGTAGAATGCGGCGCTGCGCCTAGTGCATACAGTCATTTGTAGAGGAGGTGTCAAAGTGGCTATCAATAACATGCAGTGAAGGATAGCGTAAGTAAGGAAGAAATATTCTGCTGCCCCCCGCTGGCCATTTAAAAGAACTCCACATATGGCTTCAGGAGGAATTTAAATCATACGAGCTAAAGTGAAAATGTCCACGCTCGGACGAGGACGATCCTCTGTTTCTGAGGGCTTGGAAGGTGTGCTGGATTCTCTTTTACCTACTATACACACGAAGACTTTGAAAACACATCCAAACGAGCAAAGTCTGACCCTTGTCACATCTCAATACAATGTGTCATAAAGTCGCAGAGTTTTTGCTCATACACTATGACATTTTGGGGATATCTTGTGAAGCGCACCTATTGGTTGTTGAAAATATTCGCGTCATTGAACGTCACATTTGCATGAGCCAAGACCAAAACTGCCGATAATTTTGAACAGGTTCGAGTTTATCGAAACGTTAAGACCAGAAAATGACTAGTTCAGACTGAGTTTTATAACCACCTTACACCAAACAATCGCGATGACAGGATCGCGCCCCAACTCGAGCAAAACTCTCATGATTTTATTCCGACATTTGAAATTCGTCTTCGACAATGAAATCGTTTCAAACATTGTTTGGAGTAAGGGCGGCATTATAAAGGTAAGAAAAGCCAATAAATGTAACTAAAACAATATTACATCACGCTAATCTGGGTCGAACAATCCCAACATGCCATTTACCTCACTGCTTTATAGTAAAGCTAGATGAATGGGCAAAAAATGTAGACTGACACCCGGAGCCATAGTACAGATGTTACAAATGTACTTTAAAGCCAAATCCATTTCAAATGAATTTACTAAGAAACATGAAAAATGAACCAGATAGTGAAATGCAAGTTGTTGTTTTTTTCAAGATAGCAATATGTCATTCAGACTGGAGGATCAAAAAAAAAAAAAAAAATCTAAGACCAATCATCAGATAATCAAGTAACTTTATTGTGTCCTGAAGCACATTACAGAGGCACAAATCTGATCACTGCAAATCAGCATGATTGATACTGAGTGAGAGGGTCATTGTGTGCTAGTGATGAAGTGAAGTGAAATAATGGGGTGGTATGAATGAGGCAGCATGGTCCTTTGGAAGTAGAAGTCTCTCCGTCCAGCCAGGAAATCAGCTTCAACAACACCAGCTTTCATTACTTCTCCATTATCTAAATTACAGAAACACATTCAAGCAATATGTAGACTGCACTGTTGTCAATCAGAGGAATTATTCAGTTAAAGACGTCATATCTCCGGTCAGCGCGTGGACTTAACTCGAGCTGTTGACAATGTTGCCACCTTGTGGCAAAATATGGCATTGTAGCCCCAAGGCTGCTTATACAGAAGCAAGGAATTCTCACTTATGCAAAAGTCTGCAATCGATCTTCATATTTTTGGGTTTGTTCTATCACTTTTCCAGTTTGCTATCTAACATCTGTTTTACTTATCAGTATACATGGTTACTGAGCAGTAAAGACAGTGTTTTGCCAGTGTTTTGATTGGAAAACTTTAGAAGCAACACATTTACACTATACGACCCTAAACTCAAATTTACTTGTGTTGCATTTTTTCAAAAAGCTTTCAGAAGAACAGGAATCGGGAAACTGGAGAAGGAAAAGGGAAACTTGGAAAGCCTGTCCCAAAATTAAACTATCACATGGTCTTAAAAACCGCCGAATTATAAAATAAATCCTTTCAAAACATTAATAAACAGAGGTTACTGACAATAATGTGAGACAAACTGGATAAAGGGGACTCTGCACAATCTGACACACTCAGGTTGTGCACTCAAAGTTGAATCATGATCACAGCTGTGGCATGAAGGTTGTGACGCACAACACAGTCCTTCACTGATCAAGACTGATAGCTGCCACAATTAGCATGCCAAAAAAGGATTAAACATAAAATATAAACTTCCACATTTACTATTTACCTACAGTGCCGTGAAAAAGTATTTGCCCTCTTCCTGATTTATTCTTTTTTTTTTGCATATTTGTCACGCTTTAATGTTTCAGATCATCAAACAAATTTTAGTATTAGACAAAGACAACTCGAGTAAATACAAAATGCAGTTTTTAAATGATGAGTTCATTTGTTAAGGGAAAAAAGCTATCCAAACCTACCTGGCCCTATGTGAAAAAGTGATTGCCCCCTAAATCCTAATAACTGGTTGTGCCACCCTCGGTGACAACAACTGCAATCAAACGTTTGCAATAACTGGCAATGAGTCTTTCACATCACTGTGGAAGAATTTTGGCCCACTCTTCTTTGCAGAATTATTTTAATTCAGCCACATTGGAGGGGTTTTGAGCATGAACAACCTGTTTAAGGTCATGCCACTGCATCTCAATAGGATTTAAGCCCGGACTTTGACAAGACCACTCCAAAATCCTCATTTTGTTTTTTTTTAAGCCATTCAGAGGTGGACTTGCTGGTGTGTTTCAGATCATTGTCCTGCTGCATAACCCAAGTGCGCTTGAGCTCGAGATCACAATCTGAGGGTTGGACATTCTCCTTCAGGATTTTCCGGTAGAGAGCAGAATTCATGGTTCCATCAATTATGACAAGTCGTCCAGGTCCTGAAGCAGCAAAGCAGTCCCAAACCATCACACTACCACCACCATTTTTGACTTTTGGTATGATGTTCTTTTTATGAAATGCTGTGTTAGTTTTACACCTGATGTAATGGGACGCACACCTTCCAAAAAGTTCAACTTATGTCTCGTCATTCCACAGAATATTTTCCCAAAAGTCTTGGGGATCATCAAGATGTATTTTGGCAAATGTGAGACGAGCCTTCGTGTTCTTTTTGGTCAGCAGTGGTTTTTGCCTTGGAACTCTCCCATGGATGCCATTTTTTGCCCAGTCTTTATCTTATTGTTGAATCATGAATACTGACTTTAACTGAGGCAAGTGAGGCCTGCAGTTCTTCAGATGTTGTTCTGGGTTTTTTTGTGACCTCCTGGATGAGTCATCGATGCGCTCTTGGAGTAATTTTGGTGGGCCGGCCACTCCTGGGAAGGTACACCACTGTTCCAAGTTTTCTCCGTTTGTGGATAATGGCTCTCACGGTGATTCGCTGGAGTCCCAAAGCCTTAGAAATGGCTTTGCAACCCTTTCCAGACTGATAGATGTCAATTTCTTTGTTTCTCATCTGTTCTTGAATTTCTTTAGTTCGCGGCATGACATGTTGCTTTTGAGATCTTTTAGCCTACTTCACTTTGTAAGACAGGTTCTATTGAAGTGATTTCTTGATTCAACAGGTCTGGCAGTAATCCGGCCTGGGTGTGGCTAGTGAAACTGGACCCAAAAAATGTGGTTAATCGCAGTTAATTCATGATTTAACAAGGGGGGGGAATTACTTTTTCACATAGGTCCAGGTAGGTTTGGATAGCTTTTTCCCCTTAATAAATGAAATCGTCATTTAAAAACTGCATTTTGTATTTACTCGGGTTATCTTTTTCTGATATTAAAATTTGTTTGATGATCTGAAACAATTAAGTGTGAAAAATATGCAAAAAAGTAAGAAATCAGGAAGGGGGCAAATACTTTTTTCAGGGCACTGTATGTGAAGAAACTCACCGGAATCTGGTTTTCAGCCTCCGACCAAGGAAGGGCGAGCCATCTGCCTGGGTCATTTACCTGATGAAACAGTGACATCACATTGAATTACTGAAGGCCAAAGCCAGTCATCTACCACTTCATAAGTACCTGTTATTTAACCATTGATTTGGTACCGTCAACTTGTACTGACCAGACTCCACACGGCAGCACCATTCACACAAAGGTTAAACTGACCACACCTCAGAGAGTCAGTGCCCTTCACCTACAGTTACGAAGGTCATAGCTCACAGGGTCAGTGCCCCTCACACCTACAGTCATACTGATCATACCCCATGGAATCAGTGCCCTTCACACAAAGCATGTGACATTGTTTGGGGGAACTGATATGCATGGATAGATGTTGTCACACCTATATTACTGGGTGGGGGGGGTGGGGGTATGTGATCTTCTCAGCAAGTTTGTGATAATAACCCACAAATCACAAATTACATCCTTGCCTTCAAACCGACTGTATTGCGCTGGCCATACCTCACAGGGCCTATACCAGAACTCCCCAAATCTGGCCCTCGAATCCAATCCCAGCCCTCGTTTCCTCTCCTTCCAGACAATTAAGGCGACAATTATTGCCATTCATTGGCCAGACTGTCACTGGACCTGGCTCTCAGGTAAAGGGTGGGTGGAGACCCAGCAATTCTCAGCCCTCGAGGACAGTGATTTGGGAAGCCCTAGTGTATACCATTCACAATAATAGTTTTACGACCTGTTCTGTATCATTCACACCAAAGGTTGTATCGACCATTTGAAACAGTTCACACCTATGGTTACACTGACCTTGGGATTGAGCCTGGTGTCCATCTCCCACTGAATGCCATCTGGGCCACCGTTCTTCATGGCTCGGGCAAAATTCGCCTTCAGCTCGATCTTCTCCCTGCAGTCTGGGGGAAAAGTATGACATGTTTTCCTAAAGAAAATCTTTAATCAACTCTAAGGCTTGTCTCGTGCTGGTGTCATGATGAGAAAATGAAGGATGGGTGCCTCCCCTGGGTCAATCTATAAAAATGATGGAAAAAGTGAAGAAAGAAAAGAAGGTGCTCTTTGAATTGTGTGGACCGTTAAGTAAATTAGATAATAGAGAGAAAGGTGCGAGGCATCCTTGCAAAATTAAAAAGCCTTTATTAAAGAGTGGCTAGCTATGCCTTTTGACTGAACGGTTTTCCGCAGGGTACAATCTTAAGCATCAACATGTGTTCACAGATAATAGTAAAGCAGTCACATTACAACAGGTTCAGAGGAGAACATTGAAAGCAAAACAGAAATACCAAGACAAAGAGAGAAATAAATTACAAAGGCAGGAAAAAAGGATGGATAACTAGGGGAAAGAACTGATCGAAGTAAAACATTTAAAAACACAAACACCTGGAAGTTTTAGTCGCCAAAATGAAGATCCATATATCAAATGATCTTTTCTAACTTGACCTCTGGCGAGAAACGAGTTATTCACTGGCTACAACCGAACAATGACTTAGTAGTGAGAACAGCTGACAAAGGGGGAGAAATGGTTGTTTGAGGTAAGGAGCTATACATTGTGCCGGCATTGACACATTCTGACTTTGAATGCCAAGCCAACGACATCTACACTCGCTTTGAACAGAGGGATAGGAGAGAAGAGACCTTATGGATTAGGGAAAGCTAAGTGCCTGGAGTGGATGGATCTTTTTAAAAAGGTTCTCCATGATCAGAAATCCAAAAATATCTCTCACACACAGTGTATTATCCTTGCCTATGATTTAAGAAAGGTCATTAGGAGAAACTGGGCCGTCCGTCTCAGTAATTGATCCTTACAGATGATGTTTTCTGAGCCTTCTAAGTTTTCATTCAGGTGTGCTCCCACCCCGAAAGACGAATTGCCGAAAAATTAGCAGTTCCACACCAAACCGCCCAGGGTTTTCCAAAACCCTTGGGAATATTTAAGTGTAGTTCTTGCAACCACGGTAACAATGTAGCCCGGAAAGACACATTCATTGATGCATTTAGCCAGAACTGATATCAATGCAAGAGTTTTGCCACTTGTAGCACCACTTCTGTCGTATGGCTGCACCAAATGCAGACTCTATGACAGACTTCCTGAGCATAAATAAGTATGACAGGAGAACTCAGAGTCCCAACTAACCTATGGCAGAACACTTAAGAATACTGGCCACAACAACCCAACTGGTGTAGAAGAAGGAAAATCTTGATGGTAGAACACACAGTGACGTTCCAGATAATTCTGTGCTTCCAACAGTTTGGGGAAGACCTTTTACGAAGCATGATAATACATCTATGCACAGTGCGAGGTTTGCTCCGATTAAGATTATAACAAAATTAATTCCACAGTGTCTCTGACTAGTTCTAAAAACCCGAGAGAAAAAAGATTTGGAATCCGGCAGAGTGTAACCTTTTATAAGATCAATACATTTCATTCAAGCAGTCAACAGAAAGTTGAGGACACCTGAGCTTGCTCCTGAAAACGGATCAATACTTCACGTCATTTTAGCTATAAAACATATTGTGTAAATAATTGAGTCTTGAAATCAATTTTCAATTTCTTCAGGTCATTAAGTCTGGCATTTTGATATTACACTGTACCTAGCCCAAAGCTCCCATTAGAGATACAAGCTCATACACAGAATTGCACAAATGGAAAACAACTGAGAGCCAATAGTTAGCAAAAATTACACTGGAGTTGCATTCACAAAATAGCAGTTGAACCCCAGTGAACAAAAGCCAGAATCTAGCATGGCTAAAACTAAAGAAAAAGGTGCTTCTTCAATATTTTATTCTTCAATAATTTTTTTTCTAAATATATGAAAGTATCACTCCTCAGGGAAAATTAACTCAAAACCATATAGTGGCAAATATAACTGTTGGTCTATCCATCTTGGTGAAGCGCAGAGCATCAATGCAGTCACATTGTCACAGATGTTTCTTAGGCTTGTCTACACATGATTGACACAATGAGGACTTAATCACAGCCTCAATCCCATTAGTAACAAGTGCTCTCTGTTATAGTCCTTCACACTGCTGGGGAATAGTGCTTTAGCACAAGCAGAAAACTTAACTCCATTGCAGTTACGTGACAGCTGCCTGTGATAGCTCACTGTATTTTGGGTGAACCAAAGCAGACCCCACCGACAGGATGACTACATTCACTATGTAAAAGTGGAAGAAAGTGTTGGATGATGTTCAAGTGTTCAAACTACTTATACTGTAGCTGGGTGTTCACCTGAATATCTAGATAGAGTTTTACTCTCTTGTTCGCTAAATTCTCTGCTGGAAGACTATTTTACAGCACAGGACAGACCTTTAGCGGTAAGAAAGGGCCCTCCTGATGACACGCACACCAGCATATCCCTCTGCACCTCAGCCCACGTGCTGATCGGGGCCCCGTCGGCCCTGTAGAGCTGAACTGCAGGTTGAGAGAGCTCCAGCCTGGAGCTGCTGTTGAGCAGGAGCTGAAACACAACCAGTGGAGCAGCATGAACACCCACCATACTCCTGTAAACATGCGCAAATTAACTCCGAGTAGTGTAGCTATCCCTATGCTATAAGGTCAAAGGTCACACGCATGCAGACACGCCCGTATTCACAGGAAATTATAAATGAGAAGACAACTGATGCATGATCATTCAGAAACTGGAATAGATTTCACAGTCCTTTGCCCCAAATTGGGCTCAAATAGCTTGATTGCCTTCAATTGCCAATGTACACTGGAGATAGTTGAAAGTGCAAAGTTTTTTTTATATTTACCATATTCAGAAATCCCTAGATGACAGACATATTTGTCTAGTTTTGCCAACTGTATTCGGCCACAAACTTTTCAGGAAATTTACCACTTTTTAGTAGGTCCCACAGAGGGGAAGAGGAGGAGCCACCAGTCGTATTTATTTTATTGCAAGGGTTGCAGTCTTACAATACTTCCATATTACCACTAGCAAATAGAATGCACAGTAGGCCATGATGGACAGTCACTAAGGTTTAGTAGACAGTACAGTCCTGTATTTTGAGGACACAGTAATAATGCTCAGTTCCTGACACAACCACATGCAATAAAACCCTGGAAAAACACAACGGCACACAAAGGCTATTTAACCTTAATCCAGAGCAGGCTGCAATGGGTGCTGGCTTTCATTCCAGCCATGCAGATACACATTTGATTCTACTAATCAATCCCTAGAGTCTCCCTTAGAGAACTTAAGTAGTAGTATCAGGCGTTGGTCAGAACAAAAGACGCACCCACACTTGCCCTTAACCCTTTATAAGGCACTAAAAAATACCCTACGAAGCTGTCTGTAAAAAAGTACCGTGCGTTGGGCATATGTCCATAAATAGTCTTACCATCACTTGCTGTAGACTTAGGTGAAAGGGGCGTATGATCAAATATGGCCTCGCCACCAAATTTTTTGTTTTTCAGGCATAATTTCACCAATTCCTAGAAATCCTACACAAACAACACCTATCTCAACTTTTAGCAAACATTTTCAACTTTTTATTGCGTGAGTTTTCATCAGTTTTCTTTCGTGAGTTCTGATGTTAGGTCCTTGTGAGTGGGACTGGGTAAGGGCACACAACCGCACTGTGAGAGGTCTGGAGAAGAAAAGAAGTTTGAGACGCTCTAGGCCACTGCTGATTGGTTGAACACCCTGATGTCACTGCCTGTGATATTGCCTGATTTTCTATGATTGGCTAGGAGAAATCGCCGCGGGTCTACTGCCTCACGGAGAGGCATGGGGGCGCCACTTTCGATGCCAGCTGAAGTTACCAAATATGGTCCTTTGCATGATAAAGGGTTAAAGGGATAATGTTGAATACCCTGGCAGTATCTTATCTGGGGTTTTTAAATACGCTCTCTTAGAGAAAATTTTGCCTAAAAGACTTCTAGTACACTTAATGTACATACTCAAGTATAAAAAAATTATTTACGTTATCAGTGACATTCAGGTAAATAAATTCCAGGAGCTCAGAGAGTCTGGGGCATTCTAGGAGTAATACCTCTTCGATGCTCCGCCCCCAGATATACGCCGCCTGCCTGGGATGCCCATTTAGGTACGCCAGCACCCTTCTGACGTCAGGCTGCTCATACACATCCCACTGACCCTTCGATTGCCTGTTTGGGACCGGCGGGCGATCCTGCACCTGTGCAACCTCCATTTCGGCAAGGTGTGTCTGAGATGCGGACATGACACATCAGAAAACATCACATTTATATTGCTGATACACTGTCTTATACCTGCATTTTACAGATGCGCTCGTGTATGCGCTAGCTTATAGAGCGGGAGACGCAATGAAAAAATGTTAGCTACTGTATATTGAAAATTTATGTCAGTATGCTTCAATCCAATGTGTCATGTTTTTTCATCTCACGTTACATTTCAGTCAAGAAGAATCTAGAGAATGATGAAATTGTGCTTTTTGGTCCTGTACTTATATTAAAAAGGAAAAGAATGAATATGAGACATGAGGATAGATATATGCCTCCAGAGGTACAATGTTGTCAATTAAATCAAACAGATTGACTGCTTTTATCAAGGCTTTTTTAATACTTTTGATTTCACGAAGAAATGACAGTGCTATCAGCACACATTCCCTTCATTTTGGGAACTCTGTATTTAATCTTGGTCATCCTTCTCTACAGGACATACTCTAAAGGGCAAAATAGCAGTGTAGAATCAGGCTTATGATCGGAGTACTGAACCTCCACATTCTGCAGATCCTTCATTAGCTCCAGTTCCTCTTGACTGGCCTGGGTCCAGCCCCCTTCCATCACCACAGGCTGGGCCGGACTCTGGGTCGGCACCATCCGGGCTGGACTCTGTCCGAAGATCCGGCGGCCTATTACAGCACAGAACCAGAGATGAGGTCACAGGTCAGGACTGTCAGGCTATGCTTATCTAGGCCTTAGCAAGAGCCGAGCAATATGGTCAGTACAATAGAGAGAAATATGAAAGCAGTAATACACTGGAGACCAGGAGTCAGAGATTCATTAAATATAATTCTGTTGTTAAACAGACCTGCCTATTGTACACAAGTCAATCATAAATAGAGCATTAGATTTTATCATTTGCCAGAGTGGTACAAATGTATATTCATTGTGATGTCTTCGCTAGAAAAAATAATTTTTTTTTTGTGAAGTTATATACATATCGTCATTCATTGGTATCAACATTCATCATCATTCATTGGTAACTCATATTCAGTCAAAAGTAACAGGAATGACAAAATATCTAGAATATTAAATCTATTACCAGCTGTATTTGCTCAATAATATGAGACCAGGGTAAAAAATTTGCCAAATTTCAAGATTTTCCAATGACGTACAAAAATGTCTTTTCTTGTCACAATACAACCGTAAACCATGCCATAATTTCCTTCTTGAGAATGTCAGCCCCGTAAAGAGACTGTGCTGCCTGAGCTATAGGTCTGAGTCACGGCTGATTCTGGCCCTCGCTGACCTTGCAGGTGCCTCATCTTGTGCCTCTTCATCAGCAGCTCAGCCAGCAGTTTCTCCTTCTGCCGCCAGCGCCTCGACCGCTGCCTCCGTCTGCTCTGCACGACTGCAAAAAAAACAAAAACAAAATAAGGAAATTGAGGGCTAATAAATGATGTTTTAAAGTAGGCACATTTCAGTAATTTATCCTTCCTCATCTCCTCTGTCTTTGCGTGACCTGGATAGTGCCAGAGGGTAACCATTGTTCAAGTCCAGTTACTGCGCCATGAATGAAGGAATGATGGAGGGCAGCAAGGATATGAAGAAGTCTTTTCTGCTTTTCTGTGCTCTCTAATAATGCTACAGGTAGCGCTAGACTGATTAATTTTCCTTAGCTAATTTTCCTTAGTTTATGCATTAACCCTTTAAGGCCTAATGCAAAAATCCCAGCAGAGAATCATGCTGCCATGTTTACCATAGTAACCTGTATTTGGGCTGAAGCACAGCTTCTCAGCTTTCAGGAATAGTTGGAATTTTTTTTCTATTGCGCAAAACTTACAGTAACTACGGTACTTTCAAAATTACGCGGATATCTGTGTCGGCAACGACACGTTCTTAAAATGCGCACATGCTGTCCCGGTTTAAATGGGTTAAACACCCTTTGGAAACAGTTACTGTGAGGGAAATGGACAGAGACCAACACTGTCTGACAGTTAGCAAAAAAGACTTCAAAGATTGGGTTCATGGGGAGTGGCATTCTAAGACAGCAAAAATGTATGCTGTGGTCATTTACGCTGAACTACACATCCCAACAGCCCCTGCAGCACCTTTTAAACCCAGTGCTGTCTCTCAGCAACCACAGCCTGACCTGCTATAATATGTCTGCGGGGATAATTTATTAATGCCCTAATTGAAAGCCATGTTTGCACAAGGTTACACCAAATTAGCATCACCTGCCAACCCTGTACCATGCAACACAGATTTAATTAGCTCACTGCCTTTTACAGGACAGGCATTAAATTGCTCATTAACCGGTCGGGGCAGGGATTCTGTATTCGGCTCATACAGTGGCAGAGGGAACCAAATATTGAGACTGCAAGGATAGCCTAACGCCTGCTTATTGGTTCATGTATATGAGAGGAGTTAGACAATTCCAAAGGGAGTGACTGACAGAGCCCTAAAAATGGACCTTTTGTAGGAGTGGAATAGCGGTATACTGAGGCCCAAACGCTCCAGTTAGCAAAGGTAGAGGCGTACTTTCATACAGTAGGCCAGGGATACTTACTTTGGCTCTAGAGGCCAGTTCTGCCAAATTACGGTGCCTTGGAATAGCCAGCCTGAGGCCATGGCGGCCACAGTGTGTGTGAGGAGTTTTAATAAAAATTGTAAGACTTTCATAGTCTGATTTTTAGAGAGGTTGTGTAAGTTAAATTATTTTACTTACTTGTATGATAATTGTTTCATTAATTTATTATTCCACATATCTTTTAGCATGTTCAAATGTTACACTGTCTTGTGTTTATGCCCATGTAAAAAATTACTATGAGCATATTTTGTGTTCCGCATTTTTATTTTATGTTAAACACTTGGAATGGCATGCTAAGCATTAGTTACAGTATACTGTATGAACAGTTTGACTGATTTT
Source organism: Gymnothorax javanicus (assembly GCA_029692085.1). Lineage (NCBI taxonomy): Eukaryota > Metazoa > Chordata > Actinopteri > Anguilliformes > Muraenidae > Gymnothorax > Gymnothorax javanicus. The sequence continues at coordinate 12,863,335 of CM056207.1, read as the reverse complement.
CAGGCAGTGGTGCATTACCCTCCGCAGGTATGAACGGTTCTCCACAGGACACCCAGACATCCACAGGCTTCCTCAGAATGAGCCTCTGCAGGTCCTCGTCCACTGTGTCCAAGTCCACCGCAGTCACCTGAGGGAGGGGTTCGTACCCACGGCAACCTGGGTGGGGTGAGGCGGGGGGGGGGGGCAGAGGTTTGAGGGTTAAACAGGAAACGTGACTCTCGTTGAGACGCTTCTCCACCGAGCTGGTCTCACCTCCCGTGTCAGCAGCTGGGGCGTCAGTGGTCTGCGCAGTCGGGTCTGAGTCCGGCTGCACAGATGTGTCAGGAGCTGCGCAGTGCTGCTGCAGGCATTCGTTGATGGCCCAAGCTTTGAGCTGCGGGATCGAGAGAATCTGCGTCCCGTCTGCAACGTAGAGTCGCGAGGCAGCGCGGGGCAGCTGCAGTCTCAGGGTGCACTGTGCCAGCATCTACGACACACACACACACACACACACACACACACACGCTAACATGTCAACAGTCAACCATAAAATATACAACCCCAACTTGGAGGAAGTTGGGATGGTATGGAAAATGCACATAAAAACAAAAAGAAGTGACTTCTAAATTGATTTGACTTGTATTTCATTGCAGTCAGTAAGGAGACAAGATATTTAATGTTTGGTCTCGACAATCTCATTGTATTCATCAATATGTATCCACTCACACTTGCAACACATTCCAGAAAGAGTTGGGATGGGCGATTTAGGACTAGTAATGCAATAAAAAAATTTGATTTTAACATTTGTACGCTTGTAAAATTCACCTTTCACAAAATGGTTTGTGACATCGACAAAGACCAAAACCCTACATAAACCTTTATGTTCTAAATGTTCTTAATAATGTTCTAATACTAATATTGCAGTCACAACAGGTAAATTAAAGCAACAAAGTTCCATAACACTGAAAACGTAACGTTAAAGAGAGCATGCAGCCTAGATATGTATGTATTATAGTTCTGATTTCCTCCACTTCCTCAAACTCCAGAGCGATTTTGAGAATACCCCCCCCCCAGCCTCCCAAGGGTATCTCACCAGGGGTATTGTTGCTGCGGTGATCAACTGGCTGTCCTTCAAACCCCACCCATTCCTGTGCGCCAGGATCCTGGGGGCCTGCTGAGCTCTGCTGGTGGGGGTCCCGGCAGGCTGAATTTCGGCCCTCAGAAAATCCAGACGTTCCTCCAGGCTGCACAGGACATCCTCAGCGGCAGATCCACTGAGGTCTGTCTGCAACATGGAGACACAGCAGCTGGGCACATGCACATCCATCATTGTAACCTTCACTTAAACCCTGTGAAGGCTGATGTAAATGCGCAAAACTGCTGACTTTGCATTCAGTGTTAGCATATCATCAAAAAGTGATGTCCAGCATTACTATGTTCTGATTTTTGTTTGTAATTCAAGCACTTTAATCAAGGATTACGAGCTTTTGAACATTTCTTCATGCGCGGTACTCCTCACGTCCTTCCCTCCCTCTCTCTTTTTGTCTCAGTATACTATATTATCAAATTAAACTGAAAAAAGTTATAAACTCTTATATACAAGAGCCATCAGAAGATGGCATATCCCCCCGTTTCAGGTTGATGCAACATTACAGTGGGTAAGGGCATAGGCTGCCAAGAAGGTAAACAGCTGGATGAGCAACCTAAACTACATTTAAGCTGTGATTTTAAGCTGAATGACAAAGACAGCAGTGTTTGTGGTGAGAGCAAATATGAGTTAGTCACATGCTCACCTTGCAGACGGTGAGGATCCTAAATGGCCCGCGGGGATTCAGAGCAGAATCTCTGCGTGAGGTGGAGCAGCGAAAGATGGAGTCACGGGGGAGTTTCTGCAGTACAGGCTTTCCTCTGAGGCTTTTGGCACAAGTGGCGCACACCTCCATTCTCCTCGTCCCTCTTGAACTGAGCAGGAAGTAGCCCTGTCCCAGAAGGTTTCAAGAAAGAGTCATCATTACTGTTTGGGTGCATTGATTCAAAAGTAACTACTAGGTGCTCTAACAACAGTAGTTTTTGGTCTAATCTACTGTCAAACAAGCACCTCCATAGATTCAAATAGCGTTTCCAAGGTTTGCTCTTTGGTTTAACAAATGCTCCTGCCAAACCAGATAGTAGAGGGGAACACAAGGACAGAGGAGGAGGAGCAGAATATGAAGAGAAAGATGAAGGAGGAGGAGATGATGGAGGAGGAGAAGTGCAGTGTAAAAAGTAGAGAAGAAGGAGATAATGATGAAAGTGTGATCGTGCAGACCTGCTGGTGCAGTGATCTCGGGGACACACAGGCAGTGCACAGCCCAGCTCTGACGGCAGCAGTCACTGCCTGGTCCAGCTCACTACTGAAGAAAGCACTCAGGACCCGGAGCTCAGGCAGCCATCCCCACTTCTGATTGGCTGCCCCGTATGCGTAAGGCTTGTACTTCTGCAGACAATCCAAATTAAACACTGTCAGTCTCTATAGGGCTGGGTAGTGAAATCTCATCTGAAATGCATGTGGATGCATGCCTACATTTTGTTATTGATTGGTTAATGAGTCCAAACAAGCTGCTCTCAAGGCTTTAATTGACTGCTGCCTGAAACACAACCAGAAGAGCCCACAGACACTACAGTGCTTCAGAACTGGAGGTTGACACCCCCGCTTTCAAGAGTCACTGAGAAGATACTCATCTCAAACAAGACAAGTTTATCGACTAAAGATCAATTTACGAAATATGTGAGGCAGAATGTTGGAATTTATTTTACTTAGGAGCTAATCTGAACTACTTGGAGGCTTGTCAGAAGGCTAATGGCTAATGGCTAATGCGCATACATGACATTTAAGATCTGAAATGAAATGTTGAAACTCATGGGTAATCTACGAAAACTGTTGCGGTTTTTTTTTTTTCTGCGTCATAATGACTGACATTTTCTTCTTTATGATTAGCAGCCACCTGAAGTCCGTGATGATATACTGAGGCTGCCCACAAGCCACAAGTAGTGCTGCTGCTTTTCTCCTATGCCGGGTAGTCGATAGTCCAATGTTACTAACTGGCCAGAGATTACACTCACCCAGTGCGTCAGTTGTAAATCAGTCTCAAGATTACAGGGGGAGAATGAAAAACTGCAGCGCTACTAAGAATCCCTGCCTTGGGTCTATTGCAGCTATAGATTGCTAGGATTCCAAACAGTAAGAGTTTATGCAACACAACTGCTGCTAATATTATGGTTGGGTCACCTGGAGTACCACAGGGCAGCCGGGAATGGAGACTGGATCACTGGTGTTTCCCGGCGTGATTTTTGGCATAGACACTGCCAGCACTAGATCAGGGTTAGCCAGTAGATGCAGAGTCCTAAAAAACAATTGGGAAGTGAAATAAACGCACGGAGATGGCAAAACTGTGCCATTTGTCGGGTCCCAAGCAAGATTTAATTTGGGGCAAAGGGGGCAAACCTACCCAGGTTAGGACCTATTTTGTCTAAAGAACAACATTTTTTGGATGTGTCCTTTAAGGCATTTCCTTTTCATTAAGAAAATAGCAATTCTACATGCACATTGAACATGTTTCAACAACCATACACTAGCCTGTCAGGCTATGACTAACTATACTGTCTTGTTGAACGCCAGGCAAGCAGTGTGGTTATCTGAGGAATGCAGCAGGTTGGCTAACAGCCTGTGTTGGTCTGGGGCCTAACGGCATCCTCTTACTGGTCGTCTTCTCTCAGTACCCAGTGCTGGTTGGTGTCATCGGGGTTTCGGGTCAGCAGCTGTAGGGTCATTCCGGCCCGTGCCCCCTCCAGTGACCTCACCCCCAGGGCCAGCCCAGGATACTGGCAGCTCATAATCTGCCCGTCCCTGAACTCAAACTGCTGAAGATGTGCTTGAGTGACCTTCCTGCTCCTCTGTACCAGCCTACATACACACACACACACACACACACACACACACACAAACACAGTGGAGCATTACACTTGTGCCAAGCCACAGACCTCCAATGGCAAGTGACGGAGCATCCTTCTACGCTGAAATCTACATAACATGGGATTTAGATTAGCTGCGTTTTGTGGATATTAAAATGCATTACAGTCCTAACACCTTTTGCTTGGTCTCAGGAGAATACAGTATCGCTATTGTGTTATGCTGAAACTTGGTATCATTAAAACTTCCAGGTTTTTCCATAGTTCACCCCCAGAGAGTGGGAACTGCTGCTTTAAAACACAAGGGCTGAAAGAGTGAAGAAGAGTGACAAGCCAAAGCTCCAATTAAAGGGCTTTTTACTCCATGGAAGCATTTTGATAGGTCAACAGAGTTGTAGGATCAAGGAAGCTGAATCACTCCCACACACTTCATGCTCATTTTTTTTTTTATTTGGTCCTCCAGCTTTAGTAAATTAGAACAACTAATTAATGGAGGTAGAATACATGGATGGCCTGTAATGTCTGTTTGCTGAGTGTGGAGGGCTATTTTAATACATGGATGGACCCCATTCCCTGGTACTGAATCTGAGCTCTGGCAATAGTGACCTGAGCCATACAAAAGGGAGATGAAATGGGCTCCAACATCTCTCTGTTTTCTTAAGGCCAGTAGAAAGCAAAGAGGGTGGCAATAAAGATGTGACCATAGCTGAAGCAGTGCCACAGTGTGGACCACACAAAAAGGCCTCAGGCCAGGTTCAAACCTGCAGTCTTGCAGTGAGGCGGCAGTGTTGCCCACTGAGCCACCATACCGCCCTCATTTCGAGAGAATGTACACTACAGGCCAGAGGTTTGGAAGCAAGGCCAATACAGGTCAAAAATTTGGAAGTTTCTGTTCACAATGCCTTTCTTAAAAACCAGTACGCAATATATGGATTTTGGGATGTATTTACTGCATGATTAGACTTTTCTTTAATTGATATGCACCATTTTCCTCTATTTACCTTCAGGAACTGAATACATTGATGTTACCAGACCATTGCTGAATAAATGTTAACAAAAGAAAGGAGGGGCTTAGTTTTTGGGTTGAGAAGATTTGCAGGAGTCACAACTTCAGTGAAAAAGTAAAAAACTAATCACAGTTTGCAATATTCACTTTATGCCATGGTTTACAGCCCACCGGATGCCAACAGCAATTCGGCGGGCACTAGGACCATGGGCATAGTAATATGGGCCTGATAATTTGAGTAAAAATGTATTCTGTTAAGTGACTTTTTGTATAATAATCATGTTTATTTTGTTGCAAAGTATGCCAATGAAACTATGATCTTTTTTTGTACAAATTTGACCTTGCTTCCAAAATAGTGTATTAGCACTGATCTTCACCATTTCTGCATGCAAAATCAATCAACCAATTTTGTTTGGAGGAATTAGGAGCAAAGAACAATATCCTGTAAAATGTGCAGTCAGACCTCACTGTGGAGGGCATGGGATCTTCCCGGTAATGTCTTGTGCTGTGCTGCCACTCTCTCACTTGTTCATACTGAGGAGCTCCTCACTGGTATTCTCCTTTTCAGTTTCCTGATTTGCTGGCTCCTGACTGGATGATGCCTTACAGGTCTCTCCAGGTGAAACACAGCATTCTGCCAAGGTGAGATTGGCTCCCTCCGTCAGCTCGCCCGCAGCTTCAAGAACCAGATCTGAGCAGCCATATGTGGTTACAAAGTCGGTCATTACAATGCTGATATCACAGTTACAAATGATATCTGAAAGCCATGAGCAGAGAATTCTAAAACAGTAGAACAGATGTGAATGTGGATGTGTTAACCTGTCAGCCATATTGGGTAAGACTTCTGCTGGCTGCAACCGTTGGCCTGCCTGTAAAGTTCAATCTTACCAAAGTTGTCCCCTATTTTTAGCATATTCTGGATAACATTACCCAATGACATTGTCCGTTCTACTCCTTTCAATTCCATCCAAACAAAGTTCTGAAATGCTGACACAGACTCAAACAACATTCCGATAAACTAACTCATCATTAACAGGGTCCAAGCAGAACCACTTTATGGAGCTTTTACATTACAGCAACAGAATTATGTATCTCTTGTCAAGGCGATACTGTAGCACAGATAGAGGTTATCGGCCGAGGCGCACCCTGGAGGTGACGGGTGGAACAATAGTGTCGCAGCAGAGCTGCATCCTGTTCCAGGCCACTCAGCAGGACACGCCTCTTCCTGTCAGCCTGGCTGCGACGCGGGTCGGCCCACTGCTCCCCACATGACACGTATACCTACGGGATACAGGGTGGAGGGATAACACGATGCATGTTTGTCGGGTGTTAGACATCTTCATGAAGGAGCTTTGCACTAATCAGACATTATCAGAGCTGAGAATGACTGACAGACCATGTACATTATTATCTCCACCATAAGCCTGATGAAGCAGTGCAGTTCAGTGGAATGAACATTGCAATTCCAAATACATAAATAAGTACAAATAAGATGGGCTATTCTGGTCATCTACTGAATAGCTAATATAGCTATTAGCTGAATAACTAACAATAACAACTAAGTGCTAATCATAGTTTACAAGTACACTTTGTAAACGTAATATGGTGCGAGTCAATTTCTCCTCAATGGCATCAAGAAAAGTCCCGTTTTTATTGTATAAGCTCTGTCAAAGCAATTCGACGGATAGTCACAATAATCTAAATCTATCTCTGGCTGAGGTGATTTCTGGGATATGACTCATTGAGAAAGGAGTTACATCATAGGAATGCACAAGGCCCACCCAAACATTGACTGTTTACAAGGCAAATTCAGCAGTATCTTCCATATTTTCCAAACTCACAGCCATATTGGACATTGGTCATATATGACAGATATATAACCCCTTGCAGGAATCAGGAACCTTGTGCTAAGTTATCGAGAGATTTGACATGTCTTTCATGTCTCGCCCCCTTCTTCCACCTGTCTTATAGTTTAATCGCGAAAGCAGACATACGCAAATACGAAAATGAGGAATTTTGAGTGCTGCGCTTTGAGAATTTGAACATCATCCAAGTTGCCTTATGAACACCATTGCTCACAGTACACACTTTTTCCCAAGCACTAGTCAGACTTGAGACCTGTGTCTTAAGGTCTGTCACGATCTGACTGTATGGATTTGAAGACTTGGCTCAATATGTCATTTTTGTCAAAAACGTTCAATTTACGATTTTGCTTTTAAGCAGATACAGTACTTTTCACCAAAGCAGCTTAAAACATGCATTTAATGTCCCAGCTTTAAAGAGTGCAGATACTGCAATATGGCACAAATTATACCAGCACTAGATGGAAAATTTAACAAGTGCCGCGGCCAATGTGCAAGCATCGAGTCCTGCAATATTGAGGTATAGTCAGAAAATGTGCGTTTTCAGACATCTGCAGAATGAAGGCAGCAATTCCACTTTTTTGAGTGTTTGGGAAATGTTGTTTCATTATCTGGAGACGAGGGCATGTGCTCATAGAGACAGGACAGCCTGCTGGTGACAGGCTGCTGGATAGAGGGGTCCGGAGTGTGGCGTGTAACCATCGCCCAGGTCAGAACGGCTGACTTGCAGCCTATATATTTCTGTTTCTGACAGCCATTTTTGAGAGAGATAGAGAGGAAGGGGCGGAACTATTCACTGCTTGCTGTTCTAGCATGACCTTTTCAACTGAACGAAATGTGAGCAGCCACTGAAGCCAGTGAAGGGTATTGAAAAGTTGCTTTGTTATGGTTTTGATTGATTGACCATTAAGTTAAGTATAGCGGTCGGCCATTTGTGAGGAAGTGATACCAGCTGGTCTCTCTGCAGGCCAGTGAGTAGAAAAAGTTCCTTTCCATCTTTGTCAAACAATCTCCGAGCTGCACGAGGTAGGCCCAGAGCCTGAGTACACCTGAGACAGAGAGAGAGAGAGAGAGAGAGAAAGAAGGGGATTGGGACCACATTCAAGTTAACTCAGTTTTAGCCTGCATCTTTGTTCAGTTTAATAGGAACAAACTCCCAAGCCTAATTCAAGGTCCAGGATTGGGACCGCGCTCTTGTTAACTTTGTCCAAGTCTGTTCCTCTGTTCCTCACATCGATTCCTTCAGTGGTTTGGCAGAAGAAGACCAAAGTTAACGCAGACGCCGACGCAAAGCTCGACGTCGCCACGTGATCCCATATGGTCCCTTTGGTCCATTGGACCGAGTGAACTAAAAACACATTAACAGCTCCAAAGTGGTAACTCACTCGCCTTGTCTTCAGCATGAACATGCAAAGGGAAAACCAGTTTTGCGCGCTGAAAACATTGACTGTATACAGTCTATGGCTGAAACTGGAAGTGTGTATCCCCACGCAAATATTCCAGCTCCACCCTCGGCAAGGTTTGGACATTTAATTGCAATCCTTCTAAATTCCTACCACACCACACAGGGTACAGCACAAAATTCATCTCTTCATCCAATTGACCATCCACTATCTTCCACATATACTCCTTGTCAGCGTTGCTGGAGTCCTGAAGTTTACCTCGGCATCCATCAGGCGAAAGAGGCAAGAGTACATCCTGGACACACATACTCACACACGTGCGCGTGCACAAACACACGCACGCACACACCCATACATGCTCACACGCGCAAAAGTTTGCGAACCAAGCCTCATTAGGATATTGCATTGATTTACATTCATTGTGGACAACCTACCCCTAACCCCAGCCCTAACCTTAACCAAATCAAGCCTAACCCTAACCTTTACCAATTCTCAATTCACGCCTGACCTGCAACCTTAATCAGGACCTCAGAAATGATGTTTCGCCTCATTAGGACAAAGCTTTGGCCCCCATTAAGAGTACTGGTCCCAAAAAGGTAAGTGTTTATGCTGGAAAAGGACCCCAATAAGTAACAAAAAACATACCCACATACACACACACAAACACACACACAGACACGTCATTTACTGACATATCCTATGAATGAATAAAACAATATGTTTTTGTAGACCACGGTAAAGTTGTGCGTGATCGGACTTGCTTTGAACCACAAAGAGTTGACCCAACCAACCCTCCACCATTTCTAGCAGATAACAGTCCCAGATCCCCGGTTTAGAGTAATGACCTGCAGAAATATTGAGGCTGTGCTGTAACTACAATGTTGTTTAATTGGAATAACATAAGAGGTCTTCTGAGCAACTACTGCCCTTGTCAAAGACTAATTAATATCTAAAGAAATGGGCTGAGGGGCCAAACACAGCGGCGAAGGTAGACAAAGTGGAAATTAAAGAGCCATAACAGGAGTATTAATAATGGGCTGCACATATGCAAGATGAAGCCTTAATAGGCTGCAGTGAAGCAGTACCCTATTCAAAGCTGTAAGAGATGGAATGTGCTGTGGACATGGTGGTTTTGGACAGGAAATCATTAAACAGTATCCAGTATAATAGGGCAATCTGTACTAAAACACTCCACCCGTGTTTCTCTGGCTCTGCTTGTACATTATTTTGAAGGAAGGTCTGCATTTTCTGGTCAGCATGTTGTTACCTCTCGAGAAACTGCTGGAACTGCAGTTTTTGAATTGTAATTGCGCTGTCGTCTTCCTGCGCAGGACGGTTTCCCGAGTCCGTCTCTGCCGTCACGCTCGGAGTACGGGTCGTCGGCTTCCGCCTGAGAAGCACAACGGGCATCACTGTCAATTTTGTGGACCTGCGATAAGCTGAACATACTTCAATACTTTGCAGGCTCATGGAGACACACAGAATTACTAAAAAACTTCTTGTTCATTTTAATACAAGAGTATATTTCTTTTTTTCCATTGTAGACGAAGCCTCCACATCATAAAAATGCACTGAAAAAAATATATAACAAACAGAATCATAAATATGATCTTTAACTTTTTTTACAATGTCATACAAGCAAATTACTCATTTGTCTTTTAGATATAAAAACAAGTCATAGCCCCCGGTGAAACCGAAGCTTGTCCTCAGTCTTATTTCCACTTGCTTTAACTTCTGTAACTTGAGGAGTAAAGTTCTTCGCAAAGTAACTGAGGTTGGTCCATCAGTTTGCAAAAAGTGACCAGAGAACTTTACTCCCAACTTCAGTTGCAACCGGATGAAATTTCACCGTCACATCAAACACTCTACTTGATCTTCCATAAAGCAGTCTGGTATTAGGCTTCCCTGAAAATGAACCTATGCAAATATGCTGATCAGCCAATCTCTGAGCCAATGGTGTGACAGCATAGAAATGCCAGCCATGCGTCTGTTCATCTGTAAACTGTGACTGTGTCTGTGTCTGGCTATATTTACTTCGGCTAGGGCAGGCCCCGGCAGACTGAGTTAATTACAAAGTACAAATGAAATGTATGCATCAAAAATTCCAATTTCAGGCTTGACTTTACCTGAAAAATTAATTTGGTGTGCATGTGAAGGGGGAAGGGGGGGTGTGTGTGTTAGCTTTTTACCCCTAATAGATCAGTGGATAATACAGACGCAGGCAGTGCCTGTCTGATGAACCAAACCAGCTGAAATGACTTCATTTAAATGAGCGAGATCTGCATTTCTTCGAGATAAAGGTGTGTGTGCGTGGGTCTGTGTGTGTATGTGCGTGACCGTGGGTCTGTCTGTGTGTGTGTGACTAATGAGCCGGCTCTGTGGATGTTATATTAACTAGTTTCCATAATTCTAACTCATCTACACGATTCAGTTGAATCAAGTTAAAGTGCCAGCTTTGCGTTAAGTTCATTGGTTCAGTTTGAATAGCGTAGTGTGAATAAATGCTACATTAGGTCTGGTCCTCCATTCTAGGAGCTAAATCATCCTTTGTACGTTGTTTTCACTGACGGCTGTGGTGCTCTTGGTCGGCAGTGTGTGAGTTATTTACTCCTCAGTGTCCACAGCAGATAAAGTTAGGACTGGCCCTCACTGTTTCTCACTGAGAGTCGATTGGCTGTCATCGTGTTCAGATGAAACATGATTGGATCTCACGGTGTTTTTATGGCACATGATAGGCTCTCACCATGCTCTGGCCATGCTTTTGGTGTTGGAAGCGGTCACAGTCACAGCCTGGTCACGCCCGCCCTGCTGCCCGTTCCTCAGCACCCTCAGCCGCATGGTCATGTGATTTAGGGCCTTCCTGCTCGAGTCTGTCAGAGGTGGAGCACAAGCGACCAGTGCGCCCTCTAAAGGCCAGGTCAGGTCCTGCGGGCGAAATGGGACATTACATTCATGTCTGCCACTTGGACTGCTACACTCAGCAATTTATAAAAGCGTTAAGCACAGTTTGAAATTTAATTTATTTTGTGGAGCAGAGTCACATCTCACTCATCTATTGTTTTCGGTATTCTTCTTTAAACTGTAATTATAAAAAAACAAATTTCATTTTCAACAGAAACTCAAGAGTATTTAGAACTTCACGTAAAATAATACATGTAATTGGATTTAAAGGCTTGTAAAATGTTTGCGAAAGATGAAACAGGCTGTTGCCAGCACTGCTCCGCTGAGCTTCCCCTCAAAGACAACGAAGTGACGCCCGACTGCACCGTGATTATCTGCGACATGATTAGATTGCGACTGCGACAGAAGATTTCTTGGATCAATGAAACGGTTTATTGGATGACTCTGTTAGATTTAGCACCTGCTTTAGACTGAGAAATGCTGTGGGGATGTGCTGTAGGACATCTTCATTAACGCGCTGCATCTTGTAAACACCGCTATTGTGATCCGAACAGAGGAATGATTCCCCTTATTAGTTTCACGTGGTCCCACGTCCCACGCCTTCTCTGTTTGGAAGTAAACAGTAAAAAGATGCACCACGTGCAAATAACCCAGATTTTTTTTTTGAAGCAGACTCAGTTAGGAGCCGCAGTGCTGCATTACTGCATCTCCAGTAGGGCTTCAAACCCCAGTGCCTCTGGATATACTCAGTTCTTTAAAGAGCAGATTTTTAAAAAGACATATTTCAAAATTCTGACTAACCCAGTGCTCCAGAACGACATTGATTTCAATGATCTGTAGTGTTTGTTTTGTCAATATTAGAATATTCAGTAAAGACTGGTCTGATCACAGAACTGTGAGATTGCATCTTCTCGTCATCTGACTTTTTCCAGAAGTTTTCCAGACCACTCTACTCTCCTGTCTGATGGCTAGAGGGTTCAGCCAGGGGACACTGTGTTGTATGTGATGCTATCCATCAGTGCGTTCGCTGCGGTCACCTGGTTGAGTTCTCCGTCCGGCAGCGTGGGCCACATGTAGGTCAGCTTGTTCCACAGCGGGTTCTGCACCTTAGAGCGTTTCCACTGACAGGATCGCCCCACTCCCTCCTGTCTGATCGCCCACCTTTTAATGAAACAGACACAGGCAGGACTGCTTTAGTCACATCACATAGGGATCCTTCAACACCTAGTCAGAGCAGCAGGTTAATTTTTTCAACCTCATCGCATCTCTTACTGTTCTGATAACAGGCACTTTGCCTGTACTGAAATAGGAAAAAACCTGCTTTGACAGACAGTTGTGGCCACCAGAATCAAGACTATTTCTGGCTTTCTTTTTACCCTTTAAGGAATGAGGTCACATCATGAGATGTTCCTGACTGAAAAACCCAGCAACATAGATGTACCAGTTACTGCATGTAACTCGAAGCCGTGGACATTGAAATTAGAAAAACAAAACAAAACAATACAAAACAAAAAACCATTCCAATAAACGTATTCTCCGAGAGTTAAAACCCTTGAAGACAACAGGGTCAGGCTCATTGGCTTGCTGTTCAAGGCTCAGCCAATGTGGAGATGCAGAGGAGCCTGACTGCACTGGAGGTGCGCTCATTCTGAGGCATGAATTCTATGCAGTGCGCGGGCTGATCGGTCCACCTCCACTCGGCTGCATGTACTCATTTTCACCACCAGGTGGGGACAGCGTCCCACAAAAAGCATAATTCCCTCTCTCCTGCTCTGAGGGCTGTCTGTCGCTCGTGAATGCTGCTGGAAAGACATATGCGCTGCGCCTTCTTCATCAAACAGTAAAGTGAGGTACTCCCAGGGGAAAGCTGTAAATTAATTACTTGCTCCCCTCTCAATGATTTATTTAAAGCATTGGCACAAACACTTAGAAGAGTAAACTTCTTGGATTTTTTTTTTTTTTTTTTTGATTAGCTAGTGTTGTAGCCATTAAATGTGTTCAGTTACCAGTCATCAGCGATAGAATTTTCAATTCAGAACATTGTCCTCACATACTGTATCTGTGACCTTATACCTTGAATGGTCAATGATACATAGCATCTTTTCCTGATGTAAATCTACATTGTATAATGTGTGCACATTTTGGTAGAATTCATTTTATTCGTTAGCAGGCCTGATATTTGGTGGGGTGATTAAAGTTGAATATCTGTGGAAACAGTTTAAGATAAACATTCAGTAACTTCAATAGATCAATTGTGTGAAGTGTTGAGAGAAAGCTGGAACAAAATTGAAAATAAGGCGTTGCACAGGTTGAAATATTAAAAGCCATGAAAAGTGATGACAGTAATCAGGGCAAAAGTTGAAATAATTTCTGACCAACACACAATTTTTTATAGCCTGCATTCCTGAACAAGAAGTATGGAGTAACTATATTATCCCTCAATGGAAAAAGAAAACAATTTGTTCCCATCAGTGTCCTTATAGTTATGGACCCAACCGTACATTACACCATAGTAACTTGATTGTACTGACATGATTAGCATGCTGACACAACATTTCTCATACATGTGAAATTAACAATTCCCAATGCCTACACAAACACTTACAACCAAACGTCCTAACCAGTCTTTAACATTAAAATAATGGAATACCCCCCATCCCTCCTCCCCCACAGAAACGCTTCCTCGTTCCAGCCTGAAATAGCTTTTAAATTACAGCCCTCGAGTCTGTTGTGTGACCAAAACAATCATGAAAGTCTGAAGAGTTGGGTAATTAAAAGCTAATTTTGACTCTCTCTCTCTCTCCCTCTCTCTCTCCCCCCCTCAATCACTCTCTCTCCTGCTTTACTTCGAATCCCTCAGTCACTTTTGCGCTTACTTTCTCTCTCTCTCGCTTTACTTTTCACTTCCAATGCCTCAGTCACTTTTGTCCTCTGTCTCTCCCCCTCTGTCCCTTTGTCTCTCACTCACTCTCCCTCTCCCTCTATCCTCCCTCTCTCTTTCTCTCTCTCTCACTCTCTCTCTCTCTCTTCGTTATTTACATTCTGCAGGCTGTTCCAGACCTATGACGAGCTGACATTTAAATGAGCCTGTGTTCAACACAAACGCAATCAAGGCCCGGCGCGCCGCGGGGAGCCCCCTGCTGAGATGATTGGTGCTGAGCCCTGCACACCCCCATCAGAGAGACAGACAGGACCCCCCCATCCTCCCTCAGCTCCGTGTTTTTAGCACAGTGATTAACTTTTATGCAAAAGAGCATTCAAATCTCATACTCCTCTCACCTGCATCATGTGGATCATCAGAGACAAACAGAGAACTGGCCACAATGGAGATACAAATCACTTGTATGCTTGGACCCAGACGTAACACACCATATGTGCTCGAGAACACAGACCTGCTCACATACACGCGCGCGCGCGCGCACACACACACACGCACACAGACTTATCCTGCAGTCTCCACCTTAACCTCACATTGTCTTAAAATCCATTACATTGGGATCCCAGAATTCTTGGTGTGCAGCCACGTGATTAAATAGCACGCGCCGCCATGTTGGATGATATACAAATCAAAAATGGCATCTGGTGCGAACAATGACAGTGATACATCTCCAAATTTTTTGAAATATCATGACTCTCTGGAGTCCTCTGCCAAGTCAAGATACAGAGAAAAGGTTTAAATTTGTGGCTTTGACCCATATTATGTTAAAGCCGTCTGATTATATGGAGGATTTGGCAACATTACCAGTGATTGACTACCCCGATATCGTAAATCATCTCGTTATTCAAACCTTGTGGGCAACCAACGCACAAATGAAGACTTATAAGAGTCTAGATGCGTATAACTTTTTTGTGTCTGGCTGGGTTGGTATTCTTCTCACTAAAGAAGTGAAAGAGAACAGGGTGCTGGTTTATGCTCGGGTAAACCACTCTCAAAGAACTCGAGAAACACCGCTCAAGCCGTGGTTTCTGAGCGATAAGAATGGTGATGTGATCCTCGCACATTGTGATTGCATGGCTGGATTAAGCGAGGCTTGTTCCCACATTGGAGCTTTACTCTTTGCGACTGAAGCTGGATATAGATTCGGGAACTCGAGAACAGGTACTGAAGTAAAAAGCAAGTGGCTGCCAGCGCACGTAAACAAAGTGCCGTATTTGCCAGTAAGCGACATTGATTTCAATGAGATGGGATTCTGAAGAAACTCTTGTCTTTATCACGAGTAGCATTATTGCCGCAATTAAAAGCCGCACACAAAGTAGGCATTGTTTTCTTTTAAAAGGAAGCGCAAATCCGAAGAAAATCACGAAGCGTTGCAGGAGCTCAATGGTGAAGCGCAGCTATCTTGGTTGTTGTTATCATCCATCATGGTGGACTTCCTGCTTGGAAATTATGCGTGATGTCACGTGCACACCAAGAATTGTGTCACTGTCCAAATATTTATGGTCTGGACAGTGGACACACACACACACATTTTAAATCCATGTATTAGATTTATAATGGCATTGTATTATTATTATTATTATTATTATTATTATTATTTTTATTTTTGGTACTACAAATGTCCTTGTAAACTGTGATATTTTAATTGTTTGTAATGCAGGGTCCTGCTGAAAAGGAGACATGTGGTCTCAGTCAGGCCCCCTGCTTAAATAAATCTAAAATAAATAAAATCAAAAAGATTTCCTCATCAGTATCTGCATTTTTAAAAATTGTACACACACGCACGCACACACACACACATACACACAAGATCTGACCCTAACGAACACTTTGGTAACCACTCGAACATCTAATCATTGGTCCAATTAATCAAATAATTGAGTGATGAATGCAACAATTAAGTAACAGCTCTAAATCATCTATTCAATAATTGCCTCATGCTAGGGGTTGTATTAAGCATGTGCTGGCAAACACTAAGGATGTGAAAACGAAAGAAAACTTTGAAAGCATCTTCAAATGACGTCATTGGATTACAGCCAAACATACTTGAGGGTTTTTTAATGTAAAAAAAAAAAGAGAACAGTAAATAAATAAAGGTGGGCAACTCCCTCTAATTTTTATTGATTTCATTCCAACTTTCTCTAAGAACAAACTACTCTATCTCATCAAATTTTTCACTCTCTTTTAAAGTTGTAAATATTTTGATTTCTTTTACAATCAAAATAAATGCTAAAAGATGCCTGGAACAAACAAAAGTCGCACGCTGATATTTTGCGAGACGGCAGTTATTTTTGATCATGGGATGCATTCATTGTGGCATTGTCTTGACAAGTTTATGAAGTGTTACATTTTGCTCCAACCACAGCTGTACTCATTCTTGGCTGAGATCTTGCATTGATGACAGGAGAGACAAACCACCCTGTGAAGCCTCCTCCAGCACATCCCAAAGACTTTCAGTTGGTGCAGGTCAGGACGCTGCGGTGGGCAATTCATGAGAGAAAATGATTCCTCATGCTTGCTGAACCACTCTTTCACAATTAGACCCAATCAATCTTGGCATTGTCATCCAGGAATATACCTGTGCCACCAACGATGAGATAACCTGGTCCTCCAGTTCATTGAAGTATTCTGCTGACTTAATTTTATAGCTGCATAATGTTGCTAAGCCAGAACAACTGAAGTAACCTCAGATCATAACACTGCCTCCAGAGGCTTGGACTGTGCAGTGGTCGCTACGAATGATGGGTGCATCGCTACATGGGCTTCCATTCTTACCCTGACGTGCCCATCACTCTGGAAAAGGGCAAATTTGGACTCATTAGACCCGGAGTCCTCAATCTTACCTGGAAAGGGCCGGTGTGGGTGTAGGCTTTCATTCCAACTGAGTACTTACACACCTGATGATGCGAATCAAGCTCTTTAGCAAAGACTTTAGGGGTTGATTAGTAGCGCCAGGTGTATAACTGGATGGTTGGAATGAAAGCCTGCACCCACACCGGCCCTTTCTGGATAAGATTGAGGACCCCAGCATTAGACCATTTGACCTTTTTTTCCCCTTTGTTCCACTGTCCAATTGTTATGTTCCCTTGCAAACTGAATTAGTTTTTCCCGGTTAGCCACACTAACATGCAGCTGTTCAGTCCTCAATCCTGATAATTCTTGTTGCATTGTGCTTGTGGAAATGCTCTTACTTTCACTATTAAACATAGCCATGAGTTCTACTGCCGATTTTATATGATCAGACTTCACCTAGCGTTTTAGTCATCTCCTATCTTGATCAGTTATAATTTTTTTCCGACCCATTTCTTCCGTGAACCACTATCCTTCCAGGTTTTAAATGTGCTTCACAGTTCTTAACCTGATCCCAATGATTTCAACAATTTCCTCAATGTTGTCTTGGCTTGATTCAGGCCAATAATTTTACTCTCTTGAAACACAGTAACATCCCTTCCGTAACCATGGGATACGTCCTCCAATATGGTTGTTTAAAAATGAGAAGCTACATACGACATGGGTTAAGACCAGCTGAAACGTATTAATCACTGCAATAATGATTCAATCATAGGCTCTTAAGTATTTGCTTACTTAAATCCGAATGGTGACTCTTTTTGGCCAGGCAGAGTGAATAAATTTAATTGTTCAGCATTGTGGCTCAGAGGCTTCTTGAGTGTGAGATTGCGACTCCCTTTTATATAACAACTCTTAAGTAATGGGAATGCTTGAACTTCACAACAGCACCACACACTTTACAAGACCAAACTTTTATGCTATAGGCTGTTACAAAACCCAATTCCAATGACGTTGGGATGTTGTGTAAAAGGTGAATAAAAACAGAATACAATGATTTGCAAATCCTTTTTGACCTATTCAATTGAGCACACTATTCAACTGAGTACACTACAATGACAAGATATTTAATGCTCAAACTGATAAACTTTATTGTGTTTTTTTTGGAAATATTCACTCATTTTGAATTTGATGCCTGCAGCAAGTTCCAAAAAAGCTGGAACAGGGGCAACGAAAGACCGGGAAGTTGAGGAATGCTCAAAAAACATCTGTTTGGAACATTCCACGAGTGAACAGGTTAATTGGAAACAGGTGAGTGTCATGATTAGGTATAAAAGGAGCATCCCCGAAAGGCTCAGTCATTCACAGGCAAGGATGGGGCGAGGTTCACCACTTTGTGAACAACCGCGTGAGCAAATAGTTCAACAGTTTAAGAACAACGTTTCTCAACGTGTAATTGCAAGAAATTTAGGGATTTCGTCATCTACAGTCCATAATATCATCAAAAGATTCACAGAATCCGGAGAAATCTCTACACGTAAGCGGCAATGCCTGAAAATAAACATTGAACATTGGTCCCTCAGGCGGCACAGCATTAAAAACCGACATCATTCTGTAAAGGATATTACCATGTGGGCTCGAGAACACTTCAGAAAACCATTGTCAGTTAACACAGTTTGTCGCTACATCTACAAGTGCAAGTTAAAACTCTACCATGCAAAGATAAAGCCTCGTATCAACAACACCCAGAAAGGCTGCCAGCTTCTCTCATCTGAGATGGACTGACGCAAAGTGGAAAAGTGTGCTGTGGTCTGACGAGTCCACATTTCAAATTGTTTTTGGAAATAATGGACGTCGTGCCCTCCGGGCTAAAGAGGAAAAGAACATCCAGATTGTTATCAGCGCAAAGTTCAAAAGCCAGAATCGGTGATGATATGGGGATGTGTTAGTGCCCATGGCATGGGTAACTTGCACATCTGTGAAGGCACCATTAATGCTGAAAGGTACATACAAGTTTTGGAGCAACATATGCTGCCATCCAAGCAACATCTTTTTCAGGGACGTCCCTGCTTATTTCAGCAAGACAATGCCAAGCCACATTCTGCACGTGTTACAACAGCGTGGCTTCGTAGTAAAAGAGTACGGGTAATACACTCACCTGCCTGCAGTCCAGACCTGTCTCCCATTGAAAATGTATGGCGCATTATGAAGCGCAAAATATGACAACGGAGACCCCGGACTGTTGAGCAGCTGAAGTCATACATCAAGCAAGAATGGGAAAGAATTCCACATACAAAACTTCGAAAATTAGTGACCTCAGTTCCCAAACGCTTATTGAGTGTTGTTAAAAGGAAAGGTGATGTAACACAGTGGTAAACATGCCCCTGTCCCAGCTTTTTTGGAACGTGTTGCAGGCATCAAATTCAAGATGAGTGTATATTTCCATAAAAACAATAAACTTTATCAGTTTGAACATTAAATATCTTGTCTTCGTAGTGTACTCAATTGAACATAGGTCGAAAGGGATTTGCAAATCTTTGTTTACTGTTTTTATTCACGTCCCAACTTCATTGGAATTGGGGTTTTTAGAATATAATTTACAGATAAATCTGGACGTGTTCATTCTTGCGTTAGACATACAAGAAACACTGCTAGTTGCGCAGGTAGTCAGTGCTGACCAGAAGTTATTTCAAAAAGCAGGCCCATTTTGAAAAGTATGCCCTTAAATGTATACTTCAATGCCTCAGAAATCTATATTGCTCTCTGTCACAACCTCTCTATTGTTCTCTTAAAGATAGGTACTATCATGGAAAAATTCAGTCTGAAGCCTGCCTCCTCTCCACACAATTCAAAGTAAAAATAATAATTGAGTTTACAATTGTCATAGAATTAACTACAATTTGCAACCCTTGCACTCTTGTGAAACACTTTCACAAAATTTTGCGATCTGTGACTGAAAATCAGCACAAATACAGTTGTAAAACAAGCCCCCTCTTCCTATATGCAGTAACGAAAGGATGGCTAATTACAGCTAAGGATTGGCCCCCTAACAGGCCCCTAGGGGCTCGCAGTGCTGCAGTCGTCTCCCGCTTGCTGAGCAGGTAGTGGCTCGGACCCAAACAATGTCTGACAAGGCGGCGGATCCCAGCTCCTGATGTTAGACGGGCTGGACATGCCGCTCTGACGGTCATGGGAGGAAAGATGGACAAATCTCCTAACAGATTGTTCCTGACAGAAAACATATCGTTCTGACAGGGCAGCTCTGCCTGAGCAAACCCACACACTTTTACGACCCCCTCCCCACCCCCCCCCCACATCTCGCTCTCTTCTGAGACCGTGGGCTGTGAGTCTGTGCAGGGGTGAAAGAGTGTCTATGTCTGTGTGAGGACGAAAATCTGAGGTGACAACCTTTAAGTTTTACCGCAGTAGAAAGTGCCGGAACATTGTGTCAGCGTGTATTTGAGTGTGTTTAGAAATCAAATCGGAGGTGACAAATGTGCTTTACTGCAGTAGAAAGTGCTGGAACACTGACCTCCTCCCAGGAATTGAGGGACAGGTGCTTGAGTGACACACGAAGGGACCTGACACAGTCCAAAACCAAACAAGGTCCCAGACACACCCCAACAGAGCTTCAGCGTGTCATTCCTGAGACACCAAGCGCTGTCTGTGTCCAATTGCTTATTCTGAATGAATAATTGGAAGAAATTTTGGATGTGAGTGGAGAGATGCGGTGCCATTTTTGGGAAGGCACCCCAGAGAGCCGTTCCCCCTGGAATCACGGCAGGAGACAGACAAGCGGCACACAAACATGTCAGAATGTACAGCACGTGAAAATGGGGCGTGCTGAATTGTCTTGCTAAGAAAGTAAATCAAACAGGAACCAGGGGGTGAAGCTGTCGACAACAAAATAGCAAGACTGGGTGAGTCCAGTAAAACTATCCTGTCCAATACATCATTCTGACTGCCAGATTATTCAGCTGATAAGACAGCGCATCAGAAATAGTACAGGACACACAACCAAACCCGTCCAAAATGTGCCACCAAATGCTTCTGGCATGACCTCACATGTGCATGTGACTGAACTTCATAATCTACTCATCGTGAAAATCACGTAACATTCAGTGGTGCTTTGTTTCTGGTAATGGAGGAAAACCCTGTTTCAAAAAATAACAGGACACAAAGCCCACTCTAGAGATTTGCCTGAAACACCTGAAATGCACCTTTGAACTTTCTGGTCGTTTCCCAAGATGAGGCACATGGGACAAGCCAAAATCTTTTGGGTGAACGAGAAACCTTGGTCACTGTGTCACACCACAGGGGCACCAATACTGAGCTCTATCTGGGTCTTTCCCAGGAAATGGATTATCCAGCAGCAACAGTACACTGAACATCCTGACTGTGAAAAACGAAAGGGCATCCCATGCGTTAGGTTAAAATCCCATAACATTTCAGCAAAATGTTGCTAGAAAAATTTTTTTTACAAATTGTTGAAGAAATCAAGAATTTTTGTTATATTTTTCAAGCCAACCTGGAAATAGCAAGGCAATATCCAGAAAAACCCTGAGCAATACAGGAGTCCATTTACTCATTTATGCTCAAAAGTCTCCTTAACTATGTATGCACCACCATAGACCTCTAAACTCCAGTTTCCGGTCACTGGGTGAGCAGTGTCTGTAGAACAGTCAGTTGGCTCGCATGAGAACCCAGCACCCAAGCAGCTATACCAGCGCACGGCCAGAGAAAGGATCAGCCGCTCAAAAAACAGGGAAAGTAATGAGGAGGATTACAATGTCATTAAAATCATATCTTCTTGAGACCCAGCAGAAGTTGAAAAAATAAAACTTTTTAGGTTTAAGTTAGGTTTTTTAAACTGTTTTTCATATGTCTTGGCCTTCTCCCTTGTTGCCAAAATGTTGTTTTTCTGCATCAAATTTTTGCATTCATTCTCAATGATTGCTGATGAAATTTCAGGTATTTAATTTTTGTCAGATTCAAATGCCTTGTATGAGTAAAATGTTGCAGATAAAATACTTGTAAAATATATTTATTTTAATTGTATTGTACTATGTCCAAAGTAATTCAGGTTTAGTGTATGGTTCCTCAGATTAAAAGCAACAGAGACAAAAAACTCATTTCCAGCTCTCAGGAGAATGTGACAAACACAATGAGGGACACAAAGTATCATCACTGTTCTCCTTTAAAAAATGAAAGGGGACAGGGCAGAGAAATTAAAGTAGGACATGCTGTATACACTGCAAAAACAAAATCTTACCAAGCATTTTAATTTTAATTCTTATCTCTATTTCTTTTCATCTTAGAAAAATAAATTCTGCTACTTGTTTGAAGTAATTTTGGCTCGTCTGTAGATTTTTCCATGGGATAAGACACTTTCACTTACCCCATTGACAAACC
Source organism: Gymnothorax javanicus (assembly GCA_029692085.1). NCBI lineage: Eukaryota > Metazoa > Chordata > Actinopteri > Anguilliformes > Muraenidae > Gymnothorax > Gymnothorax javanicus. The sequence goes on along the minus strand of CM056207.1, from coordinate 12,841,099 downwards.
TAGAAATGAATCCAAATTTAAATAACAGATTAAAATGCCAGGAAAGATTTAGTTTTTTTCAGTGTAGGTATGTAGTATTATCTCAGTTTATACTCACAATGAAATTTCATATTTTTATGGTTAGACATAAAACAGTCCAAATACTGTTGAGGAAAGAAAAATCGTAGCTAATTCTGTTAAAACCCGATTGTAAGTCTGTAATTCCAGAGCTCGTTGTTGACAAAGTCACTGTTCAGATTCTGTTACAACAGCCAGGCGAGAGTCCTTTAGAGGAATATTGAGGAGTTCATTTTGAAAGCCTGGTGTTTCATGCCAAAATGGAGATTCTAGAAAGGAGGCTGCAGTCATCGCCAGGGGTTTGAGTGCAGACCCCTTCCTGTTTACCTAACGTTGAATATTTAACGCTTAAAAGCTTTGTGATGCAGTATTGGAGAAACACTGGCACTTTAATTACAGTGTGCACCCAAAAAAAAGTATTTTCAAATGGGCAGGCAACCTTGAAGCAGCTTTTATTAAAGCTATTAATTTCATTTAACCACTACTGTTCATCAATTCTGCCAGATGATGATTGGTTACTTAATGAGGAATGTGGGTAAATTATTCAAGTGAAACATGAAAAAAGATTAAATACAAAGTGAGTATTAAGCAGAAAAAAAATAGTTTCTTAAAATACCTTTATTGTTGTAATTTTGAGGATTCACTATTAAATTACCTTAATGGCCTCAGGAGGAAAATATTTCTTGTCTCTAATTCTGTGTTATTATGACTTTACAAAGACAGACCATGTTGTATTTTAATAAACAAAGCGATATTGCAAACTCCATGATTATAATGAGAAAAATCATAAATAGACATCAGAAAATGAACTAATTTTTTTTTCCTCCCAAAATGCAACAGATTGCCACTGTAATGGCAGCCCATTTAATGAAGCTTTAAATATTCTTTGCTAAATTAAATGAAATAAAACACAAAATAACTTCCAGCTTTATCCTGATTACTATTTGATGAGAGATTTTCAAGTGCATTAATTTTTTGAAGGACAACTTAATGAACACCAATAATTAAGAGGATGGGTCCATTATTTTTAATAGCGCAGCAACAGGGCCGCATTGCATGAATAAGGTTGCGTCAGTGGCAAGATCTCTGCCCTAATGATCTAGATTAGCATCACACTGCTTGCATTGTTTGAGTCTTGAAGCAGATGAAGCTCATTTGTCGGCACTGAATTTATAGTTTAATGAAGGGAGAAGGGGGTTAATCCAGTAATGAAGGAAACTTGCTGCGTATCCCGGACAGACACTTTGCACATGCATCTGAGAACTGGAAATTATGGCTTCCATCGTTAATAAGAACATCATCCTATAAAACACAGGATTGGAATTATAGCATGACACAATACTGTAACAAGCCATTCCTTTATTTTGTTATCTAATTCCATTCTTTTTGATTGATACGGAATGCATGCTCCACATCTTTCATTTAATGATTGAGGGGAAAATTGGAACTATACGCGGCTATGCGGTACTAGAGGGAACTTTCTTGTAAAGGCCACAGGTTTTCAGACTCTTTTTACAGGATCCATGTGAAAGACGGTTTTCTTTTCAGTCATTTTTGCAACCTCTGAATAGTAATTATCTCATAATTGTTCTTAAGACACTCTGCTGAATGATGATTTACCCTCTTGAGGTCACATTATGTCAGAAACCGCTACGCATCATGTAAAGAATAACTCTTCAACACACGGATGCAATACTATAATTCAAACAGATCAAATACTGTTTTAATTACCAGTAATTAGCTTTATGTCAGAGATTCCTTTACAAAGAGGTTGCATCATTGACTCCATTTTAGACTGAAATCATTGATCCCAATTACTAAAAGCACTGCAAAACCTTTTTTATCCTTGAGACTCAAAATCTGTTTTTTTTTTTCCTTACAAGTAGAAAATATTATCTAAATTACCTGTTTTTTTGAAATATAAATTCTAACCCAATGAGTGAATGTTATGAGTCAAAAATATCTGACCTCATTACCAATTTTATGATATTATTCAGTAAACAAAAAGTCTAAATATGACCTTCGACACGGAGTAATTCTTCAGTGTCGATACACATTTGTCAAAGTTAAAACACGTTCTCAACTGTCTAGTGGTGTAGTGATTTACCCATCTGCTTCATAGTGGATGCCCCCTTCCCCAAGGACCACGAACCCACTGCATATTCCCTTAAACATCAGGAGATTTGGAAAGTAACAGAAGGAACATGCACAGTCATCAGGGGCACAGCAATGAATTTTGGGCCCCCTGAGCAAATACAGCTCTCCTGCTGTGGGCCCTGATATATCATGTTTTGTGCCTGTGTATCCATTTCGCACTTGTCTCTAGCTGCGTTCTGTCATTTTGGCTATGGGTCTTGTGTTGACTGGATTGTCTGTTAGCCCCGTGTGCATTCCTCACACCTTGTCCCACACCAGTTTTTCATCTCACTTGTTGTCTCTGTGTATTTAGGTTTCCCCAGTTTCTTCGTTCATCGTCAGATTGGCTCGCCTTGCTTCATGCTTATGGTTTATTCCCTCTTCTTTCTCTCATTTCCATCCTTTCCTCGCTCCTCAGTCCTGTGTGTTCCTGATTGTCACACCAGTGTCGTGTCTGCCTCATCCTGCGTCCCTTGTGTCCCGTCCTTGTTACCCCTGTTTCCTCCTCAATTGACTCCCTGGTTTCGACGCCCAACTCACATCCCTGACTTTGCCCCCGCATGTCCCCCTAGATCATGGTCACCTCTGTTTTAACCCCCACGCACTGCCTGTTCTACATTCCTCCGGCGGCAAGTTCTTGACCCTGTACTGATTCTGATACTGCAGTTCTGGTTTTTTCTATCCTTGGTCCCCAAATTGATCTCTTCTGCCTCCATAGTTTTGACATCAAGATGTATCACCAGCTTTGACCCAACTACTATAAGTAAGAGAATTTGGCTGTAACAGAAGGCAGGCACAATAGGCTTCAGTAGGACCAAGTTAGTGCACCATTGTTGCAGGCAGTAGAATCACAGTCCCAGTTTGAGAATTAGTATCTAAAGGGCAGACACTTGTGTCAGACATGCCACTCTCTTCTTTTGGGAATCTGCAGTTGATTTCAGATATTTTCCATAAAGTCCATTATTCTACCCCCCCTCCACCCTTTTTCCATCACCCCCCACCCCACCCCACCCCCAGCTCTATGAGCATCATTTGCTACCTTTGCAGACGTGACAGAAACACAATTAGAGTGACGGTGACATTACTTAAAAGAAAGGGCATCACAGAGCCGGCTGATGGAAATTAAGCGCTTCTCCTCTCATATGCATTCAAAATGGAGCTATACCACTGTGACGGAAACGCGCATCAAATGCACCGCCGCTGAGGCTATAATGGCTTCACCACTGACGTGGAGCTAGCAGGGCAGTGTGTGTGTGTGTGTGTCAGTGAGAGAGGAGCTTGGTGATGGAGAGATAGATCTTCTCTAGCAAAGGCCCTAAGAGCGAACTGTCCCCCCTCCCCTCTGTCGAGTGTGCCACTCAGGCTATGAAACGCTAAACCCCCAGCTGGGCCGTGTTTGGGAAATGCCACTGAGCATGGCGCGCTTGCTTGACTGGGCTCGGCCGCAGCCCGTCCAGGCACCAATGGGAACAGAGAGTGTGAGGGTGCCGACTAAGATCTCCCCCGTCAACTAAGATGATATCCCCCGCTTTGCGGATGTGCGCCCTGTTGCCAGTGCTACTCAAGGGGAAAATGGCCGCTTCTACAGATCCATCCTGTGTGTTTTGATGAGGACATGAACATGGACATGGGGGTGGGGGGGGGGGGGGTTGACATCTGTCTGCTAAGAACCAACTCAAAGAAGTCCAACAAGGTCCTGCTAGCCCGCTAACGAGAACGCTGGCCTTTTTTGTCGCTCACCACCAGTACAGTTGCACTCTCAGGGGTTATAGAGGACCTGGGCAGGGTAGGGCAAGATGGATGTAATTAGTGGAGCCTGAAAGGGGGCAATTGGAACCCCAGTGGTGAACCTGGGGGGAGAGGAGCCTAGGAACGTAGCCTTGGAGGGTTCACCCCCCGAGTCACTGGCCTCTTAATTACAAACCGCTCAAAGCTGCTCTAGCCTCTTACAGCTGTCCTCCGGCATCTGCTGCTAATTTAGCTAGTCTGGTGGCTTCTAATTGCGCTATGATTTCAGCCCCTCTGTTTTACTGTTTACTTTATGCATACATGTACAATATAACTATGACTGTGCAACTGCTACATCTGCCATGCATTCCTTTGAAACTGCATACAATTATAACAAAATTAGAAAAGATTATTTCTATTTGCACTCAAAATTATTCCATTAATATTTCCCCCAATTTACTTTGTTTCCCATTAGAGAAAAAAGTCAAAAAAAAAACAGAAAAAAAATTTTAGAATTAAAAGCCACAAAACTATAGAATGCTTTTGGCTGTATTTGTCTGTAGCAGGGGTGGAAAATGTAGACAAGTGCTGAAACATCAGACGAGGCACCTTTCTGGAATGAAGATTAAGCATCACTTAAATTATTGAACCAAGTGATATAGTTTTTGGATTTAAAATAAACCTGCATCAGTCCTTTTCCTTTGAACCAAGGCTTCAAAAGGAATGAAGCCATAATTATGAATTCAAAACAGTTCTAACCACAAGGTTTAGGAATAGAAAAACAAATTACCTAGAATTCATATAAAAAGAAAATATGCTACAAAGTGTTATTTCAAATATCAGATGTATACTCTATAAATGAATAAGATGGCTTGCTAAAGGCACAGACTACTTGTTCAGGGAGCTCAAACTCACAGGTTGCATCAGCAGATCGTCAGCGGCTGAAAGAAGCACTCGCACAGCGTAAAGTCTCAGGCTAGGAATGTGCTAGTTGAAGGAGAAAAAGCTAAAAAGCTATTTTGTGTGCACTCTAGTTATTATGCCTGATGCCCCAGAGCATGAAAGGTGAAGATTTCTAGCAATTTTGTTTTTTTGGGCAAATCGGTCATCAACTGATCATGCTGCATCCAGCAGTCCCTCCCCCATGCCGCCTCATTTGCAACTGTATGGTTCCACAGAACCTTTAATATTTATTCTACCAGCCTTATTTTTTTTTCCCAAATAAGGCAATGTGAACCAATCACAATAGTTTGCCTATTGTGTCAAACTTGATTAGAGTGCAGCTTATTGTCGTTTACCTTACGCACAGCGCAGAGGGGTGCTAAGAGTGACAAAAGTGTCTTTGCTATTTAATGACTGATGCAGATACCATTTTCCTGTCCAGCGTCCATGCTGTGAAAATAGTGAATGCATTTGTGCCAACTTGAACACCCATTGGCGTGTTCCTCATAAAACGAGGTGCGGTCAGGCACATTGCTAGTGTTTTACTTTCTTGAGGTAGCCGAATTCCTCCTAAGCATCAACCCTCCTCTTCGTGGGCAGTCCAGTGCTGGCAAGTGCTTCAATAACTGGCAGCACGCCGGAAGCCACTGGCCGGCTAACTGGCCACAGCCCAAGCATTGCCTATTATACCTGTGCTGCACTGTCTTTCCGGCGCTCTGTCCCCGCCTATCCTCTCAGGGTTGCGTCCTCATCATTACCGTAATGCTGCCAATAAATTACAATATGTATTCCAAGTTTGTCTCCACACTTGATTCCTGGTCTGGACCGTAGCAGTACAATCCAGCTACTGAAGGAATCAGCGGAGATTGTCAAGCTTAGTTGATGCCTTGAATTACCATGGGGTGCTCCTTTGGTCAGCATGAAGAGATGCTTCGCCAGCTGCACCAGAGTTTGAGAGCCTTCTTTAGTCAACTAGAGGCTGTGGCAGAGATTTAAAGAGACTCCACCTCCACCACCCAAGCAGCCAGCACCACTCTGCAGCAAGTTCTCCCTCAGATGCAAGCCCTTCAGGAGCTCAATTTGGAAATCCTTGACATTACAGCAACAATCCTACCACCTGCCGGAGTTTCCTGGTTCAGTGTGGGATGGTGTTCGAGCTTCAGCCCTTCTCCTTTCCCAATGAGCAGTCCTGAATGGCATTTGTAATTACTCGCCTCTCTGGACCTACCAGGGTTTGGTCTGTCAACTGCTGGGAAATGGACCATCCTGCAGTAGCGTCATTTGCTGCTTTTGTGGCAGAAATGAAGAAGGAGTTGGATCGTTTCCGCTCCGGTCATGCCACTGCCTGCCAGCAGCTCCAGCTGCGTCAATGCAACCTGTCCGTGACAGATTACTCCATGGACTTCCGCACCTTGGCTCTGACTATGTGCTGGAATGCTCGAGCATTATATGATATCTCCCAATTTGGCTTAGCTGAGCGGATACAATCTGAGTTAACTTCCTGAATCCTACCCCCAAATCAGGACCAATTGATTGACCTGGCGCTGAGGATTGACAACAGGCTGCAGGAAAGGCGGATGGATCGGCGGGGTGGCTAAAGGCACCTTCCCTGCCTGCGCTGCAAAATACGCAACTTGGAGCTTCTACCCATCTGGCTCCCCCAGTACCCTTGGCTGATGACAAGGCTCGGCTTCAGGAGCTGCCCCCGGAAAAATGGCTGCGCCGGATATAGGTGAACCTTCGCCTGTACTGCAAAAGTGCTGCACATACCACAGCTGAAAATAGTGTTTGACGGATGTGAGCAATATCAGTAAGAGAGATTCTGTCCCCCCCTGAAGGGTGGCTGAGCTGCTCAACAAACTAGGACTCCCAAACAATGAAGGAGTACATAAGTCAGTCCCTGGCATCTGGAATAATTTAGGCTGCATTGTTAGTTTGTTCTTCGTGATCAAGAGAGATGAGCAGCTGCGCTCCTGCATTGACTTCAGGCTGAATGCAGTCACAATAGAGAACCGTTGTCCTTTACCTTTAATGGATTCAGCCTATTCCAACCTTCAGGGCTGCCGATTGTTCATCAAGCTGGATTTGCGCAATGCATACCACGCGCATACGGGAAGGAGATGAGAGGACAATATTATTTAATACCCCCCAGGCCACATTGAGTTCCTGATTATATTGTTCTGGCTCACTAATACCCCAGCAGTGTTTCAGAACCTCATAAATTATGTCTTCCATGACATATAGTCCCACTTTGTCTATGTCTAAATTGACGATATGCTGGTCTTCTCTCAAACCCTGGAAGATCATGTCCGCCACATCCACTCGGTGATCCAAAGGCTACTGGAAAATCAATATTACTTAAATCCAGGAAAGTGTGATTTTCACAGTACTACAGTTTCCTTCCTGGGGTTTCTGGTGATGCAAGGTGCTTTGGAGATGGATCCCCAAAAGGTGCAGGCAGTTTTGGATCGGCTGGAGCCGAAACACAGAAAGGAGTTGCAAAGATTTTTGGGCTTTGTAAATTTTTACCATCGCTTCATCCTAGGGTACTCCAGTGCGGACATCCATTAAAGTTCCCTTTGCCTGGACCCCCAGGCAGCCTACCCCTTTTAAACAACTGAAGAGCCTGTTTACCACTGCTTCCATCCTCAAGCTCCCAGATCCCAAGCTCCAGTTTGTTGTAGATGTCAACACTTCCGTCCAACGTGTGAGCTGTGGCTGTCCTCTTGCAGCGAGCAGATGATTGTTATTTACATCTTTGTGCCTATTTTCTCATTACTTGTCACCTCCAGAGAGGAACTACGCCATCAGTGGCCAGAAGCTGTTGGAGGTAAAGCTGGCCTTTGAGGAGTGGAGACACTGGCTGCAGGAGTCCCAGCTCCCTTTCCTTGTCTAGATGGACCATCGCACCCTGGAGCCATGGCGCAGGTAGTCCCTCTTCTTCTCAAGATTAAACTCCGTCCTAACATACCGTCCTGGTACATAAAATACAACGCCTGACTCCTTGTCATAACTGTATCCTTCCATGCCTGTAGAACACCTAGATACCATTCTCCCAGGTAATTGTCTCCTAGCTGTCACCAAAGAACAGGTCGAGAGTGTGCTTGAAGAGGTGTTGCGGTCCTGTCCTTCACTACGAGACACTCCTTCCAACTGACTCTTCGTTCCCGTGAGAGTGAGGGGTCATGTCCCTAATTGGGCCCACACCTCTCCGTGAGCATATCACCCAGGCCTCTCTCGCACTCTCGCCCTGGTGTGTCGGTGCGTCTCGTGGCCTTTCCTCGCCAGTGATACCCAGTCCTTCATCGCTGCCGATAACGTATGTGCCCGCTCCTCAGTATCCCAGTCGTCTTCTGCTGCCCTTTGAAGTTCCCCATCGGCCGTGGGTGTTGCGGACGTACCACCCTCATGCAGGAATACAGTCATTCTTACCATCATTGACCGATTCTCTAAGTCTGCCCATTTTGTGCCATTGCCGAAGCTGCCCACTGCTAAGGAGACTGCCAACCTGCCTCTGCAACATGTTTTCCACTTTCATGGACTTCATGGCTTAAAAATATATACTAAAAGGTTATTCAAAATTTTAATCCCAGACATTTAAGAGCCAAACCCTGCCAATGTTTAATGTGATCTTGTAGTGCACGCCAACAAGTTTCTTTGGCACTGTCATTATCCGCTATCGGTTTATTTCAAAAACATTTTGGGGACATTTTGCAAAAGCATGATTGAAAATATCCCTGAGTTTGGTGATGTTTGCAAAAACAGTCATGGTCTGATTTTTATTATGCCACTCCGATTGTTTTTCATTGTGGTGCCCTCTATGGGACAATTTGAATCAGACTTGGAGGATATGTTTCAGATACTTATGGGGACATATCCTTCGAGTTTTGCAAATATTGACTTTGTTTTATGTATGTGCTGAGCCACACCCTTTTTAAGTTCAATGGTCAATATGTTCAAAACCAAATAAGATATCAGCATGATCTCAGCAAGATTTTATGAGCTTGGTCCAATGATGATCAACAAAAAATTTGGTAGCAGTCTGACCTGCGGTCTGGGAGGAGATGTGAAAAAAAAAATGTTTTTCAAGAAATTAAAAATTGCAGAAAATTTTGTCAGACATAAATTAGACATTGTACATTTTGGCAGCCTTGAGCCAAGGAATACACAAGAAAAAATGTTGCTTTTAGACCATATGATTCAGGAGTTATGTGGGCCAAAACATAAAATCATACATGTGTTGCTACAGCATCACCATCTGGCCAATTGCAAACATTTCTGTAGAAAAAAAGATAAACAAGCCTCCTGACAAGGAGTAAGCCAGTATCTCAGTCCTGTAGTCCTGACCCCCCCACCCAAACTGCATAGAGTCATCACAGCAAGATTACCAAAACATTTGGGTCACTTTCCCATGGCGGGCTGTTCAGCCACTGTAGCGAGCCCAAGGCTCATCGACAGCACTTCCTCCTGCCATCCCAGCATACTCTGTTCAGTTGGCAAAACAGGGCACCTGTGATTTCCATAATGCAAAAATGTCTGTCTCAATAGTCACAGTCTTATGACCATCATCAGTGTTTGCAGTTATTTTTGCTTGACAGTAGAAATTACCTTGCCACCTCAGCAAATGTTAAAATAAGTAAAACTGATTTATCACACTGGAAAGCTTTTTCTCATTTCGCAAAAACATTAAATTTTTTGGCAGGTTTCACAAACACAGATGAAATTTATTTCTGAACTCCAATTTGTTTTCTATGACAAATAGCAATTCATCATTGAATTTAGCACATGACTATGCTCAATCAGCGAAGTCAATCTTTTTGTCCTATTTAGTCAAAAATGAAATGAAGTAAGCTAAAACAATCTTAAGGTTTACTTATTTTTGATTTTTCTGTTCACATACCATTTCCTTAATTGTTTGAAAGATTAGAAAGTGAAGCAGGGGGTAATAGCACATTAAAAAGCAAAGGTGTTTCCTCACTGGTATTTTTTTTTTTGTTGTTGTTGTTGTCTAATTTAGCCAACAGAGTAAGATTACAGTTTATTCTTTTTAAGCCTAAATATGAGACTAATGTTAGGTTCCCACTATCACGAGTCGCGGCACGATTGAAATTGTGGTCTTAATCATGGAGTAATCGTGGTGATCCTATCAGATCTTATCAGATCTTGAGGTCAGTCGTGGCAATCGTGTTGATCGTAGAGCAGTTTTGGACGGTTCAAATATTTCCTACGATCAACACGATTAATTGTCACTTGTTATCATCGCATCACCTCGTATCTGAACCTGAAATTTTGAGCCGCTTTCACACTGTACGCAAAACGATTTTTTCGCACGACAGATTACATTCGAAGTCAATGCAAAGACGCGGATACACGCGAAAAAACGTGTGTATTCGCATCTTCGCATTGACTTTGCATATAATCCGTCGTGCGAAAAATTCGTTTGGCGTCCGGTGTGAAAGCAGCGTTAGAGAAGTTCCACGATCAGCTACGAATGGCCAATCGTGGCTTTCGTAACAGAGCGCACGACAGTGGGAACTAAGCATTAGATAGCCATCTCTTATTATTGATGAAATGTGACAGGTTAGTACAGAGTTGGGACCATTTTCTTGACGAAATAATTAAATGGCAATACCTCCAATAGAACAAAATGCCAGACCCGCCTCCAACAGCTGCTTCTGCCTGAAAGCAGGGGACGCATGTGGGGGGCGGGGCCACGGTGGCGGCCGGCAATCCCCTCAGCAGTCGACGGAGTCACCAGTGGGAAAACAACAAAGGCCTTTCCGTGCAGCTCGCACAGATGTGCCCAGAGCTGGGCTGTCGGAAGCAGTTAGCATGACGGCCACTCACAGTTCATTATTATCCTCTCACAGGTCAGTGAGCGACAGGCTAGGTCAGCATGCTTCATTGGCTACTACAGTTCCCTTGTTAGAATACGGAGGGGAAAGGTGCGTCACTTGAATTGATTAACTGATATCAATAAATCAATTTGCTTCAATCCCAAAACCTACATACATTGTCTGTTTTTTAATCACATCCCGTTTGTTGTTTTGCCTATTTGTTGCTTCAGATCTCACTTAAATGCCAGCATGCATTAAGTATTAAAGGTAACAGGTCTTCATGTCACTTTCTCACTTCTATTTGTTAGAATAAACACATTAAAATTAATTCAAATGCTGCTTATATAACTTGGTAAATGTGTTGTCTTTCAATTGGTAAATGTGTTGTAATTAAATTTAACACTTTGTAAATTACAGACATGATACATAAAAAAAGGATATAATTTGTATAAAAGTTTGCACTTGCCATTGAATCATACATTTGTCCATTGTGGACTGTGTTTTAAGGATCCTACACATTTTCAGTGTATTAATATTTCACCATTTCTTATAAAACTCGTGCAATTGATAAAAACTGGTTGTTTTTTTTAATCAATTTATACATATTTTGACATATGATATCTTACAATAAAAAAGGTTTTAAACTTCTTAAGAAAAACTCAGTGAACTAAATGAACATTGTAATTTGAGTAAATTAGGTATAAATGACGGTCGTCTATTGTGCCAATGTCATCACCTAGCGAGTGCAAACAAAACCGATAATTAACATAATTAGCACACGATAAAAGTAAAAAAAGGGGGGCTGATTAAATGAATTACGCTCGGGGAAAAAAAAAAAAAAAAAGAAGAAAACATAAGAATATATGAACAGCCGGGACAATATTGTCGCAGAAAGGGCGTTCGTTCTCGTTAGAGTACCAATGTTTTCCTCTCCAAAACAATGAACGGCAAGTAGAGCATGTGAGTAAGGGCCAGCCACGCCATTCGAATACAATGCAATTGGCTTCAGCGAGAAAAAGAGATGCACCGTACCTAATATCCCTTCTGCAGAACTTTCACACCTCGCTGAAGGTACACACGCGTTAAACAATGTGAAGCAATTAATCTCACGCGTGTTCACATCTGGAGCTGCCCTGCCATCCAGCAATGCATTACTTGTTGAGTCCCAGTGATTCAGCACGGGCTCCTAATGACTTGTGAAGTGAAAATCGGACATTGCTAAATTGTATTAAAGGGACCCATCCGGGACGCAAATGTTAAAGCGCATGCCATGCCGCTGCACTCGGAGATGATACGTCAAGTAACACTCAGCGTAGCGTATAGACGGTTTCCACTCGAGGGAGCCACGAATAAACGATTAGAATACATACTATTATGTGACACCCCCTTACCTCCGTCGCTGTGATAAATCTGAGCAATGAAAAGCTACTATATGTGCGTTGTTTGTTAGCGTCTGATCATATGCTGGAACAAAACATTATCTGACACTCTGACAGTGTTATAAAGCATCTTCGTGTTATCAAGATGTCAAATCAGTTGCAGACAAACGAAAACCATCAGGCCGTAGCCTCACTGCAATATTGTGTTGAGCTTATCGTGACATTTTCTTTTATGCAAAGTGCAGTACTTTAAACATTTCAGAAACAGTACCACAGCATGGACATATTCCCCTGAGCAAACAAAAACAAGATATATTTTAAACACGTGTTGAAAAAAAAATTTTTTGAGTAAAATTAGTCCATTTTTATTGAATGTTTCCCATGTAGCGTAGTATGTACACACACATACACAAATGTGTGCGCACACGCATATATTTATCCTTAAATTGTTGCCTGTCTGTAAGCTCTAGGGGTTTTGACATATTTGCAGAATGTCTGGCAAATCAATCCTACAGGAAACTGAAGGAAAATGTCTAATGTCATTTAGCAGTGAGTATGACAGTTGTCAGCAGATACCTCTGAGCAGGAGCCTGGGGGTGTTTGTCTCCGCATCGTCTCAGCAGGGCCACCGTCAGCTGGGCCCCATTCCCTGAGGTCCCCTCTGGCTCCCTCGGGGCGTCTGGGGGCCGCGCAGCCTGGTTCTGATTGGTGTCACTGGCGTCGTTTGCTGAAAGCTAGGGCGCAGAAGCGGAACAGTTAAACTATTAGGAAGGAGATCGCCGCGTATCTGGTGACTAAAACACAGGTCCTGCTTCTCAGAAACTGGATTTTTTAGCCTGAGATGTTCTGACGTACAGTTTCTACATTGAATAGGACTTGTTCTGTTCACTGAAGAGGTTAAACACCCTGGAATGCCAGGCTGAAAACGTCCTTTGATCATTACCTGAACAGCAGGTTTCGATAATATTTTTCAAAATTCTAAGTGAGTGTTTGACACACGGAACTCAAATTAAACTTCTGTGGTTCCACAGCTACATTGCCTTCAGTTGCTAGCACTGATTGTTACATCAGTATTAAGAATATTCATTTGAGAAAACTGCTATTACAATTTTTGATCTTACTAGATTAAAACAATTACCTGCACTTTTATAAGGATAGTAAATTGTTCAAAATTTATGGCTAAGTCATATGATACTTCTATTTACACTAACTGAAATGGACCGATACTTGATGAAATGAAGGGAGGGCTGAGAAACTGTGATTCTACAGTATGGGGGTAATATACAGGGCATAATGTGAGTCTGTCTCCTAGCCCTAAAAATACACTTTGCACCATGGGTAATTTGCAGAAAAAAAATATTTAATGGGCAAACACAATTTGTTATTTTCAGGTGTAATGAAATCCTTTAAGATGTGCCTGGCTGCATGGGATAGGGTTTTTTGATACACCTGGCTCCTTCATGACCTCATTTCCCAGGCTCTACCCACAACACCCAGTGAAAGAAATGACAGCGCAGCAGAGGCCGTGGTGTTCAAAGTGTTCCGTATACAGCCAGCAGACTCTTCTCAAAGGGCAAGATGATTGGCGGGAACCTCTTTTCCCCTCTTTCGCTCAAAAATGTCCCTCCCGCTTCCACACGCACCAGGCTCAAGCGCGTGTAAAATACCAAGATGTAATTGGGTTAAGCAGCTGGTCTCCCTTACGACTGGGTTTGGGAGGGGGGTAGGTGACTACGCCAATATCGATTTGCAATCACCTCCTCATTGGCGCCCCCCTCTGGCCACTGTGCCACCTGCACCCCCTGGTGCTTTTGGGTCGCTCTGCCTGAAAAGTTCAGGAAGGTCAGGACAAACTCCGGGTGACCCTGTAGGAAAGACCGAAGGCAAGGAGTCCACATGAGTGTAAAGCATGCCACAGAACAAAGAGCTTAATGTCAATTTAATGACAATTATCACTCCCACAGCTACAGACTGAAGATATTTCAAAATTCCAATTTTTCTATGATAACAATGCTGAGTGTTTGCATCTGCTGTCGTAGTTACTCAGGATGCTTTCACAAAAGCATTATTTGTATATTTAGCCTGAAAAATTCAGAAAACTGTATTGAATATTATACAGTACTGTAAAAAAGCATTTGCCCCCTTCCTGATTTCTTCTATTTCTGCAAATTTGCCAAACTGAAATGTTTCAACTCATCGAATTAATTTAAATATTTGAAAAATATAACTGTAGTAACCACAAAATGCAGTTTTTAAAAGATGATTTTGTTTATTGAAGGAAAAAAGCCATCTAACCCTTCCAAGGGCTACATGAAAAAAAATTATTGCCGCATTAGTTACTAAATCAACCAATTAGACAAATTTAATTGATAATTAGGTTCTGTTTCAGTGGACACACCCAGGCGTGATTAATGTAGTTGGGTTATGCTGCAGCATAATGATCTGAAGCACAGAAGAAAGTCCACGTCTGAATGGCTCAAAAAAAGAGGGTTTTGGGGTGGCCTAGTCAAAGCCTGGACTTCAATCCGACTGAGATGCAGTGCCATGACCTTAAACAGGCACTCCATGCTTAAAAACCATCCAATGTGGATCTGAATTCAAACAATTCTGCACAGAAGAGTGGGCCAAAATTCCTCAACAGTGATGTAAAAAATTCATTGCCATTTATCGCAAAGGTTGACTGCAGTTATTGCGACCAAGGCAGACACAATCAGTTATTAGGTTTAGGGAGGCATTTATTCTTTCACATGGGTGATAAAAGTTTAGAATTACTTTTTACCGTCAATAAATGAGATGATCATTTAAAAGCTGCATTTTGTGTTTACTCACAATGTCTCTCTCTGATGTTAAAATCAGCTGGACAATCTGTAACATCTAAATATGGCAAATGACCAGAAATAGAAGAAATAAAGAAAATAGAAAATAGATAATAGAAAATAGAAAATACTTTTTCACAGCACTGTATATGTTATATTTAAACTTAAAATATAATTTTGATTACCTTTGTTGCATAATAAGACAAAAATACTGCCAATCGAGTGAGAATATTTCACTTTCCAACGGTAACTTGAAACAAGCAAACATTCCCTACTTCAAAGAAGAAAACAAAATGTGTCTCATTAAAAGACTAAAATACAAATTAAGACTGGCTTCTATGTAATGTAAAGCTTTGTTGATACTCTGTTTTGGAAGTGTTTTCAATCAGAGAATTAAATTCCTATGAATGCATTTTCCCTTCACTGAGGAAAATGGAACACCTATTTTCGAGGTTGTTGAAACACCACATTTGCAAAAGTAAGCCTTTCAACACAAACCTTTGGGAAGATTTGGCCATCTTTTCCGAAGCTCCACTCCTGGTGTGGACAACCCCTAGCCCTGTTAATACCATTAAAAATATGGTTTTTCACCATTAAGGCAAAATAGAAACCACTGAGCATTGAGTATTATACTTTGTAATGACTCTAGCCTTTCATGCAGTTAGAGGCACAATTCAAAGTGCAGCTAAAAATGTTATACAACTGCCTGGCAAATGATATGTTGAATTCTGGGATACCTGCTCTCTCAGTGTATCAATAATAGCAGTGGCATTAGCTTCCTGGCCTGAGCAAAGCAGGTGACAAACCAGGAGTTTTTTCAACTCCAGGCTTCAACAATGAGTTTCAAACTTCAAAAACGAGGCTTCGACAGTCTGCACTGTGGACTATGACAACCGGAGTGAACTCCATGAAAGGTTTGTGTGCACAGTGAGGTGAGAGGGGAGGCAGGGTGGAATGTTGGCACCTTTTCTGTATGTTTAGCCGGAAAGCCTCAGTGGGTGTGCTGTCCACGTCCGTCAACGTTATTGGCTGGGAGGAGACGGCCAGGCAGAGCTGAGGTAAGACGCGGCTTAAGATCAACCCCCCCTGTAATACCAAAACGAGGAAGAGGGGACGGGGGATGTGAGACAGAGATAAGGCCCAGATGAGTTAAAAGAAGCAGAAAATAAAACAAGATGTCACAAAACGGTGAGGTCATTATGCCTGAGTAAACATGAGGATGTCAGGGGGCAACTGAAAATACAGTGGTGCCCCCTGACTAGCATGTCAGGCTTTAGGTTTCCCTGTTAGTGAGCTCCTGAGCAGGTAGAAATTGGATTTTACCATTCAGGAGTGATCAGGGTAGGACCTACTGTGCCTCTGTTCACCTTTTCTTATCATTGTGTTGGTACAGAGCAACAGGGCTACTTCTGATTATTAACAGGGCTTTAACGGTATATAATGGAGTGGAGAGGGACAGTGCCAAAGCACTAATGAGACACACAGCATAATGCATCAATATATACAACCAACTGGGAAAGCAAACCTTCAACCCTCCCAGAGGTAAATTCACATATCTGTGACGAGAACGCTCATGAGTGGACAGACTAACGCTGATGTAAAACTCACTAATAGTAATTGGATACAATGGAGCTCTGACTATGAATTTTGAAAAAGAAATCCAAAAGTGCAAATTGGCAATGCTCCTAGTTAAACTCATTCACTCAACTATCGTAGGTCTTGACTCGTGAAGCATGTCAGGATGAACCGTCCCTATTTATTTCAGCAGATAGCATTAGTCACTGATATTCATGTCTGAGGACTGCATGTGTAATGAAGACACAGAACAGGATCAGATAAGAGAAAGGCCCTGCAGGAGGATTTAGCAAGGATACCCAATCGCTGCAGAGCCTCGTTCCTGGCGTTTTTGCTTTTTTCACGCAAGAATTAAGATGGCGTAATCAGCAAGGCTGAAATATGACACAATGCGTCTGCCTCAGATCACCATCTCAGCCCCTGTGATCGTTTCGCATTTCGCACTTTCCGCAGCGAGATTGCTACCCTCACCGTGAACAACATGATTTGAGGCCACTTACAGGCCCGGACTAAAGACAACACTAATGACCAATTACAAACTACACATAATTCCTGTCACAAAAGGAAAACTCAGGACAGGCAAACTGAAGAATAATGTGGACAAGCCCAAAAAGAGCGATGTTCATTTGACTGCGCGGTATATGTTTACACCCATGAGTGCAAATCAAGGAATGCTAAAGCAGGGATCATTTCCAAGTAGAACGCAACCCGTGTTTTTTGCTACGCTGCACACAAAATGTGTTCTTCGGACTCTGAAACAATTGGGTCTCTCCAAATCCGGTCGCAATTTCATCTTTCCGTGTGAGGAGCAAAGAGGCATCACTCAGGGTTCAGAAAACTGTGAAATGCTGATGAATTACAGCAGGAAAGTGGAAAGTGCTGATTAGCATGGGCAAGAAATTGCGCATTTTCTGCTGTAGAGGCCGGGTTTGTATTCGCGGGATTCCGAAAATGCGACAGCCGTGTTTGATTCGCCAAACAATTCTGGGACCAGTGAACTGGAATTCACCCATAAACAAACAACAATGAAGCCCCCCCACCACCCCCCCAGCACCCCATACAAGCATATTCACATGCCTTTATGAGAATAGGAGTGAAGGGTTTCCCATTTCCAACAAATCTGCCAGTCAGAAACCGTGACTATTATCGCTCAGTGCAATGTGGAGTTTACGGACAAAATGGTTTGTCAATTATGAGGAAATGTCCAGAAGCCTGGAATTCGCAACATATTTATATTTAGAGTTGACACGTTTTCAGTCAAGCAGAAATACCTTGGTGATGATCCACACGTGTGACAGTGGCCATCCAATCCCCTGACCTTTACCGCTGGCCAGTTTGGGCCTGGCTGATCCAGCTCGGTATACCACCTCAGCCGAAGGGAACAGAACCATCTGCGGATCAGCCTGAGGTAAAGAGTAACAAATAAGACACAACTTAGTTTTGAGGTGGGATCCATGTATGCACTCTCATTCATCCATATCTCTTCAAAAAATTAGGGTCAGGATTATAACTCTAAAATGTAATACGTTATATACAATAATTTAATATGTTATCATTACATTCACACTCAGAGGCAGTATGTCCTGAAAGTGCATAATGACCACTTATTGCATACCATACGCATATTATAAAATATACTCATGCCGTGAGCATGAGTGAGAAAGAAATTCAGAGATAGAGAGCCATTCAAATATTTGAGAAAAAAGCAAATGTCTGGTATTCTATAACTCAAAAGATTATGCCATCACTTTTCATTAATGTGGCAGTGCGACATAACTTAAACACTTAGCTTTTAATGGCTGAATAATATTTAGTTATGCAGTTTGACTTCGTGTATTTTCACTTTCATTGCCTTACTTGACAGAAACAACATCCCCAACCATGACTGCAAAATCTCCATGCATGGGTTACGATGACAGTTCTTCAACTATACCATGCGGATCAGCATCAAAACATACAGGCCCATCTGCAAAAATGACTTGTGTGCTGGCTTGAGATACTAGTGATCACTTTTTGTCCAGCTAAGGTCATGAGCCAGGAAGAACTGATCCGAACTCTTATTGCTGATAGGAAATAACGCTAAAATAAGAGAATTGTCTGAATGGCCCAAAAGAGTGCTAATAATGGCTGGCATGTGTAAATATGAGGGACAGCTGTGACTGTTTAACTGCTCTGAGGGAAGTGGGTCACTCTCATTGTTCAGCCCCGTCATTGTCTTCACAGCTTCTCTTCACCTTATTGTCCAATACACTTTTTTTTTTTCCCCACAGCTCACGGCCATTTTGAAAATAAATTCTGCAGCCATTTAAAAACCACTTTAAGCAAGCGACAGAAAACAAACCAGGACAATTCTTCTCTGCGCATGGTGGTTCATACCTGAGCAAATCTAAATATAAACACTCCCTTCATCTCCGAAGATGAGACTGATTTAATTACACGCTGCACAGACGGTAGTTAACCTGCCTGTCTGAGCGTGGCTATTCTCTTCCCTTTAAGACAGGGCTCTCCAATCTTATTCACAAACTTGAAGAGGATGACACCTTTGCAAAGGATAAGCATACTGCATCTAATTAATCTCAGTCATAGGCAGATGCGTTCCATCCATAGAGAGAAATTTAGTCATGCTGTTCAGGGTAACATGCTATAATTACAGTCATCCCTTCATATACATTATCTGTGCGCTCCATGCACTGACACAAGTGCAATCCTCCCTCCGTAACTTTTCAGACAGAATGTAAAGCATAAACTTTTCCGCACATCTCTGAGTCAGGTTAAACTCCCACGTGTTCCTGTCCTTTCAGATTAATTCATTTCGACCTAAAGTTTTGCAAATATTACATTAAAATTCCTAGTCTGACTTGAGCCACTTTAGTGTTATTGTCAAGGTGAATTTTTCAAAGTGCATTGGCGAAAAAAAGGGGCAATTTGTCAAATTTAATTGTAAAAAAAAAAAAAAAATATGTGATCATTGCGCCTTTTTGCCTGATTTCCCAATGCCATGAGGAGGGCAAATCGAGTTTCACATATTGGGGTTAACCTGGCCAGAGTCAATGCAGATCAAGAACAAAGTCGCTTGCCATTAAAAAAATCCAGACTTTGCCTCTCTTAACATCTGCATTCCAGCGTAACGGCCGTCAGAAGTTAGGCAGCTTTAAACAACAGTCTTTGGGTCTGTGACTCCACACATCCCAACAGGGCCATTTGCACGCAGACATTCCTGTTACCCTGAGCTGGATGAAATGGGAGTCTGGATCCAGGCTGTCAGTCAGGTGAGAGCTCCCTGATGGCTCAGGGATGTAGTTCGGTGGGAACCCCTTCCATGCCTCCCACCTGGATGGGTAGAGAGCAGAATACTGACAGATGGCAAAAAAAAAGTATACCCAGGGCATATGTCTAAGGTCAGTGACACAAAAACAGATTAATCTTAGTCCTGGATTACGCTGGGGCTTGCACAAATAATCCTCACTCAATAACAAATTTAGTCTACAAGTCGACTTATTCTGTATCTGCAGACCAAGCTCCTAGACTCAAAAAGGAACTTTCCACAAGCCATTAGACTTCTCAAATACCAAAAAAGGTCTATAATCACATTTTCTTTAGAAATGTTAGCCATTTTAAAATGATAAAACTTTACTTTCAGCCTACAACATTTTTAGTCCTCTTTATTTGTGCTAAAACTCACACATTATATGACATTATATTATTTTATCCTCAGACCATTTTTATGGATTTTTTTTTGTTTGTTTTGTTTTTGCTTTGCCACTTTATGTGAGTTGCCATCTATTGTTTTTATTTTGATAGTCCCCTTATTTTCATGAGTCAAAGAGCATGGTGAGTAAACAGCATGAGTTCAGAGAATGAGAAATTTTAACTGGGGGCGGGGTGGAGGGCAGATATGGTCATAGATTACATTTTATCTATGAAAATGTTTGAAATTCTATCACTGGTAATATTTTGTCCATTTGTTTTCACTTATTTTGAGGAAGGTCATACGACTGACTGCACAGTGCTAGAGTTAACAACTGCCAGGGTTTTTTCCTCTCTTTATTAGATGTAATTTTGCAAAGATAATGCAATTTCCAACTGTTTTTACAAACCACCAGCTTTCTTTTGCTGTCTGAGAAAGGCGCTGGGCAAAAATGTTTTTTCTCTCTACAAGCATTCCCAATGAGACCATCTGAGCTTAGAAACGCAGAAACATGTATGGACACACTGAGCCCACATAGCCTTGAGAGTACGATTTACCCCAGGCAACTGTTCATATCACGTTTTCACTGAGTTTAAGACTGGGCCTGACGACTGCCAATACAGTGCCGGGATTAAACACCGGCCGTCACTGCACTTGTTTTATCCGATCTCCAGGAGACGGCTTAAAGGTTTATCTACTGCAACTGTGTCGCAACACTATCCCAGTGTGATCTGGGATAAGAGCTCCCACTGTGTACAAAGGGACATACTTCCTGAATCCGGCTGGAAATTCGGCATCCGGGTCCAGGGGAGCTGGGTAGATGGTTGTGTAATCTTCATTCCCCACTGCTAGGGCTCTTTCAAAGGCCAGGGCCATCACAGCCTGGCGAGGAGGTCTGGAGGAGTAAAGGGAGAACGAGTTCATTAGTATGGAGCAGCTGTTTATTTGAGCACTCTACAGGGGTAGTTCCCAGTCATTCCACGCCTCGGACCAAATGGCAGTTTGACAGGCAGCATATACCGACTGTATCATATGTTCAGTTTCATGCAGTCAGGTCCATAAGTATTTGAGCAGTGACATATTTTCATCATTGTGTCTCAGTGTGGGGGTTTTGCGATCGAGTCCCGGGTGGCCAGGACCTTCCTGCTTGGAATTAGTATGTTCTGCCCATATTTGCGTGGGTCTCCTTTACATGCTTAGGTTTCCTCCCTCTCTTCAAGGCATTCACTGTAAGAACCCTCTGCCCATCACCTCTAACCAAGGTTCGGGCTTTAGAACTGGAGTTTGTCTCTGTGCGCTGCACTGTGCCTGTCTGCTGCTCCTATTTACCAAGGAGGGGTCAACCGTAAAGAACAAATTATCCCTCAGAATCCAGTGAAGACTTATGAGTAATATTACTCAATCTTATCAGTAATAAAAGCATTTTTTTTTTTTTTTTTGTTGTTGTCAGGCCGATTTGAGGTACAGAATTCTAGTCTCCTTTTCTGTAGCAGCTTAGGTCTGCCGCACCTTAACACAGCCACCAACCTCTCCAATTCAACACCGCGCTTGAATATCGGATTATGATCCATTTCATATTATAAAGGTTCTGACCACTGTTCAACACACCAAGTTATTCAACCGCCCACTCTCGCTTTAATTATTAGATGTCTCACATCAGAAGGAGGCCGTTTGAAAACCGCAAACCCATTTGATTAGAGCAGGAAGTGCGCGCATCTGAATTTCCTGTACTAATATCATCTAACAGCTGAGAGCATGGCGGAGCAAGACACCCCTGGAGGGGCTATCGAGATTTTTAACTCTGACATTCATGATCAACTGCACTATCATGTTAATTAATCACTTTAAAAAATGCGGGACCTCTGTTACACGTTAGCTTGAGCCGCTTTCATGCATGAGGATGAAATCACTTCTATGCACACAATCTCGCAAAAAGCACATCAACAGATCCTGGCAGGTTATTGTGGGAGATCGCAGTGGATTTTCAGTGTGAATGAACTTTGTCCTTAGGCTAATCTACCCCCCACAACTCTCTCCGCTGCTTGGCATATGGCATACCGGTAGACTCATCCTTGTAACTTATTTAATTACAAGTTCTTCATGTGACTCATAAGGAACAAGTTCCTAAGTTCCTTTAGACACAGGGTGGGGGTGATGGTGGGGGGGGTTGTATATGCGTGATATGTCTGAGTTTTAGCATTTGGAAATGAAACAGGAATTACGTTATGCACAATTCATTCATTTAACTCGCTTTTGCAAACTTAACACTGTGACCCACTGCTTTATCCAGTGTTACCCGGAACCTTTGTTCTGTGGTCAGGGTGAAAAGGCAGCTCGCTATCTGGGTCAAACACGGACTCGGGGGTCATGCTCTGAAGCCACAATTGCCACAATAACCACCATTGTTTGGTCGCATTTTATAAGTCACTGTGGACTTGCATCGCCTACACAGCTGTAATTGTGAATCTCTTCAATTCAATTACAACCCCAATTCTGAAATAGTTGGGACAAAGTGTAAATTGTGAATAAAATCAAAATGCAATGACTTTCAGATCACATGAGCCAATATATTATTTACAGTAGAACATAGATAACATTTCAAATGTTGAAACAGACATTTTACAATTTTTTTCCACAAAATGAGCTAATTTCAAATGTTCTGGCAGCAACAGGTCTCAAAAAAGTTGGGACACAGGCAAAAAAGGGCTGAAAAAGCAATTAATATATAAGAGAATCAGCTGAAAGAACTTTTAGCAAGTGATTAAGTTAACTGGCATCAGGTGTGTAACATGATTGGCTATAAAAGGGATGTCTTAGAGAGGCTGAGTCTCTCAGAAGTAAAGATGGCCAGAGGCTCTCCAACCTGTGAAGGCTTGCAAAAAAAAACTGTGGAATACTTTAAAAACAATGTTCCTCAACATCAAATTGCAAAGGCTTTGAAGGTCATTCATCGACAGAGCATAACATCATCAAAAGATTCAGAGAAACTGTAAAAATCTCTGTGCGTAAGGGACAAGGCCGAAGACCTTTACTGGATGCCCATGATCTTCAGGCCCTCAGACGCCACTGCATCATTCACCGTGGCATCGCCAGGGGGACCATGATTCTGTCATTGAAAGATATTAAATAAATGGGCCCCCAGGAAATGAAGACTTCAAGAAACCACTGTCTGTAAACACAGTCCCTCACCGCCATGATTCATCCATTACAGATGCCACCACTGTCTATAAAACAGTCCGCTATCCATGCCACCAAAAACTCTATCATGCAAAAAAGGAAGCCATTGTTGAGCATGATCCAGAAGCGCCGCCGTGTTCTGTGGGCCAAGGCTCATTTAAAATGGACTGTAGCAAAGTGGCAAAGTGTCCTGTGGTCAGACGAAGTCCAAATTTGACATTTTTTTGAAAATCATGGGCGTCGTGTCCTCCGGGCTAAAGAGGAGAAAGACCACCCCTCCTGTTATCAGCATTCAGTTCAAAAGCCAGCATCTCTGATGGTATGGGGATGCATTAGTGCATATGGTGTGGGACACTTGCATCTTTTAAAAAGCACCATGAATGCTGAAAGGTATATAAAGGTTTTAGAGCAACATATGCTCCCCTCCAGACGACATCTATTCCAGGGACAGCCTTGCGTATTTTAGCAGGACAATGCAAAACCACATACTGCAGCTATTACAACAGCATGGCTTCGTAGTAGAAGAGTCCTTGTGCTGAACTGGCCTGCTTGCAGTCCTGATCTTTCACCAATTGAGAACATTTGGTGCATAATTAAACAAAAAGTCCGTCAAAGGAGACCCAAAACTCTGCAGCAGCTGGAAGCCTGTATTAAACAAGAGTGGGATCAAATTCCAATGGCTAAACTCAAGAAACTTGTCTCCTCAATGCCCAGACGCCTCCACTCTGTATTAAAAAGAAGAGGGGATGCCACACTATGGTAAACAGGCCCCTGTCCCAACTTTTTTGAGACCTGTAGCAGCCATCAAAATTGAAATGAGCTCATTTTGTGGATAAAATAGTAAAATTTCTCAGTTTCAACTTTTGCTATGTTATCTCTGTTCTATAGTGAATAAAATACTGGCTGGTGTGATTTGAAAGTCATTTCGTTTTGATTTTATTCACAATTAGCACTTTGTCCCAAATATTTCGGAATAGGGGTTGTATATTCAAACTAAAAAAAAAATGGTGCTTCATAAGAGTTACTTCACTGGGGATGTTTTATCATTTTTAGGACCAGGTGAGAGATAAAAAAAAGTTCCTGAGACGTCTGCAACTTGTCGCCAGCTTGCAATGGTGTCGTGTTCAAAGCCATACTTCATGGTGCCTCATGGAAACCCTTTACCATTATTTTACTCTCACACATGAATGCCAGAGGGCAAATAGGGAAACACAAATAAACAAACAAAATGCAAAGACGGGTAATTTTCGTTTAAGCTGGGATGTGATTGCTCCAAGTGCATTCAATGTCATGGCAACTCAAAGTTGTGATCTCACAACTGTCTCCACCCACAAAAAACTGCACCCTCAATACACCAAGTACCATAAAAAACTAAGAGAGAGAAGGTGATGGAGACA
This sequence comes from Gymnothorax javanicus, assembly GCA_029692085.1. Taxonomy (NCBI): domain Eukaryota; kingdom Metazoa; phylum Chordata; class Actinopteri; order Anguilliformes; family Muraenidae; genus Gymnothorax; species Gymnothorax javanicus. Next base: position 12,816,367 of record CM056207.1, on the reverse strand, counting down.
CAAAGAGAATGAAACTATTGTTTTGAACACACATTTTCACGGATAACCATTCACGTTTGTTTATCTTCTCAGCTGCTTTTTGCATGTAGAGCACACCAAAGCTAAAATCATGCCATCATGCAACTCTCCAAAAGCAGTATTAAAGAAGATAATATAATGGCACAGCTAGCCTGCAGCTATCCTCCTCAGCTGTTAGAACTTCTCTTAACACATCATTCGTGCAGTGGAATCGGTCTTGACATGATGGGCTATCCCGCTAACACGCAATACTCCAAGTGCAATCGGAACTGACAGGGACAGAATGCTGCACTCAAACTCCGAAAAATTAAACCCATGTGTCTGGAACACGTGTCAACACTATAAGACACTGTGATACTTGTACTTATAAAGGGAGGGTGCCGGTAGTGATACACTCAACACACCAATATGTCCATATAATGGCATAATAAAATGCCGCAGTATTGAACTCTATTAGAGAGGGAGAGTGGGAGCCTCCAAGGTGAGTTCAGTTCAACTGCCACTGCAATTATTTTAGAGCAATTTAGCTAATCCAAATGCAATGGCAGCGACATATGATCTTAATATGCCAACATTAGGCAAAAGATTTGATGCCTAGATAAGATGGCTTCTTATTCACGTTATAATTAGGGCTGATTCCAATTCAAGTCAGCCAATACATGACAAGAACTGAAAAGAGCTCACTGAACGTTACCCTAATAAAAAAAAAAAAAAAAAAAAATCAATAAAATCTCAATTCAACATTTTTTGGTGAATGATTGTGACATTTAAAAAATGAAGGGAATAAGAGAATGAAGTTTGTACACGTAACATAAGGAAAAATAACGTACCTGGAGAAACACAGGAGTGGATACAAGAGTGAGCCCTTGAACACTATTTAACTCACTGACTTACATTCTGAGAATAATCCATCTTCAGTGTGTTGAAAAACATTCTTAAAATATCAGTGTGACTGACTTATCCAATTAAGTTTTTTTTTTTCTTCAGTGCAATATCCAGAATCAAATTTCACATAATTTGCTGACTTGACTCTAGTCCTGCATATAAGCTGACTGGTGCCAATTTCCGGCAAATCAAAGAGGACAATTTGAAAAGATTCTTAGCAGCATCTGGTCGAAGTAAATGGCTAATTTATAAGAAAGTGAAAAATAAAGTTATTTTCTATTCTATTTCTCACATAGTCCATTTTATCTTGAGCTCAGTTCTTTCTTTTAATACAGGCTTGCAAATGCCAACTATTCATTAAAGCTAAATGTGGGGTAACCTCTGAAGGAAATTAATTCCAGTCAATGTGTCAATCATTAATCCTCCTGGAATACTAAACCTCCTCTGAGATGGACATCTACTGTCCATAAGCAATCTCTGCTCATCTCCAATTATAAGCAATCAAATCCCCTGAGCAAGCGTGCAGCACAAACACCTGTACACACACACACATACGCACATATACACGTACACACACAAGTGCACACACACGCATGAACGCATGCACACACACACACACACACACACACACACACACACACACACACACATATACACACACAAGTGCACACACACGCACACACGCATGAACGCATGCACACACACACACACACACACTCGCTCACACACATGCGCATGCATGTAAGCATGCATAGGCTCACATCCCAGCAGGTTTATAAGAGTCAGACTTCTTGAGACGGCTCTAAAGCGAAGTCCAGGCAGCGGCAGTCCTGTCAGGTGTCTTCGTCTAGTTTGCCAAAGATACTTTTCAATTACTCTCCATCTGCCTTAAGTGTCAAAGGGAGCTGGGCAGAAAATGGAGGCGCATTAGTAGGTCCAGGGGGCCCGAAACAATGGGCCCGGGCCCCCTGCAGGGCCCCATCTGCAGTTATTAAGGTGGCTATTCAGACATGAAAAAAATCAGCGTGCTGTCTTGACAGACGGGAGTGAGGAAGGATGACAAGACACTGAGGTGGAGGGGGGGGGGGGGGCTATGGGGGCAAAGAGACAGAGAGAGACAGTTGAAGACGAGAGGGAGGGAGTGACGTGTCTGTCTCTGATGAAAATGCCTGGCACTCCCAAAACTGCCGCATGTACTTACCGGTAGTCTTCTCCGTACGACACCCAGACGGCCTGCTCGTTTCGGAGCAGTTCGGGGTTGACCACGGCCTCGCCCTGCTCGTCGAACAGGCGCGTTGGGAAGGAGCGCGGGCCGCACGGCTTGTGAGTGGCACAATATCCAAGCCTCTGGTGGATCACCTGCAGGAGCTAAGAGCACACGCACGTTATTTAACCCTCTGAGGAGCAGATTGTGGGAGTATTATTTATTTGCTTACATATTTGTTTAAAAATTCTTAATCAGTGATACAGAATTCCATTCCAGGTTTAGTTTCTAGTCCTGTGACTTCAACATGGGACAGTTCGGTTAAGAAATGTGAAGCAGGTAATGGGGAAAACTAGAAAAAAAACAAGTGATTAAGAGGCTTCCTTTTATTTATTTATAGATTCAAGGGAATAGGGCAGCAATGCAGAACAATATTGAATGGATTTCTAGGAAAGCGCTAAGTGGCTGGGCCTGTTTATCTTGGCTCACAGGGACGAAATGAGCACAGGCTTTTAACCAGCAGGGGATGCCAGAGGATTATCACTGGGGCTCTGACCTCCTGTTCGGAAGCTGAATAACGAACTGGCTCAGAAAAAAAACATTTCTGCCACTGGTAGACATTGAGGGATTAAAACTACTTTCTCTAACTGGTTGAAACAGAAATATGAATGAGAAAACTGCTTACTGAGTACTGAGTGCACACTGTTTGTGTTTCAAAATGTGCTTTATTGTTTCTTCGACTGTTAAAATCATTAAGCATCGGGAATATTTTAGGCACAAAATTTACACAGCAAAAGCTATCTAAACAAGTATTTTCGTCTTATAATGGGTTTTAAAATCTTCTTTATTCCTCTCAAGCAGAAAATATTGGCATATAAAAATGAATGCCTGCTTAACAAGTTAAAATATCTTATCCCATCTGCAGAGATTTGTTTAAATCATCTAACCTCATTGCCAAATTTATTTATTTATTTTTTTAATTTATGGTCAAATATTTAGTATATGTCCTGATCGAGTTGAGACAGAATTGACAGATTTTTGTTTTAGAGATGCACATGGTTGCTTCTCCATAGATGAGCTCAATAATTCCAGCTGACTTATCAATAAGGTACTTTATGTTTTTGATTAATTAAAGTCCTTCAACAATGACAAATGTTTCCTTGAAAATTACCTGTTCTCTTATTTTCTATATTTAAAGGCCAAAGTAGCATAGGCTTCTTTTTATTTGAATATGTGGCTGTTGCAATTAAGCAATTAAGACAAATCACCTTCACATTAAATTGACTGGTCTAAGCAGGATATCTTAAGATTGTTCAGATCTGGAAATCACATTGGTTTCTGCAGTACAAAAAGCCTAACTTCATAGCATTTAATTGTGTAATTACCTTTAATTCAATTTTTCCTGGCTCTCAAATTATTGTTCGTGTGAGAAATGAAATTGTATAACTGCATTGGCAAATCCCAAAATGAGTAAAATTGTCTTACTGCATTGGCAATGATTTACCCTTATTTTGCCCTAAAGTAATAACATGTTGACATTGAATTGTTATTTGTATTTTAGAGTGTAGCTGAGCTCCTCATCGGATGTAGACCAGGACCTAAATTCCAGGCGAGTCTTACGCACCCTCTCCATGCTCAGCTTGGTGTCCCCTTTGCAGCCTTTGTCCACTTCTGCCATATTAATGAACACCAGGATCTCCCCTGTGTCTCGTCCATTCTCGTACACCTGCAAGACATAACCGCCAGGCCCTCAATTATACAAACCTACCAGTGTGCTCAATTACGCGCCACTGCAAGGGTGTGCAATCAGTGCAGATTATATGCTTATAATTAAACATCCTTCTGACACAAAAAAAAACCCCAAAGTACCACAGGGAAGGATGCTTTTTCCTCCTTGTGTGAAGGTGAAGAATATAATCCTTGCATGCCTAAGCTATAGCATTAAAATAAAAATAATAAAAATAATGAAATGTTCTTAACTGAGAATCTAGATGTCACCAACACTGCTGGTAATTTAATTCAATGGTGATCTAAATCAAAAACCAAAACTTTGGGGAAAAAAAATACATACAGTACATTAGAAAAAAAAAACTCATTAAAGCAGAGATAACAGGAGAGCCTGCAATATGTTCTTGGATCTGTTAATGATTTTTTATTCAAAGTATGTTTTGAGGGTGCATATTTGTACTGCCAGACATACTCCTTTATTGTGTGTGAACACATCGATATATTTACAGCTTACACGTTTTAAATTGGTTTTGTCCAACATTTTATCTCATTGCCTCCATGCAGCACAGCACTTCAACCATCCATATATGAAGTTCAAAACAGTCTTCAAACAGCTGCATAATAGATTATCAGTGATGGTACAATGACAAATATCAGTTGAGTGTTGTGTGTCTATTTTCAGCATGCACTCATGCAGAATAATTAGATTATTATGCTTTTATTGTTGGTGTGTGTCAGGGTGGAATTTTTCTCTCTAAATTTGAAGTAAGAGGAAATTTAACAAGACATTGAAAAGATTAAACTATTTATGCTCTATCAACCTGCCTCTTTCTCGATTTCTGTTTCTCGCCTTAATATACACACCGTGTGTGTGCGTGCATGCGTGCACATCTGTGTCTGCATGCGTGCACTGGCGATGTTTTCACAACCATAGTCATAAAAATGTCTTAAAATCAACCTTATCTAACAGAATCTGACACAAAATCACGCTTCCAGTCACTCTGGAAATTGTGACTTCAAAACTACCTTATTAAATATACGTATATACCCATATGAAAATATATTATATGATAAAAAAATGTAAAAATATAAATTATTGCCGATGAGGTGAAAACTCATCTCAAGACTTTGCAAGAACATTTCATTTGACAAAAAGAGATACTATTTAAGACTAAGATCAAGTCTCATTTGTAGTCTTACTAGACTTTGTGCTCTAAATTAACAACCTAAACTCATTTGGGAAATGCAAGAGCAAACAGCATCACGGATCAAAACTAGCCAAACCAAATTCTATTGTGGTAATTTTGTGACACAAAAGGATAATGCAACTGTGGTGCTGTTGTCAAAAGAGTTGGTCTTACATGAATTAACTGCCTGTGAGTGTGCAACAGGATTGGTTCCATAAATGCCAATCACATCAGCCGCTGTCATTCCCTTTAATGCCATGGCAAGTTGGCAATTTCATCAGGCCAGGTGAAGAATAAGCACCTAATTTTGATATGCCATTGCTACTTGGGCTGGGTCTAGGCCTGGGGCAATTGTGAAACCGCGCGCGAGCATGAGCAGGACAATCGCGACCCGGAAAAAAAACAAAAAGAAGAACGGAGCCGAAACTTAGACTCGTGGCCTACCGGCCCGAATAATAATGTTACAACCATACGTGTTTTTGAGAAAGCACAATCATAGAGCCCAATATGTTTTGGTATGACGCATTGAGGTGACATCTATTGCTAACTGCATTTTATACAAAACATTCAGTCAAATAGCCAAAAAAAAAAAAAATGTATCCTGCAGTAATCAGGAACATTGTATATAAGCAAGATACACCAGAATGGGATTTTTTCAGCCTTTAGTCATAAATCAATTCATCTTGGGGTGCTTGTATCCAATTGGGTGTGGGTGTGCGTACGTGTGGTGTATAAAATATTTAAATATTTAAGGTTTTCATTTCAAAAAAAAAAGGAGTAAAAAGTATTATCAAAGAAAAATACATACTGTAAAGGTAATCTTTTAAGTTAACTTTGTGCGCTGAAATGCAGCGGGTTCTGTTCTCAGTGCAAACACAGGACCCAGGGCACAAACAGATTCTCGAAGCCTCCCCCCCCCCCAAGAATATTCTCATAAGGCTACATCCTTCCAGGCTCCTGAGGTTTCTTCAACACATGGAGCCATGTGCAATTAATTTAGCTGCAGGCTAATGACTGATGAGAGAAAAAACACATAAAAGAGAGTAGCTTAATGAAAATAAACAGTGACAATCCACTCTATAATGCTCAATAATAATGAAGGGGGCGGGGGGTGTGCTTGAGCATCTGCTTTCCATTTAGTCAGGGAGAGAGAGAGTCACATTAGGCTTGGGCACACATGTGACAAGGCCAAGTCCGCTGAGTGAATGTGGCCAGCCTGCCCGCGAACAGCCGCTAATTGAGAGGTAAAGAAGGACTGTATTATGTAGGAGGACAGCCTCCCCGGAGCGGCGGTGCTAGCGGGAACTGCTGTCTGAACTCGCTCCGCTAGCCTGTCGGGACGAGACCGCTCTGGGTGCGAGGGGAGTGCTGTGACCCCACTGGCTTCCTAAACGGCTCTCACGATGGTTTGGGGGCCGGGGGCGAGGCGGAGGAGCAGTGCTCAACAAGACACTCGACACTCTCAATACGTAAATCAAGGCCAAATTACCACTATGTAATTTCTTAGTCAATGCCGACAAAATGGGGAATGTACTTTTGCCTTGGCTGGAGTCAAGAGTTTAAAAAAATGCGTTCAAATAAATTTTACAATAAACTTCTCAAATAAGGTCAAGTTTCCTGATGTGAATATGAGAATATTTGAGCTTGTTTTGTGATTTTAGTTTTTGCAGTGCATAATATTGTTTTGGGAGCACTATGGAAATGCAATGTGTCAGTTAGCAGGAAGTAACCTCAGCTGTGGTACCAAGTCAAAGTTTGCCTCTAACCCTCTCATGACTTCTTACAGTAGGTTGCACTCAATGCAATTTTGCAACACCCAACCGCAAGTAAGCATCACAGAAAAAAAAAAAAAAAAGTACAAAGCCTTCTCCTCATAGGCAAAAAATCATAATTTGGCCTGGTGTTTGTGCAACAGAAAAGGGTACAGGACCCAGAAAATCAACAAAAGAGCTACTTTGGGCTCCAGGAAAGTTCACAGCAAATTTAAGTGAAGTGAAACAATAAATAGTAATACACAAGAGGTCAATCATACACTGCACACTTGGATTGAATCATAAATCAAACGACAAAATAAACTATAACCAGGACCTGGGCAATTTATATTTCCACAGCATTACTGCTCTTTGAAACTGGACTTGAAATGCTCGCAAGACCAGCAGCAGCAGTAGGCCAAAGCAATGCCATTTGAAATGATTCTTCAAACCTTTATTTCCCATTCAATGCTTTACCAATACATTTAAGATGATGTTTTCCACTTCAAATACCTACTTTGTAGTACGGCCATTTTAAAAATTATGAGGAATTTATTTTCATTCATCTCCCATCATCTGGTGAACAAAAAGACAACAATGGTACAGGGATTTACTGAGAAAGTTGAGGTTTTTATCACATCAATTTTTGAGATCTGCATCCTTGCAATCTTGCATTGCAGCTGTACATTACTGAATAACTTTTACATTTTCACACCTTGATCATTTTAGGGTACATATTGGGTTTCACTATTTGGCGAGTAAATTGCTTGATTGTTGATGTGCATGGTAAAATGTTGACAGTGAGCTTGTGATAAAAGGTGAAGTCACTGCCTGCTGTGACAGCAAGTTCCTGACTGACACTTCCCATAAACAAGTCTGATCTCATCATGTGAGGTCAAAATAATTCAGTTCACAAAGGTTAACATGCTATGGCAGCATTTTGGGGAGCAGCTTATGATCATGAAGAGAGGCATCTGACGGTAAATAAATAAATAAATAAAAATCACAAAGCCTCCGAAGTTCAACACGAGAGCCCAGTCTCATCCTGACGCGTCATATAGTGATGCTCCCCGACCAAATGTCGATATGCAATGCAAAATGAGGCTTTTGGCGTCCTTATTTGACACCAGTTTAAAACAAACCCTACCCCTTAACCCCGGAGCCTTAACCTGAACCTTAACCCTAAGCCTCAAATATGAACCCAAAAAGCCTCTTTTTGCGCTGTATATCGACACTTGGTCAAGTAACGTCACTATATGACAAGTCGGGATGAGAATGTGTTGAACATGAAGTTTCAAAGCAGCTCTCGCAACACACTAATAATGGAGTCAAACTATTACTGGTTAGCCGTTCAAAAAATTAACTCTATAGTTCTAAAAAGGTCATAACTCAAGAAAAATGACTTTGTGATAAGATCAGGATTCCAGAGGAAATTATTGAAATCTCTAGAAACCTGGCTTTGGCCTCAGGGGGACTTCAGCATAGGTGCCTGTGGATGTAAATGCTGTCAACTCTCTGTAAAATGGGCCCTACTACATGATATTTCTTCAGATCAATATAGGTATTCCAGATTTATCCGGGCAGTTACACAGTTAGATTAAGCTGAGCTAGTGTATGTCATAATACATTTTGCTGGCAGTATATATTATAACTGATCATTTCCGTAATACTGTGGTACTCTTATGGAGATTTTCATCCCTAAGGTACCTCCCTCTTTTAACTAGAAGTAGCTAAGCTCATATGAGCTAGTTAACAAAGTCCTGCAGAAAATGGCGAAATGTAGTACGCTGTGTATGTTGTTGTTCAATATCTTCGTAGGTTGTGTGTAAGGCAGTTAAGCTCAGGGTCACTGCCTACTAGTTTTGAACACCCGGTGTGACAATGGTGACATAATACACTGCTGTGAGACGTCCTCTTTATTTTGACTCATCAACGAACGCTTAACAACCTCTTCTGATGGCCTTACTCCGCTTCTCAATAATGAAACAACCAACAAAAGGGGGAATTAAATTGCTGTTTAATGCAAACCCACATTTTTCCCTTAAGGCAAGAGCCTTGTTGGTGGCACCTGTATTTCAGTAAGTTTCTATGGCACAAATTTAGTGGAACGTGCATACAGGGTGCAAATTGTGGACCGAGTCTCATAAGCTCATGGTCATAAGCTCACGGTGACTCGTACATCGTATGAACATTGGTCTGTCATTTTAACACATTTAAAAAAAAATACCAAATATGCAGCTTAGCAATGAACACTGCAGATGACAACGAGTAACTGGACTCAGATTAAATAGTATATAACAAACAACTTGAAAAAACTCCCTTATAATACCATGCAATAAGCAGAATGGGAGCCATATTCATAACAGTTATTCCTCCATTTTTGTTGAGGCTCATCCACTTATAAATTTTATTCAGGCTAGATTGACCAAGCACTGACCAAGTGATTGACCAATCACTAGATTGACCAAGCTCACATAATGAGAGACTGGCAAATTCCACCAAAAAATTCCATCAGAGATCTTTTGCTGCACATGAGAGACCCAGAAATTGTTCTCCTGCAGTAGTAGACCTACTCTCACTTTCAAAAAATTCTATCATCAAGAAAAATATGAAAGCAGTGGTGTTGCTTCGTAATATATAGGCTACATTTTGCAAAGAGGGAAAGGAGCTGTCCCATGAGTGAAGTTCTGTTTCCGATTAAGAATTGCATAATTTTTCCTGAATACATATCAATATGTTGCCAATGATGAATAAGACATGATACTGACAAAGAGGAAAAAATATTATCATAAGACATTGTATGGATGGAAATTATCTGAATAATTAATCAAAAACAAAATCTAAACTTTATCTGAATTATATATACTGTATTAGCATTTTTTCATCAGAACTGAGCACAATGTATACTGCTTTCAAAAAAATCTGCCTTGGAAACATACATTTTTGCTTTTTCTTGACAAATCATGAATCAAAACTGGCAGTCATCCCGAAAAGCCACTGACAAGAGATTGGCTTCGCCCTCTTCATCTGAACTGAACTGAGCCTTATTCTTCTGAGTTCTGTCTCACTGTTACTGCATTACTATCAATAAACTCTAGTATTGGATTGCACTCTGGCTCCGCACTTGATTACTGGTCTGAATCATAACAAACCTTCAAATATACATCTCAAATTAACCCCATAAAACTTATGGATGCATATATGGGTCCGTAAAATGCAGCTGCTGTATTCAAACCTGTTGAACATCAGGCCAATATTAAAGTCAAGTGGAGATCCCAAGGTTTCCAACAATCCCAAATATGTCCTTCTGAATTACAGGGAAATGTGTATAAAATTAAATATAAGATCTAGATATTTTCCATTTTATGCAATGCTACGGCCTTAATATGAACATAGCATCCTTGGTTTAAAGATTTCTGAATGTGACTTCAGAGAAACGCTGCAATCAGATGAGAGTATATGGTATATGTGACCTTGTCCAACAATATGAGAAAAAAAAAGTTTTTTTTCTGACTTTGAACCTACTAAAAAACCTAAAAGATTAATAGTGGCATTCAGAAATATTACATAAAATTTTGCTTGTCATTTCAGATTCATAAAACACATAAAAATAAGAGACAAGTAACAGAGGGGAGGATAATAACAGCTCAACCAGAGATGAAAATCGAACAAGCAGAGGGGAAGACTACGTGCGCAATGGAAGGAAAATCTTCTCCTTCTTTCCTTTCCTTCAGTTCGCACACTGCTTGCATTCAATGCAGACTGTTTTTTTTTTCAAGTCACTTCGGCGAAGTCACTGCCAAATGACTAAACTGTAAGTTTTCTAACAGTGAAAATCATTAAATTGAAAGAGGTTGTAAAAATAAATGTCTCTGCATAAAGCAATCCAGCGTTCCTCATGGCGAGGATTCCAACATCATAAGCATAAGAGTAAGTTAATTACATTAAGCAATAATCTGTCACAATTAAATCCAGAATAGTTGCTCTTACCATGCCTTATCTTTCCAAGCCAGCTTGAGAATAAAGATGGGCAAATTAACTTTTCAAGAGGGAATGAATTTATAATATTTCACTTTTAGGAAGCTGCATTCCATATAGAGATAAATGACCAAAACAACTTGGGAAAAGTAAACAAGGTGTGGGACTGTTAAAGGTGACCCCTTCTAATAATTTAATTCAGAGGGTATCGTATTAGTGTCCTTTATATTAGTTATCAACCACCTGAAAAGTCCCTACAGGGTTCTGGAAAACCAGCAGTAGAGGCAGAAATGACCATTATGGGTACTGTAATCACATATTCGAAATCTTCCACTTTAAGGGGTTACAAATAAAAATGGCGTAGATATGTCAGTGCACAAGGTGGGAAGTTTAGGAATATTCACCCCATTGTTTGGGGGCAGATTTGGAGGATGCAAACCCATCAGCGATGTACTTACCTTGAGCTGCAGACCCTGAGGGAGTGAGGGTCCCCGTCGCATGGGGCGCACATACTGGGACACGTACCCACCGGGGCACTCCTCCTCGGCCCGAATCAGAGGGGTCAGAGCGGAGAGCCGGGCTCCGTGCCTCCTGAGGGAGGTTTTCAGCTCCTTCACCTGCTTCTCTGCCTGCAGAGGGGTAAAACAAGCAGGGTGTGACCGGCCCTTTCGCACCTGTCAGTCTTTTACCCACACTAGCATTTACCAGAGTGTGGCCAGGCAAGAGGGAGTGGGGTAACTTCAATTCAACCATGGCAGGGCAGGGAGTCAGGTAGCTTTCCATGGGTCGCCGCCGCAGTCTTGATGGTTTGCGGTTGGACGGACAAGGAGTGAAAAAGTTCGTCTGAACAGTCACATAGACTTTTAGAACTGCAGCAGCATTGTGACGAGGGCAAAATTAGTGTCCGAATAGATCAGTTTTGCTGCTGCCCCCCATCCCAGAAATCTCCCCTCTTGACATAGCATAAAGATATTACTATCACATACAGCTTTAAGTCAATGCCTTCCTCATCTTAATGGAACGTATGCTCCAGGTACGTACCATAAGTCTATTTTTCTTGTCATTTATTTGCTCATATGCATATAAAAAATCTTAATATTGAGTACTTTTAGTATGTGTTGAGGTAATATTATGATTTTTTGATTAGTGTTATGATTAATTGTTCCCATCTCACTTAAATTCATTCAAATAACCCAAATATGGGTTTTTTTTTTTTTTTTATGAAAATGACCAACGGTCAAGTGTTTGTTAACAAAGAATGAATTAAGCTAAAATGAAATAATTTCTTGTGTCTAAAACTATAAGTTTTTGATATCACTATTTCGATATTTATAGAACTGAATATTCTGGGCATGTTGAAAGATCAGTGCGTATTATCAAAAATGCTTGTGGTGCAGTGGCGGTTCTAGAACTGGGAAATGGGGGGGCAAAGACACGTCCCTTTATGACAATTAGTCCTGGCTAGTTCTCAATCATTTTCCTTTACTGACGCGTTTTCCAATTATCGTAATTGGCAACTGAAGACACGGTTTCTCTCCATATGCGATCGAACAGCAATGAAATCATGGGCGAAATTCAGTACAGAAAAATAATTTACTTATTAATAGGCCAGTGCTTCGCGTTGATTGATCAGGTCCGCATTCCAATGAAATACTGCCTTTCACTCTCGGTATTGCGTGGGTTGATAAAAAAAAAAAGTGGCACTCAGCAGTTAAATAGGCAGCGTGCTGCTCAAGCTATTAGCATGAGAGTCGACAGGTATACAAATTTGAATAACGTTGGTTTAAATACAGCAAATACGCGTCCAGATGAATGATTGTCTTCGTACGTAATCGGGGAGAACAAGCAGCAGCTGTTAACTGTGGAGTGCTCTCGGAGTGAACCTTTTGTTAGTCATGAAAATGACTGAGATCAGGTCAGGTCTAAAAACTGTTTTAAACAGATGTTTTGTCACAATTCTCAGTTCTGGTTCCGCCACTGTACCGAATTTAGCCCATGATTTCATCGCTGTTCCATCACATATGGAGAGAAACTGTGTCTTCAGTTGCCAATTACGATAATTGGAAAACGCGTCAGTAAAGGAAAATGATTCAGAACTAACCAGGACTTATTGTCATAAAGGGACGTGTCTGCGCCCCCCAATTCCTGGTTCTAGAACCGCCTCTGTTGAGGTGTCTGGCAACTAAAAAAATACTCATGCTTTGAAAGAGTTAAGTGTTATGAAAAGGAATTTATAAAATTTATAAAAAGGTAAGTAATCACTGTGTCAACCTTTTTAAAAATGTGCTGCAAGAATCAAAATTGAAATAAGTGTTTATTTTGAATAATCAAGTAAATTCATGCAGTGAAACATCAAGTAATACACTGTTGCATTGTTCTCAGTGTAATACAGGTCAAAGATAATCTACAAATCACTGCTTTCGGTTTTATTTTTAATTTAACCTTCTGTCCCAATTTCTTCTGATTTTGGTTTGTATTATTATTATTATTATTATTATTATTATTATTCTTCTTCTTATTATTAGTACTAGTAGTAGTAGTAGTATTAAATAAGACTATGTGCCCTTCAGCTGTTTTGACAAACACAATTCTTGGCAACCACAGCAAAACAATGTGACATGGGAATATGAATTTCTATTAGCTTGCTGGGCGTTTGTGTGCCTGAAGTTTTGTTTATGTAAATGTCTGTGTTTTTGAGGTAATTCCCCTAGAAACAAGCAAGAAAAGATTTGCGTTCAAAGATGGCCCTGCACACACAATCACACACACTCTGAAACACACACACACACACACACACACAGACACGCGCGCGGCTGGACCAAAACCCTACACACAAAACAGATATTTGCCATCTCTATTCATGGATGTTACTAAGTGTGGGAAAATTTCATTAAACAAAAGGGTTTGACTAGATCATCCAAAAAATTATGTAGCAGAATGATTGAAGGCCAATCAATAAACCTCATATTTTCTAAATTTTACATTTACAGCAGCAGCATTTTATGAAGTCCCCACAACAATAGTCAGTGTAAGTCAGTGTACTTAATGCAATGGGCTCACCTTCTCTCGGGCCTCATTCAGCTCCCCTACTGTCATAGAGAGAATCTCCTTCTTCCAAACCTTCTCCCGGCTGTTCTCTAGAGCAAGCTTCAGCTGCAGGAGAGAAAACAGTTCCCACAGTTTCAACACCACTCAGACAGTTCAAACACAGTTTAAATTGTTTAAATATTAAAAGCACATTTTCACAAACCTCAGTTTTCTACCACACTTCCCCATACAAGTATTAATATATAATAACAAGAGCACTCAGAGAGGGCAGCACCTCCGCCACGCCAAGGCAACTCTGTGCGTTAGTTATTTTCGTTGGCTGATGTAGGGTGTTGTTGAATTCCACCGCCAGGTGGCAGCAAAACCCAAAAGCACGCCGATTGGAAATCTGGCCCATTAGAAAGACTTGAAATCTCTGCCAGCATAGCTGGATTTGAACTTTGGCCTATATCTCAGCTGTACTTTGGCCTAGATATGCAAAATTTAATCACTTGTGCCTCTTATGATACTCTAACATCCTGCAAAGTTTGGTTAAAATCTATGTGGCCGTTTTTGAGATATCCTGCTAACAGACAAACAGTAGACGCCGGCAAAAACATACACCTCCTTGGCGGAGGTGAAAAATATTCATTGCGCGAGATGATTGGATCTCAGCCATTTCTTTTAAACAATAATTGGCAATAAATACCAGTCAGCCTATTTGCTATAATGTGGTACTCTACATACATAAGTGATGAAATGAAATTGTCAATGTTTCCACATTCACGTAGTCTAAATCTCCTCCTCTAAAACAAATGGCAAATTCTGACAACAGTTCAAAACAGACTCAGAGGTCACTTTTTTAGGTATAACTTTCTAATAGTTGGCAGGACCCTCCCCCGCACTTTTCTCCAAAACAGCCCAAATTCTTTGTGGCATGGATTCATTCAAATCTGGTAATTTTAGCAGCTATAAGAGTGTAGGGGCTATTGATTGTCATATTTTTCTAACCACTGAAAAATAACATGCCATTTGGCACATTACCTTGCTGGATGTAGCCATTAAAAAATGGGTTATGGCCATCAAGGGATGAAAACAGTCGCCAACAAAACTCAAGTAGGCTGTAGCATTTAACTGATGCTCGATTGGTATTAATTTGCCAAATGTATGCCAAGGAAATATTTCTAACACCATTACACAACCACTACTGGCTTTAACCACTGACACAAGGTCGGATGGATCCACGGATTCAAGCTGTTCATGGCAAGTACTGACCCTATAACATGCATTTCTTAACAGAAATCAAGATTTGTCAGACCAGGCGACGTTTATTCTGCTGTCCAGTTTTGGTGAGCCTTTTCGCACCGGTCCCCCAGTGTCCTGTTTTTGACAAACAAAAGTGGAACCCATTTTCTTTCCAGGTTCAATGTCTTGCACATTCAAAGATGCTCTTCAGCATAACACTGTTAAGACGCAGTTATTTGAGTTACTGTCACCTTCCTGTCAACTCAGAACAGTGAGGCCATTCATCTCTAACCTTTTTCATTAACAAGGCTTTTTTGTCCACTGCCTCTCACTGGACCATTTTTGTTTTTCTCACCACTGTCTGTAAACTCATAGGAGAACAGCAGTTTCTCAGACCAGCCAGCAATCATTCCATGGTTGGAGTCACAATGATCTTATTTCTTCCTCATTGTGGTGTTTGATCTAAACAACTGAACTTCTTGACCTTGTCTACAGTCATTTACATATTGATATTCTGCCACTTGATTGTTTGATTAAATATTTGCAGTAATGGGCAGGTGTATGCAATTAAGTGGCCATTGCGTGTGTACTCTCCATCAATTCCAAGGAACACAATTCAAGGGCCACAGACAGAAAAATTAAGGAAAGGGTATCACTCTCTCTATCACTCTCTCTCTCTCTCTCTCTCTGCCTCTCTCTCTCCTCTCTTTACTAAATAAAATCAATTGTTCATCCTGACTGCGAGAGTCCCATTGAGAAGCTGAAAGTGGCATATATAATCTGGTCAATAACTCATTGGAGGGCTACTGTTGCTCTGGGGCAGGGCTGTTCTCCACGAATCCACTCAGAGCCGGAGAGAGTCGGAGTGACTCACCATGGAAACTGCTGAAGTGGTCACTGTGCTTGGAAAGAGACAAGTGGGGTGTCTGCACTAATGAGTATCATTTTTTCTGACCCTGATTTTCATAAAGTAATCCTCACCAATCTCACTCCTCAAGCCAAAACCTACAGGGATAGGTTGCATCTTAGAATCATCAAGTCTAAATAGCAATCATTACGTGCCATCTCCTGAGCAGGAAAGTTTTGGAGGGGCAAAACGAAGAAATCCAGCCGAGCACAAGACACAAATCCGAACATCATTGTGTTCCCCAAGGAAGGGGCTCCATAACATACATTTTTGGCCATATCTGTATGTCAGACATGCATTGGTGATTATGGTGGAAAAAAAGGGAATGCACACAAGATGAAGTACCTCACACCTACTGTCTTATATGGTAGTGGGTCGTTGATACTCAGCTTTGGTCCACGGCAATTAAGTTCAATGACATGGTCCTTTGATGATTTTCCAGCTGGTCAACGTCCACGAACATACATAAAAATTCCTATAGAAGTGTTAAAGGGAAAACATACATGTCCTGGAATGGCCATCTAAGTCTTGGATTTAAATCCCTTCAAGAGTAGGCTGCTATGATTTGAGCTGGAGATGGCAAATCATAAGTACAAACCCAAGGATATCAGTGAAATTTCAGCAAAGAGCAATGCCCAAAAATCCCTCTGAGTGTATTCTCTAACCTCATCACAAATTATGGGAAAAGATGAGGATCTCACCATTTCCAGAAGTGTTTATGTAAAGTGTAAAAGCTGGAGTGGCAATCATTTTTAAATCTGTGGTTTTCATTAGAATAAATAAATAAACAAACAAGTAATAAAAAATTAATAAATACATGAATTACATTAAAAAATACAAAATGCATTCAAATAAAAGAAGAAAGTTTTCCCATATTTGAACTAAAAGTATGGATTATGAACTGTTTTATTACATGTGGCCTTTTAATTTTTTTTTTTTTTTTTTTTTAATCAAGGAAACAAATAGTTCCGCACCTGACTCCACATATGTAGCGACAGAATCTGGTATTGAGGGAGAAGCCATGTTCTCGCAGTGTCACTGATCTGGAATCAGTAACAAACGCCCATGTACTTCCAACAG
Organism: Gymnothorax javanicus; assembly: GCA_029692085.1. Lineage (NCBI taxonomy): Eukaryota > Metazoa > Chordata > Actinopteri > Anguilliformes > Muraenidae > Gymnothorax > Gymnothorax javanicus. Next base: position 12,799,357 of record CM056207.1, on the reverse strand, counting down.
TTGCATTTCATTTGGTGTAAAATAATTCAGTCTGTCTGCCATGTTTAATACTTGCACATACTTGTGAAATGCTGCGTTTCCACCGAACGCAGAACGAATTGTTCGCGCAACCAGATTACGCTAAAAGTCAATGCAAAGACGCAAATACATGCAACAAGATGCTAGTTTGCGCCGGGCGACGGAATCACGCGGAAGGACGCAGCGCGACGCGACGCGAATGGCTCGCGCGAACGCATGAAGTTCGCATTTTGCGCCGCATCAAAATATTCTCCCGCGAACTATTTGTGCGAGTAGAGCAGTGTTCTGAATAGCGTCATAACTACTAGCAGCAACATTGGCTAGCTAGGCTACGTAGCTTCACATTCAAACCGTAGTTAGCTGCACTTCTTGAGATCATGGGAGCGCTAGCTAGCGAGCTAGTTGTGTAAAATAACCCATAGAGCACAGCCTAGCTCAACATCGGATATGACAAAATCATCAGTTTTGTGAATATTTTTATTCTCAAGCAGGCACAATGTTCATAAAGTAAAATGTTTGTGACATTAGCATAGCAACATTGTCATCGTCATCTTGTTGAAGATTTTTGGAGATTGCAGGAAGTACTGCCCCTTGAGTGTAAACAAGGCTCAACTGGCTTTGCTATTGGTCAGCGGAAATGAATGGGATCTTCGCGCTCATAGGGCGGAAACTCTTCAAAGAGAAAAAATAAAAATAATCCTGCGGTCAAGCTCCCGTGAATAAAACGAGGAGAAATTTTGTTTCGCGTTGGGTTGAAACGCGACTTAAGAGGCTTGTTGTGACATCCAAGGGTATCCTTCAGTGAACAGCTCAGTCTTTCGACAGAGGAGATGGCTACCTCAAGCAACGAGCATCTAAGGCTAACAGTGTCCAGAGAAGCAATGACTACAAATCAGTGGCCAAAGTCCAACCCTGATCTAATCCAGAGCTGACAAAACTGAACCCTGGCGGTTTATAGCCACTTTAGTGGGGAAGGGGCTGTCATGAGTCAGAGACGTGACTCAAAAAGGTAAAAACGGAGAGCTGGAAGTACCCATCTCATCTTGCCCACTGCAGCCTACTCTCGTAACATCAGTGCAATGGGGCTTTGATGCTAGGGAACATCTTTCATCTGAATAAAGGAGCAGACAGGTTGCGCCAAACACTGGAGACCACATCTTTCTCTGCTGAATAGTGATGACTCAGCATGAACTTAAACCACCTTTTTGTCATACTTTGCAGAAGTTACTCTTATCGAGTCATCCGCGTTGTCCCCAGGAAAATTGATTACTTTGTTGTACACGTTTAAAAGAAATCTGAAAAGGGCGGTCCGGCAATAAAATAAACTATTGACAGAATAAAATGCATTGGTCTGGCAAATACAAAACAAGACAGCAATGTAAAAGCCAAGAATACAGACTGAGGAGAGACCGTGAGACAGACAGAGAGCGAGACAGAGGTGGAGTGAGGGAGAGAGAGAGGAAGAAAAGGTGAGAGAGTGAAGGAGAGAACAAGAGCTGGAGAGAGAGAAGAAGGGCCTTCCCTCCAGTGGGTTGTCCGAGGGCGTCCGCAGCTTTGTGCCGGGCCGGGTGCCCCAGCTGACCCAGCCGGCGAGGCGAAGGCCAGACAGCTGTGATTGCAGTAGAGATTTCACACAGTGTAATTACTGAACTGACACCAGGGCTGCGAAGTACATGGGGGTGGGAGGGAGAGGGGAGGGGATCAGAAATGGGGCCCTACAGGTTATTAGTGCTAAACACTGAGGGAAATCAAACGGCCGAGTCAATGCGTAATTTTCGGAAGGCCTATCAAGCCTCATCAGGAACAGCAGGGAGGAAAGTGCCTCGCTTCATCAGCTCACTCTCCCGACTCCTGCGGTAAATTATAGTAATTAAAAACCCAGCTAAGTACTCTGGCGGACACCGAGCGATCTCTTTCTTCGCCCGTCACCTTCAGCTTGGGCGGCTGACGTTTTTTTTTTTTTTTTTGCATGACCTTTTCTTTAGTCCTCCGGCGGTCAGTGTTGATCATTGCTTGTGGGGGGGGTGGAGGTTGGGCGAGGGGTGGCGATGGGTTGGGTTTGGGTGGATGGGGGTGTTATGGAAGCTAATTACCAGCCCTTGCTAGATGATGCGGTATTGATCAGGACGAAAGGTGGCGAGACAAAATGGGGCCCCGCAAATCGAAAGGTAATTCCAGCCCCGGCAAAAAACTGCAAGGCCTTTGCCCCACTCTCCCCCCTCCCCGCTTATTAGAAGCAACTGTGATGTTGCTGAATCAATACGCAACGCTAGATTGATTGTGTTGTCGGAGAGAGCCTTTCTTTGCGCGATGAGTGCAATCAGTACCATCTGACTCGCCAGCCTTGATCCTAATGCTGCTTACTGTATCGGCACCCGCTGTTTGTCGTGGGACTGGGGTTGGGTAGTGAAAATTGGTCTGAGCAAGGCTGCCAAACTTGGCAGGTTATGATAAGGTTTTCACATTTAAGGTTCTTGTCGATATTCTTGTCATTTACCTCAGAAGACGCGGCCGTTTTAAGCGACCGGGTCGCAGAGAATAATAACAAAGGCCCACAGTCGGCGTTTCTCTGGGTTCTCACCGAGAGGCGCAGTTAGAATTTGTAAACACATTTCTGAAAAAAAGAATCAACTGAACCAAAAAGGCTCCTCAGAGAAATCGACATGTGAAATTAATGCTCGGAGAGTTGAGAACCCACATTTTGAAAGATCCTGCATACAAGCCGTAACGAAATAAATGATTAAGAGTCTAACAACTTCTGTCAAAACATTGGAAAAGGCAACACTGCACAGTAATGGGACTCTTAATTAGAACATAACAAATACAGACCACCGCTCACAGACTGTGTAATTAGGATGACACTGCGATGATCTTTAATCACCTGCCTATAACCTTAATAATCTGTTTAGTAATCACTGTCAGTTTCCCCTGGCTTTCTTTCTATCCATGGTAGCTTTAATTCTTGTTTTGAAGCAAAGGCAAGAAGTCTGCAAACTCATGTCAATAGTACCACCAAATCTCTCACATAGAGAGCATATATCAGGATATTTTGTCCCACCCAGTTTCTTCAAAGCAATCAAAGCAGTTTGGCAATATGGCACTACAAATGAGCAGACAGTCTTGTATTTAATTTTAAAAGTGAAAAATACACCCTTGTCAGACTAGTGATGAATATGAAAACCACAAAATATATTCACACACACACACACACACACACAGCATACAGTTTGTGTATTCCGTATAATACAGTAGGACTGCATGTACTGCAATTTTTTTTTTTTCAACTGTCAGCATAATTTATGATTCATATATATCATTTATAAGACCAAAAGTAACACACAGTAACCACTGGTTCATTCTTAGCTTCGTAAGAAATTTTTCTTTGTCCCACAAAGACTTGTAATAAAAAAATGTTGTGCACCTAAAATCCTTCGAACTGAAGCTCACTTGTGAGGATGTGGCTAATTCTGTCTCTTTTTATCCATGTCGAAGACCCTTGAGACCTGAGGCTCCAGTCATATTCAGCTCATCACAGAATCATCTCGCTGCAGTCAGGTAGGGCTACGTAAGTCATGACAGAATGAATGACAGAAGGATTTTTTTAAAGTGGGGGGGAGGGGGAGACTCTAGGGGGTGAAGCGCAGAATATGATGGATGATGGACAGAGTGAAAGCTCCGTCCTCCGAGCATCAGAACTGAAAAACAAATCTGCCTCAACTAGTGCTGTATTTTATTTTTAAAAACAGACATACTTCTTCTAAATAAGATAGCAGCTTGGTTTAAATCATTATTAATTAATGTATTAATACATCTACAGAAAATCTGGTCCATGGCATTGCCAGAAGTTTTTATTATTTAGTAAAAACATAAAAAAAACAAGGATTTAAGTCCAGGGATCAGACTCAAATGCTTGGCGAGACTAACATATTTTTTTTGGTTTTTACATTGTCTTTGAGGCGATTAAATTTTTAAGGACCGACAGCTTGAGGAGACCCGTGAAAATTCCAACCAGATAAAGAGGGGGCCATGATTGTATTCAATCTGGGGGCCCCCCAAATTCCAAAAGTCGCCCCTAAGTAGTGGATTGTGCCCTGAAATACTAGCAAGTAACAGGGTCGCCGTAACCAATAAAAAACAACTGGCACTGACTTGTTAGGACTATTGATTGGAGACCACAGACCGCAGTAAGTACAGGCTTTACGCTCTTGCACCTTTTACAAAAAGTAAAACCTGTCTGCAGTAAACATACTCACGGCCACTTCATGCTGGGGCATGGCTTGTGGCATTCAGAAATCACCAGACTTAAAATGGTATTTTCTCTGATTTGAGAGCATTATCCTTTTTAAGTTGCTGCTTGCAGGACAAGTGAAATTTTCTTTCCACATATGCAAACCTTGAGAAGTAAAGAAAAAAAAAACAATCAATACTGATAAATACCACCACAGTTAGTAGGAAAAATACGTATTTTTGATTTTGTGGTGAACAAAAACAGGAAAGAGAATTTGTGACACGATTGCTTGGATTTTATTGGTTGGATAATCTGAGTAGCGGAGTTGAATATGTATATTTTTTTCATGCACAGTATAAACCTCAAGCCAAATTCATAATCAACTCAGTTGGAGAGAACTCAAGCTCAGGGGAATTAAGAAACTAGTTGAATATATACGCCCCATACAAAAAAATTTATTCACATCCCTAAAAGGTGAGCCAGGAAGCCTGCATAAAATAATCAGGGAAGGTTATTCCCAATTAAAACTCTTTGTTTTTATTACGTGCAATGTAACCTTTAATGACAGCAATTCACAGAAGCTTTCCTCTTTACTCAGATAACTCAAACAAGCTCCAAAGCCTATTCAGGGTCCAGGATCGGGACCGCGTTCTCGTTAATCCTTCAAAGTGTGTTCCTCTGTCCAGTTTGTGAGAAACAAGCTCCCAATCCTTCTACAGTTATCAGGATTGGAACCAAGTTCCTCTCAAGCTAATCCATCCTCCTGTGGGTCAGTTCGGCTCTGGGGAAGTGTGCACTCCTCCTGGCTGTATCTCGAAAGCCACTAACCGGCAACTGGCTGCCCAGCTTCACCTATTACAACTGTGCTGAACTGTGCTCTCTTCCTCAGGGGCTCTGTCCTTAAATATTACCGTACTGCTGTCAATAAACCTACCTATTGCATTGTACTCTGCCTCCGCACTTGATTTTCTGGTCTGGAAAATAACAGATTATTTTGGTGCAGATGCATAATTGATGGTAATTACACAGGGTGAGGGCCAAAACAGTGGAACGAATCTGTATGATGCCTTTTTTTTTTTTTTTTCCTAATTAGGCCTGTGATGGATAATTTTCAGGCCCCAGGAAAGCAAGAAAAAAAAATCTGGAATCAAGTCAGTAGTCTTCATTGTATTAGTATTATTGCACTCTTTACAACATATGAAGCTGAAGGGTTGTCAAAGTCAAAATTACAAAGGTGAATAGAAATAAGCAAAATATCAACTCCAAATGCAACGATTAGCGCTGAGCCCAAGCTTTATTATATTAAGAGCACTTGGAACAATGAAGGCTGTACTGATCAAAATCTTCAAAAAAAAACCCATCTGCCGATCTACTCATCCTAACAGCGAACAGACAACCTCCCACTCATGCATGCACACACAGAAGCACACAAACACTCATACAATCACATTCGTACTCATAGACGCACATACAGTATACATGCACATCCAAACACACATAAATACACAAGCACACACTAAAATACAAACATATGCATACCGACTGCACACAAAGACACACGAACAATCACAGCAGTACACAGGCATAGACCCAAACGCAAATATGCACACAGATGCAGGTTTTTTCTGTCACACGCACGCACACACGCACCATATCGCACATTAGCAAACACAGATCCGAAAGAAACACCAGCCCGAACATGCGACCTTAGCACTGGGCCCTATGTGCTCACAAGGCTGTCTGCGCACACGAGCGTAAATTGCAAATTGGCCCCGGTGCCGCGCGTTTGATCCAGGGCACACGGGGTCCAACAGCAGCGGCTGCGGCGTAAATGCGGCCAGGCTCCGCCCACCTGGCTCAGGCTCCGTGCATTGAGGTTGATTGGGGTTCACAGGCTCTCTATTGACACCATGGCAGGTGTTCACTCGACGGTCCTCTGCTCTCCGCGGGAGTCACTAATCCCTTTCGTCAGACCCTCCTCTCTGCCCCTCCGCCCACACTCCCCATCCCAGACCCTCCTCTCTGCCCCTCCGCCCGCACTCCCCATCCCAAAGCCTCCTCTCTGCCCCTCCGCCTGCTCTCCCCATCCCAGAGCCTCCGTATCAGCCCTGGAGCTGAGGCAGGGGACACCAGGAGCACATGAGCACTAGAATGAGGGTTTCTGAAGCTCTCACCAATACTGCAAGAAACTAAAAAAATGTGTAAACCTCAACAAGCTTTTCAGTCTATATTTAGACTTAAAATTGTAATAATTGTTCAAACAATTGTAAAATTGTTTCAGCCCAGTGGCAACTTCAGTGAAATAGGTCAAAGTATCTCACATCAGTGGCAGTATTTTTTTGTCTTATTTAGCAAAAAAAAAAAAAAAAAAAAAAAAACCTATAAACCATAGATGGTCTTGTGAGGCTCATGATCTGTAGCAAGTGCAGAGGTCAAAAACTTTCATGCCCCAGCTGAGACGCTCAAACTTGGAGGCAAATGGGTCTTTCAACTAGACAGAGACCCCATATACATCTCAATATCAACAAAAAATGATTAATAATAAAATCACAATCTTAAAATGGCCAATTTCTAGATTTGAAGCAAATGGAAAATTATTGTTCTAACTGGAAGGCTGTCAACAAATAGACGCCAGGATCTGAAGGGTATTGAAAAGCTCTAAGTAGGACGATGGCGAAATCTCATAAAGACACAGGAAAAGGACGATTCAGATGTGTTTATTGCAAATGGAGGTCTGCAAGTCACTGAAAATTGGGAGGTGAAAGATCATACTTTTTTTTTTCAACAATTTTTTTTTCCCGAGGGCAACATGTATTTATGAAATCGCAATATACAGTTACTCTTTCCCGTACTTACTCAGACAACTTCACTAGCTCAATAAGATATTGTAATACTTTTTAGTTCTGCCAGAGTCAGTCTATCCTTGAGGATGTTTATGAATCCTGTTTAATGGAAGGAACAATGTGCTGTTATCAAAAGGTAAAAGAGAAGATGCCCATTCCATGTCTGTAGAAATGCTAATCAGCATGTTAAATGTCAGTCATTCACAGGGGATCGTATCATTCACTGATCCGCCCTGTGCCTCTTTCATATGCTCCTGTTTAACTAGTCTGCTCTTTAACATCAAGACCGAGATATGCATGGACAGAGGCCCATAATTCTTTTCTTTGCTTTCAATTCATTCCTTACAATGATCCCGTCAACCAGAACAATGGTGCAAAACACAATTATGGAACCCGCGTATGTGAAAGTGCCATTTTTATACTCTGTCCATCATCCTACGTCTAGTCTCTAATTACAAACGCAGCAGTCTGCCACCGGTAACAATCACATCGCGGGTAACTATTCATGGCCGAAGCTTGCCCACCGGAGGTTAAAATGGTCTTTCTTCGCCCACCCCTTTGTTTAAAAACAGCAAGTACGTTTCAGGTAAAAACAGTGCTAATTATGAACACGGGTCTCTGGTTTCACATTATGATATGAAAATAAAGAAACAGATTAAATTGCAGGGGAGAAGGGGGGCATGGCAGTGGTAATGTGTGGCACCCAAATTGGACATCCCCCTGCTAGGAAATATGCATGTTACTTCTTCACACTTCAGGAGTTTCTCTTGTACCCATAAAAGAGTGAGCGTTGACACAATGCTAGGCCAGGTCAAGCGCAAACAAGCTTGGTTAGCAAAACTATGGGTGGGACAACAGTGCCATTTCTCCTTTATGTATCATTAATGTGTCCTCACTGATGCAAAAGGCCAGGCCAGAGCGGAATCATAATTGCTTTGTGCTTTCTGTCCACTGTGACATGCTGGTTTTGCCATTGCATGTCCCCAGCAGCAATGAGTCCAGTATACATATACAAATGAGTGCACTGCAGGCTAAAGAAAAGATTAAGGGAGAAAAGAAATTATAGACACAACTGAAACAAAATAAGTCAACTTATAATGTTAAAAGTTCAGGGGAAAAAAAGCTATAGAATGTCCTAAAAATATTACACGGTTATATAATTCAATGAAATGTTTTGTGACTGTTCCGATCAGTCAATGTTCAAATATCTGACTCACTTTTTCAGACCTGCTTTTAATGTGTGAATACTGATGGGTGTTTCATACTCGTGAAAATTGTCGTTCTCAGAAGTACGTTGTTCATCATGTTTGTTACTTGCAAAAAATCGTCTTTGCGAGTATGTTGATTACCATATTTGTTTTGTCCGTCTGTGCGCACTCTTGCATCCACAATTCTTGAGGTATCCACTTGAAATTTATACACCGTCTGTGCAACTTTCTCAATAGAGACAAGATGACCCATAAAAGTTGCCCTCAATGTAAGCTGTGATATAAATAGAAGAAAAGAAAACAAACTGTTTCTCAGTCTGGATTAACGTTACATGCGTTTGGTGGGTGAAGACAGGAGGGAGTTGTTTGGGGGGGGGTGTCATTAGGATACTAAGTTCTAAAAAACATTCTGTCTAATTGCTCTCATCCTTGCTTCTTTCCTGATAATTAGAAAATTTATGAGCTTTATTTTTTGAAACTGCCAACAGAATACAAAACTGCTTTACAAAAGTGCTTTACGTAGCGCTGTGAAAGATAAAAAGGAAAATATTTCAGGCCTGACCCCTCTTGGACACGGATGAGAGGAATTAAACATGCACATGATGGCCAGAGGCACAGTGCAGGGCCCTCTCAAAGAACGTATATGAGATCCATGTAGAAACAGTCCCAGCCGAATGGCACAGGTGAGTCAAGTTGAAGGCCCATCTCACATTGGTGACCTATTTGGTTGGCTGCCAGATCTGTCAGGCCCCGAAGTCACAATGAACCATCTGGGCTCAACAGTTTAAAAAAAGGCACTTGCTTACCTAAATGAAAAAGGTTTTCTTTTTATATAAATTGCCCTTGCAAAAGAATGGGTAAGTCAGGAATGGAATGTAGATTGAAGATTACTTCCCTCCATGCCACACACCTTGTGCTACTGCAGAGATCTCAAAAATAAGTCCTTGGCAGCAGTATTTTTACACACCGCCTTATATACCATCTGAATATTTTTTATTCTCAGGAACAAGATGGACTTTTTTTAGAAAATCAATGACTTCTATCACAGGTGTTATAGACAACTATACAGTTGACTTTACATACCTTTCTGAACTACTTGAGGCTCAGAGGGGAGCATTGTGACTGAAACTGGTTTTCAGAAGATGCCACAATTTTGAATGTTTCAGCACCGCACAAGGAAGCCAGAGCTTTCCATGTAAGAATATTGAGTCGGCATCTGGTTAGTATACGATAACATTTAAAGAAAATCAGCACTGGACTGCTGAAACAGCCAATTGTAGCACTCATATACGTATAGGTACGTCTTGAGTTGATTGCTAGTCATGCCAGCCTTATACCAAACAAATTTTGAAGCGGTTTGACTGCCGCAGACGAATTTCTGATATCAATGCAATGCAAAATGCAATGTGTCACTTACCAACTGTTTTGACGCATGGTACTCTTTTGCATTAAATGCAAGAGGATATTATTATTTTGTCATCTTTTTGAACGTCCAAATGAGGGAAGCTCATATATTGCCAATCAGTTTGGCCTCCAAACTCAATAAAATATACTGGACAAAGAAAGTTAGGGATCACTCTGATTTTTAATATTGAAATATGATATGGAACATAATTTGAACTATCAAATATTTCAAATTCGAAAATTGGGGTGATCCCTAATATTCTTTGTCCAGTATACTAAATGATAGTTATTTGGCAATATAACTTTGGTAATATCCTCCCTTATCATACAGTCCCCACTATAAAAATAATGCAAAGTCATCCACTGTTATGATTCTGCTCTGTTCTGTTCATGTCTTGCCATTGCCTTGTTCTGTGCCATGTTTTGTTTCTGTTTATTCCTGCATTTCCTGCCATAGTCCAATTCCCCAGTTAGATTCCGGTCATTGTTTTGTATTTTGCCATGCATTGCACTTTGTCTCCCCTGTCTGGTCTTGTGTTATGCGACAGCTTATTTCCCCTAGTATTGTGTGCCACGCTTTCAGGTGATTTCATGGTTCCTGGGTTTTCAATAGTTCCTTCTAATCTCGTTTGCTTCCTTCACCTTGCTTTTCTATATTACTAACCAATACTAACAGTTTGTTGTTTTTGTTAAAGTTACTAACCTAGACTAACATTGTATATAATACTAACTTACTAACGAGCACTAGGGATTGTATAGCTGCACCTTACTAATTGTTTAACAAGCTCTCAGCACTCTCAGCCCTATTCTAGTCTCCACCTCTTGTCTTCACTCAATCTACTTTGCTGCGTTTCAGCGGATCCTCCGCACCTGTTTAACTCTGTTCTTCCTCTCATTATCTGTGCACGTTAGAACTCCCTAACCGGAGCCGTATGTTTGTCTATAGGCTGTCTTGTGATCCCTGTCCACGTTTTGGCTTTTGCCTATTTCATGTGGTTAGGTTCTCCCTTGTGTCTGTTCCTTTGTAATTAGTCTGATCCTCTTCACCTGTTCCCAATCATAGCACGTGACTTCCCTTGCGTGTATTTAAGCAGTCTTTTCACAGCAGTTCCCTGTCAGAACATTTCCCTTGTGCTACACTTGTTTTCACCTTGAATTCTTTGAGATTCTCCTCTGACTGGACCGTCCCCGGTTTTGGATTATTGCCTGCATCTGTGTACCAAACCCTTTTTGCCCGACCACGATTTCTGTGTTTGCTGCCCTGGTTACTACTTGGATTACGCCCTTTGGATTTTGATTTTGGATTGTGGACTTTGTACCGTTGCCTCCTGCTCTGCGGGGGTTCGCCCCCCTTCCAAATAAAATCCTATTTTTCTGCACTGCTCTGCTCTCGCATCTGGTTCCTAAACGATACCTAACATCCACACAGAATCTGATAGCAATACATGTCGATGAACACATTCTCCACCGTATATTATGCTATACTCTTAAATACATTGTCATTAATCCCATTGTAATTGCTTGTCATTTTACAAAAATGCCCTATTTGCAATCAATCCATGAGAAAATTATATTCATTTTGGACATGAGTTTGTATTCAACCAGAGGATAAGAGTTGTATTTTATAATCGTAGCAAACATAGAAATGTGGAAAATACGACACAATGCTAGCAATTTAATCTAACTACCAGTACAAAATACCATTTGCCTCAGTTGTACACATCTTATCCGGGCTTAATAATTGCTCCCAGAATATACGCAATTAAAACAGGAAATTTAACTACAGTATAATCACATAAATGAGGGAGTGGTAAAAAGATAAGGGTACTTTGCTTACATTACTAATTATGTCTCTTTTGAATTCTATTATCTGCGCGCAAAAATGTGTTTGACAAATACACACAACACAAGGTCTCTCCTGTGATCTGGAAAAACCTAGTACATATGTCACTTTTGGGAGAAACTAAGTTTGACCCTCCCTCTTTTGCAGTAATTAAGAGTGGTGAAAATCTTAAAACACTAGCTATTCGTGTTATTTGAACTGTCTAGATCAAGTTTCTATTATTTTTTCGGTTAGGAGAAGTCCAGAATCTGAAGGTTTTTATTCAGTTGCGAGAGTCCTTGCTACTGATAAATTCACCAGGTTTTTCCAGATCACAGGTGGTCTGTTACTGAGTTCTACTTCATTAACTCATTTGGTGCCATTGACGTTGATCTACGTCTTTGACGTGAATCTACGTTAATGGCGCTTGGCGTTATACTATTTGCCAGAATTTCAGTACCACCTATCTCTGCCAGATGGCACTGCAATTTCATCACCACGCTCATGGTCTCTCAGAATGTTCTTGTGTTTACATTTCCCCCATGTATTCAGTGCATAACAATGGCCAGCTGGACCAATGAAAGTGTGGCGCCAAATGAGTTAAACAGTGGAGAGTCTTACCAGTCATGTCAGAAGCATTTAAAGAGTTAGAATGAGGGAGATATGATTCATGCAATGTCATTCCCCTTTTCAGACTGAAGAACTCCCATCTTTTGAATAATTCTAGGGCACCACCCCCTCATAAACATTCAATCCACAGTTGTGTGCTCAAGGAACAATCACACAGGCATACCATCATTTAGATGCCTGCTTCTAGGGTTACTGCTTCTCTGCAACGAGGGGTATTATATCATCGCTGCCAGTTGGTTTGGCATGCTTTTGCCCGTGCTTTAATAGTGTTTTTGCATCTTCATGTGGATGAAGATTTTTTTGAAACACAAAGGCTGTAAAACCTTGTTTTCTTCAAAATACACTTGTACATGTAGACTAAACCCAAGTCACTCAGATGTAGGTGCCTTTGATTCATTAGTTGATTTGTCAATAGGGTTAAAAGGATCAGCTGTAGATCAGTCTCCAGGAGACTGGCTGTTAATTGGTCATTGAGAGCAGCTGTGGTGCTTTTTCTCTTTTCAAGTCAGAGTGAAATGACGCCATCTCTGCAGGGATTGAAAGAGGAAGTCCACATTTGTTTCAGATCTGTTATTCTATCAGTGCGTGTTGTGGCAGTGGCATAGTTAACCAGAAATGCTATGTCCCTTTGGTGTTCTTAATTGCGGTTTTCATTACTTTATTTTTCATGCTAATTATGGGCTATTTGCAAGCATATTGGGATGTCTTGCTATTTCTTGGGAGTTGTTCGTAAAAATACAGCTTTTCTGGGTCACCTGTGCTGGGGAGGTGAGCCTTTTATGCTTAGAAGATGGACTAATCCTGTAGACTTTAGTTCTAACCAAAAGCTCATAAATCTTTGATCTATCAACATAATTCTTTTTATTTTGGTGTTCAATAAAATATTCAACTGAGAATAATAAAATTCAATATGATTCATTGGAGAATGATGATTATAAAGGGAGAAAACTTCAAATCTGTGTTTAATGTGTTACATCTTCTACGATAAAATGAACATTTCTAATTTTCATATTTTATTAGGTCAAAACTGAGATCAAATGAGTTTTTAAAACTAAGCCCCCGTTTACAAGTACACGGTTATTTTGACAAATGGAGACATTTCCCTGCGTTTGTGCCCTTCGTTTACACGCAAATGGAGAATTCGTCTCTGAAAACGATTCTTTCTAAAAACTCTGGCCAGATTGGAGATTTTGGAAAATTTCGGTTGCAAGTTTGCATGTAAACTGAGAAAAACAGAGTTTTAGTTATCCGACGTCACAGTATGCGCCAGAACTTGCACCTGCGTCAAAAGTGCGACCTATGTTTACATTTTCATTTGGCTGTGGTGATCATGGGGTGCATCTCAAAGCGTAGGCTGCATCCTTCGAAGGCTGCATTTTAAGGGGTCGTCACTTAGTTCCATCTGCCAAACTGACATTTGGGTAAGGGACAAGGTTCAGTTTGGGGTTAGAAATAGGGCTAGGTGTTAGAGTTAAGGTTAAGGTTGGGGAAACCAGTGACGACTCGCTTAAACCAAAGCTGTTTAACGGAGATGAAATGGCGTTATGTCAGTTTGGCGGATCGAATTAAGTGACGACCCCTAAAAATGCAGCTTTCGAAGGATGCAGCCTAGGCTTTGAGATACACCCATGGATGATCGTGATTCGTTTTTGTTGTTGCTATTTTCGGGATTCTGACTGGCTAACGTGGGCTTGAGCTTATTGTTACACTGCCACCCACAGGTTTGATATGCTCTTGACAGCATATACATGGGTACGTGTAAACGAAAACTTTTCTGAAAACTGATTCGTGTGCATGATATTATTTTTGAAAACGGAGATGGTGAAATGTTCGTTTATGAAAATAGCTGGCCACGTGTAAACGGAGTCTTAACTTCTGCAAACAGCCAGCCCTCAATTAGTATGCTAGTGCACTTTGAACAACTAACATAACCACAGAGAAACCCAGTCGATTCCAGTACTCCCCCCCACCCACCCGAAGGAATTTGTTGCCGGCCTGAATGGCAGGAAATGAAGTTGACCAGACAAAACATGAAAAGTCTTGTCTTCATACGGCCTGCAATAAAATAAAATTCAAGGGATTTTGAGGAATCATTGCTTTCTGTTTTTATGTCAATTTTCCATACCCTCCCAAGTGTTTTGAGTCGGATTTGTAGTCTCGATCTGACAAAACAATTTCCCAGTGAACTTGCTCAAACCAAAAGTTACCACCAACCCTCCAAATGTAAGTGGCAGTTGTCTTCAGCTTTTACATCAGTTCCGACGTGGAGGAAGGGAGAAAAACACTTTTGATGTCCTCCATCAACAGTAAACTTTAAGAAAGGCAGAGAGGGGTATGAGGGAATGTCACATGCTACATGCTAATTGTTATATTTCTGGTCTGGCAAGCAAGCCTCCCTACTGTTCCTCAAACGGCTCAGACCTTTGATCCTGACATCTGTATCATAAAGGAATTTCAGTCTGCACAGACATCCTTCTGATGTTGCTCCAAGCACTAATGAGTTATGAAAAGCTGGCTGCATATGTCCAAAATTGAAAATGAAAAAAAAAAAAATCTTCTCATGCAGGGTTGACAGTATCTTGACTTGCGTGCTGCAGCCCAAACATTTTGAAAAGCATGTAAACTAGGCCCCATTGAGATGCACAGCCTCTTGTTGATCGAAATAAACATTTGACAAATTGTTTCTTGTCTAAAACAGGGCCTGACAACAGATAGAAATAGGAAAATAATTTTTACATGAAAACTGTGAGGATGACTGTTCAGGTATGTAGCTACTATGCCTTTATCTTTTAAATATCCAACTGAACGGTTCATTTCTGGGAAATTATGGTAGCATTTACATATCTGCTTACAGCAGTTGGACTGAAAAAAAAAAAAAACCTTAACTCACTCAGACTTCAAAGTTGAAAAATCACAATGGACTTGCATGCACGTAATATACTGTATTCAAATTTGGTAATGTGAAAGGACAAAAAAGGATGACGAGTTCTGAAGCTGGTCTCAGTGAAAAACACCTTTTTTGTACGAGGAAATATCTCATAAAACTTATTTTGTGCATGACCGAAATACATGTAATCATGCACCAAGCGGGGAAACATTGCATTCTTGAATAACTGTTCACTCAATATATTTCAAAGTGGATGAACATCTTTAAAATTTGGTATTAAGGGAGAAAGGCAGAAAACAGGGTCTTCAAAGTGCTCACGTATTCTCTGATTAAGCTGGAAAACTGCCGTTTTTAGATGCCTACAATCATTAAAAACATTTGGTCCGACAGACTGTCAAACTAATGATAGAGATTTATTTTGAAACAGACTTGAACTATGAAGTCAGTAAATAAATGAAGAAAGGGTAAAATTAGCTGGAAATAAACAAGGCAGGAAAACATCTGTAATTAGTTCTCATCCAAAGACTACGGTTCAGTGAATAAGTATTGCAGAATTTATTGGTACAAAATTCATTTTGTTCTCATTACAGTAATTTACAAGCGTCTGCTTTGTCCTACTACAAAACATACAGTAATTATGGATGAGAGTCTCCTGTCTGAGAGATTAACATTCATATTAAAGTTTTAAAACTTTATGTTTGTGCAGAATTCTGTCAAGTGTACAGCATTCAAAAACTGTTATCTCCCAAGTGTTCTATTAAAATAGATATCCATAAATTTGTACGAAAAAAATGACTCCAGGCCGATTATTATTAAAGATGTAATAACTGTAACTATAGTATAATATAAGAGGCAGTAATGCTGCAGCATTGGTAGTTGCAGTAATAGTATTGGCTATAAGTGTTGTGTTCTGTGCCTAACATTGTTATAAGTAAAGGGGCAGCTAGCTTTGTGCAGTAGCCTCCAACCAATCTGCTAGTGGTACCTACACAGCAGCACATTGAGCCCCAAATGTACTTTAATATCCATTTTCTTTCGTGGAGCTGTCTTCCTCTCATCATAATAGTTCTGTGACATTAAAAATCAGATACCCCCAACTCCTGATAATGTATGCAAACCCACAGCTCACACTGTCAGTAGAAAGGCTTACATTGTCTCAGCTGAAAGCAAATGTACATTATCACAGCACCATATTTTTTTCCATTCATTTCGTTTATCATGGAGAACTGATTTCTTCTCCTTTTTCAAGGAGGATCAGTAACATCCTCAAAGACCAGCCATATCTCACGTACTGACCTCAGGTGATAATTTTACCACTGAAAGATGGATGTGAGAATTTCAGCCGCACTCGAGTAGTGCTGCAAAAGAGCACCACAAAAAAACAACAATACATATTTTCAAGTATGTCTTCAATTCAAGCTTACAATCAAATTGGAATTTCTCTTTAGCTAAATGAGAGTGCCAGTCAAGTAAGGTATTTTGACTAATTACAAGATTTTCCCAGGCAATTTAATTTGTAATGTAAACACTAACTTCACACAAGCCAATATTCTCCACATACAGTCACTAAAATAAAATCATTCATTATAAGACTGGCATTTTGTAGCTCTTAATAATTGACTTTCTTTGTTAATATTCAGAAAACCCAAGAATAAACCCTCTAAACGCGACGTCCTCAGCCGAGCCGTACCGCTCCGTTATGCAGATGGCAATGTGGGGTGGGCAGACTTTGATTCCCCCCGGTGCTGTTGGACAGGTCAGCAGAAATGGGATGTGACAGGGAGCAGAAGGCACACATCTTTTTGCAGGACAATGGGACTCTAACCGGGGTTTGTTGAATCGTATATGTCAGGGAACGCAAAGCTGCACTTTCATCATGAACACAAGGCATTGGGACGGTCCATTTGGGTAAAAACACCAACTTTTAAAAGCACAACGCAGATCATTTCACGCCCTCTGCCATCTTCCGCACCTCAGATTATAAGTCAAACTTAATCTTATTTATAGCACAATTTCATTCTATTACATAGTCAAGACAGCCTTTTGTGTATGCATTTCCTGTCAGACACGCTGGGTAGAAATTGCACATTTGCTTTCGAGATGACAGACAGTTTGGATTGGTGCTACTATTGATTGTAAACACAAAGCCCTGTATCATAATCACAGATGACCTTCACTACACTAGGCCATGGCCACACGACAATCAGCTACGACATATTCCTCACTCGGGGTGGTATCCAGTGAGAAGCTGAATGACCTGCATTCAACCTGAGAAAGTGGGGCCCATCCACACACCACAGCGGTGCTTAACTGAGCAATATATGCAGCAGTAACAGTCTTTTTTTAAAAAGAGCTTTTATGTTCTTGAGCCACAAAAGAAGAACACTCAAACCATTCAGTTGCCATCTTAAAACGCATTACATGCCAGCAAATACAGAAAGGAATAACTAAAAAACCAGAGAGGGGATTGCACGAACACAGATAAAGCCATTTCCTGAAAGCCCGCGAGGCTCTAAGCTACACTTCCTTCCCCAGTGAGGGCCCCACTTGAGGCACAATGGCCCCTCGCGTTGTCATTTAGGACAATATAATTTTGTTTTTGGCCAACAGCTGAGGATGAAATGGGCAGTAAAATCCAAAAACTAGCCCTGTTATTTCACACCCTGGGACATGAGCCGCATGTATTAATTTCACACAATGGAGACGGAACAGAATGGCACACTGCGTTTCCCTGCTCTGCTGTGTGTGTTAAACCTCAATTAGGGGCCCTTACTCTGTGTACAGCGTGACAGAGAGAGAGCACCACAGAGCCTGACATTGACCTAACATGAATGAACACTCAGCATCCTATAAGAAAAATAAAAGGGCCCCTCCCAGCCAGAGGAATACTGAATGCTGCTGTTTGTACACAGTACAGGTTTGGTGTTAGGTTTGGCGTTACTCACTGTAATGGCTTGAGGTGCTCTAAGGGCAACCGATAAATTCCGCTACCCAAAAGCATTGGGCTGTCTCGTTTCGTCAAGCTCAATTGGAAGCTTCTGTTTGAATTGATATCAGCCCTCCCCCCCATGGAATTTTTCACATCATTCATACAGGGGAAACGCACAAAGAGTTAAATAGAGGAACAGGATTACAACAAAGTATGACAAAACGATGAAAACTTCAGTCAACCTCAAGAAAAATTTAGCACTGAATTTATATTGCACAAAGAAATTTTTACCTTTCAAAGGAAATCTTTTACCTTTTTGACAAATAAGAAGGAGAATAACTTCTCACTCTGGTAAGAAATCAAACTACATCAAAATCATTGGGAGAAGACTGTTTCACTTGAGAAGCAAATGCTAAGAAAAAAAATGCAGATTCTTGTTATCTTCTTGAGAGGAAAATAAGACTTTGCATGTTATCATAAAACTATAGCTGTGATTAAATAAGTAGGAGAGGTAGTGGCTGTAAAAATTATGTAAATAAGGTGGGATAGTTTCTCTCATTTCAAAATGAGCCAAAATGATTCAAAACTTTCACATTTCAAGCAAAGAGTACATAAAAAAACAAGCTAATATCTAAAAATGGAGAGAAATTAAACCTTATTCTGTAACTAAAATTATTGTTAACCGTCCTATTATCGTTGGAGGCGAATTGACCCCCTTCGGTGTTTACGATCACTAAATATATGGTTAGCATACTTTTTCCACCAGATTTTTTCCTAGCTTCATGGGAAAAACATAATGATAAAAAGTAATTTTATGTTGTGTACACATGGTGTATGCATTGGTCCTGCTGGGGTCATTTTGACCCAAAGCTCGTTGTATAAAACCGTCATTTTGATCATGTTTTTGTCGTGCTGGCTAATATTCAGGGCACTGACTCTAATTTCACAGTAATCATGTGAAATCATTGTATACAGGGAGGATGGGGCTAATAAGATCATTGGTAGAAATGCTTAAAATATCTGAGAGAGAAACTTGGGTAACATTTTCAGGTAAAATCATTTTCTGTAGGTTTTTCTGCCGAAATTTGACTCAGAACTGAAAACTATTACTTAATTTGAGGACAATAGGAAGGTTAAGGCTGACCTATGAGTGTACATGTTGGTACTTGGCAGTTCTGCAGCACTGATAGCACACAATCCCTGTTACCCTGTGTGCCTGTTTTGACACTGCAACCAGGAAGTAGAAGGCGAGGGTTATGCATCTCCCAATAAAAACAAGCCTCCTTCCCTCACCTCTCTCCCTGGCCGCCTGCCTTGATCACCACCCCAACACCCCACCAGCTATTATCAAGATGCTTACATTGCCCAGTGGAGGATGGTGCAGAAACGCAGTCCTTCCCCAAGAGGCAGGGCAGGCGTGGGGAGACAGGTGTCAGTAGAAGCTGGGAGATACAGCTCTCCTAATTGGCTGTGAATTAGGGGTGGAGCAGGAGAGGGCCTGAGGCCCGGGCCGGGAGGAATCAGAGCCCAGGCCTTCGTTAATTGCCTGGCAGGAGAAAGTGTCGAACCGTTGGCCGGGGCTTGTCAGGTGAAAATTCACCAACTGGCACCCGACGTCAGCGAGGCCCAATCGATGGGCTCAGCAGAGTTGAGCTTAAATGCTCCTCTCACACCTTAACTACTCACGAAAGTCTACTCTGTGTTGCCTCCTTTGGCATTATCACAATCCTTAACTGTTCCCATCGATTTTCCAAGTTGTTGCGACAATGGGCAGAAAGTGTTGATAATGGTGCACAGTCAGCAATAAAGCTCTGTGCTGCCAAAACAAAAATGTGAGTACAGCAAGAATTTTACTCTTCTATCCAGACATAGTATCTTGTTCTTTTGCATTTTACAATGAATAAAGTGTTTTAGTTTTGTAACAAGAATGCATAGAATATTATACGTATTATATTATATTATACTATATTATATTATATTATCTTTACTGCGTGATACATTTTATTTTTCCCCCATCTCAAGGAGTAAATATTTGCTTGTTTTATTTCACTGATTGCTTGACAAGTGAATTTTCCCATTCTGTTCGGCAAATGTTGAAATGAGTCATGATACCTCATTTGTAGTATTTCTGCCTGATTCAGCGAGAAGTAATACAAGTAATTTTTTAAGCAAATATATTACTGAAATACAAGGAGCTGACTTATGAATCTTGCTAATAAATAATAATTTGTGAAGAAAATACGTCAATCAACTTGATGTTGATTGTAAATATATTGTAAAACTGATGAAGATTGAGTAAAAAAAATGTTTGTTAGACGTTGGATCAGTTGCAAATTACAAGTCAAATTTTTGCTGGGATGGTTATAAGGGACTTCTGGATACTAGCGTCAAAAGAAATAAACACATAGCTATAACTGCTAATAGAGCAATAAATGCACAACTGGAATACAGTACTGAAAAAGTTGCAAGCACTATGAACTCTTATATTACTAAAAGGTATGGAGTTCTAATTGCACTATACTACAGAGATGAGAAACTCTTGCGGTACTATAATACTGGAATATAGACCTCTTACAGTACTACACTTTAGGGGTATAAAAGTCACAGAGAAGTTTTTTTTTAATCTATTTTTTTTTTTATATAGTTATGGAACTCTTATGATACAACTATACTGAGGAATGGAAATATTGCAATACTATAATTCTGGGATATGGAATTCTCATGGTACTTTACCACAGGGGTATGTAATTTACAGTACAGCACCATACTACAGGATTATCAAACTCTTCAAGTAATATACTGCTATACTGCATGAATATAGAACTTTTACTGAAATACCCAACAAGGCATTCAAACTCTTACTATACTATACATCAGAGATATGGACCTCTCACAACACTGAACTCCAGGTGTCTAAAACTCTGTGTTCTACCACAGAGGTATAAAATTCTTACTGCACAAGGCTACAGTTGTAAGGTACTACACGACTGAAGTGTGAATTCTTGTTGTACTATGCAACAGAAGATTAGATTTCTTGTGGAGCTATACAACAAGGTAAAGGAACTTTGTGGTATTGTTCTGTAAGAATAGCATTGTAAGAGATATGGAACTGTTGTAGAGTTATACCACAGAGTTGCGGAACTCTTTCAGGATGGTACAGTAAGACAATGGAACTCCTACAGTACTAAACGACAAGGATGTAGAAGTCTACTAGGACCATAGTACAGGGGTATATGACTCTTACGGTACGACATTACATGGGTATGGTGCCCTTGTGGCACAATACTACAGAGAAATTGAACTCTTCTTGGACTACACTAAAGAGGTATGGGAACTCACACACCACCACAATTCCGCAAGGTTATGGAACACTACCCATTCTGTACATAAAGGTAAGTAACTCATAAAGCAAAATACTACAGGGAATCAAACATTTCTTATACTGTACTACAAGGATATGGTTCTCCAGCAGAATTGTACTAAAAGGCTAAGGCAATCTTACAGTACTATATCACAGACACATGAAACACTAACAGCACTCTACAGTGGGGTCATGTTACTCTTACAATCCTCTACCAAAGGGCCATGGAACTCTGGCAGTGCTACACTAGAGTTCTATGGGACTCAGGTTTGGGTGTACAGCTCATAGACCTAACATTTTATCTCAAGTAACTTCAGTTAGACGTTGTATTAGGTCCCAGGCGGTCATACTTTCAAGATGCTCATTACGTTAGCAGTCCAAGAGACCTAGAAAACCTGCAGGATGACCTGAATGGGGACAACTGCCCGTGTCGATGCCAGAAAAGACTCTTTTCTCTCCAAGCACGTAAAAGGAGGCCACCATCGGTGCACTTGGAATGAGCAATAACTACTAGCACTAGCCCTGGCATGCTGCCTGTTCCTTCCCCCCAAACTCACAATTTTGAAAGTCCTAATTCATCTTTCCTCCCTGTGTTTAGAGAGAAAAGTGGGCAGTGCACCTCAGAGCTGTGGTCGGGAGCCATGGTGAACCCGTGTCCCAGTCACGAGGAGGACAGATGGTCCTGCTCACTCGAGGCAGCAGCGCTGCTATGACAGCCGGTTGGATTCCCAGCCCAGGCATGTACGGCAGGACATGAGAGAGGCGCACGACCATCCCCCACCCCTCAAACATTAGGGTCATACCCATCATGGCTTTAATGGAGGTCCCTGCTAACCAAGACCCACCAGGTCCGTTGTAGTCCTTCTACCTCTCTCTCTTTTTCTGCAAATCACTTGATCACCTCGCCTCACATCTTTCAATTAAATTCAGCTTTACTGTCATGACCACATGTCACATAACAACAAAATAACCAGTAATAATGACCTGTGATGATGTGCAATGATAATAATAAAAGGGAACTTGGATCCACAGTAATCTATCTGTCACTCTCTCCTTCTCCATTGCTCTCTCTCTCTCCTGGGCTGATATCAAACCCATGCAGGCTGTGACCCTCTTGATCTTCAAAGCCCAACTTCTGAGACCAGAGCATGCTCTGACCTGGCCAGCTGAGGTTTAATACCTCCATGGAATCATCAGGTTTTTCTCTGAAAACTCTGGTCTAGCCAACCCCCCCACCAGCCACAATCCACCTCCTGTCCCGGGACGACACTGGCATCAGGTGGGTTGAGGCGGGCTCCCCTTGATCCCATTGCTGGATGGTTGGGCTTGCAGTTCTGATCAAGCAGCGACTTCCTCAGAACCACGGATATGCAAAAATAAACATTGGACATGCGTGGCTAAATGTGGGTCATTTGTACATACAGCAATTCTGCTTCTATTAAATGAAATGTAAACTAGAAGGCAGAGCGCAATACCTCCGCCGTTTTGAAATTTGAGGTGGACGACGTCGGATTCGGATTTATCCAACCTCAAAGAAATTGTACAAATAAGCAATCTGTTCAACAGATTCTGTTGGATCCCAGATGAGGAATATGAGTTAAATTGCACCAAAATTTAATTACTTCCTCCTTAGCACAGTATTGATCAAAACACAAAATTTCATTGACATCCATCAATGACTTCTTGAGACATCCCATTAACTGACAAATCAATGAACAAAGGCTAGTGAAAACATACTACCTCCAGGTGGAGGTATAAAAATATGAGTTACACATGGGAGGAGGCCTCCAAGGCCTCCCATTTAATCTTTAAATATCAAATATTACAAAATATATAATTATACGTTTATTATGTTTTAACTGATCATCATACTTCTGATGTAATAATCACAACAGGCGATTGAAAGCAATTGGCTTCTAGAATTCTGATGCAATTTAGAAAAAAAACAAATGTTGTCGTCAAAGCTATTTAAAAACAAATGACATTTATAAAACTGCTCATTTGAAGTCATTGCCTCTCCATTGTCAGCTGCCAAATCCACAGCTATCAGAATTCCTGCTGTGACAGAATTTGCACCCTCAAAAATCCTGATGTCACATTTAATTATAGAAAAAGGCATAACATCATTCAAACAGATGGGAATTATGTTGCACTTCTTGTGATCATTTCTGGTGAATAAAGAAGGGCAATTACTGATTTTGGTCACCCTATGACCATTGCTGTAGCACCACCAGCGGGACAAACCTTCCATTTTCAAAAATTCAATAGCCAGAGCAGTTTTTAATCCTGTCAAATCAATGGTCAATGTTCCTGGTGCATAAAGGGGGAACCTTATTGATTTTCATCTTTTTATTACTTTTACTGAAACACCACCATCAGGTATCCCAATGCAACAAGTCCAACTCTCTTAATCAGAATCAGGTTGACTTTTCTAAAAGACCAAGCCTGTTGTTCTGGTGACAATAAGACCGTTCCAGTAGCACCACCAAACTTAACTTCTTGAGAAATGCACAAAGGAGTCAAAAACTGTTCTCATGACAATTGAGTAAAATTTGCTGTGAACATTACTGGAGCCTTGAGTAGTTCTCCTGTTGATTTTTAGGACCCTATACCCTTTCCTGTAGGACCAGCACTCAGCTAAACTTTTTTTTTTCCTCCTTAACGACAGCTATGGTTCTGGAGAAAGCATACCCCACAGTCAACCACCGACACCATTTGTCTAGTTCTTGAATGCAGATCAATACTTGTGACTTGCATCAGCAAACATTAACAGCTTCCTTACTTAAATAGCAGAAGTAAAACACAAACACATTGTAAGTGTTGTGGAAGTTACTTAAGAGAGGAAATATATTACTTATTGGGTCAGTTTCACAGACACAGATTAAGCTTAATCCTGGACTAAATTCAAATATTAATGGAGATTCTCCATATAAAACTCAATTTAGTCCAGGACTAAGCTTAATCCATTGCTGTGAAACTGGCCCATTATCTTTCATCAAAAGCAATAAATAATGCTCCAGTATTACTTTGTAATGCAGTAACTAATTACTGTTTGTATTACTTTTAGGTTACTTTCAAATGAAGCTTCGATTTGGTCCATGCATGCGTCACTGACAAGATGTGGCTTTTATAGCTGAAGCCTATAATTACAAGTTTCATTTGGTGGGGCAAAATTAATTCGGCCCACTATTGTGTTAAATCTTTCTTGTATATTTAAAGATTAACATCCAAGATTCAGGCATACTACGAGCATCATTGTAGCTACGAAGAAACAAAATCAGTTGTGCAACAGAAGGTCATACTGTTGTCTCTTGTGTATATAAATTGCATAAGAATTATTATCCATCATCTGTATTGGGAAGGTTACTTTCAATAAATAATATTACCATCAAATAAACAAAATAAGTTATGTTGCAATATTACCTTCTATTCATAGTAAAATGTTACACTACTTTCAGTTACTGTTGAGCCCCCTTTACAGAACAGCCTCAAATTAGGCATAAAGGAATTAGTAGCCTATGGCTAATTGGACCAGAACAAAGCTGTCACATGAATATTGCTATAGCTGCCGCACATCGCCCATGAATGACAGGGAACGTTTCTTTTTGCCGTACGTTTGTTTGATATCTTAGAGGATGAATGTCCTCAGGCATGCATTAAAATGTTTCTGTGTATATTGAAACATTCACTGCTACACATCATCTAACCCAACGTTTGCGTGTACCTCCTTCAAAATATTTTTTGAGGCCAGACTAGAAGTTTGGCTATGAACAACAGTTCTTGCTATTCTCATTCACAAAATTAAGTAGCAAGTTTCCACTAGGAGAACAAACCAATATCTCCCATTTCTCCAATTCGATATCAAGAAATAATTGTTTTCTGAGGTACTATTTCCAGTAGTGCCTCTGGTAGTACACAAAAAATGATTATAGAAATCAGAAAAAAATGTTAAGTGACTGAAGGTAGCGTAATATACTATTTAATATTATTAGCCTCATAGCATAATTGCCTAAGTCATATTTTTGCCAAAATGAGATATCGACTGCCTGTTCTTTCGTGTTGGCGGAAAAATGTGCTTTTTCTTTTTTTTTTCTCAAAATCTTAAAAAAAAATTGAATCCATTCTCTTAAATAATAAAAAATAAATAAATACATAATCATCTTAAAAAAATGAAACGGGCAATTATGCTATGAGGCTAACAACATAGTTACTGTAATAATATTACCTACGTTTTAGTTTTAACTCGTTCTGTTACTTATTCAAACAAGCACTGACGTGCTGTCGGAGGTAAGTTAGGTGAGGCGGAATCCTCGCCATTAAACAAACGATAACTCCCTATTACTTTGCTTGATTAGCAATCAGAGGATTGATTTACTAATTTACTAAGACTAATCAGCAGAATGATGGGCCAATTTTAGTTTCCACGGCATTATTGCTAAGTGCATCGAAGTTGAAATGCTTACGAGACAGCAAATTTGCTCATATTTGCTAACAGGAAGCTAACGCAATACAATGAACAAATATTGAAACCTTTCTTATGCCGCGTTCAACGCTTGGTCGATGTTTACAATAATGTTTTTCCCCAAAATACATACTTTTTAATGCCATTCAAAAATAATAATAATAATAATAATAATAATAATAATAATAAGTTGAGTTTACTTTCAGTCTTCTTTCATAATCCAATAAACAAAAGGTTAAAACGATACACGGAATTTTTTTCTAATTAATTATTCCATCCTTGCAGTCTTGAATCAAAGCGTTTACGTAAATGAATCTTTTTGACATTATCACCTGTTAAACATTACAGGCGACATGTAGGCTACGTCTTAATTGTTCGGTAAAAAAGTAAAAATTGATTGATTGTCAATCAGGCATCGCATGTGGAAACAGGTTGAAAAAATCCAGCGATAAAAGGTGAAGTCACTGCCTTCCTGACCGCACGTCTCTGCGTACAACTAATTGTAAGTAATTACTACTGTAATCAGGTACTTAATTCATATAATAATAGCAACACTGCATATGGTCCTCAATTTATCACCCTAAACAAGAGCATTAAGATCCTTGGTCACAAATTTGATAGAACTTCTTGAGTAAACATGCTAATGCAGATTAAACAATCATCACTGGTAATTTCAAGCAACAAAATCCGAGAAATTTGTATTAAAATCATGAAAAAAAAAAAAAATCAGAAAACCCACTGTTGAAATGGGAAGAATCCAGTTCATGTAATAGTGAGAAAGGTAAGCAAGAGCTGGTTTTGCTTGCGCATTCTAAACACGTCCTCTAGGTGGCAGTGTTGTCCTTCTAGCTGTGCCCTTGCTGTTCGGTGGGCCTACTGTAGCCTCCTCATCATTCCATATGGTGCAGATCCAACGCCTCTTATTATGAGCGTAATGAAGCCTGATATATTGAAGTCTTTTATTGATTGCTCACGTGGCGCTACAACCCCCCCCCCCCCCCCCTCCTGTCACAGTGAATATTCACCTTATCCACTGAAGCAAATTGCTGACACCTTTTAAGGAAGTGACAACTGTGTATATTTCACAATCGCAAATTCCATTTTTATATCTGTGCCGACAAGAATGTAATTTTCACTTAATTTAATCGGTCTGGGGACCGCTGTGGCTTGCGGTACTTAAAGCTGTCAGAAGTTTAAGACGTTCTGATGCCGTCACTCATAACTCTGTACGGGGTGAGAAGCGTACTTGTGGCAAACTCTTTCTAAAGCCGCCAAATTAACCTCCCCCACTTACGATAGTTCAAGCAAAGCATATGAAAGCATTCGATAGAAAGGCTTCGATAAGTTTCAAGCATTATCTAATATTACACGTATTTTAAGGTGCACAGCCTAATGTGGTTGGATATTCATCAACATGTCTCCATCAGAAAACACTCAATATTAAGTACAAAGAATCAGAGTCAGACAGCATCAAAATGTAAATATTTGCATCAGGAATTCCTTTGGAACTACTGTTTTAATTTGAATATGTGTGTTATCAGTTAGACTTTTAAATAAAGATTTATTTTTCAAACGTGTTTCTGGGCTCGTAAAATAGACCATAACTCCATTAAGACTATTCACAAATAGGGAAAATAAATATGCATAATATCAATAACTGCATTACTCAGAGGTAAATATTATAATTTCTCAACATGCAACACTACCAAATGGACAAATTATATCATTGAATCCAAAGCCTTGAATATGATGGATTAACCAAAAAATGAAAATATCCTCACTTTCTAATCCAATCATGCAACTGACAATTCACTCAAAGCAATGTATAACCAGTGTAGTTGACCCTGTAATTTGGATTAATACAGTCATTTAATCGCCTCACGAAGACTTCAAAAAATAGAGAAATCCACTACATTACTGTGTTTAGGTGTAGGTATGCATTACAAGTGCGTTAAAAACAAGAGAATATGAGAAGTTAATCGTTCTTATACACATTACAAGAAACCGCCAAGGGAGTACTTGCTTGACTTCATATAGCTTGATCTTGTTGCCTTCTATGTGCATGCAATATCCTCTTCCAGAGATTTACATTATAAATGCTCATTTAATTTCTCAGGCAATTTCCAGAGCCCAAGGTCTTGCTGACATGATAGGTAAAGCAGTGTGTGCGGAGGAGTACCCTGCTTAATTTCGATAAAAGGGTGAGGTTACAGCAACGTGCAGCATGTTGTGATTAGACCACTTGAAAGTGTTAACTGAGTTCCCTAAACAGTAAAGCAAAATATTTTTGCCAGTAAGAAGAAAATTAAAGGTGAGGTGCCCTCAGACCGTATCACTACACCCTTCTATAAACAGAGGCAATAGGGATACATTTTCTTTGAATATACTTCTTTCAGAAAATAAGAGAGGATATTACAGTTCAATTCAAGCACAGTGTTTCCATATAAAACATGTTTGGGATATCGTTTTTGATCACAAGAATCTCTAAACCAATAGGCATTCGGATATAGTGGCTTTGATATTTGAGATCAATTTCGAATGTAATTAATCATTGGGAAAATGCATTTATCCTTTTTGATCCATGAATTAACATTATTAGACCCATATTGTTGCACTGAGCATTTGTTCAGCTTCTGAACACCCATCAAAGTGAATATAATTAACGATAAATGCTAATCAAAATAGCAAATTTCAAACCGTTACAATAGGGTTGGCAAACATGTGTCCAGTGTCAAGCAGAGAAATTTCACTCACTGCAAGCAATTCCACAGCAGTTCTGCTTAGAACAAAGGGAACGAAAGTGCACACAGCAGCATTACTAGACTTCTGTCTGAACTGTTTTCTTTTTAACCTTTTCAACACCATTCCTGACTTAACCAGTCCAAATAACACTTACTAAATAAGGCAAAAACGTTGCCAACGGGACAAGTGTTTGATTCATTTCAGTATTTGTCAAACAGGTAACAGCACTTCACTTCTCAAGAAAACAGAAATGTAAAGCAAGCCAGTCAGTGTTTTCAACATGGGCAGAAATCCGATTTCAAGTCACTTGCAAATACAAGCTTTTCAGTGTCAAAGCATTGGTATCATCTGGAATCAAACATCCGCTGTCAATATGTAGGGATAACTCAAAAACAAAATTAATTGCAAAAAAAAAAAAAAATCACAAAATCTCACAATATAGTTTAGTCTTATGTTTAATCCACAAATCTCATTTGTTTCTTCAGCATATTGCCAATAGGGTGGAATTTTAGAGATTGTAACTTATCACAAGCTAAAATTTTCTACCTGAGAGAGTATTTAAAGACTCATCGTAACACTTAACACTTTTTCAGACAGACATATTTTTCAATGGATGAAAAACAGAAGTGTTAACATGCATGGATGAATGCAGTTTTGGGGGGGGGGGGGGCTTGGGTTGGAGAGATGAAGAGACGGGGCACATGATCCAGTCTTACAGAGAGACCGGCGCTGTTAGCATCATTATCATCGGCCGGAAAATCAGAGAGAGCAGCTGGGAGCCCGCTGGGTCATAAAACCAAACCCCGCCACGTCACAAGGGGGCAGATTAGGGGCATGCCCTCCGCCCACCCACCCACCCTCCCCTCACACTCCTGCCCACCTCATGACTTAACCGGGGGTGTCTCTGTAACTCACCTGCGCTCGGTATTCCGTGACAGTCTTAAGCTTCCCTCGCAAGGCCCGAATCGCCCCCTGAATGTAGACCTTTGCACCGGCTGGGCTAAACCACTCACCCCGGGACACCCACACAGGCCCCCTCAGTGGCGTGGCCGAGCTCTGCAGGCACCCGTCCAGCAATGAAACTATACGTGCCAAAAAAAAAAAAAAAAAAAAAAAAAAAAGGAAACCGAATTATTGTACATCCATGAGTCCCGGGACGCCAGCACATCTCAGCAGCTCCAGGCCTGCAGAGGAACAAAAAGGCTTGATGAAGAGCTAACTCCTGGATGACTAGTGGCCGCCATCAGGAGCCTATATATAAGCCAGGCCCCCCCATCCGTAGGACTCATGAGCACACCTGAATAGTCTCGAAGTGTGCCTAACTAGCTGCACACAGTGTCATGGTGTGCACTGATTGCCTTATCTTCTCATTTATCACAGATGAATTGGAACCAGCCTTGCTGAAACCCCCTTCTCATTGTTCGGATGAAGTCCTCGCAAAGGCTGGAGCTCTGAATCGGGGGGGTCTCGCGCCCGACAGGAGATGGGAAGGTGGGGACTCTCACACCCCCACAGACGTCTTAGCGGGAGAGGTAGGTTAACAGGTAGTCGGAGTGTGGGAGATTGTATGGGTGAGATAAAACATTAATAAATTCATGTGGAAAAGAGAGTAATGAGGGCCGGAGAGGTTGTCTGAGGTACGACAGCCGGTTTCACAAAAACTCCTTGTGAAGTGTACTGAGGTGGGCCCCACTGCTAAGAAGGCCAAAAACCCGAATGCACGTGTTAACCGGACCCAGTGAGCATCAATAACAGACCTAACAGCAGCTGGGGCAATTTGTTGACATGGTAGCCATTGGTCGAGTCAGTATTCCCCTGGCTGCTTGTTTTTGTCATGGTCTTCCACTCTATTGATAGTTGTCCGAATTTAGGCTTCTGGGGTGCAGAACAGAGTGACGAACACAATTGACATACTTAAATAAATCTTCCACAGCTGTTTGGTTTTCCAGAGATCCCATCAAATCGAATGAAGTGTGAGCAAGGGGAAACTAGCAATGATATATAAAGGAGTGGAATGTGCATATAAGCGCATTGCAACCTAATGGAGTGTAGTTTCAATCAGACCCGACATTATGAGGAGAGGTTACATAGATGTCTGTTTGGGCCTGATTTATTCTTGTGTTGTAGGGCACAGTGTGTCATCACATAGAATTATTATTATTATTATTATCCTCCACCATGAAATAGAACCAAGGGACATTGAATTGGGGTTCGTCCGTCCGTCTGTGCATCCACATGCATCCGTCCGTCCATCTGGGCCACAATGGGGACAAGATTTCTCTGAAACTATCGTACCTAGATGCGTGAAATTTTGTATGCTTAATAAGCCTCTCATCCTCTACGTTGAACTAGAAAATGGATATCGAAGTATATTTCTTTACCGAGTTATGGTCCTTGATCGTGGCGGGGGATAGTGATGACACTGTCGTCTTGTTATTATTATTATTATTATTTTTGCTTCTTGGTTCTGCTGTGTGAATATGTACAACCATCCATAACATGGCAATTGTGTAGGAATTGTGCTTCAGTTCAAGTACATACGGATTGCACTGTACCAGGGAATTTTTAATTGTGTACCCTGTGTCTATATGGCCGGGAGGGGAGGGGGGGGACATTGAGTAATCTCATCCCCCCCCCCCCATCTCCTTCCCCCCTTTAAAGAATGCAGTCTGAGTCATGCCTCCCTTAAATCGAGTGAAATAGTTGTTGCATTAAATATGCCGGCAGATCTTCTGCTCGAGCAAGTGGACTGAAACGGTGCAGAATTGTTAATGCCCCGCCGCCTCGCTTCACGCCCGCCGATTGATCACTTGTAACCATATCTACTCTTTGTTCCATGAAAAATCTGGTGTGGAGTAAATGGGTTCATCAGATTTTCGGGTTAAATTGAGAGTGAAGTGTTTTCTCTCCGTGTGACGGAGGGAGGGAGGGAGGGAGCCAAGGCCGGCCATGTTGGGGGCTCAGCCTCGGAAACAGCGTGAGCGCCCGCGTGGAGGCATTCAGGCCTCGGGATCGCTCATCACACGCTTCCTGAACCTCAATGGGCCAACACCCCCCTTTGCCCAGTCACAGAGGGAAGTCTTGGGTTTCTCCTATCGTCTTTACGCCTTACTATGCCGCTGAAAACAGCCTGCACTGTTTGTATAGCGGGTGGTTTATCAAGGGAAACATTTAGACGTGTAGGGGATCCTTTGAGGTGTGCGTGTATGTGTATGTGCACAATTAGGATACTTTGTACACTTGACGGGGGTGAGCCTCAAAGTTCAATGTCATTAGTTTCTTTGTGTTTGATTCAGATGGGAAGAGGTAAACATGTTTAGTTGCTTTAGAGTGGCCAGATTATCAAAGCACAACTATATGAATACTATAAACTAGTCATAAATGAGTTCATTAATTTTTAAGTTTATTTGAGTTACAAAAATTAAAGAGGCCCTGCATTTGGCTCAAAGGTCGGACTTGACCCTCCAAAATTTTGTTTTCTCATGTTTTTGATGTTACTTTAGGTTCATGCATATTTTTGACTTTATTCACTGTAAAGTCCTAATAATTGTTCGAACTCAGTAATCCCTAACCATGTTTTTCAATAAAATATAAAATGGCTTGTTTAAACAAAAATGAACATTTACATCATTCTAAAGTCTTGAAATGAGGTCAGACAACCTCCGATCAATTGCAATATTTCGCCTTCTTCAACCGAAAAGTACAAAAAAAAAAAAGATTTGATTGTTTCAGAAGTTTGAAAACTACAGACTCTATCCAATCAAATTAATAAAACAAAGTAAAAATGATACATTTAAAAAACTGTACTGACAAACATTATTTCTTGATGTGAGACTTGCAAGATGTCTTCTTCTATGGTTTTCTCAGAGCAGCAGAGAGCAAAATGCCATTCCCAGCACCCATTATTATAATTCTCTACAGCCCTCATGCATGTGAGAGTCGGCCGTTTCCCAAAAATCCCACGCTGTGAACAGTTAATAGGAGAGTGACAGACATGAGAAAGGCTGGTGAAGAAGCTGCTCTTCAAGGCCGGGTCCTCCGTATGCAGAGCAGCAGAACACATACTGAGCTCATGAGGACACTTCACACAATGGCCAACATCATAAAATGTCACACGGGCTATTACTGATACGCTGGTTTTGTGAGGACTTTGCCAAAGCCACAGGAGAAAAACTTCCCTAAATTAACGGGGAAATTATTGACCATGAAATGCTGACTAAGTGAAAATGTCTTCAAAACATGCAATTGTAAAGAAAAAAAAGATAGATAGATACTATATTGAACCCCGTGGGGTAATCTGAACCCCAGGGGGTGATTTGTGGATTGTAATGATCTGTAATGGCCTGTATCCTTTTTATTTTCCCTCTAATATATACCCTGTGTTTATCTCAATAAGCGAGTATGCACCTGATGTTTATTCTGATCACGCAACAACTGTCGAACTTGATATTGTTACGTGCAGCAGTGAAGAAACTAGTCGCAGATCCAAAAAGAAAAGACTCGTGGACATATTTAATAATGACGAAGGCCACAAGTGGCACAAACATAGAAACACAACTCAAATAAGCACTCGGCTGAAGGTTTGTCAGGAACAGACCAAGTGAGGTGAGGGGTAAACAGGATCCATGGGGGAAGAGCAAGCGGTTATTTGGGACAGGTCAAGGTCAGTACTTGGAGGGCAGTCTGCGGGTACTGGGCACGAAGGACAGTGCCGACTCTCAAACTCTTGGTATAGAGGGCAAGGCCAACTTGCCAAAGTGCAGCTGAAGGCACAAGGAAAATATTCCTAATTAAGTAGTTCATAGATTTTCTTTAGAAATGATGGAGGGTAAGAGCTCTCAGCAAAAATGGCTGAGAAGACAATGAAGACGAACAATCCGGCAGGGACGGAGCGTAGACCAGGAACTCAAATATATGCCACAACAATTAACAACAGGACATGGGGATGGGAGCACAGAGGGGAAGGCGATGCACGGCGTACTAATTGAATAAGGAGAACTAATGAGGGGAAACGGAAGGAAAAACCGGACGAGGATGGCCAGCTTGCAGGAAAAACTATGAAGAAAACTCAGGGCGTAACAGCTGTTTAGGTGCCATCTGATTGTAGTTTATGACACCGCCTGACGCCAAGACATAATTACAACCAGCAACTCTCTACCTGTGATCCCAGGAGTTTCTTTTCCCACTCGAACCATCCTCCTCAGAGTAAACATATTCAAAATAGGCACGTCCTCTTTCAGGCTGTTTTTTAAACATGAGCCTCAAAAAGTAAACTATGTATGTGAATATACTCCATATTAGATTTTTCTTATACGATTTACCACACACTTTTTTGGGAAAAAACTAAATATTTTAAGATTTTTTTTTCAGTGCATTTATTCAAAGTCAGTTGTTTTTATTTAAAGATTGGGTGGATTAAAATGTGCTAAATAGCAGAGATTCAGGAGCAGAACCACACCTTAAACCCTCCCCTTTCTCTGGTCCCCACCTGTGATCCTCCCAATCTAGCTCCATTCCGCCTGTTCTACCTCTTCCGTTATGATTTCATCCATATGACTCTCTGTTTCTTTGTCCCTTTGCTCTGCGACAAGGTCCACGGGATTCACCAAGCCCGGGAACTAAAGCGAATCCTTCTGAGGTCTTCCCACACCGGAGGCCTGTCGCATTGTCGTTCATACTTCCTCTCCCTCTGCAGTTTATTGCATTCAATCGTGAACTAGCTCAATAAAATTGTTTACATTCAGTTATTGGTTTCTATGGTACGGTTCTTAGCAAGTGAACAACAATGAAATGTTTTCATACCCTCTTCAGCTATTATTTGTCGAGGGTGACGATAACCGCGGAGGGCATTGTATTTATGGAGAAAAGAAAGTGCATGTGACAATGCGTATACTTTTACTCAAGCAAGAGACTGGTTTGTTGTGCTCACCAAGGCTGATGTCCTGCACATGACCTCCCTCCCAGTCATAGAGCAGCTTGGCTGAGGAGGTGAGCTGTAGCTTCTGTGTACACAGGTCCAGGAACTGGAGGGAAACACAACAAATGCTGTCAGGTAAGGGGCGGGGAAAACAAGGCACTGCAAAAGGTGTGTCTCTACAATTATTTTTTTCTTAAATTTTAAACTGTATTTCTGCTACTTCATAGAAAGCATTAGATTGTCCTTTTTGAGTACTGTTTGTAAAGTAAAATAAGTAAGATTTTCATTTGGCTTCTATATGCATCCTTCCAATACCTAACCCATCTATTTCTGGGGAGGATCACCGGAGGGTTGGAGCCAATCCTAGCACAGAATGGGCAAGAAGCAGGAACAAACCATTGACAATCCGCAAATCCAATACAGTACCTCACACACCATTTACTCACACAAATGGGCAATTTAGAGTCACCAATTTTCCTGGCATTCACTGGGGCCAACTTGGGTTTAACATTGGGGGGCAAAAAATGGAGGTAATATTTGATGACATTATTGTGTTCTTAGTGCATTTGTTTCAGTCCATTCTTTTTCCATACCTCTCTATAAATTCACTTTTAAAAAGCATATTTGAGGAATCAAGCCCCTCCTAATTTAATGAAAACCATTCCTTTTTAAGTTGGTCTAGCTACTCTATGTATTTTAATGTGATGCATGCTATTCTTATGAATGTAATATACAGTACAGGTTTACAGTGTGCTTGAAGCTCAGTGAATTGAAGTTTAGATGACATTGATTTGAATCTTCATGAAATGGCTTTTATTTCAGGCATATTATTTGAGGGAACATCCAAGTTGACAGATGGCCCATAAAAGTGCTGAGACTGCGGTCTATTTTAGGAAACAGATGATGCTTAGGGAGAGTAGGCTACGCACTCAACAAAATAAAATATTGTATTTAATAAAAAAGTTGACTGGCGCGACTGAGTTTATTAACTTCTGAGTGAATTCATAATAGCCTATAACTGGTTTATTTGCAAATCAGTTTATGTCACTGAGTGAGTGAAACCTTACGTGATGCACTGAAAAGAAAACAGCTAAATTTTTGGAGGGAACGCAGTGAACGGGAATCATGAGTGAATACGGGTCAAGTTTGCCTCCAAAATCAGAGAATGTAGAGTGAATCACAAGTTCTTTTTAACATCACTGGTCATTCAGTCTTTATGTGGAAATATTCTGCTTCCAGAACCGTAACAGGATTGGGGGGAGCAATGACCCTCAGTGGGAGTATTGCAGAAGTAATCACCCCAGTGCCCCCTCCAAAGTTGGAGCCAGTGCTGGCATCTATGTATCTGAACTGAGGGAGGGAACGAAAGGAGCTGGAGGAAACCCCTACGAACAACGTGAAAACAAACCCATGACCTTTTTACAGTGAGGCAACAGCGCTAACCACTGACTGCATGCACACTGAGCCTAAAACAAAAATGGATTATTTGGTTTTTGTAGACTTGAAGGGCCATAAGACCTTTAGCACATGCAAAATCTTTTTGCCCGTGCAAAACCAATAACATTGCCCATGATTGGCCAAGGTACTTGCCTTGCACCAATCAGTGGCAAGGTTTCTGGTTTTGCAATGGTAAAAAGATTTTGCATGTGCTAAAGGTCTTAGTAAATCAGGCCCAAAGTGTCTAATCACACTGCTAATATTTTGTATTAATCAGAACAAACGTTATGAGTGAAACTTTAAGGCCAGCTGCCCACAAGTAAGTCATCATGAACTAAATTCATAAACCACAATTCTCCACAGAAACCATAACTTAGGCAGAGATAAAGCTTAATACGTGTCTGCAATAACCAACCATTAAAGTCTGAATATAATATTAAAATGGTCATGAAAAATGACATTCTCTTGTTTCAGCAGCAGATTTAGGTTTTTCACGGGGAGAACAACCAGGAGAGTTTTGGCACAGGGTGTGAAAGATCTTAATAGAGAAAGTTTGTTGGACTCCTCGGAGGACCCAAGTGCAAGTATATCTGAAAATTGCCTGGCGAGTACAGGGCCCGTGGTGAGAAAAGTAACACACATCTAGCTCTCAGATCAGCTACCGCCTTCATTATTTTCATCCTCCAGTTTGTTCAGTCTTCACAAACTGTTACATTATTGGCATAAAAAGTGCACCCTCATAAAAAAAAGGTTCCAAAAAAATTAATTTCAAGACAGCATAAAACAGAAGTAAGCTGTAATTTTTTTTTAAATTTTTGTGGGGTTCTGTCTGCATTGTTTATACATTCCATTAAAAAAAATTGTAGTTATGATCCAGACAACGAGCCAAATGCAAATTCAAGATACAAAATCCACAAAAAGCATTGATCAACAGGAGTATGGAAATAGAAGACGGAGAGGCCGTAGCCCAGAACAATGGAGGGCCAGTCTAGCAAAGTTGGTAATGACTAGAGAGGGTAGAGGCGTGTCCGCGCCAAGGCCAGTGGCTGTCCCGGGACAAAAACCAGATGGTGAATTCCCCTCGCAGAAGCAGGACTGCTTGACAGTACCACCGAAGGGTTTAGCAGGAGCACAGTCCTAATCCAGGGGACCAATGAAGGCTTGGGAGATGCTCCTAATAAACTGACTCGGGGGAACAGGCAGAACAATGGACTGACAAAAATGTGGTCCAAATCCTAGAGACCAATACAATGGCTCGGGAGCTTGTTCCTATTAATAAGACACCGAAGAGTAATTAGGTTTTTCTTTATCACTAATTTACCGAAGACACATGGAAGAGGAGTTTAGCAAAACACTAAAGGACATAAACAGTGCGGACAGGAACATACGTGTGACAGAATAGCACTAGAAATTTCGACAAATGACAACAGGCAGACGGACATCTGACCTAGTGACCTACTTTTCAGCATGATACATTGTGATGTCATAATGTATCTGCCTTGAAGTTTTTAGTTGAAATCCGACAATTGGTTCTTGAGATATGGCTCCAGACGGACGGACGCGCGGACGGACGGAGCTCATTTCAATACCCCCTGCAGCAACGTTGTTGCGTGGGATAATAAAAAAATTTGTGTGACAGATAGAAGCTCAAAGAGTGCTCTTTTCAGGCAAATCTACTTGAGGTTTGATCTTGGTTCCCCTTTAATGGCACACTAGCGTTTTGACATTTGTGTGATTTAATTAGACTCTACTCGTGCACTGCTTTCAGAAGTACTATTTATCAACTGCGCTCCAGATGAGGATTACCATTT
The DNA here is from genome assembly GCA_029692085.1 of Gymnothorax javanicus. NCBI lineage: Eukaryota > Metazoa > Chordata > Actinopteri > Anguilliformes > Muraenidae > Gymnothorax > Gymnothorax javanicus. The sequence continues at coordinate 12,761,658 of CM056207.1, read as the reverse complement.
TTTTGTACACCATTTTTATATTATATTACCAAGCTTGAAAATAGAGAGAGTAAAAATGAAAAAAATATATACTGTATACACAACATACACTCAAATTCTTGTGCATTCACACAAGGACACATACATGCATCTATGAATTTGCACACGCATTCATCATACATTCATACACAACATACATGTACAAATCTATTCGTGTGCGCATACACACTCACACACTCACACAAACACTCGCTCACAGAACACATACTGTTGATTTCCCTGTCTCGCCTAATGAACCAGCATTAAACTCAGGTAAGGGCAGCTCTCTCTTCCCCACCCACCGGAAGAGGAAGAGTACAGGAATCCAATCACTTGTAAAATTCAACATGGCCGAATGCCTGGAGGAACAGACGTTCACTTACATGTAGTTACACCTCAGAGATCGAAGCCTTTATCTTGCTTCACTTACTCTCCCAGACAACTGGGATGAAGCTGCTGTTCACAGCAAGTCTCAGCATTCTGGCCCATAATTTGTACGTTTACCTCCAGATAAAATGACTACAATGTAAAATAGATGCTGCATGCTATCAAAAATAATTTGGTTTTAGTCATGCTGAACCAGTTCATAAAAGCAATTAAGTGAAAAACATCAGCTCACAATCAAAAAACTGCCAAAATGCATTTTGGTCTTGTAAATTGTCTTTCTCTCTCTAAAGTAGAGAATACTGGTGTGCTTCTTCCTTGTTAAATGGCTTTATTACCCTATTGTAAAATCTTTAAGTGGGTGAAACTATCTTGCCTCTTTGGCAATCTTTTGTCTTACACTGGTTTTACGTTACCAATAGGTGCAGGCATAAAACAAAAATGTTGGGATTGACTTATTTTCTAGTTTTTCCAGCATTATCATCAAACAAGAAAAGCATTCAGTTAAGTGTCCAGTTTATTAGTGTCATCGCCCATGGTTGTCAGAATGCAAACAAAGCAGGGAAGCTTGCAGGAAAGTGAGCTTGAAAATTACCTACAGCACCTCCTGAGCCAACTTGGCAAACACCCTCCTCTTTGAGCGTGCCCAGTAAAGCCGTTCCCCACCCCCTACCCCCCCCACAACTCCTCGTACCTGCTCTACCGGACCTGCTGCCGCTGCAGCCACTTCACAGCCCTCGCTCCCTGCCCCGTTCCGGAACACCAGGACCCGAAGTGCGTGTGGGGCTCGGCTGAGCCTCCTCAGCCAGCGGGATTGGGGGGGTCGGGTTCGAGCCCGCCCAGCGCTGGCAGGGAACACCAACCCGCTAACGGTCCAGCTCGCCTCCTTGCTTAATGACAGATGGGCTGAAGAGGAAAGGTGAAGTCAATATTTGGCTGGGCCACTCAAAGCACCCGTCCCGTCTCCTCCCCTCGAAATCACACACCAGACCCGCTCCTCGCACCCCAACCCCCACCCCACACCTCCCAGCCTTTATTTCATACACATTGGCCGTCCTCCATATCGTTGTGCATATCATCCCAATATTACTGTCAGCTCCCACTAAGCGCAGCAGAGGCTGTAGCAGGCTGGCCTCGCTGATAGCAGGCATAAATCATGGCTCCTGAAGGGAACAGATGTTAAGGGTAGGAAAGAGTAATACCACAATTTAGCCATAATTAAAATTCACCTTAGCACGCCTCTTCCACTAATCAGCTGGTTCTTTCTGAGTACCATAGTGCCTCTTTGCTCTACCAAACAGCACATCCAGAAACCGACCCCATCAGTAGGTCCATACCCTCTGTTTAACTCCCTCTTACAGACCCTCAAATGGGACACAGAAATGACTTCCCCTTACACATGGCACTTAAACGGTTTATTTTTGGCAAATGTAGCAAAGTTGTGGCTTTGGGCCGTGGTCATAATGCTCTGCAGTACCTACGCCATTATTTTATAATAACAGTTTTGTATCAGCAGAAAAGTACACTTACTGACAATGAGCACCACCCATCCATCTATCCATTATCTAAACTGCTTCTTCAGGGTCGCAAAGCAGGGTCGCAGGGGAGCTGGAGCCTAACCCAGCTAACTATGGGTGAAAGGCAGGAACACACCCTGGATAGCTCACCCATGCATTGCAGGACAGTCACATCTTCCACAAACAATCATACCTACTATGGCTAATTTTAGAGTCTGTAGTCTTGCCTGGGGAAGAGATGGCACCAGGATGTACTGTGGGAAGAAGACAAGCCGGAAGAGGGAGTAAAGCTCTGGGAAATGTCCTGCTAGAAAACCCCGGGTCTGAGAATTCAAGTGGATATCATGTAATAGAGCTGTTTTGATGGCACAAGAGGGACCTATTCAATAATAGATAGGTGATTTTCATATTGTGGCTGACTGGTGTATACCATTACAAACAGTTTAAGTGTTACAAAAGAACATAGTATTTCCCACGATGAAGGTTGTTAAGGAGAGTGTGAACTGGCACCATGGAGAAGAATGTTATATATGGAAATGACTGTCCTTGCATTGCACTTGCATTTTTCATCCAAAACTATAACTGGATATGGAGCCAGTGTAGCTTTATGATGGGGAAACTAGGTTAGCATCTCAGGGATTGCAGGTTCGAGTCCAAAATGGCTCGAAGTTACCTATGAACATGGCAAAACATAAAGTAATAATAGAAAGTGTGCTTGGTTAACTGAGAAATCTTTCTCCCAAAGCAAAGCTCAGGACCCAATTGTCAGTCATCAAGCTCCAGACAATGGGGTTTATCAGTCCTGCAAGAAAAATTAACTAACCTTCAAGTATCGTTTTTGTAGACTGTAACATTTTTCAAAATATTTCTTAACATCCAAGTACGAGCCCCAATTCCGATGAAGTTGGGACGTTGTGTAAAACGTGAATAAAAACAGAATGCAATGATTTGCAAATCTCATAAACCCACATTTTATTCACAATAGAACATAGACAACATATCTGATATTGAAAGTGAGACATTTTACAATTTCATTAAAAATATTTGCTCATTTTGAATTTGATGGCAGTAACACATCTCAAAAAAGTTGGGACAGGGCCGTGTTTACCATTGTGTAACATTCCCTCTTCTTTTAACAACAGTCTGTAAACTTCTGGGATGTGAGGAGATCAGTTGATACAGTTCTCGAAGAGGGATGTTTTCCCACTCTTGTCTGACGTAGGATTCTAGCTGCTTAACAGTCCTGGGTCTACTAAGCCAGATTTTTTGTTTTATGATGTGCCTAATGTTTTCTACTGGTGAAAGGTCTGGACTGCAGGCAGACCACTTCATCACCCGGACTCTTCTACAACGAAACCATGCTGTTGTGATGGATGCAGTATGTGGGTCAGCACTGTCTTGCTGAAATATGCAAGGCCTTCCCCGAAAGAGACATTATTATAAAACCTCTACGTACTTTTCAGGAGTGATAATGCCTATCCAGATGTGTAAGCTGCCCATGCCATATGCACTAATGCAACCCCATATCTTCAGGGGTGCAAGCTTTTGAGCTGAGCGCTGATAACAAGCTGGATGGTCCCTCTCCTCTTTAGTCCGCACGACACGGCGTTCGTGGTTTCCAAAAAGAATTTCAAATTTTGATTCATCTGGCCACAGAACAGTTTTTCATTTTGCCTCAGTCCATTTTAAATGAGCTTTGGCCCAGAGAAGACGGCAGCATTTCTGGATCGTGTTCACATATGGCTTCTTCTTTGCATGATACAGCTTTAACTTGCATTTGTGGATTGCACGGCAAACTGTGTTCACAGACAATGATTTCTGAAGTGTTCCTGAGCCCTTGCAGAGAATTCCAGTTCAAAATTATGCCTGTTTTTAATGCAGTGCCGCCCGAGGGCCCGAAGATCACGAGCATCCAATATTGATCTTCGGCCTTGTCCCTTGCACACAGAGATTTCTCGAGATTCTCTGAATCTTTTGATGATATTATGTACTGTAGATGGTGGGATATTCAAAATCTTCGCAATTTTACATTGTGGAACATTTTTCTGAAATTGTTCCATAATTTTTAGACTCAGTTTTTTGCAGATTGATGAGCCTCTGCCCATCTTTACTTCTGTGAGACTCTGCCTCTCTAAAATGCTCTTTTTATACCCATTTATGTTACTGACCTGTTGCCAATTAACCTAATTAGTTGTAAAATGCTCCTCCAGCTGTTTTTTATTCGTACCTTTTACTTTTCCGGCCTTTTGCTGCCCCGTCCCAACTTTTTTTTAGATGTTGCTGCCATCAAATTCAAAATGAGCTAACGTTTTTCATGAAATGGTAAAATGTCTCACTTTCAACATCAGATATGTTGTCTATGTTCTATTGTGAATAAATTTGTGGGTTTCTGAGATCTGCAAATCATTGCATTTTGTTTTTACTCACATTTTACACAACATCCCAATTTCATTGGAACTGGAGTTTGTATATCGAATCCAGCTTGAGTATTGAATATTAGGCAGGCATTACTACTCTAAATTAAAAAAAGAAAAACAATCCTTTCAAAATGCCCTTTCTGTTGTTTTTACAAGCCAGGATAATCGGTAGTAAGTGTGTAATGCATCAATGCAAAAACAAGGCATCCATTATATCTCAAATCCAGTCTACAGACAGCAACAGCAATTCCATGTTCAAACTGGAATTCTGCCATCGTTTATGTACACATTGTATTGTTCAGTTCAATTTATGGCAATACAGTCCTTCTTATTGGATTTTCATAATGCCTCTGAGACAAACTGAAATTACTCCAGAGCTAACAGGTGCAACAAACAGAAGCACCTCAGCTCACAAGGTGCCAGGAGCATTTTCGATGAAAATTTGACAAGCTTCCTTATTCAATAAAATGAGGAAGCTCGTCAAATGTGGCCTGAACACCAAAATGGCGATAAAACTAACATCTGCTCAGCAGTGCATGTTCGGCACTACCGAAAGCCTGGGGTTTGTTTATGAAAACGCCAGGTTTAATAACCTTGCTTAGCCATCTTGTCACAGAAATGCCCTGTCGCATTGCTTGACTGCTATTATGAACAGTCCATTTACGGTGCCAATCACCCTGATGTTGGATACTGTGCATTCTTCAGAGAGCTTTGTAACATGACTACTAGGTAATCTTTCGGCAGGGCAGGTTTGAATTTCTTCTCTCTCTTTTTGCTTCTGTCTGTTTCAAGCAATCATACAAAGAACCTCAATACACAAACATGCTGTATATACAGGCAAAAACAAACAGTCATTTATATTTTACGTGTGCTCTTCCCTTGAGAACATTGGATTTAGAATTTTCATTCAGCATTTGAGCCAAATATGTTTAAGTCATGACCTTCCATAGAAGCATAGACAAGCCAAGAAGCCAAGAATTTGTCCGTTTCTGAACTGCACTGTCTCAGTGTAACCAGTTCCACAGTCTACTGAGAGAGCACACCTGCTGGAGTAAATTATTTTTTCATCATTTAATGAATGCTTAACTCAGATTGAGTACATTATTTCACTAGTTAAGATTGGCACCATGTTGAACCATGAAAACCATTATCAAAAAAATGTTATGCGTCTTGCTGTTCTTGGTTGCCACTCTGAATTAAGGCAACAGGCCATTACCCACACAGCAACTTTGCTAAAAAATAGAGGCAAAACAACAATGGTGTGTGGCAACCACATTGCAATTAAGTCTTGCCTCCTTTTAATGTACATGCCTGCTGAAAGAACATGGTGGGGAGAGCATTCTTCTGAACATTTCCCGCGCAAGGTGAGCGATATACTATGGTTCATTTAACTGCTCCGCAGCCCTCCTGAAGTACAGAAAATGACAGAGCAATTAAGCGTAGCCGCGTGTGATGCGGGGAGTGTTAGCACGCTACCTGGCTCCCGACTGGCTCGTTCCGAAGTCGAAATAAGTCAGGCAATTAGAGCGGTGTAAATACGTCCCTCTCCACTGACACATACACCCACAAAACGGGCCGCTCCCCGCCACTCTCGCCTCCGCGTATCAATCCCAGCCTGTCAAAACACATCAGGCCAATGGGCAAACACTGGAAAACTTTCTCTGACAGGCAGCGCTTTCCTCACACCTAACGCTACACTACAACGAACCCTCGGCACCACCGCCCCCTCCTCGCTCTCTCCAACTGCTCCATACTTTCGAGGAGCCGGTTTTAGCCGAGTCCGATGCATTTCTTACATAGCTCTGCCGGAAGCAGCAAGGGTCTGCTTTCTTGATCTTGCGCTGTGCAGTGTCCTATCAAAAGGGAGGATTCCTGTTCCTCTGCACAGCTTAATTCATTTATTGTGTGTTGAGTCATATCACTGTTCACCTCCCAATACCATTCTGACAGGGTTGTGGGGCCTTATACTGTAAAGTGATATATAGGTGTGCTTTATCATGGCTGGGTGTCTTGCCTAGGATGTTTTCCAGCCACTCGGCCAATGCATTTTGGTAAGGACCCTGTTCCGCTCCAACCCTGATTATGAATGCACTGGTTAGACAATGGATGATTGGATGGATGATACCATTCTATTGCAAGGATGGGCCCAGCTATCTTATATCAGCTAAGCAACTGTTCCGGAGCATGGATGGTCCGAAGAGTTTGGTCTTTTCAAAGGCTTTGTTCTAGCTCATGGATGGGCCCAACTGTCAAGGATTTGAAAAGGACTGTTCTAGTATATTGATCGATCAACAAGCTAAGCTCTGTTAAGGCACTGCTCTATTGCATGAATGGGCCATACATTCTGGTATGAGCTGAGGTGCTGTTCTAGACCATGGGTTGTTCCGAGAGTTTGGCGATGTTCTAGCACATGGAACTGTTTGAGACCTACAAAAGAACTGCTGAAGGGTATGAATTGGGTCTGGAATCTGTGAAAAGCACTGTTCTACTGTGTGACTGGGCCATACATTCTGGTATCTGAAAAGGCACTGCTCTTGTGCTTCGATGCCACAGTCAGGTATCTGTTAAGGCACACGTTCTAGTGTAAGAAGGCCACAGTTTGGGACCTGATGTGGCACTGTCCCATTGCACAGATGGGCCCCACAGTCAGGTATCTGATAAGCCATTGTCCAACTGCATGGATGAGTCCCACAGTGTAGTACGTGATAAGGGACAATTCTATTGCAAGGATGGGCCCCACTGTCTGGCCTCTAATAGGGCACTGCGCCACTGCAGGAATGGGCCCCATTGTCTGGGATCTAATAAGGCACAGTAAAATCCATGCCTTGTAATCTTCACCGCCTGACTACTGTGAAAAGAAGCTGTAGTGACATCACATGCTTCAGAGAAAAGCTTGTGAATGTCTTCAGTACTGTTGAACTGGCAACAGTGGCGGTAATGAGCATTGCGGCCGGAGCTGATTAATTTTTTAAAATCCCAAATAAAAGCAGGCAAATATTTGCTGAATAAGGGAAAAAAAACTCTCATCTTACAGTATAAATGACATGACTATGATCTACCCACTCTCACAACTTACTACCTGCCAAATTTTGATTTTTTTGATGCTTCAACTGTTGTATATCTCAGCAGACCTGCTTTTTACATGAACAGAATAAACACGCTCCTCTGCAAGTCCTCTCAGAGCAGTCCCGTTTCTGTCTAATTCTGTTCCGGGCTCCGCCTGAACACTCCACAAGACTCTGGTCCCGGCAGACAGCCCCCATCTGCCACCTGCTCTACTCTGCGTCGCCGCGACAACTGTCGAGCAGCTCGAAAGATTGATCATCAGTCAAAACCCATCGTACGGCACCAGATTTTGCCAGGCCTGTGCCTACTGATCCAGGACCCCACCTCCCCTTCCCCGACGGTTTGTGCCAACATCGCTCCGTCCGGCCTTGCTTGAGGAACAGCCGTGCGTGTCGCCCTGAACACCAGCCAAGGCGGCCCAGCTGAGGCCTTCTCAACTGCGACCTGGCGCCCGACAGAGGCTCCGTAAATAAACCATCTTGCCAGCCATCTCTGCTGCTACAACCTCTTCTTCCCTCCCAAAATCACTAATGGGAGAATAACAGCTCAGTATAACACATTTTTCACTGCACACAAACAATGGCTGTATTCCAAGTCTTTCACTCAAGCAATGAGACTCAAAATATCTTACAGTATTATCATATTTAATGTAACCTTTTCAAGTTGACTTTGCATATTCTTATGACAAATTCTGAGGAAAGTCAAACTTTACCTTTCCTCAATCGCAACATTTTCATCAAACTGACCAAAAAAGTAATAGAAATGCAATTTCTGGATAACATTGGGAACTTAATAAGATCACCTTATTTCTTTAATTTCTATAGCTTTGCTTCGAGTGGAGGGATTTCATAATACAAGATGGTTTAACAGTTACCTTTTCTGGGGAATAAAAAAAAAAAACAACAACTCACAGCATGTATACAGTACTTGTCTTAAAGATAAACTGACTATTGAATATTTGCATTTGTGCACATTTTGTAAAATATAAATGTCCTGCAATAATAAGAAATTAAAATTTCTGTGGTAATTAATGAATCGTTCGTTTTATTTTGTTTGATTATATATGAGTTGGAAATGTATGTTCCGAGTTCTCTGAAATAGCAGGGCTGCTGAAATGATGAGCTGTCATGCTTATGTAATAAACATAATGGATCGCGTCTGTTTAATGTCACCCAAACTGAAAGGAAGAACTCCATAAATCTCCGACTCAATTTATGATCGCCCCGCGCGTTTAACCTCCCGCAGTCTCGCTAATGTCCATTTAGGCCCAAATTAAATTAAGCGCCAACGCTAATAAAAGGCATTAAACAAAGCTGTCAGAAGACGCTCCTCTCATTAAGCGCATTATCTCCGAGCTCAGCCGTAAACGAGTAAACATTAGTTTTTCCGTGCTGCGCTAGGCGACGAGCCCTCCCCCCTTCCCCCTTTCCTGAGTCCTGCTTCCAAATGCAAAAAAGTCACTCATACCGAGGATCTCTGCCTTATAACTAATCTTAAACTGTCTTTATCGGTTTTCTAAGTATTGTCAGAGAATCCCATCTTGCTTTAAGTTCCTGTTTTCTCTACCTGAGATATTTTGTTTACCCTTTGGCAAAGCTTGAATGATTGAAAACAGCGTACCACATTATCCTCATTATTTAGATAAAAAGTAGTGCTGGTTGAAATAAGTTTGAACACAAGACTGAAATACTTGCTGAGACTAAATTCTTTTTTTTTTTTTTGCACAGTGTACCACCACTCCTCGTACCCCTCATTGCTGCTTGCGGGTCCTGAAACATCTCCCCGCTGGAGACGTACACATCGGCATCTTTCAGGATGTCCTCGGCCCGGATCACCTCAGTGCCATCCTCCAGGAAGAGGCGACGGGCAGCAGAGACCAGATTGAGTTTGACTGTGCACTCCTCTAAGAGCTGATCACAGAAAGGCAGGAGGAATGTGTCAAAAATATTCATACGGGGCTCTTACTGCAACAGTGCAAACACATTTCTTTAACTGCAACTTCCAAAGAAAAGTCAAGACGTGATTATATTTTAATGGTGTTTTGAACAATTCTCGAAAAACAAAGGAGCGTACGAGAAAACCAACATAATTTAGCGAAATTTGATTTCATTAAAATTTGTGTGAGATTTTATTTTAAATTTCATCAGAATGCCATCACAGGAAAGAGAAAATGTGATGTTCAATTTCAATGGAGAGGGCAGCATTTTTGCCGGACAAGTCTTTATTTCCTCACTTTAATTTTGGCTATAATAACTGGGCAGAGCAAAAATTAGCAACAAATCACCACAAAAAAAAAGAAAAGCTGTTTTAGACACCCTTGAATGTGCCATTTACACTGCTTACATTAAATCACAAAATGATTTGATAAAAATTCTCAAATTATTTTAAAAATCTCATCCAGTGAGAATGTTTACGTCACCGTGGCAAAGCTGGGGGCGATGATTTTGACGGAGGCTTGTCCACACCCATTCTTGTGGGCAGTGACTTTGATGACCTTGGGTTGGCGCTCGTACACTGGGGGGGTCACATGGGAGGAGGGCCGTGACCGCCTGCAGCAGGAGTGAGTAAAGGTGCCCTGTGAATCCCCAGCCCCGGAGATGGCACTGTGCATAAACCAGCACCACACAGCTGACGTAGCCCCAGGAGAGTCTTCTGTGTAGCAGTTAGGCATGGGAAATGCTTACGTCTGCTTGTGTGATAATGTGTGCCGGTGCGTGTTAATGAGTGCTAGCATGCTAACGTCCACTAGTGCATCTGTCGCACCCCAGTGATTTGATCAAATTTATATGGGCTCTGCGACTACGTTTTGAGAGAGCGAAATGGTTTGATCCAACATTTCGCTAAAAAGATTTTAGCTCTGTTCGCTGGCGCATTCCAGAGCTATCTGTCCTGTTGTTTGACCCACGAACAAAAGTTTGTCAACATCTCAGTAAGCCAAAATTTTTTGTGGATTTTGAAGCTTGTGAAAAATTCTGCTCCCATGTCAGCCAGTAAAAAATTGCCAAAAAACGAATAACTTCCCATGTGTGATGTGGATCTATTTACAGTGCAGCCCATCTGAGTTTTGTCAGCAGGGAATGAAAAATCCTGGTATATTTGGCTCAACAACTCTGTACAAGGTTTCTATTACATTTTTCGCTGGCTGGGGTCTGTTACAGATGAACAGGCAAATGAGGTAGTTCAGAAGGTGATGTCACAAACCAACCTGGGCTGATGGGAGGTACTGCTGTGGGGTCTCCTCATTGATCCGCTTCTCGATGATGCGGAGGAAGGTGGGCTGAGGTCAGGGGTCGGGGGGGCCGATCGCCTCTTACTCCTACTGTTCCTGGAGCCCTTCTTTGCATAAGGCGACGTATATTTCCTGTGAAGGAATAGCAATAATGTCCATAAGGAAATATAACATAATAACATGAAAATTGCTAGAAATCCCAAATGGATTCACTCCTGTTTGAATTTAGTGCCCCCCCAAAAAAATCATAAGAAAATCCATATGTAAATCTAAAAGATATAAGTGGGGACAGATTTGCAATGGGAAATACTCATTACTTTTGAGTATAAATCCAATAATTCTACAACATCTCAAATGTTTCAAACATTTCATCGCAGTATGGGCAGGTGTTTTCACCTTATTGCATCAGATACAATTTTTAACTTTAAAAAAAAAAAAAAACAAGCTGAAGATACACCCTGAAGATGATCCCAGAACAAGTAACAAAAATAACATGTTGACTAAGTCCTAGTTTCACAGTTTCTTCTTAAATTTAAATTTTCCATTCAGAATTGCAAAAAAAAGATGTAAAATACTACCTCAAGAACTATGCGCATGAAAGCATAGAATCAACAAACTGAATTATGAAAATGCAAATAAATTCATAAAAATAAAATGAAAGAGCAGAATACTAATGTGCTTTCAAAGCCAAACAATCCAAGATAAAGATGCAAATGTCAAACTTGATATAAGATTGCCAATCTCATATTTTTATAATGGCGAAATAAACAGAATAACTCAACTGCAATGGGTATTTCAGTTTCATATTCGGGCAGAAAAAGCTTAATTCCTTTTCACTTAAAGGAGACACCACGGAAAACTCACTTTTTCTGTTCTTTTGTGCATACATATCAGTATCTGGAGTGCCAACCTACCCACTTAAAGCCTGGGTAAAGTGAAATCAGAGGTTTTCTTCAAAATACATTGTGCATGTTAGAAAATAGTTGCTGATAACAAATGACAAGACTGCAAACTAAACTAGAGCTGAATTGTGGAGTTAGACTGTTAAACAGTTTTTCACCAATTTTATTTTCAGATTTTTTGGCGGGAATAAAACATGGCATGATGACGCACTCAGGCCATCATTAATATAATCCGCCCCTAGCGCTATATAAAATTAAGAGACCATTGCATCGGTGGTCATCCACTCAATCATAAACTCCAACCAGGCGTTCCGTAATTAGCTGGCTAGCTATTCACCAGTGTTCAGTTTTCTGCCTAGCGAGTCTGCTGTGCCGCCTTCAGTGTCTCGTAAGTGCATCTTCCCTGAATGCAAGAATTTAAAAATAGTACCTTAATCACCCTAATTCAATTTCTGAACAATGACGACATGAAGAACAGGTGGATTACTTCCGTAAAAGCCACGATAGAGAGCTGAGGAGCACCACCAACACTCCTCTTAATGGTAAACACTGGGTACTTTCACAAATTTTCAACGGGGACTACTGGGATGCATGAGCATTCTGCTTTTATTGGTAAATGCAGCTGAACCAAATATCTTCCCACGCGGCCTTTTTTCTCCCCTCTCCTGGCACCCGCGTCGGCAATAACATTAGCTTCAGTGCCCGCCAATCAGTTTACCGGTAAGTTAGTTACCTTGTGTGCAAATATTTTACCCAGTTGACAGGGTGACTCTGCTCGCTGGCCAATTAGAACAGAGCTCATGCCATAGAGGGTTCGCCCACGCAGAACAGCCTGTTTTTAGGAAAATTGGGAGTGACAGGAATCAAACTGCTTTGAAATCATGCAATTTTCATATTTTTTGCTAAAAAGTTTAGAAACTTCCTTTCTGAACATCCAAGAACATTACAACTTGAAAAAAACAGCATAATAGGTTCCCTGTCAGACAGATACTTCCAATCATTTAAGAAAAAGTGTCAAAAAAGTCACTTGTCATGCAAACAGTAATTGAAAGCAGGCTTATATTTTCTGATTAAGATTGACTAAAAGAGTTTTAATCTCCAAGATCAACATTTCTGCAGTGTGTAAACAGTATACTGCAATTATTCGTGCTTCTTATTCGATAGAAGGTCTCTTCAAGGCAAGTGAATCTCTGTTAAAAATTATAGCAACCCCATCCCCCCCCCCCCCCCCACACACACACACACACACACACACACACACACATACAGACATCCAAGGAGAAATATGCAAACCCGGCCATGGGGACCCTCCCACCATCAGTAAATTCTTCCCATGGATAATGGCGGTTAGTGGGGGTGAGACCTTCACAATGGCTCCCTGCCAGCCTGCTGTCAGTCAGTCAGGCTGCACCCCCGGCCTGTTGGCGGGCTCATGGTGAAGGGTTTGATGATGACGCGGGTCCGGCCCTTTAATCTGCCGGGGTTTTGTGCGTGCCCCACTCCTGCCCCTGCCCCTGGACCAATGGCCACTCTCCTAAACATTGTTTTAGCATGTCATGCCAACCCATGTGCAAAACTCGGATGCTATTTTGTACGTAAGGATACTTAAGATATACTGTAATTATTTCATATCATGAGTATATTGTTTTCCTCAAGTGGTGGGAAGGGCTGAGATGACAGTGCGTGCATATGTGCTAGTGTGTGGCAGGTGTGTACATGTTTACTGTTAATGTGCATGTGTATATGAATGTACATCTATCAGTACAATGTTTTTGTCCTTGTTTGTTTTTGAAAAGTATTTATCTATGAGTATTCCTAAGTTAAACTGCTGCTCTCCACCTCCATACTGGGTGTCACTGAGGATAGAAGCGTACAGTTATTTAATTACTGTACTGTATTGCATGTGCAAGTCTATGCTTCATTGTGTTTGCATATTGTATGTATGCTTCCAGTTTGTGTGCATGCATATACTTTGTGTCTGCAAGTTGTGATGGGGCAGTATTACGGTAAATCTAACAGTACGACTCAAAGCGACTCCCTCCACACACCATGCAGCATGGCCTGGCAGCCTGCCAACACTCTACCCCCCCCCCCCATCCCCACACTGCCAGGGGTGAGGACATGGAGACTGTTTTTCTCTGATTCTTCTCTGGGTCCCCCCCACGCCCTTTTTTCTTTTTTGTCTCGATTCCCCAAGATGGCAGCAGGGGCACCCGTTTCAAACGCGGCAAGAGGAGGTCGATGGGGGGGTTGGAGGGATTGTGTGTGGTTGAGGGCAAGGGCTCGCTAGCTCTACTTGAATTACAAGTGGTTAGCACTCATCTCGAAGAATGGGGCCCCTCAATGGCTCATTGAAGGAAACTCAGAGCATTCTCACCTACAGGCACTGTTGAGGGGCGCGAGGGGCCCCTTGCCCGCTGGGCCCTCTGTTTTCAGCCTACGTATGGGAACAACACCACCCGCCGACTTCATACCCAATTAATGGGCAAACGGCCTCGGGTCACCAGAGATATTGGCCCATATTGTTTTGCCTCGGCTAAAAGAAAACTCAGTTATGGTGTAACTCTGAACTGATCCAATGGGGATTTCCATGCTCTCAGCACAAAGTGACCACAAAACAAATGATGCAATGAACCCTCATTTATGCATAGACACTCGCACTTAAATGAGAGACACAAACAAGCACTGAACATCTGAAGAGGACTATTTGAGCTACCATTTCATCTTGATACAGCTTGGGCCCTCTTACAAACGTCATTCCGAATAGTTCCAGAACATTTTGTGAACATTGTGGGAAAATAAAAATATGTGCACTGTACACCCATTCTTACTGTACACTTCAATTTCCGCACGAGTGGGGTGCCAGAATATTTGAAGAGCACATACACGGGAGCAGCAGTTATTACGGGGAGTTACAGCCACTGTTAAAATTAATGAGTGAATAAGTGTCCCACTTGAAAAAAGAGCCAATATTCATCACATACAGCACAACTGCCATATTCTAAACAGTGAAAAAATTACTTAGGATGGGAATCTGATGAATGTGTTCAAGTTCGAGTGGAGTCTTGTCAAAAAGAAGGCATTTCCTGTTCTGTTCGGAGCTGAGTGAATGGTTCACTAGTTATCATGTTTCATATAAGCAGCCTTTTCGTGTATTAAAGGCGAAATAAAGAAGCCGAGGCTATTGTCCAGCAAATGGTGTTCCGGCTTAGGTGCTTTCTTTCCTTACTTGATTAACCAAGTTCGTACTTTTTGAAATATGGGTATGTAGTACAGCAGCTGAACAAGGGTGATTTAATAGTGCAAGCATATGTCATGTATCATGCATGCACTTCAACCTGAATCTTTTCAAATATCAATGGTATCTGTCCCCGGAAAGTCCACACGCGCATATAACAATTAAACACTGAATATTGCTACCACATACCAACTTGAACCAGTCAACAAATAGCAGGCGATCCTATCATGTCACTGGATGCACAAAAATTGCTGTAAACCCTGACTAGTACCTCTTTATTCTGACCAAGTCCAAGCAAACATTTCCATTGGGACCATGATAAAGGCCACAACTAGTAACATACTAATGCATGGTCAAAAGGTGCATTTCAAAGCCTAGTCTGCAGCCTTTGAAGGCTGCATTTTTAGGGGTTGTCACTAAATTCCACCCGCCAAACTGACACAACATCATTTCATCTCTGTTAAACAGCTTTGGTTTAAGCTAGATGTCTGTGGTTTCCCTAATCCTAACCTTAACTCTAACCCCTAACCGTAAACTAGCCCCAAACCTAACCCTAACCCTAAATTTGTCCTTATCTCGAACCCTAAATGTTGGTATGGTGGACGGGAGTATATGAGGACCCCTTGAAATGCAGCCTTTGAAGGATTCAGCCTAGGCTTTGAGATGCACCCGGAGAAAGGGAAGTTAAGCGAGGTGATTACCTGGAGAGATAGGCAGCAGCCTGCGAAGGACTGGGGGCGCTGAAGCGCTCTTTGTACTGGCGGACGAGAGCCTCTTCCAAACTGGAGCTCAGGGAAGAGCCGGCCCAGCTGCTCAAGCTGGACGTCCTACTGTAAAGGCTACTGCCGCTGGATGGCCTGCTCACTCCTGCCATCTTGAAAAACAGCCCTGGAAAAAAAAATTCTGTCATATGCCACCCTGAACACTTGCACGATTTTTGTCCCTGCAAATGCGTGCCGAATTTTTGAAAATTTCAAAATTCTCTACAGACCACGATTTCAATCGTGCCGCGAATCGTGATAGTGGGAACCTAGCATCAGCTGTCATGTAACATAAACTTACCGCATCTCTTTTCCACCAAGCAGAGAATACAAGATTATCTTTGGCTACTTTTACTTATTTTTCCTGACAAGTGAAACCATCTTACCCCAATCTCAAAATGTGCCAAACTGTCTCACGTCACCTCATCGTCATTTTTAGCAACAAAAAAGTAATTGAATTTACACGTGTTCAGGCCTTAAATGTATTGCTATAGTTTGTTATAATTGGTTTCTTTTTTTGTTTTTTGTACAGAGGCCTTAATTTTCCACAGGAATCGTGTGACTTGGATTAATTGGTTAATTAAATCCTTCAGCAGAATTTCAGCACAAGTACAGCTTCAGCAATACGGGCATCATCTTAGCTAAATGTTCAGTAAGATAGGTACAAAGGTCATTTTCACTGGGTCATTGGGAATGTGTTAGCTAAAGCACAAATATGTACCTCCATTGTAGTGATTCAGCCAATAAAGTTGCAGCAGATGAAACTAGAGTAAATACATGCACAACTGCACCAGACGGTTTCTGAAAGCTGAAGCAAATTCATTACTATCTTCGGTGATGTGTTTTGCATTCGCCCAAAAACATAAACTCAATTCTGAGTTGCTGTTCCAGACAAAAGATCAGCTCCCATCCTGTTTAATTAGAGCCTTGGCATCGGCGGACTCCCTCATTCCACGCATCTGTTCCTGGAGATGGGTAAGTTTGGAGGGAGACGCGGAGCCTCGCTCCGCTGGGAGGAGGGAGGAGGGAGTGGGGGGGGGTCACATTGAGAACCACCTGACAATTCCTCGGCTCAACCCCACACACCTTGGCAAACACCTCCCCATCGTCTGCCTCGCGCTCGCCGCTCCAACGCTTTCGCAAATTAAGACGGGGAGGATGTGTGATGCACTGTAAAAATAACACCTTTTTTACACCCTCTTTAATTTCAGCCCCAGAGAAGGTGGAGGCACAAACATCTGTAAGGGGAACTTGCGCCAACCCCACCTCCCCCCCCCCCAACCCCCCCATCCCCACAACCCATTCAATCGCAGCTCCTGGCCTGCACTATTCATCCACGCTCACGTTCACTACAACACTTCGGAACCCCATATCCTGGCCTGAGGCAGTTAGCATTGTGTACTATAGTGCTCTACTACATTGGCAAATGATGCTCACTATAGCCAAAGGTAATTGACCACTCTTTGGTCAGAAGCTGTTTTTTTTAATCATTTTGGGTAGGCCTGTTTCTTCCACTGCAGAACAGTCTTGATGTTACCGCGTACAAAGACATTCCAGATGATTTTGGACTTCCAAAAGTTTAAGCCTCGTGCCTCCATGCACGGAATAGAGTCCATATGTGCTCTCTTGTGATTGCTGTATAACAGGGCTATTCAACATTATCCAGAAAGGGCCGGTGTGGGTGCAGGCTTTCATTCCAACCAAGCAGTTACACACCTGATTCCACTAATCAAGCTCTTTAGCAAAGAGTCTTGGGGTTGATTAGAATAATCAGGTGTGTAACTGCTTGGTTGGAATGAAAACCTGCACCCTCACTGGCCCTTTCTGGATAATGTTGAATAGCCCTGCTGTATAAGAACTTAACTGGCCGGCACACAGCTCTGACCTCAACCATACTAATAATTGTTGTGAGCACTGGCAGGGCGGCACGGTGGAACAGTGATTAGCATTGTCGCCTCACAGCAAGAAGGTCATGGGTTCGAATCCGGCCTGGGGCTTTTCTGTGTGGAGCTTGCATGTTATCCCCGTGTTCACGTGGGTTTCCTCCGGGTACTCCGGTTTCCTCCCACAGTCCAAAGACATGCATATTAGGCTAATTGGAGACACTAAATTGCCCTTAGGTATGAGTGTGAAAGCGAATGGTGTGTGAATGGTGTGTGCGCCCTGCTATGGATTGGCGAGCTGTCCAGGGTGGGTTCCTGCCTTCACCTGTAGTCAGCTGGGTTAGGCTCCAGCTCCCCCCGCGACCCTAGTGAGGAATGAGCGGGTATAGATATAGATAATGGATGGGAGCCCTGGCAAAGGGTGACTTCAAGCCAGGTATAATTGCAAAGCATCACAACCTAACCTGCTGCCTGGCTCAAAGCAAAAACACGCAGCAATGTTCTAACATCTAATGGAAAGCCTTCCCAGAGGAATGGAGGCTGCTATAGCAGCAAAGGTGAGGACCAGCTCCACACTGATGTCCAGGATTTTAGAATGCAATGTCGAATGAGCAAGTTATACACTTTTGCCCGTGTAGTGTACATCCCACCTAAAACAAAATGTTCCCACAATGTTACGGGGATGTTTCCTCCTTGAAATTGTAAAAACACTGTTAGAACATTTTGTTTGCTGAGACTGAGCAAAAATAAAATGGCTGACTTGGTGGCAATGGCAGCAAAAGTAAATGGCTACTTCCTCATCCAATGTTGTATTCTAAAATAATGGACTTTTTTCAATCCTACAGTGAGGTCAGGTAATGAAATGCACATTGAATTTTATCATGCAAGGCAATGTCAATTTCATTTTGCACATTCCTTTGTGGAAACAAATAAAATAGCATATGCCATTAACTGCAAACACTACACTAGTAAATCCAGGCCAAACATGTTGGCAGGCAAAAAATCAACTCAACTACTCTGGTGAATACAGTTTCCATCCCTGCTGTATTTTCAATATATCTGAAGAATAAGTAGAAAAAAAAAACAATAAATACATATGATTTTCACAACATAAAAAGACATGAAAAGTTGGTTGTGAAACTAATCATTCTGAAAAATGCAGTACTTTTAAATTAGATCCATTTTAATTGCATTCCATTTAAAATTAGGCGATGATACGTGATTAATATATGACTGACAACATGTAACCGTGTGAAGGCAAAACAATGTTAGTATCCTGCTGTTTTCAGAACTGTAAACATCTGTTTTGTTTTTGGGGTCAGTAATCATGGAATCAGGGACACTTCAAAAAACTTGTGTTTTTTTGCCTTCATTGTGTTTTAATTACATATAATAGCTTTTTAACTTCTACGCTGTACTAATTACAGAATGCTATTCTATTTATTTCCATTGCTAATTAGTGATTAACAAAGACTTAATTAGACATCACCACTGTTGTGGAACTGAGAGTGTTAGTTGCCTTGATCAATTTACACAAACAGAAAAACTTCTTTTGCCCGCCTGACATTTTAATGTTGTAATAGGAAATTTCATAGGAAACTGCAGAAAGAAATTAATTCTGGTAAGGCAACTCCTGACAGCAGATATTAGTCCATATTCTGCGACAGCACATATAATCTATATTTGCAAATATAAACCACGATACATAAGTGGACATTAGTGCTTGATTTAGCAGCAAAAAGGGGAAAAAAGACATACTGTAAAAAATGATTTGTTCACTCAACTTGACTAAGTTAAGTTATCTGGTCACTTTGATTGAGTTAAGATCTGTGAATGTAAAGAGCTGCATTTACCACTTTTCTTTACATTCACACAACTGAACTCAGATGACTTGACCTGGTCAAGTCCAGCGAACAGATCTTTTTTTTTTTTTTACAATGTACAGGAGATTAGAAAACGTACATCACAAACATGTTTATTCAAATATTTTAAAAAATAAATAAATAAAAGTTTAGTCAACCGGTTCATGATCGCGGTGACTGAACTGACCCATTGAAATCAAATAATTCAGTTTTACTGTGCTGTGCAACTAACTTATTCCATGCGTGAGGAGCACCACGTATAAATGCATTTTAAACCAGCCTTTGAGCTGCGGAACCTGGCAAATCACTAAGTCCTGAGAACACATTTGAAAGCGTGTTGTAGCCATGTTGCTTTTTTCAGTGTGTTTTCCAGGAAGGCTCATGTCACATGGGACTTCGGAGAATTTGTGTGGATTAATGCATGGAGTCTCTCACTGGACAGAGATTGCTTACGATTTGCATACATTAACAAGTGAACAACTGTGTTGTTGTCTCACATGCACCAAACTGTGATCCAAAACACATCTTGTATTTGAGCATCTGATCATATTGCAGAATACGACATGCAATTTGGTGATGCGATGCTCCAGGACGCCACTGCACTGAATAAAAAACCGTATAGTTAGATGGTCTGAGTGATCACGTGACTGCAGCCACACTAACAGCACGAGTGATCCCAAAACAATACTCTTACTCTGAAATGTTTTATGCATACAGTGCATTGTCAAGAAAAATTTGGCACCAAGGTAAAACGAATAAGTGACAATGTTAGACTACAAAAATTGGTACAGGCCAGTCATTGCCCATTTGTCATTAAAACTTTTTGAAAGACTACCTTTCAGGCACAAACAAGAGCTTACCACAGTCTGTAGACACACAGCATGGCAGAATGTCTCCTGACTGGCGGTTCCACTCCATTGGTTATATGGAGCTGGTTCGACCTATTGCAGCTATTACATTCTCCACTGTGCTGGGAAGGCCATCCAATTGTCAAAACTTTGCTGACTGTGCTCTCGTCCATTTCAGCCATTTCAGCCAAGTTTTATTGCGGTTAAGCAGTGATGTAATTAAGGTGATTAGGCCTGACTTAAAGTTGGTGTTCCAGTGTAACCCAAAGGTGTTGTGGTTCAGCTTAGGACTCTGTGCTGGCCAATCAAGTTCTTCGACAGTGATCATGACCAGCCATGACCATCGCTATGCACTGTAAACCCTGACAAGTGTGGTGACCTCAAATGTTTTGTGGATACCAATTACCTCAAAAAAAATTGAGTTTGCCAACTTAATGATTTGTGTTTACGGCATTTAACAACATGTAAAAAATAACTAACTTATTTTCTTTAAGTTCCTTTCACACAATGCAATTAAGTTGGCCTACACAATTTTTTTTTTTGAGGTAATCGGTTTCAACAGAACATTTGAGTTCACCACACTATGAGGGTTTATAGTGCGGTCAACCATTGCTAGCAATGGCCATTGTGGCATTGTTGAGCTGAAAGAAGAATGGTGCTTCTGCAAACTTTTGAAAGGACAGAACCATCGGGAGTGTCACAAAGCTATCGCGTCAAGATTTTCCTTCATTTCAATTAGGGATTTAGCCCTAACTACTGTATGAAAAACTGTGTCCACATTTCTTTGGCTTGCAATATCCTTAGAACGAATGGATAACTTTGAAGAAACACTCACAAATAAATAAATGTCATTCCCATATTGACATATTTTATATTTAACAAGGCAAGTTGATAGAAAAAAGCTGACCTCCATGCAGAAATAGATATTTAGACAGCTGGCATCATCAAAACTCTGGCACAGCAAGTGCAGACCACTCTCATTGACCATGCGCAGGAAAGCCCAACTTGGATCAAAACAATTAGAAATATTATGATACAACAAATGTAAATTATTAAATCTAAAAAAAAGAAGAAGAAACACAATTGGTTAAAAAAGATAAATATGGAAATCTGCTCAATCACCCAAAATGATGATGGCTGAACAACTTTAAGATCAGTTTATGCAAATAGTCGTATGAAAATATATAAATTAGCATTGGAAAAAGCGCATTCCAGGCTTTTAACTCCAGCATATTGGCAGAAGTGATTACTGTGCACCAAAAGTGAAATGGAGGGCGTGGTTATGACAGAAATGTATTGGCAAAAGTGACGTACCCCAATATGTTCAGCAATATGCCGGTGAAATGGGTATCAATTATTCTCAATTATGTCAGTGGACCATTTTGAGTCGTGATAATAAAAATTGTAAATAAAATATTTAGAGATAAGTTTCAGATGTATTGCTGGACAACAGGGAAATTCTCTGAAAAAGTGAAATGCCATGCAAAAAGGCCTACAGCTTCTTACAACGTGCTCGAATCAGTGGAAAAATATCTCGTGGCTAAGTATGCAAATCATGAAACAACAGTGTTGATTCGCTAAGTTATGGACGCTTGCTTCCAAGTATGCAGAAAGTTTATATTGTATCGCCGCTCCCTGTTTAATATTCATAATATTCCTGGTCTCTCGTTCTTCCTCATTCAGGATGGCTGGCAATGCAGAGAAAATATCCTGTCACATTTCTAATTGCTTTGTAATGCACTCGAAATGAGGATATAATTAAAGGAAAACAATCTGTCACTTGTCTGTTACAAGAACTATCTATCAAGACGCTCATTAAAGAATTCGCTAATGAGCTACAAAAGATTGCGCTTGAGGTGCGTTTAGCGGATTTTTTCCCCCCTCTGCGACACCAAAGATCTTTTCAATAATTCCCAACTCAATTAACAAATACAAGTCTTCTCGCAAAAATACGCGAGATGGTCTTTTATTATTCTCTTTTTGATGAGCTTTTTGAAAAGCAATGAAAACCACGGAGAACTAAATGCGTTTGTCATTAAACGTACAGGGAGTTTTTGATGTCGGATCAATCCCATTGAAGAGTACTTCAGCTAAAAGTAAAAACAAATAAAATAAAATATTGGCAATGTTGACATGAGATGAAGTCAAAGACTTCACAAATGAATAAAGACGGTGTAACATCACTTAGTGCGGGTCTTCCAAATATCTTAATCAGGCTGCTTTAATTGTGACTAAAGAAGACACTATTCTCATGTCAGTTAACACTTTCAAAACGAAGAATTACCAGCTTCCTGAGCCATAAAATGTGAGCCAGATTTAACTGCTTCAAGTCAAGACATATCGAAAGTGCAATCACAAAACCTAAATAATGTTCAACGTATCAAAACGCCAGACGCAAGACTTTGGAGTTAATGATGCTGGCTTGACCAAAAAGTAGGCTGTTTCATACCGAGAGAACGGTTAAATGTTACTTTTAATATTCCAGGTAGCTATATCAGTAAACATCAGTTCTTCTACGATGATAATATTGCTCTATCCATGCAATTCTACGTATGTAATCTGTGCCTTTGAGAACCAACTATCAAACTGTTAAAATGAATTAAACTAAATAAATTATTTATAAACATTTACTCGCCACAACAGCGATGTTGGTATTATTTTCAGATGGTCTGTGACTGTCATTAAGGGAAACTTCAACAAGACTAGTGATAAAATATACAACTGCTATGAAAGATTTCTTTTTTATTTTAGGTGTTTTATTTGTTTTCTGTCTGTCTGTGTTTTTCTTGGTGGACAATTCTTGTGAACACGACAGCATGGCAAACTGATAAGATGCAGCCACGAAACATTTCAGCGGGGCAGCTGGGATAGAAAGGAAGGCTGAGTTTGAGGATGAGTGTGGTGGGAGTATACACTCACTGAACCCGTTATAATGAGCACTGCTAAGCTGAACTATACCAGCATTGCAGTTGCGGCTCGTGCAATCCCAGATGATCTGTAGTCATTCCAGTGAATAAATTATTTTATCATCATCATCATCATCATCATCATCAACAACAACAACAATAATAATAATTATCATTAAATAAAGGAACCCCTTGCGCTTCAGCCCCTCTCTTGCCAGAGGTCGGTGCTCACAGAAAAGGACAAATTCAGAAGAAATGAAGGAACAGACTGGAGCACTCGAATCACTGCATCAGTTTATTGAGATGCCAAGACTAACGTTTTACCGCTGGCGTCTTCCTCAGAATCAAACTAGTATTGGTGAAGTTGGGACAGTTAAATAACTTCCTCCACACAGAGAATGACCGCCTATTGGAAAAGAGTTAAATTGGGAGGTATCCATAATGAACCAATACTGTGATAAATTTCAGTGAGTGGGTGTAATGTCAAATACCAACATTTCCTCCCATTAACACAAATTTCAGCCATCATATATATACAGGACATAAATTACACATGTATACATTTACAGAAAACAGGACAGATTTAATTCTTCATTCAATCCATGTGGTTCCACAGTGTTCAATGTATAAATCAAATCTGTCCTGTTTTTCTCTTTTGAGCAGTCTGTTAATATGATCCCCCCCCTCTGGGGAGGAAATGTTGGTATTTGAGAATACCCCCAAAATTTAAGAGATGCTGCGAACCATGGTTTGCTTGGAGGCATAGTTACTTTTTTCTATTAGGCGTCATCCATATTCTGATTACGAATAACAGTCTTGTGTTTGGCAATAGTTTGAGTTTGTGGAGCAAAGCCTCGATAAACATGATGCAAATCATGGTTGAGTGCATCCAGTCTGTTCCTTCATTTCTTCTGAATAATTATCATTATTATTATTATTGTTATTATTATTTAAACCAATTAAACCAAGTTATTGACCTTGAACAATCAGCTTGCTGTCAGCATGGCCATGGTGTATTGTGAGGCCCCAAATTACTATAACAATTCACAAGACTCAAGGCATTGGATAGAGTACATTTTTTTCCATTTTCCATCCGAGCGAGCGAGTGAGTGTGCACTTTTTTTGCACATTAACGCACTTATTAGTGCCCATTCAAGGGGGTGACCCCAGAGACAGACAAGGCATGACATGGGATTTGTTAATTTTTGTTGACAACTTTTAGCCCAAGATGGGGGGGACTGGATCGTTTGTGTACTTTTGTAGTAGGGCTCTGAGGAAAGACCCGTGGGATTTAAATAGCCACCGCCACACAAATCTGGAATTTGCAATAACTTTGGGAGCATGGGCTATTCCCAAATCTCAAAATGCAGACAGCACGGCCTGCAATAGCCTATGATGTGGAAGCTGTTCATGATGGCAAAATAAAGTCGACCGCTATTCAGTGGAAACGTATGCAAAAAAGTGATAAGCCAAATCTCCTATTAGCAGATATAAGAGATGACAAGATCGTAGGACACGACTGCCCCTGTACTGCTTCTGGGTAATTTCAATAATATCGTACCTAGCTACTGCATAGCCTAATCCTCAATTAAAGCTACTGTTTTTGGCTTAAGACAAGGTTAAGGTTATTGATGTTTTCAGACTTGAATGTACTTGACTCAGCTGATTTGATGGAGGAGCTGAGGGCACCAGCTAGGCGTGATAAAAAAAAGTAGGTCCTTTGACTATCAGGCTGGCCTTAGCTACATCCATCTTAGTGATTTGAATTTACATCAAGAGTACCAAACCAGACTGAACATGTTAGTAGAAGCATCTGATTTAATGTTGCTCATTCAATAGAATACACTGAAATGAAGATCATTGCTAATGCTAGGTTCCCACTATCACGATTCATGGCATGATTGAAATTGTGGTCTTAATCGCGGAGTAATCGTGGTGATCCTATCAGATCTTGAGGTCAGTCGTGGCAATCGTGTTGATCTTAGAAAAGTTTTGGACAGTTCAAAAATTTCCGTAGATCAACACGATTAATTGTCAATCGTGATCATCGCATCACCTCGTATCCAAACCTGAAATTTCAGAGAAGTTCCACAATCAGCTACGAATGGCCAATCGTGACGTTTGTAACGGAGCGCATGACAGTGGGAACTAAGCATAAGCAATATTCAATAGTACCAAATATTATCCAAAGCGCACTCAAACTTGCTATGAACGCCAACCCAGAGGGAAGGAAAATTAATTTTAAAGATTGCAAAATTAGAAAATTTAGAGATGTTGCAGAGAGCAGAAACATACAGTTGCAATCAAAATTATTCAACCCCCGTTGCAAATTAGGTTTACTGGCAAAATTTACAAACTTTCAGCTGTTTGCTATGAACAAATCAAACGAGAACAATTTAAATAGCTCTACACAACAAATATTACAAGTGGCTTCTCCAAATTCCACACAAAATGCCACTTTTAATGACTACTGCAGGCTCAAAATTATTCAACCCCTTCATGACAAGAATCTTTAATACTGAGTAGAGCACCCTTTTGCTGCTTTAGATGTGATGCATTGGCAGACAACAGCTTCTGGCAGCATTCCCAAGGAATCTTAGCCCAGTCCTCATGGACAAAGGCCTCCAGTTCACTAATATTCGTGATTTTGTGTGCTGCAACTGCCTTCTTCAAATCCCACCAAAGATTTTTATGGGGTTTTAGTGAGGCGACTGTAATGGGCACCCTAGAATCTTCCCAGACTTCTTCTGAAATCAAGCCTTGGTGGATGTTGAGGTATGCTAAGGATCATTGTCCTTTTGGAAGGTCCAATGATGTCTCAGCGTCAGCTTCCCTACAGACGGCATGATATTTTCTCCTTGGATATCCTGGTACTTGACTTAATCCATCTCGGTCCCCACACTTTGCAGATTTCCAGTGCCAGAGGAAGCAAGGCAGCCGTAGAGCATCAAAAAGCCCCCACAATTCTTCACTGTAGGCAGGGTGAACTTTTCAGCATACGCTTCTTTATTCCTCCTCTAGACAAACCACTGATTCATAAGCCCGAAATATTCCAGTTTTGTTCCATCACTTCACAGAACAATATCCCCAAACTTCTGTGGCTTATTTATATGGTTTTGAGCATATTGGAGCCTGTGCTTTTGGATCAGTCATGGAGTATGTCCTGCAGATCTTCAACGTTTTGTATGTGCCCTACTGTGCAAACTGAAACCTCAGAGCCTCCTGCCTCCAAGTCTTGCTGCGGGTCTCCTACAGTCACTCGAGGGTTTTTGACCACCTGTCTCCTCAGGAATCTGGTGACAGCCATTGATAGTTTCCTCTTTCTGCCGCATCCTGGTACTGTAGCCACTCTTCCTTTAACTCTGAACTCGCGAACTATGCTTCTAACTGTATCTCTATGAACATTCAGTGCCTGTGCTACCTTTTTTTATCCTTTTCCTTGTTTGTGCCAGGCAATGATCTCCTCTATTAGCTTTTTGGACATTTCTTTTGACAGCCATATTTCTAATATGCAATCAAATGTCACTGTCAACAAACCCCTAACGTGCGCAAGATTTTGATGTGTTCTATCTCAAGCAAACCTGATGCAACTAATTAAGCTCTTGATTAGCTGTATTAGGTGTGCTTTAGTCAACACCTGATTTGCAAATATGCTCTTATGACAGATTCTATTCAAGGGGTTGAATAATTTTGAGACTGCAGTAGTCATTAAAAATGGCATTTTGTGTTGAATTTGGAGAAACCACTTGTAATATTAGTTGTGTTTAGCTATTTAAAATGTTCTTATTTAATGTGTTTATCACAAACAGCTGAAAGTTTGTAAATTTTGCTATTAAACCCAATTTGCAATGGGGGTTGAATAATTTTGATTGCAACTGTAAACTACACCAACAAAATTAAAACTATCAGCACAAAAAATGATCACTGGTGGAATCTGCTGAATACATGCAGTAGCTGAGTAGAGCACATCCATTAGTTCGAACTGGGCTTGCCTGCCTAAGGGAAACCTGTTCAGCTCACTGTCTGAATAGAAGTACAGCAGATTTGTGCAATCACGGACGACTCTTTCTCTTCCTCACACCTTTTCATTATTTTTTATAAACAAGATGCGCTGCCATCGCCATTTTTTTTTTCCTGCTTGTGTCAATACGATCATTAATGTTCCCGTTACTTTTACCATGTTCACCAACTTGCATGGAATCCAAAATTCGCTGCCATTATGATTCATACACACTGTAACACCAATGACGTTTTCACCATGTGACACCAACCGGAAGTACCAACCCGGTGTCACGTTTGCTAAATTTCGTTTTATAAGAAGCTGTATTTGGGGTCCTTCATGTTATTGTTAGTGAATAAACCAGGAAAATTTGCAACAGTTTTTTGCATGTGACCTTTAAATAAAGATGAAAGTCATGTGAAGTCCCAGCAACTTCAAAAAAAAACTGACACTAGCCTAAATCTCAGTAGTCGATGGTCTGTTTCCGTACAATGTCACTGACTACACTATGCAGTAGTATACTGGACAGTAATGAACTGTGCTAGGATTAAAAAATTAACAGAACACTGCAAGAAAAAGTTTTATATTTATCAGAGTAAATCAAAAAGGATAATTTTATTGAAGGTGACTGAACATCTCAGTCATCAATTAAGTCTGATGAGAATTTTGATGTGTCATTCCAAAGCAATATCAGGCAGCTAACAATCTAACTTCAATGCTTACCATAAATCTGCATTCTGATGCAGACAGACAACAGACAAGACTGTATGAATTATATATATATATATATATATATATATATATATATATATATATATATATATATATGTATATAATTTTTTTTTTCATAACATCGCAATATTATGGCCTCAAATCAAAGAGACCCCGAGTGTCAATGGTCCACTTGTTATATATGAAAAAAAGTGCGCCTAAAGTGTAAACAAATTTCCTTCATGACGTCCCCATTTGTCCCATTTGACAAGTAGCAATGCCCCATTACTGAAAATCAAGACTAGTTTCATGATAACCGGTATAATGCCATCCATCACTTGCAGAGGAGAATTTAACTGATACTAAAGGCAGACATATGCATAGTTTAGTGAACAACTACGATCTGCAGAAATGATAAATTCTGCAATGTCATCGATAGTTCGTCAATGTTCTTACCTGACGTTTTCTGCGTCGTTGTTTAGTAGTTTCCATGGAGATAGCTTTAACGCTACTGTGTCAACCTTTTTAGCTCCGAGTGGAAGCACAGACGGACTACACTCTGCCCTACGTGAATTGTGTTTGCCAGAACCGCCAGAACATAACCAAGAAGCTGTATAACATTTCAAGACACCAGAGGAAAAAAATACGTTTCCTTACTTTCATGGTATATCGAAAGCGGTGTGACAACGCTGTGAAACAGAGCTTGCGAAAATGCGTAATCGTTAAAGTACTGGGCCGTTTGTAATCAGTACATGTTTCCATGGGACTGTAATAAGTGTAACAAATACTTCCATGTGGGTAGGGACTTGGTGACTTAGCTAGCTAACAAAAAACTGCCGATGGATTTTAATTATTTTTTGGCTATTAGATAATACGGAAACATAATTCTGATTTAAGGTTTGTGTATTACCTTTAGATTGTGTGATTGGCGTCTGTTCGTTCATACTTTATCTTAATACAGACCACACAGTTGTTTCTTCGCCTTGCTTGTTGCGGCGGTGTCTGCTAGCAACATTGACGATGCATATCATGTCACAGAGCAGATTGGTCGTTTTGCTTGCTAGCATAACAAGCTAGCTAGCTACATACTAATGTAACAGAGCAAGATAGTCCTGGTTATTGTTGATTTGTTGATGCTTATGTGTTGGCACACACGAAATATTGTTTAAATGCGAGCCAGCTGGCTAGCTTGTTGGTGGATTTTGTGGGTCAGCTCGCTAAAATGGCTTTCTCGAAGAAGCTTTGCTGAACGTTTGTAGTTAGCCAGTGGCACTGGGTAGGGCTAATCTGCAGACAACATTTTGCTGAAAATTCGCTTACTTATTCTTCTTTAATCAACTCAAATAGATATTGATAGATGTACATCTCAAGAATAATTGGTGAAGATTTCATCACAATATATTAAGAAATAAAGAAATTATGAAGGAAAGTATATATAGTTGTAGTTTTTCAGCAGAATGTTTTCAGCAGATTAGCCCTACCCAGTGGCGTTTAAAGATTGCGACAATTCCAGACCGAGAAATATTTTTGGCAAATCCGTCCAGCTAAAAAGTGTCATTCATGAAATTGGGCAATATGGGGTACATTATCGTTTATGCACGGCAGGGCAGAGTGTCCCGAGCCAAGTGGCTCATCAGGCCGGTGCTTGTCGTACATAGCTATGCTGGGTTTTTACTTAAACTGCGCTATCGTAACATTCACTGAGATTTTTAAAATTGCAAATGAATACTTAACGTTTTAATTTCAGATGTGTTGACACGAGTTCGATTGTGGATGGAAGATGAATCTGCGGCATGACGCCTGAAAATATATTACAGAGAGACTGGTATGCTGTACTTGATGCCTGCCCCTCAGACTGCATTCAAGAGCTGAAACATAAATACCAGAGATTAGTTCTACAGGTGAGTACCGTGTGTTGGGTCTTGCCCTACTCCGCGATGATGGAAAATCCTAAAGATGGGATATAGCTAAACGCATTAAGCGTTTGGACCGTTCCTTCATGCGGTCCAAACCGCTTTTAAACCCATTATCGGATTTGGGTCTTATAGCTGTATAACGATATCCCTATTTTACAGTATTCAAAGTGTAATCCTATAAATCAATGCCGGTGTTACCCCGTATTCGCTGACGTGTAATGACGTGCTGTGCCTGGAAAAAGTACTCTGACCCTTCATCGGGCTGTGACTGATTCATCACATTGAAAATACGGTGTTTCTTAAGCATCATTCTTATAATAATTAATCATAATAACAATAGTAATAATTATTAACTGATGACTGATCATTTTGTTTAACTTATTTAATATATTTGTCACGACCAGATTTTCTGCAAAATAACATCAATTTCAGTAATTTAAGTACATTTAACTGGTAATACTTTGATACTTTTACATAAATAAGGTTTTTAATACAGGATATTTTATTTGCAAGGGAGTATTTTTCATTGCGGTATTGATAGCTTCACAGAAGTGCACCTACGATCAGAGTACTTTTTCCAGCACTGCAGGTCACAGAATCTGATGGATCAACCAATATGGATAGGGGAGACTGGGGTCCGATGAGCCATGGGGACCAATGAGCCATATCACTATTTTGCGATCAATCGATGCCAAAGGTGTTTAAAATAGGCAAAA
This sequence comes from Gymnothorax javanicus, assembly GCA_029692085.1. Classification (NCBI taxonomy): domain Eukaryota; kingdom Metazoa; phylum Chordata; class Actinopteri; order Anguilliformes; family Muraenidae; genus Gymnothorax; species Gymnothorax javanicus. Next base: position 12,731,284 of record CM056207.1, on the reverse strand, counting down.
TAGTGATATGGCTCATTTATCCCCATGACTCATCAGTCAGTGGTCAAATATTTTGCCTATTTTAAGCAGCTCTGTCATCGATTGATCGCAAAATAGTGATATGGCACATCGGATTTGCAGTATTAAATAACTGCTGCCATCATATGCAAAAGTCCTTTTTTGCCGATGCTCATGAAGTATTCTGCCTAAAGCCGCTTTCACACTGGACGCGAAAAGAATTTTTCGCGCGACAGATTAAATTCAAAGTCAATGCAAAGACGCGAATACACGCGAAACGCGTGTATTCGCGTCTTTGCATTGACTTTGAATGTAATCTGTCGTGCGAAAAATTCGTTTCGCGTCCGGTGAGAAAGCAGCTTAATATTGAACATTATTCAGTCAAATTAATGGTCCAGAAGAACTGTCCCTACTCCCTCTTTTTTCCTCAGTCATTCAGTTGAGGTCTGTGTACAACTGGGTTCGGCACCCATAGTTGTTCTTGAGGAAGCACAGAGAGCAGTTCTTCAATGGCTCTCTGCGGCTCAAGGAAAAAAGAAAACTGAAATTTTGATCGATTAACATTTTGAGTAGCAATCAATTCCTTTCCAGTTTTACCTTTTCAGTCAAAAGTTTTTACACGCTCATTTTTTTTAAACAATTAGTAATTATGCAGAGAGATGAGAGACAAGGGCTATTGTTTCCCAACAAAACTAATCTAAAATTTAAATCAAATAACCCCCACTTACAAAATTGCATTAATATTTGCTGAGGATGCTGATTTTTTAATTTTTTTTAATTTTTTTCCCTCACAGCGCACAAACTACAGCTTTGGTTTATGCCTTAAAATTGCCGTCACTCAATCACTTACTCATCTACATTTAGTAGGTATGCTTAGTAGGGACATTAAGAGGGACGCTTGGGTTTACATGGTTTCGTGTTCGTCTTTTGTGGAAGGGCAGTCATTTGGCTCTGAGAGCTCACAGCAGTGTGGCTATAGCAGTTTCCTCTGATGTGATGCACTGGTTATTTAAGTCCCTATGATCGTTCTGCCCTTAAGGACTTGATTGATTGGGGGGGGTGCGTTTGTTTTTTGCCAAATATACCTTTTTATGAATTCCATTATGTAGGACTTTTTTCTTTTAAACTTGCCTTTTTTTACCTTCTGGTTTTTAACATCTGGTTATTTGCTTTTGATGTATTCAAAATTAACTTCACCAGTTGAGGTTATTTACCAATTATTTCACCTCAAACGGAGTGCTGTAATATGAGTGAAGTGTATCAAAACTCTTGACCGGTACTAGTTACTGGCAGAGCAGGATCGTTCCAGTTAAAGAAAAATAAAATTAATGAATGATCTGAAATTACGGAAAAGGTATTTGCAAAGTTGCTGCTCAAAATTAATATTGGTGGTTATTTTATTAATCTTTGGAAGTGGACATGCAACATAAGCTGATTTCTGTAATCCACCATTTTTAGATTAATTTTGATTACAGTTCATGTTTCGAAAATAAATCTGGGGGTTTCAATCAACCAACATGATGCATTATTATCATGGCTTTCACATCTATGAAATATTAAAAAAGAAAAAAATGTAGGCAAGTTGTTCTCTCTGGTGGTTCCTTGCATCATCTTCCACGGTGAAGCAAATATTTGAGTTGCTCTGAATCGTTTTTTTTTTTAATGGAATAAATTGCACTTGTGCACGAAAATTAAACATTGCTGTCTTCCCAGAATACGTGATAAACCCACAGCCATGTGTTTGAACTGTGACCCATTGAAAAGACCATGCTTTTTTTGGATAGGGACTTTTGCATGCTGCGACCATGTAAGCAGGCAGCTTTTAGATTTATTAATTCTGCCGTCCACTGAAGTAAATATTATTGACTCAAGGCAAAAGTTTAGCCTGGACACAACCCCGGTGGTTGTCCCCCATTTAATGCACCGAGAGAGCGAGGCCACAGACATTAGGTGGCAGTAGTGTGATATTATTGGCCTTTGCTGTGCCCCCGTCCTCCTGCCTTCTGTCTGAATGCCTGCACGCGGCTGAGCCCTGGCTAAAAAATGGTTCCGTTTTGTCCAGAAGTGAGGGGGTTGATATATAGCCAGTCCCTCAAGTGTTCCAAATTGCCAGCCCACTTACATTGTGTTTGTGCCTCTCTGAGATCCATTAGCTCAAGTAAATGAATATTTTACAATGCGTGCAAAGAGACGGCAATTAAAGCGTGTAACTCGGTGGGATGGAGGGCGGACTATTAAAAAGCCTCAGCTTTTCTCTCCTGTAATGTATTTATGACAAATACCTGCACTACATGGGAAGGGAGAAATCTGTGACGGGGATGTTGTTTGCACCGCTTTATTAAAAACCCACCTTTAGTGAGAAGAGGTTTTTGAATATGTATATTTTTAAAATTCTAATTCTGCATTCATGAACTCTGCTTTCAGTTACCATATTATTTTCCTTTCTCAATTGTGGGCTTACACCAGCCAGGGGGAGGGGTGATATTGCAAAAGCACAAAACTGACCTTGAGCATTATATAGGAATACAATTTTTTTTTTTATTCGTAAATGTATAATGAGTCTGGTCACCTGCCTGTTTTATGCACAAATATTGGCTCTTATAGGATATGTACTACTCACAAAAACAGTTTTTTTTTGGTTGCCAGTGAAATGTATGCATTTAACAAAAGTATTTAACAAAAACCTCAAAAGGCAGAGAATTTAATTAATTCCTAGCGGTGGCATCAGTCTGCCCTCAACCAAAGTATATCATATAACAATATAGTAACTACTAGAAATTAATTGATTTCTTATCCCGAAATGAGAATTTGATTCAAATCGTAGAAATACATATTACCCTCTATTTGTTGCCCTACTTTGGTTTTAATATCTGTGCTTGTTAATGTACTGTACAGAACACTATTTAAAGTGCTATGTGCAACTTTCAGAAATTCCTTGTCATTGCTGACAGTGGTGGCTGTTAAGTGAAGTGCAGTCATCACTGTGTTGCTTGTGCACAAGACTGAACATGACATTTGAAGAAGCTGGCAAAGTAAAGTTACAGTCATAATTTTATCACTGTTATCCTTTTTTTGTTTGTTTTTATTTGGACTTATAAAGCATGATATTGTTAGCTAGCACAGTATTGGCTGGTGACGTTGAAGCAGTCCATTCTCATTACCGTAACGTACATTGAGTTTTGAAATGGTGGAGATTTTGAAGTTCAAAAAATGCTGTTTAACATGGGAGAGCTGACCAACACAAAAATACGCCAAGTGCTTCATCATTCTTCGTCTTCATAATTGAACACAAGCCTCCCCGGTGTGGTGTTTGAGAAAACTGGACATAGGGCTTGCAACATGATGTACTTGGGTTGTTTATCTGTGCAGGTGAGGAGAAGAGTTTTGCTTATGGGCTCTTTGCACCTTTGTGCTCTGGCACATACTTCACTTGCTTAGTGAGGTCCAAGAGAGAAGTTACAGGCAGGAGGCTATGGAGACTGGAGACAGCTAAAAGGATTTGGCAAGCTTTGATTTCCTGAGAAATATCACTAATTCTGTCCTGTCTCTGTTGTGATCATGCTGATCATTCAGCATTTAATTCATTGGAAACAAAAATTGTTACATTTTAAGCCCGGGTGGGAGACATGTACTTTTCTGTGCTTGCGCTCTGTCATATAAAGGCTTTCAAATAAGCTAGTTTTTGCTCATTTAGATATTACAGCGTTTATTTATATATGTAGCTTAAGAGGCTCAGCTGTAAAGCTACACTAAGCAATTTCTGACCACTAAATGGTTTCACAAGCACCAACACTGTTTTTAAATAATCAAAGCCACTCCTCTCTCCCCCCGGGACTCTCTGGGGGCGGTGCCTTACTGCCTACGTCACAGACTGTGCTTGATTTGCGCTCTTGTTGGCTTGCAATGGTCTGGATCGACTCGTTGCATTTTGGGGACGATAGCAATACCTTCATCTCAATAGTTGTGTATTGTCCTTGTCTTATCGCCTAATTAAAACATGTAGGAGACCTCACACGTAACTGTAACTTCAAACTGAGATGATTTTTTTTGTTTTTTGGTGATTATTGATTGACGAAGACAAACTTCAATTGTTGCTTTTTGAAGCTGCTCGCGGATGCAACCACGACTACGCTTCCTGCAGATTTTAAAATCACTTGCACCCGACTGTTAATACATTCTCTAATTGACCAACATAAACATGGGCTGATCTGGCGTAGGGGCATTTGCTAGCTAGCGACAATATACTAGCTATCATCCATATCCAGTCACATTGATAGCTAAAGATTTTAACGAGATGCGAATATGGATGCTACTAGGCAGGAGTCCATGTCTAACAAGTTCACGCAAAGCACAAGTTCAGTGCCTTTAACCATGAAAAAATCAACACGAGTTCTGGTTATATTCCGTGTTTTAGCCAGCAAGTGATGTTAGTGCTTTGGAAGTGGAGCTTCCTAGCTAGCAATGCCAGTAGCTGGCTGACTGCCTTAGCTAAGTTACTCTTCAGGCGAACGGTAATCTTCCTCTAACCTTATCGTCAACAAAGTTTTACTTGCATACCGATCCCTAACTCTGTGTGGTCAGTGCATAGTTTGACTTATTTATGTCCTAGCCAGGGAACACTTCCAGACAAATGATATCCCTCACCCTTCAGGCTCTACCCCAGAACCTAAAGCAAGATTTATGGCATAAGGTCCTGTGGATTGTAATTTGTCTACTATGTTTTTTTTTTTTTTTTTTGATAACAAAGCTCCTTGTTTGCTGTTGTCTAAAGTTATTGTTGCTTTACTTGTGTCTCGGTAAAAAAAAAAAAAGTCTGAAGCTTTTCAAATACATTTTCATGTTTATTCCTACTCCTTCTGAAATAAGCTTTGACAGCTTTGCATAATTTGATGCCTGTAACTTAGAATTCTAATTACTTCATGTAATATTGTAATTTTGATTGCGCCGAATTAGACAAAGGCAACCGAAGTCCTTCAGATGACACCCAAAAGATACTCCCAGTCCCATGAAAGCTCGTCAATATAAATGGCTCACTGTCCCTCTTTCTAATGGTTTGTGTTGTATGTAAATACACGAAGACCCTGTGTAAGCATAGTTGTACCTCGTGACTGGTGTCCCTGCCCCTTGTGACAGCTGGGAGAGCGGCCCTGATTGGGTCACTTGGGTGCAACACTGCAGTGTCATTAATTTGGCAGAGTGATCAATTAATGAAGAAGGGTGCAGGAGAGCGTTGACAGAACATGCTGCTTAATTAGAGCCCAATGAACCGAACAGACCTTTGAGCACGGTGTACAGTGCACCCTGTCTTCCTGTCTGCATGCCACTCAGGGCCTGGATGCAGATTCTGCTCTTATTTCTTACTGTTATATAGCATCACACAGTGCAGAGCAGATCAGTTGGGCTGAAAGGTGTTCAAAAAAGATGAGTCTATTCAATATGATGGACTAATGTGCATCATTGATGCCGCAGTATAAACATAAAAAGAAACAATTTATATTAATTCTTGATTCATTCATACCTCCTAGATTCAGTTTATAGTTGAGAAAACGGTTAAAGTGACTCTGGGTCTTATTCTGCATAAGCAGGAGCCATTGAAAGTGACTGAGTCATTCTGCCTCTGTTGATGTGAGTCTGTGAACTGAACGTAACTCAGGTCTCAGGTTCTCATTCTGGGGAAAATTGACTTGGAGGACACAGAATCGCTACCGGCAGCTGTTATTTTATTTAATTTATTTATTTATTTATTTGGTAAACCGTTTTGGCGGGAAACCTGTGAAATGCCCTTACTATGAGTCATCAACAATTTGAATTTATCATTGAATGGATAATTTGAAACTGATTCGGACAGAGCCACATCTGGGAGTTTGTGAGCAATAGGCTGAATTCACACACTGCAGCTTTTTAGTTGGTAAATGGCTCCAAACTAAATGTCAAAAGTGAGGCAGCAAGCCATGCAAAGCATGGGAAGATCCTGGCAGTCTTTTTGGCAGGATCAGAAGTTGACAATAAATTAATAAAAAAAAAAAAAAAAAAAAAAAATCATAATGGACTTTTAATGCTCTAAACCTTGTGTATATAACACAGTCTATAAAATGCATTACGGGACCAATTCCCCCCCCCCCCCACATAGGATGTGAGTGATATGTGCTTTTGAATGGCTGTTGGTGAAGGCAGTTGCTGAGAGTAATGTCTATCCTCTGCAGTGCGTGGTCTGAGCCCCCGTAATGTCATTTGCCAGTGGAATCCCCAGCTGGGTAATGAAGTTACAGCCTGTGGTGCGATGCATCAGTCAGTCTGGGTTCCCCCCATATAGACTGTATAGTTGATGGTTCCCCCACAGTCTTTATTCCTCTCAAGAGTGTGGCTCCCAGAGGCTGCGATTTAGTCATAAGGAAGGGAAACCATATTATTCTCTTGCTGTGCTTCAGTACTCTGTTTCTGGAAACTGCCTTGTAAAGTAGTCACTTGCGTTTAGTTGGTTGGTGCGGACATGTGCATGCAGTGTTTTTAACTGCAGTTAGTCTTGACAATAACTGTGATGATCAAAAACAGGCCGGACATGTCGTTGGCAAGTTGGAACTGCGAGTGGCCATCTTTGCTGGGTAGCAAGATAACAATTTATGGGGACAAGTTGAGGTAGTTTGTCATCCTAAATTCAAAAGCCTAGAATTGTGATGCAGTCCGGACACTAACTTTTTTTTTTTTTTTTTTTTTTAATTTTAATTAAGTTTTTATTTATTTTATTTTATTTATTTTTTTTATAGTGTAACTTTTTGCAGTAGGTCGGGAAAGGTATTCCAATGGTATTTCTGCTTTAACTCCCCATTAGTGGATGGACTTAGACCTGGCATAATCTGAGATATGCAACCAAAGAAAAACTAATGTTAGATTTCTCCTGTAAATTGTTAGATCATTTGAATTGGTTTCCCCCAATCAAGCTTTGGGTTCATATTTTAGCTTAAGCTTTTCAGTTCCCACTGTATGGATCATCCCCTTAGTCAGTCAGTTTAATATGTACTAACAAAAACATAGGAAAAAAAAAAAAACCTATGAACTGAATGTGACTGTCCTTAAAATTTCATCAGTTTTTTTTTTTTAAAGCATTTTTTTTGTAATCATTGTTTGAATTTGGCCTGTCTCCCAGTCGCTTCAAAAAATAAAAAAATGTAATTGCAGCATACGATAATTTTCCTGCCGAGGAATGTTGTTTGTTTTTGTCCAGAATCACGTTATGCATCTGTAATAGAATTTCAATGCATTTCAGCTACTGAACTGCTTTGATTAAAAAAAAAAAATAATAATAATAAATACAATAATGCTTTACTTGCCGTTATCATTTTATAATCAATGTCAAAGTATGTGCTGTTTGAGAGGGTTCCATTTTTCCTGCACCCATTTAACCATCCTCAGGGCGAATCTCGTGCCCATCCGGAGTGAAAGACGCGGTCCTCTCGCTAAGCGCTTGGGCAAAGCTTCGAGAAGCGCGGAACCTGCGGGAAGAAATTAGAGCAGTTTTGCAGGGCCTGGAAATGTAACCCGAACGGGAACGTCAAGTTCACTGCAAACAGGAACTCACCCCTGGCCATCGCTGGCATTGTGGGAAAAACGGCACTTCCACATTAATATTTGTCAGAAGGAATGACATAATACAATACAGTCTGTATTGGGACCTCATCACTTTTAGGTTTGTTTGTTTTTGGTTTTTCCCCCTTCAGAAGAAGTAGCTGCTGAGTAGGCTCTCAATACAGTAAGGCAAAATTTCTCACGGTGAGAACATAATTTGTCAAAATGGTGTTTTAGATGTTGGTAAAAGTCCTTGGATGTTTATTGAAAGGAAGAACAGATGTTCCTTCAGAAGGTCTAGTTTTGTGCTAGAAGCGCCCCAGGTACATGAGTGGATTACCCAAGTGTGCTCCAGGAGCTGTGTGGGACATGAAGTTTTTGCCGCCAGTTGTCCATGACTGCCGTGTTTTCTGACATGGCTTTTGTTCCAGCACAACCTTTTCTCTACCCTGGGCTTTGCAAGTCTTCCCCCGATGGCTGCCTTACCCGCCCCAAATATGTTCAGTCATGCTCATACTCCGCCCACCCTCTTTTGAACCCCAAAAAAAGATGGTGCTGCTGAATGCTGGTGAATAATCACTGTTGCATCGGACACTCTTCCCACTCCCTGAACCACTGTTTTCATTGGCAGTATCATCCGGACAAACAGGCCCCCGACACAGCAGCAGTGGAATTGGAGCGGCGTTTGGAGAAGTTCATCGAAGTTGACCAGGCATGGAAGATCCTCGGCAGCGAGGACACGAAGAGAGCTTATGACCTCCAGCGGCGTGGTAAGTCTCTCTCCCTCACTCTGCCAGGCGCTATGGCTTTCGCTATGGCTATGGCTCTTTCACGCTCTCCGTCATCTACATCTTTCACTCTGGCCATTGCTCTTGCTGTCCATTTTCTTTCCCCCTTATGGGTTAAAATGCATTTAAATGCAAAAAACCAAACTAAAATAAACAAAAACATGGACACCAAAAGCACTCTAAAGTGCCACAAACACATTCTTGAAATGAAGACAAACACAAACTGTCACAAAACAAACTCTAAAACATAACCATGCTCCCAGTAAACAGCATGCCAAGCATGCACTAAAATGCACAGCACTATAACGCACCCTAATTCTGTACGACAACGCAACAAACACACATCAGGTTATCCCCACCTGGGTGGTTTTTTTTTTTTCAAAATCCTAAATTAATTGTTTATTGAGAACAAATATGTCTGATACTTTCAAGTATTCACGTTGAAGACATTGCTGAGCGTGGCTTTTGGTTTGTTTCAGTTCAGAATGAACAAAATACCCCTACAAACATGCAATGCATAGTATATACTTTTCAGGTACGCAGGGCAAGTGGCCACACCCTACACCATCACATCTAGAACACCTGTTCCATCAAGGTAGAGTTGCGCACCTCGGAGCAGGAGCACTCCTTTCTTCTCCTCAGCTCTGAAGGGGATGAGGTAATGGGAGGTAAAACCGGATTTAAAAAAGAAGAAGAAGAAGAAGAAGAAAAAAACTCTTTAAATGGGTATGATGGCTCCACCCCCCCAACCCTGCCCTGGTCGAGCGCCTGTGAGCCTGGAGTGAGGTGCCTGAAGGGGAAGGAGAGGGGGAGGGGCAGGATGGAAATATAGGTCAGGGCTGTCACGCGCAGGGCCAGCGATACGCGTCGCGATAGGCCGCTTCTCTTCCCATCTCGCCTGAGGAAAGAGGTCCCAGAGACCTCCATTAAGACCTTCGATAAATTCAGACCCTGTTCACCATTAATGCGGGAGATCCTGTGGTGGTGGATTGCCTGCGGTGGGCAGCTCGGCGGCATCCTGAAACTCCCCTCAATACAGTTCAGAGTGTCGGCTCAGAGCTCCCATTCTGACAGTAGCTGTTTATCCTCCTGCAAAAAATTGTTTATTTTGTCAATGCATAAAGTCCCTCTGAGAGTACATGCAGGGTAAAAGTTTTTACGATTGCACATTTTTGCTTTCAGATTTTTTCAGTATTTTTTTTCCGTGTGCCAGTTATTGAAGACTAAATGGCTGGCATGATGGCGGTGTTAGTTCTGTTATCTCTGAAGGTAATGATGGTGCGTTTGAGTTGCACCTGGAAGGGGTCCCTCCAGCATGGAGCTTGCGATGTTTGCACTGGTGCCTTCTAGTTCTACAGTTTCATCCCAGAGTTCATTGGTTCTTGTGAGAAATGCATCTGAAGGAGAGCAACGTCTCCCAGAAATCAAACTTAATAAAAATTCAAATTTGTGACCGCTTGGTCCTAAGATGTATTCCAGCTCGCTACAGTAGTAAAGTCTGTTCTTCGTGCGTCTGTGATCTTTGTGGGAGCCTAAACATACGTGCCTCATCCCCTCTAACCTCTCGGTCAAAAGGAATTTTCAGCCACAACAAGTTCATTTTCATCCTGACTTGATTTGAGCACGTCGCTTTGCGGTGGGCTGAACTGTTCGACTGTGTTCAGGGCGGGAAAAAAGGAAAAATCCAAAAAAAAAAAATTAAAAAATAAATAAATGTGAAAATTGCGAAAGTGGAGCCTGAGTTACGTTAAGGGATTTGTCTTGCTGTTTTTAATAAATGAAACGGGCTTACTGAGGCAGGTGCTGCACATGGATCACAAGAGCCCATAACTTGGAGTTTGTCAACATATTGCTCTTCTTTACTGGGGTGATGTAAATATCTGTGGGATGAAATAAATGGAAAAAATGACAGGCTTGCATGTCATTTTAACGGTATTTCACCCTCCAGATGTACACAGCAGTTTTGAGAACTACAAATTTTGGAATTGGGAATAACCAAAATATACTCTTGGGGTTTTATATACGGTATACAAAATACAAAAATGAACTGGGAAAATACAGACGTATGCCGAGTTTTCTCTAGAAATGAACAAATATACAAAGGGATTTGTTGAAACTGAGAGGTATAGTGGCCCTTTGTCAGCACTGCTGAGCCAGGCCATTAATAGCAGTTAAAAGTTATTCGGCAGCTCCCTTGATAGGGGCTTGGGCACTTTTTGGATTTTAAGCTGCTTCAGTCACGAGGTCTTTCGGACCTGGGTGCGATCATTCGGCCCACTGGCTCTCTGATCTGACAGTTGGGACAATGGCCTGGGGTGCCCCATTGGAGAGACTGGACTGCTGGCCCCCGGGACGGCGGGGAAGGGGAGTGGATAGAGTCCTCCCTCAAGGATTTCTTACACCTTGGAGCAGATGTTTCTTGTCAAGACGCCATTCTGGTGACCATTGTGTGTCATTATTGAGAAGCCAAACTCCTCTTTCAAAGCCTGGGGTAACTGGTGCCGTTTTAATTTCACTTTACCATTTATTGACCTATTCGTTCTGAGCAGATTGGGTATAGTGTATCAGACGTGTTGATGATAACCATTGAAAGTCTATTAAAGAACAGAATGCACAGTGAATCCAGAAGCAATTTCATTGGGGACTGTTTAGGCTTTTCATACCTAAATAAAGCAACCAAGATTATTTCAGATTTGCAGACATAAAAGGCATACTTCATGAAAACGTATCAGGGAAGCTGTCAGGGATTTATTGAAAATTAAAACCTATATAACTTGAGCGCTCAGGGAGAATGTTGTCTTTTGATAAGCAGCATTGGCCTGGAAACATTTTTTATTTTATTTAGCATTCATTTAAGATGATCTTTATTTATTAGATGACTGATAAAGTTGTGCTTTGAATGCTAAGACGAAAAAGGCAGGGGAAGAGGCGAATCGATTGTCAGCGGTGGACTGCACTGAAGCTGTCATCAAAACTTCGACAGGGACTCTCATTATTCCAGCGGTTTGTCTCGTCTAATTTGCAGATGCATATCTCTCGTTGACACATTTCTGTTCTTTGGATTTTCACCCCTGGCAGGAGAGTAGCTGGTGAAATTTTTCTCGGAAAAGTGGGAACGAGGCATAGCCGTGGCCACGAGAGAGCAAGCTCAGGCCACCCTTTTATCTAATTAAAGACGCGCACGTTAAAAAGCAGGAGCTGAATGTGCTAATTACTGTTTCTGCACAAAAGCATGGAGAAGCGACTCCCTCTGATTATGAAAAGTGTTACATTTCACCTTCCTAAGATCTACTAGCATTTGCTTCCCTCCTATTGTTCAGGTTTATTTTTGCGTAAGTCAGGGGATGCCAGCTCTTTTTGCGGCCCCCTTGACTGTAATCAGTCACAGATTCCGGTTTATTCTCCCCGTGCTTTTTGGATGTGTTGTAGAAAATGGTGAGTGTTCATGTCGTTGGCCAGCGCAGTGGATTACCCACCTTGAGCACCGAAAGTCAGGACTTGAAATTATAAGCTTATAGTTATGCTGGACGTAATCGCTTAATCAGATAATCCCATCTTGATTTACTTTTCAGTTGATTAACTCAAACCCTCTGCTGTGTCCTGACCGTACTCTGTTGCTCTGCGGTCATCATATCACCTTTGCAGAAAGTGTATTTTGTTGTGGGTTTTTTTGTAGTTCACTGCAGTATCGGACCTCAGTAACTACTTTCATAGGCCCAACTCAAATGAATTTGTGGTTCTTCTCTCATTGAAAGTTGAACTCCGTTCAGGAAAAAAAAAAAAAAAAAAAAAAAACAGAAACAAATGGGGAATCCTCACAATAGCATAATGTAATATTGCAACCGTGCCAGTTGGGGTTTAGTTTGGAATTACCCCAGGTAATTGGGGGGTTGGGGAGGTAATTTCAGAATGGGATTGAATTTAAAGGCACTTTTGACCATGGGAGGGGAACCTCATTTAGAATGGGCCAGTGTGAGTGCTGGCTTTTGTTCCATCCAAGCAGTTTCACACCTGATTCCACAATCAACATTGAGTTTTTGCTTAGGACCTTGATTGGTAGAATCAGGTGTGTCACTGCTTAGTTGGAACTAAATTCGTGTACCTATCAAAGTCATCCTACAGGGTAAAAAGAAAGTGTACATGCAGCCAGGTTTTCTGGGGTTAGCCCTTTTTTCTTGGTTGCATCATGTATTCTCCTAAGTTTTCCTGCTACACGTCACAAAGTTTGTCTCATAATTCCCCTCTTGTAGAAAGATGATGAAAGAAGGGAATGTATCATAGTAGAATTCAGTGCTAGCAGGCTTAAGGAACAACCCCTGGCTCATGGAACATGCAGCAGAGTGAGGTTTACGGGATGCATTCCGGAAATGGAGAGCTCATTAGATGACTTGGGCAGACGGTGAAGAGTGGTTGCCTGGTTTCCCAGAAAGATGGCAAGGGCGATTTATGTCTGTCCTCTTTGAGTAGAGAGTCCTGTGTTCTCCTTTTTTGGTTTCGCGGCAAGAATCCTTTTGTTGTACATTTCCAAAAGGCAATAATGTATTAATTATATGAATACCTCTAGACTCTCTATCACAATTATTAACAGGAAGTGAAAGCTTCAGCACCCAATTCCAGCAGGGTTTCACAACATCAGGACTAAGCAGTTTGCACCTCTATAACAATTAGCATATATGTACATTTAGAGCCCTTTAACTCCGTATGAGCAATCTTTGTTCAACAGCATTATGCAGAGTGAGTCTGTCGAGGATTCTAGACTTGTTACTGGTTCAATCAAAGAGCAGTTCTGTCTTATTTGTTATATATCAGTGGCAGCCGGTGAACTGGCGATAGGGGAAGTTCAAACCCATCCCTTGAAAATAATGATTGGTCATGACCTGTTTTCAATCATTCATTTAAATTACCATTAAAAAAAGCTCTGAAAACTCTCAACATTATCAGGTGTGGTCAGATTTCATTAATAACACACACCTGTCAAGTCTCATGCATTCCATGTGAGTTTTAGTGGTATATTTACGTTCCCCTGCTGTAGTCAGCAATTATTCAATCAACGCATATGTAAGAGATTCTCGCGCGGAATTGAAGTCCTTGTGCATGGAGGTTTATCAGTTTCACCTGCGTTATGACTCCGGACTTCTCATGCTTTTATTTACTCAGGGGTTGGAAGAAATGTGTGTGTTTCTTGATCGTTTAAACTGTTTAAATGAAATGAGATCATTGGAAGCAATGGAATTGCATAAAGACATTTCAAATGATCTTACTTCATTTAAACGATAATGAAACACATGCCTTGCTTCCAACCCCTGAGTAAATAAAAGCGTGAGAAGTCCGGATTCATAACGCAGGTGAAACTGATAAACTTACATGCACAAGGACTTCAATTCCGTGCGAGAATCTCTTACACATTTTCAAGGGATGGGTTTGAGCCTCCCCTATCGCCAGTTCACTAGATAGTATTACATTTCCATCTTAAATTTTACATATTTTAAAAAATGGAAACAAAACATTTGGGAAGACTTAATTGCATCCATCAATTTGACAGCTGGCAATTAGGTTGTCTTGAGTTGATGTTTCAAGTTCAACAGCCTGACCAGAACTTGCATCCTTTTGTAACTTTGCATCCTGTTTTCTTCCGTGGAAAAAAATCTGTCAGCAGTTCACCAGGAGTCCTGAGCTGAATGCTAACTTTATGTTTACCTCTCAAGTCAAAGTGATGCAGGGATTTAATTTATTAATTTATTAATCCCCGGCCACGACACAAAATGGAGCAGGGGACAGTGCAATGGAGCTCGTCCGTCCTTCTATGTGCCCGACAGTCTGAATAAGTAGTGACAAGTTCTCAGCAACTACTTGACCTAGATGATGGAAATTTTGTGTGTGTATGTTACTAGTCATAACCTACCAGACATTTTTGGGTTCAAAAACGAGATTCCAAGGTGGCGGGGGGTATTGATGACGTCGTCGTCTTGTTTGACATGGTTAGTGTGCATTAATGAGCATTTCTTTAAATGTGGTCGTTTGTTAGGCTAATTTTCATATGTTGGCCTTGAGTTGCATGATTTTCAATGGGAGGAAACCGTCGTAAGTAGCTGGAGGAAACCACCGTGAACGGTGGGCGAACATGCAAACTCCATGCAGGGAGGATCCAGACTGGGACTTGAGTCCAGAATCTCTCTTCCTTGCAAGACAGCAGTGCTAACGCCTGTACAACCATGCCCCTGAATATAGTGGCCTCTCTTTAGCTGTCCTTGGGCCGCTTCACTCATTGTTTCCTGTGCCCTTTTGTAGCCCAGGAGCTGAAGCAGAACTGGCCTATTGATGCCCGCATCTGCCTGGAGGAAATGGACTGGGATCATGGTGAGAAATTCCCAGCCCTGCCTCGGCACCAGTCAGTCAGTCAAGCTGCAGTGACCCCCCCCTTTGATTTTTCGCCCATATACCCACACCTACTTCATTGTGACATCACTGCACCACGGTGTCATGTTGGCACTTTTAAGCTTTGATGAGTAGCCCTCGTAGAATCATCAGTCACAATCCTGTCCATGTTGTCGAATCCCATTGCTTTCAGTCACCAGTTTTGAGTGGTCCACCAGCATTTAGAAGTTCTGGTAAGAATATTTTAATCACACATTTGTGGTGTTGCACCTGAAAAGGTGGAGTCGCCTGCAATCAGCCTGATGGTTAACCAGGTTCTTTAACAGTGGAAATGTATCAGCAACATATGCATGCCTTTCAGATGAGTAGAAGTGGGCTTCTCTGGTACAAAATGGGCATCTGAGTCCAGTGCATAAGATATAAACTAAAAAGTTACTGTTATACATTAAGATTTCTGGTGTTAATTGAATTTGAGTTCAAAATGGCTTGGACTGTCTCGTATAAACTCTACTGGAGTTGATTTAACATTGGGATTTTTAACTGTGTTTTAGATAGTGGGATCTCATATAAGAAAAATGAAGATCACTGAAATTCAAATGGTGTTTTTCAACATGTCTAAAGGTCTGGCTCTCTGAGCCTGGGACTGACTCTCCTATATTGGCTTTCAGGTGAGGAGGTGTACCGGTACGGCTGCCGCTGTGGGGGAGAGTTCCTCATCGGGAAGGAGGAGACTGAGGAAGAGGAAGAATCGGTCATATGCTGTGACACCTGCTCTCTCAGCATTGAGGTGAAAATGGCCACCTGAGGCCATCACGGAACATCACTATGGACTTAATGAACCGCAAGGAGCTTCTTCAATTCAGCGTTTTTCGCTGAGAGCGTATCATGAGCAGACTGAATGTGGGTTTAGGTGATTTAAGGACGAAAGTACTTTGGATTCGACCATCTGTACCTTTAAAGCGTGGATACTACAGCACTATTTTCCCTCTTTTATTTTTGATTTTTATTTTCCTATTGGATTTAAAGGCGGACATATTGAACCTTCTTTTCCATGGTCAGCATGTGTACATGAGGAAGATGACAGACAGCCATAATGTATAAATAAGTATTTATTTAAAAATTATTGTAAAATCTAGCAGATTTCTTTACAGCACAAAATAAAATTCAGGAACTTTTTCCAATTCTTCCATTCGGACTTTTGTTCATGGTCCCAAAGTCATGTGGAGGCCACAACTGCAAAATAAATATGAGATCACATTTGTAATGTTGGTATACAAATGTCTCCATTTTCACATTGTGATCATTTTTACCCTTAGGAGTTCAGCTTTTAACAATGAAAATCGTAAAATATCGAGCAGAGAGATAAGCAGCGCGGTCCATCCAGACTGACCCACAGAAAGGTCAGTTGTGCTTCCTGAGTCAAGGATATGACGGCACAAAATTAAAAAAGTCAATCCAGTTTCTGTTGATTGTGCTGCATTTGTACATATAAAGTGAAAATTCTCAGCTCATCAAATCACTGAGTAGAATTCAAACGAATAAAAAGGGTTAACACCCTATGTGCTCAGTCATTTTTATTCAGCAAGATTTAATTTGATAGACCTTAAAGTGCATCCAGAAAAGGGCAGAAATTGAGCGTGACCCATTTCTTCCCCCAACAGTACCTTTAAGCAAACTCTTCCTCGAATGAGGGCGTAAGGAACTGGGCCGTAGCTCCTCGAGTCGGTTGAATTCCTGAGGTTGTCTCCTTCCAGCCACACATGCCCTTTTGGAACCTACAGAAAACACATATATGGAGTGTGTGTGTGTGTGTGTGTGCGGTAGAGGCTTGTCTACATCCATGCCTACTGTCTGAAACAAATGGATTCCTTCCCTCCTAGCTCTAGTTTGTTTGTTTGCATGAAACTGAGAGTGGAGCTTTTTCCTCCCTGAAGTAAGGCCTAAACCCAGCTAACGACATGTGCTCTCAATTGCATAGCATTAGCACGACTCTGCAGCAAACCTGCATAGCACGAAGTTACCAACCTCTCCCCACCCCCCTTCCCTTAGCTACTGACAACTTTTTCATAGTATTGTCCTCCTTACTCTATGAACGAAGATAGGAGAGGTTACAGCAATAGGACAGGGTCACAGATTTGTCAGACTTCAAAAGGGGTCATTAGGATGTTGGCTAAAACCTAGCCCTCTTCGAGCAGTTGCACGAGAAGGGCAGGCCACACTTTCATCAGCGTCCCGGGGTCTGAAGCAGAGCTGGGCCTGTCAGTAGGCCTGCAATGGACCAAGCCTTAATCGACTGTGACATCAATTACAAATAATCTCGTCACTTTCGGGGAGTGGGCCTGTCAAAGCTCTAATTAATTCTTCAGTTCCCCTATACGTGCAGACTAGACCAACACTTTGCATTGCAATAATGGACATCACTATGTACTACTTTATTTTAAAGACTCTGAAATTTTTACCTCCTAGATCCACAGAACATGAACAAAGGAGAAAATTCCCAGTCTATGTTCTGTGCAGTTGGAGCATTCTAATATGGCTGCAGAGACATGCACTTTTACAACTACAATGATCCAGTTGTCTTCAAGGCGCATACTGCGAGGGTTGTATTTATGGGTATAATTTAAAATGAGGAAAAAACTGAGCATTAAATAAATAAAATTGTGGGTAATGTTGAAAACTTACCAGAAAATATGAGACCTGATATGCCTTTAACATTTATCAATAAGACTCCCAACAAATGTTTTCTTGACTGAGAGACATTGTGTTCTATTTGTCTTTGTGTTCAGTTCTGGTTACTTCACCTCATTAATATGTTAGCAGATCTCGTTAATATGCTCGTCTCGGTCACTGGGACGGGGAAAAGGATACGTTGTCAGCTGTTTAGGCAGAAGCTTACATTTCTAAGTCAAGACAGGTGGAAAATTTCACGAGTCATGTCGTATTAGTTCACAGCACATAACTGTGGCCAGTATGATGTCTAGAATAAACTTTTTTGTTTTAAAATTGTTTTAAAATCTATAGTTTTTCAGGATTTACGCACTATTTCTTTCGGTGGGCAAATTCAAATTTCAGGGGATTAGTATTTAGAAAAGAAGCATATCGGAAGGGACTTACTTTTTTATTATTGTGAAAAGGAAATATCAGTTCATCTTTTGCAATACATTACTTCATCTGTACACAATTCTTCAAAGGTGTGCATTTTAATACATCAATTTGTTCACTTTAGTATGGCCTTTAAATCCTCACAGTTGTCGTCTTTGTTGTTATTATTTATTAGGTACTTGGGTACAGGAAGAACTAGGAATGAGAGGGAGAGATGTAACAAAGGTTGAATGGCTGGATTTAAACAACTAATGTCATGCCACGTGACTAGCGCCTGGATTATTCTCTGCAGACACCCCAGAGTATTTTTATTATTATTATTATTATTATTATTATTATTATTATTGGTCCGTAGAGCAGTGGGGGTATTCGTGCCTTCTCATGCAGAGCACAACTGCTGTTTTAACTTCAGTGAAGTGGAGGTCATTCTGTGGCTTCCCACTGAACGAGGAAAACCTTGTTCCAAGGTGAGGTGGCAGCGATAAGTGGGGAAATCCAGGCTTTACTGGATTGCTGCGCCAAACGTGCAGGTATATTTTTAAAAGTCTCTGAAGCCCACAATCCAACAAAAATGTGTGTGTGTGTGTGTGTGTGTGTGTTTGTCTGTGTTTGGGGGGGTATTTCTTCTATTGAGTCAAAATGCCCCTCACCCATTATGTCCCTTGAACTCAAACTTAATCTCCGTTAGACAAAGGGAAGCAGGCCCCTCCCCCTCCTGCCCAGGTCTTAAAAATGGCTGCCCCCATTTGGGCCAGGGCCACAAATGTAATTACTTCCTGGTCTGTGGGTGTTTGGCTGACAAAAGGTGGGCTCCAGTATAAATCACCGCGTTATCTCTCCAAATTAGACTGGCAAAAGCTGGACACCAACAGAAAAGACATCCAAATCATTCTGTGAGGACAGCTAGCAGATAATATTACCATAGTTTTGCTGCGCTTACTACTCCAGTGTAATTGCATTCATGTGCAAAAAGAGAGGTTATTACAGTTTAAGACTGCAAATATTGTTCTTTTTTCCATGTACAACAGAGTCCATGGGTATTTCATTAGTGATGAAATGTACATGTTCATATGTATGGGCATAAGCCCGCAAATTAAAGGTGCCGGTCTTAAACTTCATATTAATTCAAATCCATCTGGTTATTGACAGAGCCAAACTGCAGAAATTGTAGTGCTATAGGACTGCACTGCGGATAAGTGTCAAGATGTTTGTGTACTACTGAAGAATGGAAATGGCTTTTGAGAAAGACCGAGAACGGAGTGAGATTGCTGTGAAAGGGCTGGTCCTGCGGTTCGGGCACAAAGCGACCTTGAGTGGCAGGCTTGTTATTGCTTTCTCTTGGGCCAGCAGCATTGTTGTGATGTGGAAATCAAACCCACTTGGCGCTTCAAGGTCTCACCGCAGCACTGGTCTTTGTCTACCTGTCAAGACCCCCCTCCCCCCCGTAACTCAATCTTTCTCCGCCAGGTCTGTCCTCTCTGTACCCATTCCTCTCCCATCATCCACTGGGCTCCCAGCACGATTAAGACTCGATTAGCGAATCGGCAGGTATAGGAGTCCGCTCTGCCCAGTCCTCGGTGAGGAAGAAAAGTCTCAGGTTAGCTGGTATTGCATAAAAGCTGTTGGCATGGACTGGGCGGTTTTCTGGACCATGCCAATCAAGTACGTGACACAGGGTATAGCAGAGATGCCTCTGACATGCTTACTGAATTAGCCTGTACAGGGCTCTGCCTCCCTCTCTTTGCCCATGGCTGTATGAGAGCAATGCCCTCTGGGTGAGTACGATGGACGTCCATACCTGTCTGCATACCTTGCGACTTTGTTGTGACGCACTGCTTAAATATGGAGCTAGTTTGTCAGTTACAAGGTGAAGTCATTGCCTTCACATTCTTGTCTCGCTGGTGAGAGTCCAGTCAAGAGAAAGGCTGGTGCCGCAGCTGACGGTAAAATTTGCACCCATAGGCGCATTTTTGTACCCAACTGTCCATATAGAGTCAGGGCCATTAGTATTTGAACTGTGATGAAATTTGACTCTTGAGCGCCACCACAGTGGATTTGAAATGAAACAATCTTGATGTGCCTGAAGCGTAGAATTTCAGCTTTAATTGAAATGGTATGGTCGAAAATATTGCATGAACTCTGCATTACAATGATGTCTCTGAGGCTCAAAAGTGAGTACTAGGAAATGAACTGTCATAATACAATTAATTTTTAATAAATGTGGGCAAATCCTTTGCAGTCAATGACTGCCTGAAATCGAGAACCCATAGATACCAACTTATGTCGGAGATGACAATGCCATTGGAGAACACTCCAGTTGGTGGCACTACAGGCAACATTACAGAGCCACTGCAGTCAACAACTTCCCCCACAGTGCACCAAGTATGTTCAGATCAGATTTGACAAGATTACCACCGAAGCTGTTCAGGTTATTGGAATTTTTAAGTTTTGCCTGATGGTGGTGCTGCAGCAAAGCTCGTTAGGGGATCAACATCAATAACAGCCCTTCTCTCCACACCAGAAACAAGCAAAAGAAGTGCTACATGATGCCTAGCGAAACTGAGTAATTGCATTTGGAAATGTAAAGTTTGACCGAGTGGTGGAACTACTGGATAGCTTGTATAATCACACAAAACAATAGATTTCATCCTCTATCCACCAGGAATGAAAACTAAAAGTTTGATGCGATTCCCATTATAAACTGTTGGAGTTATCTCACCAACACGAAGGATCTGTCTCAGAGACAGCCAAGGCGAATCCATAGTATACCCGACCACGCAGTTTTGAAGACGTAATAAATTCCACTTTCATTTGCAGCGATACATGCCCAACCATAACAGAACCTCCACCATACTTCATAGGTGAGGTGTTATGCTTTGGATTATGAGCAATTGCTTCCCTTCTCCACGTTCTTCTCATTCCATTATTTTGGTAAAAGTAAATCTTTGTCTCATTTGTGCATAGAACGTTCTAGAACTGTGCCGGCTTTTTTTTTTTTTTTTTTTTTTAGTTTTATGGCAAATACTACTCTGGTCTTCCTGTTTTTCAGGCTTACCAATGGTTTGCATATTGTGTCAAACCCTCTGCATTTACTCTCTTGAAGACTCTGAACTTGATTCTTGACTGACACAGATATACCCATTCCCTGGAAGATGCTCTTGATTTGGCCAACTGTTCTGATGGGGCATTTTCTTCTCCAGGGAAATAATTATTTTGTCATCCACCCGGGACATTTGTCATTCTTGAGCTCATGATGCATTCTACCTTTTTAACAATGTGACAAAAATTGGATTTGGCTACACCTAATGTTCATGGTTTCTCTCTTACAGGTTTGTTTTGATTTATCAGCCTACTAATCGTTTGTTTCACTGACAGTGAAAGCTCATTTGACTTCATATTAAGAACTCATTGAACAGATTCCAAATGAAAATGCCACACTTAAAATCAACACTAGGCCTTTTATCTACTTACTTGTCAATTAAATAAATGCAGGATTAGTACACCTGGCCACAGAACACCTGAGCAACCAATCAGCCAATTGCTCAATTACTCCTTGTTGCTTAAAAAGTGGGACCACAGCTATAAAAGCCTGTAAATCCTACATTGTTAACCTGATGTGAATACTCATCATTTAATTTCAACTCAAATATGCTAAAGACACCGAAAATAACAATAACTTCCCAAAAAATGTATTGACCTGGCTGTATTTTATTTTCTCTGTTGGATGAGAAACAATTTCACTGAGTAACTTTATTGGCTTGCTGCTGCTTGGTTTAGCAAAAATGTGGCACAATCACTGCAGTCGAGCTTTGGGTAGGACTACAGACTACAGCTCCAACGATTCGACAATGCGAATAATCCCTCTGCAAACAGTGGCGGTGAATGCTGGAGCAAGGCGTCAGCACGTGCCGTCTGTAAACAGTGGACTGCATGAGTGTGTCTCTGTCAACACTCGTTTCAATGTTTGCCACTGGGGGGGCAAGGGGTTGATGACAGCCGACGGAGAAAGCCGCCGACGGTAAACCAGCTTTTTGTTTGCACAACTAAGAGCTATTTAGTGACCCTGTCTTTTTAGGGACTAGAACAAATATATTACCGGTCTTGCTTTAAAGGGGAATTCTACCATAAAATGAACTTTTACATGAGGAAGAGTAACTGTCCGTCTGATTAAAATGAACCCTCAACCAGCTCTCCATTATAGCCATAGAACCCAAATTACTGTGTGTTCTGCCTCGAAAATTAGCACTTGCGCTGCTGAGATCACTGCATAACAATTGCTTTGGCTAGCCACGCAAAGCGATTCAGTCATACCTCTGTTAAATGAGCTAAATGTTGTTTTGCTGTGAAATTTTCATTTGAGGTGGCACTACTGCTGGAGTTTCCTCCAAACACAAGGCTCTAAAAAGCAGAGTCGCACTTGCTTGAGTCAAGTTTTGATTTGTAACAGGTGTGCCATTCGAACATTCAGCGTGTTATGACAAACATTGCTTTGTTTCCCTTTTAAGGGCGGAATGGCAGTGCCATTAGGTGTGGGAACAGGTATCTTATGCACCGCTCAGATGAACCGTTTATGGATGGTGTGCATGGGAGCTGACAGTAATTGCGACAGTCTTGCTGTCAGTCTGTTTATGGCTGAAACAGTTAGAAGGGAGAGCTTTACTACCCTGGCCTGTCCATCAACCCAGCCACTCAGCTGTTACTAATACTAACAGCCTTCAAAGAAATTGAAGACCAGGCTGCGGCTTGTGGGGGAAAATAATAATACAAAGCAATAACAGTACTTTTGGCAAGATGATGTACCCTGTCCCAAATCCTGGTCACGCAACATCTCTGAAAAATAAATGGAGATAAAAATGGGCGATTCTGCACCAAAATGCTTTCCAAAACAAACTGGCAGCGCAAGAGCATGCAAGAATTCTTTGCAAATATGTGGAAGACCAGGGAAGTAAGACCATTGTGGATTTTACAACAGTGTAAAGCATTCCTGGTCAAATGAGTTGTATGAATAATATGGCTGCCAAACACTGAAACCTTCAGAGTTAACCAAAAGGATACAATGAAGCTGTAGACTAATGTCACTGTGGCGTGTGGTGCGTCCCATTCATATATCCCAATGTTCAAAACTTATTGTAGTGGAAGAGCTGCAAATAATTTCACCAGCATGGTTGATACTCACGTATGTGTGGGTTTTAAAGACATCTGATGGGCTGCTGGTGCAGATTTTGTCTCCTTCCAGTCCAATGACTCTTTTGCAAATATTCATCTTTGGATCAGAAGGACTTTTTGCAATAACGATATCACCCCTGAGGGAAGAAAAAAAAAAAATCAAACACAGATCATTTGAAGCAAAATAAAATTACAATCACGGTAATGAATAAACATTTTATTAGAAATTTCTCAGAAAACTGAGGGGAGTCTAATTGTGTTATCATATAAACACAATAAAAAGCAGTTTCTGCAGCTTTTCTGCCCAATTCTGGCCTTTTAAAAAGCCTACACTTTGAGATAAAAGTAAACATTAGTAAAAGAATTAAATTATACATTGCTGAAATATAAGTAATTGTATTACTAATGGTGAAACACAGAAAGCTTTCTTTTTTTTTTTACAGAAATTACAGCATGCTACTTCAAATGGAGAAGCTCCGAAGACTCGGCCAGTTCTTTATTGTAAAATTATAAACCATTTTTATTGCGATGTGAGGTTTTTTTCAGCATATGAACAACTATTGCACAGAAAAATTTTCACTATGTACAAAGTAAGATTTCCAAAACCAAGAAACAAGATTTGCTTACCTTTCAATTTTGAAGAGATGGCGGCTCAGCCGTTCGGAGAACACCACATCGTGATTTGTGATGGTGGGTTCCATCGAGGGCCCTGAACACTGCATAGAGAAAAGAAGACACCATTGTACTGCTTAGGCTGTGAACAAAACTGCAGAGCTGCCAACGATTGTGGTTTAAACCAAACGGCATTTAGATTGCAGATGGAAGGGCTTAAAAAAAAAAAAGTCGTTCATGCAATTACGGTAAAAGTGGCAGACAGCAGAGGAGAATGCATACCGCCACGAACTCCCCGATGTACTCAAAGGTGCAGTGCGCCACGCAGCCGTACTGGATAGCGAAGCCAAGAAACCCCAGGGTCTTCCCCGCTGCACGCCGGAACATGTCGGGGCCTGGAGTTAAAAATAACAAGAGGCTCGTTAATCTGTACCTTCGTACAACACTTACCCCCCACATCACGCCCCTACCGCTAATTCTGTCTACCTTCTCACATTAATGTTCCCTCGCTCACTGCCGGCCATTAGATACTGTTATTAGTCACCCTTCATTTACTTTGCAGACACGCTCATCTTGGGTGACTTGCAATGCTAGCAAAACAGTCGTGTTCAACGGGGGGAAAAAAAACAGGAGTTACCCATTATGGTCTCAAGGGAACCATTACTTAGAATTTTACAGCCTTACTCACTCACACACACACACACACACACAAACACAAAACATTCAAATAAAATGGTGCTATAGTCAGTCTAAAGTTGTTAAAATAAATTATATACTTTTATGGGAGGGGGCTGTATCGTAGATATTGTATTTATTTGTAGTTTTCTCACCTTTCCCGGCCTATTTTTTATGGGTAATCATGATCAAGCTCATGGCAGCTGCTGACCTCTTGTCTATTCCAGACAGCTGAGGGGATACATTTGACAAAGAATGACGTTGCAGCACAACTTGCTGTCATTGGACATGATTTGAAGGAAGAGATCCTTATATTGCTCAGCAGATAAATTCCAAGTACCTGATTGGCCAGCAGGGGCTGTATTGTGACTGAGAATGTCAAACTCAAGCACTGAAGCAGAACCTCAGCAAATACCATAACAGAGCTCTGCTAGATACCGGACTATGGGGCCTGTCCTTCACTGTAACAGTGCCTAGACAGATACCAGACTGTGGGGCTCACTGACACACTGTAACAGAGCTTTAACCCTTTCAGCGCCGTGGGCAATGATGCAAGATAACAAAGTCAGATGCTGTTGAAAATCTATCATGTGTCAACTTGTTTAAAAGAGCTCCTGCAGGTTTTCAACAGCTCAGGATAACTACACTTTTCATTCCTTGAAAATGTATTCGGCGCTCAAAGGGTTAACAGATACTGGATTGTGAAGCTCGTCCATAAGACTGTAACTATGACAGAACTATGGGGTCCATACTGGACCAATGCCTGTGGGCACTGGCTCTGTTAAGGAAAACTGACCTAACAGATACCGGAATGTTGAGCCTTTACAGTGCCTTAATAAAATTCAGAACTGGGTCCTGCCCTTGAACTACAACAGTGTATTTAACAGGTATCCCATCCCATTAACAGTTGGTCCCATCCATTCACTGAAACATGGCCTTAGCTGACATTGGACTCTGGATTCCACTCACATGCTAGAGCAGCAATCAATCACAAAAAATATGTGTGAAGTGAAATGCTGATCAAATTTCCAATGACAGGAAATTCTGCCTAATCATATCCAAAGATGATATATTGTTTTCAATGTATTGTATTGTTTTCAATGATCTCAATGCAAGTCAAAGATAATTTAAAAACTAGAGTGCCAAGGGCCCTGAAGGTTGCCGGCAGTTACAGCTCCAACAGGAGAAAATAAACTAGGATCAGTCCGCGGATTCAACAGCAAGCCAACACAAATTCTTGCGAAAGCACGTTGTCTACATGATATTGGCGTTAAAAAGCTCCAGCTCGGACATCCCCGAAAAAATTAAACCCGTTTAATTTTTTCGCGAATTTCGGCGGTGATGGCGAATGGTCCCGTACCACTGCGAATCAATTCACGGTTCTTGAATCAATTCTTCTCTCTGCGAAAGAAGAGAAAAGTTTCATCCGCACACTTCCACGGGCCAACGCAGCTCAGTGAGAAAGGGGTTTTAGTTACCATTATCGGGCAACTCGACTGAGCAGTCACACTTTTTCATGAGTGACAGCAGCAACATTTCTGCCATTTAGCAAAAATATAATCTTTAAGAAGTCTGCATCATGAAATCCGATTAGATTTTTTTCTAACCTGAACTTTCACTGTCGTCTGCTGTCAATTTGTGAAGGGCGCCATCTTCTCAACTCACTTCTGGTTCTTGCTCTGCTTTCAGACAATGGTTTTTTTTTTTTTTTTTTTTACAACACTGCCACCGAGTGTGTCTAATTAGTATTATTCTCTCTATTCCATGATGTCAATAGGAACAAACATCCAAAAATGGGTTTTGACCAGTTTTTACTGCCGCAATTGATCGTGAAAAAAGGTCGACCATGCGGTTACAATGCCAGTAAAAATTTTAATTACATATAGGTTAGTGCCTAATACATACTAATTTCTAAAGACATTATTAAACGAGGAAATAAATGGATTGATTTTGTCACATCACCTTGACCTTGAAAACCAAAGTCAAATCCAATATGGTGCGTTTGATCAGCATACATGATTTGTCATTAGCATCCAATACATACCAAAGATCTAAAGTCAACATTAAAGGACTTTTAGGCCTTTTTGTCATTACCTGGACGTTGTTGCCCAAGGTCAAATCCAATGTTGAAAACAACCAGCATACATGATTTGCCATTAGTGCCCAATACATACCTAAGCTCTACAAACAATATTAAGCAAATATGGGCCATTTTGTCATATATCCTTGACCTTGAAGCCCAACATCAAATTTGACTGACTGCCTAAGAATGTTCAGCATACATGGTTTCCTAT
Organism: Gymnothorax javanicus; assembly: GCA_029692085.1. Lineage (NCBI taxonomy): Eukaryota > Metazoa > Chordata > Actinopteri > Anguilliformes > Muraenidae > Gymnothorax > Gymnothorax javanicus. The sequence goes on along the minus strand of CM056207.1, from coordinate 12,704,712 downwards.
AGATGCCCCAAACATACCTGAGCTCTAATTGCCATATTCAGCAAGTTATAGCAATTTTTGCCATTTGATCTTGACGCCCAATGTCATATTCAACTTGCCGAGAATGTTTGGCTTACATGATTCCCTATAGGTGCCTCACACATACCTAAGCTCTAAATGCCACATTAAGCTGTTATAACACATTTTTGCCATTTGACCTTCACCTTGAGGCTCAAGGTGAAATTCGAACAACCGAGAATGTTTGGCATACCTGATTCCCTGGAGATGCCTCATACATACCTAAGCTCTATATGCTATATTAAGAGAGTAACAGCACATTTTTGCCATTTGACCTTGACCTGGATGCCAAAGGTCAAATGTGACTGACTCACAATGTTCGGCATATCTGATTCCCTGTAGGTGCCTCATACATACCTAAGCTCTAAATGCTATATTAAGAGAGTTACAGCACAAAACACCCCGAAAAATGATGAAGTCCAGACACGTTGCCTGGATGGCGCTATGAAGGAGCGATTCAATCAAAATGCCGTTTACACCGTTGAAGCAGGTCATGATACTGATTCCATTGCTGCGATTAAAAAAAAATTCATCAGACAGTTTTTGAGAAAATTGCACCTAAGTGCCAAAAATGGCCATTTTCGACATAAAAATGGCTGCCAAGTCTAAACGAACGATTCAATCAAAAAAATTTTTGCTCGGGCATTAACTTGATGGCCGATTTGATCACATCCCCAAATTAAAAAAAAAATTAATCAGACCGTTTTTGAGATACGGCTTTAAACGGACGACGCTGACGATGCCGCCGGACGCAAAGTGACGACAATAGTTTACTGGCCTACGGCCGGCAACCTAATAACTGCTTTCAGCTTTAATTTTAACATGCCAACCTTTTCTAATTTGTAATTGCATGACTGCTATATACACTTTAAATTCTACCGTATATAGACTGTAATTCAGGATTAATCAGTTCATCTATTCCAGTCATAATCTTATCCAGTTAAATAATTCTATTCTATGTATGGCTGCGGAGAGTAGACTAGCACTGCTGAAAGTGTGACAAGACATTCTGTCCAAATTAAGACGCATTTTCATGTGAGAACGCATCAAGTGATAATTGACAGTTCTTGACACTTTGTGATTTTGAGATAAAGGCTGTTAAAGTTTGGCACTTTTTTTCTTGATCTGTCATTGGGTTTAATATTAACGATTCCATTGAAACCAATAGGTGAATTGCTATTTTTTTGACAAGAAATACTTTATAGCTACAAACAAAAAAATATTGGAAAAAGTACAAGAGTCATAACATTTAAATTTGCATTCACTTATTGGAAATGTAGAATGCACTGAAAAGTGCAAGATCTGCAAGTATCTGGCTGCTATGTTCACTATTGAGATTGCTTGGAATGCCGCAGTTCACAAATCTTTGTTTTGGATGGGAGGGCTGACCATTGCAATGCTGCCACACTGTGTTTTGCATTTTATTCAACACCTCCACAACATGGCCATCTGCAGGGAATGATGCAACCATCTCGACTGCGCCGGATAGAAATGTCATCCGTACAGGATACAGGACAGTTGACTCATGGAAAGTGACGGGCCGTATTTGTCTCTACAGACTAGAGCCGAGTCAGTCTGTTGTCTGAACAAATAACCGGCTCACTCACGCTATTGACTTTTACTCCGTTGTTACGGTCTAGATGCTGATAGCAGGTCAATCTGGCGCACAATCAGCACAGGGATGATCTGAATGTTTGCAACGCACACAGTGCCCCCCAAAGTAAAGGCACAACTGAAAGGTGGTTTTCAGGGCGGGGGGTGGGGGGGGGTCAGAGGAAGAGACACTATAACAGATCAGCTTCTGACTGAACCAAGCGCTATTCCCAGTTGAAAATTAAAGATCTTACGGCATGGCGAAAGCCAGTATCAAAACAGCTGGTATATCTCCAGTGGAAGCACACAGTCATTGGCTAAAATGCATAGCCTCCGCCATTCTTTATGAACGGATCCCACCTCTGGCTGTGAACGTTTCTCCTCTTGGCCGGCCAGTAATGAATTATGCGGTTTTCTTCTTATCGTTCTCTTGATGGCATTAATCACAGCAAGCAGAGCGGAAATCACTTGCGGCTCCATGAATGATGTCCCAGAGATGGGAACGGATTAGGCCGATGCTCGCTTGCCAGTTATAGCGCCAGGTGGTTCTCTGTGACCAAGGTGTTACACCTAATCCCATTACCCCGCCACTAAATCTCACAGACATCAAAATTACTCCCCACCCCACCTCCTCCGCGCCTCCTACTCCTCGTTTTCATCCCGGCTCCCTTCGAGCGACTGGAGGTGGCTTCACCTGAAAGGACTCCCAGTCCGCAGGCAGCTGTCGCTTTAGCGATCGCCGCCAGCTCGCCGTGAATGCCAATCTTGATCCAATTTCGACGCGCTGGTGGGCCCCTATATTCCCCTGTCCAATAATACATGTTAGAAAAACCCTTGTGGTACAAATCAAGTTTAATCCTGGCTGGGGCCTCATGTTGATCTCGTCTTCTGAGCGTACGGCCGGCTTCCAGCTCCCGCTATCTCTCGGCCGGCCTCTGGGGACAGCCCTTAAGTCCCAGACCTTCTAAGAATAATAGAGCGGGGATCACAAAACATGACCCCAACGACCCCCGATGCCGACATATCCCAACCAATGGGGACTTTCATCATAGGTGAAGATTAGGACTTTGCATAATAAGATTACACAGCGAGTGAATGATATCAAGAGAGGGATCCATATGCGGCCGCCTGATTTTTTTTTTTTTTCCCAATGGGCTCCACCCTCCTCTGGCTGGGAGAGTAAGAGAAGAGTGCGGCCTGGGAATCAGATGGGATTCGCGGAAGCTCGAACGGATATTCCCAGCCTCCACAATCCGAGATTAGATCTCCATTGCTGCCCCCTCCTCCCTCCTTTTCTGAGCCGTTACCAAGCAGCCTCTTCGGTAATTCCCTGCCTGAGGTGTTTGGCAGTGGGGCTGTAATTGAAATTCGCATTACATTATGTCAGTAAATTAACAGCCGGCCCGGCTTAATCCTGGATTACACAAACAGTGCCGTAAGACAAAGAAATCAGTGTTGAGGGGGGGGATCTCGCTGGGCTTAACTGCCTGTGACTCAGGAAGTCAAAAGCAAAGCGGTGTTGAATAAAATGACACAAGGGAAAGGCAGAGAATCAATGACACCTGCAAAACAAGAGAGGATTTATCTGCTTTTTATCGCAATGAAAATCTGGTTTCTTTCAATGCCCGTCTTATCCGCTGATATTACTAATGATTACGTTTGCATCTTGCCACAACTTTCCTCGCTCAGAGCTTATTGTTCGTTACGTTATAGCCTGTTGCCACTTTGTAAGCATGAGTTTAAGTGGCAAGTAAAAAAAAAAAAAAAAAAAGACTCTGCTTAGGATGCACATTTTCTCCTGATCCTGAACAAACAATTAGAGGCGGGACAAGACATGAAGAAGCATTTGTGAAGCTGGAGCCATCCCTATCAGTCAAAAACCGAAGCCATGGGGCGCCCCAGTGGTACATTGGTCTAAGCGCGCGCACCATAAAGGCTGTGTCCTTCTCGCGGCGACCTGGGTTCGATTCTGGCTCGGGTCATTTGCCGCATGTCTTCCCCATTCTTCTCCCCAACTTTCCTGTCTCTCTCTGCACTCTCACTGTCAAATAAAGGTGAAAATCTCAAAAAAAAAAATCTTTAAAAAAAAAAAGCAAAGCCATGGGAGAAGCGTCCCTGCAGTACAGACAGTCCGGTCTGGCGATCGGACTTCCTCTATCTCACCGGCGTCCGGGCGATGCCCCAATGCCGGCCCTCAGCAGGGTGCGGGAAACGAACAGGCCCCACACGGCGCAGATCGATGAGCGCACAGCACCCGCCTTTCGCGTGGGTAAGAACATACTACAGTGCCCATGGTGCAGAAAACACAACAGTGCTTTGATCTCTGAGAGTTGCTTGGTCACCAGTGTTCAACAGCTAAATAGGCTACACTGAGGCACACTTTGAATTAGTGCAAGAAGGAGGTTAAGCCTTAAAAGAGTAAGTTCTTTTGGGAATGTTTTTTCCCCACAAAAGTCTAAGACAGTGTTCTAAAACTCCACTGCCCTCAGAGGTGTTAGTGACATCGGCAAAGGGTTTAGTTCAGTAGTGTAGTGGAGGGTATATGCAGGTGTATGAAATATAGCCCCCCCCACTTTCTCTGTCAAATTGCAACATACCCACTGATCAGCCAAACAGCCATTGAAATACATATGATAGTATACGCACTTTCCCCAGGGGCCACTATAGCACTCAATTAGTTAAGAACATTGTAAGAAAATGCATATGTAAACAGACCTTAAGGGCCAGCCTCCACCCCCCCCAATCCACTATAACCTCTTTCAGTGTGGTTTCCCACAGAGTCCAGTTTCACTCACAGTGCTGTATTCCAGTCACCTGGAATTGCTCATTTGCGCTGTTACTCAGCCAGGAGCTCATCTAATTTTCTATGAGGTTAATTTGGAAAATCAGATGACGGAGCTGATTGGCAAAGGAAAAACACGGCATGACTTTTACTTTTACACCTCTGGACTTTCCCCCAATGCTTTTCAAACACTATCTTGCCATTAATCGTTTACTTCTACCACAAAATGATTGCTGCTTTGCTTCAGAAACACAAAACATTTTAGCAATATTCATGCAAAGCTGAAAATATGAACTTGGGAAGCAGAAAAAAGCACGCCTGCCCTTTTTGGATAAAAATAATGCTAGCTAGGTCTTTAATTATCAGCATCACGCTTTCCTAAATGCTAGCTTAAGAAATATGTACCTTTTTTTTTTTTTTTGGAAATCTCACTTCCCTCTGGGCTGCATTCTAGTAAATATGCACAAATTTGTACTTGTGGGGCACTCAACTACAGATGTAAAACCCAAACACTGCTCAGTACATGTGTGGATAAGACTTGCTCTTTTTCTCCTCAAATATCAACTAATAATTGTTATGAACAGAAAAGAAGCAAACCTTAGAGCAGCAAGTTTGCTTTTTCGCAGTCCATGTTTGAAGGACTGTGCAAGCTCAGTGCTGTGCAAGCAACGGTGTCACAGTCATTCATTTATTTTGAGGCTCCTCAATGCAAAATTGGGCCCAACCCATATTTATAGCTACCTATGAGTGAACAATGTGGAATTTGATTCATCAACATGTTAAGAAGAGTACAACAGGTGATACAACATAGCTGGAGAAATACTGAAAGTATTGTTAAGCAACAAATAAATAAATAAATGATGTTCATGATGCAGGGAGGCCCTCAATTAAGACCTATGATTAGACAATGTACTGCTAAGTTAGTTAAAGAGCTTACTCCTTAGCTAATGGATGCCTTTATTCTGAACTGCTTTCCCAAACAAAACTGATTTTGTTCATGCAGCTGCAAAACAAGTGCATCACTATGATAAAGCAAAATCAGTTTTTTTTCCTTTTTCTTTTTTTAATCTCATTGCTTTACATAAGAGTTCAGATAACCCCAATAACTTTTGGAAAACAAATTTCAGATAAATAATTTTGCCCAGCACTTCCTCCACTGTTATGGTCTGACTCTGGTCCTATAAGTGACAGGAGGGAAATTTGCGATGCTTTTATGATCACATTATTAGCGCACGCCATCTTTTTGATAGAATGAACCGGAACCTGATAGATACCACTAGTAGGGCTGGTCAACATAAACAAAATGATATTTGCCAATCAGGACCAGCGCTCCCAAATGATATAAAACAACGTAGTTTCTCTTTCAACTTTTTTTCCCTGAATCACAAGCAAGTAAAATTCTTTGGAAAATTGACCCAAAAATGTCTGCTGGTGCTGATCTTCTGGACCTCACACTGTTGAGGTTAGGTGCTTCATTCGTAGCACAGCCCTAATCACATATTTTGAATCTTTCACGTAGCTTGGGAATTGTACCAAAAATCTGGAAAACTGCACATGCTTCCACTACATAGGGGCAGGGACAGATCTTAATAGTTACTTCCAAATTTCAAGCTGCCTTGAAAAGCAAAGATTCTCCTATCCTTCTTTAGCTGCCAGCTTCACTCGTTTTTGAGCAGAAATTGCATTTTAAGTACTTTTCAGTCTGGCTTTAGATCTGGTCACAGCACTGCATCAGCGGCATCTCTTGTTGTGAATGGTATTGTAAGTGCTCCCGATGATGGGTAATACTGTGCAGCCCTATTTCCTAATCCATCCAAGGCCTTTGACACAGTTGATCATTCACTTTAAGTAGATGGACTGGTCTTTATACGCCAAGATCAGAACACAAGCTAATAGTTAGAAAGTTATCATTCAAATAGAACAAAATATATTGTTGCAAACTCTGCTCAACCTACTTCTCTGGAGGTCAATAAAGGTGTACCACAGGGTTCGATTTTCGAACCTTTACTTTCTACTTTGTATATTAAAAATATGACCTCTGTTGAAAATTGCTGTAAGGTGCACTTCTATGCTGATGATATAGTGCATTATGCTTTTGTTTCTTCATTGGATCAAGCTTTACCTGCCTTGCAGACAGGCTTTGATTCCTTTCAGAACCAAGCTCTTGTGCTTAAAATTATTTTAGTTGTGGCAAAAACAAAATATGCAATTCTCTAGATCCCGTTCATCGAGGGAAAGTCTACAAAAAAGTGCACTTTGGATGGCTCTGAAATTGACCGAGTGCCGTTGCACGAGTACCTTAAGATATTTATTGATGAAAAGTGGTTTTTTTAAAAATGTTGATGAGCTAACAACAGTTAAGAGGGAAAATTGGGTTCATTTACATAAATAGATCATATTTCTCACCTGATAATAGAAAGTTTTTAACTCAGTCTTCTTTCCTGTCAGTACTTAATTATAGCCATGTTATCCATGTGCACGCTGCCTCAACCACCTTGAAACAGCTTGACACAGTCTATCATACAGCAGTTCTCTCTGTTACTGGGGATTATTTTAGAACACATCATCGCACTCCATATCCGTCAGAGAGCCGGCCATCTCAACCTACTAGGAGAATGCAGCACTGGCTGACATTTGCTTATAAAGCTATATTGCATAATTTACTTAATTACTGGACATTTTCCATCACATGATGTTCTAGTTATTACCAAGCAGGAGTCCCTCCAGTCAAAACCGAGCTTAGAAAAACTGCTTTTAGCTATTGCGCTCTTACGACATGGACATAGGTTTCAAAGGACTTTTAATTTAGATGTCTTCATCTCACTGAAGAAATTCAAAAAAGTGATAAAGGATTTGGAATTCATGGTCTCTGTAGGTTTCAAATAATGCTGCCATAACATTACCAGTTGAATGTATTAAAAGGTAATTCTGTATGATGATTTTACTGTTTATAATATTGTATATTGTTCAAGTTTTCATGATAATGTGATTATGTATTTTAACAGGGCACCATCGCAAATGAGACCCAGGTCTCAATGGGTTTCTTGGTTTAAATGAAGGTTTAAACAAGCAAGGAAGCAAACAAACAAACAAATAAATAAATAGTCCTTTGAAACGCCGACAATGGGAAATGAAGATGTAGAATAAGGGCATGTTTAACAATAACTCTTCTAAGCTATGCAGTGCAGAGAAAAACTTCAACAATGTGAAAGGCTGTCAAGGAAAACACCACAGACCTGACCCCTCAAGCCATTAATATAATGAATCCCTTGTACTATAATCTCCATCAACATGTGTGCTGGCTTCGCAAGCCTCACGTTCCCCCGTGTATGTTTTGGAAAAAAAAAAAAAAACAGCAGAAGAACATCAGGCTTCATTTCAGATATCAAACCTTTATTTAAATGTGTAATTAGTGCTGTGCAAATTAGGGTTACGGCCCAAAACTGCCAATCACGAGACGCGGATTCCGTCTCAGCCTGAAACAGGGGTCAGGGGGGAGATTAGACTGCAGATGAATCATCTGAGGCTAATTCCCCATTTGATTCCTGCTTGTTCCCCAGACATTTGACACCACGATATAGATCAGCGTCTGACAAGCCCTGCCTGTTTGACCACATAAGCAGATGGAGAGGCTGAGAGAGAGAGAGAGAGAGAGAGAGAGAGAGAGAGAGAGAGAGCCGGAGCAGGAGAACGAAAGCTTGCGAGGCTTAGCTTGTTAACATTTTTAAATGAGAAAAACATGAGAAGAGGGGGCCTGAGCTTTGCTGTGTGCCTAAGAAGATTACAAGGAGCCCCCTTCTCCCCCCAACAGATAAATATGATAACGCACCCCAGTGATCTGGAATGGGCGGCTGGGGAGGCGTAAGGGCGGCCCGCCAATGAGGCGAGGGACCTCCGATTACATTATTGTTACATTTTATTCGGCAGGCTGCCCCCCTGATTACGGCGATATCACTTTAAACACTATATAGTATAAACATGTGCCACAATATGAATTTGACTACACTGACAGTAAAAAAAGGATTTTAATCTTTACATGATGGACAATGTCAAAACTGAGGCCAGAAAATGGGCTTGGATATGAAAGTGGGCAACTAGACTGGCTCAGCATCGGTAATTGACTTCTGACACGCCTAACTGCGACAGGACCCAAATCTCATTCATCTGATTCTTGTTTTTTTATTTATTTTTTTAATTTTTTAAAGTAAGTTGTTTAAATTACAACCCTTTGCATTTTCAATTAAACATGGGGATTAACTAATTCGGAAATCACTGCTTTCCATTTTTATTAACATTTGACACAGCATACCAACTTCTCAGGAAATGGGGTCATAAGAGGAAAATATACTGCAAAATGTAATACTGTACCACCCCAAGATCAAAATTAATAGTGATTTTCAGCCCTATCAACCCTTTTTGATACCGCGAATGTGCCAAGAACACCACTGCCTGGCCTTTCCACAGAGGGGGTCCGCGGTGTTTCTTCCCTGGTTCACAAGGCCTGCCTCAGACAGCAGCTGGTAAAATCTGAACGAAACCCCTGAGCTCATCATACTTTACTGGCTCGTGTCAGAGGGGACCCGTTCAAATTGCATGCAGAGAAAAACAGACACATCGCAGGGTGGTGGGCCATTCTTTCACCTCTGTTCATGGCAGCACTGAGCAGTTCTGTCCCAGCAGGAGGAGGACTGGGAGCTCAGGTGTTAGAGGAAGCCATAGGAAAAAGCTCTTAAACAGCCGTTCTTTCCTGCTTTTAATGGAACTTTGTTTGACTGCGCTAAACAGCGACTCAAGATTGGAGATCAGACTTCATTGTATGAACAGAAATGTTCTCATCCTGAAATCATCAGTCTGAGGAGTGGCAAAGAGAACTCACAGACCTGATGACATGATACTGCTAAATTACTCTAAACCACGATCAGGACCTTCTCCCCAGAAAGTCCAGGAGTAGTCCCAGTATTCCGTCCCAATCATTTAGATTCAGTTAATGAGCCCTGTTCATCAGCCAGGAGGTAGTCCAATTTGAGAGCAGGCCAATTTGGAAAATCAGCTGACTGAGTTCATAGGTAGAAGAAACATACAGCATGACTTTCATGCCACTGAAATTTACACCTTGTCTACTGTTCACACAGCACCCTGCCAAAAATGCTTACATTCATCTTGAAAGTCAGCAGAATTCATTGTCTACCCTTGATCCCAAAGTAAAACAGAGCAAATGTTAAAATAGAGTGCATTTGCTGTTTTTGCAATATTTATTTGGAGCCAAAAACATAGATTTAGGACCTATAAAAAAGACACCAGCCCCTTTGGTTAAGAATATGCCCGCCAACCAGGATTTAATTGTCTGAACAACCCATTCAAAATTACTTTCCTTTCAATGCTAAATAAACAAGCATCTGCTATGTTGATGACAATCTCACTTCCCAAAGAACTACTGTTTCATTCTTTCTGACATGTTCTTGCAAAGCACTCAACCACAAAGGCAAAACCCAAACAATTCATTCAGAAAACCACTGACATGTTATGACTATTGGTATTATATAGCATGATCAGATATCACTCAAAAATCTGACATAACAGAAATCGCATTCAACAACGGATGACACATTCAGAGCCAAAAGAGTGTATGAGTCACAATTATTCCAATGTTGCCATGCCTCTGAAGAGCAGTCAGATTTTTCTGCGCTTTATCACAGAAGGTTTTGTAGTTGTGTGTCCGCATCACTTCCCTTTCATATTTTTTGCTTTCCTGCATCTGTGCTTTACACAATGCGCCGTCAGCTGACGTGAATCCCAGCTTTCCCGTCAGTGTGCATTACAGTCAAAGCGCTGCCCAAACACGGGGATTTTTCCTGCTGAAAGCATTCACAAGTGAACAGTCAGCTACTGGGTCTTCAAAAAAAACACCAGAGATTTTATTCTCAAGTTGAGTTTAGTTTGTGACTGAACAACAATCCATAGCAAGACAAGGCAGCTGTAGTGGCAAACTTGAAGAAAGTGCGCAACCAAACATAATACATTTGTGTGCATTATACATTACAAATGTACACGTGACATAGAGAAACAGGGTATAGTAAAGGGTTAATAACAGCTTAGATACAGGAGGTCCCATGATTCTCTTGTTTGTTAATTTGAGTTAACATGTGGATGCATCTTTCCACTCTCAGATGCTCTTTATCCTGATGCAGATTTGGTGGGCGTGGCCCCAAAGTTCAGGGACCACGCCCATCTGCCAAAGTTTTTGGCCCCTCAGCTCCAGTCTGTACTGAGGTCCCTTAATTTTTGTTTGCAAAATGTCAAGTGGATATAGCCAAAAACCTTTTAGTGCTAGCAAGTCTATGGGACTCTCATGCAGATTTGTGTTTTAGCTTGATATGCGTTGCATAAATAGGCCGTGCGCAGCAAATGTAGGGTGCGCTGCTGCACATCTGCATCCAGGTCCCACAAAAATAATAAGTCCAAGTTGTAGAGCACCCATATGCACTATCATGCAGTATCAACAGAAAATTGGGATCTTGTTGCAGATTTGGGATCAATAGATTTAAAGTTGCTTGCTGTCCTAAAGTGTCTGGGTGTGGCCAGCTCAGCAGGTGAGGGATTAATCTGATCAAACTCCATAAAATATCCTTATATGACCACTGCCATTCACACTCTGAAAAAAATCAACTGATTCTGAGATTCACTCTTAAATTGTGTGATAATATTGTGGGTAAGGGACTCAATATGTACACAGGCAACACAGCATAGGAGAGAGGCAAGAGTACATGCAAAATAAACTAATGATGATGGATTATCAAAAGCTTGATGTTAAAACAGAACAAACACACAAGGAGATTGCTTTTCATCTGCTAAATATTAGCCGCTCGTCAGTAACAGGTGCACAAGGGAACTCAGTAACCATATCAGTATGTACAAGCAACATTTTCTGAGCGCCATACCCGCATATTTACTGTTCAAAGCAACTTAAGCAATACCTTGCCATGCCTCTCCATCAGTATAGACCGCGTGGCAATTCACAAACTCAGCACTGCAAACAGATATTGTAGCACACGTATATTTTTACAAGTCATATCAGTCAGGCAGTCAGTCGGACAGTGGCAAAGCCTCTCATATGCTGGCCCCCTTGGATCTCAAAAAGTACCGATCAATTTTTTTTTTTTTTTCATTTACAACAAGCCGGCTGGATCTTAATGACAGTTTTCCAGAAAGAAATTGCCTTCACGTTCAGTGAAACGACTTAATATGGAACTTCTATGAAGAAAACATCCTGTAGAACCACCTGGCACTCGTTCCCAAAAATAAGTAGTACATAGCTAGGTTAAATCAGTTTGCATTTCTTCTTCCCGAGGTGAAGCACACAGGAGAAAGAATGAATGGATAACTACTGTCACAAACCCCGTTAAACTTTAAACCAGGAGTCAATTACGATCTGCCTGGAGATTCCCCACTTAAAGCAGAATTTTCACAACAACAACAACAATAACAATAATAATAATAAAAACAACCATTTTAGCGAGATAGCATTATCTTATGGTTTAGAGTGCGGCTATTTTACATAGAAACTTCAGATCAGCTAATTAACCGCTATGATCATTCTGACAGCCATGCATTCTTTAGCTGGCACGGCTCGACTTCAATTGAAATCAGAAACACTGTCAAATTAGAGCGCGACTGTTCCTTAACTTCAGGAAATGCGAAATATAGCCAGCAGACCAAGATCGAATTCATGAAACATATTCAGCGTGTATGAGGTAATTTAACGTAGCTAGCTAGCTTGTATAAATTGGGTACCGAGATGGAGACTCAAGTAAACATATGACTGAATTGGTGGCACAGGAATAGTTAGCTAGCGAGCTAGCTAGTTCGCTCATTTGTAAACGAACCAACGATTTAACGTAGGCTATCATATAGTTTCATCTAGCAAATCGATTTGGAATTTCGCATGTTTTTATCCAATTTCGCCATCTTCATTGCTAAGATTTCTGAACTCACCTTTTTTATCTTCAGTAAATACAGCTGAATGTGCCTTTGACAGCTGCAAGCACTTACGTCTTACCGGGTGCACAAATGTAAACAGAGTTTGCTTCTCGTTCTACCAATAACCCCTTTTGTGATTGGCTGTGAATCCCATGTTTAATATCTGATTGGTTGCATATGACACTTCCGCTGTCAGCCACCATTTAGTGTTCAAGATGGCAGCCCCCTTGAGCAGCATGATTTCAAGTGGATATGAGCAGAAAGCCCGTCCACCGTGCAGCACTACCAGTTTCCAGAAGAAATCCCGAAGCAATTTTATCTCTATTCCAGGAACGAGGCCGTCCATTCAGAACGGACAGCTTATCGTATCTACAGGGGTTACGTCTCTTGATTATGTGATTGGTCAGTCTCCGTTTATCCCGGTTGCCAAACTTGCTTCCAGCTGGTTGCCTTGAATCAGGCGTTGTTTTCCCAACGAAGCGGCAGCGAATGCCATCAGAAAATCAAGTTCTCTTGTTCGCAGGGGTACTATGAAATACCCTCGAATGACCACTAGTTACTTAATTAATTTCATTAATGAAACATTTTGAGCCGTTTCCGAAGTTGCCTTGTGTTGCTAACTTACGTTGCTAAGAAGAGCAAATTGTATACAAATTACGTTTCTATTCGACCAGACTTGTTGGGATTGCGCGTATTTTTGCTACGTAGTAAGATTTGGCGCATAACACTGTACATGTTTTTGTGTAGTTGTGTATTTTTGCATTGAATTGATTCTGTGTCATTCTTGGCGTTTTAGGAGTTATTGCAATCTCGTAACAATATTGAATATTTGCAACACTGAAACATTTATGATATAGTTGCTATTAATTTTACTTTATTTCTTCAGTGTTGTAACGTATTGTAATCTTTGTTTTGTCAGGGGGTGGCTTAGCTGTTGGAACGCTGTTGCTCATTGGTAAGCGGTAAATGCTTCTGCCTTTTGCTGGGTTTTTTTAGCTTAGGGTCGCTATGTTGCTTTTGAGCTGTTGAGGCGTCATTCCAATTACCAGATCTGTATTTTTTAAAAAATCTACATTTTCCATGTTACTCCATTATTTTGAAAGCCCTTCCAATAAATGACGCCTTTTAAGCTGATGCATTCATACTAAATGTTGTTGAATCGGACGGAGTCAACATGTATGACTTGGGCAACGTACTTTGAGGGTGCATTTAAATTCTTTTATTTGTATTTCCTCGATCCTCTCTTGAACCGGAAGTTGTTCTGGATCCCCATTTTGCTGACCGTCTCAAAGCGCTTGTTTGTGCTGCAAGGAGGGAGCTCTGAGGAGCAATGAGCGAGGTTCAGAGCAGCCTTCCCAGAACTCTGTCAGCCTGAAACCATGACGTGAATCGCTAAGGACTGTAGCTGGCTTTTGGGGTGCAACAGATAGCAAACCTCGGGGCTCAGGTCGTATCGCTGTTGAGTTAGGATCGGATAATTTTTTTGGATCAGTTAATAAAGAAAGAAGGGAGACAACTTTGCTTTCCATTTTTACTCTGTAAAACACATAAAGCAAGGAACATTTTTCCATGGTCTGAAATGAAAGGAACATTTAAGATGTTCGGTGTTTGGATAAAATTTTGAAATGGCCGATATAAAATATTCAATTGTCAATAATTAATTTTTAAATTTAGTGCAATATGAGGTATGACATCTTCCTTTGAAAACAGTAGAATGAAAAACGGGCTTGGTTCTTGACTGCTTTTGTGGTGGGGTGTGGGTGGTATGATAATGGTACTCTGCCGCTGGACTGATGCAGAAAACAAACTGTATAGTTTAGTCTACTAGCTTATTTTCAGTTTAAACTTGAAGCTACGATTCACAAGCGACTGAGTAGTCACAAAGTGAACTGATAGTGATGTAACCACCCTCCCTGCTATTTATCCATTTTTCTATGGCTAGACGAAACAATCAGAAGTAAACTTTATAATATTGATGTGGCATGTTTATGATTTGGCAAATTGACAAGGACAAAGTCACATACTTTGCAGTTTTTTTTAACTTGGGGATGAACAATAATGGAAGCGTATGATGGTGGGCCTGGGTGAAAGAATAATTTTTTGGGCACCACCCCCCCACCCCAGTCGCCTCATTCACAAAATGTGAACCTGATCAAGTCCTGTTAGTTTGTGCATATTGATGCCCCCACTAACAGCAATATACTAACACAATATGAAAATATATCAGGTTTTGCATTTTGGAGGGCACAATGCCTTTTGAGCCTGACTGTCTTCAGTTAAATAAATTGCATCATGCAAAATGGCTTCCCCAAATCTTGCACTGCAGATTAGCAGACCAGCCATCTAATAGAAAGGAATTCAAGTTAATGCCTGTTGGTGATGTATTTAACATTTATTATAAATCTGAACTGTATGAACAATTGATAAAATTATTCACAATTTATTATTTAATTACACGAGTTTGCTCTATTATTCGTGAGTACAGGGTTAGCTAGCCCGTGATCTTGCTTCAGTTTCTTGACCTGTCACCAGCCACACAATCATGGCTGCACAAATCACAGACCAAGAAATGATTGTAGCTAGTAAGCAAACATCCCACTTAGTTACCTCCTTCACAACTGTTTAGGCTCTTCAATTTTTTTGAAGAAGAACCCAGATTTGCTGTTTTCAGACTCATTCCAAGTTAATAAGTAAAAGTCAGTCAGTCTCTGCTGCCAGTTAATTAGCTTGTTAGCTAGAGAGCATGTCTGCTAGTTTGGGTAACTTTTAACGATTAGTAAAGATCAGCTTGCCAACAGGTGCTTTCTGTCTGTTGTTCCTCTGCTGTTCTGCAGTTGCACATCACACGAGAAAACAAAAACAAGAATCTAATTTATGCAGTTTAACCCTCATCCCCTCTTGCTCTCTGACCTTTCTTTTGGCTCCAATTTTTCAGTTTGTTTTCTGATGCATGCATTGTCAGTCAAGTCACTAAGAAAGTGTGGCTGACCAAAATTACCTGCTTGTACATTGATTGGTCATCGTGTTTCTCAACAAAGGGACGGCAAGAGGAAGGATATTTTCCATAATTTTAAGAGAAGATGTGCAGCCTAATCACCGTCAATTTAAAAAAAAAAAAAAAAAAAAAAATAGGCCTGACAAAGGCCCCTACACATTTACTTGAATATTTCAACAAAAACTGATTAAAGTCATTGAAAAATAAATAAATAAATAAAAATAAGCCAAATCAACGCAACCCTGATCTTAGACTTTCAAAAACTTTTTTCAAAATGTTGAAGATGTCTGCGTTGTTGGTTCATTGATTAGGCCTATTCATTAATTAATACACACAATGAATGTGTGTAAGGAGGCTAAATTAAAATTTAATTTTTTAATTGTATGTTATTATATGTGTCCCTCAACCATTCCTTGAACAGAAATTGAGCACCCTGAATGTGCATTTTCCACAGACTGCCCTCCTGCACTTCAGGCTCTGGACAAAGATTTAATTCTGTTTCCAGTGTGATCTGAAAAACAAAGTCAAGTTATTACAATGTATGAGAGACAGAGATTCGTGGGTGCCCTGCGAAAATAAATGCTTTTTTTTGGGGGGGGTAAATTTTACCTGATGACGGTATAGGTAGCCTAAAGCCAAAATGCCCGAATTTTAAATATGAATTTTTCTTGAGCAAGTGTAACTCAATCCACCTTCAGGAGGAGTAAGAGACTGGAGGTCTTCATTAGGCTATATTATGAAAAAATATTCATTTGCAATTTAAGAAACTACCACGCATCAAGTTTAGCACATGGTGTTTCTTGTGTTAAATAGGAACAGCGGCATTTATTCTGTATTTTGGTCTATGATGATTAAATTTTGCAATTAGTCTGCGGTTTACATGAATGCCAATCTGTATGAAGCACATTACTCCAGATCCAGCTATGCACCATCATTTGAAATGAATTTTGCTTCACTCGATGGTTCCCAGGAAACGACGTGTCATTTGTTTAAAAACATATTTCTTCAATATCCTTGTGTGGTTTTCTTGAGTCTCTCCATGCTTCCTCGGTGGGAGGGGCTAAGGCACACGGAAAAGACGCTAGAGAGGGAAACGAGGATGCTATTTAAAAAGAATTGAGATGCACCCTTTTCATTTCATAAGATTAAAAGAGTTTATCATGCTTTTTATCCTTTCCCTACCCTATATGTTTCTGGATAGTGGCAGTTTTGTTTCAGCTCTCTGCTCTACCGTATTGGACCTTCAGTAGGACAGGCTCTGTCGTTAAATTACTGATCATATTTTTTGGAATTATAGACATTTTTGCGCAAACATTGAAATGGTTATATTTTACTAGAATTAAATGACTATTTAATGTCTAATTTTATTTTGACAGACTTGCGTCCCGTGATTTAATTGGCTGTTACTTTGAAGATAACATTTATTTATGTTCTCATAATACTTTTTTCCAGTAAAATTCTCTTTTTTTTTTTTTTTTTTTTTGTTGACGAAGCAGGCATCTTTTCAAAGCAGAGGCCTTGTCGAAATGAGCATGGTCTGTATCGCTGTTTAAGTGCCCATGCTGCACTTGTGATGACTGATGTGTAGTAAGGTCTGTGATCATTACTGAGTGATGCCCCCCCCCCCCCACCCAAAACAGTCCTGGTCCTGGGCTGGCTAATGGCTCCTGCCGTTTCCATTTGTAAGACGCTATAGAAACGGGGCCACAAAAGGCCCCGTCTGAGAGGGCCCATCTGGGTGCCTTTTTAGATCATTTGAACACTGCAGAGGGCCGCTGACCTAGAAATCCATCAATAAAAGACTGTCCTTCCACCAACAAATTGTAGCGCCGGAGGAATTCCCCCATCACTGTGGAGACATTTTGAGCTGTGGGCGGTTCGAGCGTTCCATGGGTTCCTGGGAGGCGTTGTCAATCAAGCCCCATGCTTGCAGGTTCTCTCAGTTTTATTTCACTGACCCTCTGAACGCCCAGCTGTATTTTACCCATGCCAGTTCCACTCCCTCCACTATCAAGTTCTGAAGAGAATAGAAAAAAACGTACGATATGACTTTCTGCTTATTGTCATGCCAGGGTTTAAAATTGGGGCTTAAACTGACGGACGATGAGCCCGCCTCCAGATTAGCAGGCATGCTTGTAGGAGTTGACCAGCAGACTTTTCTGGAACTTGACAAAAACACTGTCAACCTGGCCAAATGAAACCCCCCTAACCACACTCAGTGCAGAAACTGAGAAGGTATTTGATACTGTTGCAATTAAACATTTTCAAACTCACGACGGAGGCGTATTCCATGAGGTTTGGTGTTAGCAGGTCTTTTTTGAACCTGGGGACTTGGAGACCCTGCACAATATAAAGACATCCCAAGGTTGGTCGTCTCATAAATGTTTTAATCTCCATGCAACTCATAAATCTTTTTTTGAAGCAGTGTTCTGCACCAGAACAGGCAAAAAGGGTACAGCACAGGTCTGGTTCTGGCAGGCTAATTATTTCATGCAGGTCTCCAGTCTTGAAGCAGCCATACTACCATTCATGCTGCCCAGACAAAACAACTGAAGCAATGATTGGCTGGGGCTTGGTTGGATCTGGAATTGTTTGGTACTTGTGGGAAAACCAAGAGGCTGCTGAATTTTGTGTTTATGGGCCCATGGGGGGCAGTGTTCCCTCTGGTCAGTCAAACCCCAATGCCCCAGAGCAGCGATGGAGCCACTGTGCTGCAGGAGACTTTGTCTTTGCTAAATTCCCAACCTGGCTGTTCTAACTGGCCACGTAATCATCCCCTGGTCTAACCGGCTATTAAAATAATTTCCCCCCTCTCCACGTCAACTGATATGTGGTGAGTGAGTGGCTTAAATTAGCTGACATGAATCACCTAGATGGGTGTTGCTCATTTGTGATGATTGAGGCAAGCTTCCCCTTCATCATTGTGTAATACTTGGATTTAGTGAGAAAAATTGTTCTAAAAATGCAACAATTATACTCATGCAAGCTGTCATGCATGCAAGCACGTCCTTAGAGTGGTCAGGAGGCTTCACTGCTGAACTCATGTTATGAATGACATTTTATTCCACATGCTTGACTTTAACCTAGTCATTAAATCTTATATACACTGATGCACAGCAGTCTGCCCTTGCTCAGGTACTGTTCTGCTTGTTTGCTTTCTCAGAATTTACTGATATTCCTCCTCTATATCGATGTTTGAGTTGAATATTTTTGTCCCATTTTTATGAAACCTGTGTATTACCTGTTGCTTTTGGTGGTTTGTGTTATTCCTTTTTTAGTTTTCAGGTCAGGTGTACTTCAGCCTTAGGCCAAAGGTTTGGACCCCAAAGCTCAAGTTGGGTCCTAGGTACCTGCACTGTGGTTTGTGCATACAGTGCAGCTGGTCGGTTAAATTCAGAAGATTAATATGCCACAGGGTTCTGTAACATATGCAACATGTTATCTTATTTGGTTGCTTTTGTATCATTGCCAGAGGAAGACAAGTATGACAGCTATTCACGCATGCTGGTCAAGTATTTCCTGGCGGAAGGTGTGGTGTGCGGACACAGTCTCTTCGTTGCATCTGCAAGAGACCATCCCAATGAGATCCTGCAGGTAAAGGATTACCAAGTTTTGGAAAATTTCACATTTACATTTCATTTTACAGTTCTCAATGATATGCCAGTTTCACAGACCCAGATTAAATACCGAACGGAGTTGAGTTTACCATTAAGAATCTCCATTTGAAATCACATTTGTTCCAGAACATACATGGCTTAAATATGTTTTTGTGAAATTCATCGATGGTATTTGTGAACAAGGGGGCACATACCACCTGCCGTTATACAGACGCCCATGACTTGAGCTAACATATCCAACCGCTCCACTGCCTGCAGTTACGACACCCCTACACCCCCCTCATGCCCCGCACTTGAAAGTGAAATAATTCCCCTGCTTTTAGAAAAGGGAAAAAATGCCAAGTATCAAAGGAAATGCTTATTTTAATTCTCCAATAGCTTTTTCTTCTCACTTTGTTATCATTATCCTCTGCTATTTTCCATATGTATTTCTCAAAATGTTTGATGAAAGCCAATTACCTGTGTTCAAGCCAGTTTTGAAATATTCACGGTGACCTTTAATGATGCAGGCAAGAATGTGGGGCAAAACGCTGAGTGACTGTTAAATAACAGGCTTTAAGAGGTAGCTTCCTAATTGCCTAATTGGCACAATGAGTAGGATATTACGACGGAGATGGACTAGATATTTGAAGCCATTTTTTTTTTTTTTTTTGTCCAGGGTGCATCAGACGTGCAGGTTATAATTTGCAGTTTGGGCCATTACTTTCTTTTTGATTTAGTAATCAGAAAAGGTCAAAGTTGAAAGCTGTCATTACTTTGACAATGCGAGATGGCAACAGATGTTAATTTCTGGACCATTACTGTCCTCTTCCAGTGGCAGATATACCAATGACAAATGCCACTGTGGCTCCCATGCAGAGAGAAAGACAATCTAACAGACTGTAATTATCCGTCCGCTATGAAACTGATGGAGACGAGCGCCAGATAAAAAGACCCATCACCTACCCTTAGATATAATATTTTACTACCCAGCAATTTATCCATCACTGTTGAAAACACTCAGGCCTATTGTTGTCGAATGTGAGGTGAAGACAGCTTTAAGATTTCAATCTCTGAAATCACGTTGTTTTGAGATCACTAAATTCTGTGAGCACTGGGGATGGACATGCTTATGGGCCCGCTATATGTTTATATCCTGGTTGTGATTGCGTAAGTGTTGTCCAGTTTTTAACCATGAGATATAAAGAACTTCTTTTTGTGTTCTTTTATCAAACATGGACAAGTCAATGTTTCTGAGGATATCTGTACACAGATCCTGCAGATACTCTGTGTAAAGAATGCATTGTTTTGGAGTTTATTGTGCATCTGTCATTTAAACTGAGCAAGGCTCGCTTACACGGTCATTTAAGTTTCTGCTCCATTATTCCTCAGTTTTATAAGTTTTGTTTTTTCAATAAGCAGTCAACTCTGTTGTGTGCTCCCTAGCTATTTAATTGGCTAACACCCTGAAGAGCACAAAAGCTAGCATACACATCAGCATATTTTGCATCCTTTTGTATGTGTGCCTGTGCTAGTGTGTGGGTGGACTGAGAGAGATGGAAATGGCCAGAGAATGAAAGAGATTGACAGATAGTTGAGGATATACAGCTGGAGGTATATACTGTATCATGCTTACCATGGGCCAGGCCGGTTGTAACTGCTCTGTGTTGATGGTCTTTGGGTTGTATGATTTTTAAATAAAGGCATCTGAGTAATTAATGAAGCATCAACAAATCATGTATAAAAAAGGTAAAGCTGGCAACTAACAGCTACTGGTGACCTGCCAGAGCTTTTTGGAGGGAGTATGTGGATTTGCCTCCTGGTGGGAGGTTGGTGGTCACATTGGTAAATACGTCTGCGTTCAGCTGAACGTGATGATGAAAGCAGCCTTGAAAGAATAAGCCAGACGACAGTTGCCAGTATTGCTGGATATATTAAGGATGATGTTGTTTCGAAACTTTCCCTATAAAGGACTTATAGCGTTATAGGCTGAGTATTAAAGGATGTGAATTCCAGTGTTTTTGTCTGACACTATTCCCAGCCTCTAGCCCTCTTAGAAAACATAGTGCTTGGACAATAGGCACTAGTCTGGTAACCCCCTCGGAGGGAAATGCAGAATATTCACCTATACATCTCAGCAATTTGTGAACTTTCAAGCGGGTTTTTTTAAGAATTTGCTAGAATCTCATTTTCCTCAGTCAACCTCATGCTTCGCAATGCAGTAAATCCTGTGGCTTCTACTCGTTATATGAAGCATATGCCCACTTTATTAGGTACACCTTAAGAGAAAGTAATCTGCTTGCTGTCTGTGATAATTTATGGTGTGTCTGTTTCTCATGCGGAAATGGAGAAGTGGGTTCTTTTTATTTTTATTTTTTTATTTTTCAAGTTTATTTGTATAGGGACAATGCAAATTAAGCATAATTTTGGTCCAAAAGAACTAAAAAAAGTTATTTTGCACAATGAGATTATAACCTAAGATAATTTACATCCTTGGTCCCTAGTCAGACTTTTGTTCAGAAGGCATGCATGAACAAAAAAAATTTAAGATGTACCAAAAAAAAAAAAAAAAAAAAAAAAAATACAGTATTATACAAACTCAGGTACACATATACATTCAAATATGTATGTATTGGCTTTCTGCTTTGATCAGTAAAAATTGGCATAATCTAAGCCACTGATGTATGGGGGGAATGGGCTGACTTGTTCAAGCTCGCCAGCTGGCCAGCGAAGAAGCTGAGGTTGGTTCCACTCGTCCCCATTAGGAAAAGGATCAGTCCAAGTAATTTCAAAATTATTCTGGAGTGCTCATCTTGAGTGATGAAACATTTCTATAACAATGGGTGTCGTCTCTTCTTGGAAGCCCTCAGTTCACATGTCACGAGGTCACTGTCAGGTTTGGGGCTATGCTGAAACGCATTGAAGCTTTCGGTGCCCTATCATCTCACATGACCATTTTTTGGTGTTTTTTTCCTTTAATTTGTCATGCGCATACAAGTATGTGTACACACTCTAGCATAGCTGGCTATCTCTTAGTGGAACCTTCTTACTGTCTTCTACCTTCTACCTCAGATTAATCCTGACTGCCACACAGAGTGCAGTCCTGGCTCAGAGCGCCCCTGCTGGAGAAAGCTGCTGCGATGGCCAGCTCAGAGTTTCAGGGGCCTTTAATTAGCTCGTTGATTGGGAAAAGAACCGCTAACCACAACCCCCACCCTTCTGCCAGTTAGCCAAGGGCTCCTTACAACTCTAATGAGGGGAACTGGTGTTACAGAATGCGACAGCGCTAATTTGAGGTGTTATTTGTAAGATGGTAGCTTGTTTTTTGTTATTGTGCATTGGAAGATGGGGCTCCTCGGGGGGAATGTTGTGTCCATGTTGTGTGTACAGAGAGACGTGTTTTACTCCGGGCGGTAGGGTGGACCAATAACACTGCTCCCTTTTTCGCAATTTACAGAAAAACTCCCCAGCTTTAAGTTGCTTTCACACCGGACGCGGAAAGAACTTTTCGCACGACAGATTGCATTCAAAGTCAATGCAAGATGCGAATACACGCGTGTGTATTCGCGTCTTTGCATTGAGTTTGAATGTAATCTGTCGTGCGAAAAAATTCGTTCCGTGTCCGGTGTGAAAGCGGCTTTAACTTGACACACATATTTATAATTTCTCCAGTGTAAAGCATGGGAGAGGAAAAATTACATTTGCCTTGGATAGTCTTATCTCTGAAATTGATTGTGTTCAGATGATGAGGCCAAAAAATTTCGTGTATAGTTGAGTTAAAAGGCAAGTTTTTTTTTTTTTTTTTTTTTTTTTTCCTGTTGAAACCCTCCATGTAAGATCCAAATTGAATGTGTCATTCAGTTATCTATCAGTTTAACATGTCCATTCATAAATCATTTGTTTTCTTTGGAAAATAGCTAGTTTTATTGAGAGGTGTAAAATTAACAGGCATTATGCACTGAAGTTGGTGAATGCACTCTGGCATTTTCTGAGAGGTGTTATTCATAGTGCGCAGTATCCCCTGAAATTTCTTGAAACTTGCTTTAATTTTGATGTCTATAGTTTGGTTTTTCACTGTGATATTTAGAGTTGCAGATTGATGGATAGTGTATGTGTTGAATACAGTAAATTGGCTGATGTTGAACCTGAGTATTTATTATTTCCCTCAGGAACTCCCTGCCCCAATACTGGATGACATCGCGAGCCCAAGAAACGAAGAGTGTCAGGGGAAGCTTGGTGATCCCGAGGGCCCAGACTCGATGAAAATTGCATGGCGCTACCAGAACCTTCCAAAAGTTCAGGTATGCACCTACTCAACAGTGGAGTCTGTCTGAACCAGTGGTCACCAATAGGTTTCCGAGAGGTCTACCATCTCATTGGTTTCCACTTCAACCATGGCAAAGGACAACTCCGGCCAAAGAAGAGGCTTTTTAACTGCTAATTATTTCAAGCAAATGTGCTAAATTAGGATTGAAATTGAAACTTGTAGGGGGGTAGATATTCAGGAACGGGGTTGGATACCATTGGTTTGAACTGTCTTTGTGGAGGCAGAAAACACTTTCTAAGGTCAAACTGGGGCTTTTCTTTGCTTTTCTTCATTTCATGTAGCTTCGTGCTCATACAGACTAGAATAGATATGACTCAGTCTCGTAAAAGGGGGCATAATTCTGCTGCTCTTTTCTGAACGAAATGCATGAAAAATGTTAGAGATTATTTTGGTCAAGAGCACTTTTTAAATCTTTAAGTGCTCTAAGATAGTGAAAACAAAACAAATTGGTAGCGTTAGTACAGGGCTCTGCTAGGTGCCAATATAGTATAAGCATTTTACACTTTCCTTCATGGACCACCAAGGCCTACTCTAGATGGCTGATATATGATGCCGTCCGAAGGAATAAAATGCATTGGTTGCTTGCGCATCAGCTTTCCATTGCGATGACTGTATCACGACAGCGGCTGCATGGAGTTACCCGATGAGCTTTACACAAAGATGATTGATGGCTCGAGGACATTATTTAAGTGACTCGCTTTGAGGGATAATCATATGGGCTGTCAAAGTACTTAACTTTGTGTTGCAATATTAAACGTGTGTTGAATACATTTTATTTTTTTTAAATGGCTCCTCATTTTTATGGAAGTTTAACAATGACATGCGCAAAACCGAATCCAAACCCTCTGCAAACAAATGACTTGATATACAGTAGTTGAATATCTTTTAAATCGAGAGGATTGGTTATTTTTGACCCGCTCATTGAAATATTCTTGAAAATCACCCAGAAGACTGCATTTTTGAATGCTGCCAACCGAAAAACATTTAGCCGAAGGTACGAAAAAACTTCAATTCCTAAGTAGACCAAAAAGACCTAGTTCCTGTAGCCTGTTATTAAGTTGTAAAGGGGGAGGAGCCCAGGTAAACGTGAGGCTTATTGATACCTCAGTTAACACCTCCCTTTCCTCCTCGAGGTGGTTAGGTATGTGGTGAGTGAGAGGTGTTGGGTTCTCAGCCTGGTGCACTGTAGCCTAATAGCTTGGCAGACCTTCGCTATGTAACGGTATTACGCATGCCTGAAGGTTTCCCTGGCTCTCCCCAAGTACTTTATCTCAGTTCACTGGCCGCGACTGGACAGGCATATGAGCAGGGACCATAATGCTTTGTCCCGTGACACGCCTTTTTTCTGTTACTCAGGGTTTCCGTAGCGCACTCGGAGCGAAACTCTGAATGGAGCTAATAAAATTGTTTATCCATGTGCTAAAGTGTGTGTGGAGAGCACTTGTGATTTGTATCAAACCACTGAGCCCATTGTAGAGCCACCCTTTTGCAAGTGCGATCCAGGAGAACAAAGCTTATTTGACTTGTAGCGTCTATTTCACCTCTCGCGAGCCGTTAACAACTTTGTCATTATCACCAGTCGGGGGAAAAAAACAAACAAACCAATTACGCTGTGTGCCAAGCGTTTATTTGGGTTTTGGCAAATGTGTTACTTTTCATGAATAATTCTTTATAATAATAATACAAAAATCTGTCTAGCTGTTTTATTCTTTTCAAAATTATCTTTATAACCCTGGCTAAATTCACAACATTTAAGGTTATCTTTTAACAAAATTAGATGCTGCAACTCCTTTTGAATGGACCGTGTGTGTAGTTGGGGGCAATGTATAAACTGTCTCAGCATGAAATCAATTATCTTCCCTGGTTCATCTGGTATCAGAGCCTTCCAGTGCGTTAGCATCGCAATTAAAGGCATTGGGAGCAAGAAGGTAGAAAAAAGGCTGTCCGTTGGCTGACGGATTTCTTTTGCTTTTCTTCTCTCCCGTCCTTCCAAACACTCCCCCTCTCAGACCTGTGAGGAGGTGACAGGCGCGAGGCCTAATCGCCACTGATAATAAATTTATCAACTCTTAAACTTCTAAAGGGGATGAATAGGCTTCACCCAGGCCATTCAAGCACAGGCAGATTACTCACGCTTAGTTGAGTCTAGGTAGGTTTTTGCAAGCTTCCCCACCAAGCCTCAGAATTCAGGACATTGAAGCGCTATTCACGAGGCCCTGACACAGAGCACGCTTTTATAGCGCTGGGTTTTATTATGGCTAAATCTTGGTCCCTCGCCCCGCTTGTTTTTTTTTTTTTTTTTTTTTTTTTTAGCACTACACTCTTTCTTCTACCCCAAGAGAAGGTTATCCCCTACCTTAATCCATATTGCAATGTGGATTAGGGACACCAGCACACCCCCAATGATTCCCCCCTTGGAGGCCTTTGCAAACTTCTCGTTTTTTTTTTTTTTTCTCCCCCCTCTTTCTTCCACCTACCCCCCTTCTCCTCTCCTTTTGCCATCTTTAC
This sequence comes from Gymnothorax javanicus, assembly GCA_029692085.1. Taxonomy (NCBI): domain Eukaryota; kingdom Metazoa; phylum Chordata; class Actinopteri; order Anguilliformes; family Muraenidae; genus Gymnothorax; species Gymnothorax javanicus. Next base: position 12,678,877 of record CM056207.1, on the reverse strand, counting down.
AAAGCGGCCGGTGGGCCTCACAGGGGATTTGCATCTCAAATCAGCAACCCGGAGCTTTTCCTCAATGAAGACATCAGATCAAAGATCAGCCAGTCAAGGCCCTGCTAAAACGTTAAGGAGGCCGGCCTCAACACAATGGAGAGATGAGCCGCGACTGCCCAGCGCAATAAAATGTAAAAAGAGAGAGAGGGAGAGACGCATCAAGATCCTTTATCCAGATTAAGAGTAGATTAGGGCCCCGGCGACGGCCCCCATTTTTGTTTTAATTCTGGGGTGAAGCTCTCCTTTTTGGCCCCATGTAGCAGCTCATGTTTTTTTTTCTGTTTGTGGGGCTATTGTTTTTGCAAATTGCCAGTCCCTGTGTTCTCAAAATTACCTCATTCACAGACCAAAAGTAAGTCATGATGTGTTACGCTCATTTTTTTTTTTTTATTCCTGATAAGATTGAAAGCATTACTAAGTAGTATTTACTTTATAATTGTTTTTGTTGGTGAATTTTAATTCACATGCATTGAAAGTAATGCCTTTTGTTTACTGAGTTGAACTAAGTTGACATTTAATGATAAACAAAGGAAATTTTCATTTCACTTTAGGATGTTGTGTGGGTGCCTGTCTAATTAATGTCATAAGATGTTTTTTTCCCTGTGCCCTTCAAAGGGGATACAAATAGAATCCCTCACTCATGTGAAGTTTCCATATTTATATTCTACTGTTGAACCATGAGTAGAATTATTACTTTTTTTTCTTTCTTTTTTTTTTTTGCTAAATTGCTAAATTGTCATCAAACTTTTTTTTTTTTTTTTTTCTGGTCACATATAATTGTCCCAAATTAAAACTGTATGTCAACTTGTTTCATCAACACATTCTCATCCCGACTATATAGTGACGCTACCTGACCGAGCATTATAAGGAGAATGAGGAGGCTTTTGGCGTCCTTATTTGACGTTAAGGGTTGGGGTTCGGGTTAAATTTTAGGGGTTTGGGGGTAGGGTTTGTTTTAAACTGGCGTCGAATAAGGACAACAAAAGCCTCCTTTTGCATTGTATATTGACACTTGGTCAGGTAGCGTTACTATATCACAATACTGGGATGAGACTGGGCTCGTTTCACATGTAGCTATCCAGTTGGAACGAAGTGTAAATTGTGAATAAAATCAAAATGCAATGACTTTCAGATCACATGAGCCAATGTGTTATTTACAATGGAACATAAATAACATTTCAAATGTTGGAACCGAGATATTTAACGTTTTTATCCACAAAATGAGCTTATTTCAAATTTTCTGCCTGCAACAGGTCTCAAAAAAGTTGGGACACACACAGGCAAAAAAGGACTGAAAAAGCAATTAATATATAAGAGAATCAGCTGAAAGAACATTTAGCAAGTAATTAAGTTAACTGGCATCAAGTGTGTAACATAATTTGTTATAAAAGGGATGTCTTAGAGAAGCTGAGTCTCTCAGAAGTAAAGATGGCCAGAGGCTCTCCAACCTGTGAAGGCTTGCGTAAAAAAATTGTGGAATACTTTAAAAACAATGCTCCTCAACGTCAAATTGCAAAGGCTTTGAAGGTCTCATCATCGACAGTGCATAATATCATCAAAAGATTCAGAGAAACTGGAAAAATCTCTGTGCATAAGGGACAAGGCCGAAGACCTTTACTGGGACCTTCGGGCCCTCAGACGCCACTGCATCACTCACCAGCATGATTCTATCATTGACATTACTAAATGGGCCCAGGAATACTTCAAGAAACCACTGTCTGTAAACACAGTCCGCCATGCCATCCACAGATGCCACCTAAAACTCTATCATGCAAAACGGAAGCCATTGTTGAGCATGATCCAGAAGCGCCGCCATGTTCTGTGGGCCAAGGCTCATATAAAAATGGACTGTAGCAAAGTGGCAAAGTGTCATGTGGTCAGACAAGTCCAAATTTGACATTCTTGTTGGAAATCATGGGCATCGTGTCCTCCAGGCTAAAGAGGAGAAAGACCACCCCTCCTGTTATCAGCGTTCAGTTCAAAAGCCAGCATCTCTGATGGTGTGGGGATGCATTAGTGCATATGAAGTGAAACACTTGCATGTTTTAAAAAGCACCATGAATGCTCAAAGGTATATAAAGGTTTTAGAGCAACAATATGCTCCCCTCCAGATGACATCTATTACAGGGAAGGCCTTGTGTATTTCAGCAGGACAATGCAATACCACATACTGCAGCTATTACAACAGCATGGCTTTGTAGTAGAAGAGTCCATATGCTGAACTGGCCTGCCTGCAGTCCTGATCTTTTACCGATTGAGAACATTTGGCGCATAATTAAACGAAAAGTCCGTCAAAGGTGACCCAAAACTCTCCAGCAGCTGGAAACCTGTTTTAAACAAGAGTGGGATCAAATTCCAATGGCTAAACTCAAGAAACTTGTCTCCTTAATGCTCAGACGCCTCCACTCAGTGTTAAAAAGAAGAGGGGATGCACACCATGGTAAACAGGCCCCTGTCCAAACTTTTTTGAGACCTGTAGCAGCTATCAAATTTAAAATGAGCTCATTTTGTGGATAAAATTGTAAAATTTCTCAGTTTCAAGATTTGCTATGTTATCACTGTTCTATTGTGAATAAAATACTGGCTGGTGCGATTTGAAAGTCATTGCATTTTGATTTTATTCACAATTTACACTTTGTCCCAACTATTTCGGAATTGGGGTTGTAATTAATGACTAATGGTTCAAACAAATTTCTCATTCCTTGAACCTATTCCTGAACTCTAATATTTGAGCCCATTGTAAAATAATGTTTTTTGCTTCATTTTTATTTTGATTACTTTGGCAGCCTAGCCCATTTTTCAGTTAAAAAAATGGCTGTTTTCAAGACTATTTTTGACTGAGAATGATTTGCCATTTTTACTGACGCTGTAAAATTGTATTTCTGAAACTGAGTATTCCTTAACATACCATTCCTCTTTGTAAATTTTGTTCCTGACACTATGCTGCAGACTGCCCTGGCCTCATCTTCTCGATTCGGACACTACTACGATGTCTCCAAGGTGATGGACGCGGAGGTTCGAGAGACCGCCAAGTGTACCAGCTTCTTCCTTCCTGATGAAGTCACTCTGAGTTCAGCCACAGGACCCAGGTAAGCTGGATGCAATATCCCACTGTTCATAGTTAAATAATTTTTTCTCATTAATTACTTTGTGTCTCAGCAATGAGTCACTCTCATCCTTTTTACTGTTTGTAATTGGCTAATAAAGGCAGTAAAATTATCAAATTTTCCTTTCATTTAAAAAATGTTTCTGTCTTTAAAAGCGGAAAATTGCCAACTGAAAGGTTTTGTGTATTTGGGCACATAAAAGCTTGTTTGCTTTTGGGTTTTACGCTGCTTGACTGTGTTCCATCATCGAAGGTCAGGCCTTTTCTTTACTTTAGAAAAAACCCCAGTTGGCAGGACAAACAAATCAATCTGGTCAGCTTTACATGGAAGGAAGTTTTATGTAGCTCTGTTTTGTTTCAGCAAACAGTCTTTTAACAATTTATACTTAAAGCCATTAGGATGGTGAAATAGCCCCTGGCTCATGAGCCAGCAAGTCTTGTGTTTGCTCACTAGGTAAAATTACCTCATGTGTGAAACTCCGAGAAAACCGTTTTTTCCATCGCCAAAGCAGAATACTCAATGGTCCGAAATATTTGTGCATGAGCTCTTACCTCTCTTATTTTCGTAAGGCTCATCATGTTCCTTTGCCTTGACAACTTCTTGGAAAAAATGTGGGAAAAAAATCATTTTGTGGTCTTTATCGCAAGATTTTGTTGTCTTTGACTACTTGCTAGTAGATTGCTTTTATGAACAAAAGTTGTTTCCCATATGAAATTTCAAAAGATAACAATGCCCAAAAATCTAATTTTGGGCCTACTATAATGATATTTCCACCCAGGAACCAACAATTGAAAAAACTGCCATTAGTAGCCACCTGCATCAAGCGTGTGGCTGTGTCCTGGTCCAAGGCGAAGGGTGATTAAAGCAGCACATTTCATTGAACTGAGCATCATTACATGGTCAATGACAACCTCACAACTATTTTCAGAGCATTATGAAATGACTGTATTATTATTTATTTATTTATTTATTTACCTGCAGTAGAGTTCTCTTTCTTTGAAGAATGGTGAAAACTTGGTGACAGTGGTGAATAAATTATGAAATAAAGAAAGTTGCGTAATGCCCAGAATGAGGTTGCTTGCTGTGCAGTATCAGTCACTTTAAAATGCAAATAAATGGAAAAAAATTTGCTTTTTTTGCCACATATTTTGATCACTAAACTAGTTTTGGTAATCCCTAACTTCCCCAATCTGTTTTTGTACTGCAGAAAACTATTATTGCTTGTTCTAAAGTTTGTCAAAAGTGCAAACATCTGTATGCCGAATCCTGTTATTTCTGCTCTTTCGGATGCACAGTATTGGGAATGTACGCATTTAAGCTTGATGAACAAAAATTAATTTCTGTTATTTTCTTGCCCTTTTTTTTTTTTTTCATTTTTGTAATTGTTGTTTTTCTTAAAAAGAAGCTACATTTCCATTTAATTTTAAATTTTGGAATTCTGTGCATGCTTTAGAATTCTAATCTGGCTGTGACATTAAATGAAAATTATGTTAATAATTAATGTTGGTGTCCTTATCTACTCTGCAGCCATAGCGTCTCTAGTTGGGTAGGCAAAGCATTTTAAAGGTGTTGAATACAAGATTTTCATGGAAATAAAGAATTTTTTTATATCTATAATATGTCAGTAGGGCTTTCTGAGGTGCAGAAGGGAATGATATATTTTCTCACAAAAAGTACGCTGATTAGAATTTTAACAATTTTCAAATTTTTGTCTGGTTTGAAATGAGTCATTTGTTTATTTTGGTCAGCAACAGCTACAACACCACTGAGTCAGTTGTGTTACAGCATTTAATCCATGCTCATCTGTTTAGCAGGATTCCTGTGCTTGTCTGTTTGTAGCTGGTGACTATCTTGCTTGTTACCAAATCTATTATTACAATACCCAAAGTAATACTTTCATTCTGAAAAATATGTATTATAACTTCACTATGTTGCCGATGATGGACATACTGTATATAGCTTGGCGTATAGCTGGTCTTCTAGCTAACTTGTTGTTTTCTAATAGATAAAGTTTAATGAATTTTGGAACACCGCTGCACAAAGTAACGCGAGTAGGGTCAGCTTAGACATGGGTACCTGCAAAATGTACCCAGGATACAATTAGATACACTACAGTCCAAAATTTTGGGGCCACCCTCAGATTTTAAAAAAAATCACATCAACTGTTCTTTCCTTATTTTTTGCACATGAAATGACTTCAGTGCATAAAATATAGGAAGCCAATAGGTTTTGGATGAATTCCAGACCTCAGACCACATTTTAAAGCTGTCTTGACTGACTGACCATAATGTTTTATAATTGAGTTCCAATGCCTTTGTGTTACATGATTTTATGTCACTAGGGCGTGAACAATTTTATGTAACAAGAAGGCATGCTGTATAAATGCCTTCCCCAAAACCAAGGGTTCACATTGCACTTGGTGCACCATTAAAAATCTGAGGATGGCCCCAAACTTTTGGCCTGTAGTGTACATCGATATGTGCCTCGGTTCCTGGAATTTCAGTCGAAACGTTCCCCAGTTCAGTCACTTTTCGATGGAACTGGGGTACGTATCAACAGAATGCCAGGAACCGAGGTACATTTGGATATATCAAAGAGTACTCTGGGTACAGTTCGATGGTACCCAGGTCTAAGATTACCCTTTAAGGCAAAGTAACATGTCTTTACCCACCACAAAAAATTTTGTCACTAACATTATCCATCTGTCACTTTCATTTCTCACAACCTCAACCATGAAAAATGAAATGCAAATAGAACGACTTAACGTGGCTACACGTTGAGGGAGCATATGCGTCACGCAGTTCTCGATTGCAGTTCTCCCCAGATACACCAGATGGGTTTAAAACATTCCGAATCTTGCAGAATCCTGTATCTAGCATCTTTATTTGTGCATCCATGCCATTTCAGTTTTTCCCTGCATGCTCTCATTCTTCAGTAGTTTTTACAACAGGCTATGTTTGTTGCGCTTTTCAGTCATGAGGAAGGCTTATTTTGAAATTTGGAAATATGTGGTGATTTAAATATTGATGTCGCTTATTATTTTCTATCACACCTGATGAGCGTGTTCTGTAATGACATCAGTGCCTCTGGCAATCCTGCACCATTTAAATAGTAATGGCCAGAAAGGAAAGATAACTATTGGGATGCAAGATGAAGACAGGAGGACATGAAATAGAGAAGGAGTACCTGGGATGCCAGGTTTGACTGTTGACCCCTCTGGAGACGTCATTGGCATATCACTGAATCGTCAAAGAAGAAGAGTGCCCACCCGATGACCCCAATGCTGTACCTAACCCCTTTCACCACTCCACCTTTACTGTCAACATCAAGAGTGCCATTTTACCACAGTGAATGAAGCAAGTCCTATCAACTCTACTGATTTTTACAGTGCTGGCTGTCTTTGAAGGCAGTTGCCTACTTGTGCAAAAAGGCATTACAAACTAAAGTTAGACGCTAGATTTTCAAATGTTGAAAAGTAACCATCTATAAACTGTAAACCCTGACAAGTGTTTTGTGGAAACCGATTACCTCAGAAAGTTGAGTATGTCAACTTAATGATCTTGTGTTCACACAGCGCTTAAAAAACATGTTTTAAAAAAATGAATAAATAAATAACTTTACCTTATTTTCTTTAAGTACCTTCCACACAATGTAATTCAGTTGGCCTACACAATTTTTTTGAGGTAATCGGTTTCCGCAGAACATTGGAGTTCACCGCTCTTGTCAGAGTTTACAGTGTAGTAAAACCAAAACTTCTGGGTTTTGTGCGCCGTCCTCATTATTGAAACTGCAAAGATACGGCACATCACTGTCTCCTATTAATCATTAGGCTTCCATGGTTTCTGCCATTTGCTGAAATTCAGGCGACTATATTACCTTTGAAAGGGGAGAGCATCAGCCAGACGAAATGACAGCTCATTGACTGGAAATGGATCATTTAACTGTGGCCTATTGCGCGTTGCCGGTGCCCCATGTAGATTTCTTGACGATTAAATTGGGAGATTTTATGGTAAGGTATAATTGGCATAAATTGCTCTCTAGGTGATATGGACCCTGTTGTTTAAATAGAGGCCACTTTTTCAATGCAGGCAGCATCTTGGCATGTGCTACTGTACTGCTGGGGTGGGGGTATCATCTTGGCTCGCACATTTGCTCTTGCGGATTATCACCTAGCTCTTGTCATTATCTGTATGAAATAAGCTCAGTGGGAAGACCATGATACAATTTATTAAACACAGTGGTGACTGAGGGGAAGGGTGTGCTTCTTTACTTCAATGTGGAGCAAGAGGTTTAAGGGAGGGGGGAGCACAGAAAAAAATCCTTTTTATTTTATTCAGGGAAAATGAATAGTTTAGCACTGTGGGGTTAGAGAGCACTATTGTTTGAGGAAATGTGAATGGAGTTTGGTCTTAATGAGGTCATTTTCACCTCAGGCTTGAGGCAGCGCTGATCACTCTATAGCATATTTGTATTACAAAATGTAGTGTTCCAGTATGACATGACAACGGCAATGCAGACAAACTCACCACTGCCTCTAAAGGGATGAAGGGAAAGGCAAGTTGTGTAATAATATGAACTGCGAGGCTTTGTTCAGTCACTTTTTTCCAGTGCTATTTTTACTTGTGGGAAGGGAATAATGTGACCCGCTTAAAGGTCTTGAAATTTTACAAACAGTCACCCCAAATATTAGAATGGCCTTGCATCTCAGTGTTGAAGGATGTATTTGACATTTAACAAATGTCACCTGTCAATATGATTTAAAGTCAAATCTTTATAAAACTTTTGAATGCCCATGAGTTATTATCACATGCTGGTAATAATTTATCTATCCATTCTAACTTTTACTTAATTTTCCTGTTTTTTTTTTTTTTTTTTTTTTTTGCATTCTGCATGAAGCATTCGCCAATATCATTTCGTAATATTGGGCAGTCATATGGTCTTGATTCCTTGACTGAATGTCCTTTCCACTAGATTTTTTAACTTGGCTTGTATTTGCTTCCATTAAAGCCAAGTTTTATGAGGTCTGGCAATGTTGTTTGGCAATTATTATTAGGTGTGAATTGTTTTTATTTATTTACTCATTGATTTTTTTATTTAATTTATTTATTTATTTATTTTTATCACTTTTTTTGTTTTAACCATTAACAGTCACAAAAGCAGTAAGCCCTATCTAAAAATTACAATTTTCTGACTGAAAACTTTTAAACGTGAGGTAGTGATTCTTGATTTATGCGGTTTTTTTTTTTTTTGCTTATTTTTTAAATCTCTTTTGCCTCGAAGAACTGTTGGTTGCCTGTGAGGAAACATTAGCCAGCTCTGAGAGAGCGGACAGGTGAACCGAAGCGGGGAGAAGGTCTTAACTCTGCTGCTGGTCATGGAAGAGAGATGGGCAGGAGGTTGAGGCAGTTGGAGATCTAGAGGAAGAGATGGAGGTTGTGTGGGAGGGGTGAGAGCAGGAGGGAGAAAAGGCTCGGGCGATGGGTTCTGATGGAGCTGATGAGGAAGGACAATAGATGGAGTGATGAACTGGCTATGGACGGAGGGGAAAAGATGTCATATGAATGCATAGAATAGAGAGAACATTATTTTATGTGAGAAATGCATTTTGTATATTCTTCGCCACTCATTTTAATTTTTGCTCACTTGCCTCAACTTTTGAAGTAGTAAAGGTGTTTTCTAGCTTGCTTATTGCATCTAGATTTGTGCATATGCACACTAGCGAAGCATGATATTCATCTTAATTGCAGGCATTTTTTCCTTTTGTCAAGATGTTCCAATTCCTGCAAAGCTGGCCGCCCTAAAATGAAGAAACATTTGAATCGATCAGTTGGGGACGTGTTCAGAACATTAAATACACTTGGTAGCGCGGCAGTGGCAATGGTGAACAACCTGGTAGACCACAGAAGACATCTTCAGTGCAAAACTGTACTACTTTAATTTGCAAAGTAAAACCAACTTACCATCAAACAACTGAGTAAAATTGAGTAAAATTACGAAAACGTTGTCACTGTAATCTAATCTACTTGATTAGATTTTTTTTTTTTTGGAAAAAAAAATTACCAATATATGGGCTTTCATTCGAAACGATCTTAAATTTGCATTTTCACCTGCCATAATTCAAAGTTCTTTTTCTTTTTCTTATTCATTGTTTTGTTGTTTTTTTTCATTAAATTAAATATATCTGTGTGCTGACTTTGTCGATGTAATTATTTGTAGTAAATGCCTTGCTGAAACATACTCCACAAAGCTATCTGTCCAAGTCACTCTGATCTGAGATGGCTTGCATGCCTCTATCTAGCTTCTGAATTTACTCTTGCCCCGTGGGCTACGTTGTCAGAAGTATGCTACGTTATTAACCGTGATGTCATTGCTGTTACTCTCGGGAAAGGAAGCTTGAGCATGCTCTGTGTGTCCCACAGCCGGATGACCGAAGGATATCACGCCCTGCTCCGGTCCATCCAGGGAGCGATCCGTAGCCAGGGCTTCGATGGATCCACGCCCCAGGTAGGGTTAAGGGCTCAAACACCTGCCTCCTTTTCCTGAGCCTCAGCCTCTGCCTCCTTTATAATCAGGCGCCTAATGTTGTTTTTACCGTGCTCTGGGGAGACGCTGGGAGCTCACTGCATCAACAGTGAACAAGCTGTTTCCAGGCACCTACGGAGTAAACAAGGGCGAAAGAAACAGAACGTTGGCAATATGTTCGCTCTCATTAACCCCCTCCCCCCAGCCTGTCACTCCTGAGACTCCCTGAGCACCCTCACTGCCTTCCTGCATTTCCCTTCCTCGTGTGCGGCTCGGGTGAGCCCTGCGCCGCTCTACTCTGCCCCTCTCCGCCTCGTCGTAATACGGTTGCTAGTTTTTTTGTAACATGACCTGAGACATTAAATTACAGTGTGCTATAATTTGTTTACATGGAGTGCAGCTTATGTCGTTCACGTTTGACAGATTAGCCTTTTTGTTATGCAGCTGGATTCAAGTGGGTAGCACTGCTCGGCAGCTCGGGGGGCAGGGTTTAACCCACCTGTGAATTGAATTAAGCGGCTTGTCTGCAAACCAAATGTCTAGCTCGACACAGGGAATTGGCCAAAGCCTGGGCCGTACATGTGGTATGGATGCCCCCCTAAGCCACTGTTGCCCCCCCCCCCCCAACTTGCCTGCTTTGGCACCTTGTTGACATGTCATTGTCCTTCTCTAATGCCATTTTAGCTTCACTGCTGTACAAATAAAGGAGAGCACATGAAAAGCCCCTTGAAAAGAAACACATTTGTTGCTTCATGATTTTTAAGTGTGCAGCCTTCAGGTCTCAAGTCCTCTTTTCAGAGCTGTTGAGCACGCTTAAAATGGTCTCATTCTCCTTCCTTTTAAGCCATGGCTACTAGATAGCAATGACTGAACCAAGGAGAAAGACATAGTAGTCTTTAAACTGCATATCCACAGGAGATATTGGTGCTCAATTTGAAATTAAAGGGTCAGCTCACAGCAGGCTTTGCTCAAAGCCGTTTAATGCCACCTTAATGTTATCTCAAGCTTAATATCTGAGCTTTCTCTGGAAGACAAATTTTCCACTGACCAGATTTTTCAAGAATCAGTTTCTTGCATTAATTTTGTGTTTTTCTCTCTGCCCTCAGTGATGAGGAGAAAACTCGCCTCAGTCACCACTAGTGATGCATGGCAGCCTTTTTGCACCAGTAGCTTACAAAGCATCTGCTGAGGTTGAGATGGAGTGAATAATTTTTAGCCAATGAAATTGGTGGATTATGAGGACAAAGATTGTAACAACCTGATTAGGTGTTCAGTCAGGTTTCTCTGGAATCCTCTACTCTTTGCAATAAATGTCATGAGATCTTTAACCTCTTAAAACCTGTGGATCCAAATGTAGGTGCGTGTAATGCAGCTGCTGTATTCAAACCTGTGGACTATTTTAAATTGTAGTGGAGATCCCAAGGTTTCCAACGACCCCAAATATGTCCTGCTGTATTGCAGGGAAATTTGCATAAAATGAGAAGATCTAGATGTTTTTTGTTTGATGTAATGCTGTGGCCATAAAAATGTGGTGATCTGGGTTTGAATATTTCTTGAAATATAAGTGTGATGTAGTTTCATTGAAACGCTGCAACCAGCAGATACAGAATATGTATGTGACATCGTCCTACAATATGGAAACTTTGAACCCTCTTAAAGGAAAACTTAAGTGAAAAGTTTTGAGTTTAAAGTGTTAATGCCCTCAGTGAGTCAGGGCTTTTAAGGTCTCCTCCAGGAGGTGGATAATCCTGAACTCATGTTATTACGAATCAAGTTAAAAAGAATGTTTGGGTTAACTTTCCATCCTGTCATTCATTGCCTTCATATGGTATACCCTGTCTTTCATTAACTGCGCTGAAAGTGCACATGAAAGCTCTGTGCTACCCAAAGATGCTTTAGGAAATTTGCCATCTTTTAGGAACTCCTCCATCACTGTTGACACACCTGATTCCACTAATAAGCTTTGCAATGAGACCTCAAGCTGTTGAAAGAGGTAGAACTCCAGGAGCAGCGTTGTTGGGTGACACCGTGGCTCTTGTGACAGAGGCATGCATGCGAGGGGCTGTTAACCCTCAGGGCGCAACATACAAATAGTGTTGCTCAATGATGTAAGATATCAAATCCAAAGCTGTTGAAAACCTAGCGCGTGGTGGCTTGTTTTATACAAGTTGTCACATGATAGGTTTTCAACAGCATAAAGTAATTTAATTTATATTTTTTTGAATTTTATTTCAGTACTCTAAGGGTTAAAAAAGGCATTGACAAAAAATGGTATGGGGTCATTGTGCTGTTTTTGCTTGAATTGTATCCCAAGTGATGCATGTCCACCAGTTAGTAAAATAAGCACGACTTAAATGTTTGAGTGACTTCACCAATAATTCTCTTCGGAGCTGCTGAGAGTTGTGTTACTAGCACGCCTCTAAATTGCTATTGTATGCACATAGAAACATATACATTCTTCCATGATTCATTAACTGTCGAATGTGTCGTGTTGAGGGTGAGTTGCTGTGAAGGTGAACTCTGAAATATTCAGTTGGGAGATTGAGGGAAATTTGGGGCTTGGTGGGGTTTGGTGTGGCCACGGAGTAGTTGTGTACTTCCTGCTGGGGGGTGGCCCTTTGGAGGAGTAAATTAGTCCCTGACTGGCGGTTCAACCCCCCTTTTCTCCCTGGGGGTCACCATGGCAACAGGCATGTCATAACAGTTCCCACCGTGTTGCTCGTCCCAAAGAACTCCAAGATGCTGACAGCCCTCCTCTGAGCCCCTCCCTGCTGTACACACACGCACACACACACACACACATGCACACACACACGCCCGCATGGTTCCTGTCTCTTGAGTGCACTCGTGTACGCACAGAGAGTAAGTTGAAGAGTTACTCCTAGTCTCTGGGAACCACAGAGTCGGGCCTGCCATTGAGCTGCTGACAAAAACAATGAGGTTTATTTGCGTAAAATGTCCCCACTTGATGGGCAAAAACAGTCTCAAAGTCTCCCGAGGGTAGGAAGTATTGTAAGGGTCAGCCTTTGTGTAGTTATATTGTGCTGTGTCGAGCTGTGGCTAAGAAGCGAAATGCTGTATTATGTTGGAAATGTTAATCTTACATGGTTTTGCCATTTCATGTCAGAAAAGGAAAAGTGTTTTTTGACATATTTTATAGCCACTGCTTTTTATTTTTATTTAACCTTTACTTTACCAGGAATATTCCCATTGAGATGCAAAGATCTTTTTTACAAGGGAGTCCTGACCAAAACAGCAGCACGAAAAGTTTCACACAGAGGGCAAGACAGAAACAATAGACAGCAACAAATAAACAGTGCATCAATTTATAAATTAGCAGCGTTCGGCAGTAAAACAAGTGCATAGGCTCATCAGATGATCCTTAATCCTAGTTTTAAAATAATCCAGACTAACATAATTATCCAGTTTTAGATGCCCTTGTAGCTCAGACCAAGATGAAGGAGCAAAAACACTAAAAGCACTTTGACCAAAGACAGAGCAAGTCCGAGGAACTATAAACAGAATCTGTCCATTTGACCGAAGGTTGCAGCAAGTGACAACCTTAGGAGTCAGTAAAGAACATAAATAAGGCGACAGATCATTTAATATTGCCTTATAAAGAAAGATATGCCAATGCTCCATTCTTCTGTTATGTAGGGAAGACAGACCTACTTTGTCATACAAGACACAGTGATGTGTACAAAATCCTAAACCCGAGACAAAACGCCGTGCAGCATGGTAAACTGAGTCCTGCATTTTCAAAGAGGCTGATGTAGCATGCATATAGAGAATATCGCCGTAATCAAGAACATTTGGAAAGGTTGCTTGAATTAGTTTTTTCCAAGCAATAAATGAAAAACAGCCTTTGTTTCTGTAAAAGACACCCAGCTTCACCCTCAGGTTTTTTGTTAGGCACTGGATGTGATGACTAAAAGAAAGGCTTTCATCCAGGAGAAAACCCAGGTATTTAAAAGGATGGACCCACTCAATTTCCTCATTTGCTAGAGTAAAAACCTGACATTTATCTTCCACTGTCCTCTTAGATCTACAGAAGTACATTGCTTCAGTTTTGTCTGCATTTAGAACCAGCCTCAGTTGACAAAGATTTCTTTGGACAACATTAAAAGCCGCTTGTAGATGATTAACTGCAGTCAATAGAGAAGATCCTGAGGCGTAAAGGATGGTGTCATCCGCATAAAAATGGAACTTTGCCTCTTTGAGACTTTTACATAAATTATTAATGTAGATGACAAAAAGAATGGGGCCCAATATGGACCCTTGCGGGACCCCATTTTTTATATTCAATAAGGTAGAGCAGTGGTTCCCAAACTCGGTCCTGGGGACCCACTGTGTACGCAGGTTTTTGTGTCAACCACAGCTCCAATCTTAGAATGCTAATGAGTTGCTCATTGCTCTTGATTGCACTATTCTTGTTCACGCTGATTATTTATCCTTTTAAACCACATGTCAAAAATGGCCATGATGAAAATCATTTCATAGTGTGCAAAATTGGAAATTACTTCTCTAACATAAAAAAATGGAAATTTGCAACTGATGACATGAATCTATAAATGGGCTTCTAGTAGATAAAATTGTGGACCCAAGGTCATTAAAGCTAACAATTATTAGGCAATTAAGAATTCAAAGACAAAGCAAACGATGAGTCAAACCTGTTAAATGTCACTTGATTGGTTTCAGGAAAGAACCTGAGCACCTGCATTCAGAACCCTAATCACCAGATTACTGACTGATTGCAGTCTTGCATTTGATCACATGAAACATACTGCCACCTTTGATTGTCGTGCTTCGTGGAATACATCAAAATAAAAAAATATGAATGTTGGGCTTTGAAATTTCATGGAATGCGTAGCCATTTCTGTCATAATGTGGTTTAAGGGGGTAAAATGTCCCTCGTATCTGACAAGCAACTGCTAATTAAAAAATGAACAGCTTGTTAAAACTCTGGGATCGTAATTGTGGTTGGAGCAAAAACCGACATACGCAGTGGGTCCCCAGGACCGACTTTGGGAACCACTGAGGTAGAGGACAAGCTATCCACTCTGACACATTGCTTCCTACTGCTCAGATAGCTTTTAAACCACTGAACAGTTTTCATCGAGAACCCAATGTTAGTAAGTCTCTGCTTTAATTGGTGTTCCTGTGCCTGGCCAATATAAAAGACTTTCAAAACTTTCCACACTGCAGAACCATTGTGTGTAGTCTTTTGAGGGATATTTTTGCTCATTTTCATGTCAAGCGGATTTTTGTATTTGGAGTGTCCTGTGAAACAGTGAAGATCTTGCACACTCAATACCTCAGCAAATGCTAAAATGCCTTTTGAGAGTTCTGAAGTGCTGAAAAGACTTAGTGCTTTATACTGTGATGAAATGTTCTGCACTGAGCCTCATATGTTGTGCATTTCATGTTCTTCGGTGGGATGTGATCTAAAATATCCATAACCTGATTGTATGACCTGTAAAAAAAAAATTGGATCATGTGAGTAGTAGGTAGGCATGTACATGTAATTCAGTTTGTTAGTACTTGGACTGCAGTATGTTGTATAAAAAGGGCACAGTTCCTTTCTGGTACACACAGTACAGATGCAAATACTCAAAAATTAAAACTGAATGTCTCTATTATGGGGGGGGTCATTGAGGACTTTATTAGCATTCCTATTTGGCATTAAAGACGTGCTTGTGTTACATGAGCAAACGGAGGGAAGTTACACGTCATGAAGTTTCGTTTTCGGTACGTTAACATGCACGTGAAGACAGAATTTGTGCACATGTGGAATGAACATCTCGATTTGGCTTTAAGACTCGCTTGCGTTACTTGAGCATGTGAACTTTGGATATGCTTGCTTTTGCTGCTCGTACACGTATAATGAAGTTATCCTTACAGTAGGTCTACATGCGCATGCATGTAGAAGCTATGCACATACTGAATGAACGTCCATTTTCAGAATACAGACTTCCTTTCTGCACATTCGCTTACAGAGAGCATCTGACTTTTGCAGATTCTCTCCCCTCCCACATCTGTGTTTATTATCGTTGTCATGGAGACTATTTACATTAATCCATTTCGGCAAGATGGAGGTCAAACAAAATGCACTTCTAAAACAGGAATAAACTTCATCAGTCCTTGTATAGCCAACTAGCTAGTATAGCTAAACATGCCAATATTGACAGTTTCAACCACATTCACTCGCAAGATGATTCAGTTATGAAATTTTGACTTTTGACAATTTGGTTTAGAGAGTAATGTTTCTTGTGTTCCTTATTTAGGAAAAAATTTCACTAATTTCCCACATGCAAAGAACAAGACCATGAGAGAGGGAAAAACAGACTGGACAGAGATTGACAGCCCAGCTGATGTATGTGATGTTGAGCCTATTAGCCAGCTAGCTAGCTATTGTAAGAAATATCTATATTGTAGGGACGGATATCACTTTTAGATTGCTATATCTCTACAGACCACAACCTGCAACCCCCGCGTCATTACACACGCGTATGCATAAAAACACATCTGCATTCTGAAAGAGGACATTCATTCAGCATGTGCATAGATTCAAAACGCATGTCCATGTTGGCCAACAGTAAGCATAACTTCATTATGCATATGCATGTGCACAAAAAGCAAGTATTTCCAAACTCTCCTTGCTCAACTTATGCAAGCAAGTCTTGGTGCCAAACAGGGATGCTCAGTCCACACGTGCACAGTTTCTGTCTATGTGCCTCTTAATGTATCGCAAGCATTGCTTCATGATGCATGTGTATAAGCAGCAAGCATTACCTCTCTCTGCTGGCTCATGTAACGCAAGCAAGTCTTCATACTGAATGAGAATGCTAACGAAGTCCTCAAGGCCCCCTCATACTCTGACATCTTGTTCATTGTTCTTTTATCCAATTTTCTGGAGTAGAGAATGAAAAAGCAAAAATTATTTCACTGTCCAAATACTAACATACACCGCTGTACTAACCTTTTTACTCTGTAATGAGGAACCCAGACAGCCTGAGTTTTGCCTGGATGAAATATGGTCACATTGGTAATTCGGCGTATGTTGTTACGAAGGGAGGCGGAATGGGGGGAGTTGACATGTCGGAGGTATTGATCTGTTCTCCTGCTGGCATCGATTTTATTGCCCACTGGACTTTTGGCGGGAGCAACAAGGATGCCCCACGGGGTAGTTCCCCTGCACCCCACTCCTCGACTACTTTTCTCATCTAAAGAGAGAGCCAACCCTTTAAACCCCGCCAGCCATCCCACTACCAGGGTCGGTGTGCCAAAAAAGTGCCCTTCGCCTATTGTGAAAGCAGCAGGCATTTTGAATGGCGAGTCTAGACGGCTCCTAGCGGCCTCATTGTGGGCCTGTCCTAGATGGCTCCACGGCTGAACAATCAGATATTGGACCACTGCTGGATTCGCAGGCATTTGGTAGCTGGCCTACGTCAATTTTCTGTCGAAGATCACACAAGGCCCCCAGCGCTTGTCCCTGGGAGAACCTGCTCTGGGGAATGATCACCTTGCCAGAAGTCGGCGATTTCTGACTGAAAGTGAGCAATCTGAACTTTTATTGGGACGTCCCAAGAACAAAACTGCAGCATAGGGACATGTTTGTATAAAATGTTAAGGACTTTATTCGAAATATCGTGTTGTCTCGAGTGTATCCCATCTTAGTGCCACCAACTGGTTAATGCCAACCCTCTGTCCCTCCTGCAGAAATCTCGGAACGTCCTGAGGATCGGACTACAGTCGCTTGGCTCTACTCTGTGGGGGGACGATATATGCTGCTCTGAGAGCCCCGCCCACGCCGCCAGCCTCACCACCTTCTTGTACGGCCTCCGCGCCCTCCTCCGCTCCTCACTCTCAGTCGCCATGGTGACTGTGCCGGCACATCTTATACAGGTACGCCTTCTGTTGTGCATTACTTGTCCCAAGTTTACGGACTCAAGCAGTGCTTCCTGTGTGAACCAGACTTGAAGTTTTTGTCAGTGGTGGGCAGTGCTTTCTGAGCATTGTACATAATCTGACCTGTGCTCTGATGCTGTTTTAATAAATGCGCTGCCAAATAAATGTAATGTCTGCCTCTGGAGTAGAATTTCTTGGCTTTAATTGACAGTCACCAGTTCCAGGGGAAAACCTTCATTTTTACATACTAGAGCAGTAGTTCAGCATAATGATGAGAGAACACTGTGCGTGATGCAAGATTGCAGGTTTAATTCCCAGAAAGGGTTCTATCATTGAGTATTGTACTTGAATCACATACTTCTTAGCTATACAGATAAATACTCTGTCAAAATTGTAGCCCATAATTGTCTGTTACTCAGTCAGTGATAAAAGACTTGTCTTTTGTGTATGCAAGGCTTACATAAACAGGTTTTTTGTGAGCACTGTTGATTTGATCTACAGAAGACATGTTTCTGTGTGTGGTGGGCATACAGAATATTGGCTTCTGTGTGTGTTGGATTTTTTGAAGACTGAATTGTGTGTGCACTGGAGGATGTACCTATAGAAGATGAATGGGTTTCTATGTGTATTGGACTGACAGTATCTGTATCTGTTGGGTCTGCCTGAAAGACTACCGGTCCTGTATGTGTGGTGATAGTTCATAAGACTGGCTGATGGTACAGAAGTAATTGCAGCAGTTCTTGATATCCTTGATAAGCCAATTATCATTATATGACTGGGTCCCTTGGTTTTAGTTAATTCCTGCTGGCTCACATTTTTTTTCCTGTGGAATTCTGCAAATTATGTAATTTTGCAATTATTCAACGGGGTTAGGTGTCTTTCTGAAGGGTAATTTTTTTGTGAATTTACTAGCGTCTGTTCAGTCTATTTTTTCTGTTTCCTGTGGGAATCGTCCTCTGTGTGCTGTGGTTGTTTATGTGGGTGTGGGTCTTTGTGAGTGTTGTGCTTGTGTGTGCCTGTTGCTGTTGTGCGTATTTGCCTCCGAATGTGTAGTATTTGGATATGTCTGTGTGTGTTGTGTCTATGTTTGTTTTGGCCCTGAATGTACTGTGTTTAGCTGTGTGTGTGTGTGTGTGTGTGTGTGTGTGTGTGTGGGCGGGCGCGCTTCTGAATGTGCAATGTTTAGCTATATCTGTGCATGTGTGGGCAGAGAGTTTTATGGTGGTGCATGGGTATCGTATGCCCTCCTGAACACACTCATTCTGGTCTGGGCTGAAGCGTCGGGGTTGGGTTTGTCGTGCGGAGCCCGAGTCATCTGGTGAGGCATATGGGGGCTCTGGCTGCTGAAGACGGCAGGCTGCAGACAGACATGCTCAGTGTCCAAACATGGGCACAACAGCTCCACGCGTAGCAGGGAGGGTTCCCCTAAACCCCTGCCTAATGTGATGGGGACCAGGCTGACTTCGCTACCAGATTCCTGTAAACGCCTTAGCGCTGTGAAACATTCACCGATAATCACGGTGTGCCTGCTTGGAGCTAAGAGGCTCCTATCCAATTATCAATGAAGAACTATTATGTGTCATTCTTCCTGTTTGACAGTTTTTATTTCAAATTATCTGCTGGTGTAGTATCGATTGAAAGTAAATTATGTGAGTGAAAGATTCACTCAGGTTTGAAGAGATGAATGCGAATCAGACGCTGGAATTGCGCTGCGTTGCAAATTCGCACACGAGCGCAAAACTGAAGGTTTGTATGCAATGGGAAAGGGGGGAATGTGATGCGCTTTCAGAAGCGCAGTGCTACTTGTTTATTTTTAATAGGCAAAAGCCAACCATGTTGCGTGTGAGAAAGTTGCCAGGTTGCCGTGATGCCGTGACTGAAGTGAATGTTTAATAATGATTCGTTGGCTCTTGGTGGGGGGTGAGCTTGCCTGGGTCTGACTGGGGGCTATTGCCACTCCCCCCCCCCTCCAGAGGTCCTGGGAGACCCGACGAGTGGCTCACCAAATGGCAGGCTGGGCACGTCCTGGGCCGAAGCCTTCTGGAAGCCTGGGAGCTGGGGCAATGCTAGCGGCCAGCTTTCATTTGGGGATAGTTTGGTGGTGGTGGGGGGGGGGCAGCAGAAGAGAGCTTAATCACTCTGGAATATGTGGTCATTAGACAGCTAGCTTGGTAATGCTTTATTCTTGTTTCTCCCCCAAGTCATGGTATAACTTAAGACTGTGACTAGTAACAAATAAGTTATGTGATTTTGGCTTCAGTAAATTGCCTTTGATGAATTAAGTGGCAATACATTGATATTAATTTGGTGCTTTGCATTGCTTTGAGGTAAAATTAACATACCCTTTCAGGAGTTACTTTATTGGAATGTTTTGTCACGGTTCCAAGTGTCCTCAAGCTCCTGACTTCCTATTACCGGAGGTGTTTGTTGCATCACCGTTAGAATGTTAAGAACGTTCTAATCAAATATTTGTGATCTTACACTTCAATTTTTTTTTTGAAAAGTTGGCTTTTTGGAATTTTTTTTTCCTCCATGTTGAAGAATGCCTTAATTTTGGATCCAAATATCACATTGTATAACCTTGTGAAGGCTTTATCGGATAAATCTGAACTGTGAACCAGAGTTGCCTTCACTGGTAGAGTTTGCCATGAATTATTAATGCTGGATTTCACTGACTAATACAGTCCATTAACCCTTGAAAGTGTAAGATCACAAATTATATGGTAGATTGTCTTAATTTAATATGCAAATGCCAATGTCAGAATGACTTGCTGGAAATAGAAAGCAATAAGTTCTCAAGCATTGACATCTTTAAAAAAATAATCTGGGGAACATACGTTAATTGGGTTAAAGCTCTCAATGCTGACCTTTGGACACTTCCATCTTGCTGTTTGAGGTTTTTATTAAGCAATCCAAGATATGTCATAGGAGCGATTTGACATACTTAAGCATGACACAAAGATTCTTCCCATTGAATCTCTTTTAGACGCCATTTGAGACCTGTAGCATGAGTGCTGTGCTGTAGTATTTATTTTCCTGTATTTACTTGTTTGTTTTATTATCGCTGTCTCCATTTTGTCTGCGCGTTGCTCATGTTAGCTGAGGACATGCCTAGAACTTGAGTGCTCACCGGCCCAAAATCCCATCCAGGGCCCTCGTCTGCAGCCCAAAGTAGGACATAAAAACATTTGAGTATGAAAATTGCATTAAGCCAGGGCCGCAAATATAGGAGAAGTGGAGGAGGGGATGTGTGAAATATTGAAGAGGCGTGGCATGAATAATGCAGACCGGCCCAGTCGTGCGGAAGATGATGGAGAGGGCGGGGCCTTCGGAGGGGGTTCTGCCCCCGCCTCGCTGCCGCGCCCTGTCCCGCCACATTCCCACCTGTCCCGGCTCTGTCCCTACAGTCTGTCTTCCATCTGGTCCTGAATCTGTCTGTCTGCGCTCCCGTTCCTTTTGCTCCACCCCTCAAACCCCCACCCCCCGCCCCTCTAACGGGACGTGGGATTAAACTAAGCAGATTTAAACCTTTTTGGCGGTGCGAAAGGCTCAGCACTTTGCGGAACAAGTGGGTTATGCCACCTCTGTGAATGGGATCTGGACATCGTATGTCCCAGCCTTTGCCCACCCCCACCCTGAACGGCACGCATTTTCACATTTCAATGCGCTAAAATTTGTGTTTTCTGCAGATTTTCAGAAACGCGTGGTCTTACCTTTTAGAACTCGAACTCATTTATTCTGTTTGTTATTAGACAGTTCAGGTCCTCCCCCCCACAGATAATTTTCGGTTTATGATTAAAAGGTGACCGATGTATCCGGAGAGGAGTAATGTGATCAGTATGGTTTTTTTTTTGGTTTTTTTTTTTTGTTTTTTTTTTTTTAGATTGAGCCATTATAGATGGAGTTTGACTGTGTTTAGGTTTGCTGTGGCAGGGAGAGGCTGATTGGTCTCGTTACTTTCTCGTACCTTATGTCATGATTTCTTCTGTTGGATAAACACTGTGTGCATGAATGTGCACGTGCCGCATCAACTCTGGTGCTGCTCAAATCTTGTTTGTGGAAACAGTGAATCGTTGTTCCAAAATGTGCATTTTGAATAATGATAGGATTTTTCCATTCCCCTCGCTCCCTCTCTCTCCCTCCTTCTCATTTAATATTTTCCATGTTGTCCCTCTTTCTTCCTTTTTCTCTCTCCCGTCTCTATTTCTCTCTCTGTCCCTCTCGTCTCCCTCTCTCCATCCTTCCCTTCAATGGTAATGATGACCTCATTTCCTTTTATAGCCCATGATGGCTTGGCGCGGTCTGTTTAGGCAGGTTTTAATTACCTGTGCTCTCTGTAAGCCTGCTTCCCTCCCGTGTTTTACAGAGCAGGGCGATTATGGAGCGTGTCACCAAGCTGTGTGATACAGTCATCGCTCTTGAATCATTCAGAGGCCTGGAGAGAGAAGCCAACCCTCTCTACAAGGACTATCACGGTATGTCCTCCCCCGCTTTACTGTCACACACACACATGCACACGCCCGCATATTTATCCACATGCGCGCACACACAGTTGGTCTTAGAACCACTCTCACACATCCGTACACTGACAAAAATAAACACCCACACATTTAGATGAAGTCACACTCATGCACCCTTGCATAAGTATATAAAAACACTAAAATGCTTTTACTCTCCGTCATAAAGGACACGAGTCCTTAGGACAGAATACTAGTAGACAAGACCATGACTCAGACGTCTTCCTTGACATGTTTGTGAACGCACACACCCATGCATTTATGCACTTTTACATGTGCACTCACACCTACAGATATTTTGCATTCACACACCCGCACAAATCATTGTGACCATTCACAATGAGGGTAGTTTTCCTATTTTCACTGGCTTTTATTGCACTAGGAAGTTCCATCATATTTACACTCATTTGCACTTAGATATTTATTTGCACACTTACCCAAACAATTACCCCCTCATGCAGACTACCAGACTCTGAGACGTGCACAGAGACATGTTTACCCACACAATCGCATACGCGCTCTGATACACAATTACACACATATGCATCCATACTAGTATGGGTTCATGTGCAAACATGTTCATGTACATATACACATTTTTGCACACTTGGACAAACACGCACAAAGAGCTGAGTAGAGGGATATCTTGGCACCCTAAACAAGGTTGTCTTTGAAAATAAATTCTTGTTCTAAATGTATTTTTATCTCAGGTCCTGCCTCCTCTTTCTCTTCATCTCTCTGTACCTTCTCTCTCTTTTTCTCTCCTCCCTCTCTCTTTCTCTCTCACTTCTCTTACTCAGCTCCCATCTCCAGCTCCCCTCTTACCTCCCCCCCCCTCCAGTCATTCAGGGGAGGAGAGGTCACTCTCTCAAACAAAAAAGTGCATTAGTGCTCAGAAAGAAACATGGCAGCTCCTCGCATGTTGTCAAGACAGATTAGCCTGACACGACTCAATCAGTCGTGCGCCTCGGCAGACGGGCCCGGGGGATTTCATACGCTGGGGCCGCATCAAACTGGCCCTGGTCCCCGCGCTTTCAGGAAATCACCAATGTATTGAATTAAAAATTATTTATTCTGTATTTAGGAGCCGTGTGATTAGTCTGTTTTTAATTGAACATCTTGATGCTGATGTCTCAGTCAGGATGGATAATTGGAATTAATGGAGATCTGGGGCTGTGACTTACGAGTTTATAATGAAATTCCGCAAAAGCAAACCTTTCAAAGTGCCAATGATGTCCAATGGTGCAGTTTAATCCTGTTCAAATACCACCCTTATAAGCTGCAAAAGTAAAATAAGTCTGGGGAATTGCGCTGGGCGAAGGACTGCGCTGTAGAGGATCGCGGTCATGTTTAACCTTCTCTCCCTGCAGCACTTTTTAAAGTCATTTTTAGCAAAAAGTATGTGTTAGCTGTTTTTTAAATTTTCTTCTCCTTTGCTCTGTTTTCTGTTTTTCTGCTAGCTTGTTCCAAAACATGTTTTGGAAGATGTTGGAACTGTGCTTGTGTGCATGCATGCATGCATGTGTTAGAATATGTATATATTTATCAGAAAAACTGTAAAAATACAGTTGATGCTTATCTAAATGTATAAAATATGTGTACCATCTCACCCAGCAGTCTAATACCGAAATTAAACATTTGCTATCTCTCCTATACATTTTTTTTTCACACATTTTACGTTTTCGATACGAAATTAAAGATGACTTGCAGAGACTGCCATATTTAGCCATGTTGGATGGCAACCGCTAAAGTGGCAAAGGAGATACAAGACTAGAAATTTGATGTCTGATCTTTTTTTTTTTTTTTTTTTTTTTTTTTTGATGAAACCCCATCAGAACTGGTTTTTTTTTTTCTTTTTTTTTTAAAATCAGATCACTTGTTTTTGTCTGGACTGCAACTGAGGGGGGCGACCCTGTAAACATGAAAGTTTTTGACTGACTGAGTGATGAAGTTCCGCAATTGGTGACTGGGCGAGTGATGAAGTTACACCATTGGTCGGTCGCTTGATCGTGTCATCAGGAATCTTTCATTGCGAGTCACTGACAGTCCTCAAATACATCCTCACAGTCCAGCCATATACGAGTTTTACGCCTAAATCCAGACGTAGCTGTTGTAA
Source organism: Gymnothorax javanicus (assembly GCA_029692085.1). Lineage (NCBI taxonomy): Eukaryota > Metazoa > Chordata > Actinopteri > Anguilliformes > Muraenidae > Gymnothorax > Gymnothorax javanicus. The sequence goes on along the minus strand of CM056207.1, from coordinate 12,654,665 downwards.
TGTTTTTTTTACACTCTGTGCCATTTAATTCTTTTTGATTTGACACTCCCCACCGTACATGGCGGAGTACCATGCTGCTTGACACATGCTATTTTTGTTTGCACACCAGTATTCATTTTGTTACACTACATATTCGTAGCTAGTTTTGTACAGTATAGTGGTCATAACTGCAAGCTATTTATTGAATACCATTGTGGAAAATCAAAAGCAATGACCTCAAGCCATGGAGCTTACTTGCTTACATATCAGTTTGTGTTGCATATTGAATTGAGGCTGGATTAGTATCTGCCACAAACGAGACCCAACACCCCTCATTTTTGTTGATTTAATGAAGGGGAAGATTACATGTGCTAGATTTTTCCAAATATAGAAAACTGTCAAAATGGATTCTAAATCCAAATCTTTGGGTTGAATCCTTCGCAGCCAAGTCTGAACGCATTGCAATGTTTGCACATAATGAAAAAAGCAGAATGAGAGACATAATCTATTTTGGGTATATTTGTCTGATATGAAAGTTTCAAGGTCAAAACAACAGTGCTGATATCATACATTCTATATGTATCGATATGACACTGTAAAAGGAGGATTTTAGACAATTCATGTTTTATTGACATGGGTAATTTTCCCAAATTACCACAAAAAAATTGTACATATTTTGTTTAACATTAAAATGCATGTTACACTGCAGGAGTGCTGCGTGCTGCTTTGTTTTACAGTGAGAATGACTGGAGTCAGGTTATCCTCTCTGGGCATCTGCTGCTGTGTGAAAGTGGAACTCCTATTTTTCCCTTCTTTTTATTCCTGCCTGACTCTTTCATTTTCTCGTTCGCTCTCTAGCTCTAGTTCTCACACTCTCCCTCTCTCTCTCTCTCTCTCTCTCTCTCTGTCCCAGTTCCTGCTCCTTGCTCCTTTTCTTACGCTCTGTTTTGGTCGCTGCCGGCAAGTGTGCTATATAAAATAAAGTTGTGGTGACAGCAATGTCCGCATTTAATTTAAATGCCAGGAAGAACCCCCCCATCCTACATGCATGCACGCACGCGCGCACACACACACGCGCGCACACACACATGCATGCACACACAGGCTCTATTACTGTTAATACTGCTGCCAGTGTATGAGGGAGCCCTCCCAGTCCCCTTCCAGTATGCAGTGATGTCATGAACTCTGATTGGTGCCCAGGTCCCGTTTCTAACTCCCCAAAACAATAACAAAATTAACTTTTCCTTTGGAACTTTTTTTTTCTACTTCAAAGTGTCTTCAGTTCACAAAAAGGTAGATAAACAAAGTGATAGTTTGGGGTGGGTATGGAGGGGTTAATTGAATCAGAAATTGCCCCCAAATGTCTTGTTTATTGGTTTGTCCATTCCATGCACTGGTCTGGTACTCACTTAGCCCTAATTGCTAATTTAGCTTTTTTTCTCATGAAGGCCTTCTTCACGTGAAGCAGATACCCCATCTGAACTGCCTAATGTGTGAGGTCCCCGACACAAAGGACCTGGCTTTCAAGCTGAAACGGAAGCAGTTCACCATCGAGGTAAGCGACTAGCTACTGGCTCACAAATCATCGCTCAGCGTTCTAGACACTTTAACTGGAGGCTAAAGCCCTGAACCTTCAACAATATTTACGCAATCTTTGATTGCTCTTTTGAAATATTTCAATCCTCAGCAGTTTTCAGTTTCCACCAGCGATTGTGAGTATTGAATTATTTTAGTTAGAGAATTGCATTCAGGCTTTATACATCTTATTGTTTACGATTCAACATGCTAAAACTGCTGCGTAGAATGCCGCCTTGTCCGACTCTCAACTGTGTCTGAGGAGAGGACTGGAATCTGTATTTGTAGCCAAGGCACTAAGCAGTAATTGTAATGTATTGGATTTCTCGTGTTTACCTTGGCTGGCATGTGCCTGGCCCTTTTAGCCATTGGGCGCCACTTGAAACCTGGGAGTTATTGATTGGCTGTTGAAACGGTATCACTTCTCACTCAATAACATTGAAAGCAGTGGTGCTAGTGTGCAAATAACTCTCCTACAGATATTAAAAAATGGATGAAATTTAGAATTCTGCCTCAGTGAAGCTTTCAATTTGATTTCATGGGTTTTCAGTGGTGATTAAAACTAGACCATGGATGTCTCAGTTAGATTAAAGAAATGGAGAGCTTTAAAGCTCCGTGATTCTCAGCAAGGTATCCTAGTCCATCGGAGGTTTAGACAACAGAGGATGCCTTTGTGTTTTCTTTTTCTCAAGTCCTCTCCGTATAGGTAAGCCTTCTTTTATTGTAGCATTAAGGTCTTAAAATGGTGTTTAAGCTCATGTGGGTGGCCATTAATAATTTAAAGAGACGTGTCTTTTGTGCGTCTTGTGGAATGCCGCTCCTTTACCGGAACCTTTCTCTGTCCTGCTGGTGAGCCCCCAATACCAAGCGAGTCATCGCTGCACTTCACCCAAGCGGAAAAAAGGAACGGAGGGCCGTACAGGCCTCGCTGATTGGATCAGTCTGTTTCTGCTGCCCATGCAGGGCTTATTCCAGAAGACAAGTGGGTTTCATTGACACACAGTTTTCTTTTCTTTTCTTTTTTTGCTTGATCTCTCTTGGAGCGTAAGCAATTTATGCAGGTTTGTTAGATGCGAGAATTCCCGCCTGCAAATTAGCGTGGTTTTCGCCGTCTTTCATGTGTTGGCAGTGGATCTGTGGTGGCATTGCTTTGGTGTTTGGGCTGTCACCCTAAAGTGACCACGTGGCCCCCTCCCTGACCTGCTGGCCTCCTTAGATGAAGGCCTATTTAGCAACTTAGGTGCCCCTCCCCCCTTACTCACACTCACTAATACACTCACTCACACAAATCGTACACTGATACACAGACATTCAGTAATGTAGACATATGCACCCTCTCGTATGCATGCCAGCACATGTGCACACACGAGCAAACACACATACGCACTCTCACACTTGCTTGCGCGCACACACACACACACCTACCCCACACACGCAAACGCCCACGTACGCAAACTTGCATGTGCAGAGACACACACACAGACACTCACACACACGCAAATACTCACGCACGCTTGCCCTCTTCCCTGAAACCGTAAATCAACGAGGGCCCTATGCAGTGACAAATTAAGGCACCTTCCTCCCAGTTAATGGTGCCATATTGGCCCTCATTACCTTATCACAAGCAGGGCTGTTAATGGTTCTTCGGGAGGCCCATTGTTAGCGATGGGTCATCCTCGGTGCAGGGAGTGAGGTCTCTCCTGGAGCCCCCCCTTCCCCAATGGCCACTTAACGGCAGATTTATAAGTCCCGTAAAAATAAAGGTGGTTATTCACATTGGCCTTTTAATTACGGCTACCGAAGGCCTTCCGGAGCGGAGAGTGCCCCACCACTTCATCGTGGGGCTTTAAGACGCGTTACAGTACGGCAGCACATTGTGCCAGCTTTCTTTTCTCCTCCACTTGTGTTTCCTTTTTCATCCTGCTATCCTCTTTTTCTTCTCTGATAGACGGTAGCAACCAAAGTGCATGTTTCTCTCAACTCTAGGGGATGGAAATGATGGGGTGGCACACTGCAAGCATCTATAATAATGTCTGTAAGCACTGTCCAGATCACCCCTCTAAACTTCCTGTTGGCTCCTACAAAACTATATCCATGTAAAATGCTTACTTATTGAGCACTTTCAAATCCTTTAGATTTAACTTTCGCTCCTCAAGGTGAAGAAGACTCCATGTGCCCTGAGCCTGAGTTTACCCTGCGGAGTTCAGAGCTGTTTTGACTCTTTCGTTGTGAGCTCTTCATGTCTACAGAATCGGCTATTAGAGGTATAAACTAGAAAGTTTGTGTCCTTGGACACGGATGCCCCCACCACTGAGAGTTTGTGAAGCCCCAAAAATTTTGAAATTATTCGATTGTGTCAAAAAAAATATGAGAAGCACACCATCGATCGATGTAGAGAGCATTTACCAAAGCTTGTGGAAGTCTGTCCAGTAGTTTTTGAGGAGAAGCGGATGGGCAACATTCTGTACATACGGATGGATGGACGTGCGGACGGACATGGGTAACTCTATATGCCGCTGCATTATATGGCAGGGGCATTTTCAAAAACCCTTCGTAAAACCTTACGATTGTTATGCAAAATGTGCAAATGATGCTTGTTGATGGCAGAAACGTGAGGACTTTGGGATTTGCTCTGATGTGGAAGTATGTTGTTACGCTCTGACCTGTGTTCGATTTCTGTTGGTACTCAAAGATTTCAGAACCTAAGTGGAGGTTTATGCACGAGCCGGCAGGTCTTTTGAGACTCTTGGCTCTTGATATGCAAACTTTAAGGCAGTAATAGTGATAATAATATTTTCAAAGGTTTTTCTCTGTAAACCAAGCCGCCTTCTTACCACTCAGAGGATGATTTTTCTTTGAACATAGCAAGTAAATAAAAAGTAGAGCTGATCACATTTCTTTTAAACCTGGGTAACCTGAAGTTAATTAGAAGATGGTCAAGAGCGCATCATTTGGCGAAATTATTGTCCTGAGCCTGCGCCTAAAGGGCATAATCCACAATTGGGCCAATTAGCGAGGGCTGTAGTTGGCAGTCCTGAGACAGGAATCCTGATTAGACCTGACACTGGTCTCGATCCTACTGCTACAGTGCCAGGTATGATGGTCTGACTTCAAAGACTCGTTAGGCCGTTAGCCCGCGATGCTTGGAGGCCAACTTTGTCTCAGCTGATAATCTCTTTGCAAAATCCACAGCTGCCTCTCGCACGGAGCCAGCACAGGCTACGCAGTGATGCGGTGTCCAGTTTTGGGTTGAGTTACGCTCACTGTGTTTTTCTGATAAACAAGTGAAACTTTGCTGTGTGGTTGAATGCACAACAAAATGTTCTGGGATAAATAAACTGCCCAGTGATTTATTCTTTTCCCTGTTTTCATTCACTTGCCTGATCCCTTTGCTGCCAGAAGGGTGTGAGCTAATGTTACTGAAGATCACACTGTTGGTTTTAGAGGTATTATTCTAACATTACTGGAAGTATTATCGCAACTATTATTAACAGCGTACTTCATTGATGTTGCAAGAATTGTAGTGCAGATTTTACAGGAAATGCCGTACTGATGTTACCATTGCTAATATATGTCACTTTGTTTGTGTGTGCATGCGTGCGTGCCTGCTGGAGTGTGCATGTTCACAATTAGCTCTGTGTCTGATCTGAGTGCGTGCATTATAACATCCCCCCCAATTTTCTCTTCAAGGACATTTTAGCTCCTTTTATTCATCTACTCAAATCACTCTGCAGCCTGTTTAAGGCAAATATCTTTTCTGAGGAATCTTTGGAGATTATTTATCACATCTACAATTTATTGGAAGCACATTTTCTTATATCAAATAAAAAAATTGATTGAAAATTCCAATTTTCTAAAACAATTATCTGAATGAAGACAAAATAACAGCCCTAGTGTGCCCCTAGCATTGTGATTACACTTGGCATCGTACAAGAGCTCTGTTGAGCAGAGTCATCACATGCAGAAATATCTGTTTGCAAACTGTCCTCAGTATTGCCTGCAGCATCGTGTTATCATCCCAAATGATTGGCTGCCATGTTGCTGATGTTCCCCTGGGCAGCAGAAGGCATGCTTATGTTCAAGTTCGCTCAGCACGTTAAAGCCCATGGTTTGACATGGTAGATATGATCAGAATGCAAATGCCTCTCGACCTGTAGGACGAAGAATGTAGAAATTGCAATCCCACAGCTGCTCTTTCTGTGCTGACTCTGAAATAGTCCTGACACTCTGTTGTCATGACCAAACCATTACAAGGCCTTGTATCAACAGTACCTTTGATTTTTTTCTAATATTTTTGGAAATGTTTTGCAATTTTTTTTCCTTGTATGCATATGGCCAACACATTAGGCGAGATGAAATGTGTCCAAGTATTGAAAGGTGCTTTTGTTGTGCCAAATTTTGTCTGATTCTGAAGCCATTCCCAATTTAACACAAGTCTTACACTGTTACTCACTCTTCTACTCTAACAACTTGAACAATTACCAAACTCTTGTCAGTGTTTGCATTTTGGGATCAGGTCTAAGGCATTGTGGGTTTTCTGAAGTAAATTAACCATCAGTGCATATATTTATTTTCCTCAGGTTTTGTGTGTATATGAGGGTATTTTAGATTTTTAGAACTGTTTTTTTTTTTTTTGCAGCCTGCCACCTTCACAATGGCAGATGTGGGGTATTCAGGTGATTTTGGAGCAATAATGCGCTTCAGTAAAACCAAGTCAGTGTTTTTTTGTGAACCACATGAACTAATTGCAAGTTTGTGTCAGATGTACAAATTAGCGTGCTGCGGCAGAGTTTTTCTTTGCTCAAAATACCACAGATGTAATGCATTATCTTGTGCTCATTTTTACCACATCTTGTTAATGAATGCCCATTATGATGATCACTCGATGACAGTCCTTCCCTGCTTGCAAACTCTTGGGATAATAAAATTTTTTTGGGTCGTATCTGCAATGTTGAAAACTCAAAAAGATGTAATTTTGGGCTCTATTTTTGTCCCTGGGAGTGCAGGCAATGGTAACGTTATGCTCAATTTTGTCCGTCACAAATGGCATATTTAATGCCTTTGCCAACTTTGGTTGTTTCCCTCTCTAAAATAAAAGTATTTGCATCTCAAGTGGTTGAACAGAGCAAAAGGAATGTCAGTGCATAAAGCTGGCACTGTGCAATATTTGTGTCACAGACCTCTTTAGCGTTTTGACTCACCCGCCCACCTTTTAAAGCAACTGCTGTCGCTTTATGGTGATTTCATGGGACTGAATCGCAGCCTGCGGAGCTGTTTGCTAATAAACCCATATTGTTTCCTTCCCATTTTCATTTTCTGTTTTGTATCTCATAAATAATACCTACAAAGTGGTGATTGGGCTTAATGGGAAGGGGAGGGCGAAGGGGTAGTTTTGCATGTGAACATTTTCTTTGTGAGGGGGAAATACAAACAATTGTAGCCCCCGGACGAAGTCGGGAGGTTACTATGGATTCACGTGAGTCGTCTCCGCCGCCGCGTCCGTAGACACTTCCTTGTGGACGCTCCACAGGCTGTAATTTTTGACCGATTACTTTCATATTTGGCGTGGACGTGTGTTATACTTCACTTATGACACCTACGGATTTTGGTTGCCATGGCGACAATAATGACTGAATAATAACATGCAAATTAGTGGCAAAACATAGAGATTTCCTTGTGGACGCAGCACAGGCTGCAATTTTCCAGCGATTACTTTCATATTTGGTATGGACATGTGTTATACTTCGCTTGTCACACCTATTGATTTTCGTTGCTATGGCGGCAGTATTGGCCAAATAATGCGCGAAAAAGGGGAGAAGCAGGCTTTCAGGGGCTACACCCATGTGGTCGCGGCCGACCAGACTGTATAGGTTACTTCAGTCTCGCCCTTGTTTTAATACCACAGGCGCCATTTTGTAGTTTTAAATTGCCCACGTCTTTACATACAAAACACATTACCTGGTTAATCAATTTCTATCCCCATCCATGCATTATTACATTAGAACCCGGTTCTCCGAGGACCGAAGGAGGCGGCGGTAACACGTTAGGTGCTTGTTCTTCACCTGACGAACTTGTATGCAGGTGCTTTAGGTTTGCGTTGTTTCTTGGTAGTGCATCTCCTCGCACATTTTGCTCATTAGAATAGGAATAATATGGCTATTGCAGTTATAAATGATGATCCGCCATATGCAGCACTTGCATGTATCTTCTTCATGCCGTCGAAAACGGTGGAACGGAAGGTGGTATCTTCCGAATTCTCCTTACAGGAAAAGGTTTTTTATCGCTGCCGGATAGACAGGCTTAAATTCCACTGCCAACCTGACCAGTTGCTTTCTGGAGGCCAAATGAAACCGCGTGTTCAACACTCTCCTCGCACTAACTGAGCACCTGTGTAGGCTTACAGTGGATGCAAGAGGGTCTCGCTGAGTTCAACCATTGTTGAGGATGCCTAGAGGGCAGAATTAACTAGGTTGAGGATGACGTGCGAAGACTTCAGATTATCATCCTTGTCCTGTCAATCACTATTCTGGGCACTGCAAAGACACTCACCTACATCGGCTTGGACAATTCAACCAAAGAATGCAAAAGGCATGCAATTAAACTGTACCTACACTTCTTAGACTCCTCCCTGGAGAATGGGAGTGGGGGTTTGGGGTCAAAGGGTTAATACCCAGAAGAGCAGATTCGGACTGTGGGGATAGTGGTGGTTTGGGGGGTGGAGGGGTTGGTTAGTCAAATTAGCTGTCAGATGAATTGAGCTTTTAGATCCTGGCTTGAGTTACATGTTTTGGAATGTGCATCATCATTGCGAGCTGAAATAAATCTTCACGGTTTTAAAAGCAGGGACCAGAGACATTTCCGCTAGTTTCGTCACCTGGCTCTCTGTCCCGGTGTTTCATGTGGAGAGGACCTGCTAGCCGTTATGCTCCCCCTCCCCCTTTCCTTCTCTGGTCAATAGTACTTCATTTTTCCAGCTTAGCCCCCTTCTGACTCTTTCCAAGAAAATCCTGACTAATTTATCCTTTCATAAGTAGTCACTGCGGGCTTGTACTGCTGGAGTTGAGGATCTTGCTACAGGTGTAGTAATCCTCTCCGTCAGTTGGTCAGATGCTGTCGCGGCTGCCTATTGCAAGTGCTCAAACCAGCCTGTACAGGCATTGGAGTGGCTAGAGGAGGCCATTTCAATACATTGTGCTTGTGAATGAAGTAGCATTTATGATTGATGTGCATTAGAGAGAGAGACTGTGGTTGCCCGGAGTTTTGTGTAAAGCTTGTTGGGGTCAGTTCTTCCAGAGCATGTATGAGGCAGATTGAAAAACACTTTCTTGATTTCCTGTTCAGATCTAGTCAATCCGAGAGCACATCCATAAGGTTTAAAAACACAGCGGAGTGAAATGCCTCTCCTGGAAAGTTGGTCTTCCTCGCGGTTGCACTGCATGTTTAACATTTGTTCTGTAACTGCACTTTATGCTATCAGTGTTTCTGTCTGGAACCTAAAGGCCTTTCTTACTGCAGCAAACAGCCATGCATTCATGTGCACGAATGTGTGTGTGTATGTGTGCATAGTCTGTCGGTGCTACCGCGTGTGGGTGTATGTTGGCCTGGATGTTTGCATTTGTGTGCCCGTACTTGAACATAGGAGTTCATGCTTCACAGACAGTGGATAAAATTGATTTAATCACTTAATAAGGGCTCGATTAGGCAATTAAATATGCCAGTGCCTCTGACCATTTCCACCTTGAAGCCCTACTTCGGTATAGGCAGGTACGTTCCTGTTTATAAATGCAGGATTTTTGGCTTTGTGTGTATGTGAATGTATCAGCACACAAGAGCGTTTGCATGTGTGTATTTGGACCTGCTCACTTGTGTGCGTGAGCTTGGACATGCGTGTGCAGGGTTTTGTCTTATTGCAGTTGATGTCTGACCCAAAACGTCACCCTTAGCTACAGTGTCCAGATCAGCCAGACTGTGAAGCAATTCAAAGTCAAAACAAAACCCAGACTTAACCTGTAACAATAATGTTTGTTTTCCCCTCGGCTCTAATCAGTTTTGAAAGGCTTTAAAGGTCCCTGTTAAGTATTCCATACATCTGTGTATTATATCGCGTGTCTTGCTGACGGTACCAGTACGCCCATGCCATAATGTTCGCTGATACGGTGCTGAAATGGTCGGAACTACTTTCAAGTCGGACGTTTCTGTGGCACCTCGGGCGGTAGAAACAAGTGTTATTTTCAAAATAATACAGATGATTAGTTTTCCCATTTAGAGTTCTTTCCAGATCGGTTGCTTTTTTGAAGGAGCTATAACGGATTATCAGTCAACATTTCTATCAGATATGGCCTTCGTTGTGTTCGAGATGACTTGGATTCTCGCTGTTCAACTAGGACCATTGACTTCTCGACAATTTCGGAAGATCCAAATATCATTTCAGCGGCAAGTGCTAATATAACTTCATTTTAGAGTACGTGACTCAGTATGAGTGCGGTCGCGCTGATAGCGAGCAATTGAGAGTCAGTGGCTATGCATACGACCATTGCCAAATGTGACAGATTATTAAATGCTGATATTATGGATTTTGTGTCCCACATCTGTTTTGCATTGTTCTTGCTCGCTATGTAGACAATTCTTGTTGGACAGGTATTGCAAATCTAGCCATTTTTCATCATACATGCGAATGTAAAATGACTGTTGTGATCGCTGTGATCCTCAGTATTATATGCGCATGTCTCGCTGATAGTACCAGTACACCCATACTTCATCAAATAGTTCCCTTTTTGTTTTTGTTTTTTTTTTTTTAACGAACCAAATAAATCTACATGAAATGTTGAATTAGAACTTATTTTGTCTCACAAATGAATACAAAAAATGGCGCATATAATACATAGTTTACTGTGCTCGTGTTTGTAGCGTCTGGGAAATTTCGGAACTCGTTGGGCCACGGAGGGATGTTTACCGGTAAAAATCCCTCCGCGGACCAACTCGTTCCGAAATCCCAATCCGCTACAAACACTCACACTGTAACCTATATTTGGTGCCTACCTCTAAGTTGTGGCCGGAGCCGATTCTTTAAATAATATTTGACGTGAATAATTTATGCCCCCCCCTGAATGTACTACCCTGTTGCATTTTGACTGGATGTCATCATTCCTCTGAGACTCCCAGCCAGCTCACGCAAACGGACCCCACGCTGCACATTGAATGCGGCAAATTATTCAGAACATACATCAAATCATCCATAATTCAGAGGCTTTATTTCAGGCATTCGTGCATGCGCACAGCTGGCCATAGTGCAGTCGGAAATGGCTTTATTACATTTACTCTTTTGCTAAGTGACCAACTTTCCAGTGGAACCAAAACAGGAGAATCTTATTGGCTTTCAGCTCTTTGTAGTAAGGATAGTTTAGAGCAGGTGGGAAGGTGGTTGTTTTCTTGCTCGTCTGACATTTGGTATGATATTAGGACATTCATTAATACGCATTTAGTAAATGGTGGATAATCATGTGTGTTTTATGGGTGATCAAAAATAATGAGGATCCTGTGACAAAGAAAAATGGTCATAATTGAATGTCACTGGGGTATTTTGTAGGGACCGAGTCTCTCAATAGCTGGTGTTGAGAGGTCAATGGGCCTGCTTTACCGTTTAAGACTTTAGGTCACCTACATGCAATTTGAATGTTCTTAACTGCACTTTCTTATGCTGATGTATCAATCTCTTTGTAATGTAATCTTGAAAATGAAATTGAATTGCTTTCTTGCAATCACATGACACTGATGAAGCACAAATTCCAGTTTGAGGGCAGGGAGTGATGAATCAGGAATTAAAAGTTGCCAAAACAGAATTCTTGGTTTAACTCCCGTGACACCAACCTATTCATTGCTATTCGTCATTTTTGTATCCCTCCTGTGTAAATAAACTAGTGGATTACATTCGTCAAGGGCCAAACTTCAAGAAAGCTCTTCGTATCTATGTATTGTGGGCAACTGTAGGAGCAAAAGTGGTAAGCCCAAAGTAAGTGTTAGTTCTATGACAAAAATAGTTATTAATCAAGGAGAGAAGTGGGATGAATTAATGATGGAGAGAGGAAATCGTAGCATTTCAGTCATGAGGCGGGGCCATGCTGAGACGAAGCACAGTCTAGCTAAAAAGTTAACGTTTTTGTGGTCGTCAAGTCGCTTCAGGGAAGCCTGGAGAAATCTGAGATGAGCACAATATTGATACCAGTATCATGCTGAATACTGGGTAATTGCCATTGAATTGGTTATCTATGAAATTATGTTTCTAGGCACTGATGCCATAAATCTAGACACCACTTTGTTGTATGCTTCCAAACATTTGTAACTGATTTTGTTGTTGAATGGCTCACTGGTTAGTTGGACCAAGTAGCCAAACAAATCCGACTGTCCTGTTGGTTTCAAACAGTAATGGTTTAGCCGCTTGCCTGCGGTATTTTTCAGTTCAGAACCAACCATGGAAATCTTAGAAAGATGTCTTACCTTTACATGGCTTTCTAAGGAAGCTGTGCTATTGAAACCAGGGGGATGTTTCCACTCAAATTCTCTTTATCCTTTTCCAAGCATAGATCCATCTGAAATTCACAGAGTAGAGCAGAGAACGTGAAAAGTTTCAAGGAACATCCTACTATTATCAGAAATTCACAGACTGAGGGGCACAAACACTACTGTTTTGGGCCTGGTTGTGTTGTCCTCTGCTGAAATTAATCTGTCAGGTTTTTCATACTGGTACATTTGCTGTGACTTGCTCTCGGGCTGTAGTGTCTCTGAGATCAATGAACCGGCATGTGCTGTTTGACTGTTTGTTTCTCTGTATATTCATGACTTGTCACAAGGAGTCACAACATTTGGGATACAGTATTACTTTATGTATTTTACATGTGTATTGTCACAATAAAAAAAAAAAGGTTCATCTTCTCATGGAGTTGCTGTCATTTTCAATAATTACAGCGTATCTAAAAATGAGAAAATGAAAATGTCATTGTATTGGGTGAATGCAAATAGTATAACCACTTTCCCTGGTGGGCTCTTTGAACTGATATTTGTAATGCTCCTTCAGAATGGCTTTTGACAGCTTGGGTTAGCGTGTGTCTGTTTTGAGGCATTTGGAGAATGTTCTCATTATCGCTAATCCCATAACCTGTTTGATATTGTTGCAAGGTGTCTGCATGCATTCTTCTCATGTCTACTGTTTGCCATCACTGTCTGTGATTCACTTGAACTCCCCGTGTACCCTGATCTGCTGTGTCACGTTGACAGTAATGCATTCTCCAATCAGGGCTTGGAGATGCCTCACAGAATTCCCAGAATCACTTATGAAGAAAATTGTGATGTCACTACAAAAGCAGAAAGCAGTGTCGTTGGATATGTTAAGAATTTTTGAGCACGTAAGATCTCAACTTAGGTTGGTGTTATTCCTGTTGAATTGCTGAAATCATAGGTTACTGTTCTGAGTCTAGAGGGCTAAAGGTTTCCTTTGGCCTCATTGCATGACATTTCGACTGACCTTGTAAAAACGTGCTGGCGTGCTTGGCCGGGGATCCCAGGAAACTTCGCTGATTGGCCAGGATGGTCCAAAGATGGAATTTAGAGTCATCACAAAAGAAAATGCCGCTGCCAGAAGGGTTTGCCTCCACTGGCATCTGTGTTAAACATAACTTTCCCACAGTCCTTTGTGCTCTTTTATTCTGCTTAGCGCAGGACAGACGAGCAGGCCTGGGGCCGCCGGGACTGTGGGCCCAGAGCTTGTTTGAACAGGGCTTCTTTCGAGCTAAATCTGGGCATTGGAAAATGGCTAGGTGCAAGCACTTAGGTCGGTGTTTATATCCTGTTGGCCTGAAGCAGACTTGCAAGACACCAGCAAATTAGCAGAAAATCAGCCAGCCAGTCATGCCAAAATTCTGTCCATACTGCGTAGTGTTTGCATCCAAGATACAAACATAAAAACACCTACAGCAGAGAATTAGTTCTTGTTCTATCTTAGCTTGTCATTTAAAACAGTTTTTCATGAAGTTTTGAAACGGTTTGTATGAACTCTGAATACTTTCGCTCCTGCTGGTTTGGCATGTGACTTGACAATACTTGGGCCTGCCTTGCTCCTGTGCAGAAAAACGGAGGCACTCTATATATAGCCTATAGCCTGTCAAATTCCTTGGAACAAAAAAGTTCAACAGAGGCCCTGATAGCAGTTGGAAAGGTCAACTTGAAGTTTGTTTTAAGTTGAAGCAATACACTGATGGCTTGGCATGCCTTGTAAAAATATGCTGCAGTTTCAACAGATAATGGGTTCTAACAGAGAAAAGATTTTGAAATCCTGATGTTGCGATCCCGTAACTATCAAAAATGCTTAGGTCTCTATTCAGACCACAAACGCTTTCCTTTACTCGTCTTTGTATTTCATTTTGTGTTTGGTTCTCAATGTGATTGAAGCTAATAAAATTTAATTAAATGTACTTAATTATTAATTCCTGGTGTTGTCAATCCAGTGTTGAGATTTTCAGTTTTATATCTGAGCTGGTGGGAGTTATTGGCCAACTAATTGTACAAACGCCAGATGTACTTATTTGCTTGAATTCATCGCTGCCTTTCAGGCAAATGTCTCAGGTAGCTATGTGAAGGCAAGGTATAGTGATGTATTTGAGCACAGATAATGCGTGCTGATGGTACTCCTTTATGGTATTAAAAGGATTATTCACAAACTAAAAAAGGGTTATCCTACTTCTTGTTGGTAGAACCACAGTGTTTTGTTGAGAATTTTATGGTCCCTTTGTAAACCAAAGACAATCTGAAATGTGCGCCACAGATAAACTTTCCCATTGTCATTAATGGATATGGGTAATGCTGAGTGACAAGTGTATGAGGATGAAGGAATAAAAGAGCTGTTATATTTGTCAGAGCAGATCATCTCAAGCAGGAGCGCTCAAGGCCCTGATTATTTTTATCCTGGTGAAAGTGTCGCCCAATTGGAGGTTTAAAAAAATAAAAAAGCAGAAAAAAAATCTTGCTTTAATCTTATGTCTAGATAGATTACCTTGCAGTTGAATCAAATTGGAACCTACCTGCACGTTTTGAAAAAAAGAAAAATTAATTTGTTACCCCATTAGTATTGCCAGTGCATATACTGGCATTTCATTTTGGTTTTGTAATGTTTTATCTCATAAAACTTAATTCTTAATGATGTTTTATCCTGTGAAACCTGCATTTTGAAATTGAATGTAGTGCTAATGAACCTACACGCTCCAAATATTATCAGTTTTGTTTTGATAGGGCCCTTCCTAGCATTCTTTGGCCTTGACTGAGACTTATGGTATATTGTTGGTGCCAACTAGTAATCAAACCGTCATTGTGAGATTACTGATCATCATTTCTTTAGACAAATTTGAATAGAAATGTTGTGATGGAATATTACTTCAGAAACCATTTCTATCAAATGATGCATTTCAAAAAAAAAAAAGAAGATGAGGTGTCATTTGTTTCAAAATATTCGAATTGGCACAAAGGTTTCCTTACCAGCAGTCTGACAGTTATAGTATGATTGTAATATTATTTGAAATCATGTGCTTGTGCAAGATTTGAATGTATGCACATTGCAGGTATATGGAAGTAATGTGTTAGTTAAGTGATACAGTCTGTGAGTAATTTGTTTTGTTTCGACCCAGAATGCAATTTCTATAATTAAATTTATTCCTTAATTGAATTTCTTAATCAGGTGCTTTCAATGCTCTCTTTATGGACTGCGAAGGCCACCATGGTTGTTCATTGAGAAGCTAAATGCACATAACCAATCCTGGAATCTTTAAATCTCAATTTAAGCACATTTTTTTCTGAGCGCTTGACATGATTTTTAACACCCAGTTTTTATGCACATTACATGTCAGTTATGAGGTAAATTGCTGATAATTGCCTTGTAAAGAGCCCTAGGTGCTCTTTAAAGCTTCCTGAACATGTCTTGCATGAATAATATATTTCGCATGCTATAGATTGTAACATAAAAGGTACATGTTGTTCATGTAGATAATTTAGATTATTTCATATTAGTCAGCATTATTCTAGACAATTTGATGATTGTTTTACCTAGCAATGAGGTTGAATGAAATGGCTCCCTATTCCTGAGCACACTGTAGTTTGGGTTTAAATCAAAAATGTCTCCCTCAATAATTTTTGGTAAGTTTTTATGTATGGCTCTTCAATTAAATTTTTACTTATTTCACTTGAGTCTTGCACAACCTTGAAATGTTTTTATTAGCCCAATAATTGGCATCTTTAGGAGCATCTTTGGTGACATCACACTTCGGCATCATCACTGGTATTTACAGATACGACCAAGTCGTGAATTTTTCATCTTGTCGTCATGAATATTTAACTGTTCTTTCATTTGGGTGTAGTACTCTGTTTATCCTAAAGGGAAAATTTGACAGTTTTCCCCAAAATGGGAAAATGGCAAACCAAAAACATCTTCATCATTTTCCAGTGTATAAGTCGGTGTGAGACTAACAACGGTTTTTCACAGCCTCTGGAAAATCACATCTCCATTCAGGAGCGTTTTGAAAGCTGAAAGTGAGGGTGCCGCCCCAAACCACCTTCTAACACTCATTTAGTAATCCTGTCGTTTTTGAGTTTGGCAGTCGCTCGCCTCTTTTCAGCTAGGTTTAGCTTGTCCAGCTGCCGAGTGGGTAGTGTCTGGTTGTGCCTCCATGACACTAACTAATTCTGAACCTGCGCTCCCTTCGTGTGCCAGATTTCCCAAGCGGCGGGTTGAGAGGCCCTGGATAACCGATCAAGATTGCAATGAAACTAATCTGCCTCTTCCGAAAGGCACCATTGATGATCATAATTGCTTATGACATTTCACCTGTTATTAGTCTGCCTGTGGACCCAAAAAAGCATAGTGCCTCTTTCCTGTACTGGGCAGGGGTAGCATTTTTTTTTAAATCGGGTCACCGTTGTCTCTGCCTTAATATGGGTGGAGCCAAAGTTGGAAAAGGGCCCAGTGTAATTACAGCCCCGGTTTCTTCTTGTCGATGTTCTTAAAATCCTTGTCGAACCTCCCTTTTTCCATATTCGCCAGATTACTTGTACCAGATTTGTTTTCCAAAATACATGCAACTTGGAGTATGGGTACAGTTTGCAAATATGGATTCTCTTGGCATGCCTTTGCAAGTTTGGTATCTTCATGATCCAAGGCATAGAGTTTGCTTCCCTGCCCTGGTCCGGAAACAAAGGCATCTGTGCTGTCCTGACCTTGAAGCAAACACCTGTGCTGCCCTGGCCTGGAAACACAGATTCACTACTAGAAATTTTTGCTGTCATGTCGCAAAGATTCATAATCCTGCCCCCGCATTATATGGATGGGTACCCATGGTTACTGGTTAGCATGCTACCAGATTAATGTGATCAATTTGAGATAAAGCTTCTGATGAGTGTGGAACGTGTTCTCAAAATGGTGTGTGTGTGTGTGTGTGTGTGTGTGTGTGTGTGTGTGTGACTGGCAGCCTTTGCTGGTTTTCGGTTGTCCTCACTGTGAAAGTAGTACCTACAGGAAACCATTAATGCCATGAATTGCTTTAGCTGGTGAAACTGTCCTCTTGATCACATTTCCCAGAACTTCACAAGGCAGGGGTGATCGTGTGAAACACTGGTCCTAATGGGATTTTGACTCGATCTTACAGAAAAAGCCCTGTTCCCACCATCGCCCCCCTCCCCTTGCCCCAAATAAAGGGCTGTCCTGGTGTCCTAATCTGCCTTATGAAACCTGGTTCTCATAAACTCACGGCATTGAAAGCCTTTCCGAAACCCAGGACCCAGCTTTAACTGTGTGAGGGTTTCAGAAAGCTTTTTTCATCAACGCAGCTCAGCCTAAACCTGTTTTCCCTCAGGGTGTGCTTTTCGCCTGATTGGCCTTTCTACACAAACCAGTAACGCTACTCCGGCTTTTTAACTTCGAGCTGCCCTGCAATACCATATTATCTACACAGGCCCTGATAACAGAAGCCAAAACGCAGCATCGTCCTCCTTCCTTCTTTCCAAAACGCGATGGGCGGCAAATTGAAAATGCTCAGATGCACCACGCGATTCATCACAGAACAATGCTCCGTCTGCGGAAGACGGCGATACCGCCGCTCCTCTCCCCAACGCATCCATTAAGGCGCACCCGGTGAATGAAGCGCCTCAATTGTTTCAAA
Source organism: Gymnothorax javanicus (assembly GCA_029692085.1). Classification (NCBI taxonomy): domain Eukaryota; kingdom Metazoa; phylum Chordata; class Actinopteri; order Anguilliformes; family Muraenidae; genus Gymnothorax; species Gymnothorax javanicus. The sequence goes on along the minus strand of CM056207.1, from coordinate 12,636,918 downwards.
ATTACACCTCTGATTTCACCCCCCTCGCCTCCTCCCCAACCTCAATTTCCCCGCACGGCCATCAGGAAATTGATGCTTGTTTTATTCAAGTTGCCAAATCTCCTAGTGGACACATTGTGAAGAAAATATGACGTGTCTTAATTATCAGTAATGAAGCAGGAATTAAGCTGCTCACTTAGATATAATATACTAAATGACCTTTTTAGCTTGGTTTGTGCGATAAAAGGTATCCATTTGATGAATCACGCCTCATTTAGCTTCTGGTTTTTGTGTTGGCTAATGTTCGTCGGATGAGTTTTTAAAGTCGAGCTTAAATGGTGTTAAGAGTATTAAACTGATTTACAGTGTTGGCTCCTGCTACATCATTTTACTTTTGTGAGTTAGTACCGCGACTTTTCCCTTATCTAAGGGTCCTTATTATGAGAGATTACAGAGCAGTGTGGTTTTCCCTCTCTTGTCTGGGAGTTTTTAATGACTGAAGGAGGTTCACTCCTGGGTGGTGTGAGGGGGTTGCAATATTTGACTTTTTCTGCCGCCTCACTCCTAGCCTCCTAAACTTTCTGACTTTTTCATTTTCATTTTAAACAGTCTTGCGCTGGAATTTTTATTACATTTCATCTTCTGTCGCAACTGTTATGAAATTTGGCCTTTGCCAACAAAACCTTTGACTAACTATGATATTTTTAGTTTTTTCTTTATTTACTGATTAATCAATTTAATCTAACAATTACATTCAGATCGATCCATTGGTTTATTTATTTATTTATTTATTTATTTTCTGTTTAGCTGATTAAAGGTAGGGTAGGAGATCCTGGAAAAACGGTTGGGGCAAGCCACATTTTGAAAATACACAATTCAAAAGTCCAAACCCCTTCCTCAGACTTCCCCCCCGAAGCCACGCCTCCAGAGCACAGGAACGCACAATAAGGGGGGAGGGACAAATGGCAGTTGAGTTTGATTGACATATCACCATTCAATCATTTCGATAAGGCCGCTCAAAATGATTGGATGGTGTTTTTTTAGTCCTGTACGCTCCACAGATGACAAAATTTTTTTATCTTTGTGTTTGAGCATTTAATTAATTGGTTGCAATCGGGGTGTGAAGAGGATTTTAAGCAATATAGTAAAAAGTGCTCCAGGAAAACAACTCCTACCCTACCTTCAATTCTTTGGTTAACTTACCAATAATTGAATCCTTGAGTTTCCAAAGCGCCCAACTACAAGGAACGCTTTTCTTCATTTTCTTCATTAGAAACCCAATAATTAAATTAATAATCAAAACTTGTTCCATTAATGTTCCAACCTTTTGTGACCTCCACCACAGAGGTTATGTGATTGGTCTTGTTAGTTACTCGGCAGAATTGCCAAGTATATTACTTTGTTCCATGTGCTATTCGACGAAATCACGAAGTACGTTACTTCATTCCATTTGACATCCTTTTTACTCGATAGTGGGTGCAGTTTTTGCAATTTTTGTCTGTATCGCAACCAAAAAAATTTCATAGGCTGAGAACCCAGAACCATGGACTACTTGGTTTATTTCGTGGTAAGTTAACAGGATTAAGCAAAAAACTAATGGATGGATTTGCAAGAGAATTTTACCTGAGGTGGATCTTGGGTTGAGTTATAGGTGATTAGATTTTGGGAGTGATCCGAATCTGGATCTAGATCCAGGATTTTTGTGAAGAATTTACCATTGCAAGATTTGGCATTTTTTTCAAACTCATCTTCAAAAGTACATAACGATTTGAAATGAGAGAAATTGGGGGGCATTATATCAGCGATGTCAAAAAAAAAAAATGTTCACCAGTTTATTGCGTTGACAATAGGCGGATTGATCAGTCCTGGTGGAGGTTTTGCAGTCTCACATTGCTCTTGTTGGTGCATCTCATGAAAATACTTATTTTACAAATGAGAATTCCCAAGCAAAAAATAAACTGCTGATACAAATATCTATCAGTTCAACATAAATTCGCCCAACGTAAATAATGCAAAAAAAAAACTAGGGCATCATTCACTTTAAAGAATTCCCATGAGTCCAGCGTAAATTCAGCCCAACATCAACAGCTGTACATGGGCATTTGTTGACAGGCTGAAGGATTTGGAACTGGCATTAAAAAGATTGAAAAATCATGTTGACTGACTAGGTAGAGTAATATTACAGGATTTTAACCAAATATGATTGCATAGTTCTATTTATTGTGACATTGGTAAAAACTGAACTTGAACCAGAAACAAGGAGGTCATAACACCTGGCTATAGCTAACATTTATGAATGTTGAGACATGCTAATGGACTCATAAAAGCTAGTTAACTGAATTAAACTTACAGAACATGAATTTCCCTTTACAACGTAATACGGATTTAGATGGCCTGCAAGCCAATGCAGCTATATCACAGCCAATGCAAAATAACTTTTTACCAGTGCCAATGTCTGCCAGAGGTTTAGCTATCGGCTGAACATCTGTCGAAATGGGCTGACTTGGCTTATGATCAAAATCTAGTGATTTGACAACTTTGCCAACACAGCCAAACATCAAGCAAGTCCAACAGCAGAAGACATAGCAGGATAGCTAATATAATGTACTTGTCCCACAGCAAGAGGGCTAGCTCGGCATCTGTGTTGCAGCCTTTTGTTTCGCGTAGCACTCGCCAATGACTAAAAACCAGTCCCCAAGATTTACTCGTTCGGCCACTTGCTCAGTCTCTTTCTCTCTCTTCCTCCTCTTGTCTTCCTCTATAAACATCCTCTTTGCTTTTTTCACTACTGCAATACTGTCTATACTAAGAATACCAGGCTAGCTTCCTCTTTTAGCTTGTTGAAGACCCAGAGTTATTGGTGTTGGATGTACACTGCAAAGCGTCTCACGGTTGATCGTACCTCATCATCCCAAGTTAAATGGCTTATGTTTGTGCCACCAGCATGGCTGACTTCCAGTTTAAGACGGCATACATAATTGTGCCAGCACATGAAAACAAACGTGAAAGTGATCAATATTTCTCTCCCAAATTTTACAGGTTTATTGATTGGCTTCTAAACTGGTGCGCTTTCTTATTTACGGGTTCCTGGGGGGAGGGTGTTATGGGACATTTGTTTTTTTTTTTTTTTTTTTTAGTGCAACTCCACTCAAGTTTGCCTGCTGATTTTACGTCCCAATGTTAGCTTTGCTGCAAACATTACACAATGTTCAGAGTGGTTGGTATTTTACGGCCAATTTTTGTCGGATTTTCAAAATTACTTATGGTTGTATTCAAGATTAAGAATCTTGGCAATTAGTGAACTATTATGGTAAAACTCTATTTTTAGCCCCGATATTCCACCTTCTTTCCTTCCTTTCTGATGAGGGCAAATGCACGTGCCCCCATAATGCTGTCTTGGAGACTTTACATTTTGAATTCAATCATATAATGAGTAATTTGAACTTAGAGTTTTTCAGCTAGGTCAAATGGTCGTTTGAATTTCAAATTAGAATTGACAGTCCTAGTGTTGAGTTTGATTTACTTCAATGGCTTGTGCCAAGTGTAATTCAATTCAATTTATTTGTATAGCGATTACAATACAATTTATGTGTGTAGTAATCAGAAAAGACCTTGTATTATTTATCTGAAAAAGGTTGCTGTGTTGCTGTTGTTGGCCATTTCAGTCTTACATGTGCAGGGCGTCAGTTTAAAAGGGCTCTGTTTATGGAATTCCCACACGTTTGACAATCAAACTTTCTAGGATAAAGTTTTATTTCTAACATTCCCCGGTGCAGAAGCCGCCATAATTGGGGATAAACGTAAATAATACTATGCATTGACCCATCTCAAGCAAAGTGGTTCCAGCCCTAGTTACATTATCTATGAGAGCACTGGGTAGGCAGGGCCGGATAATGGTCATGCGCTTGCATGGAGTTTAGATTTACATGTCTGTGACTTTTTTCTCACATATTCAGGCTTTTCCAGTGATCTGTGGTTCCTAAGGAAACATCTATGGTCCTCACGGTCCAAGAACTACTAGGTTTCCACACTCTCTTTACCTGGGATTCAGGTGTGAAGCTAGTCTGGCCAATCAGCATTGCTTATTATGTAGTTGATTACCGGGTAGGAAAGAAAACCTGGGCTCCTATTTGGATTTGTGGTCGAGATTTTGAGGATCCCTGATCGAGATGTTATGATAGACCATTTGGCACTGGGAATTCTATATGTTGCCAGATGTTGCCAGATAATGATAAAGATTTTTGCCTCTTTGTATGCAACAGGAACTCATCAAATACTCATATTTTTGTATTTCGCATGCAAGTATTTAATGGTTTTCATTCTTTTTGACTGCTGTTTTTCGTCTGTGTTGGGGTGGAGAAAGCTGTATTATCTCTTCTCCTGGGATGGGCCTCACCTTCGCAATGTTTTGGTGCGAATTTAAAATGTTATCAGATCATATTCATTTGAAGGCTTCAGCTGTCTGTTCAATTTGTGGTTGAGAAAGCACAGCGGTACTTTAGTTCATTACTGCCAGAAAATGCTAACGGGGCGATGCGCGCCACGGTGATTAAGATGTAAATTCTCTCTAATTAGAATGTAAATTCTTACATTTATATGAAGACATCAACTGTCAGGTTGCCGTATGATATCTTTTATTTGGTCCCTTAGCTGAATGAAACCTTCATCGTTCATTTGTGGCGTTCAAACAGTTTTGCGGTCCTTTTGTTCTTCGATTCTTGTAATACTCTCCCTTCATGTTCCCTTTTCACATTACTTTTGTTTGTTTTTCCTCTCGCATCCCATACTGTTGTGCCTGGGGATTTTGAGGAAATTTGGAATGAAAATTGAGTTCATTCGGTGCCAGTCTATGCGTGTGCATCAATTACTTCTGCTGAATTTTCCTCAATACAAATAAGTCAGCCTGCATAAAAGGAGCGCATGTATTTGAAATAATTAATTTTCCCCCTTAAAAAGCTGGTGGTGGGGTGGTCGCCATGAATTTAATGTTTTCAACGGGAAACCCATGCCACCCCCCCACCCCCCATCCCCCCGCCCCCAGATGTAGAAAAAAGAGAAATGTACTAATCCAATCCACTTTGCAGATATATTCATAGTTTTGATACTGTCTGTGATATGGCTGGGTTTCAGCGTGTGTGTTTTCTTCTCTATTTCAAAAAGAATTGACCCTGGCGGACCGATAATCAATTAAGCGCGCAGGCTAGTTTTACACCGGCTGCATGCTAATGTCCTTTTGTACGTGGAGTGGAGTCGCCCCATTGGTGCAGATTGCACTCATTATCCACAGAGCAAGTGTTTCGGGGATCGCTCCTTGTCATTTCGCCTTTTCAAGTGTCTTGACGGCTGAAATGTAAAGCGTTTTTTTTTTTTTTTTTTTTCCTGTTGTCATCGGGCCGAAAAGCCCGCTAATTGGAAGAATATTGCCCCTAGAATTATTGTGCTTACTTTATACACGTAATCGGTGGATGGAAATAAACATTTCAGCTCTTTTGTGAACGTGGAGAGCTTGCATCATCTCTCGGAGTCTTGGTAGCGCAGTTAAATGTGTAAATGAGGGCTGGATCATGCATGCCCACTCGCTGAGAGTGGGCTCGACCAAATTTCTAACTCCGTAGAGTAAGGCTGTCCAAGATAAAGGCCTCATCGACCATCATAGTCTCTATGCAAGGAGAAGAGCAACTGAGAACTTGTCTAAAATACAGTGTTACCTCAGTGTTCTTGCTTTGTTGTAACAATATTATTACACTGACAAAACATTCCGGTAATATTGAATTTGCAGCAGAGGCAGTCTATCCTTGGTGGTTTGGGAGGGGAATTGTCTGATTATTTTTCTTCAGTTCATATTATACATGCTAGCTTGCATTGTTCTCCTACCAAACCTTCACATTTTACTTTGTTGTAGTTTTATAAATAATATATAAATATATAAGTAAATAAATTAGCCTTTGTCTTCAATCTCTGTGACATTGCGTGAGGGGAGAAAGGGCTTGCTAAGCATGTAGTCTGATATGAAATTAATAATATTTATCCAAAAGTCAAAACTCTGTGCAATTGTGCGTAAGTACGTATATGCATCAATGAGCCAAAACATTTTGACTACTCACAGATTAATTTAGTAACTTTGATTATCTCGTAACAGTCGTGCATTTGGCTATCTCAAACAGACCTTGGACAGTGAGCAAGCAGTCAGTTCTCGTAGTTGAATAATTGGATGCGGGTCAGGAGGAATGGGACCTCAGCAACTTTGCCAAGGGGCTTTGACAAGAGCAGCTTCAAAGTGTTGAGGCTTGTAAGATGTTGGTCAGCCCTGCTGAGTACCTACCAACAATGTTTTGTGGAGAGAAAAGTTACGAACTGGCGAGTGGATGTCAGGCGCCCGTGGCTATTCAGTGCGTGAGGGCAACAGAGGATATCCCATCTCTTCTGAACAGACAGAAAGGCTATTGTGGCTGAAATCACTGACAGAAAATTTTGATGATGGCAATGGGAGAGATGTGTCACAACCTGCTGGGCATGGCGATTTGAAGCCATAGACCGGTTAAAGTGCATATTCTAACCCCTGTTCGCCATCAGAAGTGCCTACAATGGGCATGTGAGCGTTGGAGCTGAAGGTCGCCCTGTGCGATGACTTCCGTTTTCTGTTTTAAATCATGCGCATTGGCCGAGTATGTGTGAGCTGCCTACCAGGGAAAGAGATGGCACCAGGTTGCATTGAGGGAAGCAAACAAGCTGGCGAAGGCAGTGTAATGTGCTGGGAAATGTTATTCTGGGAAACCTTGGGTCTGGGCATTCATGTGGATATCAATTTGACAGAGCTGTTTTGGCGGCACGTGGAGGACCAATGGCATATTATGTCAGTGTTTGGCTCACCACTGTACTTGTGTATTTACATTTAACTACCCATTGTTGGTACCAAAGAATGTTTTCATATCAGCCTCAAATTTTACAAATCTGCTTAATTTTTAGAAGCTCAGTGGTATCTCTTGCTGTTGAATTACACTACGTGGCTTTTTGTGGTTGGAATGAAAACCTGCTGGATGGTAGATTTTTTGAAGACAGCCATGATTTGATGCAGGTCATTTAGGCCTTGGAACTAAGGTAACTGGACAATTAGCCATAGTGTGACTTAAATTAATTAAAAATCCAGCAAAAATAAGTACAAGTAAATAAATAAACAAATAAATAAATTCTGCCCCGCAAGGTTTTGAGTTTGAGACCCCTGTAGTTGTTGATACAAGTTTGGTTGGAGTACATTGAAGGGTGCATCTCTAAAATAGTTTCATTCAATGGTTAGTGTGGTTAGTTTTTCCCTTGCGCCACTCAGGCGCTCAGGATTTCTCTGTTCTCACAAATAGAGGCTGTTTCATCTCTGGCAGTTCGTGAATGTCTTTTTCTTTCTTCTCAAAACTACTCAAGCAGAAAGGGCCCTGTGCACAGAGAGAGGGAGAGAGGGAGAGAGAGGGAGAGAGAGAGTGAGAGAGACGAGAGTCACAGTCGGGGAGGGAGGGGAGTAAAGTGAGGGAGGGTTGAGACGGAGGCGAAAGTAAGAGTGGGAGGGGCCAGGAAAGATGCAAGCTTGTAAGAGGAGTGAGGCAAAGTGAGTGACAGTGCAAAGCTCAGTCAGAGAGGAGGAAGAAAGTGAGAGAGGGAGATAGAGGGCAGGAGGGAGAGCAGGGGAGGGAGGGTAGGTCATTTCACCACAGTGATCCACATTTTTTTCCCTCATAACATGCTCAGTCCCCTGGCTCCCCTTTCATTCCCCCTTCAGCCAAAGAATGAAGCTTTTCCCTAATTGGGGAGAGCTCTGTATGATAGCATTTCGATGTACGTACGCTCATTTTTAATCAACTACTTTGCAGCATTAAAAAAAAATTCTCCATAAACTTGCTTGAATAATTAAAAAAAAATAGGGGCCAGGTTGGCTGGTAAACACAACTTTTCTTCTCTTTTTACTCCATTGAGATGGAAAAGACTTTTCTTTGATACCTTTGCTATTACCAGCTGTTGGTGAAGGTGCCAATTTTCCCTGTGAACGTTATCAGCGGGAGCTCAAACGCTCATCGAGTCGACCTTTTGCCTCTTCTTAATTTTAGGGCTGATCTGTGACCGAAATGATCCAAACAATTTGTGGCTGTGATATGATCTTATAGGATTTCACCTCCGAGTCCAACAAAATGGGCTTTTAATTTGTGCCTTGCCCCAGATATTTGTTTCTTTCTTTCTTGTTTTAGGGTAAAGGGGGGTGAGGATTGCGACATGTCTTCAAAGATCTGATTCCTTGCTTTTTTCTTTTTATGGGTATTGTCCAACTGCACTTTTATATGCATAAGAATGGGTTTGAAATGGTCTTTTCTTCCCATTCAAGCTATATTTCATTGTTGTGGGCAGTAGGCTGTGTCTATTTATTTAGTTGTAATTGGTCAGGGAAACAAGGAGGTAGTGAAGTGCTCCCACTTATCTCAGTGCCCATTATAACGGTCTGGAACATCTTGGTGGGCAGGACAATGTTCCCATAATGTCTATTTTATACCTAGGCAGACAAACACAATTAAGGGCTGATTCCTCATTGTCATGGACTCTGTTTGAGACCATCTCTGGGCGTATTGTCCACGCCATAGCAGGCCGCTGGAGCCCGAAAGCAACCTTTTCGTTTTTAACTCCACCCTCCAATAGCCCCCGACAGGCATAATCTAATGATTTCGCTAACACCTCCCTTATTTAACACCATCAGAGAAGGTAAGTGGTTCGCCATTCATAATTTACATGTCATTTGCCATCCATACTGTGTGAAATTTAATTACAGAGCTCAAATTGTAGCCAGTGCTCGTTTGTCTTGGTGACTCACAATAAGGCATTGATGTGAGCCGAGCCACTCGCGCTCCCCTTCCCACTCCATTTATGCCGCGTCACCGTCGGCTGCGACCATCCAGCCCTCATTTTCGCTCACTTTGCTCTTTTATAAGGAAAATGAGTGAGGCTGACCCCCCCATTTTAATGTACAAATGCAGGGCATCCTATAAACGAATCCTTTTCGAAAAGATTTTATTCAAGGCCTTTGTAGTTAATGGATATGGATATTTTTTGTTGAAAAGTGCATACTTCACTCAGAACCAAAAGTAATAAGTTTAAAGGACCTGAATAGATAAAGGGAGAAAAATAAAAAATTGAAATGGTTTAGCTAGCCACAGGTGTTTGGTTTGTAATTGTGAGCTGGTAGTTGTGTTGGTGTCTATGTTTTAGTGACCGGGGCCAGACTATACCACAAATATCTTGAAGGAAAAGGGGGAGCATTGGGCATGGAGACTCTTTGTAATCAGAACCAGAATTGCTAATGGTGTATTCTTTGGCATTTTAGAGCGTTTCTGAATCTTTTCCTTTAAATCAAACGTGCCGCTTTTGGGTAATTGCAGGCTGCTCGACCTCCTGTGGCGAGGCCCATACAACTGTAATCCCCTTGACAACTCCAACTTGGCTCCAACTTGGCAACCGGCCCATTCCTCGGCAAAAAACATGGAGTTTGTATTAAGAGATGAAGAGGATAATTATTAGATTCAGAAACAGTTTCCCAGAAAAAAATCAGTTGGTATTCACGGCTGTGAAAACGTGTTTACAGAGCAGTGGAAGCGTTCCTGTCTCTCGGCTGCCAGGAGAGCATCTCTATCTCCTCAATGGCACAGACTGTAAAAATAAATAAATAGACAAGATTTAACAATGGCTTTCAATGCGGTGGAATGGCTGGCTTGAATGTGACCTTATGACCTCAGATGTTTTCTTTTTTCTCAATGCTGCACCTGTAATTCTGGGCAAGGCTAAGTTTGTAGCTTCACATCCTTGGCTCTCCACTTTCTGAGTTCTATTCTGGCCTCATTCTTTTTCCGCTTGCCTTTCTTTTGTTTTTTTAGTTTTCTGTGTTTCAGTTTTTTCTGCTTTCCCTCAAAAAGTCAGGGAGATTTTTGCTTGTGAGTCCTGGGCTAATGGGCTTTACTGGAGCCGTAAACTATCAGTTTGTTTTTTCTGAACAGTGAATATTTATTTATTTATTTTGGTATGTAAAAGACACTCCCCTGACTTAAAGATTGTAATTTCTGGTTGGATTGTCTCTTCAGAGGAGGACAGATGAGATGCTTGCCAGAACAGTAGTGCTGATATTCCCTCTCACCGCCAGACTTGAGATCACGGTAGGGGTGAATTTACACGATTCAAGTGACACAGATTATCTCAGATACTGCACCTGACGCACTCTGCCCTCCGCACCCCCTTCCCTTGCCCCTCATGAGCCTTGCGCAGGCAGGGCCATCCTCGCCCTTCACCCGGGCGGCAGATGGTTCCATTGAAACCCTCACGGCTCCTTACACAGAAGAGCGACATGCTCACCAATCAGGGCATGGTTTCTTCCAATCTGTGCACGGTTTTCATCCATGATAGAATAGTCTGCTTTAATCCCTCCAGGAAAACACCTGAAAAGAGTGGTCAGAACCTCACTTAATTCTTAATTCTCCAAAGAAACCTACCTCCTGTTAACGAGAACTTCATTCCATTGTCACACCAGAACATAATCCCGAAAACAGTCTCACTGTCATCTGATTTGCACCAGCAAGTGTGAGGAATTGTTATTGCCCGTACCAATAGCTTTTATGGTCTGGTATCCTCCAAAGATAGACCCTCTAGTGTGCATAGCCTAAGCTCGCACAGTCCCTGAATTGTACTGCACCAGTACAGCCCGTTGACTGTAGACATGTGACTATGACATCACCCAATGACTTTCCATTAGCTTGGGAAAACTTTTTTTTGGGATCCAACAAAGTGTATTTTTTTTGTCCTACTGTGCTGTACGAATTGGAGTTGTAGGCTGTTGATTAGGGCTGAGGGGTGTTTCTTGTCTGAAGCTCTGAAGTCCGTTCAAATCTCCTCAAAATGTGCCGGTATTATTCACATAATACAATAATTTCACAAATTGTTGCATTTGGCATGCATTTGACAAGGGGAAGAAAATCACCTTTGCTCTTGGGGAGGAGGGGTGGAGGGAATTAATGAGTTTGTATTGTGACTTTATCTGTACCTTTAACATTCCTTGACATGAGTGGCTGGAACACCTGTAGTGGAGCAAGTACTGGTGCCTATATAATGTAATTTACAAAAGGAGACCATTTTAGCTGCTTTTTTTTTTCAGAACTCAAATTGAAATCTTTGATGGTCTCTGAGCACCTGACCTAGTGTGTCTAGCTCATATGGAGGAGCCTCTTCATAAACGAGGAGGATCGTGACTGAGACTCGCCATGTCACTCTCAGCGCTTCTGCACAGCACCACCTGCTTGAAGGTCAGCTGTGTATTCTCCGCCTCAATTTTTTTGCCTCACACAATCCAACTGAATAGCTTTGCTTTTTTTGTACATTCTGATGTCTAGAAGATGCCCAAGGAAAAAATGGCCATTATTTCTTTGCCATAATGAAAATTGCTCATTGTAGCAATAGTTTTCATGATCCCTTACTACATGAACAAAGGTATGTGGACACTGGGCATATATTTTCTAAATTGCAAACAGCGTAGAACCAGCTTCGCTTTTGCGGCTATAACAGCCTCCACTTTTCTGGGAAAGCTTCTCACTAGATTAGCACCACTGCTGGGATTTGCCTCTATTCCAATGAGAAATTAGTCTGGTGTTGCAGTGATATTCGGAAATTAGACCTGACTTGTAGTCTGCTTTCTCGTTGATACCCATGTTGTTCGTTGGGATCAATGCCAGATCTCTGTGCTGTTTAGCCATAAGGTTCTTCTACACCAGTGTCAACTTACCATAGGAACTTTGCTTTGGCCATGCATCCATTGTCATGCTGTAACAGGAAGGTGCCTTCCCCAAATGGTTGAATCATGTAGATTGTCTTTGTCTTTGTAAATTTTAGTATGAAGATTTTACTTTAGTAGAACTGATGATCCTTGATGGGACCATGGAAAACAGTCTCATACCAACAAGTGTCCAAATTCTTTGGGCATACACGTCTGTATATATAATGAGATCGACTTATTAGAACTGGCTTCAGATTGAAATATATAAGGTGTAGCCTTGATAACTGATGTACTAGTTCATAGCCAGGGCACAAAAGGTTATAGGTGAAAAAATATTGCGCATCGCAGCCCAAATCTTTCAACAAGATCCAAAGGAGAGCTTCTAGGAATGTTTGGTTCTGGAGGCTGATGGAAAATGAAAAGTAGCAAGGTTTTTGACAAGGTGGCTGAGGTGATGGCTCATTTAGTCTGACACCTTTTAAACCCTGAAGTTGTCTGTTTCCTCACAGGGCTCACCTAACTGTGGCTAAATATATTGTTTTGCCTACTGGGACGTAGCCAGAGTAGGATTGGAGGCTTGACTAGAGGAGGAGGGGGTGAGATGAGTAGGGGTGGGGGGGGGGGGGGTTGGGGCTTGTTCGCTGAGCCATGAGTCACCAAAAAGGACGAGACTGAATGGATACAGTCTCTCAACGGGGAGGCCAAACAAAATCAACAACGCGAAGAACACAATGCGCTCGCCGTGCGAGAACCAGCCTCTCTGGACCTGTGGTGATGCCTGTTTTTCTGGGGTCACTCCCTACGAGCCTGATAACAATTTTCCATTTTCTCCCCCTCACAGCTGAGGGATTTTCTTTTCTTTTTCCTCGTCTCTCCATCCATCAGTTCAAGTGGGTGATAATCTCAGTCAAGCATCATGTAAAGTGCACTAAAGAGCACCGTTTTCCCATTGTTTGCAGGGGTTGAAGCGAAGCTTGCTCTGTAGGTGAAACCTGCCTCTATAAGTAAGTGTTTGCTTATACTTAAGAAGGACTTACTCAGGGAAGAGAAATAAAGCCAATTAAGAGATGCCTCGGATAATGAGCCCTTATTTGTTATCCGCAACTGTGAGGACTTCTGAGAGGATTTCAAGAGCTGCAGTGGTGTACTTCAAATCTGATACCATGCAGCAGGCAAGGATTTCATTGACCTGAGGCTGTTAAATGTCTTTGAGTGGTTCCAATTCTGCAAGTGTTTGGTCTAGCTCGTGCTTCAATAGATTGAGATTTGTATTGCTGATTAACCTCTCTTTCGTCTTCCATTTCTGGGCTCTGTTCGAGGTTGTATCATCCACCTTGACTGTTTCACAGGACATGTATATGGTTGTGTGCTGTGAAAAGTAAATCACACTCTTAAAGGGACAGCTCCTATGAATGTTTTGTGGTTTTAAAATGCTTAAGAAAGAGAAATCAGGAGATGTCTTGCCTTGTCTATCTTTTTTGCTTAAGAGTGCATATATCTTCACATCTTTGAGTGGTCAGACTTGCAGTAGGACCTTAAAAACAGCTTCACTCAATGGGGGCAGGGATTGCCCTCCAGAGTCCAAACTAAGTCATCACCTTTCCTAACTTTTCACAGGTTTAACCATAGACACGTTTTAGCTTGGACCAATGAGATTATGCACTGACTTATCCATTGTTTTCTTTAATGCAAAATCTTATGCAAGTGCTTGGAAATTTAAATGTCAGTGTTTTGACAGTCTATACTCTCTGGGGGGCAAATCACCAAACTCATTGTTTCCAAATCTTTGGGCTGCTTTGCTGCTCTTCAATTCATAGATCCTGTGAGGGGATTTCACTGGGAAGATTTTGTCTGTCTGTGCCCTCCTGCCCCCCATGCCAAACTGTACTGTTGTTTCCTGGATACAGGACTATCCTGAAAAGATGTGAATGCAGGACAGGGGCACCACAGTATGTATTAGCCTGCGCTAATTTAGGCCCTAATGGCCATTGTGCAGCCTGGCTGGTTAAGATTGAGCACAATGGGTTGCAGAATCCAGCATGCCTGCCGGGGTGCTCAGGTTACTCTGAGCAACACTGTATTTTAGTGCACTTTGCCTGAAGTACCCAGTATGCTGGGCTTTGTCTTTGGACTGCCATCCTTTCTGTAGATTTATTTCAGGAGAGACCAACAAGCATCTCCTGATGGATTGCCCGCACCTTCAGCCTTTGCCCAGCCTCATTCAGGACTCTTCCACGTTAATGTCATAAAAAGGCTAGGTGACTTTACAGCAGCTCTCTATTCCTGCTGTACAAGTGCCCACCCCCTGCCTTCGCCATACCCGCGCCTCTGTTGTCTAGACAGCTCAAAGTACCTGCTGGTTCATTAGGCTGTTTTCTTATGGTCCTGCACCAAGATAAAAGGCTAGTGAGGTTTGATGGGAGTGGCCTTTTCCTGATCCTGAATCTCGGGGAAAGCCCACTGAGGGCGCTGGGACTGTAAATGTGGCAGCTTGCTGCTCCAGCCCTTAGTCATGGAACTCGGAACAGGAAGGAATGCCCTCTTAATTCCTGACGGGTTGCGCTGTTACCGGAGTTGACACGGTAACCAGCACTTGACCTTTCTTTGGTAGAATAACGTAATGTGTTTCCACTGCCTGTGAACCTGGCCCTTGTGTTACGAGTGTGGGATGGGGAGGGGTGATGGAGACTGTCTGTTAGAAACAAAAAGCGCCAGTTTCATTGCTCTGCATTCACTGCAAAAAATAAGTAACTCCACCTTACCAAGCAGTTTAATCTTGTATTAAGACTTAAAACACGATTTCTATCACCTTTTTTCTCAATAAGACAAAAATTTGCCCATGAGATAATTTTGACTTATTTCTAGAATTCCAATGGAATAAGAAAATTTCACTTGTCAAGCAAATGGTAACGTAAAATAAGCCAATACTTTCTACTTTCGAGAAAAAAAAACTATGGAGTTTTGTCTTATATTAAGACTAAATGACTTGTCAAGACAGACATTTTTCGCAGAGTTTTCCCAGCAGAGGCAGACTATGCTTGGAGATGCGCACACGAATAAAACATGCCATACCGGCTGAAGGCGCGTCAGCAAAGGTGCACATGAGCTGTGGATGGTCTGGCTTTGCATGATGGGGCCGGGGAGGCAAAGCTATTCTCCACTGGGGCTGTTTCTTGTCATTTCCACTTGTTTTTCTCACTGAATATATTTGAGTGCCTGCAGTAAAACTACACCTCTGAAAATGTCCAGTGCTAAGCCTAACCTTGTCGCTTGTGTCATTGGGGGCAGAGGGGACATTCTGGGACTTGTGAGGACCAATCGCGTCAAAGCTCACCTTCCCAGCATGCACCAGGGAAACTTCTTTAGGATATTCCATTGCTGAGTAGTATTCCTTAACTCTGAGCATGCAAACACTATTGGAGAATGGAAGCAAATGGGAAAGGAAGACCCAGACCATAATAAAAAAGCATGATGACCTCACTGAACATAAATTGTGATTAAATAAAGAGACTTTACATGCTTCTTAAAGTCAGACACATACTTGCATCTGCTGGACTGTCGGAGAAATAAGGATTATAAACAACAAAGCCCCGAAGCAAAATATTGGGCATGGGCTTGTCGTAAATGGTAGCACTAGACAAAAAATGCTTAGCAGTGTTATCAGGCAAGACATCTTGGAAAAGGTTTCTGAAAAGATGACATTCATGCACGTTGTTTTATAAGAAGGTGCGGCATGAACAACAATGGGGCAACAACAAAAAAATTAAATCTGATTCTGACATCACTTGCATACATGATTATGGTAACTGAATCTTTTCAACTTTTTGCCTTGAAGTGAGTGTGATGTTCCCTCCGGGGCTCACAAGAGCTAATGTGAGGCACAGTCCTGCTGCTTTTTACCTGTGGGTGTTGGTGTAGAGATCAAGAGCAGGTGCTTCATAAGTTTAATAATGGATTTGGAGAAAATTACTTGGTGGACCTTTAAGAATTAGCGATTTTATTGTGATTTGTTGAGATCTGATTTTAATGTTAAGGACAGCAACGTGATAATACTTTCCTCTACTTGTGCTTTCAGTGAGACTTACATTTTAATCTTTTTTTCTACGGAAGGTTTTCCATAAGAGCTGATCGAAATGGCATTTCTTGCAGCAGTGGAAAAAAGCTAAATTATTTCCTGCAGGGTACCATTAGAATGTGATGAAATGAGAATTGAGGCAGGGGAGTTTTGCTTCCTTTAGTGGTGTTGCCATAAAGTATGCAACCGTAGCATCTAAGGTCAGTCTATTCAATGTGAAGGCAGCTCTTACATGCCCCCTCCCCCCCATCATGGCTGTGTCTGCAGGCTCTCTCCAACCTCCTAGCACAAAGCTTGCCGTGTTAAATATTTAACATGACCTGTCCAGCCAGCACACTTGCCTCTGCACAGGGTAATTTGTTTAATTTTTAAAGTTTTTTTTGGAATTGCTCCAGTGGTATTTCTTGGCTTGAAGAATTAGACTAGGTAATTTAAGGAGTTTTTTTTTTTTTTTTTTTTTTTGAAACCATGTTTTCACAAATATTCTGCTCTTGATGCCTTGTATTATTTAAAAGCAGAAAATTTTGTGGACTCTCTCAGTTCATAAAATTTAATTGCTATTGAATGATTGAATGCAAACAATTTAAAGTATTTAACAAGAATTAAGAAATTGCTTCATGTCAGCTTCTTCTATTCTGTTTCCTGTGAATGAAAGTTTCATTTGAATCATATTGCTAATAATTAGCTTTAACTGTGTTCTCTGGAGTCTTCAATGTCTCACTGAACTAAACTTCACTTCACTGCCCAGCAATTTAGTTTTTCTATAAATCCTGAGAATATATCCCTGCATGTGTGTATATCTTGCGTGTGTGTTTTTCAAAGATAATCAGTGAGTGAAGTTTCAAAGAGTTCAGTGCAGTCAAGTTGGTAAAAAAGGTCATTAATCTTTCTGCTCTCGAGCAAAGACTAATTATTTGTCCACCAATTTGAATTAATTTAAAGTTTTGTCTGTCTTTATTTATTTTTTTTTTTCCAACTTTAAACTGTATGTGCTTTGCCCCCGGTGAATTTTGGCGACTTCTTGCTTGTTTCGCATCCATTTGTACAAACCTACTTAGTGTATTGGGCTGTTTATTGAACAATCTTCTCAATTTAATTGGTAATTTCAGCCATGTCCTTCAAGTTAAAGGCACCCCTTTGCCTCTATGCATGTGTAACAAGATCATCCTCAGACTAACCAGTTTTTCAGGTCATTATGAGACCTCACAAGAAAGACTATTTACTGCTGCTTAAAACTATCGGTCTTAGAACTATCAAATTTGGCTAGCTTCCAAAAATGAATGCTTTTGAAAGTGGCTGGAAATTGGGAGGAAAAGTAATTGCTGAAAACAATCAGGCAGGTTCCCCAAAATTGTTTATTACACGAAAGAGAGACGTATCCTTTTAACACTTTAGTTAATCCTTTTTTTTTTTGGAATTCTTTTACACTCTATTTTACTATGTGGCAAAATTTTCAGTCTTAATACAACTTTTAGTGGAACATAAATGTACTCTTTTAGAGTCAATTTAACGCTGAACATTTTGTTGCGTACGTTCTGTAAATACATTGCTTTCTGTAAACCAGGATTGATTGTTTCTTCAGCATTATATTGTTCAAGAATATTCTCATTGTATGTCTGTGGATCATACAGCATAAGGGGTTAAGCGATATGAACGAAGCCAGTGGGATAAAGACTCTGATCTCATGAGGCTTCACCAGGTCACACACTGACGACAGCTTGTGGGAACGTGGCATCACCTGTACTGAAGAACCCCGTCTCATCCCAGCTCTTCATGTAGTCACACTACCGAACTAAAGCTGCTTTCACACCGGACGCGAAATGAATTTTTCGCGCGACAGATTACATTCAAAGTCAATGCAAAAACGCGAATACACGCGAAACGCGTGTATTCGCGTTTTTGCATTGACTTTGAATGTAATCTGTCGCGCGAAAAATTCATTTCGCGTCCGGTGTGAAAGCGGCTTGAGCGTTGATATATGTCGAAAAAGGTGGCTTTTGGCGTCTTTATTTGATGCCAGTTTAAAACGAACCCTGCCCCCTAACCCCTAACCGTTAACCTGAACCCTGACCCTAACGTCGATTAAGGACTCCCAAAGCCTCCTTTTTCGACGTATATCAATGCTTGGTCAGGTAGCGTCGCTATATGATGAGTCTGGATGAGAATGTGTCGTGCCTAAGGAGGGGGTAGGGTTTAAGGACTAGTCAACTCTATCTAGGGCGTAGGGCCCACTCTCCCCGCTTCATTCATCTCCAGTTTAATCCCCCCTCAGATAGCCGCTGCCCTGAAATAACCCAAAAGGTGGCTGTAAACAGCCTTGTAATTTAACAGCTGCAAGTGCAAAACAGGAGACGATATCAGCCGCTCCAAACACTCGGTAATCAAACAAATTAGGTGGAGAAGAGGGGGGCTGAAGATGATGTTCCCCTTTGTGTTCGCCCTGGACTAGAATTACCTCAGGCATTTACTGAGAGCCCTTTTTTTGTTTACAATTTTTCGCTTCCTACGTTTTTCAGCAACCACATTTTTAGGAAAAGGATTTTCTAAACAGTCACCAGCAATTGCACTGAGTTTTTTTTTTTTTTTTTTTTTTTTTTTTTTTTTTGGAACAATATCTGATTACTTTGTAGGAGATGAACAGCTCTGAACTCCACTCTAGGCTACATTCAAAAAGCTGCTGTGTGCAATTTCCTCTATGTAGGAGGAAAGGCCCAAAGATGATCTGTAGAACAATGCATTGACACCCTATACCACTGAGGGATTATGGAAGGTGTTGGTCGGGGTAGTAGAGTTTGGCAGGCTAGGGTCCAGGTTGAATTTCAACTCGGGGAAAGGTTTCGCTGGAATGGTTCTTGATGAAAAGTTGAAAATGGGAGTGAATTGAGTTGGAGACAGAATTTAGGTGGAAATTTGTTACTGAATCCAAGAAATACAGTGTATGAGCCAACGAATACCTGAAACTACTTTGAATGTATTTGGAATAATATCTCATTTTTGCCATATCATCCATGCCCTGGAGTAACCTTGTTTCAGTCTGTTGTTGGTGTTTTTTTTTTTTCCCCCAAGGTCAAACTGGAGAAGTCTTTGGGGACGCTGAAAGAGAATTGTTACTGAATACATATTAATTGTGTCCTTCTCAAGCTAATATTTCATTAATAGAAGAAAGAGGGTTTTTTGGGGTGTAACTGTGAGAGAGTGAGGTGTTTAAGAGTTTCTTTGCACAAATTGAGAAGTGTTTGTTATCTGTGCAGTCATTCATTTATTCATTCATTCCTGACTGATAAATAATTCTACTGGTTGTCAAGCAGTGAATTCAACTTTGCTGTTGTTCATAGTCCTCATTTGTGGACTGACGAAGGCTTTCACAATGACAATATAATGTTGTTGTTCATGGTGAATTCACTTAGTTGCCGTTCAGCGCGTAGTACTTTGCCAGTCAGGCAGATCACAGGGCAGCCGCTGCGATTCCCCTTCATTACTGTGAGTGACTCTCGTCCCAGCACTCTGGGAATGTTTGTAACATAATGCTTCAAACTATGAGTCACACTCACCGGGTTTAAATGTCTTGTTAAATTAGCACCTAATTCATCTGCAATTAGCAGTGGGCTACAAGCTGTGGAATTCCTTTGATGGCTTACTTACAGTGGGGATATGTTCCTGATCTCTGTTTTGGGAAATTACGGTATTTAGGTCACAAATTCTTGCGCTTTCTTGAGTGATATAAACCCTGCTAAACCTGACAAAGCCCTCAAGGTTACAGTTCACCTCCTCTCTATTTTAAGTAATGCTCTACATATATTCTAATCACTACTTATGTATTTACTGGGGTTTTCCCCAGGCACGGCTAAAAATGGTGCCTGAGTATTGGCATGTTGTGAGTGGCTGCTGAGGGTCAACAGTTGCAGCCAGCTTGAAAATGAGGTGTGGATTCGAGGTGACGATGCTGGGGATTTGTGAGAAATGTGGAAAAATTAATTATGCACCAGAAGGCACGCATTTTTAAATTTGTTCATGAATTGGTGCATTCTCACTTTTTCATCCTTATTCTTTCACCCTTCCTCTTAAGTGAGATGCTTGTTCCTCACCCCCGTTGACCATCTATAGTGCCGTTCAGTGGTGGGAAACGATATTAAATGGGTGCAATTGGCAACTGACCCTCTGAAATCCCAGAGTTCCCTTGGCTTCTCTTCCCCCTCCGAACTGCCCCCCCACCCACCCCCCCTGGCACCCTTGTCCGCCACACAGCGAAGTAGCAAAACCAAGGAGAGTGGCTGGCCTTTACCTCCTCAGTGCTTTTGGGCAGGGAGCTCCTCCATCTGCCGTATCTCTACCCCCACCCACCAACCCCCAGCTCCTTCAGATTTGCTGTCGCCCGCTAGGCTTTGACCATCACACTTTGCCCGCCTCACTCTCCCGACACATTACCTATTCAGTATAGCCATGGACATCTGAAGAGGCGTCCCCAGCAACACTGCTGGGGTTTTTTCATAGAATGGTAGCAGTATTGAACTTGCTCACAAAAAATATGATTGGATGAAAATAAATCAGTTATTTTTGTCTGTCTGGTAATGCCTGGATAGAGAGCGTCTGCCTCGAGTCAGGAAGCTTGACTCTTTGTTACCCCTCAGTGGGGAGAGCCACCTGAAAAAAAACTGTGTTTCTAACAAATTTCAGACAGTGCTTTGGGTTGTCCACAACCTCATAGAAAGCTGGGATGGTGTGGATAATTTAAATAAAAAAAGAATGTGGTTATTTGCTGATCATCTTCGATTTGTATGAGGCTAAATTTAAAACAGAACACGACATTTAATGTCTACCTTGTCAATTGTTGTTTTTTTTTTTTTTTAGGAATCATTACTGAAGTTAAAACTCTGAATTTTCACTTAACAACAGTACAAAAGGATAGTAACACATATAAAGCGTGTCCTACGTTTCACTGGCACTGTATGTGAACAACAGCCAGAAGTGCTTCCATCTAGTTTGGCTTCCAGCTTATCTGACGCACAATGGAAACGTTCTGTGGTCTGACAAGTCAACGTTTACATTTGTTTTTGGTTATAATGGACATTAGATTGCCTGGACCAAAAAAAAAAAAAAGTTAATTCATTCAGGCTTTAAAGAGGGAGAAATTGAAAAGCCAGTATCTGTCATGTATGTTTGTGTTAATGCGCATGGCTTGGGTACTGTAATTGGCAAGTGTGGGTGCCAGACTAGTCTGCCTGAAGTCCCAGCCTGCCTCCCTTTGAAAATGTGTGAGGCATTATGCAGCACACAATGCGTTGACGTTTAGAAATTAAATACAAAAAAAACTGATAATGCATTTAATTCAATCGGAGATGGTATTGAAATGTATCTCATTGTACCTCATGCCCATATAAATGATTTATGTTTACAAGATTATGTAGTGTACAAATGGGATTTGGGAGTCTCTTGCTTGTCCCACAAAATGACAACAACCCAAAACGAAAGCACCCTTCGCAATGTCCTTCTCAATCCATGTCCTGTCTGGCAGCTTAATTCTTCTATTGCTTTTGCACATTTAGCGGTTTAACATTTTAAATTGTCAGACTCAGTAGGATTTACGCGACTATAAATGGAGATAATTATAATGCAGCTCTCTGATCGCATATTTCAGCCGAGAGGAGCCAGTACACTGCAGTGAGAGGGTGGGTGGGGTGGAGCATTTACCTGGTGGCCTGACCGCTGTCGCTCTCCCGGTTTACTTCACTCTCCGCAAAGAATCTCCACGCCGGTGTGCACTTTCTCTCCTAATCTGTCTGTTGGCGTTGACAGGCCACTGAAAAGTGTTGTGCAAACAAAGAAACAAAGGTAGTTACATTATGCAGACAGCGACATACATTCTGCAGATAAGCTCAGCTGACCGTGCTGCCACCCTCCCAAAGGGGACACTGGCTGTGGGGGGCATCAGAATGGCTATTCTTCCGGGGCAAGCACACCCCTCCATGTCCTCAAAGTGCGCCAGGAAAGCACTGACAGCGTGTTCCGCGGCAACCACTTTGCTTTATACCGCATTCGCATCATATGCAGTTTAGCACAAGTACCAATTTCCAGCTTGTAAATGGCGTTCACGTCAACATCCAGCTCATAATTGCGCCTAGGAATGTCGTGTTTTTTTTTTTTTTTTTTCTTTCTGAAAGTTCATATCTGACTTGGAAGTAAACAAACAAACACTGTCCATTTTGTATCATTAGTGGTTTAGCAGTTATGCCAATTGATGCATCTCCTAGGTCCATCTGAGTAAATGCATCCTGTTCAATTTTCCAGCTGATGTGAACAATTGCAAGTCTTATAAATGGGAATCTTTCCCACTTCTTAAAATGTACAAAAATAGAGCATGCACATCCTCTCTAATGCAGGTGCAGGACAAACGGGGAATCCGCATCAAACAAAGTGATAAAATAAAGTCCGAACACTGCAGGACAATGCTTTCCAAAAGTTTATTTCAAGACATCGACGTTTCGATCAGAACGACTTTCATCAGGATAAAAGAACAAATCTTTCCGACTTCAGCATTCTGCTCATATGATTTCAACGTGGCATTATGCACTGACGGTTCTTCGCCCTTACTCTGCTTTATTGATAAGCCCTGAGATGGATGATCATCCCAGTCACATTTATGTTCTACGTTTTTTTTTTTTTTTTTTTTGTTTGTTTTGTTTTTTTTCAGTAATGGTGTAACGGCAGACTATAAAAATCTTGTATTTAATGCATCACCTGCCTGGGTCTGTATTTATGAAACCTCAAGCAGTCAGGGTGCAGAACTTGGATCAAGTTTTCTGTGTTCCATAATCTAGCCTCATTCTGAGAAAACTGATCCCAGATCAGCCCAAACCAGTTAAAATCCTCTATGAAATAGGCCACAGTGTTTACATAATGCAGGAGCTGGGCTCTGTTCGGGGAGAGCAACTCTGATGGTTGTGTTGTGTAAACGCAGAGAAGCAGCTGCAGGATGAATATAGCTGCATGGAAGGGGCCTGAGGGCGTGGTCAGACCTACACGCACATCTGCAGCGGCCAAATGCACCCGGCATAATTGTGTCCTGTCATATTTAAGTACTCCTTGAAAGAAAAATTGTGACAGTTTGTCTCTCTACCCTCATCACTTTCCCTCTGTTTCACTCTCTCTCTCGCCCCCTCGTAAAACCCGGTCTCCCTTTGGATTCTTTTCTGTTCCTCATCTTTTCTGTACATTTTTCCTCTCTCCATTTTTGGTTTTTCTTTTGGCTTTCTCCCTCTCCACCTTTCTCTGTGCATTTTACTCTCTATCCCCCCTCATGCTCATCAATAACGCTCTCCTTCAATTCTCTTTCTCCGCCTCACCTGGTTTCATTTTTTCATTCATTCCCCTCTTCTCTGTCCTCCATTCCCTTCTTCCCTCTCATGCATTTTTCCTTCTTACCCTCTCTCTCCTCTCTGTCCCATATTTCCCTCCTTCCTCTCTTGTGCACTCTCTTCTTTCCATCTGTATCGCCTCCCTGTAACCCCTCCCTCCTCTCTCCTGCTCTCCCTCTGTCCCCATTTCCCTCCTTCTCCCCCCTCTTGCACTCTCTCAAACTACTCTGCCTCCATTCTCCCTCTCCTCTCTCTCCCTCCCTCTTTCTCCATTCTCTCTCTCTCTCTCTCTCTCTCTCTCTCTCTCTCTCTCTCTCTCTGCAGAGACTACATTTGCCTCCAGACTTGTCGGACACAGTGAGCCGTTTGAGCAAACCGGATCTGGCAGAATCCGCCAAGCTGCTGAGTTCAGGCTGTGGTTCCACAGCCACAGGCAAGAAACACCTGGATTTCTAGCACCCCCCCACCCTTTACCTTCCTCTTCTCCTGAAATTCGAACTGGGACTGCCTTCTCAGACCTGATGCCCCGGCCTGACACACCTCCGTACGCCACCCGACCCCTCGACTCACTACTGCACACTCAGCCGTCTTAAGGCTTTATCGAACTTTGTCATAAAACAAGGCTCAGTATTTGGATAATGACACCATTTTTTATGGCTTAACTCCTGCATGGCCCCCATCATATCTTTATGAATATGCTGAAATTAAGACTGTCTTCATTTTAATGTGAGAGCATTTACTTCCATGTTGAGTGAACCATGTGACAGTTAAAGCTTTCTAGAATTTTCTCACTGTCCAAATACTTAAGGGCTTCACTTTATGTATTTCAATGATTATTTTAAGGTCCGCTTAATTATTGATAAGGACTGATAAAATTGCGAGGAATGGAGAAAAAGAGTGTAGCTTAAAAATAATGGTGCCCATGTTGAAGATCGACACTTTTTCATTTTGACCAAGTGAGCTCTGCGCTTAAAAAGAAACTTTCTGCTTTTCTTCAGTTCTAGGAACCCTCATTTTTTACACAGTTGATAAAACCTAGCAATTGAAAAAATAAATGTTTACATAGGATTTTATACGCTCTTTGAAGTTACAAACAATGTCATTCTTAGTCGTTTGATTTTGAAAATAAAGCAGTAAAATAAATGGTCATTTGCGCTTGTTTTCATTATTATGGGATGTGTGGTATGTATGGTTTAATGAAGAGCATTGTAAAAAATCCACTGGTAAGTTATGGTGTTGAGCATAAACTTGCATGGTACAAATATAACTGTGTTGTCTTTGCTGTAAAATTGTGGTTTTTCCATGCGGCTTCCCTTTATTCTTGCAAATGTGTGGTTCTGGTTCATTCCCATTTATTGGAAATTAACAGCTCCAAAGATAAGTAATTCTTATGATCCAGATCAGGAACCAAAAGCACTGGGAGGGTACAATTCAATAATAGGGTTTATTGATAGTAGTACAGTAAGACAGAGGGATGGAGCCCAGAGCAGAATGACACAGTTTAGATATAACAAGCGAGGTGGTGTGGGTGCATCCTGTGCCCGGCCAGTGGCTTTCCAGGACAGCTGCCGGATGGAATGCACAGTTCGTTAGCGCTGAACTGTCAGATGGCTGGACGGGGAAGTTAAGTGGGAACGCGTTCCCAATCTTGATGACCATAGAGGGCTTGTGAAGTTGTTCCTAATAAACTGGGCAAAAGAGCAGTCTGAGAGTAGATTAACAGGAACACGGTCTCAATCCTGGATGTCCAGAGTGAGGGTTGGGAACTTGTTCCTATTAACTGAACTATGAAGAGAATTTCTGTAAATTACTGTCATTAAAGTTTATGAATTATTTCCGATGATGAAGAGCAAATACTGACTGGTTGCTGAAGGGCATATAGCAAGTGACAATCCAGCAACTTTCAAACTCAAAGAAGGGAGTATAAATATGTGAACACACATGTAATCATTACGGCACTGGCCCTTTCTAAATGCTAGATCACTGTAGAAAACACCTTTCTAATCATTTATTTTCACTCATCACTTTTTGTACTAGCCAAATTCTGAAAAAGTGGGCACATCATGGAAACAGATGAAACTATGAAAAATCCACATAGAACAAGTGGCTATTATTTTTCTTTAAGCCAAAAAACATTTGAAATGTTCACTTGTCTGACTACAAAAAACACTTTCACTTTGTTCTGTCCCTCTTCGTTAACCTAAAGCCCAGAGACGTCGGCGGCGCTTTCGGGCAGTGTTGATGTATGGCGTCGGCTCTAGAGAGTAAAGTATTTATTTGTCTCTGGATGCAGCGGCAAAAAGTTTTACTGACAAAATACTAGAGTATTGCAAAGCCTATGCGATGATATCCATGACAGTTGCATGATGGTTCTTGGGACAGTGACATCTGAGGGACTGGAGATCGCTTGCGTTCAGAAGTGGTTTTCAGCTTTGGCCTTCGAGATTCGACTGGATTCTTTCCATCTTTTAATGATATTACGCACAATGGATGACATGCTCGAATCCTAGGGATTTGTCTTTGGGGCACATTGTTCTCAAAGTGATGGATCATAAGCTTACACGTCCGTGAGTTTGGTTTTCAATTATACTAGGCAAAACTGTTCTTAGCATCTTCTTAAAACTGTTCTTAGAACTTCCTTAGCATCTGTTAGAGCAGGTTCCTGCATATGGGTCATCCAGACAAAAGCGCTACACGTCAACATCAGTCAGTGAAACCTTTTAGTCCTCCCCCCGTTCAGCGGAAAAATATGTTCCAAGTTTCTGTGAAATCACCCATTGACTATCCATCGGCTTGTGACCTGTTTTATCACCACAAAAGATTGCCATGTTGAATAAATTGGGGCCACCGACTTCGAAGTTGGGAACTAGCCTTTATACTGTACATTTGGACATCACTTGTACACTCTGTTCAAGTGTGAGGTATGTCTGAAACAGCAGTTCTATAACCAACCACAAAGACACTTGTTTGCCACGTCTCTCAAGAGCGCCAGGAAACCAGCTTCTAAAATCAATCAGGATTTTGGCCACTTTTTTCAATCAATGGTTTCCATCCAGAGACTTCTACATTTCAGGAACAATAATTTGCAAGAGAGTTATCTCAGCCTCCATTCAAATTCCTTGGTCCATGTTTTTAGACTTTCCTCTCGAACTCATCCCACAGATTTTCTGTTAAGTCTAAGGATGGCTTGTTTGGTGATGGATGACTGGGAAAATAGCTTGTGCGTCACATCGTATGTACACCCAGAGAAATGGGAGGTATTTGTTGCCCACTGAAATTTTCCTAATCCCCATCATTAAAATGAGAATAGGACTATACTTAATTTTTCTTGTAAGATTTTTCCAGGCGTGTCAGCGATTGTGGCACACGTATTTCAGAAAAAAATATATATTTACGATAAGGTATTATATTTCCTTTAATGTTAGATTTTTGTTATTTGGAAAACGTTTAACCTGTTTGGTAGTCTTTAGCCTACTGGACAAAGTGCTTGAAAGTTGGTTCAAACACTAGTCTAACCTCCCCAACATCAGTGCAGCTGTTTGGCTCTTGAGGAAGACACTTATTCCTTCATTGCCCACAGGGGATCGGGTAAAAGAATGTGAATGGGTAGCAGAGGTCCTGGAGTAAACCTGTATGACTAAAGAGCACCTCCAGTATATGCTTGTTTGGCCTGCTGTAATGGCCTGGAACCCCGGAAGTGAGGTCACTTGTGTATGTCTGCAACGGCTAACTTTGGATTCAGTATGCGAGGTGGAGAATTTACCAATTTGGTTGGACATATCTTTGCTCCCGCTTGTCTTTATATGTTAAAACAAGAGCAACGCAAGGCTTGGCATATGCCCCCAACTGAAACAAGGGAAGAACATGTACAGAAAGCGAGTGTTGGGCATCATCTGCTATGTATGACCATTTAGGTCACCAAAAATCTTAAACCTCCGTCGAGCAGTGTTCACATTAGAGCGCGACAAAGGATTCCAAGATGACTGCTGTGGCGGCCATATTGGTTGGTGGAGCAAGCTCAAAATCGATAGGCATCATCCCCTATGTATGACCATTCACCCCACCAAAAATCATAAACCTCCGTCAAGCGGTGTTCACGTTAGAGCGCGACAAAGGATTTCAATATGGCTGCTGTGGCGGCCATATTGTTTGGCAGAGCGAGCTCAAAATTGATAGACATCATCCCCTATGTATGATTATTCACCCTACCAAAAGTCATAAACCTCTGTCGAGCAGTATTCACGTTAGAGCGCGACAAAGGATTTCAAGATGCCTGCCGTGGCGGCCATATTGTTTGGCGGAGCGAGCTGAAAATGGATCGGCATCATCCTCTATGTATGACCATTCAGCCCAGCAAAAATCATAAACCTCCGTCGAGCAGTGTTCACGTTAGAGCGCGACAAAGAAAAGTTTACGACAGGACGGACGGACGGACGGACGGACGGAAGGGGTGAAAACATAATGCCCCCGACCGACTCTTTTGAGGTCGGGGGCATAAAAAAGCGGTGCCTCAAATACGAGTTTTGCCTTGCAGAGGGTTTTTGGGCAGGGTTTTATCACCATTTGAAGAGTTTATTTACAGAATGCAATAAATGCCAAAATTACAGAAATTGAGATAGTACCATAGAGTGATAGCCCTGTGCTTCTTACACATGGTGCAAAATTCAGTTTTAAGAAATTCATATCATAAGGTGTATTTTGTGTTTTTTTTATAATTTTTTTTATTTTATTTTATTTTTTTATAAAATGCAGCAGGCGCCAACATAGAAAAAAGTGATTTATTCAAAATGATTTAAATGGATATACTGCATTTTGGAAATAAACTCTTCATTTCATGATGCAATACAGCATCCCATTGGCTTTTTCCGCTGGTTCATTTTTAGCTACATTCTTTTCCCAGGATCTCCACAAACTCCCTTTTCCTCAACTTCCATTCAAATTAGATGTCCTTAAAGTAATTTCCATGGTCAATGAAACATGATGTTGTGATTCCCAGTTCCAGTCAAGCCAGTACTCCCAATGGTGTTCCTGACCCAGGAAGTCCCTTGGAAAGCGAGTGTCACCAGGCCATTGTTACTGAGCACACTGTATTATAGTGAATCCTTGACATCATTTTATTATGCTTTGCATTTAGGGCTCTCAGTGCTGCCTTGGTGGTTGTCTAAAGCTGCGTTTCCACCAAACACTCTCAGTACAGTTCCCTTAGAACCGGTTCATAACCTGTTCAGATTGGTACCTCAGCTCTAGATTTGGTTTGCGTTTCCATGGCCGACTGTACTCTTAAATGGCAGACAAGGTTATCACCAGATCGCAATAGCTGCGTTAACCACGTAAGTGGTGGATTTGTGTTTTGTCCTTGGGAAGCAATAATGACATTTCTTTGTTGACAAATCAAGAGACTGCAATGATTCTTAGTCCATCTTTTAGTATCAGATCAGTGTGCTCGGTACCTTAGCAGAGGGGTAACAAAACATTGGGATGGATTTGTTGAAGAAACTGAGCTGAACCAGACTGCTTGGTGGAAATGAGGCTTTAATTTTTTTAATTTCATACCACTCTTTCATCAGAGTTGATTGGTTTCCCGTAACACAACTCATCTGGTGTTGTTTTTGAACATTTGCAGTTGTTTTTTTTTTTTTTTCTAAATTTTCCAGAGTATTTTTTATGGAAATCTTTCCGTTGATTGAAGTTTGAAGTTCTGCATCATTGCTATTGATATTTTTGTCCATTTCACATGCATGCATGGATGTTTTGTTACTATGGTTTAGTCTCATCGTATGATGATGCTATTACATGTTTTAAAGGAGGACTAGATGCAAACCAAAGAAATGACCTAAAATGCTCTTTTGAAATATGGGAAAATAAATTTCCTTATCTGGAATTCTTTCCCACAATTCATACTGCCCAGTTTAAAATGGACGACCAAATAATAGATTTTGAATCAGATGTCAAAACAGTATATTTTTTACTATTGCATAGTGTCACAAAAGTCATATTTTGTTTACATTCTATCAGTGGTTCAGATGGACAGTATATACTGGTTTTAAACTGATTTGTGGAAGTTTCTGAAAATAATAATTTTAAAAAAAAGGTGGACTCTGCTGTCCTTGTGACTTTCCTTTCTAATCCCATCCCATCTCACCTAATGAACCAGAATGAGTCTTACCCTATGGTTTCATCTGCTCAATTTTGATGCAGACTGATTTTTTTCATCATGGTTTATGTATATCCCTGGTATTTATCTGACCAAAACTAGCCTTTGTCACCTTACATCATGCCTGCTTTGAATTGGTGATCTGGTTGTAAATAAGAGGTACCTCCGGATTCTCACTGTAGTTGTGGTCTTCGAAAATGTTTCTTTGGAGGCGCAGCAGTTGTTTCATTGTACTCATGCAAATCTGTGGTCATAGCATTGTGTTTGACTATGTTTCTACCTTAGGAAAGAAAGGGGCTACTTGCAAATTTACAGTAGGTTGCCCATCACCACAAACTCGAGATACTTACTTGAAAGATAAGGCTCTCCCTGAGACTATAGGATACAGAACTAAATGATTTCTGTCATTTTCACAATCCACTTATAAAACTCAATTGAAATCAAATTCATCTGAAATATCAGAGACAGCAGAGTATGCTTTTCTGCTGCAGGATTATATAGGATTACAGGAATGCTTTTGTGCCCAAATATATTTAGCAGCACGAGGCCATTTTGTTCCTATCATTGGTGAACAACGGTAGGATGAGCCTGCATTTAAACATATGTGAAACCAATGAAAAAGCTTGCAAAATTGTAACACAAGACTGATTTTGATTTTGTGTAATAAATTAAATACATAGACTTTGGTCTCATTACAATCCACAATGGCAAATTTCGATATGTTGTTGTAAACAGCTTGCGAATATGTTTGATTACAACACTGGTAAGGGTCTTTATAGTATATTTCTATACAATTATGAGGCATATGTCTAGTCTTGACCCAAACATTTTGACTGTGAAACACAATATTTTTAAAAAGAATTTGTCCTTGACCAAAGGAAATGAATTATGATGCATGGAAATGTGCCCAGAACACCTATAAAATATTCTGGGAAATATAAATGAACTTAACTTTATTATAGAAATCATTCTGGGAGATTCCTAGGGAAGACAAATACTTACATTTCGACATTATATCGAAGACACAATCTATTCTTTAGCTACCAAGGTTTTTTTTTTCACTTCCTTTTGAGCAGTTACTGCTTTCAACATAATTTTTCGGCCAATGAAATGGGGGAAAAAAAAAGATTGGAGGCCTTCACACGCTGGTGGTTTCTCCTCATGATCTGTGCTGGAATGATACGAGGCTGCTTCAGCTTAATCCACAATCTGTACAAAGACTGGTTGAAGTTCAAGATATGAGTTGATAAAAACCTATTAATGGCAGAATCTCTTAGGTTCTTCTCCTCAACAGATTCAAGACTCAACTCAGCTCAAGCGTCCGTCCAAAGTTGTTCTTGTTTTCATCGTAACATACAAATGGCCATATACAAATACATCAAAAATGACTTGGAAACAGAAAACGAAGATAGTTTTGTTCCATTGAGGATATAACACATGGCACTTTACAGAACTTCATATTTTTCTTTTAATTTGTTTCTCTGGAGTCTTTGTGTGCCAAGAATTATAGCACAGGGCACGGCAATCCCAGTATAAAAAAGTCTCTTTGAGAGTCTCTTCTTCTGTTCTTCTTTTTTTGTGTATAAAATACTGCCAGACACCCCTCTCTCTGTGCAGAAAGTCACAAGGTGAAGTAGTTCTTCTCCTTACTGTAGTCTTGGCCAGTACTGAGACATGTCGGGTTCACTGCCTGGAACTTGGACTGGAACAGATACTCCTGGGGAGATGAGACCTGTGGCACAAACAGTGAGAATTGTGTAAGGAAGGAGAAAATTGTATAGTTTCTTACAAAGGAAGTGAAGGATGGATGTGCCCTCTCAAAAGAAATATTTTTGACCCCCTGTCGACTGAGAAATGTTGCTAACTTACTGCTGAATATGATTTCAAATATTTGAGTTAATCTGTTTTAATCCACTATGTCGCAAAATTCATGAATAAAAAATGGAATACAATGAGGTGAAGAATTTGATTTATTGGATTTTCGCTATGGTCTAATTCTTAGGGTCAGGTGGCAGATGAAATTGATGTTTTTTCATTATTATTATTTTCTGACATTCACTTATCTTAATGCCATCCAACAAGCAAAAGGTGAATGTTCTGCCTACCTGTTGAGGTGGTACCAGAAGTGGCCATTGATTGGCTGTTCATATGTGCCTGCATATGAGGGGGCGTGTATGTGTCGTAGCTCCGCCCGTTCACTGAAGGACTGGTGGGCAGCATGCAGGAATACGAGGATGTCTGGCTGGGCACTGGAGGCTACAGTAAAAGAATAGACATTAGCCACTGGACCATGTGGGCTTTGGCCTTCCTACCTGAATGAACAGCCGATGGTGCAAATTTTATTGGGCTAGTGGCCTGTTGCCCTTTGAATTGGGTGTTTGAATAAAGTTTAGCTCAGTTGTTCAAGCCCTAGTGTTAGCACCTTAAAATCATGGAACATCACTTCGGACAGCTAAAGAACTAATAATGCATCACACAGTTTAAAGTGTAAACACCTCCTTGATCCTAAAGCAGAATATCACCTGAGAATATGAAGATAGATTGGTGACAGGCATTGTTTTAATACTGTATGTAAAATGCACTCTGAGAGACCACACCAATGAGAGCAAGTGAACCACATTTGTACCCCTCTGGAACATGTTTACCTCTCTGATTTTCTTAATGAAGCCAGTGTCATTGACTTACTTGCATAGGCAGGTTGTTGGCCATGGTGAAGCTTGGCATGGGTGGCAGGCCACTGTATGTGTTTGTAAGGGCTGTGTCTGCTCTGCCCAACATGGACGCTGATGTGAAGGACACTGGAGAGAAGAAAAGGCAGCTGTATGTTTCCTTATCGCCTTCAGAACAAGTATGAGCGTTCACTGAAATGTAATGATTTTTGAGGTTTAGTCATCTCAGTTCTGAGAGTAAAAAACACGTTTTGCAGTCTAAATGCTTGGTGTCGCCTCACTGTAATAAATTTCAAGCTGGTTAAAATTGGAAACAAAAGTTCACCAGCTGCCTTAAAAATGTGAGTCACTTTGACTCAACTTGAAGCATTGTCTAAACTCCCAATTTGTCAAGACAATTGATAACTTTAGCTTCTGAAAACTGATGAACTTCAGTTCAATATCTAGATCTTGTCATGAAAAGTGGAGTTCAGATAACAGTGCTGGTTTCTTGTACGATGAGGACAGAATGTTCCTTCTCACCAGGTGTGGTAGGCTGTGGTATGGGCTGGTAAACACTGGTGCTGAAACTGCTGCTAATGGGGATGTGGCTCGAGGAGTTGCTCGCTTGTCTTCGCTGATTCCTGAGCTTCTCTTCTCTTCGCCACTTTGCTCTTCTGTTTGAAAACCACACCTTCAACCACAATGAAATTCATGATGATTAAATTGCTCCGTTTGGGTGTTTATTAGTGGATCCTGTCGCTGCCAAATCTTGTGCGTCGTGTTAAATTTGTGAAGGTGCGCAAACTGACCTGTATTCTAGCTTCCGGGAGGTCTATTTTTGCGGCGAGTCTTTCCCGTGCAAAAACGTCTGGATAGTGGGTTCTTTCAAATTCTAAAAAAAAAAAAAAAAAATGAAACACTGAGAACATCACCGTTGCATTCAAAATAAAAATTTCACTCGCAATATGGTGTTCCTAGAATTTTTAAGTATTTTGCTTTTGGCTGCAAGATGCCATAAATTGTAACCTGAATCAGCTATAAACTGAGTTTGGTATATTAACTTGTGCAGTCTGGGTGCAGTCCGTTGGAGTTTAAGTAACATTGGACTTCGAACAGTTCATGCTGTTACGCAGTCATAAAATAAATGGCTTGCAGGATGCTTAAGAACTCAATTTTTGGCCATGAAATCCATAACAAGAGACACCACCATTTACCTTTTTCTAAAGCCTCTATTTGCTCTTGCGTAAAAGAAGTGCGATTCCTTTGCAACTTTCTTTTCAGCTGAAGTCTCATCTGGGTTTCATCCGAGTCCTCGCCATTAGAACTGATTGAGTTAGTGTTTTCACCACTCGCCTCCTGTTGCTGGCAACCGTCTGGAAAACATAAAATGCTTAAAATGTCAACAAGCACGTACTCCCTCCCAATGCATATCTCATGCAGCAAATTATATGCTTAGTGCTAAAAATTTTGACAAAAAAAGTCCAAACAATTTTGCAAAAAAAAAAAAAGAAGATGATGTCTAAATTTCATTAGGTATGTACATGATTGCAATTGAGTGAATTTATGCAAATTGCAAACAATTATTTTGTTCAATTGAGTAGTTATAGTTAAGACCATGCTAGCTTGAAGATAATTAATCACCCATCTTTCTGGCAAAAAAAAGAAAATCATTGTTTGTATGTATATATGCCATATTAGTCAAATGTCTTTGAACTCTTTATTCATGTTTTTGGTCATGTGATTTTCAGTCAGTTGTCTAAATTTTGAAGTTAATAAAAAAAGCCATAAGTGGTCATAGAAACTGGTAAGCTAATCATTTTTATTTTCTGATAACAAAAGTAAAATCAGGCTCTGGCTAATTTGGGACTTATTTGACAGAATAATGAAGAGAAGGGTTCCACAGGTGCTGCACATTCGTACGAGAGCAGCCTATCCTTAATCATTATGTCCAATAGTCTGAATAAAGAATGCAAACATGGCCATTCCCCTCACCTAAGCAAGGTTGGCATGATGGCATAAAATATGTTAGTAGTCTGCTAAATATATTATGG
This sequence comes from Gymnothorax javanicus, assembly GCA_029692085.1. Classification (NCBI taxonomy): domain Eukaryota; kingdom Metazoa; phylum Chordata; class Actinopteri; order Anguilliformes; family Muraenidae; genus Gymnothorax; species Gymnothorax javanicus. The sequence goes on along the minus strand of CM056207.1, from coordinate 12,602,871 downwards.
CTTTGAGTATGCTCTTAGTGTAGCTGATTAGTGTTCTCTTAAATATTGTCTTGTGTTGAGTAACAATACAAAACGTTGTGTGACCGGAGCTGCTGGCTGCTTGACTTCTCTTAAGGTTATATATTTCCATTATGTTATTTGTTAGTCTGAGACACAATTTCATTTTCATGATAAAAATTTTGTTCGTACTTCCAACAATATGTTACCTCTAGGTTGTGAAATATTGTGGGAAAATATTCTGGATTGCTAGGTGACCAGAATCCAGATCTTTTATCACCATTCAACAATGCTAGATTCTCAAAGGGTTAAGGGAAATGTGACTAAATGTGGTAGAACCTTTTCAGGCTGTCTGAAATGTTTTAAAACTCAAAGTTTCCCCCCCTTTTAGATGGTGCAAGCCGTCAATGGTAGTCACCATATGGGCGTTTGTAGACCCATTGAGGTGACCACCAACACTTGAATAGAAGGAGCTGCTTTTCATTCTGACACAATGCTCGAAGAGTAAGGGAAACTATTAAACTCTCGGGCCAGGGAGGATTGGCAAACTTTGTGGGCAGAATTTTCAGAACACAATTGGGGGAGACGACAAAAGGATTCCCTCGAAGCGTGCAGTGCTCTGCATTGTAGCATGAGGGGATCCCAGTCAACAGACTTTTCAGAGCAGTATGTTAACCTTTATGCAGTACTATCATTAATCACTGTCCCCAGGGTCGGCCCGTTCAACGCCAGTTAGGATTTATACACTCTATAGGCAAAAACACTCCGGACACCCTGAATGAGGCATCTCCAGTCTCACTTGCCGATTGTTCACCTAAAAGAATAGCCTACCGCTTCGACCTGCCGGATAGTTTGGCATTAGTGGCCAATCACACACAATCGCCTCCACTAAAAATAACTAGGCCTGTCGGGTATGCTGAATTTTCAACGTGCGGTATGCTCGTAATTGCAGGTGAGCCATAAACATCCGTAAAGGTTGTTATTTTTCTTTTGTCACTTTTTACTTCTACGCCTCGTGCTGTTGTTTTGAAATAACAGTCGAAATATTTCTGGCGATGGGGAAATCATTGATTAGTCGTTATTCGATGAATTACATAGTTGAGAGAACTGTTCAACAATCTGAGGCGACACGTAACAAGTTTTCATGCTCATAACAGCTGTTATCGACCGATTTCTTGATTTTTATTATTAGAAAAACATTTTTTACATGTCTTTTCAACTCTTGACACAGCGTTGTACACAGTTAAAGTTTGAAATCTCAATAGGCCTGCGTCACTTTATACAGACTCTTGTAGGCTATTATTTTTACAGAAGATAAATAAATAGGTCGTCCGACAATTAAGTTACCTTCCTTCAAAGTCGCTTTCGTTTTGAAAACCCCAAAGGAAGGCTTTTGAATTGAATGTGCCTGCGCTATACTTTTTTTTTCCGCAGCTAATCCGTAAAAGCAGTGAATGTGTGTCCCATTATCCCACAGCCATACAGACCAAGTGGCGCAGGCTGTGGGATTTGTTTTCTTAAAAAAGGCGCTGGGAAATAAAATCATTCCTTAGCATCATAGTGTCTCAATCGGTGAAGCGGAAAACGAGCAAAAAAAAAAAAAAAGTGACCCAATTGCGGCACCTTTCAGCCATATGCCGGATCAAAACAATCTGGAGTCCACTGAAAGAAAAAAGTATCCATATAGCCGGCTTTAGGCCACTACAAGAAGGAAAAACCGCCATGCTGAGTGAAAGAAAATCACTAAATCGCGCATGATGTTTTCTCTTTCGTCTTTGGATGGAGCTGTCACTTATTTTAGCTCCTGTGACTCCTAGTGTAGCCGTTGTTTGTTTTATTTATTTATTTATTTATTTACTTTGGCTACTCACTGTCTTTCTTACTTATTTGTTTGTTGCGTGGCATTTATCAGATTGCAGCCATATTCATCCCCCTTATTGAGACCTTATGCTTTTAGACAAATTGACTAGTAAAACCCCCTTAAACGCCCTCCACACGATGGAAAAAAAAAAAAAACAGAACAATTGATTCGAATATAGCCAGTCAATCTGTATTAATATCAAAAATTCTAAATGTAGAAAGGAAAGGCGATGCCTTTAAAGGATTCATATGCTTCTATGAGGTCCCAATAACAATTCATTTGTAACCTCCAATCAAAATGATCCATGTTAACCGGTTGCTACATGTTTCAGTCAATAAAGCCATTAGTCAGATCTGTCAGAATCTGACATTGCCAACCATTCATCAGGGATTCAATTGCAGAGGCAGATTCCACTATAACTCATTTTCTTCATTGAATCTGAATACAAGCCGACAAGTTCGGCAGTGACATTGACAAAATATTAGCTTATTATTATTATTATTATTATTATTATTATTATTATTATTATTATTGCTGTTGTTGGGCCTGTTATTATTGGTCAAATTATTAAGCTTGTTATTAAAGGCTATTTGTTTAGTTTGTTTGTTTTTAAGTCTTTGCAAAAGTTATCCTATAGTCGAAATTAGGCCCACATATTGGCCCACACTGAAAACAAATTAAAACTTGTCGCTCCTCATGAAAGTGTGTTGAGTTGTATTATTAATTGCTAACCTAATAGAGTATCGCTCAGTTTACTCATGTCATCCCCTCCTGAACGGCAGCAGGAGGGGCTGTTTTATTCGGCTAATTTACATTGGAATCAATGAAATTATTGCGCGGTGTTGGCCTTTCTTGAGTGTAATTTGAGGTTTTTATGTCATGATTTCGAGTTGCAAACAGTCCTCTGTCTTTTGCCACTGCGTAATTCTAGCCAAACGCATCTAGTACAATTCTTCTTGAATTTTCAGTTTAATAAAAGGCTATAATAATTCAATTGCACCATAAGAAAATGAACATGGCTAAGGTTCCAAACTTTTCGGAGTTTACGACTATCTTCCGTGAAGGCCCCTTAGAATGTCTTAGGTCCATATTTATTTGGGAATGCCTAGATACCTTTTTTCTCCTGTTTCCGAGCAATAATTTTCAGGCAGATCAATAACTGAGGAGGCGTAATTCCAATATCTACCTTGGCTGTAGACTATCCTACTCCGTTTCCTTAGACATGCACGTTACCCCTTGATCGTGTTCCTTGCACGCGCTCTTGCACATTTCGTTTATCGGCCTAACCTTATGATCTTGCGCAAGACAAACGTCGGTATCCAGTGGTCCAGCATTGTTCGACTTTGATTTTCTGTGATTGAATTGTTAGGCCGGAAATCTGGGGTAATTTTGGAAGAAAATCAATAAACTCTGGGCATACCATGAAAAGCTGCTAATTGATAACCCCGGCAGGTGCAGTGTCTTTACTATTGTTTGGATAAACTGTCTTGTAGACCATTGAAAGAGAGGTTGTCGATTGAACAGAGACTATTCTTCATATGTTTGTAATGTCCATCGTATATTGTTTAATATTTGTATAACTGACGTGTCTAATTGGCGAGCGGTGCCATATCGTGTCCAGGAGTCTCCGGTGGAACGTTTCTGCAGCTGTCTCCTCCAACTAGACGCTTATTCATGTCGCTTTAATGAGAAACAAAACGTTCTCTAATGAGCAATTATATAGCGGCAGATTTGTTCCCGTAACAAATTCTTGCTTGTGACAGAAACATCCTTTGTACAGATATCGTGCACAATGTTTCAGTTTTTTCCCCCAGTGGTGGGGGTGGGAGAGTGACCTCCCAAAGCGCCGAGCTGCACACACATCTCCATCAAAAAGACTGACCAAGTCACGCAGATTCAGACTGGACAGACGACCGGCAAATCTTGATTGAAACGACGAGCAGCCCAACGTCGCATTACTTTTTTGGTACGCTGTTTTTGACCTCCTCCTCTCTCAATAAGCAATTTCATGACAATATCAAACTATTTAAGGCTATTAATGGCGAAGTGCAGGCTGAATTAGGCGTAATTCCAACTTGCTGCACTCGCTGCACTACGCTTTTTTTGTCAAGTCAGAAAAAGAAAAATGCTTTCAAAAGTAGCTTTTCTTCTTCTTCTTCTTCTTCTTCTTCTTCTTCTTCTTCTTCTTCTTCTTATTATTATTATTGTTGTTATTGTTATTATTATTATTGATGGACGTAGTAGCAGTATTAGCAGTGGCCTATTTTTTTTTTTTTTTTTTTTTTTTACAGTTAGTACCATTAAATAATAATATTGAAAAAGAATAACAGTCAATTGATGAAAATATTATAATAATGAACGTAAAATACAAAGTTCTTAAGAGTTGCTTTCCGTTTCATATCAAAATGCATTTTGATTATGCGCCGCCATATCACCTCATTCTCATTATTTCGGACAGTAGGTACAACATCTCAACGAAGAGGAAGTAATGGTATGGGTTGCGGGCTACTAAAAAAACGACAAACAACAACAACTACTACTACTACTACTACTAATACTACTACTACTATTATTATTATTATCATTATTATTATTAAGCAATAAAATAAGCGTATGAGCGGTTTTTTTCATCGTTTTAAAACCTACAATGTTCGTGACCTGTTGTCGGTATTACCTTGATTCGGTTGCCCTGGCACCGAGGTTCCGGGGTACCATCCCGGCCGGGTCCCCCAAGTCCCTGTCTGACCGTTCAGCATTCTCAACTTGTCATACATGCCATCTGCACCCATCTGTTGCTTTTCGCTAGCCAGGTTGCGGAGGACCCTGTTTATCGACGACACCTGAATAACATAAACCAAAATGTCTCACATTAATCAAAAGGCACGCTCAGTGTTGTTACTCTACCCTGGCATGCAGTGCAATATAGACACACGCAAGCATTATATTCCCTCAAGCTGCAGGCACGAACCGTCATAAATTTGAAATCAAAACTCCGGCAGCTTAAAATATGAATTTGCGTATAGTGCTGTATAAATCGGTCCTTATTTTTCATTTTATATATTTTGCACCAGACGCCAGTTTCCATTCACCGTTCATATGTGTTGCGAGACGATATATTGAAAATATGGAATTGGCCCATGTCAAGCCAATTTTAATAATTTAAACAGAAAACTTACGCTAGGTATGTTGTCGTTGGTACAGACTCCCTCTGATAGTAACCGGTCTCTAATTTCCCAGGCGAAGATCGAAGGGCACTCTCTCTTGTACTGAGCAATTTTGCTGACAACTTCGGGTGTCGCTACTCTTGGTTTGCTTCCCCCGATAGCCCTGGGTCTGATGGAACCAGTTTCATAGTATCTGCCCAGAATTTTACTCACGCATCCATTAGAAACCTGAATAGAAAACAAAAGACACAAATCACATACATTATTTAAGACTAATTCGAAATATATAAGTTTACTACAAACAATGTTAAGCTTACGTTTTCATTGTCCAGCACTTGGACTTTTGCATCAGCATGGGTCTATAACACAAGAGATATACCTTAAATGGTATGAGAACTTATTATGCACTTTCTAAAAAAATGCATCATTTTCTTAAGTGATGGAAAATTAGTTGTGCCGTTATACATTGTAATACAATGCACTTCGCACCATAGCCATATATCACTAGTTGCGAAGTGTGGTATAAATATTTAATGATTAATTAATTTAATTTCCATCATATTGAAGTGCAGTTATTTTGCGGTGATGACAATGGTAAGAATAAATTGCGATTTACTATTTTCCGCAGAGATATTTTGACAACCGAAATTTTAAGGCCGCAATTATAAGCCGACAGGAGTGGGCGATTTATTAAGTTCAGCATTGCCTACTAATTGAAGGCTTCAGTGCAATAACGCTATATGTCCAATTTTACTCAAATCCAGATTTGGATGGTTTCGAATATTGCTTTACTTTATTTATGCAACAGTAATACAAGTGCTTTACAATGTCATCCTGACCAGTACACAACTTCGGTACATTGTAAAAGTATATTCTGTGTAATACCATAAAACACGAGATTGGCATTTATCAAGTTATTGCACTGAACCCTTCAATTGGTGTATTGCGTATTGGTTAAGCTATTGTCTTTTCGCATTCTCATAAATTAAATTAATTCGAACAATATTTAATTTTGTCTGACTTAAAAATACAATTTCGTCACCTGCAGAATCCGGGAGATATCGCACGGTCGCGCGCCACTGTGAGCAAGTTCAACTATTTTCTGTCTCGTCGAATCCGGCAGAGGTCTTCCGTTGACGAACACCCCACCGAGCTGATTCACACCACTGTGACCTAAGCAAAGACATGAAAGTTGTTTATTCTATACAGTGTGACAATACGGTCGTAAAGCCCTTGCAAATCACAGGTAGCCTATACTTGCTTTGTTGCCTGTAACTTGGCCTGTTTCCCACCAAAATCCGACATAAAACACGAACAACAACGACAAAAAACAAACAGCTGATCGAATAATAAAAAATGCTCTCAGTATCAATCACTTAGGAACATTTCTTATGGGAAAAACGATCCACTTCAAGTTCCATTATGCAGCAGTTATCCACAAATGCAAGAACCTTCAAGTGTACTCATGCTGAATATCGACTGGAAAAAAAATGCAGTATCAGATGATGGAAAGAAAGCGTCCAGATCCAGCTTAGTTAAAGACGACTGTGAGTATCCCGGCATCAGCGCAGTGCTTTAAACCAAGGGGTTCTGACATCATATTCCCAACTAGGTGTTATATGCAAAAAATAAAAAATAAGAGCACAGATTCCTGTGCGTTCCTGAGATAATCTCTGTTCCCATGCATTTTAAAGAAGAGATATATACTATTTAATTTGAGGATGATGACAACATCCGGCGCCAAAAAGTCCGAAATTGCACAATAAGGAGACAAACCTGAAGCAGAACAGAAAAGAATCCTCCGCGAAGTAGCTCTAGGACTCCGCTCCCTTTCCTTTGCTGTCTCGCGTTAAATTGACTGCAAGAGCACAGGCTCCTTAGCAATAAATAAGCTCCAAATATAGAAGAGGGGGAAATATGATGAGAGCTGGCTGACATTTGTCTTTAAAATAAACCTAGCTGCATGTCAAGTTTGAGCTTAATTTCTGAAAATAGGCGGAAGTCGCCCTAGATCATGCATGGAAGGCTAATTGAAAAGATCAGTTGGAGCACTTGTGGCAGGCATGTCACTTTATGACACTGCTCTCCTTCTGAAAATCGCATCGTCACGACAAATAGTAGCATGATAAAACGACCCTTTCTGTCTGCATTTGGCTATCACTCAGAATAAATTGGACTCTACTCATTTACCCTTCGAGGGAAGCTTTGTCTTATGGTAGCCAGGGGCTGTGCGCGGGCACGATAGAAATGGGACGCGCTTCTTCCTTTATATATTAAAACTGACATTCAGTTTTCTCTTATTCCTGTTAGTCCTATATAAGCACCAAACCCTTAGTCATTCTTTACACCACAGCATTATATCTTCAGGTGCCCAAGACTCGTTTTATGCCACTATGAGATAAATGCATAATCTTGTTTTATATGGGCGCATGCGTGTATGGCAATCCTCAGAGCTGTTGTCGCACATATGTTGTGTTATAAGTCATAATCTTCCGTCGTCTACATTAGAAGACTGAAATAACGGAAAATCCGCGAGCACCATAACCCCTTTCATTCCAGAATTAGGTGGATTTAATTGTCTCTGGGGTTTAAACTGATGTTTGAGATTCATGGGCCCTAAGCACCTTCTTCCTTATGGTTCTTAGATAAATTCTCCCGATCAATGAGACGCTAAGGACATAAAATCAAACATTCACTCCAAAGGTTAAGTCTTATCATTATATAATTCCCCATGGTGAGTGGTGCCTATCTCACCCGGTGGCCGTGATTATGAGTCTTGTATTCAATTGCTGGTCAACTGATAGGAAAGCATATGGCGTCAATTTGGATACTCCGTACCATATACACTCCGGACTTATTAACACAAAAGCCTGGAGAGCCAGGCGCGACCTTTAAACAACCTGAAGGCTTCAACCGTATGATATGTTGTCAGTAATTCGCACCCGAAATCGCATACCAGTACATGGTGGCATTTCATTAGCATCAATAGTGAGGAAATTTCTGACAAGGACATTACTTTAATTGGGTGATGAGACCCGAGACCTACAATCATCGAATCCAGCAGATTTTAGCGTTATCTCAAGAAATTTTGGATCATGAAAAATTCCTGTTTTTTCCCCGCGCTTAAAAATGAATATATTTTCAGGTGCATTTATTTGAACATCTCTTGTCCTACTTTATGTAATCTATATTTTGGTGATTTACGCTGATCTCGTGCACATGATTTGCATCTTCCGTCATGGCCTACATAATTAAGTGCAATTTTTGTATCACTTCATTAAAATAAGAAGGGGGCAAATGGTCAAGACACTGCATTGGCATGTTATTACATGTAACACAAATGTTTTACAGAATCTGATGAAATAATTCCACACACCTTCGTTACAGATGTCATACACCTCTTGTCCAGCATTAAGAGAGAAAATATATGTATCTTTTATTATTATTCTTCCAATAGCGGCATATTCCACAAACCATTTTAAGTCATCATATACAGTTCTATTGTGAAGTTGTGAATCCTCTGACACTAAGATATATGCAAATGACACATCTGCTCTCATGCAAGCATTGGTACGTTTTATTCATGTAACAGGACCTGACCTGTTTTTATAAAGGAACATACTTTGACTCCCATTCTCCATTCGACTGAAATCTGCATAAAACATTATTTCGTATTCCTTAAGTCTCCTCCAATGTCCATTTCCGCAGAGTTAATCGAGTATGCGATTTGGCAGTCAATCCTAACATTAATTCAGAAGGTGCTGCAATTATTTAATATCAACTCATGCAGAAACAAGAAATCTCTCAACTCCACTTTCCCCACCCCCCTCGCTATCCCTGTCATCTGTGCTAATTTTTAAATAATTTTCTATACGTAAAAATAAAGTACCAGCGGTTTTTTTTTTTTTAATAACTCAAGTATAAGTGTCGGTCAAATGCATGCATTGAGCCGTCAATAGTCGGCTCTCGCACCAAAAACCTTCAATGAATTGTGTAGCCCACTAAGTCGTGGGGTGAAGCGAGTTCAAATATTTTTGAAAATCGAACAAAGCTTCACAGATGTTAAAACGATACAACCATGATGGCAGAAAGAAAAACATATGGAATCTCAGTAAGCAAGTATTTGACAAAATGACCATTTTAGACTGGCCTAATTATGAAGACATCCGGAGCAGCATCAAGTAGCCTAATCGCTCTCGTGGGCCGATTCCCAACTTGCTGTCTGATACCAAGGCAACCCTTTCCAGCTGAGCCTGCTCGTGAACCCTCTTACAGCTCAATACACCCTGAACTGCGGCTCAACATCCCTATATTTGTTATGAAGCGTATAACAAACAAACAAAAAAAAATCTTCACTTACTGTTTTGCATCATGGAGGCTACGTCCGATTCCCACGTGGTTCGGTTATAGTACTCTATTAGTCATAGAGAAACAATAATAATGATCAGTGTTGGCAAGTTACATTTTAATAATATTGCATTCATAAACATGTATTTTTGAACACTCTTTCTGCGTCCCTACCCCTGTATAATAGACGTAATTATGGCGAGTCGTGCAATACATTAATGTCCATGTTGATTAAAACTAATGTATCCTATTTGGCTGTTTTATTCAGGTGAGTTAACACAGCATTCTATTGATTTATTTCATTTATTAAAACTTGCCTTGAGTTGGCTGTCCACTTTAAACAAATTAACGAGTCTCTCATGTGCTGCTCACTAGTTAATGTCTCCCTAGGACAAAGCAAAGCAAAACAAAATATATTAGTACATTTTATTGTGCAGTACTAATATGTGCACGCTACTTTTTAATATATCGGCTGTGGGAGAACTGGTTTTTATTATCGTTTTAATGACGATCTTAAAGAAAACGTCTCGGCAAAAAGGGACACTTTTGCGGTAGTATTTAATGTTGTCATTGGTCGTTCAATTCTTGGGCCACGGCTGATTTTAACTCTTTTTTCCCTTCTTTTTTGGACACCGTGTTCATTTACAGTAGTGGTAGGCCTACTGTAGATGTGTAAAAGGAGAAATTTGTTTTCTTTTCGTCTTCAAGTTGTAACTCTCGCGTTATAAACAAATATATTTAAGCCTTACGTCCTCTTTATATCCTACGGTTTAGGCTGTTCTGAGACACACGCTGTCTCGCTCGCCTCACTGCTCTAAAAAGTCAGATCGGGAGGGGGTGAAGACTATGCAACAAAGGCCGCTGATTTTAAACAATGGCGTCCTTTCTGCTTATATACCAAATTGCAGAGAGCAAAACTCCACTTCCCTAACTAGCCACGCAGCTTCCAACAAAAAGTACCAACAGCTCTCTAGAATACAAAGAAGTGAAGACTGAAGGGACTCGGCCCCCAGAACCACACACGGTCTCCCCCCACCAGTGCTCGCTGGTGTCTGCCATGACCCGATGCCCGTACCCCAATGGTTTTTTGTTTGTCTCGTTTTGGGATATAGAAAAGTAATTTCTTGTTATAAATATCTGTAGGCAATTGTGTTACTGGTATGGGTTGTTAGGGGCTGTAAAAAGATACAACAGCTCAGTAGGGAGCTCAATTGGAAAAGGACAATTGCAATAAAGAACCTATTCAATTTATTTTGCCAGAAAAGAGGCCATGAAGAAACAGTCGGAGCTGTAATTTTCTCCCTCAATGAAACTTAGAGAATGCGCGTGCTTGTGTGTTTACTTGCCCATAACGGTATCTTGGCAAATAAACACTGGCTAAACGCACACTGCGTGAAAAATCGTAGACCCAATTAAATATGGACAAATAGTTCCAACATCTAAAATACTCCACTTGTTCCACTGTAAGAGTTTTTGGTCTTGAGATAGGCCTACGTGCCTGTACATGAGCACATATTATGACTGAAATATTCTTAAATATAAAGTGCAGCCCAAACACAAACAGAAAAACAACAAAATCCGGCAACTATATCTTACGCCTTCCAGGAATTAAGATTCCACAACGTGCTAGTTCGCTGTTGGTTGTTTAGTTACTTAGCCCAGATTAACTCAGATGTTAATGATAATGTTAAAAAAAGGCCGGTTGCAATACTTGGGTCCTGTATCTAATCTTCTGCTTTACAATGTTTATAGTTTTTTTGTTTTTTTTTTTTTACCTACCACATCGGGTCGGAGCCCGCGGTTGTAATGACTGATTTGTTTAATATTATTCATTTTTTGTTTTGTGTTTTTGGTTTTTTTGTTTGTTTGTTTGTTTGTTTGTTTCTTTGTTTGTTTTACCATAAAGTAAGACTCTAAAATTCCAGCTGTTGGTCTAAAATTTAAAATGCCATCCTCTTGTTATCCTTGTTTTCGAGTGTTAATCTGCATTTTCTAGTTTCTAATCCGCAACTACAATGGATTTAATTATAGAAGGTTGTTCAGGCCTGTGTATCCCGCGTTTTTCACATTCAGATGCAAAAAAATAACATCTGTAGCTAAACAATGGCCTGGTAGGAAGTTGTGAACACAATTTCATTAATATGCCTTAAACTTCTTTGCTTTCTTTTTCGTTTTATTTTATTTTTTAAATCTTGACCGTTTTGTTTGCTTAAATAATCTGTCAATCTAGGGAGTAATTCCCAAATATTTATATTTATTTGACTTAATTTATTTTTTATTATTGTATTTACTCAAACAGTGACCGGCGCGCACAAAACATACATTTTTCAAAACTTAGTTTATAAGTGAATTACTATAGCAGATCTATGCCACTTATGACGTTTCCTTGCACACGTTCTAGTTGTGAAATGTAGTATTTTAAATGGAAATATAGACCTAATTATACATTTTTCGTGATTTTTTAGTCTATTAATGCAATATGCTGCATCGGTTGTTAAACTTATGAATGAACACAGACCATATAACGCGAAACCGAGGAGAAAATATAGATAAATGTATTGATACAGGTAGATTGATATAGACGGAACAAACTTGTTCATTTTGTATCATTGTGTTTAGGATAACTGTCCTCACTAAAATTAAAACTGAGAAATATTTACCCCAAGTGATAGAAAAATACCGCAGTCGTGGTATTGTGAAAATGCTCGGTTGAATAGTTTGCCTGCTTGATTCACTCTGACACCCTTCCTCATCGGGTCATTGCGTCTCCATACTTGGTACAGATCACTGTCTTTGCTTAATGTGACTTTTTACTCTTTACTGTCATAAATAAGCACTGAGCTATCTGTAAACACCAACAAATGCGCGTTATAGAAGTATATAAATAAGCGGTAAAGCCGGCTTAAAAGAACATCAAACTGCACTCATGAAGTCCATCGGGGAGTAAGTGAACTCTAATCGACAGCGAATACACTCTTTTCGTCAATCCTACTGAAAGCTTTTTTTTTTTTTTTAAAGTTGGTACTCCATGTTTCGATTTCGTTTCTTAGTATTTTATTGCGCATCGGAGTCCCATTTATGACATGATAATTCATATATCAATTATTGGTTATTTAAAAATAACACTGGTGGCTATTACTGCAACTTCAAGCCTATAGTTATTTCAATCGTATTGGTGGACGCTCTCAAAGGCAATCAAAACTTCAGTGTCCACTGTTTCCGAACTCACCTTTCTGTGGCATCTTGCGCCGCTGTCAAAACCCTTGTCGATATTTTCAGTGCAACGCAAATTCTGGAGATTTGCTTGCAAGAGTTTGTAGTAAAATAGTTTTCCCAGTGATCTTGAGTAAAAATGGAAGTCCCTGCGAAGGAGACAGAGATTGACAATGAAGTGGGATGTCAGATCTGCGGGGAGGCTGAAAATGTACGCTCAGTGCGTGGTTGAGTAAGAGAGAGAGAACGATAGAGAAGTAAAGAAAGCGAGCACACCTATGCTGATTGGTGATGGTACAAGAGTATTAATGTATGTGTTCCCGTTCTGTGCCTCGCCTCCACTGCTCTTCACTGGCCCATTAGCAGAGCCTGACCTCTGTCATCATCTTCCAGCAAAACACTTCCTCCTGCGCCTCTGCCAGAGCGGGAAACTAGGCTGAGCTAGAGCTCCCTTTTGAAACACGCTAATCACTCCACACATGCAAATGCACTTCTCTCTCGCGCGCACAAATATTGCCTTATGCAAAGTAACTGGATTGCCTGAACGCAGCCTATTGGTGGCCGGGCCTTTCTCACAGGCTCAATTGGCTCGGCTGTGGGAACGCAGATACGCTTCCCTGCTAAAACTGAGGACACGAAAGGAAAGAGGAAGAACACGTTGTATACCTAACTCAGGCAGCAACCGTGAGCTACGTTTAATCTTAAATTTTACCGCAGTGCAATCCTTGCGAGATTGGAATGCCATTTATGTTGGAAAATAGTTATCATATTACATGTGTGTACTAATGCAGGCTATGTGTTGTCATTCTGGAAATAGCCGTGGTGCACGTGTGTGAACCTGGACTGTCACGCGTTTCAGAATTATTCTTTCACTTATCACTTTTTTTACTAGAGCATGTGTTTCATGTGCTTGCCAGTGTAAACCGTTTCAATAACTGCTTTATACAATAGGCTATGTTTTTTATTTTTTATTTGACTGGGATACTAGTTAGTCCATTGCAAGTTGTTGATGAAACTATTTGTTCTACGTGCCCGTGTTCGTAAGTGCGTTGAATCTGTTCAACAGAACAGTAACTTCTTCTCAGACGCATCTTTGTTTTAGCCAGATAATCTTTCAAATTTAGCGGATTCACTATTTCCATTATAAGCTATTTTGTTAAAGAAACGATCCCGTTTGATTCGTGGTTGCCCGTAAATAGCATGCTTCCTTAATGTCAAGTGATAATTGCCTACAAGCTGCCGAGACCGTCCGAAAACATAACGCAAGTCAGCAAATGACATCAAGTAGTCGCAAGTAAAAAATGAACACACGCCAGAAGTACATGCCTCAGAGCGTACTGCGCTCAGTAGAAATTGGGGTAACCCCTCAGCGCCAGCATTTGAAGTTACTCATACAGTACCAGTTTAGGCTCGGGGTGTTCCAATCATGAAGGCCGACCTAATTCAGTGTGGAAGAGTGGGTCAACGAAATGTGAGAAGCGGGGAACATAATAGCAAAGGGGGGGGGGGAGCGAACGGGAAACATTTTCGGAACGCGCAGAGCATGCAATGAAGCCGTAGATGCATACACTTGACTTCTCTTGACATGTGAAAAGTGCTAAAAGTCTGAGCTCATCAATAAACTATCGTGAAACTGAATGAGTCCCCTGACAACCATTTCATTCTTAACTAAAGTACAATGCGGAGACAAACGACACTGCCACAAAGTTTGCATCTGAGTGAAAGGCCCCGAGATAATGGGAGCCGGATAATGAGCCGCCTCGACCGTCATGCACTGTCATTTTGAGTCCCGTGGAGAAGCTGCCACCTCGTACAATATTCTCCAATAATTCTTTGTATCGCTCATGTAAAAATTTTGTTGCCGCACACTGCCGCTTATCCAGTTTTTTCTGAATACTTAAAGGAAATAATTTGCTTTGCTCTTGTGTTCTGTCTGTGGTTTTCTGGAGGTGCACAACATAAACGAGTGGATTTATCCTTTTTCGTTCCGGAGAGAATTTATGTTGGCCAATAATATGTTCTGCATGTGTTTTATTTTATTTTATTTATTTTTATTTTTTGGGAAACTGCTCTTTAACTGTCGGAACAAACACACCCAAATCGGAAGGTATGGTTTAGGGTCCTTTTACTGACTGCGAATAAGTGCTCGGCTATTTTATGAAAGAAATGAAGAATTCTAAATCCAGCAGTTAGAACTGCGTTCTTCTATAATGTACACGTCCATTTTGTAAAATTTTTACATCGTACTCGTTTGGAAGCACATGACTTATTAATGCAGCTGATAAAGTACAGTTAGCCGTGTGCTATCATTAAACGGACCTTCTATAATACATTTAATCACCATTTTTACAAACTGAATTCAGTAAATGGGATCTGATCCCTTTCCATGAAAACAGTTTCTCATAATGACGCTGAATGCAAGTAGCCTATCCTCCGCCAGCCAGTTTTCCTTGCAACGTTGAAACTAGTTTTTGATCTAATGAACTGTTAACTTGGAAACATTTTCATCACAGACCTCGCTCCTGGGTCCTCACATCACTGGAGACTGATATCCCACATGAAAATGAACCAGCAGCTCCAATAAATTTCAGTTTTTGACCGTTGTAAATCCGTCGTCGCTTTCTTTTCTTTAAGATGAAGAACAGAGCAGCCTCAGCTTATTATTGTTATTATTATTTTATATTATACATACATTGTTGGCCAAGAAGTCGCAATAAAACTTCTGTTAGCTTGACTGAAGAGGCAGTTGGAAACGAGCGCAAACTTTCACATGAAATGGCATTTCACATTAGTCCATTTATCGTGGGCACTTGGGCATCTTCAGTTTTGGATTGCGATGATTGTTGTTTTATCAGTTGGCTATCAGTTCGCCCAGTTTAGATTAGCAGCAACTAGTGCTTGGACTTGAAAAGAAAAGCTAATCTTGTCGCTATTTCTCCTTCGGGCAAAGTGGTCTTTGTGCCCTCTCAAAAAAAAGTTCTAAGAAAAAAAAAATCATAAGGGGAGGGAACTGGTGCTGAATACGCCTGACGTCAAGCACGGAGAGAGAATGGTCTATTAGAAAACATCAACAAAAGAGACTGAGTGAGTTGGCTGCCATTGATTTATCAGGATTTGAGGGGAAGAGGGACTTGGGAGCCAATGGGAGCGCAGGCAGAGTTTTATCATCTCAATAATTCTCTAATTGTAGGGCGGGCGGGTGAGTCTTAAATGGAAAAGGGGATATGGGGGAGGAGGCCCTTCAAGCCATGAAATTTATTTTTGACTTAACGGAGTCTGAGATTGTTTATGGTCTTATAGGCCTAATTGTATTTATATCTGCTTTTGTTTGTTTGTTGTTCGTTTGGGGTTTTTTTTTTTTTTGTATTTCGGACGAATGTTATCTATATATGAACTGTTTGCCTATTATTTTTAGAAACCATTATTGATAAGATAACCAGCAAAAAACGCCCGTGTCCCAAAATTGGATTTAAGTCGGTTTAACAGGGTTACTGTTACGCATTACATGTTTTTAGTGGATATCATTACAAATATTATTTCCCGTTGCCTGATACAGATGCATTGATAAATGGCTACTTCATTGCTCGGGGACGTTACATATAGTTTTAATTCCGTTTTAATGTACTTATAGGCGTTGTATATGCATACATATTAAAATACATCGGCCTGCATAAGGTGTCTATGTCCCCATTGCCAGTTTTGCGCCACATGTCGAATAATTGACACAAAACAGGTTTAAATGACATTTTCAAGTCAGTGTGATTACAAGAAGACTGCTTTAACTGAATCGCTGAGCCTTGTTGATGTGATGATGTATATTTATAGTTGACTTATCCTTTTGCAATACGCCTTGCGCGAATAATAACTTCCGAAATTTTCCCATTGTACTCGTTATGTATTTTCTAGATTTTCATGCTTGATTTGTGGGGGGACTAGGTTGGCGATAGGCCCAACACAAAATTAGACCTTCCTGAGACAAAGAGATGAAACCGTGCAGTACTAGCGTTGTTTTGAAATTATGAAGTCAGGTTTGTTGACGTATTATATGTTTTCAACATGTCTTTTCAGTTGGTGTTAGTTTTATCTAATGATTATTTTTCGCGGGGGTAAGGAGTTTCTTGGCTCGTGAAAAGGCTGCAGTCGTCAACCATTTGCATCTCTGGAAAATGTGTCAAATGAGTGCCGTCTGGTTGGGTATGAAATCCAAATAAATGCACAGTTTAGCTGTGATACTCTGATACAGTGCTCGTGCACATGGAGTTTTCTATGTCTATTTCAGCATTATGCCAGTGCCGCTGTTGCCAACACGTCGAGGCACTAAATAGGCCTAAATCGAGCTCTAGCGGCATTTTCTGGACCTGGTTTTCTTTTTTCAAACCAATCAAAAGTAAAAGTAGTCTAGTTCTAATGGGAAGCCAGCCAAGCAGCACCAGACTGAGTTTCAAGGGATGCTGAAGCTCTAAGTCCATTGTCATCAGAGTGTCTGCTTCATAGGAGTTCGTTTATATCCATGAAACTTTGGTCAGCAGTGTAATTTTGTTCTGTAGGACAACATTGCATTGCATTTGGTTCAGAGCGGTAGTTTCAGTTTGTGCTGGAGTCCTTGGACAATAATGATCTATGCTGTGCTTTAAGCAATTAGTCTGAAAAAAATATATATATCTTGAGAACGATTTATCGGGACTTAACTTCTCTCAATTTACCCCTACGAACAGGTATCTCACCGGTAAGTCTGCCCCTAAAGTATTTTGCTTCGGTGGCCTAATAAGCCTATGCATTCACATGTTGACAGTTTAAGTTGATTTCCCAATTTACATTTAAAAGTGCTTCAAATTTTAAATAACGGATTATATTTTTACGCTTGTGCTGACTTATCCGCTACTTGTTCACTACCTGATTGACATGCGGCAGTTAAAGTCATGTAGGCTTCATTATGACTGAAAATTTCGGACGAGTTCATTTTACGGTGGACCAGTCCTGGCCAAAAGACCATATGCATACTTTTAATTAGGGCACTTTTTTCTTTTTTCCTGGAGCGGCAGCCGCACTAACACAGTCTACAAGAAATATCCACCCCAGGAGGTGCATCTCGAAGCAGGATGTTCAATTTATTCTAGAGTTGTAGTGATCACCAACTGGTCTGTTCCCCTACTCTTTCGTCTTATCTTATCATATGTTTATGTTCATTCTAACGCAATCTGTGGGACGCATGTTGTTATGATGGCCTGCATCTGCTCCATGCTTTACAAATAGCAATAATTGAAAGAAAATCCCTCTATGCATTTATGTTCTGCTATTTTTGGAAGAATAAGAGTGACACTTGCTTGACCGGATATATGAGCGCGCAAAATGTCGTGGCATCTCGTCCGCGGTCAACAAAGTGGCGTGCAAATATGTATTTAATTATGAACTGATGTTCAATGTTGAAAATCATTACCAGCTCATTTATCCAGTTCAAACGAGCATACCATCATTTCACAAACACATAAAATGATTGCCTGTTGCTTAACAACATTCAACTATCAATATTCCATAGCTAGCAATTCGTTCTAAGATTGGTGTGAAGTTTGCCAACTTAACGGCGCAAGTTCAGCCTCTTGCACACAGATAGTCAAAATCTCTTGCAGTCATTACATTACCCCAAATTGTATTGCATTTCTTTATCTTCCCTGGCTCTGCTATTGAGATCGCCTAACAGAAACGGAGAACTGCTGCGATATCACTACTTCGTGGTTTACTTCAGCGACAGACGCTTAAAACCAATCCAGCAGAGAGTTAACACTATACCATCAGTCGAGCTGCCTCGCTGACTTTTTCAAACTAACATGTCTCTGAAAGAAACGGCGTTTCCCTCCTTAAAATGCGGGATCTAAAAAAAGCAATAACCACTCTGGCCTGTGTTAATATATATGCTAATATTCATGTTTTTATATGCTTCAAAGTGAAAATGTGAAATCAAATCATACCTGTCAACTTAGAGGCGCCTTCCTGTTGGTCTGGTGTTTCCGGTACTTTTTTTTTCCTTTAAAAAGTAGCACGAGAACAAATCTTTAAAAGGTTTAAGGTCCAGCGTTTCTCATTGGGATCTGCCACAGAGTTTAAATGTCAATGAGAATATAACTACGCTGCTGGTTTACAACTAATTTTCCCTTAATACCAACCTCAACTTGGCAGTGATTGGCTGATGGGAGAGCACAACGTCACCTTGGGCAGCTCTTGTCCTCTCTAACAAGGAAGCTGTATGTTTTAGTCAACACATGTATGCTCACATTTATAAATGAATGGGCCGAATCTCACCTGCTAACTCGTACACAGCTAAGATGTTGGGGTATAACGTTACACACAATGATGTGTGATTACTGTACGTGCATAAAAATTGTAAAAACTTAAAGAAGGAACGAGCGTTTAAAATCATAATTTAAAAAAAAAATCGTCATTTATTGTAACATTTTACGTAAACAATATAATAGAACTAGCCTGTACATAGCCTTCGGAATAAATGAAGTAGCCTACAGCCAGTGCACTTTCTGGAGACTAATTTTCCACCTGCCTGAAACAAAACTTGCGCCAATAGCTTCTTATTTACCCGGTTTTTATATTATTTATTTAGCATTCCTGTTTTCTTTCAGATACCCATAATTCAACGTTATCTTTGTGGCAGCCAGTAAATCAAACATCAGAGATCACTAGTTTGCTATTGGAAGAGACTGTCATTTTTGAAAATCACTCATTTCATTGTGCGTGGGAATGAATTGATTAAGTTACTGGAATTAAAGAAAGTGTGGTGATGTAGGAAAACTATGTTCAGTAGGCTACTCCAGAAGTTCGTCAGCGTTTCCAGTGAATTTTCCTGCACCCGGAAAATGGTTTGTCGGCCAGCTGCGAACGGGTCTTCACCTGTGTGACACCTCTCAATACAAGTCTCTTCATGCCGTCTGTTTGATGACATGCTTCGTGAAGTGCGTTTTTCTACTTAGATAGGAAGAGAACGAATAGAATCGCGTGCTGCCCACCGTTTCTTGGTTAAATTTTAATGAGAGAGCGTGGACACTGGTCAGTTCGTCACTGTCTCTCGGAATTTGTTTATTGTCTGGCCGTGACTTTAACAGATGGAGCCTCTTTTAGTTTAACCGCACAGTTTCATATAATTACGTAGCCTATTTGCCACGTGGGCCTACTCATGAAATAATTTTTGGTTATGGGTGAAGAACCAGTATCTTGAAGTTTTGCCAGCTTATATAAAATGTAATCCGACAAGCTCACTAATGCATTGTTTGCATTTTTGGGCCTGGACTGGTTTTCTCGTGATATCTTCTCCCGTCTACGAGGACAGTGCCGCGAAGCCCTTTTCAACTCTACCTAATGTTACGGTCAATTTGCTCAAACAGAAGAGTAAATGTGCAACGGCTCTTGCTCACGTTACCCAGGAAATCTATGGTCGGCTCGTTTTTAAAAAGCTAGGTTAGAATGGAGTCGTCAAGAAGGTGTTTGACTGATTATTTTGCGTAATGACCATTAAGAGACCCTGAAACCGTGCAACGCTATAGGGTGCTCGAAAGCAATGCTGGAAACCTCACGGAATCAGCCCCCTTATCAGGCTGTCAATAAAATAAGATTAGAGCCAGGTGCTTTGTTCCCTCTGTGCACTGCCTCGCTCTCTAGGAACTGATCAGGCGTAAACTGAAACATGTCCGGCAGTCCTGCCCTCCACTTATCCACTGCGGCTTCCTGTGTGTAACACTGCAAAGTAAAAGCAAGTTAGGTCATCACTCACCCTGCACGTCTCAGAAGTGTAAAAAAAATGATAATAATAATGAAGATAATCATCATCATCATCATCATCATCATAAAATCGTTACTTATCATTGATATCAGGTACAACCTCAACTCATTGCTTTAGGTTATTATTATTATTATTATTATTATTAATCCATCCATCATCTAACCCGCTTATTCATAGGCGGGATCTTGGGTGTCAAGCCCATGTAAACACTAGAAACTCGAGATCAGAAACAAACCCTGGTATGACCAGCCTTCAGTTCTATCCGCGCGAAGTCGTATAGCAGCTACTATGTGCTTATCACGATCGATTTGTTTGCTGCCCGGACGCACGCAGCGAGAAGGCCATGAAATGACCACATAAGAGGTAGCCTTTGATTGACAGCGGAAACGTTTTATTTATTTATTTTTTTAATGCGCACCTTGTTGAATGGAAACTGCGTGATCATCTATTTTTATAATAATAATAACAATAATAATAATAATAATAATATTATAATTTTAGGACCTATTATTATTACTGTTGTTGTTGTTGTTGTGACTGAATGCAAGTTCTCATTTATATTCTACTGGTCTTTTGTGTGTGTTATTTAGTCACTTTTATGGAAATTGACTTCGTTTTATATTTGTCCATTGCAGTCAATTTTAACTTTTATGATAAAATTATGTTTTTTTTTTTGTTGTTGTTTTTTTTTTTTTTATTGAGATTGTGATAGAACAGCCGCTTCCTGGACACCAAATTTTGGAAGTTTGATTTTCAGCTCCAAGTGGGGAACGAAGAAGTTCTGTGCCCAATATTTTGGGAAAGTCGCGTGATGACAATTTTCGGAAAATGCGGAAATTCTCTTCCTTGCTTTCCTGGGAAATATGTGGTTCAGCATTTGGTTTGTGACTCTCTTTCTCTCTCTCTCTCTCTCTCTCTCGGCTTTGGTCTGAGACATTATCTGAATTCCCTCGGGGTGATTGGGTGCAATTTGTTCAAAGTAGACAGGCACGTCCTGGATGTTAGAAATGCACTTTTACTCAACGTGACAGGGCTGAGTTCGATCTACAGTTGTATTTGAAAGTGCACTGAGCTGGAACAATCTTCCATCATTAAGCCTCTTTCTTCGTTTGCGAAATAAGAAAGTTGATGTGCACAGAAATAATCAGTATTTAATGTGCGACACCTCAAACCCGCCCCAACTCTCGAGTCGAACTAAAGAGTTCCACGAACCACGGTCACCATACACTTAAATAAAGAGTACCAGCTTTTACAGGAAGGGGATTTTCTTGCGCTCCCTGACCCTTGAAATTGAATCAAATATGAAGGGGGACGAATAAAA
Source organism: Gymnothorax javanicus (assembly GCA_029692085.1). Classification (NCBI taxonomy): domain Eukaryota; kingdom Metazoa; phylum Chordata; class Actinopteri; order Anguilliformes; family Muraenidae; genus Gymnothorax; species Gymnothorax javanicus. The sequence goes on along the minus strand of CM056207.1, from coordinate 12,581,185 downwards.
TACCGAGATTGACACCTGTCAGCTGGTCTTCCTCATGATTGATTTTGATGTATCGTGCTGTAAACAATAATGAAATAAATTGTACGGATGAAACGGCACATTTGTCATTCCCTTGCCACGAGATGTGGAAGTAAGTGTATGTAGCAAGCTGTAGGCTGACAAGGAGAAAATGGGAGCTAACGAGGATATCAGGCGTCCTGACAAGACAAATGAAGACTGCTCATCCTTTGTAATTAGAAACATTCAATGGATACGTATTGCTTCGTTCAAAATAGGCAAACTTTTGAAGAGCACAGTGGAGACACACTGCGGTTTAACAAATGACCTTAACGTAGATAATTGCGCACCGCCAAATACATTACACGCCTGCTTTAACATCCCTTGGCACAGTCACCAAGTTCAAATTGATTAATGACGGCAAAACATGATGCAATCATATATAATTTACATACCTTTAGATGACCAACATTGTATACTTGTATTTTAAAAGTAATCTTGTGTTATTCCTTTGTGCATTTACGAGCTGTGATTATAGTTTTTCATTGCTCATTCATTGAAAATTTAGACCTGTTGATTAAATTGAATGATTCCACGTTTTTGGTTTTGGAATTTAAAGACAATTTTGTTTAGAGTGACATAGATAAATACGAACATTTTGTTGAATTTTAGGCAATTCATATTATTTCTAGAGCATATTTAATGGGTATTACATGCTTCTACTGTATTCTTTAAATAATGTGAAAATTCACTGAGGGGCAGATTCGGTCAGGTTATGGTGTGCTTTGTCCACAATTTTCATGGCAAGGCACTGCTTTTTACTGTTGGATTGTATTATGCATTTCTTGGTCATAATAAATGTGGGGAAAAAAGAAGTGGGAAAAGTAACTGCTCATATACAATCCCCATCACAAAGACTGATGTATTTCATCTAAACCTGAGCCAAAATGAGTCTGCACAGCATACCTATACTAATTTCAGAGGGCACATTCCCAGTAACTTCAGGTGAATATGCAGTTTACATCTTCCAGTTGTGCGCAGACTTAAACCTTGAGTAAAACAAAGAGACTCCATCAGGAAAATAACAGTATTTCTGTGTTCTGATGGTTTTTCACTGCTCATGCATGTATTTCAGAATCACATCTATTTTTTTCAGCTCCAAATTTAATTCTATAAACAGCCAATTGCTGTTTGATAGTACTCCTTCCACTGAGTGCCTTCAATATGAATCATGAACTGATGATGAGCAAGTCTCATTGATCACATTCAGAGTCCAGATTCAGACACAAATCCATTTATAGCACTGACTTGCTCGGCCTCAGCCCACTAGTGCTCGGACCCCACTCCACCTGAGATAACACACATTTTCCCGCTATCCAGTGTGTAAAACACACACTCTCCCCCTAACCAATGTGTAAAACACACACTCTCCCTCTGAACAATGTGGGCCGGATAGCGCTTCTGTTGGACCTCTGGCTGACTGAACAACTGCCTCTCTTCCACAAGACTGTTGAAAAGAGAATTTGATTTGTCATATGTTTTAAGTAATGTAATAAAAATGTAAGAATCCCATGAAGGCCATGTTTAAAGGAGAGAACATAACTAAATTCAGTTTAAAGCCTTTACTGTACTGGGAATGCACAGTGGAGTCCATTAGTGTTTGGATAATGACACCATTAAAAGACTACTATTCTACTTTTTTTTTTTTTTTTTTTTGGGAAAAGAATGGACATCCATATCCACAAATTAAGGTTGACAGCCTGTACTTTAGCCTCAGATTCATTGTTTTCAAACCCAGCGTGCTGGAGTGCAAAGCATAAAAGCACTGATTGTGTCACTGTTCAAATACTGCACCGCACTGAACATGGTGTGTCTGCATTAACAACTGCTTTTAAAGGAGCGAGTGTGGCGAAAGAACTGTTGGTGAAACAAACCACCACGAGAATCAACACGGTGGTCTGTTTGTATTTAACAAATGAAATGAAACAAAAAGCCTTGTGTGTAGGTCTGGAAAGTGTCTGGAGAAGATATAGGATATCAGAGCTGGGATGTAACTGTTTCACAATGACCCAAGAAGAGGATGCTTTTCTGGGAATCAACAATTTATATTTTCCTTAGTTACTGAGCAGTTTTGTGGTTCTGTGGAAGAATTTGTTGCCCCTCAATATTCTGGTTCAGGATATAATATTTAATCTGACAGCTGACTGTAAATGCCATTTCCCAATCTGAATTGGAGGAAGGTTACTGTCCAGCCATTTGTACTGGGAAGTAAATAACTGGAACCTGACAGTGCCAGGGATAGGACGTGTTGCGCAAGGGAACAGCCATTTCGCATGTCACTGAGGTGCTGGCTTGTTCAGGGGACAATGAGAGTTGTGGTCGCGGTTTGTTAGGGTTCTGAAACAACATAAAATAAAAGCCATTCAAGAGGATGTCCAACTAAAGATTAGAATAAACTGGGTTTCTTCTCCAGAGTACTGGACTGTGTTTTGAATGCCAAAGATGATGTGCTCTGAGCAAATGCCAATTTTTATGCAGTGTCATTACATCAGTTTGTGCTGGGGGAACCATTGGTTATGAACTAGAGTCAATCAGGTTTTATCGGGTCACTTTATAGCTGACCAGGATTCAAAAAGAATCAATCATCTGTTCACACACAGTCCCGCAATGTAAAAGTGTGTAAAATGCATGTAAGTGCGTCTGTTTCTACCTACCCCTTTATTGTATGAACCAGTTCCCCTAAATTTGATCCTTAGATAATGTGATATAGAATAAAACGTGCAGCCTGGAAACAGTAAATTAGTTTTTTTTTTTTCTTCCTGCTCGCTCTCTCCCTTTTGCCTGCCTCCATTAACATTATAATCTCTGATGCTGCTCTTTTCTGTATATGCTTTGGGTTGTTAGCAAATAAATTTCTTGGGTCCCCAGAGACAATGACCCCTTGCAATTCACTGAAAGTGTAATTATCTGCCTATATACTGCCTAAGATTTAAAAGATTGGATTTCAACTAAATCTGCATTGATGCTAATTTTTGGCCCATATGCAGGTGTTGACTCCCGACAGAATACATAATATAAATGAAAAAAGCAAGTGGTGGGGTGTGGGGGGAGGAGTTGTCATGAAATTACAGCAAGTTTTTTTCTCTAAGAAATAAGGTTTACACACAGCCGCATAAAACAAAGCAGCCACGCTAGATTCCAGTTAAACAAAAGGTCATTTAATTCCCACACCCCACCCAAAGTTGCCAAACTGTCTCTACGCTAATTGCTTAAGAACAATTCAAAGATATAAGCAGGAAAGAAAGGTTTGCGGTTCTAAATTAAATTTAGTGCCACACTTCATTTCAGACTTGAATCTGACTTTGTTGCAACGATTTTGTTGAAGATTACATCTTTTTTTTGTCATCTATTTTTTGTCCTCTCTCTCTCTCTCTCTCTCTCTCTCTCTCTCTCTCTCTCAGATTCTGCATTACACGCTTTGTGTGTTTCTGTGTGCGTCAAACGTGTGTACACGGTGACACAACTTCTATAGCTTTCTTAATATTTGAAAAAACTGAGACAATGTTTTACGTGGAACGTGGCAATAAAATGAAAAAGCTGGAAAGGTGGAGAGGAGTGCGCCAGGGAGTTCAAGATGCTGCCAAACTATACACGAAAGAGAGCAAAATAAAATTTGATAAGTTAAGCTGTGCTACGAAGTTTCACATGAGCTCAGGACAAAATATCAAGCCACCGAACATGCAAACTGAATGCAGATTTCGGTGATCGACCGAAATGTTTATTGGCGCATTACAGCATTTGTATACGCGAGGATAAGCTGTGTAGAATAACGCACTTAATCAGACAATAACGGTGACATTTAGTGATGGAATTCCGAGACATGCCAAGTATTCGCACTCTTATCAAATGAAAAATACATTGAAGTAAAATACATTTTTTCTCAATTAAGTGTTGATTTCTCAAAATGTGAAAGTGCAGCCATGGGAAGTTTCAGGCAACTTAATGAATCCCATATTGTTTGTGGTAGCTATGTTGTGCATTTTGTAAAGAATAACAATGCTTATACTTTTTTCTCCACTTTATTACATCATGGATCTTTGATATGGGTCTTAATAGCGGCTCTGATAAACATGGAAACATATTTTTCAGCTTTGGGTATGTCCAAGTTCATTCTGCAGAATGCTCATTCTCAAGCATAATGTCATGGTGAAGGCATACTTCTTTAAAGTGTAACGCGATGGGCTGTGAGTAAAGTAGCCTAATGGCAGAGGATTTCCATTCAAACTGTTTATCAAAAGAGCACATTTGAGCTGACAATTTGCATAAGGCATAAGGTGCAGTGGGTACCACTGCTGCCTCACTGTAAGAAGGTTGTGAGTTCGAATCTGGCCTGGGGCCTTTCTATGTGGTTTTCACATGCTCTGCTTATGTCCGCGTAAGATTCCACTGGGTACTCTGGTATCCTCTCACAGTCCAAAGACCTGCATGCCAGGCTAATTGGAGACTATAATTGCCCAAAGGTATGAGCCTGTGAGTGATTGGCGTGTATGCCCTGCAATGGATTTGCAAGCTATCCAGGGTGTGTCCTTGCTTTTCGCCCATAGTCAGCAGAGATAGGCTTCAGCTCCCCTGTGACCCTAGTGAGGAAGAGGCAGTATGGATTACCAATGAATGGACGAATGCACCATTTATAAATGATATGCGAGGAACTGGCGCGGCTCTCATTAGCTTTAACGTTACATTGTATAGTCAGCATTGCATGTCTGGGATCTCAATACCAAGTTCAGTCATTCAAATGAATTTTCTCCCTGAGTAGAGATCACATAAATGATGCAAGAATGCACCAGAGAGCAACATGTAGACAGGTGGGCCATGAGGGGTACATCACTGCCCAAATGTTTGGAAACACAAATGACGGTCACATGGATCAGATAGAAAAGAAATCATGTTACAGCAAGCCAATGACACAAAACACAAATTTGAACTCTGCAAGGAGTGTTGGAAATAACATGAAGAGCAATGACGAAATACAGTATGTCACCTTATTTAACCTGTAAGAACTGCTCTTGAATCGTGAGGTTTGTGAAGTGTGCTCATCTATGGGAAATTTTGCAGTCCATGAGAAAATCCTTTGGGAATCATGCCTTAGTCTAAATTAACATTCTGAGTCCCTTAACTTTGCAAAGCAGTGACTGAACCTCACGATCTATACTTTGATGAGAAATCACTAACATGGATAGCGGTCATTTATCATTTAAAACATTTTTGCCGCCGAGTACTTTGCTACTTAAATGACCAATGACCCCAAAATTTTGAGAGATATTGTAAGTAAAATGTAGGCTACTGGAGAGAGTATATATTTTAAAACTGTGTGAGCCAACCCTCTATGAATAGCCAGTTATTCGGGTGTCACTTTTTAATCAAAGTCTTGTTGAACTGACTGCATCTATCTTTCTGTGGCTCATTGTACAGTATATCAGCCAGTGTAATTTGCTGTCCGCAGGCTCTTTAAATACGCATTGCCAACTACCAATTGTCTTGTATGCTTTGTTGCTCACGCTTAAGTGATCAAGTGTCTTTTGCGACCAAAATGACCAAGTGGGGTCATGAATCACCCCAAAATACTTATTTTAATGACTATTTTTGTGTTCATCATATCCACACAGCTTCATTTAAGTATGAAAAATATAATGAAATTATCTAATGTAATTAATAACAGGTTATTATTGATTATTTTGTGTCGAGAATAATGGAAAGTTGAGTGGGGTCATTTATGAACCCAGAAAATACGTGTTTTTTGACCTTTTGAGCATTAATTTGATTGTACTGGTCAACTCTTATTCACTAAATTTTACTGTTTTGCAGTAAACCCTGCCCATCAGATCCCGAATAACACGATTGACAGCTGCTTTTACCTCTGCCAAGGAAGTTATGTTTTTATTTGCACTGTTCCTCCTCCCATCCAGCAACCCTCACAAGCTGCCCCCATTGGAACGCCTGCAACAAATTAAGCAGAACCCATGCCTGTATTGTGGAAGTACCAAATGTCGTCATTGCTGTATGCCTTGTCCGGCGAATTCGAACAACATCTGTGAGAGAGATGCTGTCTGGAGCAGCGGTCTCATCTTCTTGCCCACTGCTACCCATTCTCCTGACTTGGCTGGATTACCCTGTTTCCACCAGGGCATTAGTTCACTCAGGAGCTGATGGAAACTTTATCCGTCCTGGTCTCGTTCACCGCCTGAGGGTCCAAACTGAACCACTGCTAGCACCCCTTTGATCCCAAGACCTCACGAGAATAGCTCTTCCTGATGTCATGGAAGTAGCCAGACCGGTGCCCATGCTGCCCTCTGGTAATCATTCCAAAGACTTAGTATTCTCACTGTGGTGTCACCGCATGCACTGGTGGTGTTAGGAAGGCCTTCGCTTGAGTGCCACAATCATTGTGTAGACAGGCCATCCGGTTCCTTACTGGAGTGGAGTTTGTCATGTTCACAGTCATGTCTTTGCTCAGCCTCCGGTCTAATTGCACTTCCTGTCCACTGACCACCAGGGGGAGCCGCCAGACCTAAAGGGATTTCCTGTTATCTATCACGATCTCCGTCAGGTATGCATCAAAGCTCGTGCAATGTCAGTTCCTCCACACAGACCCTACGGTTTTGCCATTGACCTGTCACCCAGAACATCACTCCCAGGGGTCAGCTGTACTCCCTAACAACAGAGGAGTCCCAGGCATCTGGAAACATTCAAGCTTCTTTGTCGCCAGCTGGAGCTGGTTTCTTCTTTGCGGCTAAAAAAGATGGGGTCTCTATGTCCCTGCATTGATTATCGGGGTGTTAACTCTATAACTATCAAGAATCACTACCCTTTTCCTCTGATGGACTAACCAACCATCAACCATCTCCAGGGTTGTTGTTACTTTACTATGCCAGACTTACGCAATGCTTACCGCCTGGTGTGCACGCGGGAAAGAGATGAATTGCAGACAGTGCCTAACACCCCCTCTGGCCACAACAAGTGCCTGGTCAGGCCGTTTAGGCTGGTTAATGACCAGCGGTGTTGCAGAATCTCATTAATAATGTCCTCTGAAATATGGTAGCCTGGTTCATCTACTATGTCAACTTAGACAATATCCTGGTTTTCTCTCCAACCCTAGAGGACCACACCTGCCATGTCCGCCTGATTATTCAAAGATTGTTGTAGAATCACCACAACTTGTAACCAGAGAAATGCAAATTCCATCACTCCACTGTCTGCTTCTTAGGTTTCACTGTGATGCAGGGCACCTTGGAGATGGATTGCCAGAAAGTGCAGGCTGTCCTGGTTTGTCAGACCCTTAAGAGCAAAAAGCACTGTGCAGGTTCCTGGGGTTTGCCAAATTCTACTGGCGGTTAATTCTAGGGTACTCCATAGAAGCAACCCCTTTGACAGTGCTTTCATCTATCAAGACTCCCTTTGACTGGACCCTCCGAGTGGCCTCCATTTTTCATCATCTCAAAGAGTTGCTCACCTCCCCTGCCATCCTCATGCTCCCAGATCCTCAGCACCAATTCATCGTTGAAGTCAATGCCTCCGATGTGGGTGCTGGGTCTGTCTTCTCCTAGTGAGCAGCTGATGGCAAGATGCATGCCTTAGGTTCGTCTTTCTTGCAAAGTTTAACTTTGTCTTCATTCAACGGCCTGGTTCTAACATTACCAAGCCTGACTCCATGTCTGATTTGCTATCAGATGCCCTAAGATCATCCTGAAACCATCCTTCTCGTTCACTGGCATTTTGTGGTCACCTAGCTCAAGGCGGAGTATGAAGTCAAAGAGGCATTGTGGTCATGTCCCCCATGATTACCCACTCCACCCAGTCGTCTCTTCATTCCTGAGAGTTTGAGAGGCAATGTCCTTTCCTAGGTCACTTCTCAGCTGGCATGACTTCTCGGCATCTCTCATACCCTTGCACTCATTCCTCAATGCTTCTGGTAGCTAGCCATCTGCCAAGATACTTGGGAGTTTGTCGCAGCCTGTACTGTGTGCACCTGCACCAAATCAAGTAATCAGCACCCTTGCGGTCTGCTCTCACCTTTGAAGGTTTCCAGCTGGCTGTAGGCCAGCATTGCCATGGATTTCATCACTTGGTTTCCTTTGGCTGATGTCTTTACCATCCTGAGCATCCTGGACTGGTTCTCCAAGGCAAACCATTTTGTGCCATTGCCAAAGCTCCCCATGACTAAAGAGACACCATGTAGTCTGTCTTTACGGCATACGCCAGGAGGTGGTCTTCGACTACAACTCTCAGTTTTCCAGTCGCCTCTGGAAGGTCTTCAGTGCCCTGGTGGGTGCCATTCCTCACCTATCCTTGGGATTCCACCCAGTTGCCGGTCTGCGCATGTCAGCTTTAGAATGTTGAATGGGTTATCAACCACCTTTATTCCAGTCTAAGGAGAGAGAAGAGGCAGTTCCCTCTGCTCAGTTCCTGGTTCATGCATGAGAAGAGACAGTGCATGACTACTCGAGCACGTGTCTGCCTTCCAGAAGCAAGGTTATTGTCATTGCTGTCCAGCTGCTTCCTACCAAGTGGAACAGAAAGTTTAGTTCGCCACAAAAGATATCCCAGTTTGGGATAACGTCAATGAAGCTTGCACCCCGGGTCATTGGCTAATTCACCATATCTAGAGTATTATCCTCATCCGCTGTCAGGCTCCTCCTCCTCGCATTTGTAATATTCACCCTATGTTTCACATCTCAAGAATTAAACCCTTGACTTTGTGTCCCTACAAATGTTCCTCTCATTACCTGGCTCCCCCCGGGCTTATTGATGGTGGCCCCACCCACACCGTATGTCGAATTCAGGACGTCCAGCATTGGAGACATGAATGCCACTTCCCAGTGGACTGGGAGGCGTACTGACCTGAGGGGCGCTCCTGGACCCCTCCCTGATTTGTGATTTCCTGCACCGGTATCTGGGGTCCAACACTGGGTGCCCCTCAGAGGGGGCATGTACTGTCACATTCAACGTATGAATCCCTATTGTTCCTTCTCTCATCCCAGCAATCTGGGTGTCTTTCAGATGTATTGTCTCCTTTAATTGTTTTATCATCTTGTGTGCCCCCTTCAGGTGTAATGCATTTGTGTTCCCCGCTCCTTTGTCTTCCCGCTGTGTGTATGTAAATCTTACTTAGTCTGCAGAGTCACTGGATTGTCCCATGCTTTTTCCCTTAAGCAGCCAGTCAGTAATCTTCCAAGTTTGAGTTTATAGTCTTCGGAAATTACATTACATTACAGGGACTAAGCTGACGCCCTTATCCAGAGCGACATACAAAAGTGCAAAAGTTCAGTACAGAAGTGCAGAGCTCCAAGGAGGCAAGTTAAGTGCCAATAGCTCAAGTGACGAGAAGCGCTGAATAAAATAGTGACAATTGAACAAACAGTAGACGACAAAAGACAGCAGTAAAGTTAACTAAAGAGAACTAAATAACAGTGAAGGAACATGGATGTGACGTCAGGAGAGTCAAACTGAGGGCAGTGAAGTAGGGGAAAGGTAGAGCTTAAAGAGGTGGGTTTTCAGGCTGCGCTTGAAGGTGCTCAGGGACTCTGATGTTCTGACCTCGACGAGTAGATCATTCTACCAACGGGGAGCCAGGACAGACAGCAGTCCTGAGCGGGAGGAGCAGGAGTGGAGAGGAGGTGGAGCCAAGCGACCAGAAGTGGCAGAGCGGAGTGATCTAGTAGGCATGTATGGTCTAACCAGTTTCTGGATGTATGATTGAGCTGTTCCTTTGACCGCCTGATAAGCCAGCATCAATGTCTTAAACTTGATGCGAGCCGCAATAGGCAGCCAGTGAAGGTTCGTCAGCACGGGGGTGACATGGGAGTGTCGAGGGAGGTTGTGGACCAGGCGAGCTGCAGTGTTCTGGATGAGCTGCAGGGGTCTGATGGCAGAAGCTGGGAGGCTGGCGTGCAGGGAGTAGCAGTAGTCCAGGCAGGAGAGGATCAGCGCTTGGACCAGGAGCTGGGTCGAGTAGGTGATGAGGAAGGGGCGGATCTTCTGGACGTTGTAGATGAAGAACCTGCAGGGAGAAGAAGGGAGTGGACCAAGGACTGAGCCTTGGGGGACGCTTGTGGTAAGGGACCGAGGTGTTGATACTGCACCAGCCCAGGAAACCTGGAAGGAGCGACTGGAGAGGTACAACTTCATCCAGTTGAGGGCTGTACCGCAGATACATCTGAAAGGTCGAGGAGGATCAGGACAGAAGAGAGGGAGGTGGCACGTGCAGTGTGAAGCGCCTCATGGACGGAGATGAGCGCCGTCTCAGTTGAGTGGGCAGTTCGGAAGCCAATTGTTATTGTGATCTTTAATGATGGTGAAATATGGAAGTACTCTTCTTAGTCTTATTAATAGGAGCAACTGCCTAAGCATATTTCCCAGTCTCCAGGATTGGGACTGCATTTCTGTTACCCTGCCACTCCAGTTTGTTCCTTTGCCCTGTTTCTTAGAAACACCACTCATGCCCTCAGTAGTCATCAGGATTGGGACTGAGCAGAGCAGTTCCTTCTGTCCCACTCAGATCTGCCCTGTTAAACCTGCCTTCTGCATCTGGTTCCTTGTCTGGATTCTTCTCTGGCCTTTGCAAGTGATCTCCATCTGTCTTCTGCCCCAAATGCCACTGTCCATGGCCTCTCAACATGGTTCTCCAAATATACCTATACAAACCCATCTAACATCTGAGCAGAGCAGTCCTTATTTTTTCCTGGGCTCTGTCCCACTCAGTCTTTACTGCATTCCTATTTATAAACCCTGTTACTGGATTGTACTCTGACTCTGCATCTGGTTCCTTGTCTGGATCATAACAAATTCTCCGTAATCCTTTGCAAGGACCACCCAAAATCCTCTCACAATCAAAATCAATATTTTTTGTCTTTCATTTTTTAATTTTGTCATTTAAAGCATATTATGCCAGTCCTCAGGACACATGTTCAGTACCAGTCAAAGGTCCAGTGGGCTAAAACGGGGCAATCGAGAAAAAAAGTAGCATATCTGCTTCATGGGCAAACCATACGCAGCCCTCTGGAAAGCAAAAATGCCGCTTGAAATTATGAGAATTTACAAGACTTGATGCCGACATGCAGGGTTGCCTATAATCGTTCCACCATGAATAAAAACAAAAATTAGTCCTGTCTTCATGTGATACATGTTCAATTACTGGGCATAGTATAATGCTGCTGCCATAAACTGAAAGTGAATTCAGTCTTCAATGTGTTTTTGTGCGCCAGATAAAATATAGTTATTCGGGAGACTATCTCCGCGCACGAACTCTGCACTGGGAAGACTGTACTACTGCTTTGCCGTCACGTGTTATGCAAAGCAACATCAGCTTGTAAATCAGCGAGTGCGCCGCGTCTGTACATGCGTGTTTGTGTTTCAGTGAACGCACAATGCCTTATATGGGACCAAATATTCCAAGTCATATGACATTTCTTCAAATACAAACAAGCAACTGCCTCAAAAGCGACATGAGCGAGGCCAGTTATCTGTAAGAGGTGTTCCTTGCTTGTGACGCATTTCGCTCAGCCTCTGAGACATACTACCTGCATTTTTCAGGGATAATGAAATAGTCCATGCTCTAGAATGAACTCATGATTGTGCATCTTGGCGTAGCAAATAGAAAGACGTCAAGAAAATTTATATAAAAAATCTAGAATTATATTTTCACGTTCAAACTTCGTTTTCAAATAATTGTAATGTCAGCATGATAGCATAGAAATACAGTTCCGCTCTTTATTTTGGCAAACATCGGCTTTGAAACAAGTTTATAATCTATGGATTGTATATCCTTTTAAGTAACTGCCCAGACTAGGAGCTATTTACTTTTCTTTTTTTAACAGTGTAACCCGGGGGGGGACAGCGCTCAAGATAGTAAATGATTCCAGTCATGAGGGTAATTCGTTGAAACTATTAAAAATTGTTATTTTAGGGCCACGCGCACAAGGATGTTCAAAAACTTTTTAAATAACCCCTGAAAACTCAATATATGCGCAGATAAATTGATCCGCTTGGAAAAAAAAAAATGTTGTAATCTAAAGAAAGTAAACTGCCAGATATTAGTTAGCTGCGATGTAAACTAATTTATACCCACTAATTCTTCGCTAAAATCAGTTTAAAAATGTGGAAATTGCAGCCAGTTTTCATGTCCCCTGCTTAAGAGATCGGTTTGACGTTCTGCCTTAGCCTGAAAAACATTGTCTCACTCTCCACTTAAAGTGAAATAGGCCTACCGCTTTCAGTGGCATTTAGGTTATTTCGACCCTGTTGCCTCAGTTTTACAAATCACTTTCTAATTTATCCTTTCCACTATTAGTCAACTTTTAAAGATGGGACGGCTCCCCGAGACGGAAAAGGGCCATTCCACGCTTTGTAAAACCTGATTTACTTCGCACTCTAACTTTCACACAACATGGTGGGCACGCAATAAAGGACTGCTTAGACCACCATTTGAGGACAAGCCAATCCTCAGTTGAGACGCTCTTGAGTAATTTGTAACACGACTTGTGTTTCAGAGGGGAGTTTACATTGTGAGCAAAGTTTAAACCTTCTCTGAGGCGCTCCAGCTTTCTCAAAGACAGATGGTGTATTCCCTATTCCCCTCCCCGGGCGAAAGAATTTGCTGCCTAAAATGTAAAAAAAAAAAAAAAAAAAAAAAGGCCTGCGTATTTGCAACCCTACCACGTCGTGAACCGGCCGTCTATACAAGCCAAAGATTCTGGAAACACTTATCTTTAGAAAGACTCCTGTTGAACTCTTTCTCTCTCTCTCTCTCTCTCTCTCTCTCTCTCCCCCCTATACATATGCAAAAGAAGTCCAATAAAATAGTGGAATGAATGCTCTATAGCAAGTAAATCTTGGGTAGACAAAACGCTTCACTTGTGATTTTTCAAAGTTGGTTGAAACTACCGGACCAACAAAGGAGTATCTGCTCTGTACCCATTATTGATAAACGAATGGCCATATTGATTAAAAAACAACTTTATGTCGCCGTTTTTATGCCTAAGCTGGGCTTTCGTGATGAAATAGTTAATTTGAAAGTCTTTTGAATATATTTAGGATGACTCTCAACTACGGGCCTATAGTGTAGTTCTCTAAGATTACAGTGATAGAAAAGCTAACATTTTCTTTTAACACTGCCACTTTCTTATCCAATGAATAAACTTTTAAAATACTGCTTGAAAATGTTTGGAATACACTACTTCGTCAATAAAGCGCCTATACAACCGTAACCATTATTTGGTTATAATGCTGTAAAGGGATCTCAACATGAATTGAACCTTCATATGTACAGTATATTTATTTATTGGCCCAATCAGCTTAACACAGTAATGAATTTTCGTTTGGGTTATGATGATGATGATGATGATGATGATGATGATGATTAGTATTAGTAATAATATTAGTATTTAATAAAAAAATAAATAAAAGTAGTTGAATTACGGTTAAACCTAAAGTTATTTATTTATTTATTTATTGTTTTCCTAAACTGAACTGCGTGTGTTTGGACCACTTTTTTCTTAGCCTCAATAATGTTCTTCAAGTGCTGCAATGATTCTATTCCATACGGTACTTGAGCACCCTCTAGTGCCAGGCATGAAGACGCACTACGCTCCGGAAAAGGACGATATGTTTTAAAATAGGCCTAATTTAAGAACTGACCACTCATGAAGTCCTCTAAGAAATGCTCCTGATGAAAACTATGAAACAGTAGCCTACTTCACACCTGACACACTAATACGTTGCCGACTCATAATGGCAAGTCCATCTTTTGAAATAACTTATATAACCTTGTGACGCATGAGGATTGTAGGTCAGATGCTTTTGGAATACCAACCATTGTTGATGACATTATTTTGCGAAGTGACACAGCATTGATGTCTGCCATGTCGTGATGTTTATGGTGGCCTACTTTCATGACAGCTGTTCTTGTTTTTAAATATTTTAATGTTTCTTTAAATATTTGACAACAGTATTGGAGTGAAGCTTCTGTATACGCTCAGTGCGCCATCATGCAAAAAGTTAAGGTCAGAGGTTTTTTTATGTACGAATACAGATGTTGTACCAACGAGACGTATTTCCCGCAAGCATATTGTTTTAATGCTGCTCTTAATCATTGATTTACTGTTGTATTTCAGTATTTTAAAGTGCTTTGTCAAAATATTAAACAAAGCACATTAAACTGTATGACTGTTATTATTCATTTGATGCTTTCCAGGGAACGTAAACACTTATGGAGTCAGAATATGCGCGCGACGTTAACAGCCGAGTGACGTTCAGTCGGTTTTTGCGAAAGCGCGTGGTGCTGAAACGGACAGCTCCTTGTCGTCACTTGCGTGGTTACCGAAGAAAATGGTGCGCAAATAATTTCCTCCACTATAAACATTTTGGCGCCTGTGTGTGTGTGTGCGCGTGCGTGCGTGTGTGTGTGTGTGTGTGTGTATATGTATGAAAAATCATGCGTTAAATTTTCCAGGTACTTTCAAACCTCAAAGAAAATTAGGAACTTCCTTATCTGGAAAAAAAAAAACCTCTCAGTCTTTTTCTTTGTCTCTCAGTCCCTCTCTTGGAGCTTTGCGGCTAGCTCTTCTTCCCGTGTGCGGTAAACCGTGAAGGCGCGTTATTTTTCTTTAAGCACACTTTTTAAATTTTATTTTAACAAGATTGCCTCTGCGCTAAGTGCAGGGTGGAGGGAGGGCAGATTGCTGCTTAAATGGATGCATGTTTCCCTCCTTGGATCAATGTCCGGTGTGACGGACCATGTTGCTAGTCGGGAGGGTGTTTTGTATACTTGCTGTTCTCTCTGCACGGAGCGACCCAAGTAGATACTTTTGCCCTGGAGCCATAGCAGTCAGCTGACATGCTTATCTCAGGCATGCTGACGTTTCTACTTCTATATTGTCGTGACCCTCCGCAATCTTCATGCGAAGTGGGATTTACCACCATAACTTTCGGTTCACGTTTGCTGTCCTGCGTTTTCTTACGCCGAGTCTGCTCTTCCTGGTACAAAGTGCAATCAATTTCTGGATTGAAAGTGTGGGCATTTGAATAAGGCAGGTATATTGTTCCCAACTTTATTTGAAAGGAAGCACACGAAGTTATCCGACAAACAAAAACTTTCTTTGTTGAAACAAGAGACTGGTTAACTTAAAATAAGGGCCTCTGTTCTTGACTTATAGTGTGTGCACTGTCATTTTACCTCCTCATGTACTGCCCATATGCATCCTTTTTATGCCAGTTGAAAATTTGCACTCAGGCCTGCTCCAATTTAAAAGACCATTAAAGTAAGAAAGAAACTGGATAAACACTTGATTATGCTGATGAAATATGGACGGTAAAGGCATTGATTATCAAAAAGGTTTATGTCCTTAAAGAGGAAATTATTTGAGCAGTCGATTCAACAATGAACATGCATTCCTGAAAATATTAGACAAAATAAAACAGATCCACAGATTAACCAAAACATTATGACGATCTGCCTAATATGCTTCTAGCCCTTGTGCTACCAAAACAGCACCGTCAAATTGACATACATAAGAATAGCTTAACCCAGGGTTTCCAAGCAGATGATTTTTCTGAGTATTACACTCCCTCCCTTGTTTCCTTCACACAGTGTTTCCTTGTATTATCTCCTCACCAGGTGAATAGTACACACGTACTAGACTGATGATGTAAAATGAAATGGCACTTATCGGACCAGACAGCTTTCCGCCATTGCTCCAAGGTCCAGTTTTGATGCAGTTTTGATTGTAGCTACCTATGACCAGAAATTAGGCATTAGGCATTAGATTGGGCATTCTGACTGGTCTGAGGCTGTAAAGCCCCATACACAGGGGGGTGCTTATACACCATGTGTTGTGACATGTTCCCCCCATAACCATCATTCAAATTTGTGTGACTTGTGCTACAGCAGCCCTTCTATTGGTTTGGATCTGACAGGGTAACCTTCTTGGTTTGTTCTTCCTCAAACCATTGTGGGTAGATAGTCACCATTGGTGGCCGGCAACACCCCAGAAGTCTTGCCGCTTTAGAAATGCCTTGACCCAGTTGTCAGATCATAATAATTTGGTCAGTGCAAAAGTTTGTCGGGACCTACTCCTCCCGCATCCAATCCATCGACTAGAATGGGGGCCTCCAGCCCTGTTCCTGGAGAGCTACCATCCTGTAGGTTTCTGCTCTACGTCCTATTTAGCACACCTGATTCAACTAATTAGCTACTTAACAAGATCACGAGTTGGGCAATTAAGTAGCTAATTAGTTGAATCAGGTGCGCTGAATAGGGGGTAGAGCAGAAACCTACAGGATGGTAGCTCTCCAGGAACAGGGTTGGAAACCTCTGAAGAACCGACAGTTCAACGGTTCGCTTACCGTATTAGGTCTGTTGTTGCAGGATCATCAACTCATTCACTTTATCTGTGAGTGGTCATAATGTGTTGGCTCATCGGCGCGCTAAAATATTTTAAATATATTTTTCAGTGTCACATACCCTGGCACCTCGCACGCCCTCTGAACTATGGGAAATTGCTACCTTTTGGTGCGGGGCGGCTGTAAGCAACAGCCAAGAATCGAACCAATTTTTAAAGTGATGTTAAAAGTTGACGGCGTTCTTTCCTCCTATTTGTCGAATACTAACACTGGTCGGCCTAATTTAATCGTCCTCGCCAACCTGACACTCTTTTGCTACCTGAGAGTTACTAATTACCATGAGTCATTTTCTGAACTGCAAATTTTCTGCACTGATATAAACTTTGATTGCCTGTCAAGAACACATAAGAAAGAGATCACCAACGCTAAATGAGATGTTCCACGCTTGGGTAATAATGCTTAATGAATAATGCAAAGAAAATGATTGAATGAAGCAAACAATCTGAAGGGCTGGTAACATTCGTAACAGTTCAACAGCCAAAAGAACAAAAGTATCACCCTGAAAATTGCACTAATGATTAAAAAATATGCATTAATTCTACATTTGGGTGGAAAGAGGGAAATGCCAGTCGGATTCTAAAGGTTAATCTTTATTTTCCCCGCTAATGAACGCGTTTGAGAGGCGGGGCGGAGAGGAAACGGAATATCTGCGTTCCTTTTTGCAGGACATATGTAATAATTCATGAATACATTTCTATATCGTGCCTAGAGTTCATTTTAATCATTAATGTTTTTTTTAGTGCTTTTAAGTATACAATCCAATGAGAAGCATTTTGTTCAAAAGGCCTTGTGACTAGGGAACAGAGTTTCCTCCTTGCAGTACATACGAAGAGCTCAATCACATCATCTCTGTTTATAAAGGAAACCATTTAACTCTCACTTGGTTAGATCAAGTGGGTGGGAGGGGTTACGCTTTCCTCATAAGTTACATAGTACGGCCATATAAACAGAAAAAGAACTGCTGTGATTTGAATATACCTCAATGCCTTGCTGCTCATCTGTCAGTGAAATTCTAATATTACTAATAAATGCATTTTGCACATGCATCGGACGATATAACTTTCTTTCGCTTTGTGTGCCGTTTTTAAATTAGTGATTATTGCCGATGGATTGTTTTCGCTTAATTATTAGAGGCTCGAATGTGACATGCAAATGGAAACGGAAACCAAAACGCTGAGCGAATTATTTACATTGTCTGTATTAGCCTACTTTGAGAATTCTCTGAAGGTTACCCGCAGATATATCTCGTGAATATGTTTAGTCTGTGGCGGACCTTTTCCCCGCGCTATATCAAAGGAGAATGGCAGAAATTTCTCTTTGAAGTGCCAGCTTAAAACAGTCGTTTTTATCGAAACTTAAAATAGCCTACGACGGGGACAATTTAACAGGCAATTTAACTCTGCCAGTGTCACTCATCCAACTGGTAATAGAAGTTCTGTTCCAAAACTCTGGAAAAATGTCACCCCATGATTGATGCAGATCCTTATACTCAGCGCAATTTTACTCGCATCCTCCAGGATGGCATATGCAAATCCAAATATGCGCCTTGGACTGAAGCAATAGCTTCTGATGGGGCACAGCCTGGGATTCAGAGAAGTGTGGCAATGTGTCAGGGGTTCGATGCTGCTCAGTGATTCATTGCAACGTACACACGCTAGCACACACACAAACGCACGCACGCAGATATTCATATACACACATGCTGACATACACTCTCATCTATACTTACATGCTGACCTGCACGCACACTCGCGTACATTAAGGCATGTATACACGTGTATATTTCAATTGCATGTACGCACATACTCGGACACTCATATTTAGGCATGCCTATATGCACGCATGCCTTCATGCATTCGCACATTTACACACAAGTATGGATCCACACACACACCCACCCACACACACACACACACACACACACACTCCAAAATCACACATACAACACTGAAGCTTTCAGGTCCGATGGATGGAAGAGGGAGGTGGCATCATTCCAAAGGGCTCTGCAAGCTCTTTTAAAATTCTGCCCCAGCTAAAGAGCTGTTGCGTATTGTTGCTTTGAGCACAAACATGTGCTAATCAAACTTATTATGTTTCATCGCAAAATCAGGCAAGGAAATTAGGGGGCTGCCTTTTGGGGGTGGGGTTTGTCATCAGTGGCTGAGTGAGTTTGCCTGAACAGATGGTCAGCAGCACTGGGCTGAATGCTCCTCTTCAGGCCATTGACATTGGCAGCCCGTGGCAGAGATATCACACTGACATTGAGACACAGCTCTATTGCTGTAATTATTGCTGTGCTGCAGCCCTGGCTCCTCAGAGAGGGCATTGAGAGTGGTCCCTTATTGTCCAGAGAAATTTCTGGGCCAAAGTGTGTGTGCTTGTACGTGTGTGTGTGTGTGTGTGTGTGCACATGTCTTTCTATTTGTCTGGGTGTCTGCCGTTTGAAATTCAAAGCTGTAGAACTCCCCGGCCTGTGCCCAACCCCACTTTTGTAATGAGGAGGCTTTGGTGGAGACAGTCCCTCTGAATCCTCTCTCTCTCTCTCTCTCTCTCTCTCTCTCTCTGTGACACACAAGCATACACTTGTGTACACACACACGCACTCAGATGCATTGGCAGTGTGTTCTCTGCTGCTCTTAAGTGCTTAAAGTTCAAGATACACTTATCTGATGAACTAAAGTGAGAACTGGAGGAGAAGACTTTGGTGCCAAGGGTTATTCTGTGGGAGTTATAGGATTTAGAGATAATTAGAAGAAAAACTGTGAGATCAGTGCTAATGAAACATAATTGCAGCCATTAATTTAATTAACTTCTCCAATAATTTCTGTTTTGTCGAGTAAAGAATGCTTGGTTATGTTTAGAATTCCAACCAAATCCTTCATAGAACTTTAAATTACATGTATATCCAAGCTTTTTTTTTCTCTACCTCATTTTATTTTCAGATGATATTCTCTCCAGTCAAGCAAACCTTCATCGATTTTTTTTCCTGTCATAAAAAGACCTCATTATTATGAGACAACTTTTTCTGCGGTTGTTTATGAGCTCACGCACATTCAATTAATTTGTGTGGGAATTACTGCGTTGTCATGGAATTAGCAAATCCTCTGTATGTATTAATAGGCTAGCGTATCTGCACTAAGTTACCTGGTAAATCTATGTAAACAAAGCACAAAAAATGAAAATATCAAACTGGGATATCTGTATGACTCCTTTAAGTGCTCTGTCTTGTCTTTGTGAGGAATTTCAATAGTGCTATGGTATAAGTCGTATTATGCGTGTTCTGCAATTTATTTTGGACTTACAAATATTCCTGGCTGTGAGGCACGAAGTCGGCAGTATAGATATTGAGTACGAGTCACTCACCAATCATGTTTGATGCAGTCACGTGACCTACTCTTGATTCATCCACAAAACATTTCTCGATGATCCAAACACCAGTGTTTTAAAAAATCAGCACATTGACTGAATGAAGAAAAACAAATATTGAACATATATATATATTTGCAGGAGATAAAATTATCAACTTAGTATTTTTATGTTAAAGTTACACTGCTATAAACTGACTGAACTGAACAGTGAATTTAATGCATTGTTTCCTGGTTATTTTAACTGTAAGTCCAGTCCTGCGCGCATTTAACTGTAGTTTACACTTAACATACACGGAACTCTGTTGTAAACTTATTGTAAAATTACACTTAAAATAACTGGCAAAAAAGGTGCCAGTTTACAATAGTGTACCAATGACTCAACAACAGCTTGGTTTTGACCAATACTGTAACCAGCCAGGGTGGAATTAATGAGTTACGTCTCTCAGGTAGACCATAAAATGAGTCTCAATGACAAAATCTTTCTGTGGCAATGTGGTTCCCACCTATGGTCACTGAGGCAATGTGACCTCTGGTGAAAGTTTTTATCCAGTTGTTTCGGACTGTAAGGTCACAATGATGTTGTTGTGCCAGCGACGTATGCAGGGAGTGAAAGTACAACTTGGAACAAAAGTCAGTTCACCCGCTAGGCAGCATATGCCATGCTGCCTTCAGGCCCATTGAGCTCGGTACAGAATCACAGGCAGATGTGCTCTCTGCCCACTGTCTTCTTTCCAACCAATGCACCCTACCCCTCCTCTTACACTTTTCATTTCCCGTACTGATTCCAGAATAGCTCCCATGCGACTACTGCGCGTAATTGCAGTGTTCCCATGCAGTGTTTATATGTTTGGGGATTTCATTTGAAACTTGAATGTACTGTATGTGTTTTACGAATTTTTTTTTTTTTGGAATGAGGTGAGGCAGAGATGAATGTAGCAGCTTTTGGTGAAGCAGGAAATCGTGGCTGAAGGCCACATCTGGAAGGACAGGGATTTGGGTAGTGAGCCAAAGGAGGCATGAGCCTTGTTTCCTGGTCCAGCGCATGAAGTTTGGCCTTCACATTGCGTGTGTGCAGAGCCCAGGCAAAGACGACACACCTCCCATATCATCCCGTCTCTGCAATGAGCACTTTCTGAAAAAGAGAGGGATAGGTACGCAGATGTGAGCGTTAGATTGCCTTATGATTGTTACAGGGGGTTACCTGTTGAGAAATAACCAAACTTAAGCCAGTCAAACAAGCACCCATGTCAGCGGCGATGTGCAATTTTCAATCTGGGTACATAGGGTGACACATAACTTCCAAGGGTGTGGCTCTGCTTGATTTTCATGCCTTCAGCACCTCATGGCTGGGAAAGTAGAAGTAAGGACAAATAAAAGGAGAGACATTGAAGAGTGCGGGCGGCGTGTCATGAGAAGACAAAGAAGAAGACGTGTGAGGTATAGCACTCATTTGAGCTGTCATGGATGTGTAGCATGGTGCTCTGCTGGGAGAGAGTGGGGACTGCTTCTGTGTTAGGTGGGCGAAGTTACCGTCACAGCTGTACCTGCCCCACTGTCATCTCTGTGCCAACCAGCCTCTGCGCCAGTCTGTTCCTTCCCCACACCTTGCCCATCTGTGCAGCAGATTATATACATACGCGAGCACACAAATGCAAGCACACGGGTGTGCACGCACATGAACACAGTGCATCCATGTATAAACACAAACACAACTGCCTACTTGCATACACCGGCACACGCTCAGTAACGGAAACATTCAGACACAGACACATACGCAAAAATATCTGAGCACAAGTGCATGCCCACACAGACACACAAGAGCACATGCAGACACAAACATGGGCACACAGACACACACACACACACACACACACACAGTCTTGGAACACACACACGTACACATGTTCAAAACACAAATTTAATCTCACAACAAATTCAAACTTCAAAGACTCTCTCTCATACATGATGTGGGACAGTTGAAAGTTCAGGTGAAAGTTACATTATAGAAAGTGAGAACAAAGGCTGCTCTTACCTCGGCAACTAGAGCTGCTAGAGGCACCTTTGTTTCCCTCCCCCAGTTTTTCTTGGAAGTGAGTCTGTCATGAGGAGAGGAGGGACGTCAGGCTCACAAGACTTGCAGAGCATCTGTCCCTGATATTTCCAGCTGTACTGAAGAGGAACAACAGTCTGACCTAGGGGAAGATTCCAAAAACTGCAGCCAAGTTTATGCAGACCAGCTGACAAACAGCTGCAAAAACAGGTAATGGAGGATGGGCACAGAATGACAAGAGGATGGGTCCCCGTGAGGACGGCGATACAGAACAACCTCTCTATGCTGTGCAAGAACCTGGCAAAACAGACCATTATGCCAAATGGAGATGTACTGCTACTGTCTTTAGTTTAAAAAAGGATTACTGATAGCTCTTTTTTCATGTCATCCAATACAGCTCAGTAAATCAACATTTTTGGGCCAGGGCAGCGTTGTTGCCATATCGAAGCTGTGTTTTGAGCTATTTAAAATGCTCAAGAAAAAGTTATTATAACTCAAAAAGTACATCCTTCAAAGGTTAGCTGAAGATACTGAACTTTACAAATAATTTACTATTTGAAGTTGAACAGCTCTCCTGTGATCTGGAAAAACCTAGTGAGTTTATCAGTGGCAAGGGTCTCATAATTGAACAAAAACCTTGAGATTTTGGACTTTTCCTAAAAGAAAAAAATAATAGAAACTTGATTTTGACAGTTCAATTAACACAAATAGCAAGTGTTTTAAGATTTTCACTGCTGTAGATTACAGCAAATGAGGGTCAAACTCAGTTTCCACCAAAAGTGACATACGTACTAGGTTTTTCCAGATCACAGGAGAGCTGGCTTCGAACCACCAATGTCACAAATCTTATCCAGAGGGCACTCGGTAGAACGCATATCTCCGCCACACCATATATCTGTTCTTTTAGAATATGAAGAGTTTCATTGCAAAACAAGACATGCGCCAAATTCTAAATTTTCTAGTAGTGATATTGGAAACATAGCCAAGGGATAGCCGCACATGTCCAAGTATCCGTTTTGGGTCAAACGGCGATTTAACCCCTCATTTCACTTTGCCGAAATTAGCGTTTTTCGCTAAGTGAGACATATCCATTTCACTTTTTTTGGCAAAACGAGACATATCCATGGATATATCTCATTTTGTAAAAAAAGAGTTCAAACTATTTTGATGCATTACCAGTACCAAATTATCAAAGTGATGCTAGATTTCCATTTTCTGGCTAAATATGTTTGGTAAGTCAAGGGCAAGACGGAGAAATAAAAAATAACTGGTTTTCCTGAAAACTTTTTGTCTGGAAGAAAAAAGGCCTTTTTCTCAAAACAGCAAAAATGGATATGTCTCGTTTTGCTATGAAACTCTTCAATTGCTCCAGATTACTTCCAAAATTAAATCAATTCTTCCTTGGACTACCATTTATCATCCTGCCAAATTTTGTGCCGAACCATACATAACTTCTTGAGTTGTCTGGTCAGAAATATCACACAGTCCCACGTTAGACAGATATATTTTAATTCTTCCGGATCCAGAATCCAGAATATATTACGGATCACTTTCAAAATTGAATCAACTCATTCTTAGACAACCACCCACCATCCTACCTAATTTCTTGCCAAACCATTCAAAACTTTTTGAGTTATCCTTTTATCAGACAGAGAAACAGACGGGCAGACAATCAAACAAACAAATGGGTGAAAACATGACCTCCTTAGCAGAGGTAATGAGCATGTGGGTGGTATTCTTACAGGCTGTGCCACCCAGAGAAAGCAGAAGAGTTCAAAGACTGAATAAAGTGTCTAGCTGAAAGTATGAAAAAGTTGAAAGAGTTTAAAATGGAGAATTTGAACCTTTCTCTAATGGACGCCCGTAATAAAAGGCTATAAAAAGTGAAATTTTTGAAGAGGTACAAAAAATATGCAAAAAGTTGGATAGAAGTCCTCAATATTTTAAAGCTTGAATGACATTTTGAGCTATGCTTTTAAGATCTCTTTTTTTGTTGGACTGACAATAAGACACTTGTACAGAGATACAACATGCATAATTAGAAAGTTATTATGTCAAATGGGAGAAGAAATAAAGGCATTTACACAATGTAGCTTTTCATAATGCCACCAAATGAATGTAAGGTGACAAATTTTGGATACCTTTACAAAGGGTCGTCAAAAGTAAATCAAATTTCATTAAGTGTCGACAAAGTGTTCATCAGTTATATTTGTTCTTACAAAAATGGGCATTCCCACAACAATTTGTGGACATGTGGCAGCCGTATTGTCAGACAGACTTCACACTTTTTGTTAATTCTCAAATTTCAGTGTCCCCAGATTCTTTTTTGTCTAATTTGGCGAAGATGGGCTAAAATATTTACAGACTACTTTGAAAAAGTAGATTTTGCAAAATATCAAAAAAATCTTTTCAAGCACCATTAAAATAAGGAATAAGCATTTTATTTTTCTTGAACCTGAAGTCCTGAAAGTCACAAAGAGGTGTCTTCATGGATCAGACCTGTTTCTACAGCACGTCCCACAGTTGCTCGATCGGATTGAGATCTGGAGAATTAGGAGCCCAAGTCAACACCTTGACCTCTTTTTCATGTTTCTCAAACCATTCGTGAACAACTTTTTGCTGTGCGGCAGGGTGCGTTATAATGCTGAAAGAGGCCACTGCCATCAGGGAATACCGTTTCCATGAAGGGGTTTACTTAGTCTGTAACAATGTTTAGGTTGGTGGTGCATGTCAAAGTAACATCAACATGAATGCCACGACCAAAGGTTTCCCAGCAGAACATTGCCCAGAGCATCACACTGCCTCTGCGGGTTTGCCTTGCTCTCATTCTGCATCCTGGTGACATCTCTTCCCGAGCTAAACAATGACACACACACACACCTGGCCATCCACATGATGGAAAAGAAAATGTGATCTGTCAGAACAGGCTCCCTTCCTCCATTGCACCATAGCCTAGTTCTGATGCCCATGTGCCCATTGTAGGGGCTTTCGGCAGTGGACAGTGGTCAGCATAGGTAATGTGACCAGTCTGCTGCTATGCAGCCCCATAAACAGCAAGCTGTTATGCATTGTGTGTTCTGACACCTTTCAATTATATCCAGCATTAGCTTTTTCAGCAATTTGTGCTACAGTAGCTCTTCTGTGGGATAGGACTCAACGGGGTAGCCTTTGCTACCTATGCGGATCAAGCCTTGGGCACCCAATACCGTATTGACAGTTCAATGGTTCTCCTTCCTTGGACCAATTCTGGTAGGTACAAGCCACTGCATACCACAGACACTTCAGCAGACTAGCTGTTTTGGTGATTCTCTGACCCAATCGTCAAGCCATCACAATTCAGCACCTTGTCAGAGTCAATCAGATCCTTATGCTTGCTTAATTTTCCCGCTTTTAATAGTTTGACTTCCAGAACTGTTGTTCACTTACTGCTTGATATACCCCATCCTTTGACAGATGCCATTTGAACAAGATAATCAATGTTATTCATTTCGCCTATCAGTAGTTTTAGTGTTTTGGTTGATCAGTGTATATAAGCCACTTTGGATAGAGAAAGATGATAGATGTAATAAATAAATAAATAAATGCAGGCTTCAGATTTGCATGTGTATTAAATCTGAGAAAAAAGGGAATCAAATGGCAGTCTATAACATCCCTTGGGCTTGCTCCATGCGCATAACTACAAGGAAAGCGACCAACATAATCCTGCAACCATTGTCCGCATTAAACATTTGTATGATGAGACCTTTGAAGAGTAGGACCCACAGGCTTTAAATAAATCTGATTAAGAATCACAATTATCATTTACTTATTTACATGTTATCATTACATTCAATTTTTGTGTTAATATAGCAATTTGCTGAAACTAAAATTATTTAGGTAAAGCTCTGCTTGACCCACGGTTGTCCAAAGGCACATCTTGACCTCATTAGTCCAATAGCTGTTCCTACAGTCTTTTCATGCTGTCATCTGTCCACATGTGTCAGTCTGTCAAATGTGGACTTTTCTGTCTCAACAAATAGTGCCATCTGTCAGTGTGCCCCCTGACACACGTCTATATCATTTACCTTTACATACCACAGTCCTCTGAATTTTTCCAGGGTTTTGATCCATGGTCAAGCTTTAATCCATGTTTTTCAGCTACTCTCTTTTAAATGAGTCTATTTAATAAATGTTAAATATGATTCAACACTCAGTATTTATGTATATGACTTCTACATATCGCAATTTTGAATAAATGACCAGTTTTTTCTCTGCTGAAAACATCTGAAGCAACCCTTTTTCATTATATATTTGAACACATTTTTCAGCCAGTGTTCTCCTGAGGTAATTCGTCTTTCCTTACTTATCCTTTCTGGTGAGTATTTTTATTCTGGAAATTGAGGCAGTGTCCAACAATTTTTTTTTTTTTTTGTTTTGTTTGTTTAGTTTTTTAGTAAGTATGCCATTTTGCTCATACATGCTCATAAAGAGTAAAAGAACAATGAGACCAGCAGTTAAAGTGCACTTCTCCGTGCTTAAAGGGCCAGTGCTGCTGAGGCTCTTAATTGTGCGCTCCACTGCTCTACTGCTAATCAGCATATGGGGCTTCTGATACCATCATTCATGTTTACCTGAAACACCTACAGCACATCTGCTCCCACCATACTGGAGCAGGATTTTTTTAAGCTGAGCGCACCAAACCCAGATGTGCTTGTGGGCTTGGACGGCAGGCTACAGTCTGTGAAATCATAGACCTACAGTGCTCTCAAACATGGTCATAAAGACACGACAGACCTCTGGAATAAAGTTAATTAATAAAGTAAAGCCTCTGTTTTTGGGCAGAAGAACCATAACAGTGTGCGGGAGTGTGATGTGAAAGCACTAGCTTACAGAGGGGAATGGATGCGTTTGCACACTTCTCTTCCAGTACCACAGGTGTTGCATCTACAGTATGTCTCCAAAACAAACAAAAATGATCAGGAATAAAATGTTTCTGTTTTGCCGATGAATTAAGCTTCATTACAGTTTAGTCATATGGTGGCTTGAACCACAGTTACAAGTTCAGGTCTAGAGTTATTGGCATCCTTGATACAAAAGAGAAAAATAGGTCACATATGACAGTTATTGTAAATAATAACCTGCTATATACTTTTAGATCAATATATGTGTTCTCATATTTCAGTGCTTGAGCTCTCAAATCATCTATTTTTTTTATGACAACCATTTCAGACAAAATTATTGGGACTCCCTCAACAATTACCGTGAATTAAATTTTAAAAAAGTCATTCAACTAAATTTATCTTGGGCTAAAGTAACTACATTGCTATTCCAGCACTTCAGCTTTTGCTAAG
Source organism: Gymnothorax javanicus (assembly GCA_029692085.1). Classification (NCBI taxonomy): domain Eukaryota; kingdom Metazoa; phylum Chordata; class Actinopteri; order Anguilliformes; family Muraenidae; genus Gymnothorax; species Gymnothorax javanicus. The sequence goes on along the minus strand of CM056207.1, from coordinate 12,553,985 downwards.
TTTTATAAAATGAGACCAAATACATGCAGATTCCCTCATCATTACCATGGAAAAAGCAGAATACCTTCATTCAAAAGAGTCAATTGACAAGTGGCTTTCACAATTGAGGTACTGGGCTCCAAATAAATACATAGTTCTCTTATAGTTTATCTAAAAAATGATTTCTGAATAAAAGACATTGAAACATGAAAGTAAATGCCTTGAAATATCAGGCTATAGTTTACCCAAATTTTATGTGATATAATTTGCTGTGAGTGTTGCTTTTTTTTTTTTTTTTTTGTCCCCAAAGGTATTCACATGACGTCTGGGTTTTCTCTTGTTTCATTTGTCTGTAGCCTACAATGAAACGGGTTTACAGTGTCCAGAGAAACTGACTGATTTTAAGAAGACGCTAAACTAAATATTCTCCTTTCAGTTTGATTTCTGAGTATTGGTGCAGTGAGTTAAATTATACACATGTAGACCATTGGGATCCATGAATTGTAGGGACCAGAACACAGGCTCTTGACTCTAGTGCCTACATCTCTGTCATGTTGCCTTTATGAGGTGTGTTGTGCGATGCAGGGAAGTGAGGTAGCTGGTATCAGCAGTAATGCTCCAGTGATTGGTAATCCTGGCTGTCGTGGGTTTGAAGGTGAACATGATGGGCTTGAAATGGCGCATATGGCGCCCACACCCAGCCAGCCAGCTGCATATCTCTCTTTCTCTCTCTCTCTCTCTCTCTCACACACTCCATCTTTTTCCCACTGTCTAACTACCTCTCTCTGCATTTCCCTTGTGCTGTCTAGCTCTTTTTCTCTACCTTTCCCATACTTCCACCATGTTGCTCTCTCTCTCTTTCTCGCTCTCTCTCTCTCTCTCGCTCTCTCTCTCTTTCGCTCTCTCTCTCTCTCTCTGTCTCTCTCTCTCACCTCAGTTGTGTGAAATGATTGTTTGCCATAAAGACAGGTTCATATGGGCCCACACACATTCTCTGACACACAAACACTCACAAAGATGTTTGTCAACGTCTCGTCATAGCAGAACATTTATTGTGGAACGTCTCACATGCTTTGTCCTTTTGTGTTTTAATATATGCATAATTACACTGGTCCAGCATATGGACTACTATGTACACTATCAAGTCAGACTAGTCAACGGTTTACACTCCTCTCTCAAACAGTACCAGCAACTGGTTGGAGCTTCCAACTTTTATTTAATGAAGTACCGCACCATACTTAAAATGTGATAAAGCGCTTAGTCTCTGCATCCGCCTGCACTGAAGCACTAAGATGAGATAAGATATACTTTTTTTTGAACCCATGTTGTAATTTGTCCTCTACATTTGACTCACCCTAGTTACTCCAGAGCAGAGGGAAACAATGGAGCTGTGCCCTGGGACCAACTCCGGTTCTAAAACCAGAACTCTGGAGAGGGGAAATAGTCAGAGTGCTCCTATGTAGAGCAAGTATTTTGGGATGGGTGAAAATCCACACGAATATGGGAAGGTCATGCAAACTCCGCACAGAGAGGTTGTGGCCATCCGGGACTCAAACCCGGAACCTCCTTATTGCAAAGCAGCAGCGCTAACCACTGAACCACCTTGAATTCTCTACTCTGGTTCTGTAAGGCAGTGGTTCTGCTGGTGTCCATTCTGCCCCTCCAATGATGAGTGCTTTTAATTTGCAACAGGAGGTGAGAGAAGTCTGTGGTCTATCAATGGCATTAATACATTATTTTTCAATCAAAAAATAAAAGTGGTATTGAAAACTTCAGGATGATTTTTTTTTTTTTTTTTGGGGGGTGGCTGCATTAGAACCAAAATGTTGCATATTTTTGAGGGTTGATAAAATTTAATGTGAACACCCAAGGAAGCCATGGCAGCTTTAAGGCAGAGAGCTTGCTGCTTTATTTCAGAGAAAGCTCTGAACTGATGTATTGTGGATTCTCACCGTGGTAATTGTAGTAAAGAGCAGCTTATCATTTTTGTACCCTAAAGCAGAGTGGATAACATTTTTTCCCATGTCTTTGCATCTAACTCCACAAATGAGCACCAGTGTGTTTGCCACGCAGTGGTTAAGATGTGCAGGCCTAGTTGGCTGTAGTGTTGTGCGCCACGGGAGTTCAGCCCAGCCATCCTGGCACACGATCACTGTGCGACCGTGACTCAGGCTCACTGCGCTCTGTGGTGCGGTAGCCAGGCGGTAGAATGCCACTCAAAGATATGGCTGCCATTTCACCCTCTCTGTCCACTGTTTACACAAATAATAAACATTCGGTGCAATTATAACACATGCCAGGGACTGCCAGCCAAAAACTATTACTGCTACTCATTCACCAATCTGAGAAAAATGCTCTCCCGCTAAAAGGACTAGCTGGCTGCCGCTAAAAGTGCAACAGCATAAAGGGAAAATTATGTGTCTGTGACCTCAATAACCAAGGAATTCATGTGAACACTTTGCTATATGGAGCATACCTGTGCATAAATTTACTGGCACTGTTGTATATACAGTTACACACTGTATGTACGGCATGTACTTAAATAACTATATCCGTTTAATGTAATTCCTTAATGGTTAGAATTACACTTGATATGGATGTACTTTTTATTAACCCACAATAGGTAAAAGTTTGTTTAATATTAAAGGTATTACTAACATTATACATTTTACATGCATTGATCTGTGGTGGCCTTACAGCCTTATATAACCATCTCTGTTCAAACGCTTATGTATGAGGCTGTATCTATTTACACACAGCGATTTGTCCAACTTTGAACCCAATGCCATAAAACCATGCAGGCCCAACAGACAGAAGCCTGCAATAAGCACCACATAAGCACATCAGGAAATATCATTTTAATTCCCTTAATGAAGTGTCTGAAAAGTGCCACTTATTGTTAAAAGAATCCACTCTGAAAAAAAAAACATATGCATGTACTCAATTTAATGTCATGTTCCCAGAGGCTAACAAAATGTAGAATTAACACTCCCGCAATTGGACAATTATGCAGCCATCAGATGACACTTACAAGCAAGGGGAAAAATAGGGCCTTGGGATATACTTTTCCGTATAACAAGAAGAGTACCCCCCCTCCCCCCCCCAACTTACAGAACACACTCACACAATCCCTCTTATCACTGTGTGGCATGGCATGCAGCGATTAGTTCACTAGTATGTTAAAGCGGTACCGATATGTCGTCTCTGCTGATCCAAAACTTTATTTAATCGCCTCCTCATGGCCCACATTACTCAACAGCTGTGGATAAATTACAGATGAAATGCCATCATATGTTTATAAATACACTAACATTATCATTTAACTCCCCCATAAATTCCAGGCCGCAACAACAGTTATTAAGGCCAGGAAAAAAAAAATGCCACCCCCCGCGCTCCCCCTCCCCCAGTCTCTCCCTGTTCAACAGTGATTTATATTCCCATGTATTCTCCCATGATGTCTTCCGGAACCATCCATCTCCCCAGCGCAGTTCTTCAAACATTATTCCCTCCGTTGATGCCCCTAATTTAAAATACATTTTAATTTAAAGATAGCTGGCACAGGCTCGGCGGCACATTGACTAATCCTGGTTATACATCACAGCGCTTGGGGAGGGGAACGGTTTAATCTGGGGGGGGGAATAGGCTGGTGAGTTCACCGATGGTCACCGCTGAACAGCGGTGTAATTACCAGATCAGCTCTACTAAAAATGCACTCAGAGTGTTCTGTGACCTATCATCCGCTAATCTCCACGGTGAAGTATGGGCTTCATAACTATAAATTGCTGACTTAATTAAAACCAGGACCTTTCTGTCATTTAATTACAGGGAGAAAGGTTATTGCTTAAATGCAATTTTCCAAATGTGATTTCTTAACAGTTATTAACTGCTTCGCCATCATTTATTGTTTCAGATTTTTCAATTTGGAAATGGTCCCGATGACAGAAGTAATGACTTTATGAAAAACTCAATCTCGATTTGCGCACGCTTTGGCCATTTGTTTCATACAAGTGGAGCAGACAGACCGCTCGGAAATGTCACAGGAAGGATTCTCTGATTGCCTTCATTTTACCGTAGTAATTAAAAAAGAACAGATTTTTTTAAACCCACCCCCTTGAGAGGTGATGGGAAGTTTATTAACATTTCTTAACTGGTAGGGCAGAGTTATCCTTTGCGAAAACTGTGTGTGTGTGTGTGTGTGGGGGGGGGGGGGGACTAGTGATACTATGCTAGTTTTTCTGTGGTTTTCGGTCCAGGAAGGTACAGGAAGCACAGAGTCCTTTTGCCTCATAAAGCCTCTGGGTCTTGTAAAACATCTTGGTTGGAGTGACTGCAGTCACAAGACTGTTTGGTTAATAGTGAATCCCCACAGAGATGCCAAAACAATCCTCTTAATGGGGCCTCATGGTCCATGTTTCTGATAGGGCAGTCTATTTTTCTGGTATATGGCAAATTTATATGGGGCCATAAACATGCTAGCCCACGTTGACCTCTGCTGTATGCTTCAGTGTGCATTAGTAACTCTATTACAGCATGGATTATATTGAGCTTATTGCATTTAATCATTGCTCATGTACTTTGGAAATATTAACACCAGAGATCAAGGATTTTTGTGGTAAGAGTAAATCATTTTCCGTAAGGTACTTGAGGTTAGTTACTAACTGCTAGGTCTCTGGGAAGGCTGTGAATATGAGCCTGTGTACTTTGAATTTTAAGAAATGGTTTACTAAAAAAAATTGCTCTCAGGTAATTCTTATAACATGTCAGTGTCTGACTGTTCTCCACTTATCACAGAAGTATATTTATATTTCATTTGATTTGTCATTTTTAAGCAATTGACTTCAGCGCAAAGGAGTGCCGAGTGACACCTCTGTTCATATTATTCTGAATTAATCACATACACACCATTATATCGAAGGATGAGTACTATTTGCAATGGACTGTTTTGAAGCTGAAATCTTTATCGATCTGGGAACCTGCTCTCTTGAAAGGAATGCGCTCAAAATCTTGAACTGCTAAATCCTGAGTTAACATTGAAGCATATTCTACACTGGGAAAGTTGTGGCTGATTTACACACAGTAATGTGTTCATTTACATGACAGTCTCTCTGTAAAAATAATGGGTTTTTTCCCCCACAGTACTTTAATGGTAGATAATGTGTTAATATTGCCAATTTTACACATCTTTTACACTCTGAATATGTTAAAATTTACGCAATATGTGTTGACCCAAAAAGCTCACATTACTGCTGAGGAATTTGACACTGTGTCATATTACACATCCTTTCTCAGGTTCTATAAAGGCACAAAAAAATCTATTATTCTTGATAAGGTGTTTGAATCTACATGGATCAAGGAGATATAAAGAGAGACTAGTTTTGAGACATTATTTAAATCAGTAAACATGCATCTGTTTATAAAAGGTCATATTCGAAAAAGGTTCTTGGTGATGTCAGAATGCCCAGGGGATAATAGGCTTGTGTCACTTCCAATGTAAAACAGTGAGGAGTATCTACTGAGCTTTCAGCTGTGAGATGAGAACTGCCCCTCTAAATGCTGATAACACTTTCTCAGAATATACACCATCTGCTGATCCCTCTTGAGCAGAAGTTCAGTTTAATCAGTCGCTCATCCTACAATAAAATGAGGAAAACTGTCTGTTCGTCCCTCTGTCTGAATCCATTTTTCTCCTCGATAAGTTGACTAATAAATCTGAAACTGAACAGGGGCATTAAGCACTGGTGGGGACTGATGAAGCTGATTTTCCAGTTTTCCCAAATATAACCTGTTTACAAGCAAATATACATTGTTTATGACCATTTTCAGCAAGTCTGCCCAAAGTTGTGGCATGCGCATCCCCGGAAGTCTTTACATTGTCGTCACTCTTGCAGGCCCAGGTGTGGACTAGCATTCCATTATATACATCCACACACAACAGTACAATTCAATTTTTTGGAATAAGCTAGAGTTTTTTGGATGAATAAAATTTATAACTGTTTTTCATCTATGTGGCATTAAATTGATTTAAAAAAAAAAAAACAGCCAAGACATGGAAAATGTCACAAATTATGTTTATTGCCTGAAATAACAGTTTTTTTTTTATTCAGTAATTATATCAGCTCATTACTCCAGTGTCACCCCACCCGTATACAACTGTACGATTTTGACACTAGAGCAACCCCTGCCATCATTTTAAGCACAGCACAAAATAAAAATGTTTCTTTTTTAAATTATGAAATCAAATTGGTGTGGTGAAGATTTCTTCCAAAGATGTGCACAACTTTCTTGATAGAAAAGTGCAAATTGGGTCTCGCCAGTACAGAAAGAGTTGTGAAAGGCACACAATTGTGCAAAGGGCAGGTTGATACAGTAGAGCCTCCAGTTTGAACAACTGTTCCACACAAGCTTACAGCTAGCATCTACAGCCAACCAATAGCATTCGCTATATTTAACAAACCAGGAGCTTTTTAAGAGAAGGAAAATTTCTACATTTTTAAGGTTTTCCCTTAAATCAGCAGAAGTGTTCACTCTATATCCAATTAATGACTTTAATTGAGTGCTTAGCAAGCGCAGTGACACATTGAAAATTTCCAGATACAGAGGGCCTCCAGGATTTAGTTTGATTTCCCTCTGTGAATGGATCTCAGGGGAAATGGCTGCTGGACTGAGCAGGGTCATATACATACATCTACAAAGATAGGGTCTACCTCTGGGCAAATATACAACACGAGCTTCTGCTAATTGAACTAATGAAATGCATTTCACGTTCATGCATGTGGTCCCGTCCCCCAAGCCAGCACACTCGCACATGTGCAAACCTTCTTCCATCTCTGAAATATTCACGTTGGAAAGAATGCATTAATACAGCATGCTGACATTATGTCACAGCAGCCATTGTCTCTTGTCAAAGTCTTAATTATAGGTTTTGCTCTTAATATTTCTGTCATTGCTCTTCATTACTCACTCTATTTTTGAAGCAGCATCCGTGGCTGGAGCGATTAGCGGCACTATATGTCGTATCATTTGTCTGTTTGACAGCGGGAGCGAGGGCACAGAATTAAAGAACTGGAAATGGTGGGGGGAGGTGTTTGACTGAAATGAAGATAAGTCTTCATTATACAATGTTTTAATTACAGCAATATCCAGATCTTATGTTTAAATTGAAACCGGCAGTTTTTTTTTTTTTTTAAACCCTCCTCAGCACGGTGATTCAAATTGACCAATTAATACTTGTTAAAATAGATTTACAAATCGCTCGTAATGTTCAAGGCCAGAATCTTAGATGCAAACAAATTTGTGTTTCAGTAAAACAGTATTACTGTTTGTGGAAATTTTGACCAGTTTCATAATCTGTTGCATATGAAGTAAGAGCGGAGGGTGGCAGTCAAAACGGTCAAAAGTGAGTTTTATGTACAGCTTTTTCCAAGGAGTGCTTTAAATGTGAAGCATTTGTGTAATAATTTACTCCGTAAAAATTTCACAACAGAAATGCAGTTAATTGTGCCAAAGCATAGCATCGGCTAAATGGTTAAATGGGTCTCCATTGTTTCAAAGGGAAATTATTGTCAGAATTCAGTATGGTGTCCTATATATGATGAGGCTCTCATTGATGTAATGATATTAGTACTGTTTATGTGACATCACTTTGAATCAAATCAAATTTGTTTGTGTAGCAGATTTTATGACCATTTTAATAGCATAACAAGTACACTAATTCACCTTAAGACATCACAGAAGTAAGCCTTGAACAATGGCACCATGGAAAACTTCCTTGAGTGGGACAGATAGGAAGCAACTTCGGAAAGACTCAGGGTTTAACTAACCAACATGATAGTCAATGTGTACACTGTATTTTAATCATTCTGGTTGGATTTATTGTAAAACAAGTGGCCTGCTGATATATTGTATACTGGACCAAGAACCTTCTTGTCAGAAATTTAGGGGGTAACTATTGAAGAGATTCCAACATCAAACGAACAAATTCATGTTCTCGGGGTTTATGTGCGAACCCCAGCCATCACAGTCTGCACCCATTCAAGAGTTTTTGTGATCAGCCGAGAATCCAAACAGCAAGGTATCACAGTAGCGCAGCTGGAAGGTTATTGCATCTTGAACTTTTTATTACAAAAGCAGGGAAGAGGGGACCATAAATATAACAAGGAATTTTGTGATATTGATTTAATTCGGTACAAAAGACGATGGCCAGACACCTTGCTTGATTAAAAACCTATTCTGAAGTACTCTGCATTACTCTTCTCTATCCATAGTGATATGCTCAAGGAGGAGGGTTAAAGCATGTTGGCTGCCTGTTTTGGTTTAGCCTACTCAGGTCTTGAATCCTCCAAGGGTTAATGGCTGAATTAGTTTACTCATTCAACAACAGATGACTCCTGGCTAAGATTTAATTATGAAAGCAAATTACACATAAGCGCAGCACAGGTAAGGTACTTATCTCAGTTACAAACACAATAAAAGATAATAACACTTTCAATGGTAATTAATATTAGGTACTGTATGAGCCTTTGAACGCTAAGAATAATCTGGCCTCTGTGGCCAAAAATACAGTTGTTTCTTCATTCTTTAACCATGCTTTGCTTTAACTTTGCACACGAATTGAGTTGACTAATTGAGTTGAACTCCAGCAATTCTGTATTCATTGTTCAATTAACTATCAGGTAGAAAAGAAGAAACTACTGAGCAAGGGCAGATTTGGGGGTAGCTGAACCATCTTCAATTGGATAAACTTCACTCATTAATTTGCATACAATTTTATAATGCATTCAATTGCCGAGGGTTTGGAGCACAGTGGTGATATGTCCAGATTTTGAGATTTTTACCCCCTGTCACAGCTTTCTATCAGCTAATTCTTGGAGCACAACAACTATATGTCCATCTGCCTTAGTTTCAAGCAGAATTCACATTTTCATTTTGTGGTATGTCCAACAAAATCTACATAAATGAATTAAATATTGATATTATGATGAATAAACATGAATTGTATTACAGAATTGTCTGTCTTCCATTGCAAACTTAACTGCAACTTATCACCATTGTCTTATGTCACAACAAATGCTAGAATTGCTGGAGCACGGAAGTGAATGTTGATAATCATATTTCAATCTTTCTCATCATATTCATCAGTAAATCAATAACTATAATCAAAAATCATAATCAATAACCATATTGAATAACCATAATCAATAATCATAATCAGTAACCATGTTACGTATGCAGCAAAAACACACACACACACACACACACACACACACATACAAGCAGTTCACGCACGCATGAGCAGTGCACACAGACACATGCACACACACACACATACAAGCAATTCAATTCACACATGCATGAGCAGCTCACACACACAAGCAGCAGGCTTCTGTAGCTTTGATTAGTAAGCAGGCTTCTGTTTAGTTGATTCGAAAACATAATCAGGTGATGTATTTGATTTCTGTAGCTTTGATCAATATTGAAACAAAATCAGTTGAATCATTTATGTATCCATGTGTATCCTACACCTTTGGCTGTATTTTTCCTCTCTTGACTGTCATTTTCCCTCCCTTTTTAGTGATGTGCATGTTTATCTTCTGGTTGAAGTTCTCAAGGGAAGTTGGCCGTGTTTTGGTTTGCCTGTCCTGTTGTAGCGTGAGAATGAGAAGGCGGAAAGGCCATATTTGGAAGATATTTCCTGCGGTATAAAAGGTATAAAAACTGGGTGTGAAAAGTAAGATGTCAGTTCTTCTTGCACAAAAAGAACTTGGCTTTATATTTATCAATATGCCTCAATAAAGCCTAATTGTCTGAAGAATCTGTCTCTCTCCAATTGTTTGAGGATGGGGGAACCTCATAATATGAAAATATGTCTGAATGAAAACCAAGACATGACGTCCAATTTTGGCCATGATGTTGCAGTGATCAATGATCTGAAACACACCAGCAAGTTTACCTCTGAATGGCTTTTTAAAAAAAAAACAAAATGAAGGTTTTGGAGTGGCCTTTTCAAAGTCCGCACTTAAATCCAATTGAGATGCTGTGGCATGACCTTAAACAGGCCGTTCATGCTCAAAAACCTTCTCATGTGGCTGAATTAAAACAATTCTGCAAAAAAGAGGGGGCCAAAATTCCTCCACAGTGATGTGAAAGACTCAGTGCCAGTTATCGCAAATGCTTGATTGCAGTTGTTGTTGCCGAGGGTGGCACAACCAGTTATTAGGTTTAGGGGCAATTACTTTTCCACATAGGGCCAGGTAGGTTTGGATAGCTTTTTTTCCCTTAATAAATGAAATCATAATTTAAAAACTGCATTTTGTATTTCCTCGGGGTTATCTGTCTAATATTAAAATTTGTTTGATGATCTGAAACATTTAAGTGTAACAAATATGCAAAAAAAAAAAAATCAGTAAGGGGGCAAATACTTTTTCACAGCACTGTATAAGCTCAAATAAATGTGTTTACTAGCAATCCAAAACAAATAAACCAATGTGTTTACCAGCAAACCAATGTATTAAACCAGTATGTATGGATGTATTTAAACCAATTATGTTATATCCCATATCCTGAAACTAATGTATTAAACCAATACATATGTAGGGAAACCAACCAGGGAACCAGTACATTGTCATTGAAAAAATGCATGTTCACGTAGTTGGTATGAATTATTTCCTGAACGGCTTCCCATAATGTGGCATTGGCCATCCCCACTTTGGAGCTAGGGTCCTCCTTTTAGAATCCGGAAGTTCTCCGCTTAACGCGTGTTTCCGTCCTCTGTTCTGTTGGAAGGCTCACTTACTTGCTAGCCTGCGACGTGGCGCTCATAGGCATCTCACGTTACAGACATTCTCCTGACCAATGGCAGGCAGTTTAACATGAAAATGAGGGATATGAGAAACGTTATCGCTGAAATGAATGGCTGTGTGGGGAATTATCGATGAGTACGTAGACTCTGCGACCAAGCAGCATACCGAATTTGGATCAGTATACACCTTCCGATTGAAAAGCTTGGCGCTAATATTATAAGCAAGCAAACTGATCCTAGATCGGTTGTCGGGCGAGAAATAACAAGTCAAACTTAGAAAAAAAAATTCTGAGTGGGGTTGCAATCTGTGGTAACTGATGGCAATCAACCGGGTATGTTTGAAACGTGAATACATGCGTCCGTGTCAGGAAAATTGTAGCCTATTGCAGCTGTTGGGGCTCTAAACAGCGACACTCTTGATACTGCCAGTGCATAAATTGTATCGATAGTTTTCAGCCTCCGCTTTCACAAGCCTGGGTGTGTTTCGTTGTGTAAAGTACTGTACCTGTTATTGAATCATTACTACCTAAGCCTTTAGGTAAATGACGATGGGGGTACACAGCTATGTGTACCTGATATTGATGAGTGCATGGTTGGTGTTCGGCAAGCCCACTGTGAAAAAAAGATCGGGTTCACCACGAACCCGAACTGACGAACCAACAACACGAGGATAATCAGAGCTACCAGTATGATCACGAGGCCTTTTTGGGCAAAGAAGAAGCCACTACCTTTGATCAGTTGACCCCCGAGGAGAGCAAAGAGAGACTTGGGTAAGACCGTTTCTATGTGGGGTTATACAAGGTATCCGGGGAAGGAAAAAAAAAAAAGTCTTCAAAGACAGCCTTCTGACTTGGATCTCACAACTCTGTGTTGTCTCTAATGTGCGAGTGTTGTGGGTCGCTTTCGTTTATTAAAATACCGGTAAACTGTAATCATAAGATGATACGTAGAACTGAATAGTCTCTTTCACTGAAAAGTGACTAGACATTGCAAATGATAAACTACTAATATTTTGAATGCTTGTGCTAACACGAGCGAATTTTATTCAAATATGTTACTACATTGCCATGGCTTGCATGGCGTGCATTCTTAAAATTCAAGGTGTTCGGCGTGGTTGCAGCATGCGCTGAAATACCTCGAGTAGGACGCTCCCTGTAAACATCTCAACGTGGCATCTAAGATAAATGTCAGGGGAAACCCAGGCAGATACATGACGTAAGCCTCTGGTAGTACACCAAGTAGATACACGCTTTCCAGCATATTCTTGTGCAGTTTTTTTTTTAAATAGCTATTTATTTTTATTTTTTTTTCAATTCATTAAGTAAGGAAAAAAACTCCTGCACACTGTCTTCTCGCTGGTGATAATTTATTTGGTCGATGTTTCGGTCAGTTGACCTTCCTCAAGACCTTAAAACCTCGAGACATCAAAAAACGTTTTGATGTCTTGAGGAGGGTCAGTTGATCGAAACGTCGACCAAATAAATTATTGCAAGTGAGAGGGCTGTGTGCGGGAGTTTTTTCCTCACTTGAGTCCACAGTTGACCCTTCTACGCACCTGTCTGCCTACCAATGTGCGGAAGTTTCTCTTCTTTCTATTCTGGCCAATTGCTTGACATTAAAAGATATTATCAAAATTTTTTAAACCACCCACATTAGAGCCTCTAGTCTTTAACGCAAGTGCTCTCATGAATGAGTGAACTGTTGGTATTTGAGTCTTGAAGGTTGTAACTGCGGCATTTTCTTGCAGGAAAATTGTGGACCGAATTGATGGAGACAACAATGGGTACATCACTACTGCTGAGCTTAAGGCCTGGATCAAAAGGGTGCAGAAGCGCTACGTTTACGAAAACGTTGCAAAGGTCTGGTCTGACTATGACCTGAACAAAGACAATCAGGTCTCATGGGATGAGTACAAAAAGGCAACATATGGCTACTATCTTGGTACGATATTGGACAGTGACATATGATTTGAAACGCGTGTATTCGCGTCTTTGCATTGCCTTTGAATGTAATCTGTCGTGTGTAATATTCGTTTCGCATCCGGTGTGAAAGCGGCTTCAGTGTGATGTATCTGCAACAAAAAGTTGCATTCAGTGTATTAAGAACCTGCATGCATTGTGATCCAGAAAGAAAATTGGGACACACTTTTTGTTTTTCGTTCACTCTTTCAGACAATTAGCTGTAGCTGTTCAATTAGTAATTCTTTGAAAACTTTTGGGCTCATTAATCACGAACAAATTAAGTGAACTTGCTGACATAATATTCTCATCAGTGATGCCATAATGATGATACAGCATGAATCAATTATAGTTACCATATTTATATCTTTCCATCTTCGGAGACATGTTCTTCTTTGCTAAAGTAAACACATCAGCTGACAACCTTTGGAATGGAGTCAACAAAAAAATGCTTGATGCATTGCATGTCGAGGGCTGACTGTAATAAACGGTTATGTCCAGATGTTATATATTGGACGTAACAGTTCAGTGCAGTCAGCCCTCGATGTCTTGTCTAGTCCCATCCTGTTCCTGGAAATCTACTATCCTGTAGGTTTTCACTCCAAGCACAACACTGCAGAAGTCATTCAACAGCTGGCAAACTTGTTGAGCTGTTCATTTGTGGAGTCCGAGGAGTGGAGTTAGGGTTGGAATGAAAACCTGCTGGATGGTAGCTCTTTAGGTACAGAAATGGCCAGCCGCCCCTGCAGTGCTGCCTCTGTCACAGGACTCAACCTATTAACCCTTTTTGTTTTCTCTGGGCATTCCATGGTCGAGAGGTGTACAGTTGGTGGAGGTCAGGGATATCAGAGGTTTCTTCTCAGTATTTACGAAGTATTTGTCTCCTTTTGGAGTTTATGACATTAAGGAAGGCATTTTACACCAGCATGGAAGGAATAAGTGATTTATGAGTCTAATAATGGTCAAGTGAATGGGCCAGGATGTTGTGAGTTTTTGGTATATCTTTAGCGTAATGCTTGAGAGCTTTAGACCAGACCAGGGTGGTATTACATTGGCAGGGTTTCAGAGTTGGCAGAATTTTTGCTCCAAGTAAAACCTTGACCAGCTTTTTTTTCCCCTTCAGTCCCTGATCCAGATTTTGGAGCGTTCTGAATTTTACTCCGTGCAATAATCCAGTATAGTTGGTGATCCTGCTTCATGAAATGGCGCCCAGGCTTGCTTGATTATACACAGGCAGCTATTTACACATTGCATATCTGAGCACCTTGTTCATGCCGCTGCTTTCACAGCGAATCCAGAGGAGTTTGAGGATGCCACTGATCAGTTCAGCTTTAAGAAGATGCTGCCGCGAGACGAGCGGCGATTTAAGGCCGCTGACCTTGATGGAGATCTGGTTGCCAGCCGCGACGAGTTCACAGCCTTCCTCCACCCGGAGGAGTTCGAACACATGAAGGATATTGTGGTCCTCGTAAGTTACAGTTTCTCTACAATTTACTAATGTTGAATGGGATGGAGTTTCTACAGATTTTACAGTCTTCAAGTGTTCTTCGGCCCTGCTTCTGGGGACTCGCAGCCCTGTATGTTTTGGGTCCATCTCTGCTGTAACATACCTGAAGCCATTCATCCAAGGCTTTTTAATGAGCTGATCGATTGAATCGGGTGTTTTGGGGCAGGGAAAGATCTAAATATGCTGGGCTGCAGGTCCCCGGACCAGGTTTGTAGAGCATTGGTACGAGCAAAATTGTTTTAATAAACCGTGTTTGCTTCACAACTGAAAACGGGGCTTCAAGAGACTTTGTTTCCTTTTTTTTTTTTTTTCATACCCTGGCTCTGAAAGGATTCAAACCTAGCTTGGTGATAATGAACGATTTCTGAAAATTTGAGCCTCGTATGACAATTTTGTAATTAATTTCCATTTGGTAACCTCAAAAAATGCATTTAAAAAATGTCAGCAATTGGTGTGGACTCGCCCCATAAAACCAGCGTAAATGGAGATATTGAGCTGAAATAAACTGTTTTCTTCATTTGGTGTATAAGAATTAAAGTACAAAATCTTGAGACAATTTTGAGACCACCTGGGGATTACTGGTAATTTTATATGGAATTACTCTATAATTAAACATGTCAGGCCACTTTTCTTTTTTCCCCCACCTTGTGTTTTTTGAAATTGGTCCTCTTCCTTTTGTCTATGTGTTCAGGAAACGCTGGAAGACATTGATAAGAATGGCGATGGATTTGTGGATGAGGACGAGTACATAGGTGGGTTCAGAATACTGGTTTTCAATTTATTCAAGGCTGCTCAACTTTGTTCTAGGAGATCTTCTGTACTTGGTTTTTTCAATCCAACCCTACAGAAGGTCTCCTTATTTTATTGGTAAAGATCTCATCAAGCTGATTATTGGTTAGAAGTGGGCTGAATTAAGGTTGAGGAGAAACAAAATGATCGATCTCTAGGAGCAAGATTGGCAGCCCTGCTCTAAATATCGATAGTCCAGTTTGCTTGGGTGGGGAGCATCCCTTACTTGTGCACTGGTTTGTTAGTGGAAAATGCAGGCAGTATTTTTTAATGCCTCAGTTGCCCAATGCAGATGCACTGGGGGACCTGGAGCCATCCCTCCTGTGTTATCAGTAATGACGTCTGTTCGCCTAACATCGGGCTGTGGATGCTTTGCCTCTCGCGTCTCCCTGCCACGTCAACCTAAGAGTTATTCCCCGGACTCCAGCTAATTAGAATTATCTTAATTCGCAGGAATACAATTAATAGCTTACTGCAGGTCAGTGATTAAGAATTACCTGATAATGACCCTTAGTATCTAACTGCAGAAGGAGAAAAAATGATGACAGCTCCTCTCCACATGTCTGCTTTCTATTTAGGACGCCCAATTGGAATGCTCTCCATGCTCCGGAGAAACAATGGAGAAGTACAATTTTCCCCTGTAATTAAAGTCCATTCAGCAAAATTACCTTCCTATAATTACTAGGTAGTTGTCAGCATTTGTTATAGGCTGAAAAAGTGTTGTCTCTCGGCTTGAAGCCTGGACACGGCAGATGAGCTGTTTGCAGAGCCCTGTTGTTGACACCTTTTGAAATTAGCCATCATGAGGTCAAGCCCCTTTATTTTCAGCAGCGCATGCCCTCCCTACCAATATGTCAGGTCTGTGTGATGTCTCTGGGGAGGGGGGGAGGCCGGATGGACAAAAAATAACACTGCAACAATCTTTGATTAAATTAAGTTCTCGTGTCGGAAAATGTGTTTGCAACTTGGCCTCAGACCTCGCATATGGTGAACTATTGTGCAAGCTTTTTCCAAGAATATCACTGGTCTGTGTCTTGTCCAAAGAAATTGGCCACTGAGAGTTCAGTTGGTCCAGATTTGTAATGATTTTGACAAGATGTCATGACTTGTTTTAGCTTGGTGTAAATATTTATTGTTTCCATGGTTTTATTTGGGGTCCAAGCACAAAATGCTGAATTCTGAGGATTATTAGTCTCTTTTTTGCCCTCCAGGAAGCGGCCTAAAAGTATCTGAATCTCAGAAACCGTAATATCTACCCTGCCCAAACTTGCCAAATAGGTCATTAGTCACACCCCCAACTTTATAAATTGGCCCATAACTTTTGATCAGTTGGTCTCAGGAACAAAATTATTTTTATCATTATTATTATGTTTTTTTTTTTTTTTACACTGGGTACTTTAGGTCCAGATGAATCTATCCATTTAAGCCATGCCCATTTGCATATGGGTAGATTTTCCAGTATTTTGAATCTTTTGTAAAATCTTTAAAATTTATCTCCTAGATTGTGTGACCGATTTGCGAGAAATTAGGCGCGTACGATCTTCAGGCCAAGATCTGTAAGAGTCATATTAACAGAGATTCTACATTAAAAGATGCGGCTGCAGCATGCCAATCAATTTTTTGGGCATTGCCTGTATTGATATAAATCTGACTCCTGATGCAATGTCTTATCACCACCAAACTTGAGAGCTCTTATCTATGGGCCATCGCACTCCTGCTGACTAAATTTGGTGTCAATCTGTCCATAGGTGGAACTATAGCAAACAAATGGTTGATCAGACCTTGATCAAGTTGTATCATGCAAAATTTAGTGAATTGGCCATAAAGGGGTGCTGTTTCAAATTCTAATACCATTTCAATAAACGCACTATTGGCTGTGAGTAATGGATAATGCTTGCACATCCATAAATTGATCAGTCTCCTACTTGGAAACAATTTTGCCTTTAGAATCAATATTGGCATTACTTTTGATTTCCTACCATTGAGTTTTTGTGAAACTTATTTTTGCAGATGAGTTCCTGGAAAAGAAACAAGAATCTCAATAGCTAAGTGGCGAGAATCCGAGAGAGGTCTGGCCCTGAAAAAGGCGTCATGAAACTTTTTCAAAGCTTGGCCTTCTATAGCCTCGTACCTGGAGGACTCTAGCCCAGTTTCATGATAGTTTCAGAAATTATGTAGGATAATCAACAAATCTTTATTGAATGCCCAAAAACAAAATATATATATATTTTTTTTTTGTGAGCACACATGCCTTTTTCCAAACCGCCATAAAATCTGTGCAGAGAAGAACCATTGAGATGAAGTGTAGGACGAAGTTAAGGCAATTCTGAGATCATGTCCTGGGGTGCTCTGGTGATTTACTATGGAATGATCCCAGGTCAGTTGTATAAAAACATCTCTCGACCTAAATGTCCTCCCCTATAGATATCTAAATTCTGGCTTTTGTTTCTGGTGGAAGTGCTGAGTAAGGTTCCTGCTAGATCATCTTGTAGGTGAAAAAGAGGCTGGCACCTAGCATGCAAGTTCATTAACCAGTAATTTCAGTGAATTAAAAATGAATGATTTGATTCGTAATAGCTTTTTGGTCACTTTCTTTGACCAAAACTAAATTGTTGTTGATGAAGGTCTGTCCTCCTCCTTCCTCGTCTTCCAGCTGACATGTTTGCCCATGAAGAGGGGGGTCCAGAGCCAGACTGGGTCAGGACTGAGCGAGACCAGTTCTCAGATTTCCGGGACCTGAACAAGGATGGGAAGATGGACAAGGAAGAGATCCGGCGGTGGATCCTCCCGGAGGATTACGACCACGCCCAGGCTGAGGCTCGCCACCTGGTGTACGAGTCTGACGTGGACAAGGTAACGGCAACTACTTGCGATGCGAATTATGGACACCATTCCTTCACCGCGGCTGTTTCACACCTTTACTCTCACACAGAACTTGCTTGTGTCTGATTATTCCCACTGTGCTATATCCCAGGTGGGTTTTCAATTAGTCACATGCTTTTCTAGATGTAATAAGTATTTAAAACTTATGGCCTGAGTTCAGTGGAGGTAGCTCTGTGGTGAACATTGTTTCAAACAGGAAAAGTTATTCAGTTCTAGATACAGATCATATAGTAGTCAAAAAGTTACAAAAAACCGATATATATGACATCAGTTTCCACGTTTTATTAGAAATTACAGATTCAAGCTATACAAACTGGATATGAATACATTCATCTGAATACAGCACTTTCATGGTTTTTGACCTGTGGTTGAACCTCTTTCATGTGCTTTTCAGGACCAGATGTTAACCAAAGAGGAGATCCTGGACAACTGGAACATGTTTGTGGGCAGCCAGGCCACCAACTATGGAGAGGACCTGACCAGGAACCACGATGAACTATGAGGCGCAGATAACGCCGCTCGATGTAGGAATTTGTACACACACCTCGCATCTCCTCGCAAGAATGATGGGACCGGAGCAACGGCTTACTTCTGCCCTCATGGCTGTCCCTCACAAGCCTGAGGGGGCAAAATACAAGGCTGCGGATGGACATTTGGGTTCCCACTGCTGACTTCGCCCACTGCAGAGGAGACATTGCAGCTATGCCGCAGCCACGTCCCACAAGCAAAGCTGCTGCTGTTGGACCTTCTTTGAGAAGCTTGTGGAAGGCGTTGCCAGGCAGTCATTTTGTTTATTTGTTTCAGGCTTTTATGAACCCTATTGCAATATTGTGTTTTTTTTTTATTTTTATTTTAATATTGTTTTTATTTTTTTTTTTGGCACATTAATATGAATGTCAGGGGTTACCATTGTTTCTGCTCAAACTAAAGAGGTCATTTTATTTATTCACTAGGCAAGTTGTGGCAATGTGTTATGGAAGTTATCCAGGAGTGGATTCAGATTTTTTTTTTTTTTTTTTTGTACCTTCACTCAAGTGGCTGCCTTCACTTTGCTTGGGTGTGAGTTGTTATATATTTATACATGCTGAAAATGTATATGTGTAAATGTGTGCACTCTTTGCTGTGTTGATTTGTGTTATTCAATTTTTACATTATACTGTATAGTTTTATATTTCAGGAATGCATGTGAAATTTTTAATTGATAACATACCTTGTGGATACTCTGAAATCGTGAAATGTATTTTTTCAGGTAGGAACGTGATGTGTTGTTGCAGGATGGCTTGTTATGACTACAAATGCAGCTTAGTACTGAATAAATTTGCTGCTCATCCTGTTTAAGGTGATGATGAAGCGTGGTATAACACTTGTACAGGAATGACCACTTGACGTTAGCGCGAATCTTTGATCGATCTGTTGCTCTCCATAGTTAGTGCATGAAACCATTCATTTTTCTGTCCCAAAAGGTGATGGCAGAGGAACAACAAAGCCTGTCGTGGTCTAACGGTTGATTTTGCTTAGCTTTTTATATGCAGAAGATGGCAACTAAAACTTTGTACAGCAATCAGAAATATGTCTTTTTCACTGTCATAGTGTGTAGATGGGTCCTGTAGATGCCAGGGCACTGTCTGTAATCAAATCCAGACCAGTCCAAGGCCAGCAGTGGTTAGTAGCTGCTCTGTTGTAATGCACAATGGGTGTCTGTCAGCCTAGATCACAGACACGCTCAAAAAAAAGAAATGCTTATATTTGTAAACTGGTTCTACACGACAGTTAAAACTTTCCAACTTTTATGACTTTTGGCCAATTTAATGAATCAAATTAATCGGAAGTTGCTGAAGTCAGTTGTCCTAAGTAAGTAAAATTTATTTATTTAGCACTTTTCACAGAGAAAAACTCACAAAGTGCTTCACAAAGTGACAGTAAAAACAAAGGAAACTCACAAGATTATAAAAACACAGCAGACAAATAAAACAGTAAAAACACCAGTTAACATAAGGCTTTGGAGTAAGTCTAGCACTTCACTTTTTTGAGTGGCTCAACGCTCATACACTAGGCACCCTGTGAGGCTTCCCGTTCAGTTACAGTGATGTACGAAGTGTCTTCCCGCAACCTGTGTTTGTATGAGACCGATGTGCTAACTGTTGTGTGATGAAAAGTGGCAGTGACTGCATGCTTTGGAAAACTCATGCTTACCTGTGACCTCAATAAATACGAGCCCAGCTCCAAAAAGTTTGTTTATCATGGCGAATGCAAATAAATCAGAAAGGACTGATGTGAAATCCCCATTTACCGTCTGCTATTTTTAAAACCGTACAACACATAACTGGTGTTCTAAAGTTAATTTAACTGCTTTTTGAAAATCTGCAATGTTATGACTGAAACGAAGTCCCAAAAAAGTTGGTACAATCGACTGTTTACCATTTCGTAACATCACTATGTCTTCATCACACGCTTTAAGCATTTGGGCTCTGAAGACACCAGTCTGTCAAGTCGAGAAAGCAGAATTCCCCCCCCCCTTTTCTCCATTCGGCAGGTCTTTAGCTGCCCAATAATTGGGAGCCTTTGTTGCCGTACATTTCACTTTATTATGCACCATAGGTTCCCAGTTAGAGACAAATCGGTGCTACTGACAGGCCAATCTTGCTCCCCACTTATTCCTTTGCAGCCATGGACTTGTAATCTGCGCAGAATGTAGTTAGGAATTGTCTTGATGGAAAATTCGGGGACAGAGGACGTCCGGAAGACAGCATAAGCTGCTCCAAAATCGGGATGTATGTTTCTGCATTAATGGTGCCCTTGTAAATGTGCAATTCATCGATGTCATGTGCTCTAACCAGAGTTTATATCTTATTATATGCAGGCTTTTGAACCTGATGCTGATAACAATCAGGGTTGTCCTTGTTGTCTTTGGTCTGGAGAACGTGGTGGCTGTTTTGTTTTTTTTTCTTTCTTTGATTTTTTTTTTTCCAAAAATCACCTAAAATGTTAACTCATCAGACTATAAAACCTGCTTCCATTGTGCTACTGCCATCTCAGATGACACCAAGCCCAGAGTAGTCGGCGGCACTTGTGGTCAGTGTTGATATATGGCCTCTATTTTGTACAGCAAGGCTTTACCTTTCATCAGTGGATGCAGAGGCAAACAGTGCTGAATGACTCAAGTTTACCAAAGTATTTCACAGCAGTATTAGCCATAAATTGCCCCTGTATCAACTTCTTTAGCCTGCTAGGCCAATCGGGCGTATGCTGTGGTTAGATGCCTTAATGGTGGTCTGTCATGCGTTAGTGCATCCGTAAACTTTTTGCCTTGTCACCGCTCTAGCACCTTCAGTTTTTCATGGATCCTTTTCGTATTTTATATGCGTGTATATGGGATGAAAATCTAGGCCAAGTTCGATGTTGGCCAAGGCCAAGCGGGTGCAGTGGCTTTGCCACTATTTTTGGAATCTGTTGCAGTCATCAGATTTAAAATAACTATATATTCTCAATAAACAATTGAATTAACAAATGAAATCTTCAAATAATGTCATAGTGTTTTCAATATAGTGGAGGGGGAATGCACCTTTCAAATCACTTGTTTATGATGTTATTCACATGTTCCATGATTTGCCAACTTTTTCAAAATTTGGGTGTCCTACTCGCTTTGCTCAGTACCCCCACTACAAGCTTCATTCCAGATACTCCCGGGCAATATTTTCTCATTATGGTATCATTAGTTTGCATTATTGTCTTGCGCTGTTCTTAAAAATGCATACTAAAAATGTTGCTAAAGAGACTGCTTGAGTCATCTTGTATTTCGTGCGGATCTTTAGATGGGACTTTCATTACTGAGGGCTTTTTGGAGTACTGGACTTCTCGCTATAGTGTTTGCCAGAGTCATTTTGGCACTGGAACAAAACCGAGTCAATTGTTACATGTATTTGCAAGAAAGTTAAGCACTATCTGATGAATTTACAGTAATGGAAAAATCCTCCTCTACAAGAGCTCATGTGTGAAGTGACAAAAGGTTCTCGCTGAGTGAACACAGCAGGAAACCTGCTAATTTTGGAAAGATCTAAGAAGTGCACTCGTAGGGACAGTCCCAGAGGACTGATGATGGATTGGCTCTTGATTACCAGGCAGTTAGACCTGTCAAACAATCCAGGCAAAACCGCCCTCCTCATCCTCAAATAGTCCCTCTCCCTAACGGCTGATCGGAGCTCTGCATCAACTGGTAATTGTTAGACATCGACAGATCACCTTCTAAATTGCCCCTAAATGACCATCATTACACCTTGGGCTTAACTGACTTGACCGCAGTAACCTGTCTTTAAATGTTCACTATTCCATTGGAAGTGTGCTTCATACAAGACAGAGGGCTGTAGCAGTCCTCATTAATTTGCACGTTAAAACAATCCCAAGAAGTGGTCTATCCTTCTTTAAACTGTCCTTTGATCATTTCAGGTGTCTGCAAACCTCATTTAATTTAAATATAGCCAAAAAGCTGCTCATCTTCAGCTCTCACACTGTCTCTTACATTATCTTCCACTTTAAATGCTACTTCAACCCAAGGAGTTAGACAAGACAATGCACTCACCAAATGAAGAAGGGCTTTATTTTTAAAGTAACTAAGTACAAACCCTGTTCTGTAAAATGCCTTAAGTTTACTGCTTATTTTGTGTATGATATGCACGTCTACAAAGCAGAATGAATTAACCAAGAGATCCAATGGTGGTACAGAGTCAGTGCCTGAATCTCGGTTACGCTTGTCAGGAAAACCTGTGAAACCGCACACTAAACATGAATAAACTTGGCACTCACTGGTCACAAATTGAAGTTCCCTAACAGGAATAGACAGGTACTTGGAAGAATGGCTCAAAAATATTCCATGATTAAGGTCTCAAAGAGGGCCACAATTGATTCAACACAGATTGAGTCTCAACCAGAAAAGATGATATGATAATAATAATAATAATAATAAGTGATAAACTAATACTTTATTGCTCTAGATGAGGATATTTGGGACATTTTCAGAGCAAAAAATGCCGAGCAGGTGTCTTTTGCTATTTGTCAGCTGCCTGATCTGTATGTGACCCTCCTGTTCATGTTTTGAATTTGTAGAGGAGGAAAGCTTGTATGGCTAGCTATTCAGTTATTTTTAAATGCGGATCTTGGTTTAAGATCAGCATCAAATTATTCAGGCTAGGCTAATTTAATGGCCACAGACAGGTCTAATATGAATGTCTATGTAAATCACATAACGGCCCCCATAAAATGAGAGTCAGTCTGAGAAGCGAGATAATGTAATAAATTATATTTTAATTTGAATATTAATATTAAACGTGACAGCCTCAGCACAGGGTACACTCCTCTTGTAATCAGGGTATTGGGATAATTTCGTTGATGGGATTTTAAACCTGAGAGGAAGAGGAGGAACTGAGCCGCTCGCGCAGTCAAGGTCAATTGACTAAATTAGAAAAAGAAGAAAAAACCCACAAAGCAGTTTTTTAGCCGGCCGAAAATGAAACTGTTTACACACAGTGATAACCAAGGCTTCGTAATTACGCTTTGGTTCATCGTGTGGTCACATTAATCCTGCATTTGCTGAGAATCCTGAAAATGTAATGAGGAAAGAAACTGCTGTCGTTGGCACAAGTGCAGCTGCTGAGTCTCTCAGCAAATGACTTCAATCTGATGGCGACAGAGAAGCGAAGAGGAACTTCTTTGTGGTAACTGAAGTTTCAAATCCATACATATTGTAAACTATTGATCCTATTGCATTGGTTTTAATGCGAATCAGTATTGTATTTAAGGTTGAACGTAAAGATTTCCACAAGCATTGCAATGTTCCTTCATTTTTTAACGCCAGTTAACAAGTTGGTTACCTTTACACCTAAGTTTAGACAATAGATCCCAAAACTGTCCTGGACTGTCCCCAGCAAAATCCAGATATTTGCGCTCTGCCTTGAGACCTTGGCCTGCCTGGAATACCTGTGCATTATCCTAAACTACTCAATGGCTTATGTAATAGTGCTCATGTAAATTGAGTAAACTAAATGAGAATGTTGTTTTAAGGGCATTATTAAAATACTGAATGAACTAAAGTGAAAAAAAAAGGTTCAGCTAAACGAGACCATGCCTCAAACTACTTTGTCCTCAAAATGTGTATTTTCATGTCCTAAAAAAAAAAAACTCTATGAGTGTTGATATTGTTGTGTTTTCTTTTCTGTGTTGTTCGGTGGATTTCAATCTGCTCAGCAAAAAGCTGTGGATATATTAATTGTTCCAAATGAAATTAATATCTAAAAATTTCCACAAGTCATGTTTTTTATGGTCATGATTACAGAATCTACTAAATATACTAGGTGTATAACAACAGTCGGGTGTAAGTGTGTCTTAAGATCTAACAAAGCTCATCCTCTCCCCATTCACAATAAGCAAGGCCAAAGTTTCCTTCCAAAAACCTTTCCTCACCTGATTTTTCCTTATCACTTGGTATGGAGTGAGTAAAGCCTTCTTTGATCACATGATTGCAATCATCACGTCATCCATCCCCTAGTCGCTCACTCTGATTTGTCAGCTGCTGCTCACCAGCGATGTTCCCATGGGGGTCATGTGCTGAATTCTTCATGGTTGCTTGAACCATTTACAATATAGCAGAAGTGCTTTTTTTTAAGTAATAGTGAGTTTACCACTGTGTTTAATCTGTGGGACGAAGCATTCAAAAAAACACAAAGATTTGATGAATCAGCTGTACAAGAAATGGTAAATACGAGGGAAGAGTGACTTGCTCACCTGCATTTTAAAGCTCACCCAGCTCTTGTACAGGGCTGATTTTATTTAGAAATATTTTGCCATTGATTAGTTCTTGAAATAGGACACATAAATTCCTGGATTTCAAATCCATTGGCCAAGGCAAATATTTAAAGTAATTGATCAAACTTGCTTGCAGCTTTAAACCCTAACTTTCTCAGAGCACTAGCTAAATCAGGGGTGTCCAATCTTATCCAGAAAGGGCCAGTGTGGGTGCTGGTTTCTGTTAGAGCTCAACACTAACAAACCTGATTCTACCCACCAAGGTCCTAATTGAAACCCCTAATTAGTTCATTAGTGGAATCCGGTGCTGTAGCACTGCTGGCTAGCACAAAAAGCTGCACCCACACCGGCCCTTCCTGGATAAGATTGGACACCTCTGAGCTAAATAAAATGCAGTTTCTTCAGGATACTGTGGGATTCAACTATGCTGTCATTTTCCCTGCAACTGCTGTGGTTGTTTTGACCCTATGGCATTTTAGTGTTTGAACTCAGCACGCTGTGGAACCAGTGATCTCAGTTCCCTCAAGAGTTGCTCAAAAATGTGCCACTTATTTTCATATTTTTTGACGGCTCATTTTTTGTGATAGCTAAAGCCAGCAAACAGTAGGAAAAAAGCACAGGATACGCTTACAGGAGGCAATGTCAGAACTTGCATGCAGGCAGACGCTCAACTCAATGGTTTTATTCAAGACCTTGATTGTAGAGTCTAGCTTGTAAATGCACAGTAAGAATGCAGCACAGAATGGGCAATCCAACTTGTTATCCAGGAACAGCCCAAAGATCAATAACTGCACAGTACTGTAGTTACAGCAAGTTTGAGTGACGAGCAAAATCAGATATGGAAAAAGCTAGTAAGGACTATACACAAGAAATCAACAATACACTGAGGACTGAGCTGAATTGAATATGAGGGACTTAGAAAGAACCATAACTGAAGATCTAGGAAGTTCTTGAAAAGGCTCATGGGTAGGCACAGAGAAACCTGGTAAACAAACTTGCATTGACTGACTGCGAGAGTGAAGATTATACAGGGGAGAAAGAGGCTGATTACAAGGGGATACGGGTGAGAATGAGAGAATAAAGCATGCAGGGAGGTGTGGCTACAAATGAGGCAATAAGGCGGGAAAACAGAAAGGGGAGGGCAAGTGCATGAGTGACAGAAAGCTTGTGCAGAGTGACAGGTGATTGAAAACACCTGAACTAATGCATGAAATGCAAAACACTGAGAAATAAAACAATGTTCCAGGGAAAATAATAAAAACATGAAAAATTCATAAACTAATACAGTCACAGAATCAGACCCTGACGTATGTTTCGTACTAATTTCAAATCATGAAAAAATGTTAATTGATTTCATCCCTGTATTTGATATCCTTTTTAACGGCTTCAGTAGTAGTTAACGTTCCTGATTTTTTTTAAGTTCCTGATGTTGCACCCAGGTGGCGCCTCAGAAATGTCATAGCATGAATCCGGCTCAGAATCTGTAATGGCCAAAAGTTCTCAAAGTATGCAAACTAAGAGTGTTCTACCACAACTAGAGCTACAAGTTTACTGCACCTGAAAAAACACACGGAATTTACTTTTGGTATACATATGCTACTTTCAAATTGCCATATCTCAGGAACTATTTGACTAAGATGGTTCAAGCTCATGTACGATAGCGCATCGTTAGCCTCATAGCATAATTGCCTTAGTCATATTTTTGCCAAATTGGGATATTGGCTGCCTGTTCTTTTGTGTTGGCGAAAAAATGCATTTTTCCTTTTTCCTCAAAACCTTAAAAAAAAAAAAATAAAAATCTAATCTCTTAAATAAGTTTAAAAATAATAATAAAAGAAAAGCCATTAAAATGAGACAGGCAATTATGCTATAAGGCTAACAATATATATTTTACTATTTTTTGAGGGAGTCGGGTTCCCACCTTTTGCAAAATTAGTTGAGTTGACATGGAATGACCCCTATACTACTCACCCAAAGAAACATAGCAAGTCATGCGAATCAACAACCACATGATTGCAAAACTACTCGGCATTTAGATTCTGAATGAGTGTGAATATATGAAACTCCACAAAAAATTCCACAAATTTGGTAAAAGCACTTCACATTTATAAACACACCCACTTAAAGTGCATAGGCTCTTTTATTCAAATCAAGAGATTGAATTTCGTGCAATCTGGTACATTTGTGGCAGCAACAGCATTTTGTTTCTATTAGAAATATAAAGGTAGTGAAGAATCAAACATTAAAGACATTAGTCATTGAACAGGTTTGTTGAATTCAAAGAACAGGATATTTCGAGGATTGTTTCAAGCCTGTGGGCCAGTCAGCACCACCATTACAACTGATTTAAGCATACAGACTCTATAGATGTCTATTGGACCACCAGTTCAGCAACCTCTTTCAAGAATTCCAAATAGCCATTTACATGTACTCTGGATATTGGGCCTCTGCATGTTTTGAAAAGATTGCTTGTCTTGCATTTTCTTCTTTTTTTGTTGTTGTTGTTGTTGCATTTTTCAAGAAAGTAATGCAGTGTGATTTCATTTGGAGAAGAGAATTATGAAGATATAGTCCAGTGACTGATGATTCTCAAAGATAATTCACATCATTTATCAGTTCATACGATGATTGTGTTGAAATATTGAGCCAATTATTTTGTTCCACTGATATTACTTTATTTGTGTTGTTTTTTTTTTTTTTTTTTAGCAAAGAAGATGACAGTCTTTGGGATCATATCTTGGGGGTGGTGTAATGTTTAATTTCCCAATAGATGCTGGCTAATAAAGAGGCTGTGACAGGTTCAGAATCTTCAATATTGTCAGTGCTACTTCAGATAATAGGGCTCACACATCGCTGGAGTATCTGGAGGTCACTAGCAGTGCAGGCAGTCATCTGCTCAATGATTCTCGCCTGCCAGTCAAACCTTAGTCCGGGGGCGAAAAGTGACATCATCCACTCCAGTAAGTATCACTGTATTCCAAGTGCCCAGAACACACAGATAATCATGTTACTGAGAGTTTTCCGGAAGAGGGACAGTGAGTGACAGAACTGACTTGAGAGTTTTTGTGTGTGAAGTGCATTGGCCTAACAGTTGAAGTTTCACCGATTTTTTTTTTCTTAATTCCCCGAATTTTAATTTGACGTTAATGCATTCTCAGACAAAACTATTCTTGGCAAACTTCTGTCTTCCAACAATCCCAGGGACAACCATAAATAATTACCCAAGGAACTAATGGTAGGACGAGACAGGAAAGGGGGTAGTTGTGTTGAATTTTCAGTGTTATTTTTGATGGATTGAAATGTGGGTATGTTTTCTTTTCTTTATTTTTCTTAAATGTAAGCATTCTAGAACTTGATTGCCATTACCAGTAGTAACTGTAACATCCACTTTAGAATGTTACATGATTTGATTGATTGATTGATTGTTTATTTAAGTGTCCTGCTCCTTTTTGGTTCTCATCCTGCGTGGGCTTACAAGACACTAATAAACTTGACACAAATGTTGTGTGATATAATGAAAATCGTATCACGTATCTTATGATCTTACCCCCTAAATGCTTGGTCAGGAACGATTCATTCTTCTTTCAATTCAAAGTTATAATTCATCCAAAAAATACCTTTCAATGTTTTAACACTTCATAGGCTCCATTAAGACAGGAGAAGAGAGGGGGATCTCAGGACTAACTAATTTACCTTATCAGTCTGTTTTACAGATTAATTTCCCAATTCATTGAAAACTAAGTATAATAAATGCAAATACTAAAAACACAAAATTCATAACAGAACATACTTAAATACTAACAAAATCAAGCCTATCCTTGCGTAAGCCTTTTGATCAATGTTATGCTCGTCATCAATCAGTCGTCATAATGTTATGGCGGATCGGTATGCCAGGCTGATAGCAGATCAGGTTTTATGGGGAGCTATGATTCAAACAATGTCTATTCTACCATTTCAGTCTTGAGAACTCCCATCTTTTGAACAGCTCTAGGGCACCACCTACTCAAGATCATTCAATATACAGTTACGCGCTCCAAGAACAATTACAATCACAGCATCATTTGGACACCTTCGTCCACAGTTACTGCCCCTCTGCAGATAGGGGTTAATAAATATATGGGGGAAAGAACGATTTTAGGGTTACAGTTGGGTTTGGGAAAAAGTTAGGGGGTTAACACTGCTTTAACTGTCTTGACTTGGATAAAACTTTGAACTGATATACACAGTGGGCATACTGAATATTAATACAATGAAGTTTTTGGTGAGGCTGTATGCAAGTTCTTTGCATCTGTTTCATTATATTTGGAAAATGATGTCACTCTTAAGTTTTTAAATGTCAGAAAACTTGTTTTTATCGAGGTCCAATATATCATGGTGGGCTGCAGTAGATCAAAAACCGTGAAACCGGGATGATAAACAGCACCCATGGCAAGTACAAAACCTCATTGCATTCCTGGGTAAGCTTCTCTTTCAAGTAATCAAAAAAGTAAAAATAATATGCAAAATGTATTTGTATCAAACTGTAATAAAAATGAGAACCTCCAGCAGTTTTTTCTTCTTCTTTTTTTTCTTGCACACCATGTTGGCTGAGTGTCACCTCTTCAATAGAGCTTTACTCCCTCCTGGTGGTGGGCTAAGGAAAGACACAGAAGCTCTTTGACTAACCAAGAGTCAACATTTTTCTATGGCCAGTTCCACAAACACTCCTAACGCCATGAATTTTTATTTTCCCATTAGCCTACCACAGAGCCAGGAGGTGAATGCCTCTCCTATTTGATGACTACACAATGAGGAGCAATATATTTAATTTAAATACCATAAACCTATTGAGTGCTTAATTAACTTTAACCATCTTTAGGGGAATGGAGCCAATTTGGAAAGGGTCACGAGGACTTGATTCAATATCGAGCAGTTTTACATCGTCAATCCATTCATGAGGCCTTCAGCTGCTGATTAACATGCAGAATTAACATGTTGGTTAAAATTCATACTCACATCCCCAGGGAAATTAATATGCACGTGTGCAGAGCATGATTAGCACAACTATTGTCTTACTTCAACAGTATCATATAATTGGGTCTATGCTGGTAAAATAAAAAGCCAGCAGTTTGATTAATTTCATTTAATTTTAGCCAAAGCGTTTTGTAATTTGGTATGATATGTAAACAATGTGTTAAATTATCATTTCAAAAAGGAAAAAAATGCTAAGCAAGAAAAATTCCAACAAGAATATACTGTACAGCAGGGTCACTCAAAATTTCTGTTGGCCTCTGTTATTAAAAAAAAAATAGAATAATTGAAAGACAAAACATCAGGACTTTATTTAGTCGGCCCATATGGCTTAATCCTCTCTGCCTCATGTCTACTATGAATAAAGGACAAACAATGAGCAATCCTGGAAATGCTCCACGATTTGAATATATATGTACATCTAAGAGTGACATAAAGGGCAGGAAAAAGTAATCATAGTTTCTCCACATCTCTACCAAAAATAGATTTGGAAATGTGTACTGAATCAGATTATCATACGTATTTCAGACATCCATTTAACAATGAGTTAGTCTTCAGAAAACACGGAGACCCTATTTTTTTCACCTGGTAAAAACAGCTGTATTAAAGTGTAAATCCTGTGAATTACTCTGAATTAATTTCAAACCTAAAGATGGGGACCCTAGTAATTAAAATTTAAAGGTGAAATGACCTTGTTTTACACCTAAAATATGAGAAATGTAATGTTCCCACGTAGCCTAATTAACATCAGCCAGGTTGGGAGGTGTGTTTCTTTTAGCAGTTTATACTCAGTTGAAGATGCTTCTTGAAAGCTGTTCACTGCAAAGCATTTTCACTGACTAATGTAGGTCAAACACCTTTTTTATGATATCCATAGGAGGAATAAGATGTTATTTAAAGTATTTTATAAGTATTCAAAGACAAAAGAAGCCTCAACATTGTTTCTTGTTTGTGTAATTAGTTGAAAATTGTAATAGTAGCTTAATAGCCTCTGTTAGAGAGCAGGGACAAACAATAGTTCTGATGCAACATTGTCAAATAGTTGTTTTTGTATATCCAGGGTGAATTACAGATGGTAAATCTAAAAATTGTGCTGACAAGAGAAAGCCCAAAATTTACAGCAGGTCACTCTCAAAACAAGGCTTGAGAAAGCTGGAGTTGCCTGACGATTTAGACTATGCTAAGCCCCCCTCCCTCACGTTTGCACACACACCTCATTCCCATGAGGTTGATGGGAGTAGGGGGGCCACATCTCAATGCCCCTCCCTCAGCTCTGGAGCTGAGCTCTCTCAGATCCAAAACACTAATCTTTGTCTCTCACATGATGTTAGCTGATGTAATCCTATTAGGACCAAGATATTCTCTCCCACCTTTCTCTTGCCAAGCCTCATGCTTACCATAAACATCAGAGATCACTGACAGCCTTATTTCAATTGCCTCCTGATAACAGTGAGGCTTGCAGTGACAGTGGAGCCTTACTTTTAGATCTGGAAAAAAGAAGCGTCTGAAGTGTTCTTGAGAATTGAAGAATTTCTTTGATGCAATACTCATACTGATTTTCTGCAGCCGTTAGCCTGTATGAAACCTCTTAGCACATGCAGAAATAACAACATGATCTATAGCATTAATACTGTGCCAATCAGTAGCAGTGTTCTCAGTGCTGTACTAGCTACAGGTTTTGCTTGTAGTGGGGTTTTTGTAAATCAAGCTGTATACTTGAATTAGAGCAATTTACAAATGCATCTTTGTGACCTGAAAGTGGATCTTTGGTTGACATGACAGGCAAAAATTATAGTCCTTCATATTGAAACACAATGCAAAGTTGGTGTATAAACCTTACAAAGATGGAAAGGCATTAGGCAGCAATGTATTTTCTAAAATCACTATGAAACAGAGTACATGAGTGTAGACATTGCATCAAATTATGTTGACCATAGTAAATGGCTTATTGGGAGCATAATGTCAATCATGTCCACAAAAGATGCAAAATAAGAAATCAATCATTAATTATTCTGTTGCTTCATTTTATTTGTATGAAACAATTCCAGTACAAACACATTTCTAAACCTCAGCTCAAAACAGGGTGTGTTTGCTGGGTGCTGTCAATGTCACTCCTGAATTCAACTGCAAAATAATCCCAGGATGAATGAAAGATGATGTCAGAATTCATGCTCATACTTCCCTGCCCTCATTTCATCTATTCTTCGCCTATCAATTGTTGTTTCCTTTTGTTGCTTTCTTAGGGTATTCAGAAGCAAACAAGGAAAGGATGTCAATGCTGCCAGTTTTTCCATTTGGAACTGCCAGGCCCAAGAAGTACAACAGGTGCCCATTTATAGAGAGGTAGGAGTGTCTTCTCATTTACCCCTCATTAGGTAATGAGTAAATTGAGCCGGTGCTAATTGCTTCCTGTTGTCGGTGCCAGTCATGGGCTTGATACCATAGAAATGGTGACACAAATAACATCCCATCAGGTTACAATGTTTTTGACACCCACCACAGACACACCCAGGGCTACGTATCACAGAGGCCATCAAGGTCATGACTTCTCGCAAAAAGAAATGAAATTATAGTTCTCAAGCAGAGACACAACTTCCATCATTTTTGCTCTATACACTACTACAATGGATTTAAGAGCTATTAGACTTTTGATGTCACTGTTAAGGAACAATGGAGGATTTTGTGAGTTTTGAATTTGGGTGAATACGTATTAATTATTTAGTTCAACTTCTTCTTAAAACTACCAAATATATATTTTGTAATACTTCAGGGGCAGTTATTTTGTTCGCAGTTTACTTTTAATTACTCTGTCTTTTGACATTATTCTGTAAACTGTGGTTTACTCCATTTAACCATTTAATTACGAGAGCCAGAAAAATGCAACAAATGACCCAAAATGTGCCTTAGCAGATGGTCGAGCTGGACATTTAAGGCTAATATAAATGTAATGTGCTGCAGTCTTGACCGGGTCTCTCTTGCAGTTAAATACCACATTCAAAATTTTGCTGATAATGCAGTGTAAACAGGTATGTATTCCTGTCACAGTAACCAAATGATACGAAATAAGAATTTTTTTGTTAGATTTGCATGAAATAGAAAACCTTGGAAGGAGTTTTTTGAGTGGTCACACAATGCTGAGCGTGTAAATTATCCATCCATTCATCCGTAGTCGAAACTGCTTCTTCCTCGCTAGGTTTGTAGGGGAGCTGGACCCTATCTGAGCTAACTATGAGTGAGAGGCAGGGACACACCCTGGACAGCTCACCAATCCATTGCAGGGCACACACACTATTCTCACGCCATTCACTCACACACTTACAGTATACCTACAGGTAATATAGAGTCTCCAATCAGCCTGACATGCATGTCTCTGGAGTGTGGGAGGAAATCAGAGTGCCCAGAGTAAACCCACTCAAACACAGGGAGAACAAACGAACTTGGCGCAGAGGAGGCTCCAGGCAGGATCTGAACACGCAACCTCCTTGCTGTAAGGCAACTCTTTGCACCACTATCTGTGTCTGTTCTTCCATATAATCATTGCAAGCTGCTGCCTGTTTGCCTGATCAGAATGTACTTGCAGCTGACATAAGCTGAAGTTACAGGAGACACAATAAAAATACAGTAACTGGTGTAAGTAGTGATTCCAGGATTTTGCCTCCACTTGAGGCAATTTACAAAAACATTCTATGAGTCTGGCATATACCAACTCTCGATATACAGTACATTCAGAGAAAAAAAAACAGTCCATGAGCCTGACATGCACTCTTTCTCAATATTCTTTCAAAATTAAATGGCTTTCAAATTTGACTATGACTCTTGGAAAAGATGGGCCATTTTACAGCACGTTGATGGTTTTTTTATAAACAATACTTAGACCGTTGTATCTCTGGCTCCAGTACGCTTTGAGACTTGAAACCAACAAAATACCCACTCTTCCTAATGCTGCCATATTGAATTTTCAGCAGTTTAATATAAAAAAAATGCTTAAAATCTTTCTGTACAACTTTTGACATCATTTAGATGTGCTGCTGCATCATAGCACCCAGGGCATTCCTCTTTGTATATCATGGATAATCTCCATTTACATCTCCATCATCTTCCCAATGACTTCTGTACCATCCTATTTGAGACAGAGCCATAGCACAACTGGGATATCTCCAGGCATCATCTCACACCTTTGAACTGTGCTGAACTGTAAATTTCAGTGTAATATTTTAACAGCTAGGCTAACATCTCAGACTGTAACCTACCCAATCATTCTCATATTTTCTCATAAATCTTGGTGACACTTTACAATAAGGGTACATTAGTCAATGCAGTAATAAGCATTAACTACAAATTAATTAAAAGTTAACTAATGCATCAGGTAACCTTAACTTACCATTAATTAATGCTCTTTGGGCATCTTTATTATGAAGTTGAAAACATCCCTTAGTATCCCTTAAGTAACACTTCAAACTTTCAAACTATTCAATAATGTATAAATTAATACCTTAGCTAACATGAACACCATTAGTAAATGATTAGTAGACCCATAAGTTCACTGTTAATTTACTAATAGTTAAAGCTTCTAACTGCATTAGCTAATTAATGTTAATTAATGTACCCTTAATGTAAAGTGTTACCTAAATCTCTTGTGAAGGCCTGTTTCTGATTAGCCTTCTCTACCATTACTGTGGGAAAAGTGAAGACAATTATCTTACTTTAATAAGGATCAGGCCCAGTTTTGCCCAGTTTCCCTTTTCTATTTCTCAGTAAAGTCCCCAAGTAACAGTGTCCATGTAAAAAGTGTTTTTCAAATAAAGCTGAATTTAAAAAAAATAAGTTTGAAGTATTTACAAGTGAGCCAAGGCCCAAATAAGCCTAAATGTAACTATACGCTCACTGTTTAAACAGTAAAAATACACACACATTCCATCTCAAACTCAAATACAGGCTCCATATATTTACAGTGCATGTAGATTAATTTTCCCGAATGAGGAGAAACAACAGTTGCTATATTTAGAGGCAATCCTGTTTTAATACCTGCAGACACATTATCCACCGGGGTTTGGCTGAATCAACTTATCGGGACCTTCAGATTAACCTCAAATGATGTTATTAAACAAATGACAAACACAGACATTCAGTCTAATAAATTCAATAAGCACCAGGGAAGCACTCTAAATTCCCCAGTCAGTGAAGCTCAGCATTGCAGTGACAGCTACAGTTGTACATGTCAGGAATTATGTAAATCCCTGGCCCTGCTGGGGAAATGTAAGCATATTTTCTGTATAAATTATGACCAATCTGTGTCTACTGGAGAGGGTGCGTTAAGCAAAGAACAACTCCAGTTAACCTCAAACAAACCCTATTTCCTTTTGATTATTCCTTCAATTTATGCAGCTGGATACTCTGAAGAAACATGCACTTATATTTTTAATCCATTGTGCAAATGTACCTTTTAAGGATGGATCTTAGTTTCTTGTTGCCACTGCAGTTGAACTGCTGGTATAGAGAGGGATAGTCGTTCTTGTTTGAAGTTGTCCTCAACTTTTTGCTGCTGATAAGTATTTTCAGAAAAGAGAGTATTGGAGAAGAGTAGTGGAGGGATGCATTGGCCTCTCTGTGAAAGATTTATTTGCAAGTCAATTCCACTCATGGACCTATAAGGAGAAAAATAAAACATCCTTGATTCCACTCCATTTAAATGTTGGCCAACTCTAATCTTCCCCACTGCACTCAACTCAAATGTTGGCCAACTCTAATCTTTCCCACTCAACTTCACTCCACTCAAATGTACTCCAATCTGCCCTGCTCCACTCCACTCGAATGTTGGCCTACTCTAATTTGTCCTACTCCACTTCACTCCTCTCCTAAACTGCCCCACTTCTCTCAACTCCACTTAACTCCACTCAAATGTACTCTAATCTGCCACACTTCACTCCACTCCACCCTTTGCCATCTTACTCCACTTCACACTGCTCTGGCAGGGACAACATACAGCGGGAATCACACAGCACAATATGGTGCAGGCAAATGGCAGTTTTAGCTGACAGTGGCGAGAGAGGCAAGATTAATGTAGTTAAAAGCGTGTGCTGAGTGGCCCGTCGCCAAGCGGGGCCCTTTGAGCGAAGATCATCCCTCTCCTCCTCACAGTCTGTGTTTGTGCTTCCCCCTTCACAGGGGGGACGCACCTTCTCTAAAGAGGGGCCGAGATGAAAGGTGCACATACAGAAAATGAGAACCAAAACACGGATGAATAGCAGTCCTGGCCTGCTGTAGGTAATTAAAAATGTATTTTCCGTATCATAGTAATTGAATTGTGCACAAGCAGCAAGTTAATGAGGTCATCTACCCTCCAGTGATGTCAGGAAATCATGAATAATTATCTCTCAATTTTTCCTTATGTAGCAATTAATTTAAACTATTGGCGTGCACCCCTCGATTCCCCCGCACCACCCCTCCTCCCCTTTCTTAAACCCAGCACCGAGTCCTCCCCCCCACGCCTTCTATGGGCTTCCCCAGCCGAGTCAGTGGCGATCAAAGCAGAGCGGAATTGACAGGCAATTGATAGGGCAGCAGCGGCGGCGGCCAAAGCAATCACGAGGCCTGCAGCTGTTGTGGGCTAAGAGCTTCCAGGTGACTGTCACCGGAGATTCTGCGCACTGCCACTCCGAGGATGCGGGGCAGGGGCTCGCCGTCTGATCGTGCATCTGGTGAAATGCGGGGACGGGGGTGAGGGAGGGAGAGAGGGAGGGGTTTCTTGGGGAGGGCGGGGGGTGCAAGGGGGAGAGCGAGGGGGGGGACTTAGCACTGGCTCCTGGCCAGCTGCTGCAACTCCCTGTTTCAATCTACAGGAACAAGCCCTCAGAGCGTCAGAGCGACGGGGGCAGTGTGGGGCTCTGTAAGCGGTAGTAGCCTCCAGAGACTGCCCCCCACCCCTGCAGCTGTAATCAAATCAGGAGCAATGCAGAATAACGACAAACTGCTGTCGGTAACCGTGAGCAAAAACATATGGGGGCGGAGCACACAAATTTGACTATTTGGACTGTGCAACACTTGGCCAGCAGGTGGCACTTTGAATCAAATTTGCAGTTCAGATGGCACGGTCCAAATAATAAATGTACAGCCTTTATCTCTGAGGCAAAACGCCGGACCGGTACATTCAAACAATAATACAAATGTCTCTCTTTCAGCCTCATTGTTATTTTGGCATGTATTTTTGATTTTCCTCGAGGTTCTCAGTGCAATGCCACTCATCTCATGTTTCCATGGCGCATGGTTAGTAAGCCCCTCCTACATTAGCTTTGTCACCCTGTCAGCACTGCTGTCAATACTGCTGACATCATGTTTCAAGAACAAGGGGTTAATGAGCTCTGTAGTCTTGCCAGGTCATACATGCAGTGATTTGGTTCGGTGAAGTTATGAATGTAGTGCATTATCTTCACCAATAGTCTCAATGGTGACATCCAAGCCCCTGACGCCCCCAACCACCCAAGTACCACAGTTGACTTGCCCCTGTCTTCTCCTCTACTTCACACAGGACTATAAAACTGCTTGCTTCACAAATTGGGCTATAATATGCCTTCATTGACCCCCCCTTTTTAAATTTTAGTGTGGCCATTCTTCTGATTGCTGGGCTCACAAAGAGGGGATACCTCACCTTTCACTCCTGCATTCTGCCATCCTCACATCCTGCCCTTTTTCTGCTGAGACCAAAAAAAAGCTCATGAATTATTCAGCAGCCAAATGAATAGTATTTTCATCAATGAGTTTAAAAAAAAAAAAAATGTGTTCTCACTCTGCATTAAATTACAGACTAAATAGGATTACTGCTGTGCTCCAGCAATATTCTAATGTAATCTCAGCCAATTTGCCTTCGTGGGACAGTGGGAGCAGGGAAGATATTATACTAATGGATATGAAAAAACGTGTTTAAGATGGATGCAAAAGTGAGGTTTTTTTTTCATTTGTATAACCACGCCAACATGACCCCATGAATGGTACTGCCTGAGTTAATTTTGAGGTGGCAGATTTAATTTGAAATGACTAAACCAGAGTCAATGCTTGAAAATGAACAGTTTATTCATCGATGGCCTCGTCGCAATTACAATTTACAATATCCAAGAAAGCAAACGTACACACTGAGACCTCCTTTACTGTACTACCATTCTGTTGATCCACAAATGATGTCATGTGTATCAGAATGTTGGTAGCTTTCGGCATTTTAAGAATGTAATTTTCCTATTCAAATAAGCTTTTTGTGGCCCCATGGGAAACTCCCAGTGCTGAGGTTAATGTGTTGAGCTGCACTTGTTTATCTACGCAAGTGAATGTTTAATCAAGGTAAAGGTGTTGTGGTTCCAACAACAAACAAAATGAGTCCATAAAACATCAATCCATTATCATGTCCTCATGTTCCAGGTCAGGGTCACAGAGGGGTGGGGTTGTGGGTCGGGGGTACTGGAGCCTATCCCAGCACACAATGTGCGGAAGGCAGAAACGCACCCTGCACACTTCACCTATCCATCACAAAGGGCTGGAGTCCATACTACCATCTAATTGGTAAAATGCAGCAATGCACCCAGGACAGTTTGCCTATCCAAACATTGTTACCTCACACACATACTTGGAGGCAGAGTCTCCAAGTAG
The DNA here is from genome assembly GCA_029692085.1 of Gymnothorax javanicus. Lineage (NCBI taxonomy): Eukaryota > Metazoa > Chordata > Actinopteri > Anguilliformes > Muraenidae > Gymnothorax > Gymnothorax javanicus. Next base: position 12,515,632 of record CM056207.1, on the reverse strand, counting down.
CTTGACACACTTACCCTTAGATTGTGGGAGGAAACTGAAGTAGCCAGAGAAAACCAAAGCAAACATTGGAAGAAAATGCCAATTCCATTCCGAAGGGCTTCCTGCCCAGCCACAACCTTAAATCCACAACCTTCTCACTGCAAGGTGAAAGTGCTACTCGCTGCCCTACTGTGCAACCCTTTCATACATTAGAATGATATAACAAATCGCTCAAGCAATGGGAAAGGTAATGAGGTATAGGATTCCGGGTAAAGCTTGGGGTTTGCTTGTGGTGGAATGAAGCTCAGTCTGAAACATTTAAATTTATAATCAATATTAATAATTTATTTTACATGTCATAGTGAGATTAAAAAGTAAAAAATATTTTCACCACATTAATCGCAGGTTGGGTTGCTTGGTCACAAATTCAGTCAAGTCACTGTACTTACATACTGCCAGGATGATCACTTCAATGTTCCTGATAATCCAAGGCCTTGTCGGCACAGACAGTGGTGGATTTCTCCATATTGTAAGGCACTATAGAGGATTCCTTCAATCCTGTGTTCGGTTCGCTTGCTCTCTAGAAACCTCAGCTAGTCAGTCGTGGCCCGCCAGCAAAAATCGCGATTGAAAGGTTCCCCTTTTGCACTGACTTAGCAGTAGTCTGCAATGCGAAAAGAAGCAGCTGATGACTTTCAAGGGAGAGCGATGAATCTCAGCATTTTTCTAATTTGGCTGTGGGGTTCACAAATGAAAACAAGGAATGGATTGGGCTTATTAGGCATTCAAAATTTGAGAGGAAATTTGATATGTTCCGCTGACTACTGGGTGCCAAATTAGAGAGAAACAAGGTGGTAATTTCAGGTGCAGAACACAGGTTCAGAACCTCCACAGCGCTCCATTCTAACCATCTGGATTGGCTTCAGCCAGGAGGTAGAACCAAGTAAAGTGATCAGCAGATTTCGTAGGAGCAAAAATAACGTGGAAGGGCTTTTATTTTTTGACCTCTGGATTTCCCACCTCTGGAAAAATATAAAACAAGAATATTACCGGTAACTGTAGACTCATACAGCAATGACTGAATTTATCCATGCAGCAATGAAAATCCACAGATAAAGTGAAAATAATTCAATGTTTTACAAAAAAAAATCGCAAGAACCACTTTTATTGTGTTACTGCACTTGAATTTCTACCATGTTTGCCATTTTTTTCAGTACTAGAAGGTGTCTTGAGACGCAGATACACTAATATCCCAGCCAATGAAATTATACCTCCATTGCAGTCATCTTGCGCTGTCGATGTGAATAGTGGAACAGTGAGTAGAATAGTGAGGGATAATAAATAAATAATAAAAAAAACAAATATTGATTCATCATATAATCAACAACCACCAATTATACACACATTTTTCTGGAATACTTTGCATCATAATACTGAACCCAATCACTCCAAAAATTGAAGAGTAGAAGTCTAATGATGGAACACTGGACTGTACAGCAATGAATGAAATGCAAAGATAAGAGGAATATCAAAAGCCCTATTGCCCATCCCCCACATACTCATCTGACATTTGTCCATTATTTCTCTTGACACTCAACACCACTATGTTGGTGCTTAGATGGACACCGATCTAGACAATTCTAATCAGGCAGCTGGCAGGTCAGATAACTTCATGCGAAATACAGTGTGCGAGTAAATGATTGGAATGTGAAAATGTGCATGGGACACTACATGATCCAAATGACCGCGTTTTTCATTTTTCTGGCTTGCTCCTGGCTTTGAAGTGATAGGGCAGTTGATCCCTTGACTCCACCCCTACAACGTCCCTAATTGGCTCTGTGTGATGAGGGTAAAGTTTAAGCAGGAAGCACGGCTGCGTTTGTGAAGATGAAAACCGTTTTCGCTGATTTCTCTCACTTTCAATGTTTCAATGTAATTTTTCATTGAAAAAAAAAATTTTAAGTATTGTAATGCATTACATCTTATTGAAATTATGATGGTCCACACCTGTAAGCTATGAAGACTTGTTGTTCAAGTGCTGGTTACAATTAATGAGTTTAAAGCAAGTGTGTGGACAGTCAAGGATAGGACTGAAACATTGTCTGTAAAAAAAAAAAAAAAAAAAACATGCTCAGTCCTTGTTATAGGAGATGAAAATAAAGGTAAATTTTTAACTGTTCCATATCTCAGATGCTTTTAATTATATGAAAAGAAAGAGCTCTGCCTTGTCAAATATTGATATGTGAAGGTATCAGAAAATAGAGATGAATACTTATGGTCTTATTTATGCACAATGACCGGAAAATGAGTGCCCTGAGCACTCGCGAAAGTCACGCCCACGACACCATGTTCACATAAATTTAAAGGTAATAGCACATCATTCTTTGACCCGTCACAGTTCCTCAGGTGAGAGGAAACTGCGGGTTTGGTCATGAGAATCTTCATCGCCAAATTTATGAGAGAAAGTTACAGATTTTCCACTGTTATATTATTTGTTATCTGCTTTTGGAAGGAAGCCATGCAAGCTAATCAACGTATATAAACGTATCAACACACTTCCCCTTCCATTTCATGTCCTTAATATTAAAGCAACACTATCCATCCTATCTACGTAGCACTATTTGCACTGTATCTCATGCGTGTTTTCTCCTGGCTGCCATAACTTAGTGCTCGGCTTGTAACAGACCGAAGCAGAACCGCTAATGGATAACTTACACATGAGCGTCCACACGCGAGCGGCCCAGTGAATGACAATTCCCGCTATGCAAAGTGACAAAGCAAGGTGACAGCGAGACTAAATAACTGTCTTTTGTTCCGTGTAATTTCAGCACCCCCGATGATCTTCTCTGACTAAAAGTGGCTGCATTCTAGCTGTTCCAGCGATGCGAAACAAAACACAGTTATAAATTAGAATGTACAAGGGAGGATTACCTAAAAAAAAAAGAAAACTGAGTTTGTGAAACATGCCTGGCTTATTTAATTGCTTTTGTACAGTTTCTGTTCTGAGTCAGGTTTGCTTACAGCGTGATTAGATTCAGAATCCTAATTTTTGTTGTTACTTGACAACTGATGCATTAGTAGAACATAAAAACAACCTCGCATTTGTTAGATGTAATTCAAGCACTTAATGGCAGATCCAAATGGAATTAGCGGGCTTTAATCACATTTGATATTGAATGTATTGAAATTCTGTCAGCCAAAAGCGAATGGTGATGTGAAAATTGAATTTTGACTTTAGTCACTAGGTTTTGATGGAAAGGGGAATCTAGCATGAAACACACATAAAGAGACATTGCCAGTGATAATACTACTGAGTTTTTAATTCATTACTGTTTTAGATTATATTTTCCCTTGATCCCTTGAAATTACTTTACATAAAAAAATTACCCAAAAGCAACTCAAAGATCCTCATTATACACAAAACAAGCATGAGGAAAATCACGTCGCCAAATACAAAATTGCTTCAGTTTTCTAAGCCAGTAGGCAAGCTAATTCTGTGGCTATACAAAAATGCAATGCTGTGTATATTATTAAAAACTTTTATACGGATGATAAAAATCTGTGTCATACCAAACTCTATTGCTCATATTTGTCATTTTATACAGTAGTGAACTTCTAAGCTATCCACTGTTGAGCCAGCATTTGCACAAAAAAAAGTAACACTGTGCTCATACTGACTTCTCAGCCATCGTTTCATGTGATAAAGAAAAAAACTTTCTTCAAAAAGCTTTACAACGGTAGCAATTAAATGTTCTAGAAGTACCTAATGGCTGGCCATGAACCCTCGGGCTTAACAAATGATTTTCACAATCTAATTTTCCTCAAAACCAGTGCCTGATGAACCTTGCGATAGAGCAAGACCGTATTACGGGTTTCAGAACCTGCCGTCACATTCTACATTCTGTTATGAGGGCGGGAAACTACTCATCACATCATTACCATTTGACGACATTAATTGAGTTAGAACAGTGGAAGAGTTCATTTGGACTATACTTAGAACTCAAATTGAGACCTTTTTGGCTCTCCTCGAGCCAGAAAGTCAGCATTGGAAATTATTGCTGTCAGCTAACATAATTGCATTTAATTTAAAATAATACAGATCAGCCGCTACCTTTCACCTTGCGGCAGTCCTATCCTATTTCCCCATTCAGATGGACCTGAAAGGCAAGCACAAAGGACTGAAGGCTTAGAAGAATGTTGAATGGTCAGTATGACATCTTAATGCTATTTTCTGGAGACTACAATATTCAGTGCCAGCACTTATTGGCATGAGGAACAATGGAGAAGAGAGGAGTTACCCATTAAATATAAGGTGTGGCCTTTCCTCACTTTGCTATTGCTTTCGATCTTTTCAAACTTTGTCTGAAGTTTTCTGCTAAATACAAGTTCCTGCATACGTGCTGTCTAAGCTGTGTAGTAGATGCAGGCAACCTTGCGATGCAAAGAACTGGCAATGGCCAAGAATTGGCAAAGTTAAACATTTATTAGTTCTTGAAGCATGGATAAAAGTTACTGTTCACTTGATCTTTGCTTCCACCTCTCTCAAAGAGAATGCCGTCATAAACAAGGGGCTTAATTCAGCTCTCTAATCCATCACAGCACTCCAGGCTTGAGCAGCCAACTAGGCTGCACCCTCCAGCCATGCTGTTTCAATGCCAGCCTGGCATGGATTATAATTATCCCATTAACCTCTATTCTGACCTTGGGACCACTCCAGTCGCTGGGCTGGCTGGGAGACTTCACAAAAGTTTGTGCCTGGTTTCATTAGACGCCTCTGGGATGATTCCTGGTCTCGTCAATGCATCATTCTCCTCGCAAGGTTTTAAGGATAAGCCACAAGCCATTTGTGATGCAGCATGATGTAGCTTGCTGGCAGTCGAGAAAAAAAATTTTGGCAAAGAAGGCTCTCAAAGCAGGCAATATGCTAGTTTGTTTTCCCCCACTCGAAGCAAACTGATAGTTTTTATGGTACCTATGCTATGGCCCTACAAGTAGACAAATGCTTTATGTTTCTCTTAGCTCCCCAGATTGAACTGTTTACAGAAGCGTTTCTAATGTTAATATTTTGAGGCCTTATAGCTGTGATTCTCCATGTTGACTACAATACTGCTGAGGATGAGGATGAGGGAGGAGGTGATGGGGTGGTTCAGTTGCGCCCACGATAGCCCGGCTTAGCAACACCAATGTTATGGCTAATGCAAGTGACTGTGGATCAGGTAGAGGGTCTGTTAGCAATATTTCTCATCGTGTGGCCGCTCCTTTCATGATGCCCATTAAACAGCATCCTTATAATTACTTCCTTGGATGTGGGGTCAGGGTGAGGAAGAGCTAGCTTGTATGGAGATTTGCACCATGAACAAAGAGCAAGCAAGTGGAGCCCACTGTCAGGGCTTGTGCTGAAGCCTGACAGTCCAACACATCTCCATATTGACAATCGTAAATTTAGTAAGACTGATGCCTTTCAGTCAGCTAGAAAGGTGAAGCCAGATTCACTTAACACTTGAAAATTGGGTTCGTGATCCCAAATTAAGGACAATGGCAAGTATTTAACAGAGAGGGCCAAAGATGTGTATGCAATTATAACACAGCCAAAGTAGCATGCTTTTCCTTCAGGTAAGATGCAGTTGCGCTCGCTGTCCAGGAGGGGTCTGGGAGCTCATCTCAGCTCTACTCCGGAGCCATTTCCGAGCCTCAGAGCCAGGCTTACCCTGCAGGGTGGGACACAGTTAGCAGGATTATATTTGACAGATTATTCACTAATTGAGGCTTACAGCATTGACTGACCTCGACCTCAATGCTTCAAAGGATTCAATTAGAATTTAAGATCAGTTGGACAAACAATTCCAGCCTGAACAAAGATGCTAACACACACACACACACACACACACACACACCAACAAACACACACAATCCCCGGCTGTACTGCCAGAGAGACACAGAGAAAAGTCTGGAGGCACAGGGAAGCTGTTGGATTGCCCCCAAAATATGCTCCTTCCCAGAGGGACGGGGCTCCCATCTGCTCCTCTCCACTCCTGAACTTTAACTACCTCTCCACCAGGCCCTCTCCAGGGCCTCAAGTGAAGCACAACAGATGGACCCCTGACTCCATGCACCACTGCCATATTTATTCAATACATTTAATTATTACCCAAAACCAATGCAGAGCATGCCCGAACCAAGGCTGTAGATGGGGAGCTCTGTCTCTTGGTCACTCTCCTGTGGTGAAAACAGAGGTACCACTTTTCTGTGGCTAAATCACTCTTGTCCACTTTGGACATGTCTGCGCGGAGCAGTTTTACAAAAGGCAGGAAAAAGCAGTGCATAAAATTATGATCAATTCCATGTGCCCCTCATAGAGGTGGATGTCTTAATCACACTGGGCAACTGGGAAACAATTGCGTCACTGGCCTTTTTAGATTATTATACCGCATAGGTGACATTTATTATGCCATAAAAAGATAAAAAGAAATTTGTTGGTCAGCATCCTTCATAGTTCAATTTTCAGGGGTGGGCGAGAGGTTTTTTTATGTTATAATGATAAGAGTTTGAGATCCAAATTTTGCAACAAATCCAAATCGCAATTACAATCATTGACAAAAAGAATCTAATCTGCATAAAGCTTAAGTGGTGCAGTGATTGAAAGCCAAACAGATTGGTGGGTGCATGGGCAGGGGTTCTGAGCATTTTTCTCACATTCTTTTAGACACAATTTCAACTCATTTTTTTCAAGATAAAAAATAATAAAAGATCAGAAAAAAAATCAGTGGAGGGAGGGTTTTTCTAGGGTGGGCAGGGATGATAACCCAATAATATTTTACAAACCTCAATTCCAATGAAGTTGGGATGTTGTGTAAAACGTGAATAAAAACAGAATACAATGATTTGCAAATCCTTTTCGACTTATATTCAATTGAGTACACTACAATGACCAGATATTTAATGTTCAAACTGACATTGTTTTTTGAAAATATTCACTCATTTTGAATTTGATACCTGCAACACCTTCCAAAAAAGCTGGCACAGGGGCAACAAAAGACTGGGAAAGTTGGGGAATGCTCAAAAAAACACCTGTTTGGAACATTCCACAGGTGAACAGGTGAGTGTCATGATTAGGTATAAAAGGAGCATCCCCGAATGGCTCCGTCGTTCACAAGCAAGGATCGGGCGAGGTTCACTACTTTGTGAACAACTGCGTGAGCAAATAGTCCAACAGTTTAAGAACAACGTTTCTCAACTTGCAATTGCAAAGAATTTGGGGATTTCATCATCTACAGTCCATAATATCATCAAAAGATTCAGAGAATCCGGAGAAATCTCAAGCAGCAAGGCCAAAAACCAACATTGAATGCCTGTGACTGTCAGTCCCTCAGGCGGCACTGCATTAAAAACCAACATCATTCTGTAAAGGATATTACCATGTGGGCTCAGGAAAACTTCAGTAAACCATTGTCATTAACACAGTTTGTTGCTACATCTACAAGTGCAAGTTAAAACTCTACCATGCAAAGATAAAGCCATATATCAACAACACCCAGAGACACCACCAGCTTCTCTGGGCCTGAGCGCATCTGAGATGGACTGACGCAAAGTGGAAAAGTGTGCTGTGGTCTGACGAGTCCACATTTCAAATTGTTTTTGGAAATCATGACGTTGTGTCCTCCAGGCTAAAGAGGAAAAGGACCATCCAGATTGTTAATGACGCAAAGTTCAAAAACCAGCATCTGTGATGGTATGGGGATGTGTTAGTGCCCATGGCATGGGTAACTTGCACATCTGTGAAGGCACCATTAATGCTGAAAGGTACATACAGGTTTTGCAGCAACATATGCTGCCATCCAAGCAACATCTTTTTCAGGGACGTCCCTGCTTATTTCAGCAAGACAATGCCAAGCCACATTCTGCACGTGTTACAACAGCGTGGCTTCGTAGTAAAAGAGTACGGGTAATACACTCACCTGCCTGCAGTCCAGACCTGTCTCCCATTGAAAATGTGTGGCGCATTATGAAGCGCAAAATATGACAACGGAGACCCCGGACTGTTGAGCAGCTGAAGTCATACATCAAGCAAGAATGGGAAAGAATTCCACATACAAAGCTTCTAAAATTAGTGTCCTCAGTTCCCAAATGCTTATTGAGTGTTGTTAAAAGGAATGGTGATGCAACACAGTGGTAAACATGCCCCTGTCCCAGCTTTTTTGGAATGTGTTGCAGGCATCAAATTCAAAAATGAGCGAATATTTCCAAAACAACAATAAAGTTTATCAGTTTGAACATTAAATATCTTGTCTTTGTAGTGTACTCAATTGAATATAGGTCGAAAAGGATTTGCAAATCATTGTATTCTGTTTTTATTCACACTTTACACAACGTCCCAACTTAATTGGAGTTAGGGTTTGCATATCCATTTGAGTTGCAGTCCCTCTCTGTTTTAAAGTGGGGGAGGATTGTTAGTTCATTTGTCATCGCTCACAAATCAGGTCACTTGACACATGTTCTAATGTGAACAAAACTAAAAGCCAGTTTTACTCATGGCAGCTGATGGTACTAAATCAATAGTTGCATAGTGCATTTATCATCAGGAAACAGCCACTGAACATGCTTCTCAACATACAGTTTGTAAAAAATTGCACAAATTCTATTTAATGTTACTTATCTTTAAACTGCTTTTTACAGCCTTTGTTAAAACTAAAAAGTACTCAGAGAGCACATGCCTCCATCCACACATTTGTCACTAAGAACTGAAGAAATATGGCCACAGAGGCCACCTGTAAATTCAAACCCATCCCAAAATTAAATCAGTTGTTCATGGGCCCATGGGTCACACTTTCACACAATACCATATAAATTAATTGGTCAGTAAATTTTGGGAGATATTGCCTGGAAATCCAACAAACAGACAAATAGACAAGCAAACAGACTTGAGCGAATGTATAACTGGGTAATAACGGGTCAAGCATTGTTGAATTATTTGGCAATTGGATACGTTGGCCAGCCTGGTCTGGTGTTTGGTTCCGTGGGCTGGCATGTGTACGAGAGAACACGCTTTTGATTATAAAGAGTCTGAGAGGGCGCTCAAGGAAGAAAAATCTTCCGTGACAAATCAGGCGTTAGCAAAATTACTTACAAATTTCGGGAAATATACAAAGCAAAGACAGAACTCCATCCACATCGTGCAATTCTGAAATCCCACTCTGGGTTATTTTATGGTCAGTTATAATGTACTGCCTCACATTTTAAATGTGATGCCCGCTCCACTTCCCTCTCCTGCATCGCTCCTTTTCACCTCTCTGTGATCTTGTTCCTCTGTCCCGAGGCAGTCACCCTGACAGACAGCCAACCTTCTCTCCCGACTCACAATGGTAGACAAACAGCTCCCCCGTGTGGCCAAAATACTGCTGATTGAAACACTCTTGATCGGTGGTTACCAACTCTGTTCCCGGAGTTCTATCATCGTATAAGTTTTGAATTCACCCTAAACAAAGCACACCACACAACTGCAAGAGATCCTGTTCAGCTGCTAATTAGTTGAGTCCAGTGAACCAAATTAAGATTGCAAAGAAACTCTGCAGGATAGTAGATATTTAGGAACCAGGAGTTTGCACCACGATCCAAGGTCCTTCCAGGCATAGTGAGTATGTCGGGGGTTGCGTGTGCCTGTTGCAAGGACCAATTATGATTCGTGCCGGGAGATCTCCCTGAAGGCTGTTGGGCTGTGCATGTGCATATCTGCAAGCATGTATGTGAACTTGTGTAAGCATGAGTGTTTGTTGCATACAAGTGTGCACCTTCATTAGAGTATATGCATCACTGTTTGTGTTGTATCTAAATGAATGTTGCTGTGTGTATGTGTGTGTGCACATGTGTTGCCTGAGTGTGTTTGCATTTCTGTGTATGCACGGGTGTGAGTATTAATGGATGGGGATACGTTTGTGCGTGAGTGCATGTTCCTGTGTATGCGAGTGTTTATACATGGGTGAGTTTTATGGAGCAGTCTTGAGTGTGTGTGTGTGTGTGTGTGTGTGTGTGTGTGTGTGTATGTGCATGTATGTGTGCGTGTATGTGTGTCTGTGTGTGTGCATGTAAGCATTTGTGCATGTGTGTGTATCTTAACGAAGGGAGTCATCCTGTGCAAGGTCAGGTCTGCCAAATGCCCGGCCGGGCATCTTGACTCCCTCTGGGGCTCCGTGCTGATGTGGAGGAGGCAGCTGATGCCTCCTTGGTGGGGACTGATGGGGGGTGAGGGGCACAGGGGACCACCATTTCTCAGGGCTCCTTCTGGCCTGAAGGAGAGAGACTATTACCACACAGTCCCAGGAGCTTTTCGCACTGTTTTCCCTGCCTACAGAGCACTGGGCCTCAGGGAGCACACTGTCTCCATCACACACACACACACACACACACAAACAGAACCCTAAAAATTGTTTGCAATCCATCATTATAAGTAAAGAAGACTGCATAAAATAATCAGCCTTCCATTTTTACAGCCAGGTAATGCTAATTCAAAATGATACTGGTCCAGAATAAACCAGGAAATAATTGCCTAGGGAAAAAAGTAGTTATATTTTGTTGCAAATTCTAAGCTAGTGATGTCACATCCTCCCCCTTTATTTAAACTGTTTTTCCTTAACAGTTTCAGTCTCATTACCTTAATTGATTCTCATTATCTAATTATTGTCTTGTTCTTCTCCCCTCCCTCCATGTGTCCTCCTCGTGCTTGCACACTCCTCTTTACTTTGTTGTCATCTTGCGTATTTAAGTTCCTGGTTTTTGTGTCCCCTGTGCTGGATCATTCTCTTCCGTGTTTATCAAAAGAAAGCAAGTAATTGTTTATTAGGGAAATGCTTCCCAGTGCCCGCTGTCCTGGCAAGTGGTGATTCTTTCAGTTCCTTGTTTGTCCAAGTTTGAGAGAGTGCAACTGCCCAGCATATCCTGATCTATTCAGCTTGCCATCCTGGTCACTGATCTCAGACCAGTCCCTTCCACTACACCTAGCCTCTCCTATTTTCTACTTTGCTCCTGCCGGACTTCAGATGTGGGTAAAAAGTTGCCCACCCCAAATCTCTGATTGCACCCCCAATCAAAGCAGTCTAGAACCGGCCCTGAGAGAATGTATCGCGAATTGAGAGTCTTAAATTAGATTTTTCGTTCAGGCCTTTGGTGGAAATATTTTGTTTCCTGCCTAGTATCAAAATTGGAGGGGCAGTGACCACCCAACTGCGGCATTGCGGTGGAAGTTGCTCCCGTAGCAGCACCTCTCATTCCCTTAGTCGGCTTCTGTGGATTGACAGCTGAGATGCAAAAGAATTGGCCCACAACGAGAGGTGAGTCGATTTTCCTCTTTGCGTTCATGCATTGGTTGTTCAATCGAGAGGGTCAAATAACTGGCCATCATCAAGCAAAGAGAACCACTGAGGAGATTGCTGAAATCACTAGAATTAGGTCTAACTGAAAAATTTAAATTTAAGGCTGAGTGATTTATTTGGTTTTATTTGGATTTGGATTTATTTGGAGGAATAATGTGATGAATGTGGCATGCTTCTTAATGAAGACAAAACCAAAATTTTCTTGTGATTGTGAAAGTATGATCGAAAGAAGGAACAAGATACAAGACCTACCAAGCCATCATACTAGATTTGTTCATCCATCCACTTTGTGAATAAGTTTTACTTGTTTCTGGGTGTCTTCTCACAGGCTGCGAATGGAAATAGGAAGGTTGAGCCGCATAGCACCTGAACAATGTGTGCGTTGCTGCAAGACTGGCGTGCAAAACAAAAAACACATGCTGTGGTGTGCCCTTGCATGCGAGATGTCCGTGTGAAATATGGACAAGACTCCACTGTACTGAGCTCACTTTTTGTAAACACTGATAAAATAATTTTGCTATGTTATATGTTTGCCTTGCGCTATTGGAGCACCCGCAAGTTTCTATGAATGATGATTGAATTATGGGATTTATTTATTTATTTTATTTGTTAGTTTATTTGACAGGGACAGTGCACATTAATAAAACATTTCTGTAAATGCGCTAGAGTTAGCCTAAAAGGCTATTTTTCATCTGTAGTCCCTGGACAGATGTTACAATGTCACCCTAAAAAGTAAAATGAATTGCAAAGTATCATTAAAATCATGAATAGAAGCATGCAAGGCAGAAGAACAAGAACAAGAATATACTAGAATTATTAAAACACCAAATTAAAACATGTGACACAAGGCTCCTAGTACAAGCCATGCAAAAAGTAAGATGAGGACAATGCATGTTGGGGGAAAAAAAAAAAAAAAACTACATTATCCCACAAAGCACCAAAAATTAAATACTAACAGAAATAAGCAGAAACAAAAGCAAAAGCAAACAGACAAAACCAAGCACAGTATGTACAATAGAGAAAACAGTGTTTCACAGAAGAGACAAAGCCACAATAAGACATGCCCACGGGTGAAGTGTTTTTAATTGTGTTACCTGTAATATTTCTTCTTATTGGTTCTTTGTGTTTATGTTTTATATATTGTGTGGACCGGAATGTTTTGTCTATTTGTGCCAACTGACTGACGAACAAAATGCCACACTTTTGTGCTGTGCTTCTTTTCTGTTTGCCGTAGTATCTTTTTGTGTGTTGTGTCACGGCCTTTTTAAAAATGATTGACTCCCACCCCAAATCAATGTGCTGATGAAAGCGTGAAAATATGAATGGAGAGGATTTCTCAGAAAATGTAGGCGTATGCCTTCATTGTGCACATGGGAGAATAAATTAACTGAGTACAAGTTGGTCTTCATACTTTTTTGCCCATCTCATTTAGCCTATATTCTGCAGCATTTTATGACTGTCTTTGGAACCTGACTGGATGAATGGACTCGAGCTTTTCCAGTTTTTCATCGTCTGTTCACGCGCGGAACCAGGGCGAGAAAATGATGTTTGACTTGATTATGTTTCTTGTGGTATGACTGCCAGAGAATGCTGTTTCTCTACTGTTGGAACCGGCATCATGATTGAAGGCACTTAGTGTCATCTGCTGGTTACGATAAGAAGTGCTTCTTTCGGCCTCTGTCAGAATGGGAAAACTTCATGAAGTGAAATGAGGTTCACTGGCCAAAAAAAAAAAAAAAAAAAAAAGTTACACGCTCTAATATTTCGTCGGACCCCCTTTAGCTTTGATTACGGCTGGGTAGTGACTGTATCAATTAAGGTTAAATAAGTTGCAGCCTGCTGAAACATACTAATTACTGCAGAAATTTTACAAGGGAAAGCTCTGACCAATTTGCTCATTAAACGACGACTTTTTTTTTATTTACGATGGCCAGGCAGTGTACTTTTCGGCAGGTCAAGTCAGTATCATGTCGCAAATGCGTAATGTTGTAATGCGTAATATGCATTGCATATTTTTCAGGATAAGAATGCTTGACCGCTGAAGCATTGTGCGTGCAACGGTAGGAAAGGAGGTATATATTATAATTTTTTTTGTTGCCAAAAAGTATAATGCAAATTTAATTGCAGAGCAAGAAAGTACATTGAAAAGATGTTGGGAGAGAACTTTTTCAGAAACACCGACAGTCTTCTTCTATTTTCTTTTCTGCGTCGGTAGCCAGTCACGGCACGTAGCTGGAACCATGGACGGTATATATACAGTCCATGGCTGGAACACGTATGCGCTCCCCTGCGCACAAGGAGCACACCCCTCCCGGAAATCGAACCAGGAATCTCTTTGAAGCACATTCACAGTTATCCATAGAATTTGTGATCCCTTTGGTATAAGGCTGGGTTGGTTGTAAAATGGTGGCGACTGTGAGCGTTACAAACGCGCAATACTTGTACTATTCTACAGCGCAGTCAGAAATGTACAGCAAATTATAAAGGCAAAGGCTATTCCCCCAACCGTTGGTGGAACAGGGGGGGAAGTTGCTCTTATTCCCCCAACCGTTGGTGGAACAGGAGGGAAGGTTGCTCTTATTCCCCCAACCGTTGGTGGAATAGGGTGGAATGTTGTTCTTATTCCCCCAACAGTTGGTCAAACAGGGGCAACGGGTGCTCTTATTCCCCCAACAGTTGGTCAAACAGGGGCAACGGGTGCTCTTATTCCCCCAACAGTTGGTCAAACAGGGGCAATGGTTGCTCTTATTCCCCCAACAGTTGGTCAAACAGGGGCGAAGGTAGCTCTTATTCCCCCAACAGTTGGTCAAACAGGGACAACAGTTGCTCTTATTCCCCCAATAGTTGGTCAGACAGGGGCAACGGGTGCTCTTATTCCCCCAACAGTTGGTCAAACAGGGGTGAAGGTTGCTCTTATTCAAATTTTTGAGCAACATGACATCTTGGCACTTGATCAGGCAGTATAAAAAAGAACTGAACCCAGCCCATTACACCTCCCGTCTGATGTTAAGGGGACACAATCAAATTACAAATGCAGTAATCCGGTTGAAAGATGTTTTATTGAGGGAAAAAAAAAACCCCAAACATAGATATTTCTGTTAACTTTTGAGTTTATAGCAGTGATTTGCCCTCTTAACATTAAAATCCACTGAACCCCTTTGCACAGAAGCCAAATTTGGCTATTGAGAGGTTACCTAGTTAAGGCTTTATAATTCAAGATTGCAGCTTCACAGACAAGAAAGGAATAGCTCAAATGAGTCTAGACACTTGAAACCTTTAGACTCCCATCGTATTTCAGTTTATTTTCATGATTTTGGTAAAGGGGCTGCAAACACAAAAAATCTTCATGAAAATTCAACATTGAAATTGCAAAAAAAAAAAAATAATAATAATAATACTGACAATTGAAAAACTGCTGGGGCTTAAAACTATACATTTCTGGGATCATATAATATATATATAATTCATCTTGCGCATTACATTCTAGATTACCCTTGCCAGTTGGTTTTGGCGGTCCATAGTGCTTGCATGTTTATTTGACAAAACTGTATTTGAAATGAGATGGATATAGGGTCGATTTTTTTGTTTGCATTTTCCACAGTCCTGCAATTATTAGATTGTTATTAATTATTATTAATAATATTATTATTAACAATTAACAGAACATTGTTCTGTTCACTATAGTTATTTAGTGCTCTTTCAAAATCGGCAAAACTCTCATATTCAGCATTTACGCTTAAACCTAAGTTTTGAGACATTTTCCCGCGATGCCGCGCTCCACACGAAACCGCTGCGCTCCAGACGAGGCTATTAAAATGGCGCCAAAAAGTTTTACCAAAAGAGGTCATTCACGGAATATTCCACGCATTTTATTGGCTGAGAATGGTTGGGTAAATAAGAGAACAGACACAGACAATTCGCCCAATGGTTTCGCGAAATATTCCATGCATTTCATGGACTGAGAATGGTTGGGTAAATAAGAGAACAGACACGGACAATAGGCCCAACAGGTTGGTGGAATAGCCACTCTGACACAGACAATATGCCCAATGGTTGGGGGAATAGCCATTCTGACACGGACAATTTGCCCAACAGTTGGGGGAATAGCCACTCTGACACAGACAATTCGCCCAACGATTGGGGAAATAGCCACTCCAAAGCGGCAACATAACCAGTCCAAAATTTTTAAACACCAAAAAAGAACTAATATAAAACGCGCCCTACCATAAGATGCGTGCAGACATGCATCAACGGTATACGTACACTTGTATAAAATAACAGTCCATAATTTGAACTCTGAAAAAGAATCTTAGTCACACAACTGTGTACATGAAGACAGAATGTATAAGTACAAAAGTTAAAACCGTTTTATACTTTTCATGTTATCCAAAATGAAATGACGTCAACCCAGCACGTGACTAGCTCTATTCCTGCCTGTTTTTGGAATTCGACTGTGGGTTGGCGGGACCTTGGCCTTGGCTTTGAGCAGCCATCCATGGCCTTCTTTGTTCGATCCGGGTCAATGTTACCCGCGGAGCCAGTCGAGCCATAGGCAAGCCCTCCTTCACTAGATCTTGGGTCTCTACAGGGCTGCTTACGGGCTGTTGATAGAGAGCTTGTCTGTCTCTGAATGAAATAATGGGCTGTAGCCTATATGGCACAAGTAGTTGCATAAACACCCACGACTTGGTACGCACAAGACAGAACTTCGGTATATGTCTGCGAATATGGAATATTAGGTCGGTGGAACATTAGCTCTTGAGAGCGCCATCCTCAGTCATATAGATATTCAATCAGCATAGTCCCAAACGTAATCTCATTTTCAGGGAAAACTAGCTGTGTGTTTCACAATTCAAAAAACAATTTCTTTGGTGCATTGCTGGGGATAGCCAGTATTTGAATCCAGCCTACAGCGCCCCTTGGGGACGAAATTTTCAGACATTTGATGCTGAATATTATCTTCACTGAAAATACTTCCATTGAGATTTTACTAATGCCGAAATCTACAAGGGACTATGTATCCAGAGAATTTCAGATATCTGTATTGCTGGATAAAAAAAAAACAATGCCAACTAAACATAGGCACAATCTGCTATGAAAATGGTCCGTTTTGAGGTTTCCTCCAACTTTGGCTCTGCCTAGCTTGAAAAGTGTTGGTACTACCAAAAAATGCTTGGTATTCCTAAAAATTGAGTACCAAAAGCACAACAAACAGCATTTATCACCACAACACATATCTGAGTTATTGAGAAAATATACCGCAAACATGCACCAAAAATCAATTTCGACCATCTTTCCGGCCGTCCATTGCACTAACCCAGCAAGATACCAAGGTACTATTCACTGAAAAATGATAATCTTATTGTGAGTTAACACATAATAAAGCATTCCATATTGGTATATGTCTGGGATATTATTTCATTCCCATTCTCATTTTCAATTTTTATTGTTATTTCCCAAATAATTCCGGCTCAATAACATTGTTACCCAGCTTGGCCACTACGCGGTGCTGATGTCTAACCGGACTTGAAGTGTCACAGGTCATGATGAAAGTATAACATATGTGGTACTGTGTAGCCTTGAGTCATGATATTGTCAACAGCTTTTGGACGACAAAACTGAGCCACGTTAGTGGCTTCCAGGTGGCGCCACCGGCAGCCAAAGTGATATACGGCCATAAAAATGAGGTTTTTTCCCTGTGTAATGGGGAAAAAAAAAGCCACTAGATGGCAGTATTGACAATTTTTTTTGTTGAGCCCAGTGTGGAGCTAGGTTGGGCATGCCCTGGGCATGCCTCAGAGGGGGCTGGACAAGAGTATATAAGGAGAAAAATTGAGAGAGTGGAAGAGTAGTTGGAGAAATTGCAAGGAGAAATTGTGGAAGGATACATTTGACCAGACCTGTCACTCTTTTCAAGACCTGTGAAGCTTTTTGTGGATTTTTGCCTGTGTTGGAGCACTTTCCTGTCCTAGGACATCGCAACACAGCAGCTCATCTCAATTACCAAGGGACTTTAAATATCTCATTTTTTTTTTATTTCAATCTTGGTCAGTAGGGTAGATTGTAGATTAGTTCTAAGTGTTTGTTTAATTAAATCTGTTGAAGTTTAAGAATTTTGTCTGTCATCCCTTGCTGTCCGTGATGCCAAAACAAATTGGGGCCATAACACCTGAGACACCCATATCTACCCATGTGCCAAGTTTCATTAAATTCCAGCGAGGTCAACTGCATACTGATTGTCAATCTCTCATGGAATGGCTTATGTTTTCCCTTTCCGACCCTCAGCAGCTCTGTTGTTTGGCTATAAACGTAGGCCAGCGACAAATGAGGTCTATGTTTTGCTTGAATAGGTTGAGTAGATCGCATATTGCCGATGAAAAAAAGAGTCCCTAAATCAAAAACAAACAAATAAACAAACAAATGACTCTCGCCTAGCGGGACCGTTGTCAAAGTCGTCTGGTGTCTGACTCAAGACTTCAAATCTCCATCAGCATAGCTGGATTTGTACTTTGGCCTATATCTCAGCTGCACTTTGGCCAAGATATGCCTAAATTTAATCACTTGTTCCTCTTGTGCTATTGTAACATCCTGCAAAGTTTGGTTGAAATCTATGCAGCCGTTTTTGAAATATCCTGCTAACAAACAGACAGACAGACGACTAACGGAACGAAGTGCCATGGTTGTCGAAATAAATAAAGACTTATTTAGCATGACGAATCCGCCATGTGGACCCTCCTAACCTCACAAACACGGGATGCTATAGCCCCTATCAGGCTTACAGTTGTGTGGCCCCATGTGCGGGCTATTTGATAACAAAGCAGCATGCGGCCCCGCCCGCTTGTCACCACGGGAGGAGGAGTAATTCTACTCATACGACAGGTTCCAAGATGGCGGCGTCCACGGAGCTTAACTTAGAGTTACTACCTTCGGATCCACTGCTGTTGATTTTGTCATACCTTGATTTTAGAGATTTTGTCAGGTATCTTGAGATATGACCATGTGCGATGTTGACCTTGACACACACTCTCGCCTCGCGCAGACTTGTTGGCAAGCCAGCGAATTATAGGACGACAGCACGAAAGAAGTGGCTAGCATTAGCTCGCTTGTTTCCATCATTGTCTTGTTTGTTGTAGTGCTAACAGTCATCCTCTTAAGCCGCTTTCACACCGGACGCGAAACCAATTTTTCGCGCGACAGATTACATTCAAAGGCAATGCAAAGACGCGAATACACGCGTTTTTCGCGTGTATTCGCGTCTTTGCATTGACTTTGAATGTAATCTGTCGTGAGAAAAATTCGTTTCGCGTCCGGTGTGAAAGCGGCTTTACTCGGCAGCAAAGTTGTTTACGGTTGGTCTGTAATGCTTCAAGTTGGACGATATTTACTGAGCAACTTGCCCTCCCATTTACATTGCTTTCTTTTTAAGAATGTCAAAAGGAACAGTTCACTACCCCCAGTCGAATAGCTTTCGTAAATGTAGCTGCCAAGCTAATTGTGAGATTGAATTTTACGTATTAACAGGCAGTTATCTTGCAGTTAGCTGCAGTCGACTCACTGAAATAACGCTAAATTATATTGTACGATATGACCCAAGTATGGGCTGTTGTCAGCGATTTAACTGTGTTGCATAATGTCACACCGGCGGTGTCACCGCTGCAACAACCTAACTACGACTACAATTCATTGCTGGGTTGTTGTCTCGTTTCAAGCGTTATCTTGCTTGTCATTTTTGTCATTTTTATTGACGTTCACGTCAAATGTCAACTATTTACATTAATACTGCCAGTGCTGTAGAGAGCTTGACAATGAGTATTAGCTAGCCATCTCTTGCATTTGTTTCCGATATATCTCCTGTCATTCAGATTATAGATCCTTTGGGTCTGCGTGTGTCGTAACTCAGCGCACGTATTGTTTTTGTTTTGTTTTGTTTTGTTTTGTTTTTCCCCTAAACTTGGGAAATAAGTGGAAATGGTTCAACTAACTATGCTTACTCTTTCCAGCTGCAGCTATGTAAGTCGTCGACTTCACGAGCTGTGTAATCACAACCCACTCTGGAAGGGTCTGTGTCAGAAGTACTGGCTCTTATCTGAGTAAGTTGCATATAGTAATTTACTGTATTGGCAAGTCTTTCTTTCTTTCTCATAAGCTTGTAAGTAAATTTATTTGAGATCTGCGATAATTAACCATTCATTATGTTGTCATTCGCCCAACCTTTCGGTAGCCATGGTGACATAATTTCCTGTCTGTCAAGGAAAGAAAGTTTCATTTTTTGGACCAACTAAAGTGAGTCTCCGGAGGGAAGGGGTTAACTGACGTTTTGTGATTTATTCCTGAATTTTTGGCTTAGCTGAGGGGGCTCCACTGTTTCATGATTATTTTTTCAAGTTGTTGATAATGCAATTTCTTTAAATGTAAATCATTTTAAGTATTTCAATCTAGATAATCATTAAGAAAAATAATACCTTGGCACAGTCTGCAACAAAAGCTCACTACAACAATTTTTATATCACCTATTCACCTTGAAATTTGAAAATAATTATCCAGTAGGTACTTGAAAGCTGTGCAAGTATGTGCAGTTTGCTGAATGGTGGCACTTCATCCAGAACTACTTTGTTATGAGTTTTTAGTCATTATATTTGAGTTGCAGTGGGTTTTTTTGGTAAATTATGTTCCAGTGTTCATTTCCTGCAGAACAGTTTTAAGTTTGCTTCAGTGTCTGCCACTGTATCCCTGTGATGCATTTCACTATGGATCTTTTTGGTTTTCTCAGTTTCCATTTGTCCTAAAAAATGTCTTTAATTACCGGAACTCTCTCAATTGAATCTGATGTGTGTGCTTTCCTGTGACGATAGAACTTGGAAATGAGATTGATGAATTAAGTGGTCAAGGTGAATTCAGTGGTCACATGTGCAAATTTTTCCAGAACTGTAATCTTCCCACTTTTTACTTCACCAGATTTTCCCCCAGGGCAAAAGCCTCCTGTTGCATCCAAAACAAAGAAAGATTTCTCCAAATTTCTTGTGCTGTCAAATTTTGAAAAGGCTAAGAAACACCGGTCTAAAGTTATCCCTATCATAATAGAATGTATGAGGCTCTGCAACACAGATTCACTGCTGAAGTTGCTACAAGTGAGGGATATGTTTCACGTAAATATTAAGAAACGGCCCCAAAATGGAGGCGAATGAGGCTGTAAAGACTAGGAGAGATGGAGATACCATTTTCCTTATAAATCACCTAATCATTGAATCTGAGGAGATTGGAGGCCGTTAGCTCATGGAGAGTTCAAATGCAGCATTTCAAATAGCTAAATAGGATATGGATGTTCCCGTTATTGCTTTCAGCTTTTTCCTGGGTCTTGATATATTCAGTTATCTGCACCAGAGGGGTATTTTGTGTATGTGATTGGCCATATGTCTTATTATTTATTAAAATTGTGTTTCGGAATAAATTTTAAATTGTTACTCTTGCTTTTTTATGGAATTAAACATTGTCTTTATCTCTATACATTTTTCTTTCTGTGTTTATGGTTGCCTGAACGGTGTTTCAGTTCCTGAGATGAGTAAAACGTTGCACTTGGATCCTCACGAGGATGAGTATGGTCACTTACGACGTACCTTTATTGATCAGGTCGGATAAATCCGAGAAGGGTCAGACATGGAAAGAACTCTTCTGGGAATATTACACTGACATGGGCCGTTACATCGATCACTATAGTACACTGAAGAAGGCGTGGGATGACCTGAAGAGGTACCTTGAGCAGAAGTGTCCCAGGATGATTGCTTCCTTGAAAGGTCGGTGCCATGTTGTTCTGCCTTGTTGCATTCAGGTTTATGGGAACTCTGTTAATTAATTCTGGTAAATGTAATGATGATGCAATGAGATTTTAAAGATCAGAATGCTGAAGGTGCATGCAAATACACGGGTTTGATAAAATAATGGAAACGCCATTTTGGACATCTCCTTGAGTGGACGTGATGGAGTCATGTGTAGTTTAGTGTAATTTAGCTGCATGTGCCTTCCATGAAGTGGGTTGGACAGTCTGCACTCGCCTTGGGAGTTTCTGAAGCAACATGAAGTAATAAGCACAGAAATACTGAATTGTCTGAGCAATTCTCATGGAAACTGCAAAATTATTTATTGTTGCAAGGGATATGATGGCAAAAAATATGACACTGTATACCAAATACATCAAACTAAATATTGAAAGAGGAGCTTTCATCTGGGAACAGTTACTGGAGACTTGACATTGTCATGACTAATCACAACTAATAAAGTAATAAATGGTGAAACATCTGATTTTGTGCAGAAAAACTGCACATATTGAGCTTAACCTGCAGCCGTACTCACTGCGAGTGAATGAATCGGCTAGCAATTGGAACTGAAAAAGACTGCTCCACTTTTGCCTTAGGGAGAAAATTCATCTTGAAATGCAGTGTCATGAACTCACAGCAGTTGTCGGTTTGCCTTCTTCTTGCTCCTCAGTCTATCTACTCATTTTGTGTAGTAAAAGTTTGATAAATTTCTTTGTGAAGGCTCATAGGAATATGAAGGCCTGTAAAAGATGCGCTGCATGCTATAGAGTACACTTCTCCTTATAATGCCCCCGGACTGAATGATGAAATCTAACACCCTCCATGACCTCCGTCATCTGGGGAAGTTATGGAAAGTTCTGCACCTCAGTTTTGGGTGCCGATTGCTTCCTCCTTCACCTTTGTTGGTTGTTTTATTTTTTGTTATGAGCATTCATTTTTGTTTTCATACAGAGGGAGCAAAGGAGGAGGACCTGGATGCCATTGAAGCCCAGATTGGCTGCAAGTTGCCCGATGACTACCGCTGCTCTTTCCGGATACACAACGGCCAAAAGCTGGTGGTGCCTGGGTAACAGAATGCTAATTCTTCTTTAAAAAAAAAAAAAAAAAGCGCTGAGGAACCTTAAGTATGCCTCCTTCAGCAATTATGGCATAGTTACACTTGGAAAACGAAGTAAAAATACATACATTTTAAATGTATGTACTTTAAAAAAATACAACAAGAGTAATGCATACAGCCATTCCAGTTTAAATTATTGAATTATGTGTTGTAATGATTATTGGCATGACCTTTGCTCCATTTTTAACTGGGCTTTATTACTCAATTTTAGACCATTTGAAAACCAGTGATCTGTCCAGTTGCTTGATAATATCATATGAACGTTGTAATCTATCTCAGCTTCCTGAAACAAGTGGCACAATATCATGTACTGTAAAAAAATTATCAAGACATCAATTCAATAATCATCATATATATGACATCAGAAAACATGGTTTTGGAATGCAGATGCCTAAATATTCATCATTATAAATGACATGGCCAATAACAAAGTTGTTTGTTTAGTTATCTGATATGAAAGCCCTGCATTAGAACATAAGTTGTTGGTTGAATGATTAAGCTCTTAAGAGCTATTCTATGTTCCTGTAATTTAGTACTTCTGCTAGCTTGTATGACTCCTAATTCATTTTAGTGTACGTATGTATGGACTGCAGTATTTTGGTTGAGAAAAGTTTTAAGTGTTCACTAGAAGTTTTTGGTAATTTTCACGTATTTACCTCTCAAACTGATTGTGTTGGGCATCTCTGTCACTGCTCAGTCCAATCACTAATAGTATGGAGCTGTAATCACACTGCTCAGTCCTGTCACTCACAGTATGGAGCTGTAATCACACTGCTCAGTCCTGTCACTCACAGTATGGAGCTGTAATCACACTGCCCAGTCCTGTCACTCACAGTATGGAGCTGTAATCACACTGCTCAGTCCTGTCACTCACAGTATGGAGCTGTAATCACACTGCTCAGTCCTGTCCTCACAGTATGGAGCTGTAATCACACTGCCCAGTCCTGTCACTCACAGTATGGAGCTGTAATCACACTGCTCAGTCCTGTCACTCACAGTATGGAGCTGTAATCACACTGCCCAGTCCTGTCACTCACAGTATGGAGCTGTAATCACACTGCCCAGTCCTGTCACTCACAGTATGGAGCTGTAATCACACTGCCCAGTCCTGTCACTCACAGTATGGAGCTGTAATCACACTGCTCAGTCCTGTCACTCACAGTATGGAGCTGTAATCACACTGCCCAGTCCTGTCACTCACAGTATGGAGCTGTAATCACACTGCTCAGTCCTGTCACTCACAGTATGGAGCTGTAATCACACTGCCCAGTCCTGTCACTCACAGTATGGAGCTGTAATCACACTGCCCAGTCCTGTCACTCACAGTATGGAGCTGTAATCACACTGCCCAGTCCTGTCACTCATAGTATGGAGCTGTAATCACACTGCCAGTCCTGTCACTCACAGTATGGAGCTGTAATCACACTGCTCAGTCCTGTCACTCACAGTATGGAGCTGTAATCACACTGCCCAGTCCTGTCACTCACAGTATGGAGCTGTAATCACACTGCTAAGTCCTGTCACTCACAGTATGGAGCTGTAATCACACTGCCCAGTCCTGTCACTCACAGTAGTATGGAGCTGTAATCACACTGCCCAGTCCTGTCACTCACAGTATGGAGCTGTAATCACACTGCTAAGTCCTGTCACTCACAGTATGGATCTGTAATCACACTGCCCAGTCCTGTCACTCACAGTATGGAGCCCTAATCACACTGTTCTGTCCACATTTGTGTGGGGAACCTCTCCTCCTGCAGGCTGATGGGCAGCATGGCTCTCTCTAATCACTATCGCTCTGAGGACCTGCTGGACATAGAGACAGCAGCCGGAGGCTTCCAGCACCGGAAGGGCATGAGACAGTGCCTGCCTCTCACCTTCTGCTTCCACACCGGGCTCAGCCAGTACATGGCCCTGGAAAGCGTGGAGGGACGCACCATCAGCGAGATCTTCTACCACTGCCCTGTGAGAGAGCTCCGCCCTGCCTCCCTGCCCATATGCCCTGTCTAACCTCCCTCCTCCCTGCCCATATGCCCTGTCTAACCTCCCTCCTCCCTGCCCATACGCCCTGTCTAACCTCCCTCCTCCCTGCCCATACGCCCTGTCTAACCTCCCTCCTCCCTGCCCATACGCCCTGTCTAACCTCCCTCCTCCCTGCCCATACGCCCTGTCTAACCTCCCTCCTCCCTGCCCATCGCCCTGTCTAACCTCCCCCCTCCCTGCCCATCGCCCTGTCTAACCTCCCTCCTCCCCTGCCCATACGCCCTGTCTAACCTCCCTCCTCCCCTGCCCATACGCCCTGTCTAACCTCCCTCCTCCCTGCCCATATGCCCTGTCTAACCTCCCTCCTCCCCTGCCCATACGCCCTGTCTAACCTCCCCTCCTCCCCTGCCCATACGCCCTGTCTAACCTCCCTCCTCCCTGCCCATATGCCCTGTCTAACCTCCCTCCTCCATGCCCATATGCCCTGTCTAACCTCCCTCCTCCCTGCCCATATGCCCTGTCTAACCTCCCTCCTCCCTGCCCATACGCCCTGTCTAACCTCCCTGCTCCCTGCCCATATGCCCTGTCTAACCTCCCTCCTGCCTGCCCATACGCCCTGTCTAACCTCCCTCCTCCCTGCCCATACGCCCTGTCTAACCTCCCTCCTCCCTGCCCATACGCCCTGTCTAACCTCCCTCCTCCCTGCCCATACGCCCTGTCTAACCTCCCTCCTCCCTGCCCATATGCCCTGTCTAACCTTCCTCCTCCCTGCCCATACGCCCTGTCTAACCTACTGTTATCTAAATCTACTGTTGTCGCTGTATCACCAGCATAATCATTACCTGAGAATCAAGTATCTTGTCTTAATGACAGATATCAATGACATGTATTTTTCTTTTATAGTATTCTCTCAATTTGGAAAGCCAAATAGTGTATTATTTGGTGCTGTTTACATTGGCTTCTGCTATCAATTGACCTAGGAGAACATAGACAAGCACATACTCTCCTCAAAATTGTGATACTGAGTGCCATTTAATCTCACTTCAAAAATCACGGGCTGTGCTGTTTAAAATGGATAGACTGAAGTACTGCACTTGTAGAGGCTTTTGTGTACAATTTGTCTGAGGGCTCTATGCTGTGGGAGCCTATCAGCAAGACTTGTTGAAAGGAAATGAACACAGAGTCATTCTGGCCTGTGACCGACCAACCAGAGTCATCATATGCAGTGACTTCATATTCAAGGTAATTGCCGTGTTAGCTCAGCTTTTGAGGCAGTCTATGGATCGGACTTACCCTTTCCATGGATCTTTTACGACAGGGTTAATGACAATGGGAATATTTCGAGGGCTGACGGCAATAAACAGTTATGTCCAATATATAACATCTGGACATAATTGTTTATTGCAGTCAGCCCTCGATTTGGTCCCCCTGGAAAGTACGGTGTGTTTTAGGTCCAGACACGCAAAGGGAGCTCAATGCCTCGGTGAAGCTGGATTTTACCTCCCCTGGGGGTTATGGGAATAAAGGGCTCAGTGCAGTCTGTGTGACAAGAAGTTGCTTCAGCCATTTTCAGGTTATCCGCTGTGTTGGTGGGACCTGGCAAGTCATGGTGTTCTGTCATTCTTTTACTATCTAATCTAATTTTTATTTATTAATTTTTTTGACCGTAGGATCAGATGGCACACCATCCTGCCGCAATTGACATGTTCATTACAGGTCAGTTTGTATGTTTGATGATTTCTTTCTGTTGCTAAATACTGAGATCAGTGCAGTAGTCTTTGGAAGAGCACTGGACAGTTATTCATGAGTCCCGTTCCAGTTTATGAGAGGACTGCTGCCAGAAAAAAACGTATTAAAATGGTTATGTCACCTCTTATTATCCCCCCAGTCATGAGTGCAGTTGGCTGTCTGTCCGTATGTGAACATTTCGTTTCCGGAGCGTAACTTGAAAACAGTTCAATATTTCTTAACAAAACTTGGTGTGCACATTAATCATGGCCTGAAGTGCTGCCTTTTGCAAATCCAAAGTTGATGAATTTTGTATTTTTCTGGATTCCGTGGAAACATTTTGAACTTAGAATTTCAGGGGGTATGGTTTGTTTCCGGAGCAGGTGGCATTTTGATTCTTTCAGTATGTGGGGCGGGGGGGGATACGCCATCTCCTGACAGCTCTTGTTTCTGATATGTCACATATCAGGCCTGAAAAAAAGGAAACTTATGGGATCTTTATCCCTATAACAAAGATACGTGGGTTTTACTGAATCCCTCACCCCATAAAGAACGTATCCCAAAAACTTTGTCAGAACATGCCGTTCAGCTAGTGAATGTTATGTTTGCAATTTCAGAAATGTAGAGAAAGAAGTTTGAGAGAGTATTTTGCTATCTACAATGTATGTCCAGTAAGATCATTGGAAAGATGGCTGGCTTAGGCATTATATATTTTTCATAGACTTTGCATTAGATCTCATTGGCTGTATTGCCATTCTTCTCCTTAATTTACTCTTTGTGCCTGCTTTATATTCTAGGCTCTAACTTTACAGAGTGGTTTACCTCATATGTCCTGAATGTGGTGACAGGCGAGTATCCCATAATCCGGGACCAGATCTTCAGGTATGATGTCTGTATGCGTGAGTGCTTTGCCCATTTAACTCTTTGCACATTAACTGTGCTGTTGACTTTTGAATGAAGCACAAATTAAATGAAGAACTTAAATGCTAACAATGCACCTCCTGGAAATTGACCAACTGGATTTGAGACCTCCAATAGCTTGGTTTGGAACACTTGCTGTGTGCGAGCAGTCTGTGGTAGCCTGTCTTCTCCCTCTTCGTTCTCCTTTGCAAGGTATGTCCATGACAAGGCGTGTGTAGCCACCACCGGAGACATCAAAGTGTCTGTGTCTACCTCATTCTTACCCGAGCTGAGCTCTGTCCATCCTCCTCACTTCTTCTTCACATATCGAATCAGGTACGGTGGCCAAGCCTGTTCTCTGTGTCAGTGTTATTTTCAACCTGTTACACTGTTCTAATACTTTTTGTGTAAATGGGAATTGGAGCAAGTAGACTGTTACCCCTCCCTCCTCACTCCCCGCCGCGACATTAGCGGGCGGCACGGTGGTGGAGTGGTTAGCACTGCCGGGTCACAGCAAGAAGCTCATGGGTTCGAATCTGGCTCGGGGCCTTTCTGTGTGGAGTTAGCATGTTCTCTCCTTGTTCGCATGGGTTTTCTCTGGGTACTCCGGTTTCCCCCACCTGGAAAAACATGCATTATAGGAACACTCCAACCAGTACCCCTGACCAAGGAATTGGCCTTAGAACTAGAGTTGGTCCCCGGGCGCTGCTCTGTGGCTGCCCACTGCTCCTAACCATAGGATGGGTTAAATGCAGAGGACAAATTACCCTACGTGGTTCAATAAAGTGTATCTCTTAATCTCTTAGCGCAAAGCAGGGGATATGGTATTCAGGTCCGTCCGGCTGTACTTCCAGATCTTGTTTTCCAGATACCTCAAGTAATTGCGGACAAATTTTATTTTTGGTGTACGGGCACTTTCACAGAGACCTTGACATTAATCGATTTTGGTGGGCATCCCTCTGTCTATCTGTCCACGCTGCTCTTTAATGATCTTATTAATGAAATATCTCAAGAACTTATGGATGGATTATTTTCACTGTTGGTTTAGAGGCACCTTTCAGAGAGTCCTCCATAACCTTTGATTGATTATTTACATCTCAAAAACTTATGGAACGGTGCGGCGGGGGACTTATGGTCACTGGTGACAAACACTTGTTTTTTATAGCCATGGAATGGACGCCATGTAAAAATTAAATCACAGTAAATTTCTGCATTTATGTTAACAATCACTGGCATGCTAGTGGTTTAAATAAAGATTAAATTTAACTCCTGGGCATAAATTCAGGTTTGTTGTTGAATCATGATTCCAGTTGTTTTCACTAAAAAAAGTTTAATTGTTGTGTTGGATAACTTTTATGGGCTTTTGCAGAAAGTGTTGAGTTTGATTTGTGTGCGCGCCTAGCCTGTGACCTGTGTTTATTTCATCTGAGCTGTTCTGTCTGATTGACTCTCAATGTAATACATTTTACAGACTTGGTGGAATTGGGCATAGGCTAATCAATGATCAGGATCGAAACGACCCGTTATGTAAATATTGTTACAATTTTTGTTCATGGCTGCAGAATTGAGATGTCGAAGGATGCACTGCCAGAGAATGCCTGCCAGCTGGACAGTAGATACTGGAAAATCACAAACGCCAATGGAAACGTGGAGGAAGTGCGGGGCCCTGGTGTGGTCGGTAAGGGACTAATCAAATCGAGATGAAGCCCGTGTAAAAGCTAGCCTGCCAGAAGCCCCATACGAATCTTACTGATTAGCAGCCGGATAACAAAGTGAACTGCTCAGCCGCCCTAAAGCAATGCTACTGATCATCAGCTCCATAGCAATGCTGCTGATTAGCAGCTCATCACAAAGCTAACAACTTTGCTGCTCAATAACTACACTAATCTATCAGTAGCCTCATAACAAAGCTTATCAGGAGGTGCATGATTAAGGTACCTAACTGCAGCAATTCATAATCTCTATGACAGAACTAGTAAACCATGGCTAACAAATAATTCCATGATTAAACTAAACCATCCATGGCTGCATAAACCATTGATAGGTGTGCAATTGGTTATCTCTTGCCGATGGGTCTTGAACATTTGCCATCATAAGGTACCAGGTAAATGGGGACTTTCAGTCCAACAGAATGGGTGCTTGAACAGGTAGCGCTTGCTCACTGCATATTTGGCTGTAATACTGATTGTTTAGCTTCTGAGAATTGTACATAATGTGTGGTTTTGTGAAAAGACATGGTTAAAGGTCGATATCAAATGCTATTTCTTCATGATTTTGTCAAAAACATTTGGGCTGGGGTTTCCTACGAGTTGAAAACACAGTGACTTGGCAATCGATCACCTGCCTTGTAGTTGACCGATATCTGCATAATTTTTAAATCCACAACCTTTCGGTCTCCACATTGAAATCCCAACTGAGCCCTTGGCGTGGTTTCTTTCATTAGGGGAGTTCCCGGTGATGTCACCAGGGAAGGTGCACGAGTATGCTAGCTGCACCACCTTCTCCACCACCTCTGAGCAGATGGAGGGCCACTACACCTTCCACCGTCTCAAGAACAAAGAAGAGGTCTTCAGTGTGTCCATTCCCCGATTCCACATGGTCTGCCCTCCCTTCCGCGAGTCAGCTGTGCGGGCTGTAAGTACCCTGGGCAGGACGCAAGCTAGGAGGATTACGTTTGACATTCAGCTTCTACTGTAGTCGTACGTCATTTTCCCATTTTAGCAACAATTAAAATTTTTTAACTTTCAGCACAAAATTATTGGTCAAAAAATATTTGGTAAACAGTGTAGGTAATTAACATTGTCAGGAAATGACTCTGAAAAATATGAAATACCATAAAAATGCCAAAATACGCTACAGAGCATCTTTAACCAGCTGTTGATGACAACCATTAAGTTTGCTAGGGTAAGGTGTGAATCTTTCCAAATCTTTGCGAGCCTGTCGCTTTGCCTTAGACTGGACCAAGTCACATGACCTCCAATGTTCCATTCCTTAGCTGGGCTCGGCAAATGATGTCACCGGCACACCTTTTAATGAGAACTCTTCGGACACGGACGACTACGATGAGGGCGAGCATCATGGCCTGAACATCCCGGCCCCCAGCGGCCGCTGTCCGCGCCGCATCTAACAGACCTTTCTATCGCCGAGCTTCCCAGCTCAACAGGCCAAGGGCAGTGGGTTGGATTTTAACTTGGTTTGGCTGTTATGTTTGTTTGTTTGTTTTATATGGTTTATTTTTTCAATGAGTCTTTGCTTTTAGGTAAGAGGTCTACCCCTTTACAAACCACAGCACAGTATTGTGCCTCACCCTGTACCAACAAATATTTGGCCTCCTAAGAACTTTACTTTCTAATTAAATAAAAAAAAAATTTTTTGAGGGGGGCATTATGGATTTAAATTTCTGCTAAATTTCTGTCCCCCTTGAGACAGTCTTTTGGAAGGTGGTGACCAATGTCACAGAGATTAATTCCAGACCATGCCATGTCTGGTTGTGGATGGGAATCTCACAAAATGAAATTGGTACATGGCTATAGTGTCACTCAGGGAAGGCCGAAGGCACGGTATCCTCCATCACATTTGCTTTCCTTTGTTTTTTTTTTGTTGTTCATTTGCCCCCCTCTGCCTTTATTTTGATGGCTAAGATTTCCCTGCTCTGCTTGCATCTGCTGTACAATTACAAGCCTTTATTTCTGATTGGTTTCGGGAAGTATGGGCTAAGACCTCACCCTTGAGCACAAACAGATTTTTTATGTAACTGATTTATTCAACTAAGGGGTTTACAAACTCTGTGTATGCTGGGTTTACATCTAGCTGCGATTGCTATACCTTTGAATCAGAGGTGCCAGCTGATGGAAACGGCCTCTGAAGTTAAACCAAGTTCATAGC
Source organism: Gymnothorax javanicus (assembly GCA_029692085.1). Taxonomy (NCBI): domain Eukaryota; kingdom Metazoa; phylum Chordata; class Actinopteri; order Anguilliformes; family Muraenidae; genus Gymnothorax; species Gymnothorax javanicus. Next base: position 12,484,868 of record CM056207.1, on the reverse strand, counting down.
TGTAACAAATTGCTACAGGCCAAGGTTGCGTTGCAGTCATTGAAAACTCGCAGAAAAATTTTTTTGCATGAGTTGAGTTCTCGACAACCTTCATTGATCAGTGATTGGCTGTATTGCGAACCGCCCTAAATGGACGTCCCAAGGACTTGGTTTGAAAGCCCCGAGCTAGGTGATCAAAACATGAATTACTGGGTGTGTTTATTGGTTCTTTTGAAATATTTTTTGAATGCCGTCTTCTCGATGTTTGTGTCAGGAAGCGTCACAAGCTTTAGACAAGTGTTTGTCACAAAATGCTTTTTTTGTTTTTTGGCTTATCTGTTGCGACATTGCTGCAGTTGCTGATGAGCATACCTTAGGATCAAGCAGGTTTGTCCCTTCCATTTTTTTTTGTGAGCTGCGCGCAGTCAGGACCTTCTGAGAATGATAAAACTGGGGGTCAGTATTTTGACAAAAGCAAGTGTCTGCAAAATCGTTTATAAAATATTTAAAAGATTCTTGTTCTCTACTTACCACACTCAGACTGACATATAGGAAAAATTTGGTATGTAGATCAGCAAAGTGGAGTACTGCAAAGTTTAATATGAAGCACTGAGCATCAGATATAAGGTTTTGTTGATGGCTGGCATTCTGCCTTCCATCACATTTCTATTACTTGCTTGTATTGCACATTAGGCCCAGAAACTTAAGTTCTCCTGCATCTCTTCTGTCATCTCTTTTAATATTGTCATGCTGAAACAGCACTGTTGATATAATTTGACATTTTTGAATATCTCAAAATGTGTCTTTACAGAAGTAGAGCTAGTGGTTTTTTTTTTTCAGCACTTTTAATTTGACCAACTCGATTACTTTGTCATCATGCAGCAGAACCCTGTTGACATGATTGCCTCAGGAATGGAGAATGATGCTCTATTTTTTTGTTGTAGTTTTCGGTTTCATCTTTTTCTGCAGTATTATGCTTGTAAGAAATGCTCGAAAGATGTTTTTGGAAAAAAAAAACTGTTTGTGAAATTCTGTTTTGATCAGGCAAATATGAATGCTGTCTGAAAAGTGCCAAAACACTGCAGGCTCAGCTAGGTCTGGCAATGATTCGTTTCTTTACTTGAGTGTAACAAAAACACTCAAGGGTAGTGGTTACATTGAATTGGATTGTATTATCGCTGCCGCTGTCATTCAGCCCTGTGTTCTCTTGATCACTTATCCATTGCTGTGTGACCTCCGTAATCTTCTTCTCCTGTTCTTTGGCTGGAATGTGGAGTTAATTTACAAATGGTTTTCCCTCTCAGCAGCAGAGATATTCAATTGTAGTTTGGAGCCAGATTAAAAATATTCCTGAATTAAAATAATGGTGGTCCCTGTATAACGCGCATATATTCACTTTTAAGTTCTGGTTGAATTGTCTGTTTGGATAAAATTAACACTGACATTGTGAAACTTTTATTAGCAAACCTGTGGATAGTTCTGCTGAGCAAAAATACAGACTTGTGATTTGATTAGCACTTCCATGTATGCGGCTTCACTTTATAAATATATTTGGTCAATGGCAGATAACACTGACTTTAAGGGCAACCTTACAGTTCTTTTGAATACTTTTAAAAAATTTTTTTTTATTTTAAAAGCTGTGAAATGGATATTTGTTGATCAGGATGATTGCTTTAATGTTTGTTTGATTACTTTGGGGGTATTGTTCATTATCACCATTTTTTATATAAATGTTTGTTTTTGTGTCTTTGGGGAAGGGGGATGAACAATAAATGCTATATGTTTAAGTATTTTAATGTTTCTTTTAAATGCAGACATCAGAATCACTGACTTACATTTGCCAGTGTCCACTCTTTTCTCAATGTCATATCCTTTGCCTTTCTCCTTGGAGGTTTATAATGACCTGTAATTTGAGGGAAAATTGCACCCACATTAATTGGCTTTGTCCCTTATTGACTGATTTACTTGAGCAGCGCTTCAACCATACAGTTTTGGCATAGTGCCCTTAGAACTGGTACGCAGCCTGTATGCACGGGTACCTAAACTTTAGATCTGGTCCGAGTTTCCACCACAGACAGTACTTGATTTGGGCGAGGGTATTACTGGATGGTACTAGCTTTGTCAACCTCATTCTTAGTCAAACTTAGTCGTGCCTATTCTCTCTTGTTAAATTAACAGACTGCAGAGTTTCTAGCTCCACATTTTAATATTGGATCTGTGTTCTAGGTACCTTGATAGAGGGCTGTCAAAAAGTGGTATTGATTGGAACGGTTCTTTGGGTACCATTCACAACTTTTGACAATGGAAACACAAAAATAACCGTTCTAATGTGAAATAAAATGGACTGAACTGAATTATAGATGGGTCACAAAGGATAAATACGAAATATATGCACTGCCACCCTCAAAGACGCAGAGCAAATAGAGCAACTCAGGATGGATGTAGTTAACAGCCTGGAGATTATCAACAGAACCGCACTCCCTGGTAAGCTGAAGCTGTGGCGTTTGCAGTTTGGGCTCCTTCCATGTCTCACGTGGCCACTAACCCTGTATTTAGCTCCGATCTTAAAAGTGGAAAAGCTGGGGAGACTGGTCAGCTCATACATAAGGAAGCGGCTTGGCCTTCCCAGATGCCTCAGCAATATAGGGCTCGATGGCCAAGGAGTCCTGGAGCTACCCATCTCCAGTCTGTCGGAAAAATGTACTTGTGCGCCAAGGTAAGATGGGAGGTGATGCTAAAAGATTCAAGAGATCCATTTGTAGCCCAAGCTACCCCCATACTGGTGACTGGAAGGAAATGGAGCCTAGTGGAGGCAACAGAGCAGGCAAAGGCAGCACTCAAGCGCAGGGACATAGTGGGTTGAGTGCAGCAAGGGAGGAGTGGTCTTGGACTGGAGGTCAGCACACCAACATGGAACAAGCCTACTCTGCCGCAGAGACGCAGGCTTGTGATCCAGGAGATGCGGCAGCAAGAGGAAGTAACAAGGTGTGCAAAAGCTGTTGCTCAGGCAAGACAAGGCCATGAAGACATGGGAGTGGAGAAGAAGAAGTTCTCTTGGAAAGAGCTGTGGGGAATGGAGACACTGAGAGCAAGCTTCATTATCAAGGATACGTATGATGTCTTACCATCTCCCAATAACCTGAACCGGTGGTATGGAGAAGACCCCACATGCTCCCTTGGCCCAGCTCCAGCAACACTTAAACACATCCTGGCCGGCAGCAAGACCAGCTCACTCAAGGCCGTTACACCTGGCGGCATAATCAGGTGCTAAGACATCTTGCAGCAGTGCTGGAAAGTCGGCGTACAAACATCAATGCCCTTCCTTTTCCTGCTGGCTGACAGCAACGTTTGTACGGGAAGGCGAGAGTCAGAGGTAATGAAATGCAGGTGGCTATTATGAAAGTGGAAAATGGTATTATAAATGGGGTTTTACATTTTCAGTTGACAAGGTAAAGGTGTTATTTACAAAGAAAAGAGTTTGTAGTGAGGTAAAACTTAAATTATATAATCAACAAATAGAGAGACTGAAAAACTATAAGTTTTTTCAGTTTATGGTTTGCTGAAAAAAATGAAATAGACTAAATATTCAGGAAGTAGGCCTAGTGTACAACACATTTAAGAAAGTGCTAAACGTAATGAGGTGTTACGTAGGAAGCGAATAAAACCTCCAGACAGCAGGTTATATCGCTATGAAGTAGAACAGAAAAATATGAAAAAATAGTAATTAAAAAAAAAAAACAACAAAATATGAAAATTCAGGTTGGGCTGCAACTTGAACAACACATGTTGAAATTTGTCCTATAATAACCTATTTGTTTTCATGGGCTACCTCCCAACCTTGTTCTTGGAGATCATCGTTCAACATTTAATTTCACACAAAGTTTGGTATGCCTAATTCTGAATATAAAGTCAGCGAGATTTAGCGCGATTGAACCCCTTGAATGGGTTGTTTCGTTTGAAGTGAAAACCTGCAGGATGGATGGGATGTTCACCAACGGGGTTTGGCTAGGTCAAAGGGAATTGTGCGAATGAATGGAAAACATGACAAAATATATTTTTGTATCTCTCATTTTTTAAATACTTGATTCATAACATTTGTTGATGTACACCCTGTTTCCATATGTATGCATTATAACCAACACAACCATGATATTTTAACATGCCACCTAAACCTCGAGCTAATGGCATGTTATTGCTTTAAATGTTTGAAAGCCATTCGACGCGGTCTTTTTCGTCTCCTTTCCTGTCCCAGAATTCATCGCGGTAAAGATGGCGGCAGTACCGGAGAGGAGTTTTATTGAAATATGCGGTTTCGAGAGGGAAACCGTACCGAAATTCAAAGACTTTACCGTTAATTTAGGTAATTTTCCAAAAAATTAATTATCTTTGTGTACAGCACTTTTTCACACATATATTGTCGTTTGGGAACGAGGTCGGTTTGCACTTCGGGTTTCCATCGCTAAGTTAGCGAGTTTTACTAGAAGCTTGTCTGCTTACGACCAACCTTGGGACCATGTGCCTTTTATGCAGGGGTATCGTCAGTTTGATAACATGACGTTAGACTACCTATCATAACTTCTAGGCGTTACGACAAATCATTTACGCATTAGAGCATAGCTGTCTCCTCTGGCTCTTATTACAGTTCGCAAATCATACAGTTGGTTCGGCCATGCATTTGCAGCTGACATCAAAACTGAAACTAGCTAGCCAGCTAGCTCTATAACGTTAAGCTGTCTTAGTGAATGTTTACGGTGCATCTTCGTGAAGTTCTCGATCTCTCGCAGTATGGTCAGATTTCATGTGTGACTAACGTAACGGGCTTCGGCTTCCTGGCTTATTAACTACCGGTAGTTAGGAGTCTGGTCGTTAGTGTCCAGAAGACTACGACGAAGCCTCCTGTGTAATGCTTGCAGTGGACAATCTGACACGTTTTCACTCTGATTAATTTTCAAAGGTTTGAGTGTTGTGCCTGGTGGGATCAAATATCCCGACAGCGCCGGAGGATTTCACTATGAAGAAAGCGGGAAATTGCTGTCCGTCACAAGCAACAGATTTATACACTGGTGAGAAATTTACCTTGATTATCGATGAGAGTGTTATAAGAACCATTTCTTATGCATTTTAGCAAAGGCGTGCTGCAGACTGACTTGATGGGCTTGGGTTCAAGCGTAATGTGGTCGTGGGCTCTCACATACATGATTGTTAGATTAGGACCTCTTTTGCATCATGCAGTGCTGTTAGAGGCGCTTCCATGACCTGAGTATTCATCGTAATCAGGTTTCAGAAATGTCATGTAAACGCACAACTGGGTTTCAGTGACTGGGTTAAGAGGCTGACAGAAACAGACATAGGTTCCAGTCTGAGTTACGGGTTTCAATGTCTTTTGGACTCCTAATTGTTGCTGTAGTCGAACAGAATAAAAATTCCTTCCTATCGTCTACTTCCTATTCATTTTTTTTTTCTTGACTTGATGGAAAAGGTCTTGAGGTGAAGGGAAGATATGAAAGAGAATTCTTGAAGATGTAGGAAAAGACAACTACAGGGCAAAGAAAATCTGACTGTATTTACACTGGGCAACGTCCTCATTCATTTGTTGTGGCGATCGGCCAGATGGATGGCGCTTCACTGTAAATATTGCTGTCACAAGAAGTTATGGGACAGCTTTTTCTCCTCTCTTTTCATTGAGGGTGGTCCAGTGTTTCCTGTACTGAAGGACATTAGTAAGGAGGCAGGGTTGTTCCATGCCAACTTGCCCAAATTTCAGAACTTTTCCCCAGTTCAAGTACTGGATTTTCTTTAAAAAAAAAATCACTTGAGAAATGAATCCAATGAAAAATCTTAAAGCAGAACTCCAAATAGTTTTTGAGTTACGAATTGAATTTTGACCAGTAATGCCTTTTTTTTTTTTTTTTTTTTTGCTATTTTTGCCTACATAAATCTTTTCATTGTTAGCCTCTTCAAATGCTAATTGTTTTACTGAGTTTTGAAATGATCCTGAGGAACGTTTTTGATTCTAGAAGACATCAAAGCACATCTCTGAAATTTTGATATGTGACTGATGAGTATTTAAAGTGAGGAAATAATATGAAGTTTGCACCACCAGTCCCCCTTGAGCAGTAAAGCTTCAAATTCAGCCAAAAACTGCATTTTTTTAAATTCCAAGGCCATATTTTTGCCATTTTGTAGCTCTTCCGATTGCATTTAGACAAAACTGGCTTCTGGTCCTGGCAGACGTAAGGTGAAACAGTAACTGTACAACAGTTGAGGTGAAAAAAATGATAGCTCACGGAAATAATGATTTTTGAAAATTGGAAGATTTGACACTCGGACACAAAAATCAAATTTTCCGATAAATAACCTAAAGGACGCTAGGTAACATCCAATATTCCAAATACCAATCAAAAACCTTCTTTTGGGTCATTTCTATACTTGGTAAAAAAAAATTGGCACTTGGTGAGGCTTATAATGAAAAGATTTATGTGGGCAAAAAAAGCTGAAAATTTGCATTTTTGGTCAAAATTCATGACTCAGAAACTACAACTTTAATATTTTACATTAATTCATTTCTCTTGGGAAAGCATCTGCTTGATTTTTTTTTGTCTTCAGGACGGGACCAAAATCTCACTCAGTTCCTTTTAGCTGTTCTTGGTGTGGACACTAACTTTGAAGCCTTACTCCTCCATTACTACTTGAACGTATCGTCATGAAACTTGACAAATGTATTCGAGATATCAGTGTGCAGGGATTAACTGAGCTCGATTTTGCAAAAAGTACACGGGGGGGCAGGGGACAGGGCCTGATTAGAACTGCCGGGGCCTGATGAGAACTGACCTAATACACGCCATCATCCCGAGGACATGGTTCATTTGATCTTGTTTTAAAGATAATCCATGACTTGAACTGGGAGGTCCTGGGCGAGTTGGCATGGAATAACTCTGCATTTAAGCACCTTTCCTTAAGCACCTTAAGAATTCGAACAGCTCCTATCATGGCTGCCATATGAATACTTCCTGCTCATTTTCAAGGAGTTGGGACCTTTCTTCCGCAAAAAAGACTGAATGCAGCCTGGGTTTCTTTGGATTATTGAGATTTTGCATATCCCCACAGATACCTCGGGAAGGGAAGTTACCTCACCAGATAGAGACTGACAAAAACTGCACATGTGGCGTGCAGCAGTGTAAGCACTAGCTGCAATATAAGCTCCAAAATTCCTAATTTCTGGGCTGATTCTTATTTTGAGTTTCATGAAAGAGTTTAATATATTGAAATGTTTAGCTGAGCGCCTTGAGGATTTTTGTGCAACTTACTCCTCTTTTTTAATTTATCCAAGCCTGGTCATGGTGTTGAGCTCTTTTTACGCGGTCTAATGTTGCGAGATCTATTTGCAATGAGATAAATCCGATTACTTGCCAAATAAATATATACTGGAATTTTTCAATCACCAGGTTTCTGCCATATCTTAATTAACTGCAATAATTAGATTATTGAAGCACATATAAATCCACTGATGGTAGCCACTTGTCTTGGCTGTAGCTTGCAAGAACTTGAGATACATTTTTCTTGATTCTTTCTTGAGGGGAAAAACTGACTTTTACCTTGTTGTTACCCTCATCTTCCATAGAAACTGTAGTTTTAAACTCCGGTCTCGGCGCCAGGGAGCAACTTTCTCTTCTAGACCAAACAATGAGTGTGAAAAATTGAGCAGATTATGGTCACTTGCTTGGATATCCGCCTTCAGAACAGGTTTTACCACGCCCCTGCAGGTCGACCAGCGGAGACTCTGTGCAGCTGGTGGAGCAGTCTCTGGACTCCACCCTCCTCAACAGTGCCGTGCGCCTTAAGTTCCTGCACTGCACCGTGCTGCCCGGGGGCGTACACATCCAGGAGACCCTCAACAACGTCATCATTCTCATCGTCACCAACCAGACCGTGCACCACCTGCTGCTGCCCCATCCCACATGCATGTACCGCAGTGTGAGTTCAGCGACACACACACACACACACACACATCTGTCTGGGTCTGCATTCTTTTTGAGTGCTCCTCAGGGCTCCTGGTCAAAGACATGACCGGTGGGCAACATAGTCTAAGCTCCAGCACTCCAATGACATGAAGATGCAATTACATATTATTGCATAGGATAAATTCTTTCACTGTTCAAATACTCAATGGAGCTTGACTGTATTTTCCATATATTGGCTCTCTCTTTTTTTTTCTATGTCAGCACTGGATTATTCATTAACGCAACCTGATTCACTTCATAGCTACCATGGGTTCTTTCTAGTCAATTAGCTTTAACTTCATGCTTCCTACAAAGCTGAAATATTTTCCTCCACCTCCTTTTGAAATGATTGTGGATTTTTGCCCATGTTGTCCAAAATTGATGGCTTTGAAAAAATTCTCACCCTTGGTTGGTTTATGCACAGGATCTGGTGGTGGAAACGCAGATCCAGTCCATCTTCACAGACTTCGGCAAGCTTGACTTGCGAGACCCGGCCCACAGCCATGTCCTCCCGGTCCTCCCCGGCCAGCTCAGCGGTCACGGTGCGTCTGCTGCCTGGATCAGCAGTGAGGGCGACGCCCACATCGCCCTGGCATCCGCCACTGGGAGCATTATGGTCGTCAAACTGCCCCCTTATGACGTACAAGGTAAGTTGTCATCTGCATTCTTTCACCAGGGGGACTGCATGCTAACTGCTAGTTCTTCTGCTGAATGTTACGTGTACATTTTTTTTAATGTACTTTGCAGTCCATAACTGTGTCCGAAAAGCGTTGTGGGGGGTTGGGGAGCCTGGAATGCTATGACTTTAAAAAATGCATCAAATGATTACTATTGTCACTAATTGTTTCCTTACTTTAATTGCAATTTTTATGCTTTATTGCAAAGCTCTAGGGTGAATCCTTTATCCTTGTTAATGGTGTGTTAATGAGGAGAGGTCATTGTTTGTTCTTGCCCTCAGAGTGTGTGTCTGTTGTGGAGCTTAGACAAAGCTCTGTGATGCGGCGGCTAACAGGCTGGGTGCCAACTGCTATCAGGTGAGAGAGAGCACAAAGGATTATGGGAGTGCAGTTAACCTGTTGTGTTTGGGAGAGAGAGCGGCAGATTGATGGCTCAAATCTCAAGCTGTTAAGAGAGCTGTGTTTTGGTTCTGATATGCATGTGAAAACAACAGACAAATTCAGCTTCCTCTGATGTTCAGTAAACTGAAATCATTGCTCAGAATAAGTTGATGCTTGTTTAGGTATAGTGGCTCACTAAGAAGATATTTTTTTTGGTTCTGTGTCACTGCAGTGTTTACTCAGTGTTTTGTTGGTTCAGAAAGTTAAGGTCTTTCTCTACTGATTTGGCTGGATAACTCTGGGGAATGAATCCTGGAATCCTGCCAAGAATTTGAAAAGGAGAATGAAAAATGAACAAATTTTCATTGGATGCGTGAGATTTTAGCTCATGACTGCTATACATATGATTGAACTGTGTAGAACTAAGCCTGAGTTGTGAAGGTTAGTTTTCAGTTGGCAGTTTTGAAAAGCTTGGCCTGACTGTGGCTCCTGCCGTTTCGCAGGGGAGATCACGGCCCGTCAGATCTGCCCGTCAGTTTGGCCGTCCGGCAGCTGGAAGGGGACGCTTTCATCTTTGCCCTCTGCCAAGACCACAAACTGCGCATGTGGTCCTACAAGGTCTGTCTTCTTACCTCTGGACTTGCGGAGTGTGCTGTATTCACCAGCGTTTATTATGTTGACGAAAACTGACAAAAACATGTTCTTGACGAGCAAGACGAGCCCCTGTATTTGCACTGCCATGTTTTAATGAGCTTTGTTAAGCATGCTTCATTTTTGTCTGCGCTGTACTCTGTTTAACCTCTAATGCTCGAGCTCCCGTGGCGATTGGGCTCACATGTTTAACGCCGCGTTCCCACAGGATCAGCTGTGCCTCATGGTGGCTGACATGCTGGAGTACATGCCAGTGAGCCGGGACGTGCGGTCGATGGCGGGACAGGGCCACAGGCTGCGCCTCGCCTACTCCTCCTCCACCGGCCTGTGCCTGGGGGTCTACCTCAGCGTGCCGAAACGAGGCCAGTTCTGCATCCTGCAGCTCGTCTGCACCGAGCGCAACCGCTACAGCCTGGACCACATCTCCACACTGTTCTGCACACAGGTGAACTATTACTCTATCACTGTGAATTCATGCATTTACACATGGGGAATATTACCCTGTACTTTCATCATTGGCTTACTTCTTCATTGGTGAGCTCTAGTTATTATTAGTTGTAATGCTGCCCTGGCGAAGCCAGAGGAAGCTTTTCAGGATTGGACTATACAATTGTCTAGTCTTGTGCAAGTAAAGGGTTAAGATTTGAGTGAGTTCAGGGCACAGACTGACCGAGTTTTGCATTTCATAGGGATGTGGATATTCACAATGTAAAGCCATATGAAATGGTTTAATACTAGTGTACTTGTTCTTGTGGACAGGAGACTTTGGTGGATTTTGCCCTGACCTCTACTGATGTTTGGGGCCTCTGGCTGGATCATGACAACCAGACAGTGGTGAAATATATCAACTTTGAACAGTAAGTTCTGGACTTTTATGTGATTTCTGTGCTTTGTGTGGAGCGGTTTCTCAACCCCTGTACTGGGACCTGCAGTGTGTGCTGGGTGTTTTTCCTGCCAAAATAACAAGCTCTGTATTGTTCTTGTTCTTTCTAACACTTCTTTTTTATCAGTTGAAGGATGATTAACCTTCCTAAAGCCACTATATGATGCAAAAATAGCTATGTATACCCCAAAATGTCCTGTGTTCACATCCCAGGAATTTCTGTCACCCAGACCAACATTTGCCTTCATTTATTGCGCAGCACATACCATTTCCCAGGTTATTTCAGTGAAAAGGTTCCATTTTTAGGTCACCTGAGACGGAGTCTCAAAGTGACCTATTCTAATCTCCTTTTGTCCGTCGTCGTCCGTTGTCTGTCGTGCGTCCGTAAACAATTTACATTTTCGACTTCTTCTCAGAAACCGCTTATCCAATTTCAATAAAATTTTGCAGGAACCTTCCTTGGTCAAATATGCACCAAAATTGTGAATTATATGGTGCCCACCCCCAGGTGCTCTGAGTGGCGGGGCTAAAAGTGGTCAAATTGGCTTAAATTTTCAAAATAATCTTCTCCAGACCCAGATATGCTGGAAAAAAATACTCTTCATAGATGGAAGGCTCTTGAGGTGCTTTATCAAATTGTGAACTCCATGACCCTCGAGCTCCATGTTTGCCCCTGGGGAGGGGGTGAAATTTACTATAGTTTATATAGGAAAATGATACTTTTGGGTATATTTTGTTCATTTTCTACTGGAAATCATTCAAACTTGATTGGCATTATAACCATGAGATGACAGTTTGATACGATGACATTTTTCACCCTGTCTCTTCCCCAGGGGCTGAGGGGTGGGGCCCAAATGGGGTCATATTGCCAAAAATTTCAACAATCTTCTTCTCCAGACCAAGAGAGGCTGGAAACCAATACTCTTCATAGATGGAAGGTTCTTGAGGTGCTTTATCAAAATTGTTGATTTCATGGCCTCCAGCCTCCATGTTTGCCCCTGGGGAGGGGGTGAAGTTTACTATACTTTTTATAGGAAAATGATACTTTTGGGTATATTTGGTTCATTGACATCACTAACATCAGTTTTTATACAACTCAGGTGACTGTTAAGGCCCATGGGCCTCTTGTTTAGTGATTGTAATTACAAACTGACAGACAAAACCTGTGGAATTTTGAAATTTAATGAAAGACATTAATTGACAAATGAAAACTAAGTTTGGCATTATAATAAGTTTATCTACATAATTCTAGTAGACTTGGGGTCAGATTCCAACATACACACTGCATCCCCAGTACCAGGGTCGCGCAAAACTGGTATGGAAGAGTGCAGGAGCACCGAGCTTCTCGATGGTAAATGCGGAATATGATCTGAAACACAGTGGCGTTTGAAAAACAATGCCCAATATATTTTAAATGTTTTGTGATTCATGTGCGTAATGAGTCTCCTGGGGGAAAAATGGCTGTTCGGTAGGTTCAGATGTGTGTCATACTCAATGAAGTTCTGCAGTGTAAATGTGTCGCCAGTCTCCTTCAGCAATATGGCTGGAGTCTAGTATTTGTGCACGTGCTGATGCGTGTGTGTGTTGTGGTAATTGTTTATTATGTGTGTCTCCTGCAGCAATATGGCCGGCCAGTGGAACCAGGTCTTTGCTCAGCCACCTCCTGAGGAAGAAATCAGTGTGGGGTTTGATCAGGACCCCAGGGTTGGTTGTGCTCGTTGTGGATGGCGGGGGGGGGCGGAATTCCATCATATTTTAACCTTTTTGATCGAATGTCTTACGAGTGATACGAATGCTTTGATAAGTGATTGTAGAGCTGATGTCGTGATTGCCTCTGGTAATTTGGAGATGGAGAGCACTGAATACAGATGTGGAAAAACATTACAAATAACTTACTCTTCTGGGGTTTATGCTGGCGAATCGCCTTTATTTCCAGCAGAATGCTGCTTTTACAGTACTGTACTGTTCAGGATTTTGTTTGAAATTTTGTGTCCGTCTTGTGTGTCTAGAAGATAATAAATGACTTCACAAATAATTTTGTAAACATTGCATCTTGAATAGATGGCTTACTTTGTTTTCATGCTTGGTTATAAAATTTTGGTTATTGCTGACACTAGTGTCTCAAGACACAGTTTTACAGTGCTAAATTATGTCCTCTCTTTTTTTGGTGGGATGGACTCATTTGAAGCAGTGCCGTCACTTTGTTTTTTTTTTTTTTTTTTTTAATATATATAACTGTTGAGTGTTTTTCTTCATGTTCTTGACCTTCCCCTTTTCCGTGCAGGAGACGTATTTGGACGTTATCTTCTCTCCTGTACGATTCACTGCCGCAGCCATTGTGAAGGCCCTGCAGGTAAGGAGCGTAGGATCAGCTCCTAAAATCTTGTCAGAAACGCTCACTGTGTGTAGTTTAGTCTCGGGGAGTCCGGGCGAAATCTTTCGGCAACTTGTCAGTTTTCATCTGCTTTTGGAGTTCCTTTTTGGAGATCTGATGGAATTCATAGTTGTTTCACAACCAAGGAATATCAATTGTATTTGTTTTGTGATTTTTATTTTTTTTTCTCTCTCAATGGTGGCCCCTTCCCCACGACGTCATTGGTTGTGTTGCGTCGTCATACATATTTTTGTGTATTTTCCCCAACTCCCTTTGCAGACGCCGACCCCTCAACGCATGACCACAATCATGTCCTTTGTAGCTTATTATGATATAGATAAATCATTATTTATTTTTTATTTTTTGAAAATAAAACATTTTGAAAATAAAACTCGCATTTTTGATGTAATGGGCAGATACCTAGTTAGCTGGCTGCTTTGTATCAGTTTTGTGCAGATCGATCTCTGTCGCTGTGTTTGGTTTGGTGGCCATCTGCGAATTTATCTGGTTCTGTAATTATGGCTCTTACTTCCCACTGTAATCAAACTGATTACATCCTTAAAAACTGAATCTTCATTTGGATCTTCATTCGTAAATTTGGCTATTTGATGGTAATGGAAGTGCGGTCAGTAACTCAATAGTTCTTCGCCTGATGACGAATGCCTGTCCTGGTCACCCTTCCCTTCGTGCAGATTTACAGACGCGGCACAGAAAGGATCATCGACCTCTCCTGGGAAGCTCTAAAGAAGGAAGTGACCATAACAGTCGAAAATGAAGTGAGCAACACTTTCCGCCTCGCAGCCATTAGCTTTTTTTTGAACAAATATGAAATATTTGCTAATATGAAGGGCTTGCATACTTTTGATGTTCGTGTTACACTTTTGCATTTAGGTTCTGTTGAGCATTGAATTTCAGTTGTGCACCAACAAAAATGGACGAGGATCATGGGTCTGTGGTTCCCAACCTTCTCCTTGTACACCTGGCTGCATCCATGTGATTGATGTATTCTACCTTCAGCAGGTCTGGTGTTCCTTTTAAAGGACCCCAGCACTTGTGTCAGGTGTGTTTGAGGTAGAACGCTTCAGATGCCTGGATCCGGCTGGGGTTGTGTGGTGAGGTTTTGGGAACTACTGACATCAGCAAGTTGGTAGATCTAGAGGTCGGAGTGTTGGTTACATGAAGTCTACGAATAGGTGAAACTGCAGGAGAGCATTTTTGATAAGCCCACGACCCGGCCCGACCCCACAGCTCCAGAGCAGCGTGACGGAGTACGAGTTCGCCCAGGAGGAGTACCGGCAGCTGCAGGTGGAGTTCTGGTCCAAGTTCTACGCCTGTTGCCTGCAGTATCAGGAGGCGCTGTCTACCCCCCTCGCTCTGCATGTCAACCCCGCCACCTCCATGGTCTGCCTGCTTAAGAAGGTACCCCCCCCCCTCCTCCCCCAGCATCTGTGACATCTTTCCCAAGAGTCTGGCTCATTTTTGTAGTTAATGTGTGAGTTGGTGTAATAGATGGCTCTGTTGCTCTGCGCTCCTGCTCATTCATCAGATCAGCCTGTTTTGAAGTTTCTTAGTTATGTATAGTTTTAGTGAAGAGTCTGTGTGGATAGGTTTTGATGTTTATTTCAGTACTGCGTAGTAGACATGATTCTTCAATTTAGTTTCTTTTGCCAAAGAGATTATGTTTTACCTTCGGTTTGTGCATAAGTACATTTGTGAGCAACATTATGGAAAAAGTTATGAAAAAATTTTAATGAAATTTTTACCAGAGGTTTGTCTTTGCCAAATCCTAGCAGTGATTTCATTTTTGGAGTGATCTGAGAACAAAGTCTGGGTCCAGGAATTTTTTCAAGGATTCTTCACCATAGCAGGATTGGAAGATTGGAATTAAAAATACCATACATCTTAAAATCCACTAGACTGTAGTAAAGTTCCAGATGCCTTGGTGGAGAGTATGCACTTTCTGAGTGCTCTTGCTATACTGATTATACTATTAAATTGTGTATGTATGTTTTGGCTCATATATGTTGTGCCCACTTGTAGTTGTCAAATCCCCTTCAATGTGAGCGTATAAAATTAAAAAGAAACTGTGACACATGATGCTGTAGCAGGATGAGAGATTTAATTTGTCTATTTTTTCCCCGTAGGGTTTCGTGTCCTTCCTTTTGCCGTGTTTTGCTGTGGACCATCTGTACCTGTCCTCTGATGAATACCTGTCGTCTGAAGATGAGACACCGGTTACAGAAGGTGGGTTACTATATTTCCGTCCGAGAGGCCCGTCCTCTGAAGTAACTCTTTTTAAACGCAGAATTCCTTCATATCAAGATATTTAATGCACTCTTGTCAGAGACAGAACTGCTCCTTTTAAAATCCCTACTGATTGAGGTAAACATTTTCTTTATCTGGATACATTGCCTGTTTGTTGCTGTAGATGCGGAGGTGGGGAGGGATGTGCTGCAGCTGGTGCAGTGCCTGCGGTTAGTGAACATGTCTGTGGTTGGGGACATGGCTTATGTGATGGAGAAAGCCTTGGAGCACATGCAGTCCCCTGAGAGGGCAGCTGAGCAGGTGCTGGAGAGCCTGCTGGCCAATGACAGGTTAGCACTGCTATCATGTGACCTGCACATACCCAATCTGTGCCCACTTACGAATGTACTGCAGAATGCCAGGGATAATGGCACCTCAAGAATCAAGGGACTTCTAATGTGCTTTTATTGCAAAGTGACAAAATGCACCTGTTCTGAGAACTATAATTGCTTGGAAGCAATTGTATCATTATGGTTGCTCAGGGAGCCAAACAAAAAATTCCTTTCCAAAGTCTTGGAAGAAGTTATCAATTCTGTTGAAAGCTGGTGATCATTTCAATACCCTATGCATTTTCAGTTCTTGTTCTCAAGATATCTTTGTTGGGACTCTTCTCCTGGCAGCGACAATGTCATCGAGGACATCCAGAACAAACTGCAGGACATCCGGAACCCAATGGGGGCGATGACCGTCCTGCTGAGGGAGATGGACTTGGAGACCGAGGGCGAGATGGAAGGGGAGACTCCACTTGGTGCAGGTTGGTCCCCACAAACCAAATTCCAAAAATCTGGAATTCTTAATGGGGAACATCAGTA
The DNA here is from genome assembly GCA_029692085.1 of Gymnothorax javanicus. Taxonomy (NCBI): domain Eukaryota; kingdom Metazoa; phylum Chordata; class Actinopteri; order Anguilliformes; family Muraenidae; genus Gymnothorax; species Gymnothorax javanicus. Next base: position 12,468,807 of record CM056207.1, on the reverse strand, counting down.
GTGGTGATGGGGATGCGGTGGAGTATGTCATTTTTTTCAATTCAGCAACTTGTTAGAAAGTTACTTTGTAAAGGTAACCTCCACTTTGAAATTTATCGTAAAGAATTTGCAGCTGCTCTGCACATCATAAAGAAAGGATGCTTCTTGTTCTGGTGTGTTTGTTATTGCTGGACTGGATTGTCTGAGTCGAGCAGTCATGTCTTCAGCCGGGTTTGCGGGAAGGGGTTAAGGCATGAGGTCACGATTATGTGATATAAATGTTCCTAAATAAAAATTCTGATTTTGCAGGTATCCCAGTCTTTCCTGGTAGCTTAAAGCTATAGAGTTGTAAACACTGTTTCAGGATTTTTAAGATTAAGGTGGAATGGTTCTCTGCCCTACAGGCCAGCCCCTCAGTGTGCGGATGAGCCTGTCCCAGCTGTACGGCAGCAGCGTCGCCGTTACGGTCGTGTGTCAGGCCGTCTGTCAGGTGGCGATGACCCGAGCGCTGCTCTGCAGGGACCTGCTCATCCTGCAGCAGCTCTATATGAGAATCGGAGACAATGTGAGAACCCGGCTACGCATGTGCATGCACAATGCAAAGGGAACATACACTCACTCTATACTCATGTGGACTAAAAATAGTCACCAGAATCCTATTTTCAAACTTTAAAATCAACCCTAATCTCTACCCACTCTCTGAGCCTAATACCCTCTCCTGAACCTTGGGCTTAACTAACCTTAAAACTAGATCTCATCCTAACCATTGGCCAAACTATAACCCTAGACCTCAACTTAGCCCTTGACCTAAAGTTAATTTGGGACCAAAATTATGTTCCCACTGTGCTATTTTTTTCAGATTTTGTAATAGATGTGCGGTCTGAGTCCCCACAAAGCTTGTTTCAGTCCCCACAAATATAAATGAATATGTACACGTGCGTACCGTGCAGCTTGTGTGTTTGGTAGTGACTGCACACACTGTCCTACGTTGCCCTGTTTGTGAGCTCATAGTGGCGTGCCCCCCCTCACCGGTTTGGCTGCCTGGTCCTGCAGGTGTTCCTCGGAGGAGGAGGTCAGCTACTACAGCTTCAGCAGGACCTGATCCCTCGCACCTCCCACCTGCTCTGCTCCTACTACCTGCTCAGATGGGCCAGCCAGCGCCTGTCCAGCCCTGTGCCCCTGGACACGCTGTGAGTGCGGGAATCCCCCTCTGTCTGTCCTGTAGGAATCTGCATCTGCACTCAACAACCTGATGAGGACACATTCAGCAATCTTTATTCAAGATATAAATAACTGAGCAAATTTCAGAAATTTATTTTTGTGTTTGCCCAGTTATGATTGGACAAAAAGAACTGGGGCCACAAGTGAACACTTCCTCCTGATGATGCATTTGTCTTGTCATGTTAAAGTTCTGTTCTCGTGGGCGCGTGAAATTTCGCCAAAAAGGGGCCTGAATTTTCTGGAAGAAAGGACAATGCCCACCTATACAAAAAGGGCTGCTGGTTTACTGTTACAGCTGTACTGTAAAGGTCCAGAGCACTGAATTTTTGAAATTTATAGTTGGCCGTACAACTGATGTTTCTTTCATTTATCCAGAGATGCCAACCTGCAGCACTTGTCTGTGCTTGAGCTGTCAGAGTCGCCTGCTCTGACACCCGGCAAATCAGGTGTGTAATTTGGGTTGTGCTTTTTTTTTTTTTTTTTTAACCATCAAATTGAAGTCATTATAGTATGTCAGAATTTATATTCCTAGCATGCCTATCAATTTGTTCTGACTTTTCAAAATGCTGGTTGTACAAGCTCATTGAGTGAACAGCCGTACTGATCAAATATTAAAATATTGTGGCATTCTATGATATTGTATTTACAAGTACATACCCCTTAGCGCAGGGCCGCCCTGTCCTTTTCCTGGAGATCTGCTGTTCTGCAGGTTTTCACTCAAACTAGCCATACATGTCATTCAACAGGCAGAGATATTTTTGAGCTGCTAATTGTTAGTCAGGTATGCTAAATTACAGTTAAAGTGAAAATCTATAGGACAGTTGATCTCCAGGATCACAATTGGAAAAACCCTGACCCAGTGTGTGATATGTGTGCTAATATTTTATTAGGTCCTTAGCCTGCATTGTCCTTGTGTGGAGTAAAGATGAAGTTTGATATTTGTCGAGGTTTGAATTATTGAATTGGAGTGTGTGGAACTGCATGTGTGGTAATGACTGACCTTAATGAGTGCTGTAGTGTGTATTTGGTGTTCATTAATCACCATCCCTGTGTCCAGTGCTCAGCCCACAGACGATCGTGGAGCTGTTCTACCAGAACGTGGGTCGGAAGGCCATAATCGGGCAGATCCACTCCCAGCAGAGCGCCCTGCTGAGTCAGGCTGTGTTACACTGGCCACAGATGGTGTCCACCATGGTCATGCTGCTCTCGCAGCACCTGTATCCTGTTCACGCTCTGCTCCTCCTGCTGGGAGGCTCTTCAGCTACATTCATCTTCAACGATTTCGTTAGTTTAGCTATCGTGCAACAATGACCTTTTCTTTTTACCAGTTTGGTTTCATGTTTTCAAAAGAGTGCGCTTTTTGATCCCTTATTTGTTGTGATTTTTTTCACATCCATGATGACAAAATGGAGATTCAAATATCTCTTGCTGAAAGCTCCCTATCAGGGAAATTGGTGTGACATCAGTGAACGCATTACCCCCAACACCTGTTGATGAAGCTATATTGAGAGTTTGGTTATAAAGCCAAAAAATAGTGGTCCTGAAGACAATTTTACCCATGAGCCAAAACCTCCCCATCTGGTACGTTTGCCCGTGAGTCAGTGGTTTATTCCCCGTACGACAGCCCATTCAGGCATGAACATAACGGTTTTTCACCCCCCTGAGTGTGGTATCACTGGGGATCCAGTGACTCTTTTACACCCTGTAGGCCTCTTTGCGCCTGAACCGTCACCATTTTATAGTCTGCGTGCCAGAAAGAAAGCCATGGAGTGTTCTGCACTATCCAGGTATCATTACAACTGAAGAAAACTATAGGACACCAAGGCCTTTTTTTTTTTTTTTTTTTTTTTTTTTTTTTTTTAAACTGCTTAAATTTTTGTGAACTTTCTGTTGATTAACTATTTTAGCCTCTTGAGACTCAGACTTAAATTTTGTTTGCAAAGCCTGAGTGTGATGTCCTCATACGGGGACACGGGGTCTCGGGAGGTTAGATGTTTTTTGTTTGTTTGTTTGTTGTTTTTTTTCTCTTCCATTACATGAATGTTTAGTCCTTACATGTGTTCTGTAGCTGGCCAAGCAACCCTGGTTTCCTCTTTCCTGAGTGTTTGATGGGAAACTGCCAGTACACACAGTTACAGGTGAGCCCTGCTGTGTTGGGTAACTTGCCTGGGAATGCAGAAGTGGCAGAGCCTCCGTGATTTTGTTTACTCAGGGTTGATAAGGTGCTGGATATGGTCAATTTTCTGCTGTTGGTAAATTGTTAGTGATAAGTACATAGCTGTAATCATTGGACTGACGAAGTCAGTGCAGTGTTTTGAGTCATTTCACATGAGCAGGGCACATGCAAAACATCAATCTTCCCTGCATTACATGGTTTCCATGAGAACAAATTGCTCTGTGAGGAGCCATGCCTTGTATGGCAAACCATTTTTTCAGCACTCAGAATTGCTTTATGGAGCCTTTGGGCTGGACCTTGTGTGAAGAAACTGTGCTGTGAAGGTGAAAGCTTTATCACTGTGACTGCTGTTCTCTGCTGTCTCATCTGTATAGGAATACGTGCGGCTCATTGCACCCTGGTGTCAGGTCAATGTGGGCTCTTGCCGCTTTGTTTTGGGGCAGTGTTACCTGGCAACCGGCGAGGGGCATAAGGTATGTGACTCCAGACATGAACATCCCCTTGCCTCGACAACCTCGCTATTTGGATTATAGTTACCGGGATTCCATGTTGTATCTAGTTATTTTCGTTTCTTGCTGCCCAATTCAAATTACCATCAGACATGGTGGAAGGACCAGCATTACCCAGAATGCCGCTGATATGGGTGGTGTTTTCGGTCTGAGAACTGGACTGTTGCTTTTCTCAGGCCCTGCAGTGCTTCCAGGAAGCAGCCCCGGAGGTGGAGAAAGAGGACTTCCTGTTGAGGTTGGTGGGGACAGAGGACGAAGAGGTGGGAACTGTGCCTCGCCTGCAGTATTACAACAAGGTAAGACCATTCCTGGGACCTGTTACAAAGCGTTATACCTGTGTTGGCCGGATAAGTGCACAATGTAAAGCCTGGAGCGGCTCATTATCCGGATGGTTCCTGTATTTAGTCACTGCAGTTGTCCTGCCCACTCGGCGGCATTCCATCCTCTCAATATCAGTAGAATGGGGTGGCCAAATGGACTCAATGGCTTCATAACTCCTGCAGCCCAATGAACTAATGATGCAAGCTGACTTGTATTCAACCCTTTTAATGAAATGTTAACGGCTCATGAGGGACGCCTTTCACAAATAACTAATCCAGTGCAATTTGGCTCCTGTTTTGTGTGTTTGGTTATTGTTCAACCTAGCCTTTTTGCTTATAGAGCTTATTTTAATATAATGAGATAAAGATAAAAAGTAGGTTAATAATCTGCCGCATGAAATTCTTGTTTCAGTTTAATTTTTTATGTATGGATATGATTTGTCACTTGCCTTCCTTCCTGTGACATTTCTGAATGAGCAGCCCCTTCATTGTGCAATATTCAGTGTTTAGGATACATTTTACCAGTTTCTTTTTCACTTTGATAATGCAATAATTTTTGGGTACATATGACCCAAGTTAATAGTTGTAGATGGTAATATGCCAGTTGAACACAAGGGTTAATGATCTGTTGAAGCTGCATGTCATTTAGCGACATGTAGGATCCTCATGGGTATTTAATATGGGGTTTGTGTTTGTGCAGGTGCTGAGGCTATTAGAAGATGTAGGCTTGCCTGAGCTGGTTATACAGCTCGCTACTGTCGCAATTTCAGAAGCCACCAATGATATCCGGAGTCAGGTGGGACATTTTGTTGTTTTTGATCTGTTGGTGTGAAAGGAATATTCTTGAAACATTCATCGTTGTTCTCTAATGTACATGGAGTGAAATAGATCTCCCTTGTATTCTGGTGTAATGGCCGTGATATATGGGCAGTGGTTTTGGGCAATGGTCTTTACTGCCTGTAAGGAGGTACGTGGTTACAGGGAAGAATCATAGGAGGCTTGGAGGTCATGGAATTGGTGCTGAATTCTACCATTCATTCCAGGGAATTCTGCATTTTGATTGGTTAACACCAGGTATCTAGTCACTGGTAAACTACCTCGCACTGGGTCAAGACCTCGCGCTGCGTGAAGAGCTCTCGCTTGATTATCGAGCCGCTTCAATAGAAAATGTAGGCTGTTAATTTCCGTGTCCAAAAAAGGCGACCGCTATGGCATCTGGCATTCCCACTTCAAACTTCAACTTCGGAACTTTAGAATGTTGACAAGAGTCATGGTAGAATGGAGATAAACCTACCGTTTTTTTTCGAACTCTCTCTATTTATCGTAGGCTAGATAGCTGCACTCTGTTTCAAATGAAATTTCCAGGTATCTATCCCACGATAAATACCTTGTGTTCGAAAAAAAACTGTAGGTTTATCTCCTAATTGCCCATCTGGGTTGCCTGAGTGTCATCTGTGTGTCTTGCCCAGCCTCTAATACTTCTCATACTTCTTTCACAGGCTGCCCTCAGGACCCGCATTTTCAAACACCACCTGGATCTGGGTCACAACAGCCAGGCATACGAGGCCCTGACCCAGAATCCTGACCCAAGCAGGTACCATTAGCTGGGAGTGGCTGACTGGTCATGGCCCTCTCTGCTTTGACATTCGTATGAAGGGTATTCCTCATGAAAAGCCAGTTGCCAGGAATCAGTAACACTAAGCATTTTTACTTTCTGTAACTCTAACTATACCTTTTGCTGACAGCGTTAAATTGGCTCCAGGTCTTGAGTGTGTACTCGATATTATCAGCCAACTGTTCAGTGGACTTAAATTCTTGAGTTCGCCGCTGAGCTGCCTAACTGTGCTTTGGTCTCGGTGGCTGCAGGCAGCTGGATTGTCTGAGGCAGCTGGTGGTGGTTCTGTGTGACCGGGCCCAGCTGCAGGACCTGGTGCAGTTTCCCTACGTCAACCTGCACAATGAGGTGAGCCCAGAATGCCACTGTGAGCATCTCCTCTTCAGCGCTCACTGCTGAGATATCTGCTCCTGGAGACTGCAGGTGTGAAGTCCTGGGGTCAGGAAGTTTATGTCCTGACCTGTCTTTCTTACATTGCAAAAATAGAATGAATTTTAGTATTTACTTATTTATTTGTTACGTTTCAGGTTGTCAGCATCATTGAATCTCGAGCAAGGGCGGTGGATCTCATGTCTCATAACTACTACGAGCTGCTGTATGCTTTCCACATCAATCGACACAACTACAGAAAAGGTGGGCCGCTTCACTGGTCTAGCAGAGAAATCGCTCAATGAACTTCCTGTTTACATGCTTGCGTCCTGTCCCTATACTGACTAAATGTATGCCTTTAGTGCCTGGCCATCTCCTGTTTATGAATGTGGTATCTGCTCTGTTCCTCTGCTCTAGCTGGCACCATAATGTTTGAGTTCGGCATGCGTCTGGGCCGCGAGGTTCGGACGAGTCACGGGCTGCAGAAGCAGGTGAACTGCTACCTGGCCGCCATGAACTGCCTACGGCTGATCCGGCCTGACTATGCGTGGATCGTTCAGCCCGTGCCCGGTGGAGTGGTAGGCATTACACTGTAATATATCCTGCACATGGCGAGGTAGTCGTTGCTTCGTCACAATGTATACTGAGCAAAAAAGAAACGCAAGTTGATACAAGGCTGACCAGAATGTGAACTAAGAATGTGTGTAATTATAAAAAAAAAAATCTTATTTATTATTAGCACATTTACACTCATGTCTTCAAACATTTCTTTGTTTTGCAGTCACTTTCACTAGGTGATCATGCTAGTACATTCTGACCAGCTAACTTGCATTTCCTTTGTTGCTCAGTGTATTTTGTGTCTTGAGGGCAGTTGGAATTATATAGACAGAACTGAAAATTCCCAGTTCTTTGAATTAGTTGATCCCCATGGCTTCCTTGACCTCCCTTAGCGACCTATGTTCATGTTTTCTGTGCTTTTTGTTTTAGAAAATGTCAATTATAGGTGTGTAAAGATTCATTCTTGTGGTATTTTCTACTAAAGTGCGCCAGCCATGATTAAACACAGTCTGAGCCAAAGCTAGCCAGTATTGTGAGGGAAAAGTGCTGGTGAATTTTGATGCAAAGTGATTTTGGATGGAACTATGCAGAATAAACTCTGTGGATGTTCTTGGTTATCATATTTGGTTAGAAATATTTCAGTTGAGGGCCAATTCTGGTGATTTGTGTGATTAGAGACAGTATCCCATTTTATCTGGGAGCTGCAGTGGAGTTTGCTCACACTTGGTGCCTTCCATACCAGGATTGACTGCATTTTTGGAACTTTTCTGACCTGGTCTGCTGCGCTGTAGAATGCTTGTAAATTCAGGTTTTAGTTCAAGCCTCATCTATCTGTCTGACAGAATAACTGGGGTCCTGTTTCTCCCTCAGTACGAACGCCCAGGCACATCACCGAAGAGGACCTACGATGGAGAGTCCGCTGCTGGGCCAGGTAATCTACAGCAACACTGATCGCCACTGTCTGTCTGAGCCCTTAACACATACAGTTACACTGTTAAATCTATATACCATCTGTGAATGAACACATAAATATATGAGAATAATATTTTTATTCTCAAATGGGGCTCAATTTAAAGCACCCTGTTCTTAATGCTGGCACTCTGTAAGTACATTGAGTATTAGTATTTGTGAGCACAGCAGGACATATTGTTCTATTGTAATTGTTGCGACGGAGTGTAAAACTAATACGCTTTACTATCATTTTATTATTTTCTCATTTTTTTCGTATATTTTGTTAGACATTGTTCTGTTTCCCATTTGTGTTCGTCAGTGAAACCTCAGATTGAGATCCTGGAGCTGAAGGACCTGGAGAAGGAGTACATCCTCGCTCGACACCGTCTGACCCTGGCTCAGCACGACCCCTCTACTGCCGGCAACACGGGTGAGGCCCGAACACTTTTGCATTATTTTCTGCTGGTACTGAGGACTTTTAGTCCAAAAAAAGATACAAGGTCATGTTTTCAGACCTGGCAAAGAAAACGGCCAAGCTGTAACAAAAGTTTGTCAGATGTCTACCTTTTTCAAATAACCAGCAGCACGAAATCGAAAACATGCCACATTCTTACAAAACTTTGCACCACAACACCTTAAAGTCAATACATGTTCAACAGAACTAAACTCATGTAAATTGCACGGCCTTTAACAAACCCAGAGACGAACCAACTGCGCATGTGCACTCGTGAGTTAGGTTCTCGTGAGTGCGCATGCGGGTAGGATTGGTTCGTCTCTGGGTTTGTTACAGGCCGTGCGATTTATGAGTTTGGTTCTGGTGAACATGTATTGACTTTAAGGTGTTGTGGTGCAAAGTTTTGTAAGAATGTGGCATGTTTTCGATTTCGTGCTGCTGGTTATTTGAAAAAGGTAGACATCTGACAAACTTCTGTTACAGCTTGGCCGTTTTCTTTGGCGGGCCTGGTTTTACTGCATTTACGTAAGCCACTACAACATGAGCTGTAAATATTTTTAATTAACCTGAATGTTGTGGAATTTTACTCTGAATTTCTGAGCCTGTTCCCAATTTGCATCCACACTGTCTCCCCCAAACCCCCCCGACCCGTGCTGAGACAGCTCTGAATCACTTGGTGCTAGCTTTGAGAACTGGGCGCGACCGTGTCTTGCAGGCAGTGCCCCTGCTGTGGAGATGGTGACCCTCTTGGTGCAGGCCGGGCTGTTTGACGCGGCCATGGCGCTCTGCAAGACCTTTAAACTCCCACTTGCTCCCGTTTTCGAGGGGTTAACTTTCAAGTAAGTGTTTGATGAATGAGGGACTGACTTTCCATGAAATGGGTGTAGGTAATGTTAGACCAGAACAGCAGTACGTTCGGTAAATCTGAGGGTAGGATTGGATAGCATCAAAACTGTCATCCGTTTGCAGTAAGGCATTGATTGAGTTGTCGTATGTGTAGTATTTTCAATGGCTCTGTTTGTTTTCCATTTGAAGAGGGGAGAAGTATTTGCTCTGCCCATCTGAAGGGTTTTTTTTTTTTTTTAATCGGGTAATTAATGGATCCAGTTAATAACATTATGCAAAACACAAATCTTTTATGTACAAGGATGCGCTGATATGGAAATTTCAGATTATTGTTGGAGCTGATTTTTCTTGTTAATCCTGACTGTTTTGTGGATCCATTTACTTGCATTTTGTGCTAAATTGTGAAACTTAATGGCTTTTTTTGGCGATTACACATAATTTGTTTCATTGGCAAACACCAACACTTGACCTGTTAATGGCCGAATCCCTACTCATGAGTGGACTTGCTTGTCAATATTTGAAACATGATTGCTTCACTTTTACCCTCTGTTCAGATGCATTCAGTTACAATATGGGGGTGAAGCAAGTCAGAGTGAAGCCTGGAATTGGCTGGCTGCCAATCAGCTCTCAGCTGTCATCACAACCAAAGAGACCAGGTTTGTGCAAGTTTAGTATATATTGCACATTCTTAAACCATTCAATGGGAGAGGGAATTACCCTGTGACCAATCTACCTTATCTCTCTCAGTGCTACTGATGAAGCATGGCACCTCTTGGCCTCCTACCTGGAGAAACATCCTTCCCAGAATGCTCAGCATCATCGCTGCGTCCTCAATGTTCTGTTGTCACATGGGGTACCCTTGCCTGATTGGTTGGTAAACAGTTATAAGGTGAGGGATGGAGCTTTCATGATCCCAATGACATCGGTATAGAACCTCTTTAGTGACTTTCATTTTGTCCACCCTTACTACTGAACATGAAAATGATCCTCTGGGTGTGATGGTTGTATCTACCCAGGGTTGCACAAGTTTTGTCCTGCTCTGTTTCTGAATGAGTCGGTGATGGTGTTCCTGTTACACCCTGGCTCTCTTTTACTCCTCTCTGAAAGTGCACTATATGACCTCCTGGTGCAACCTGTTTTTACTGGTTGTCATCAGTGCGTCCTTGCGAAGTTGCATGAGTATCATGGTTCGCATTAAGACAGACTAGCACAAAATGATCACTGCGCTGTTGACTGTTGATATTGTATTGTGAAACTGAATAACAGTATTGAACTTGCGCTGTAAAAATGGTAGCATTAAGTTTGAACTCAAGGCGTGCTCTGCAGTTTTGTTACAGAATTTGACTGAAATGCTCTACGTTATCGAGGTGGTCTGAGACTGTGCAGTTTGCGGTTCAGATTTCACGGTGAAATCTGCAGAGTCTGTTCAGCATGTGGTGTAAGATGTAGCGTGGTGACATCACTGTGCTCTGCAGGTGGTGGACGCTGCAGCGCTGCTCCGCCTCTATCTGAACTACGACCTGTTGGAGTCTGCAGTGGACCTGGTGCTGGAGTACGTGGACGCCCTTCTTGGGAAGGGACACCAGTACTTTGGAATCGAGGTACGGCGGAACAGGACACCTCACATGGCGAGCTGTGCGATCTGTACCTCAGTGCAGGGATTTGCAGACCCAGCTCTTGAACCCCTTATGCATGCTAGTTTTTAGCCACATTTATTTGCAAGTGTAGAGTTTTTTGTTCTTGTCTTAAGGTTATGTTTTCCTCTTTCTCTCCATGTTTGCTCAATCTTCATTAACGATGGCTGAATTTATTCGGAGGAGCACAGATGAGAATGTGCTGCCTTATGTGGTGTGCCCGCAAACACAATTTCCTCACCGTGTTACTGGAATGTTCTGCAAATTATTGAATATCCACACTCCCTTTAAAAATTCCCGAGACACATGTTCGGAGGCTTAAACTGATAGAACCACCTGGATCACTGGCAAACCCAGCAAGAAAAGCTTTTGTTTTTCCCAAATACTTTCCAGAAACTACAGGATTTTGCCTTAAAAATGAGGCATTGCGCATGCATTTTGGCCATAGATTGTCTGCTCCAAGCTTTTCATTTGGGGACATCAAAAATGAGAAAGCTAAAAAATGGTCGGCTTTATAGGGTTAAAATGCAGAATGTCACAATAGCAATCGATGGAATGGCCCCAAGTCCTTGCGAGCGTGGCAGGGGTGATGGTCTGCCGTATCGGCAGCCAAACTTTGATTGGATGGCCAAGAAAATAGGGCCAGGGTAGGGCTTAGTGTATTACTGGCATTCGTGTAGAGAATTTATCCTTGTTTGTTGTCAAATGTCAAAAACCTCTGATGCGGAGGAGCTCTTGCTCTTTGCCTGCTGGTGTTACAGGGTCCTCTCTCGGCTATGGCGCCCCCTGTGTGGCTGCCTTACACCTCCATAGACCAGCTGCTGCAAGTACTGAATGAAAACCAGTCTGATGCCAACAACGCACATGTAAGAATGCTTCCCTTCACGACCCCATTTTCCATCTATTCCCAACTTTAAATTCTAAACCTGTTCTTGGCCTATTTGGCAGCTGAATGAGCCGCTATTATAAAGGTGCGAAAGATTGGTTATGGAATACAGTTACGCCCATCTTTCATGAGCAGACGGGGAACATCTGTGGATTAAGTTCTAGGTGCCTGTAGCTAAAAACGGGTATTCAGCTGCAGTGTTGGCGTTGCTATTGGCTGTAGGTTGTTCGTGTAATAGAACTGGCCTATCTACCGTGTTGCTCATGGGTGGTTTTTTTTTTTTAATTATTTATTGAGCATTGATGTTTCTTGTTTTTTCTCCCTAGCTGAACAGCAAGCTACAAGACAAGCTGCAAGACTACCACAAGTTGGTGGAGAGAGCTACACATCATCGACTGTACCCCCCCTACAATCACTAGGATACCGAAAGGCCCGTGCAAGAGCACCATGGCACTACCAGAGCACTGCCTTTGTACACACTGCTCATCCTTTCCATAAAACGTTTCTATTAAAAGTGGTTTAACGAAGGAAAACCTTTATTTTTCTATTTAAATTTAAATGAAATGTGTATTTATAACAGAAAAGGACTGCCATCCTCTGCACGTCTTACTGAAATGCAAATTTTACTGTCATCTCAGTTTGTTGGTACTGCACTTGAGATGTCAGAAGTGTGTAACTTTGTCTTAATGCAGAGAAATGTCAGGTATTGAAATGTACAGTATGTATCTGTGTATGTATTTGAAATGTGCTTACAAAATGTGGCCCCCTTCTATGTGAGAATGATTCAAGGATTTTCTCCTATGCTTCTTGAGAGTAAACTTGTATTTTTTATAGAATTGCTTTTGTATTACTTATACCATATTTTGTTCTTTTTGTACGCTGCATTTTCACGATAATTGTAAAATATCTGTGCTCCTAGAAATTTGCTTGTATTACAATAAATAAATTTTCGGTCATTGAGACATAAGTTTGATTTTTCCAGGAAGAATATGCTCTTACTGAAATTACCATTTTGCAAGTTCCCTTTCTCATGAATTAAACGAGTTGCCATTCACCAATTAAAAACTTGAGGAAATGCTAAAATTTCAGCTTTAATTTAAAATGTATTAGTGCTTATGGCTAAACTTTGAGATTTGAGATTGATACATTTTCTGAACATAAGAATTGTTTTGTTGTACTTCATTCAGAGATACTGTTTTTTGTCAAAACCTTTGTATGCTCCTGAACGCTATTTTATGTACCTCGCACCATTTTTTTGAACCCCCACGGTACTCGGCGAATGCATGAATCCTGCAAGAGGAGCTCAGGCACTTGGGGTCCTGTACATCTCCTTGGATACGTTGTTGTGAATTACGTCAGTTGCTAAGGAGCCAAGCTTGTTGAACGTGGGTATTCGCAGCATATAGCTAGGAATTTAAGGCCTGTTCTGTGTACTGCAGATACATGTATAAAGACCAAGAACATTCACAGTGAGTAATTACGTTTTCTTCGCGTCCCCGTAAACTGAAGAAAATGCGACATGGCTAAGAATCTGCTGCCGACGAGTGGATTTAAACTATAGCCGAGATCTTGCTGACATTGGGGGTGGAGTTCATGTAGTGTTTTACTTGTCGCATTCCAAATCTGCAAGCGCACTCGGTCATTTTTAAGTAGGCTTAAATGCGTTCTGAACTCGTTTTCAGCAGGCGGCGTCCAGCTTTGAAGACGGACGCCCAGATGCAGGTTGGTTGATTCTAACGGGCTCATAACGTTGACTGTTTTGGCTGGACGTAATGTAGCTCTCTAATTAGGTTTCACTTGTTGCTTCTGAAATTCAGATTTTCGTGGACCCTTATGAAACCTTCATGTTGCATCATCTCCGGCACTACGGACTCTTCACGGGTAAGCATTTACTGTCTGAAAAGTTGGTCATTTTTGCGGTCGGACCCTGGTATTTATTTATTTATTTGCCCTTCCAGCTTTGAGCAACTTCATAGCGTTATTTTTATTGTGGCCACTTTATTTGGTATACATTTCTAACACACGGTTGGAGTTCTTTGTAACATGAATTAAGGTGCTGACCTGCAGGGATCATTCCTTAGAGATTCTGGGCTGTGTTGACATGATGGCATCATGCAGTTGTTGCAGATTTGTTGGCTGCACATTCATTTCGCGAATTTCCTGTTTCGCCACATCCTGAAGGTGTACTATTGGAATGGGGTCTGGTGACTATGGAGGCCATTGGAGCTCTTTGAACTTATCCTCATCTTTGTGGAACCAGCTTCCTATACTTATATTGCGACATTGCGCTTTATCTTGCTGGATGTAGACATTAGAACATAGATTGACTGTAGCCATAAAGGGATGCAGATAACAGCAATATTCAGGTAGGCTGTTGCATTTAAATGATGCTCAATCAGTATTAAAGGACCTGATGTGTGCCAATTGCCTGGGAAAATATAACCCACTACGCCTTTAGCATGAATTCTTGCCACCAAACTGGACAGATCCAGGGATTCCTGTTGTTCATGCCGAATTCTGATAATGTAGAAATCAAGATTTCTCAGACCAGGTGATGGTTCTTCAATCACCTACAGTCTAGTTTTTGTGAAACTTGTCCACTGTAGCCTCACTTTCTTATCCTTCGCTGACTTAAGTGGTACTTGGTGGGGTCTTCTGTTGCTGTAGTTCATCTTCTTCAAGGTTTGATGTGTTATGTGTTTAGAAATGACCTTCTCCATCGCTCTGTTGTAACGTGGTTATTTGCTGTACAATCACCTTCCTGTAGTGATGGGCAAATGAAGCTTTTGTGAAGCATTGAACCACTTGAGCCAATTGCTTCGAAAATTGGTTCAGTAGTCAAAGCTTCAGTAAGGGTGACCTCTCCTGGCCACGTGTGAGGCTGCAGTCAAAATTAGGCTGGCTAGTCAGTGAACAGGAGGGTTAATTGCACACACACACACACACACACACACACACACACACACACACAGTATATTATGTTGTATTTACAAATAAAGATTGATGAATGAGTGTTTTGTGTTATTGAGGAGAGTGCTGGGGAAATATGGAATAGGTTGCTATAGCCTTATGGTAACACTAATCATATATACATTTACTGTAATGCTACTTAAAATAGACTTGAGATAGACCCTACTTTAGGCTAGTACTGTACTGATATTTACTATTGTATATGTAACTTTACTTTTCTTACGTACAGTCAGAACACCTACCGTATCAGGAGCGATCAGATTGAAGTGTTCCCACATATCAGAACGACCTCTCTTCCTGGCTGGCTCCATAATGATTCACCACAACAACGCAATACAAACAACAACTCGACGGCAAAAACACACCTCCTACTACAACCCACAAATTCTTCATTCTTTACGGTTGTTATAAAGCCTTTATGGCGCTCAAATTCAAAACTGTCTAATCCTGTCACCTGTCAGTCAGTGAATCAGCTGATTGGCGCACTCGAACCAGTCAGGTGATTGATTCAGGGAGCGAAGCAGTTACTGCTTCGGACGTCATATGTCACGTGATTTTTTCCGCTCCGAAGCAAGCTTTGAAACAGTGGTTCTATGCTACGGGTTTGAAGCACGTATCGACGCTTCAGTGTCGTACTGCCATCACTACCTTCCTGTCAGCTTGAACCCATCTGGGCCGTTCTCCTCTGACCTCTCTTTAAACTCTACAAGACTGTTACCAGTAAAAATCCAGGGATGTACTTTGTTTCTGAGATTCTCAGACCACCGTGTCATCTTGCTCACATTCTCATGGATCTCGTTTAATTTTCAGTCTGTATTCACGTCTTTGCATTGACTTTGAAAGTAATCTGTCGTGTGAAAAATTTGTTTCGCGTCCGATGTGAAAGCAGCATTAGTCTGAGCAATTGTACCTCTTCACCATGTCTGTGTGCTTTTATGCAGAGTTGCTGCTGTTAGCTGAGTAAATCAACAGGCAGTTTTACCTAATAAAGAGGCCACTGAATGTTTTAATAATGTAATCATTTCTTTGACCAGCAAATGTTGAAATGTTTGACCATGATGACGCCAATTTCCTGAAAAAATATGAATTGTAAAAAGAGAAATTGTTTGCCACGTGAAGTTTAAATGTCTGCACTGAAGCTCATATGCTACCTAGAATTCCCACTAGTGACTAAAGAAGATTGCGATACACTATGTTCATCGGGTCGTCAAGTAGCATGGATCCTTGGCAGGGATTTGAATTGAATGGTGACTCAAAGCACAATGGTCCTCTAAGGAGACTGACAGCCACAAGTATTAGACGTTTTGTTTTCTGTAATAATGGTCTTTTTGTTCCGTCGTTTTTATTCTACAGTTACAATCTGTTTAATACCTTAATTCATGCAATAAATTCAATTAGCCTAAAACTTGGCTGTTTTTTTCCCGTGCAGTTTTCTTTTGCTCTTTGAATGAAAATCCCCTGGGTTTTGTGTAAAGTGCTTTAAGTAAACCTTGCAGCTTTATACTTCTGTATACAGTTTTTGGCTGAAGGGAATTTGAAAAAGTTTAGGCTCTAAGGTATGGGTTAAATAAGATGGTATACTTGGCACGCTTCTGAACAGTTATAGGGCCAACACCAGGAAAGTATTTGACTTCTACGTGAGCTTGTTTCCAGCTTTTGGCGTGTCACATGTACTCAAAAACAAACAAGAACACTCGAAAGCTATTATTGACAAATAATGAAGTCGCACCAATGTTCGAAGTGAATTAATTTCTTCTTGCCTCTCTGAGACATGAACCAAAAAATAACTTAACCACTAGGCTACCACAGCTGCCATGACGTTCTTTTGTTACTGAAGCAAATCCAGGAATAAGATTTGTGTTTTTGTGGATATTTAAGCTTCAAATATTCCCAGTGGTTTGTAATTTGACTTTTTCTCAGAATAATTGTGCTGCAGTCATGAAAAAATTTTTTTGCACTGTTGTGGGTATAACCTGTGTTATGCCAAATAGGTTTCTCAGACCAGAGAACCCGCATCAGCAGGGCTTTTGCTCTCGACCCACAATTCAGGGGCTTTTTGGGCACATCGGACTCTGGTAAGGAATTTTCACGGTTAGAAGGCATTGCAAGATAATGTTCCTTTGCCTTGTCGCATTATTGTGGGTATAACCTGTGTTATTCCAATTAGATTTCACAAACCAGGGAACCCACGTCAGTGGGGCAGTTACTGGCGACCAGACTTTGGAACAGGACCATGACGCCACCCTCTCGGATAAGAACTCCTCAAGCAGCAGTGACCCAGGGTCTGACCTGCAGGATAAAGAGAACGAAGTCCGTCACGGCAGTCAGCCATGTGAGTCACCCACGATCTTTCTAGATGGGTCTTTCTCAATCCAATTCACTGCACCTGCCATTAAATGGAAGTGCTCACTTCCTGGCAGGAATCTGGTTCTTCCTGAATAATATTGAGATGCTGAGACACTAATTGTATCTCACACAATTAACCACAGACAAAGGATTTGGTCATTGGTGACCTTGGTTTATAGGGATTTGCTTTCAAAATGGGTCTGTTCTTTGAGGAATTACAGACATTGGAAGGGATACCGAAGAAATTATTATTATTATTTTCTGATTATTCACATCATGCTTATTCATGGACCCTTCGTTTCTCTGTCTGAGGTAGAGGACTTGGCTGCATAATTAAAAGCTTTTTTCAGCTCTTGCCTGCCAGAGAGAATGTTTTGCAAGAAAGCGAAATTCTGTCGCCACACATAGACTTACTGGGTCTGACTAATTGGTTAAAGGCATTCTTTAATGCCATGCCTGAATCGGCATCCCCAGGTAATACTGTGTGTGACTGTGGTTCGCAGTCTCCCTTCCTGCAGAGCAAGCCCCCAGGTCCAGGCAGCTGGTGTTCGATCCTGATCAGAACTTTTCCATCCTGAGGCTGCGAGAGCCACAGGGCCTTTACTCCTCTCTGTCCCTCAGCAACCCACCCCAGGGGGTCCGCTGGCCAGTGGAGTGCCAGGTCATCAAGGAGGAGATCCAGCACATCGGTAATACTGCGCCAAGAATCTCTCAATACTGTTATACATCAAATTCACACCCTGTCAAGCTGCTGGTCTTAATTAGTTGTGCTTAATTATAGGTGTTTTGTTAGTGAGTGCTCCATGAAGTTTTTTTCAACGTGAATCTTTTTCGCTGAAACCTAGTTTAACTGTTTGGGTCTATAAATATTTAGGCATTTAAAAAGTTATGAAGTTATATTTACCGTGGCTGTCTACTCCATATGAAATTAAATAATGAGTATGAGCTCAAAGTGCTGTCTTTCAGGTGTAATTTCGGGGTATTTCCATCCAAATAGGGTGAATAATGTGGGAATTACAGCATGTTTTATATGTGAGCCCCTTGGCCACATTTTTTTTTTACCCCTCTCAAAGTGCGGCCATGATTTGAGTTTTATACTTTTGATGCATTTAGTGCCCCATCAGAGATAACATATGACAAAATATGGTGTCAAATCATGTTTTCATTTTGGCTGGGTGACCAATTTAAGACTAGAGTTGGGCCCTTCTTGAATTAAAGAGCTAAATTTTCTACTTGGAAGGGACAAGCATGTTTAATTTCGCCGGAATGTGTATAAAAACGGTTGTAATTCCTTCCTATTAAAACGGAAAGCCTACATGTTAAGCATATCTTGATTGCGTTACTTAAAGTTCATTATATTGACATAAAGTGCTAAAATGATTTGAATGGTCTCACTGGCCAAATACTTATGAACCTTATTGTATACCATCATGGAAGACATGATATGCCTTAAGGAAAATGTTAAAATAAAACTGGGTTTTTTTTTGGTTTTTTTTTGGAAGACTGTTCTTATTTTGTATAAAAAGGAGTAATAAATTCACAGCGCTTTTTATCAGCAGTTAATTTATAATTGGAGAATTATGCAGTGTTCTGTGAATTTTGTCCATATGCTTTTGATGAGGTGTTTTTGTTCCTTTTGAGATTTTCCAGTTCACTTGTATCTAGTGCTTCTTATTCCTTTTCAGGTTGGGAGCCACCACAACTGGAACCGTTCTACCAGGCCACAGGGCACGAGAGAGCCCCCCTGCCTGTTGGAGAGGAGAAAGGCAAGGTCGTGTTCCAGATCGAGCCAGGTTAGGTGATCTTCCTCCATATTTAATTGGAAACAAGTTATGTTTTACCTCACTGACCCAGTGCCATGACCAATCTTGCCCTCTGCGTTTAACTCTTCCTTGTTGGGGGGGGGGGGAGCCGCAGGGTAGCACCCAGGGATTCAAGTTCTTTAGCTAGTGCCTTTATAATGTGCAATGGTAGGGATATATGTCACCTAAAATATATGGCTTTTATAGTTGCTAATTGCATGGACAATATTTCTGGTCAGAAGAAATATGGGTTTGTCACACTTTTGGCAATGGACATCTGATGAGCTCTAACTGTAACTCAGATTTTTTATTTTTTTTTTCCCCGGACTCTCAGTTGTGGAAAAATTTGTCCGATGATTCAGCCTGATGCATCTTTTGACTATCACAACATCCTACTGTATATTTATGAGACGGAGAAATGTCGATGTGGCATATCTGAGTCCTGTGAACTACTTCTCTCGTCTTGCAGCCACAAAGAACTCATTTTTCACATTTGCCCGTGTGGGTGGTAGCCGAGGATCCATCAAAAACTGCAGATCTTTCCCGAGCGGCTGCGGGGACTCCATTTTAGAGTTTGAGTCCAGGTTTGAGAGTGGAAACTTGCAAAAAGCTGTGCAAACGTGAGTCTCAGTTGGACATTTCCATATCATGTAGTTTGTGAAAGGAAATGCTTATGCGTTTCTAAACCCAAATTTTAAAAATATTTTTTTTTTGTCTGTGCAGAACCAACAGATAGACTGTGTTGGGAAAAGTAGAAGTCTGCTGTGCTATTTCTCCTGAGAGGCATTTTGCCCTTCAATTAGATAAAGTACATGTGATATAATGAAGAAACGAAACACTTACCATTTCCCATTCCATTTAAGGAAAGCCTTGGTAAAGTCTGAGTTGCATGACAGATTGAATCAATGTCTGTTTGTATGTAAAGTCAATAGTGCTTAATCTTGTGAATGTTTTGTTTTATTCATTGCATTTATGACATTTCATAAATGAGCCTTTAATAAAGTATGTAGTCCTATTATAGGTTATTAGACTGTCCTTCTAGCTGGTCTGCTAAAGTCATGGTGTACTTTAGAGCTTCGTTCAACAGGCAAAAGAGCACAGCACAGGAGAGACCATGTTATTGAAGATTGACAAACTGATGCAGATGCCATTGGTCATTTCTTAGCCTATAACTGAAAATGCTGGCATAACTGACTTTAAATTGGCAGTATGTTTATAGAAAAAGGAAACGATGGATTGTATGAATATGAAAAGAACATTGTGATAATCAAAATCAAATTTAGAGGAATTTCATTCTCATCTGTTTGATGACTTGCACTGTGATAAAACCCTAGCTATAACATGGTAACATTTATATTGGACTTCTTTGAAGCAAAATTTCTGATGGACATTCATGTAATCTTTGTAATTTCCCACATTGAACGATCTGCTCAGACTGTTACACAATCAGAATTTAGCTGTTATTTTGTTCCTCTGCTCTCTTGAAGTGGTCTCCATGACTATGAGCTAACGCTACGCACGGACCTCTACACCTCCAAGCACACTCAGTGGTTCTACTTCCGGGTCAGGAACATGAAGGCGGGGCCAACCTACAGGTTCACCATTATAAACCTGCTGAAGCCCAGTAGTCTATACAGCCTGGGCATGAAGCCTCTGCTTTACTCAGAGGGGGCCGCGGTGTCTCAGGGCATTGGCTGGCAGCGGGTTGGCGCCGACATCAAGTACTACGCCAACCAGAGCGAGCATGAGGGCCATGCCCTCTACTCTCTCACATGGACCTGTCAGTTCCCCTACGAGGGGGACACCTGCTATTTCGCGCACTGTTACCCCTACACCTACTCGAACCTACGCTGCTTCCTGACCTCGGTGTCCTCCGACCCGGTTACCGCTGCACTGTGTAAGGTGCGCGTGCTGTGTCGCAGCCTCGCTGGAAATTCTGTGTACGTTTTTCCAGTTGTTTGTGGCTTTAAATCAGCTGTTTTTATCTTACCTACAGCACACACACAGTGGATTTTATACAGGGATGATGGCTAAAAGATTGTATAAGTGCTTAAACTTCTAATGCTCTGCACCATAAGGTGTACTGCTTTCACCAGAGGGGTTTAGCTTAGATTATAAATCGTGACCATAGATTGTGAGTCATAGTTGCACATTCCTCACACTGTTTCTTAATAAGAAGCATGAGTCAGCTGGGTCATGCACCACTAAACAGGCATCACTGATTTTTCGTCATTAGATACTCAGTTCCATAATATAATTTCAGCTGTTTTGCACACTGCAGAACCCCAAATCTCAGCCAACTTTGAAAAGTATTGAATGTTGTTTTGATATTTATATGCTATCTCTATTCTTTGTAAATAAAACAAAAATATTGCCAATCAGGTGAGACATGTTTACTAATTTTGAGATTTGCCAGTGACTGAACAGGGAAGAACTAAAGATTTTATGTCTTATTACAAGACTAGAATGGATATCAAAACTAAGTTTTTTGAAGTGTGTTATTGCAGTTGTAGCTCCTGTCTTAAACAATCAGCCCTAAAATGACGGTGTGTTCATCATCCAGGTATGTTCTGACCATAACCTCGCCGTCGACTAGTCGTGAAGTATCACAGGCCAAGCGAGCAGTAGTTGTGACCGCTCGGGTGCACCCGGGGGAGACGGTGGGGTCCTGGGCCATGCAGGGTCTGCTGGAGTTCCTGCTGGGCGACTCGCCGGACGCGCAGCTTCTGCGAGACGCCTTTGTGTTCAAGGTGGTGCCCATGCTGAACCCTGACGGCGTGGTGGTGGGAAACTACCGATGCTCATTAGCTGGCCGCGACCTCAACAGAAACTACCGCACCCTGCTGCGTGATGCCTTCCCCTGTGTTTGGCACACGCGCAACATGGTGAAGAGGTGAGGAGAGTGTGTGGGGGTGACGGCAGAAGTGGGCTGCAGCTGGGGCGGGGGTGATTTTTCCAGTCTTGGTCATTTCCTTTCCCACCAGTAAATGTGGCTGAATGACCTGTTTGACTATATACACTAATATTGGCTCATGCATAGATAAAAATGGATGAATAAAATGTAGAGTGGTTTATAAGAGCACGAAGACAGTCACTCAGAAATGTGGCCAGAACATTGTGAGGTGTATGTGTCATTTACACTCAGAAGCTGACATGACCACTGAAAATGGTCATTAGTGTGAATTTCACAGTAATGTTTCAATGCATGCTCTTTTCACTTACTTTTCCTCGCCAAACTTTAAACTTTTTGTGAAAATGTATTCTACGAACTTTACCACAAAGCTGAAAACCTACAAAGCTGATGGGCTTTAATGTTCTGAACATCTTTGAAAATACAGTAAAGTCCTTTAATAGTTTAATAAGGGGTTTGAATAAATGATATAAAATACTGGTAAACTTTTGGAAAATATTTTTTCAGTTGGTTTTCTTTCACTATGGAAAAGTGGAAAAATGCACTCTTGTGAGGAATTCCTTCCTCAATTAGATTTTGATTATGTTGAAAAGAAAAAAGATTAATGTTGCCGTACCAAATTCAACTGAGGGTGTGTCCTTTGAATTTATATGCAGGGATAAAATTATTGTGTCATGGGACTATAAACATAGGTGTGCCATATGTGCACTCTTGTGCCCCAGCTTCATGCCATCTTGTTCTCAGGATAGTCTCGTCTTCCCCAATTGACCGATCCCAAGCCCCGCCCACTTTCGGCTACGTCACAATGGGGCCAGCAGGGGTCTGACCGAACCTCGGACAACTTTCACCTCAGGCAGCCGTCAAACCAGGCATTTTGGTTTTCTGACAATGGTAGAACGATGTAACATGCAACAGACACTCAATATGCTGACCGTGTTAAAGGGGTGTTTTTTTATTCCATTTCCAAAACCATAATAAGCTTTTTAATGTATTCCTAAACTAATTTAAAAAAAGATCTGAAACAGTTGTGAAATTAGTATCTTTTTCATCGGTGATAAATCTCACAAGATAATTACAATTTACGACACAAGAATATTACGGAAGGCACTTTCATCAAACAAACCTACGCAGTTGTATTCTCATGCTTTTGCAGCGATATTCATTTGAAGGGCTGTAATAAAACGTTTCATGCTAGCTAGCTAATTAGCCGTCCCATTGACTCGAATAGACCGCTGACTAACAACAAACGCTAGCGATTGATAACGGTCACCAGCGAGCTACTTTGGTACCTTTACCGTCGCGGGGACTGTATTAACTGGGCAGTTAATAAAATTAACAAGGTGGCTAACAAGCTGGCTGCTTGTAACTGACATTCAACGACAATACTTCTTACCTGCATAATATTTAAAACAGTGGACTAGTCGCTTTGTCTGTTTATACAGGGTTCAAAAAGACAAGGAGGGGAGAAAGGCTTGGCTGTTAGCTAGAAATCAGGAGAAAAAAGTTTTCTCTGTCCCCTCAATCCATGTTGTGCAGTGATCATTTCTGGGAGCAGTGTTTTACCGGGACAGGGGCAAAGATGAAGCTGAGTAAAGGAGTAGCCAGAGTTAACTAGCGCTTCCTTCTAACAACGTTGGCATTAGCCATAGGATTCAATATGAGCAATTCGATTGACGGCAAATATGCTCAACTAGGGTATAACGAAGTGAGGAAACCAGAGAGTAATTTGATAATGTACACGGACATTCATCGACGTTCCTTATAAAGGGGAAAATTTCCAAGCACATATCTTATTAGAGGGTCATTAAAAGCCTCGGTCACGTTAACTTAACTTTTCTGCTCGCACTTAAACGTTGACTCCGAGTCACATTTCGATCTTCCCATTAGTAAGTGTGCCGCTTTTCATCCTCCAAAAAGCACATATTTAGGGAGACAAAATGTCGATGCCAAAATAACACCGACTCGCATGCAACACATCAGTGAACGGAACCAGCGCGGCTATGCTTGTTGTTTTGAACTCAGGCAAGGCTGAAGTTTCCTGGTTAGTTGTCCGACCTAGCAACAGTAACAATGGGAAGCGGGGCTTGGGATCGGTCAATTCTGAGCTCTCTTTTTCTCCAGGGTGTTGGCTGAGCGTGAGGTGGTGATGTTCTGTGACTTTCACGGGCACAGCCGGAAGAACAACGTCTTCATGTACGGCTGTGAGAATCGTAGCAGTGCCCATTGTCGCTCCTACGAGCGTGTCTTCCCGCTGATGTTGAGCAAGAACGCCAGTAACAAAGTAAGACCTTATCAGCATGGCCGATATACATGCAGCACACAATCAGCATGGCTAATTTGCAAGCAGCCTTCACACTGTGCTGATTAAGTCATAACAATGCACACACTTAACCTGGCCCGTAAACTAACTCGCTACGTATGTCCAAAAAATATGCACCTAATGAAAGCTTAGCATGGCCCATACACGCACCACGTAAATGAAGAGTGAACCACACTTAGCAAAGCTCATTAGCACACACAACGTGCCCTGAAAATATGACCAATAGGCATAGTTAGCCATGCGCCTACTTTATGTGGCCAGTTTGCGTGTACCATGCACTTATATTGTCCAGTTGCCTAGGTTATATGTAAAGTGGGGAATTAACAGTATTTCCTGTCAGCACTGAAAACTTATACTAGGCTCCCAATCAACATGTCAGCTTTTTTAACTTAAATCTATGCAATGGATATATAATTCATTTTGTCCATTAGGAGTATTAAACTGGTCTTATGATTGTGGGAACATTCATGCTTTGTTCCCAAGTCGTACATTGTGTGAACAAACAGTGCCCCATACTATTGCTGAATACTGGTTTAAAAAGGTACAAAGGAAAGAGGCGGGAGGCGCGGGGGGGCTGATGGTTGGTTTTGCATTTTGGGCCTCATTCAGTCCCTTGGCACCTTCTCAGCTGTGATCCCTCTGTGTATTATCCCTATCTGAAAATATAAAAATACTAGACAGAGAGTTAGCTGTTTGCTGTCTAGTTTAAAGTTTGTTGTGTAAACTTTTACATTGTATGTGGTAAGCTCATGAATTTTTTTTTTTTTTTTTTTTTTTTGCATTATGTAGTTCTCTTATAGGAACTGCAAGTTCAAAGTTCAGAAGAGTAAGGAAGGAACAGGACGTGTGGTGATGTGGAAGCTGGGCATCGCCAATAGCTACACCATGGAGTCCACCTTTGCTGGGTCCACATTAGGTTAAGGGAGATTAGACCATTAATCCGTCCCTCACTCACTTTAATGGCTGGCTTTTATGTCTCTCAAAAGCACATTAGGCAGACTTAAGTTGTTATCAGTTTTATTATTGAACCTTGAGTTATTCCAGGCTCTTTGTATCTTATTTCTTGCTTATATTATCTTTGATCTTGTCTTACTTGCCCATTTTGCATCATTTTATCATTTTATGTGGAGCTTTGGAGTGGCACTCAGACTAGTCATACATTAGGTGCTTTGCAAATGGCTTTGCTGTTGCAGAAATAATCATTCTTACTTTGCAATGTCAGACTTGCCTGCCCATTTACCTGCGACTCTGCTGAAAATGAATTTCCTTTCCTGACAGGGGACAGAAAAAGAACACATTTTACCACTCAGGACTTGAAATCGCTGGGGTACTGTTTCTGTGACACTCTCCTGGACTTCTGTGACCCCGACCCAACCAAGGTCTTACATTTTTAACAATTCTCTGGTAGAAATCAGTCACATTCCAGCTATCTTCAGGGCTCTACACTGGCAGTCTTTTGCCAAGTTGAACTTTTTAGAGAGCACTGCTGTGTCCCTGTTTGTAGGCATGCTCCTAAATTCCTTATACATCGGTATGTCTGAAATTACAGGAGCCAAAGAGAGCATTATAGAGCCCATAGTTCACTTGGGGCTGGGTTTGTGCCTTGCCTAAATGGTCATGCTATTGTACCACTCGGTAAGTGCTGCTCAGTTGATGAGACTGCAGTACTGGGAGTGTTGGCTGGTGTCCCACTCTGCAGGATGGGAGTTTCAGTGTGCACCCTTCCATGGCACCCTTTTCATGTGGACGGTCCTGCTGTTAAGATCGGATGTTCTGGATTGAAGGAAAAATGATGGCGATTTGTTGCCAAAATGTTTTAATAATTTCAATTTATGTTTACTGAGCCGTTAAATGGTATCCACCCCAGTCTTAATTTCCTACGATAATGCGTATAGATACCACCAAATGGTTAAAATGCGCACTCTTTAATTTGCGCGTGCAGGAGGGTTTTATATATGTCTTGGTATGTAGGGTATGTATGTTTGTTTGTGATTATGGTAATGTATGGCCTATGTATATTCTTTCACTTGTTTTAGGGTGGTAAGTACTGATACTTTTGGCTACATTGTGTGATGACTCACCTGCTTGTGTGTGTGCGTGCGCATGTGTGTGTGTTTGTAGGTAAATGTGTGCTTGGCAGAGCTGGCAGCCATGAGGCAGGAGGCCCATCTCAAGCTGGACTCTCTCGGCGGTGTGTCCGGCTCTGACCTGGAATCTAGGTAACCTTGTGTGAGACCTGCTTGCTTCTTTTGGCACATTTAAAATAAATGCTGTCAAACAACAGCAATAAATTTGATACTTTTACGCCCTAAATGCTTCTAGAGCATGATGTTTGCAGTCAGACAGTGCAGAAGGTCTTGAACTGTGTTGACTTACTTATGATACAGGCTGTATGATTGAAGGCCCTGCCTTAGGTTGTCGCTTATTGGGTCTGAAAAGTGGAGTCTGATGAAAAAAGGGGAAGAAATCTGATCGAATGACAGCATCAGCTCATTCTGGGATATACAGCTGTGCTGAATTTACTGTAATCGCTATATGATCAATGCTCAGGCATTATGATAAATCCTTTGTCCTGTTGAGATCCCAGGTAACAGAGCTGTGGAAATGAGTCTGATCCTTGACTGTTGTTGTCCTCTCCAGCACAAGTGGGTCAAACAGCACCGATTCCAATGACTTGCCGGCTCATCTGCTGAATATCATTGACAAGGTACATAACAGCCGCTTGCATTGCTATGGCTGTATGTTTTTCTCCTCTGCCAGTTGCAAGCAGCGGTCGTGACCGAGTGTTCCCCATTCTGTTTACATTATACTGTGTCCTCCGCTAATGTTGGTACTTTTGGTAAATATGAGAAAAGGTGAGAATGAATGAACACATTTTTTGGTTTGTCCTCGTGATATGAGTGTTTAATTGAAATGCAATGATTGAAAGAAAACGATGGTTACTTTTTTGAAGAAATATGTCACAATTATGGGATCGTCTTTATTGAATACATTGTGCAGCCTCCTTTTGCTAAGATAACAGCTCTGAGTCTTGTCTAATAGTGGGTAATGATAATAATAGTGGCAATAATAATGGCACGCTTAGTTTTGAGGAAAATTTTTTATTTTTAGACATGAATGGTTTTGAATCCTTGTAAACAGTTTTATTAGATCCAGGGTTAGATTTTTGTTCATTTTTGAATAAAAGATTGAGCAGATTGAAAACAATTACCTGTACATTTTTTCATAGCCTTTTTAGCTTATATTTGCCAAGGATGCCAACATAAGTGGGGAGCACTGTATGTAATCACTTACAAAGGAGCACGTTTAGGAAATTGAAATGTATATTCTCCATAACTGGATCAAAACAATTCCTGATGGAGACTGGAAACCGGCAGGTTTGAGAGGACGTTGTGAGTTTCGTCAGTAGAGGGCGCTATTTAAAGCTCAACGCATACTATTGTGTTTTTAAATTACTAGTGTCTGTCTTCTATATATTGGTCAAGCAAAATGAGATCGTAGAAATGAGGTGGCAATTACAGAAATTAAGTGTAAAAATTAAAAAAGGTACTGATGCTTTGAAGAGTTGGCTTTTGGTATGAATATCAATATTACAAGTCAGTATTCTTGAACTCAGTTGCTTGGCAGAATGTTTTTTTTTTTGTTTGTTTTTTTTTGCAATTGAATAATCCACAAGGAATGTAGTGATAACATCTCAGTGGTCTTGCACATTACAGGGTTAACAGTGGGGCAGAAACAGTGTGAGTCGCTCGATTTTAGCACGCTCGCCGTTTATATTTCCAGAAAGCCCAGTGCAAGAAGAAGCGCCTGAGGACGCGCAAGGAAAGGACACGGCTGCGGCAGGAGAGGGTGCTAAACAGTAAAGCCAAAATCAGCCCCCTCACAGTCAAGCACAATGTAAGATAACATATCTCAGCTCAGTGTTCTTGGAGCACAGTCAGATGCTGGTTCTTCCCTTTGATTGTGATTTGTATCATAAAATGATCAAAAAGTCATTATGAGCCAATATATTATGTCATACATCAAAATGCATGTCACATACTCAGTTGCATTTTAAAATGTGCTTCCAGTTGTTGGACAGTCTGATCTAATAAACTAGCCACCATTATGCAAGAGAGATGGCAATTGCATGAAAGGTTATCAACCAAAAGAGTAGTGTTGGCAACTGTTTTCCAAAGAGAGTGATATCTGTTAGGGAAGTTCTTTGGCATTTATTTTCAATAAAGTCGCTAAATCTAACAGCCACATGGCTAAGTTAGAAACCTCGAGCATCACTGGCTTGTGCTTGCCTTTGCCAAATAATAAATTGGAAGTCATGCGTTGCTCATGTGAAAGCTTTGAAATTAGATGCATTGGATTTGAATTTGATGTTGCGATTAACCCACCCAATTCTCATCTTTGAACTAAAGCACGACTTATGCAATATTTTGTTGTTCTCATAAAATAATATGAATATATTCAACCAGAATTACAAGCACGTACTGCAGGCGGCGGCGCTGTGCTTGGGAAGTACGAGGTTGTATAAAACAGTGTGTTGCCTTCCTGCTCTGATAATAGCAGGCCTCAATGGTGCCTGGAGAGGGGGCATCAAAGACCGAAAACCAAGCCGTGGCGGCAGGGAACGACATCAAGAAGGAGAAAAGGGTATGTAGTGTAACACAGTCCTCTGTCCTCTGAACACATCCACCATCTGACCCTAAACCCTCATCCCTTTGGCTCCTCTCACACCCATCCATTGATTAATTTCAGGATTTGCAGCTGGAGGCAGTGACATCCACCTACTTGCATTTTCAGGGTCCAGTGGATGCCACACAGCCTGCTATAGCTGGTAAATATGACATTTTAGACTTTATTTTAAGGCCAGTTTTGAGCCGTAAGTCCAACCCCAGTGTATGCTGTAATCAGTTAGTTCAGGCCCAGTAATTTTACAGTGTTAATTCACAATAAAACTGTTCTTTACAGCTGCTGTCTGTGCTTCCTATTATGTAGCCACCAAGAATAATCAGTCAATTTCAGTCTCTTAGGCTGTTGAAAATGTGCTGAGGTTTCCCTGACCTTCTATATAACACGTTTTGTAATCTAATCATATAATGCTGGAGTGCTTGTCATTCGTTTTTTCATGCTTTATGTTCAATTAATTGTGTTGTTTTGTTATCAGGTGTCCGCACTTCTAGTAGTACAACAAATTTAGCTTTATTTGTATTAAGTATTATAATCTAAAACTGTAATGAGCTTTCTAAAAAAATAATTGTATCGCATGTAACAAAAAATGAAGAAGTTCTCACTTTAACCATGATTGGTTAAAAGTCATGGGATATATGGGACATGCCCTTTATCTGATCCTTTTGAGCAAAGACAGGTGGATGAGAATTGTATTCCTGCCCTGGATAATATTGGAATAACATCTATATAAATTCCCACAGCAAGTAGTGGGGCCATTATGACCAGCCAGCTTCCATTACCAAACATAATTGAAATATGTACCCTGTCTTTCACAACTCATTGAAATCACTGTACGGCAAGTCAATACATGTTTTTCACTTACAGTCCTGCTATTGGACAAGTAATGTAACACATACAAGGAAGTGCAGAGCCCTGCAACATTTCAAGTACTTTATTAGCAGAGCAAATATACTGTTGATAGATAAATATTGCGCAGAAGCGAACACAGGCATAGACTGTCAGCATATCGTCGGCCTGCTGATAAAACCTTGTATCCTCAAAATGATAAACTTTACAGAAGAGCATAAAATGTTTAATTTTGCGTGTAAGAATGCAGTTGAGCTGTGTTCGGGTTGGATGACTATTTTTCTTCCAAAAATGTTTTTTGTATTTTGCAATGTTTATGTTATTATCGTGGACATACAAGTTTTTGTTTCCTATCAAATTTGGAGATACGAGGTTTTATCAGCAGGCCGACGATATCATAGTTATGACTGGACATGGTTATGTTACACTATTTTCAGGTTGTAACACTTGTGGTATGGCTTTGAAAGAATTTTAAAAATGTATGTGTTCAGGATATAAAAAGGATAGTTCTTTCGGGCTTTTTAATTATTTCTTTTGGAAGAATATACTTAGATAAATGTTGAGTGCCCTACAAAATTCTTTGACAAACGCTGCAAGGTATGACTATGATATAGGGGAGGAAAAAAATTTTTTTTTTTGAGAAAAACAATTGGAATATTAAAAAGCAAGCACATAGTTATCCCTATAAAACCTATGGACCCATATAGGGGTCTGTCACGTGAAGCTGCAGTATTCAAACCTGTGGAACTTCAGGCCTATTTTAAATTTTAGTGGAGATCCCAAGGTTGCCGTGAATCCCAAATATGTCCTGCTGAATTACCAGGTAATGCCTATAAAATGACGCTCAAGATCTTGATATTTCCTTTTTTATATAATATTATGGCCATAAAAACATGGCATCCACGGTTTGAATATTTCTCTCAATATAATTGATGTGCTTCAGTGAAGTGGTGTAGCCAGCAGATACAGAATACGTAGATGACATTGTCCTACAATATGAAAAAAAAAAAAAAACTTTTTGAACCTATTTAAGGGAAAACTTCCCAGATAGCAAGCACCTCCGCTCCGGATCTGCCCCGGCTCTGAGCCGGATCAGCTGGAGTCAGCGCAGAGCCGGGCAGATCCGAGAGGAGGTGCTTGCTATCTGGGAAGCGCACTATGCAAGTTTGTTTATTTTCTGCTCGATTATATTTTTGTCTCAATTCGCCGACATCTCCCCACGATCCGCTAGCCTGCCCCTGAATTCACTGTAAAAAAAACCCGAGCTCTGGAGACCACACAGGCGTCACAAACTGCAAATAAACACAAGGGGCACAGGCTGTGCCCCATAACATAACAAACCGTTCCGGCCAATCACCAACAAGAGTTGACAGGTATGGAAGCATGGGAGGGAGGGGCGGGCTACCTCTGCTTTGTTTGAATTCGAATGTCAACAGAAGTGATGTCAACAAACTTGCATAGTGCATCTTTAAATGAAAATTTAGAGTTTAAGGGGGTAAAGTGGAATGTTAGTTGAACGCGCTGAATGCTTCAAGAAAATGTTAGTCAAATCATTTTTACTTCCAAGAAACTGACACGTTCTGCCTGATGCAAACTTTGGTCCGCAGACAAGATGGATCTAGATAGTCGGCGGGCCCAGCTGCGGGCGTTTTCCCAGCAGCCCCGTCAGCAGTCCCTGCACCGCCAGCTGATAACCACTGCCAGCCTCAATGGTGAGCCACTGTCTACAACCAGCAGTAGGCCTCCATCCACTTTACTCACGGCTGGGGCTGTGCTCAGGGGTCCACAGGTTCACCATTTCTTTCCAGGGCCTCATACTGGCAACACTGTAAACATTCTGCGAAAAGAGCTGAGTTATGGCAAAATGAAGGTATTTATTCAAACAATCAGCATTACAGTAGCCTAAATCAGTGTTTCATTCAATTGAGGTGTGCTCTTATAGTTCACAATTCAAGAATATTCTTGACGTGGTTTTTTGGACCCAGAATTTGGCACTTTAGTAATATACTATTACCATTTCTATTTTTCACCATATGCAGTTTTGATAGTAAATAAATTGAAATATGAGCTGCACTCACTAGTTCAAACATATGCAGCCCCTTTCACTCCTGTATTTACCCATAAAATATTCCATGTCTACAACCCATTTGTGTCATGCTTTTCTTTCAGGAAGTATTCCCTCGTCTCCTACCTTGCCATGCAGGTACAAACCAACAGCCAACTAATAATGAATAAATACTTTTTTGCATGTGCCCCTACATCTCTTGCGAGCCATTAAGCTGGCTGTTTTGTTTAAGCATTATTACTGTGGGAGGCATTACAATGGAGCATTGTTTCAGTGAGAGACATTACCTCACGATATTGTTTCTGCGAGACCCATTTTATGTGTGAATCATTGCAAGTGTGTGTCTGCCAGATCTCCCGCGGTGAGCCAGCTGGTGCAGTGCACCCTGTTCCCAGTTTTCGCGTCACCGCTTGAGCTGCCCACCAGACCCCCACGTCCCTCCACGAGGCCGACTGGGAGACTGAGAGAAGGGAAAGCAGAGTTGGCGCGCGTCTCCATCACATTCGGCGTCCCTGAGGCCTTCAGCACCAGTACAGACTCAGTGAAAAATGTCAGAAAGAGTCAGGAGAAAGAAAGCGCTTCAGGTGAGGCAATCCCATCATTTTCTCCTGGAAAGGAGAATTTGTACTTTTGGGTGCATAAAACCTTTGAAAAACTCTTGTGGTCTTGTGGTGCTTTACATGATTGATCTTTTGGCTATGCTTCAGCAAGAGTTTTCCTTTTCCTCATTGGAACAACTTCTCCCAAAAATGAAAGCTCAATGAATTAAAACCAAAGAAGATGAGACTGAGGAAATCGGGAAAGAATATGAACAAAAATTAAAGCATACCGACACTGTAGTCAGACAGTTTGGATGGATATTTTGAATCATGATATCACATATGTAAATGTTAAAATAATTAACTGTCTTGATGAATTTCAGACAAATTTAGAAAGGAACATGTCTATCGGCCAAAACATGAATTTTGGGGGTTATTGAACAAAACAAACTTAGAAAATAAGACCTTGGGCATAAAGTTGGAAAATTGAATTTATTAAGTTGGAGCCTATCACTTAATTCTTAGAATTTCTGTCGTGACTTGACTAGACTAGAAAGAAACCACAAATTATTACCTTAACCCACTTAATACAAACTGTGCCGAGATTATGGCCACGATTATAATGACCATTGATAAGGTTTTTTTTTCCCCTGCGCTGATCAGGAGCAATGTTAGTGGGAGACCTGGACTGCAACCATGGATCTGCTGAGTCAGATGGTATCTCCAATAAACAAGCAGTAGACACGGACCCTTTCCTGCCAAGTTTAAGAAAACCGGATTTGACCGCAGACTCCAGAAGTAGAAGGTACAGAAAAATCCTATTATATTTGTGATGATTTGCTTAGTTCTCATAACCTTTATAGCCACACTGAGGCAGGATTTGAGATGGTTCTCTTTGGTTGTCACCTTCGTAACATCAATAAGTTACTGTATGGACCACCGGCATTGCGCCCTCCAAATTGAACGGTTAAAAAACATCTTGGTTTTGGTTAAAGTTACTACTTCCTCAAGGTTAAGGCAATCATGGTTTTTAAAAGACAGATGTAACTTGCATTTGCAAATATTAAACTTGTGGTTCGAAAGTTGGAAATTGAGCACGAGTCTCCCATGGGAAAGTCCACTGTTTTGTTGTACTAGCCATGTAGCAAACGCAAATGTAGTAAAAAACTACAAATGTAATAAAGTCTTTTTTTTCACACAAAAGACCAGTTATTATTTTAAAATGATGAGTAAAAAGGACAAAACTATTGAATCTTTCGATATTTGTTGGCTTTTTGTCAAAATCTTTAAGTTTATTACATTTGTGGTTTTTTATTACATTTGCGGTTGCTATATAGCCACCACCCTGACCTCTTCCCTACCATGGACTTGGTTGCTGTATAAGGACGTCATTTAATTTCCTCCTTAACTCTTCTGTCATCGCAATGTTAATATAAATAATTTTGGGCACTTGTATTTATGACCTATCTGTTTGTTTTTCTTGTGGGGACCAGCTCCTAAAAATTGCTGAACGTGAATGCCTTTAGTAGGGACAAAAATGCCTTTAAACTTAAATTATGACAAAAAACTATGATTATATCAAAAATCTCTGCAGAATCGAATTAACATTTTAAAGCTGCTTTCACACCGGACATGAAACGAATTTTTCGCATGACAGATTACGTTCAAAGTCAATGAAAAGACGCGAATATACGCGAAACGCGTGTATTCGCGTCTTTGCATTGACTTTGAATGTAATCTGTCGTGCGAAAATTTCGTTTCCCGTCCAGTGTGAAAGCGGCTTAAACATATTGATATTTGAACTGTGTTTAATTATTTCTGGCTACTTAAGCATGTTTGGATTGGGAGAAAGAGTAATATACATTTTGCTTAATCTTAAGAATGCTGCGATTAGCCAACTGTTTTCTTAAAGGTCAGTTGAATTCCATTCATTTCCTGGCTGCCTGTTGTCAATCTAATAGTTACCATAGAGTAACACACACACACACACACACACACACTTTTCAGCCTGCAGGTTCCATCCCAAGTCTCTTTCTCTCTCTGGCACCAGCTGCTATCCACTGAAGCACAGGATATGGGGCCAGGTGCTCTGTTCACTGGATAATTAGAGCAGAGCTCATTCTCTGAAAGGGTACATCCACTCAAAACAGCCTATTTTTCAGAGGAGAGAGAATGACTGGCAACAATTGGCCTTGAGAGTATGGATTTTTTGTGGGGGTTTTTTTTTTTGTCAGAAGGTTCTCAAATCTTCCTTTTGGACATCTAAGAAAAACTGCATTATATGACACCCCTGAGGCAACTAGCCACTGTAACTACCAGGAGATAAAGATCCAGGTCAGACCTGGTAGAGAATGGCTATATGATTAATATGGTCAAGTTTGTGAAAAACAGTCCGAAAGTAGTCATTGCATGTGATGCATATAAGCAGGACTGCCTTCATCTACATGACATGGAGTGAGCACCATAATTTATCGGGTAGTGAGACATTTTTATTTTGGTTCTGCTTTGACTTGAAAGGATCAAGTGGCGTGCGGTTGAAGTGCAGACT
Organism: Gymnothorax javanicus; assembly: GCA_029692085.1. Classification (NCBI taxonomy): domain Eukaryota; kingdom Metazoa; phylum Chordata; class Actinopteri; order Anguilliformes; family Muraenidae; genus Gymnothorax; species Gymnothorax javanicus. The sequence goes on along the minus strand of CM056207.1, from coordinate 12,434,259 downwards.
GTCAATTTTAATTTGAAGGCATTTCCATCCATATCAAATAAACTGCTTGAAATGACAGCTCCCTCTGTACGTAGTGCATCCCACTTTTGGCCGCATCAATAAACATTGGACAGTCCACATTATGTAGAATAAAGAAATCACTTGTAATATCTGGGTGGATATCTTTTGCATGCCATGACTGCTTGAAGTCTGTGAGACATACAGTTGGCATCTCTGGATGCTGGATATCTTCTGTGATGAGACTCTGCCAGGCCTGTACTGCAGCAATTTTCATTTTTTACTTGTTTTAGGAATTGATTTTTATTTATTTATTTATTTATTTGGCCTTCAGTCTCATCAGCTTGTAAAATGCATGTACAATTTGATTCAGATCAATGATCGACTCTGCCAACAGAACCAAAACAATGAAAAATGTGTCACAGTCCAATGAATTTCAGTGGTCACTGTATGCCCCAAACATTGTGCCATGATTTTAGGAAAAAGGACAATATATATATAGTCGTACAATTTATAGGGGAGACTGGGATCAGAAAAGCCATGGGAACCAATGAGCCATGTCACATGTTCGTAATCAATAGATGTCAGAGCTGCTTAAAAAAAAGGCAAAATAGTGATGTGGTTCACTTGTTACCATGGCTCATCGGAACTCAGTCTCCTCCTATATAGCAAATTTAAAATTACGAAATACAGAACTAAATTTTTTATGTCTTTGAAAAATGTGATGGAATATATTTCATGTTTGATATGGGGTGTGCATCTTTTTGTATAGCTGCTATTTGCGTACCATTGACAAAAAAGCAGCTAGTTTTTTTTCCTTGAATTTACAGTCAATTTTTAAATGCAATATATCCTGTATTTTGTTTTCTTTTGTTGTTGATCTCATATAAATTCTCAGGTTGTCCCCATTGGTTTTGGCGAAAGCGAGTGAGATGGCCCTTGGCTTGCCGAAGGTGCCGGCCGCAGGGCCCCTGGCCCCGAGCTCATACCTCCCTCAGCGCTCCAGGCTCCAGAGGCTGCAGAGCCTCACCCTGGCTAATAACCCCAGGCTCCCGCGTTCCAGCGGCAAAGAAAATGGCTGTAGGGACAACAGTCCATGCAGTCCAGCCCCAGACCACAGCGAGCCTCGGCTTTCACAGAGCTGAGAGACGCTGTGTCGCAGAATCAGTGTACCAGCTCCAGCTTCCTGTTCTGCAGGCGTTGGAACCTGAGTCTTGCGAGATCTGGCTTGCAGGCTGGCTTATCTATTCCTCTTTGCCTTTTTAGCCTGTAATGTTAGGATAAGTGTATATTTGATGCAAAGTGTAACTCGGCCGAAATCAAATTTCAGCCAAACCGGCACCTCAGGGAAACATTAATGTACTCATTGTGAATTGCCAAGGCCAGATACACCACTTGCTCTCTACTAGTCTGCTAGTACTGGTGCATCGCCCTATTAAAAATTGCCTGCTCAGAACGGGCCCTTCGTTCGGCCTCGGGTAATGCTGCTTACATGGTAGTGCTGCTCGCAGCTTTCTTGAGAATTCACATCCACTGCTCAGCCAAACATCTTCACACTTGACACTGTAATTCCATGGGTTCCAGCAATACAGCCACCAAGAGTGAAGTAGAACGGATGAACAGTTGTCCAGAAAATTGAAGGACAGACATTTATACATACAGGCAGACTCCATCGTTTATAGTTAGTTACTGTCGGTTAAGTTGCCAAAATCAGATTCACAGGAAAAGCATACAAGTGTATGTACATAGCAGCTGTGCATCTGCTATTATTTGATCTTGACTAAAAACAGTATGAAAAAAATCTCATGTTTTTGATATCAGCAATGATAGTTCTTAGTTAAGGTGAAAGTAGCTCGAGTTAATATTTGCTTGCTATTTTAATAATAGTCAATATTTATTTTTATTGGGATGTTTATATGAGTTTTGAACACTAATGTATGTTTCAGCTGGATGTGTTTATTTTAATGTGGTCTCTATATAAGAAAATTTTATATGTGCAAATAAAGTGTCCCAAACTCAAATCTAAGAGATATTGCCCTTGGTATTATTTCATTGTTTCTTCAAATACTTGTCTTTGTGTGATGTATTAAAGACCTTTGGACCTGAATAAATTCAGACCCCCAGATTTATACATTGTTGGAACATGTTTATTTTTTCTACCGTGGAAAAGGAGAGGTCATGCAAAATAGGCTCAGGCTGGGAGCTGATTAGTGTGGTCCTTCACCCTTCGCTGCATGTTGTCGAATATTTTCGATGTACACTGCCCGTCCCAAAAAAAAAGTTGCGGTTTTAATTTAAATTGGCAAATGCTCTAGAGCTTATGATTAAATCGTTACAGCAGTGATGAATATGTTTCAGCTGGCAAACATTCTTTTAATCCTGACTGATTCAGTGCTTAACTTCTCATTTCTTATACAACTGTGTTGGAAGACATATCCCATGGTCATTGAAAAGATGTTTCTTTGTTTCAAGAGGGGCAAATTATTGGCCAGCATCAAGCAAAGAAAATGGCTACAGAGATCGCTGAAATCATTATAATTGGGTTAGGAACTGTCCTACAATTTATTAAAACCTGGAAGGATAGTGGTGAACTGTCCACTTCGCGGAGAAAATGGGTTGGAGAAAAATCATGACTGATCCTGATTGGAGATCACTAAAATGCTCATTATAAAAAAATCAACTGTTGAACTCATAGCTATGTCTAATTATGAAGGTAAGAGCATTTTCACATGCCCAATGCAAAAAGTACTTGGAGGATTGGGATGAAACAGCTGCATAGCCACAGGAGAGCCATTTGTTAGGCTAATTTGGAAAAAAATGAGTTCAGTTTGCAAGGGAGAACAAAGATTGGACTGAGGAGCGATAGAAAAAGGTCATGTGATCTAATGAGTCCAGATTTACCCTGTTCCAGAGTGATGGACTCGTGAGGAGGCCCATAAAGCCATGCACTCGTCACGCATGATGCCCACTGCTGCAAGCCTCTGGAGGCAGTATTATGATCTGGGGTCGCTTCAGTTGGTCGGGTCTAAGCTGAGCACTGTTCTGCAGCAATAACACGAATTCTGCAGACTACCTGAATATACTGAATGACCAGGAACCCATGAATGGTCTTTTTAATCCTTGATGGCACAGGCATATTCCAAGATGACTTCCAAGATTCAGCCAACTCAAACTGTGAAATAATTGTTCACCGTGCATGAAGAATCATTTTCACATATGAATCGGCCATTTCAAAATCCAGACTTTGACCAATTGAATGTCCTTGTGATGTGCTGGAGAAGGTTTAATGGAGTGGTTTGACTCTCTCATCGTCAATACAATATCTTGGCCAAAAATGAATGCAAACCTAGCCGGAAATAAATGTTGTAACATTGTGTGATTGTCTAAACGGTGCAGTAGTGACTACAACGGCGCGGGTTCGATCCCCGGTCGTACCAACCAGCAGTGGTCAGCAGCTTTTTCAGAACAGCGCACAATTGGCTTAAGCACTGTAGGGATGCAAATTGGGAAGGGAAATTAAAAAAGATTGCCTTGTTCGTTGCTCAAGCGCCTCCTGTTGGCCAACCAGGCGCTCGTCAGTGAGATTCCAAGCTTGCTCATGTTTGGGTTTCCTCCGCCCTTGTTCTGAACTTGCGATAGTTTCCACCAATGAGTGTAAAGATGCAGGGGCTGACAGGCACGTGCTTCGGAGGAAATCTGCGAAAGGCCTCTCTCTCCTGAAGTGGTACTAGGGAGCTGCATACGAGCAAGCCAGTGCTTGGATTGAGCATACTAAGTTCAGGTGGAATTGAAGATGCTTAATTAATAAAAAAAAAATTGGAGAAATGACACTACAACAAATATGTGCTGTGATTAAAGCTAAAGGTGGCCCAACAAAATATTATATTGTGCGACTATTTCTTTGGGCGGGTAATGTAGTTTAAGTGGGTTTTATATAGGCTAGGCTTATAGCTACCCTGAAAACCCATAATGAGCATTTCATTGGACATTTCCAGTTCAGAATTTTCCCAATGGGTGCCTCTCTGATTAATCACATGATTTACCACAAAGAATCTCAATGGCGGCGTCCACCAGTAAGAGGTAAGTTGACTGAAGTGAGAAACATTTTTATATTGTTCAAGTTTTGATCAAACTTTTTCTTGTTTGAGGAATGAAATGCATTGCATTGCGCAGACTGAAACACATAAGCTTTGTAATGCATGTATATTTCTTGGAATGCACCTGGTTTTATGCTCTATCAAAAATATTGGACATTATGCATTCCAGGCAAATAGCTCAATTTAGCCATGTTCAGAATACTAGACATCATGCATATCAATGACCAGGTTTCTTTGACTTCACATTATTTCTGTCGCCTCACATGCTAATGCCCAAACCACTGGATGGCAGTATGCACTCCACTAGCACAATATCCAAAATAATGTACGGACTGACCATCTATTAATACCCCTTCCAAAAACAAAATTACACTTAATCCCACCACATGGTCCCAAAATAACAAGGGGTATCCCATTTTAACATATTGGAGGCATTTGTTCACACACTATGCAACAAAGCATTAACAAACCATTCAACTATTTCCATTCCAAGGCAGCTGAATTATGTCTAAATAAAAAAAGTCACTGAAATTATTTAGAAGTGAACTCATTCTTATTGTTGAGGGATACCACCAGTGAAACTGTTATCATTTTTTTTTCATCTATAACAAAGGGAATTCCATTATCAAGAAGCCCAGGCCTTATTATTTTGTGTTCGTAACAATTTGGCCTTTTAGACCAAAAAAAAAAAAAAAGATCTAGGTCTAAATGTAGGTTATTCAGCCAGTGAATTTGTGGGGGTGGCACAATAGTGCAGTGGGTTGTACTGCTGCCTCACAGGAAGAAGGTTATTGATTTCAAGTTTCTTTTCCTGGAGTTTGCGTGGGTTTCCTCCAGGTTGCTACATCAGTTTCCTCCCACAGTACTGAGACATGCATGCCTGGGTAATTGGAGACTCAAAGGTTGGAGTGAGTGAGTGACTGGTGTATATGTGCCCTGTGATGGATTGGTGAGCCGTCCAGGGTGTGTCTCTGCCTTTTGCCCATATTCAGCTGGGATAGGCTCCAGCTCCCCCGCAACCCTAGAAAGGAAGAATAAATAGATAGTGGATGGGCGGATGGAAATAGTTTGCCCTCCATTGCTGCTGAATTAAAACAATTTTGTAAAGAAGAGCAAGCAAAAATTTCCACAGCAATATAAAAAAAATTTATTGCCAGTTATAACAAATGTATGATTGCAGTTGTTGCCAACAAAGGCGGCACAGACAACTATTAGGTGTCTGGGGCAATTATTTTTTTACATTGATGATATAAGTTTTGAAAATGACTTTACCTTAAATAAATGAAATTATCATTTAAAAGCTGCATTTTGAGTTAATTCACATTGTTTTTTTTCCAGTTGTGAGCAGATAAGGTGTGAGTTTTTTTTCATTTGTGTAACCCATATTTAACCAGGGAAGTCCCTTTGAGATTGAAATCTCTTTTTTAAGGGAGCCCTGGGGGTAGAGGTGGGGAGGGAGAGGGAGAGGGCAATTTGCACAGCCAATTAGATCAGGGGATGATTAGGTGGCAGGTCGAAAGAGCCAGGTTGGGAATTTAGCCATGACACTGGGGAACCCCCTACTCTTATGGATGAGTGTCATAGGATCTTTAATGACCACAGTGAGTCAGGACCTCGGTTTAACGTCTCATCCAAAAGACGGCGTCTCCTTCAGTACAGTGTCTATGGCAAGCCATTTTAACATTTAATCAGTAGGGCTTACTAGTTGCAATTTAGTTTCCACTAGTGGAAATGACATTTCGACATGAAATGTCATTTCAAGATATCTGTAAAACAATTTTGACATGTTACAAATATATTTTCACATGTAGTAATTAGGCTACATTTTGACTAATCAAAACTGATTCACAGATATCTTTAATTATAGATATCAATATTTCCTTTTTCACTTGTAAGAATAACAATTATAGATATGTACAATTGAATTTCCACATGTCAAAAAAGAATTGTGACTAGTGGAAATGAATTTTCCCATTTCAGATATCAACAATTGCATTTCAGATATGTCCCACACAAGGGTGTAGTGGGCGGGGGACGCATGGGGACGCCGTCCGCCCACCTCTCCGTCAGGAAAAAAAAAAAAAAAAAAAAAAAAAAAATATTTAGGCTAACAGAGGAAAATAAGGCCGAATGAAATGTTCAAAATATGGTTATATTTGGGGTAAATTGCAAAAACCGAAAGAAAAGGAAGCAGAGTAGATAGTTAAAGTTAAAGTTCGTCGTGTTGTTATTTATAAAACCTTCTGGGCTCTGAGACGCATTCTGATGATGATGCGCGGAGGCTGCAAATGCGGGTGAATTCTAACTGGAAAAGCCTACAAGGCAACGTCATATCTGATTAAATGTTAAAACGGCTTGCCATACAGTGTCCCCATCACTGCGCTGAGGATTTTTCCACCAGAGGGAAGATCGCGACCTACTGGCACACCAACATCTCTTCTAGCAGCAACTTGGGTTTCCCCATATGGTCTCCCATCCAAGTACTAACCTAGCCCACACCTGCTTAGCTTCAGCCAGACAGCTGGGGCAGATTGAATTGTGGTATGGCTGCTGGCCATTTGAACCATTTTGATACGAACAGAATATAAACTTGTTTAAGTGGTTTTGAGAAATGTGGCCATGATCTTTACCAGGCCCTGTCAAGTAAGCCCTGTCATTTCTCAACAGTCCAGTCACTGATCCCAGACAACAATTCTTCTCCATCCATGGACGCGACAGCATTGCTGCCTTTCCCTGCCTGGCGTGAAATTGCACACCGGATTCTTTGGAATTCTCTGGTATTTCCAAGGCACGGTGGGTAGTGCTATTGCCTCACATCAAGATGATTGTGAGAGCCTCCCTTCAACATCTTTTGCTACCTCCTTTTGACTCGTGAAAATATACTTCTTCCCTTAAGCCGTCCTCATGCAGGGGTGTATCAGCTGGCTACATGAACCAACAAGGTTATTCAACTCTTACTCCCTGAAGGGCAGGGACCATAGACAACAGTAATTTAGGCTAAGAAAGTAATCTATGGTGATCGACCGTCACGGGATCACCTAACCCGAATCACGTGACATCTCGATGTCACATGCCCTTTCCGCCTCCTGCAGCTGTGAAGGAGGTTGCCTGTCTCCCATGATGGCGGATACGCGTGCCCAGGTGCTGTTGGGAACTGGACTTACTGTCCTATCCCATCCGCTTATGTATGTCAAGGTGCTAATTCAGGTAAGCGGCTACGCTGGCCTCTTTGTCGCCTTGCAGGCTGGCAGAAAACTACTTGGCCAGTTATTTAGTGTTTAAAGCCGCTTTCACACTGGACGCGAAGCGAATAAATTCGCGTCTTTGCATTGACTTTGAATGTAATCTGTCGTGCGAAAAATTCGTTTCGCGTCCGGTGTGAAAGCAGCTTAACTGTAGAAGTTCTTGCTAGCCAGTTCGCTAGCTAGCTAGCTTGTCGCACAGTCAACTCTGGTTCAGTAAACCTTTTTTTTTTCATTGTCAAGCAGGGAACGATTTCCCCCAGTTCGGTGTATTTTGCCTTTAGCGAATACTGTTTGTAAACATTGTGTTTCCTTCGCAGCCTATTAGCTAATTATGCACCAGTGTGGATCATTCATGTGGGTCTCAATAAAAATACGAAACTCGCAGCTCATATGCAAGGTTGATGTGGGTAGGGCTAATCTGCTGAAAAACTACAACCATCTATACTATCCTTCATTATTTCTTATTGATCGATATACATTTTCAAGAATAACTGGTGAAAATTTCATCACAATTTAGAAATAAAGAAATTATGAAGGAAAGTATAGATGGTTGTAGTTTTTCGGGAGAATGTTTTCAGCAGATTTGCCCTACCCGGTTGATGTATCCAAATTGCAAGCGTTTATTAACTGTAGTCCGTTTTTTATCCCAGGAAAGAGTGATATCGAGGCGGCCCGGATAAGTTTACATTGTAGGTCGGAGACTATATGGCTATAATGTTTGTTGTTAGAACATATCTAAAGAGGACGTTTCGGCCAAATCATCTCCTGTGATCTGGAAAAACCTAGTACACACATGTCACTCTTGGTAGGAACTGAGTTTGACCCTCATTTGCAATAATTTAGAGTGGTGAAAATCTTAATATACTAGGCATTAGTGTTATTTGAACTGTCAAAATCGCGTTTTAATTTTTTTTCGGTTAGGAAAAGTCCAGGATCCAAAAGTGTGTTTGTTCATTTGCGAGACCCTTGCCACTGATAAACTCACTTGGTTTTTCCAGATCACAGGAGATCTAGTCTCTGAATGTATAGCTAAAGGGGCTAGCAAGTTTGGTGATGCACCCTGGAAATCCCTGTCATGATTGCTAACGACTGTCGGTAATTTATCTGAAAAGCGGAACTCATGTAGCAGGCTAACGGTGTACTATGACGACTCCGTTATTTGCAGCAAAGATGCTTAAATATTGTTTCCTGGCTACACAATTTGGTAGCTACCAGGTGGGCATTTAAAAGTGAAACTGTACAATGGTCTAAATCAGTCTGTATTTAATGTCAAACTAGCTGATAACTATAGCTAGGATTGACTAACATTTTGCTATAAGGTGCATTTAATCTAACGATGGAGCTGCAGCCTGCTATCGCGGTAGCTGGTATATAAAGTGCTCAAAAAGATGAAGGGAACACTTGAATCACTTATCAGATCTTGATAAACTAATTATTCAAGTTGAAAATTTTTAGCGATGTACACTGTATAATTTGTGAAGAATAAAATAACGGAACAAGGGTGAATGGAAACCAAAAGCATCAACCCATTGAGGGCTAGATTCAAAATCACTCCGAAAGTGAAAGTAAAAATTTGACATGACAGCCTTGTCCAACTTTTGTAAATTGTATCGTAGTGACTCATGATTTGACTCAGTACTGTGTCTGGCCCCCGCGTGCCTGTATGCACTCCCGACAACATCTGGGCATGCTTCTGAAAGGCAGGCAGATGGTGTCCTAGGGCAGTGGTTCTCAAACTCAGTCCTGGGGGACCCCTGTGTATGCTGGTTTTCGTTCCAACCACAATTGCAATTCCAGGATTTTAACAAGCTGTTAGTTTTTGTTAATTAGGTGCTTTTGATCTTCAGAGAGGTAATTTACCATCTTAATCTACAGATTGCCAAAAATATCGTTGCAGTGTCCCAAAGATGACCAATTTTGCATTGTGCTTATTGCGCTTTAGACAAAAAATTAAAGAGGTAACAGACCAATAAGATTAATGTGTCAACTTAATGACATAACAGGTAACTTGGTTAATTGCTGTATATGCAATAATTGGCTATTTTTTCCTGATACTTCGCCACAAAACTGGTGGGCCTCACTATCATTGTCATTTTTATTGCATTCTTCATTATCATCTTGATCGTTAGGAATGAAGGCCAGGTGTACATACCAATTAAGAGCCTGTTGATTGACCTCAGTCTTTAATTGCATTGGTTATAGTTACCTTTCTTCATGCATATTGGAATCAACTGTATGAAATTTAATCCAGTGAGTACTACATGCCCATAGAAGATAAATTTTTCATTACATACATGGACAATTCTGGCAGGATGTGATTTAAGAATTTCAATAATCCCACAGTATAAGCTCCTAGTTTGGATAATTAACATCTTGTTAAAATACTGAGATTACCATTGTGGTTGGAACAAAAACCAGCATACACAGGGGTCCCCCAGGACCGAGTCTGAGAACCTCTGTCCTAAGGTATCTTCTCCCAGACCTGGATCAGGGCATCAGTGAGCTCCTGCACAGTTTGTGGCGGTGCTTGGTGGTTTTGGATGCACCGACACATAGCGTCCCATAGCTGCTGAATTGGATTCAGGTCAGGGGAACAAGAGGGCCAATTGGTGGCATCAATGCCTTCGTCATCCAGGTACTGCCTACAAACCCTGGCCAGATGAGGCCAGGCATTGTCCTGCACCAGGAGGAACCCAGGACCTGCTGCACTAGCATAAGGTCAGACTGTTGCTCCAAGAATTTCATCCCAGTACTTAACAGCACTCAGGATACCATTGGTGATGACATGAAGGTCCATGCGACCCTCCAAGGATATGCCTCCCTGGACCGTCATTGACCCACCGTCAAAGTGGTCATGCTGGATGATGTTACAGGTAGCATAACGTTCACCACGGCGTCTCCAGACTCTTTCATGCCCATCACATGCACTCCGTATGAACCTGCTTTCATCTGTGAAGAGAATGAGGCACCAGCGGCGACCTGCCAATCCTGATGTTCTCTGGCGAATGCCAGTCGAGCTGCACAGTGCGGGGCTGTGAGCCCAGCTCCCACGAGAGCCCTGGTCCTCAAATCACGGTCCTGGAGGTCCGAGAACTGCTGGTTTTCCACCCGCCCTTTACCTGGGAGTAAGGTGTCAAGACAGTCTGGCCTATCAGGGGTGCTCAGTGTTCATTTACTTTCCTGGGATAAAAGAAAATCTAGACTGAATTTGGATTCAAAGTCCAGATTTGAGGATCCCTGCACCAAAGGATGTCAGGCCCTCATGCCACGCTCATGGAATCTGTTTCTGACAGTTTGGTCTGAAACATGCACTCCAGTCACCTGCTGGAGATCATGTTCTCGGACTCTGGCAGTGCTCCTCCCATTCCTTCTCACACAAAGGAGCAGATACCGGTCCTGCTGCTGGATTAGTGCTCTTTTAAGGCCCCGTCCATTTCTCCTTGTGTAATGGCCGGTCTCCTGGTATCTCCTCCATGTTCCTGAGACTGTGCTGGGAGACACAGCAAACCTTCTTGCTGCTGCATGTATATATGTGCCGTCCTGGAGGAGCTGGACTACCTGTGTGACCTGATTGGGCGGCAGGTACCTCCTCATGCTACCAGTTGTGACACACTAGCGGAACCCAAAACTAGAGAATAATCTGTCAGGAAGGATAAGGAGAGAGCGATTGTCTGTAGCCACCACATGCACAACCATTCGCTTTTTGGTGGTTGTCTTGCTTTTGCCTCTCCATCGCACCTGTTGTCAATTTCATTTGCACCAAAGCTGGTGAAATGATACATAATCACTTATGCTTCATAAAGGGACAGATTGTTATCCCTGAAGTTTAACTGACTTGGTGTTATAGTGTGATGATCAAGTGTTCCCTTTATTTTTTTTGAGCAGTTGTAACGGTTCTGTTTTTTTAGATTACAGTTCATCTAAGCTGTGGCTAGCAAGATTAAGATAAGAGACACTTTATTGAACCCCGTGGGGTAATTTGTCCTCTGCATTTGACCCATCCTATTGTTAGGAGCAGTGGGCAGCCATAGAGCAGCGCCCGGGGACCAACTCTAGTTCTAAAGCCAGTTCCTTGGTCAGGGGTAATAGTAGGAGTGTTCCTATGATGCATGTTTTTGTTGGTGGGGGAAACCGGAGTACCCGGAGAAAACCCACGTGAACACGGGGAGAACATGCAAACTCCAAACAGAAAGGCTCCAAGCCGGAATCGAACCCACGACTTTCTTGCTGTGAGGCGACAGTGCTAACCAAGTAGTAGACCAGTAGTCTCTGGTCCTATACATACTGAGAGGCATTAAAAGCGCAACATGCAATAATGTACAATATTGTGGAAATAATCTAATTAAAGCTGCAAGTAGCATTGAATGGACCCTCACTTCCCTGTGCACTTTGGATGCTGCATAATTACGCAGCTTCTTTGTTGCTTTTTAGTAATTTTCTCTTGCTTGAATCTTCAGCACTGTGTGTTGCTCTGAACTAGGGGCAGTTTAGTAATTATAGTCGTGAGCATTTATTATTTATATATTATTTATATTTCACAACAAATGACAGCTGATATTTCATGGAGCGGTTGTATGCGTCTCTAAAAGGTGACCATCAGGCCATGAGGTTTAGGTTTGTTTATGATTCTAGAATTATCTGAAAAGTCAGATTCATGAGGGCCAGCTGATTGTTTTGTCTCGGCAGGAAGTCTTGTACACGTTTTATGAACCCTAATCTGAATCATAATCTCTGCAACATTCTGCCCATTATGATGGAAATCTCACGGTGACGGCTGATTTTGGAGGGATGCGACTGACTGGGGAAACTTAGACATTGTGTCAGGCTTCAGATATGATTGATGAATTTTGATAGTCTCATTTTAGTAGCAGTGGAGTGACATTATACAAAATAAACATAATATGACAGCCTCCTCCCCCTTTTAAATGGGTGGAACCCTGAATATATTTACACGAGACTGCTCAAACAATGTGTATTGCAACTTGTTGGATTTTTCAATAATCAAATGGGGGCATTTGCAATTAGGTTCTGAAAGTAATAGTTTCTGAAAAAGACGTTTTGGGAGGAGGCGGGAGAGATCATATTCCTGATTTTTAAGGACTTATCAGTTTCAATTACCCCCCAAGTAAGCAGCTCTACAGGTTTTTCCTGTTTATCGATGGTAAGGAATCGCATGGCATTTTGTTTCCTCCTTTACCTGTTTGCACCTTTTCAGATTGGACATGAACCTCTGCCTCCTACTATTGGAAGAAACATTTTTGGGAGACGGGTCTTCCAGCTGCCAGGACTTTTCTCATATGGTGAGACCTTAAATTAAATGTACTTTTATTCTTTGGGCAGAGGAGAAGACCTCAGTCCTCAAAAAAATCTGGGGTCACTTTGAGAGCTTATTACTATATTTTCTAACTCTGGGATTATAGGACCGTGATATAGCACCATAGTATATGGCCGAGTATAGTATTTCGGAACATGTGACCATATTATGGTGTTTGGCTGTAAAGCTGTTTAATATTTTGGAATATAACCTAAATGCGAGGCTCAAGGTTACACTTATATGTGGGTGGAGCTGTTTGACACTCGGCTCAGCTCTTGGCCTCTGAACTCAGAAACTTTCCTGAAGAGCAACGATCTTCTGTGGTATTTAATATGAGGATGAAGACCCCCCTGGATGTTTCTGTGCATTATGTATTCTATGATGTTGATATACTGCATATGGGAACTTTATGGCGGCACATTTAAAAGACTAAAAATATGAATGGATCTCTACCAAACTAAAGCATCAACGTGATATTGAAATAATTAATGCCATTACTAATTTGACTGAGAACTCAATAAGTTTAACCAAAGTGCCAAAAAAAACGATACACAACCTCGGCTGTGTTAAGTGGCCAACAGCTTATAGACAAACATAACTGGACAGCTTGGCAAATTATCAGTTGTTCCTAGCATAGTGGCTCTGGTGCTTACTCAGAATGGAGTAGAATATGGTGTTCCTTCTGAATTTAATGCATTATGAAAACTAAATTAGCATTTTTGGTTAAGAAAAACAGTTATTCCCTGGCTAGCATGCAACATCGCTTGAACTCATAATATGCGCATTTTCTATACGCTGTGAAAGTCACTGACTGGAGGGTGACTTGCTTAACTGTGCAGACTTCTCATGAGTGGAGGGGATGTGTTACGTGCTGCTCTTGGGCTGCGGAAAGATGGGATCCATTCCCAAGGTGCCAGTGTGAATTCGCATCTGAGCAAACATCCTGTTGTGTAGAGTTCGCGTGGGTGGAGTGGCGTGGATTGAAATGCCATCTGTTTCTCATCTAGTGATTCTTTATCAGCTGGTGTTTATTGGTTTGGGTACAGAATGACTTCCCTGGCTAGGCTCATCCACATTTTGAGCATGAGTGATGTAGTTGGGCTATTGACATATTTTATGTTTCTGTTTGGGCCAGGTCACGCGGTAACGGAGTTACAAAGTTGGTGAATTTTGTATCATAGCTCCAAAACTAAGTAAGAGTTACAGTTTAAATGGCTTTGTGTAGGTCTTCCCTAGCACTTCAAAAATCAAAATGGCTCATTCTGGTCATTTAATTTATTTTTGGTGAAAACGGCAAAAAACTGCTCGGTAACGGAGTTTCCCTCCACAAATTGCAAAGGTTAATGTAAATATGCTGATGCGTGCTTTTAAATTTAGATTTACTCAGGTGCTTGTCACAGCACAGATGAAATCTAGCGTATATGTTTGATTTACCAAAGCTTAATTACTTGGAGTAGGGGTTGGCCTGCATGTGCCCTGGTTTAGTGAACATGTTGCATTTCTTTAATACTACAGTTAGTTGGTTTCCTACTGAAGGAGCATCTTTTTAAAGTCTTCTCAGGCAGAGCTTGGGCTAAGCACTTGTATTCTGTATTGTGAGGGGTCACGCTAGCCAGAAAGTTCACCACATGGTGATTGAGTGGTTGTGAGTGCAGCAGTGTTATTGGTGGAGGTCTTGTGCTTGTTCAGTGGGCAGTGACACTCAAATCTGGCCACTAATGCCTCTGATTTTCCTGCCTCCCCCTGAACTTTGGCTTTATTTAACCCTGAGGTCCCTGGTGAGTGTTCCTCTGTTTGGTCCCTGACTTAATCAGACTCTGGACTCTTCACCAGAAGAGTGTCAGCAGCACTAGTGACCCAGAGGGCCAGGACTGAGTACTTCTGACCTTGGTCTCATTTGGCTGCAAGGTCTCTGGTCATTGACTCTTCTGGTTTGTCGAGGACCTGGGCCAGCGGTCGGATAAGTTTCAGGACTAACGAATGAAAGGGAAATGCTTTCCTCCATCCACAAAAATTTAGTCATAAGAAACTATTCCACCCCAATAAAAAATTCTGAAGCCAGGAAAATGTAAGTTCTTGCAAAATATCTTGTGTGCGCTTGCTCTTTTTTTCCCCCACAGTTACTGAAACGGCCCCCACGGATTGTCCCCATTTAAATTATGCCTGTTTTGTTTCTGCCCTGCAGCGAAACACATCGTAAAGGTTGACGGGAAAGCAGGGCTGTTCAGTGGCCTGGTGCCAAGGCTCTGTGCGGGGACCATCGGCACAGTCGTTCACAGCTCCGTCCTGCAGGTGACACTTTGTGTGTTTGCAAACACTTCATGGTCCGATGAACAAATTAACTGCATTCTTTGCTCAATTGTATGTGACTGAAAGGCACATGAATATTTTGTCATTAGAAACTGTATAGGGATAGTTCCATGTTCCATTCATTAAATTAGGGGTTGCACACAGCAGAAAACAGTCCTGGGCAGGTGGGCCCAGATACTGCTGATCCATCTACCTTGCTGTTGTTCTGTGTTCAAATGTAGAATTTAAATGCAGTTTCCCTGAATGCTTTTTTATTTAGGGTCCTCTCATTTTAGTACCTTATAAAGAGAAACCAGTTTAATACATGCTACGTGTACGCCAAAAAAAGTCTACATATTTGACCAGGGGGTTGATTTGGGACACTGCGTCTTAGACCTGGAGTTGCTAGTTGTTTCTCGCTTCATTTATTGTTTTATCTCACAGAAATGTCAAGATGGAGAAGTACTGGAGGTAAATTATTTGCACGGCACCGGTTTTCCTGCTCACACTGTATCCTTGTCAGTCCTCAATCAGTTTTTGCTTTGTTACTTTGTGCCGTAATGTTGCCTCGTTGATCAAGGGCGTCCGTTGTATGCTGTGCGCTAATTAATGAGTGCCCCGCTTTCCCTTGGGGATTTGGAGTTTATAAAAAACAAATTTCATTTAAAAATATGTATTTGTTTGGCTTGTGTTGTGTGCATGCAAAATGTGAAGTTGAGTGCGTGAAATTTCATACTGGTGGTATGGTTTTTCTTAATGTGGATATTTATGACCCCACACCAACTTTCTTTTGTCCATGCACAACATTTACACAGACTTTTATTAATGAGGCCACTAGATCTGATTGTGGCTTGTAATGAAGTTCGAGGTAATATTTTGTTAGGCCTCCATTAATACGAGGAATGTAATATTCTAAAGCCCCGGTTTTCAAATCGTGGTCCTGGAGGTCCGAGAACTGCTGGTTTTCTACCCTCCCTTTACCTGGGAGTCAGGTGTAAAGACAGTCTAGATAGTCAGAGGCACTAAGTGTTCATTTACTTATCTGGGTTAAGAGAAAACCTGGGCTGAATTTGGATTTGAGGTCCAGGTTTGAGGATGCCTGCTCTAAACTATAGTTTAGCATTGCCTGCTGCTTTCTCACGCCAGCTGTAGCATTGATTGCCATTGTTGTGTTGTTGATACTGCATTGGAGTTCTGTGCTTGATATAATTTTCCTCTTTCAGGAACATGGACTTTGTGGAAAAGCAGAAGAAGGATCTATGAAGCATGTTGTAAATGAGGTGAAAGCACTTTGCTGTCTTTGTGTACAAAGTGACCACACTATCTAAATATTGGTGGATATTAGTTTCGGGAAAAGACTGTATTGTCAGTTGAAAGGTATTTAAGGAAGGAATGGCATGTCATTTGTAGTAGGAGTCTATGAAAAGAGATTCTGTCATTGCCATGTTATCTTAATTTAGCTATGATTTACCACTGCTTGTCTGGTGAACAAGTTCACTAGTACACCTTGGTTGTGCCTTTGAAATGTCAGCCTAAATTTGGCATTGCGTTTGTCAAATGTCTTTGTTCAGTTGTAACCTCTCGGGAAAGGAAGAATTGCAGGCTGGAAAAAGCTGGAAGGGCGTTGGCTAAGCTATGGTGTCATATTTGTGCATGCATGTTTAGTCAGAAAGCTTAGTGTTCAGCATCAATAAAAAAAAAAAATCAATTTATTGATGTAGAATATTTGAAAGGCAATTTATCAAGATGCCTGGTTATGGTTTCCCTTTCATTACTTTATTTATTAAAGCACCTTGACTTGCATGTTTGACTCGCAGTATGTTTTATCTGTTAGGAAGGGATTAATCAAATCTTACTGTTTTACTTAAAAGAGCAGTTGTGTCTCAGCTCATAGGCCGATAGGCGATGATCTATTGGGAAGACTTGGCGTCTGGCATAGTCTTTGTCGTTGTCCATTGGCAATATCTTCAAATATCTTGTCCAAAACTTCTGGCCAGATTCACTGCAGATTTAGTATGGATCTCCTTGGGAAAATGTCTACAAAGGTTGTGCACAGTTCTTTAGAAAATTTTGAATTTTGCATTTTTAATGAATTTTCTTACTTATCTGAAAGCTATAAAAATCTTCTCCAAAACTACTGGCCAGATTCTCTTTGAAATTGGTATGGAGCTTCCTTTGGACAATGTCTTCTAAGATCATTTGCAGTTTTGAAAAATCTTTATTTTTCAATTGTGTGTTTTTTTCCTTCATATTCTTCGTTTTTTTTTTTTTTTGTTTTCATCTGAAAACTTCAAGGTTTCTCAAACTAATTTCACTTAAAATGTGGTATGGAACTCCCTTAGGACAATGTCTATGTAGACTCTTTGCTATTTTGGAAAAAATAGCTTTTTGTATTTTTTTCAAATGAATTTTCTCAGTTTTTTTTTCACCAGAAAACTTAAATCTTCTCTATCTTGCCTAATACTGAATTGTACAGAAAGGTCAGTCTCAAGGTCAGGATGCATTAAATTGGGTGTATCTTGCTTAATACTGTATTTGCAACCTTCACACTCTACAGGATTGATAATTGATGTAATGGGTTATCTGCTATTAATGAAAAAGTGACCTACAGCGACCTTACGGACACCTATGTCTCTTCTTTTCCACTGAGCTACAGGACCCTTGTCCTATTGTTTGATCATGGGGAAAGGAACTAATACAAGTGAATGTTTGAGGTGGAATTTAGTTATTTGGTTGAAAGGTTATTCTTTTAAATTAAAAAATGGAATCAGATTTATGGTAAAATTGAGCATGCTCGGTCTTTCTCATCCCTTGACTACAGACCACCAAAGAAATGATTGCCCGCGCCTGTGCCACTGTCGTCACACACCCTTTCCACGGTAACTGCACCACCTCTGCTATTGCGGCCATTGTTTTCCTCCGTCACAAAGTCCTAGTTTGTCTATATTGGCATAGAAGAGTATGCTTAAAATCAAGAAATTAACAAAGGTGGTTGAAAATCATTGAAAGGGAAGCTCCTTCAGGAATTGGTGACTTGTGAATTGGCAGTTAATGCTTAATCCTTGTTTCAAACTCACTGCTGGCGTGCAGGCCAAATCTTTGCCCCATTTTAGGAGCATTTTCCTGCCACCTATTAGCCTGCCTACAGTCTAATCTGCTAGTGTCATGTTCTTAATTTTCAGTGATCACTCTAAGATGTATGGTCCAGTTTGTCGGCAGGGAAACCAAATACTGGTGAGTGCTTTTCTGGTTTAAGGAGATCATATAGGACACAATTTTAAGTAATTAATTTATTTTTATTTGCCAAAATCTTTTCTTTTTTTGCAAGAATATCAGTCAGTTGTGTGAGATGTCTGTTTGTTAGTTACGCACCCTTTTGCCATTTATCCTGCACCTATCTTAACAAAGCTTGGAAACATGCTAGCATAGGTTACTCACCACCGACCAATGCTTTTTAAAGTTTCTGTGTCAAAGGTCAAGGGCACACAAAAAGTCAAAAACATATTTTGATCCAAAACTTCGTTTCTAATTAAGCTGGAGACTTGAAAGTAAGGCCATTCTTTTTGTCCACACAATGCGGTTCTAGCGGTTAGGGGTCGTGATGACGTAAGTGGGTGGAATTTCGGTGAGTCATCATTCCGTGAATGATCTTTCATTTGTATTTTGCTGTGGTGGCTTTTGGTAACAGTCACCTATGTGTTCAAGTCTGTTAAGCGGGACTCTTCATAATGGTAGCAGACTTTATAAGACTAAACATTAATGTACTGATTTCAAACTACAGTTCATGGAAGTTAAGTAGTCAATTTACAGGGGGCTTACTTTTTTGTTCAGCCGGTGATTTGCTGTTTATATAGAGGATACCGGAAGGTGTAACAATCGATGTGACAACTGCAGGTTTCAGCACAGAGAACCGTGGTGACAAGGCACAGCTACGTTATAAACGTGTCTAATGTTTTAGGTTTGTTGGACAGCGGCCTGCAAATGGCAGCTTTTATGGATTACTGACGCTGGGTCACAGTTGTTCGATCTAACTAAAGGTCCAGTTTTGGGACCGCTGCTCTAAGGGTTGGGCAGCATGCCATGAACTGTGGATACGTTCAAGCGTATCAGTGATCTTGATTAGGTCTGATTTGCCTTAAAATGCTGACCTTTAATTCCTAAGTGTCATTTGTACTTCTTGTATTCAACTTCATTGCTGAACTTTCAACGCCACTCAACTGTGAGAGAGCAGAATGCTGACGTGTCTATGCTTATGACGTATAATCCTGATTCAGTGGAGAAAGAAAAAAGTTTGTCACACTTGCATCTTTGAATTGCTCACCTTTTAATTGGGTGAGTGCTGTGGCTTCTCTTAAATCAGGAGGCACAATGCAGACACAGTTCCCTGGAGAATTTTTTTTCTTTTTGTAATGAGAGGAAATGGTACTTGTTTTATTACCCATTTATAGTTTAATTCTGAAGATGATATGCCGGTGCACTCGGGCGCATTATGCGGTTGTTAATTGCTTGTTCGCCGTTCCCGGGTAAAGTGAGTCATAAAGGGACCATACGCTGGTTGTGCTATTTATCCATCTAGATTGCTCTGGTGTAAGTTGCCGAGCTTTGAAGATGTCTGCCTTTTTGAATGGAAATAAACTGCACTCATCTTGTGGTGCTCAACTGCAGGTGTAGTGCATTAGAAAGAAAATGGCTCCTGTATTGAATTTCTCATAACATGGTCTGTGTATTATCTTGGGTAAGTCGTGCTTTTTGGATGGAGACACTGCTTTTGAATGGGTTTTTCCCTTTGAGCACTACATGATGTGTGCTATATAATTCCATTTTATTCAAGAGTAGGCAGACATCTCTAGATCCGATATCTCCGATCACTCGGCAATTTGTGCAAAATAATGTAGATGGGCAAATGGCATCACAGGTAAGAGGAAAAAATATTTTTTTGATTTTGGAGTAAACTGAAGCTTTAAGAAATGTTGGTGACAAGTATGCAATTATTGATATGCACAATGTGTCATTCTCTTATCTCTACAGTGGTGTGTTTGACTCGATCTGTACAATCTACCGGGAAGAGGGAATTCTAGGATTTTTTGCGTGAGTATTGCCTCTGTCTTGCATTCTTTAGTAGTGTGGATGGCGCAGACACTGATTACGAGAGAAGGATGTTTGAGAACAACGTAACATGCGTAACCTGTCGTTTGCAATATCATGTGTCATGGACCTGAAATTCTTTGTTGGAATGGGGGATGGGAGTATGAGTGTACATATTTGCCCTGTAGAGCATGTTTATTGCAAGATATATTGACCTTCTCTTGCTGTAATTATAAGTAGTGTCTCGTGTACCAATTTGGCACACTGGCTTGATCAGGATGAGGTGAAACGGTGTGTTTTTTAGTAAATTGGAGTAATTGCTGCTGAAAAAGGGGCTTTTTAACCTCAAGAAATGAATAAAATTGATTTGAATTATAATGGTAGCTTGTGTCATTATACACTGATCAGCCATAACATTATGACCGGTGAAGTGAATAACATTAATCTCATTACAATTGCTGTCAGTGGATTAGATGTACTGGGCAGCACTGGAAGTCGATGTGCTGGAAGCAGGAAAAATGGGCAAGCGTAAGTATGTGAGCGACTTTGACGAGGACCAGATTGCGACGGCTCGATAACTGGTTCAGAGCATTTCCAAATCTGCAGCTCTTGTGGGGTGCTCCTGGTCTGCAGTGGTCAGTACCTCCCAAAAGTGGCCCAAGGAAAGAAAACCGGTGAACCAGCAACAGGTTCATAAGCGGCCAAGGCTCATTGATGCGTGTGGGGAGTGAAGGCTGGCCCGTGTGGTCCGGTCCAACAGAAGAGCTACTGTAGCTTAAATTGCTGAAAAAGTTCATGCAGATTCTGATAGAATGGAGTCAGAACACTAAGTGCATCGCAGTTTGTTGCATATGGGGCCGCGTAGCCACAGCCCAGTCAGGGAGCCCATGCTGACACCCGTCCGCACCCAAAAACCCCTTTAATGGGCACGTGAGCATCAGAACTGGACCTTGAGCAGTGGAAGAGGGTGGCCTGGTCTGACGACTCACATTTTTTTTTCATCATTTGGATGGCTGGTAGCGTGTGCATTGCTCACCTTGGGAAGAAACGACACCAGGATGCACTAGGGGAAGAAGGCAAGCTAGCAGAGGCAGTGTGATGCTTTGGGCATCGTTCTGCTGGGAAACCTTGAGCCCTGCCATTCATCTAGATATTACTTTGACACGTGCCACCTACCTAAACATTGTCGCGGACTAAGAACATGCCTTTATGGAATGGTATTCCTTAATGGCAGTGGCCTCTATCAGCAGGATAATGTACCTTTCCACACTGCGAAAATGGTTTGAAGAAGACTACAAGTTCAAATTGTTGACTGGGCTTCCAAATTCCCCAGATCTCAATGCATTCGAGCATCTGTGGGGTGTGTTGGACAGATGAGTCCGATCCATGGAGGCCCCTCCTTGCAACTTGCACGACTTAAAGGATCTGCTGCGGACTTCATGGTGTCAGATACCACTGTACATATTCAGAGGTTTAGAGGAGTCCATGCCTCGACAGGTCAGGGCTTTTTTATGGCAGAAGGAGGACCTGCACCATATAACGCAGGTGGTCATAATTTTATAGCTGATCAGTGTAAATGCTTTGTTTCTATTTTTGATCAGTGCTTGATCATGTTAACTTGGTGAATGAAATTAACTTTTCTAAAAAAAAAAAAAACGTAATGACTGAAACTCCATAGCTGTACCATATTAATATCTACTGTTGGATTAGGTTTTTCCATACAAGCACTGCATTCAGTATCTTTAAAAGTGCACAACCGTACACTTGATGCAGCTTCCTGTTTGTCATAGTGGGATGATTCCTCGGCTCCTTGGGGATGTACTGTCTCTGTGGATCTGCAACATGCTAGCCCACCTCATCAACACCTATGCAATAGACAACTCGGTAAGATCATTCTCATTGTGCCGTTTCTCCCTCGTGGTTTTTGAGGTCTACTTTCATTGGGACTTTTGGATGATGCTAACAACCATTGCTACTAGTAAAGGCGCACTTAAAAAGGTTTGGCGAAGGTGACGTCAGGTTAATCTTCTCCAATTAAATGGATGTCGAAACGCATTTTCTCCCTTCGAGGTTTGGCCTATGTTGACTCCTTTCATTAAATTGGCCTAAGTGCCAATCTCTCTAGAGGGTAGTTTAGCTTATGGGGCTCTGTTGGAAAGTGCATAGAGCTTATTGTGCCTTAAGTGGATTTTAAACCGTCCATTTTCAATGAAGAGCACTCTGAATCCCTTAACTGTTCGGGATTATAGAAGTTGGCTGTTTGCCTTGGTGTAGTGGAGGTACTATAACCGTATTGCCGTAAAAGGCAGAAGGGCCTATGTGCTTGGTCAGTCTTCTCGAAGTTTAGTCCTGAGGGGAGCATGTTTGAGAAATGATCTCATACTTCTGTTCTCAAGTTAAGGGTGACTAGGGCATCTGAAGCTCGTCCTGGGAGAGAACGTTTAAGCAGGGGTCTCGGCATCCAGTCCTAAAGTGATTGTATGGGGGGCTCTTTTTAATCAGTCACTTTTTTGCGTCTTTTCCTTGCTCTGAGTTCCATTATCAAAAAATGCAAGGCAAATAAGCTTTAAAGTGCCACACTGGTGAAGGAGTCTTGATAATAACTGAATGGACTTTTGTATTAAGCATCACTCTGGAGCAAAGGTAATTGCAGACCAAGCTGTTTCGGCGAGGAAGATCTACAAGTTGGTCTTTCATGTCACACATTCTGAAAATGCTTCTTTTGAAGGATATACATTTCCTTGTTCTGGAGTTCTTCTGGTACAGTCCATCTCCTCTAAGTGAACATATAACGTGTTGCAGTTTCCCTCAAGATGGTAAACCTTGCTCGATTTTGGGGTCCAATAAGGAACTAGACTGGAATGGATAATATGTGAAATGAGTGAGTGATTTTGTTTTAACTCTGGTCCTGGTAAGAAAGCTGTAGACTCTGCTGAGTGTTTTTTTTCTGTCATTAGCAGATAAAGCCTTGTAAACGAACTGTGTGAACTTTCACCAAAACGTGCTACTTGCATTTATGCATTCAGTTGCCAAAATGCACTGGAAAGCCAATCGGCTCTGCACCTATTTAGGATTGGAGACTGTGATCCCACTCTAAGATGCATTAGATGCCTCTATCATCTGCTAATGCTCTGACTGTCCTGAGCGACACGCCGAATTGCATCTGTACGTAATCTCAGCAGTCTGTGATGCAAATGTAACATCCTTATTATAGCCGCATTGACTCATTTCGCATGTGACTGGACACCTCTGCTCTATTACATTGATAATTGGCATAAATATGGATTTTATTAATGGAATTTATAGTTTAATTTATGAAATAATGAATAATGCCCTCTTGGAGGCACTGCAGTATGACTGAATCCTGCTTGTTCCATGATGCGTCTTGAGTCTACAAAATGGCTTTCATTTATAATGTAAAAGTATTGGTGAGATGCTGAATCCCAACCCACATACAAGCTACCCGTAATGGCTGGGAATTCTGTGCTCCTGCAGGCCTCGTGATTTGTTGTCTCTTTTATCCTGTAAGCCTTACCTGTATGAACTTTTTGTGCAGAAATTTGGCCTTGGATTAAAAATCGTTGTAAATCTTTTAATTTATGTTCCGCACCTCCTTCATGCGCTGCATTGCTCATAACCCTCCAGCACCTGCCGTTTAAGAGCAGTGCCATTCAAACGGTTCTGAATTGCTGCATAACACTCAGATAATTGTTTTCTTCTCCCCTAATAGATGAATCATGTGGGTGAAATAAAGAACTGCTCCCAAACTCTGACAGGGGTGAGTCATCGCTGCAGCTCGAAGGCATCGTGTGCGCGGGATGGAGGAAGTTATTCATAAAGCCGAGAGTTCTTTCATGAAATCGTAATAAAGAATTTATGGGTCCATTCACAAAATCCTCCGGCTGAGTGTTAGGATTCCTTATAAAATTATTATAGAGGAAGCTGGGGGGGTCATTTTTGTGGTCTCCGAAGCAGAGCTGTGCAGATATCAGTACGCTTGCTGTGCGGCTTTTGTTGCTAGGCTGCCAGCTCTGGAAACTCCACCCCAGCGAAGATAAGTGTTTGTATGCTCATTGGTGTTGGCATTTGATTGACAGCATGCAAACGCATGAACATGCGTCCCTGCGAACTTAGGCCATCAGTCATCTTCTCTGGCTGTTTTTGGACCTTGAGGGATGTAAAGTATACTGTACGTAGATTATGAGACGAGGACTGCTTTTACCTAAATAGATGTAGAAATCTAAAGGTGCTCCTTTCCCAGTGGTTGAATTCAAATTGGGTGTGGACATTTTCATCTTGAGGTGATGTCACAGTATACTTCAGCAATCCTCCCAATTTCATTGGTCAGAAGCTCTGACCAATCACTGAGTTGATATAAATTGCTCCCCTTCCTCCTGAAACTATCATTACAGCCACGCCTATGCCATCATTGAGAAAGGTCTGATGAGTATATTTAGCTTTGTTATGCAATTTATCATATACTATATGCACTTGGGCATAAGTTAAGCACCACCCAATTCTGAAATCAAGTTTCACTTCACCAAAGGACCAAATTAATAGCATCAACAAACCTTGCCCAATTCTTGGAACTGTGGCTTGTATGTTCCTTAACTGGCATATAAAATCAGTTTGAAAAGAAATAGATTTTTACTTCACACTTTCTCAGCTCATATAGAAGGGGTATGTGTTAACACGCTTAATGCTGTTGAAGATATTGGCCCGCTGACATTTAAAGATGACAAAGAGGCCTATGTTTGCCAAAAAAACTGTCCCCTAGAGTCTGAACTTTAATCGGAAAGAGCAGAATCAATATCTGATGAAGATGATTCCTGAGTTTCTGGAGGTGCCACCCAAGCACTATCATTCAGCATGTGCAATTAAGCACAACTCATGACAAAGCCTTTTGAATAAGACGTGTACGTGGAATGAATGCTAAAACCTTCAAGCAAATGTACAGCGTTCAGGATTGGCCAGTTTTCTAAAAAAAAAAAAAATTATTTTGAATTTGGTTATGCTGAACTTCTGCCCAGGTGTACAAATGTTCATGGCCACCTGTTCAAACTGTGGTGGATGCTTCAGAACAAAATCAGTTCTGTAATATGACATCAGTATAAAAGAATATTTCTGTTTTATCAGGAATTTTGAGATTCATCTCTTCCTGTACCTTGTAGCAGCTAAGTATTCAAAGGGCCTGTGTTAAAGGTTCAGGGGGATCTGTTGAATATAGCATTCATTAATGTTTTCATTTGTGTTTAATCACCTGAAAATAAGAATTATGTTTACTTCACCATAGAATGAGCCCTACTTCAGAGGGAGTAGGTCCTCTTGCAGGGTGCCTGCCATGTTGCACCATCGTGCCTCTACAGTAGCCTAGAACAGTCGAGACAGAGACTGTCTCGAGGGCTTTTGTTGTGTTTTGCTATATTTGTAGGCACTGGAGGTTCTCTTGCATCCTTAGAAGGGGAAGGTGAGGGGAAGGTTATCAGTTGGTTGCTGTCTGCAACCTCACTGCCTGATGGCGCCAAATCCTACACGCCGGTCCTTTAAGAGGTTAAGAGGTTATGTAGCACATCCTGTGTATATTAACCCTTAAAGTGCTTAATTTTTACTTACCGTATCCCTTCAAAAGGTAATCATTCATTATGTAGTTGACAAATTTACTTCAGAGGGACTCGCCTGTAAACCCTTCTGAAGGTCATTTGCAACTACAAATTGACTAAATTGTTGACCTGTAGGCTGAAATTTGAAATTTGACTTTGTATATTTTGCGCCTTGCGTGACTATAGCAGTGATTGGCACTTCAAGGGTTAACATTCAAAACTGCCTTAAGGCATCTGGGTCCAGTGGCTTTGGATATTCACCTGTTTGGAAGTATAGCTTGAAACGTTTGGCAACAGGACATCAATAAGCCAAATTGTGGGAATGATAAGGAGGATGATGGACTCAGAATTAAATTAGCACTAGTTTAAGAACATTAGCTTCTCAGTAATTTTTTTTCCCTGTTTTTTCTTCATCTCAGTTCTTGGCCAGCATGCTCACCTATCCGTTTGTGCTGGTTTCCAACCTAATGGCTGTCAACAACTGCGGGTAAGCTGTTCAACTCTGCCTGCACTTTTTATCTGGCTCCCCATGAGGAAAAGGCTCAATTCTGCACCACGGGCTCGGTTTTAGGTGGGGGGTTTAGAGTTTGGCCATGGTTAGTAGTTAGTAGTACAGTTTGGCTTGGTTACGTTTAGGCGTTAAATTAAGTTTAAAAATTGGGTTATTTTGGGAAGTTTGAGGTTGGGGTTAGAGAGGTGGAGGAGATTAGGGTTGATTTTATGGTTTGGGGGTATGGAAATAAATTCTAAATAGGTTTTCGGTACCCCGGAATATAGGAAAACCTAAGCTGCATACATGAGCATGCGTGTGTTAAAGGCATCATTCTGATAGGGACACAATGTAGGAATGTAGGATGATGCAGGACGGGCTGAGTTTGAGCAGAGAAAAGGATTTTTCCCACTGCTGGCATTTTATTAAAAAACAATTATAATGCCAGATATGTATAAGAATCCCTAGATTCCCACAGTTGTTTTTTTATTCTATATTCCACTTCCCTTACATCAAACAGGTGTATTTAAGTGACTGTAGCAATGCCACCACAACCATAACTCAGCTTGATAGAAGACCAAATTCAGCCGCAAGTAAAGTATTGTGCAGTTTGCCATTGTTTACGGGCGGATAAAGCAGAAACGCTGTTCGATGCCGTCTCTGTTGTACTCATCAGTAAATAAGCACAATAACATTAGGAATGCCACACGTGGTCTTGACTGTGTGTTTACGAAGTAGGATTGGTAGTGTGAAGCCTGATCTCATGTATTTGAGTGTTCTCGGATTGGTACGATCCTCTGAAGCCTGTGCCTCTTTGATCAGCCTGGCAGGCGGTCTTCCCCCTTACGCTGCTGTCTATCCCACCTGGCTGGACTGCTGGAGACACCTGAGCTTAGAGGTATCGTCAACACTCCCACACACACTGCCTTCATGTATTCATTCATTTTATTCATTTATTTATTTGCTCAGTGCCTGGCCTGAGCAGTGGTTCCCAACCTCAATCCTGGGTACTTGGGAAGGTCTTGGGAGTGGAGTAATTTTTGTTCCACAAGTGCAATCCCGGGCAACTAGTTATCACTAATTTGCTGCTTTAACATGGAGGGAATGTTTACCCACTGAAACCACGTGTTAATGTCTGGGCATACCTGCAAGGATAAATATTGCGCTGTATTGCTCGCCATTTGTGTTTGCTTGCATTGTTCAGCTTTTTGATTAACGACAATTATTGTTGAAATTCCAATATTTTTGTTGTTCCCTAAAGATTCTCAATGCCACTCTGTAAGTGGACTACAATTAGCCCCGGCCTGTGAAATCCTGATTTTGATATTCATATTTTATGCCAGTCCTATGCTCTAGGCATCCATATAGAAGGGCATATTAAGACTTTTTTTTTTTTTTTTTAAACAAAGATAACATTTTAAATTCTTCAGGTCCCCTCACTAAACACATTATTCCATCCTTTGCATTTAGGCATGCATACTGGACTGGCCCTGGCTACTTTCTTTCCAGTGCACTTGACTCAGATTGAATTAGACTTCACAGTTCAAATTTTGAAGAACTTCCAGTATTAACTCGGCTAGACTCAACACATCAAATTAATTATGAATAACATGCTAAAATTCTGTGACCACAACTTTGGTTGGAGAGAAAGGCATCCTCCATGCCAATGCTTACACCCTTCTCACCCATCCCCACAAAAAACAAAATCATGCTTCTGTTTACACTCCACTGCATTACTCCTCTGAAAATGAGGGACAAGAACCCCTCTTCCATGTGAAATTTTGTCTGAATTGGCAGTGCACCTTAGATGTCATTTCTTCATGTAAAGATTGAGATACATGAAGATGGAAGATGGGTCCTGAATCGGCCTGTGGTCTTTCTCCACTTTAACGGTGCAACAAAAAGTCTTTAGTGTGTGGCTCCATTGTCTGCTGGGACTGATAAATTTTTTTTATTTTTTGTACTCTCCGTGAAGTGCCTTTATTTAAAGGTGCCCTTTGTAAGAATTGAGGTCAAAATATCCAAAAAATGAGCTAGACACAGCAAAAGAATGAGAAGAAATAAGGGCAATGATGTCATAAAAAAGATGACAAGGTATAGTGCTGCAGAGATATCAACCTGAATTAGCACGCTAAATCACTAGCTGCGCACCGTCCTGTGTCATAATACTAGTCTCTGCCATGGGTGGCGGTATGCGGGCAACATAACAGCCAGCCAAACTGCAGTACACGGATAACTCGCACGGCTTGAGGACGCACTTGAACCTGATGTCAATCGTGTGGAAGGTTCATTAGCTAAGAAGCTTGAAATGGCTTCGATGATAATGAACCCTAAATGAACGCATGAAACGTTACGGAAAACATTGCATGATGTAATGAAACATGACAAAATGTTTAGTTGTGACTAATGATACTTGATTTCTAGAAGAGGGTTTGCTAATGAAGACTGCATATCAGGCAAACTGGTTGCATACTGTGAAATTGGCATCAGGCGGGCGGCATACGTAAGGTTCTTAAATGATCTTTTTTGCCTAGTTTTACTTGTACATGTGCAGCTAAGATTACTTCATAATTTTGAACTCCGCTATAACTGTTTTGACGACGTACGGTAAAGTGATGGTCAACTAACAGTGGCGATCGACTGGCCAGCTGATTTTGGGATCAGAGACTGGTTATGGTACAGTCCGGCATTAGGTAGATTTATTCACGCAAATGTTGGTTCAGCATTAGCGCTTAACATCAGCTAACGTTACGTTGACGCTAGCTTGCTCGACAGCAGCGAATGTTATCTGGCAAATGAATTTATTTCGAATGAACAATGACGCGTAATTTGGACATATTTACTGGATCGGGTGAAGGGGAGTAGCTTGAAGATGTCATTGTACAGAATCACTTCACATCAACTGACGTTCGTTCATGTGTTTATATCTCAGAGTTTTGGAGTCAGAGCGGCCCTGTTTGGGTTGTAGATGGTCGGTTATGGCTCTGGGGTCGTTGGGAAGGTGGGGGCGGAGCATGGACTGTAGGCTTGATGGGAGGAGGGACTGTGCCGTTTCTCGATTGTTACGCTAGGGCAGACCAACTCACTTTCTGCAGGTATACCGCCCCCATTTTCTTTGGAGTGTGTACAGTATGAATTTAATTTTTGGCTACCATTACACAGGGCACCTTTAAATGTGTAGCTGCTTCTATGAGGAGAAATTCACAAGCGCAAGTGGTTCTGAAAATGATGTGTAATTCACTCAACTGTGTTCTCATGGTCCACTTCTGTTCTCTTTCAGGGAAACATGGGCAGGGGCAACAGTCTCTTTTTCCGGAAGATTCCAGCAGGAAAAATGTACTCTATCCAGCAGAAAAGATTTTTTTAAAGGGGGGTTACGGTGGGCAGCCTAGCAATCTTGTAATAAAAAAAATCAATGAGGACTAATAGGTTGCATCCTAATTTGTACACATTTCTTCACAATTATGTACCGGAATTTTTTTAATGATGTCAAACCGCCACCCGTGAAGGCAACATTTTCACGTTTTATGGCAACTCGAGCTGCATCGAAGACAAACGTGAAGAGCTTTATTTTAATATTTAGACATTTGTGTAAATATACTGCAGGGCGATAAAGGAATTTAACTTAATAAACAAGGGATTAAATTCAACAATACTCTGAAAAGCATTCCCCCTCTGTTTTATTTTTGCTCCAACTCTGAATTGATAAGCTGTGTAATTACTGTATGCGTCCCATACTACTGCACCAGCTAGAAAGCGTGTCTGGGGCCTTTTCTCAACGGCTGTTTACTCATATTCAGCCCACCAGATGAGCTGCTAAGTCACTGCACTGGACAATGCCTGTTCATGCATAGCAGTTATGACTGAATGTGCAGGCTTGCTGCAGTCAGAAAGCTCTTGGGCCTCCCTTCCCTAAGCAGTGTTGCTGATGGTCTTGCACTTCCTTGCATGGCTGCAGGATATAAAATGCGCTGGCCTGTCCAGGGTTTGGTGTCAGACTTGTGGGTCTGCATCGCTGTGACGGACAACCTGTGATTTAACAGTGCATGCAGCATGACTAGCCTTGTACATCCCTGCGCTTTGCTAAATGAACATTTTTCTTTTTTCGATGGACCATGTATAGATGGAGATGTGTTTGACTTGCATCATGTGTAAACAAACTCTCCATATTACTCCCCTGGGGAGACGGTCTTGAGGATTCCAGATTGGGCAAGCTCATCCAATGCCTTCCTACCAATTTCCTCCTTGATGGGCTTTTTGACGACATGGGAAGACGTGTCTTTTCACAATATGGACATGTATGGCCTATTTCACTATTTAAGTTTAGTGTAATTCAGGCCAGGACTACGCATAATCCATGTCTGTGAAACCCACCTGTTGCGTTTAAATGCTGCTGTGTCTGATGTCAGCAATGAATCTTATACGGCTGTTAAAGATCCATGTGGTGAAAATAATTTTGAAACCATTCAGATACATTAAGTGTCCTTTTAATTAGCCCTTAGTGTTGGTTCATTTGGTTGGCTGTTGAAAAATGGGGCACATCCTTTCTCGGTAGGAGCTGTGATGAGTTTTGTAATTACTTGTGAAAACTTGGAGTTGCCAGCTTTCATACTGATCAAAATAAAATTACCTTTAAGATCTTTGTTCGTTCATTTCATTTAAAATATTTTCTTTAAAACTGCGATACGGAGAGCAGAATGTCTCAATTATTAGTAAATGCATATACCTTGATCAACCAATATTCCACAATTTACAAGTGTATTTTGCCATCCACAACTTCAAACTTCCTTACTCGTGACCGGCAAGGTGGCATTTAAATAACTATGCCATACTTTGTACTAATGGATGTCTATTTGTCAATATATTATCTTTAATTTGTTTAAATACTTTGTACTTGTGTGAATTTCTCATGACTTACCATTTGTAGATCTACAGTTCTGCGTGTTAAGTGTTGAATTTGCATTTGTGGGTTGACTAATACACGCATCCATTCTTTACAGTGACACAATTTTGAGACCTTGCCTCTGCTCTTGCAGTTGGCACAGAAACAGCTCTTGATCTACACGTCTCTCTCTCCCCGAACCCAATTCGACATTATCATCCAGTACGTTGTTGTTGGAAAAAATGAATGCATATATTTGTTGATCTATAAATGCAGATTCAACACTTGCATGGAATTGCAGATTTCCAAATCACATTTCATGAGAGATGCGCATACAAGCGAGAAGTATTTTTACGAGCAATTAGAGGTACAAATAGTCATCGATTTATGCAAATTATAGCAAATTAATTGAAATGCTAGCTTACTAGTCACGAGTAAGGAATGTTGTAGTGGATAGCAAAATGCATTTCTTAACTGGAATATTTGTAGATTACGGTATGTGCATTTACAAATAATTTGCGACATTTTTCTCTCAATACTTCTAAGTGTTTTTGGTGAACAAATTAAATGGCAAACTGAGTTTAATGAGCATGTCTGATTTTCAGAAGTTTCACATGGAAGCAGTTGGTCTGGAAAATTTCCCAAAATTACATCGCTGGAATTGGACATGAATACTGTCAGCGCAGTGGGCCTTTAATTTGTGCCTTCCCTTATCAAATTCAAGTGCATTTTGCAAAGGTTTTACAAAAATTTTCTTACATTGATTTGGTGTTATTTTTACTGACAGATGACTGGTGTTGTTTTGGAATCCCATGTGACACATAATGTCAGAAACCCGTTATCCAGGCAATGGCAGGCTTTTCAGGATGGAGGGCACATACTTGGGGTTTGAGGAGGGTGTTTTCTCCCCATAGAAAGTTTGCATTAATGTCCTCGCTTTGCATGCCGATTGATAAAGCCGCACAAGGGAAGCTGTCAGTTGGTTTGTTTGTATCCTTATTGCTGGGTTGGACTGGCGGTGAGAGATCGAGCCTCAGTTGATAAATAAAAGAAAGAAACACAGGCTATGAACTCTCACTGCTAATACATAATTATTCCTGGTGTTCAGCAGCACTGTTACACTATGTACACAATGAGAAGTGATGAGCCTTCAGGACATATCTTCTTTGGTATGATTGACTGATAGTTATGCGAAAGGGCTTTATTTTTGGAAGTGTTTTGATTAGTAGTGCTCTTTCAGTGAGGAGTTTAGGAGGGGAAAGGTTGTATGTTGCACGAAGGTGGAGACGAGATCAAATGCATTACTTTGTCTGTTGGTTTTGCATCTGGGCTCCCAGCTTGCATCTCACCTGTCAGATCTGTGCAAAATGTAAGAGCCCATGCAAAAGGGTAAGTGGACCTTCAGTAGCCATAGGGGTTGAGTGTACCTGGCAACTGTCGGCAAATTTGCAAGAATAATGCAAGACTGACTTGGTAAATTACACCTTGCTACAATTAATGAGAAAAACAGACAGCAGATGTATTCAAAAAAGTCACCACCTGGATTTAATGAAGCAAATGGGTAAAAGCCTTCCATCGAATAATTACTGCAGTGATTAATATGTGTCTGCTGGCAACCAGTTATTAAACCCAAACTGATTCAGTGAGTAGCTTCTCATTTCATAAACAACCTTGTCAGAGGACATATCCTGTTCTCATGGGAACAGAAGGGTCAAATACCCTGCATCAAGGGTAAGAACGGAGGCTTTAGAAGTGATATCCCATCATGCCAAGTGCCTGCTGTGCATGATTGTGGGGGCAGTGTTGTGATCTGGGGTTGCTTCACTTGGCCAGGTCTACGTTCA
Source organism: Gymnothorax javanicus (assembly GCA_029692085.1). NCBI lineage: Eukaryota > Metazoa > Chordata > Actinopteri > Anguilliformes > Muraenidae > Gymnothorax > Gymnothorax javanicus. Next base: position 12,401,416 of record CM056207.1, on the reverse strand, counting down.
GCCGTGATATGTGCCCAAAAAAACAAGGTCAGCTGCCCACCTGAATGTACTGAATGACCAGGTTTTTCCATCAATGGTCTTTTTTTTTCTTCTCTGATGGCCTGGGCATATTCCAAGACGAAAATGCCAGGACTCTTCGGGCTCAAATTGTGAAAGTGGTTCAGGGAGCATGAGACATTTTCACACATGGATTGGCCACCAGAGTCCAGATCTTAACCCCATTGAAAATCTTCTGGATGCGCTGGAGAAGACTTTACGCAGTGGTCCTACTCTTCCATCATCATTACAAAATTGATGCATCTCTAGACAGAAATAAATGTTGTGACATTGCATAAAGTTATCGAAACGATGCCATAATCAAAGCTAAAGGCGATCGAATGAAATATTTGGGTGGGAGACTTCTTTTTGGCCGGGGCAGCATATATGAGACAAGCCTGGAGAAACCGCATGTATGTGCATATGCTGTTTTGTAAAAAAGTCTTTGCCCCCCTCTTGATGTCTTCAAATTTGTATATTTGCTTAAACAAAATTTATTGAAGCAAAGGCATCTTGAGCAAACGCAAAATGCAATTTTTTAAGTGATTGTTTCATTTAGTGAAAGAAAAAAGTTATCCAACACCAACTGGGCTCATGTGAGAACATAACTGCCTCTTTAGTCACCAACCCAGCCAATTACCAACTGTAATTGATGATTGTAGGTTTTAAGGTCTCAACAAGCAGCACACGATTGCTCAATCAAAAGGATGTGTAGAACAGATGAGAAGTTAATTAAGTGTATCAATCTTGATGTGGTTAAAGAAGCTGTGCTTCAATTACTGCGCATGCTCAGAAGTTTGGAAACTAACGAGAAATCAAAGGAAATGTATCCGCTCGAGTGCAAGTCAAAATCGGATTCCTTAATTATTAATCCATCTTCGTTTTTCATTGTATTTATATATTTTAGTTACTCAGGCATGACACTTTTTATATTAAGGAGTTTTCTGTGGAAATTTGATGGTTCAAAGTGCTATTTTAGTACTTAAGCCAAAGGATAGGAAGAATGTAAGATGGTTTGAAAACTGCCAATAAACATCATGGAAGAAGAGATTTTCTCAGATGTACTATAAATAATGGTGGGATGGTGGTGTTGTACACAGCAGTGATATGCGCCCAATCAGGGTGTATTCTTGTCTCACTCCCAGGGGATGCTGGGATATGCTTCATCACCCTGATTGAAAAAAGAAAGGCAGACAATGAAAGGATGGAGTGTTCTTGCGTTCATATTTATGGCCTCATTTGCTGGACAGGTTTTATAGCCATGCATTACACTGTGGAATATTACATGATATCGAGGGCTGGCTGCAATTAACAGTTATGTCTAATATTTAACATCTGGACATAACTGTTTATTGCAGTCAGCCCTCGATATTATCTTATTAATTATCCTATCAATTATAAACTGATGTGTGTTTTACATCTATTTATTCAATTCCATTTTATTTTAATGCATGTATACATTGATGTGTGTAAAAGCAACACTCATTTGTAATGAAGCTAGCTCTGATCCCATTCTGTTCCTTTGTACTAGATGATAATTGGGCTCCAGAAGGTGTTTAATGAAGATCGAAAGGCTGAGTGAGACAGCCTTGAGACAGCCTTTAAAAAAGGTGAAGATGCTATCTGGTTTAATGTGTAAAATCAGAGTAGTCAACCTGACATGAGATAAAGAAACCAATATAATTTAATATCCTTGGATATAATAATGCTCAAGAAACCTTTTGTAATGCTACTGAATTTCTCTTAAAGCTGGTGAAGATGGAAAACCCTGCTGTTTTTATAGTAAGTAACCTGTGAAAATATTTTGTGTGCACGCAGTTATTTAGACATCATCAAAATGTATATCTGCACAAAAAAAAATCTCTCAAGGTGAAAGAAAGAGTTAACAGGAGAAACCAGCTCTTGACGTCAGAGAGAAAGTACACAACCCCGTCCCCAGGGGAGTGAAACAGAGAGGCGAGGGGGGAGGAGCGATGGAGAGCGATTGAAAGAGAGAGGGGTAAAAAAGGAAAGGAGTGGGGAGGGGGGGAAAGGGGGGGGCACGGTTCGCATCATCAACCTCGTCCTGTCTGAGAGCTGCCTGCTCCACACCCCCCGCCCGTCCGCCTCCGTCCAGGAGAGATGATCCAATATGCTGCCCCACCGCCCAGCACACGCCTGCCACACAGTCTCCAGCCTCACTCTCTCTCTCTCCAGAATAGTGGAGACAGCAGACACGCGCACGAGAGCCGGGGAGCCCACAACGTGATGCTCAGCTACGGCTGCTTCACATCCAGGAAAAGCCTCCTCTGACGCTTTAGCTCAGGACCTTCTCCTGACTCTCTGTATCATCAGCATGAATCCTGAAGATTAAACTCAGCCTCAGCTTTTTTGGGTTAGTTGTTGTTGTTTTTGCTTATTTCTGTCCACCCTGCACGAGTGTCTTTGCTTTTCGAGCATGATTCTCTCCACTGCCGTGATCCTGGGTGCCACCCTGGGCACAGCCTCGGGCATTCTCACCCTCTGCGGGCTCTCACTCCTCTGCAAGTCCCACAAGAAAAAGCAGCTGGCAAAAGACCACAGTCCAGACCCTGAGAAGCCAAAAGAAAGTGTTCTCCACTCTTCTAAGCAGGTACTGAACCTTTCTCACGTACCGTAGCAATTTCAACATTTATAAATCATATCGTTTATAAAAAGCAATACAATTTTGCTTTGTACATCACATGGACATGTTGCTAGAACGTATAGAAGGGATGTATCATTATTTGATTCCGAAAACGTGTAGCCCAAAATTCTTCATAGATACATAGTGCTTTGAAGAAAATTATTTTCTTATGCCGATGAAATAATCAAAATAATCATTGGTGCAATATAGTTTTCAACCATTTACTGGTCTGACAGTACATTTACACGCATGCTTTAAAACAGTTGTGAGAGATGCACTCGGATTTTTGGAAAGGGTTTTGTTCTCTTGACTTATAATGCGGTTGGGCCATTTTATTTGGGGGCAAAGTATGTGAATTGAAAAATGTAAGAACTTTGAAAAGTGGCTACTACTAATACTACTGTCACTACTACTACTAACAATATAAATTGCTTTTATCATCGGTCGAGCAATAGCTGCATTAATATTGTCATCAACATGAGCATTACAAATAATTAAGAATTTTGGGAAGAACTTTGTTCTCTTTCAGAATAAAAGGACAGTTATGCAAGGGTTACAAGATGTTTTAATTGAATGTACACCATGTACTATTGCACAGGTTAACAGCAAGTTTTGGTTCAGTTCATCACATTAATCCAGCCTAACACTGTACATCTTACGAGGGGTTGTTTGTATTTTGCTGTTCAAAATAATTGTGGAATATTTGTGTGGATGAAAATATGTTCTTCTCTCCATTATATTAACATACTATTAATAAAATCAATGCTGAAAATGGCTTCTATACATCTATTTGCACCAATGAGCCAAAACAATAAAACCACTTATGGATTAAGCAAGTAACATTCATCTTATAACAACAGTGCATGTCATGGTCTACAGACAGACCTTAGATGGTGAACAGACTGTCGGCTCTCGTCTTCGTTGTGTTGGATGCAGGAGAAATGGGACCTGTGCGATTATGACAAGGGCTAAATCTTCATGGCCAGATGAGTGGGTCAGAACATCTCTGAAATGGCAAGGCTTCTGGGGTGCTCCCTGTCAGCAGTGATAGGTACTTACAGATAGTGGTCCAAGGAGGGACAAACCATGAACCAATGAATCGGGTGTTTGGCACCCCAGGCTCAGCAATGCTCTAGGGCAACGAAGGCTATCTCATCTGGTCCAAATTGACCAAAGGAGTACTGTGGCACAGGTCTACAAATTTTAATGATATATACGTCAGGAATGTGCCTCAACTTGCAGCGCATTGCATCCTGCTGTGTATAGCGCTTTGTAGCTTGACCAGCAGGAGGGCCCGATCTAATCCTGGTCCACTGCCCAAAACGCCTACAATGGGCACATGGGCATCGGAACTAGACCTTAGAGCAATTGGAGAAGGTTAATCAGGTCCACTGAGTCCAGTTTTCTTTTACCTCATGTGAATCGGCTGGGAACGTGTGCACCATTTATCTGAGGAAGAGATGGCATCAAGATGCACTGCAGGAAGAGGATGAGCTGTTGGAGGGAGTGTGATGCTCTGGGAAATGAACTGCTGGAAACCCCTCGGTCTGGGAATTCGAGTGGATTCCAGTTTGATGGAGCTGTTTTAACAGCATGAAGGGGACTTCCACAATATTAGGCAGGTGGTTTTAATGTTGTGGCTGATAGGTGTGTATTGTTAGTGTATATTACAAGCCCCACTGCAATAGCAGATATGAAAAAAGACTTGTTTGGGTCTGTTCTGTGTTAAACTGTATTAACAGATACTGGGCATTAAAAAGCTAATGGGCTGAACTATGATTGCGTCCTTCAATTTTGAACTCCCAAGGGAGTAATTTACTTTGATTTCTCTCCATTTTTATGTCTCTTTCATTCTCTCGCTCGCTCATTCACACTTCTTTTCTCTCTTTGTCTGTCTCTGGCGCTCTCTCTATCGCCGTGTCACGCGTCTGCTGGCAGTTTATGAAGGATACTAACTGTGCTATTATTAGACATCCTTGCTGAATGAGGCTCAGGTTTGTTCCTGCCCAGAGCTGCTGTTTCATGCAGACAAACCACCTCTATCTAGGATCCTATTTCCTAAAGATAAGCATGACTGACTTATGTAACAAAATGGCACTTTTCTGAATATGATCCATACTTGTACTTCACTTTTAGAACACTCTTAATGGTTTACTGCTCACTTTATAGGGATTTGTTGTTCGTTCCCAAATTCAGCTGAGCCAGTGGGATAATGAGACTGCTGCTCTGTGGAAGAGTACGACAGCACAGGGCTTTGAGTAGGCTTGACTCCTCTGCTTACATCGTTTTGACAACCAAAGTGGAAACTTTAGCAAAGATTTAGCCTGCAGTTAACCTGGTTCTACTGGTTTCCATTAGGTCCTGTCAGTTTGAAGCGCGTTCGTAGATTGTCTCACTTGACCACGTGATGCTCATGATGGCAGATAGTGGCAATTCTGGCAAGGTCACCTGGCACAATCATTTGAAGATACTGCGGTAACTGTTGGCATGACAACTGAACAATGCTAACATTTGTTTTGGACTTACAGCTAGCTGTCATAAAGAAGCAATATTCTCTAACTTAATACTCAGTGCGTCAATCATTTCCATAATTAGATTAATGTAATCCAGGCTAAGATGCCATAAATTTAACCCAGATGTTATGACTGAGGATTTTTCCAGTGGTCTGAAGGGTGATCTTTAGTGATGAGAATGGTGCATTTAATTCCTGTTATATTTTGCAAAAGAGAAACCTGGTCAACCTGACAACTGTGTTGGCCATGCAATACTCAAGCAGTTGGGGTAGCAATTTTGTCAGATTAACCGACAGTATATAGAGCCACTGACTGAGTTCTATTTACAGAATCCATTGCTCAATAAGGTTCCAGCCCAGCAGAATAATGTTTGCAATAATATTTATCATGGAGGCTACCTTTGTCTTACTGTAGTAAGGGCAGAGGAAATGCTCTAACAGGGTGATTATCACATAATGGAACTGTTGAGCTGTGGTTCTATAGTCAAGGTTTGAATTGACTGGTCTCTCAATTGCAATTTAGTTGTCATCTCAGTATTCACCATAAGATGATTTCAAAAAAGCTGTGCAATTCCTAATTCATCTATATTTTCCGCACATTCCCATTTTTGACCTTGATAATCTGACATCTGAGCACCTTCTGTCTCATAAATTCTCCTGCTTTTTGCATCTTGGATCTTTGGCTTTGTATCACATTGCAATCATGACTCACACGGTCAGTACACGAACAATATCGATAAACAGTCGGGTATGTTACATCTTTAATGGACTTGGTGCATAAAATATCTTGTTAATGAATGCTGGAAATCTGGTGCTGTCGAAATATTGCATTTATGTAATAATTTTCCCCTAAATCAAATGGTTACAAAGATATTTTAGTCTTTGTTTCTGAGAAAACTGTGGATTTGTGACCAGGGTTAACCACTTACTACTGCAATCATAAGGATGTTTCAAAACAGATTGAACTATCGGTGGAATTATGAGAGGAATAAGTGGAATATCCTGTCATAGCTGAATGAAATTCTATATCATCTTCTGTGGACATTTTGAGAATTTGTATGCAGTAGCTGCATGTCTCAGAACCTGTGCTTAATTCCCAATAAAGACAGTAGAGTCAGACATTGCTGGACAGATATGCAAACACTCCCCCCCCCCCCCAACCTTTGTCTCAAACTCTGTCTGTCTCTCTCCCTCTTTCTCCTTCTGTTTATTCACTCCAGTTCAGCATCAAAAATTAACAGAGCCCATTCAGCCAAGAGCCTTGCTAGAGTTCCCCAAGATTTACACACCAAAGCCATCGGTGACCTCTCCTGAAATCATTAACCAGCCTGAGAACATTTCAGCAGTGCCCAGTGAGCCTGCTGTCAAGGGGGACCCTGCTACCAACCCTGGCCGTGGTAACCTAGCAACAGAGGGACACGAGGAGGTCTTCATCGCTGAGAGGCAAGGTAAATCATATTAGTGGAGCCAGCCAACTGTCAAAGCATCATGATAAAGTAACCCTCTCTGCCAAGAAATTCTTATATTGCTTCATCTAGTCTTAAGACATCAAGGTACAGATTCTTCAAAGATTCAAGCAAGAAGAACTCTCAATGTGTAGCCTTTCAGGTTGCGCTTCTGACTCACTGGCATTCCTTTTATGCATTTTAAGCAAGTTAGATGGTATCATTACAGCCTAATTTCAGTATAATGAAAGTCAAGCGATGATGAATTTGCGTCACGCTTTTTCTTGTCACGTCACATGTATCTTTCAACTTGCCACCTTTTATTGGTTTCTGCCCAGTGTCGGCACCAGAAATGGAATTTGGGGGGGCACAGACACATCCCTTTTAAACAACAATCAGTCCTGGCTAGTTGTCAATCGTTTTCATCATTGACACGTTTTCCAATTATAGTAATAATCCATTGGCAATTGAAGACAAGGACTTCTCTCCCCATGTGCTCCAACAGCGACGAAATAATGGGCTAAATTTAGTACAGGTAAATGTAATTTACCTATAAACTGGCCTGCTTTATGGAAGACTAATTCCTCTGGAACTTCTGCGCTACTTTATCGACACATCAGGCGATCTAACCTGCACTTCATGATCGTTTAAATTGTTGAAATGTAATGAAAGAGCATTTGAAACGCCTTTGTGCAATTTTTAATAACGCTGATCTTGGATGCACCAAAGTGCGCGTCCAAATTAATGATAGTCGCCTTTCTTTAACGGGGAACAAGCGACGCCTGATAGTGTGGAGTGTTTTCGGAGTGAATGCATTGTTAATTTAGAAAATGATTGAGCACAAGTCAGGACTAATAACTGTTTTAAAGGGAGGTGTCTTTGCCCCCCCCCCCCCCCCAAATTTCAGTTCTGGCACCGACACTGTTTCTGCCGGCAACCCACATTCAATTTGAGGCTTTCATGCTGACATAACAAGAACACAGTGTCCTTGCCACTTTCAAGCATCAATTATACCACATGCACCATTAAGGCATGCAATATTAAACCATGGATTCCAACAGCAGCTGACCAGTGGCTCCTTAAGCTAGTTCTGGAGGCTTCCACAGGCTTTATTGGCAGCAGGAAAGCTACTTTTTCATTAGCTTCCTGAACCAAAAGGGATGAGTCAGTGTGGTTAAGATGGTGGTTCAGTGAATAGTGCTGTTCCTTTGCAGCAAAAAGATGGTGAGTAAGAATTCAGTCTGGGGCCTTTAGTCCTGTACTTATGGCCTGCGGCCTCACTCTCTTCTGTCTGCCTTGTTTGATTTTTTTTGTCAGATTTTTTTGATTTTGTAACATTGTTAAGAAAATCAAAATATAAATTTAGTTTATTATACAACGTAATTCTTATTATTACATTCTGTATGGAGTCTGCATGTCCCCTTGTGTTTGAGTGGGCCTCTTCCAGTTGACCAAGGACTTGCATGCCAGGCTAATTGGAGACTGTAAATTGTCATTTGGTGTGAGTGAATGGTGTGTGATGTCTGCGGTTGGACTGTCAAGAATGTATTCCTGCCTCTCGCCCATTTCATGCTGCAAGCTCCAGACCCCCTAGCCAAGGAATAAATAGGGTGGATAATTGATTGATATTTCAATGTACTATACTGTAGATATTATGGGCATCACTTAAGAATTTACAATGTGTATCTATGGATTTAATAAAACGCATAATTATTGATTTAAAAAAAATACATGGATCACAGCACCCATGATGATGTATCATGGTGCATAAACAGTATTCAACAAAAAAATAACCTCTGCAAACTCTGCATCTTTAAATTTAATTCTGCTTCAGATTCTCCATCGGAATACCCTTGTGGCTCGGAACAGAAGAATGGACTGTCCAAAAACCAGTCCCTCCCTCAGCCCAAACTACGTTTCTCCTTGAAATACCACTCGGAGATTAAAGAGCTTCACATCATGGTCAAAGAAGGTAAGAACAACTGAACGGCTGATCGATGGTGGATAAGCGCTGAATCCATCTCAGACATCTTTCGGAGGAAAAAAATGTTTTTTCTATTTGCAACTGAATTATCCAGGTGAATTCCTCAAGCATTTAAAAATTGAATCGTTCTATTGCTATCAGTTTCCATGGTGACCCACATTTTTTTGACCATTAACTGTACTACACGCATTCAATAATTTCATGTCTATTTATATGACTCATTTACTTTGTTATTACATTTGGAAGCAGTAAAAAGCTCCAGGAATGGAGTGGTTTTATGGAACCTGCTTTGCTTAAAGTCACACAACGTGCTCGTAAGCAATCCTCCCATTGACTTTTCTGTAGTTAGAATCAAAGATGTTATGACACTGCTTTCAAAATAAAGATCAGCTCTTTACGATCAATTTCTTTGACGATACGTTGTCTGCTAAAAAAAAAAAAAAAAAGCTTGAGTTTCTCTCAGATTTATTTATTTATAATCACATTCACAGGTAGTTTGATGGCACTAGAATATTTATTGCTATCGACAGGCCCTTTAGTCTTTCTCCCCTTAATTTGTTGGCTGTTTAAAGAGAAGCCGCGCACTCTGTCATGCCTTGTTTCAGGATACCCAGAGGGACACTACTTTTGTTTCATCAGGTGCCCTTCCATTGACATTTCTGTCAGACAAAAAAATGGACAAATCTGGACCCCTAACTCTGACCTAGAATCATTCTTTTACACCCTTGAATTACCAACTTCTTCCAGCTGTTTACGCATTAATTTGGTTGAATGGCGTATGATTCATTTCTTCTATTTCTGATGTCTTGCATTCCTTTTTGCGTGTTATGTTTGCTTAATTTCATTATTAGTAACTCTAAACAATATTTAGAAGGCTGTCATATCAAATGTACTTCATGAAAATGAGCTACATAATGTTTGGGACAAAGCCAGTTGTTTTTTTTCTAAAGTTAGTCTTTGTGAGTTTTGGGACCAAAAAAAAAATGTCCCAAACATTATGAAGCTCACTTAAAGTGTTAATCGATAAACAGATGGACCAACCTTTGAGTATTTTATATTTCCACAGTGGATCATGTGAGTGTTAACGGAGAAGGAGAGGGGTATGTGGAGGCTTGGCTCCGCACTGCGATGGGACAGAGAGAAGCCCACACCTCCTCGAAGCTCATGGCCGCCCACATGATGTGGGATGAGGGCCTGGTGCTGAGGCTGCCCGGGGGGCCGGAGGGGGAGGGCGAGGTGTCCCTCTCGCTGCGCTGCTGTGACCGGTTCTCTCGCTACACCGACCTGGGGACCGTCCACTTCAAGCTGGCTGACGTGGACTCGATGGCTGATGCTGACTGCTGGGTGGACCTGCAGCCTCCTAAGATGGTATTTCATGCCACTGATTTCCAATCAGCATTAAACTAAGGATGGGTGGGTGTCTCAGTCCAGTATCTGTTCAGACACTGTTCCATTGTATGGATGCCCCCACAGTCTGGTATCTGTATCTAATAAGGAACTGTTCCAGCATTTAGATGAATCCCTAAAGTCATGTAGGGAACTGTTTCCGTGTGTGGATGAGCCCTACAGTCTAATCTTATATTATCAGGCAATACTCTAGTATGAGGATGGGCTTTACAATGTGGTATCTCCCTGTTCTTTCAGTGCTTGCATTTAACAGAGGAACTAGATATGCTGGCAAAACACCCACTAACCACCATACAATAATGTATTAGTGTTCACTCTTTAACTATCCTTCATTCAGCCTGTAGATGTATCCTTTTGAGGTAAAGGATTGATGCACAGGTCTGGAGGGACAGAAGATGCTCAGCAGTTACAATGATCAGTGAGTCAGTGAGAGTTGGGGAAATGGGGGGTGGGGGGAGTGAGGGTGACTGGGATGTCCAAAAATAGGCACTGTGCTTCATAGTCGTTATTCCTGACAGTCTCTTGACAGGTGACATGGGGAAATTATCTGATCTCTATTGATCTTCCCGTGCCCTTCCCATGCATCACAAAATGTAATTACAACTCAAGGCTGCAGAATCCTGTTGAGACAAAGGAGATAAGGAACATTAACCAGCGAGCAACAGAGTTTGTAGGCTCAGCACCCCCAGCCCCCACCCTCTGCTAAAAAGCAGCTCACCGTGCCGACGATACCACAGTGAATGCACAGAGCCTGTGAAAACTGGCTCACTCGCCCTTTGAAACCTCATCGTACGTCAGCACACTCCTCCATGCTGAAGATGAGAACCTGCGTCATAGAAAGCCCGGGAGAGGTCCAAGCACGTGGACAGGCAAAAAAAAAGAGAGAGAGAGACAGAGCGAGAGAGAGAGGGAGAGAAAAACAAGTCACGCAACCGAATCCTGGAAAGAATAAGCCTGGAGCAGATAGAGATATTTTATAAATGCTGTGGACGGATTGGATGGTGATGTCAAAGAGTGACGCAGATGGCATGTTGGCGACTTGACGTGTGGAAGATTGGCCATGCATTATTCATTAGCCCAGTCCAGCACCGCAGCCTCTGCTTCTGCTGCTACATATTGGGTCCATTTACATCGTTTTTTTTTTTTTTTTTTTCTTACCAGATCTGAGAGGGTGAAACTGTAGGAAGATCTGGTATTGATTGCCGAGTGCTTCCCCTCTCTTTTTAAAAAGTGTTCCTAGATGTGAAAATGGCTGGGGTGCACACCTCATTGTTGATGTAATTATCATGATGGTAATGACTGGAGAGGTTTTTCCTATTTTCCTGTTTTCCTATTTCAAAACCAGGGCTAGTGAGCCCTTTCCCTTGGAGATGAGCAATCTTACACGTTCTTCATTTCAACCCTGACACGTCTAATTCTGTTTACCTATTTGTTTACCTGTTTACCTACCTCCCTTTACCCCGTTACTGTCACTGGGCCCTATTTAGGGCCGGGCCAACTGTGAGAAAATGCAGGTGACAGTTAAGGGGTTAATAGGCGAAGAGGAAAATAATCATGCAACAAAGTGTTAATCATCCACTCAATGAGATATCAGGCTGTTGAATGAGCTATGCTTTGTTAGGGCGGGAGTGAACCCACAGAATTGTATAAATAAAGGAACTAACTCTGTATGAGGCTTGTCTTATGTTAGGAAGGCCCTACATCTTGATTTCTATGTCTGGGAAGTGGACTGTGAGAAAATGACTTATAAATGAATCGATCTTAGCCTTTATTTAACCCTGATCAATGTTATGTGTGTGTGTGACTGCAGCCCACGCACGCTTCATCAACAGCATGATAATCAAGTTTAGAGCAACTCTGACCTGCTTCAGTATGAATGTTGAAATTCGATCGGGATTTCGTCTGTGCTAAAACAGTTAATGAAATATTTACTGCTATGGCAGATGTATTATGCTATTAGAAAGTCCTAAAAGCTTTTAATGGACAGAAACACATTTGTCTCCTACCGCCTCCCACAAGCAACATCTATTACATTATATTGTTCTCATACATCGGGCTCGATTTTCGCTATGATATGTGATACAGGTTCCGCCTACAGCAACGTCTTCCGCTATCTGTCAATGGGAGTGGTTCTTCAGAGTATATTTAACGGTTCTTCTGTGTGTATTTAAACATATGCATGCGTTATGCCATAGTGAGCTGGCATCATAAGAGGTGCCATGATACATCAAAAGAGGCTGGCTCAACACTAATACCGCCAACCTATGTCGGGCCTCTATTTTTCGCACAAGCGGAGGGTGCACATTATTGTCTTTGATTAATTTTGTTTAGGAGCTTGCCTTTATTTTGTGGACATTAATAAAAGCACTTATATTCATTGAATTATAGATTAAAAAATCTTTTTAGGTGCATTTATGCCGTTTAAAAAAAAATCAAGTGCATGCAGGGTGTCCACCAAGGGAATAGCAGACGTGTTCAAAATTGCACAGTTATTTAGTCTGCCACATACTGCATACCACGCCGGTGTAAATCAGGTACCTCACCTCACTCTATGTAGTAGTACATGGTGCTTAGGTCAGTATATGAAAATAACTCAGTCAGAGGACTGAGTCACAGTCACAGGACCAAGTTATTATAGTAACCTACATCTCGGTTGGATGTTATCAATGTTTGTGTTGTATTTTGGAATATTGTAAATCGCAGAACTCTGGCTTTGTCCTCTGAAATCAGGCCACTGCATGTAGTATATCATTCATGTAGATTTTAAATACTTGTACATTTTTTTGGCTCCTTGTCTTGCTTTTTCTAGTATGCCGTGTAACTCGCCACCAAAATGCAATAATGGAAAAAATGTCACTTTTTAATGAGGGAATGAGTTAAAAATTGGTATATAAGGACAAGGAGGTTATTTTTTGACAGGAAAGGCTTGGAAATACTTCCCACATTTCATGCTTTGCATCCACAGACAGCTGTAGTCTTGTACTGGTTGCAGACTAAAACAATGACTAAAATGATTAGCTTTGTTTCATATTCATTATACGTCTATTGGAGAGTCCTCAGAGCTGTCAGTATTTGAAAAGTGGGATTAAACAGTGAGCTTAATTTGGCTCTGTTCACTAAATATCTAAAATACACTCACATAAAAGCTGAGAATCTGTGCCAAAACAACTCTAAAATTCAGGAGTTGAAGGCCAAATCCAGAAAAAAAATATTGTGGACGTCACTGTACTGTGTGAAGATTAAATTCACGCAGAACCCACTTCTTGGCTCAAATCAAATGCTGGTAAATATTAAACAATATAAAATACTGCTTCTGCACTTGGAAGTGGAAAATGACAATTGTGGCCGATAAAAGAGACTAGATGTGGTGGTTATTCAAAATAATTGACAGATGAATTGCCCTGAGGTTGAAAAATCTCACTTTGCATGCATTTGTCCTGAAAATATAAAAATAGCTGAACTGAACTGCAAGATATGAACTGCTGACACTTTACAGATACCTGCATACTTTTTTAAAGAATGGATTGAAAATTGGAAACAGAGGTTTTTTTTTTAAGTTTATTTGTAAATATATTGGATTATAATATGAAGAGCAGCACATAAAATTAGAGTCAAATATAATGTGTCCATTCAGAAGAATGGCTTGATACTGATTTTTTTTTTTTTTTATATTACGATTTGTTCATACACTAAGCTCTCTTTTGGCACAATTTATGAGAGGTAGAAGGAGATGAGATTTGACTGCGTAAAGATGATATTGACTTTGTTCTTATGTCAATCCTTCACATGAAAAAGATGCAACTGCTAAGGAATAAAAAACAAATATTGTACACAACAGTAGCAATATTCATAATGTGCTCAGTGCGTCAGCAAAGCAAGCCATCGTGCCAACTAGTTATTCCTGGAAGAAAGCCAGGGCAGCTTGTAAGATTTATTCTTGGTGCAGCACAGTGGGCAGTGTGAATTTTGGCACAAGAAGAGAACCTTTCCTTGTTTAAACTCATCTGAAACTTAGGCTTGGTGTTTGAATGACAGTGTTCACACTTAAGAGTGTTAAGGGATTATACACAGATCAGCCACAACATTAAAACCACTGAGAGGTTAAGTCAATAACATTGATTATCTCATTACAATGGCACCTGTCAATTGGTCGGATATATTACGCAGCTGTCAGTTCTTGAAAGTGATGTTTTGGAAGCAGGAAAAATGGGAAGCTTATATCTGAGCAACTTTCATTGGGGCCAGATTGTGACAGCTTGTTAACTGCGTCAGATCTCCAAAATGTCAGGTCTTTTCAGGTGTTCCTGGTATGCAGTGGTTAGATTGGTCCAAGGACAGACAAGCGGTGAACTGGCGATTGGGTCATGGGCACCCAAGACTCACTGATGTAGATGGGGAGCTATGGCTACACTGTCTGGTCCAATCCCATAGAAGAGATACTGCCTCATAAATTGCTGATAAAGTTAATGCTGGCTATAATATAAAGGTGTCAGAACCCGCAGTGCAGTGCAGCTCGCTTTATATAGTATTGCTTAGCCACAGACTGGTCATAGTGCCATCCTGACGCCTGTCCACCGCCTAAAGTGCCGACAGTGGGCACATGAGCCCCAGAACAGGACCATGGAGCAATGGGAGAAGGTGGCCTGGTTTGATGAATCATGTTTTCTGTTGCATCATGGCTGCATGTATGTTGTTTACCTGAGGAAGAGATGCCATCAAGATGCACTGTGGGAGGAAGGCAATGATGCTCTGGCCAATGTTCTGCTGGGAAATCTTGCATCCTGGCATTCATGTGGATGTTATTTTGACACGTAACACCAACCTAAACATTGTTGCAAACCAAGTACACCCCATTATGGCAACAATATTTCCTGATGGCAGTGGCATCTTTTAGCAGGATTAGGTGCTCCGCCACACTGCAAAAAATTGTTCAGAATTGGTTTTAGGAACATCACAAAGTGTTCAAAGTTTTGGCTTAGCCTCCCAACTCCCCAGATCTCAATGTCCATCGAGTATCTGTGGGATGTGGTGGAAAACCAACTCTGATCCAAGGAGGCCCCACTTAGCAACTTACAGGACTTAAAAGATCTGCTGCTGATATTTTGGTGTCAAATACCAGAGGGCTACTTCAAAGGTCTTGTGAAGTCCGTGCCTCAACAAGTCAGCACTGTTTTTCTGGCAAGAAGGTCACCTACACAATATTGAGCGGGTGGTTTTAATGTTGTGGCTGACTGGTGTTTGTTCCACTTGACAATATATAGTTGCATGCAGGCAAATTTGGTTGGTGAATGACAGCACAATATATCTCCAAAACGACAGCATTCTCCCCATTGGCTAAGTTCATAGTTTGGCCGTGTGGATGCACCTCAGGAGAGGATATAGGGTCCACAAAAAAATCAACTACTCTGGGCTCCAGGAATGTTACAAGCAAATTTTAACCAATATCAATAACCCCCCTTGTCTATGCCCCGGCAACGATAACAAAAAGTGTGACATAATTCCGATCAAAATTGTTTGAGATACTGCATTTGAAAATCTTAAATTTGACTGAGCTGTGGTGCTACAGGAGCCACCACAATCAATGACTTCCTCCCCTATGCATGAGGAATGTGGAAAGCAGGTTTGACATGAATCCCACTAAAGCCGTTTGAATAATTGCAATTTTTAATATTAATAGCTTGGCCTGGTGGTGGCACTACAGCAAAGGTCATGGGGTGACCACCATTAATAACAACCCTTCTTTACATACCAGAAACGATCACAAGAAGTGTGATGCAATGGTGCCGCTATGGTGAAGGTCATCGGGTGACCAACATCAATAGCCTTCTCTCTGCCCCTGAAACAATTGCAGAATGTGCGACATGATTCCCATCTAAACAATTTAAGTTATTGCACTTGAAAGTATAAAGTTTGACCTGGTGGTGGCACAACAGGAGAGATGGTAGTTGTGGCACAAAACATTAGGGCTCGTCCTATATGTGCTAGGAATGTGATTTTTTTTCATGTGATTCCCTTAAAAACTGTTGGATTTATCATGCTAACATGACGGATCTGCGGTAGCGACGCCAGCCACCCAAAAACACAATGGCCCAAACACTTCATTTCGAAGATACTATCACAGATATTTAAAAAACAATTATGAAATAAAAAGAATTGTAAAACTGCAACCTTTTTTTGTGCAACAAAGTGTCTTTAATCATTTATTTTGATCAAAGGTTGAATGACCTTTCCTTGAATTATATTTGTATTATTTTTCTAATTTTGAATTCAATTGTATGTAAAAAGGAGGCTTAAAATACTTATTAGGTTATTAGAAATTCAGAAAATAAAAATGAACAAGCACCATTAGTCAAACCACTTGTTAGGATGCAAAAATGCTGAAATAATCGAGCTTATACTTTAGAATGCAACATATGATTAATCATCACATTGTTTCTTTGAATTTTATTGTACCTCAGATGTGTATCTGTTTTCTCAGAGTTCTGGAATTTGTATTCCATATTTATGCACCCACTCAGAATGTACAACTGTGATGATGCAACTAAAAGCATTCCATGTCACCTCATCATTGTTTGAATGGTCTAAAGTATTTCACATGTTAAGCTAGTTTATGCTAATACTGTCCAGCAATAATGGGGCTTGATGCTTTGCATGTGGCTTGCAGGATGTGAGCATGTCAGCTGGTGAGATCCTGCTGTCCATTAGCTACTTGCCAGCTGCCAACCGGCTGGGTGTTGTGGTCATGAAGGCTCGTGGACTACAGTCAGACAAGCTGAAGGACACCATCGGTATGTCTTACAAGTACTCAATTAAACTGTTTTAGGCAAGAATGTCTGTAGCTACTAAATTTAACAATTCTTTCACAAGTAGACCACAATTAAACAGCATATAAATGTAGCAGTTTACATTGACCCCTCGGGGCAGATATAGACGCCGGCGTCCGTAAATTCCGAAATTTAATTCCTAAATAATTCCAAACGTCTTGCTTCACTGGAATAATTTTCCAGAGTCTCGGACACAAATACTGACTTATAAAGCCTAAATAGGTCATGCATAACAGGAAAAAATTGGCATAATTTGTATTCTGCGTCAAGGAGTTTACATTGTTGGCAATTAACTGATGCTCCAGAGTTGCTGACAAATAGCACACAAAGTAAAGGCATACATTCCATATAGCTATGACAAGACAATTCTATGGTCAGGCTACAAAGCACTGGTGTCACATTGGTCACTAGAATCAACCTTAACACTCATTTCCTGAGATGGGTCTTCAGGTTATGATGAAGGATAATGAAAGACTTCATGATCCTGACTGATGTGATAAAGTCATTCCACCATTGGGAAAGGAATTATTTTACAAGCAATTGGAAGTCATTTTGAAAATAATCTAAACGTGATTAGCTGGTGTGCTTAAAACAGTGGTCAATTGACCAAGTTTGCAGTCAATGTTGCTTTTTTTTGGCTCATTCTTTTCATATGATTGTTGATACAGCTAAATCAACCTGAATCACTTATTGATTAAATGTTGATGCATTTGTCCATTTATCAATACATTGTTTGGTTATTACTGAAGCGTATATCGGCCTGTTCACAGATCTGTCTGTTAAGCTGGCCCTGAAACATCAGTCCACCAAGCTGAGGAAGAAACAGACACGGCGAGTGAAGCACAAGATAAACCCTGTTTGGAATGAGATGCTGATGCTGGAGGTCCCCCGCGAGCTGCTGGCCAAGTCCAGCCTGGAATTAGTGGTGCTGAACCAGGGAGGGGCCAGCGGTGCGGAGGCTGCCCCCATGGGCCACTGTCAACTGGGCCTGCAGGCCTCTGGAACGGGTCTCCAGCACTGGAAACAGATGCTGGATAACCCTCGCAAGCAGACCGCTATGTGGCACCCCCTGTATGCCTGAACTTGTGCACCTTACCAAAAACCATCTCAGATGTACTCTGTGCCAGCCCTTGGGGATATTTCATGCGGCAAGATTACTGATTTAGCTGGAAAACTGCATTGATTGAAACCTTTAGGAGCCCTTTTTATTTCTTGAGCTCATGTTCCACATTTGTTGTAATAGGGTCTCTGGATTTTGCTTGATGTTATTATTCCGCTAATTCAGTAGTCTTGCTTCATGCAACCGGATCTTAGTCCTGGAGGGTTGTCACGGTGATGACCACACCAGATACTCCTTCTAGAATGGTGAAAATTTCCTGTGAAAAAAATTAGAGGTGTAAAATCCACGTTGAGAAAGTGAAGTGTCTTTTTCTAGCCACCGGGAGGTGATAATTAGCACAATTCTTCGGTCAGAAAGTGAAACTAAGCAAAATACATAGGCTGTGTTCATAGGTGGAATAAACACATGGGAGGACTTCTATTTTCTGGCTTCTGGACATAATACCTCAGCTAAAAATGTGGCAAATATACTGGAAAATGAAAGAGTGAAAAAAACGCCCCCCCCACATGACCAGAACTAAAGAAAAAAAATAGCTGTTGTATAACATCTGGGCTGATTGTCACCAGTTTGCTCAAACTAACAAGTTCATTGACTTCAACCTTCATCTTGCCCAGAACAAATAATGCTTTATACTTGTGTAACAGAGTTTAATGTAATAAAAACTTTAAAATAGTAGATATGTCTTATATAACTGGAGTTTAATTTAAGAATGATGGTTATTGTAACAAAAATAACATTTGCTGGTTTATGTAATAACTTATTAAATTAAACAGGGGTTACCGGTGTTTTGCTGTAGTAATACATCTAATAACCTCCCACAGTGTTATGTCTATGCTGTCATAATGAACTGTAAGTGCATTGCCTGTGGTGGCTGACAGTAGTCCAGTGGTTACAGTCATTACTGCCTAAGCTTTGAATCAGGTGAATGCCCTTTGGCACCCCAGCTTATCCTATCTTTTCTGTCTTACATAAAGTCACATAAATCTGCCCAGCACACACACACACACAAACACACACATACTCACTCAAGCACTATCACACATCACATACAGGCCATGTTAGAAAACATGGACCCCAGAGACAAAAGCTCTATTATAATAAACTAATAATTACTTGCACGGAGAGTTAAACATGTATTGACTTGCTGGCATTGGGTTAAAATGTGAGTAAATTAACCTCATATCAAATGGTGACTAAATTTAGCTATATAATTAATGTCATTTTTTTTCCAATTCCACAATTCATATGGGAATGTCATTCAGTGATAATTAGCTGTGTGATATGGAATGTATTGTTTGTTCGCTTCAATGCATACTTTACATGTCAACTGTCGGTCTACTGATTTGCCTCATTCAACAAGAATACACTACAACATTGAAAGCAGGATAACAATTATTTAAAAGTAACAATCATTGTCATAAACAAAATTATGAGGAAAAAGAAAGTTCTAAAGGGAAAATAAAAAAAGATAACATTTTTAAGATGATTCAAGATGATTTTGTTTCTGTGAATGACATATATGTTTTGAAGCCAGTTACAACAAAAGAACATAAAAAGTTAGGAGAGAAAAGGCTGAGGACTAATCCTGCTATTATGACGTTGACTTGGAAACAGTGCTCTGTAACAATAGTAACATCCTTGGTAAATATGAACAAGAGTGGTTAATTTTTTTTTTTTAATTATTGTTCATTTTTTTGTCATTTCATTCGAAGCAAGCAGTGCCGGCCACAACAACCCCCGTGCCCCGCAAATATTTTAGCTGTTCATTAAATTGATCAACTGTTTTAATATATGTGATCTTGGGTTAGACCTTTCAAGATCACCCAAGGTGAAAGGTCATGGTGTCATTTTAATCTTCATTTATGACTTCCTATATGTGATCAATTATAACCAAATGCCTATCTGCAGTGGTTTTTGAGATACTGTATATTGGAAAATTGGTCTTCCTGATCAATGACCTGGACCCCCCCGAACTTTGACCCCTACCAACCTTTGAAACTGTGTACTTTTCACTCTAGTAATGGACAGGATTATATTTTACAAATTGAAAAAGGAAACTTTTGGCATTGATTTGAAGTAAATCGGACCATATTTGACAGAGCTGTGGCCAAAAACTGATTTTGACCTTTTCTATCACTTTGACCATGACCTTGAGCCAATTCATTCCAAAATTTAATTGGATATTTTCTGAGTCAGTACCCAACTTTTTTTTCTAAATTTTGTGTAAATCGAGGCAGTAGTTTTCGTGCAATCGTGCTAACTAACAAATGAGCAAACCGACAAAGAAGTCGACTTGATTACAATACCCTCACCCTCCCCCTCAGGGGGCAGGATAACAACTACACAAATATAATGCTTACTTGAAATACCAGGATTGAAAAAAAAAGGAATGACCATCCTGACGCAAAGAATTTGTGCAAAAACTATGAGATTCCCTTTTTTTTAACATTTTGTGCAGCCTCACTTTACCAAATTCTTGGGCCGATGTTTATGGACTCTCCTCTTCAGCCCTGTGGGCTGTGTTTTGTATTTAGTTTAGGGGACTGGGATGTTCATAACAAAAACCTGATTATGTAGTGGGTGAACCTTTTTTGTTGAATTTAATGCATGCTTTGCACCATTGTACGGTCAGGCCAGTTAAAACCATGGCTGGTAAAGGAAGTCAGGCCTTCGTTTTATGTACGCTGGTACTTGATGGAATCCGTGATACCACGAATGCATAAATGTGAGCTTGGATCTTTGGAAGTAAAATAGCCCCACAAAATCAAACATCCACCACCATTAGACACACATAAAGGGGTGGGTTTTTCATGGATTTCCTTGTTTTCATGCCACCTCAAGCGTTTGTTGCGAAAGAGCTCTATTTTGGTGCCATTAGACCATAGATTTCAGTCACAATGGTTCCAATACTGTTTAGCAAAGTAAAGGTGCCTGAATTGGTTTCTTTGATGACCACAAAGGCTTTTTTTCTGGCAACCTTCCCAGACCTCCTGAAGTTGTGTATATGTTTTCAGTGACTTTGACTTCATTTTGACCCAAAGACAATTACTGTCGGCAGTTTTCCAGCTGTGAGTTTCCTCCACCACATGAGCCATCTTCCTCACAATTAATAGGTCCTTATATTCTTCCAGGCAGATTTGTAACATTGCCAGATTTCAGTCAGCCATTAGAATCTTCAGCTAACAATGTTATAACGTACTGTATTTTATATTTTACTCCTTGGAAGGTTAAGATTGGGATCCTGCGCTATGTGTCTTTTCTGAAATATTTATTTTTAAGTAATGTCATATAACTGTGTTTTTGAAGAGGAATGTAGATTACCCATTGCCATTGAGGTATAGTAATGTCATCAGTGTGCTGGAGTCTAGTAGTTAAACTGAGCGCTCAGTATATGCATTTTGAAAAACCTTTGTACTTTTTCCTGAAATAATTAGCTCTGAGCATCAAGCCAAACCATTAGCTTATTTCATCCTACATTTTTACAAGTGTCATAAAAAATTGTGAACAATTGCATGTATTTGTTCCGTCCTTGCATACTGGCGTATTATGGCAGAATTATTAGTTTCTTATTATCAGAATGCATGTGAATTTGTGTAGATTTTCAAAATTTTGCATCCCATAACTGCAGATTCACAAGCTACTTTTTCATTCACATGGATGGGAAATCTTTTTTTATTCAACTAGGATGAAATGAGAAAAAATTAATGACTATCATTATTCAATATGTTTCCATGTAAAATGACTACTCAAAAGAAAAAAAAAATGCAGTGTGAAAATATGAATAATAAACCTCATTCAGATGGATCTGAAATATGATAAATATGATTTATTTGACATTCAGGGTGGGGCAAGAGATTTAAGAGTGCATACTTAGGAAAAAGGTGTTTCTATGGAAAATAAGCGAAACACAGGACTATAATCTGATGTCCAAAAAGTGACTGAAGTTGACCATTTACGATCAGTTTCAGTTAATTTACGACTGAACTCCTATTTCAAGATAAAAATCTTGAGGCAAATTAGTGCTTTAATTTCACCGTAGCTGTTAAATGATTCCTCCTCCATATGAATGACAAATTACAGAATTATTTCATACATAATTTATGAAAATATGTTTTCCACTAAGGTTTTTCTCAATAATTCAAATAGCATTTTTCATCTTTTAATGCTTTTTTTTTCCTTTAGATGATTTTTTTTTTTTCTAAATCTCAATTAAAATATAAATTTTGTCTTGCTTTTCTCACTTTTTGGTTTGTATTTTTGTGATATTCAACTGAAATGCATTCTTTATCATGAATATCCTAATACTGACTTATTTATTCACTGGAATATAATTATCCATATAAGTGAAAACATTAAATGCAATTTTATTACATTTTTGTCACTGAATGAAATAAAGTAATGGCAAGGCAAGCAAATTCTATGTTTCCCAATGAACCGTTTTCATTTCTTTTATCTCATAGCAAATGACCTGAAAATCATGGATGAATTCATTAAACCTGGTCGTGAAATAAATTTTCAATCCATTCAAATTAGAAAAAAAAAAACACACACACACACACCACTTTTCCCACACCAGTGGACAACAGGTTAGGAGTCCAACTGTGGATTAAAGTCAAAGAAAAATTACAGATTCCACTGGCATGTTTATTAGAGGACCTTCCCAAGACAGACATTTGTTGTCTCGAGGAAGGTCTGTTGAAAAACTGACAATTTAATTGCAAGGCAGATCCATTCAAATTAAAAATGGCATCTTTCTTTGCATTAATGTCATGTTTCTCTCCCCCCCCCCCCCTCAAATTCTAGAACAGGGCTGGCCGAGGGGGGGAAAAAAAAAGCTGTGTCCTTTACTAAGAGACTGCCTGATGTGAATTTCTACACAGTACATGTGCAGGAAGGCAAACACAATACCTGCACACATACTGGCAGAGTCCATAGAGAGCTGAAGTCACATTTATTGGCTACAGTGGAGTTAAACGAGTGCAAAGCTTTAACATGGCAGTGAGTGAGTGTGTGTGTGGGGGGGGGGAGGTAACACCCCACACCATATGGTAATGATCTATTGGAAGATCAATAATGAATATTTAGTAAATTGAAGAACGGTAATATTTTTGCGGTCAGATTTTATTAAATTCATTTGAAATTGAACATCAATTGGTTGTGTGATCTCCTCACACAAGGTTTGGCATACTTCTGATCAGTGTATCAATTTGATCTGGTGGTATATCCAACCACTCCTGGACCAAGGCTGTCCTGAGGTAAACAACTGACTCAGGAGGGTGCACATGGGCTCTGATTCATCTCCCAAGCACATCCCAACAATGGTCTATAGCACTGAGATCTGGTGACCTTGCTGGCTAGTCCATAACCTCGATGTCCTCCTCAAGGAAGTTTATGGATACACTGCCAGTGTGGGGTCGTGCATTATCTTGCACAGAAATAAATCTAGCACCTACTGCTGAGGCAAATGTTTGCACAGTGGGTTCCAGTATCTTATCATGATACCTTTGACTGGTCGATCCATCCTGCTGAAATATACCTTTTAAAGTCTATGCGCATTGACAGATTCCGGCCCATGCCATCGCTGAGCCTCCACCAAAACCAATCGATTTGGACCACGTTTCAGGCTGCTAAGGGGTCTTCTTGACGTCTCCACACACTCATACAACCATTGCTGTGGGTTTCCGGTAGATCAATTTTGGTTTTGACCAAAAAAACATGCTGTCGAGGTCACACCTTATAAAAGGTCTTCTGGCCAAACGTCACCTGGAGACCGTTTCTCATTAAGTCATTTACAGATTCCACTGGCATGTCAGAGGTCCCCCAGTAGCCGTATAGTCAGAAACTGCATTTGGAGGGCAGACTTCACAACATTATGCTCCTCCCTGGCTGTTGTACAACATTGATGACCTCGCCCTCTGCCATACCCTCCTGTCTCCACACTCCCCCTACCACTCCTGGACACATCAAATCCCTGGGTGACTTTCTGGGCAAAGCCATTTTCCACCTATCTACACTGCTGTAGCAAACTCGACTCAAAAGCCCCTGGCAGCTGTAACTAGCACCAACATAACATGCCGAAACAGCAACTTTAGAGTGGTCTTCAATTTGCCTTTGCTGGCAGTCGTTGTTTTGACCAAAATTGAGCTCATTACCTTTTAAAGAGCATTGGTCATAATGAGTACTCTGAATAAAGTCAGACAATTGATCCAACACTGACAATTTTATGGTAGATATTTTGCTTAAAAAAAAAAAAAAACACACTGAGTTTGACTAGAACATGGGGGGTTCTCCCATCTCCCCCCCCCGCCCCCCATGTTCTAGTCAAATACAGGCAGCCTCAAATACAGGCACTTGATTAGACCCATCCTGTCCAACAGGGCCAGAGCCTCCAAGGGTGATGTCAAACGGCTGGATAAGCTGGCCAGTGCCTAGCAGGTCCAGATCCACTTCCATCTGAACAGAGCTCTCCCCACAATAAACTTTCACAGCATCAGTTTTGGGCGTTGGGACTTCCACTGGTATAGTTGTTCCCTTGGGAACACCAACAGTTGGTCTGGTGGGAGCCTGGGTGTAGGTGGGCTTGCCTGCAGTCAGGTGGGCAGTTACAGGGGCCTGGGTTAAGACTGGCTTTCCAATAGTTGGGCGGGCAGGAGCCTGTGTGAACCAAGGTTTTCCAAAAGTTGGTCGGGCTGTGAGAGGACTTTGGGTAGCTACAGGCTTCCTAGTGAACTGTTGGGCTGTCTGCAAACTTGCATTCACATTAGGATATTGATATCCTTGAGCATTACACAAACCCCCAAACAATCCAAGAAGCATCAACCCAATAAACAATCTTTCACACCCCATAATTACACAGAAACAAATCTCTAGGAACCCCATACAATACCCTAAATGCTTCCTACTCCCAATTTAATAGCCAACTGAATGTAATTGATCATTTTTATACCCCTCCTCTTTCATCATTCCACTAATCTTTCTCCAGACTTATGGTTTTTCTGCCTACGTCAATTAACACAGCTGGTAATTAGTGATTTCTGCTTGTCAGTTGCAGATCATTACATAAATACAAAATCTCACTTTCAGTTGCCTTCACCATGCATTCTTTCTATCATACATCTTAAAAACTTAGCATGGGGTAACCATAGTACCACACCAGCAAGGAATTGGCTCTATTACATATATGAATATCAGGCTCAAAATCCAATTAGAGTTCCATATGACCTGTTACCTACAAGCTAAAGGCTAACACTCTCAGATCAAAGGTAGCTAGAGATAGGTTTCCATTAAAATGTTTTTCTTAAATCAGTGGTTTCCTCAGTCTTGGCAACACCCTGTGTATGCTGGTTTTTGTTCTAACCACAATTGCAATTGTAGAAATTTAACAAGCTGTTATTTTGTCATAATTAGCTGCATTCCATGTTTAAAGAAGTTATTCACTGTTCATCTATGTGTGCCATGAAGAATAAAATCCCTTTAGCATATTGTGTCTATTTTTCTATAATGTAAGTAATTTCAGGTTACAACATTTTTAAACAGATCAAACTAGACACTGAGAATATCAGTAGGCTCCAAATTAAGTTGCCAGACACAGATGTTTTGAGTTCTTTCAAAATAATTTGCCTGAGCTTAATTACATAACCATGACACCAAACAAGTGTGACTCTATCATTTGTTTGCCTGATAAATTATTAGTGTTCACGACCATGTGTTAACAGTTTCACCAATATTTTGTCGGGCCACCTTTAGCTTTGATCACAGTGGACAATCATTGTGGTATTGTTTTGAAAATTTTATGCAATGTCACGATTTCTGACCAGATTTGCATTCATTTTTGGCCAAGACTGTGTTGTCAATGGGTGAGTCAAACCACTCAGTCAGTGTTCTCCAGCACGTCCCGAAGACTTCAAACTGGGTAAGGCCCTGACTCCATGGTGGCCAATTCATGTGTGAAGATCAGGAAAAGGATCAGTCATGATTTTCCTCCAACGCATTTCTTCCGCAAAGTTGACAGTTCACCCTATCCTTCCAGGTTTTTATAACTTGTCGTACAGTTCCTGACCCAATTCCAGCTATTTCAGCAATCTCCTTCGCTGTTTTCTTTGCTTGATGCTGGCCAGTAATTTGCCCCTCTTGAAACACAGTAACATCATTTCAATGACCATGAGACACGTCTTCTGACATGGTTTTTAAAAGAATAAGAAAACCTATGGTAAACTTACATTGTCAAATAAAGTACATAATGCCTGCTGTCCAAAATGATAAGTCTTTTTTTACACTCTATCTGCGTTCAAACATTGCACATTCAAAAAACTTCAGAATTTGCAATCACCGCCATAGAAAATAATCGACCAAACAATAGGAACAATTTTGTCCTGGCGCGCGTTTCCCAAAAGCGCAGTTTACGTAGTTCGTCCATTCACAGTCAATGGGCCCAACCATGTAAGTTAGCATATGCGATTTTGGGAAACGCACCCCAGACCGGAGCATGACGTCATGACTGAGAGGTCGACGTGTCTATCGAGTGTATGGAATCGCAGTATGGTATTGAAAGTTGCGTTAATGATTAAGAGCGTTTTGAGACATACCAGTTGTTTTAATTACGACCGATCGTTTACTGGAAATCTATATTAAACCCTCGACAATGCCGCAATGCACCGCTTTTGAGTTTTCTAATGGAACGAGTGAAACTAAATGCTAAACGCTGTGTTAACCTCACCATTTTACATTTTTAAAATACAAAAGAACAGCCAGCCCGGGTGTCGTAGGCATCTTCCTCCAGCCAAATGACCGTGGCGACTTTCTCGTGCTGTATACCCAACATTTACACGCAGATTGCAGTTCGCACAGTGCAAAAAAAAAAAAAAAAAAAAACACTTTTAGTTTTGAATGGCACAGATTATGTACACCATTCGGCACTGTGACTTCACTATAGTTTTTCTTATCCTTTAAGAAATATCAGTCAGTATTAAAAGAATTATTGCCAGGCCAGCTGAAACATATTCACTACTGTAATAATAATTACATCATAGGCTCTTGAGTATTTTCCTATTTAAAACCAAACAAGGACTTTTTTTTAGACGGGTACCGTAGTGCATTTCAGTATCCATTGATGCAAAAGACCGGTAAAAATGACTTTAAATTCAGTAAAATGAAGCAAAAAGCATAATTTCAAAAACAAAGTGTATCAAGTTTTATTAAAGAATATTTTGACAGAATATAACACTGCAATTTTGAGTCAGTTTATGTATCTTTTATGTGCATATAATATATATTGATTTATATATTTCCAGTGTTAAATGTTTTGTGTCTTGAAATAGGTACTGTGGAATTAAAAATCCATTTGAATATTTAAGTTGTTCATAATTGTTCTCTTACTTCCAGAAATACATACATGAACTTAGAGTGCAGTTGTGTGAACATCATATACAAAGCCCCATACACCATTAAGTAATTATATTGTTCTATGATGCGACTAAGCCCCCCCCAAAAAAAAAAAAAAAAACCCTGCTAATTCTCATTTTGAACATATAGGTATATGACAAGAATAATGAGCATAATAAAGTGAATATATAGTTTAACTGCAGCTGGTAATGAGTAAAAATGAAAGACCTCAATTGAGCGTAAGCACAGTGCCAGAGCACATAATTTCTAAATTCATGAAAAATAAAATGGATTTTCATTTTCAAAGCATATTCAAGTTGGAGGTGAGAGAAGTCCAACAACATTAAAGACTGCCAGTCTTGCTTCTGAATCAGTTTTTGGCTCATTTCAACGATACCAACATGCTGGTTTTCAATAATCATATTTTAAAAAAAAAAAAAACATGATAAAAGAAGATAAATGCACACCAGCAATTATACAGCCATTATAGTGAAAAGGAGCCCTACTTACGTTTGGCTAAAATGTTTTTACAATACAAATACATTGCCAAAATACATCTGATAAAGATTCAGCAGAAAAGCATACATTTGCATTCCTATGATAAAGGTAACATTCCTTTAATACAAATGCAGCTGATAATGTGCAATTAAGAGGCTACACTCATGTCCTTTCATCATATCAACACAGAAATTATTACACTTTCATTATAACCATCTACTGCATCTATATGGCCGTTGAGTATGATTTTCACTATTATCAAATTGGTGAGGAAGCATATTTGTTATTTCAAAGAGGAGAGGAGGTAGTGGGGATACAAGTTAAAAAAAAAAAAAACTGAAGCAAAGCAGTTCCTAAAACAGACCTCATTGTGAGGTAATACCAGACACATTCAACGCAAAATTCGATCATTATCTGTGTTATTAAACCAGCTCACTCTTGGTGGCTCTGTTTTATATTTAATATAAAGTTCCACAGTTGTTTGTGCTGCAAGGTAAGCATTGGTCAGCCACATCCTATCATAAAAATTGCCCCCTGAAAAAAACTAGCAAATCAAATTGCTGTGAGATGCATAGAAACATTACAGAGATCTCTCAATGACTACCTAGCTTGAAAATAGATCTGTGGTAATACCAGATTCACGAGCTGTTTGTTCTCAACTAAAACCATGAAAAGGGTCATTAAATAAGCATATAACTTTCAAAATGCAATGTCAATGATTACAACCAGATAATTTTAAAATTATAAGATAGCTGTTTTTGCTTTAATGCTCAAAATCTGCGCAAACCCTGCGCAGAATTCAAAAATACAAGTATCCAATGTTCGCTAGAAGCAATATTTTCACAACTTTATAGGGCTGAAAGGGCATCTAAAGTCGATTCTCAGACGGGACGTTGAACGTCCAATGTTTACAAACAAATCCATCGATGTTTACGAGCAAATCACTTGCTTTTGTTGACATCTTGCATTGTCACGTGACCAATTTCATTTATAAGCCAATGTTTTGTGTACATGCGTAGATAATCCTTCTATTTCAGTTCGTTTGCGCAGGTGTGGCTCGCTGATTGGCTGATTAACAAAAACAATAGGATTCGACGTTAGATGCCCTTTAATATACGGTTACCAATGTGTACAATACCTTATGCAATTGACTCACCAAGATTGCATGCCTCTGTGATGAATAGGAGGTGTGTGAAATTGACCGTTTTAAAGTCTCTGGTCCATGGTCTTTAATTTTTGATTTAAATCATTAATATTTTTATAGGATCCACAAGTCTAGTTAATGTGTGCAAGAGTTTATAGAGCAAGCAAAGTAAGGGCAGCTGAGGGGAGCTGTATTGAGTATATACACTAAGATAAGATGCCCTATTCAATCTGTTATTTCTGGATCCCACCCATGCAAATAAAGCATAAATGAAAGGAGGTAAAGTACACTTTCTAATTTTTTGGAGTTCTCAACTAGTCAATGCTCTCATCACAGACAAAAAGCTGGGCCACATAGACTAAGCTATAAGATGTACAGATCAAGACCGTAATAAGGTTAGGTGCCACCATGGGTCTTACAGGCAATCTTTCCCCTTTTTTTTTCTTCTTGAGCCATACCTTCATACCTGATGTGATTTTAAATAACCAGCAACCGAAACATCAGAGGCCAAGTGAAATGTTTCTAGGAAAAAAAAATGAGTTCAGAATTCTGCTAATCACCTGTGTTGTTGCGCAGTTTCGATCACCTTTTAATGCACAATTACTCTCAAACTGTTCCCATGAACTCTACCTGAATAACAATCAACCGATTAACAACCCCAACTCCAGAAAAAAAAATAATACGATTCAGAAAATGCATATAAAAACAGAAAACAATTATTTCAAAATTTACTTTGACTTATACTTGATCACAGGCTTGATAAAGAAAATGTATTTCATGTTCTGTATGATCAATTTCATTTTGTTTGAAAATATTCATCCATTCCTGCCATTCAGGTCTGCAGCGCATTCTAAAAAAAGTTGAAAATTGAGGGCAATTTGAAACAAGTAATGGGGCAAAAAAAAAAAGAATAAGAAAAAATGGAATAATTTGGTTTGAAACAGTTGATGTCAGCAGGTGGCTGTAATCATGTAATCAGGGCACAAAAGCAGCATCTAGGAAAGGCCTAGTGCTTCTGGAGCAAAACAGGCCAAGGATCACCAATTTTCCTAATGTTCCTGAATGAAAGCTAGGAAGGGATTTGGACATTTCGACCTTCACGGTACGTGTAGCACTTGCATCAAATACCATCATTTATCTGTAAGTGAAATAACCACATGGGCTCAGGATGACTTAAGCAAACCTTTTTCAAGTGCTACAATACATAGTAACATCCACAAACGGCAGTTAAAACGTCACTATGTAAAAAGTAAGCGTTACGTTAACGGTATTCAGAATTGCGGTCGGCTTCCCTGGGCCATGAGATATCTGCCATCGACTATTACAAAGTGGAGACATGTTTTGTGGTCACACTCATCAATATTTCAGGAAGAAATGGACACCTTGTGCTCTGGATCCAAGCATGAAAGGAATGATTCTATCATTGACAGCAAGTCACGGTATGTGGTTCTGTCAGTGCCCTTTGCAAGGGTAACTTGCCCTTCAGTGCAGCCACTATTTAATGCTGAAAAGTACAGAGATTTTGAAACGACATGCTGCCTTCAAGATGACATCTTTCTCAGGGATGCTTACGCATACAGTATTTCAAGATAACAATGCAAAACCACAGTTTGCACGTAATACAAAGGCATTGCCAAGTGAGAAGGTGGTGCAGGTGCTGAACTGGCCTGCCTGCAGTCCTAACTTGTCCCCAGAATTTTGCATTTTGAAACAAAAAATGTGACAACAAAGACCTCGTACAGTTGCATACCTTAAGACTTGTTTTCAGGAACTATGGGACAAACTTACACTTGAAACACTTAATCACTTGGTGTCTTCAGTACCTTTATGTTTATTCAGTGTTGTGAAAAGGAATGGCAACATTTTACAGTGAGAAATAGAGGAGACTCAGTAGAGCACATACCGATGCTAGGCTATATATCTGTTCATTTGGTTACAGAATATGTTCTGGATCACTTTTTAAAAAATCAACTCTTGTTGGAAAACCGCCCATCACCCTGCCAAATTTCATGCCAAACGTCATAACTTTTTGATCTATCCAGTCAGAAATATTACGCAGACCTGCATTAGACAGATATATTTTAATTCTTCCAGACCCAGAATCCAGAATATGTTTCGGATCACTTCCAAAATTTAATCAACTCATCCTTGGACTACCACCTATCATCCCACCAAATTTTGTGCCAAACTGGTCATAACTTTTTGAGTTATCCTGTTAACAGACAAACAAATGAACAGGGGTGAAAACATAACCTCCAAGGCAGAGGTAAAT
Source organism: Gymnothorax javanicus (assembly GCA_029692085.1). Classification (NCBI taxonomy): domain Eukaryota; kingdom Metazoa; phylum Chordata; class Actinopteri; order Anguilliformes; family Muraenidae; genus Gymnothorax; species Gymnothorax javanicus. The sequence goes on along the minus strand of CM056207.1, from coordinate 12,370,149 downwards.
ACTTTATCGTCCAACTTTTTTTTTGAAACGTTGCAAGAATCGAGAATTGAAATGTGTTCATTTTGAAAAAATCAATGATAGTTGTGAGGTGAAACATCAAATAATGTGCTGTTGTATTATTTTCAATGTAATACAGGTCAAAGATGGTTTACAAATCACTGCTTTCTGTTTTAATTTTAATTTAGCACACTGCCCCAACTTTTTTCTGATTTTTGGTTGTATTTACCAAAGAAACAAACCCAATGTGTACTGTAGAATGATTTAAAAGAGATAATGAGAGGGAGATAGGCCTAACAAGTCTACTATGAGAGACTGTAATAATGTGATGGATTGCAATAATATGAATAATTGGAAAAATGTGAGCTTTTTACATCACCCACTGTAGCATTTTTCAACAAAAATTATGAAAGATTTGTTCAAAATTGAGATTTATTTTGAGATGGCATTTTATTTATTTTAAAGCATTAAACCCCATAAGACCGAGAGAGACATATAAGGGTCCATCAAATGTAGCTGCTGTATTCAAACCTGTGGAACTTCAGGCCTACATTGAATTTTTGTGGAAATCCAATGTTTTCTATTGATCCCAAATATGTTCAACTGAATTACAGGGAACTGCGTTTCAAATGATGTACAAGATCTAGATATTTTCCATTTGATGTAATGCTGTGGCCATAAAAACATAACATCCTGGGCTAGAATATTTTTCTCAGTATACGTGTGATGTAGCTGCAGTGAAGCACTGCAAGCAGCAGATAGAGAACATACATGTGACATTGTCCTGCAATGTGAAAAATGCTTTTGCTGACATTTAAACCTGCTTAAGAGAAAACTTAAGAGAAAAAGTATAGTTTAAGATGTTAAAAACATACTTTTACAGAGGAAAACATTTCCCATCATTGCAACAATGGAATTATTTTCACGTCCACAAAATGGCCAAACTTACACCAAGCCAAACAAACACATGCACACAAATCTGTGCCGTTTCATGTAAATATAAAGTTCAGAAAGTATGTAACATTAATGATATCAGGTTTTTTCCCGAGCAAGCATTTCTACTAACCTCATTTCACTTGCAATCAATATCCTAACAATCTAATACATGACTTATTTCAGCATTCGGCGTGCAAATTCCCAACAATGCAGATAAATTTCTTACACTGGTTGATAAAACTAATTTAAACAGTATTTTTCCACTAGGCTGCAGTTATATTTAATTATTATTGAATATACCGTTGCTTCAGTTTGATAAAATCTTTTAAATTATGGCTGATTTTCCAAATGTAACCACACTTTTGAAACTTTAATCAATTTTGAGTTATTCTGTCACTTATTCAACAACTGTTTTCGGAAGTGTAACAAGTTAGTGGCATAAGTGCTGTTCTCCCCCACAATTGGAAAGCAACATTGCAGCTACATTGGTCGAGAACTCGTGCCAAAAGTCTCTCCATATTCACTAGTATTTTAAAATTGAGATTTGTTTTCTAAATTATGTACTCTTTAAAATCAATTTAGCCAAATTAATTTAACTCTAATTCATAGTTGATTAAAGTTTACAGCGCTTCCATCTCTGACATTTGGTGGGTATTTGTTAAAACCACATCAGGTATGAAGGCATCGTTCAAAAAAAACCAAAGGCACAAGACAGCCTACATGACACAAGGCAGCAGTTAGTCTTATTACACTTAAAGATGATTATGATTAAACATCGTACAGCCCCACTATGGCCTGTTTCAGCGCTTGCAAACCTAATTTCAGTTTCACATCTAGTTTTAAAGTCCATGCTTGGCCTCAACAAGCCAAAGAGGATGTAGCCCTAAGTAAGAATGTTTTTTATGACCCCAAAAAGCTGAAAGAAATCAAGCAGGAATCAAACCTTCTGCTTAACAGATGTATTGTTGCGGCCCTAAATGACTAAAATACGCTCATGCCGGTGGTTGGCTCAGCAAGGACAGCTATTGTTGGTTCACAGATGAGGGCAGACACTTGACCGGCGGTGTTCTCACTGAGGAAAAATAGCAGATGAGTGACCTGAGAGGCACAAAGTGTGACCCCAATTTCAGCAAAAACCCCTTTGAGGAAGAAGGTAAAAAACATACATATACCAGCAAAGAGCAGGAAAGTTTAGAGTGTGACACAAGTGGTACGTTTTTTATCATGACGAGCTCGTAAAGGTTTTTCCTCTATAAATATTTGTATAAAAAGGGAAGTAATTTTTCTCCCCAGTTCAGATCTCTGACAATCCGTTCACACAAACCTAATAGTTGATTGAAAAAATAGCAGAGGACTAAGACAACCCTTGTGCGTAGAACAGTAAAAGAACTAAATTTCGTATAAGGACAAATAGGAGGAGGCTGAGGAACAAATGGGTTGCGTTTTTCACTGTGTAGCATAAATGATCCATTTTAAAAATGCATGCGGACATCAACACCTCCCATGCAGACAATTTTTTTTTTCCGGTATAAAATCCCCTTAAGTACAATCTCTAAAGGCAACTAAAGCATGTATGCATGTGTAGTCCAACATCATTCTTCCATTGCTTTAGGTAGGATGATGGCACACGGTGATCCCTCCCACACACACCAACAATTACCATACTTCCAAAAATTCTTTCCATTCTGCATTCACATTATATAAAAGAGAATTATATATTTGTTTTTTTTCCACATAGCTATTCAATGAGTCTTTTGATGAAATGATTCACCTTGATGGGCACAACTGAATTTCCAGTCATCTTGGAAAATACAATTTGCCAAGTAGGTCTGAGGCATTTTAGCAGCATTTTGGGTCACGTGCTTAAGTCAGTGACCAAACGAACCACAGCAAAACCTAAAAATGAGTGAAACAAATGTTCAAAAAAAAAAAAAAAAAAAAAAAAACCTGATCGGAATTTACAAACATAAAATGTTTTTGGATACAAGACATCCGTACCCCACCATGATGGTTTACAATGTGATGACCAGCCCTCCAGCTAGTATAGCTGTGCATAAACATTTCTCTCTTTGCCGTATATGTCCATTTTAGCTTGATCAGAGACATATATGGAATATGACTTGCTGCCGGGGAGACACCAAATTAGACTTTAGACTTGTCTTCAGAAAAAGAGCACGACTTTATACAGAATTTCAAATAACAAATTCCTTTGGCATTATTTCAGTAAATAACACCTCTAAATGAGAGTAACGTGGAAGGAACATATAATAAGCTTATTCAATACATTAAAGTGATTGCATGTGCAAAACAACACAAAGCAATTGTGCAATATGTAGTAGTTATATTCATGTAAATTATTTTGCCATTTGTACTGTTTGGCAATCTAACTTTTGGCTCATTTTACCAATCTGAAGCAAATGAAACTGGCTTCACTAAAACTATCCTCAATGAACTTGAAGTTATATTAATTCCTCACATCAAAATAAAATTTTGATCACTGGAGTTTGAATCCTCGAATCACAACACAAACAGAATGTACAGTTTGAACTGTTTGCAACATTTGGTGGCACATCCTCATACAGCTTAAAAACTGAAACGGGTGAATAAGAAAACAAAGACTCATGTACATATAATGCTTAATCATACCGCCATGAGACCACCAGAAAAAATAAAATGTTGGATTGTTTCACGTGACACCAATTCACAAGGAAAGAACAGGAGCTGAGTGGGCTGCCCGATTGCTTTCTTAGTGAGGTTGATTGCATTCACTTCAGCAGAGAAAGCGAATCAATCTGTTTGCACAGATGAATCAATATCATCTGCCAGGGTTGGGTTCAATTACTTTTTTCAATTACAATTACAGTAATTGTAATCAATTACTTTTGTAATTGCAATTCAATTTTAATTGAATTTTTTATCGAAAAGTAATTGTAATTGAACATTCTGTCCAGAAAGTAATTGTAATTGAAATTGTAATTACAATTAAAATCAATTGTAACTGAAAAAAAGTAATTGAACCCAACCCTGTCATCTGCACAACTCACTTGTGGTATTCCCTAGTTGCTTTTTTGTGACTGAGTTTGATTAGCTACAGCCCCCTAAGCAAAGTGCAATTTCAGCAATGCATCTCTTCTCATACAAAAACCACAATTACAAGGAGGTGAATTACACCAAAATTGGCCATAACATGGCAAATTCACCCGAGTCATTAAAAGTTCAGTGCTATCAATATCCATTACAAATACAACCACTGAAGTTTGCAACTGCAAAAAACTGTAAAAGTTATATCATGTACATATTAAAGTTAAAGAATTAAGGGCTCCATCTTAATTAACTTAGCACATGGTGTAAACTAAATGCACTAAGGCCACATGATGCCGAGCCATACTGATTTAATGGCTGAAAGTTCTGGTACTAAGTATGGCCCGTTTCCAAGGAGATAAACTTGATGATATAATTACTTAATTGGGGTGTAATGGGCAATAAACCAATCGGCCATTTTGTAATTGGACTTTTAGAGCACTTTAAAATTCTTCTATTACGGGGTGACAGATGAAATCTGCAAGGTTTGAAATCTGGCAACATTCCAGCCTACCTATGCATGTTTATATTTCTGATCTTAATAATTAAAATGGCAATTCTTGATATTACTCAAGTGATTTTTTTTTTGGTCAAAACACAAACACTTGTTGCTGCATAAAAACTGCAATATGCTACAGATTACAATAACTAATTCCATTTGCAATTTTAACAGCGTGGCTATTGGACGTCAACATTATGACTGTGTCAGTCGGAAAGTAAACTAGCAGAGCCACTTGCATTTGACATACCATCACACTGTGCTAAGTGTAATATAGAGCCCTTAATCTTTTGGACAGGGTTTGTATCTCCTCATCCCATGAAAGCAGTGACAAAGAAGAAGAATGATATGCTATGACTATTCCTCCTTTTACTGAACTTCACTTAACCATATAATCATCTTAGATTACAAGATATGAAATAATTTTTGTCATACAAAAATGTCTTAACTTTTAAAGTCAGTTTTGGATACCATGACCTTATAAAAATAGCCTCATTAATCTATCTAAAGAAACATAATTGGCTTTAAATGGCATTTTTGCAGTGTTTTGCGATTAATTGCAATTATATGAATACATTTTTGCATTATACATGCATACATACATACAAATATGCATAAACATATCAAGGTATACATCCCCATAGTGCGGCACATAATACAAGCAATGTACAATTCCCTAACCCAATTCTTATATGTAAAAAAAGAAACAGATCATTCCATCTTAGCAGCAGTGCCACCAGGAGCAGGTTCGGCCAATCAAGTGATGGCTCCGATCACTCCTCCCCACCAGCATGGCTTTTTTGGAATATGTAGGCTAAGGTTGAGTGTTTGCTCACTAATCACAGAACTCTGAGCTCCCATCCAGGCCATGTAGCATGGCCTTCTGATCGGCTGTGGAGATTCTGCTCAGCATCTCTGCAGAAAGCGAGAAGCTGTTCCCAGACTTCTCCTCAAACCAGCTGTCCAGGGGCCTCTTTCCATCAAAGCTGGCCATGGGCGGGCCATTGACTGCCAGAGTCAGCAGGTCGTTGAGCTGCTCCAGGGTGAGACGTGCCCGGTTGTTCTTGCGCACCTTCTGAAGGGATACTCGGCCCTTGTCGCAGCAGGCAGTGGAGCTGGGCAGCACCCGCAGGATCTGCACGATGCGGTTGAGCAAGGGGAAGCGCTGCTTGTAGCGGCATATGTGGCCAATCACATCCTTGAATCCATTCATGCTGTAGTAGTCTGCTTTCAGGTCCCTCCACTCCACCACCAGGCTGCCCCTGGTGTCTCCCTTTTCATGGCAGGTTTCCCGAGCTGCAGACGGCACGGTCTCCAGGTGGTCAAAGATCATCAGGATTTCCTCTTCCCCGTAGGCCCTCAGGTCATCCTCGTTGCGCGGCCAGGTGGCGAGGTCCAGTACGCGGCTGGCTTTGACCACTGCGCGGCTGCGTGAGTCGAAGCGCTGGGCCAGGATTCCCTGGCTCTTCTGGCAAATCTTCTCCCGGATGGACTGGAACTTGGACTCGGCCACCCGCAGGTTCTTTAGGTCCACACCATTGAAACTCTCCCGGAAACTCTCCTCGAACTCCTGCAAGTACTCACCAGGAGAGTCCACCAGCTGGCCGATCTCCCGGATAGCCTCTTCGATCTTAGAGTCCACCTGGGAGATGAGGAGGTAGTCCCCCTGGAAGACAAAGGCCAGGCGCGAGAGGACGGCGATGATGTCCAGCAGAAAGTAAATGAGTTTGATGGACTGGTAGTCTAGAAGGAACTGTAAGAGGGCCAGGGCAATGGCGGCAGCATCCGCTCTCTGCGTCTGGCTGCTGATCTCCTTCAGGTGGGCAACCACCTCCAGGTAGTCTTTGATCAGGGCGTTCAAAACATTTGGCTCGCCGATAATCCACCGCACTGCTCGGATGTCGCCAAGGAACTCAGTCTCCTCTGAAAGAGTGGGAGCAGTGGCTTTCAGCTCAGCCATCATGCGTGGAAAGTAACGGTAGAAGCTGAGTAGCTGCTTCAGGTTGTTCTCCAGGTCCTCCAGGCAAGACAGCTCCTTCCCACTGATGGCGTCCAGCACCTCCAGGTGAGGCCGGTGGATCATCACCGGAAGACAAAGCACCCAGGGCAGGGTTTTCCTCATGGTGATGTACAGGTTGGCCCTCAAGCCAGCAGAGATGTTGGACCCATCTACCCCCAAGCCCACAACCAGCACGTCCTGTAGTCTAAGGCCCAGTATGGCAAAGGCTCGGTCAATGGCCTGGACGTACCCATCCGCAGTGGCACAGCTCAACCCCTGGAGGGACAGGAACTCCGTGGCAGGTGGACCATCACTAGTTATGAACTGCACGTAGACTGCAACGGTGTCGGCTAACAGATCATCGTTCTGACCATCCATGATGATACTGAGGAACGGAGAGAGACGAATCCTCTCAGCCAGGTCCTCCTTTAGCGCTCGGGCAATGTGATGGATGAGGATCTGGCAGTCGCCCTCATTCAGGTATTGGTCCACCACCTTCAGCTCGCATTTCTTAAGTAGCTCTGCCAGCGGTCGGAGGTCAGAGAAGGGCCGGCCCTCTATTGCCAGGTGGTAGGCTGCATTGAACAGCAGTGTCATATTGCGGCACATCTCCTCTGTCTTCTCCGGGTGCATGCGCAGCTTGTACAGCTGCAGACACTTCTTATGCAAGTTGCTCTGGCTGTGCAGCTTGATGGTATGGATCTTGAACTGCTTGGACCCCACGATGAAGGCGGATGTGCGCGAAGACTGGACGGTGTACTGCCGGCAGACATGGCACCACATCTCGTTGAGAGTGGGTGAGTAGCGCAGGAACCAGAACTTTTTCAGCCACTCCTGCTTGAAGCGGCGGATCCGTCGGCCCGGCCCAGAGGACAGCTTGGAGGAGTCGTCAGCTGCCACCATTAGGTCAGCGGCAATGGATTCATCCGCGGAATCGACGTCCTGATCATCCTCATCCAGCACAACAGTGACGGGAGTCATGGCCTCAGTCACAGCTGAGAGGAAACAGAAAAAAAGAGTTTCAGTCGTCTCTCCCGGATGAGGGCAGCGACTGAAAAGGCACGTGCTCAAAACATGTACTTTGCCAGTATTTCCTTACGCGAGATATACAGTACCAGTGAAAAGTTTGGACATACCCCCATTTTTCTTACAATACATGGTAAATAAAGAAATAAGCACCCTTGATTTGGCAAAAAAAGATCTAATTCTTAAATCCAGCAAACAAACCAGCATTTGTTGTAATATTTGCTTGTTTTTGTTTTTTTTTTTTTTTACAAGGAGAGTTATATGGGTATAATGAGTTTGTAGCTGCGCAGCTGTCTAACTTCTCAAAGATGTGCTACTCTTGTGGTGTGCTTTTAATTGACCTTTTTGGCCAATAAGTCCCAAAATGGCTTGAATTTAATATGGCTGTTGGAAAATGGAAGGAGCTTGTTTATCTGTTTACTTTGCAAAATATGGCTTCGTTGAGAATTCCAAAATTTTGGACACTATTCTAACCAGTAAATCATTTTCTCTTAACTTCTGACTGTTCACCTCAAACAAGATTCCATTTGACATTATGTAGAGAAGTTGAGCTGTTTCAATTTCTCTAAAAACAGAGAGCTGTGACAGTGGTGAAGTGTGTCCAAACTTTTGACTGGAACTGTAAATATCCGTAAGGCATCTCAACCATTTCAACTGCACTTAATTGAAATTTTTTACTAGTATTTTGCAGTTTGCGACCAAATACAGGGTTGTGCACAAGTTTACATGTACTGGCAGTCCTTGTTCCAACCAACTGATTTAATGCATGCAAACCATTAAATTTTAGAAAATTCCTACCCTATCATAACCAAGCGGCCACAATGAGACTTTTTAAGACACATTTCCAAGTCTCCCATGGGGACAAATATTGTTCCCCTGGCACTACCCAGGCTGGCTCCCATATAGGGTAAAAAATCCCCAGCTCTCCATTCAAGTCAAAAGTAACTTTAACTGAAAAATATTTTTTTTTCCAGCAAGTAAATATAAGTTCAATACCTGCCCCCCCGTGCAGTAATTGTCTCCCCAAGTGCAAATTTGTTAAGCCGCTGTTCTATTTGGACAATGGAGAAATACTTTGCGAAGATTCAGGAGAATGGATACTCACTGAATCTAAATCACTTAGTAGACGACCCAAGACTCAACTGTACAACACAGACTGTCCTGCAAATTGTACAAAATAGTGGTGCCCGAGATCTGAACTTCTGAATGGCAAAATGCTTTACCCTACGCCCAAGGAAAACCACATCACAGTAACTTCGTCTAAGTTTCTATACAGTCAGTGATCACAACTAAACATTATCAGTGAAAATGGCATTATGAAATGCTTTTAGTGAACAAATTTTTTTTTTTTTTTTTTTTTTTTTTTTTTTGCCCTTTTAGATTTTAGAATGCCAAGACTGTATGGGTAGGCCAATCTCATTACTTCTACTGGAGAAAGTTGTTTTTTGAGAAGCAAATAAAGAGGAAGCCCAAAGTGGGCATTTATCCTGTGATCTTTGACCCAGGTGAACCATGGTGGATACACAAGTAGACATTAGTATAAACACATCCCTAAAGGAATGCAGCCTTTGTGCCAAGTGGTTGCTGAGATATCATCCCCACAAGAAAGCCCGACGCCAAAATGGACGCAAACAGCAACTCAGGGTAAACCATGCCCTTGTTTTATTAAAATGCCCCCTGAAATGAGCAGCTATATTGTTGAACAGTAAGCAACCGGCTTCTGCTGTTTTCACTCAAAAACTTATCAGTTATTCGCCTGAATTCATTCAGCATTTTTCCAGAACTCAACCTCCTTTCACTACCACATTTTGACAAGTTACATTCAGTTAAATGATTCCTTAGTTCATAAGATTTGGTTTCTTAAAAATTGAACTTACAGGGATAAGGGAAAATTAATGAATTTGAGGCACATGCAGCAGGTAAATGCAGACTGTAGCTGACTGTTGATCAACAAAGAATTGACTACGCAGGATCATGCCAATGCCATTGCCAATTTGTTTCCAGCATGATTTGCTTCAAAAAAAGAGAAAAACAGCAGGAATCCTCAGAATAGACATATTTATTGCTTGTTTCTCATTGAACACCCCACTGATGTGAGGAGTACATGCAACTAATTTTATGACTAAATTTTACCGCATATCAATTTGATTTAAACAAAGACATTTGATAAAATCCACACAGATGGTATTACCCACTTGCAATGCATGGACAAGAGCAATGACTGCAAAACAAAATTCTGATGGGATAACTAAAATCCCAAAAGAAAAATGGCAGGGCCAAAAATGGCAAGGCCAAAAGAGAGTCCAACCTTTTCTGGAATAAAATTCACCATCAAGAAATGCAGGAAAATATCAAAGTAATTATGGAATGGAGCTCTGCTGCAGGTACACGAACCGGCTCTGACATTTCCAAAGTCACTTCATAGTTCTCTGATTGAGAATTGGGACACAAAATCATTATTGCAACAAACTTCAATTTACATATCTATCTATAAAGCAAGGAGCGTCTGTCTGTGTGTCTGTCTGCGTCTCGCATATCTCTCTGTTTGTCAAATCGGCCTAAGCTTTCGGATATGGCTTGCGCATGGCACGATGGTGTGCATCCTTCATTGTGAAGTTTTTTGGATTAATTCTCACCAAGTTACAATCCCATAGGCCTGTGTAACCTATCTAGCCTGTCGCACTCTCGCTCTCAGCTATAGCCACGCCTCTTTGTACGTCCCACCTTCAAACACAGCCTCATTTGGCCACGGGCAGTGCACTAGTAATTTAAAATAAACCAAGCCACGATCATTGTAAACCACAATGTTGGCAGTGTTATTTGCCAGAAAATTGGCTAATTAATGACTGTTCATTCCCCTGGCACACTAACCAAACTGTATATAACCCTATTAGTTCATTATTCTCAATTGTTACAATATAGCAATGACAACCAAGAAGAAAATAAAAAAAAATGAATTATTGCAGATTAAAATGAAAAACAAACACATATTTTCATTATTTTAATGTGCGAACAGAGGCTTCATTTAAGTAGATACAAAGGGGTATAAAGCTGTACTAAAATTCCCAGAAAAAGAAGACCACTACAATGCATGACTTGAACAGATTTCCAAAAAGAAAAGGAACATGCATGACACTGTAGATTGCAAAGATGCTAATCAACATAATTACTACACATTACAGAAAATCAAATCAGCAGGCCTAGAATTTTTTGTGAAAGTGATTTTAGAACCAGAGTTACAAAGACAGAGTATGCTTGATTTCCTATTGGTTACAAAGGTTTCACATGACAGGAAAGATTACTGCAATGCATTCAGAATAACAAAAGAGAGACGCCTTATATCCACATTGCCAGAGCAAGCTAAACCATCCAGAAAGAACTCCTCAGAAATATAATTGAAAAAAAAAAACCAAATAAATGAATTAAAAAAAATGCCAGAACAACAAGCAGGCCATGCCATAAATGTCGTTGAAATATGTGGGCCACACCATGAAATTAACTGAAAAAACTGGTCGATGCACAGGTTTTAATGGAGTAACATTTAAAACACAAGTCGATAAGTGTGGCTTAAAGTGCTGACCTCATTTTGTAGCACCTACAATAATTAAATGAAGTGACATTATCGGGATAGACGATAAAGCATTGAAAAAATTGATGGAGGGTGCGGTTCAGACAGATCACTCGTTCATCTCTAATATGGGCAGCAGGGCTTGCCGAAGATAAAACCCAAATTCTGAAAAACATTGGTACATTATGGAAAATGCGAATAAAAAAATGATGTGAGAGATCTATTCATCCTGTACTATATCAGAAGCACCCAGCACAATATTTGATGCTTCAACATGCAACTTAAATTGCTTATTTAAAGTGCACCTATTATGGTTTTTCATTATTTTAATGTCATAGCGTGAATCATACCGTTTTTATGCGCATTTAAAAGGTCTGTGTTGGAAAACAACTCAAAGTCACCTCCAGAAGAAGCGCTATCTGCAGCAAAACACACGGCTCCAGAGCTGACTGAAATGCCCCAATAGCTTCTGGCCATTTTTTTCCCATCAATTGCTGATGTCACCATTTGAATTTTCGCACCAAACAGATTGTTTGGCACGTACTTGAATCAAGTGGGTTACGCCCACAAGGCTAAACCGGTATTTGTTTCTAAAGCTCATTTACACTCTGGAGCGAAAATCCATTTATGGGAAGCGCGTGACATTTCCCCAACACACGCACGAGCGGTGGACCAATCACAAGTGAGTGATCAAGTTGACTAATCAGAGCACACTGGGGTTTTCGGGAGGGCGGGGGCAGGACCTCAACGGAGCGTTTCACAGACAGGCACTGCAAAAATGGCCAACATGAGAAAATTCAAGTGTGTTTTAACAATGATGCATTTAAACCTTTTTTAGTAGACTTCAAGAACACAAGAATGACCAATGAAAAGTCATATAATAGGTGCACTTTAAAGTATGATGATTGCAACAGACTCCAAGTTGGCGCAAGGGAAATTCATGACTAATAATGATGTGACAAGTTAAAATAATAAGGTTTTGTCTGAAACGTGATATTAAACAAGGGAACCAATCGTGATATAGTATAAAATGTGCATATAGAATAAAAGGCTGTCATCTAGATTGTTCCCAGGACATCGCTATATTTCCCAGCAAGATGACAGCAAACCACATTCAGCACGGACTGCAAGGGCATGACCGTTTAAGCAGAGAATGTTGGTGCGAGATCGGCCTGCCTCGCTGATTGAGTATGTACGGCGCATTATCAGGCAAAATATAGGGAGGCCCCATACAATTACACAGCTGAAGACCTGCATTAATGGAGGAATAGGGGAAAATTCCACTTGCTGAACATGACCACCTGGTGTCTCCAATGCCAAAATGTTTGCTGAGTGCAATTTAAAGACCAGCTGATATTACACACAGGTAAACATTATGTTGCAGTCATCACATCGTATATTTTCAATAAGCAATTAAATTCACGAGTTATAACATCAAATAATGTGTTATTTTGGGGTTGTAAAAAGAGGGCATGCAATAGAATTTTATAACAAGTTGGGGTGCTGCCATTGAACTCAAAAACAAAATACCTGACACAGTTAGTAAATGAATGGTTGGCAAAAAAAAAGTAGTCTTTGCAAGGTATTCTGAATGAAATATAGCTGGTAAACATAGATTTATTAGAATTTCCAGGGATTTTAACATATATCTCCATCCCTTTAAACAATGACGAGGATAAGCAATGTACCATAAATATAATCATTATAAATGGCCCCTGAGAAAATCAAAGTTTGGTTTTGATTTCTAAGGATAAAAAAGGACAAATGAAATCATTTTATAAATACTTTTTTTAAACTTCTGCTGGTGACCCTGTGCACCCACTGTGAACTCTCTACCTACCTCGCAGCTCTTCATATGGGAGTGGGTCTGGCAGAGGCAGGGCTTGGCTCTGTGGCTCTGCCTGCGACCCCGCCCTCAGGCGTTCCAGCTCCGCCTCCAGCTCACGGATCCTCCTTTTCAGCTTGACACAGTTGGGGCAAAAGGAAGTGGAGGGGCTCTCAGAGACCGGGGTTGGGTTTTCTTCTATCTTCACAGACCTTGTGTCAGGCTCTGCCTCTTCCCGTTCCGAGAGGGCGGGACCATGTGCCAGGACTAAAGGTTTGCTCTCCTGCTGGACTGAGTACACAGAGCCTATCTGGAGCATGGCAGTTTTTGGGGGACTGAACTGGGGTGTGACGTGCTGGCATCGGGTTTGCCTCAGCGGGATGGCACTGTCCGTGCCCTTGGAGGATCCCAAAGAAGCTTCTAGAACATCTTTGAAGATGAGGTCAATCTTCTTTTTCTTGGCCTGAGGCTGGCAGTCTGCTTCGTCGTTGACTTGCTTACAGAGACTCCTTCTGCCATGAAGCGCTGACCTGAGCACTGGCCCTTTGGCTTCCTCCTGATTGTGGTGAACAGCCTCTGATTTTTTCACAGCTGGTGGCACTGTAATAAAACAATTTAGCGTTAACACAAAATTAAGCAAGGTTATGTAGCTGTATCAGAAGAGATTGAATTGAAAATTAAAAACCCTGCAAACATGACAATTTGTTCTGCAGTATAACTTCTGTCAAATGTGTCTCCTCATCCCATCAACAAATTTCTTTGTATGTACAAATCTAAAAGTATACTGAAAGTGACCTGGCAATGGAAAACATTTGTCATTGTAAGTAACAGTGAAAACCTTTAATGCTTACCTGTAGAACCCATGCAGAAAGAAGAGAATGATCGTAAACAGATGAAAACATTTTTCTTCTGGGCCAATTTTTTGAGGCTAAAATGGCAATATCGCACAATATAAAGTAAGAAACACAGCCCTATGGGCATTATAATGATCTCAAACAAGAAATTTCTGGAGTGTCGTTTCCCCATTGACTTGCTTGTTCTTTCTTTTCTCTGGCCAGGCTCTAGGCAGTACATAAATATTCAATAACTTAAATTTTTAAATATATTAAAAAAAATTTTAATGTCCGTCAAGTAAATTCTCTGGTCAGCTACCAGGTCGCTATGTTATAAGTGTTGCTTGAAATCACATGGTCTGAACTTTCAAATTGCAGGGAGCAGGTCCATGCATTTTCCACAATTAAATTTAAGGGGGGGTTCACATTCATGGGTGCTGATACATGATTGGTCATTACAAATTGGGAGACTGGAGAAGAAAAACAGAAAAAACAAACTAAATAAAACAATAGCTTAACTAAACTCATAATCTGCCCGTCACAAGGCACATAGTCAGTAAAAACAATTATGTGACAATATCCCATGTTAGGTATGTAAAACGGAAAGTATGAAGGGTGGCGATACCCATATCTTAAGCGCTGTCGAAAAAAAAGAAAATATACCCAATAACGAAAGTTTAGCAACACCTGATATAAATTCCACAATAAACGAGTTTACAACAGTGAAATGTGAATTTAATTGTCTTGACCATTACAGGGAACAATTAAACATCCATGAATGCCCGACACAACTGTGACTTAAATCGGTGAGATGAATAAACGTCACTCAGAATGCATGGGAGTGGGTCGACCAGTTTCCCACAAGACTGTTCCTATCCCTCAGTAGCTAGTGTGACACCCTCCAGCCCGTTGAACAGCATGTCATTCGGTTACGTTGTGATGACATCACGATGACGCGATCTTCACATGCTGTTGTTTACATGGTCTACTGGTGCGAGGTTCATCTTTGACAGCCCCAGTCTGAGCCATATGTGTCTGAAGACGAGAAACAGTGATGACGTGGTGCAGTGCTGGACGTGAAACTTGTCGCAAGCTCATTCCTGCCCTTAACATGCTAATGGCTTCATGTCTGGCGTTTATATACATTCCTCTACGACACCCCATAATTTTTAATTTGCGCTTTTCAGTGTTTTTCTTGCAAAAAAGAGCATCCCTAACTTGTCAACAAGGTTTTCAAGGGATTCAAGTGACAGGATTCACGTGGGCCACAAATCGTACAAAATCATGTGCAAAGCACGCGTAAATGAATATGTGACCAGGATTCAGTGTAACTTGGTGCGATACGTTCTGTTCAGGGAGACTATATAGTGCTCCATTGCATTATATTACCTTTTTTTAACAATACTTAAAATTTGGGTGCTGATAAATTTTTGTTGCTGAGTACACATTGGAAGGAGAAAAACTCTAGGTAAAACATTGCAGAGCTCTCAAAAATGCAAAGGTGTATCTTCCACTATAGGTGATGATGTAACCCTAATTTTGAAAGAATGCTTTGTAAATTCTGCAAGTGGTTGAGTATATAAAGTTGGTGTTAAATAATAACTGATATGATGGAAATAATAACCAGCCACGATAGCGGTGCTGGTATTCCTTTTACATCATCTGTGTGTTTGTGTGTTTTTTCATCAGGGTAAAATACAGCAAAACTGCTCTAAAACTACTATAAAACTACTGTGAAAGCTGTTTAGAGTATTTTTTGCAGGTGTTTATATGTATGTGGGTATGACTGCTGTACAGGACAATTCTTGCGAACATGATAGCAAACCAAACTTTTAAGATGGGGTCAGGAAACAGCACAGGTGTGTAGCTGGGGAAAAAAGATGGGTGTGGTCTGAGCATGCACATGCTCCGAGCGTTATAATGATGACCGCTACACTGAAATTAGATAACTCGGTCGTCACAGGGACCGAGTCGTGTATCTCCCCGATCCCCAAATTTCGAACGAAATGGCCGCTGGCAGCCATATTGGACGTCCGAAATTAACGAAAATCGGTCTTGAGCATTGTCATATATATATCTTCGCCTGTGTAAAATTTGAAAACATTCCTGTAATAATTGTGGCTTCCAGAGCCCCAAACATAAAAAATTTTGGAAAAAATGGCCGCCAGCAGCCATATTGGACGTTCGAAATTGACGAAAATCGGTCTTGAGCATTGTCATATATATACCTTCGCCTGTGTAAAATTTGAAAACATTCTTGTAATAATTGTGGCTTCAAGAGCCGGAACATAAAAATTTCGGACAAAATGGTCGCCGCAGCCATATTGGTAGTTCCAAAAAATTGAAGTAAAACTACAGAAAAACTCGGTCTTGAGCATTGTCATATATATATATAACTTCGCCTGTGTAAAATTTGAAAACATTCCTAACAGTGCAAGCAGGCAGGGTTAAATTGTTTAAAATAGGCTTCCATACCCCGAAGTTATAAAAATTCTGTCTTGGAGCATTGTCCTGGAACTAAAACCATTCCTGTATCTCCTGACTATCGCATTTCACACCCACAGGGAAAAAACAAGGTTTCTTATCTACACTATAGTGTGCCATCAGGGGTCTGCTTTCAGGTTTGGATGGTCCGATCCCAGATGGTCTCTCGGTGGCAAATGTGGTGAGGCACAAAAAATGTGAAGTAAAACTACAGAAACAACTGTAATAATAATGGAAATATGGTTTGCAAAAAAACTGAAAAAGAAGCAAGATTTATATACTTAAATACAAACCCAAAACCAGTGAAGTTAGCGCTCAAAAAACACATTTGAATAATCTTTGGCAAGTAACCAGATTATTGCGGGCTTCACGGATGAGACTTAGAGTTGCTATTCACAATTCTCCTAACAGTGCAAGCAGGCAGGGTTAGTTTTTTTTATTACCTCAGTTTAAAATAGAGACAGGAAGGCAAAACCCATAAAACATGAGTTATGTATCCATCCCTAATTCTGTAGAGCACTATTCCAGATCTTTTTCTGAAAGCCCTCTCTCATTGTTTGGTAAGTAACAGCACAGAATTACTGATTGTATAACAAACAGATTGAGAAGGGTTGCCTCTAAAAGTAGCATTTCACACCCACAGCCTCCTCATGAGAAAACAAGGTTTCTTATCTACATTGGCGTAATAGTGTGCATGAAGACAAAGACAGGGGTCTGTTTCGTTCTCAGGTTTGCAGTCACATCTTGTGAGCAAACAGGCTCATAGTGCAGCAAAGTGGCAGCCATTCATAAAGGGTTGAACATTAAACATCTTGAGACCAGACATATTGTATTCTGTTTTTTATCTAAATAATCACATAGTAGGCCAAAATATTATGAACACCCTGCATTTTTCAGAATTTGGCTGGTTTTTCTTAACTTAATGTATGTTTTCAGCAACAACAACAATCAGAATAATATAGAAACACATATCTTAACAAGAAATGTCCAAAATTATTTGCCAAGAGATATACATATTCTAATGTGACTTCCTACAAAGTACCCTCCCTTAGCGTTAATTACAGCCTAACCTATCCTAGGCATTCTTTCCAGCAGTTTAAAGAGACAAATTCCTGGTTACTCATTCTGGGCTTCAAGTGTTCCTTCATGAGCTCCTTTGAACTTGATGGGTACACTTCTCTGGCTGCCCGATATTGGGGTAACTGGGAAGGACAGGTTTGGTTATACACAAGAATTAACAATTATAATTAATATTGATAGAATTATTAATACTGACAGGATTGGTAGTATGAGTTAATAGCAACAGGGCACCACCCTGGCATCAGGGACCAATAACTGAACCAAAATTCAGTCTCAAAGGAATTGTTTAAACCAAAATGTCAATATTAAAAATATTTAATATTTACATTTGTGGAATTAAAAATGAAGGGTGTAATTCAAGCACTAGAACTCCCAACCAGCTATTACCACAACAAACATGTGCAAATAATCACAAGGAGCTGTTCAAAAGTTATAACAGAGTGTATTTGACTTTGGTAATATTGATGGTAATCAATAAACACTTTAGTCAACAAACATTTATTATTTCTAAAACTATCACGACAAACGGCTACATGCACCAGCAACTAAGATAGACATTGAGGGTAACAGACACTGCACGCGTGAGCGAACTACGGGACAGAGGAAGGGGAATGGGAGAGCAAGATGGCCGACGAAGTCATGTGAGTTTATACGTCACTAGAAAGGGGGCAGAGGAAAAGGAAGAGCAAAATGGCCGACGTAACCACGTCAGTGGATACGTCACTGGAAAATGATGACCGGGAAAGTTGAACAGGGAGGAGCGGAGTACAATAAATGCAACGGTTCACGCTCTTTAATGGAAAGATACCTGAGGTCAACTTGGTTGCGGTCCTATGCAATCCATAGCCAAAATTGTGTGAACGCGTATGTGTGTAGGTTAGTCAGAGAGCGGAGGGGAAATGAAAGAAGGAAAGCAACGAGGCGCAAGCAAAATAACGGGTTCTGCGTTTTATCACACTGGAGCCCGACGAGCGAACTGGGGTTTGTTCACCATCCTGATTCTTTAGCTGTTTAAAGTGCAGTTAACTGGCTTTATCCGCGTGGCGCTGGACCACATAATAAAAACAACAACTACCAGAATAGACACAGATGGCATAAACTTGTATAAACACAGCAGACTGCAGATACAAATTGGAAGAAAATATGTAATGACACACTAATAACTAATCTCTGCGTCGACAAAAGCCTCTTACTGTGTAAGACTATGTCTGGCGGAGTTTCCTCGGGCTCCAACGAGACGACGGGGCCGACGTTCGGTGCGTCCACAGCGAGTTGATCCACATCTGGGGCAGAGGATGCAAGCGGTCGATTTAGGTGAGAGACCGGGCGGCGAAATTTTTTTCCCCAAGGGAGTTCCGGACACCAACAGAATAACTGTTATATCATTTGCATATAACCAATCAGCGACCTTATTCTGGACCACAGGAGGAGTGTCTCAAGACCGTGAAATTTTGCTTTCTTTTCTGGCCTTGCACGGTGGTACGATCTCAGAATCGGAATACTGCTCGTCCAGCGAGTCAGGGACTGTGGCCTGGGTTAATGAAGTGGTACAAACTTTTGCGTTACTGACACCTCCTTTCGCAACTCGCGACACTGTGGAAAGACCTAGTATGGAGGAGTGTCCTGAGTCTGATAATCCCCGTGACGTCACGGCAGCGTCATGGGGGATCCCCTGGGGTGTCCGTGGCTCTTGTCCAATGGGATACCAGAGTTTAACTTCCAACCAAACTTCGCACCTATGTGCGAGGTACAAAGCCTGATGGGGTCTTGGCGGAATTTTATGGTTAGGCTTTGGACGCTACATGCAGGCCTTTATTTGTTTGTCCACGTGGTGAGGTCCCAACACAGGTCAAGTTCATCCCACAGCAACTCAAGTGGAATTTCAAGATGTACAGTTGTTAGCAACATTTTTAGTCAATATAAGTGTCCCTTTGGCATTTTGTGTGTCTTTGTTGCTCAAAATTGTCTAAGATGAATAAAAACCAGCCAAATTCTGAAAAATGCAGGGTGTTCGTAATATTTTGGCCTTTAGTGTACATACATAGTGTCCCCCATATGTATAAAGTGATTTTTTTTTTGTTTTTGGAAAAAAAAAGAAAAAACAATGCAGCAGTCTTACAGCAGAAAACTCATGATGGCATTGATCATTACAATACACTTGAATTCTTTATGAAGTGTGAGGCACTGAACAGAGAGTGCAATTTTTTTTGAGTAGAAGAGGAGATTGTGCAAATATTTGGGTGGAGGGGATATTCTGTGATCATATTTTTACATTCTCATTTTAAACTGAGATAAACTTTTTCCTCTAAACATCTTTCTTATACCGAAGAAAACATGACCATTATAGTAAAGCAGTTGATTCAACAGACCTGTCAGAACCACACTACTTGGTAATATATTTTTCGGACCAAACAACCATAAGAAAAGCCATCACAGGTGTCATCGCCATGATCCATTACTTTAAACAGAATATTGAATATAAAACAAAAAAGAACTCATTAAGTTGCCTGTAGGAGAGTTAATGAAAACCAAGATGCTTTGAATGGATGATGCGAAGTATTTGCTGAGCAGTGTATAGTGTTACACAGAACCTTTAAATACTTTTGTTCATCAATCATATATTTTTGCAGCCTTATTTTGTTTGCTCATCAGTTTGTGCACCTAGATGCGAACTAGTCACAGGAAATATTGAAACAAATATGGATTATAGCAGTGGGAAATTGAAGTACCTTTCTGTTGATGCAAATCTTGACCATTTCATTAAAATTCTTCACCCAATAAAATCTGCCATAGTTCTCTGAAATGATTTGAGGAAATTGTTTTCCTTAATAAATTTGACTAGGGAACCCTACGCTATTTAAATATTAATTGGCCTCCGAGCATACAGTGAGCCTACTCAATTAATTAAGAAATTTTGGCAATTGGATTTTACAGTGCATCATTGACTCTTTATTTCTCCCTTAGTTCACAGATAAATTTCACACAACCAAGTTGATAGCTGACACGAAACAGGCGGTTTATTTCAACAAATATGCCAAAGATACAGATTTTGAAATCATTAGCTCCCACAGAGAATGGGTATGTATTTTCCCTTCCACCCAACAAGTAGCAGAACATTGTCAAATTCAACGCTGTCTAAAAGTGACACTGAATGTCCAGGAAACACAAAGGAAGTAGATTTCTAATGTCAGTGAGCCACAAAAGCCCCTGTAGCATCCATGTCTGTAACCATTATACAAAACAAAAATTTTTTTGGTTAAAAACACCTTCAAGTAAAACATATTTTACAGGAACGGTCAAAAGCACGGCTATGGGAAGTATCAAACTGGTATCAAACTGGTGAAAATGTTCATTATTTCAAAAAAAGGGGAAAAAAAGATCAGTTTTTTTTGACCGCGTCGATGAGTTCCCTCATCAGCTGCATTTGCTCGGCGTGCTGCTGTTCCAGCAGTTTCCGCAGCTCCTGAAATCGCTCCTCAGCCCTTCTCTCCCTCTCCTGCTCCGCCCGGCGATCCTCCTGCCTGAACTCCTGCAAGAGCTCTGCCACTTCTGGCAGCCGCCGCTTTTTGGGCAAAGGCCCTGAGGGTCCGTGTGAAGTGCAAGTCCCAGGTGGTGAGGAGGAAGATGGTGGCGAGGAAGGCGAGGGTAGGACTACTCTGCTGTCCAGGACGGATGGGGTTTCTAACACATCGAGTGGGGACCGACAGGTACCCACAATGTCCTCTGTCGCGACACCCTCAGGGATGGGGCTCGTGTTGGCAATGGGCATCTGGAGCACCAGCCTCTGTCCAATCAGATCCTGCAGCAGCTCGAAGCAAGGCGGTGGCTTCCGCTTAACGGCGTCCGGCTTCTCAGGGTGCAGGATGTACTCCTTGTACGCACGGGACAAGTTCCGCCACTTCTGGAAACAGCGTTCGCCGGCCCGCTCAGGCAGGTCGCTGATGTGGAAGCCCTGGTCCTTCAGCCGGCTGGCAATGATCTCAAAAATGCGCTTGGTGCGGGTTTTGTTCTCCTTGATAAGTCCCTGGATCTCTGGCGAGGCGTAGAGCTCAATGAGAGCTTCAGTGGCTTCCGTGTCCTGACTGCTCTCTTTGGAGTCTGACCCAAGAGGTTGAGTGTCCCCATTTTCAACAGCTGGATGAAGACAGAGAGGGAGAGAAAACATCAGAAGTGGCAAATGCTCTGTGAGGTGATGAAGTACTGCATTTACAGGACAGAACCGGCTTCCAACATGAAATATCATCATGAAAATCGTGAGATCTCATCTTAAATGGCACAGTCATGAACAAATATAAGAATACTGAATTGGAAAATATGTATGCGTTATTTTTAAGAATACAGATGAGAAAACAATAATACATTAAAAAATTTATCATCAAGCGATACAAATTCCCGATTGTAGACTGCCGCAACCTCCCTTTGTCAGCATATCCTTTCAATTTGAATAAATCATAATTTCATCTATTTTAGAGATATATAATTATATGAGGGGATAAGACATCGTGTACAAGAACAAGACAGGCGACAATCTTGGAGATTCAAGGAAGAGACTGAATTGCCAAAATTAACCAGCCCAGCTGACAAATGGCTCGGTTATAATAAGAGCAATCTTGTTTGGACAAATAAGCCGTTCTTAAAAATCAATTTCTTTTACAAAATCTGATTCCTAACAGATACTTTACAGGGTCCAGAGCCATATCAATAAACTTCGCCAGTGACATGAGCTGAAAATGCCGCATGGATTCATACATCCAACTTACCTCTGTTATCGCCCAGCCAAGATCTTCGTTTTTTCTTGGTGGCGCGTTTCACTTCCTTTCCGTCATTGGTATGGACAAGCTTGGGATGAGGCGC
Source organism: Gymnothorax javanicus (assembly GCA_029692085.1). Taxonomy (NCBI): domain Eukaryota; kingdom Metazoa; phylum Chordata; class Actinopteri; order Anguilliformes; family Muraenidae; genus Gymnothorax; species Gymnothorax javanicus. The sequence goes on along the minus strand of CM056207.1, from coordinate 12,347,967 downwards.
TCTCTCCCTGGCAGATTTTCGGGCTGATGGCTCATGCTTGACTCGTCCAGTGGCAAGCACGCGGTTCTCCGGTTCCGAAACAGAGGTTGAAGGGATGTTGATGGCCAATGGGTGGCTGGCAGGAACAACGATAGCATACAGGGGTACAGCAGGGGTGGAGGCTCCGGCCTTGGCACCTGTGCTGCCACTTGACTTTGCACAGCCAGTGCCTCCACGGGAAGGAGAGTCGCCGACCACGGCACCCGCCAACTTCTGGCTCAATCGCTGACCCACAAGTGCATGGAACTGCTCAAAGAACTCGGGCTGTTTCCGACGCCCAGCATCAGTCTTCTTGCGCGCCAGAACATAGTCCTTGTACGTCCGCTCCATGTTCCGCCACTTTTGGAAACAGCGCTCTCCAGCCTTCCAAGAGCTCTCGCTGATCGTGAAGCCCTGTGCCTCCATCCGGCTCGCAATGATCTCGAAAATATGTTTGGTTTTAGTGGTCCGATCATTTAGCAAATGCTGGATCTCCGGGGACCCGTAATGCTCTATTAGAGCCTGAGTGGCCTCCCTGTCTCGTGCGGTCACGTTCCAGGGGCTCGACCAAACAGGCAGTTCCCCCCCCTTTTCCACTGTCAGACAGAAAGAGAGCGAGAAGGAGACAGCGAGATGTTGAAATTAGTTTCTACCGTGCGAGACTGAAACGGGGGGCAGGAAGAATGCAGTTGAGAAACAAGATAAAGTTTTAATTTATTTTTTTTTTGTGAAACCTCGAGTTCAATGAATGGTCTATGTTCTCCAGGTTGAAAAGACGAAAGAGACCTGTGCATGATTATCTTACCAGTATTATCCATCACTGTATTTCATGACAGAGTTGCATGGACACGAGCAAAATCTGACTTTTGATTATGGCTGAGATCAAGAAAAAATTTGTCCTAAAATTCGAGAAAAAAGAAATAAAACAAATTTCTCTTGGAACTAAATATTTATTTTCCTCACAATTTTACATGATTGCAGAGCATAAATTGGGCCAGTACATTACATACATACTGAAATAAAAATGTCATGAAAAGGTACAGTTAATATCAAGTTAGCGCAGCCGGCAAAATCATTTTAAAAGCCCCATGGAAAATGGAATTTCACCGAGGTTTTAGATTTCACAAATGCATAGACAGAAAATCCACACAGAAAAGGACTGCAAGCACTCCTAATTTCATTAAAATAAATATGGACATGATTTCTATGACTGTAAGGTGTGAACCCAAGCCTGGGTCTGGAATCTAGCAGTATGTCCATGTTTCAATTTTATTTAAGTTAAGAACCAAATATGTAATACTTAAATGGTAGGAAATACAGAATTAATTAAGAAGTTTATCCTCGGTATGCTTTGAAAGCTAACCACCAGTGGCTTGTTTTCCAACAGTCAGAATTATGAATATTTCAAAGGAACAGAAGCTCAAACACAGTGTCTGTGTTTCTGATTGGGTATAGATGCTTGTGGTGCTCTGCAAGGTGGGTTTAGACACAAAACAGAAAAAAAAAATCTGGACCAATCCCATATCAAGTATGACAACATTACCAAAAATGAGTGTTCTGAATTTTTGATTGCCATGCCTGTGAAAATTCCCGAATTGGTAATTAGGAAAATGCAAAAGGACAACAAGTAATAAATTAATATTACGTATTCTATGAAGTATTAAAGTCAGGGATGTAACGATGCATCGACAAACAGTGAAAATCGATATGAATGTGCGTCGATGTAAATCGGTTGAGATGAAAAATGAATCGCGATGCCCCTTCTAAACAGCAGAGGGCGTAATCTACTTATGAATTCACTTGTTCGACGTCATACTCACTCGCACTTTAAAGAGGACATACGCATTGTTCTGCAGTCTACCCGACCTCAGAAAATGAAAAGGGATTCCCTTTAGTTGGCTAAAGATAAGAGAAAATATTTAGTAGTTTTAATATACCGTAATGTCCGGTGTACAAGCCGACTGGGTATATAAGCTGAGCCCTGTTTTCAAGGCTAAAAAAAGGCTGTGTTTCCCCTATATAAGCCGACCCCCCTCTCTGGAGATTGAATTTATAAAATACAAAAAAAAAAATTATAAAAAAGGAATATCATTGTATCAAAGAATTGGCTTAAATTCAAAAGCCTGGCAAAGAAAAGAAATAGAATTTCTCATGCGAGTTTAAGTTAAAGTCGCACCACGCGCAATAGCGAAAGATGAGAAGACGTTCAGTTGACCAATCAGCACTGCGTAATCCCATAACACATTATCCAGTAAATCAGTGGTTCTCAACCTTTTGGAGTCTGGGACCCCCTGCATATTTTTGATCAACCCTGAGGACCCCCCGACTTGGTGGAACGGGGAACCAATTTTATAGAAACAGCAGAAACTGCATTTTAAATTGCATTACTGTATATTTATTCACTCTCTTGGGAGGCAAATATGAGCTTTGAACTGTAGTTTCCGGAAATATCTAACAAAACAGCATATTTATACAGTAGCTTCCAGAAATATGTAACAAAACAGCTCAATTATGCAGTGGCTTCTGGGACATATGGAACAAAACAGCATGTGTATATGGGACTTCTGTAATAAAACAGCGGCATGAATGTGATTTTGCGCTCCCCTGAACTCGGACAATTTTCGTGTGAAGAACACAGCAGTCATGCCTACTGACGATTGGTGTTTAGTGCTTAGATGCCGCTGCAGGTGTGCAGGTTTCATGGTGTGGTTTGAGAGTACCTCTCCACATAAGAAACACAGAGGCTGAGGAGGGTCAGAATCAGTTGCTGTAAATCCAAACATCATGTATTCTTCTTTATGAAGTTTCTTTTTGCTGTCTGGATGTAGATCAAGTTAAGTTTGTATTAACAGCGTAATGCAGTAACTTAAACAATGCAAATGGGAGCGGATCAAAACAAGGCCTCGTCGTAAAATATGAGGAATTATTCTTGTGAAACAGATGGAATTAGAGAAAAAAAGTCCTATTTCCTTCTGCAGTTCGGGTAAATAAAGGTCTCGGTCACATTTGAGTGGAATAATGCTATGTCTATAAAGGTCATAGGATCTTTTTAAAAAGATATTTTATTTTCACGGACCCCTTGCAATAACACCTCGGACCCCTGATTGAGAAACACTGCAGTAAATGACACTGAGGGACTCAGTTTGACTTTTAAGGCAGACAGCAGCATGCAAACGGTTAAACGGCAAATTTGTTAATTTTGATTATCTTTCAAATGTTTTATTGATTTCACAAACCTTTCTGCAAAAACGATGAACTCTGTTGGCATGTGGTTTTGTTTGACCGGAGTACATACGATTCCAGCTTCAGTAGTAAAAAAGAAATTGAAATGTTTGCGATCTTTTTCTTTATTACCTCCATCACCTAAGGTGGAGGGAGGTTTTGTGATCGGTGCCGTTTGTCTGTCTGTGTGTTTCTGAACAAAACTAAGAAACTACTAAACCGGTTTTGATGAAATTTGGCACGATGGTGAGAGAGTCTACGGATGGGTTTTGGTGGTGATTCTGAATATATCCAGGGAGGGGGAAAAACGATTGATTTGGGATTTTGCTGCCACCTGGCGGTAAAATGTGGCGGAGGTACTTGCGAACTCCGAATGTAGCTCTTGTTATATTTCACTCCCCTATAGGGGGAGAGAAATACACTGTTTTAGCTCCGTTTCTTGTTCTTGTTCTTCTCTTTCTGGCTTTTTTATCAAATGGGCGCCACGCTTTCATTTTAAGGCCAACTGACCTGAAATTTGGAACAGGGGTAGCTTAGCAACATACCCCCGGACGGTTTTTTTCATTTTTTGGATGCTGGCCTTAGAAATGATTTAAATAAGCTTTTTTTTCTTCTTTTTTTAGTAATAATAGCCAAAAAATGTATATTTTTGCCTCCTGTGCCATTATGGTCAGGCCAAATGACCTAAAATTTGGCATGGAGATAGCTAGTACTTTTTTTGCTTCCTTTCACTATAAGCTCAACATTGCATAGTTTGCAATCAGTATGGCTTGTATTGCAATGTCATCTTGTTACTGCATGTCACATTCCACGGCAGATCACGCCTACAATCACCACTGTGTTATTGAATTCGAAATAATTCACTTGCAGCTGAATTAAATTCTACAATATCAGCTTTTTCTTTTTAAAGTGTACAATAATTGGACTAAGATTTTGGCGACTCATACTGTTGATAAGAAGTCTAGCTCAATTCATTGCGAAACGCACTGTCATTAAAATGAACCCCTTATAGTTTGAGTCTGACCTTAAACCTATAGTTAGGTTTAAATCATTTTAATTAGGTGATTTTAATTTTGTTTTGTTTCTTTCTTTTTTCAGTTTTTGTTTCCTTTCCCAAAAAAAAAATCTAATTCAGGCTCCTGTACAGTGGGAAATCATTAGACAGTAACACAGTTATGCTATAACCTTACCATTTGAAGGCAAACCTTTTACTCTGATTAAAAATGTTATATTTAATGTTTTTTAATGTCCGTTATTTTCACAAAAAAGTCTATTTTACAAGAGATGCGGGGTGATTTCGTAATAGTCCTTTTTTTGCATGGGGGCAATTTTAGATGAGTCCATTTCCACTCGGGTGAGGGATGGGGAGTGAAATATCCTGCATTTGCTCGCAAATGTTGACTTTCTAGTTTCATAATGCGATATCCTCTGTATAAGCTGACCCCCTGCTTTTAGGACCAAAATTTATGGCTAAATTTTCGGTTTATTCATCGGAAATTACGGGATATTTAAATATATGTGTGTTTTTAAAATACGCACCCATTGTATAATTTGTTTTTCAGTTACTCTCGATCTCAGAAATGTAGAGTTTTTTTTTGTCTGAGAAATAATTAGAGGAATCTTTTTCAGTCACAATTTGCCTGCAAGCTCATTCTGTAAAAATATCGTGAGGAAATCGTATTGGTAACCCAGTACTGTAAATCGTATCGAATCCTGAGTTCAGCGCATCATTACATCCCTAATTAAAATACTGAATACTGTATAGTAAATGCCCTTAAAAGAAGTGCACGAACATGCTCCTGAAAAATGTGTGCTTGAGCTCCCCACCCCAGCCCAGCACTATCCCCTCCCCACCACAATCTCATAGCTCTCCCCACGTGCAGCAGTACATCTACAAGACTGCAGAAAGCAGTAACATTAGCTACAATGATAACATCATATAGTTTGCTGTTCTGTTGAGGCCGATTGATTGAAGTGATCATCAAATACCACAACTCCAACATGTCAAATACATCCCATAATTTCTACATTCTCAAACATACGTGGTGTATTAACATACTCCAAATTAGGGAGATTTTGAAAATGACCAGATACTCATCAATATAAAATATTATCAAGGCATTTAACATGGCCACTGCTGTGGAATCAATTGTTTTCAGACTCATTGATTTCTTTCAAGGCGTCCAAATAGCAAATGATATTGGCAAGTGTTGGATAATCTTTCTTTTTTCAATAAACAAAATGATCATTTAAAAACTGAAGTGTGTGTTCCCTTATGTTCTTCTTTCCTTACATTACAATTACTAAAGACCTGAAACCATTTAATAAGAAAAATATGCAAAAATAGAGGACATCAGAGGGGGTGAAATAGAACCCCCATTCCACAAAGTCGTCATGTCATGGAAAATTAATCATACAAAACAAAAACACATTATTTTCTGCTGTAGGTGAATTCAATTGCATTTTGAAAATATAAAATGTGATGACTGCACAATGTGATGACACAGCCAACAGTTATCCACAGTAATATCACCAAGTCTTTTAATCACACTCGCTAAGCGTTTGGGCACTGAAGTCACTAGTTGGTCAGGTCTAGCAAGGGGCATCTCCCCCAATTCCTCTTCAGCTGCTTTATCATACAGGGCCTTTGTTGCCATACATCATACAACCTAAATGTTGCATCATCCTCCCAACAAAATGCACTGTACTATACCAGCTCAATAGTGGACAAAACATAAGATCAGAGTGTGACTGCTCTGAACTAGATGTGTCCAGTGGTCCCCAATATGCTCTGGTCCCCCAAAAAGATCATTGTACAGCAAACATAAGATGCAGATGTTTTGGAACAGCGCTTGTGTATCGTTGGCCAGCAGTCCGAATAATTTTATTGCCAAGGTGTTTCACCAATTCGGCAAACCTTAAAATTCATGGTTGTTGGACTGTTATTTTTTTTAAAGTCGCTGACTCGAAGGCATTCGTTAATGGAGTGATTTAGCAATCAACTAGCGCAAACCTACAATATTAAGTCTGAAGGGATTTTTGCGCTAGCTCTCATGTTTTCTGGCTGGCAGGTTCAAAAGTTTTAATTTTCAGTGTTTAAGCAATTAAAAAATTCTCATTCCTGCATCATATGTGGGCCATTCTCAGTCACGTGTGTGACCAAAAATGTAACAAATAGTAGAAAAAATCTCCTCCAATTACAAAAGCATTGGAGGTTCATGATTGTGGACCTTGTATAAGAGTACTACTTATCCAAGTCTATCAAGTAAAAATGTTATTTGTTACATTAACTTTAACTACTTAAGGTCAGAGGTCAAATCGACTGCTCACGGTGTGACTTCACACGAAAACAGGTTTTTCATAACTCTATTTGACTTCAAAAACTCTGTGAAGTTGAAAAATCTAGAATTGTCATAGTTTTGGGGAATGGAGAATAGCAAGGAATAAATTTGATACCTTTCATTAATTTTCAAAGTATTTCTTTATTTGATGACATCTGGTCATGTGTGTGACATTTTGGTTCACTTCTCAAAGAATGGCCCATGTGGGTCACATCCAACATATACCCGTGCGTGGTTATCACACCAAATATTGATTTTATTCAGTTTTTAACAGTTCATAGCTCTTTATAGTACATGTTTCAATATTCAGAAACCTTTCGGTACCTTGTTTTTGGAAGCATATTCGCTTCACGGAATTGTTTTTTTAAGTGCCTTGAGCTTTCACACAGCACTGTAGACATCTATAGCACTAATGCACAAATAGCATGCAAGTTGTTCATGGCCAATCACACCTAAGTCTTGCCCAGAGGTTTCAGGACCCCTGTTGCCAGCTTAAAGTTCTCCTTTGCCAATTCTCCTCATTGAGGGGTTCAGTTATTCCATCTCCATTCAATTTGCAATTTCCCCAAAGAAGACTCAATGAGATAATGCTCTGTGCCAGGCTGTGCCAGGTTTTCAAAAATGTATATGGCTGAAATGAATGGGAATTTTCACTTCCAACAACACTGTGATGTAGTCACCTCAATACTCTGCGGCAGGGATCCTCAAATCTGGACCTCGAATCCAAATTCAGTCCAGGTTTTCTTTTATCTAAGGTAAGTAAATGAACATTTAGTGCCCCTGATTGGCCAGACTGTCTTTACACCTGACTTCCAGGTAAAGGGAGGATGGAAAACCAGCAGGTCTCGGACCTCGAGGACCACGATTTGAGGATTAGGGCTCTACCGCTATTAAAAAAGCTAAGCATCTGAAAGTAAATACTTTTAGAGCAATAATTAGGAAGTCTGAAACAAGTGGAAGAGGATACTTGTGTAATGTGCCCTCAATCACTGTGTGGAGGGCAGTAAGACAGGGCAAGAATTCCTCAAGTTATTAGCAAAATGGTTCTCTAATCAGTATAGCTACAGAAAATACTGAAAAGGTATATTGGATGGCAATGTCCAAACGACTGTAAAAAGTTTATGTTATGTCAGTGGAGGTCTCTCTCTCTGGCCTGTTGCACTGTTCCCTGCCTCACTTTACCTCATGAGTCCAGAAAACCCGCCTGCACACTGCGCAGTGACTGACACAACAAAGCGCTGGAACATGATGCAATCATCACGTCTCTGTTCACCCTCACCTTAGATGGTTCATGCTGAAATCAGTTTTTCTTTGGTTGTGAGTGCTCTAGCTTGCTTTGGTATTGCAACCTGAATGCTAAAATATCGTGCAAATGGTTACCTTTTTCACATTGTTCATGTCTCTACTTTCTGTTCATCATTGTACTGTTGAGTGTAAAGGATTAATTGATAATTTTTTACAGCATTTTCAAAGCATTCTTAATGTCATATCTTGCCAGTATTCATACTCCTACCATTGCACAGCGGGGACTGCATACTATGTACTCAAGTCAAAGTCTTCAATTATCTTGACCTGCATGTCCGTGGACTGTAGCAGAGAACCCATGCGATCATTGGGCAGAATATGCTAACTCCACAAAAAAAGCCGCAAGGCCAGAATCAAACCCATGACCTACTTGCAGTGAAGCAGCAGCGCTACCCAATCCACTACCATCACATGGATGACGCTAAGCAGTTAAATGACTGTCAAAGCAGGAATAGAAGCTGAAGGATACAGTCCCAGAAAATAATGCTGACTTTCAGCGTGGTCTCTCTATTTTACTGGGAATGTTCTTGTTCTTCAATGCAAAAAACAAGCAGACACCAAAGAACTCCCATTTCTACTCCCAAGTGTATTTTTATCAGCATTCATAGCCACAACATCCACTACAAAATTAAGATGGTGCAGGCAAGTACTTGATCTCCCTCGATACTTCTGACATCAACCACTGCTTCTTCTGACATCAACCACTGCTTCTTATTCTGCAGTTGCTTGCAAAGATATGCGATGGAGGAAGATGCTTTGCTTGGAGCTACATAGGCTGACTTGTAGCCAAATGTCCCAGCCGAGGGCTCCATTACATGCCGCCATATGAAACAATCAATCCTCGGGCGAGGCCACACCCGACCAACAGCCAAGGAGAAATTTGACAGAGATGTTTTCAAAATCATCCAGACCGACTGACATATTTGCGTATCGCTTCAAATGATTAATTTTGTTGGAAGAAAGGTGTTTCCATGCCAGCGCTGGATCTCAGAAATCAGTCCAAAATGCAGGAATTCAGCATGATCTTTCACAGCTTAATTTAATGCAGGAATTTAGCATAATCTTTCACAGTTTAATTTCTATCTGTAACTTGCTGAACACTTCAGGCATAACAATTCTAAGGCTTCAAGCAATTTGTCAATATGTTGTTTGAGTATAATTTGGAACACAGACTGAAAAAGTGTGAACGGCACTGCACTGTACCAACTGCTTGGTTTACACAAAAAAATAACAGCCTCAGGTCAAAGAAATCCCAGTTTTGCTGTTTCCAGCCAAACTTGCCTGAATCCCTTATATAGTCATTTCTCTCCCCCAAAATCCTTGTAGCATCCACAAACAAACCCCATGCTTTTCCAGCCCTTCATCCTTGAGGGACAGATGTATTGTGGAAAAGTGTCTCACCTGCAGAAAGATTGCAGTCTATGCTGTCCTGGGACATGCTGTGGAGACGCCTCATGTAGTCATCACTGTACCACACGCGCAGCCTCTCGCCGACCGCCAGGTCCCTGCAGACCCGGAAGTAGATGTGCTCGCCATGCTGGAAGGCCATCAGATTCCGATCGTTGTTGTCCGCGGAATTACGCACATACCTGCGCCAGATCGATTGTGTCAGCATGCAATTTCACACAGTGTCCGCCTAACTACAACCTGGCTGATCTATCAACAAGTTGCAGTTGATTTGTGCAGATGTTTTAGTTTTGTTACAGGGCCTGAGCAAAAATAAATAAATAAGTAAAGAGTTGTACACTCTAATATTTTGTTGTACTGCCTTTAGCTTTGATCACAGTGCTCATTCGCTGTTGCATTGTTTCTACAATTTTATGTGAGGTGACGTTTAATTCTGAGCTGAGCTGCTTTAATTTCAGGCCGAGATCTTGTATTGATAACAGAAGAGTCAAACAACTCCATTATGCCTTCTCCTGCACATCCCAAAGACTTTCAATTGGTTCAGGTCAGGACTCTGTGGTGGCCAATTCATGCGTGAAAATGATTCCTCATGCTAACTGAAGCACCCTTTCACAATTTAAACCCAATGAATCTTGGCACTGTCATCCTGGAATATGCCTGTGCCATCAGGGATTAAAAAGTCCATTGATGGGTTCCTGGTCATTCAGTGTATTCAGGTAGTCTGCTGACTTTTTAACTGCTGCAGAACAGTGCTCAGCTGAGCAATGACCTACTGAAGCAACCCCACATCATAACACTGCCTCCAGAGGCTTGTACAGTGGGCACTATGCATGACAGGTGCATCGCTTAATGGGCTTCCTCACTTACCCTGCCACGCCCATCGCTCTGGAACGGGGTAAGCCTGTACTCAACAGACAACATGACCTTTCTTCATTGCTCCAGAGTCTAATCTTTATGCTCTAAAGCAAACTGAAGTCGTTCATTCCCGATGAATCTCACAAACAAATGGCTTTTTTATGGCCACGCATCTATTTAACCCATTTAAACCGGGACAGCATGTGCGCATTTTAAGAACGTGCCATTGCCGACACAGATATGCGCGTAATTTTGAAAGTACCGTAATTACTGTAGGTTTTGCGCAATAGAAAAAAAATTCCAACTGTTCCTGAAAGCTGAGAAGCTGTGCTTCAGCCCAAATACAGGTTACTATGGTAAACATGGCAGCATGATTCTCTGCTGGGATTTTTGCATTAGGCCTCAAAGGGTTAATTACAATGCTGTAAGTTCTTGTCACAAGTTCAACTATCAATTTTTTATGATAAAACCTCATCAAGCGTTTCAGTGATCTTTGATCACAATCATTCATGATTTTTTTTCCACCATTTTTTTTTTTGCAAAGTTGACAGTTCACCACTGTCCTTCCAGGTTTCAAAGCCCTTACAGAGGCAATTATGTGATTTCCTTGTTAGTATGAATTTTCTGGTCATATATGCTCATATAATTCCCATGCGAAATAAGAACGCTGAATTTTACTCCGATCTCTTAATAAACCTATTGGAATTTTTGTCCTTTCTCAACAGCTGGAGTAAAGTGGGTGGGATGCTGTAACCAACCAATCATAATTTAGGAGAGGCAGTTGCTACGGGTACGGCAGTTTTTCAATGCATTTCAATGGGGAGAGGTACGGCAGTCCCCATTTCAAGCCCTGCCCTAACCTAACCCTAACGCTAACCCTAACCCTAACCCTTCCCCTAACCCTAACCCTAACCCCAACCCCTAACCCTTCCCCTAACCATAACCCCGAATCCTTATCCTAATCCCTTGAAATCGACTGCCGTACCAATAAGAACTGCCGTGTCTGTAGACACTTCCTTTAGGAGAATGCTAGCTGCCTCCGGCTCGAAATAAAATCACTAAATCAAAAAATAAGATCACTTCATAAGGAACACTGAAATATTAGCAAAATGTATTAAAATGAAAGTATTTTGTTTACCCATATGTTTCACTTTTAAAATAAGGATTATTAAAGATGTTTTTTATATGAATCATTTTTTTCCCCTTATTTTGATGAAGGGTGCCAGTGACTGAAAAGCTTGCTCTTGAATTGCATACCAGGTCATAATAAAACTATGTTGTTGCTTGTAGAAAAATTAGAATTACCTCATCCAATTAGCCTTTGTTTCATCACTGCCATCAATAGATTTGTAGGTATTGTTTTCATCGATGATCTGAAAGGAAGGAAAAATAAATTTTGCATGATGCAACACAGACCAATACAAACAAATAAACAGTACACCCACATACACACAAAGGTGTCCCACAAGACCAGGAATTCCAGTGCCTCTGGGCTTGGGGGGTACTGAACACTGTGCTCAGAGTGCTTAAGTCGCATGCTCTCACATACTCTCAAGCCGCTTACACACTGGACGCGAAAAGAATTTTTCGCACGACATATTACATTCAAAGTCAATGCAAAGACGCGTGCATTCGCGTCTTTGCATTGACTTTGAATGTACATAATCTGTCGTGCGACAAATTCGTTCCGCGTCCAATGTGAAAGCAGCTTCACAAAGGGGAAAAGCATGCTGATAGTATCGTTTTGTGATTTCTGGTATTCCTTTAATCATTTAGATTTTACTCCGGCGGAAAACAATGGCATGAAGTAAGAGAGCAGTCGCGAAGGGTTTGTTCAGTGCCATATAAAGTCGGTGTTATTAATCAGAACAATGGCGGAGATTTCAAAGTAGCTCCCCAGAATATGGTTGACTGTTACAGTGCTTCACATGCCAGGGTTAAATGTTAAATATCCAGAACAGGTATGTGCTAAATATGTCAGATCTCCACCTCCACGCAGAATTCAAGGACTGTCAAATATCGCTTACCACTGAAGTGGCTTATTACTGCTACAGTGCTTAACAAGTTTATTAGACCACCACCCAATGTAAGGTTTATGCCACAGCTGCCCTAAATTAACAGTGTTGGTAATTACCAAAATCATTTCTTTTATGTTTCTGTGATGGTTAATCCACCAATATGCGCAAGCTCTTTAATTGAAATAAATGATATTTTTAATGCTAAAATATAATTATTGTTGTCATCCATGAATTTTTGAATTTACTGTTTCACAAAAAAGCAGAAAAAAAAATTAAAGCACATTATTATTATTATTATCATTATTATTTGATAAAGATGCCAAATAACAGTTATTTACTCGCATTCTTGGACATAAAAATTAGTTTTAGTGGTTGAATGCAAGAATGCAAGCTGTTATCAAGCCCAAAAAACCAAGTTTTTTGGGTTTTTATGTGTGAATAAGGACTATTTAATTGTTTGAGTTTGTTACTTGCCAAAGAAATAACAATATAAGTTTTAGTTTTAAACAAGTTTTTGACAAGTTTCTAAAATATTTGTGTTTTCTCATTTTAATGATAGGTGGTCTAATAAATTTGTTAAGCACTGTGGATTAAGTGCTCTTCTTAACAGGTGAGGCGATAGTGTCTGATCATCGGTGCAAACAAAAGATTAAAAAATAGGAAAGAAGACAACAGGAAGTGCTCACCATCCAGGAGAAAAAACCAGAGGACTTGTCTTGAGTGACCACCTCTCCTTGATACGGGCCAAACAGGGCCCCCTTTGGAATGTCCTTGTCCACACAGCATACGTCTACCTCCCCTCCCTCCTGAATGACCTCAATCCCAGAGGGGGCAGTGAGGGCGGCGCGGTTCGGCACCCCCAGAGGCACGGGGGTGTCGGGCACGAAGACTGGAGGCCCATGGCTCGGGCATTCCTCAATGAAGTACTCCTTGCACTCTTCACAAACTGTGAAGACATGGACATAAAGGTATGACATGCGATCAAGGACAAACAGATTTCAGCTGCATGTCCTCACTATTAAATATTTGTTCAATATTTATATATGCATCAATATTCAAAACAAATGATCTTCTGTGTGCACAGAGTGTAGCACTGGGCAATTAAATAATAATTCTACCAGCACTTTTTGAGAAATAGCCACAATTTTTTTCTTTTTTTCATTAAATTCTATCCAAGCTGCAGTTTGAAAATGCTTGATATTTAAGTTTAGTTCAATTGCTTATGAGGAGGGGGGAGGGGGAGAAGCAGTGTTGGGATCATTGCTTTTCCTCTTCTCTGTATTCCTGATCGACAATTTGCATAATCGGCTTTCAAAAAGACAGCTAGCAAGAGAAGTACGAAAAGGCTGAACATTAAAATGAAAGATATGAGAAGCAAGGACTTACACCAAAAGTCTACACTGTGAAGGCTTTCCGAGCCCCCAGGATTGTGGTCGACTTTGAGCTTTTTGTTTGGCTCTTCAGCTGATGAAGACTCCTTATCTTTAGTTTGGCTGCATTAGGAGAACAAGACCATCATTAAACATAATGTGTCGTGATGCATTTTTGTATGAACTTTACAAACCTAGAAAACAGCTGCGAGTAATATAAACAAGAGTCATTAGAAGATGGCATATCCCCCCGGCCCCTGATTATTTGCAAAAGTCATGTCAATCCTACACCTTCTAAGAAATTCAAACAAGAATGTTGAGGTGATTTTCCTCTGGAATGATCTGGAAGTATGTACTGGCAACATCTAGCAAAGACTATGAAGCACACGTTGGCAAAGGCAATAAAAAAACAAGGGTCATTAATGAACAGTGTTTTAGTTCTGCTCCGGAAACAAACCCAGCCCTGAGACTGAGTCCAAATCCATGTCGCTTCCATGGAAAGGAAAAAAAAAATGATTTCAGAAATTTGAAAATATGAAAAGGCACCACTTCAGTTCTTGGGTAATGCACATACAAAGTTTCAGAAAGATATAACGAGCAGTTTTTGAGTTCTGCTCCAGAAATGAACCCAGCTCTGTACAGAGTCCAAATCCAACTTGTTTCCATGGAAACAGAAAAAAAATTTTTTTCAGAAATCTGAAAATATCAAAAGGCACCACTTCAGTATATGAGTAATACACATGCAAAGTTTCAGTAAGATATATTGAACGGTTTTTGAGTTCTGCTCCGGAAACGAACTAGGCCTGATTTGCACTAAGTCCAGATTTGTTTCCATGGAAACGACAAAAATAGGAATCCCGAAATTTCCAAAGTAGCAAAAGGCACATCTAGACACATCATCATAGAATACATGTACCGAGTTTGGTGCTGATATCTTGCATAGTTTCCGAGTTCTGCTCCGGAAACAAAATGATTACGGACGGACGGACAGACGGACGAGGCGATGCCTATATCCCCCCGCATTCTATGCCAGGGGGATAACAATTTACATGCCAACATTGTGAAGTCAAAAATAATTATGTTTAGAATGAACAGCATCGGAAAATTATCTATTTGGCTAAGACCGCCAGATCTGAAGTCTTGTACACTAATGTGTTCTGTCCCCATTAAATTAACTTATCAGGAAAATCAGCTTAAGAAATATCAATATGAGTAAGCAAACAAAATATGAACATGATTATGCACCACGCAAACATGATGTTGCGACTTGCTTTCAGGTAAAGGCAGGAGCAGTGGTTTCCAAATTTGGTCATGCAGGATTTTTTCCAAACAGAGTGGCTATCCCAGAATTCTAAAAAGCTGTTGACAGATGGACAGGAGGACGGACAAAAGTATGAAAAGGCACGCCTACACAATAAGATGTATCCATACACAAAATTTTGTGCAAAAATATTGAACGGTTTAGGAATTCTGGCCCAGAACAGAAGCGTGACGGACAGATGGCACGCGGAAGGACCACACTCATTCCTGTATCCCCATCCACTAGTGGTGGAGATAACAAGATCCAGAAATGCTATCGCTTCAGAACCCAAACTCAATTCAGATCGACTGCGGTTTGGTGGAAAACTGTCTTGATCAATCAAAATGCAGAATTCTTTTTGGAAATCATGAACGCCGTGTCCTCCAGTCTAAAGAGGACTGTTGTTATCAGCGCACAGTCCACAAGTCAGCATCCATAATAATATGGGGCTGTATTTGTGCACATGGCATGGCAAACTTGCACATCTGTGAAGACACCATGAATGCTGAACAATATACACTATTTTTTGAGCAACTGCCATCATGACATCTTTTTCAGGGATGACTTTGCTTATTTCGGCAAGACATTACCAAATACTACACTCTGCTTGTATTACAACAACATGGCTCCATGGTAAGAGTCTGGGTGCTAAAAAAAACCTGCCTGCAGTCAAAACCTGTCACCCACTGAAAATATTTGGCAAATTATGAAAAGAAAAATATGACAAAAGAGACCACGAAGTGTTGAGCAGCTGAAATCCTACATCAAGCAAGAATGGGAAAACAAACTGTTTACTTTCAAAACTATAACAGTTGGTCTCGTCAGTTCCCAAACACTTTCAGAATGTTGCTAAAAGAAGAGGTGACGCAACACAGAAGTAAACATGCCCCCATCCCAACTTTTTTGTAACACGTTGCTAGCATCAAATTCAGAATGTTCAGATATTAAAAACAAATGTATAAATAAATTCAGTTTTAACAACTGCTATATTGTCTTTGTACTATTTTCAATTAAGTATACCATTTTAATGATTACAGATCATTGCATTCTGTGTTTTCATATACATTTTACACAGCATCCCAACTTTTTTGGAATTGGGGTTGTGGATCCAAAGCGTTTAGGGACCGAAAGCAATCTATCTTAAATTAATCAAAAAAATTTATATTACATTTTAAACTGGGGTTATTTTATTTGCAGCGATGGCGGGTCTCGGCCACCGTAAAAATTTCTATTCATGACAGATCATCAATTGTTTTAAATGTATCTCCCAGACTGGCACACCTCTGCTCAATGAGTTTATCATCGAAGAACTGCATTGTTTTGCCTCAAAGCTATTTTTCATATCTCAGTATCTCATTGCGAAACATCATTGTTGAATTTTCATGAAGTTTCCTTGCGTTTGCGGTACTTTTTTAGTCCCAAAATGATCAAAAAACAGAACTAAGCTTAACTCTCTAGTGATACAAGTGTTTTGCTTCATTAAAATCATTTTTACAGTCGCTGTGACACTCAAGTCCAGCATTATAAAGCCTCAAATAGGAGTCTAGCAAAATAGGTAAGGATTGACTTGATTTGGCATCTGCATAAAGGCTGTATCCCACTGTGCTGTGATAGTTTGAGACTGTTTGCAGACTTGAAACTGGCGACTGTTTCAAGACAAAGTACGTGAACGGAGTTGTAGTCCCACTGAATCAAAAACGACAGATTTGTCTTGGCATGTACTTTCGTGTCTGATGTTGTCAAGATGGCACTACTGACTGCGCATGCACAGAATGGGCGGGAATTGCAAAAAAGTCTTCAAAATGTCTTATAAATGTCTGATGACATTCTGAAGACATTCTTTACATATTCTGAAGACTTTCTGTTGACTATTTTGCAATTGTTTCATGAATTTTTGCCCCCTTATTCTCAAGACAATCTGAAGACATTCTGCAGACATTCTGCAGACAATTTGGCGCACATTTCAAAACCTTGGCAACCACAGTTGTTGCCTACAAATTTTTGAACACGTTCAAAATTCCTGCGACAACATGACAACCTCCACAAACACACAAAAATTCTGCAGACATTCCGCAGAATGACAGTCGCAAACGTCGCCAAACAGTCGCAACCCCAGTGGGATACAGGCTTAAAGGTGTCAAGGATGGGTGACTGATTTGGCAAGACAAGAAAATTCCATCTTTCACCCCTGAAAAACTCCTCCGTTGATTTATCAATGTGCATCAGCTCATTGTCCTGCAGCAAGATGACATGCCATACATTAAGGTTTGAAATATTCGGTTCTATTTCAGCAGATTGGATGCATGAACACTTGATGTCATCAATGAAGAGGAGTAAGCTGGCTCTAGAGGCAGCTGCACATGCCCAAATCATAACACTTCCTCTGCTTGAGGCCATATTTAAATCACGAGTAGTTCCATTGTTACTACATTTTCCTCTTTCCATCACATGGTTAAAGGAGTACTCATCTGTCTATGAGACTATGATGCAGAACTTCACATTTTTATATACTTTTTAAAAACAGACTTCTACAAGACAATTCTGTTTGTGATGTTTACCAGTGGTTTATGCAGTGAACTCACTGAGACCATGAGGGTGTCGTTATATCTTTATGGCAGTCTTGGACATAACGATTCCTAAATCAATGAGGGTGTCACCAATCTGGTCAAAGGTTAAAAAGGTTTCCTCATGACTGAAAGTATTGTTCAATGCTGCGTAACAGATGTCATCTGTAGTCAAGCAGGAGAGTTCAGCAGTGTTTTTGCCACTTTACAACATGTACATCCTCAAAATCATAAGTTAGAACAGCAAGATAAAGAATAGCAAACATACTGATAAAGTGACCGAGTACTTCTGTAAATCTAACAAACTGCAAAATTTTCAGCCATTCACCCAATTTCAATCCTATTGAAAAAAAATATGCTCAAATTAAAAGCTTGTTAAAATCGTATGATTGCAATTGCAACAAAAACAGCATACACAGTGGGACCCAGGACCAATGCAGATAACCACTGACACACACCACAGGAGGAGCCGCAAGGCTGGGAGGAATACCTCATGTTGCAGTCGTCCTCTCCCTCTGAAGGCAGGTATTTCTGTGTGCCGGACGACTCTGCCATGGCTGTGCGTTAGGGGTGAGGCCCTTGTGACAGCCAGCTCAGTCTAACATGTCAGGCCTGGAGACAGATAATGAGAAAAACATTCAGGCTGCGTTCACATTACAAGCATCATTGTTCAAGTCAGATTTTTTACTCGGATCAGATTTGCCTACCTTGAGGGTTCAAATTCATAATTACAAGTGGTGCCAGGCACAACAAACCCCGCCCCTCGCACATACTTTCACCTACTTGTATGAAATTCAATAGGGATCTATTCTTTTTTTTATTATTTATTTATTTAGATTTATTTAAGCAGGGGGCCTGACTGAGACCATGTCTCCTTTTCAGCAGGGCCCTGCATTACAGACAATTAAAATAACAGTTTTCAAGGACATTTGTACAAGAAAAAAAAAAACAAAAAAACAATGCCATTATTAAAGGGAAAACATTAACTAAAACAACAACAATTCTCTTGACAAAATAATTTGATCAGAGTTTTAAAATGTCCAAAAGGAACCAGTTCTTTCAATTTCAGGTCAGCTTGCAACTGGTTCCAGGTATGTGGGACATTATAATAAAAAGCTGTCTTACCAAGCTCTGTTCTTACATGAGGAACATTGAGACACAATAAGTCCTGTGACCATGTCCCATGGCAACCCACTCGCTGCATAAGTAGACTAGCTAGATAAGGAGGGATTTTCATTAAAACACATTTATAAACAAATAAAAACCAGTGGTAGTCTCGTCTAGCTTTCAATGACCCCCACCCTACTGACTTGTATAAAACACAATGGTGAGTGCGGAAATCAAGACCAGTGATAAATCGAATAGCGGAATGATAAACACAATCTAAAGGTTTTAAAACAGAAGTAGATGCATTTCTATAAATCACATCACCATAATCAAGCATGGGGAGTATTACTGAGTGCACAATCTTCTTTTTATTTTCGAAATTGAAACAAGCCCTATTCCTGTATAAGAAGCCAATTTTACTCCTTATCTTTTTTGTTAAATTTTCAATATGCATGTAAAAAGTCAACTTGTCGTCCAGCCAAATGCCCAAGTATTTATAATGGGGGACATGCTCAATTTGGCTACCCTGCAGGGTACAAATTTGAAAATCAAGGGGGTCTTTTTTCTTAGCTTTGGTGAATACCATGAACTTGGTTTTGTCCTCATTTAAGACAAGCTTCAAATCAATTAGAGATCTTTGAATAGAGCTAAAATCATGCTGCAGATTAGATATGGCCTTCTGAACTGAAGAAGCAGTCGAGTAAATTATGGTTTCATCAGCATATAAATGCAGTTTACAATGATCCAAAGACAAGCCAATATTATTAATATAGATAGTGAATAACAAAGGGTCAGTGGCAATTCCTATACCGAATTTGGGGTGAATCTGGCCATTACTTTTGCCGCTAGAGTGTTAACAAACAAACAAACACACAAACAAACCGAACTGAAAACAATATCCCTTCCCTCACCCTTCGGGTGGGGCGGGGTAACAAGTGACCTGTATCTAGCTGTAATGTGAACAACGACTGTCCACCCATACAGCACGCATGCGCACGATGATACATTTTTGCACAAGTTGTCTGCATCATCAACAACAAAAAACGTCACATTTTTGAGTGTATTCATGGTATTTAAACCGAGAAAATGGACACACTTGTAGCTAATGCATGGATGGGATTTCACCCTGAAGGACGGCAAACAGCTGCACGTGATGAGTTTGAGAGGGCGAAAAAATAGCCAAATGGCAAGCTTTTGCAGTTTAACTGCAAATGCCGGAACAGTCACGACAGCGCTCAGACAATGTGCACAAGCGAGAACGCAACATGGATTCCCATCTGACTTTTCTCATTCATGACGTCAGGCCACATAACAGATTTGTATTCGATTAAGGATGTCTCACGAAAGTGACTCAATTCTGATTTTAAGATTGGATTTCTGTGTCAATACAGCCTCAAAAACATCAGATCGGTGTCACAAAGGCAAAAAATACGATTTGAGTCACTTCAGCCAGGTAATCTGAATGTTGCCCCATTCACCAGCAAGGATGACTTATTTCCTGAGTTCATTTAAAGCAACAGACAGTAGTATAAAGCTTTATGGTAGAATTTTTTGTAGAGTTTTGCTATATTGACATACAGAAAGATTAAGGTTTATCATTTCAGACCCCTGTTCAAAGCGTTTATTGTCAGGAATCTGTAATCTGTTGCTTTTTTTTTGACCCATTTCATTTTAGAATCCCTCCTTTGTCTTCATTTAGGTGTTTGTCTCCATTCTCGTCTTTGTTTCCTTCATCCATGCGCTGCTGCTTAGTCTGTTAATTGATTTGTCTGCTTTCTGGCTGTCTGCATGAGTTTTGATTTTGTGTTGTTGATTGATTTCAATTATTCTTTTATTGTCTCATTACATCTCCCGCTCCCTGTGTTCATTTGCGATGCCATTTCTTCATCTGTTTCCCATTGTTGCTCGTTGTCTGAGTGCGTTTAAGTTCCTGTCTTTCAGCCCACATTCAGGAGTTTGTCATAGTTCATTACAGCCCAGTGTCACATAAGCCAGATTCTGTCAGCCCGGTTTTTTAATCCTGTTTCTTTCGACTTTACGATTTTAAATTTGCCTTTTTTGATTGTTGTAGTTGCCTGATCTGGACCCTTCTGCCTGTTTTGACAATGTATTTTGGATTGTGATTCTGTCCTGCATTCTGTTTGCCCAGTGCGAACCTCTACCTGTCTGATCACCATCTTCCAGTTAATAAACTTCAGCTTTTTATTCATCAAACTGTCTACAATCAAGTCCTGGTCCATACTGACATTTATATCTTTTCAGAACTCAGCTAAAATCATATCTCTTGCCAATTTTTGTGTAAACCATTAATTGCACTATTTACAAATAGAGACAATGATACTTTGTCGTAAAGCAGGGATGGAGAACCTTATCCAGAAAGAGCCAGTGTGGGTGCAGGCTTTCATTTCAACCAAGCAGCTACACACCTGATTCAACTAATCAACCTCTGGAATCTTTGCTAAGGACCTTGATTAGTAGAATCAGGTGTGTAATTACCTAGTTGGAATGAAAGCCTGCACCCACACCGGTCCTTTCTGGAAAAGGTTCCTCACCCCTGTCGTAAAGGCTATGACGCTGACACACCCTGTGGCAGGGGCGTTGGAGAAATTTTTTAGTGGGGGCCAGCATGAGCTCCCCTGTGATCTGGAAAAATCTAGTGAATTTATCAGTGGCAAGTATTCTTGCAACTGAACAAAAACCTTTCGATTCTAAACTTTTCCCAACCTAAAAAAAATAATAAAAACTTGATTTTGACAGTTCAAATAACTCTAATAGCTTGTGTTTTAAGATTCTTACCACTCTTAATTACTGCAAATGAGGATCAAACTCAGCTTCTCCCAAAAGTGACATATGTACTAGGTTTTTCCAGATCACAGAAGAGCTATACTGTGTACCTCTGCAGGGGATAATATACCTATACACTTATAATTAGAGAAATAATCAAATTCAGGATGCCAAGTTTGTATGGCTGCAACATTACAACAAATAGAAAATATCTATATCTTGCGCATCATTTTATACCATATATATCATTTCCCCAGAATTCAGCAGGACATGTTTGGGATTTTTTGAAGCCCTGGGATCTCCAGTAGAATTTAAAAAAGGTCTGGAGCTCCAAAGGTTTGAATGAAGCAGCTGCATTAGATAGACCCATATCTAGGGGCTTAGGTCAGAGGTCAAATCAAGGCCAAAACGCACTGTGCAGAAATACCCAGAATATATGTCCTGAATCATGCTTCTTTTCTATTACAGCTGAATTGCTGCAGAAATTATTGACTAAATGGCATTTTCAATATGGCTGCTGTGACAGCCAAAGGATGAAGGCCTAAATTGTCAATATGGATGCTGTTGGACAGTAGCGTCACCGTACTTTTTATTCTGGGGGTGCACAAGGGGGGCACAACAGTTTGATGAGGGGGCATGCAATTAATTTTGTTGACCGGGGAGGGGGGGGAGTCATCTTCATTTTATCAAGCGGGGGGTGGTCCCCCTGGCCTCCCTTGGCACTACGCCTCCAGGGCCACCCGGCCCACATTTAACATTCCAACCGATCATCCGCATGTGTTATTATCGTTGTCTCATTGATTCCTCTATATAAGCCAGAGCTTAACACTTAGTCAGTGTGAAGTCTCGTAAGGCTGTTATTATACTCTAGTCTGTAACAGACATTGTGCCGTTTACTTGCGTTCTTTCAACCAAACTATGCCTGCTGCTGTGCTTATACTGTATATTTTTGTCTCAATTATTGTGTATGTCACAATAAAAATATATGCACCTTTATATAGTGGACATGTTGCATAAATCAAATCGTGCAAACCGTCCCCAAAAATCATTTTAATTCCAGTTTTGTAATGCAAAGAAGTAGGAAAAATGCCAACGGGAGTGAATACTTTCGCACAGCAGTTTAAATGGTCTGAAAACCAGCATCATTCATATTACCTCGGGAATACAGCCATCTCAAGAATTACTGGCATCCTTGGTAAAATTGAAGAGAAAAAGCCACATATGCGCGCGCACACACACGCACATGCAGTACACACACACACACACAAACACTAATACACATACAGTACACACACATATACATATGTACGCAAACACACGCGCGCACACACACACACACACACGAGTTTGGTCCAGACATATTTGGACAGTGACACCATTTTCATTATTTTCCCTTTGTACCCACCATAATGGATATGAAACAAATCAAGATGATTGAAGTATTGACTTTCAGCTTTAATTCAAGAGGTTTCACAAATATATTGCCTTAACTGTTGAGGAATTACAGCCATTCTATACATAGGGCCAAAAGTAATTGGACAAACTTGCACAATTATGAATATAAGGATTATTTTTAATACTTGGATGAAAATTCTTTGCAGTCAATGACTGCTTGAAGTTTGGAACCCATGGACATCATCAAATGCCGAGATTCTTCCCTTGAGTTGCTTTGTCAGGCCTCTACTGCAGCTGCTTTCAGTTGCTGCTCGTTTGTAGGTCTCTCTGCCCTCAGTTTTGTCCTCAGTAACTGAAAAGCTCCTCAGGTGGGTTGAGGTCAGGTGACTGTCCTGTATTAGCAGTACACAGCGCCATCTTACATATATACTGTAAAAATCATGCGACGCAAACACCTGACCCAACTATTGACATTTTCTCGAGAAAAAAAACATTGTAAATCAAAATGTTTAGTAAAATAACATCTCCATGAGCATACACACAAATGTATAAATATACAATATAAAACTTACCCACATATATAGTGCATATCACGAGGGATACATCAAGTAATAAGGAAATAAGGGCACCTGCAAACAACAAAATGTAGTCATAGAGAGGAATATACTGAGTGTACAATGAACGAGCCATTTAAAAAGGGAATTTCAATATGCACCCAAAAAATGAGGTCAGCTGACCAGCATGACTACCATCATGGATTTTTTTTCTTCCCTGATGGCACAGGCATATTACAAGATGACAATGCCAGGATTCATCCGGCTCAAACTGTGAGAGAGAGGTTCAGGGGTCACGTGACATCATCTTCACACATGGATTGGCCACCACAGAGTCCAGACCTTGACCTCATTGAGAATCTTTGATGTGCGCTGGAGAGAACTTTATGCAGTGTTTCAACTCTCCCATTATCAATACAAGATTTGCAGACAAATTAATGCAACGCTGGAGAGAAACACACACACACACAATCAGCCACAGCATTATGATCAACTGCCTCATTTTGTGCAGGTCTTTTGCCTCAAAAATAGCCCCGACCCATCAAGGCATGGACTCCTCTCGACCTCCGAAGGTGCGCCATGATATCTTGCACCAAGGCTTGAGCAGCAGATCCATTAAGTCCTGTACTTTGCGAGGAAGGGCCTTTATGAATCAGACTTGTTTGTCCATTGTCCAGCACATCCCACAGATGCTCGACTGCATTGAGATCTGAGGAATTTGGAGGCCAAGTCAACACCTTGGAAACGTTGTGGTGTTCCTCAAACCATTCCTGAACCATTTTTGCAGTGTGATATGGTATATTGTCCTGCTGAAAGAGGCCACTGCCATTAGGGAATAACACTTCCATGAAGGGGTGTACTTGGTCAGCAACAATGTTTAGATAAGTGGTATGTGTCGAAGTAACATCCATATGATTGGCAGGACCCAACATTTCCCAGCAGAACAATGCCCAAAGCATCACACTGCTTCCGCTAGCTTGCCGTCTTCCCAAAGTGCATCCTAGTTCCATGTCTGCCCCAGGTAAGCAACACACATGTACCTAGCCATCCACATGATGTAAAAGAAAATGTGATTCATCAAACCAGGCCACCTTCTTCCATTGCTCCGTGGTCCAATTCTGATGCTCACGTGCCCATTCTATGATGCTTTCAGCAGTGGACAGGGGGCAGCACGGGCACCCTGACCGGTCTGCGGCTGTGCAGCCCCATATGCAACCAACTGCAATGCACTGTGTGCTCTGACACCTTTCAATCAGAACCACCATGAACCTTTTCAACATTTGAGCTACTGTAGCTCTTCTGTTGGATCGGACCATGCAGGCCAGCCTTCACTCCCCACGCACATCAATGAGCCTTGGCCATCCATGAATTTCTTGCTGCTTTACCTGTTTTCCTTCCTTGGACCACTTTTGGTGGGCACTGACCACTGCAGCCTGGGAACAACCCATATGAGCAGTTCTGGAGACGCTCCTCTGACCCAGTCATCTAGGCTTCATAATTTGGCCCTTGTGAAGGTCACTCAAATTCTTACTCTTGCCCATTTTTCCAGCTTCCAACTAATCAACTTTGAGGACAAAATGTTCACTTGCTGCCTAATATATTCCACCCACTGATAGGTGCCATTGTAACAAGATAAGCAATGTTATTCACTTCACCTGTAAAGCCAGTAACATTCAGTAAATCCTGTCTACTTGCTCGTAAATGTCTTTAACATATGCATTATAAAATAAAGCCCAAAGGATCACAAAAAAAATGCCAAAACTGCAATTCATTCACGAATGCTTAGTAATCAAGTAATATTGCAATGCATGCATATATCTGCCCACAAATTGGGAAAGGTAAGGCAGTAATGAGGGAATTCATTTCCTCACGGCTCTTAAATGAAACTCAAATTACTTTTACTAGAATTGCAGGCTGAGAAAAAACAGAGATTCAAGGATGTTTTGAACATTGATGTTCTTGCAAAAAGGCAAGGGAAAGCCAGAGATTTCTGCTACAATATCTGTTTTTGTTTTAATGTAAAATCATACCTCCATGTCGAAAAAGTGAAGACTAAGCCATGCGCTATTAGCACCAGAATGTACAAGTAGACTCCTGAGAAATAATCTCAGCAATTGAATTCATAATACCAAAATTACTGACAACCCCACTCTATTTTCAGTCATATTAGTAAGCTGATATAAGCCACCCAGCATGGTAAATAAAATGCCAGAATTTTTCTAGAAAGAGTTGGAAACATAAGATGAATTTTCTACTGCTTATTTCCCTAATATAAAAGCTCCAAAAATTTTCTCAGATTTTTTTCTGGCGTGTCCACATGACCAAATCATGCCTTGAATTTAGGTATTTTTGGGCGTTTTTTAATCATAAGCATTTTCAGATGCAAGTTACTCCAAAACTAGAGACAGGAGATTGGATTGGGTTTAAGAGGCCAGTGTGCTGTAGCTGCTAAGGAAGAGGCTACAAAATGAACACCCTGATTATGCATACTTCCTTCAAGGGGACCGGCTACAAATCAAATAAAAATTTTGGTTCTGTAAAAATTGTCATTTTAAACAGCCTATACGGGAAAATCAAATGAGATATGCCAAATCTGATAGCAGATTCATAAATTAAGTAATTGTACCTCTGTGCACCCATTGACATTAATTTAGGAGCACTGGAAAGTGTATTTGTATCCATTCAAAAATGTATTGAAGTCATTGCTACATTCGCAAGTGACTAGACGCTGCCTCCTTAAACTGGCGATCACTCCATGAAAAATTGGAGTTGGAACTTAAGATTTGGAGTTTGACCATTTGAAATGATGGCAAACAACAATGATTTTTTTTTTTTCAGATTTTTCTGGGACGGTGTGGTGCAACTTTCAGAAAACTGGTCCACTTGCCATGGTATGACCTGCATGTGAAATGACCACACAGGCTCACCTAGTTACATCCACAAATTCCAGGTAAAACTTGACAGTGCAAAAAAAAAAAAAGAACGCTTGCATTAACTTAGTACCATAAACTCAGAGCTTAGAGGCATCTGCAGTGGATGATCACAAATGGGAAACATGTATTGTGGTCTGACAAATCAATAATTCAGGTCCCTTTTGGAAGAAATTGATGCTGTGTGTTCAGGACTAAAAAAAAGAAAAGGACAATCCAGACAGTGTTCTCAACAACAAGTACAAAAAACCATTCTGTCATGGTATGGGATTGCATAACCATGGCAAAGGTAACTTGCACTTCGGTGAAGACACCATTAATCCCAAGAATAGTAC
Organism: Gymnothorax javanicus; assembly: GCA_029692085.1. NCBI lineage: Eukaryota > Metazoa > Chordata > Actinopteri > Anguilliformes > Muraenidae > Gymnothorax > Gymnothorax javanicus. The sequence continues at coordinate 12,321,462 of CM056207.1, read as the reverse complement.
ACAGAGCTTTTGAACTTGTCCACAATAGAGCACATTTAACTCAAAATGCAACAACCAAAACCCCATATTGTTGCACACCTTAAGAACTGTTTTCTGGAAGGATGGGATAAAATTACCCCTGAACCATTTTATCACTTTGTTGTCTTCAATTCTTAAATGTTTACTAAGTGTTGAAAAAAGGAATGGCAACATTACAAACTTATAAATTCTTAACGGTCCCAACATTTTTGAAATATGTTTCGAAAATCACAACTATACTAAGTATTTATTTCGAAATTTCAATAAAATTCATGTAGTGAAATATCAAATAAGTCAGACAGTTTATTCAGTTTAGGCCTTGGGCCCAAGATACTCATTACGTGACAAAGATATTTTACATGCACTTCAACATTTCCTCTTCATTTGGTATACATTGTATAGAAACAGACACACATCTTTTATTACTCCATAGTTGGTATTTTGCATGATATTCATAAAATTTTGAACTGTTTGATATTTGCTGACATGTTTAGATATATATTTCTTCCTCAGGTCTGAATAATTTTCACAAATAAACAATACATGCCATTCATCTTCCACACACATAATATCCCTGGACTTGCAAAACACACAATGTCTTTCATTATAAATGAGGGCCATTCCATCTCAAATGGACCAGTAGCCTGGGCATTTGTAACCACCATCTCTCAGATTGTCCTGATTTTTCCATCAGCAGTTGCTATATGTACATGGGCAAAAATCCCAAAATTTTGGCTGCCAACTCCAACTGGTTACAAAATGCCAGCCACTTAAAAAATTGTCTTTTACACACGTCGTGACATGCCCTCCCACTTTTTTCAAACACTTTTTCGCAATAAATCAAAAACTATAGCACCTATTGGCACCATAAATGGCACTCTTCCGTAATTTTTCACGCTGATTCTGAATATGCAGTCAAATAAGTGATAGCTCCTATGGTTTGGAAACTATTGGATGAAACCCCTTTTTGGGGGTACCGAACTTTGGCCCCCCTCATCTCAAAGCTGCCACTTGATATCAAAATGGAACTTGTTTTATGCTCATCATCATCACTTCAACTCTATAATATCAAAAAATTAGAGAGGTGTTCTGCTTTGTTTTCATAATCCTCCAAAATGTAGAATAGATATTTTGTGAAAACAATATCATCATGTATACACACGTACAGAGTATATAGTAGTATCGATAGGGATATTGCAAAACTATGGCAAAAGGTCAGCAGTTTGTAGCCTAGTAATCTAGCATGGATTTGATCTGCAGAATCTATACTCAGGTACCTTGTTGACTCTGTAAGAGATCACATAAATAGCACTTGTTTACTGCCTTGAAGCAAACACACAGCATCAGTTGAAGTGGGCTCTCTTCATTCATTAAGCCAGTGGTCTTCAACGTCGTTCCTGGGGACCCACTGTGTATGCTGGTTTTTGTTCCAATCGCAGTTATAATTGCGGATTTTTAACAAGCTGTTAATGTCTTAATTAAGCGTTTTTCATGTTTAGAGTTGTTAATTACTCTCTTTAGCCAAATGTTACATAGAAACATCCATACATGCCATGAAGAGTAAAATACCCTAGAAGAGTGTGATTATATCTATACTGCAAGAAATTTCAAGTAATATAACATTTCAAACCGATCAAATTAGACACTGAGGAAATCCATAAACCACAAATTAGGCTGCTGGACACAACTGTTTCGTTATTTCAAAAAACTTCAGCTGAACTTAATTAGAAAACATAACACAAAACTGGTTTGACTTTTTACCATTAGCATGTCGAATAAATTTTTCATGATGTGCCAATTAGTTTTCAAAAATTAGGAGTCAACTACATCTATAATTTGATTAGTTACATTGTTTTCTCTCGTTTTATGCTGTTATTTCCAATACATAGCAATGTGGGTATGGTATTTTTTTTTTATTCTTGATGGCAAACATAGATATTTCAGTTAACTTGTGAGTTAAGAGAGCACATAACTGCTCTAAACATTAAATGCACTTAAAGACAAATTAACAGCTTGTTAAAAATCTGCAATTACAATTGCGGTTGGAACAAAAACCAGCACACACAGTGGGTCCCCAGGAACGATGTTGAAGACCACTGGCTTAATGAATGAAGAGAGCCCACTTCGACTGATGCTATGTTTTTGTTTCAAGGCAGTAAACAATTGCTATTTATGTGACCTCTTACAGAGTCAGCAAGGTACCTGGGTACAGATTGTGCAGATCAAATCCATGCTAGGTTACTAGGCTACAAACTGCTGACCTTTTGCCATAGTTTTGCAATATCCCTATCGATACTACTGCATACTCTGTACGTGTGTATACACGGCGATATTGTTTTCACAAAATATCTATTTTACGTTTTGGAGGATTACATGAAAACAAAGCAGAACATCTCTCGAATGTTTTGATATTATAGAGTTGAAGTGAGGATGATCAGCATAAAAAAAAGTTCCATTTTGATATCAAGTGGCAGCATTGAGATAAGAGGGGCCAAAGTTCGGTACCCCCAAAAGGGGTTTTCATCCAATAGTTTCCAAACCATAGGAGCTATCACTTATTTGACTGCATATTCAGAATCAGCATGAAAAATTACATAGGAGTGCCAATTATGGTGCCAATATGTGCTATAGTTTTTGATTTATTGCGAAAAAGTGTTTGAAAAAAGTGGGAGGGAACGTCGCGATGCACGTAAAAGGGGATTTTTAAAATGGCTGGCATTTTGTAACCAGTTGGAGTTGGCAGCCAAAATTTTGGGATTTTTGTCCATGTACATATAGCAACTGCTGGTGGAAAAATCAACTAAATCTGTGACGGGGTGGTGTCACCCCCCAGTCCATTTGAGCTGGAATGGCTCATATTTTCATACCTGCCAGTCTCAGCAGCTAATTTAAATTACAACAACAAAATCAAGAATACACTACTTTTAAATTTTTAGGCAACTGTAAGCTTAAATATTTTTCTATATTAAGCAGAGACTTGAACTGGTTATAGTACACACGTTTGCTATTAGAGGATAATGATGACCTCCAGGATTGCACTACGTTGTCATAGAGTCTCAAAACTGATTAATGAAAACATAAGTATTTGCAATATCCTGGCTAACCCATGTAGATCCAAATCCAAACTGAAACAATATATTCTTAATGTGAGTTACCAGTGTACTACATCCAACATCATCCAAAAGATTTTAACATAAAATGACACCGTTTTGGGAGTCGGTTACTGGGAAGAAAAAAAAAATACAACACCACATTATTTAGTTTTACTTAATTTTAAGTAAAACTAAAACTTAATATCAAATAATGTGGTGTTATATTTTTTTTTTTAAATTAAATACAAGACAAAGGTAACATACAAATCACTGCTTTTAGTTTTAATTAACAAACCATTTTAACTTGTTCTGATTTGAGGAAGTAGATCACCATGAACAGGAATTGGTCACCGGCATATTCAAACAGTCTTTTGAATATGTATTATCCAAATTTCAAAGAAGTGAAATTGTTCATTGTTTGAAGCTTCATCCTCTAGGATATGTGGCAGGTAAAAAACAAAACATGCCATTTGAAAGAGCACAACTGTCTTTAAGTATTTGTGCTTACAATGCTCATCAGCAGTTTTACTGTAATACAAATAGTCTTATGAAGAGGTAACCAATCCCACAAAAGCTTCATTTATCAACAAAGCAGATACCCTGTTTAAAATCATCATCATTGTTAGGTACTATGACAGTCATTTCACATAGAAGGCCAATAATATAACATGAATTTCTGCACTCTAAACAGCTCTATAATGCAGTGGAGGAAACTATTACACCGGGTTTCTGAAAGACAGTGTTCAAAGATTATTTAATCTCATTACGCATAAGAGCCCCACTAGCTACCTCCTATAGTGAGTCAACAAGGAGTAAAACCCAGAGTTTTGACGAGGGAGTCCACAGAACCGCGTGCATCCCAGAAAGAACTATACAAGCCCACCGCTCAGGTTTGAAATACAGGAACTAGGCTATAATTAGATTTGAGAAAATATCTAAATAAATCCTTTTTGCATGCATGACAATGTTTAACTTCCACTGACGTTCCCAGGATGCATTGGAGCCTAGGGTCCCAGATCTCAAAACTCGCATCTCAATAATCCACTTTAAGTTCGACCGTTTTGTGTTATGTGCCCCAAATTGGTGTTCCATGTTGTGTGAACAAATTAATGCAGAAGCAAAAATAAGTCGCAGAACTTAAAGACACAGAAGTAACATGGTCACTGTCCGAAAATTTCAATTCATGATCAAGCGGTCATTGGCACTAACGGCGGTCGTCAAATAAGCCACTACAGAGGTCCAGTCACCTCAGGCACCCGAAGTCGCAACGTGCCAGTCCTTCTACATACGCCTACAACGCAAATGCACTGGTCCAGTTAATTTAGAAGAATGGAGTCAGGTCATAGGAGGGTTGGACGCTGATTACCAGCCAAAAATACACGAGGCATTAAGAAAACCAGTCTAAAGGGAAAGACGCCCCATCATTATGGTCCTAACTTGGTGTAGCCAAAGGACAGATGTCTCCATGACAGGCAGGCTAAAACATCAACTTTAGTCTAAATAATTATCCTCCAGTAAAATTATGACTGCATAACAAATCACTTTTGCTTGCAGCAATTTGTAAGATACCAGTAGAGCGGCAATAGGCTATGACGTGAATTTGACCCCCCCCCAAAAAAAAACATACATACAAAATAATAAAACTGTAGCACAGCTTCCTCTGCCTATATGATGCAGACAGTGAAATTATTTATGGCACATGACACAATGAGACAGTACTGCAGCAAAACGGCATTATAAGCGGGAATACGTTTCGATCAGATAATTCAGGCGTCATTGCATATTTGCAACAAAGAAAATGAACCAAGAAGCAATTTAGCTGAACTTTAAGACGGGCATAGAAGATAAGAACGAAGCTTCGGCTACATGTAACGTCGCGCAATTACAAGCAGTCCCCCCTGCATTAATCCACAATGCAGCCATGGCGTGCAGGTTCCTCACTCATCACAGGAACGCAATCAACGCATTTTGCAAACTGCAATGTCTTTCAATTGATAAGATTGTTAATGGGCTAATATCCGTTTTGTCGCCAACCAGGCCATCGGCTGTGTCCGAGGCTAACTTAGAATACAAACAGTGTGGCACGATTTAAGCAGTTCGTTCCTTGTTCGATCACCAAATGGAGGCGTATACCATCTTAGGGACACACCTCCGTATAAATAGACAATCTTCTCAGCCCAAATAAACACTCCTACTCGGTACCACGCTCCATATCCAAATTACCTTAGATACAAATTCAAGATGCTGATTGGTCAGTAGCAATGTCCGTCAAAACTAAATGCAGTGAGTAGAAAAACTGCAACAACTGGATAAATAATGCCCTTCGAAACTAACTTACGGATGCCCGTAAAGTTTTTTTCCACTACCATACTATATTAACATCTATAAGTGTATGAAAAAATGAACTAAATCGCGCATTGCGTGGTCTTGGGAACGAGAGGTAGCTAGATATTTCCTCGATTCCCCTCTGCAGGCAATTGGCAATTTGCCTAACGTTTTCGGAAGCCATTTTCATTGGCCACATTGGCTACTAAAAGACAGACTCACCTTCTAAGAATCCGCAACCATGGGAGGGTTGTCTTTCAATCGCTTTTATTCCGCAGTATGCCGTCCCCCTGTCCTGTACAGCCCCCGCCAACGCAGCAATAAAATACGATTTCACTAGTCCTCGGCGATGTAAAGTTTTTTATTTGAAATAATTTCAGCGAGTCAGCAGCTTCTCTCAGCTTTGACCACCATCTTTTTAATACAGGAAATGACATGGAAAACGGAAGAAAGCAACTTGAGAACAGAGGGGACCCTGAAATCAAACACACGTATTATTCTGAAGTTAAGCTGCATTACATCAACCAGAGTGAACTGTACATATTGCTTGGTGCTTAGTATTTTTAAACTACCTATCTGTAAACGACGTGGAATGTAGTAAAACGTTATTTCAATCGATGTCGCCTTTTCCTCTGGTTTTAAACTTAATTGTGCAACTTGGCGTTAACTGGATTCATGACTGAGAGGCCACTTGCCCTAATACGATTATTTGTTTGCCGTTGGTTGTTCCATTGCTTGCAACTTTACGTGCTGCTGCCGCGACTGCGTTGGATATAGAATCCATGACTCGCTCGCTTGGTCAGCAACTCCGACTACTTTTTTTTTTTTTTTTTTTTGCCAAAACTGCGAATTATACATCTCCATTGTAATCAGTCTTTGATGCTGAGCATCAATTCTACAGAGATATTTCTGCTTTGTAACTTTCTCGGACAAATTAGCTATGATGTACAGTTGCCGGTGTCTTATCTGGGAGATGAGCCGTTGGACCTTTTAAGCAGTGCGACTGCTTCTACCTTGGTCGGAATCAGATCGCTCAATCGTTTTTTTTTTTCTTTGAAAATACATTTTAGATCTTCATCTTTCTGCTTTCAAGTTATTGACTTACAAGAACCGCTAGTCGAAGCAATTCAAATCTGCTGCACAAATTATGGAATGGCCACACTTAGAGGATGTTTATCCAGCTTTTTTTGTTTCATAGCAATCAAACAAATTGCATATATGACTCAAATTTTTTTGTCTACTGACATAACTTTCAGGCTTCTTGAAACACCTCAAACAAATTAGATCAAATTATTTTGATCAATGGCATATTTTTTCAAAATCAAGTAGAGAAAAAAATTATGGAATCCCGCAGTGATGAAGGAGAAATTTCATGGAATCCTCAACAAACAAGAGCGCGCTGAGAGCACAACATCCCCTATCGGAGTTGCGACTGCGATATGCATATCATCAGCCTATTTGCTGATTGTGTGCAAAGTTTCAGGGATGTCCTATGAACTGGAGGAGGAGTTGATTTCACCAGCCGAGTACCTCACGATACAGATAGACGGACTGCGTCACGATATTATCCCCCTTTTGGGCTTTCACCTGGCAGGAGATAAAAATCAGGATTAGGACTTTGTTGCTTCTCCTCAGGCTTTTACAATGGTTTGAATTCTTGGAAGCATAGACTTGACTAATGAAAAAACAATATTTTCCATCAAGCTGGTTCTAACTGTCTCAAATCAAAGTTGATCAGCTTTGCAGGATGGGGCCTTGACATGGTTCTTTTTTTTATTTCTTCCATACATTTTCAATTAGATTGAGATCTGGACTATTGGCTGGCCGTATCTTAGAGTTGATATGACTTTCCTGAAGAAAAGCTTTTACACTCTTTGTTCTGTGGCAAGACATTTTGTCATGCTGAAAAAATGACTTCATCACCAAACCTATTTTCTATCAATGGCATTAGAAAATGGTCCAAAATTTCAACATTAACTGTTGAGGTAATGACTGCCATCTTTCCTGGCCCTTTGCCGGACACACAACCCCATATCATAAATTATTGGGGAAATTTGCTTGGTTTTATTTCCCAAGTACAAACCCCAATTCCAATGAAGTTGGGACGTTGTGTAAATCGTGAATAAAAACAGAATACAATGATTTGTAAATCCTTTTCGATCTATATTCAATTGCGTACACTACAAAGACAAGATATTTAATGTTCAAACTGATAAACTTCATTGTTTTTTTGGAAACATTCACTCATTTTGAATTATTTGCAATTTGTTTCTTAGCAATGAAGTAGAAAAGCTGGATGAACATCCTCTGTTTGTGGTGATTTCATAATTTTTGCGTGGGGTTGTAGTACCAGTAATAGATTGTCAAGCCAGAATATGCTGTACTTGGCGAAAAGTACGTGGACATCCGCTTTACCAGTTTTGAAATGGTCAAATTGGGTCTGGCCTAAAGTCATTTTATACTGCCCTTTGCGACCACCCAGGGTGCGTGAGAGACTGGTGTAGTTCCCACAGTAGCCTACTGCCCTCCTCAAGTATGCATTGTGTGTGCGTAACGTTCTGGTGCTTGCAGCTCACCTTGGACATTCCAGTTTACGGGCCACTGAATCTAGAGCCGTCTAAACACTTGGCGACGTTTCATACTGCCGCCGAAGTGCTTCTTAAACAGCCCTGAACCATCTCTGAGAGCGCTCTAACTTTTGAGCACTCAAAAATTTTAGGTCGGTCTCATGACCCTTTCATACTGGGATTTATAGTGCTTCAGGGCCACCTCTGAAGCACTCTAACTTCCAGTATAAAAGGGGTAACAAGTGGGTTTCTGATGGGGGTATATGACCATTAACTAGCAATCTACTGTGTCACAACACTCGTGTGAATCCCTAGTGTGTCTCAATTTTGCAGCTTGCATGTCTATTCAGTGTATGTGTGTTGTGGTTGGTTTACATCTTGTGCGTCTTTCCCCACTCGGCTGAATCTCGTTACATGGTCGTTTCCTAGTGAGGAAGTAATAAAGCCTTCTAGTTCATATTCAAGTTGCTGGATTGTAAAGTCACATTCGTACTGTAATCCCAGTCATATGTATGTTAGTAAAACTTCCTCTGTCTTTGTCAAATGCAACTAATACTTAAGTGACAACCAAATCTCTCAGAACTCTTTTTGTTATTTAGTTAATCCAAACACGCTTCCAATCCTAGTGAGTTCCAGGATTGGGACTAAATTCAAATTGGCTTTAGGGGTCTTCAGGGTAAAAATTTAAATTTTTTTTGAAAATTTCAATATTTTTGATTTCACATAAAATAAAGGAATGCAGTGAGATGCCAGTAAACACCAAGAATCTATGTTTTTCCTCTGCCTCAATTGTTACTTGTGACTTTAAATGCAAATTACCGAAAATCACAATTTTGACTGATTTTCAACCTTGTGGCATTCATAAAATCATTAATATTCATCTGATTGACTTATAATTTGGAGGGAAGTTGTATCTGTTGGAGATCTATGAAATGACATAGGATTTTCTAGATAGGTGCATCCCTAGGGGGTTAATTTTGAAAATGAAGCAAGCTGATGATAGCGATTTTCGTTATAGTTACATAACAGAGCTCATTAAATATTCATAAATGTTCCAACTAAAAAATCCTATGTCATTTCATTGAACTATCTTAAACCTTTCATATGAGACTAATTTGAGTAAAATCTGACCATGGGTTATTGAAATATCAGTGCCACAAAATATTTTCAGATTTTGCCATTGAAGTGCCGTTTCCATGGCAACCATGTAAATTTTTATCAAAATACTATATTTTATGAGGTTAAAATCATGTTGAGTATGTTTATTTCTTAGTTTTTCCATTATTATGGTTATTTCTACACTTTACCCTGAAGACCCCTTAATTCAGTCCTGTTCTTTGACTCCAGTTTTCAAGAACAAGTTCCCAATCCTAATCAGGGTCCAGAACTGGGACCATGTTCTTGCTAACCCTTCCAAGTCTGCTTTCTTTGTCAAATTTGTCAAGAACAAGCTCCCAACCCTGATCCGGGTCTAGGACTGGGACAGAGTTCCTCTCGCGTGACCGTCCTCCTCTTCGTGGGCAGTATAGTGCTGGCAAGCTTTAAAATGTCTGGCAGCACCCCAGAAGCCACTGGCTGGTAACACCAGCCCAAGCATTGCCTATTACACCTGTGCTGTGCTGTTTCTCATTCTCTCTGGGGTCCTGTCCCCCTGAAGTCCTCAATGACGTTGTGGATGCAGTACATGTAAAGACACCACTACCGTCCTCTGGCGAAAGGCATTATGGATCAACATTACAATCGTGTTCAATGCTAAATTTACGGACGGACAACCCAGCAGCAATGACAAGCTAAAGAACCAATGGAAGCGCATGAAAATGCAAATGCTTAAGACACTTCCTGAGAGCTCTGCGGGCAACGCACTGCGCCCGATCATCTAGTTAATATCACTTCTCCTACTGAATCTCTCCACTCTTCTAGAGAGTACATTGGACAGTGATAGCCTTTGCCAATAAAGTATTATCATTGCTCTCTTTATATAACCCCAATTCCAAAAAAGTTGGGATGCTGTGTAAAATGTAAATAAAAACAGAATGCAATGATTTGCAAATCTCAAACTGACATTTTATTCACAATAGAACATAAACATATCAGATGTTGAGAGTGAGACATTTTACCATTTCATGAAAAATATCGGCTCATTTTGAATTTGGTGGCAGCAACACCTCTCAAAAAAGTTGGGATAGGGCCATGTTTACCTCTTTAGTATCCCCTCTTCTTATAAAACAGTCTGTACGCACCTGGGAAGTGAGGAGACCAATTGCTGAAGTTTTGGGAGAGGAATGTTGTCCCTCTCTTGTAAGATGTAGGATTCTAACTGTTCAATTGTCCAGGGTCTTCTTTGCTGGATTTTTTATTTTATGATACACCAAATGTTTTCTATTAGCGAATGGTCTGGACTGCTGCCAGGCTAGTTCAGCACTCAGACTCTTCTACTGCAAAGCCATGCTGTTGTGATGGATGCAGTACGTGGTTTGGCATTGTTTTGCTGAAATATGGAAGGCTTGTCTGGGTGAGAGCATATGCTGTTGTAAAACCTCTATACCTTTCAGCATTGATAATGCCTTTCCAGATGTGTAAGCTCCCTATGCCATAAGCACGAATGCAACCCGCTATCAAAGATGTAAGCTGGATGGTCCCTCTCCTCTTTAGACCACACAACACGGCGTCTGTGGTTTCCAAAAATAATTTCAAATTTTGATTCATCTGACCACAGAACAGTTTCCTTTTCTGCATCAGTCCATTTTAAATGAACTTGGGCCCGGAGAACACAGCGACGTTTCTGAATCGTGTTCACATATGGCTTCTTCTTTGCATGATATAGCTTTAGCTTGCATTTGTAGATTGTCTGTGAACACAGTTTGCCGTGCAATGATTTCTGGAAGTGTTCCTGTGCCCATGCAGTGTATTCCAGTGCAGTATCATGCCTGTTTTTTAATGCAGTGACACCTGAGGGCCCTAAGATCACAAGCATCCAATATTGACCCTCGGACTTGTCCCTTGCGCATAGAGATTTCTGTGGATTCTCTGAATCTTTTGATGACATTACATATTGTAGATTCAAAGTCTTTGTAATTTTGCATTGAGGAAGATTTTTCTGAAATTGTTCCACAATTTTTAGACACAGTTTTTTGCAGATTGGTGAATCTCTGTCCATCTTCTGACTCAGCCTCCCTAAAATGTTCTTTTTATACCCACACATGTTACAGACCTGTGGCCAATTAAGCTAGTTAATTGCAAAATGCTCCTCCAGCTGTTTTTTATTTGTACCACTTACTTCTCCAGCCTTTTGTTGCCCCTCTCCCAACTTTTTTGGGATGTGTTGCTGCCATCAAATGCAAATGAATGCAAATGAAATGGTAAAATGTCTCACTTTCAACATCTGATATGTTGTCTATGTTCAATTGTGAATAAAATGTGGGTTTTTGAGATTTGCAAATAATTGCATTCTGTTTTTATTTAAAATTTATTCATCATCCCAACTTCTTTGGAATTGGGGTTGTATATGCGTGCATGTGTGTGCGTGGAGAAATTGGCCAATTTTCTGGGAAATGTGGAAAACTAATGATTTCCGCAAATCTCTCTATAAATACGCTGATGGTAAAGTGATGGTTTAACTGGAACCACAGTTAAACCATGTATTTGCAGCAGGTTTAACAGAAAACTCAGATATAGTGGCCTTTAGCAGTTGTTTGTTGATTTCTACAGCACACAGCAACTGGATTTATGCTAAAGCTCAGGTGAGCATTGAAGCACATCAACACCCCAAAAAATAAAAACGCTTGGACAAAATGCTTAGTTTGAATTAAGTAATTCATGTCATTAAATGTTAGCTTTTATATAATCAAATCAACTTCCTTTAATTAATTTAATCAGTTTCATCAACATAAATACATACACGCAGATAATCATGCCTTTAGGCTTGGGCTATGGCAACCTATTACTTATTATGCCATCCTCAGAATCTTTGGCTGTTATTTATTAATCATTAACTACACACCGCTATACAGTGACCTTCTGTCCCTAGCCATAATGAAAAGTAAATTGTTTCTTTTTGCTCCAGAAACACTTACATAATGTCAGGTAAAAATTCATTTTGTCCACGAACTACAAAATGTACGACTTCTAAAAATGACAGGCAATGAAAGTGGTTGAATATACCTCATAAAATGATGGAAACATGGAGAAAAAAAGCAAGCTAAGTGTTAAAGGAAAATTTAACTTATGCAAAAGTGCATTTAACAATGAAAATATTAATATCAAACAATATACCAACATCATAAGAGAAAAGGACAGTATTTTCAAATAAAAGGCAAAAGCCTGAATAATATTAACCTGATGAGAGCTGGCTTTAAGGCGCTGCCTCGCCATTCTGAATCTTATAATTTGCTTGATTTACTACTGTTTTCATCTTTTGACAGCGCAAAATGTGAAAGTTTTATCTTAGAATGTGCTCATATTTGGTCTATGATGATGGCAGCTTCTATAAAAGGCCTATAGCACTATATTCATGTAAAGGTCCTTTCACATATTTATTCTGCCTACTTATTGGTCATGAAAACACCGAGCAGATTTCATGTTACATCATGTAGCGTGTTCTATGCATGTATGAACAGCAAAAATAAAATGAATACAGCTCAAAGTGAATGCAATGTCTTGAGGCCTCAGTAAAACAAATGGTCTAATCTCTTATTTGTACTTTTAGTCTTTATAAGATTTTAATTCACATAAGGCCCACAGAAACAACGTTACACATTATTTGTACTATATGTCATGTTAATAATAAAAAATAACGCTGATTCCATGATATATTCATAGTTCTGCAGGGTCTAAGAGGAAGCTCACAAAATATGTAATGACAGTGGAGCTCCCTTTGAAACTGAGTGAAAAGTCAAGTTCGCCTATCTCCTGCTCGCACCTTGCAGTCCTCACAGTCAACTTGACGTATAAGTTAGCAGTTCTCAGTGTTTCCTCCCAAACTAGCTGACAGCTCCCACCTCGCACTTGCTCTTCCAGTGAGCTCAACCTCACAGTTTGGGAGGGCACCCCTGCAGTCAAATTGAGAATGAACTGAATCAATGGGCTGCTAATTAGTGGAAGTCCAAACACCGGGCCACCAATCATAGCCAGCTGATAGATAATGAACAATTCAAAGACAAAGTAAATGGTCATGAGGCAAACCTGCACTGTATCAAAGTTTAAGAAAGAAAAATAGTTAATGCCGACCAAGTTAGGAGCCTGTTACCTCAGTGGTCAGTTTTACCTCATTTGTATGCAGTTGTTTGCTATTTTGCTTGAATTACAATATGAACTTGAGAATTACATATATTCCCAGTGGTATTGCATTTTTCTGGCATAAAAATCAAAAGCATATATACTCAAGAGAAAATTGCAGCTTGTAAAACTTATTTTATTGCTATTGTGGTTGGGACGAAAACCTGGATTCACGTGGGCCCTCCAGTACCGAGTTTGGGAACCACTGGGCTAGGTCAACAAAATGCACAAGTCGGAATTCAGTTTTTCAAACCAGTCGTTGAATGGTCACTTGCCAGCGACCGTCATATCGTCTCTTGCCATCATCAGCTGAGACCATTCAATGGCTAAGACAGGAATAGGAGGTGTTTCCTCAGGGAAGGTTTTTTCGATGGTACGACTTCCGGAAGTGTTCTTGTTGACTGGAAAGTTATAATTTTCCCGGAGTTTTACAAAAAAAGAAGACAAAACCTTGGCCAAGGCGGAGAAGAAATCTAACCCTGAGTTAGTTTATTTTTTTATTGTAATATTGATTCTCAGTTGACATCACTGCATAATTGTTCAGCTAGTTTGCGACAGCATTGCGAATCTAGCTACATTCTCGCCAGCTAGCACACTTTATCATTTGAATAAATACACTATCGAAGAGCTAAGTTAATGTTGGTTAACTGCACTATGCTTAATAGCAAACTAGCTAGCTACCCAACTTAACTGTGCAAACAACTGCTTATTGTTGTGCCGTCATTATGATTTATGCAGCTGTAATTAGTTATTCATCTGTGTTTAGTTTGCTAGCTAGGAAGTTAAAACCTCCAGGTTAGGTGGCGGCGAGAGAGTTCCAGAGTCTTGGTAGCTGGCTATTTCGGTAGCCAGTTAGCTAACGTTAGCTAACTACCTAGCCATCAAGCTCATAAACTCTTGCCAGCATCCTATAATAAACCACCCGTTTACACGTCATCAAATCGAGCATTGCATGCAAATTTGGTTGTTTCTGGCTTTTGCGCTATTTAACGTTATTTATGTAGACTGACAATGTCCTAGAAATGTTCTCGCTTGCTTCACTCGAGAGTTAATGTAGCTTGCCCCCATACTCGCTTGCAAGGGCTTTCAATGTCAGCCTTCCCTCTTTTGAACATCGGACAGTGTTTGCGGACATGACTAATGAATGAATTTGCTCTCTCTGTTTTAAGTCGTTGCCACCGATATTAACTTCCCGCAGGAAGCTATCGTTCATTTATAGGCTTGTGTGCAACCAAAGATGCAACCTTGTAGGTGTTCTTGTAAATAACGGTGGCGGTGGTGGCGAATTTTCTTAACTGCAAGCATCAAGAGCAGATTATTATACAGTGAAATGCTGCCCCGACCTGTTTGTATAATTATTGCATTCTATTAGCAGTGGAAAATATAACGATTGAAATCGTCTATCAATTTCATTTTTTTTTTGTTTGTTTGAAAAATTAAAGTTGCACCGAACTGTAAATTAATACAATGAAATAAAATAAAATGAGCAATATTTCTATAGCTTACTATACCCCCATACTTAGGAGAGATGCATTATGATAATATGTTTATTTTTTCAACTCAGTGTCTACATACGGTGGAGAGGACCTCCAAAGATGTTTACAAGATTCATTACCAGGACAGGACTCCCTCCACAGGGTTCTGAAAGCAGTCCCTCGAGGTCTTACAGTGGGCCCTTCCTTAGCAAGCAGGGATCGCTTGGGACTTTGGTGTGTTGGGCATGCCCTGCAGAAAGGAGCTCTCTTGGGCCTACAGGAAGACCAAGTCAAGAGCACTGACAACAGAGAGGTGCCTAGGCATTGCTAGAACTATCATATTTGCACAAGGTAGATTCAAATTAGCATCTTAACAAACAACATGATCAAGGCCTGTTGAACTGCAACAGGTACAGATCGAATATATCACACTGATGGTGATTTTTGGAAATAAATACAGCTATTTTAACCCAATAATTGCATACTTCCTTGTACAAAACGAAACGGGAAAGTTTCATTTTTTTTCGTAGGGTGGAAGTGAAGTCCCATGCGCAACAGTTTTTGCCGGCCCTGGTGGAGGTGATAGTTACTGGATTAGGTATGTCAGTTTGGGTAGTTCTCATCGTGAAACAACACAATTGCACTGACACTAACCTTAGACTTCTCAGAACTTTCTGCCTTTAACATATGAACTACATGTGAATAGTCTTGAGTGAATATCCTTGTGATATTTGAACACCTTGTTCCACCCTGACATCAATATTGTTCATATCTGTATATCGTAAGCTTAGTTGCCATTCACTTATAATTCCATGTGCAATATGGTTCTCTAATGATTAGTGAATTTTCCTATTTCTCAAACAGATTTGCTTGTTTTGCAAAGAGTAAAGAGGAGCAAAATGTGAGCGTCTATGAAGTTGGCGGTAGGCTCTGTCTCAGGGCCTGTGAGTATATCAACCCAGGAACAGAGCTGCTTCTTTGGATGGAGGATCAGCAGTGTCCTCCTCAAACTCTGGGACAAGAAAAATGCCTGAAAGAAGTCAACGCAGAAGGCAATCTTAAAGAGGATATGACCTTTGAGGAAGGAGGGAACCAGCCTCTGGAGGAAACAGCATTGGATCAGGAGCTACAGCTTCCAGGTACTTGTCAAATGTGTTTCCTCTTGCCCACTGCTTGTAACAGAATGGATACATTTTAATCTGTCTCTTTTTGGTTTTGCAAATTTTCAGACGCAAACAACACTTCTCAAGGTGCTTCTGGAGACGGTGGTGGGAAGGTTTTGTCGCAGACATGTGTCAAAAGAAGGAAACCCCAAATATTAAGGATAAATAAGAAACCCCAGAACAACCTTGAAACGTTTACCCCTATAGAGACAAAGAAAAATGGAGGGGATGGAGGCTGGCACAAGAACGGCACAGTGACTGCTCTTGTGGAGTTGTCAGACTCTCCCATGAAGAAAGGTGGAGCTCCTTCAGAAGAAATGCAAAATTCAGGAGAGGAATATGACACCAACTTGAAGGTAGAGAAGGAGGTAAAGGGTGCCTCCCGAACTAGCTCTCGCCTGGCTGCCAAACCCAGAAAGGTTCACACGTTCCTTAGCCGGATCCAGAAGAGGCTTCAGGAGCGAAAGATGAGGGTCCTGGAGCAGTGTGTGGAGGAGCAAGGCCCTTCTGAGGATAATCATGTGGAAGCCCCTGAGAGCCCCAAAAATAAGGCAGCTGTCAAGATGGCAGACTTGACAGAACAGGAGGACATTAATCACTTTGAAATCCGGCAGAACTCTTATAATTTACTCAAGGACACTCGTGAAGGCGGAGAGCAGGAAGCTCAAGGGGAGACTTGCGTGCCAGTCCCTGACCTCTTCCAGTTAGACACCAGAGAGAGGCGGTACAAATGTAATGAGTGCGACAAGAGCTTCTATCAGCTATGCCACCTGAAGAAGCACAAGTTCACCCACTCTGACCTCAAACCTTACCTGTGCACAGAATGTGGGAAGAACTACAGCTCGCAGGAGAGCTTCCGAGCCCACCTTCTGATGCATAAGGGTGAGAGACCCTTCAAATGTCAACAGTGTGACAAGAGCTATGGTTTGAAGCGGGACCTGAAGGAGCATGAGGTCCTCCACACTGGCGAGCGGCCCTTTGTCTGTGATATCTGCGGAAAGGCCTTTGCCCGCCGGCCCTCGTTACGCATACATCGTGAGGCCCATCGAGCCCGAGAGACCGGCATTCGGGCAGCTAAGATTAAGTGTCCCGTCTGCTGCAAGGAGCTGGCCAATTCAGGCTCACTGCGAAATCACATGAGGCTGCACACTGGTGAACGGCCACACACCTGCCAGCACTGCGGTAAAACATTCCGACAACGAGGAAACCTGTTGGGACACCTGCGTATCCACACTGGGGAAAAGCCATTCAAATGTGACCACTGCGATCGTCGCTTTTCGCAGGCGCCTGAACTTCGGCGGCACCTCATCTCGCACACGGGGGAGGCCTACCTCTGCCCCATCTGCGGAAAGGCCCTCAGGGATCCCCACACCCTGCGAGCTCATGAGCTCCTACACACAGGGGAGCGTCCCCACACCTGCGAGGTGTGCGGCAAGGGTTACACTCTGGCCACCAAGCTCCGCCGCCACCAGAAATCTCACCTGGAAGAGAAGCCATACAAGTGCTCGACATGTGGTGCTGGCTACACGCTCATGCAGAGCTTGGTCCGCCACCAACAGGTTCACAAGAGGAAAGAGCAGAAGGCAGCTGGGGAGTTGGCTGAGGCCTTGGCAGCCCTGGAGCCTGGACACCCGACCCCAGTGAAAGGCAGGCCACGAAAAAGTGCTCAGAAAGTGACCACCAAGCAGGGGACACAGCAGTGGGCAGATCTTGGGGCCCTCGGGGAGCAGATGGTAGTTTACGTTCAGGACATTGATGGACTAACTGTGGAGCCCTCCCCAGAGGAACTCATCATCAGCACTTCTGAACCCTTCCGCGAAACTCAAGCCTTCACGCCTGAGCATGTCATCCACAAAGTGGTAGACACCACTGGCCAGTTGAACCAAATGGCGCAAGAGTGTGTGCAGCTGAATGAGGATGTTATAGAGATCATTGTGTCTGACTCTACTGAGAAGTGCATCATTGTGGAGGAGCACAAGGTCCCCGGAAACATGGTAATACTGCAGGGAGATGATGGGCTTAGCTCCGTGGCAGAGACTATTGAGATTTAGCCAAGTTCTTTTCCATGCTGCTGTTTGTTCTGAATTTGGCTGGCTTTCTATAACACCAAAATACTGAACATTTAATTAGTGATCAAAGAGTGGTTTATGGAATATAAATGGTGGTTACCATTTGGAATTGTTTGGAGAATTTACAAACCAAAAAAAGTCAGGATTGTATGTTAAATTAAAACTGAAAGCAGTTATTTCTGAATTACTTATGACTTGTATTTCATTGAAAACAAAACATCTGCACATTATTGAATGTTTTTCCACATTAAATTTCTTAATTTTTCAAAATGGACTTATTCCAGGTTTGATTCTTGCAGAATATTTCAAAAAAGTTGGGACAGTGAAGTATTGTCCACTTTGTAATGCTGCCATTTCTTTTCAAAATAATAACATTACTCTGCAAGGGACGGAAGACACCAAGTGATGAAATGTTTCATGTGTGTTTTTGTCCCATTCTTCCAACAAACAGTTCTTAGCCCTCAGAACTCAGAGTATTTTGCTTGTTTTTGAAACACTTTCTTTGTCATATATATAACGATTTTAAGAATGGGTAATATGCAAGTGTCTAACATTACTGTTTTTCAGCACAACCTTACCAACATAATGAGAACTCTTAGAACGCTTTTCTACCTAAACCGTCATTTTTTGTTTGCAAAACATTTTTGAGATACGACATCAAACAAAAACTTAAAACTCCGAACCAATTTGAAAATGACACAACAGCACCAACATGTGGGCTAGCCTCTCCCTTAGCTGGTTACTCAGTCCGCCCTCATCCTCCGCTGTATGTGGAATAGGAAGTCCAAACAAAGCTAAGGGTGGCGTGTGAGCAGTTAACTTTACCACACAGAGGCAGAACATCCTTATAATGTGACTGTTAATGTTCTTTTTCTGGCATGGATCCTTGCCGCTTGTGTTTAAAGGTTAAGGTGTGAAACATTATGGGGTCTTTGTTGTCTCATATTGCGTTTCAAAATACGTTGCACATTCTCTTTAGGGGAAATCGGGAGTGCCGGCTGGCCAGTCCAGCAGGTTCACCCTCTTCTTACTCAGACATGCATTTATATCGAATTCAGAATGTGGTTTTGTATTGTATCGTTGAATTGTGTATGGGTGTCTCTGGAAAGGTCATCTTGAAAGCACCATATGTCACTCCAAAATCTCAGTGTACGTTTCAGCATTAATGGTACCTTCATATAACTGCAAGTTACCTGGGCGACGGGTTTTGACACTACCTCATGCCACGACAGAGCGTGACTTTTGGACTTGTTACTGGTAACAATCAGGGGTGCGTTTCCCAGAAGCGTAGTTGCTTACATAGTTTGTCCATTCACAGTCAAAGGTTCTAACTGGGCAATTCCGAGGTATTGTTAACCAAATGTTCCCTCCGTGACAGACACTAAAATGATCTCCCAATGGAAATGGAGGGAAATATGGAGCATCTTCCTCCCGAATATAGCAGTGCACTATTATATCCATAAATTGTAAAAAAAAAAAAAAAAAACTTTTATTACATCAACAGAATTTTGTTTGGGGAACAGTTTAGTGTCTCGTCATGGAGGGGACATTTTTTAAATACCTCCGAATCGCCCAACTATGTGATTTACCACCTGTGGTTTTGGGAAATGCACCCCTAGACGGTCCTTGTCTTTGATTTGCGATCCTCGGCCCATATTCGCTCCTAAAGTACTCGGTCTTCCCTTGATTCTGCTTTTGTACAAAATCATATTGACAGTCACCTGCTGATATCAACAGTTTCAAATCACATTTTTTCTTTCACCTCATTGTCAGTCCTAAATTTCCCCTGTCCCCGCTTTTTTTGGAATGTGTTTCAGGCCTGAATGGCAGAAATTGATGTCTACAAAATAAAAAATTGGTCAGACTAAACATTAAATAACTTGTCTTCATACTGTCTGCAGTGAAATACAAGTCATTGCAAATTTAGAAATCAATGCTTTCACTGCATAAGAGCATTTTCCCTACCGTCCCAAATTGCACATTGATGCACATTTTTTGCACATTGATGTCACCACACGTCATTTTACTTCTGTGATTGTTTTGTATACCAAACATTTTTATAATGTTATTGTTGGACAAAAATAAACCTATAAACTTGTGTTGAAAGACTTGATTAAGCCCTGTTTTGATGCAGACTGCACTGACAGCATTTGATGTTATCATTTGTCATATCTGTGTATAATGCGGTTTTGAAGAAAGGCAGAGTGTAACTAACTTACTACATGGAAAGTTATTGAAAAAGTTTAGCACTTTCACAAGAGCGTCTCAGCTAGTCATACGCCCCCGCTGCAATTTCTGTCAAATAGTGCAAAAGTTCAGCTCATTCACATCCCCATTAGCTGTTACACTCACCAACAGCTACTCTTCCATGAGTCCTCATAGAATGAGCAAAATACAATTGAGAAATTGAAAATCGCAAAAAAAAGAGAAAACATAGTGGAGGTTGTGTTCAAGCTGTGGTAGTATTGTGAAATGAAGACAGAGTGCTATCTGTTATTACACAGTTGAGGTGCTAGCTCGTGAATCACTCAGGAGATGGGGCTATGTGGCTTCTAGTGCTGAACACAAAAAATATATTCATACATTCTGTGGCACACAATACTCCTGTGATCTGGAAAAACCTAGTGAATTTATCAGTTGCAAGGATTCTTGCAACTGAACAAAAACCTTTGGATTCTGGACTTCTCCTAACTGAAAAAAAAAAAAAAAAAATAGAAACTTGATCTAGACAGTTCAAATAACACTAATAGCCAGTGTTTTAAGATTTTCACCACTCTTAATTACTGCAAAAGAGGGTCAAACTCAGTTTCTCCCAAAAGTGACACATGTACTAGGTTTTTCCGGATCACAGGAGAATATATAAGACCCCAATTCCCAAACAACGTGGCCTGTCATGGAAAATAAAAATAAAATCAAATGGGACTAATTTGAAAAGTTCATTTACCCTCTACTATATTGAAAAAGGTACAACAAATTATTAAATGTTCTACCATGAATTTGATTGCTTATTGAAAATATGCAATGTGATTACTGCAAGTCTGCACACCCTTGTCTTTTAAGCACGCAAAGCGTTTGGGCTCTGAGAGCAACCATTGGTCAAGTCTAGAAAGCAGAGGAAACAACAAAGTAAACAACCGCATAACCTTGTAACTTTTTTGTCTTTTCTGTGATGTTATGGCCTTTAATAGTTATTTCACAGCCATTAAATGACTGGTCTGAGTGTAACTCTGAGATTGCCAGTATATGCACATCGTTTGTGAGGAACTTACTCCCCACCTCCTGCACTTTAATTCTAAGGCTGCAAATATTTATGAGAGCTACTGTTGGTCCTTTCATTGGAAGATGAGGCAGTTAGGACTTATCTGCACACTTCTACCATGAGTTGTCATTGTCAAACTAGGTGACAGCAAATACACCATACACCATGAGCCCAAAGTACTCAAAAGCACCCAAAATTCAGCTTTAGAAAAATTAATGAAAACAGAAGGCTTAAATAACTTTAAATATCTTTTATATTTTCAGTTTATTTTGATGAAATAGCAGTAAATTCAGACATCACCTTTGTACCGTGTGTTATCCAATATTTGAAGTCAAATATTTAAACATCCTGGTCTTGCTGTTGAATCAATAGACTTCTTGATTTGCAGCTTCTTGCATGTTGAGAACCGGCAGGATATTTGGTCATATATGGGTTTATAGTGCTCTATTTTAAAATGTAACAAATGAATGCCCCTTGCAATAATGAAAAGGTATAGTTTGCTTGTGAATTGATTGTACAGTGTAAGACACGAGGTATATGCTCTTTTTGTTAGTTCGTTGACCCTTTGAGACCTTATTCTCTTTCACGTCTGCTTATATATATTGTTTTCATTGATCCACTTTATTCACCGGTTCAATCGGCTATGTGCCTTCCACTTAGGCATTTAGTGGGTCCTCTTTGGCAGAACACAGATCACAATATTTCCACCAGATCAATTAAAATTCAACTGAAGCATTTCAAATTAAAATCCCCTCTGAACTGCACAGATTTAGGTATAGTTGTAATTTCAAGCCATGGTCAGTTATACTACAGCAGTTATTACCCCAGTTTCTTAGCACAATGCTGCACTACCTCCCACACCTCATCTAATATAGCCTGCATGTACGTTCACGCAAATGTGGCTTTTTCCGGTTGTCATGAGCAAATAAAGTTTCATAATCAAAATCGGTTCTGAGGTGAGATTGAGCAAAGTTTGTTTAGATGAGCCTGACTCTTCGATTGTCTTGCAAGAAACTTAACCGCTATTGAATGCATTATGCTGGCTAATCAGAGATTCAGTTTTCTCATGTTTTCAACCTCAAGCTTTACACGTGTATTAAATTTACAGATGTGATAACCAAAAGGTAAATGGTGCTCATGTATTGAGGGAGAAAGGCGCGCTTATGATTTAGAAGGGCAACACTGGAATTAGGCTTACTCACTTTATTTGTGTACACACTGCAGAACCATTGTCTAATATCGTTGTGTATGATGGCTTTACAAGAGCAGTCAGAAACTTTATATGTTTATTGCATTTGAATTTAACAGAAAGGGAGCAATGGCCTTTGAGTTCAGACAATCTTTATTGGTTCAATATTAACTAGGTGGTTGCATGTTGTTTTAAGTGGGGGGTTGATGGCATGTGAGGGGGTGCAGGTCGTCCTAGATCTAGCTAGGAATTCAGTTCTCACCATCAGAAAAGATGGGTGGACTACAAGCTCTTCTCTCCTTCATCCTTTTTTCTGTTCTTCAAATCACGCTTTGTGAAAATGGTAAGACATCTCTGACACTGATGATGAAAAACATTGACTTATCCTTTCTCAAGTCTATTGTGAATGCAGAACAGATGTATTTGTTTCATTGCGCAATTGAGCAGCATACTTTTCTGTAGATATTGTAAAATTGTTAAAAAAAAATTGTCAAGATGATGGATGGCTATTCTTACATAAGTACAGTGTTTCGCTGAAATTTCCTCCAGAGTGGTGTTACATTTTCCAGGTGAACAGAACGTAAAATGGTTAGGTAATAAAGACAAAGAAGGCAAACATGATGTGCTTAGATCATCTAAGAATATTTTATACTTCCACATTGTCACGTTACAGTGCTTCAATTTGTGCCCATAGAAATTGAAGTTTAACGCTTCATTTTTTATTACTTAATGTTAAAGCACTTGCTATGAGCATTTTAAAGTCAAATCAGAATTTAAATAATTCTTTTTGTTTATTACTGCAAGTATTTCTCGACAGACAGTCAGCTTCTCAAGTTTTCGTCCGTTCAAGAAGAGCAAATTCTTTCCTGGAGGAGGTGAAACCAGGGGACCTGGAGAGAGAATGCTTGGAAGAGATATGCGACCAAGAGGAAGCTCGAGAGGTTTTTGAGAAGCCTGAACCCACGGTGAGCCAAGAATAGCTGCCAAAGGCTTACTCAGTGTCCATGGAACTTAAACTGCGCATGCTGACTACTAATACCAAGCCAGAAATGGTTTCTGGTCATTCCAGATTGCTCCATGTATGCATAATATGACACTAAAATAATCCATATTTTGTTTGGCTTTCATGAAGTTTGAAAAACGCTCGTTGCGATGTATCAGAAATGCATATTACGATGTTTCAGACTAGTTTCTCAGGCACATGTTCACAGCACACTCTGTTGTTATCCTCACTCAACACAAGCACCCTTTAGGTGGAACATACCATCTAGTGATTATGCCACAGGCAGAAATGATTGTATTCCCACAAGACTAATTAAATCTCTGGTCGCAGGACACATCAATATGGTACAAGAGATCACGTGGCTTTTTTGGAACAACGTGGGCTAAAACTCATCTTAAACTCCTGACTGCAGCTAAGCTAATGACAAAGTAACAGCCCGGGTGACTTCTTGAAGGCACATGCAAATGGGCGACAAATTAATGGAAAAATCAATATAAAAGGTCTCGGTAAGGCGTTAGCCTCCACACGCTGCCAGATGAGTTTTAACATGCCTTGACAATAGAGTTTACATGGGGTTAAAAATTTACTGGGGGGATGGAGTACCTTTCTCCCGAGAGATATTCCCTCATTTGGGGTTTTGATGATGGTGACACTGTGTTTCAATAATCTCCCTTATGAGTTCAGTTGGTTTGAGATCTGGTGACTGTGAAGGCGCAGGCAAATGCTTAGCACCATTTTTAAACTCATAAAACCATTCATTGGCCCCTTGTGCCCTGTGAGGCTCAGGCAAGTGCCACTCTGGCAGGAATGCTTCATCTCTAGTTGTAAAGGTATTCTCATAGAATAGCCCTGCATTGATTTGCTGTGACCTGTCTGCCTTTAAGGGGATGAGTTGTCCCAATCTATGCCAGGAAAATGAACAGAAGTGTCTGCATTTGTTAAGCTGTCCACACATTTATGAGGATTTTTTTTTAAAATTCATCACCTGTATCTATGATTTTCCAAAATGTGCATGTAGCCCTCTGTGTCAGTTTTGCCTTCACAGATGTTTAAGTTTCCCATGCCGAGTGCACAGCATCCTTTATTAGCAAAAATAATTTGAAAGATGGACTTGTCAGACTGCAGCTCTCCTTTTGACTTCCTCTTCAGCCCATTTCAGATGAGCTTGAGCCCATAGACTGTATAAAAAGATGGACGCAGCACCCTGGTCTGAAAAAAAAAGCCCATGCGGAAGTACCGTAAAATGGCATTCTATTTAATAGCCAGCAGATGGCGACGTCGGTGGTTGCAGAAAGAAGTTCAATGCCATAGAAGTCTATGAGAAAATGACCCTACTTTCCCACCTGATTTTTCACATTATTTTATAGTAGCTATAGCAAGTTTCAAGTCTCCTTCGATATATCATGATGTTCATTTTTGTGAATTATGGTCCCAAGTAGGCTAGAATAAAGGATAAACCCAGAATATGCTTTAGAGACGTGGCTATCCTCTGGTCCTCGTCCGATACGGTCAGATCCACCTCTCACGTCCTTCCCCGGATCTTGATTCTCGCTCTCGTCCAATAGAAATCACATCCGGTTTCAAAATGACAACATGGCGCAATTCAAATTGCCAAAATCGAGGCTTCCTTTATGGTATGCTGAAACCAATGGGTGACGTCACGGTTGCTTCGTCCATCTTTTTATACAGTCTATGCTTGAGCCCAGAAAAGTCAGTGGTGCTTCTGGATGGTGTTAAAATTTGGCATTTTCTTTGCGTTGCTCAGTCTGACTTCCATCTGATGATGCCACAACAAATTGTACTTGCTGACACAGGTCTTCTGAAGTATTTATGAGATTGTGTCCAATGCAGTGCCGTTTGATGGCATTCGATTTTGGCATTTCCCTCCTCTTTTCTTCATGGAAATTGCTATGGCTTGTCCAGATTCTTTGATTCTATTCACTAATTTTTCTCATTTACTTTGCAATACATGAGTATTTTTCTGCAAAAAAAGGTTTTTCAGGTATTTATAGCCCCTAGAAACATACAGCGACAGGCAATGTGTTTGCTACTTTAAAGCCGTAAAATTGTAAAATTACAGTTAAAATAACAGGCAAAAAAGGTGCCAGTTTATAAAAGTGTAGGTACTTCTCGCACACAGGTCTTCAAATACATTTGAGTCTGTTCCAGAGACAGCCACATATGCTTTAGCCATAACTACTACTAGTGTGTTCCACAGGTGAGGAGAGGGTGATTTGGTCATGAACAGTTCATCCCTTTCTCTTGGCCATCTTCATTTCATCACTCAGGGATAGGTTACGGTAATTTGCATTTCTTCAGTCAAGAAGACATTGTTCCAGAACTCTGTCCTTGATGCTATCATTTTTAATGCACTGTCATGCAAATTGTAACAGGATTGTTTGATCTATGGAGTTATTTTTGATTTTTCCTGTATTTCTGGTCGTCTTCTACATACGGTATGTTCAGTATCTTTGACTACATCCTGGAGGGTGTTCCTGATTTGGCGAAGAGAGTAAATGGGCTGTGTTTCTCCATTGAAAGTACTCTTTGGTTATCTAGGGTCTTCCTTGGTATTTTCCATGGCAGTGTCTATTGCTGAGCTCATCAGTGTGTTCTTTAATCTAAACAATATATTACACTATTTGACACATCCAGTATTTTGGCTATTCCTCTGATTAATTCAGATTTTTTCAGTCTTCACATTGCCAGCTCTTCTGTCATTACCACTTCATTAGCACGAATGTAAATAATAAAAAAAAAAAAAAAAACAGACCTAGAAATTACGCTACTGCTGAGCAATTAACCAAAATTTTGGAGTTTAAATGATTATTAAATTAATAGCCACTCAAGTTTTCTAATCATTTTAATGGATACACTGTGTTTTTTCTCCTTGCTTGATGCGCCAATTGAATGGCAGTCATCTAAGCTGAACACAGTTTGCAAAGAAGTAAACATTTTAATAACTGCGATGACCATAATCCAATGTGCCAATGGACATGCAAGTCGTGACAGTTGTGAAACCAAACTCACCTGCATTTTATTTTAAATCTTTATCACTGGTCGTCACATAGTATGTAAGACAATAGAACTGGATCAAGGTGGTGAACCGTAGGCTACTATGCAGATTTACATGATAGCACTTCGAACAAACTTATGGTTTTTCCTAAGGAAAGTGCTACAGGCCCATTTGCCTTAAAGTAGGTTAAGTGATTTTGCCGTTGTTGCAAATTAATTTGCTGTGCTGTTCATGCCACACTGAAAATATTAGTCTGGTAAAACAGAACTGTTCTGTGTCTGGTACTGTTTGATGGGAATGGCTAGCTGAGTGCCTTATCACCAAAGAGAAAATCTCTTCACTTCCAGAGCCAATTGTGTGCAATATGAGAGATAAAAAGTGAAGAAACTTTAAACTCTTGGCTATATTCAGCTTTCTTGTGAACACAATAGTGCAAAGGTACGCAGATGGCCAAGAAACAGTCGACCAGTTTCTTTTGCGTCTCTACTATGTGAGACTGGCTTTAATTCCTCTACGAATCATCTGAATTGTATCTAAGTAACCTTCACTTAAAACTGCCATTCTGCAAATTAATCTGTGGTCATTAATTTATTTGATGAAAACCACAGAAGTACATCACTCACCTGACTCAAGCAATCAGCTGTATTTGTTGTATAATATATGTTTTAATTATTCAGTGTTATCACCATATTCTTTTTTTCCCTACAGACAATATTTTGGAAGAAATATGAGGGTAAGAAGGCATTTTCTCTGTAACCTTTAAGTACTGCGTTTCTAATGTAGTGGCGGCACAGTGGCGCAGAGGGTAATAATGTTATTGCACCGCAGGACAGTCATGAGTTTGAATCCCACCTGAGGCCTCTCTGTGTGAAGTTTGTATGTAACCCCCCTGCTCGAGCGGGTTTCCTCTGAGCACCCCAGTGTTCTCTACTGTCCTCAGACATACATATCTGGCTTGGATAGAGACCCTAAATATCTCACGAGTATGTATGTGAGTGAAAGGTGTGTGTGATCCCTGAGATGGATTAACAGACTGTCTAGGGTGTATTCTTCCCTCATAAAATTGTATGCTGGGCTAGACTCCAGCCTTCCCCCCCAATCCTGCCCAGAAATAAATGAGCTGGATCATGGGTTAATTTTTTAATGTACTAACTGCGTAGTGCTGCTGTTAATCTCTGAACAAATACCATGAAGGAAAAAAAATATGTTGCTTATATTACATTATATACTATGTTCATTATGCTGCAACTTAGTGTCACAGATTATCATGTGTATTTCAATTGGCAGTATGCCTATTCATGACAACTATTACTTTCGACAGTTTCTTAAATTGCCGTAAATTGCATGTTACGAAAATATACCAGTGATTGGTATGATTCTACATATTGTATTTTTCAGTGATGGCCCGTTGAGTAACCTCTCCTTTCAATACTTAAAGGTGCACTATGCAAGTTTGTTTATTTTCTGCGCGATTATATTTTTGTCTCAATTCGCCAACATCTCCCCACGATCCGCTAGCTGCCTGCCCCTGAATTCACTGTTTAAAAAAAAAAAAAACTCGGGCTCTGGAGACCGCACAGGCGTCATAAACTGCAAATAAACACAAGGGGCACAGGCTGTGCCCCATAACATAACAAACCGTTCCGGTCAATCGCCGACACGAGTTGACAGTTATGGAAGCACGGGAAGGAGGGGTCTATGGGAGGGAGGGACGAGCTACCTCTGTTTTGTTTGAATTCGAATGTCAACAGAAGTGATGTCAACAAATTTGCATAGTGCACCTTTAATCACCTTATCATGTCGCAATTTACTTTGCCTGATTCGCAACAGCTGTGAATACTAATTAGTAGAATGACTGTCAAATTAATTTTTCATAATAATAGACTATTATACAGTATATTGCAACACAAAGTTATGAGGCGTTCCTCAATATGTATTTTGAGTATTCTGAACTCGTAAACTCATGAAATAGCAAAGATATGCATACTTTAGTTTGCAAGGCTTATTAAGAAATAAGGTATGAGAGGCCATGCTGTATTGGAGTAACTGAACTGATGTCACAGAGTGACGACACATAGTTTCTGGTGGGCAAAATACAGGCAACACCAAGGTCAATACTATTTGAACTTGGTCAGTACTAGAAATACAAGATTAGCACCCTAACCGTGGTGCAATCTTGGGCGGTAGTAGTGTGTGCAAATAGATGGGAGAGGGGCAGCAGAATATCAAGACACAGATTTATTTGTGAATACCATGATAGGAGACACAAGTAGATAACAGCTGTGGCAAAGAAGAACTGAGGGATGTGGGCTACTAAAAAGCAAGTTCAACATTAGCTTAGCTTATTTTTCATGAGCTGGTTTTGACAAACAATAAAGTCGCATTTAGAGAAAGCATTTGTTACCATGCCAGAAGAGGGCCACATTTGTGGCAGAAAACCCAGGCCTGAGGCTCAGCATACTTTGGTTACACACTAATCTCACTTCGTTGTACACCCCTGTGGACACCGGGATCAGACAATCATATTTGCAGTACTCATTTAGCATCAGCTAAAAATGAATTGTAATTACATAAAGGCAATCATTTTCTTTAAAAGAAAAAAAGTTGAAATGTCTTTTTCTATAATTTTAGTAAGTGTTGTGGAAAGAAGTTGGTTGCAGACATGTTTAGCTAGCCAGTTTTCTCGGAAAGCTGTCCAGCAATTTCAATGATGGGTCACTTTAATCAAGTTCAACATTAATGAATGGCTTGGTTGAGTGTACTGGGTTTAATTTTTTTTAGCGGGACTGTATTTTGGCATTGTATCTTTTCAGAAAGAGCAAGTCTGGGTCCGAACGATCTCGATTCTGAATAATGCAGAAAATAGCTGTCTCTTATTAATTAAATATGGAATGGTTGGCAACCTCACTTACCTCAGCCAGAGTTAGTCTCCTTACCTGCACGCGTTCAGGAGTTCATAAG
Organism: Gymnothorax javanicus; assembly: GCA_029692085.1. Classification (NCBI taxonomy): domain Eukaryota; kingdom Metazoa; phylum Chordata; class Actinopteri; order Anguilliformes; family Muraenidae; genus Gymnothorax; species Gymnothorax javanicus. The sequence goes on along the minus strand of CM056207.1, from coordinate 12,292,051 downwards.
CTTTCTCTCTTGTGTAGATCCCAGTGGTGTACTGCAAAGCAAGATTAGTGGGTTAGCGAGGTATGTTGAACCTTAAGCTAGGATTTTTAATATCGTCTAGATGGCTCTCTTTTAACCTGCCATGGTAACGTATGGTATCTCTTGTGCGGAGTTGAGTTTGTCGAGCCAGCTCATGCAAAAGCATAGTTACTGTTGAACTTACTTCATAGTATACCCCTCAGGAGTGTCAGGTAGCAATGAATTTTTCCAAAGTCTAAACCATAGACTGTTTAAAAAGATGGACGCAGCACCCGGGTCTGAAAAGTGAGGCCAATGCGGAAATCTCTAAAAGTGGCATTCTATTTAATGGCCAGCAGATGGCGACATTGGTGGTTCCAGAAAGAAGTTCAATGCTGTAGAAGTCCATGAGAAAATTACACTACTTTCCCACCCGATTTATTATTTCAATAATGATTTTACACATTATTTTATGGTGTCTATCGCAAGTTTCTAGTCTCCTTTTAGATATCATGATGTTCATTTTTGTAAATTATGGTCCCAAATGGACTAGAATAAAGGATAAAGCCAGAATATGCTTTAGGGGCGTGGCTATCCTCTGGTCCTCGTCAGATATGGTCAGATCCACCCATAGATCCACCCCTCGCTCCTTGCTGGATCTTCAATTCACGCTTTCGTACAATAGGAATCACATTCGGTTTCAAAATGACAAAATGGCACTGTTCAAATTGCTAAAATCGAGGCTTCCTAAATGGCCTGCTGAAACCAATAGGTGACATCACGATTGCTTCGTCCATCTTTTTATACAGTCTATGGTCTAAACCTGACCAAAGAGCTGGATTATCAATCCCTTCATTTGTCAAATTTATTGGGATCTGGTCAAATCTAGCATTCGCTGTCGTACAATTTGGAGCCGTAACAACGTCTTGCATCACTTTTAAGTTTTAAGGCATAGTCCCTAAATTCTGTTTCCTTGGAGTATGGGTCCATCACCCTTTCCTTAGTCAGTTCACTTTTATCGATCTGTGGAGTATGACAGCTCGCCATGCCCACCCGCTGCTGTTGTAGTAGTGTATTTTGTGTGATGAGAATCATGTTTTTGCCCTGCAGTGCTATAAACGTTTGCCTTTGCTTGTTACAGCTGGTCACTCCTATTGAGAATATAATCACAGCTACAAGGCGTTTAAGGCACAACACGCTGTGGAGTGACATTGTAAGGACAACAATAATCCGGAAAAATTTTACATATCCTAAACTTTCTCCGTCTTCGATTTATTGTTTTATACTGCTGAAAAATGCAAAAACAAGAGATTGAAGTCAGCAGAAGTTTTGGGTTTTTTTTCTTTTTTTTTCATTCATTTGAATTATTGCCATTCTTACAATGTCACATCAATTATATAATTGTAGTAAGAGGCAATCGCTTTTCCCTAATCATTTCTTAGTCTTTATGGCCCATGTATTGGTCTTCATTATTCAATAAATAAATTGTTTGGTTGTTAATCATGCTAACGTTAATGAGAATAGCTTGAGAGCAATAAAGCAGTGAAAAGTGAGATTACTGAAGGCACCCTAAAAATCTATTGGCATGCCAGCGGTATTTATGTATATTCAAAATAAAAACTGGTCTATCAAGCCAATATACAATCTTTTTCAATCTAAATGAAGAATCAGTCAAAATGGAGAATATTAATTAAACTGACTATATATCTGCTTCTTTAGCACTGAACATATTTGATTTGCTCATATACTTCATACTTAATGAACCTCTCTGTTTGCGTGTATTCAGTGTTGCATATATTCTTCATTGAAATTACACTCCTAAATTCAACTTTTCCTTTTTATTTTAAGATTGTAAAGGGACTTCTTTGCCGAGAGACACTGATGGTTTGAACTCATTACGGACATGTTTGAATGGTAACAACTATTTTGTTTATACTGTTCATCAGTATTTATCAATGTGCACTCATTATCAATTTATGTCACTGTTAATTGATTATCAGTGTATTTGAACCCCCAAGTTCTTAATTGAATATTACATGTCCATGTCTGTACTGTATAGTCATGAAGCTGAAGAACGCAGTTGGCTGGTAGGATAGTTTTACATTTTTCAAGGTTCCATTGTAATCAACAGCATCTGATCACCAAAAACAAAATCTTCTTGTGATTGTCTGGGTGTGGCTGTTAAGATGCAAACGGTCACAGGCTCATCTTCAGTTTTTTTCTGGAATGTTTGGTGTTAAATTGCTTCTTGCTATCTCTCTTCGCTCAATTGGCAGTTGGATATAAACACTTCTCAAGTACAGTCTCTTAAATTTGTCATGCCGCTGATAAGTAATTCCCTAAGATCTTATCCATTTGAATTGACAGCTGCTACTTAGTATGAACAATTTTAGAGCTGTCCACATCTGACCTGATATTTATTTAATTATTTGTTTGTTTGTTTTTTCAGGGAATTGTTCTGCTGGCATTGGTGTGAATTATATGGGTGATCGCTCTGTCACTGTATCAGGGAAACAATGTCAGTTTTGGTCCAGCAATTTTCCACACAGAATCACGTAGGTCTCATCATGACCCACTATCTGAAACATTGTAGTATGTCAGATGATAACCACTGATGATTCCTGACTAGAAATGTTTCGTAGGGAATTCAATGTTTCGCTTGATGAAACCCTGAAAGAGAACTACTGTCGGAACCCAGACAGCAGCCAATCAGGACCCTGGTGTTTCACGAGGGATGCGCTCGTCAGGAGAGAACCGTGTGCTGTCCCAATATGTGGTAGGGTCTTGATCTTTAACTCTGGGCTAAGGTTGTTTCCCTTTGAGAGACATTATTCTGCAAGCTTTCTCATCACCTGACAATATTGTTATTACAGAGCCTGGTTTCCAAGTAAAAGTCAGTTTAGGACCCTGAGAACAATATCTATTTAACCAGTTGGCCAAGTGAGAATTTAGTTTGGTGTGGGCAAGCTCATCACTAGCGTGGTGCACAATGGTGATTATATTCTTACTATTAACTTGGGTGCACACAGCTGCACATTTCCATCGAATTGAAGAACCAAGACTCCTTGCTACTTTCCTGAATGTTGGGGGCACTTGGGTGGCCTGAAGAGGAAAGTTGGTTTTTGTTGGAATTTTGTCCCGGGTGCTCGTCATCACCCACTTTCTTTCAAGTGTCTTGGGCACTCAAATGATCATGGTGAGTCAGAATCTTGGTGTGACTTTTCAAACAAAGAATCTTGTACCGCAGTCCAATTATTCTGAGGTCATTGGCTACCTTTACTCCAGAGGATAGTATTCATCCTATTTGTCTTCCAACTCCACTCTCACCAGAAATGTAGCTCCCACCCAAGAACTGACTTGCCCTGTGCTACCGAACTTTAGCAGGGTGTCATGAGATGTGTCCAAAGCTGTGTCTTCTACTGTCATCAAAGAAAGTTTCTTTATGGTTGAATAAATCCTCTAAATGTCCCATATTATGCTCTCTTTGGCAAGATATTGTATTCTTTAATGTCCAAAGGTTCAGTCAACAGACAGCAACTCAAAAAATCCCTAGGCCAAACCAGCAACTGTCCTGCAGTACACACAAACTGATTTAACAGTAAACTACGTAATAAGTATGTAAAGGTAATGTGCTGCAGCTAAGTGTCTTTGAGGATGGGACGTAGGTACACAATCAAGCATGACATGCAGTCACCATACAAATTCAGGTACATTTTGAATTCAGTTTAAGTAATAACAGAAATCGGAAATACTTTGCATATATTGCTCAGCCACTAAGTTGCAGTGATGCTACCTTTGTACTTTTAAGTTTTACTTAAATACTTAACCACTTGGATTCCTGATTTGCAGTTTCTTTGCTGACACTTGGAATGGAGTAGACATTCAGCAATTATTCTTTACTACTTGAATGACAGTATACTGGGCATCATTCAAAACGTAGTCTAATGCAAAATGATGCGCACACACACAGACGTGGATTAACTTCAGCAGGAACTTTATTTGAAAATAAAATCCAGTCATCATTTCTATGTGTCCTCAGCTGTTAGTTGAGAATATGGAGACTTGTGTTGCTCTTTGCAGTCGCTGATGGCACACTTGTTGCATTTGGTGGCTGCTTGGATATCTTCACTGGTGGTAATCTAAGCAAACGATGAGCGAGTGCTAGGAGAGGTTGCGGGGCGAAAATAGTTGTGCTATGAGGAAGGGTGAGAGGATGGTCAAGCAAGGCTGTGGGAGGGTGTTAGCCACACAGATGGAGCTGGTAGGAGTGGTAGAGCAGGTATTTTTTATATGTAAATAACAGCAGGAATTTCAAACAGCATTTTTGATTTGAAGACGAGGGGTCTAACAACTAATTTAGGGGTCCTCAAAGTCAACTTTCTCATGGCTTCCAGGTGCCGTGGATATCACTGTACTGGTGGACTTAACTGGGAAAAAGTACAGTATTTTCCAAGATTTAGGCCCTAGGATGAGGATGATGCTTTCCTGTAGTTGTTGGGACATTTAACAGGGATCTGTGTGGCGACCTTGCCCATCACAATTTCCATCTATCACTTGAAGACCACAATGGAAAAATGATCAGTCACATTTTCACACTGTGGAGAAATGATGAATTAAAAATTCAAAACGATCTTAGAAACAAAGCACTGAAAAAATATGCAAAAAATATAAACTATATAATAAAATATAATATTATTATGTATTATTATAAATATTATAATAATGCGTAAATTGTAAAATATACAAAAATGCAAAATTTGGACTCTGATCGTTTTTCCTTCGTGGTCTGCAATTTTGATGGATTGTTTTAGTCCCAGAAGTGCCTGCTCACTCTCTGTCCTCCAGCTCATGTGTGTAATGCTCCGCAGGTCAGCCTTTTGTGCCTCCCCCAACACCCACCACTGATGAGAAAGCCAAATACACAAAAAGGACTGTCTGCCCAGCAATGGCATGGACTACATGGGAGATCTCTCTGTCACAATGAGAGGCTTCACGTGTATCTCCTGGAAGTCTTCAGAAGCGGTGGCCCTAAGTGCTGGGAAGGAGTTCCTTCCGGAAGTCCAGCTGGTGGAGAACCACTGCCGAAATCCAGATGGGGACTTGGAGGGGCCCTGGTGCTTTGTCGAAAAGCCCAATATCACCATGGACTACTGTGACCTGGAGCTTTGTGGTGAGTTAATGACGCTGTAAAATAGGGGGTCCCAAGAGAATTGTCTCTGCTCTGGTTCTGAGAATTCTAACAAAAACTGGCTAACAGCTTGAATCCCCTTGAAGAACTGATGTGGTCAATCTTTGTGGCAAATAAGAGATTGTGCCAGTGCCAAAAAAATCACTACTCAGGGTTAGTGTGCATCTGGGGGACTGCGGTCACATGAGAAGTGAAGGGGCCAAAGACAGTGAACAACATAATGCATTGAACAGTGACAAATGTTTTTTTATCTTAGTTCTATTGGCTGAGTCAATCACAGTACCTGAATCTAATTAAACATACATTTTGAATAGAGAAGAAGAGACTGAAAGCAAAGCAGTCCCTGAAATATACAGAGTGGACAAAATGCTGCTATATTTGTGTATGCTTATCAATTCATTAAATCCTTCGGACATTTCTCATGTTGAATAAACATTTTCAGTGTTGTTCCTGCAATCACCATATTCTGTATATGTACCTTCCATCACCATATACCAATAAAATATTTTTAAATAGAAAATGGACAATTACCAGTTACATGTGATAATCGCCAACTCATTATATCTTACAAATGTAACTGTTTCATTAGCCTACTATCTGTGTTTATGTTTGAGTACGTAGGTGCAGTATATAACCAATGTAGTCTCCAGCACAGTGTACTATACAGGTTATAACGTAATTACACATGTAATGTGTATGTAGGGAGAGGGCTATGTAAGGGCTTCACTTCAGCCCTTTCCCCATTGTCACTTTAGACAATAAAATATGTAAAAACTAATAGTTGATAGCTTGTCGAAGGTTACAGGTGTCCCGGTGAGCTACAGTGCCCATGGCACTATTTTTGTGAACTACTTACAGTTCGGGCATCAACCTATTTGGCCTCTTAAAAACTCCATCAGTATCCTCATCCTGCTTTGGAGACTTGCATTCAATTTATTAGGAATGACCTGTCCAACTACGTTTGTAATTGTGGTTTAGAGACCTCGGAGAGACTTCAGCGGGTCAAGGCTGTATGCTTTCAATATTTTGTATAAGTGCATTTTTGAGTAATGCATCTCTGTCTGCCCACAGATGAACCGATTGATGATTATGACACAACACGAGAAAGGGCAGTGGGTGGAGGCCCTAAAAAGGCATTTTTCAATCCCAGAACATTTGGCAATGGAGAATTGGGTAGGTTTGTCACTGGAAGGCATGTATCTATGAACCTGTGATAGTGAGGTGAAGGTTTATAGAAGCACAAATTTTTGAATCAGGTCACTTGCTTGCTTAACAGAGGAGTGACAGTTTAGTTAAGACCAAAGAGGTTTTTTTTTTTTTTTTCTTCAAAATTCAGAGTTACAGTAAATACAGAGAGGTAAATACATCAACACTAAACCATACAAGAGGGTTATAGACCATTAAAACAAATGATAAACCATGCTATTATTGGGTTTCCATTGCTACGGGATTGATTGATGTTCAAGTTCCAGGGTATGAAAATACAATTCAACGACCTACTTAAAAACTAAAAATGCTGGCATTTTTTTCCTTTTTTTCCCCAAGAAAACTTATGTTGGAGTCATTAAAAGTTAATTTGTTGCAAAACTAATTCTAGGATCGTCCATTCCGTTGATGATGCACAAAAGAAAACTTTTGAGTAATACTCAACTTTTGAGATGCCTTTCTCTCTCTAAAACCAAAAATCTTTCTAAAAGATTTAGTACCTGCAATTCTTAAGAAACGTGATGGTCGTAGATTATCCAGGTGTTTTTGAGGTTTTTTCCATTTGTTGCTGGCCTCTGTGGATTACGTGATGTACGTGCATAGTGTGCAGGGCATTCGGTATTGATAATTGTAATTTGTCGTGATAGGTACTGTAGTTTATCTGTATAGTTCACTTTGCTTGCTCTAAACACTGTGACTGGATAGTCCAAAAACAACAAAAAACAAAAAACCTGTTTTTTCAGACTGTCACATAGACTTGAACTTATCTTCTCCTTCACCATTTCTGCTTGTCGCAAATTTCAGTGTGTGGAGAGCGGCCCCTTTTTGAGAAGGACGGGAAAGAGGATGGGACAGAAGAGGAGCTGCTAGAGTCCTACCGGGCAGGTCGAATTGTAAAAGGCAAAGCCGCTAAAATGGGGAGTTCGCCATGGTGCGTTTGCTCACAGAGATGCACAATTTTACACTCAAGAGCTTTGTTTTTCCCTTGTCTTTTCATGAATGAAAAATGGCATCTCGTGACCTCAGTATTATAAGGTTCTGTCATGTATGTGTTTCTGGGGCAGATAGAACCTTGTAATACTAAGGTCACGATCTGTCATCAATATCTGTCATCAGCTGGTCAAAGGTTGCTATTAGCTGGTAGAATAAGCTTGTCATCAACTAGTTGACAAGATGACTACCAGGATATATGCTGATCAGCTGGTGAACAGCTAGTTGAATGGATAAGTGGAGAAAAGGCTTAAAGCAGCTTGATGAGCATAGGCTGGTTTAAGATGGAACTTTCACTTGGTTTGAAAGAGCAGCAGTTATTTGAATATGAAATGTATGGGATGGCTGATGGTAGGAGGTTGCACTGCTTGGGCAATGGGCAGACTGAGTTCTGCTGACTGGGGTGACTGCAGGCAGGTGATGCTGTACAAGAAAAGTCCACAGGAGCTTCTTTGCGGAGCCAGCCTCATTAGCGATGAATGGATCCTTACTGCTGCACATTGCATCCTCTACCCACCCTGGGGCAAAAACTTCACCTACAATGACATCCTCGTCCGGCTTGGCAAGCATCAACGTGCCAGGTCAGTAGCCTTTGATAGAAAATGTGCTTTTGATACAAATTATTCCACATAGAGCTGACGTGAGTCCGGAGTCTGACATTGTTTGTTTGGCCTTCTATAGTGGTATGGTATATGGCTCTTACTCAGAGGCGGAGTTTGAAATCCATTTTGGGAGGAGCCACTGGGGGGAGTAATGATTTGGAATATGGCTGTTTATACAATCACATATAATTGCCCTGTCACTGCTTTGTTGTTATTGCATCATTACTGGACGTATTGGTATTCTTAATCAGAAACAGGTCAAGAGTAGCTTTGCATTAAAGGTAATCACTGCATACCCGATTGGCATGTCTCCATTAATAAATATAGGTTATTCCTATTCTAGATTATTTAAAAATTTTCCCCCCTATCATTACATTTCTTGGGAAGTGGTTTTGATGGTTTTTCCAAGTAATCTCCTATCCTGGGATTAAATAATTATGGAGAGCGGTGCAAATAAGCTTCATTACAGCTTTACATTATTGATAAAGGGCATGCTAAAATTGGTGTTTAGGCTGATCAATTTCATTTCTTGTTTTTTTTTTTTTTGAAGCTTTGAGAAGATGCAGTTGTTGCAATTTTTGGTGACTTTGAAATGCAGACTTTGACAAAAACTGCCAGCACTATTTCAAATCCAGTGGTTTAATATATGCTTTTGATAATGTCAAGTTGCGGATGTAGTCATGGTGCTTTACGTTACAAGCTCCGTGTAGCACACATGAAAAACTCTGAAACTCTCTAGATGCTTCTAGGAAAAAAAAAAAAAAAAAACAAAAAAAAAAAAAAAAATTTGGTTTACTTCCAGTCGTGTAAGTGGCATGTCTGATTGTTCTCTCACCCCACCCCCCCCCTTCAGATTTGAGAAAGGCTCTGAGAAAATTGTGGCCATTGATAAAATTATCGTCCATCCAAAATACAACTGGCAGGAGAACCTTGATCGGGACATCGCCCTCCTCCATATGAGAAGACCCATCATCTTCACTGATTTGATCCACCCCATCTGTCTGCCAACAAAGAAAATCGCTAAGACGTAAGAAAGAAGTAGAGAAGAGTACACAAGCAGTTTTCAATGCAACAACAATAAAAATCAGTCAGTTTGCAATCACATATGAGTAGTTACTTTTTGAAATGGCTGGATGTGTTAGATATACAATTAAAAAGAAGAAAAAAAATACGCCCTTTATTTGTGGCAGATCTCTGAAATTGAGGGCTTAAAAGAGAGGTTGTGCACTTTTTGTACAATGAAGTAGAGCTCACCACCAAATTGACTATATAAAAACAGCCGTAATTTCTGCACAAATATGCAAATATGGATGCAAATATCCCCAAATTAAGGCACTATATTCATTACTTATTTTCAAATTCAATGTACTGGAGGAGAGCCAAAATATCACTGTCACTGTCCAGATAATAACATTGCAATGCGATGAAGTAACTGTTGTAATTTCTTCACTGGCAAACCATGAATAATGATGTTTGTAAATACCCTTCAACAAAAGCTGAGAATCGAATATTTCTTTCAATTTTTGTTCACAAATCGGAGTCAAAATGTTTTTGACCTAAATATTATGAAGGATGTGGCTACAGCTAGCTTGCTATCCAAGATATGTTGTTTTAAGATAAAATTCAACAATGTCAGACATGATGTTTATGTTGTTAAATGTGGAACGCATGTGACTTGATTTGATATCAATAGCTTTTCTCTTCCCCTGAAGCTTGATGTTTGCAGGCTACAAGGGTCGTGTCACTGGCTGGGGGAACCTGTATGAGACGTGGTCTTCCTCCCCACACTCGCTGCCAACCGTCTTGCAGCAGATCCATCTGCCCATAGTCGACCAAAACACCTGTCGAGATTCCACCGCCATTCGCATCACTGATAATATGTTCTGTGCAGGTAAGTTCTGACTCTGAGCACATCAGTTTACAGCAGGCTAGACTAGGGTGTACTTTATTGGGGGGTGGATGTGACCTCCCCATTATTACAATACAAACATTCAAATAAGACCCCAAAATTACGTAAGTGTAACAACATTAATCAGTGCGTCTCGACCTCCCCCAATGTTCGAACCAAAGTTACGCCCTTGGTGCTCGATTAGATTTAACTCTGTGAGATTACAACTCCCTCACTTTGGCCCTGGAGAGCAGCATAGTCTGCTGCTTTTACTTTGCTCTCAAATAACCTAGCTAAAGCAGTGGGTTACATGGTTCACTCACCTCACCTGGTCTCTTTCCTGTGGTAAACGTCCGGATATCAATCTGTATCTGAAATAAAAGTCTCATCACAGATAACAGACAGGCTTAATTGACAGGAAAATAGTGCAATTACTACTTTAGAGATGATGGGGAAATTGCCCACACTAGATGCACACTGGTCACACAAAAACTGGTGTGACACACTTGATGCCTCTTCATTGATACATTCGTTCTCTGTAATACCAGCTATGAGATCTTATTTCCTGATTTTTTTCACTGAAAGGACTCAGCAATGCGCAAAAAAAAAAGATTTAGGATTTTGGTACATGCTGGCTTGAGAATATTATACATTATGCACATATTGTAGATTTTTATCCAGCCATTCATGTGGCAGAACTCCTATTCCACCGACTCCTGAAGGTGTTCTGTTGTCTTGAAATTGGGGGAGTCTGCAGGTCATTACAATATGAAGTCACTGTTCTGTTAGTCACTGCATAAATCACAAGTTAGGTGAGGGATTTTATCTTATATGCAGACTCATCGAGGTGGTTTAAGATATGTTGTGTCATATTCTTTTATGCCATCTGCAGACAATATTGCTACTTGTCTCATAAGAATACGACTTGTTTCAGGTAATACACATCAAACAAGATGATACAGAAACAAGAAACATGTTTTCAGATTTAATATGTTAATACTAGCTACACAAGAAGCAGAAAAATGCACGCACATCCAGACCAGAAGTTCACAGGTGCTCGATCCAAAGGGACAATGTAGAAAAAAGAAATGTCCGCACACTGTTTAAATAGCTCCCCAATTGAGTTTATTATCCACAATCTTTTTGGCCGACGTGGCCTTCGTCAGGTGCACTTCCAAACATGTGACAGGGGTGGGAGTGGGGGTTTATATCCACCTTATTCCCACGTCCCATGATCCCTTGTGTGAATAGTGGGCGTAACTTCCGCTGCATCCTGTCACTGAGCTGTTTACTATGGTAGCGGCTCATGCGAATCCTTTTTTTTTTTTTTTTTTTTTTTTTAAGCGATTGGAAAATAATATATGAGAGAACATCACCTTTTAGCCCTCAGACGGGATAAAGTTACGGTACCGCTGCCTTCTACTATCGCAGAATGGAGAACGACCTGAAGCAGTGGCCACACTAGCGCATTTGGCTACATTAGCGACTCTGTTGCTACAGACTGCGAAGCTATGAACAATCTACAAAGCTCCGAAGCGTATGCAGTACTTCCACAGCAACAAGGTCAGTCGCGTTTTGTTAAAGGAGGTAGCATACGACCTTATGTACCTTAAAACAGATATACAAGTACTTTCTGAGAATATTTATGAAGGAAACGCTATATTTCAGCGGTAAATATTGCTCTACATATGAAACGTAATAGATTGTTATACAGAGTAAATTAGGCCATCCAACAGTACGAGTCAAATTAGCTCTACTCCAGCCAACTACATTATACGGTATTAAGTTGCTAGCTAATCCAATACTATAACATGTAAAACAGAGTGAATCCATTTTCCCCATACTTTTAATTTTAGTGAAATGAGGTTTGGAGTGCAAGACTATTGTTTGGAACAGAGTAGGCTATTTTCAAATTGTAGTAGACTATTGCTACTTCTACAGCCTCATCTTAAACTGTACAGGATGAAATGTTAGTTACACTGACTGGCATTACCGGATGAATACAACAATTTTCTGTCCTCCCTACACGTGAAATCATACCTTGTGCTCTCCTGGCACTGCTGTCAAAATGCTTCTGAGGACCTGACGTCTCCTCTGAGGCGGTCTGTCTGAGCCTAGCCATAAAGTAGGCATCGTTGTTTGTCGACATAATGAAATGAGCACTTAATGTTTTCAGAGGTCTTTTCAAATTCAGGTTTTCAGCCAAATTCTGGCTTCCTCTTCTGCTGGTAGGCGATGGAAACCGTTTCGCTGAACACAAGGACAATCCCCTATGTTCTCGGTGCGTGTTCAAAACACTGTTGATCAAACCATAAATTTAGCTTCCTCTAGTTGTTAGTTCAGCCTCGAACAGCACAATAGGTGCCAGAGCTCTGAAGGGACATTTTAAGAAAAGCAAGTTAATTTGTTAAATAAAATGAGCTGTAATCACTAAGTTAACTGAAAGAAACGCCGCTGTTCTTGACTAAAACTAATGATAAAAACTACTTCCGCTGGAAGTTGCACCCCTCATCATATCTACAGTAGCGCCCTCAGGAATAACGTGGATACACTGGAAAAAATTTAAACTCACTTGGGGAGCCATTTAAACAGTGTGCGGACTTTGGTTCTTTTTTTTAAATACTAGCTACACAATCATAAAAATGTCAAATTTCTTGAAACCAAACTATTCACCAGTGGGGTAAGAAATGGTGTCTTAACATATCTTAAAATAATTTCAATGGGTTTGCATAAATTACTTGCTAATCTTTACCTTTTTAGCAATGATGAAACCTGCTTTTGCAGCAATATGTGCATTTTGTCGTGGAACATTGTCCTGTATGAGGTATCCATTTTATAAATCATCCTGTTTGTGTATTGTGTTGTTGCCATTTCATTCACCGTTTGTGTGAGAAGTTTGTGTGCCATCATGCTAGTGCACATTTGCCTGATGCTCGCAACTCATTTCAGGGTACAAGCCTGATGAATCAAAAAGAGGTGACGCGTGTGAAGGGGACAGTGGTGGTCCTTTCGTCATGAAGGTAAATAAGTCTTACAAAGTACTGCTCTCTGTTGTTTGTGTGTTTGGATTTCCTTCCATGTCCACCCAAGACCTGCTTCTTAACATGTAATAAATGAAAACAAATTTTGAACATCAAAAGTCTCGCTCATGTGTGTCTTACAGGAAACTACTGAACAGTATCACAGTGCTCAAGACCTTTTTGCAATGTTGATTTCTTGTGTTGTGACACTTGCCATCCAGCAACCAACTGAATTGTGCAACATGATTCAAATCTGTAGCTTTGCTATCGGTGTGATAAACAACACTAGGTAACACAGCAATATAATTAGGATCAGGAAGTTCTGCTGTTACTTATCTCGTGTAAAACATAGAGGATCTCTGCAAAATATGTTGCTCTTTGGCAATTGCCATTCGGATAAAGGTTGATAGAGTAGTCTGACAATACTTCCCATCTATCTGTAAGTACTAGCTTGGAAGGAACATCCACCGATCTTGGCAGCCCTAGTCATTATGCTTTTACTGGCTTGCTCCATGCTTGTTGAAGACATTTTCTACCAATCATTTGGCTTCAGCCGCTGCCCTATCTACAAACAATTATAACCCCAGTGACATTATCATAATGAGCTCTCAGCAAAACCCTCCGAGCGCAATCTGATAAGGAAACTGACAAATACTTCTTTGGTTGTTTTTTTTTTTTTTGTTTGTTTTTGTTTTTTTTAATAGAGTCCGGAAGATAACCGCTGGTACCAAGTTGGTATTGTGTCATGGGGTGAAGGATGTGACAGGGATGGAAAATACGGATTTTATACCCACCTGTTCCGTATGAGAAGGTGGATGAGAAAAGTCATCGAAAAGACGGGAGGAGATGACGACTAATGAACTCTGCGCTTCATCTGTATTCCAGCAGGATGAGAAAAATAAAGTAAACACTGGTTAAGTATCAATATGCTTTACCTAGTCCTTATTCCATGCAAGTAGAAGTTCTTTCAAATTTCCAAACAGGGGCAAATGCCTTCAGGAAGAGAAGTAAGCAAGGCTGGAACAAGATGATTAAAATGCTAATTCTTGTGCAAAAAGAGGTGTGCGGGTAATATGATAAAATGGCAGGGTTCTGTTCTTCATCAGAAAATCTAAAATATTTATATAATAGTGATTTTGATTACCATGTGAGTGATTATCAAACCAGAGTGTTCATATCTTGTGAGAATAGTATCGTTAGATCAGCTCACCTGGTTGCTCAGTCTTCCTTCCCTCAGAAGTAACTAAGGGATTGACCAAAAATATCAGCTGTGAGCCAACAATTGAAACGGTGTTTCTGAAGCCAAAACATGCTACGGAACATTCTATTCTAGATGACAGGTGCTTTATGCGAAAGAGGTTCTGCCTCCTCTTGCAATTTCTGTGATGTTCTGGATTTTTTATTTTCAAATTAAGGCATTACAGAGGTAATCACTGTAGTTATCTGCAAAAAATATTCCCAAGGTAAAATGTAAAGTAGTTAAGGGATTTCTTCCTCTGTGATACAAAATATAATTAAAAGGCTCAGAGAATCCAAAAAAATTTGGCATGCAAGAAAGAAGACCAAAAACCAATAATGAATGGTCATGATCTTATTCAGCCCCTCAGGCGGCACTGCATTCTAAACAGACAGGATTCTGTAGTTTAAATCAATGCATGGGCTTAGGAACACTTCTGTAAACCATTCTCAGTGACCACAGTTTGTCGCTGCGTCCACAGATGCAAGTTAAAACTCTGCCACGTCAAGATTAAACCATATATTTACAAGATCCAGAAACGCTGCCACCTTCTCAGGGCCCAAGCTCATTTAAGATAGACTAAGGCAAAATGGAAAACTGCTTAGTGGACAATCAACTTGTAAAATTCTTTTTGGAAATCATGGACGTCGCATCCTCTGGGCTAAGAGAGGAGAGGGACCATCCAGCTTGTTCATGGCACACAATTCAAAATCCAGCATCCATGATAGTATGGATGGGGTCCATTGGAGCACATGACATGGGTAACTTGCACATCTGTGAAAACACCATCAATGCTGAATTATCTATACAAGTTTTGGAGCTAAATACACGGCCATCCAGGTGTCTTTTTCAGGGAAGACCTTGCTTACTTCAGCAAGACAATGCCAAACACCATATTCTGCCCATATCACATCATCACGGCTCCATAGTAAGAGAGTCTGGGTGGTAACCTGGCCTGGATGCCGTCCACACCCGTCACCCACTGAAAATATTTAGTGCATTATGGAACAAAAAATGGCAAAGAAGGCCACAAAGTGCTAAGCAGCTGAAATCCAACATCAAACAAGAATGGGAAAACATTTAGCTGTGAAAACAACAGCAGTTAGTCTCCCCGGTCCCCAAATGTTAACAGTATTCTTAAAAGAGGAGTTAATGTAGCACAGTGGTAAACATGCCCCGTTCCAAATTTTCTGAAATGTGTTGCTGCCATCAAATTCAAAATGAGCATATATATTTCTAAAAACAATTAATGAACAACAATAAAATATATTTCAACATCTGATATGTTGTCTTTTCTTTCAATAAAATACAGAATTCAAATGATTTACATTCTGTTTTATGCGCAGCTTCTGAATTCTTTTGGAAATAGGACTGTATAATAAAAAAATTCAAGAAAGATCCGCCCAGCAGTTTTACATGCATAGTCATAATAAACTTTAGAGTCCAAATTTTGAATGCAGGCCTGGCAGCCATTTTGAACAAGCAAATGACATGGTGCATAACTAGACCATAGAGGGGGACCTGAAATGGCGAAAACAAATTAAATCAACATGACGACCCCCAGCCATTTTGATTATGCAAATAGGGTGAAAAACAACATGGTTTACAAGTACACCTCAGGAAGAACCTGCATAAAAAACTGAGACAGATGGATCCTGCAGTTTTATATGAATAGCGATAGCAAGCTTTGGGGACGAAATTCAAGATGAAGTTATGGTGGCCATTTTTAATATGCAAATGAGGCAAAAATTACATGGTGCACAGCAAGATAGTAAGAGGAACCTGTGTGCATGTTTGGTAAAGATCAACTAGGTAGTTGTTTTGGAGTAGCGATAACCATTTCATTCACCATGGCAACCTGGCAGTCATTTTGAATGTGCAAATGAGGCAAAAAATTACATGGTGAACAAGACAGTTGTGGTACCTGTATGTATACTGATGGACTTTAAAAACTTATAAGTCTGACTAGACAGAAATAGTATAGTTGGGTTAGGGGAACTTTAATTAGATGATTACATAATTAATATGCAGTTGTCTTTGAGTAAGGAGACACAACAGTGCGTGAGGTCATGACCTTGTTTGTGTCTGTGGAGCAGGATTTGAGGAATTGGTGATGTAACCTCGTCCAGCTTCACTGTTCACAATTGCAATGCTGTCAAATGCCTTAAAACAATCCTTGAGGTCATTAAGGCCAGAACCCGAGAGCACTTGTTCAAAGACCCTATGTGCGCCATGCCTCGCCTTTCCAGACCCCAACATGATCAAGCCATTGGGCTGCGGATGGCTGGAACATCCCAAAATCGCATCGCCCAGCGTTTTGGGGTAAGCCAACCCACAATCTCTAACCTTGTGGCTCGTTACCAGGAGACTGGAAGCACCGATGATCGACCCTGACCTGGTCAGCCAAGGGTCACGACCCCAGCCCAGGACAATCAGATCCGCCTCGTCTACCTGAGAGATTGGTTTCGAACCTGCACCAGGACGGCTCAGGAGACCCTAGGAATCCACAGACCAAGGAACAGCAGAAGAACAGTGAGTCGCCGACTTGCAGAGCGAGGGATCAGAGCCCACAGGGCATGTGTCGGAATGCAGCTTGATGCACGGCGCAGGGCTACCAGGCTTCGCTGGGCTGAAGAATTTGGTCAGAGACGAGTCCCCAACCGATCCTGGAGGAATGTTGTCTTCAGTGATGAGTCCAGATTTTGTCTGTACCGACATGATGGAAGACAGAGGGTCTACAGACGATGTGGTGAGAGATACGTGGCCCCCTGCATTGCTGAGACAGATTGCTTTGGAGGAGGCTCGGTGATGGTCTGGGGTGCCATTCGGTGCAGCTGGAGGTCCGACCTGGTCATAATCAATGGAAATCTTAAAGCAGCCCGCTACTGTGACCTTGTCATCAGACCGCACATTGTGCCTTACATCACATACCACCCTGAGGTCACGTTCATGCAAGACAACACATGACCTCACTCAGCACATGTGACCCAGCAGCTCCTGGCCCAGAATGGTGTGTGAGTCATGGAATGGCCACCCTTCAGCCCTGACATGAAGTGCATCGAGCATGTGTGGGACCAGCTGGATCGGTGGGTTCGGCAACACACTCCAGCGCCCAGGACGAGGGCGGAGCTCCAAGAAGCCCTTCTCCAAGAGTGGCAGGCCATTCCCCAGCAACAGCTCAGCAGAATGGTGCTGTCCATGCGAAGACAAGTGATGGCTTTGTTGCAGGCACGTGGCGGTCACACTCGGTACTGAGATTGGAGTTGATCTTTGTTGTTGATTTTGTTGTTAAACTTGTCATTGTTGATTCTTTTGTCATTTTTTTTTTTGTTGAAGTTATCTGACATTTTGTCGAAGTTGTTGCTATGGGTAAAGTCAATAAATGGTTACAAATTTGAATCAGTTTGGCTACAATTCTGGTTATAAGTTTTTAAGGTCCATCAGTGTATGATTTGTTGAAGATCCACCCCGTAGTTTTCTTGGAATAACGATAAGAATTGTTGACAAACAAACGCCGGCCAGCAGATGATGAACCATGGAAGAAAAACTATTTGATCAGCCCACAATTGGGCAAAAAATTGAGGGTAATACCAAAAACACAGGATTAAGTCAACTACCTTCCATGGCCTGAATAATCACCATATCTAAACAAAATTGTACATTTAAGGGAAGTTCAGGAGCACAGAGTGCAACTATCTCCTTCATCCCTCAGAAAAAAATTCTGGAAGAATGGGCCAATATTCCACTACACAGACTTAAGAAATGTTTTGTCCACTCCCATGACAAAGCTGAAAGTCAATACATAACTTCTGATCCAGATCACTTTTCAACAGTATATTTGCATGAATAAAGCCTAAATCCACATTTTCCCAATTGATAAATAATCCATCAAACTATGATTGCGACTAAAGAGAAATTCATTAATTAACCAAAATAAAAACAAATGACAAAATCTTTTGAACAAAAAAAATTAATAAAAACAAGAAAAAAATAATTGCAGTATGCATAGCATAGACTTATTCGAAAGTTATCAGGCATATAGAGAGACGTGATTTGTGAGGCCAAATGATGGTTTTTAGATACCTTTATTAAAATGTTTGCGTGAAAGAAATTGCACCTCTGATGTCCATTCACTGTATTGCACACAAGGCTGAATGCAGAATAACATTCTTTTAGGTGTAACTGTTATAGTTCATTACTGATTTTTTTTGTTTCTCTTAAAAAATAGAGCCTATATATAAAATTTGATGCACTCTATCCTTAAACAAGGATACATATATATATATCCTCCAATCACAACATATGTACAGATCTGTTAGAACATGATTTTACAAAAGCAAGAAAATGACAGCTGAATGGAACTATCGTTTTGCAGTTGTATGTGATTGGTTGCGTAAACATATCTGAAACATCATGAACAATGCCCACTGCAACATACTGTTTAGAACCTGATATACACAAACCCTCGTATAATATACCTGACAAAGGAAAAGCCCAGCAGGATTGCTTTCTAATGAATAAATTAAAACAGCAGTAAAGTTCAGTGCATAGCTTAATCAGCAGTCAATTATAACAAGACATTGCCATGCCACTGCAATGCCCTTAGTGCCTTCGAGAATTGTAGTGAACTCTGTACCGTTTTTGATGAAACTGGTAGGAACAGGAGGGAGTCTGCTTCCAGAATGTGGGGGGGTCAACAGCTGTACGCAGCAATGAAACAAACCGTAGTGTAGACACGAGTGTGGGACTTCACCGCCCCCCCCCAAAATACCTGTCCTTTTCACTACTGCGAAACCCCCCATCGGCCCTAATGTGGGCTACAGGAAGTGGTCCATCTTAGTGTTCTACAGGGTACCAGTCAGGCACAGGAAGATGACCACGTGCAGCGCTAGAAAATAAGTGAGGAACAGGTAGCGAGATTTGGCTCGAGATGTCAGCAGCTTGGAGCAGTACAGGCTCCGCCCATACAGCCATCGTCTACAGGAGTGGACTCCACCTTTAATCTGGTGGGGGAGGAGCGCAGAACATCAGTGTGATGTCAGTATGCACAAATCACACCATCTCATTGGACTATAGGCTTTACAAACATTCAGAATGATATTACTACAGTTCACTAAAATTCAAAATTTCTTTTTGCCATAATAACACAACAAGAAAGGCTTGAAGAGCAATGATTCCTTCTCTATCCCCTTTACATGGGTATCAAAAATCTCAGCTTCGGGAAGACTAAATGGATAGAGTTTTTTGTAAATTCAACAATCATTTAAGCCATTATGAAGCTATACTTTAAGCTTAAAATACAGCATTTTTCATGTTTAAATTTTGAGTTTATCATTATAAAGTTACCACTTATTCTTATAGTATGTTGAGTGAATTTCCGCTCAGGAGTGCTAATAACTCTGGAGGCTGCTGTATCTGGTTCTGAAGGTTGAAATTGGTCATAAAGAAAGGTCTGTCATCATTTAACCTGACTTCAGGGACAGTGTTGAAAATTCCCACCTTTCTCACGACGATATGCTCATTGGGGTTGATGATGAGTGCCCTGGCTTCATCGTCAGTCTCAAGCTGAATACTGAACTCTCTCGGGTTTGATAAGCTTGTTTCAACACTGAAACATATTAAACAAAAGGTAACGCCGCAAGTTAAGCCGCTTTCACACCGGACGCGGAACGAATTTTTCACACGACAGATTACATTCAAAGTCAATGCAAAGACGCGAATACACGCGTTTCGCGTGTATTCGCGTCTTTGCATTGACTTTGAATGTAATCCGTCGTGTGAAAATTCGTTCCGCGTCCGGTGTGAAAGCGGCTTTATAAGGCAAAACATTACACCAGACATATTGCATTATACATACAATACAGTCCCGAGAGTAAGACCAAGTCTTCAACTTTCGGGTAATGCCCAAAATGCAAAAACACGTCCTACTTTCTCCCATTTCTGCAAGTAACATCAGTCAATCTAACTCCTGGTGACATTTAGAAACTGTTTCTGAGTGATCAATAAATGGCGACAAGTAATCAAGAACTGACATCAATCACACTCCCACCAGAGTAATACAGAGGAAGGTACAGTCACAGGAAGTTCATAGTGAGGCTGTAATGAATTGCTTTTGTTTTGGCCTTCCATCACCTGTTGGCTCTCTCCTCAGCTAAGCTCAGCACCTCTTCTGCTGCCTCCCTCCTGGCTCGCTCCTCTGACAGGCTCTCAGTCAGTTGGGCTACTTCCTGGTGGGAGGAGTCCAGCTGCTGTTCTGCCTCCACTAGTCTGTAAAACACACATAGTTGGGCTTTATTATCAGGAATAACACTCACCTCAACCTCCAGCACCAATGCATTGCAAACACACAGTCACAGACGCATGCCTACAGATGGGTGACAGATTAAAAAAAAAAAAAAAAAAAAACAGATGACATTAACAAGGTGTCTTAGAACAAAGGTGATCACACAAAATCCACCTGAAGCCCTACTGGATTTCTGCAGACAAGTTTTGACAAATTTTAGTAATTCTTTTAACGTAGTAATAGACATTTAGAAAACTAAAATGTTTAGTAGTTCATACAATGATAGTGATTTCAAAAACTACTGGTGCCCCAGCTTGGAAATGAACTAAAATATAACAAGTAACTAATTCATTAAATTATGGAGATAAACTCAAACTGCCTGGATACAAAAAATGCTTCAGCTTATTAATGGAACCAATGGAACCAACCAAACACATATATTTATTTAATAAACAAATTTGCCACAAAAAAAAAAAAAAAAAAAGTTTCAACTAGGTAAAATTCAACGCAAAGCGTTGATTACTCTGCCTCCGCCAATCGCAGCTTCATACACCCTAAAATCTGATCTTTGCCGGCGCCCACAAACAGCGGACCCTATGGGTCATTCCATGAGAAATCACATCCTCCCACCTAACCCCACCAGAATCAGCTGATTTTTTTTTTGTGTTATGACATTATTAAATTTAATGAAGTCAAGCAAAATTGTACCTTCATCCTTTGCAAATTTTTCAAATTACAGGCCTGAAAAATACAGAGGTGGGTTGAAATTTGTGCCTTTTCATTTGCATCGTTTTTTTTTCCCCAGCTGTTTTGAGCTCACATAACTTCATAAGTACAGGAGATAGCCATATGAAATTTTCAGGAATGAAAAAAAGACACCTGTGCTCTGTTAAAAACTGCAACCAAATCAATTTTTCATCAACTCAAGGTGTGAGAATCTAAAGCCAAAATCTCATTGTTGATCAGCGTGATTTTTTCTATAACAAACTTTATGCATCAACATCATGGGGATATATCAGTTTCATCAGCAAAACTACACCAATTTAATGTCCATGGCGTAAAGAAATAGAAACAAGTATTGGCACCGTGATTTTTTTTTTTTTTTTTTCTGTTTTCTGATAATTTGCCTCAGAAAAATTTAAAAAGCGCATTTTATGTAAACATTCAAGGGTCACATCACCATGTGGGATAGGTGGTTGGTCTGGTTAAGTAGCAGCGCATGTGTTGTGCCGGTGGATATGATTCTTCACAGACCATTAAACTGCCGGCGTGTTTGGATGTTGGGTGTCAGAACATGCACTTGAAAGAAAACACTTATGGTCCTTAGTGAGAGCTTTTTTTAGCCTCTTGCTGTAAAACCGCAACAGGACATTTGATGTTGCTGCTAATGGGAAAATGGCGGATGCCGCGAGCATTTCGATCTGGATGTTTGAGTATTTACAACTCTACTCAGCTGTCTTAAAATCACTAAAAACATATTTTATAACACCAAAGGGGCAGTTCTTTCATTTGCAATTCACTCCAGACAAAGGTTGTCTTTTACTTAAAACCTTATCTTATCTCTCTATTTAGACCAGTTTTTGTCTCTCTCTACTCCTCCAAGCTCTTTCTTCCTTTGACTATTTTTTACAACACACCTTTGTTGCCAAAGGAGGTATCGCAAGTTTAGCGCGAGTCGTCACTGCTCTGCACGCGCTCCGCTGAAACAAGACGTGACCCTTGTTTGTACAGAGTCATTGAAAGTGGCTAGTTACATGCTAGATAAACCTGAACTGGTTCCTTAATTTAGACCAGTCCAGTTTTTTTAAAAACACTTTTTCACTTGAGACCCTGAACCCCCCCAAAAAATATCTCTGAAGGCCCATCAATAAAGTGTCGCTGGCATTACCTGCTCTGAAGTTCTCGTGTGTCCAACCCTTCTATATCCACCAACACGCTGCTCCGCTCTTGAGGTGCTCCAGGTGGGACCTCCGCTGCCAACTGCTCCTAGAAAAGAGCATTGATTGCATAAGCACAAGTGTTATTCACCACGGTACTTGAGCTCTAACTTGGGGAGGCATGTACACTTGGTATCCTACCAACTTATTCGTTTGCATTTTCTTACTATGGTTCTCAGAAATCGCCACCCCAAACACTGAAATATCCAAATAATATACTCAAAGCCCTTTCCCAGCATGCACCAGTGATGAAAAAAAAAAATGACGAAACTGAACCGTGTTAAAGTATGCCAAATCACAACATTATAGAAGAACCAGATTTAAACTAACTAAATTTCTCAACAGCTTGGCTAAAAAAAAAAAAAAAAAAAAAAGACTACAAAATGAGTTGCCAGAATATGACAATAAGAACCTTGTTACGCATCATGCACAGAATCAACCTCCACACACACAAGAGGCACAAAGAAAGCAATTGGGGGAATTCACCTTGGCCTGATCTGGGCTCCGGACCTGGCCCCCAGCCAATAGCAGCGGTTCTGCAGCTGACCCATGGTCAGCTGTGTGTCCCTCAGAGTTTGGGACACGGCCTTCAGCTGGGAGGAAATGGCCACCTTCTCCTCCACGGTCTGCTGCAACTGGGAGAGAAATGGTCATAACTTGCATTTGGACTTGTAATGGTGGTTTGAATTTTCATACAATGAAACACCATAAAAATATGTATAGACGAGTAATAATAGGGGATTTATATGGTCTTAAAGGAAAAATGGTACTTTGCTGTAAATATCTAATCCAAATAAATGTTTTTTAGTTCTCTATGGATTGGAAATGACATCACTTTCAGGATACAATTAACCATCTCTAATGTAAGTAGATGAGTGATAATCGGCATTGGTCGTGCCAGGAAGAGAGGATGACTTTTTTTGCGTTGAATTAGTAAAAATACTACCCTGTGGATCAAAAATAATTTTTGCCCTAGGGCAAGTGATTTTTGAGATGTGCTGCCTGGCCGAAAAAAAAGTCACCACCTGGATTTAATGAAGCAAATGAGTAAGAGCCTTCAATTGGATAATTACTGCAGGGATTAGCTTCTCATTTCTTAAACAACTATGTCTGAAGACATATCCTGTAGTCGTGGAAAAGATGTTACTCCATTTCAAAGTGTCAAATTATTAACCTGCATCAAGCGCAGAAAACCACTCTGTTCGTTGCTGAAACCACTAAAATTGGGTTAAGAACTTTCCAACGATCATTGGCAGTTTCATTCTACCAGCGACTTCAGTGAAATAAGAAATAGTGCACTTTTTCGTGACTCGCGTCACAGAATTTTTAATGCTGGGTTCAGGAGAATGTCATGAAAAAATAAGATTAGACACTAAAGTTTTATGACCAAAAATATTGTGAATAAGGCCCAAAGAAATTCCATCAATAGTAAAACTCAGAGGGTTTTTCAAAACAGGGCTGTAGGCAGCCAGCAAAAAGTGCTATCTGGAATGAAGAAAACAAGCTTTTAATGGATCATGTTTGAAAGGTGGTACGTCCGTGAATGCAGTGTTCAGCTGTCGAAAGTAGCCGTTTTCCTGAAAATGCAACTTGGTCAAAAAAATTGCACACTAGATGAAAATTCAATAGATAAAAAAAATGACACGATGTAACCCATTGGCATGGAAATTCCCATATGATTTTTCCATTAAATCAAAAAAAAAAAACTTTGGTCAGAGCCATTGAGGCATTAATAAAGTAGAGATTTTCTCGTACATTGGCAATGTTAGCTCTCTCTCCATCTATAAGGTCATGATTTATCTTCTTATTAATACTTTCATGCAGTTCCAGGTAGGGATGCCAATAACTCCAGAGCCCACAGTACTAAATAAAAGCTCGCCACAAACCAATAAAAGATTAAAACTCTTATCAAATCAAAATGTATCAATAACCAATGAGCGTTATTTCCAAACTAAGCCAATGAGTGTAACTAAATAAAAGCTGTACTTACATGAGCTCAAAAAGATCTCACAGTAAGAAACAAAATTTCTTTTACTTAGGATACCATTCGTGAAATGGAACTGATTCAGACTCTGAGCCGTTTAGTACCTTGGCATCAAGTTGGCGCAAGTGCAAATCTTTCTGGTGGATCTCCTGCAGGCAACGCTGCAAATCATGGTGGAACTGGGCCTGCTCTTCCGAAAGCACAGCAAACTGCTCTGGTGGAATCCCCTTCGCCAGTGGGACTATGCTCTCCTGCAGAGAGCCATCATAGAGAGCCAAGGCCAATTATATTGCAAGGCAGGGATGCCCAGCCCTATTGGAGAGGGCTTTTGTGCTCCCCAGGTACTGACACCTAACCAACTAATCAACAACTAGACTTAACACCACAAAGAACTGACCTTTTTCACAATGAGTTTAAATGGTGGGATAAACCATTTAATCTCATCAGCCCTTTGCTAAAAGATCAGAAAACTCATTCTGTAATGCTCAACCTGTGTAATAAGGATTACCAGGGCCCCTTCAGCCAGACACCGAGCTGTACAGGTTTTTCCAATTCTCGATCGCGGTCAAAATTTGCTGCGTTTAGCAAGCCAACTGCAAACCAAAAAAATGTGGCTGAAGACTCAACTGACTTCAGCAACGCAGCAGATTCACTGGAGTTTATTTTATCACCTAACATCTCAAAAGAGTCAACAGTGTATGTCATCTAGGAACAAACCATTAAAATATAGGAAAAACATTTTTAAAAAATACATCCCTACTTCTGCCATTATCATGCATGCCACTCAAAGCTATTTGTGCATTTTTGCAAAAAATATGGTACTTTTGCAGTACTGGTTGCCTCGATGGCTCTCGCCGGAGACCTGGCGACTTCCCGTACCTTCGCATGAAGCACGGCTTGAGGACCTGCGGTCTGTTTCAGTCGAGCCTGAGAGCTCTGTGCACCCACGATTCTGGATTGCTGTTCCCTTAGGGCCGCACACTCTAACTGCAGCTGGTCCTTCTCAGCCCTTAAAAACAGCACCCAGACACATTTATCAGACCACAGGGACAGTAAAATGTTGAATGAGCCTCAGAATAAATGTAGTAATATTTAGCCGTCAGTCAATGACCAATCAGCAGGCTGCACTTTCTATAATAACAAAGAATGACTGGACCACATCAAAAAACACATTGATGGCTTACGCTTGTACTGCACTCCCCCCCCCAAGCTTTGTGACGCCATTTAGGCAGAAAATTAGCTTGTATCCCAAAAATTACCAACACAGATTCTTCTCCCTGCAACCTCGGTGACATGAGAAACTACTTGACTGGTGCTTATGTACCGATCCCCTAAGCCACACAACCTCACTACACACAGGGAACTACCTGAGAGCCATTGTGGGCAAGCAAAGAAGATACCGTGCTGTGAATAATTCTTTGCCCCCTTCCCCGGAATATTCTATTTTTGCATATTTGTCGCACTTAAAAGTTTCAGACCACCAAACTAATTCTAGAACAAGACAAAGATAACCAGAGCTTATATGAAATGTAGATTTCAAATGATGATTTTATTTACTGAAGAAGAAAAAAAGTCATTAAAAGTCACATTGCAAATTGAATCCAAAAACTCATGCAAAGCTACACATGCTGTTTTATCATAATCTCATTCAAACACGTACCTCAATTTCGCCAGTTCCACCTTAGAGTTGTGCACATCCTTCTCAGAGGACTGCTCAAAATTCATCTTCTTCTGTCTCACCTCCCCATCCTCTGACCCAAGTTTTCTGACGTCCTCCCGCTGCAAAAGAACAGAAGAAAAAAATACAATACCACATTACAACAAAAACAGTTACTTGGTACACCACAAACACACATTTGAAATAAAAGCCTCAAAACAGCAGCCAAAAAACAAAATCTGCATGCATTTTAAAAAAAAAAGCTGAAGCACTTATATAGGTTTTTAAACCAGGGCTGTTCCGCTCCACTCCTGCATCCTGTATGTATTCACACCAACCCTACCAAAGCGCACACAATTCTTAGCAAAAGATCTCAATGAGCTGTCGATGAGTAATATCACATACCCAAAATTAGGGTTGAATTAAAAACCTACAATGTGGCAGAACACCAGTCAAAGGGGAAAGCAGCCCTGCTTCAAAATGCACCAAACAATTCGATGCCAACTTACCAGACTATCTTTCTCAGTCTGCAGGGTAGCAAAAGTGTGGCTAAAGCTATTCAACTCCTCTCTTTTCGCAGGTGTGGCCTCAGTAGAGTGCACCCCTGGTCTGGCCTGTGATACCCTCTTTGTTCCTTCAAGCTCCTGTATCAGCCTGTCCCTGTCATTCTGAAGGCTGGCCATCGACTTGGAAAAGGCCGCCAACTGTTGGCTGTAAGTGCTGTTCTCAAGCGAGAGCCTTTGCAGCACTGTGTCCTTCTCGGATAGGCTCCGACACAGCTCATCTATCTGCTGTAACAACTGAGAGTGGGCATTTGCACTTTGTAAAGCTGAGAGTTTCCGCGTCACAATGGCGTGGTCTTTAGAGAGGCTGCTGAGCTTGCCGTTCGCCTCACTGAGCTGATGCTCCAGCTTCGTCATAGCTGTTGTGGAATCCCTGAGTTCCTCATCATACCTGCTTTGCAAGACTTTGAAATCCTCAATGAGGTGATCTCGGTCATTCTGTAAGGCGGCCATAGCTTTGCCCAATGAATCATGCTGAGACTTCAAGTCCCTGCTTTCGTTCCTGACGCTGGATAGCAGTTGCTTGGTTTCTGTCAACTCCCTGGAGAGATCAGCCACCCTTTCATCTGCTGACACTTTCTTGCTTCTCAGTAGGTCCACTTCTCTTTCAAATTCATTGAGTTCACTGTTGTACTTGTCCTCAGCCTCCCCCAGCTTCCTCTGGGTTTCAATCTCCAGTTCCTGCTTGTTTTTGTTTAAGTCTTCGACAACCATTTTTAGGGCAAGCAGTCTTTGCTGAAGGTTGTTGCATTCTGCAGCTTTGGTTGCAACTGCCTCTTGCAAGTCTGCAATCACTTTGCCCTCATTTGTTTCCAATTTTTCCTCTCTCATGGCTGACAAACTGCTTTCCAGTTCTTGAACCTGATTTTGGAGATGGTCATTTTGAGATTTTTGGGTGGAATTAACCTCCACCTCCTTCTGGAGACTAAGCTGGAGCTCCTGGCACTGTCTTTCAATCATAGCTTTTTGATTTTCTAGATTTTTAATGAAATCTTCTCGTTTCCTGAGGAGTTCCTTCAATTGGTTGTCCTTCAGTGACAAGACCTGATTGAGATCTTCTCTGTAGCGGATCAGCTGTGCTTTGAGCATGGCATTCTCTGAATTTAAATCATCCATCTGATGAAGTAGGGCCTTGACCTCTCCTTTGAAACCCTGGCTTTCAGGAAGCTCCTCTTTTGCTAAACTGCCATCATCTCTCAAAGTGCTTTGATGCTGGGCTTCCAAAGCCATGTATTCAGATACCAGACGATCTCTTTCTGCCTCCAAGGAGGCTATTGAGGCTTTGAAAGTCTCAATATTTTTAGCCATTAGCCCCTTTTCTTCATCAGACCTTTCAATTTTTACCTGTAGAGCTCTGACAGTACTCTCTACCTCCCTAAATGTCTTGTCTGCAATTGTTTTATCATTATAAAAGGCACTTAATCTTTCTTCAAAATTTTTTATTTGGGCCTGGTGATGTTTCTGCAGCTGTTCGAGATACTCTGAAATCTGCCCATCCTTAGAGGAAAGCAACAATGATATTTCAGCATCTTTATTAGAAAGGAGTGATTTTAACTGCACCAAAATGTCTTTCTGTTTCACAAGATCAACCTGAAGCTTATCATTTTGTGACCGCATCGAGAGAAGCTGGGACTCTGAGTCCAAAAGCTTACTCTCAATCTGAGCAACGCTTGACTGCATGTGTAAGACCGAGTCAGTTTTGTCAGTAAGCAGAGTCATCAAGGAATGTTTGTCAAACTCCAGCTTGTCAATATGTACCCTCTGCTCTTTTATTTGCCCATTCAGTATATCAAGATTTTGGCTTAATTCAGCATTTTTTAGACCCAATACAAATGCTTGCCTTTGTTGTGCTGAAGCTGCCACTGTATACTCATTGAGGACCCTGTCCTGCCTCGACTTTGTTTCCTGTAGCTCATTTAACAACTTGTCTTTCACTCTTGCATCTTCAAGAAGTCTCTTTATTACATAGCCCTGTTCCAAGAGCTGGTTGTCTTTCTCATGTAAAGTCTTCTGGAATGTATCATCCCACTGCTTTGCAAAATCTTTATCTGGCTGACTAATGGAAAGGGCTGAGAGCTTTGCCAAGTTTGTCTCGGACTCTCTCTTATGCGTTTTAATCTGTAAATCTTGGGAGTCAATCTGTTTTTTTAACCCCATGACTAATTCACTATTGCTGACTTTTTGACCCAAAAGCTCGTCAATTTGATTCTGAAATTCTAAAAGCTTTCCTTTGTTAAGAGCTTCCTGCTGTTTTGCAGCACTTTCTAATGTTTTCTCAAGCTCCATGACCTTAACTTCAGCTTGTTTGTCTTTCTCTGCGATTTCATTTTTCAATCTGTTGTTCTCAGAGTTTACAATATCCAGGTCTTTCCTAGATTCACTGAGCCGGTCCTTATACAATGACAGTTCTGCTTCAAGTTGCCTTATCTGCTCTTCAAAACCACATATCTTTGCATCCATACTCTTTAGATTTCCCTCTACCTGTTCATGTTCAGACTTTGATAGCTTCAAGGATTTTTCTAAATTAAGGATCAGCTCCTGGTATTTGATGCAATCACAGTGCAGTTGGTTGATTTCTAAGTGCTTTTCTTTCAACAGCTCCTGAAGTTCCTTATGTATGTTTTTGGATCCCTCATTTCCTCTCTGCATTACTTTCATTTTTTCTTCAAACTCCTTCACCAATTTCAACTGCTGCTCTTCTTTCTCTTGGAATAACCTGACCTTTTCCTCTTTGCTCTCTGATACCTGGCTTGAGAGTTGAGTATTCTGACCTTGCATCACACTGAGTGCCTCTGTTAACTCATCAATTTTTTCTGAATTTTTGAGGAGCAGTGTCTCCAAATACTCATTCTCACTTTTCACTTTGTCAGACGTCTCCTGAACATTCTCAAGTTCCTCCTGCAAAAGAATTTTGTCGTCTTCTAAAATTCTCACTTTTTCATTTAAGCTGATTGTCTCCTCTACTTTCTGATCAACAATAGCCTTCAATTCAGCCACTTTCTTGTCCTTTTCATGCAACTGTACTTCATGATCTTTCTGAAGCTGGCTCATTTTTTCACAAAGATTATGCTTTTCATTTTTCTGGAGTTCAAACCTTTCACGAACGGCCACAATTTCAGCATTTTGAATTTCAACCTGAGCAGTCAATGAGTCATTTAAATGAAGAGCTTTATCTAGTTTTGACTGCAGACCATGTTCACTTGCCATTGATTCACTGCGCCATTTTTCTAATGAAGAACTTGTAGAGTTCAACTGCTCAGCTAAGCTGGAATTTTCATTCTGAATATCATTCAATTTCACCCTAAGGTCTTCTGAGGATTCTTTCAGATTGATTATCTCTGCTTCAAGTTCACAATTCCTGAGGGTTAACAATTCAACCCTGACATTTTCCCTTTCATCAATATCTTTAAGGTCCCTTCTTATTTTTTCATTTTCTTCCTCGAGTTCTTGGATCTTACGTTGTTTAGTCTTGGCAAACACCTGCATCTCTTCCTTCATCTTTTCATTCTCACCCTCCAAATCACTGATCCGTTTCCCTAGTTGTTCTTTTTCGGATTCAGAATCAAGTCCTTTTAAGAAAATCTCTTGCTTTTCTTTTCGGACTACCTCAAGTAACTCCTGCATCTTCTCCATTTCACTGCCGGCATTCTTATAAGCTTGTAATAGAGATTCATATTCCTGCTTCAGTTCTGTGTGTTTTGATTTCCATTGTGACAATTCAACAGTTTGGGAGTCTTTCAGTGACTCCATCTGGCATGAGAAAGCTTGTTTCTGCTGAGTGATATTTTCAATTGTGAGTTTAAGGCTTTCACATGCAGCCGAAAGGTTATGGTTATCACTTAAAACTTGATCAATATCTCCAGATAGTTTCTCTTTTTCCTTGGTCAGAGACAAAACCGAATTTTCCAAGTCTTCTTTATGTTGCTCCAGTTCTGCAAATGATTCCTTGAGGCTTAAAGAGGACTGAATGATCTTTTCATTTTCTGATGACAATATCTGAATTTGGCCCTTGAGGGACCCGTTCTCCTTCAAGATTTCTCTTCGCGAGATTAAAGCTGCCTGAAGTTTCCTAGTGACCTGCTCAATGGATTTAGTTTCACTGCCACTTCCATCTGTTACTCTTGATTCCGCTGCCTCCGCAGACTTTTGCTGTAGTTCATGAACTCTGACCTTCATCTTTTCTAATGCAAGCTCATGGAGGTGAATTTCTTTTTGCAGCTGTTGCTCCAAAGCAGCAACAAGTTCTTCCTTTTCATTTATTAAACTGTCTCTTTCTTTGATGCATGCCTCAAGTGCTTTTGCATGTGATTTTAGGGACTGAAACTCCTCTATTCTCACAAGTGAATGATGTTCCACTTTCTCCTCCTGTACACAACTTATTTTTTGACTAAAGTCATCCATTTGTCTTCCTGAATCAGTGAGCTTTGATTCCAGTACTCTGGCCTCCTCTTTAAATTGCTCTTTTTCATTCTGCAATGTCTCAATATGCAATTTTAAGCTTTCTACTTGAGTCTGAGATTCTTTCCAGTTAGCCTGGTATTCATCCAGTTTGATTTTCAAACATTCCCTTTCCTGATCAAACTGAAGTTGAACTTCTCTTAAAGTGTTCTGAACACTTAGAAGCTCTTCTGTCTTTTGCGAAATCACAGAAAATGCATTTTGAAGCGCTTCCTTCATCTGACAATTGGATTCAAGTGGTTTTGTATTCATACTTTCAGAGCACTCATTTCTGTCTGAGGTCTCGAGAGGAGCATGCTGGAGTTCATTCACAAGAGCCTCTGACCTTTGCAACT
Source organism: Gymnothorax javanicus (assembly GCA_029692085.1). NCBI lineage: Eukaryota > Metazoa > Chordata > Actinopteri > Anguilliformes > Muraenidae > Gymnothorax > Gymnothorax javanicus. The sequence continues at coordinate 12,260,706 of CM056207.1, read as the reverse complement.
GTTCCTTCAGGCTTAAATTATCTTGTTCTACTGCTTTTATTTCTTCTTGCACCTTTTCATTTTCAGAGTTAAGCAGTTTTATTTTTTCTGTCGACTCCAGTGAAGCCTGTCTCAGGTCTAGAATGAGTGCATCTTTATTTTCCATTTCTGATCTCATATTAGTCAGCTTATGACAAAGCTCCTCTAATTCCGATTCTCTCCGTGATGAAGCTTGTACTTGGCTTTCCTTCTCTGATAAGGAAAGGAGGAGTTCTTGCAGTTTCTTATCCTTCAATTCAATGCACTCTCTAAAGGTGATTACTTCATCCTCGAGGGTAGCAATAGTACGTTGCTTGCTCTCCAATTCCTTGACTTTCTCCATGTATTTAGCCTGAATTGTGTCCATTTCATTTGTTTGCACAGAATGCTGTTCAAAAAGTTTGCTGAAGTTATCCTTCACCTCCGAAAGTTCCAGGGCATGCTTCCTTTCATTATCTTGCAATTTTTTCATGGTTTCCTTCCTAGCCAGTAAAGCTGCATGCATTTTCTTCTGCAGAACTGTCATCTCTTGCTTTAATTTTATCCGCTGATTTTCAGCATCTGAATTTGCAGCTAGAGTTGCAGCTTTAAAGCTTTCCTCTTGATCAACAATGTCCTTTTTGTACTGTTCCAATTTTTGGATCATCTCACAACGTTCATGTTCAAAGGCTTCCTCTTGGTCAGCTATACCTAGTTGGAGACTGTCAACGAGTTCACATTTTTCCTTCAGTGAATGGAGTGCAGCATTCAAATTATTCTCTTGTTCAAGTAGCTTTGATTGTAAACATTTTGTATCATTTTTGAGATGTTCCACAAGGGTATCCTTCCCTGAAATGACCTGGGAAAGTTCAAGGATTTCATTGTCTTTCTGTGTGACAAGTTTTTTCAAATGCCCAATGTTATCTTCATACTCCTTAGTTGCATTCTCTGCCTGTAATGCCACTTCTTTAAGATTTTCATGCAAATTGGATATTTCAACACCATTCTTTCCACACTCATCAATTTGTTTTTCATATTCTCCCAACTTCTTTAGCAAGTCTTTTCTCACAACCAGAGCAGCTTGCAGTTTTTTCTTCATCAGGTCTTTTTCTTTGGATAACTGCACCTGCTGAATCTTCAGCTGTTCCATTTCCTTGACCAACTCCCCATTCTCTGATTCTTTGCTTTCAACTTGATTCTTACAATGATGCACATTACTTTTGGCCTCTTCTAACTGTACAGTGATATTTTCAAGTTTCTTAATGGTGCAACTGTGAGACTTCTGCAGGCTTTCCAGTTGGGATATAAGCTTATTCTTTTCCTCTGTGTGTCTCACCATTTCATTTGATGCTGATACCATTACTTGAGTGACTGATGCATCTTTTTCTCTCAGCTGCTGACTAAGTGTTGCAATCAATTCTTTTTGTTGACCTATCTGAATATCCATAGTATTAATTTGATCTTTTTTCTTTTTGATGTCACAGAGGAGACTTTCCTGGTTAAGACCTGCCACTCTAAGATTTTCAGAGGCAATTTGCACCTCTTCTTGTAGCTGTATTACTCGCTCTTGCAACAAACACACTTTCTGGTTGTCTGCCTGATGATCCCTTCTCTCTCTTTCAGACATTTCATTCTGGTTTTGCTGAAGTGAGAGTACTGCTTTTTCTAATTCCTTTTTCAAAGATTCTACTTCAGACTGATAATTTGCATTAGACCGTTTAATTTCAGCTTGTAAACAAAACCTTTCTTCCTCTAAAGCAACAAGTCTATTGGACATTGTTTCAGAGAATTCAGAAAAATCATGATCACTAGACTTTTTACTTAACTCAAGGTCTCTTAACGCATTTTCCCTGTCCATTAAAGTCTGACTCAGTTGTATGTTCTCATGTTCTTTCTGCTGCAAAGCTTCAAGCGTCTCTTCCAATTTATTTTTATTTGTCACAATCTGCTGACTCAAGTCTTTAACTTTCACTTCCTTTTCTTTAAGTTGTTCTGAATTGGTATTGAGAGCATTAGTTACCTCTACAATTTGCCCCTGCAAATGATCCAGATCCTGTTGCAGTGCCTGGATTTTAACATCTTTTGACTTAATCTCCGTTTCAGTACTTTCTAACTGCTCAGTTATGAGGTTTTTACTTTGTTTTTCTCGATCAAGGGCTGATAACCATTCACTTTCTGACTCTTCAATTGTTTGCACCATTTTTTCAATCTCTAACTTCAGGTTACTGATTTCTACTTCCTTTTCACTAACCTGCACCTGAAGATGTTCCTTTTCAGTCTTCATTTTGTCCACTGCATCATTCACACTATGGAGATGTTGCTGACTGTTGAGACTCAACTGCTCCTGGAGTACCTGCAACTGGCTGTTGTAATTTTGCACAAGTTCCTCCTTCTCATTCACAACTTTATTTAATTCTTGCTGCAAATGCTCTTTTTCACTGATCGACAAACCCAGCTGCTGCTGAAAATTCTGTGCTGCAAGACTGTATTCTTCTCTCAACATTTTATTCTGCTCATCAAGTTTCTTCATTTCTGAAACTAGATATTCTGCATGTTTAACTTGAGCAGCATACTGATTATTAATTGCATGCAAGGCTAGCTCTCTCTGCTCAATATTCTCAGTCAATGAATTCATTTGTGAAACAACCTGAAGGTGTTGCGATTTCAAGTTCTCAATCTCAAAAGTCAAAGATGCTGCGTTATTTTGACTGGCAATTAGTGCATCCTCCTTCTGCTTTGAAAGTGCAGCATTAGATGCTTTGAGTTGCGCAAGTTTGTCTTGAAGCAACGCCACAGAATTGCTCAGGGCATGAACAGGATCTTCATCAGTGTGTACAGCATCACTTTGGTCCCTGATGGCTTTGTTGAGGTTTGCAATTTCTTCATTTCTTTTGGAGAGAAGTACTGTCACTTCCTGAAGCTTTTCAAAATGGGATGCATACTTCTCCTGTAGATTTGAAAGGGCACTGTCTTTATCCTCTTGAGTCTTGGAGAGTTCCTTCATCTGTTCCTGCAGTTGAGTTGCCAACTCGGTGCTCTCTGAAAATTGAGTTCTGAACAAAATTGCTTCATCAGATTTTTCCTGAAAAGCTTTTGTCTGGGTAGAAAGTTCAACCTCCTTGTCCTCAAGGGCTTCTCTCAATTTTATTATTTCAAAAGATGATGCAGAGAGGTCAACTTCAAGCTTAGACAAGGCTTCCTGGCATTGAGCAAGTTGTGCTTTTAAGCTAATACATTCCTCTTCTTTGGCTTTGATTTGTGTCTCTAAGTCTGCACAGTGACTATGGAAGGTGCTCTGAATGTCTGATTCAGTCTTCTCCTTCTCTTTCACTATTTGCTTGAGCTGAGTGGACTCCAAGGTTAAGACTTCTACTTGGTTTCTAAGCTGCTGGGAGGAGTCCTCCAGTTCTGTAAACTGTGCTCTGAGCTGGATATAGTCATTAACTTTTTGTTGCAGCTCAGACTCTTTTTCAGAGATTTCCAAGGTTAGCTTGTTATTTTTCTCCAACCTACTCTGCAGTTCAACCTGAAGTTTATTGATGGCCTCAATGCTTTCAGCATTTTCGGTTCTCAACACTTCTGACTCTCTCACAGACTTTGCATTTAACTGTTCAATCTCCATCTCCTTGTTTTTCACGGAAAGTTCTAGATCTTGCTGAGATTTATGCATACTCTCCATCTGTGTCTGCAGCACAGTCACAGTTTCAATCTTTTGGCTCAGCTGATCTTTCCCTTCCACTGATTTTTCCTGCAACTGTTTTATTAAAATTTCCTGCTGATTCATAGATTCAGTTCTGTGTTGTAATGTTACCGCTAAGCTTTCTCTCTCCAAACTGACAGCAGACAGCTCTTCCGTTAAAGAAACAAGTCTAATATTTTTATCGGAGAGCTCTGACTTGAGAGCGTCAATTTCTTTCCGTTTTTGTGACAAGTCTGCAGCCAAATTCTGATTTTCAATTTTGATTTTGTGATTTCCCTCATTCAGGATCTCAATATGGTTTTTGACAGCAACAATTTCATCCTCCTGCTGCTTCACCTGCTCTCTTAACTTGCTGCTTTCTGCAATATGATTTTCCAAGCACGTCTTTAGGTTAACATTTTCAGATTCTAGCTTTAGTAACTCTTCATTTACTGCACTCAGCTGACTTTGAAGAGAATCTGCATATCTTTTGCTTTTGCACAGCTCATCAAAATGGCTTTGACATTCCTCAGCCTTACTTCTAAGCAAGAGCTCTTTGTCCTCCACACTCACATTCAGTCTTGCGCAGTCATTCCTGAGGGATTCAGATTCACTCTTCAGCTGAGTGTAAATAAGTTTCTGCTGAAGACTTTCATTTTCCAAGGAGGTGCATTTGGATGTAATCTGTTGCAATGCACAATCTTTCTCTAAAATTCCTGCTTTCAAAGAGTTACTTTGCTCTTGAAGAAGGGACAAAGTCTCCTGCAGTTGCTCAAGTTGGTTCCGCTGGGCTTCATAAAGTGCTCTTTGGTCAACAACCATTTTCTCTTTCTCATTAACCCCCGAGTGAAGTTGATCCATCTGAGCATTCAAAAAAGTGACCTGCTCCTGCAAATGTCTAACAGAGTCTTTACTTCCAGAGAGCAGTTCTGTGAGATGACAACATTCTTTGGATTTTTCTTGAAAATTTTTTGAAACCGAATCACTGTGATTTTTGAGTTCTTCGTTCCGAAGAATGAGTTCCTCCTTCTCTTTCAGCAGGCCCTCAATAGCCTTAGAATTTTCTAAATGTTGCACCTCCAAGGCAGATATTTTACTGAGTGCTTTGTTCTTTTCATCTTGCAACTCTGACTGAACTTTATCTTTATCAGAGACCTCTTGCTGCAATACCTTTATCTGCTCGCAGAGTTTAGTCACTTGAACCTTCAGGTTTGCATTTTCTGCAAAAGTGATGTCTGCCTTCTTTTTCGTGTCATTAACAAGCAGTTTCTCTTTATTTAATTCTTTATCCTGGTTCTCAATAGCATCCTGCAATTTATGATTTTCCCCACATAGTGCCTCTACTTGGGTCTGCAGACGAATCACTTCACTTTGTTTTAAATTGTTCTCCTCTTTCAGCTTTTTGTTGACTGCAATTTGATTTTCCAGAGACTCTTTCAGATCGCTATGGGCAGACTCCACCTTCAGAGTATTTTCATTTACTGCATCCAGCTCTCTGCGCAGTGAATCAACACACTGTTTGCTCTTGTCCAGCTCATCAAGATAATTTTGGCTCTTAATCTCCAGAGCGAGTTCATTTTTCTCTGAACTTTGTTTCAATCTTCCACATTCAATTCTGAGGGATTCCATTTCACTCTGTAGGCCATTGATGAAGTCTTTTTGCTGTTGAATTTCATTTTGTAAGGAAGTACATTTAGCAGTCATCTGTTGCAAGTCACTGTCTTTGTCCATTAAAGTGACACTCTGCTCTTGAAGCTGGGATAAAGTCTCTTCAAGTTGCTTTATCTGGCTTTCCTGCTGATGGCACTTAGAGTCTAGATCGAAAGCAATTTTCTCCTTTTCATCCATGGAAACATGTAGTTGCTCTACCTGAGAATTCAACAGACTGACTTGTTGTTGTAAATGTGTAATGGAGTCCTTGCTTTCAGCAAGTAATTTTGTGTGTTGATTACATTCATTCAAGTTTTCTAAAATGGTGGTTTTGCTTTGATTAAGCGCATTGCTGAGCTCGCCATTCCTTTCATTTAACTCGGCCATTTCTTTCTGAAGGTTTTCAATGAGCTGGCCGTCTTCTGACTTTTGCAACTCAAGGGACGATATCCTGCTTTGTAAGACGTTGTTCTCCTCCAGCAGCTCTGAAAGGAATCTCTTACCAACTGCGACTTCCTGTCTTAGTTCTTCACTCACCTCAGTGAGTTTAATAATTTCTGAGTGCAAATTTGCATTTTCCTCCTGAGTCAGGGTGGCCTTTTCATGTAAATCAGCAATACGCTGCTTATGCGCCGTCAGTTCAATTGATTTCTCCTCAAAAACAGCTTTAAGCTGTTGATTTGAGTTCTGCAGGGTTTCCACTCTTATTTCCAGTTCTGAGATATTGTCAGATTGACCAAGAAGCTCCTTCTTAAGCCTGTCATCTTCAGAATCTCTGGCCATTAGTTCCTCCGTAAGTCTGAGTCTATTGCCTTCTGCTTCTTCCTGAGCAACTTTTAGTTGTTGCTCCAAAACTGCTATGGTTTCCAGTTTCTGTTGAAACTCCTTTTCAAGCTGCTCTTTTCCCGTTACTTGTTCCTCAAGTTGCTGAGATAAAGCTTGCATGTCCTTATTGCTCTTATCAACTTCAAACAGAAGCTTATTACATTCCTCCTTAAAAGATTTCAGCTCTTTTTCATACAACTGCTTTTTATCTTGAAGTTCATACCGCAACTGTTCATTGGTGGCATTTGATTCTTTCAGCTGAGAAAGGAAGGCCTCCGACTCCTGTAGCTTCTGGGATGAGGCCGTCACCTGTCCCTTCAGAGATGAAATCTGGGACTCGCATTCCGTGAGCTTACTGTGATGGTTTGCATTGAGCTTCTGAATTTCCCCGCGTAGACTCTTGATAGTCTGATTGCTTTCCTGAGCCTGTTTAACAAGAATCTCAATTTCATTCCTCTTTAATTCTTCTTGTTCTTTAGCCTCTTTTAACTTGGCTTCTGTGGTTTTCAGCTGTTCCAGCAAGTCAGTTACCTTTGCGTTCAGAGCTTGGTGGTCAGAAGATTGAGAGCTCCTTAAAATCTGAGCCTTTTCCTGTTCTCTGGTCAAAGCTGTTTCTATGTGTACCAGGGCCTCCTCTTTGGCTTTGATCTCCCGTTTCAACTCCAGAATTTCATCAGCATATTCACTCATATTGTTGGAAAGGGTGGAGATCTCCTTGTCCTTGTCGGTAAGTATGTCCTTGAGGTTGTCAATCTCTCGTTCACAGCTCTGAAGGTCATGAATTAGCTGGGCCCTTTCTGCCAAATGGGTTGTGTTCAACTTGTCCAATTCATCATTTGTTTGGTCCAAATCACTTTGTAGGGATTCTATTGTTGCTTCTTGTTTGTGCGTCTACAGATTTAGAGGGAATATAAACAAAGTTAAGGTAAGCAGAGACACGAAAAAAATGTTCACACTAAAGCCTTCCTTCAAGAGCAGAATTTTTTCAGAACACTAAGACCAACCAAAACCAAATCATGTACATCCATCCATACTAAACTACTTATAAGAAAAGCAAAGCGATGAAGCTTGAACTACTCCAACAGTATAAGCATTGTCCATTTATTCAATATGTATTTAAAGTGATATGGATCAAAATGTGGATTTAAAAATTAGGGATGAGCAAGAGAACATTCTCATGGTCGACCAACCGAAAGATTTAATTGACAGTAAACATATAATCTGACAAACACTCAGATGTGTAATAAGCGAAAACTGTATATCTCAATTCGCTGAGGTGAATTGACACTACAAAATCTGAATGTCCCGACTTCCTAAATCCTTATCTTTTAACGACAGCAACGGACTTGACAGCTGAGCCTACTGCCCATGTGTTTAATTTAAAGCAGATTTCACAGGATATGGCCCCAAACTGATGTTATATTTTCATTACATACCCTTAAAAACTAAGGTGGGGATGCTCACAAAATGCATGAATTGGTAAACATTCATAAATATTCCAAACGGAAGCAAAATGAGAGATAGGTATTCAAAAAATTTTTTTTCAAGCACAGTTTAACTTATGAGAAACCACGTTTTTTTTTTTAAACAGACGTGTCACCCATTTCATGCCAGTGATCCTAAATCTGTTTTTGTAAATCAGTTTTTGCATTATTTCAACAACTGTTATGTATTAAAACAAAAATAATGATCATTCATTTTATATAAATTGGTGGGTTGGACATCATTGGCAATTCGCAGGCAGAGACATTGAAGCGCTTTTAGGCAAACTTTGTTTTATATCAGCACTCTCCTTGGTGAGAGCACGGGGGGCTACCAGCTGCAATCATCCAATTGGTCACTTCTCAGTGTTCCTAGGGCTTTTTTAGCACTTTCACAATCAGCCTTTCAATATTATGCATCTTGGTCATTGAACAAGGCAGTAGAAAAGTTACTGGTAAAATGTTGTAGTTATAGCTAACAAACTTGATAAAAGACTCTGGTTTTATGACAGCCAAGACATGTGGTGTTTATTCATACTCAATACACGCAGGTAACACAAGCTAAATAATAATTACTTCCTCAGTATTATTTCATCTTTTAACAAAGTACACATTTTGACCAAATTGTCACCATCTAGTGGTGAATATGAGATCACTACTTTCTGCAGTGAAGGATTTTCACATTAGCAAAGACGTGCAAAATTAATCAGCGGTATTAAAGGAGCTGTGTCACAATTACTGCACATGCTCAGAACCTGCATACTGAGAAAGTGACTGCAAATCATAATCCTTGCCAATCAGTCTACATCTTGCATTAATACATTTTAGTTACTCCAGCAGTATGCTTTTCATATTGAAGAGCTTTCTTTGGAAATTTGAGCACTCAAAGCGCTATCTGAAAGAGTTTAGGACATGAAATTTAGCTCTGTTTTTTTATGTGATAAAATGCTACAAAGTACCTATCTTGAACAATTAGTGATGGTTTTAATATCGCGTACTATACGCAATGTTTAAAAAGCCGCATTTTAACTGCTAAATTATCCACTTCAGGGAACGCCCGCTTTGCCTCAATCGAGAACATTTGCGCTGGGCCCGCTCAGCCACGTGACGTCATAAGTTGTACACGGATTGTGTCTAGGTGGTTAGCCAAAGTTTACGACTCTGGTCTGGACGGAGAATATCTTAAAGAATGGCCCAACAATAATCACCGAGTGTGAACGGAAAACGATGTGTAGTGTGGGGATGCAGTGCAACGCATGCATATGGTCATGGAATGTTTCTGCGGCCGAAAGATGCAGAGATATCGGGAATATGGACAAAAAAAGTGCAACGTACTAGTGCCGACTTTGCTGGCCCAGGCAAGCCCGTGTCACTGAAACCTACGAAATGCGGCCAACATTTCGAATATTCATGTTTTTACATATCGTTATTATTATTATTTGCGGAACCCAAATCGTTTCTCTGCACTGCCTGTTCAATAGCCAGCTAACTCGCTGTTCAGTGTGATCTAGCCAGCTAAGTAGTGAAATGATACTATTCACGGCGCTCTATTTATTTCTGAGCACTGTGTGCTTGCTAGCTTACTAGCAAGCTGCAAGATATGATTTACACGTGTTGTGATATCATTCACGGCTCTATATTTCTGTGCACTGCGTGTTCGCTCGCTAACTAGCCAATAACAGCAAGCTGCGAGGTACGTGACGGCTTACACGCATTGTTTCGAGAGCTCATGAAACAGTGCACAGAAATGAGTAGAGCTGCGAACATCATCATTTCACTACTGGCTAGATCAGGCGTGAGTTCAACCACCACTTAGCCTAATATATTATGGTCTTGTTAGGTAAGGTAACCAAACGTCAGGTCGATTGAACTCACTTAAGGTTGAAAAGTGAGTAGGCTGGTTATCCAACATGCAGTGCACAGAAACAATTGTAGAACCGGAATAATAATCATTCCGCTACTTGGCTGGTAAGCGTTGTACAGTTCGGGACAGGTGGAGACACTGACAATTAGCTGTCTTCATTGCTCGAGTACTCAGGCTGGAATCTGCATGGTTTTATGGTTCTGAATCCCGTGTTAAGCTGCGTTCACACCGGACGCAAAACAAATTTTTTCGCATGACAGATTACATTCAAAGTCAATGCAAAGACGTGAATACTCGCGAAACGTATTCGTGTCTTTGCGTTGACTTTGAATGTCATCTGTCGTGCGAAAAAATCGTTTCGCGTCTGGTGTGAAAGCAGCTTTATGTTGAGTTTCCTCATCTTCCATAAAAAAGTACTCTTCTTCATCAAAATGGACAGATTCAATTGAAAATTCTGAGGAACTATCGGAATCTGACTTCGGATGCCAACGTTGTTGGGCGCTTGTCGCCCACCGTGTGCTACTTATGACGTGACCACACAGGGGAGTGCCAGAATCGCTTTTCTGTGTTGCTCAGAATGTTTGTTAATGAGGGGGGCGGGGAAAGTAACAAAAAATTGCGATTTTTGTTAAAAATCATTTTCTACATTTTTCTACATCTACATCAGATGATGGGAATTCTTTTAATTGTACCCCTTTACATTCATAAACTTGCTCAGTGCATGTCCTAAGCTCTTTAAACTTTAGCCAAGGGATACAAAGAATGTCAGCCGGTTGCCTTCACCAATAATCAGAGAGGAAAAAAAACCTTCTAGATTTTGACTTGCAGTTCATCGGATTTTCTTCGTTCAAAGTTGTGAGCACGCGCAGTAATCGTCAACAGCTCCTTTAAACAGCTTAGGAACAGTGGAGTGATTAATCGATAAGTCGGCCATGATTGCTCATCCCAAGTAAAATATTAGGCAGACAAACATTAACAGCCACACTATCACTTATTCTTAATCATGCAATACATCCATAACTGCACATTTTATAATTGGCAGGCAAATAAAACAAAAGCGCAGACATAAGTGAAACTGCTTTTGTATATTAAACAACCGAACACAAGGATGAAATTCAACCAAAAATAATATAGTCTTCTGGAACTGCCATTTTAAATCAGTATTTTAAATCAATTAAGCAACAACTGATGAACAAATAAGTCAATAAATGAACAATTTGTAAGTGTGCAGTAGGCCAGGTGTTCAAAATATAACTGAACAAAAGCTTGTCAGGATTGAGTCCAGACAAACTTGAGTGTATACTTGTGCATAAGTCCATACAATTTCACTTTACCTTTTCCTTCAGTGCACTCAACTTCAGTGTCAGTTCTGTGACTGATGTTTTCAACTCAGAACACTGCTTTTCAAAGGTGCTGCATTTCTTAGTAACTTCAGTCAACTGAAAAGATGAAAAAACAGCACATTCAGTACAATGCCTGGCATGTTATCGGAACTAGGAATAGAAAATGAAGGACTCGTTTCTCACACTGTGCTCTGTTTGAAGTAGCTTCTCAGAGATCTCTCTGTGCTGCATCTCCTTCTCTTTCAAGGAATCTTGAAGGCTGTCGAGGAGTTCCAGTTTTTCTGAAGTTTTAGCCAATGTCTGCTCCTTTTCAATAAGTGACGTTTCCATGGACTCCTGCGTCTCACTTAGTCTAATGGTCATCAAAAAGGAAAGGAAATTTCAAGCCTCACAATGCCATGCCTATGGAAGCCCATAGTGGACAATATTCAAATGAAAATGTAATCCCACTATTGCATAATAATTTTCCACTTATGAATGAGCTAGTTGGGACAATATTAAATTGAAAATGCATTAATCCAATTATCACTTTCATTTTCACATACACATATGGGAAATCTATGACTATATTCAAATGATAATGAAAAGCTGTTTGACATTTCATTTTCAAAGTCATGCTCCACAATACAGTGGACAATATGCAAATGCAATAAGCAAAACAGCACCCCCAGCCTATTGCATTTACATTAACATGTCATCACGCTCTTTTAGGGTCAACATGATAATGAAAATGCTGTTTTCTAATCACTTGGAAATAATAATGATATAATAATGATGACGACATTTGACATTTCATTTTCAAAGACTTATCCTGCAATACATGCGACAATATTCAAATGCAGTAAGGGAAACAGCGCCTCCCAGTCCATTGCATTTTCAAATACATGTCACCACGCTCTTTTTGGGACACAATGAAAATTAAAATGCAATCTGTTAGCGTCTCATCAAGGCGGGTCTTCCGCTAGGACGTCACTCATTAGGGGCGCGAACGGAAACCATGTTCCTTATTTGCATACCAACTAATCAGCTTCTGGGCAGCGCTTGTACGCACGGAGGCTTACTGATAATGTCATGATGGCTAGGCTGCTATGTGTGCCATCGCGCATTAGGCTACGTTGCGCTTTGGATGTAACCATGACGGCAGCTAGTATGCTAGCTAACGTTAACTAAGGAAAATATTTGTAAATGATCATCACATTAAAGCGATATGATTTGATTTTTACCCCAACTCTATTAACTGAGCTAGCTGTAATATGCACGAACTTATCCGAGGCTTCGCGGCAGTGTTGAGCAACTGCAACCCAAGTGTGCTTGCAGATTTCAGAGACGTTAGCTAGCTCGCTAGTGAGTCTAAAAGCAATCGCTTAGGTACAGCTAGCTAGCTATGATGCCTACTGGATAAGCTCTTACAGCCCTGATTTGTCACTTTCAACGCCATCTCGCACAGACGACCTCTTTCACCATTGATTAGCAGCTTCTTTTACCTAAAGAAGAAACTGACAGTTCAGCCGAGTTGCAAGTTCGCCACTCTTGAAACATGCACAATGTATGCATCATGCAGAACGGTCCGGTAAACGGCCAGCAGTCAGGCTGCCTCTGTTCCTGGTTCAATCGCGATTCCCAAGCCACGTAGCAATGGGATAGGTTTTGATGACTCTGACTGGCTGAAAACGATGTTCCTCACTTGCTAACTTAACCTGCTGAAATACGAACTTCTTTGATATGTTTGGCAGCACTTTTGTACGTCCCAACAGTACTATCAGATTTCTGGGAGATTTAAATGGATAGCTCATTACCTGGCTAGCTCAAGAACAATCGGCAAGCACAAGAGCAATCGCTGTCAACTAGCTAGCTTGTGAAGCCAGGGCAAAAACCGAATCACAGCGATTAAGTATAAAAATGATGACAAACTTATCCCCTAACTAGCTTCAGCAGGGTGGGAAGACGTATAGCGTTTTATCTGGAGTAATGAAATACGCTATAGCACGCATGGAAGGATAATGCTGCTTTAACTAGCTATGAAATAACATGTCTCAGGCTGAACTGTCAGTTTGTTCTTAAGGTAAAAGAAGCTGCTAATCAATGGTGAAAGAGGTCTTGTGCGCGAGATGGCGTTGAAAGTGACAAATCAGGGCTGTAAGAGCTTATCCAGTAGGCATCATAGCTAGCTAGCTGTACCTAAGCGATTGCTTTTAGACTCACTAGCAAGCTAGCTAACGCTCTGAAATCTGCAAGCACACTTGGGTTGCAGTTGCACAACACTGCCGCGAAGCCTCGGATAAGTTCATGCACATTACAGCCAGCTCAGTTAATAGAGTTGGGGTAAAAATCAAATCATATCGCTTTAATGTGATGATCATTTACAAATATTTTCCTTAGTTAACGTTAGCTAGCATACTAGCTGCCGTCATGGTTACATCCAAAGTGCAACGTAGCCTAATGCGCGATGGCACACAATACATAGCAGCCTAGCCATCATGACATTATCAGTAAGCCTCCGTGCGTACAAAGCGCTACCCAGAAGCTGATTGGTTGGTATGAAAATAAGGAAGATGGTTTCCGCTCGCGCCCCTAATGAGTGACGTCCTAGCGGAAGACCCGCCTTGATGAGACACTAAAAGATTGCATTTTAATTTTCAGTGTGTCCCAATGGTGGTGACATGTATTTGAAAATGCAATGGACTGGGAGGTGCCGTTTCCCTTACTGCATTTGAATATTGTCCCATGTATTGCAGGATAAGTCTTTGAAAATGAAATGTCAAATGTCGTCATCATTATTATATCATTATTATTTCCAAGTGATTAGAAAACAGCATTTCATTATCATGTTGACCCTAAAAGAGCGTGATGACATGTTAATGTAAATGCAATAGGCTGGGGTGCTGTTTTGATTATTGCATTTGCATATTGTCCACTGTATTGCGGAGCATGACTTTGAAAATGAAATGTCAAACAGCTTTTCATTATCATTTGAATATAGTCATAGATTTCCCATATGTGTATGTGAAAATGAAAGTGATAATAGGATTAATGCATTTTCAATTTAATATTGTCTCAAACAACTCATTCATAAGTGGAAAATTATAATGCAATAGTGGGATTACATTTTCATTTGAATATTGTCCACTATGGGCTTCCATACATGCCACTGTGCTTTGCCAATCTGGAAAGACCTGCACATACTACGCCTTGTGGAAAAATCTGTTTTTCCATTTGCTCCGCAAGGAAAAGTGAAAATCAACCAGAAAACATACCAAATTAGATGATTACCCACAAATAGGACTAGAGTGCTCTGAGAGCATAACATCCGGCACCGAAGTCAAAACTGTGATATGCGTATAATCAGTCTATCTGCACCATATGGGCAAAGTTTTAGGGATATCCTATGAAAACTGTAGGAGTTGATTTCACCAGCCAAGTACCTTCTGATAATACAGACAGATGGGCGGACGGACAGACGGACTGCACCACGACATGACACCCTTTAGGGCAGGGGTGTCCAATCTTATCCAGAAAGGGCCGGTGTGGGTGCTGGTTTTTGTTAGAGCCTAACACTAACACACCTGATTCTACCCACCAAGGTCCTGATTGAAACCATTTACTAGTTAATTAGTGGAATCAGGTGCAGTAGCACTGCTGGCTAGCACAAAAACCTGCACCCACACCGGCCCTTTATGGACAAGATTGGACACCCCTGCTTTAGGGCTTTCGCCCAACGGAGGATAAAAATTCAACTGGAACAATTTAAGAATTAAGTCTTTCATTTCTGCACGATGAACTCATAGAAAAGCCCATCTTCTCTCTGCAACCAACAACGTTGCCATCTGCTGGCCATTAAATAGAATGCAATTTTTAGAGATTTCTGCATTGGCCTTACTTTTCAGACCCTGGTGTTGCGTCCATCTTTTTATACAGTCTATGTACCTGAGCACATTTTTGATATTTTTAGTAACTTAAGCACAGTTCTCCTAAGGGCGAGCCATGATTGAGAAAGGGGTTGCCACGAGAGGTACAATTGGCGTTGGAGTATAAGCTGTCTTGACAGCACACAAACCGTCAGTAAGGGCATGTACACAACTTTGGCTTCCACACACCCTTTTAGTTGCTCGTTCAGGCTGGTGATGAGCATCTGGTGCTTCTCTGTGTCCCGGTTCTGCTGGCTCCTCAGGCTGCTCAGCTGACCCTGAAGCCGCTCCGTCTCCGTCTGAGGGAAGGTACGAGGAGCAAATCAGCCCAGCATAACAATCAATGCCTTGAAGTACAGCCAGAAGAACCTCACACTCAAACCCATTGTGGACACTCAAGGTTAAAGTAACTCCCTTCTAGGTTAAGCCATCATACACTGCCTGTCCGAAAAAAAAAAGTCTATAATAAAAAGACTATAATATTTTGTTGGGCCACCTTTGGCTTTGATCACGGCAAGCTTTCAAGGTGGTATTCTTTCAACAATCTTTTACAATGCCACAACATTTATTTCCCACCAGATTTGCATTCATTTTTTTGGCCAAGATATTGTATTAACAATGGAGGAGTCATACCACTCCGCTAAGCCTTCTAAAGCACTTCCCAAGGACATTCAATTGGTTAAGGTCCGGACTTCAAGGTGACGCTTTCATGCGTGAAAATGATTCCTCATGCTCTCTGAACCACTCATTCACAATTTGAGCCTGATCAATCTTGGCATCATCATCCTGGAATATGCCTGTTCCATCAGGAATTAATAAGTCCACTTCAGGTGGTCTGCTGAATTCATGTTATTAATGCAGAACAGTGCCAAGCCTAGACCTGACCATTTGATGCAACCTCACATCATAACACTGCTTCCAGAAGTGTGTACAGTGGACACTATGCATAACGGATGCATCGCTTCATGGGCTTCCTTTCTTACCCTGGCGTGCTCATCACTGTGTAATAGGGTGATCTGGACTCATTAGACCAAATGACCTTTTCCCGTTGCTTCGCAGTCCAATCTTCATGCTCCCTTACAAATTGAACTTTTTTTTTATCCCCACTTAGCCTCACTAACAAGTGACTTTATGGCCACGCAGCTGTTTTGGTCAAATCCTCCAAGTTCTCGATGCATTGTGCAAATGGAAATGCTCTTACCTTCATAATTAAACACAGCCATGAGCTCTACTGTTGATTTTTTATGATGAGACTTAACCTAGTATTTTAATGATCTTCGATCAGGATCAGTCATGATTTTTCTCCGACCAACTTCTTCTGCAAAGTTGATAGTTCTGCTCTATCGTTCCAGAATTTGGTAAATTGTTGGAAGTTCATAACCCAATTCTAGAGATTTTCAGCAATCTCCTTTGCTGTTTTCTTTGCTTGATGCTGGCCAATAATCTGTCCCCATTGAAACATCGTAACTTCTTTTCAATGACCATGAGATATGTCTTCCGACACAGTTGTTTAAGAAATTAGAAGTTAAGCGCTGAAACACTAAAAATGGAAAGAATTATTGCAAGCTGAAACATATTCATCACTGCTGTAATGATTTAATCATAGGCTCAAGTATTTGCTTATTCAAATCCAAATGGCAACTTTTTTTTGGACAGGCAGGGTATTTTTTTTTTTTATTAAAAGACACACCACACAACATAAAAGGAACCTACTTCAGCCTTCTCACTAGTTATCGAATAGGACCGAAATTACATTTTTTAGTTTTCTGTCAAAAGCCTTCCACTGGGCAAAGTATCTTAATACTCCAGCAATCCACGCTCCTTTAATGTTGGTAAAAACATCAGTGTAGACTCATTACAACACCAAAGTGAGGAGGTGAAGGGGGAAAAAAAAAAAAATCACCCAAATTGTCAGCTGAAAGCAGTCACACCCGTATGCACATGGACAAGACATAGTGTGTAGAAAGGAACATGGTGGTCCACCTTGAGGGTGCTTACTCTAGCGCACGCACACACACACACCGACACAAACACACCTGAGAAAACCAAAATGGTCGACTTTCTTCATCTACATCAAACGTCACCTGTGTTAGAAGGATTTGTTACAAAATCCCTGCTTCCAAGAAGAACACTTTCACCATGAAATTCAGGTATATTTCCCCACTTCAGGAAGGAATACAGTTAAATTCATATTGAAAATTTAAGAAATATGAAAAAATGGCACAGTAGGTGTCAAGCACCATCACAGAATTAGTGCCAAGTACTGATTTTTGCTTCAGTTGCAGGTTAAGTTACGGTGCGTCAGCTACATCAGAAAATGGCCGTGAATGAGATTTAAAAAGGCCTGTGTACCTGAAGTGACTCAATTCGGGCCTGGAGCTGCAGTCGGTCCTCCAAGTCCTGACAGCGCTCCTCCAGGCCAAGTATCTGTTCCTGAAGCTGGTTCCTCTCCAGCTCCAGCTCTTCCACTACCGACCGAAGGCCTAATCCTGGGGACAGATTCCCAGCAGCTAGCGGTGAGAACAGGTCCACATTGCCTCAGATTGCATGTCATCTCAGTCTCTCCATGAATATATGCTAGTGTAGGGGTGCATAACAATCGCTAACAGAGCAGTCAACCAGAATGCAAAACTTATGAAAAGCAGCTGGGCTAAACCAGCCAGCCAATAGTTCAGAGTTGTGCACCCCTGCTATAGGTTAATAAAGGAACAATAGGAAGAGCCAATCATTTTAAATGAAGAGATACATTAAAAAAAAAAAAAAAAACAAAAAAAAACAATGAACCCATGAAGGTGGTGTCATTTTTAACACATGGTGGCGAGTCAATACAATTTAAAACATGAGAAAATGAATGGCGAAACAATTTTGCACACATGCAAAACTTAAACTCAATGTATTGAGCCATGCTAGGCTAAGCGTTCGTGCACATCAAAAAACAGTGTTCACAAGGGGTCTGATACCATCTCCTCAGGGGAAAGAAAAAAAAATCTTCAGGGAGGTGGGAGCTTTCTAAAAACGGTTTACTTCCTAAACATCTGGACTGCATTTAAATGCGTTTAAGCTGTGGTGCTCAAACATGGGTGTAAGGGCAGGGCTCAGGGCCACTTGAATTTTTAATTACAATTTACAATGACCTTATTTGCAATCCTCAAACATGTCTTCTTCAAGACATTTTGATATCCATCATTTTTAAACACTTAACAAGGTCAGCGTCTCGAAGGTTAAGCGCAATGACAGATTATGAACAAAAAAAAAAAAAAAAAAAAAGAGACTTACCACTAACGCTGTACGTCTCTTATTTACAAGGCTGACATAGTTCAATGCACTCAACATGGACTAGTCTGAAAAATTCAAAACTAGGCAGTTCATCCAGCACGCACATGCTTAAAATAATTTCCACAGAAATTACATCAAAAAAAGAAAATTAAAAAAAAATCAGGAAATGGGTTGACCAAAGGTGAACTCAACAATGGTTTGACACCACTTAGATGAAAATCGACAAATGTTATGTCAAACTGAATTATAAAAACTAAAGAAAGATTCCATGGAACAAAGAGCGTGCATGCTATAATAAACTGTCTAGTAGGTGTCACACCTGTATCGGGAGTACAGTACTGTGGCCACCAACCTCCCATATTCTCCCCATCCATAGAAGTGGAGCTCTCGAAATTGCTTTTTGGGTCCTGGAACTGTTGCTTCCCATCAAACTCAAAGTCCAGCTGGAACACATATGCAAGAGTCGAAAGGCATAACAGATTCATCCCATTTTGAGATTTGGCCGCAATGACAGTCAATTACTACTTTTTACATTATACACAACTTCTCTTGTGTAATCCGCTTAATGAATCCCAGAACTCGTCTTTTTTGTTATTACTTTGTAAGTGTGAATAAGGACATCACTTTTAGTTTACATTCAAAAATTATTTGCCCAGCAATTACATCCACCCACACACATCATAATCAAAACATAGAACATGTTACGTACTTATTTCAGTAGCACATGACAAGTTTTTCACAGGCCTTCCAAATCTTATCACGTAAAACTGGCCACTTTAGAGGTGGCCATACAAAAGGTCTTCAAGTCAAACAGTGATGCATTTAAAAAGGTGCTTTCCTCAAACTTTTGGTTACTTTGGTCACAAAGACCTGGTGGTCAGGCCTGTCTGAGGCTCGTACCTGCAAGCTTTGGGGGGTGGAGCTGCCCGGCTTCTTGCCCCTCTGCTGCCGAAGCCCTCGGGCCTGCGCCACCTCCTCCTCCATCTCCTGCTGCCTGCTGGCCAGCGCTGGATCGGAGCAGCCAGGAAAGAACCAGTCATCCTCAATCAGTTTTGTGCCACAGGAGAGTTCCTGCAAGTCAGTCACGGCGGCGGGCGAGCTCAACTGCGCCCCGACACGCGAGTCTCACTCACACACACACACACACAGACACACACACACAGGATGCACGCAAGCGCTCAAGGACGACAGCAGCTAACGGCGGAATGGGGAAAAGACAGAGAAAAAGCCCCTCGTGACGACACCTTGTGCGAGTGTGAGGGGATCTCCACAAAACAGCATTCGGGTCAAAGCCATGCATTGCTTTGTGAGACACGGAAAAGCTTATGGACCAGGTCACGCGGTAATGGAGTTAAAAAATTGGTGTATTTCGTATCATAGCTCCAGAACTAAGAAAAATAGAGTTACAATTTAAACGGCTTTGTGTAGGTCTTCCATAGTACTTAAAAAAACAAACAAAATAGCCAATTTTGTTCATTTGATTTATTTTCGGTCAAAACGGCAAAAAACTGGTCGGTAACAGAGTTTTTTGCCGTTTTCACCCAAAATAAATCAAATGAACAAAATTAGCTATTTTGTTGCTTGAAGTACTAGGGAAGTCCTACACAAAGCCATTTAAATTGTAACTCTATCTTACTAAGTTTTGGAGCAATGATACAAAATACACCAATTTTGTAACTCCGTTACCGCGTGACCTGGTCCTTATAGTTAAAAGTGGCAAAAAAATTAATCAGACAAGGCATAGCTCAAAAAGAGATGCATTACTGGCATATCTGTGAATGAAGTTAAGGCAGGGTAGTATTGCACCATTTCAGATTTGTAATATGCAGGGATTTCTCTCCAACAGTCAGCAAATCAGAACAGAGCAAAATAGATGAGGTTCATATGAAACAGACTTCGATAATAGCAGGTCCGCAATCACATGATTCGCAATCTGGGCTTCATCTCATCAACAATCAAGAATGCTGAATGATTGCATTTCACTGAGATTTTATAACGAAAAAAAATCTGAAGAAAATGCATTCCCATCTGTTTTGTGATGTCAAGGAGATACGCAAGACCTAGTGCTAAGCATGTGGGCAACAAAAAAGGAAGTGAAGAGGAATGGAGATGAGGAAAATCTAGAAAATGAAAACTGTCAATGTAGGCCAGGTATAGCCCCAATTATTCCAATTATTTGATTTAAAAATAAGCAATTATTACCATGGATTTGGATATTTATGACACTAAAAGTGATCATAAAAATAAATGTAGAAGGGAGCTAGACCACAGCTACATTGACAATGAAAGAAGATTTGACCACAACAAAGGACAAATTAAGAGGAAACCAGGGAAGCGAGAGGAAAGCATGCACCAAGATCACCCTCATAAACCACACTACTGAGACCCTGACAACCTGATTCTTTTACAAGTCTGCGGAGATCCCACCCAACAGAACCCTGCCAGTATTCCAGGCTTCACAGTGTGCAGCCCAAATCTGACAGTGTTGTATTAGCTAAAGCAGGGCAGTTTGAGAACTTCCTAGTAAGAGGAACAGTAGAAGCAAGACTGTTAAAAGTGCAAGTACCTACGCTGTTGTAAAAGGATGACCGATGGAAGACAGCTTCAGGTGTTATGGAGAAAAACTCACAAAACCCTTCACTTCAAAAGCAGCAAGCCAAAATTACTCTAAACAAGCATACATAATGTGCAGTTTAAAATAAAACTCAGCAGTCTTGGGTTAGCTCAAAGGTCCCTTCACCACAGTGCTTAGATTAATACTGCAGCCCGCTGTTTAAAGGAAAAGGAATTGTGAGCTCTTCCTTGAGGGGAATCCAGGAGGAGAAAGGCATGAAGTGACAGACACCGTAACTAGTTTATTCGCTACTTTGGCTTTCTGCTACTGCACTATCACTACTGCACACTGTGGTTTCACTGCTGTGTCCAAGTCCGTTCGCTACTATAATCAAATAAAGTGTTTGTTCCCGATTCGATCTTTGTTCGATTGTCCGTATTGGGCCAGAACCCGAAAAAAATATTCTCAGCTGTACTGCGAATTGTTTTCATAAAGTTTTACTACTGATTCTTAAGTAATATTTATGTTCTTAAATTGCATTTATCTAGTGCAGAGTGCAGTAGCAGAAAGCCAAAGTAGCAGAGCCACCATAAACAGACACGCATAAAGCTAAAAGCGCTAACCGTTACTGGACTGCCAGCCATTAGCCCATAAGAGAAAGGGATGCTGGGAAAAGGCAAGCAGTACAGCACAGGCCAGCTCAGGGGCCTGCATGCACAAAACTGATGGGAAACTGTTCTCTGTGGCTGCCCAATCACAGTGAGGAGGAGGAGCGGAGGGGCTGGGGCTCGGAGGGAGTGCTCGCCATTGGGGTATGGAGGAGAAAACAAAAAGAAAAAAACAAACATCATGCTCAACAGGGAAGGCACCACAGCACAAAGAACATCACAATTTCTCAAATAATATAAAAATAATTAAAAAAAAAAAATCCAGCAAATAAAAGAAACAACTGCTTGCTTTTTTGCTGCAGAATGGAAAGTTTCAGATTTCCCTGCAAAATGGGAATATGAGGGTAAGTTAAGTAGATGGTGATGACACATGAGGAGATGATGATCTGGATTGCTCTGTTTTAGAGTCAAACCCTTGGGTTCGAAGTGGAGGTATTTGTGGGCGTGTGTGTGTGTGTGTGTGTGTGCGTGTGTATCAGAGGTGGAGTACATAGCAAAAATTTTATGTACTTTATTAACCACTATCATTTTAAAATCCCTCTCAAGGTCTCATACGAATCCGAACAATTTGTCTACACAACTGGGGTCAGGCTTGCGACACACTTAATCCTGTATGTCAGCGCATCTCGAGGAACGCTCCTGTGTTCTGAATGTGTTGCTTGACAATCTCTTGCACAATATCACCTTCATACTCTGCTCCAACTTGAAAAAGCAAAGCAAGCAGAAAGTACTTGACGACAAAAGAACTACTCGTGCTCAGATCAGAGTCCTGTTATGAGGACACAACATAAAAATTAAATTTCATTTTTTGATGAAGTGGCATGAAATTGGGCTTTGCTGTATATATTCTTACCAATATTGGCAGTAATTTGTGATAATATATTAACTAAACCCAATTTGTCAGTTCAATTTTGATCATGTGGTATACCACTGATGGTAATTTCAACCTAATGATAGTAAGATTTTATAACCATCACTGTCATTTGAATTTCAAGCAGAACCTTAAGTGTGAATGACATTCCCACATAAATGCAACAGACCTGAGCAGTAAAATTTAAAATTTTAGCAAAACTGGATCTTTAAAGATAGAATTAACCACCAAGCAATTTTTGGTTAATTTTGTGAACGGCACAGAGAATGTCATTCGGCTCATATTCATCTTGATATGGCTCATATACACTTAAAATGCCTAATTAAAGATGTGCTGATTGCTCTGTAGCAAAGTTAAAAATAAATAAATAAATCAGACAATGTCTTCAAGGAAATTTTTAAGGAAATGGCTAATGAAAGGTTAGTATGGCAGGGGAATGCAATACTACCAGGACAAAACACCGCAGGAAGCCCGGAGGTGAGGGCACTGCCCTCAGCACCTCAGTGCGCCCAGCTGATGCTTCTATGGATTTTATACCTTCTCTCTCCTCCTCGATGTGAGTCATCCTCAGAACCAGGGCAGAGTTCTCCTCGCGGGCCTGGTCCCGAGCAGACTCCGCCTCCGTCACCATTTCCTGCCACTCCAGCACCTGCCTCTGCAGCTCTTCCACACTGCCCGCCTCACTCGTCTGTCGAGGGGAAGGGGAGTCAGAATCCAGGTTAAGAAAGTAATGCTGCTCAGGGATATGGGAGGGTTACGGTTAGTCGGCTGAGCACTGTTTGTGGCTCAAGGTCAACCTAATGGTCATTCCAGCGCCAGTGAGTTATGTTCCGACCAGTTCCTTAGCCCTTGTTCTGTGCATGCTCCGACTGTGCGAAATGAAGCGATTGCTGACAGGCGTGGGGTTTCTGAGGAGTGTGAAACTCAGCACTTCGTAAAGTTGATACCGCGAGCCACATTCCAGCACGCTTCCACAAATTTGCGAATTTCACTTTCTGACCCGAAGAGTTCACATCTAAGGACAGAAAAGGAGGCTGGACGCAGTGGAGCACCTCCACTGACACTAGAGAATATGAACATTTTCTAATCCAGTGCTTTCCAATGTCAGTCTTAAAGCACCCCGCTGTATGAACATGGACATTTTATTCTTCGTTTGATTCAGTGCCATTTCTGACAAATGATGGCCTCAGATGGAAATTATTTATTTGACAGCAGTTGTGGTCAGAATGAAAAGCAACATTAGTTCAACAAGGTTGTGCCAAAGGATTAATCCAACGTACCTGAGAAGCAGCTCTCTTAGCAACTTGCTCAAGATCTGCCTGCATCTTCATCTGTTGCTCTTCATAAAGAGCCAGTCTGGCAACAAGTTCCTCTAAAATGACAGTTATATGTCAATATTCACCCATTAGCAATACAAAATCTAGAATGGCAGTCAATGAGACCAAAATCATTTTAATTTACCATTTTTGGTCTTGAGATCATCATACTGTTCAAGTTTACACAAAATCTCCTCCCTTTCCTCTTCCAGTTCTGTAATTTGGCTTCTTAAGGCATCCACATCTGGACTTACTTTTCCAGACTTGGGGGGGGGGGACAGACATAACACAACAATTCATTAATGCAAAGATATGAATTAATGGAGATAACAGAAATCCAGCCATAACACACCAATGTTTGCTCCTAGAGGTAGGCATGTTTAACAGTTACTCAAACGCAAACCTAAATCCCTGTGCGGAAAGTACATTTGCCCCCTCCCAAAGGTCACGCCTAGTGGAAAACACATTTTAAAATTGTTCAAAAAGATTAGCCAAGAATCTTATCCATGAGACCCAAACTTAGGCCCTGGAGAGCAATTGGGTCTGTTGGGGTTCTCCTCCCATGGTTCTTAAGAGCTTTGACACCTTCCTGTTCAAAACCACGTTTATATGAACATTTAAGTGCCATTCAACAGTAGACACCAGCCGGCCTCATGGCTTTTAGTAACCACAGCTGGCAAAGTCAACAGACCCCAATTCTCTCCAACACCAGCACAGCATCTAATGGCAATTTAGAGTGCAAGTAACACTGCCATGTTGAAATTTGCATGAAGAGAGTCTATAGTCCTAGTCTTCAGATGCTGCAAAGGCTGAGATTCTCATACCTGGGCTTTCCTCAACTCGTCCTCAAGTTGCTTGACGCGTGACTTTGACCAGGCTTTCATTTTCAGGAACTTGGCCTCTGATTTGCTGGCTTCCTCAGCTTTCAGCTTCGCTTGTGCTAAATAAAAAAAATTGGGGGGAGGGGGGCATGAATCAGGCCACAGTGAAACTCTACACCACCCAGACTGAAACAGGATACAAACAAGAAACCCAAATCACCATTACAGAAGCAGCCCAGTTATTAATTATGTAGGAAGGCGAGGAATACATATAATGTTGCACGAGTTCCAGGGGAAGCGTACGAAATGTAGTCTCATCTGAAAGATAACGGCAAAGCTGCAAACTGAAACTACAGTAACCCAAAAAAGGTAAAATACATGCTTCCATGGTGCACTCAAGAAAAAAAAAAAAAAAAAAAAAAAAAAAAGACGGTCAGACTGAAATCATTCTTCACAAAAAGAGCAGAACTGAACAAAAAAAATTATTCAGATAGAACAAAAAATATACAGAGAAGCATCAAGGAAGACATGGGACTAGGGCAGGGCAATATATTGCTATTATACTATAAATAGCACGATATATATATAGGATACTAATGACTGTTCATCACAGTCTCGTTACCAGAATATTTTCTGAAAGCTTCAATATTGCCACAATGTCAATATCGAGGTATTCATTCAAAAGTATTGTGGTATTTGATTTTTTCCATATTGCCCAGCCCTGTATGGGACAGAAAAAGAGGGCAAGGTTGCCAATGTACCTTCAAGCTCCAAGATCTTCTGATCCAAGGCCATGTCTGCAGAGGCGTGGGCAGGAGCAGGTGTAGTGGTGACGTCTTCCCGTGAAAGAGGCCCGCTTCCCTGCAGCGCTTCCAGCTGCCTGCGGTGCTCCTGCTCCCTCTCCTCTTGCTCGGCCCGGTGTCTCTCGGCCGCCTGCCTCAGATCGGTCTCCTGTTTCTGCATCAGGTCCCGCAGCTGGGCGCGCATCACGTGCTTCTCTGCATCCAGCTTGGACTGCATGTTGTCCTTCTCGCCCTGCAGCCGCCTCATCTTCTCCAGCAACTCCTGTAGGAACATTGGGGACAGCCAAGTGGGACAAGGTGTGTGTCAACGGAAAGCAGCCACTACCACCGTAACCACAACCCCTTTGTTTCAAACAGTCTACGGCTAGTGCCATGGGCGCCTCGGAGTGTGGATATAATGCCCCTTCAAAAATTAACTGCCCATACAGCTAGTTTTGCATGCACTGATTTGATCTGGCAATTGTGCCCTTAAGTCAGCTGATGATTTTCTCATTTTAAACCAGCTTGGCTACATTTGACACAGCAAATAAACAACCTCAGGTTTCCAATGTCTACGACACCACGCGGGACAGCAACAGCACTGAGAGATTTCTCCCACTCTCCAAAGTATACTTAACTCCAAAAGAAACGCAAGGGTGAGGTATGTACTGTATTTGCGGCAAATTGAAGAATCGATTGAC
Source organism: Gymnothorax javanicus (assembly GCA_029692085.1). Taxonomy (NCBI): domain Eukaryota; kingdom Metazoa; phylum Chordata; class Actinopteri; order Anguilliformes; family Muraenidae; genus Gymnothorax; species Gymnothorax javanicus. The sequence goes on along the minus strand of CM056207.1, from coordinate 12,234,973 downwards.
GTTTATTGCTTTTCCAGTGAGGCACGAGTGGAAGTGATGAAAAGCCCGTGGTATTGTAATCCTGACGCGCGCCATGTGAACGCGCCAAGCACTTCAGTAATAACAAACATTGGGCTGTTCGTGATGTGTACAGTGACACTTGACTTGTTCTTTTTGGTGTGGTCAATAGCCTACATAAAGCCAACAAAAAAATGAAAAATGCTACTGCATCAAGAAAATGGAACAGCTTGTGGCACAGGAGAGAGAAAAAGAGCCTTTGGCATGTTACGGGCAGATCTCAGCCGCCGAGAGGTGGTGCGTCATTTGTACTGTCACCGTTCAACAATCAGCCGGCTGTCTATCTGAGAATGGAACACAGGCACTGTCACTGACTGACCCCGCTTAGGGCAGCCACGAGTGACGATAGCAGCTCAAGAGCGCCACATCTGGTTACAGCCTGTACGTGACAGATTCCGGACAGCAACCCAAACTGAGGGTATAGGCAATCCTAAATGTGACTGTAGGCCTGTAGAAGCCATTTGATTTTAAGACCTCTCCCTTGCCAATTTTTATGGTAGATGAACTTAAACATGATATTTTTTGTAAACTATGGTGCACATTTTATTTATTTATTTATTTATTTTTTACATTTATTACTTAAATCTACCTTTTCAACAAAGTTGGGACTGAGGTGAATTCACAAAACAGCCATACTGGCTCTCATCCCTATGCTAGCAGTGAGGCTCAGCTCTCTAACTCAGTGGTAATTGTTCTAGATCAGAATGATAATGAGCAATGCTAAAATGGAGAGGACTCCAACCTTTTTTTAAACCAAGGATTCCAAAACATGGTTCATAATGTCTCTATGAAAAGGTCATACCCTGTATTCCAATTAAATCAAATGCTAAGCTCAACAAACCTCAACAAAAAACCATGCTGCCCCTGGGCTATGTCTCATGCAGTTTTACATATAAGCAAATACTTATATTTCCTCTCACTAGTACCTCACCATTTGTGAGGAAGCAGCAGGCTGCAGATGGACACTTGTTTGTACACCAACATTTACCACTTAAATGTTGAATTTTCCCTAAAACTCCACTTATCTGTTCAGTTTTTACGTATACATTTTATTTCATTCACTCCTGTTAAACGGGGTGAAACAATAGTTTTTTCACATGGGTTACCAGAATCTTATTTGCTGAGTGAGAGAGAGAGAGAGAGAGAGAGAGAGAGAGAGAGAGAGAGAGAGAGAGAGACAAATAATCTTCAGCATTCCTCCCCTAATAGGTTCCAGGCACAAATACTAAACTAAATAAAGATCCAGAGAATAAAAGAACAAAATACAGAAAAAGCTTTTCAAGCACACTAGCTCCCCAGCTTTTTAGCTAGGTTTCTTTCTCTCTTATCAGATTATTCCGTGCCGCTTAGTCTCTATCCCTATAGGTTTAATGGACTTCAGACCTCAGTAGTCCTGCTGCCATTAAGACTTCCATGGTATCGTTTTAATTAACCATTTATTGTCATTGTGTGATGGTTGTGTGATTAATGCTGTCTGTACAACAAATAGCCCCACAAAGGACAATAAAGATAACCTTGAAACTAGCTACACATTTTAAGCATGGCAAGAGAACAAACCCATGGGTCCTGGGCAACACATCTTTATATTGATAAATGATTACTATAATTAATATTATAATACATAATAGAATTTCCAATTGATACAAAATATTTCACCACACATGAGCCCTGGAAGACAACTGCATCACGATTTATGTCCATAGATGTTCACTAGCAAGTTCACTTCTGATGGGCAGCAATCCAATAAGCTGCACATGTAATTGATTAAAATGAACTTCTGAATAATGAGGCTCATTCAGAACCATTTAAAAAAATTATTGAAGAACACACTGATACCTAAACAGGTCTTTAGAGACAATCTTGTCCCCACAAGCTGCAACATCTGCAGATGTAAAATGGAGCTGACCTTTATTTGCTGGTCTCTCCCATCCACCTCCTTCTGGAGAACATCGATGACCTGAGTCCTCCCCAGGAGCACCTCCTCCTTCTCGTGCAGCTTCTGTTTCAGGGCCTTCAGGAGCTGGTCACGTCAACCCAGCATCCAAACCATCAAGGAAACACATAGGAGAAACAAAAATGCATATTAACAAAAGGAAATCCATTATGTCTGCTTAAAATTTCAGTATAAACCAACCTGAGCTGGCGAAGCTGGTTTGAGTCGCATTTTAAAAGCCTCCATTTTCAAAAACTACCGCTGATCAAGAGCTTCCCACTCTGACCCCAGTAACCGCCTTTATAAGTGGAGAAACATCAGTGTACCTGTTCGAGATCAGCGCTCGCATCTGACTTCGCTGCCAGCCTGAAGAGTTCTTGTTCATGCTTCTGGTTAATTTCTGTTAATATGTTGTCTTTTTGTAGAATGATATCTTTAAATGTCTGGATCTGAAATTACAAAGGAAAAAAACAAACATTACATTGAAGCAACAAAAAACCACTTCTCATCCACAAGACAATATCTACTTAAGAACCTATTCAGAGAGGCGGCAGGTCCTGATTTTGGAACCTACGTTTTGCTTGTACATGTTCTCTTTCTCCTCAAACTGTTCCTTCTCCTTGACCAGCAGCTCTTTAAGGCTCTCAGACTGCTCCTGAAGCAGGCTGTATTTCTCCTCGCTGTCCCCAACTTTTTTGGTGAGGTTCTGCACCAGCATCTGTAGATCTTGGAAGGAGCTCTCCTCTGCAGCCGACTGGGTCTGTGGGTACACCGAAAGGCAAGTATGTGACTAAAGTTGCAGAAAACGGTAGCTGCAAGCTAATGAGAAATATAACAAATGTTCTGGAGATGTGTTCCAAGGTTCATTTGCCGAGATGTGTCAAAGACGCAGAAATACTGCAGTTTTTCAGTGTGAGTCCAAAGTAGACACACCCATGAGTTCTTTCATTTTCAGATTTTTTTGCTGATGCTAAAAAATGCTCATTTTTTAAAAAACCCCACCGAGGTAAAAAAAAAAAAAAAAAGCCAAAATGAAGCTTATGAAGAGCAATGCTGATACAGATACAAGAAGGTTGATTGCTAAATATAGCATACAGTATATTTACAATGCATGTTTTTGTAGTAATTTAGTGGTAGGTCTTAATGAACACCAAGCAGTTTCTCGGCATTTTTTGCTCCTGTCACATATTCACTTAATATCTGTAACGTGATTGTGTCAGCTAATTCAAATATGGCTTCCCAGTTTCTCCAAAAACCACAGAATGTATCTATTTGTTTATTTATTAACAGGATTTGGTCCATGCAAACAAAAAATGTCTTGTGAAATTTCACAACTGATGTAGAATAAGTGATTGATTGAAAACTTTGCAAAGAGATTTGGTTACCTTTCCTGTTGAAATCATACATAACACATGATTTGAACAGACACAATTGAAAAGTTTAAAATTCAACAATACTTTTTAACTTCACCATTTCTGAGTATGATGAAATTGTAATTTAATTTAAAGAAAACATGCCTTGCGCTGACAGGTTCGGGCGTTCGGAAGGTTAAAGCCTACCAGAGTTATGAAACTTTTAATGTGCCCAAATCTCCTTTCAGTACAGGCAGCGCCAATCAAAAACACAAATTTAAAGCAAAATAATGATGAAAAAGGGCAGCCCTGTAAATTAAGCTGACGCGCCATTCTTTGAGAAGAGAACCAAAATGTCACACACGTGACCAGATGTTGTTAAATAAAGAAATACTTTGAAAATTAATGTAAGGTATCAAATTTATTCCTTGCTTTTTTCCATACCCAAAAACTATGAACATTCTAGATTTTACAACTTCTGAGTTTTTTAAGTCAAATAGAGTTATGAAAAACCTGTTTCCGTGTGAAGTCACACATCTGACCAGTCGTATTTGACCTCTGACCTTAACCCTACCTAGACCGGGGGGGTTTTATGCCCGCGCCCATTTTCATGTCGTATAATTTCTGAACGGCTTGAGCTAGGACCACCAAATTTGGCGACTTTTCCTAAAACTTGTCTGGGAACAATTTTATACCAATAACTCAAGTCCATCATCTTCGCCATTTCCATGGCAACGGTTTTCTAACAGGAATGTCTGACAAAAAGTCACCGATTTCAGTTTCATCAATGTAGTTTCCAGATTTTCTTTAACATATACTTATTCCATTATATTTACAATATCTAATGTAATATAATGTCAGCTTTGTTAAGTAGAGTTTATTTATTCTAATTTGATGACGTCATTGAATTAATTTTATTTTCCTACGATGAAAGCTTCTACTACCAACAAATAGACGTTTTTTCCATTATTAAGGTGGTCTTTAAGCTCTATATTGAAATCAATACACTAAACACAAAGAGTTACCGGCCAGTGCCGTAAAAAGCCCCCCCCACCGGTCTAGATAGGGTTAAGTAGTTTTAAAAATAATGTGTCAAATAAAATTCTAACTTGATAGACTTGGATAAGTAGTACTCCTACATTAAGTCCACAATCATGAACCTCCAATGCTTTTGTAATAGGAGATTTTTTCTACAATGTGTTACATTTTGGGTCACACACGTAACTTTAGGCGCTACTCCACTTGACAGATTATGTCGACACTTTCTGTCAGCCAACTCTCGACAGAAATATCAAACGCCTATCCACCTCAGATTAAAAAGTCTCTGACAGAAGCTCCGATCGACTGTCAACTATGTTTCTGGAAGCAACTGTCGTCATAAAATTTCCCATGACGTTCCACTTGAGATCATTACAGTTTGACTGTATCGATCGATGACCATATCATGTGACACGAGGGTCTCTACTCGCTCTACTCGACCTCATTTACCATGTTGCCGGCGAAGAGACAACAGGTCGCGGCAGTTGTTGCCGCCTTCATTATAATAAAAAGGAGGACACCTCTGTAGGGGAGACCGGGTCTAGTTGTTACACTTTTTCTTTTAACGGCTGTAGAATTGACATCATCAGGTTTTTGTTATCAATATGCACTGTAAAGATAGAAAGTTTATTAGACTACATGACTGATCTGCAGCAACCCCTATATTCTGCACATGCGTAATGCTGGTGAGGAAAAAATAGACCCCCCCCATCACCTGTAACAAACTACCCCATATTTGGGGTTGTTTGTTGCAGGATGTGGGGCATTTTATTACACTAAGAATTTGCTTAAGTGAGACGTGTTTCCCACTTAAGTAGGCAAAATAAGGGGATGCCTCACTACTATTATCCCACGAAGCTACAGTAAGGAACCTCTTGAGTCATTCTCTAATGGCATTTGCCAAGGTCCGTTATTCGTTTGTAATTTCGAGGCATCTTTCTGAAATTAAAAAAAGGTAGAAAGTCATTCAGTGAGGTCATTTGATCTTGTCCAAGTTGTTACAGGTTTTGGGGCAGGTTGTTACTGTAACAACTTGGGTGTATCAACTAGTCCATCAGCAACCCTTCGCCATTGTCCCGACATTTTGCAATGTTCCAGTGCAATGTTTACATGGGTGTGTCATGACACAGTGGCTAATGTCTTCCTCTCTCATTATCCAGAAAATCTCGGGTATGTATCAATTACACTATATGTTAATGAAATCTCCCAAACAGAAAGTTACTTCTTCGAGCATTTTTTCTGGAACACTAACCTGCGACTTTCGACGTACGTCCTTCTGTCATGTAAAGACGCGGGTCACCTTCGCAGAGCAACAGGAAAATTAGAGCGCCGTCTGTGTTTTATTATCGGAACTATTTAGAATGTAACAACATGGATGTGTAACAACTAGACCCGTTCTCCCCTACCCTGTCCTGATTTGGTTTTAATTTTACACAGCTCGCCATTGAACTGGTTCCGTGAATTATGCATCTTCCGCTGTACCTCAGCGACGTCCCTGGAACATGCTTTTGCAACATCAGCCCAAGCAGCCATTTTTTTCATCCTGTCTTTATATTCTGATGAGCTAACATCCCATAAACTGGGTTGGTTTTGGTAGCTGTTTATCAGCTGAAATGTCTCCGATTTTGTCCATTCTTGGCCGCTAGTGCTTGCCATTTTGTCAAATAGGAAGAAATCCACACAACACGCCCTTTTACACACCACACCATTCACGGACTATTGCGCTTCCCGAAAGTAGCTTCCCCAAAATAGAACCGGTTCTATTCTCTGAGAGCGCTGTCGCGAGTCATGACATTCTTTCAATAGTCCTTCCACTTGACACCAATAACTTCTGCGACAAACTTCCGAAAGTTTTTCTGCACTCTCGGAAGTAACTGTCGTTTCGTTATCCACTAGAGATTTTCTCTCCGACAGCAACTTCTAACAGTAAAAACTGTCTAGTGGAGTAGCGCCTTAAGAATGGCCCTGACGAGCTGCTGGATAGCTCACTCGGTAAAGCATGGCGTTGCGAAGCAGAATCACGTCGGGGGTTCAATCCCCGCCTCGTACCAGCCGGCAGTGCTCGGCAGCTTTTTCAGAGCAGCGCACAATTGGCTATTGCGCTACAGGGTTGCAAATTGGGAAGGGACTGCCGGGAAGGGAAAATAATAGTTGCCTTGTTCGTTGCTCTAGCGCCTCCTGTTGGCCAGACGGGCGCTCGTCAGGAAGATTCTAAGCCTGTTCATGTCCGGGTATCCTCCGCCCTCGTTCTGAACTTGCGAAGTTTCAACCAATGAGTGTATAAGAAGCAGTGGCTGACAGGCGCGTGCTTCGGAGGAGAGCCGTGAACTGTCTTCACTCTCCTGAATTGGCAGCAAGGGGTCGCATACGAGCAGGCCTTGTACATAGTTCACCAATTGGGCATTCCAGATTCAGGTGGGATTGGAGATGCCAAATGTTTAATTAAAAAAAATAAATAAAAAAAAAGAATGGCCCTGACAGAATGTGAGGCCTCCGCACCTTTGGCTCCTCCGCTGACTTTGTGTGGGCTCTGGCAGCAGCACCTTCTCCAGCAGTCGCCATCTGAAGATCCACGATGTAGGCCTCCTTCTCAGCCAGCTTCTTATCCCTCTCCGCCAGCATGGCATCCATCTCCACGCCACGGTCTCGCTGTGCTTCCAGCTCGCTGGTCTGGAGCACAATACAGGCACAATTTAATTCCTCAATTGTTTTCTTGACCACTTCATGAACCATGGAGTTAATCAATGTCCACATTTATGTGGGTCAATTTTAACACAAAACCGCTTTGCTCCTCACAAGTCGTAATACTGGGACATAAAATGCAGCCCCCCGAGAACAGGTAAGCCACAGCACTGGAATTAGAGCTTTCATTTTTCACTGCATATCAGAAATACTGACTGAATTGTTAATCAGAAAATAGAGATTTTGTCATCCTAAAGTACTCTGTGAACCGCCAACATTAGGCTCTACTGCCGGACACAGACCCCACCCATAAGTTGTCAAACTGTCCAGAGGCTCCCCATGTCTGTTCTTATGAGGTTCTCCACTAGTTAAATGTTCAAAGTCAAAAATAAGAATTTCCTGATTGCACTTGTAGTAATATGTAGGGAGTTTGCAGGAAAAATGTAGGCCTCTTCTTTATTAATTTGATTTTGACAACAGGAAGGAAATTGACCATTTTCCATGGCATTCTCATAACTTTCATGAAGAAGACATTTAAAAGACTTTTCAGGAGACCATGGTGATATTAAATCCTCACTAGCCAACTCTGGTGCTAAAGTGCCCACTAGAAGAGGATGTCTGGTCCACGGAGATAAAGTGGAACAGGGAGGAGGAACAGAACCTTGGCTCGGAGCTCCTCCTCCCTCTGAGAGAGCTGCTGCTCCAACTCCTCCACCTTCTTCTTTAGGAGCAGGATCTTCCCCCGACTCGCTGAGGAATGCTCAGGGTCTCCATCACCCCCCGCCTAGGACATCACACAAAGATCAACTCCAGTAAACCCCAGTTCCAATTATGGGGCATTCAGATCCGTATAAAAAAATAATCAAGTAGCAATGGAAGTCCTTTAAAACCACATCGCTCTCCAAACAGCCCTTATTTCAACATACGCCGTAGTGACTAACTGCTCAGCTAGTCAACTCCTACCTTCCTGCTCTCGGATTTGGTTTCCTTCCCAGATGCAGACCGCTGCTTCTTAAGTTCCTCCAGCTGAGAATTAAGAGAGGTGATCTTTGCGCGGTTCTGAAGCTTCATTTTGGAGATCTTTGCCTCGCAGGCGTCCTTTTCTGCCTGTTGATAGTACAGCAAATACATTTCTTTAAGTGTATTAAATCACACAGTGCAAGTGTAAACAGTGGGCAACAGATGCATGGCATGGGTCCAGCTCAGTTATTAAAATTAAAACAATTTGCTCAGCTACAAAGGAACAAATCAAATTATACTCTAAAACACAAAATGGATCTGGGATGGTTCCTTTTTTTAAGCATTTAATTATGGAATATTTAATTCTTATTTACAGACACTCCATCAAAAATGCCTCAGTACACTGGACTGTATTTTTGAAAAATGTGACGTTGAATAATAGTACAGGAGATCTCCAGGAGAAAATCACTGGTGCTCATAAAAAATTTCCAGCCAAGGTATTATACATTTTTTCAGCCAGTACCCAAACTGGCTTACAGATTCTAAGCATCACCAGCCATTTCTAACACTTAATCAGCCAAATTTTATGAATTATAACAGAAATTGGCACTACAGCCCAAAGCTGGACAACATTACACAGAGGCCATTTCCTTTAAGACAATATTGATCCCAATAAGAGTGCCAGAGATCTTGATAGTCTAAAAAAAATAAATAAACAAGAGTTATCAATTTAGACTAAGTTTTCTGCCTTGTGAAATTAGCGAGTTTGAGAATAACCAACCAGCTTAATGAACAGTACTGTATGACAATTGACTAGCATTACTTCACTGATGTGAGAACACAACCTTTTGATCTGACAATGCGTATGAAACTACACCATCTCCAGCACCACATGGGCAAAAGGCAGGAACACCGGATAGGATAAATGGAGGCGAGCCTCCCGGAATGGATCTGGATAGCCACATTTACATTGAGCCATCTCGTTCTCAAATATCTTCATACCATGGTTTTATTCCATTTGCAAAAGCAATTATGCATATGTGCATAATTAATGATCCAGAGCAGCCGAAGACGAGAAAAAAACTTGAACAAGTCATTGACTGCAGTGCCAATCAAGCTGACAGCCACAGCTGTCCACCTCAGGGCAATGAAGGAGGGCAGACCGAGCCAAGCCTTGGCTGGTACCTCCATTGGACGGGGTACGGTTAGTTCTCTATTCCTCGTAGTTCGTTTAAGCAAGCCACCTTCTCAGCCACCTGCTAACCTGCGATGCATTGTTTGCAATTTCTACACACACTTTAAAGAGATAAATACCTCAACACATCGTTGCACGTAGAGTGTTTCGATCCGTTTGATTAGCGCTTGCTAGATCTCTGTTCAGGGAGATTGATTTTTCTGGTGTTTCAATTTTTCTGCCAATTTCATATCATGATTCCTGCTTTATGAACAGAAGTTGCAAGAGGCCTGAGAACCCGGGACTGTCCTAAATGCCAAACCCCCCCCATCTCCCCCACCACCCAGCTCCTTGGCTTTCCATGTGCTCCTGTTCTCGTACCTTGAGCTGCTCGTCCTTGGCACTAAGAGCAGCATCCTTCTCCCGGATGAGCTCTTTGAGCTGGGCCGCCAGCTGCTCTGTCTGGGCCAACTGCTCAGATACCTCGGCCAGGGACTGACTGCTGGAGGCCTCCCTGGGCCCTGGGGCCTATGGGGGAGGAGGGGGGGTACAGGGATTAGCAATGGGGAGAGGGAATCAAGGATGTCGCATAGAGAAGCAGGGGCTCATGCATGCCCAGCCTAAAATCCTGCCAGCTCAGCTCTACAGAAACCCCTAAACCGGACGTTCACATCTATCCGACCGACCTGTGAGGGGGACTGAGCGGGGAGCATGTCATTCCCACACCATCTACTGAGCCAAAAGCCTGCAACTTCAGCTTAGATCTTACTGAAATATCGTCCTTATAAAACAGACTCAACAAATAGGAGCACACAGTGCTAAACTACTGGACTTCAATAAGCACTCATACTTACGCCAAGGGCCTGGTTGGATTCCTCATTGGAGAACCACTTCAGCATGGCTTAGCGAGGGGTCCTGTAAGGCAAATACATTGACCAAAATAAAAAAAAAATCTAAATCCACCCCCATAATCCTTTATCGTGAAGCTGTGCTTGCAGCCCAGCCATTCAGTGGATTAAAAATCTGACTGAATCCTAAAAACGCACACAAAGCATTTTAATATCTTTGCCATTGTTAACACCAAATCAGTTTGATAAAAAAAAAAAAAAAAAAAAAAAAGAAATCAAGGCTGCATACTCTGAGCTAATGACCAATTTTAAGCAGCCATAATATGCATATTTTTCCAGTTTAATATTTTATTTTTTGTGGTCAATGTACAAACATGTACACGTTTTCATTGTCTAAAAGCACCTAGTTACAACTGTACAGGCTGTGAGAGGCAACTTAGGCTCAGTCAGCCTAAACTGAGCTATTTTGGCTCCAGCCTCTTTAAGGTTCCTTCCTTAAAGCACACTCAGTTGTGACTGGCCAACCCAGGTTCCGGAAGCAGTCCTCAGTAAAATGAATGGAACAAAATGAAAGGTTGGGGTTATACAGCTGGGTGAAAAATTAATTTTAACTTCTGACTTTTCACCGTCTTCCTTTTAGAGTCCATTCAAAGGGAATCTGCTTTTGCACGGAAGAAAATGTCCTCTTGACATGGCAATACACACAAGTCAAACTCTTCCTCGCCTCAGCTCTACCTCGCTGATGGAAAAATATGATCGCAAGGACTCTTAACATCACTGCCTGTGAGATAGGGGCAAGGCTACCGAGCCTGCTGTGAAACCTTCATGCAGAACTAATAAAATGGATCACAACATCTAGCCAAGCAACGACGCCAGGTCACACAACAGAATTAGATGCAGAACCTACTCATGGTCTTAATGTTCCAATGTCATCAGTGTAAACTTATAATTTTGAACGTACAGGACAGCCCGTATGCCAGCACAATCCAGTATTTCATGTTTTACCCTCAGCAACAATGCTCCACCCGCATAACGAATGGATTCTTTACTTAAGACTCATGTCACGTGATCAAGCCCACTCCGAGGAAGTGTCCAGTCACATGAAAAAATAAACAAGGACAGAGGGCCACAATATGTGAACATGGAATAAAATAACACACTGCCCTCCCTCAAACCCCAAACAGCACTGCAGTTAAAAGGGTTAGGACATCATGTTCTGAACTAAATTCTGAATACTACTGACATATTCTCAATATGGATTCTGAAAGATTGAGCAATCTGAATGACATTCTGAGCGACAATTTCTTACAGAACCACGATACCGACCAAAACGCCTTAACACCAAGATAAACTCATTCGTACGGATGACAGCACGATATAGGAGCAGGAAATACGACCGTATCAACACGTGCCACAAAACCAAATCATTAACGCACTGTACTCAGCCCCGAAATGGGAGTCAGCTTCAAATAAATTATTTGTTATTGCTAATGCCTTGCGCAGGAGCGCTATCATACCCAACTCCAAGATCCATTCTCCATAATCCACTACCGGTGAGCATTGGCAGACAGTTTGTTTAGGGGAGGCAAGTTCTGCCAGAAAAGACAAGTAATTCGCATTCGCTCCACTGGACATTAATAACAGTCAGGACCGTCTGACCAAATTCCATTCATGGGTGGGGACTCGTGCTGATCCAAGTAATCAAAGCAACATGTTCGATTACAAATATTACCATCCAAAGCCAGTTGGCCCAGGAGTTAACACACTGCATCAGTTGCTAATCGGCCTGCGTTAACCCCTTAAACATGAACTTTTCACTAAAGCTTTCCTTAAGGAGGATCAAAGGTAGAAAATGCGTTTTTCCCCATGTTGAAGAACAATTACGCATGCGTATTCTGTAACTGCTGGTTGCAACGCTTCACTGAAGCTACACTACACTTACATTGAAAGATCCAACCCCTGCTGGATATTTTCATACGCACGACGCCATGTTACAGTGAACACATAATTACATCAAATGGAAAATACATATATCTCGTGCATCATTTTATACAAATTTCCCGGTAATTCAGCAGGGCATATTTGGGATCGTACGAAACCCTGGGTTCTCCACAAGAATTCAAGATAGGCCATGAGGGCCACAGGTTTCATTACAGCAGCTGCACTTGACGAACCCTTATATAGGTCTTTCGGTTTTGAGGGGTTAATACATAAACAGAGGCACTGACGTTGATTGAGGAAAACTTAAAAACGTCAGTTAGCTACCATTAAAACATAGCTAGAATAATCATCAGCAACAGTTAGGTAACAACCGTGGAATAGAAAAGCTCATATCAACTAACGATTAATACCAGAGCCATAAGGAGCCAACGTTAACGTGATTAACTTCCAGTGTTACGTTAAGAGCAATGCGCCGCAGCATGGTTGCCTGACGAGCATCTCTCCCAACTCCGCAAGCTAGCTTCGGATTAGGTTTCCAAAAGCTGCCCAACCACGTACCAACAACCTAACTTGCCGAAATTAGCCAACAGTAACTAAACCTGGCTGGATAGCACCAAAGCCTCACCACCTTCCAATACTAGGCGAGCTAACGTTAACAAGTTATACACAGAGACGACGTTGAAGCTAGCCATTACATTTTACCAACACGCCCAGTACTGAAGCATCAAGCAGATCAACAAACCACAGGCCTTCGGCAACTAAAGCCGCTGTCACACTGGACGCGAAACGAATTTTTCGCACGACAGTTTACATTAAAAGTCAATGCAAAAACGCGCTTATTCGCGTCTTTGCATTGACTTTGAATGTAATCTGTCGTGCGAAAAATTCGTTTCGCATCCAGTGTGAAAGCAGCTGTACAATCAGTTAACTTGGACTAGTTAGCGAACACTAGGGACTTAAAGTGACTACTATGGTAGGTAACGAACCATTTTAGTTAGCCATTAACGCTACACATTTTCCAAGTTAACTGGCTAGCTAGCACGATTCACAAACCAGCAAGTGAGCTGCTTTGCTTCCCTGGGAGACGAATACCAAACGTTTGTTAGCAAGCTAACATCAGTCAGTGCAGAGAGCAGCTGCTCGCAAAACCAACTGCTTCCACAAGGGACCAGCTAACTTACCGTTGTGATCCACCAAAGAATTCATGCCAGACAATAATTTAGCGCGCATGAAAGCATCCAAAGGGTACAAACTTTAACAAAACACTTAAGCTACAGTAAGGTCAAACGTTACACGCTATGTGACAGTATTGTGAGGTATTTACACCCTGCCATTTAACCGTTAGCTAGCTAGCTCCAACTAAGGTACTGGCAATGACCGTGGCTAACGTGTGGAAAATCAGGTGAACTACGATGACAGCGAATTACAGTCCGCATTACCTGACTGATGGCGAAAGGAAGATGGTAATACGAGAAAAATGCATATCTGCTCAATGACCACTTTAGTCTACATATTAATAGAGTCTAGTGTCATCAGCACAATTTGCTAGCTTGTTATCCTTCAGCCATTGTCGTCAGGTGAATAAACAAGAGTCATGCGATAAGGCTGCGCTGATGAGGCACGTACGCGTAGTGACGTCAAAGATTTTCCTTATCTTGCGCATCTTGCGCTGCTGGTCTTCTTCTTTGAGCGTAATTTAATAAACCTATAAGGTGTGTGGTCGCCATCTACCGAGTATGTTATTTAATAATTATCTACTCCAGCGATTAAAGAAATCTCATGCCAGTTTTCTTTTCCCCCCTGGCCTATACAATGCGGAACACCACTGAAAACCTCCTTTTCTCTCACTGGAAAACAGGCTTTATTTTCACAATCACTATCTCTTCCCATGACGTCCACACTGCTTTTAAATCTTAGTCTCATCTTTATCAAATCTCCCAACTGAGGGAATATCACTGAGAAGACCATTTTCTCCACAAGTTGCAGCTGTCTTCATTTCAAAAACAAACACCCCTCCCTCATTTTCCTCATTTCCATTTTTTATTGCATTTTCTCAGACTGTTTGCTGTTATTTTTATTTCTGGTTTCAAGAAAATGATAAGGAAAAAACTTCAAAACCTTAATTCTGAAACCTTATTAACACCTACTTGATTCACCAGTCTTGAATTGGATCAGTTAGAACATATGGATACCTTTGCTTGGCTCTGTTACTTAGAAAATCACTAAATAAGCACAATGAGAACATTGGGCTTTTAAACATCATGGTATGCATAGCCATTTCTGTCAACATAATTCAAGAGTCTGAAATGTCTCACCTGCCAGAAATGCAACTATTTATGAAAAATTAACAGCTTGTTAATTCTGGGATTGTAATTGTGGTTGGAACAAAAACCAGCATAAAAAATGAGTTTGTAGAACCACGGTTGGGAACCACTCCTGTTGTAGTGACAGTCTGGAAACAGAGCAGCAGCAACCTTTTAACAAACTGGGGGCATATATTGCGTTCTTCACTTGCATGTCTCATGGATTGGACCACCTTCCCAGTGGCCAATGTACAACGTCCGGTCTCTAAAGGGATTCCCTCAAATAAAAGTGGCCAGGTGGAGTTGGGCAGGGCATTAAAATGAATAGTTTAGATCAGGGCATTGGTCTGTCAGGATGGAAAATTCATAGCTCTCAACTTTAATGTGTTTTGATGTGAAGCTCATGCTTTTAGGCTTTGTCTTGAGCTATCACACAGCAACTTTTCCAAACACAGCAATGCATCTCAAACCCAAAATACAATTAGTTTCAACAAGCTCACATCAAACCAGCCTCGAATGTTTACCAGGCCCTACTCCACAAGTACTGAATGCACTTTTAGTACTAGGCATTGGAGGCCTTAGCTATGTTTCAACCTGCATCCTCCAAAGGGCCCTGGGAAAATGGAATAAAAATGTGTATATAAAAAAAGTGTATTGTAGCAACCGGTGACTGGCGAGCTGAAGTTACTTCATTCCGATATGACGCAAGGGACAGTTCTTCCACCACCAGTGGGCGCTTGGCTGACATCTGAACAATCTTCTTTTTTCGTTCTACTTCTTCTTCTTTCGAGTTTAACAGTGACTAGGACCGTTTTGGTGTACTACCGCCGCCAACTGAATATTTTATTTCATAATGATATACTCCTATATATGGAAGCCCATACTGGACAATATTCAAATGAAAACGTAATCCCACTATTGCATTATAATTTTCCACTTATGAATGAGATATTTGAGACAATATAAAATTGAAAATGCATTAATCCAATTATCACTTTCATTTTCACATACACATATGGGAAATCTATGACTATTTCAAATGATAATGAAAAGCTGTTTGACATTTCATTTTCAAAGTCATGCTCCGCAATACAGTGGACAATATTCAAATGCAATAAGAAAAACAGCACCCCCAGCCTATTGCATTTACATTTACATGTCATCAAGCTCTTTTAGGGTCAACGTGATAATGAAAATGCTGTTTTTTAATCACTTGGAAATAATAATGATATAATAATGATGACAACATTTGACATTTCATTTTCAAAGACTTATCCTGCAATACATGGGACAATATTCAAATGCAGTAAGGGAAACAGCGGCTCCCAGTCCATTGCATTTTCAAATACATGTCACCACGCTCTTTTTGGGACACAATGAAAATTAAAATGCAATCTGTTAGCGTCTCATCAAGGCGGGTCTTCCGCCAGGACATCACTCATTAGGGGCGCGAACGGAAGCTTTTGAGCTTTTGCACATAAGCAATCAGCTACGACTCCAAAAGAGAGGTATCATAAGCTTGCAAACACTTACCGTTCATATTTGGTGAGGGGTAACAAAGCGTAGATGATGCTCAACAAAATACTGACTTTGGGGGTTAAACAATTTTGCACATAAACATTTGTGGAAAGAAACTAATTTTTCATTTCAACTATAATTAAATTTAACTTTGTGTTCTCAAAATCACACAAATGTGTGATAATAAACTTTCATTGACTCTTTAGTAAAGCTTTATTTGATATATTTTCAGTAAATTTTATAATATCACTGGAATGTCTTGCAATTAACCCCTTGACTTCCTCACTAAGAAAAAAAGAAACAATGGAAAAGCATTGGTTTGCTCTACAGGAGCTGGAAGTTAAAGGGTTTTAAGGGGGTTGAACAACTCTCATTGCAACTACAAAACCAGACTACAAGCTGTAGGAAGAATCTGGAACATGTATGGCTCTAAACACACGTGGATAAACGCATGTTCACACGATGACAAAAGGCAGTTATTAACTTTTAATCAGTTATTAACAGTTATTTATTATAAGACAGACAGGCTTTAGCCCTCTCATAAGACATTACAATCAGGATAAAAAATACACATATGGTGATAAAAAAAATATTACCCAATAACATGCCCTCATTCTGGATAAATCAATATCCATTATCTTAACCCTTGCTCCTTTCGAGGATTGCGCTAATGAATTAATTTGAGGCAAGTTTCTTCACAGCAACTGCCAAAGAATATTCCACATATTAATTAATTTGCACTGATGATTTTCACTTAATATGCAATTTCACACCAAACAACCTCCATCTCAAAAGATCAGCTTGGGATATTATTAAAATGAATAAGACTTGCACCATCCATGAGTGTTCTTCATGGATAAATGGGCGTGCTGCCAAGTTTCAATGAGAGCTGTCCAGTCCATTTTCCTGATGCTTGGAAATAATTTGTTTGAAAAAAATTTCCAAGGCTTTTTCAGAAGATGTTCATAATTGAGTATTCATAACCAAATTAAAATCTGATCAGAATCTTCCTGCAGTGTTCCAGAAAGACTTTGTTAAAAACAGGCCGTACCACTCCCTTGCATGTGTCCAATTATTAGGCTGTTTTTCCCATTTCTTCTTGGCTTTGAGAAAGAACATTTACATAGTTTTAATCTTGCACCTCGCTCTTTTCCATGGCCAAGTTTTCACTCCAGTTTCATTTTGTGCGAACATTTTCCACAACATGATGCCATTGTCTTTTGGCAAATTTAAATCTGCCAGGCCGATGCTTTGTTTTGATTGCTTTCAGGTCGACAAATCAGCTTCAAGTTTTCTTAAGCTGTGTTTTTGTTTACAGTTTCTTTTTTTGCATTTCAATAAACCACTCACATGGCTTCAAGTCCAGTGTAAGATGATCTAAAACCCACTCATCCTTCTGTGCACCTTCAACAAATTCCTCGAGTGAAAGCTGACCTAAAAAATAAGAGAGCCAATATTGTTTCAGTCAACATATCCATCTACCAAGAGACACAAGCAATTTCAAAGATATTGAGTTTACAGTCATGTTTTTTAAGGATCTTCCCCTTTTTCTCACAACAAATAAATTAAACCAAGTTGTAAAAAACTGTGTAGTTCTTATGAAGATCGCATGTAGGATCAGCATTCTGAGCACAGTCAGAAAAAACACATAAAAAGCAATAGGCATTCCACAATAATTCCTAATGGTGGTGTAGCCATTTAAAAATAGAAGCAGTACAGTACATGCTCCAAGCTCAATCAACTAAAAGTGACCCTGCCCTGCCATCTTGACAGTTAAATCATTCAGGGCATGTTATTGCTTTTCTAAGAAAAAAGCAATAGCACGCTATTCGTGCTAAATTAAGGAATCAAGCTAACAGACTCCAGCAAGCCTCTATTATCATATCTTGTAACACTGCCCATAACTATGTCAAAAACACAAGCCTAGCTCTTATGCAATTCCAAATGATAAAGTGTTAGTATTTCCATACAGTGCTGTGAATAAGTATCTGCCCCTTCCCATTTTTGCCTATATGCCATATTTACATCTTTCAGATCATCCAACTAATTTTAATTTTAAGCCCAAAAAAACATGAGTAAACACATAATTCAGCTTTTTAAATGATCATTTCATCTATTGAAGACAAAGAGTAATTCAAAACCTGTATCACTCATATGAAAAAAAAAAATTAAACCAACTAACTGGTTGTGCTACTCTTGGAGACAAAAACTGCAAACATTTGTGATAACAGGCAGTGAGTCTTTTACATCGCTGAGGAGGAATTCTGGCCAACTCCTCTTAGCAAAATTGTTGAAATTCAACCAAATTGGAGGGTTTTTGAGTATGAACTGCCTCCTGGATGTCCAAATGGAAGGTTTAAAACTTTTTAATGATTTAACTAAAACTCCATGATTTCTAGGACATTCCTAACCCTCTGAAAAACAGGCTGTGCTGAGTTGGCATCCCCTCCGTGTATTACAGGGTGGGGAAGCAAAATTTGCAAAATAAATCACCATCCATAGATTGTATATTATTCTCAACTGGCATGTTTATTGAAAAAAAGAGATTATAAAGCAGACAAATAAAGATAATAGGTAGTCCATTATTCAATATCTCCACCATTATTAGCAATAACAGAGTCAACTCGACGTCTGAAAGCTTTACAACTGTCAATAATGAAGTCCTCAGACAACTGTGTCCATTTGTCTGTGATAGCAGACTTGAGTGACTCTACATTGGGATGAGAGGTCTTGTTGGTATCCTTCTCTAAAACGCCCCACACAGCATAATCCAAAGGATTCAGGTCTGGGCTGGAGGAGGGCCAGACATCTGCAGCCCAGAAGTCAGCAAAGTTGGCCCTGCAGAACTGTTGCACTTTCTTGGTTGTGTGGCATGGAGCGCCATCCTGAGTCCACACATAGTTTCCCTCGGGGTAGTTTGCCTTGAGCCATGGCAAGACATGGTATCTGAGGACCTTGTAGTAAACCTCAGTATTCACTTTTTCCCCAGGCTTGAAGAAGTAGGGGGGCATCTTCTTGCCATCTGATGCTATGACACCTAAGACCATGATCTGAGCTGGATGTTTCGTTCGGAAGCTGCCCTTGACTTCAGCTTTTGATTTTGCAAGGTATCGATTATTTCGCCTGTTCACAACTGCATCCACCGTAAAGATCTTCTCATCAGAAAAAACTTTGACAGTAGACCTGTGTTGCTTGAGATATTTGAGCACTTTCTTGCACCTCTCTAATCTTCTGGCTTTCATAGACTCTGTGAGGAGGTGTTGTGGAGTCCTGGTGAATGATTTGAGGCCCAAATCATTGTGCACAGCTGTCCTGACTGTCTTAGGATCTACCTGAAGTTGAGCAGCCATCTCTCGCATCGAGGTCGTGGGGTCCTTGGCAATCTTGGCCTTGAGAGCATTGATAAGTTCTTGATTCCTCTTTCTGTTGCTTCCACCACTGCCAGGCTTTCTTTGGACGCTATTCCTTTGGTTCATGGATTTCCTAACATTGTAGACAGTCCGTAGAGAGACACCAACTATGCTGGGGATTGTTTTTGGATCAACTTTGGCATGGAGCAGATCTGCAACTCTGTGCCTTTTGCTTTCTTGTGAAGTCATTTTACAACCAAACGACTAAAGCACAGACTCAGATTACAGCTTATAGTCTTTGCTTTTTCAAATAACAGGTGCACACAATTCAGGGGAGTGGTTGTGGGATTGTTTGTACTTTAAATGTCAGTGCAAGTTTTGCTTCCCCACCCTGTAAGTATGAATTGAGCTCTGCTCTGATTGGCCAGGGAGCAAGGCAACCAGCCCTGTGTGTCAACACAGCGCGACCGTGTCAAATCCCCCAGACATTAGCAAGTCAGTAAATACACATGAAAGCTAACTTCTGCAGACCAAGTAACTAGCTAACTTGCACACAGCACCACTACGTGGATGGCTATTATGTGTTCAACTCGAGAGGACACAAAAACAATAGTGGACTATTAAGTTGCGTTTGTGTTGCCTTTGAAAAGCTTTGTGCGCGGGTTCATGGTGTTCCTCTGTGTTCGTTGTACAGTTTATATAAAAGTTAGGATGGCACCATCTAACCTGGCATGCATAACACATCGCTTTCAACCACCTGAGCCAATCCATGAGAACAAGGATTAGTTCTCACTGTGTTGTCATGTGGACACAAAACTTTTTGAAAACGCAAATGAAAACTTTTTTTGTTTTTAGCAAAATCATTGTCCTGTGAACATACCCTTCCCAGACTGATAGACCTCAACAACTTTGCTTCTCATCTGTTCTTGAATGTCTTTACATTGCGGCATTGAGTGCTGCTTTTTGCGTATTTCAAATTGCCAGACAGGTTCTATTTAATTGATCTTTAGATTCACCAGGGCAGGTAGCAATCATGCCTGGGTGTGTCCAGTGAAATAGAGTCAAAATATCAATAAAATGTGTTTAATTGTTTGATTCAGAAACTAATAGGGAAATTACTTTTTCACACAGGGCCAGGTAGGGTTGGACAGCCATTTTCCTATTATTAATCAAATCATTTAAAAATTCCATTTTATGTTTACTCTGGTTATCTTTGTCTAATATTAAAATAGTTTGATGATTTGTGAAACGCAAGAATGACAAATATGCAAAAATAGTACAAATCATAAAAGGGGCGAATACATTGTACTTTTTCAACAGCACTGAATTTGGTAAAGTTGTTCATCACTGACTATTAATTTTTCAGAAAGTATCTATTGATAGGCATGACTAAAAGTACATTCTCTTTCATCGTTTTCATTTTGGGACTACCTGCTCTGCAGAAGCAAAGTAATCCATATGCCCATTGCTGTATAAATGCATGAAAATGAGAAAATGAAAATGCAGCTGAAACAATGGATCATAAAGAGAATGTTCATATTGTTTATTACTTTATTCATGCGGCAAAATGTGTTCATCAGTTGACAGGAGGAAAATCCAAGCGTCATAAAGCAAAAATCCTGCCATGTTTCACGTCCTCCCATAAAATCAGCAGATCATACTAATTAGCTCAAACTCATGGCTGAAGCAAATCAATGTGGTTGAATTTGCTTTCTGGGGAAGACTTCTGCTTTCTGAGCTAGGACTTTACACCTCTGTGTTTAGGTAGCAAATAAAAGAATTGAGAAATTAATCACTGAATACTGCTTGCTGTTAATGCTGTGTTGAAAATATATTCTTCTTTTTAATACCAAAATATGTTCCATCACTTGAAGCACTCTGAGAGTGCAAACCTCTGCCAAGGCAGCACAGTCAAAATCTTGCTCAGTGAACATGGCTCATATATTGTTTGACGGATTGCAGTCAAAACCAATAGGGTCCATCCCTGATGTAATAGCAACCCACCCACAAATATCCTTTCTTACTTTTGGAGTTATCTTGTACACAAAGAGAAAGACAAACCAATGCCAGAAAAAACATAACCTCCTTGGCGGAGGTAAAAATTACCTACCATCTTTATTTACATCAAGATGATCAAAGATTCTGTTGCATATTTGGTCAGGTGACAGAGACTCGCCCTCAGCTTCACCATTCTGCTTCTTAATTTTGCAGATAATCTGGAAAGCAGATATGACACCAGAGTCAATGACAGTCGACAAAGATGTACAACTAAACTTGCAATTGTAAGACAACTATAGCATATGTAAAGCCACTGAAACTGATGGATATTCAATGTTGCAATCCATTACTTTTCTGGAGGCACTCCTAGAGTGCAAACCTCCGCAAAGGCAGCACAGTCCAAATCTTGCTGAGTGGGAGTTATCGCGCATCATAGGATTTCAAGATGGCTGCTGTGGCGGCCATATTGTTTCACCGATCGTGGTCAAAATCAATCGTGTCCATCCCTCATGTAATAATGACCCACCCACAAAATTTCAGAGATATCTGTTCATTACTTTTTAAATTCTGTTGTCCACAAACAAACAGACAAACAAACGGCACCGATCATGTAGCTAACCTCCTGCCAACTTCGTTAAGGCAGAGGTAAAAATGAAGACCAGTGAATATGCAGGAAATCACTGCTGCACTTAACAATTATGCAAATATGGATAAGGCTATTTTCATTATTAGGGAACTGAATTCTTTGTTATTTTTCATGCTGAAAAAGTCTATCTTGAAAAGAGGTAAATCTAACTGGAAATCCCCACCCTGCTAAACCCTGGATGAGCTGTTCAATCCAAGAGACCTTTGACCCCAGGAGTAAATTGGCTTTAGCCAGGAAAAGCTGAGCTTTGCACATGAACAGTTAGGCTTATGATTCTTTTTCTAAGCACAAGAAATGCAGAATTGTGTAAGTGGTCCATAGATTCATAGAAAATTATTCAAAACAAGACGACAGTTCATCTTTTAAAAATCATGCGTAACTGTCAATCTCACTTCCTTACCCTGATAATATGTATCACTTCTCGCTGGTCAAGGCGTCCATTCCCATCTCTGTCGTAGACCTTGAAAGTCCACTTCAGCTTATCTTCAAGTTTTCCCCGTAGAACTAGGTTCACTGCTGCCACATACTCCAGGAAGTCTATTGTATTATCCTGAGGCGATATGAAAATTTGGGAAAGTTCCATTAGGTCATAACCTCACGGTCACAGCGAGGACTTCAGATGGAATTCTACGTGCAATATTCATACTTGTCCTGCATGTAGCCGCCGTAGGACACATTGCTAATACATGAATGCAATAAACGTGACAGGTTTCTGATTAACAGTAATTCAGTCCACACCCGTTGTTCTGCTCCCCACAACTCAGCGCAGTCTTGCCAGATATGCCCGTACTCACGCGAACAATTTAAATTTGGGCAAATGGAAAAATCAACATCATCAGTCCCTGTCTATGCCAGTGCTCAATGATTATTAGCACTTTCAGATCTGTCTAAACGATTGGGGAAGAGAAATTTAGACAGACAGTACGGACGGACAAAGTTTCCCTCACATTATATAAATTCAGTTGAAAGAAACATAGGGTTTTTGAATTCGCAATACATACCTTATTTGTGTCAAATGATCGGAATAAGTTGTCCATATATGCAGATTCCTCTTCGGACGACTCGCTTGTGACTCCAAAGATTTTTCTGAATTCATGCAAATGTAAATTTCCACTCGGGCATTCGCTCGCGAATTTCTTGTACAGTTCTTGAATCTGCGACATTTCCACCTCCTCATCCCTATCGCTTTGCGTCTGTCCCATTATTTCACCGGATAATGCAAGTATTACTGGAGAACGCCATCGAAATAAAACTATGCTCTGATGTCCCTTGATTTATGGCTTCAGACATGAAATTGAGAGTGACTTGGGTAATTCGATTTTCCCTGGAACTTTCCATTAGAAAACTGTGATCACGACAGGAGTCAGGGACCGTCGCCTTGGCTGGTAGATCTTTGTCTCTGTAGTCGGCCTTTTCGTCCAGGGACAACGTTATTTTTAGCCAGAAAACACTAATCCAATTTTGGGTGCAGTCATCCATTCCTTATCCAGAAGACCTGACCTATGACTTTACTTACTTCAACAGTTTGCCTAAACGGAACGGTTGGAGAGACAAGCGGTCATCACATATTTTTGTGACTAACCAACTCCGAATTCGAGGTCTCATGTTGGGGGTCGATTTCCAATGTAAGCATCACGCCGGACGCTCAGCGGCTTAATTAGTGGCACATGAATGAGTATCGTGCCATGTGCACATCAATCTGGTTGCGAATGCGCTAAACCAATGCCCGTAAAAACATGAAAAAAGTATTCAAAACTGAAAGCATTGCAGCAATAGTACGAAAACGTTACTTACAAGAAATGTGAATAATTTAGCTTAATTTCAGTAATATGGAGAAAAAAAACCTGAAAAATCATTGTTAATAAAAGGAAATTAAATTAACTTACACAATTTTTTGCCTCAAATGTTTGCGTATTCTGATCTACTCCAGTTTAGATCATACAGAGGTGTAATGGAGCAATTTTTGATGTTCTGTATTGTGGAGGAAAAAAAAAATACGTAGAAACACTTCATCCTCAAACAGACTCAAAGACAGTCTAAACAAACAAACAAATAAATAAATAATTCTTGTCAACATTAGATTTGCCCTAAAAATATTGTGCCATTCACCGATTTCAAATATACCTAACAATACTGCATTGAACCACTGACATTATTTTATTAAGTACATTTAAAAATAAATTTTCTCTGTGTTGGCCTATTACCACAGACAAGTGAGTCATGCCAGAATTAGATAGGCTATTGCAGAAGTATGTCCAATCGTTGTTCAACTCGTCTTCCCAATACAGTCACTAAAGATCAGCTTGGATTAGCCGTCTAAAATCGGTTCATTTGACTTCATCCTCTGTGGCTTAACCTCATTACTCTTGGATGAATTGGCTCATGCATGGCAGAGCAGAAAACAGACAACACTTCTGAAGAAACTTACAGGAGTACAGAGTCTGAACTGCATAAAATGTCAGTCTTTGCTCCGAACACTCTCTACATTGTTATGCGAATGAGCCAAGCTCATGCATATTATAAGCCTTCTGTAAGGGAGAGGTTAACCGGGGATACCAAGGGTATCATCAGCTTTAATCTTCTGGAAATAAACATGGGGTTTGGAGCTTAAGTTGGTTTAACAATGTATTTTCATGACTAGGACAAACATAGAATTTACCATTCATAATTTAAAAGAGAAATAGCTCATCATTAATGTCTGCTCTGATAGGATTTCGAGTCATGTACAGTATAAAGCAGTAATTGAGACTGTATCCTGGTTTTTAAAATATTAAATACCAGTATACAAGCTTCATAAACCAGTTATCAACCGAAAGCAAAACATCCACAAACACTATTGACAGACAATAAATGTTGTTGTTCGCCGACAGCAAGGCATGTCCCCAAAATGACCAGCACTCTCCCCATATGCAAAATTTATAGTTTGGCCAATGGGATGCACAAGAGAAAAGGGTATAGGGTCCAGAAATTAAAATGGGACCAACTCCAGGCTTCAGGAATGTTCACAAAAAAATTTTACTCGAGTTATTTTCCAAATTATTGTTGTTTATAAGAATGATATCTTTGACCTAGTGGTGACACTGCTGTAAAAGTCACAGGGGGACCATAATCAATAACACCCCTTTTCTATGCAGCAGAATGTTCACAGAAAGTGTGACATTCCGATCAAAACTGTTTTGAATTATTGCATTTGTAAATGTTAAATTTGACTGAGTGGTGGTGCTAAAGTGCACATAACAGAGCCACCACAACTAATAATTTCCTCTTCTGTGCACCGGTAATGTTGAGCAGATTTGATGATTTCCACAGAAGCTGTTTAAATTCAAATTTAAGTTTAAATCAAAGTGACACTCTCATTTACTCCTGGATAAGCTGTTTGTGAATTTGGGACCAGTCATCCATGCCAAGATCATATTTACTTACCGCCCATGGTCATGCCAACGGCAAATTGATTGATTAGTGAACGACGCTCATCACTACACTCCTTCCAAATCTTCGCTGATCCGGGAGCAAAAATTAAAAGTTTGGCCAGGAGGTGGTGCCACAGGTCATAGGTTGACCAACATCAAAAGCAGCCCTTATCTCTGCACCAGAAACAATCACAAGAAGAGTAACTTGATTTACAGTGAAACCATTTAAGTTGTTAGATTTAGAAACAAAGTTTGACCTGGTGGTCATGCTAAAAGAATGGTCAAAGGGTGAAACTAAACAACAGAGTCCATCCTCTATGCACCTAGAATGAACATAGAAATAGAGTCAAGTTTTTTACAATTTCTAAAAGTGAAAAGTTTGGCCAGATGGAGGCACTGCAGCGAAGGTCAAAGGGTGACCAACATCAATAACATGCCATCTCTCTGTCCCAGAAACAATCATAAGAAGTTTAACATGATTCCCATCAAAACAGTTATTGCACTTTGAAATATACATTTTTACTTGGTGTTGACCCAGCAGGAAAGGTCGTAAGCTCACACAATAGTGTTTGTCCTCTGTGCACCAGGGATTAACACATTTGTGTGTGATTCCCATCAGAGCTGTTTGAGTTATCATGCTAGCATGAAGGATCTGCAGGGGCAGCGGTGGTGAAAACCAAGATGAGTCCATACCTGAGCACTTGGTTTCAAGGATACTGTATATGTTAATTACAAAAGAAATGACAAGAAAAGAAAAGCGCACACATTTTTATGTTCAAATGATGTTAAAGATACACGTGATGTCCAGTAATGTTATCAACAGGCAATATTCTACTGCATGGTATCAACTCAACTTTTTTGATCAAAAAAGCAAAAAACCAAAATGTTTTCCATTGAGAAGAACTTGAGAATGGTTCCAGTACTTTTTTTTTTGGATCACTTCCATAGGGGTTCCAAGCGAGCTGAGGCAATGCCAATAAGAGGTGCGAAAACACAGCAGACCACTAAATGCTCAGAGAGAACCCCTAGTGGAAGATTTTAAATATATATATATATATATTTTTTTTGGCAACATTAACTGTGCTCTGCTTGAAGACTTTTTCTTCAGTTGGATGGCTGTAGGTAAGCTTATTTCAAACAACCAAGCTAATTTTACCTTTTTAAACTTGCGTAAAATCAACATCACCAATGACTGCATTATGCCTTTACAAAGCAGATAACAGTAGCTAGTGTTATTCTGCTATTTTTTACATTTATTTTTCTAGAGTTGTTGTTGCTGTTTCATAGCAAGAATCAAAAATGCGATCCTGACAATATCTTCCATTGCTCCTGTGTGTGATGTTTCATGCGGCATCTCTGACATGTTAAACTGAGGAGGTGCTATCTGCAGTGGAGAACAAAGTACCTAGTACCAAAGAAGAGAAGAGTCCAGTTGTGATGATCTGGTACCATGCAGAGCAGAAGAGTCAAATGAGAAATGTGCATTTTGGTAACATATACCATGCATGCAAATTGTGCGGTTACAGTTAAATGTTGTTTTCACGTGTAAGCTGTTTGGGGTATCACCTGTGCACTTAATGCAATCAACATTCAACTTTTCTGCCAAACCAGTAAGAAATAAAAGGTCATAGATTTGACATTTCCGAACCAAAAATGGAAACTTCCCTGGCAGTTCATTTCTTTCACCCAGTGCTAATGGTGGCTTCTTGAACAAAAAAAAACGAAAATGGTGCGAGAGCAGTAAATAAATACAACACACAAATAGTACTCATCAAAATAGTTAAATTGTAAATTGTCCGACTTATCCAATTAAACATTAAAAATTAGCCTCATCAATTGTACATACTTCAAACACTTGATCGCATTTCATTGTCTATAACCATATACACTTGACAGTTCAGTAATAAAAAAAAGTCCTGTCAAATGCTATTTAATATGAAATAATAACAAAATGCTTAACTGTCCAAAAAGCATCAATTTGTGCTGCTGTTATCCATAACTCCTCCATGTCAAATAAGAAGCATTCCGGCAAGTTTAGTCTCACACTCTTATGACATGGAAATACGTCACCACATACAGAGCTCGGCACTCCTGGAAATATCAGCCAGTTCCAGAGAGGATGTTCTTCCGTGCCTTTTGACAAAATCTCATTTGTGAGTCTCTATCCAGAAGTCATCATGCGAGGGGTGGAAAAACAATGGTGCAACATTTGAGGTTCATGATTTCTTTTTCCAGTTCTTTATGAACCAACCGCTGGCGTTCACATCTAGTTTGAGCAGGTTCATGAGCCACTGGTCCTTCTGGGCACCTTCCAAGAACTCAGACAATGAAATCTGACCTGGCAAAAAAGGAAAAAAAAAACCCAACATGCTATATCTTACTCTGACGCCCCAAAATTCGATTCCTTCATTAACCCTTTCAGTGCCATAAGATATCCAAGTCAGATGCTGTTGAAAACCTATCATGTGGCAACTTGTTTAAAAGAGCTCCTGCAGGGGAGCTCTTTTAAACAAGTTGCCACATGATAGGTTTTCAACAGCTCAGCATAACTACATTTTTAATTCCTTGAAAATGTATTTGGCGCTCAAAGGGTTAGAATCAAAATAGATATAATTAGCACTTCTGGTTTAATTTTAAAAACTCGCAGCTATTATTAAATACTTTGACAGTATTTGATAAAAACTGAACAATCAAGACAATAAATCCCATATAAGTCCCCTATATGCCTGGAAGGCTACAATCGCGCAACGTTCACATTACCAGGCTAAAGTGACTCAAATCTGTTTTTTTTTTTTTTTTTTTGCCTAAATGAGACAAAGAGATGATGTTTTCAAAGCTGCATGGACACAGGAGTCAAATCTTAAATCCAATCTTCAGATCAGAATTGAGCCACTTTCATATGTGGTCCTAGAGCGCTGTTAAAACCCTGAAAAACTGGCCATTTGGCTTTTTATGACTACCTTACACCAAATTGTAAAGACGTGGGAACGCACCCCAACTTGAGCAAAATTTTGATTATTTCATTCTTGTATTGGAAATTTGAGCGCAAAGTGAAATATCTTCAAAAGTTGCTTGGTGTAAGGCTGGCTTTAGTGAGTAAATTGTATAATCTGCAATAAAAATATAGATTAAAATTTTTCAACATTGTCTTAAGTTACTGATATGTGAAGCAGTACTAAAATAAACAAAGCACCACTTCTGAGCACAAAAAAAAAAAAAAAAACAAAAGTGATGACTGGTGATACTGATGATACGCGGTCATGATGCACCCGTGAAATTGCTTATTTCAATTTTTTACATACTGTGCATTCAGGTTTGAGTTCTAGCTTTACTGACATACTTGTTTGATCCATCATTTCCACCAACCACAATCAGCCTTTACATTGATACAAAGAGGGTTGGTCAGTAGCGGAGCTACGGGGGGGCAAAGACACGTCCCTTTTAGTCCTGGCTAGATCTCAATCATTTTCCTTTATTGACGTCTTTTCCAATTATCGTAATTGGCAACGGAAGACACGGTTTCTCACGGTATGCGATCTAACAGCAATGAAATCATGGGCTAAATTCAGTGCAGAAAAATTATTTACTTATCAATTGGCCAATGCTTCGCGTGATTGAACTGGTCCGTGTTCCAATGAAACGCGGACTTTCACTCTCGGTATTTCGTGTGTTGATTAAAAAAAAAAAAAACCAGCGGCACTCGGCAGTTAAATAGCCTAGGTTATAACAAGCGTGCGGCTCAAGCCATTTGCGTGAGAGTCGACAGGTAGGCTATGCAATTTTGAATGACGTAGATTTAAATACAGCAAATACGCGTCCAGAAGAATGATTGTCGTCTTACCTAATCGGGGAGAACAAGCAGCACCTGTTAAGTGCGGA
Organism: Gymnothorax javanicus; assembly: GCA_029692085.1. Lineage (NCBI taxonomy): Eukaryota > Metazoa > Chordata > Actinopteri > Anguilliformes > Muraenidae > Gymnothorax > Gymnothorax javanicus. The sequence goes on along the minus strand of CM056207.1, from coordinate 12,205,884 downwards.
GCGCTCTCGGGGTGAACCTTTTGTTAATCATGAAGATGACTGAGAACAGGTCAGGATTTATAATTGTTTTAAACGGCTGTTTTGTGCAACCCAATTCTCTGTTCCGCCACTGTGCTGAATTTAACCCGCGATTTAATCGCTGTTAGATCGCATGTGGAGAGAAACCGTGTCTTCAGTTGCCAATTAAAATAATTGGAAAAGACGTCAATAAAGGAAAATGATTGAGATCTAGCCAGGACTAAAAGGGACGTGTCTTCACCCCCCCTCTAGCTCCGCCACTGGAGTTGGCCCATAGATTCTTTCTGTGTTCCCAAATTTTGATCATATAATCTGCAATTTGTAAAAGAAATGTCTTTTAAATTTAAATCAACTAGTTTTTCTGTTTACGTGACTGGAGTGTAGTCTCATTTTCCTGTTCGCAGATGACAGGAATGAAGCCTTTTCAGTAACCTGACACTCTATTTCAGCCAAACAATGGCTGACATGCTGTGCATTTAGACTTGCCTCTCTATATACGTGTTGTAAACAGCTGTTAGTTGATCATTTGTGAAATATCTCACCGTTTGAACAAGTTAGCCAAGTCATCTCTGAGATTTCTCATTAAAATTGTGTTTTTGGCCACATAGGTGTCATTCATCCTCTTCTTTTTTGTTTATTGTACAGTTCGCTACAAACTATGGAGAATTTCCACCATATGGATATGAAATGTTATTTCTTAAATACCCAATAACCATCAAAAAAAAATAATAATAAAAACTAAAATAAGACCAGCCTAAACATGCATCAAATTGACCTGCATTTAAGAGCATAAAGGCAATGGTATACGCAGTAAAGCAGTGGATAATCATGTTTATCATTTCAAAATGCCTTGATATAACTGAAATACGCGATTCACATATTTATGTGAAAACTTACCATCCTTATTTTTGTCAACAAGTTCAAAGATTCTGTCGCAAACTTCACTTGGTGTCATGTCCGATTCAGTCTTCTTTATTTTATAAATGATCTATAAATCAAAGTAGGAAACAACCTCAATCAGCATATTTCTGTGTGGTATTTAATACCAGAGTGGACATGGTTCTAACTTGGCACTCAAATGAATCCCATGAACACTTAATCCCGATCTTATTGAGAAAAAAAAATCATCATCCACAGTGTATCCATGACAGTAATAAGTAGTTTCTCATGTCAAATTGGATGCCTCAATTTCATGGTAGTTTCTGTGTAATTGCTGCCCAGGTTTGGGAAGGTCATGAGGGTATGGTCCCCTATGCTGACATTTATTTATTTTCCAGCCAGCCAGGCAATTATAAGGAAGATCTGCTGTGCAGAAAGTTTACGCCTGAAAGGTTACGTAATGCCTTACGTAAACTTACTGCCGAAATTTAGAGTTATTGTGGAAGCTAACCATTTGATCAGCTTTTATAGAATACTGCTTAAGTCTACGTAAGATAGTGTCAAATTGAGGGTCTTGCGTAAACATGCAGATGGAATTGGGCATGCAAAAAAATTTATAGCATGACGGAAAGATAGTCAACCACACAGCATGACATATCTTTACATTACAATACTCAGCACGTCAGAATAGAACTATGAGACACTTTTCAGGACACTAGTCACCCCATGCCAACATGACCCTACATGTCGCGCCCCATTCTGTTAATTGGAGCAGCTTTCTCAAAGTCTGGTATCGCTTCTGGATATCTGATTCACTGATGTTGTTAATGGTGGTGTTGCGTCAGTATGGTAAAATTGCCCATGAAAGCTTTTGATTCCTTACCATATTGACTGTGTGGAGAGATATGTGTATATGGGCCTAGAAAATGCATTTGTTTTTTGTATCATATGTGCTAGGACAGATGTGGGCCAAATTTAGATGAGCACCCTCCTAAAACCAACATATGGAGATAAATCTATTAATAACTCCCAATTATCACAGTGCTAGTTCTAAAATTTATAACTGTTATTGTTGCTGCCATCCCAAGGAACAATTTGACACCAAACATGGCTTAATTGCTCTGAAAATATGAGACCCAGGAGGAATTGAAGCCGTAAAAAGCATAATTTGACTACATTATTCATTCTAAATTGAGAGTTTAACATTAAAATTAAAACAGTTCCCAAAGAGATCCACCCTAAATATTTGGTAAAAAGTAGGTGCAGTATGCCAAGTTCGTTTGCACAAAGTTTCAAGAAATTCTTTCACTGGTAACAATGTAGTAGGATGGCTGTTTGTACACCATCCTCAGAAAGTGCTGCCTTTCACATTATTTGGGACATAGCAGATGACAGTGAGGGGACAAAAAAAACCCTAGGCATGGGATTATTGTTGCCTTTCAGTATTGGGCAGTGGCATTCTGAAAAGCAATTTTAGAATAATTTTGTGAAATAAATTTGTTTTTTATTTTTTATTTTTTTAAATTCACCCTAATACAGATCCCTGATTACGATTACTGCCATCTGATCGTACAGGCCAGAAGCTCATGGTGGAATACGCATATGTGATGTACTATACATGCCAAACTGAAAAATTTCTTGGCATCACTACATTTAAATGTTTTAAAATGAATCAATTCTGAAAAACTACATTAAATATTGTTCGTTGACAAACTTACCTGCCTAAATCACGTTAATTGTTGGACAGAAATTCTTTTGTCTCCAACCTCAGAATGAAACTTTCTATAGAACACCAGCTGCATCATGAGTACTTTGGGTGTGCTGCCACCCATTTCTTACAATAACTGCATGATTTCCATCTAGGAATCAATAAATTGACCATTGTTATATTTCTTGGCAAAAGACTGTTACGTTATACTCCACTTCACTGGACGTTACTCATAACATTGGTACTTGCATTACAAAGTTTGTGACAATTTATGTCAGAAACTATTGACTGCTTTCATTATTTAATACCTTACATGTCTGAAGTGAAAGCAAGTGGTGCCTGGACTTTGTTATTAATATTCAGCAGCATTATAGAATTAAAAAACTTAAAAAAATTGATTCAAATCATCTGCCATGTCCTGCTTGGGTAGAGAACAAGCATAACTTCAGACAGTGAAGGTGAAACTAATGGTGGTTCCAACACTTTGACATGAGCACAATCATACAATTAAAATGTTTTATTGCATCAACTGATACAGTTGTTCATAGCAAAGTTTGATTTCAGGAGGAAAGATCTAACTATGCTCATAACTATGCTCACGCAAACTTTGCATATGTTTCAGAAAATATGATTTGTCTCAAACCATCGAATCCTTTTGATCCTTAAACCTGGATATACAAAGTCTGCACTCATATAAAGACTTGATTGCTAATTAATGTTCGAATTTTCAGTGCTCATGTTACCCTGTAACTGGAATTTCCCACTTGTAAACTGTTATAGGAAAGTTGGGAACCCACCAGTCAGATATGAGTCCTTTGGAAAAATATGAACAAATGCTTTTGCAAGTGTATTGCAGTAATTGGTTAAAATGAGTCGTGGAGTTCTCAAAATAAAGATAAAATATAGTAGAAAATGAACCCCTTGACCAACCCAATGACAACCTTGGCCACCAAGCTTAGCCCTCGTAGGACCATGTTGCCATGCAAGACCTGAGATCACTCTTCCTTCATTAATTGTTCTGTCGATAGATACAGTCGGCAACAAAGGGAACGCCCACAAAAGTAGAGCCGAGGGGGAAAACAAATCGGTCTCTGCCATTAGCCATAATGCCGAGGAGTTGCTGTGTGTCCTTTTGCACCGCAAATAAACAAAAAAATCACCAATTATAGTTTTACATTTTACCAAAGAATAAAATGGAACCACAAAGGAGGACAAAATGGCTTCAAGCTATCAGAAAAGAGGACGAGTTTGGCAGATTATGGCGGGACCCCACAACAGAACGGGTATGTCTGCTGGCCACTGAGTCGGATCATTTGCCCAGTCTTTTAAAACATATGAACAACAATCCAACCCCAGTATATTTAATTTTTTAATATATCAATCCTTGTCAGCAGACAATAGAGACTCAAAGTGCGTCATGACAACTTCTTTGCGTTAGCAAGACAAGTTTAAATTCCGCGTTTTTACAGTATAGCGGACGGGGGCGAAGGATTGTTCTCCCCCTCGGCTCTATGGAAGCATATAGTTAACACTAAAATGAAAATGCAATGTCAGAAATGCATTTTCATTTTCAAGATACAAGCGCATTATTTGTATCATAATGAAAATTCAAATGTAATCCTCCACTTTGCATTTTCATTTTAATTTTGTTAACTATATGCTTCCATACGGCTCGAACCAGATGTGACGTTTGTGGGCCTTTTCGTTGTTGCCGACTGTATCTATACGGCAGAGTTGAGTCCCCCCATCAAGAAGAGAAATCGACACAGATTGTATGAAACACTTGAGCCAAACATTACTTACCCGAATAATATGCCTCACTTCACTCCGGTCCAACCGTCCATTACCATCTCTATCGTACACTTTAAAAGACCACCGTAGTCGGTCCTCCAGTTTCCCCCGAAGTACAAGGTTCAGTGCAGCTACATACTCCATGAAGTCTATAGCGTTGTCCTGCCGATGAGCATTGACGTGCAACAGAGAATCACATTTTACTCAAGTGTCTTTAACAGTAATATTGTAAAATAGGACCCACTTCATAAACTGCTTCAAGGGTTTTGGCCTTAGTAACAGAAGTCTAACCAAACCATTTAATTTGCAGACTATTATTTACTATAACATGAAACAGAGGATCCGTTAACAGAGCTATGAAATTGGTAAATTAAAATACATACGCGAAGATTCGGTATATTGGACGATTTCATTTTAGAGCCATGCTCGATAAACCCCTTCACATTTTAATATAAATCGCAATTCATTATTGAAAGGCCACATTAACATTCCCCTTACAAAGAGGTGGGGAACCCCGCTCCGGAGAGCCATTTGCGCGCAGTTGTCTCTGCGCTAGCACACTTAATTGAAATGATTGATGCTCCAGGACTTGATGAAGTGTGAATCAGTTGTGTTAGAGCAGGGAGACATCTAAACATGCAGAGCTCTCCAGGGTCCAGGTACCCTGCCCCTGCCCCAACAGTCAATGAGTACCTCTCTGTTAATTATTTAACAGCATCCTACCCTGTTGGTTAATTGTAACAATTTTGAGCTAAATTATACACTACCATCACGCCGGTAGTTTACGATTTCGAGGGGGGAAAGAAGACAACATTGATACATACCCTGTTGGTATCAAAAGATCGGAATATTGTCTCTATGTACACAGATTCTTCCTCAGAAGTACTTTGTATTCCGAAGATTCTTCTGAACTCGTGCAAATGTAGAGTGCCGCTGGGGCATACTTGCATGAAAGTAGTGTAAAGTTCTTGAATTTGTGACATATCCACCTCCTGTTCGCCGCTTTCCGATTGACCCATAGTCGTTTAACATTATTTTAGGTGTTTAAAGAACCATTGGTGGAACGGACACGCTTCCTTAAAACGACAAATTTATGAAACGTAAGACGTCTTCCCTCACTGTGACAGCCCCATGCAGCCAAATGCACCTCTCCGCTCAGCCTATAGAAAACGTATGGTGCTGTTACAACCAACGCGGTATTTTTAGAATCACGGAGCTTTAAATCCGCTGACCCCGGGTCACAGCACAGTGCCACCGTAATAGCTGTTCGCTCCAGCGAACTTTTGACCGCTCAATCATACATATTTTTAACCTGGCAGTTGGTGGAAACATTTGAACTTCAGCAGTCATACTCTAAAAAAAAACTGATATTATTACTATTATTATTATTATTATTATTATTATTATTATTACCCCTTTGTATTTCTTTGGTGTCTCACATTTGCAATTCATATGTTACAGGCAGACACAGACTGAGTTGAAAGCAGCGCTCACAGTGTAATGCTTCCCTAGATGTAAAGGTGTGCTAATATGACACTAATGCCTTGTTTTAACTCCTCTGTTTCGAGCGTAGGAGGCAATAAATGCAAAAATGCTCTATGCCGTGTATTTCTGTGTTGAGTGCATTTACCCTTAAACTTTGGCTGTAATATTCTTTCCCCCCAGTGACCCCTCTTCTGTCCACAAAAAGCATGTTTTCCAAGAATTTAAACAGGAAACAGTGAATGTATGCACATACGTTTAAATCTACCAAAAAAAAATTAAAAAAATCACCAGAACATCTGAAATCTCACATAGCCCTACAATGAAGTTGTGCCATACAAGGATTCTCATGCAACTTCCTCATTAATTGCCTTGTTTTTTCTTTTACTTCTCGCTTTCTCCTCTTCTTCAGTTTTTTTTCACACCCATGCATGCTCTCTCTCACACACATGCACGTGCGCGCACACACACACACGCGCGCACACACACACACACGCACACACACACATGCACGCGTGCACACATGCACACGCGCACAGACACATTGGTGCACGAGTGTGCTGCACACACACACACACAAACACACACGTTCACACATACACAAATATTTGTACAGCTATACTTGCAGGGATATTGTATTATTCACACCCATGCATGCTCTCTCTCACACACATGCACGTGCGCGCACACATACACACGCACACACACACACACATGCACGCGTGCACACATGCACACGCGCACAGACACATAGGTACGCGAGTGTGCTGCACACACACACACACAAACGTTCACACATACACAAATATTTGTACAGCTATACTTGCAGGGATATTGTATTGTCTTGTATTCACTCGGTACAACCTTTCTAAAACCTTAACTGTGAACAAATTATGCCTAACCCTTACCGTAACCAGTGCCTGACCCTAACTGAAACCGCAACCCTAACTAGAACCAATTAGCTTTAAATCTCAAGAATTGGCCTGTGTGGGCTCATCCTGCACTCATTTAGGATCTTTGTGGATCTGTTGGCTATAAATATTCTTTCCTTTCAGTGTCCCCCTTCCGTCCATAAAAAAGCAAATTTTCCAAGAAAAATATTGAATGTGCACTCATGTGCTTTACTCCATCAAAAAAATCACAAGAACATCTGAAATCTTGCTTAGCCCTTAAATAAAGTTGTACCATACAAGATATTTGAAGGATCCTTATGCAACTTCCTCATTAATCGCCTCATTTTTTACATTTTATTTCTTACACTCTCCTCCTCACTCCTCACTTCCTTTGCATTAATTTCCCATGTTTTCCTCTGACCCCTTTTCTCAATGCAGGGTGGTCCAGTAAACCATGTGACTGAGAAGACAACGCTCCTGTTATAATCCTTCCAATCTCATGTGATCTTCCTTGAGGCAGAGCTGAACCTATGAAGGTTTGACTGCTCCAAAGAGGTACGGTGTTATGGCCCAAAATGGGATGTTATATCCCTCTGTTTAAAATTGAATCATGAGAGTCATAAATGGCTGCAGCCCTGAAAGAATGGCTAGTGTTTTTTACCAGCTCTCCTCTTACTGTGACTCATTGACTAATGGTTTTATTTTCAAGTCCCCTCCCTCATTCTATTTTCGCTTTGCCTGACCTTTCTAATCCCTCAATGGGCCAGCTTGTTACATATGCTTGTTTTGCCAATTGAGGCAATCAAAGTGAGAGTGTTGGATACTATATGAATCTAGTGCTTTGGAGGAATCATATTTGTATGGGTCACAAAGCAGTGAGATGAGGATGCTCTAAATTAAAGATTATGAATGGTTTGCATTTTCTCTGTGTGTGCATAGTTTGTGTTTGCTTGTGACTGTATGCTTTTGTACTGTTCTACTTCATTATTTAAATTTTCACGCACACATTCACACACTCACGTATACTGGACAAAGAAAGTTAGGGATCACTCTGATTTTTAATATTGAAATATGATATGGAACATAATTTGAACTATCAAATATTTCAAATTCGAAAATTGGGGTGATCCCTAATTTTCTTTGTCCATTATATATAAATATTTGTACAGCTATACTTTTGAGGACATTGTACTGACTAGTATTCACTTGGTACAACTTTTCCCAAATCCTAACTGTAAAAAAACTATGCCTAACCCTTACCGTAACCATAACCTAACCCTAACATTTACGGCAACCCTACCTCAAACCAATTAGCCGTTAATCTCAGTAAACCCAATGTGTGAACCACCCAAAATGTCTTCATAACCCCAAAAGCACTACCAGCATAATGCGCTAGATTTTCATCAAATGCATTGCAAAGTATTGCAACTGTACTCTGTAATGGTACCTTGACACAATGAGCCATCCAGTGGACTATGAATTTGTTTATTCTTTTTATGGGTCGTTCAAACTGTTCTCTGTTAGTATTGCTGCATTATTTTTTCTCTATGTTATGCATATAAGTTAATACTTAAAATTTTGCGAGGCTCTTTGCTCGATAATACATTAAATCAATAGATTTACAAAATTTTATGCTGGTCTTTCTGTATTTGTCAGATTTTTCCACAAAAGTAAAGACGGTTTTTGTGCGAACACGGAACAGTGGTGACTCATGTGAAGGTCTAACAAGACTATGGTGCCTATGTGTTCAACTTGTTAAGTGTCAGTTGTTGGGTCACTTGTCTAACGCCTTGTTGTCTCTACTTGCTTTGTTATCGACTTAGCTTTATATTAGTTAAGGTAGTGCATTTGCACTGGAATATTTCTGTTAGAGCCATAGATAAGATAATATGTTTCTTATTTCTGTATTATTTTTATTGAATGTTTGCGCAATGCAGTGAAAATATCAGAGGATAGTCAGCAGGCTTTTTCCACTTTATGAAACTTAATTGGGTGCATTCACTTTGGTGCATTTATTAGCTAATTTGACATAAGACATGGGCTGGCCCCCTTGATTTGTGTTGTCAAAGGGTGGATTTGTTTTCATGTATAATTGTGGGACAATACATAAGACGCATGGTCATTCCTGTTGTTCTGTTTTACTTGCAATGTATGGGGCGTGCTCACCTTGACGCGTTGCGATAATTCGTTTGTGTATTAAATTTAAAACTGATGGTCCTTTCCCGTCATGTTTATTTCTCTGTCATGAAATGCATTGGTGTACTGGCCTTGACACATTTAGGTGTTAAATTAACTTTGAGTCTGAAGTTCTGGCCCCAGTGATTTGTTTTTGAAGCCCAAATGTTAGCATAGCTAACTTGTAAAGTATTTCTCGCTTTATTCTTGGTGGAATCGGCTGGGTGCTCATTGCTTCTTGCTACGCATCAGTATTGTAATAGCTGTGTCTATTAGATGGTCAGCCGGCATGGTACGGACACCATGCATACTGTGTGTGCTGCCCGTCTCGCTCCTCTGCAGCCAGTAGATGGTGACGACAGATGTTCCACTTTTTAGAGAGTTGAGCACCTGGGTCAAGGGCTAACTGAGAAAGAATGCATGAACTGCAGCTGCATGTGTTTCACAGAAAAGTTAGCCAGACTGACTGTGCTGGAGAACAGCATGGCTCATTCACAGCTGTCCCCGTCTGGTGTGGCAGCAGCTGTGTCTCCCAGACTATATTTTGGGGAACTGATTTTGGGGAAGCATCTGCCTGGAAGAAGTGCAGTTAGATGGACCCTTTGGGTCACGAAGTTGACCCTTTGCCTTCTAGGTTTGCTGAAATACCCAGAGAAGACAGGATTTAATGCATTCAATGAATGACCATGAAATAAGGGATATGACACAACTTAGTCCATACAAAAGTAAAGGCAAATATAGCAGGCTAGCAAAACAGGAGAACGTTCGGAATAAAGACACAACCGCACACAAAATTCTGGTGCTTTGATGGACACTCCAAGATTTGTGAACACATGACCATGATTTTAGAAAAAACAAACCCAGACAGTTTGTACATCGATTGCTCTGGGTGCCACATTAAAGGTGTTTGGCTGTATGACTAGTGAAGAAAAGAGCTCACTCACAGGTTACTACGCAATGACGCAAAAAGAAAACACTTCCATTAACATGGATATTATCAGATTGGCCAGCGCCGCTATAAGTCAAGACTATTCAGCAAATAAGCCATTGCTCTTCATGAAAATCACCAGTCATGTTCAATGACCTTTTCAGCGACAAAGCTCTAGGATGAGGTAAAGTGCGTTTCCAGAACACGGAAGCTCTATCCATAAACCCTGGTGCTATTTGCTTTGAGTTTGTAGGTTATTTTCAGGAAATCATATCAAAATAATTGCGAATTATTTTTAAAAATGCTTATTCTTGAAACCCAAGTACTTAATGACTTTTCGAAACCAAGTTTTGAGGATTATTATGATCCTGCACTAATTATCAGGGCATGCACTGGGGAGAGGCAGTGACCAGCAATAAATATCGTTGAGTGAACTCCACTATTGAAATATTGTGTGATCAAGGCTATAGCTCGATATTTTGACTGAACAATGTCTTGGTTATTAAGAATGGATGTTTCGAAAGGATTCTATATGATAATATTGATGAATTCTGGTAATTATATATTAGTAATTATTAAATTTATTGATGTATGTTAGTCCCATTATGCCCAAATGACAGCTAGGGGGCGTTGGAACTGAAAACTGACATCCACTTATCCCAGCATCCAATAGGCAAGAGTTAGGAATTCACCCTGAACAGTCCACCAATCCAGTGGACGGCACGCAGACACAGACACATTCTCACACACACACACACACACACACACACACACACACTCTCTCTTTTTCTCTCCCACACAGATGTACACACACATACACCCACACAGTCAGTCAGACCTTGGGAAATGTAGAATCTCCACTTTTCATAATATGCATGCCGTATGACTGTGGAAGGAAACCAGAGAACCAACATGGATGCAAATCAATGACCTTCATACTGTGAGGCAACAACGCTGCCCTCTGCATCACCCACCATATGATGTGTCATGGAAGTTATGAATGTATAATGGCATCCAGAAATGTTTTGTTATGCCATCATAGATGCATTATCGAAGAAGTTTGTGTTTTCGAGTGGCAAGCAAGGAAGCAAGAAAACATTTGCATTTGGGAAAATAAGTGGCTTTACTGGATATATAGGTAAATAAATATAATTTACATTTAAATTAAGTTTAGAATAGAGAAGGAGAAGAAAAGAAGAAAAGAAACTACATAAAACACTTTTGTCATCAGTAGTGCTGCAGTTTGGTCACTGTAAAACACTACTTTTTTCCATTACAAGGTGCTATCCATCCTTCTGTTCGTTTCAGACGATAGAATACAATTGGATATAGAATAGTGCAAAAAGAGATGAAAAGAGAGAAAGCAGAGTTGGAATACTACAAGGGAAAAAGGGGTAAAAAAAGAAAAAATGGAAAGGAAATACTTTATCAAGAGATGGATGTGTATATGTTTAAGAAGCCATTTTATAACAAAGTCTGAAAGTTTGTGGATTAAATTTTTATGAGGTAGGCTGTACATGATACCCTTAACAGTCATTCTTTTTATTTGCTGAAATCTACCTTCCATCATGTCTATGTCAGCAACCTGTGATGTACTAAGGCTTCCCCATAGCTTAACCCACATTTTGGTACAATGTTTGGCAATTTACTCAATATGGGGCTGTATGAGCAAGTCAGACTGCAGTATGGGTGGAGTATCATTGCAGATTAAAGTTGGGGATGTTTGGGGAGGAGGGCGGGTCACACAATGCCGAACGCAGCCAAGTCGCTCATCTCCATATCACCAAAGGCCTCCCACGGGCAGACCACATCACCTGAGAGAGAGAGCACGAGGAAAAAAAAGGAAAAGGGTAAGGCATTAATAATAATAATAATAATAATAATTAGAAGAAGAATAAGAAATCAAAGTCATAACAATTACCACCTCCAAGGCCATCCATTCCTGGGATGCCACCACCAAATCTGAATTGGAAGTGAAGAAAGAACACATTAGGTTTGTTTGTGCGTGTGAGAGTGTGAGTTTGGTGCATGCGATTGGATGGGTTGGATGCATGTTTGCAGTACTGTTTCCCCCCTTTTCACCACAATTAATTCTTTCTCTACTCACCCCTTCCCACCAGCCTTGGGGGCATTGCTCTTGAACGTGCGTGTTTGTCCGTCCATTCTTTCTGCAATATTGGAATAGAGAGAGGTAAGCAATCTCGTGAACACTGCTAAAATGATATATAACATAAGCATCTACCAAGGTGGATCATGACCTCAGCATAAACTTCAGCATTTGATTCTATTCAATTCAGAGGAGTATTTCTCTCTCCATTTTTTTTCTTCCTATCATTGTCCCCCATGGTGTCAGTGCTATAGTCAAAGCAAAATGTCCAGAGCCTGTTTATCCCCAAAAACGGTTTGACTGTGTTCGAGAGGGATCAACTGTAATCTGCCATTGTTCATTTAACTTTGAAGACTTGTATGTACGTGTGTGTTCACAGCTGCTTACATTGGTGAAATCCAATTATGCTCCCTCATCCCCTGCCTCATTTTGCCTTGTATAACAGACCAGCTCCCCTCACCAAAGCCCTCCTATTTCTCCTCATCTGATCCCCTCTAATCGCCCTGTTAAGTCATAATGGCTAACATCATTTAAGCCTGTTAAGTTCACTCAGAAATGATAAGTCAGTTGTTGACCTGTACAGAGGGACAAATTTGGCTGTCCTGGGTTTAAAATAGCAGTACTGAAACAGAATGTTCGGGGTTAAATGTAATTTTTTTTTTTTTTTTTTTTTACTTCGATGTACACTGCAAAATGATCTAAATTTGTCCACCACAATAGTTATTTCTGCCCAGAGAGCCCAATGGTATGTCACACAGCTGATTGTTTGCAATCACCGGTTAACAATGGAATTGTACCCTCAGTTCAATCAAGGTATTTTTAAATTTGTCACAGAAGTACATTTGAGCATTAGTCTTACTCTTTAGAAACTTTTTCATTCAACTGTGCTGTTTCTTTCACTTGATAAGCTTGGTTTGAGATATAAAATGTCTGAATTTTATCATGAGTTAATGATCCAAATGGACAGTTTTAATCTGCATCTAAAGCGAAATGATTCAAAATCAATTATCTGCAAATGAGCAAAAAAGGAAAAAAAAAAAACTTGAATGCCGTATGATGGTGAAATTTATCCTTTTGAGGTGCGTAACATCATAAATATGCGATATGTATGACGCAAGTTCTTAACTGAACATTCTAATGTCCATGTAACGGTCAATACTGATGATTGAAAAATGATTCTTTCATTCTGAATGAGAATTTTGCGAATGTAATGCCAAAAAAAGTTCAGAACAAAGTAACACTCTGTAAAACCAGGAGAAAGACAATAATAATGAGTATTTATCCTCTTATTTATGTATATTTATCTTGTTTTTCTTACTCTTTATAGTCTTTGAAGATTCACCATTTGGTCTAGATGATATGATAAATATGTCTTGACATGCAAAATGTAAATAAAAAAGTGATATTTGCTATTTGAGAGAAACAAATTTCATTCAGTTTTTTTTTTTTCAGTTTTAATTTTGGATCACAATTGCACTGAACACTTCATGCGTTCTTGATGTGTGGAACATATGCTCCACCTATTGTACAGCACTGGAACTACACTGGGTCAATCCATTATAGCCCTAAAGACTGACCACTTAGGAATCATTTTAAGATTAGAGATTAAAAGACAAAAGTGGACTTAGACCACTTTTGTTCTCTGGAGCTCAACTGAAGACCCTAGGGCTGAAAGTGCTTAAGTCACAAAATGTCCATTTTTAAGAAGATTGACTCAGGAAACTATAAACAATGCTTTCCCATGCTTACCTCAAGGTGTGTGAAAATGTGACTTCAATACTATCAGCACTTTGCTCTTCAAATTGACCAGTCGTTTGGAATTTTCAAATGCTGTACACTTCCTCAATATCTGCTTTTAAACTAAACATTTTTAAATTCGGTGTATCTTTGACATGTATGAATCAAATGACTTCAGAAAAATTAAGGTAAAAACTAAAAAAAGCTGTTTCAATGGTAGAGCAAATTATTTCCTCATTAAGAATCGGTGAACTCTGAACATGAACAGCCAGTTGTGTTCATCCATAATATAATATTTGAGTTGTTGTAATGCTTTGAATTAAATGGCAATACAGCACAAGATATCTAGAAACATTCCACTTAGTAGATTAAATATTTACTTCAGAATTAATGAAATTTAAACAAGCATTACATTATACTTACTAGCTTTTGCATTCTTGCCCGTAGGGCTCAATTTACCAGAAAGTTTACAATGCAGTACAAAAAAATGCAACATACTTTGAAGAACGAGTCTCTTACCTGTTCGTCAAAGTTTTCAAGATTTCCAAGCAAAGAGTTTTTGAAGAGTCAGCGAAGAAGGAGCTGCAAAACAAAGATGTATCTCTTTCTTTTTGCAGTCTCTCTGTTCTCTGGCCACTCTTAGTCCTTTCACTCCTTATATACCCTTTCTTTGTTGTCCCCCTCCTCATAACATAAGCTGTCAGGTGGGAGATGAGTATTTTAAGTTAAACTAATGCTCTTACGTCGGGGATGAGACAGCTCAAATGTACTTTGTATATTTGTGGTATGGTGTTCTAAATACATCGTGTAACATGTCTTGATGTGTGACATAACACTTCCCAAACGGGACAAATCATGGGATTTTGTGTTGAGTAAACACTCTAAAATGGCAGTTGCTGATCAAACACTCTTGTTAGCCTATACTGTGTGAGTTTACCATGTGTCATTCTGGTTTTCAGTCTGTGGTATAAGAGCTTGTGTAATTGGACCAGGTCAGTCATTTTTAAGAGTAGCAGGATTGGAGTCATTTTCAACTCTAATCGGCGAATTTAGGAATGTGAAAAATTAATTGAGGACATTTTTCTGATGATGTATTGAAATTATGCTCATTTCCTTGAATTGAACTGTAACTGACATAGTAGTATTTAGTGATATTGGTAAGCAATTCAGTAAAGTAAAGGTACATATATGTACCTATAATATATGAAAAGGCCAATTTTATGTATGTCGCACATATACAAAACCTATATGTGGCCCTATATTAAAACCAATATGTTTATAAAGGTTCTTTCCGTGTGGGAATTTAAGAATCCTTGTTAATTTCATCCCTGTAGGAAAAAGTCTGGGACCTTTAGTTGCTATACAAGCATCTCAGATAAAAGAAAAGTGTCTGTTCATTAAAACTGTGAACAGAAATGTAGACTTTGTCTTCAAATTCATTAACCATAGTGAAATGCTCAGATAGATCTAAGGATGAAAAGGACTTTTAAAAGGCATGTTTACTTGAATGTATGTTCTTCTATGTACTTTTATTTTGTTATTTTTATTTTATTTTGCTACATTTAGACTAATGACCTCTGAGCCATATTCATCTAGAAACTGCATTACAGACAAGATAGAAAACATTGCATTTGGTGGATGTAACAGTGTAGTGTATAACCTTTCAGTAGATGTGTATGAGCTGTAATGATGTGAATCCAATTTTATCTAACGTGGTGAATCATGCAGTGACTTAAACTTGAAAAAAAATGCTTAATTGATGAAATAAACATAATCAAACCATTTTGTTTTTATACATTTCCTTCTCTTCCACAATACACAACTCAATCTTCATAGAATGGAAAAAAGTATGGTCAAGAAAGAATTGATGACCTTGTTATTGTTAATGTTTCAGGAAAAAAATGTAACAAATAGTATTAGATATTTGTGTTGATATCATAGCTTTTTGTCTCCTCTCACTTGCCATAGTTAATTATGACTGGTTTACACATAACATGCCGTTGTCACATGTCAACATGTATTTAGGATCAAATGTGATGCCAATTTCACATGTTCACATGCGATTAAGAAGTTATTGCGTGAAATTCTTTTTATTTCTGTAAGGGACTTTGGACTAATATGCAGATATTACCTTGAGAATAAAAATATGAGCTAGGCATCATGTATGACAATTGCAAAAGTGAGATATGAGCTATACAATAGGTATGACAAACAGAACCTGCCACTGGGTATATGAGCTATATAGGAGACATATACCTTGTATGTACATATAGGGCCTATATGAGGATATAAAGAAGTGATATAGGAGACCTATATGCCCTGTATATGCACATATATGTACCTGAATTTGGCCTATATGCGGCCTAAATGCGGCATATATGTGCATATATGCTGTATATATGCGACATATATGTGACATATATGTGCATATATGCTGCATATATACGGAATATATGCGCATATATGTTCATATAGATTCTTTCCATGTGGGCAAACCACACTGTAACACTCTCATGTTGGTAAATATGCGCAAAAAATGCAGTTAAACCTAAGATGGTGAGGTCACAAAAATGATTGATTTTTGACAGAATGCCCCAATAATAAAGTAATGAGATGATACACTGAGCAAAAATATGAACGCAACAGCTAAATCCTATCAATATTCTACATTATTTCTGTGGTTGAGTTAAATTATGTGACCAAAGTTATGCTACTGGTCTGTGAGCATTTCAGTCAACTTTGCCATATCATTGTCAATATCATGCCCTTTGTTAAAATTGGCCAATCAGACAGGTAGGGCCTGATCCAAAACTATTGAAATCAGGTATGATCAGCCCAGGCACACCCTGTCCTCCAGCCAATAAAAGGTGACCCTGAAAGTATATTTTTCCAAAATGCCACAGATGACCCAAAACTTCCAGGAGTGTGCTTTTGGCAAGCTCAAAGCGAGAATGTCTCTCAGGGCTGTCACAAGGGCTCGTAATGCTCATGAGTGTTGACTGTTTCTCGACTAATTGTTACATGGCACCTTTACACAGGACAGAATTTTTATTAATATGCAGTATTTTTATCCATTGCCTAACCCCCCTTGTTTTTCTGGGGATCTTTCCCCTCCACAACCCTGAGTCCATGGAGCATCCAAGCCCTGTCCTTCATCATGAGCGCTGGCTGCTGCTGTCCTGTGGTCCTGATCCCACCTTGATCCAGTTCTGCACCATCCTCGACATGCCACTTCCTGGAGCTACAGATGCCACAGCTTGGATGTTTTAATCAGTTTTAATAGACTTTAATGGAAATGTATTACCATTTTATTTTATTACTTTATTTTTATTATTAGCTAGCCAGGGGATGACGGACTTCCCCACTATGGTCGGGTTCCTCCTGAGACTTCTTCCCACTGGGGAGTTTTTTCTCCCCACCGTTTGAAGATTTCTCCCTACTGGGAGTTTTTTTGCCTCATCTGCTAGAGCACTGCCCCTTTTATTTATTCATTTTCTCACTGTAAAGTGTCTCTGACTGTCTGTGAAAAGCGCTATACAAATAAAATGGAATGTTTCAACAAGAATTCGTCTACGACACTGTTTTGAAGAATTAGGCACAACAGCACACCGCCTACATGTGCGACAACTATGTATGACAACCCCCATCCAAAGCAGTCTGTTAGGTAACGATCTGGATCCAGACGCGAGAACCAGGAATGCAGTAAAAATGGGATTTTATTGGAAAGGGGGGTGAACCCCCGCAGAGCAGGAGGCAACGGTACAAAGTCCACAATCCAAAAATCAAAAATCCACAGGGCGTAATCCGGGTCGTAAACAGGGCACCAATAACAAAAATCGTAGTCAGACAAAAGAGGTTCGATACACAGAGATAACAAGAATTCCAAAACAGAGCCAAAATCAGATATCAGGGACAGTCCAGTCAGAAGAGTTGCACGAGAGATTACAAAGCGAAAACAAGCGTAGCACAGGCAAACCAAGAGAAACGTTCTGACGGGGAACTGCTGTGAGAAGACTGTTTAAATACACAAAAGGGAAGTCACATGCTATGATTAGGGAAAGGTGAACTGGATAAAACTAATCACGTGGGAGCAAAACATGAGGAAGAACCTAATCACATAGAATTGGCAAAAGCCAAAACACGGACAGGGAACACGAGACAGCCTATGACAAAACATACAGCTCCGGTTAGGGAGTTCTAACGTGCACAGATAATGAGAAGCAGGACAGAGTGGAGCAGGTGCGGAGGATCTGCTGAATTGCAGCAAAGACTAAGTGAAGGCAAGAGGCGGAGACTAGAATAGGGCGAGTGCTGAGAGCTTGTTAATCAATTAGTAAGTGCAGCAATACAATCCCTAGTGCTCGTTAGTAAGTTAGTATTATATACAATGTTAGTCTGGGTTAGTAACTTTAACAAAAACAACAAACTGTTAGTATTGGTTAGTAAAATAGAAAAGAGAGGCGAAGGAAGCAAATGAGATTGGAAGGAATGTTTGAAACCCAGAAACCATGAAATCACCTAAGCATGTGCCACGCGGGACTGGGGAGAAGCTGTATCTTAACAAGAGACCAGACAGGGGAGACAAAGTGCAATGAAGGGCATGGCAAAACATGGACCGGACTATAACAGAAAAGTGGATAGGGAATGGCAAAAAAGAAAACATGGCATGGGAACAAAACTAAACAGAACATGGCAAAACCTGATAGACATAATCATAAACATGACAGGGAATGGCAGAATATAATAAACATGGCAGAATAATAACAGACAGAGCAGAATCATAACAGACAGAACAGAATCATAACAGTCTTATCCAGATGGTCCACCTCGTTGGCCATCTGAGACCAGCAACTGCCACTGAAGATGAGAAAGTTGGTCCCCATAATCGCCAGATTTCTTCCCTAACTCTGAAAAATTGCCTTGGACTTCACCCTGCTCAATGAAGAAATAGGTCCTACTGCTTAAACGATCATGTCCGATAGGCAATGGTACGATGGAGGACTGTTCTCTTTACTGACGAGTCATGTTTCCAGCTTCACAGAGTGGACGGACGGGCAGCGTACAGGGGAAAATTATGCTGACGTCAGCGTGGTACGCAAGGTGGCATACAGTGGTAGAGGAGTGCTGGTTTAAGTGGGAAAGTTAACGCTTTTGTATAGCAGAGCTTTGAGTCAGATGAATGCATCTTGACTGCTGGCATGTCTCATACCAGTGATGGTCAACAGGCTACTGCATTACTTGTATTATTTGGCACAATTTGCTATCTTGCACTTGCATGGGCAATGATGACAGTAGCAACAGGGCGAGCCTCCCCAATATTTATACATTAATGGTGGAATTTTGTTTTATCTCAGATGCTCTTTCCACACAGTACATGAGACAAACAGTTTGTCTTCATGCGATGTGCTCAAGTTAACAATAGAATGCAGTTTCTGCCATCTCTCAACAAAACAAGCATCTATGATATTAAAATGAAGACGCATGAAATCGGTTGTTGTATATGCCTTTTGCAGTCTCTCAGCTGCGTCACAGACGATCACGACCCCACAAGACCAGATCCCTATCTTTTAAATGGGCAGATACCCATTTCTTGCATTTTGGCTTATTTATTTCCATTTAATTTCATATTTATGGACACGGTCAAACTGCTAATGACATGGAGTCATAAAAGGACATTTTCTTTTTCAGAAATTTTTGACATGCTCTGATATTTTAAAAATCATTTTTGTTGGGAAGCCAGTAGTCCAAGATGTCCTTACCTATATTGCTACCCCTTCACAGATGGACCTGGCTGTATTTATTATGCCTTCTGCACAGCAGTAAGGCAAGGCAGGATACAATACAAAAGAACAAGGAATCGAGGTTCCTGGATATAACTATTAGTAATACAAACCCCAATTCCAATGAAGTTGGGACGTCGGGTAAAACGTGAATAAAAACAAAATGCAATGATTTGCAAATCTCATAAACTCGCATTTTATTCACAATAGAACATAGACAACGTATCAGATGTTGAAAGTGAGACATTTTACCATTTCATGGAAAATATTGGCTCATTTTGAATTTGATGGCAGCAACACACCTCAAAAGGACAGGGCCGTGTTTACCATTGTGCAGCATCCCCTCTTCTTTTAACAACAGTCTGTAAACGTCTGGGAAGTGAGGAGACCAATTGTTGGAGTTTTGGAAGAGGGATGTTGTCCCACTCTTGTCTGTTGTAGGATTCTAGCTGCTTAACAGTGCTGGGTCTTCTAAGCCAGATTTTTCGTCTGATGATGCGCCAAATGTTTAATATTCGTGAAAGGTCTGGAATGCAGGCAGACCATACTCTTCTACAGCAAAGCCATGCCATTGTGATGGATGCAGTATGTGGGTTAGCATTGTATTGCTGAAATATGCAAGGCCTTCCCTGAGAGAGACATTGTTGTAAAACCTCTATATACTTTTCAGCATTGATAATGCTTATCCAGATGTGTAAGCTGCCAATGCCATAGGCACTAATGCAATCCGATACCATCAGAGGTGCAAGCTTTGGAACTGAGCACTGACAACAAGCTGGATGGTCCCTCTCCTCTTCATTTCGAATGACACGGCGTCCATGGTTTCCAAAAAGAATTTAAAATTTTGATTCATCTGTCCACAGAACAGTTCTCCATTTTGCCTCTGTCCATTTTAAATTAGCTTTGGCTCAGAGAAGACAGTGGCATTTCTACATTGTGTTCACATACGGCTTCTCCGTTGCATGATATAGCTTTAGCTTGCATTAGTAGACTGCACGGCAAACTGTTTTCAGACAATGATTTCTGGAAGTGTTCCTGAGCCCTTACAGTGAATTCCAGTGAAAAATTATGCCTGTTTTGAATGCAGTGCCGCCTGAGAGCCCGAAGATCACGTGCATCTAATATTGACCTGTGGCCTTGTCCCTTGTGCACAGAGATTTCTCCAAATTCTCTGAATCTTTGGATGAAATTATGTACGGTAGATGGTGGGATATTCAAAATCTTCGCAATTTTACATTGAGGAACATTTTTCTGAAATTGTTCCACAATTTTTAGACTCAGTTTTTCACAGATTGGTGAGCCTCCGCCCATCTTTACTTCTGAGAGACTCTGCCTCTCTAAAACGTTCTTTTTATACCCAGTCATGTTACTGACCTGTTGCCAATTAACCCAGTTAGTAGTTAGATGCTCCTCCAGCTGTTTTTTAATTAGTCCCTTTTACTTTTCAAGCCTTTTGTTGCCCCGTCCCAATTTTTTTGAGATGTGTTACTACCATCAAATTCAAAATGCGCAAATATTTTTCATGAAGTGGTAAAATGTCTCACTTTTAACTTCAGATACGTTGTCTATGTTCTATTGTGAATAAAATGTGGGTTTATGAGATTTGCAAATCATTGCATTCTGCCTTATTCATGTTTTACACAATGTCCCAACTTAATTGGAATTGGGGTTTGTACAAACACTGGACTTGAGCTGCAGTACAATGTATTTCAAAGAAAAAAGAACAAGGAATTGAGGTTTCTGGATAATAATAAAGTGCTGAAATTAACAATAAACAGCACTAAGTTCAAGAGTTATAATACATACACGTGAATGCGGGAGAAAAGTCTATACAAGACTAGAGAGTAAACACAGGCTTGTTAGTTTTATGAGACTTCGTAATGACTAAGTGTGAAGCTCGGTCTTAAATAGCACAACACTACCACACAGTGGAAATGAACAACAGATGCATGCAATGCTTACGGAGCTGAAGAATGCGATCCAGGTCTTAATAGACTGGTGAGTTGGAGGCGTGGCCTTACAACAGGATATAGCAGATGGTTAAAAATGTTTACATTTAATGACTTTTTGTTAAGTTCCAGACCAGGAACCATATGTGAAGTCAGAGTACAATCTGATAGAAGGGTTTATTGATAACAATACGGTATTGACAGATGGATGGAGCCCAGAGCAGAATGACCCAGTTTGGTTCTGATGGGACAGATTTGGGTGCATGGCCATTTCCATGCCCGGCAAGTGGCAATCTGCCAGATCGAGAGCACATTTTGCCTGAGCTGGTTAAGTAGGAACGCAGCCCCAATCCTGATGACTATGGCAGGCTTGGAAGGTTGTTCCTAATAAACTGGCCAGAGGATCATACTAAGGTTTGATTAATAGGATTATGGTCCCAATCCTGCAGATTGAGAGTAAGGCTTGTGAGCTTGTTCTGATTAATTAAATTAGGAAGAGAACTTCCGTAGCCATCTGACAGAAGCTCTTTGACTCACACAGCATGATTTAGTCAACCTCTGTGCTCTGTTGCTATCTCAATGGATGGACTTGCTGCAAATCTCTAAAAGGCAGCAAATAGAATGGGTGACATAGGTGACTATCTAATGCCCAGCCAAAAATATGGAGGCTTGTCATCTGGCTTGTTGTCAGCCATATACAGTATATTTGCCCGTCATCAGCAGCTATCCAGAATGTCAGTTGGCCCATCATCAGCTAGTTAACGACGCTTGCCCCCTCAGCAGCCAGTTAGCAATTATGTGCCTTTTATCAGCTTACTAGCAAGTATTCAGCCCCTCAATAGCCATTTAGCGGGACCAGACCCTTCATCAGCTAGTTAGGTACATATCTAAGCCCCTCCTGCTTCAACCAGAAAGTATCTGCCTCATGTTCAGTCGCGACAAAATGTAAAAACTATGTCTTTAAACGGGAACTGTGGTGCCTTGAAAACCCTGTTGTGTTACGCAAGTATTGCAGCTATGGGTCCTGAGGAGGCAATTCCTCATGTCCTCTTCAAATAATTTTCTGAGCCTGGTGAAATTGGTTTAAGTAAGTGTTTAATGCAACAAAATATGGTTGATGTGACAGTTACGGCCCTTGCTGACCAGAGTAGCTCAGAACATCCCAAATGGGTGAAGGGATTCGTGGAAACTGTGGTTCCTAATTACAGTGATCGAACATTTGCCTCGCTTTTCAGGCAAACATTTCTGGTTAAGGATAATCCACTTCTTACCTTTGATACTGTGTTACAATCTATGTGAGCAAATTATTTTATGAGTATTTAGCCAGTCATTTTTTCTGATCCTTGTCAGTGTAGTGCGATATGTGTTATATTTAAAGGTTGAGCCCACAGTGCAGAGCATTTTAAAAATGGACTCTTACAAGTTACTGGCAATTATAAGCCTTTCCAGAAGAGGATATAATTGCTTTGATTTATGAGGTTTGAACACTCTCATCTTCAAATGGAGGACTTTATTAGTACTTCTATTCTGGCCTTTTATATGTTTTATATTGCTTTTAACTTTCAGCAATATTATGTTTATCTTTTGTCATTTGTTTTAAATTGCATTGTAAATTCCTCATATGAATTTTTTATTTGTGTTTTAATTTTATGCACATCAGGTCTCTCATCAGGTCTGTTAACTTAAGAACATACAGCCAAATGTTTTATAAGTTGAATATTTGATTTATTTAGTTAAATATATCACCGAATGTTTCATATTCTGCAAAATATTTAGCTACAGTACATTGTATTATGCATTTAGCTAATATTTAAATAAATGGTTTAAATACATTATTCTAAATAAATTGTACATTTATAAATACCTTAAATTCATTTAGCTAAATGCTTTATAAATTTAGTTAAATATTTAGACAAATGTTGAATAAATGTTTAAAACTAACTAATAACTAATGAGGGCTGCTGTGTTGGCACACTTGGTAAAGGCGCCGCTTGATGTGTAAGGGCCTTGGATCTAATCCAGCCATGCTGCTGCAGACTCCGGCCGGCAGCCTCCCAACACCAGCTCATAATTGGCTTTGGGAAAGATAGTCAGTTTGGGTCTGCGTTGCTCAAGCACCACCTACTGGCCATCTGGGTGATCTTCAGTTGCTTCCTGAGTAAGCACATTTGGGTCTCCTCCAATACTGTTATATGCATGCGTGGTCTGTGACTACGAGCGAAAAGAAGCTGTGGCTGACTGAAGCATGTTTGAGGAGAGCTGCAAACTGCCTGCGCTCTACAAGCTAGCAGTCTGAGTTAAATACGGGCATGACACAGGCACTGCTGCCTCAAAGCGAGGAGGTTGTGGGTTTGAATCTGGTCTGGGGCCTTTTTGCGTGGAGTTTGCATGTTCTCCCCATGTTTGCATGGGTTTCCTCCAAACACATGCACATAAGGCTGACTGGAGTCACTAAATTGTCCATCGGCATGAGTGTGTGTGTGTGTGTGTGTGTGTGTGTGTGTGTGTGTGTGAGTGGTGTGTGCACCCTGCGATGAATTGACCAGCTGTCCTGGGTGGATCCCAGCCTTCTGCCCATAGTCAGCTGACATAGGCTCCAGCTCCCCCCAGGACCCCAATGATGAAGAAGTGGATATAGAGAATGGATGGATGGATGGATGGATGGATTTGAGATTTGGGGTGGAACTGGAGATTCCAAAGTAATTTAAAACGTTTTGTATTATTAGATAAACCTTTTTCTGACTGACTTTCATGCACTTAGCTAAATGATCTAAACATTTGACTAAATATTCTCCTTAAGATTTCATCCTTTTTGCCAAATGTTTCATTCATTAAGTTTAACAATGAAACGCATTGAATAATAAATGAAAATAAGACATGGCATAAGCTCTCATCACCTGTTACGCCATCTTGTGATTGCTATTATGTCATATACAGTGGGGAAAATAAGCATTGAATGCGCCAACATTTTTCTCAGTAGATACGTATATCTCTAATGGGAGTATTGATATGAAATGGACTTATTTGTTTTGATTTTTTTTGTATGTGTGGATTACTTGGGTTGTTACCAACATCTGGTGAAAGTTTCATGTCAATAGCCCCATTAGAAATACATTTACTGAGAAAAATGTTGACATGTTCAATACTTATTTTCCCTGCTGTATACGACAGAGTTACTTCTGCCTACTGTCTAGAGAAAAACCCTTCAAATTAAATTTTATCAACAATATCCAATGAGAAAAACTGCCAAAATGAGTCGGAATTTAGCACAAAATGAGTTATATCATGATCATTTGACGTAACTGTCATGTAACTATTAAAGTGTTCCATGGCCTCTCGTTGGCTAAACCTTTTTGAGGGATGGACAGATGGTGACCCTCAGTCTTTTTTTATTGTTCAGTCACATTCTCATTATTTTTAGTGTTTTACAAATGCAGGGCTTTGGGCAGTGGCGGCTGGATGAATGAAATTGGAGGAAACACAAAACAATCCCTTTTACCTAATAAGTAGTCTTGTCCAGTGTTAAATCATTTTCCTTGATTGAAAAGTTGGCCAATGATTAGAAAATCCATCCAGTGCGCTGTTGCAGTGATTAAATGGGCTTGTACATTTAATGTAGAACAATGTTTTATTCACTTTACAAAAAAGAATAACTATTCTGTTGATGTCCACATTTGCTTTTGGCACATCCTGCAATGCAGGCTATCTAACCCACACTTCATCATTGCTTGAATCAAAATTAAGAAAACAAAGATTAGAAACAAGATTCCAGAACTAAATAACGCTAATTGAAATTCAACTTTGCGTCAAAATAATGTGAAATATTTCTCATTTCAACATATCAAGTTGAACTGGCCACACCTGATAGGATTAAGTGTTTACCGAGTTCATGAATTTTGATTAAAAAAAAAAAAAAAAAAAAAACTATGAGAATTGAAAACAGGTCAAGACCCATCATTAGATGAAAGGAATGTTCTGTGCCTCTTCTATTGTTAGCTCACCAGCTGCCACTGGCTCAGCATCCTTCTCTACATGTTACACTCTCTGCTGTTTTCCTGTCTGAAAATAATATGAAGTGTGATTCTTTCCACTCTACCTTTTTTACTTTTACAAAAAAAAAACAGTATTCAAAAGCATTGTATTCCAACTGTCCTAACAGCAAAAGCGCAAATGTATAGAGAAATGCAGCCTATGGATGAAATGGAATTATGAAAAAAAGTAAATGGAATTTAGTAACTCTCTTTTTGTCTGAGGTGTTTTTCATTGAGGGGTTAAACAGACATTGAATGAACTGTAAACCAGATGCAAAAGAGAAAGCGATGAAAGAGAAACAGAAAATCACAGAAAACCATAAAGGTTAACCTTAAACCAACCCTGCCACCTCAAATGATTTTACTTTCTTACCTTTGGCAAACTGTACGAAGAGGGTTATGACCCTTAAATTGGATTTGGCTTTAGGATTGAACACATGGTTCAAAGGGCTTACCCATATCTCTCTACCTTCTGGTAGTCTTTCATAATAGAGCAGTGTGTAACACTATGTCAGCAAA
This sequence comes from Gymnothorax javanicus, assembly GCA_029692085.1. Taxonomy (NCBI): domain Eukaryota; kingdom Metazoa; phylum Chordata; class Actinopteri; order Anguilliformes; family Muraenidae; genus Gymnothorax; species Gymnothorax javanicus. Next base: position 12,179,887 of record CM056207.1, on the reverse strand, counting down.
GAACTTACCATTCATGTACTGCAAACTCATCTACTGTAAATTTTTAATGAGGACGTGGACAGTAGCGATTGAAGCGATGCAGTAGAGATTGAACGTGCGTGCAAAATCATTATAATATATGCAAATGTGGATCAGAGGTTTTCCTGCATGCTCACTCTTGTTTAAGAAAAGTAAACATAATTAAGATGAGTGAAATGAAGCGACAAATGTTGAGCTATTTATATTCTTACATTCATTTGTTTTTCAATTCTCCTATGATTTCCAAAACGTTTAATTTCACTGTATAACATGAGTGATGCATTCAAGTCTGTTCCTTGCTCTGGAATAGAAATCACATATTTTTTGCCCAATGTTGTACAGTATCGAATACAGGCTCTGCATTGTGTGTACCTTTCAAAGATCTGAACTACTGTAGAGAGCCAAGGATCCTTTCACCAATTTTTGCAACTAAATATTATGAGAGAGTGACAAAGAGCTTTAGAATTTTAATACTTCATCTTTGAAGTTGATTAGAAATAGAAGATGTGGGGAGTTTATGTTTGAGCTCCTGAAATTCTGGACTAAGCTTTAAATCGTGCAATGCATATCTACTCTGCTTCCTAATATCTAATTCCTTTTTTTTTGAACAGTAGGTGTCACTGTTGTAGTTTCAGCGTATGGTAAACTAAAATAACAAATCTGACTGTCCTTGAGTCAACTTTCCACATGTTTTTGTTTGGATTAGACTGGCTCAATGGGGGAATAAATACAAAAATATTTAATAGGAAATCTACAAATTAAAGTAGTTACTTTGATGACATAATACCAGAAAACTGAAAAACAACAACAACAAAAAAAAAGAAGTTTTAAGTGAGATACTAGCATATTCTTATGCTTTACAGTAAACTGAGGACAAATCTTGTTTACCAACTTGCTGCTCTTAGTATTTTCCATGGCATTGGCCTATTCAGGACAAGAGCTGAAGAGAGCTCCCTCGAGGGTTTAGGATGCACTTGTAAATGCACCCAGGCTTAAAATCCCCCTCACCAAGCCAAAAGTATGACATTGGCCAGGAGAAATTTCAGATCGGTAAACAGCAAGAAACACTGAGGAGCACCAGAATCTCTTGATTATTCTAATACGTTAGAAAGACATCAGAATTGGAGATGGGAGTTGAATTGGTTTTGCCAGGGATATTTCTTAGGCCACATCACATTGATTGTCCTCTGATGCTGAAGTAGAAGGTTCAAGAAAGACTTTGGTCCTGATGATTTGAGTGGATAAGGACACCATCTCTGTCAAGAAAAACTTCTTTAATCGTAACTGGGGTACTGAGTGGATCTGCAAAGGATTCAGCAGAAGAACGAAAAGAAATTTACTCCTAGGAATTATTAGGGGCAATGAAGTATGGACCATCGACCAGACAAAGATAGATAGTACCGGAAACACGTTTTATTTAAAGGTATACTGAGTGGGATTTTCCTTAAATATGTACTGACTCATACAAAACTAATTCCTCTCAATCATCGCTCATGACCTCAGGAATTATATGGAGGTGTTTGTATCTTCAGAGATCTTGCCGTCTGCCTGTTCTTTGTTATTTTACTTTGCAAGGGATGTTTCTAGAAGTCAACCTTTGGGTGGTTGTGTAACCCCCAGCCAGCAACAGCGCATAGGCGACCCAAGTTCCCAAGAGAAAGCCACAAAAATAATGGAAACAGTGCAAAATAAAGAAATATACGGTAGCCAGGCAAAATGCCAAGCATTTGTAACATTGCAGCACGGCCATTAGCAATGTTGTCACACTTAGCATTGGTCTGCAAGCACAATACAGAGTTAATTTGTGCTAACCAGCGAAAACCATGTTTGTGCTAGCCACGGTTTGCACAGTATGATAGTGTGTATCTAGCTCAGAACACAGCTCAAATTATGGTCGGGGGGCATACGCTTCTGGGGTTGTTGAGCCGCAGAGGAAAGGCCACTTATGAATATTATGATTACAAACAGCAACAGACAAATCCCACCCAGTGTATCATATAAAGAGTGGTCAGATGGGCAGCGGTCAGAACAGGCAGACAGAAATGCAGTATCAAAACAGAATCCAGAAAAATTAATAACTGGAAGCTACACAGAATTTATGTTCTGTGTCGCTATAGCAGTATTGGTGGCAACTGGCTTCAGCCATGGCGGAGTGTAGTGGGGTATCTTTATCGGTCAGATGGCCGCTGGATAAAGAGTACCACACAGAGTATCGCTAAAGTCTTTGATCCACTGACCTCACTTTGAATTTTGCTTTTAGTTCAGTAATCATGCACTACTAGCTGAAATCACCTTCTCAGAATCAATTAATAAGTTACGATATGTTGTAAATTGAAAAATATCAATTCTAAGACTATTCAAATATCAAAATGCAGCAAACATTTATATAGGAGAAAAAAAGAAAAAAACAGGATCTTGATAATATATTGCCCTAGAATTTTGGCAGTAGAATCACATAAGCAGAACTAGAAATGTGCAAAATGCCCATCTGCTGAACTGTCCATAATTCATTCTCATTTCACTCAGGTGATCCAGCCAGATTCATATACTGTAAGTCAACTGCATTGATCAAAGCAAACCAGATGAGATCAGGGAGTAAGCAGAGTACGAATACTGAGTTACTCCAAAATTTCATTGCTATTTGAAATACTCAGGGGAAGCAGAATGCGTGAGGGATTACAGTATGTTTGAGTTAGACATCTGCACAGCTAAAGTACAATCAGAGATGCTTGAAAATCCGGTTAACGACTGCATGGGGTCATGACCCTCTCCTGATTACATGGTAACTGCTATAAGTATCAGGTCAGCTCATCACAGACTGTATGCATGTTTGTATATCTGCATACATTTTTGAGCTTGGTTTGGCTTTGGATTGTGAGCACAGTCAATTAAAAAAGCCTCTTTTCAACAAAGTGCCATTGTGGCATTGCTTAAAAATCTAATTAACTACTGCATAAGGTCATGACCCTCTCTTCTTCACATGGTGACCGCCTTAGATGTCAGGTCAGTTCATCATAGACTGTATACCGTTTTGCTCTTGGTTTGGTTATGGATTGTGAGCACTGTAAATAAAACATCTCCCTTCAATGACGCGATATTGTGGCATAAACAATTGCTATGACACCCCATATTGCATGGTTGGATCTATCTATCTATCTATCTATCTATCTATCTATCTATTCAATTATGGTTATATAACAGTGATGAGGTGCTTTGAGGGCTGGATGGAAACCTCACCTTTCAGCCTGGTCTGGTTAACTTTTCATCAATAAGAAATCAAAAATGCTCATTAACACAGACTAATTATTACTCCTTACATCACATGTAGTGAAGTATTTCGCTATTCATCTTAATGATGACATAAAACATAGTATGAAAAAAGTTATACGCACATCATGTATAAGTGCAAGGCTATCAGATAAAATGTGTCAATGGATAAAGGAAAAGAAGCCTGCGCACTTATTCCAAACCACCAAAGAGAATTTTCATTTATAAAATTAGGACAACGTTTCGATCCAACTCGGATCTTCGTCTGGTCATCATGAAAACACAGTATGCCCCTTCTGCCCTTCGATCCTGAAACTGCACCAATTTCTGTACATTTTTTTTTCTAAACTACCTGAAAGTAACACTGTTTTGCACCAGTGCAAACTTTGATGTTGCATTCAACACTGATTTAATGCATTTAACTAAATATTCCCCACCGCATTTATGCTTTTAATGCTAAAAAAAACATTCTCACAAAATCAAGTGCTGTATTTAACTAAATTACACTTCGATGAAAAAAAATCAACCAATCTTAAATGGGAACAGGTTGAAAGGTGAGAGGCCTCAACACGTCCAACAGCATGTAACAGAAAATCCATCAGAAAATCGGTGGCATTCTGGTTGAAAAGCTTAAAGGTCTAAAAGTCATTCTACTTTTCAAAGGGTTGATAGGAATGACACTGAGAAAATATTTGCAATAAATGAGAAAAAAAATTCCTCTATTTAAAAACGTTTGTTCTCATTGCCTTTAAAAATAACAACATTATTTAAATCTATTTATTCTGAACAGCCTAATTGTATCTCGCTTACATGGTGTAAATGTACAAAGTAATGACACGGAGTCTCTTAGAACCATTTTGTCATTGCAAGAAATTAAAACATTGCTGCTTCCCTTTTTGAAGAGTGGTGATAAGATTTTTCATATATCAATCAACCACAATATGAAATCCTCTTGCCGAATATTGTGGAAGTGTCCCTGGTGCCGTAAAAACTACTCTGTTAACTCTTTCCCCCTCACTAGTGCCTCTTGACGCCTATCCCTTATTTCCCCACAAGCGCCTCTCGACGCCGTCGGGAGGCACTTTTGGGAAAATTAGGGATAGGCTTCGAGAGGCGCTAGTGAGGGGGAAAGAGTTAAGTTTCTATTATCGACATGTAAGAAGTTGAGAGGCGCTTGTGGGGAAATAAGGGATAGGCTTTGAGAGGCGCTAGTGAGGGGGAAAGAGTTAAGTTTCTATTATCGACATATAGGAAGTTGAGAGGCGCTTGTGGGGAAATAAGGGATAGGCGTCGAGAGGCGCTAGTGAGGGGTGCACTTGAGTTCCCAGACCCAGGGTTTCAAAGCTGAAAATTTCCCAGCACGTCACTCTCACTCCACCAGCTTTTTGTCTTTTCACAATGCATCGCAGTCCATCTCTTCCCCAGGTAAATGGCGCAAACATACAAAGCTAGTGCACTTGATGTAAAAGAAAATGGAACTGAATGGGCCAGGCAACTTCCCTCAAGTGCTACAAGGTCCAGTTTTGCTGCTCACCTGCACATTGTAGGAGCTTTCCGCCGTGGATCTGGGCTAAAATTGACACTCTGACCCGTCTAAAGCTACAAAGTGCTATACACAGCAGGGTGCGATGCATCTGTGTGTTGTGACACATTCCTCATGTAAGTAATATTAAATTTTTTACGACTTGTGCCCCCAATGGTCCTTCTGTCGATTTGGACCAGATGGCATTGCCTTTGTTGTACGAGTGCACCAAAAACCTCGGGTGCCCAACGCTCTCTAGCTGGTTCATGGTTTGCTCCTTCTTGGACCACTGTGGGTAGGAACTCACTGTTGCTGACTCGGAGCACCTTAGAAGCCTTACGGCCTCAGAGATGCTCTGATCCTCTAATCTGGCCAAAACAATTTGGCTTTTGTCAAAGTCAATCAGGTCCCATTTCTCCCACATACAAGATGTCAAATATGAGATCTGACTGTTCGCTCACCATCTGAGATCTGTCTGCAAACCTTGACATGTGCTGTTGTTACGAGATGATCAACATTATTTGCTTTATCTGAGTGGTTTCAATGTTTTGGCTTATCATATATATTCTGTCTATATTTATGTTGAAAGCGTGCGGTTTAAGCCATAATGAGAGGTCACGTATTATAGTCAATAACATCTCAGGTTTGATTTGGTCATAGACCACTGATGTTATTGACCAAAATCAGGCCTCAAGTGTTTCATGGCTTTTATTTAGCAGCATTCATTTTGTATCAACAGTTTAATAGTTTTACTTCAAATAAAACATTGAGATAAAGTCATTTTAAATTTAAATTGCTCTAAGAAAAAATAGTTCTACAAACAAAAACTTGTTGCTTAGCAAAGCAAACCAATCTAAGAGTTTATATGGCAAGGAATTGAATCTAATGTTAATCTCAATAACGTTTGCCCTGTCTTCGTTTTCTTCAGTCTTATAACCCAAATCAAGGATTATTTTGATAGACATACCGTATCTATTTTTAGCGGCAAAGAGGAACAATTATTGTCAGGACTGGTTGAGCCGACAAAGCTAACTGCAAGACCTGACAATAGAAAACATTCAGACTTATTGGGAGAGAGAACATTCCAAGGCTGAAATCTAGCAGACATAGCAATGTAGGGCAAGCAAGATGTAGCTGAGGGGCAGGCAGAAGTCAGACAATGGCAATCAGAGCCCAGATGGACAGACAAGTCGTGATCAATTGTTCGGTCCCAGGTCAGAGCCAAAAGATGAAGCCTTGGGGAACTGGGGCGACACAGGCGAGGAATCTTGGACTGTGGCAGGAACAGACACAACACAAGGGAGACTACAAAACAAACACTGGATTGCGAGAGAATAAAGGAGAATTAACCCTTTAAGGCCTAATGCAAAAATCCCAGCAGAGAATCATGCTGCCATGTTTACCATAGTAACCTGTAGCACAGGGCTGAAGCACAGCTTCTCAGCTTTCATGAACAGTTGGAATTTTTTTCTATTGCACAAAACTTACAGTAATTATGGTACTTTCAAAATTACGTGCATATCTGTGTCGGCAAGGACACGTTCTTAAAATGCGCACATGCTTTCCCGGTTTAAATGGGTTAAGGGAACTAGAGGAATGCCAAAAAGTAGCATAAAACTAGGAACACATCTAACAATCGGGCACTGGGGAAGACAAAGACAAGAACTTAAATACAGAGACAATGAGTACAAGGAGGACCTGGTGAAGGAAAAAGCATGAGGAATGCACAGATGAAGGGCAGGGTAACGAGAGAATAATTGAAAATTGCAACCAAAACTGATAAGGACAGCCAGACTACAGGGATATCAAATTGCAGAGGCACAGGACGTGACAGATTACATGAGCTGTTGACTCTCTCAGCTCGCTTAACAGCAAGCAAAACGAGCTGTTTATTCAGCGGTTTAGTTTGACCGCTGTTGCAGCAAACAAATACAGGTAAGTGAGGTGGCCCTGTGATGTTATAATAGATAAAAACATGGCTTTCCCTCAATTAGATTACTTAAACAGAACATCTGTTGTGTTATTTTAAGTTCCAGGAAAAGGGGGATGGTGATAAGCCGGCTAAGTCAAACACTATAGCCACCGAGAAAAAACTTTTGACTGAGCAGACCAAATTATGCTGAAAGCAGAGTTATTTATGGTAACAAGCTGCCATAGTCCCTTTACTAAACTCAAACAGCTTTAAAGCTTTGAACTGTGAGTGACCTCTTGGTCAGGGCATACCTTGATTTGGCTGACGTATGGGAGGACAAAAATGCTCATAACAGATCACTTCATTGGCAGATTACAAATAATTACAGTGCGAAATTACAAACAAATTTTATGTATATGGATCTGTCTACAGAAAACTCATGGGCATTTAACAACGAAACAAGGAAAAATGGGCAAAAAGATTGGATTTGAAGCTTTACATAGACCGGGACTGAGATGCGAAGATCTGAGGAGGGCATTAACTACATCTTGAACATTTCCTTCAATTAATTACAAATAGTGATTAATTGCTGTAGACTTCTAATGCGCATCACTGTTGAAATTTCTGGTGTACCACATATAAACATGACCCAGATAGGCTGGGATGCTTACTAATACATAGTCTTACATAGCATACAAATATAGTTATACTCTAATTCATAATAATAATTCCTATCCCTGCGATTGATTGTTGATGAATTCCAGGGTGGGTTCTGGCCTCTGTCCCATTGAATGCCAGGATAGTATCCAGCTCTCTCACGACCTTAATGTGGAATAATAGTTTGATACTGGGAGGATGGCTGAATAAAAATGGTCTCCTCGATGAACACTGGCAATTTCCACTCATTGGTAGCACATAGATGAAAAAAACTTAGGAAAAGGTTTGCAAAGCTTGGTATAATATCCTTTGCATTTCTTGTTGAATTTCTCAGTCAAAAAAAAAAAAAAAAAAAAATTCTGGGGCGCGCAAACTTGCGTGACACATTTCAAGAAATTTTAGAGTACAGTTGCTACATTGTATTGTACATTTACAGAATCACAATTGAGAACTGACTAACAGGGCTCCCAACCATTGGCACCAGACATACTGCATTTGCTAATTTGTTTGCTCTGTGTTCTATTGGTTTATTTTTCACTGTAAACCCCAGGGTATACAGTTTCCTCCACAATTACTGGCACCTCTGGTATAGATGAATAACAAAGTTTAAAGTAAAATAATCTTTGAGTAAATTAGCTGTATCTCACACAGAGAAAATCCAGCCTTTAATTGAAGCAAATTGATTCTGTGCCATGAATTTCAGAAGAGCCAGAGGCAGATCATAGATAAAGCCAAATTGGTTTCCTTATAAACTGAAGATGATTTTACTCAAAGGCGCTTTTGAGAAAATTTTTTCAGGAGATGGTTAAAAGTCAGGAGGGGGCAAACAGGATTACTGGAAGGCCAGGCAAGGTGTTGTCAAAGGGACTGGTTCGTTATAGTGACCGGGATGGCACGCTGAATGAACTGTGGCATGCAGGGGGATGCACACCTTCAAAATAAAGTGTAGGAAAAACTGAAAGAAGCCACCTGTTGGACCACAACACTGGAAAGAGATTTCCTATTAAATAGTAACTTGACACTCTCAGCAGTTAACACCAAGGATGGAAGGTAACAATCCAGCATAGGGACCAGCAACTTAAATGCACAAGATGACTATTAATAATGGGGAACAGGTGAGAGTGGGAGCACAAAAGGCGGGGTGAGGGGGGAGACAATGATTAAATAATAAAACATAATTAGGGAAACTGAAAGCAAAAGGTTCAAGAATGGCTGGATTGTGAGAGTTTACGATTAAGAAAAGACTCAGGATATAACATTCTGAAAAAAACCCCTCATCAAGAAAAAAATTCTTCTAAAACCCTGTTTCTAAAAAAAATTGGGTGTCTTTCTAAAATATAAATAAAAACAGAGTTCAATGACTTGCAAATCATTAAAACTCTATCGGCCCTATTTTAATGATCTAAGTGTACAGACTGAAGTGTTTGGCGAAAGTGAGTTTAGTGGGTGTCCAAATCCATTTTCACTAGGTTAACGGCAAGGTATCTGAGCGGAAAGCAAGGTGCATAGTTCAAAGGGGGTGTACTTAATTTCTTAATTATTATTGGGTGCGTTTTGGGCGTAACATGAAATACACCAATGAGAGTGTCATCTCCCATTCCCTTTAAGAGCAATGCGTGCTTCCAACCTGGCAAATTGCTATTATAAGGGCAGATTTTCTGAGAAAGAAGAAACCATTTTCTGTGGACAAATGGTTCTGCTCTCGCGCAGTGAAAGTACACGAGCAACCCATTGCTGAAGGTATGGAAACCTGATCACAGTGATCTCCACAAATGTAATACAAAAATATTTTCTTAAATATTGTTCAAAATTGTTTTAATCATATCAAGATGTTAAAAATCACCATAGTGTCTTCCATGCAGGAGGAAAACTTTGTACTGACAACATTCAATTTATTCAATAAATATAATAGACATTTTTTTCTCAAGAAACAATGTATAAAAACAGCCACAGGCCTTCAGCATGCAATGGAATGAAATACCTGCCAATAGTTACTAATTCTGATAGCTGTCACGTGTAAATGAAACAGATGCTTGTCCAGAACTGGTTAGCCAAATAAATTATACTAACATGTCTCTTGGGGGTCCTTAACAATTTCCAATTAAACGCTCCTCTGAAAAATGTGACTACGCAAAATAAGTCTTTTGTGAGAGATGGAAAATTTTTTGGTCTGTAAAGTTAACAAACAGCTTATGTGTTCAGACTTCAAATGTTTGTCTCTGACCTCTTCTGAGCTAATGCTCCTCCTGCCGAAGTCTCCTAGCAGGACTTGTGCAGTAGTAATTTGACAAGGTCCTTTGGAGGGGCCACTGCTCTCTGTCCAAGAGCCCATAGTTCGGTGTTCCCTGACGGCGGACTGATTGAAAGGTTTACTTCAAAACAGAGCTTCTTCGCCTTTGCTGCAAAACCCAGGCACTAGGGTTCATATCCAACTTCAGCATGTCCCTCACCCACTCATCCTTCTGTGCACCTTCAAGGAACTCATCCAGGGTAATTTGCCCTATGAAATACAGAATAAAAATAAATTTAAGACGCATGGTCTCAGGAAAAATAATGATTGCATTTAATGTAGTTCTGAGCAAAAGTTCTGAAATGAAATCTGAGAAATCTAGTCAGGGTTCAGTCATTCTAAAAAATCAACAACTAATAAATATCCCAAAGCAAATAATGGCTTGGAAATTTTTGAATAAAATATTGGGGCGGTTTTTGAATGGATACTAAATGGGAACTTAAAAATAAAGGGTTTTAAAATAATGAATGCACATAAAATACTGTTGAATACTTGAGTGTGGGGGTAGAAGTGATAGTTATTATAAACTACTTGTGCAATAAATTATTATTATCTATGTCAAATAATGTTTTTTATTATATTAGTAGCATGTTATCACATATACTACTACAACTACCACTACAACAACAACACCCACTACTACGACCACTATTACTGCTACAAATAATAATAATAATAATTATAATAATAAGAAGAAGAAGAAGCAATATAATCATGATTTGACTGTTTTTATTGTAAGTCAAAACAATTGAAACAATTGAATATAACATTATTCTTATTCATGTTTCTTTTTTATGGTGGTGGGGGGGGGTGCAATTTTTCCCAAGAAAGAACGGCAGTAGTTTTGTGCTTGGCATAGTTTGTACGCGCGGTTTTCAACAAAGGACTGCCATTTTTCAACACATCACAATTTTTGTCTACTCTTCCAACCATCTTTTCTCGCCCACAGGAAAACCCTCTGAACAACTTGCCAATCCATCAAAGTAAATGCACAGCATTCACTCGCACAATATAAGGGCAATTTTTTTCACTCAGATTGATCCAATATATCTGCCTTTGGGTTATAGAGTAAAACCTGCGCAGACATGCAAAAAAAAAAAAAAGCTCATAGAAATGCCTCAAGTGGGATTCAAAGCCAGGATATTTTTTCCTCCGAGTGAGAAAAATCACCTGCTGCCCAACAACATTTCAAGCATGAAGATGTATTTTCTCAGGCTAAGTCACTAAACAGTCACTAAACTAAGAATAAATTAAAATAAATTCAATTTTTTTTGCTATTTCAAATCATCTGACAAATTAATGTTAGTGATGGCTAAATCCAGCAAATTATCTATTGAAATAAGAACAAATTATCAATTAGTAATCTCTCAAATAATAAAGATTACTCAAATAGGCTTTTGCTCAGAAATCACTGAAATAGGAGAGTCCCCCTTTCCTGTTTCAAGTGCCAAACAGTCCAGGAATATGGCCAAATGTATGCCAAGCACAATGAAAATGTGGTAGGCTCATGTCCATTTTGCTAATTTGGCTGTTATCAAAGCATTCGATACTCACCATCTCCATCTGAATCTACGACTTGAAGTATTCTATCGCAGATCTCTTTCGCTGAAAGTGCTTGGCATTCAGGATTGTTTCTGCAACCCCTTTTTATCCTGCAAATGGACTGTGAACAAGTATGTGCATAAACAAATATGAGTGTCAACACTGAAAACTGGGTTTCAATTACTGACCTCCTTTAAAAATATGCAGGTGTACAGCACACTGATACTCAGCATGTTTATTATTGCTCCTTGCATTCCACTGTCATAGCCAGACCCAGCATAAAAAGTTAAATTAAACTTCAACTTTAACTTTGTTTTTTTTAAGAATAAATGTGAACATACATGTACATTAACAACAGAATTAACATCAGGCAGATTTATTATGAGGTGATTACATTTAATGAGCTCGACCCTGGGTCAGCGGGAATTAGTGAAATGCATTAGATGGACATTACACAAAAGCACCATGCAGGAAGGCAAGAAAGAATAGGCTACAACACCCAATAAAGGCTATCTAACACGATAGCAAAAAATATGCATTAAATCAAGCAAATCAAAATTAAATAAATAATTTACCAACCATTCAATTTTTGAAACCATTCAATTTTGAAAGTTCCATCGAGAACACGTCTCTTTTTCAAAAATGGACCGGGTGACGTGACAGGTAGAACAGCTAGCTGCGAGCTGGACGGAATTGAGAGAGAGATAAAGGGACAAAACCCCAAGCGCCAATTTGGGATTACGGGCCTCGTTCAAGGGCCCAGAAAAATTCTTCCCAACTTCATCTCCCCGGATGTAAGTCGGAGTCCCGAGCCTCACGGGGTGTCGAAATCATAACCTGTGGAGTTGCGTGTCAAGCAACCTACCACGAGGATACCCGGCCGCCCGAATCAGTCTTTCTTTAGTACGTTCTGTACGACGAAAAAATATGTTTCACCGGCAACTGTATTTACACAATAATTTATAGAAGTTCCTCATTTTTAATATTATGGTCATCCTTATTGTTATTCCCCACAACACATCGCCAGTAGCATACAGAATTTAAAACGAACTTTGAATACACTTACATCAACGATTTCCTGGAGTTCGTGTCTGTCGACGTATCCGTTTCCATCTTTGTCGTACACTTTAAATGACCACCGCAATCGATGCTCTAAGTTTCCTCTGAAGGCAAGATTTAAGGCCGCCACAAATTCCAAAAAATCTATCGTGTCGTCCTGCCGCAAGAAATGACAGTTAGACCTCATATAGCCTTCTCCGCACGCAAATGACCACAGTACAGTATATCGCCATTACCTACCCCATTCTTGTCAAACGCGCGAAACATGGTTTCTGCATATTCAGAGGCTTCCCCCGTTGGATCGACGTTGAAAAACCTTTTGAACTCGTGTAAAAATAAAACACCGCTTGGACACTCTGTCACAAACTTTCTGTACAGTGACTGCAGAGTTAAGATGTCCATTTCCTCCACATCTTGCTGGCTTGTGCTAGCCTGCCCCATGTCTTCCATCAAGTGCTTTCCCAGGTGCTGAACTGGAAGCCTTTACGCGTCATAACGGCGAGTCACTCATGCTGTGTAGAGTAGGCTATATGTCAGAGCTGCAGACCTATAGTGACCGTCAGGATTAGATGCTGTCATGAGCGAGGCCAAGTCTGACTCTTTTTAAATGCTGTATGCCAGTCAATCCACCACCCAGACAATCCACCCCCTCATAAAAAAGAATAAATAAACAAATAAATAAAAAACTAAATAAATAAAGACCAGAGGAAGTGAACATGTATGACTTCTATCAGTTTTCAGCTGAAATGTCAGCATACACACACACACACACACACACACATACTCGACTGCTTCCATGTCATGCAGTACATTTACCCATACAATATATGAGCATAAAATATGAAAAAATAGGGTATCTGCTCCTGCCACTATGATAAAAGCCAATAAAAATATTTCAATTAACATTTAATAAAGAGAAAGACTGGTTGAATTCATTAACTGTTGGTAATTCATGTTTCTTGATCTGAGCTGTAACAGAGAAGCCAGATGTTATTTTTCTCCATTTTGTTACAATGGAATACTACATGACTGAAATATACTTTCAAGTTCACTCAAGTCATTTTAGTAGCTTGGTGTAAAAAGGCTCAGTTTTCAAAAATCAATAGGTAATGAAAAGCCAACATTTTATTGAGGAGCAGCCTCTCATATGCAGTAAACAACTAATTTTTCAATGTTCTAATGATTTTAATGGTAAGCCTAGGTCAATTTTAGGTGCTACAAACATGCAAAATGGGAAGAATTGCCTGTGTATTAGGCCTAAGAATTTGTTTTATACTCGTATTGCAGCTCCAAGAATAGATTCCAAACAAAATAGAGACCTTTAACTTGCTGAATTAGGGCCCAAATACCAAGTGTTCATAACAGTAGGATGTAGCTACTTAGTGCATGCTAAAATTGAAAAAACAAGATCTGCTGTCCCCTGCATTATAGTAGAAGGCCAATTCTTATTCTATGTTAACAAACTGATGCCATAGGAAAACCAGTAAACATCTCAGTGAATAGGCAGCTCTTATACTTCCGACAGAAAAGCAGGCTATCATGGGTTAGCTTGTCCACTCCTGCCTCATGATCTTATTCAGAGTTCCTAATTAATTTTCTCAACTTAATTTAGTAGGGCACAAGTAGAGCTTGAGTGTTAAAAAACAGATATAAATTTTGAAACTTTTTTTGAGTTGAGCAAGGAAAGCTTTTGACAAATCTAAAGCCAAGGAGATACAGGAGAGTTATGGGTTGTTGATTGCTGTCTACCTGGGTCCGCATTCTTTCCTCTTTTGAAATTCACTTTTGCGTTCAAGGTATAGGACAGTTTATAAGGCTTCAAAAGGCGTATGTTAAAATTCCATCATCAATTCCAAAGGGGGGGGGGACAAAGATCCAAGAAAGCCAGACAATTGCAAAAACCCCATTATAACCTCAATTTCTTTAAAATCAGCAAGCCACACAAATACACCAATCAGCTATAACATTATGACCACTGACAGGTGACATGAATAATATTGATTATCTTGTTACAATGGCACTTGTCAGTGGGTGGGATATATTAGGGAGCAAGTGAATGTTTTGTCCTCGAAGTCGATGTGTTGGAAGCAAGAAAAATGGGCAAGCACAAGGATGCGAGTGACTTTGATAAGGGCCAAATTGTGATGGCTAGATGCCTGGGTCAGAGCATCTCCAAAAATGCAGCTCCTGTGGGGTGTTTCTGGTCTGCAGTGGTAAATGCCTGCCAAAAGTGGTCCAAGGAAGAAAAACCAGTGAATCGGAGACAGGGTCATGGGTGGGCAAAGCTCATTGAAGCATGTGGGGAGCAAATGCTGACCTCTATGGTAAAATCCAACAGAGGAGCTACTGTAGCTCATATTGCTAAAAAAAAGTTAATGCTGTTTCTGACAGAAAGGTGTCAGAACACACAATGCATCACAGTTTGTTGCATATGGGGTTGCACAGCCACAGACCGGTCAGGGTGCCTATGCTGACCCCATCCACTGCCGAATGCACCTACAATGGGCACGTGAGCATCAGAACTGGACCACAGAGCAATGGAGGAAGGTGGCCTGGTCTGATGAATCACGTTTTCATTTGCATCATGTGGATGGTCGGGTGCATGTATGTCGCTTACCTGGGGAAGACATGGCATCAGGATGCACTACACTATGGGAAGAAGCCAAGCTGGAGAAGGCAGTTGTTCTGCTGGGAAGCCTTGGGCGCTGACATTCATGGGGATGTTACTTAGACATGTATCACCTACCTAAACACTGTTGCAGACCAAGTATAGCCCTTCATGGAAATGGTTTTCTCTACTGGCAGTGGCCTCTTTCCGCAGGAAAATTCTCCCCGCTACACTGCAAAAATGGTTCAGGAATGGTTTGGGAAACACGACAGTGAGTTCGAGGTGATTTCCTAGATCGCAGTCCAATCAAGCATCTGTGCTGGACAAGTAAGTCCGTTCCACGGAGGCCGCACCTCGTAACTTACACAACTGAAAGGATCTGCTGCCGTTGGTTTGGTGCCAGATATCACAGCAAACCGTCGGCGGTCTAGTGGAGTCCATGCCTTGATGAGACAGGGCTGTTTAGGTGGCAAAGGAGGGCCTACACAACATAAGGCAGGTGGTCATAATGTTTTGGCTGATCGGTGTACGCTGATTGTTATTTCCTCACAGCATGCACTTGCACCAGCACACCATACTGAAAAGTTATGAAATTATCTCACAATACCCACAAAAACCAGCTATGATATTGAAATCCTATGGTAGGTTGACCTAATGTATAGCTGAAATCTCTCAAGGAAACAAGACCTAAATTACATCAACCACAAAAATACTATGAAAGAAGAGTTTTTATACCCCAAAATAAATTGACCACCATGACCTCACACAGCAGTATTTTCAGAGTGCAAGCTTCAGCAGTGCATTACTCAGTGGTTCTAGATTCCCTGTATAGCCACATACATGTCACAAATGGTTTCAGACAATTCAACGAAATGTGATATGAGAAAATAAACACACAAAGCACTTTTTAAAAATGTATGTGATGCTAAAGGTAACAAGCACTCATCATGCAAGTTAAAATGTACTTAATTGTACTACTTCTGATTACTACTACTACTGCTACTACTAACACATGCCACTGTATTTGCGCGTCAGTATGGTTCTGGCTGTTATTACCTCTGCCAAGGTACCCCATTTGTTCGTTTGCCTGTCCATCCTTCCATCTGTTTGTCTGTCTGTCTGTTAACAGGATAACTCAAAAAGTTACGAATGGTTTGGCACAAAATTTGGTAGGATGATAGGTGGTAGTCCAAGGATGAAATGATTCAATTTTGGAAGTGATCCGGAACATATTCTGGATTCTGGATCCAGAGGAATAAAAATATACCTGTCTAATGCTGGTTTCTTTGATATTTCCGACCAGATAACTCAAAATGTTATGTACGGTTCTGCATGAAATTTGGCAGGATGATAGGTGGTAGTCCAAGGAAGAGTTGGTTCAATTTTGGAAGTGATCCGGAACATATTCTGTGACCAAAAGAACAGATATATGGCGTAGCAGAGGTATGCACTCCACCAAGTGCCCTTGTTTGCTTAATGTGGCATAATAGGGCCCAGTTTGTCGAGTTTAAAAAAAAAAAAAAAAAGTTTGACTTGTTTAATCTGTTTTTAGAGTAGAATCACAAATGGCAGGAGATTTTCCCCTGAATCCCCTTTTTGCCCCCTGTCTTTCTATTTTTTGCATCCTGATCACTGGCTACGCTGACGCTTGAGAGGATTGCAATTTTTGGAACGCTCATCTGGGATCTTTTGTAGAATTCCAGGATGACAATTACTGTGCCTTTGGTAGAAATTTACTTAGCACATGCCATTCCTCAAAGATCAAGATAACTGCTCTCTCACTGGTTTGATGAAGACTCAAAGCCTTTGAAATGGCATTGAAAACTTTTCCAAGGGATTATACAAAAATTGAATCTTTTCTGTCTCATATTTCTCTGATTGTGGCACAGTATGCTGGTAGTACCTTAGCAGTGAGTACTAAAGTTTGATGGTAAGATTCAATAATTCAATGTCTCGGCCTATCGTCCACATTCAAACTGTGTTTTCGGTTCCTAAAAAGTCAGCTTTTAGAAAATGCTTTCCCAGGTGAAGATTTCTAGAAACTCCATTTTCTCTGTTTTCATATAGGGAAAACAGAGTTTTTGACATGAGAAATCAAAGGTTTACGGCCTTATAGCTAGTTTTAAAGGCTTGTGATTGGCCCACATGATCTTACATTAGATTATATCATTGCCAGCCGTTGGTTTGGCATGCTCTTGACACCGATGTTATCACGTTTTTGAATCTCTGTGTAGACAGAGATTTTTTTTGGGCAATTAAGGATAAAAAAACTGGTCTTTAAAAATGCGCACGCATGTGTGGACAAGGCCTTAGACTCAACAGGGCTGGCTGTAATTAGGCCTGGCTTTGTTCATGTAACTGAATCTAATTATGAGTTTTGTTAATTTGCTCATTGAGCACTTGAGGGGGCATTCACATTTTAACTCAGAAGATATGGGAATTGTAATAAATACAGTAAATAACCATAGAAATATGTATTTACTCTGTTTTTCTTTGTCTTCTATTACTTTCACATTTCTTAGAAAGATTGAGACTCCTCAGTATGATAAATATGAAGAAATTGAAAAAAAATCATCAGACAAATATTTTTCCAGGGTACAATAAATTCTGAACACTGTTTCAAATACAAAGACCGATTGCGCTGACGCTTTATAGCACTGGGTTCAAAGATGGGCCAGGGATCTTGGATTAAAGGGCTTTCCCAGAGCTTCCATCATGCTTTGGGTAAATTACAGTGCTATATGCAGTAACAGATTCTATTTTAAATCGCCCACCAGGTGCATCTGTACATTTACAGCAGCGGTTCACAGCTTGAGATATCAATCAGTGTGTAAGAGCATTCATTTTGTTTAAATTATCTAGATGTCCCAAGGACAAATTCTCTAGTTTCAGGTTTCACAACTCCAAAGGGCATTTAATTGGCCTGTGATCATATAGGTTTTGGTTTCTGAATAGTTTTTATTGATATAATTTTGTCAAGCTGTTAATGGAGCAACACATCTCTCTGTCATCTGGCTATCCTTCCATCCATCCATTGGCTTTTACTGTAAATATTTTCTGATCATGAAGTATGAATATTAAAAATAGAATAATAAGTTTGAATCTAAAGGAAATTTGCACGGTTTTCGGCAATATGTATGAAATTAATAATCTTCCCATTCAGATCTCTCCTTTTTGTGTTATGTTTGCATTCCTTTAGCAAAGTAAATTTAGCAAATTAGGGTCACCTGAGCCAATATCAAGCAACTAGTATTAGCCAGTGCAATCAAGCATACAGTATCAGCCACTGCTTGTCAGCCAGCCAAAACAAATCCATGACCGCCTGAGAGAAACAGCCAGACTACTGCTGGCCAGCAGCAGGTAAGTTTAGCAACAACATACTGGAACCTTTCCAGGTTTCACTTATTAATGTGGCCATGTGGCATATTGGGAGACAGCTGGCTAAGGATCCAAGACAGGCATTCCAGTGGTGGCAAACCTCAGCCTCTCAGTTATACATTTTTGGCTATCCTGGTTTGGTACTTCATCAGGGGTTTTACAGGAGTTGCGAAACCCTTGCAGCAAGCGTTTTCTAAGGGATAAATATGGCTTTGTAAATGAAAGAGCCGCTGGGCCTTCAATCATGTCCTTGTTCAGGGTCTCTAAAGCCCTTGTGCTCAATTTGGACAACCAACCAGCACTCTACCTCTCTATTTGGCCAGAAAACTCTCATCTGAATACTCACTCTTTCCTGGGTAGGTTTTAGGGGATAGAATATAAGGGTGCAGTACCCAGGAAAAAAGGGTAGAGTAATAATCCAGATGGAGCAAGGAGAGGTGCCAGTTTCAGTGAGGTTTCACCCTGTGATGCAGTGGGTGCCTCGTATAATTCCTAATTGTTTCCTCCTCCAATCCAGCAAGCTGCGTATCATTTAATTGTTTGAGCGTCTTGCGTGCCTCCCCTTCCAGGTGTAATACATTGTGTGCCGCACTCCTGTGTGTTCTTATGGACTAAACAACCTTACTTTGAGTCTTGCGCAGTTTTTGGATTGGGTTTGCTATATACGCTTAAGCAACTAATCCATCCCTTTCTTCGTAGTTTGAGAGTTTATAGTCTTGTGAAACTATTGTAACCTTAAATGATAGTAAAATACTGAAATACTCTTCAAAGTTTTATAAAAAGGAACAAGCTCCCCAGCCTTATCTTTGGTCTCCAGGATTGTGACAGCATTCCTGTTAACTTGCCTCTCCAGTTTGTTCCTTTGCCCAGTTTATTAGGATCACCTCCAAAGCCCTCAGCAGTCTCCAGGATTGGGACTGCGTTCCTACTAAACCCTCCAAACCTGCTATCTGACAGTTCTGCTTTAGCAAGGGTGCACACCATCTGGATTCTTCCTCGGGATGCCACTGGCTGGGCACGGACACACCCCTTACCCAAACCACTACACCATCTGAACTGAACTGTGCTCATATTACTCTGGGCAGCATCCCGTCTTGTCATTACCATATTCATATCCATAAAAGCCTCCATTGGATTGCACTCTGACTATGTATCTGGTTCCTTGTCTGGATCATTACAGTGGGACATCACTAAAATACAGCAGCGGGTCCTCAGGAGTGTGACAAAGAATTTGTATCAGTATGATACGGGCTTTGTGACCTTTTCTGGTAACTTGGACCCTGGTCCCTCCCACTGGTCAAAGAGCTTGAGAATAAGTGAGACAACCATCATCATTCAGGGTTTCCTCTACCAGTGATGGACTGACCTGAAGAGAAGGGCTGGTTGGCAGCAGCTGACAAACCCCAGACTCTGCAGGTGGTACTGAGACTTGTCCATAATGTGGCAGGGGCAAGGCACTGCAGTGTCAAGGAGCCGATGCTAAGGGAACTGCTCTCCTGCTTTTCTCAGGGTGTCATCAACTTCTGCAAGTGACGGGACGGCCTCAAGGCTGGGGAGGGACAGTGCAGAGAAACATTGAATTAGCCAGTGACAGCGAGGCCCTGAAACCACGCAGGAATTACGGCTGCAACTGAGGAATTTGGGTACATATGTCACTCCTTGATATAATAATAAAAAAAAGAAATAAAGACCTAAAACAAGAACTTTGTCTCTACACCCTCAAAGGTTTCAACAGAAATCAAGCTACCTGGCACACAAACATGCCATAGTGGCTCATCACTGGCCCAAAGTGGGCAAGATAATTGGCTCAGTGCTGTGCACCGCCAACATTAGGCCTGTTGGGATTTGCACACTGGCACGACACAAGCCCAGTGTTGGTTTGCACGAAATCAATGAGAAAACCCACTACTAACCCCCCATATTTGCCATGCTTGAATAACTATAAAAGTTACATATAAATCAGTTGTCCACATTGAAATTTACATGAAATAAGCTCACCATTGCATTATGTATTTCTTATTTCAACAAATTAAACAGAATGACATGCAATATATTACCACATGCATGAATAAATAGAAATGAATTTATAATCTAAGTTACTTTCTGTTCAGTGAATAATATTCTGATCCATATAAGCAACCCCAGAATAAATTGCGAGACAATTCACAGCAAATAGCGCTAATTCATTCAAATTTGAAGGCAAACTGCCAAAGCATCAAATATAAGAAAATATCCTCCCAAAAATATCAGAATTATACCCTATTGCACAATGGTTAGTGAATTTGAGTGTCTAATTCAACATTCAATAAATGTTTTATCAGAGGGAAACGCACATTAACATCTGAAATAGTTCATCTCAGGCATATATAGCTATGACAATTAGAAGAAGACTCAAACTACATTGGAAGTGCTGCCCATGTGCCATGTTTTGAATTACCATATTTTTTTGCCCCAGAATATTGAGTTTTCAGTGCCAGTATTACAAGAACAGAAAAGTGCAAGACATTGACAAAACAAAAACCAATGAGAAAGGATTGTATAGAGTGTTGTACCATTTTAAAATGACACCAAACAGTAATGCTGAGGAGCACTAAAAACAGCCTCGTTACAGCGGACAAAGTGAGAGAAAAATCTGTGAATTTAGGCTTTGTACATACAGTAACTTCACGTGCTACATTGTTCAGTCCCAGAAATAAATTTTATTAAAGGATTTATGAAAATGAAGGGTGATGAACCTTTTCACTGCCCATCATCATTGCCTTGGAATGAGCCAAAGAAAATACTCAGTGGATATTTAGAAAGACAAATAACTCTGATAAAATATCCCCACAGAAAATTCCAGCTTCAACCAGCCTAAATTGCTAGAGTTGATTTAAACTGGGGTTGCATTGCTGCTTATTGGGTTCAATGCTCAAGTGAAACTTTCATGTACTCACATTTGACTTGAATTTGTTAACCAGGCTTTGGTTTTATGGTGAAGTAAGCAGCCAGCAACACGTTGCTTCCCTCTGTTGACCGAAATTGCGCACTACACTCACACCAATTCACCCAATTGTCTGGTGTACAGGAAAAAAAAAAAAAAAAAAAAAGCCATCTCTGTCTATAAGCTGAAGCTAGTGGGTGCTATGAATGTGTAGGGGATGGAAGCATAAATGGATTGTGAAGTCCTGCATGGAAGGAAAAGAAAAAAATAATTGAGATTTGTTTTTTGGATGAAAGGGATTGGAGCTTGTTGTAAAACTGGGTTTTTAATGGTAGTCACAATCCTAGTAAGATAAATAAAGAAAGAACTTGGAAAGGTTAAAGCTACGAGGGTATCCAGACAAGAGTATTGTGGAATGCATGACAAGGAAACAGGAGGAAAAAAATTCTACAAGGGGAAAAAAAAAATCAATTTAACTATGGTGATCAGTCTTCAAATGAGTGATCTGATTAATCTGAAAAAGATTAATTAGCGATGTTCCACTTTCGGTGTAATTTGATTCTTTCTTGAATGCGGAAAGAGTTTGTGCTGCTTGGCACCTGAAAAGTTATAGGGACGGAAACAAGCGTGATAGCAGGGCGCTGTTGCTAGACTTCGAAAGAGATTTATCATTCAGGGTGATGTGAGATTATATAAGATGCAGGGCGAGGACCTCTGAAATCGCACCTCTTCTGTGTTAGTGGTGTGAAAGTCATGGTCAAGTGGAAGGAAAAGGTTGCTCAATGTAGATGGTTAGGTGAAGATGGGTGATTAGGAAAGGAGTGTGAGTTATTGGAGGAGAAAACTGTTTGCCATCACGGTGGAGGCAATTACTCAACAGGCCCCAAGCATTGTGAAAGAAGAAAGGTGGAGCGTGAGGTGGAACAGGTATGGATGTGGAGTAAAATGTCATATGTGGAGGCTACAAAGAAAGTGATGGAAGAAAACGGAAAAATGAGGAAAAAACAGGGCTCAGAGCACAAGACAAGAAATCACCAATATGGGACTGACAAAGAATGTATTCATATGGACACAAGCGTGATATCCAGGAGTAGATGAAGGCTCAGATGCAGAAATATCCATATTTGATGTATTGGAGGAAACACCAATGGGAACTTGTTTTGTCATTCCATTTCCACTCAGGCATGAAGTATGGAATAAACAGTGCAAACTGATTAACAATCATGAGGTGGGAGTGTCCTCTAGTGGTCTGATGGTAATTGTAGCAAGATATACTCCAGTGGTGCTCAGTCTTGGTCTTGCCCCTTTCAAACTGCTGGTTTTTTTCCAGTCACAATCATAAGTGTGCATAATTAGGTACATCTCATGTTTAAAGCTGTTATTTACCATTTTTAGCCATTTTTTGATGGGAATATCCACGTCTACCGTGAAGAGTAAAAAAAAAAAAAAACCTGAACATGCTGTGTTTTTTTTTTTTATACTGCTAGCAATTTCAGGTTACTGTTTTTTTTTAATCCCCCTCTTTCCCACCCTGAATACAGCTGAACTGTTTAGCCCACCACAAAGCAACCTGCTCCCATTGACTCAGGAGGAAGATGCCATGGCACGTGATTCCTCTGACTCTCGTGATGACTAGCCCTTGCTTCTTGACACTCTGCAGTCGCATCGCTAGTCACACATTGGCTATGCTGTCAGAGGATCAGGTAATCAGTGAACAATTTAACATGTAAAGCTACATGCCCCTAGCTGACCAGAAATGGTCAACACAGAGCGATGAACTCATACATTTTAACCGGCTTAACCCCTACTATCCCCAGCAAGGCTGCATCGATTGTTGCCTCGCCCATGTAGACCACTGGCTATAATGTGGCTGGGATTCCAACACCCGAACACAAGGCTTGCAGACAAGTGTCTTAAATGTGAGCTTCAGTATTTTTAAACAAATCAAATTAGACACTAAGATAATCATCAGCCTTCAAATCAGGTTGCTGGACGAAGGTTTTTCAGAATGTTCAAAATAATTCCCTTGAAATTAATAACAGAAACATAATGCAAAGCAGGTTTGACTCCATCATTTACTTGCCAAATATATTGTCAGTTTTCACGACCATGTCTCCGCAGTTTCAGTGATGAGGCACCTATTGTTTGTTTCCTTTGATTTGCTAAGATGATGAATTATGATATATTATAACATTTTCGTTCCTCTTTTTATGCAGTTTTTTCAAATATATCACACTGTGAAAATAGAATTTTTACTCTTTATGGCAATATATAGGCATCTGTCCAAGTGTGGCTTGAATAACTGCTCTAAACATAAATGCACCCAATTCGAGTGAATTAAGCAATTTAGCCTTTCATTCCTAAAGTGCCCTTTCCTATGAACAGGAAAGTGTAGGTATCCATAGTGATGTACCTATAATACATACACTAGCTCATATTTAGTGACATGAAACAGGCTAATTTACTCATGATGCATGCAAGTTCATTTTGACATCCCTCATATTTTTCTCCCAGGGAACCAATACTGAAACTAGAGTGTCGGAGGAGCCCGCTTCGTCAGCCAGAAATGAGGAGCTATCACATTATCTGCGTGTGGGTCCCCGGATGGTAGGCCAAAACTGCTGTAGAATACATTAAGATAGACATGGTTGACAATACCTTAAAATTTGTTTTTGCACAACCTACATAAATATCTCAGAAATTGGCACTAGTACGGATCAGTGGCTAAATATGCTTCAGCAGTATCAGCCACTCAGAGAATATGAAGAGGTTCAGGTTTGGTCAACAGCAGAAACAGCGTTTATTTACACAGAATACTCACGTTTGCCAGCAGAGCACCACCTGTTACCTTCACCTGTCTCCCTTCACACTTCACCTACTGCCAAAATACAAAAAAATGTATCGCCTTAACCTCTTACAGTGGAGAAATTCTGCCTATTTTTACTACTGTTACAAAAAGGCTCTGTATCTCAAAAATATAAATGCCAGACTTATGGTTGGAAGCTTTTTTTATACTGGAGAATGGCACCTCTATGACCAAAAAGTCATTTTCCACCTGGGGCCAGGTTATGATGCTAGTTTTCGTCCAATTATATCAAGCGAATGTCTAAAAATCAAAAATTGAAAATTAAATGCAAATTTTTGAGAATTGTTTTGTCAATGAGCAACAGCTGGTTGATGTATGGAGGAAATGAATTAAATCTAGAGTACATAAATGCCCTCAAAATGTTATAAAAAAGTATGTTTAAAAATGATCTTTAGAAGACCATTTTTAAATGACCCAGTTATATTCAACAATGCGCCGGATTCCAAGTGCCCCCCTTTGATAATGCACAATTAGATAAAATAGGCATAAATAAAGCGTATTATTTTCATATATTGCATAGCCAACTTACATTACAAATGGGAAATCAATCATCTTAACCAGCATCTATCCAACTGAGACAGAGCAACCAGGGATATATTCCATAGAGGATTCCAGAAACATGTCCAACAGAAAAACCATGAAGCAAAAAAAATCTGGACTAACACATGACTTTGTCCATACAAAAGTAAAGGCAAATATAGTCGGCTAAAAAAACTGAAAACGTTTAAAATTAAGATATAATCACATGTAAAACAATAAATTATGATACATCAATGGCAACTCCAAGATATGTAAAAATACTATGTTTTCCATAAAAAGCAAACCCAGAGGCTAACATGAATTGCTCAGGGAGCAATCTGGCTGTGATCTGGCATTGTGGCTGATGATTAAAACGACATATTTGTTACCATGCAGTGATCCAAATGGAAAACACTCCCCCTACCGTGGATGTAATGGAATTGGCTAGAGTCCCTATGAGTCAAGCAAGTGCCACAAATATGCCATGGGTCCTCACAAAAATTACCAGTTATGTAGTTATGTCCAGTTTGCTTGTTCTATCCGTGTACGCGTGGGTTTTCTCCAGATGCACTTGTTTCGCCATCCTCAAAGACATGCTCTACAAGAACCCTCCTGCCATTGCCCCTGACTAAGGCTCTGATTTTAGAACGAGAGTTGGTCTCAGGTGCTGCACTTTGGCCGCCCCCCTCTCCTAGGTAACTAGGATGGGTCAAATGCCGAGAAAATGTTACCCCATGAAATTCAACAAAGAAGCTGATCATATTGCATCACACCCACAGTAAAAATGGACTTTTCAGGTCTTTCCTTTATTTGCTTGAATTGTCCATACTTTACCAAGTTTTTCGTTATTGGAGCACTGCATTTTTTTTATTTTGAGAATGCTTTTCAGCTTGCTCATTCCCCCTTATTTCTTCATGAAACTTGGGTTTAGTATCAGTCTTTTTGAATGTGTTTTTTCGTGTATTCTCATGTTTATCTTGAGTTTAGCACCTTCTTGCTGAAAATAATTTTGCATGTATAATTTTATAATTTGATAATTGTAAACAATTAAAGGAAGGCGCCTATGAGGTATTCTAATATGCTGAGACTGCACTTTCCTGAAGAGGGCCTCATTGGCTAACTAACCATCAAGGCCTGTGCATGTAGAGTGAAGCATCTCAGTGTAGAGTTAGTTTCCCTCTCAGTGTGTCAACCCAGTCAATTATGAGGAAAATAGAAAAACTGAAACCAAAGCATTTTCTCCGGTTTGCAGTTCATGTAAGGGAGCTGGCCCAGATTCTACATTGCGTATTAACCCATTTTGGTTCAATTGTCACAAGTAGCAGATTTTAATGTTTTTAATTTTACATAATAGTGATGATACTGTAAAATAATCACCACAGGTAATCAAATAAAAAGGAATTTACTGTGCAAACACCGAGTTGGAATTAGGAAATGAATCTTTTAATTCAATTTTTTTACTTCAAAGTTTTATTTTTACCTTTGTGCCACATTTTTAACCATTCATTCCAAAATTATGGCCAATGCCCTATGATATTTGAAATTTGAGAAAAAATGCTCTGCATGAATTGAAATATTGCTGCACTTGCAAAATTTTGTCTTGAATTTAAACTTTCAATGGAGTGCTTGTGTAGATTATTTGGATTATTTGAGCATAAAAATGCTTTCAGTTCGATTTATAATTTGGCCGTCAAGTTACTCAGCTTTTTCTTCAAGTGTTTTGCTAGTCACTCTCAAATGTACAGTGCTTTTCATGTAAATTATTATATTTCCAGAAATTATGCTGCTTTTGGCTACTATTGTGGGGACCTTGTATCCCTATTTAAGCTAAGTGGCATCATATGTAAAATATTTTTGATTCAAAGAATATTCCCACATGTAAGGAAATATAGAGTAGAATTTCTCAAATGCATACATTGCCTAAAAGGCCCTTTGAACATTGTCTGGGTACACTGAAACAGAAACTGCGGAATGTGACTCAGTTATTCTGTTGAAGTTGGGGAAAATAACGATGCTGACTGTTTTTTGTTCTCATGTCATCAACGTTATTCAAAATTACTCTCGGTATTGAGTGAAAAAAGTGGCAGTGAAATATAAAAGCATGCGGCTCAAGCTATTTGCGCAGGTATGCAATTTTGAATAACGTTGATTTAAATTCAGCAAATACGCGTCCAGATGAATGATAGTCATCCTACCTAATCAGTGAGAACAAGCATCACCTGTTAAGTGTGGAGTGCTCTCGGAGTGAACCTTTTGTTAATCATGAAAATGACTGAGAACAGGTCAGGACTAATAATTGTTTAAAACGGATGTTTTGTCCACCCCAATTCTCAGTTCTACTGAATTTACCCCATGATTTCATCGCTGTTAGATCGCATATGGAGAGAAACCGTGTCTTCAGTTGCCAATTACGATAATTGGAAAACGCGTCAGTAAAGGAAAATGATTGCAAACTAGCCAGGACTATCCTAATTGTCATAAAGGGACATGTCTCTGCCCCCCCAATTCCCGGTTCTAGAACCGCCACTGATCTGCACAAAGGGGTTTTAAAGCAAAAACTTGCCACGGTGAATGCCCAACTGCATTAGGAGTCGCCTGCCCTGTAAATCAGGCCACACATTCCTGCTCATTTACTTATTTATTTATTTGTAGTGAAGGGGAAATACATTTCCTTGCAGGGAATTCATAAAGTATGTTTCATCCTTCCGTTCAGTTTCTCTGTACTATATCACATCCTGTCCCCCTCCATCTATTCTGTTCCATTTTATTCTTCTATTATGTTCCATTTTGTATTATTATATGACATAAGGATTCGCTCTCTCCTGATTGGTTGAGGCCAGCTCCGCCGGTCACTGTATAGAACGATATTCACCACGGGAAAGTGCGCGAGGGATGAATATAACAATCTGATGACCTGGAGCTAAAAATAGATTAGGATTCCCCTCAGGAGCTCCTGACAGTGTTCGTATTTCGTGTCACTTTGTCCCAGTGAGGAGCTTTACGTTACAGTTGTCATCCTTTTCTTATTTTATATTTTCAAGTAGGGTCATATAATAAAACAGTTATTGACTTCAATTAATGGCGAATCCAATGCAGTTATATATTGTATGAAGGCATAATCTTTCTTTTAAGAAATTGATTATTTGATAGTGTTTAGTTTGACTTAGGATGTAGTTTGGTGCTGTTTTACAGGTTGTTTTGCGGGTTGTGCGTCAAAATTAAGTCTGCCCAGAGTCTGGCTTCGGCATTTACATATGTTTTGGTTTTTGACTGAAATTTCTGGCTCTGAAATTATTTCCATTCTGTTTGCAGTCTCGGCCTAATTGATTTGAGAATTTTGCCCTTATGCGTGTTTGTAATGAATTTGTGCATTAGTAATTTCCCGGCTCCCTTCCCCCCATGTCAGAGGACTTGGCTTCGTTCACAATCACACTTTTAGCTGTGCTTATTGTCTGGTTAATACAAACCTGGCAAACTTATTCTGGTTTTAGACTGCTTCCTACTGTTGTTAGAGGCAGATTCTTTTGAGGATGATGTGGTCTTGCACTGCTGTTCGGCGCCTGCCCAACTAGATCCTGGCTCAACTTGGACAAAAGGAGGAGTCTGAGTGAGAGCAAGAGGTGCTAAATAATTAATTTCAATTGATTTGGGAGCTGGGCTGGATGCAAATTATGAGATCAGGAGGGTATGCACAAAATGGACAGACCACTTTGAAAGAAATGTGTGCTTAAGAAAAGAATAATTTTATAGAGAAATGAGGTCATTTGAGTATTAGAAGTGCTTAAGTATGTGTGATTCTTAGAGACCCTCCATGGTAGACCTTGGATGCCCAGGGATCCAGGGATTGCAATAAAGCCTGAGGCCAAATGTAAGCTCTTGTTGGGAAGGCTACTGAGCAGAAATTATTTTCTGCTTTGGCGAATCCTCCTCTGCAAAGCTGTGAAAGAGGATTAAAGGTATGAGAACCCTTACAAAATCAGCTTTGTGCAGCCCGCGCATTATTAACCCACAAAGAAATACTGTATGCTGGAGCAATTCGCCCTTCAAGTTTTATTCACCAGAACCCAAGTGGGATTATCTCTCCTTCATTCTTGCTGATTATTTTTCTGTTTTCATTGGCAAATGGACTGTTTATTTTTGAATCCATGATGTTGCCAACTGCAAATCTCAAAAATGTTGAGATGTGTCCTGTCGGAGCATGTTCAGTCTTCCTGAAGTAATTAATCGGTCTTGGCTGTATAAGGGGTTAAACATGGGGGACATGTTTGCTAATAATCAACAATGTTTCATTATTGTTGTACAATCTTTTGACTTTGTTGGGACTTTTATTTTGTCAGACTTCCACCAAGACAATTATTCTAAATACTTTCCAATGGTTGACCTTGCTCGCATTTGAGATTCTAATTGTGATTCAAACTTGTGGCAGTGGTGGATGAAGGCATATTACCAAAGAAATTGTCATTTGGCATCAAATTCAAAATGAGCAGATGTTTTTCCAAAAACAGCAACATTTCTCAGTTTCAGCATATGATGTGTTGTCCTTGCACCATTTTCAATTAAAAATAGGGTATAAGTCATTTGCAAATCATTGCATTCTGTTTTTATTTACATTTTACACACTGTCCCAACTTTTCTGGAGATAGGGTTGTATGTGTCACAACTCTCGTGTGAATGCCTCTTGTGTCACTTCCCATCCAGCAGCTTGCATGTCTATCAGAAGTATTGTCTCGATTGGCTTACGTCTTGCGTGCTTTCCTCACCAGCTGTGTGCCATTCATGTTTCCCCTTCCTCGCATGTTTGTTAACGTATTGAAATCCCCTACTTTGAGTTTACAAGTAGCTAGATTGTCACTCGCTATATGTCGTTCAGCAGCCAGTCAGTATTTGCAAGCAAAGTTTTTCGTCTCAGGAAATAATTTGTAACCTTTAACTATAGTAATGTACTGAAGTTCTTTTCCTGGTTCAGTTAATGGGAACAAGCTTCCGAGCCTCTCCCGGTCTCCAGGATTGGGACCGGGTTCCGATTAACTAACTCTCAGTCTGTT
Source organism: Gymnothorax javanicus (assembly GCA_029692085.1). Taxonomy (NCBI): domain Eukaryota; kingdom Metazoa; phylum Chordata; class Actinopteri; order Anguilliformes; family Muraenidae; genus Gymnothorax; species Gymnothorax javanicus. Next base: position 12,150,281 of record CM056207.1, on the reverse strand, counting down.
CCTCAGCACAGTTCATTAGGAACAACCTCCCAACCCTTCTAGGGTCACCAGGATTGGGACCGCGTTCCTGCTAAACTCCTCTGCCAACCATCTGACAGTTCGGCTCTGGCTATGTGTGCACTCCACCATGGCAACATCCATGCGCCCTTGCCCGTTACTTCTGGACTGAACTGTGTCATTCTGCTGTGGGCTCTGTCGCTGTATCTTACTGTATTACTATCAATAAACCCTACTGGTGGATTTATACTCTGACTCCGCATTTAGGTCCTGGTCTGGGTCATAACAAATATGATGCCTTTGTTTTCCATGAAGTTATTTACTTCGTCTGTGGTGGCTAGAGGAATACAGATTTGGTTACCACACTTTTCCTCCTCTCAAGTTGAAAACAGAAAACAAAGTGGAAAGCCCAAAAAGCCGTTTTCACGTGGTGGACAGCATTTCAAGATCAATCCCTAAAACACGTAGAAGATATTTTAGCCCATAAACTAAATTAAGCTGTTATCTGGGTGGTAATCTGGCACTTAAAAACATTTCCAGGAGTGGCAACAAAACACCCTTTTGATTTTTTTTTTTTTTTGTGACCTGTAATTTTCTGAGCTTGCAAGCTTACTTGACCTCAAATCCCTAACCTCTCTCTGTCACTCCCCTCAGTCACAGCTCCCTCTTTTACACACACACTCTCTCTCTTTCTCTCGCCCTCTCTCTCTCAGATCGATCAGCCAACAGAAACAGGGGAAAAAGTGATTTGGACAGATGGACAGGTAGAGGTTCGAGTTTTCATTTTCCTCATTTTATAGTTGGACCAAAAAAAAAAAAAACATGAATTTGCATAGTGATGCCTAGTGGGAGAACTGGTAACATAACAAGCACAAATATTTGGAAATGATAGTTACTGACATTTTTATTTAAATTTAATGAGGTAAACGGCAACATAACTCCATAAACTACACGCACTTAGATAAGCCATAGTTTGACCAAATATTTGCTGTTTGTGCACTATGAACTATTCAGGTAGGAACAGCAATTAGTCAAAAATTACTGCGCCTCAAACGTCCTTTCTAACACCCCTCTTAGAAAAGACTGGAACAATCCATTGGCTGTGACAAGCATTTGCATGTTTACACGCCAAAATGAGACATCTCGAGGAGCAGAAAATTTGCAAAACTTGTCCATTTTTGTTGTGCTAATGTGTGAAAATGTTAGGTATTAACATGACCAAACTTAACAGGCATTTTAATATCATGTAAACACAAAATTTCTAACACGCTATTTTCTAAAATGGCCTTCCATTGTGATCAAGGCTGTCAAGGCAATATCATCTATATCACCTGTCTTTTAATTAAATAAATTTATAAGTCAAATTACTTTTTAAATTATTGTTTAATATCTCAAATCTGCTTTGGAAAACAACAAATGAACATCTAAGATCAAAAAAAAAAAAAATGAAATCTTGGGAGCCTAAGACTGCAGGACTGTATTTCTAGTAGGAAACTTTCAGAGCCTGAGCAGCTAGTTAACTAGGCTTCCCAACTTTCTGAGATCATTTTTCTGTATGGCAACAGTTTACAAGTTATTAATATCCAAAATGAGCTTTATCGACTTTTTCTCCTTTGACTTTACTGGAAACATGCAGCTCATTCCATCATTTTGACAGATCCGATCCATCTCATGTGAGGAGGGGGATGGAATTTGACGCAGCGTGCCGATCGACTGCAGAAAAAATATGGACAGAATCATATAGAAATATGGACGGTACTGTCACCCTTTCACTGTCCTCAGGCTTGGCGAAGAGCTCTTCAGAGCACAAAAATGCAATTTCGGCATTTCGCAACGTGGCTTTGCCACACTGTATGAATTTACATGAAGTTACATTTAACTGAATGTAATACAGAGCCTGCAGGACGCACTCTTTTTTTTTTTACCCGTTATGAGGGAAGACAAGGTCACAGACAAAATTCTTACTGCCACACAACCTTTTCTGGTCTGAAAATGAGCTTTTTTTGCTTTACTTGGCATTCTACATGCACTGCCATGTTGGCGTCTGCCCACTGATGTAGAATCAGATGGGTCATTCCATACAAAATCAACCAAACCTGAAGAAAAGTTACCACCTGACTCCCTTGGAGTCAGCTGATTTTTATTGTTCAATAACTTCAGCATATTTAATGAATCCTTGCCAAATTTTACTTTGATCTTGTGAATATTTTTGAGTTACAGGCTCTAAAAGTACACGGGGGTAGGTCAAACTTTCTCTGGTCATTTTTTCTAGCATTTTTGAGCCCTTATAACTTTGTGTATTAGAAATAGCTAAATGAAATTTTCAAAGCTCAAAGACATATTGGAGCAATGTTAAAAATGGCAATTAAATCAATTGTATGCCCATTGTAGGTGTCATAATCCTAAACCAAAGTCTGGATTTCTGTCATTTGTTCCGTGACTAACTTCAAGCTTCAATATCATGGGAACTATGGAAGTTTCAAAAGCAACACTGCACCAATTTAATAACTATGATATTGTGTAGTAAAAACAAATATTGGAACCATGCATGTTTCGTGTTTTCTTGTAATTCATTAGTGAAAACCTGAAAAAGTTCATGTTAGGAAAACGTTGACGAGTCATATCACCATGTGGGATTGGATCATGATTAAATCAAGTTATAGCATATGAAATATCTCATTTTGATCTACAATTTGATGCCACTTTCATTTTCTAGCCATGATTCCCTCTGTGTCAAATAATTTTCACACTCCTCAATGTACAGCTATGAAGGATAGTTAGGTATCTGCAATTCAAGGTTTTGAAGGCATACCTGCCCAGGGTAAGGAATTTTCACAGTGGGAATTTTATGACAATGTTATAATATAAAAAAAACTTCGGTGCCACTTCTGCTGACACTAGGTAGGTTATCTGAAAAAAAGGCTAATGTTACGCATCAGTTACAGTAAAGCTAATGGCTCAGTCAGAAAAGATGCTGATGGCGTCATAAGTCAGTCAGTCAAAGGTACAGAGACAAAGAAAATGGCTTAAGCTCAGCAAAGTGTGAATGAGGGGGCTGCGAGTGAGTCTTGCATGCAAATAACACTGTTTTATGCACAAGGATAGCGGTTAGTGAAGGTTATAGGGTCACTCTCAACCAGGGTTCTATCGAAATGTACCCAAGGTACAATTAGATATATTGAAAAGTACTCACATTTCTATAACGATATCATTTTGTACCCAGCCAGTATCAATATGTACCCAGGGCACTAGCCTCGAACAGCTACATCAACCAAGAGACATCAGAGGAGCGTAGAAGCCCTCTAGTTATCATTACACTTTAATAAATACAACCTGGTCAAATTTACCGCTCACTTAAATGTTGCCCAAATAACAAAACACAAGATCCCAAATCCCTACTCAAAAATGGTAGCGGCAGCTATCTAACTACATTAACAACGAACAGCCATGACAACCAAGAGAAATCGAAGAAGGGTTAGAGCCCCATGGTTAACATTAGTCTTTAATTAATACAACCAAGCCGAATGAACAACTTACTTCCCTTGCTTTATAATAACATTATCCCAGACCTTAACTTTAAAACTCTTGCGGAAGCTACTTAGGTAGCCAGCCAAGGCAGCTATTGCACCGAGCGGCCATAATATTTTGGGTCATCAGAGCACATCTACAACGTTGTACTATTAAAGAGCAAAAAAGTGGGAAAAAAGTGCTTCTGATCTGGGCTTCAACACAGTGCTGATTCTGAAAGGTTTTTCTTTCACTGGATGCTGTTTCACAGTGGTATTTGTGTACAAGTTCTTTTGAATTCAAGTGTTTTTCAAGTGTATTTTTCTTACAGCAGGTATGCTGTGGCCACTTCCTGGAGTGGAATTGAGGTACTGCCTGGGTATTTCTAAAGAGAAAAGAGAAGAGGCAACTCATTGAATTTTAACTTTTCAAAATATGGGTGAAAAAAACATGGGCTCTCCATGCAAACCAGGCTTTGATTTTCAAATCCAATTATCGCATCCAGAGAGCAAACACGTTCTTACTTTTTTTTTTTTTTTGCAAAGGATGAATAAATTGCAGGCTTCTGAAACGACAGGTTGAAAGGCGCTCCCCAGCACAACAGTTGTCCCTTTTCCACTTTTCATTTGAACAGTGACAACGGATCAGCATGGTGCTTGACTGCCATCTGGAAGCATAGGCAAATTATAACACAATGCTGCTCCTATACTTGCGACCCTGCTGTTAGATACAGCTGTGGCACATTTGAGGACAGGCTGGCCAATGTGGAGGGCAGGCACCTGAAAGAGAACTGAGGACTGTGCTCCGCTGCAGGATATGTACTGTTGTTGGCAGGGGGTCGATGCCTTGTTGTGTGATCAGAGGTGGGGGGTTTCAGTATCGGTTGGACGTGAGATGGAGCCTGTAACATATATTACAGGGCAAAGGTACCCAGCTGAGTGCCCATTACCTGTTGGGGGGGCTTAAAATCACCCTGGAGGCCCAATGGTAGAGAAAGCACTATCAGTTGTATCGATTGACTGAGAGAGAAGAATTAGTGTTTTGGTGAGCAAGAAGGAGAGAAGGTAGAAATAGAGTGAACAAATGAGAGTAAGTAGGGTAGGGGAAGGGCAGTCAAAACCAGAGAAGTTTAAGGCGAGGTACAGGTAACAAGTGACATGCAGGCTGTTCATTTATTTATTTCACCTCAATTTAACCGAGCAGGTCAACTGTGAATGCAATGCTGATTTGCAGCGGCAAACTGGGGAAAGATGGTCTCATGTTGGCCGAAATATTTTGAGGTTGGTTATGGAGCTTGAATTTGACAGGGATTAATGCCCCATACTCTGGAGATGTGGGAAATGCTGCTTTGCTTAGCAGAGAGGTGCCAACTGAAAAGTCATTGCTCTGAGTATTTTTTTTTTAACTCAAAGCCTGTCTATTAGAATTTCATTACTTTCATTGACAGGGTAGAGACTGTTACATCAGTGTCAGAACATTAAGAGTATTCTAATCACAAATTTGCAATATCACTCATAAATTTGAATAGTTTACAGATTGCTTTTTGCTTGAAGAGCCTGAAATTCAAACATGGGGACTGGGGGGGGGGGGCTCTCAGAGGTCTCCTGATGCAGAGAGGTATATGCTCTATCACCAGATATCAATTGACGAATCAAATAGTGACAGTGGAGGCACACACCATTTCTTTCAATTGATTGCTTTTCCCAGTTTCCTCGCTGAGAAGGATGCAATAAATTGGTCAGTCAGGCACAACTGCAGGCAGCATTCTGCAGGTTCATTACCTGTGTAATAGCCTACTGCCTTCCTCCTCTATCTGCTGCGCTATCTAAGGGCGACACTTCTTATTAAGGTTTGATGTTGTCCAACTCTACGACCGGTAGGCACTGGTATGTCATGGCAGTGGGAGGGTAGTGAAAACCTGGTTAATACCATGGCTTTGTCTGATGTATTATTTAATAAAACATCGCTTTTTGCCAGTGGCAGAACAATACTACCACAGTAGTAAAGCAAACTGACACAGAGGTATGCTATATGCAAGACAATGGCACCTTCTGCAGAATTTGCCTTTGCTGCCCACCTATAGCAAAAGACGACACATTTTCCGAATCCCCATTCATGCACAACTATTCAATTGCACGTAGGTAATTAACTCAGACAGGTACAGCTCAGCTGACAGATTAAGAAAATCCTTTGGTAACACTTCGTTCGCAATGTTCATTGAATATCAAAGGTTTCTTTTCATGCATGTATCATGACATATTTTTGCTGTATATATTTGAACAGAACAATGGCTTGACTTTCAATGGATGTCTCTAAAGGATTCTGAATGACGATATTGATGCTTTCGTAATTATATATCAGTAAATTATTGAATCGATTGACCTATCTAAATATTGTAAAACCAACGCTACCACTAGAGGGCGTTCGCGTTTAACCCCTTAGTGCAGATGTCAGATCAAGCCAACACCACTAACTACATGGGATCTTTCATAGAGTGGTGAAGCCCTCGCCATCTATAATTCTGAAAGACTCAGCCGCTCTGGGAGGCTTTAGTGAGATGTTCCACCAGGTGTTTTTTTTTTTCATATGCTGTCTTTATACTATTTTCAATGACATATATAGTTTACATGGTTTGCAAGTCATTGCATTCTGTTCTCATTTAAATTTTACACAGCATCCCAACATTTCCATGGAAAATGGAAAGTTTAAGATGAAAATCTTGGGGTAAAAACCCTGATAAAAATCAAACGAGCTTTAATTTCCCATGCCGGTTGGGAGTTTTGCCATAAAGGCAAAGCACTCTTAGATAACATGATAAATATATAAAAGAGCACGGTCTCAATTCAGGGACACAGCATTTTGAATAGATGGAGAAATTAAAAAAAGATAAGTGTGTGCATCGCTACCCAGGATAAATACTTTTGTAGTTACCTTCCATGAGAGCAGGAAAGGTTTTTTGTTAAAATTGTGCAATATGGAACTGTCTTCTATCTGTTGCCATCCCTGCTTGCCCCGTCCAAGCAAAGCAAAAAAATAAATGAATAAATAGTGAGGGCTGGCTTGCAGGTTATTTGCGGTCAATTTACGAATGTAACTTAAAACTCCACCAACCCCGACACCCCTTCGCCAGTATTCCATTTCTAATGTCTTGTATTCTGGCAGGACATTATAATTTTTCTGCAGTTGGTCATCACAGCACCCTTCAATCTGTGCTGAATATCACTTTTGCCTGGGAGGAGCTGCAATCAATCTGATTAAGATTTGAACAATTACTGACACCACGTCCCAGCCTGCTCAAATTATCTACAATTTTACCATGACAGACATTTTAATGAGTATCCTCAGGCTGGGCTGTCCGGATTAAAATCGTGTTTGGAATTTGCCAAATATTTATTATCTACCCCTCTTCATCAAAGTATTAATTATTCTGGATTGGATTTTGAGACTAGAACATAGATTCAAAGAGAATTTCCTGGAATTCAGTTTAGTAACACGAGTGACAGTGTGTGTCCTTCTCGCCATGGGTACATTTTATCATTGAGAGATCTACTGCCAAATTGATATGCCACTTTTTTTTAACAGAAAGCACAATAATGGCTGGTGGAAATTTACTTCACAGTTGTAACAAAATGCTCTTTTCACAGTGTACATGCATGATGAGCTCGTATGCACCGCTGACCTCCTCAAAGAGTTTAACCCCTTAAGCCCTATGCCCCGGTACTGGGGGGCGGTGGTTACGCATAATAAATACAGCATGTTTCCAAATGCGACATTGTCATGCGGCATATCCACATTTCGCGAAGAAACTCGGCAAAAAGCTCATGTAGACCATTTTTACCTCAACCGAACACAATTCAAGCACCAAGCAAGTAAATAAGCATGTAGCAAAACATAGGATAAAATCATATCGGCGCTGAATCGCTAGAATTTCTCCTGAATTTGTGCTATGCACACAAACTATACCTCAAACAAAAGAGGAAAGTCCACAGAATCCAATGATATGAGCCCTGTAATTTTAAACCGACACCACACTCAAAGAACAGCAGGCATACACTTTACAGTCTACAGAGATTATCAAAGAAATTTCTTACCTCCACGCTTGCTATTGTTAGCTCAATGTGTCCGTGTTATAACGAAACTAGATCTGCGAGTCTCAAAGCATGTTTTTCTTCTTGAGCATTGCTTCAAAGATCTCAGCTCCTCAGCATTCAGCTTGCTTGCAATATATTTTCCTCTCTGTGATCAGCTTGTGATGATGTCAGTAAGACTGCTCTTTGCCGGTAGCCATTTGATTCTATAGCTTCTGACGTTTCCAACGAGCCCTCAAGCACCTTTATCGCACAAAGCTAGCCTCAGCTAGAGCCTTGCATCCCAGTGCGTCAAACCGAGTCCATGGGCCATTCGAATGTACTTAAATAGCGCGATAATATAAACGTTTAACAGGTTTGTTTGTTGTATTTTCGGTATAATTATTCGCTAAATATTCAACCGTCCTTTTCAAAGTCGATTTCTGACAGAAACGTGTGAATACTGAGGGCACAACAATACAAACAAGGTGAGTGACTTGTTTTTTTGACTCATTCTTTATATGGGCAATTTGAAAATCATTTAGCTGTGAAATGGCATAGCCTAGTGGTTAGGGTGTAGGGTTGCATCACCAGTGACCAAAGTTCAATGGGCTTTATGCGCAGCTCCATTACTTCCTGAACTTAAGTCAGCTCCTTTATTTCCTGTCTTTCATTATTGGACAAACTGATTAATCCAGGTGTGCCTGACCCCCACAACAACAATGGTCAGGCACACCTGGATTAATCAGTTTGTCCAATAATGAAAGACAGGAAATAAAGGAGCTGGTTTAAGTTCAGGAAGTAGTGGAGCTGTGCATAAAGCCTATTCCCTGCATGGGCAGGTGTGCTTCAAATAAGTCAATAGTAGCATTTTGCTTGTATAAATAATTGCTGGGGTTTTTATTCTTTTGACTTTTTTCCCCCATTTTTTTTTTTTTACTGTTTTTGTATTCATAATAAAATGAATTTGCTTTTTTTAAATAAATCTGCTCCAGTAGAGCCAAACTTCATTTTCTTTGTATTTATTGTCTTTGAATGGGAAATTGTATAGGCTATAGGACTGGCAGAAATAATAATAAAAAAAAGATAAATTCTAAAAATTAAAAACTGGTTGTATTTGGGTGGAATGTATTCCTGTAGTGACATATAAGTGAAATTAGATGAATTTTACAGCTTAATATCTGAGAAATCTGATTTGGCACACAAGGTACCTGAATTGCCAATTTGGAGAAGCCACCTAGACATTCCTCTCTAATTTTGTTCTGATTAACTTGATTAGAATAAACTTTAGCACAGATAATGGTGAGATTCTGTGCCGTACATTTTTAGAGGTTTCAGACTGCAACTCAGTAAGTTTACAAGGGATAGAAGTAAAACTTTGTTTGGTGCAAAATGAGGTCTTTGATTTATACTGTGTTCCATCTTCATTTACTCTGACTCAGTGACATATACACTAATTTTTACACCATGGCAGAAATCCCAAATGGTTTTACCTTTATTATGATCCAAGATTATTCAAATGGACCAAATAGTTGCAGAGATATACTCATTTCATTTTGGGCTTGCCATTTTCAAAAAAAGAGGCTCAAGGCTTAAGGGGTTAAAGAAGAGGAGGTTAATGGATGCTGTGCTTTGAAAAAAATATTTGCCCCCTTCTCGATTTCTTCTATTTTTGGATATTTGTCACATTTAATCATTTCAGATCATCAAACTGATTTTAATCTAAGAAAACAATAACCTGAGTGGACACAAAATGCAGTTTTTAAATGGTGATGTCATTTACTATTGAAAAAAAAGCTACCCAAACCTGCCTAGCTCTATGTGAAAAGAGCATATGGTTACAGCTGTGAACAACTCGGCAGTCTCTTGTCCAGGAAAAAGTTTGACATTCCCACCATTGGCAGATTTATTTATCTGGGAGGAACGCACTGCCATGGATGTGTATCCGATGCTCTGCGTCAGGCTAACATGTACCATGCCAAATGATGTAGGGGAGACTGGGGTCCGATGAGCCATGGGGACCAATGAGCCATATCACTATTTTGTGATCAATCGATGACAGAGGTGCTTAAAATAGGCAAAATATTTGACCATTGACTCATGGGGATAAATGAGCCATATCACCTTTTTCCCTATTTTAAACACCTTTGGCATCGATTGATCACAAAATAGTGATATGGCTCATTGGGCCCCATGGCTCATCGGACCCCAGTCTCCCCTACTTTTTTTCGTCTTATTGAATGCATTGGTCCAATCAAGCACGTTGTAATTTGAAAAAAAAAAAAACATTCTGAATTAATTATTGTTTTAGTCTTATCATTGTCATGACTGAAAACCTTACTTTTTCCACCCAAGTGGAATATATTAGCTTCCTTTGAAGGCAAAAAGGTAGGAGAAATAGGAGTCTTAACATTTGACCTCAATACTTGACAGTTTATTGGTTGTTGCATTGCAAAAAACATCTAGCTCTCATACTTCTAATGTACGCCAATTAGCATTAAAACCAATCACTGATACACAGATAAAGCAAACAGCATTGATCAGACTGACCACAGACTGTAAACGAAATGAGACCAAAGCAACTTTGACAACAGCCAAATTGTTATGGCTAGACAAGAAGGTCAGAGTATCTCCAAAGCGGCAAGACTTCTGGGGTTCTCTCAGTCAGCGGTGGTCCATGGAAGGACAAACCACGAACCAGTGGCAGGGTATTGGGTGCCGAAGCGTCAATTATGCACGAAGGCTACGAAGACCATCCCGTCTGGTCTGAACCGACAGAAGGGCTACTCTGGCGCAAGTCACTGAGAATTTAAATTATATTTCTGAGAGAAATGTGTCACAACATATAGTGCCAGGCCCGGACTGTACATCAGGAGAACCGGGAAAATTCCTGTAGCACCGGCCTGTCACTGGCCTGCTGCTGGCCTGCATGTCCTTTTTTTTTTTTTTTTTTTTTAGACAGGTCGCCGGCCAGAACCAATCAGCTGTCAGGCCGGTCTGCTCCGGCTCTGGCTGGCCTCGCCTGTCTGACCTTTTTTTTTTTTTTTTTTCCAAGTCAGAGAGACAGGCCAGGCCAATCAGAGGCCAGCAGCCTGTTAGGAGATCAAGACGTTATTGGTTTGTTTTGATTAACACCCCACGCCAACAGTCCGAGTGCACAGGCAGCATGTTGAAGAGGGGTGTGGCGACTCACGTGTGTGTGTGTCTGACTGTGGAGGAGAGGAGTTATGTTGAAAGGAAAAGTTCAAAAATTTATTTTGCCATGGACCCCAACCCAAATCCGGGGAGAAAAAGTGGAAAGGTGGTGCGGAAAGGGAGAGAGACAAAAAAAGAAAGGCACTTGAGGAAGACGCTGCCAAGTGCTTGAAATTGCCCCTGCTATTCAGCGTTAATGATGAAGTGTCATCAAAAATAGCGTGAGACTTAAAATTAGGTAGGGTATGTATAATTGATAAAAGTTGGGATACCTCTGCAGTATGACCAAAAATAATTAATGAGGTTTTGTATTATCAGTCTGAATATACAAATTAGTTTTGTATTATGGGAATCAGAAAAAAATTATTGATACCCTCCAACCTAAGTGGTTAACAAGTACTCAGTAATGGACAAACATACTTTTTTTTTGGCAGGTTTTGGATCAGACCCAAATCTTTTTTCTGTTCTCGAGCCACCAGAGGGAGAAGCTCTGTGCTGAAAGAGACTGCTGTTTTCACTTCAAATGGAATCAAATATTCTGCTCGGCACCATACTAATGGCTCTTATGGTGAAAACAATTTTCATTCTTGCATTGTTTATCCTGCATAATCAAATGCTGTATCCAGAGTAATACCATTTAATTTAATAAAGAACCAATTCACCTATTTCTGTCTTAGCTACTGCAAAAACATATACTGAAAATGCAATACTGATCTCAGGATGTTATTCCTCATTGTGATGAAGGTCTGACACAGGATTTCATCCATCCTTACACAGCAGTGTACTAATACTCTCTTCCTTGCATCAAAGAGTACTACAATTGAAGGGGAAAGGTACATTTATTACAGTTCCATTAGTTGCCCCTTGAATCTCAGCTATCCCAGTATCATGGACATTACTGTCTTTATGGAAACTGCCTTCCTCTGAGCATAGGTTTATAAAAGATGAGAGGTCCTCAAAATGGGGTAGAAGCTTCAATAATCATGCAAGTTCAGTGCTATTTCACTGATTCACAACATACTGAAGGGAGAACTTTATTTAAAGACCACCAAAGATGGTGACACTCAGCCCTCATTGTAATGTATAATCAGGGATTATGGCAGCCAAACCACAAGAAACAGAGCATAGGGGTTTTTATGTATTGTGATCAAAAATATGAAGCAAAACAAATACCCAGTCGGTAATTTTGTGCCTGTTTAGATCATATATTCATAACTCTTACTTATTGCGAGGATATTTGTCCCAGGACTAGGGCACCACGAGGAAATTAAAAAGACTCGGACTCCTACCCTCATCCCCCAAGCGTTAGAGTGAATCTAGAATTGGAAGCCTCTGAGAAAATGAGACAAAAATGGAAGAATTGATCAGCAGTTATCTGTTTCAGACAGGCTACATATTAAGTTTCTCCTACCTCCTCAGAAGCCTTCTGCTTTCTGTTTTCCATCTCTTCGCTATTCTTGAGTTGTCTTTTCAACAAACAGGTATTTTCAAAAAAATATAAATAAATAAATAATTAAAAAAAACTGCTTGATACTTTGAAGTGCAAAAAAAACAAACGCAGCCAGCAAGATGCCTACAGTATAAACCAAGCAAAGAGCTTGCAGTTTCCTCCTGAGCACAAATATTGTTTTTGAAATCGGAAAAAAAAAAATGCTTTTCCGAAAGTTGTGAAAAATGTGAATACCGCAGACTGTGCAGCTAATGTTCTCTGATAGCATCAGTTATTTTATGAAGCCAGATGTGCAGAGCACACTGTAATTTCCACTGACTTATTTGCTCTGCTGAATGGAAACTAAACAAAGTGGAGACCTGACTAGAAATTTGTGGATGTGCAACAGCCAAAGCATGCAAAACTTCATTTTAAAACCTTATCCTCTGGTGGATCTCTGAATGAGCAGTGCAAACCATTTAATCATATTGCTTAATCCAGGCACAACTAATGTCAGCTGCAATCACAGAAAACTGCTTTACTGGAGTATGGCTTTGTTTCACTGGTTTAGGGCCTTGTAATACAGGTGCGGGACTGTCTTATACTGATGCTTGTATGTACTCTTGTACTTGTTGGATGTGTTTCTGGAATCATCCAGGGAAAATATCCCTGGTTGTTCTGTCTCAGTTAGATACTGGCTAATGTGAGTGATTTCCCATTTGAACTGTAAGTGCACTACTTTATGAAATGTTTCATGAAAACAATGCGCTTTATTTATCCTTATCTGATTGTGAATGATCAAAGGGGTCACTTAGAATCCAGTGCAGTACTGAATATTACTAAGACATTTAAAAATGGCATCGAGAGGCTCTCACTGCAAATATGAAAGGGATCTGTAATTATTAGTCAACATAGATATCTGTAAATGTATGATCTATCACACTATCACTTTAATGGGCCATAGGAATAAAGAATGATTTCAAAACAATAAAGAACAGTAAAGACTTTTAGGTGACCAAACCAATGGGGCTCGCCTGAAAAGGAGAATACCCAATCTCTTAGTTTAGAAATGTTGTTACCATGTACAGGAACCCCAAAGAAGTGCAATTTTATCTATGATTGCTGCACCACATTAAGGAAAAACTTTTACAAACTAATTGCAAGCAGCCATTCAAAAGTTTTTATTTACATTTCATGGATTTTTGTTCTTGAAACTAGATATCAGATGCTGATACTGACTTTGGTTAATATTAACTGGTTTGCGGTAAAGATGTACTTCCATAGTTTAAAAAAAGCATTGAACCGTATTCCTCACCTTTATAATCCTTGAGATTTTCAGCTTTCAATGATAGTGGATTAAAAAATGGCAAAATGGGCTTTTTATCATGTTTTTGATAAACTGCCCTAAAATTTGAATGGTGAAAGATTTCAAGTTACTTCTTTCTAAAATATTTTGAGGCTACACATCTACTCCAGAATGGTGTCATTTCCTCCATGTCTGCTGTTGCTTATCAGAATCTCCAAAGTTAGTTTTTTTTTTTAAATGAATTTTTTATTTTTATTTTTTAGACATTTTCTTTATATAAGCGGTTGAAAATGAGTTGGCCTATGAAAAACTGGACTTGGGTGGACACTGACTATTTGGTCATAAAGGTGCAGTTCTCCAGTTTAAAAATGCTTTGATCCATGAGTCTGGAATTTGTAGTTTTTGAAATACTGAGCGTTTTGTAACAGTAGTCAAAACTGGAGGAATTTCATCAATTTTTCTTTTCGGGGATAAAAGTTTGAGTGGGTTTGCACCTCTAAGGAGTAAGCTAATAGCAGCAGTGGCAAAGAAAAACTCCCTTTTCAGAAGAAACCTTCGTAAGCAGAAGACAGATCACTTTCACAGAATTAGGAGCAGAACCAATTTTAAAATACCTCAGCCTGGCCCTGAGAAAAAAGCTAGGGTTTGATGAGAGCAAAACAGGCTGGAAGGGTTCAGAAGACTGGAGTCCAAGGATGTGTTTTGGTTCTTAAAGGCCTGTGCACAAAGAAAGTCCAGGGATAGGCTGGGGCTTGGAGCAGTCCAGGGTTCTTTGTGGCATCACAGCAGTGGTTCATGTTTACGATGATTGTGATGCCTCGTTAAAGTGGGAAGAATGGCATTGGTTTTTGGTCCTGCTGCTCCTGCAGTACAGGAGAGGGGATTGAGGTATGGGCAGGGAGAGCAGTGTTGGTGAAATCCATACACGTTGGAATCAGAAACACTGGGATAATAGATTGGTCATTGCTGTGTCAGAAGGAAGACCTCTTTGCAGCCTCTGTCACATCCTGAGAATTTTGTTAATTGTTTTCCCTTGCAATCGTCAGTTTGTCTTTCGTTTCCCTACCTGGTTATCATTATTTGATTACTGGTTCTTGCTTTGTGCTCTCTCTCACCTGTTGCCTTTTGTTAATTTTTGTAATGTGTTTTTCAGACCCTGGTCTCTGTCTCCCCTTTGCTGGATTAATGTTTTTCGTCCTGGGTGTCTAATCTAAGAAGAGAGCAAGTAACTTTTTATTAGGGAAACTCTTCCTAGTGTTTGTGCTCTTGGCGAGTGGCTTCTCCCAGCTCTTTCCTCACCCCTGTGCTATGGTGTGCACCTGCCCATTGTGCACTGGTTCATTTGGCTTTCAATCCTGGTTACTGACCTCAAACCTGTCCCTTCGTCTATGCCTGGCCTACCCTCCAGTGTTCCTGTTTGCTCCTGCCAGACTTCGGGCCTTCCTCTGATTATCCTCCTCCATAGTACCTTTATTATTATTCTTCTTCTGTAAATTGAAGTGGCCATTTTGGCTTAATCTGTGATCAGCATCTTTTTTCTGAAGTTCAGGACAGCCTTGGTCTATGGCAGCATAACATAACTTCTTGTGTGTTTCATTCCTTATATAATTCAAGCTGCAAACTGAATTATTGAGTAACCAGGTTCAGCCCATAACATTATTATGGATATTTCATGTCTATGCTTCATTGGTAAAATGACCATTTAGTAGTCCTGTCAAGTTGTTTGTCTTCTTGGGTCTGCCCATCATTGTTAACATTATAGCTTGACTTAATTCTCTCATTCAAGGCAGTTACCTTGAGAGAAAATGTTCTATTCACACAGTATGCTTAAAGCCTCTGTTGTTAGCAACATGCAAGCTGAACCAGGTCTATTATCTGAGGGAAATCTCCCATATTTTATTTCTGGAAGGATTCAAATGTCACTGTATTAAAGCAGGGTCACGTCAATATCATAGCATAAATTACATGCTATGTAATTCTATTCAAAATCAAGTTGATTGAGCACTATATAAACTATCCATATTCTACTTCCGAAATGTTTAAAATTCCCCCATATTAAAACCATTTTATATCAATATCATAGCTTTAATTTGCATACAATGTCATTTCATTCAGACTCTGTGACAAAAGAATGTCACGATCCTGCTTTCGCTCTTGTTGCCAGCCATGAGCCACCTGTGTTCCAGGATTTTTTTTCATTCAACCCCAATTTTTTTGGTAGTTGATACCTCCCCTGACCCCAGTATCACCTGCCTAATCACAATCTCTGCCCCAGTCTAGGATTTGATTGCATGACATGTGTAAGACTTAATTCCAGTGAAAAAGTATCTCTCTAACAGAACTGGAGCAATGGATCTGATCTTGCTCATTGCTGAAGAACCCTCTGTACTGGCCCTCTGTGCTTATTATTTCTCTACTCTCATGTCTATGCCTGGTCTAAATATGGCAGAAGCACAGTTATGTGACTGTATTTCTGGTGTGGCAGTATAGAGAAGTAGTACGACATTACTGGATATCTGGCCTCAGCCAAGCATACTTGTGTGAGAGTAAACCTTGAATTTTGAACATAAACAAATTATCCTCGCAAAGATCTGTATGCACAAGGTACGGAAGACTAACATGAAGGGCTGTGCATTCTGATTGATGCCTTCCTTTCCATAAGTGAATATTTCAACTACTCAGTGGCATTGCTTGCTTCAGTTCACATAACTGGCCGTGTTGACCAGTCACTCAAGTCATGTCATCTGTCAAAGTGCTCTTAGTGTTTGAACAGTTGTCATTTCCAGCTATAATAAGGTTTTCATAATGTCACTAAAACAGTTGCTGTAAGTGTATGTCGCAAGGTGATAATTTTACAGGGAAGGGTGAGTCGCAGCATTGGGTCCAGCTGCCCGACTGAGCACCTGTGCCAATTGTTTCCATGGTAGCACTGCCCATCACTCAGGACCCTCTGAGTAACCAGAGAGCTTCCATAGAGGAAATGTGAGTGCTGCAAAGCCCCTGCTTCTACTGCATTCATGCATATGTGTTATCAGTCATTTTTAAGGTAAAGCTTTCAGTTTGGACTGCAAATTTCTGTGTACAGTTTATGCAAAGTGGGTACATTTTCACATAGCGAGAAAATATTGTGCCTCAAATAAGAGCCGTTTTCCTTCATCAGGTTAGAAACGGCAATATTAGAAATAATTTAATCATCGGCTAAGAAATGATGGTAACATATTTACTATTTGACAAGGAGTGGTTTCAAGATGTCTGATTTGAGAAATTCCAACCTTGCATGCTTTAACTTTATCTTAACTGACATTTAATGGTCATGAATTGACATTTATTAGGCTGTTTACCCCAAAATCTGCATGCATACTCAATGAAGGCAGTAGATTGTCTGTGCTGCAGTCATACAGCAGCTTCTCCATTCACTGAGGATAAGACCACATTTTAATAATTTTTCTTTACGATTTGGTTGTTTTTGCAGACACTTAGGCTATATCCAGACGGACTTACAGCTTTCAGTAGTGGTGAGGAGTACGAATAGCCTCCAACTTATTGAGTTAAAACTTTCTTCAAGAAATTGTTGCAAGCAGTGGTGGAAAGATCTAGAACAGCGGCAGTCAATCTTAGCTAGTGTAGACATTGGCTATTGTTTTGGCCCTGCATAGTATGACCTAATTTAATCTATGGAATATCTGTGGGCTTCAATCAAGTCCTAAATAATAAGAATCAGGAATCTTTGCGCAAAGTTTATAAAAAAATTGAAATAACATGATGACCCCTGATCAAGAACATTTTTAATAGCCGTGTTGGAAAGGTACTTGCGATACGTGTGAGAATAGGGAAGCCGTGGCTCTGTCTGCCGAGATAGTTCTCTAGTCTGCAGCAGATGGTGGGTAGTGATTCTCTCGCTTTGATAATATTTTATAACACTATGAAGGACTTAATAAAAGATGATCCAAATGACACAAAAGTTTCTTTTATTTCTCACTTCGGAGGGCGATAAGAAAAGCGCACAATAACCTTTTTGATAACCATCGTCATTCGAAAACCTGGCAGGTTCCTGGAGAAAGTTAGAGTTGAATCCACAATTATAGATGTACAAAATATGCTAGTGACTTGGCTGCAGCTGAATCATATTCTGCTGACTTACTTCCTTCTACAAAACTAGCACTTATGTTTATCTAAAAATCCACATTTTCTGGTTAAAGGTGCTCAAATAATTCACATATCTTTCCAAATTATGGAACTTAATGCTGGAGTTAATAGCATACTGACTTTCTTTTGACAAACTTCCACATACCAGGCACTTAGATTTATCTTACAAGCCCATATTTTCTAGAAAGGAGGACAGGCTGTTCTGCTTCATATAAGAGCAAAGAAATGGTGTAAAAAAAAAAAAAAGCGAAAATCATGCAGTGCATTTAAAAAAAATATATTTGTGCAATGGAGTGGCTTCATAATTCTGCTGCATCTCTTCCCCTCTCCATGAGTCATTCTTTCTTCGTGGCTTTTAAAGCCTCGCTCTGCTTTGCCGAAATAAAAATAGAAGGGAACATCACAGGGAAGAGGCTGTGATCGCTCCTCAGAGAGCAAATGAAGGGGTTTTGAGCACTGGTGTGACAATGAGCAGGGCGGGCCGACATTTCCTCTGCAGAATGGTACTTTCTTCTAACTACCCTGCTCCTCGTAAATCCAAAGTCTAATGCCAGCCTTGATATTCCTACGATTACTTTTTTTTAGGTTGTAAAGATGAGCAGCGTAATTGGATGAAGCAGTTGGGGGACAGATTCATAAATTTAAGTGGCAGGTCTTATTTATTGAAAGGCTGGTCTCTCTTTCTCTCTTTAGCTCTCTCCTCATACACAGGCTGGGTTATCGATCAGTTTCGGCTAGCTTGCTGGAGCCTTGGGGTAACTGTGCAGTCACCCATTGACTCTTCTGTTTAATTCAGTTGCAATATTAAGCTCCTTCATCCATAGTCCATAATGCTGCCAAATGATTTGCTGGGGGCCGCAGATTTCCTGTGCACTTAGAGTTCATCTCACATTTTGCCCTCTGCACAGTTTGATAGATGAGGGGATTAAGGCAACTATCTGAGCTCTTTTGATTGTGGATTGTGATTGTGGTGAAGGCATATTCTCGGGCCTTGAATTTTCTTGCTGCTGAATGAGGGAGACAAGGGAGTTGAGTTGTTTATGGAAAGCAAAGTACGCTGAAGAGAAGATTTTTTGCAACATTCTCCTGTTCTTCCTGTCTATTCGGTTCTGATGTGTGGCAGAACATTAGCACTACTACTCTTAAGCGACATAAGCATTGAATCCACATGTGCCAGCTATGAATTCCTGACCTGGGACCTGATACTTGCAGTAGCCTCAAGTAATTCAATGTAGTACGCTCCAGTAATAATCAGAATTCCAAAAATATTCATAATTTGCTTCTTCCATGATGCTCCAGTGATCTAGCTTTCGGCAAATAATGATGAGCCAGCATCTGAATTAGTGCATTGCAGGTAATACTGTTGCTGTCAAACTCCTGTGCTGAAGGGATGTGGTGTCTATGGGTTTTTAGTTTGCAGGTTTATTTCCACCCGGTAGTCAAAGGTCTTTCCGGCAAAATATGTGGGATCTTAAAGGGACTATGTCAGCCGGGGCACATACGCGTGACGAAGCGGAAAACTTGAAAACGTTAGGCTAACTATTTCAAGTTCATAGGAGATGTAAGGTGTAAGCGTTTCAATCTGTGTACATAGCATTCATCCTTGAGAAGTTTATTGAAATTTTTACCAAAAAACTATCTTTATTGATCGTAGAGCCTACTCATAGCATCAGTTTGTCATAGTTTGGGTTTTTGTAGCATTATTATTGCTTATAAATCAGCCTGCGTTGATTATGTCGTCCCATGGCGACCGTCGAACTGGAAGCGGTCGCAAAAGGATCTATGACAGCTACATGTCAGACAAAACGTTACAACAAACAGGTTCTGCAAACATTAAAGACAGTTGCTTGATAAAAATTTCCCCAAACTTCTCAAGGATGCACGTGATGCAAACAGATTGAAACTCCGCCACGAATTCACCGGTTTACCTTTCTTCACACTTTCAATGCGTTTTCGCCCAAAGAAATATGGATGTATAGTATAATTTATTCTTCGTGGGTTTCAGCAAAGATAAATGCGGTTACTCTAGCAATTTCGCGTTTGCAGGCCATCTTCTGCATTTAAAACAGCAAAGAAGGCACGCTTTACACACGTATTAATAAGCTTGGGGTTTGTATTTCTGCTCCCTTGATATCGCACTGAAAATGTTTATCGACTTGACTCTTCTACGCATGTGCCCCAGCTGACATAGTCCCTTTGAGCAAACTTATGAGTTTATGGAATCATTTTGGACTGAAGTAATTTAAGCAACAGCAGGCATCAGTACTGACTAGACTTCATGACAATTCAAACTTAGAGAGAATACTGTCTCTGAAGTACTAGTTGCATTAGACGAAGACAAAGAACTTTTATTAATTAACATTGGCTGGGATCTTAGTATGAATGTGACTTTACAATATGACTTTAGAAACTTGCACATAAAGCAGAGAACTTAAATACCTGTCACACGGTCATTAGGAAACAATCATGTAACGAGATTAAGCTGGGCAGAGGAGACTCAAAAGACGCAAAGCAATCACAAGACACATACACCTAAAAGACATGCAAGTTGCTGAATTGCGAAGAGACACACAAGGAATTCATGCGAGGGTTGTGACACCCTTCTACTCAAAGGAGCACTCAAGTGGTAGGCCGCAAATTCCCTTTGTAAGCAAAAATCATGAAATACAGCCGGCAAATGCATGTTTCTTGTTTAAAATATTACAAAGTATTACACAAAAAACAGGGGTATAGTAGCTATTACAAAATTTACTTCAAAAGGCAACAAGCCCTATGCATCTATTAATGCACAGAGGTACACAGAACATTGTAATCCCGGAGGATCTGCATCAGACATTACACTTAAGTCTAGGAAAAGAACAGTTCAACTCACAGACTTGTTTTAATCCATTTTAGACTGCAAAAAAAATCTTATGACTTCTGGATATGAGCTCTAATCTGGTGTTGGCTTGATGGACCCACTTGTCAGCAGGAGAAAAACATTTTAGATTTTGGTCTTTTCATAGACTGTATTGACAATAAAAAATTACATTGGCCTTATCCTATGAGAATTAGCTTCTATTTTCTCTTTTTCTAGGAAGTTTTGCACATCTCATGATACAAATGGATTGTAAAGCCCTTTTGCAAGTAACATCAGTGCATCAGTTGGCATCGAGGCTGTATTTTTATTTTCTAGATCAGGGGTCACCAACTCCGTTCCTGGAGGGCTACCATCCTGTAGGTTTCTGCTCTACCTCCTATTCAGCACACCTGATTCAACTAATTAGCTACTTAACAAGATCACGAGCTGGGCAATTGAGTGACTAATTAGTTGAATCAGGTGTGCTAAATTGGAGATAGAGCAGAAACCTACAGGATGGTAGCCCTCCAGGAACAGAGTTGGTGACCCCTGTTCTAGATACTAGATGTGGTCAGATCAGTACAAACAACACCAGTAACAAAAGACAAGCAGAAACACAAATTAATTTTAACCACCTGTTCTATAAATATGCCACTGATACAAACTTGCCATCTGTAGCCATGTTACAACAACTTCCAATGATATAACTCCTGCATGTATAACCAATATACCAGAGTTGATGAAATGTTTGCCAACATTTCATGCGGTAAAACAATGCTGAAAAGCTGTATTGAGTACATGCCTCAGTTTTTTAGAACATAATTTGGATTAACATTGCTTATTTCTTACACACATTACCCTGTTCAAAACCAAACATAACTACTCCAGCGTTATTGTTTGTTAGCAAAACTCAAATTTTTAAGCAAATGCTGAATAAAATTTGCGAACACTCGAGCTAGCATGCTAACTCATATTCGTAATACTAAATATGTCTGTTAGCTGTGTAACAAAATGCGTAATGTAGTAAAACAAAGGGAAATATAAACGCTTCATGCAGATATAAGATAGACACTTGTAAATCTAAGCTTACTTGCAAGCCCACTAATAGCTTTCGACCACATGATGCAAGCCCAGTCAGCTTTCATCAACCGTACACAATTATTCAAACAACCAGGCGATCGCATCCACGCAGGAGACTGGACGTGTGTTCCACAGTTGAGGCATGGGGGGTATGGTGTGTAGTTCCTTTACTGTCTTTGGCAAGGGTCTCGTTTGCTTGCTACTTGGTGGCTGAAAATTCAAGGCTTAGTGGCCAATAGAGATCTCCTTTAAAAAAATAGCTTGCTCTTGATTGGGTCAGCCAAAGGAAAATATTTTATCTTAATGAGCAAAACTGGATAAGCATCCCTCAAATGCAACCTTGTTCTGAGTCATGCACAGAATAAAAGATTCTGGTTCATTATAACTGTTCACTCATTAAGCCAGGTCAGTTCAGCCGTAGCTTCCAGCTCCTCACGAAGACGGTGACTGCTGGAGACCACTTAAAATCTGGCATGACTTCACATTAGTCTCACTGTGTAATCCTGTCAATCATGTGGCGAGCCCTGCTCTCCAAATATCCTCTGGCTTTGTTCACCCCATGTGTCTCCTCACTACTGAATGCCATCTGAGTCGCGCCCAATTTGTTCATTCAGAAAGAGAAGTGGGATGGAGAGAGCTCCTCACTGAGGCGGTGTGACATGGTTGTTTTCTGGAGATTGAGTGGAGCAAAATGCAGAGAAAATTTTTGCTGCAGAGTTTCCCCACTATCAATTCAGGGGCTCTGAATTCATGCATTTTATGAATTTTTTGTGCATTGCTGTTGTAATTACAATAACTAGACAATGTAAACTGTTCAAAAATTACAAAAATGAGAAGTGCAGATGTGGAATCATGAAATACTCACCTCTACAAATGTGTCACACGCAAGTTCATATATAAATTCTGGCCAGTTTTATTTGAAATAGAATGAAACCCTTTGTGACTGATGATCATATATGGTAAGTAAAAACAAAAAAAAAAAGAAAAAATTTCAATGGATTTTGTGATCAGCTAGAGTAGCTTGGGATGGGTTAATTTGCGCAACCGAAACGTCCTGCCATTTGGATGGGGGGGGTGACAGTCTGGTAAGCGTGATATAGGATCCTTGGTTTCCCTAAGGCCAAAATATATTGTTCTTTAATATTGTACTGGAATTTAAGGTTACCAACTGCAACTTCCTGTCCCTTGGTGGGGGATTTTTTTTTTGCATCTTTCTCTCATTCAAGCCATCACACCCTTCTGAAAATAGCAGGTTTTTTAAATGTTTACCTAGAAATAACAACAACTTAAGTCACAAATCTATAAACTGACCTTGTATCTGCCAAATATCAAGAGAGAGAAAATTTTAAGTTAATTAATTGCAGCAAAGTTATCAGGTCAGAAAATGCAACTTTCATCTAACTGATCAACAATATCAATGACAGATGAGAACGCCCATTCAACTGACTGTTAACATTTGAAGCCGGGTGGTCAATGACAGAGAAGCGTTGACCAGAATACAGAATGAATGCTGAGTGTTAACCACAAGATGTAAACCATTGGTAAGCCTCAAAATTGCCAAGATTGCAAAGAAAAAAAAAAAGCCATCATGAACTGTGCATTCACTGGGTCTGGCTGAGCTCTAAGGTGTCAGACAAGATGCCAGAGACAAGGCAGTAGCCTGACCCAGAATGCTTTTCGTACAAAAACGGATAAATTAGTGAGGGTCTAGAACAGAAACAAGTATATTGTGCTTTTGTGTTGAATGGCATTTTTCTGCAGAATTTTGGGGACATTTACGCTCATAAAATAAGGAGATCACAGATGGCTTTACAAGACCATTTTACACAGTTTGTCATCGAAAAGGATCAGCAGTGGCCAAAGCACTTTTAGTGCTGTTTTAATGAAGAACTGCATTCATCTACACAATTCAGGTTATAGAAAAGCTCTTGTTGTCACCAATAATTATCCTTTGCTTTTTTTCTATACCAGAATGAGAAAAATTAAATAAAAATCAGTAGTCATGTAAAAACACACACGTTTGTATATGATAAGGAAATGGCATCATTGATTGCCAACGCAATAACTTTGAGCATGAGATACAAGACAGAATAAAGGGTCCTGAAATAATTATAAATAAATAAATCCTGTTCTGTAAGTGTTGTAGTTGTTTTCAGATAAGACTGGGATGTTTTTCCTCATCGGAATACCAAGACTGTCAGGATTTGAACTTGTTCCTTTATTGCTATTATGTTTTTTCCCTGCCTTTATTTTTTTCATGTTCTGTTTTGTATTTTAGCAGATCCTTTGGATTAGTGCAGCCACTTCCAGAACCTGTCGCCTGCCACGTGTTTACTGTTTTTACTCCCACACTCGCACCTCCGTGTTTTCTTTGTTAATTCCTTGCCTTGTTCCCTTGCTTGTGGCTACATGCCCTAGCATGTCTCCTCAGCTCACTGCATCTAAAACTCATGTAAGCAGTCACGAACCTTCCCTTTATAGTCTCCCCTCAGTGCCCAGTTCAGGGCAAGTCTGTTGGCCAGCAGTTCCTCTGTTTACTCGTGAGCGTGCTTTGTTTACTACATCTCCTGGTTACGGTTTGTTTTGTCCTCTGATTTATGATTCAGTCCAGCCCTCTGTACATGATTGTCCTGCTCCATCTATAATGCATTGCTCCTGAGTGTAACCAATCTGGACTGCCTGACTTCAATTTCCAATAAGATGAGTGAACTGAGCTTTCCTCTGCGCATGAGTTCTGCCCCTGCCCTGTGTCAGTGGCCCCAGTTGCAGTGCATTAGAAGAACAATAATGCTGTTCTTTGTGTTGGTTATATAGTGAATTAATTGCTAATTGAAGAAAGCAAACACAAGAGATCAGGGGTGTGTTTCCCAAAAGCGTAGTTGCCAACTAAATTTGCAACTTACATAGTCCGTCCATTCACAGTCACTGGATCCAACTATGTTAAAGGTCCCCTATTATGCTGATCCTTCTTTTAATATATACAAGTAATGTTATAATGTTGGATGTCCATACTCAACCTCTGCAAAGTTTCTAAACATAAGATACAGGGGTTTTGCTGTAATCCGAGAACATGATTTCCTGAACGTGATTTCCTCTCTGAACAGCTCATCCCAAGATCTTCAAGAGATTAGGGCAAAACCTGACGTCAGGTTGTTGCGTAAAATCAGGACAGTCCTGGCCAGAGCCAATCATGCGCTGGGCCTGCCCACCCCGGAATCTATTCTATCAGACACAAATGAGCACAAATCTTTTAACGTGTAGATTTATCAGTATGTCTCCCAAAGCTGTCCGTACGTGTTTTTTTGGATGCGAAAAAAAGCACAACTATTTTTTCTTCTAAAAGACGATGTCACCAGAAATCAGTGGGTAGCTTTTTTGTTGCCGGTGGCAAACAGCCACACTCAAAGGGAACATTAGCTGTCTGTGCTCAGCATTTCACCAAAGACAGCTTTGTCAATAAAGGATAACTCGACGCTGGATATGCGTCTCAGCTGCTTCTCAAACCTGAAGCAGCTGCATCGATCAAGCGCTCGGAGCCACAAGCTGTAAGTAACGATATAACAGCAAATAATGTAAGTGAAACTAACATGTTACAGGTGGCTACCAGGACTGCTAAAGATATTTAGCACTAACAACTGGCCTCAAACACAGGCTTTGTAAAATATCTGTAGATAAAGCCTGGATCGGTATCAACTGTCCGTGACTCAACGACAGATGCGGAAGCTGTAAGTTTTACCATTTTGTGTTGTTTTACTGCACAAGCCTACCTAACATGATAGCCTGTTGAATGTGGCTGTAGCACTGCGGCTAACGTAGCTAAGTTACATAGTTGCTAATGTTTGTGTCCTATATATTCAAGAGTAAATAATATCAAGAGACATTCATCAGAAGGTGTGTGAACATAAAGCTTATTCGAAGCTAACTTTTTATTCGTATTTGTAATTTGGATGCTTGGTACGACTGTTCAAGGTAACGGAACTTACTGTCTGTAAAACCTGTATTGCAGGGTAACATTTGTCTCTGTCCTTGTTATGAATGCTCGGTTGCTACCACATGTTAGTTCGCGTTCCGTGCAATTTAAAAATAGCTAAATGGGTATATAACATGACTATATAACAGTACAGCTACAACCACATGCATGCAAGGCGAGACAGTACGAGCAAAACACTAAAATTTCAACTTGCCACTCATTGACATCCTGCTGTAAATATTGCTGCATCACTTCAATTGCTTCGTCCTCCCATTCGGGGTCGGATTCGGAATCAAAAAAGTATGGTCTTACAGCAATAGATGCCGCAGAGAGCTCTCCTGAAATACCTGCCGTCTTGGTTTCCTGGTTGTTTCAGGTCTGCACCCTCCCCCAGAATCGAAGCGGCCAGACAGCCAATCAAAGCAGCACCTCATTAGCATAGCCTCACCGCCCATTCAAAACAGCTCATGTTTCAGGCCGGCACAGACGTGGTGAGAAAAGAGGTCTCACAAAGCCTGTATGTGTTTGGCTTTTTTTGTAACTGAATTCTTAACATTATTTTAAAGACCTGTTGGACATGTTTTAAATGACAAAATACAGCATAATATGGGACTTTTAAGTTAGCATCTGTGATTTTGGGAAACGCACCCCAGAATGGTGATCTTCCCAGTTTCCAACTTAATGAAAGTTTCAGTTGAAAACCATTTGAACACTAATTTTTTAAAGAATATAGACTGGTCTCATGAATTATTTTACTTGAGTTACTCTCATTCAGCTTCTGAAAGCAAATATGCATGAACACCTTTAGCAACAATTAGATAGGCGGTTAATCTTGTGTTTACCTGCACTACAATAAGAATGCATGCTAATGCACACTAAGCTGGCTAGTCTCACGGTCCCTCTTTGACTGTTAACGGATAATTTGAATCCGCTCTGGCAGCAATGTCTTATAAAACACCCGATAACTCGTTTTGCGCACCCCTCCTCTCCTTCTCTCTAACCTCTTGATATTGACAGGAGCAGCAGACCATGAGGGAGGTGTACTGGATTAGACAGCCAGCAATTGAAGCCACATAAATCCATCCCATTGATTTCCCCACCACCCGAAAACACAGTCAAGGAAAACAATGGCCTAGTGTGATGGTAATGGATTTGTCACACGGGGCTGCTAAAACACACACACACAAACACATGCACACACACACACTTTTCTGAGATGGGCCCGGCTGGAGTCTGCAAAAGGTGTTTTTGGAACATTGATTTTGACAGAAGTGAACCTCTCTGTTTTTACCTATGACCATCGTCCTTGATTGGTCAAACCGCATTTTTCATGAAGATGTGGTTTCTGTGATTATTATTATTATTATTAGCAAACAATACAGGGTTACTTCAATTCCTTATGTTACTCTATATGAATCTGAGGATCTTAGTAGTTGCTGTTGCTTGGCTTGGTTTACTATTCCAAGCGATATCATTCCATTTGCATTGATTCATTTTTTTCTGTTTTATTTGTTTATTTGTTTGTTTGTCTGTTTGTTTTTCTCTGTAAAATTCCTTTTGGGTAGTTAGTTTGAGGCTTATTCTATTTGCTAGAATTGTAATGATCTCTGAACACATGTGCAGCAGACAAAACTTGGCAGTGTTACCACGCAAGGATAAACATGATCTATCATCACAAATGCAGCAATTCATGAAATATATATTTCTCATTATCTTTTTGCTCGCCATGACATTATCCTATG
Organism: Gymnothorax javanicus; assembly: GCA_029692085.1. NCBI lineage: Eukaryota > Metazoa > Chordata > Actinopteri > Anguilliformes > Muraenidae > Gymnothorax > Gymnothorax javanicus. Next base: position 12,123,003 of record CM056207.1, on the reverse strand, counting down.
TTCCATCCCATATTGTGCACATATAAAGAAACCTTTGACATTTGCTGTATCGCACAGGTCACAAATCCTTGAGGATTTCCAGATCTTCCTGGAGAGGTGGGATGTCTGGTATACAGAAATGTGAAAATGAAGAGATTTGATTCTCGGCAACAGACATTTGCTTCCTCGTCACCTCCTTTTTGTAGCCTCTTGAAGATTGAGATGAAGTCAATTTCTGTTCACGTATTCTGTTTTTTATAGTTTTCATCTATTCCAAAAACTTTTTTTATGTCATTAAATCATTAGTTATGGGAGCATTTTTATCTTATAATGACACGTTTCTCTGATGTATTAGTTTCTTTTTAATAAGTGAATGTGGTTGTATTAATTAAGTGTGCAAGCAATGCAGTCTGTAGCACTGGTGGGTAATGGATATTGTTGTTCTCTAAATCTCTTGGAAATGCTGCTTTGTGGAATATGAAATATCAAGTTAACACGATTGCTCCTAAGAATACCAAAACCTTTTCCTCATTTAGCTGAACTGCTTCTGTCCTGGAGATCAATGAAAATAAGAGTGCTTCTTCTAACTGTGTGAACTGGATTAACCTTTAAACGTCATAAGCAGACAGAGCAGAAAATATGCATTCTGCTGATGGAAAAATGAAAGGGGATGGAGGTGAATTGGGAAAATTATTTCTTCCTCTTAACGAAAAAAAGGACGGTTAATTTCTTGAAAATGTAGAGGGAGTCGTATGATATTTAGCAATTTATTAAACATTTGCACATTTGTTTCATTGTTTTTTGGAATATGGAGCTGTTGTGATCTAGATAATGAACCAGATGCAGAGTCAGAGTGCAATCTAATGGAGGCATATATTAATAGAAATATGGTAATGGCAAGAAGTGACGGAGCCCAAAGTAGCAATAGCACAGTTCAATTCAGACAGTGTAATGAGTATGGTGAGCGGTGTGTCCGCGCCTGGCCAGTGGCGTCCCGGGGCAAAAGCAAGGTGCTGTTCACCCTCACCAGAGCAGAACTGTTGGATAGCAAGTCCAAAGGGTTTAACAGGAATGCAGTCCCAATCCTGGGGACTGATGAAGGCTTAGGAGAAGTTCCTAATAAACTGGGCAGAGGAACAAACTGAAGAGACAGGTGTACAGGGACGCAGTCCCAATCCTAGAGACTGGGGTTAAGGCTTGGGAGTTTGTTCCAGTTAATAAAGCTTTGAAGAATGCTTACATTATTTTCCTATGATTAAGATAATTTCCGAAGGTGATAAACACTTAAACTAAGATGAATGAAGGACTGGTGGCTTTAGGGCATATAGTAAAGGTAATTTAGCAATTTGCAAGACTCAAAGTAAGGTTATATATGAAGAGTTTGATCGCAAAACGGGTTAACCTCCAAATCCACATTTTGCTTGTTTATTATCTCAAACAATAGAGAAAAGATAGTCTTACGTTGATGTGAAATCAGATTTTTGACAGGTGAAATATATTCAGAGCTTTTAATCGGCACAATTTATGTTTTCTTGCAAAACGGCTTAAGCGCCACCTCCGTTTGTTTGCAAAACAGGTTATATCCACCTTTAGAGTAAAAGTTTCTGTTGTGTTGTGTCATTGTGCTTCCCAACCTGTTGAGGGCGTAGCATAATGTGTGAGAGAAGATGGCGTGAATAAAAATAAACGTTTTCGAAAGAAGGCACTGTACTTTTCTCTGGCTGCTTCTTTTTTTATTCTACTGAAGGTATAGGATACTACAGTTTCACAACTAAACAACAAGGAATTAGTGCTTTATGTGCATGAGTGTATAATATTTTGTGTTTGTGTGATTGTGTGTGTGTGTGTGTGTGTTTTGCTTGATTGGGTGCATGCTTGTCTGTGTTTGTATGTGTGTGAGTATTTTTGTTACATGCACTCAGGTTTGTGTTTCAGGACCACAGTGTTTGTGTGTCCAATGAACCAAGACTGACATTGGGTGGTGTGTGTGTGTGTGTGTGTGTGTGTGTTGTGCATGCGTGTACATGTGTATGCGTGTATGTGCATGCATGCTTGTGCGTGTTTGTGTATGTGTGTATATTTATGTTTACATGCACACACACGTTTGCATTTCAGGACCATAGTGTTTGTCTAGTGAACAAAGACTGACTTTGGGTGGTGTTGTGTGTGCGTGCACGTGTTTGTGTGTGTGAGTGTGCGTGCAGGTTTGTGAATGTGTGTGTAATTTTTGTTTACATGCACACACGTTTGTGTTTCAGGACCATAGTGTTTGTGTGTCCAATGAACCAAGACTGACATTGGGTGGTGTCGTGTGTGTATGTGTGTGTATGTGAGTGAATGTGCATGGGCATGTGAGTGTGTGATTTTGTGTTGTTTAGCAATATTGAAAGAATAGAGTTTCCCGATACTACAACAAAGAAACATATTTATTCGATTAGATTTAACCTGTTTTGCAATAAAAGCAAGCTACGGATTTAGCTTGTTTTGCAAAAAAACTAAGTTTTTGTTTTTTTTTCTAGAATATTCCTGTGGCTGGATTTGAAATGAATATGCCCATTGGTTACCATTTGGCTCATATACAATAGTAGAAAAGACCATTATTCAAAGTTTTATAGAAATAGTAATTACACAGAAAGCCATTTTTCTCCATTCAGACTCAGTGGAGTTAACCTGTTTTGTGATAAAACTCTTCATATGTTACAGTCAGATTGTGAAACCAGTCATTTCGTGAAATGACTAAAAATTTCAGTCATTTCATGAAATGGCTTGTGCTAAACTTCAGTCTTTTCACAAAATGACTTAAAATTCTTAGTAATTTCACAAAATGACTGGTTTCACAATCTGACTGTAAGATATACACCACAGGGACACAGGGGAGTGGGGCACAGAAATGAATTACACCCGGAGGGGGAGTCAAGCAAGATGCTAAACCAGTTAAAGAAGATAATAATTCGAAGAGAAACGCAGGTTGCTGGATGCGGAGAGGAAACATTAAGAACACACAAGGGTTGCGACACGGAGCAATCTTAGAACTGCTTTCCATCAGATGGCTTTACTTTCACACCCTACCCACCATAAAAAATGAGGACATGATAAAAATTTAAAATAACTGAGAAAATATTCAATTAATGGAGTACGTCACGACTAAAACAGTTTATTTTTCTTTCCCTTAAGCCTGCTACCTCCCTATTTGACAAAATTAACCAGTCGCAGTTGGGAAGTTAAAAGACCTAATACAAACTTCCCTGGATACTGTCCTACAAACTTCTGCTATAGCATGAGTAAGCTTTCTAATTTTTAGTAACCAATCAGAAGATTATTCTCTCAATTTGCGTCTGAGGAAACCAATGTTTGCTCTTGCACGTTCATCTTCATTCATTGTAATCATCACAAGAATAATTGAACAGCCAGTAGTCATTTTCATGATGATAATAATACACAGGCATGCATAGAATTTCAAAATATATATTTTTAAGTCCATCTGGCTTTAGAGTGATCAGCCACGTGATATCCAACAAAGTAGAAAATTCAGATGCTAGTGTTTGATGCTTATTTACAGTGGCAAGCATGATAATCAGGCCATGCAATATCTGGAGCAAAAAAAGGTTTGGGGTTAATTATCCAGTAAAGGTTGCTATTGCTTCAACACTTCGCAAATGGATTTTAATTAGCTGCTAATGGAAATTTCAAGACATGGTATGGCTCACTGCACTTGGAAAGATGTTTAACTCAGTCATACTGTTTACCACAGCAGGATGCTAGTACTACAAATGCTGTTAGACCAGCGTTAGATTTATTTTAAGGATGGATTTTTTCAGTACTTTTACTCTGATTTAAAGGTGATGGCCCCTGAAAAAAAAAAACCAACAAAAACTAAGTTTATTTAGTTGAGACTTTTTTTTCAGATTTTGCTTGTGCTTATCTTCAAAGGTATTATGGGCTTCACCAATCTGTGATGCACAGTCAGTGTTGCAATCTGTGTCTTGTATTACCCCGGCTGACACATTTGGGCCCTTCTTTGAAAAGAGATCAAAGTATTTAAAAAAAATAATGAAAGATATCAAATTTATTCCTTGCCATTTTCCATACCCCTGAACTATGATAAATGTCTGTAGAAAATATGAACATTTTAGATTTGTCGACTTCGCGGAGTTTTTGAAGTCAAATAGAGTTATGAAAAACCTGCTTCCATGTGAAGTCACACACGTGACCAGTTGTATTTGACCTCTGACCTTAAGTAGTTAAAGTTAATGTAACAAATAAAATTTTTAGTTGATAGACTTAGATAAGTAATACTCCTGTATGAGGTCCATAACAATGAACTTCCAATGCTTTTGTAATTGGGGGAGATTTTTTTTCTGGTATTTGTTACATTTTTGGTCACACACACGTGACTAAGAATGGCCCATTTACCAAAACGTTAAGCAATTTCTGTCTAAGAGAATAAATTCGTACAGCTTGTACTTCGGGCTTCTTAACTTTGCTAATATTTTTCATGTGCAAAAAAAAAAAAAAAAAAACTTGAGAATGCAAAAAACCCTAACAGCAAAATATGACCCCTTTAAACTCTAATGCTTTCATGGCTAGTTCAATTTGTATTGGCCATGTCTCTCCTGGGCTGAGCATTAACAGTTAGGTCAATAAATATTTGGACAGTGAGACAATTTTAATAATTCTGGCTCTGTATTTCACCTCAATGAATCTGAAATTAATCCATCATAGTGAGTTTGAAGGGTAGACATTCAGGTGTAAAGTCAACAGTTAAAGATTATAAATTTAGATCCCCAACTTGAAATCAATTGCATGCATTTTTTTTCTGCTTACTTGTAAATTAAATAATGTGGGAATAACCCATACCTGGCCAAGAAACGGCCAAATGCAGCCAAATGTCCAATCACTTTTTTCCCTAAATAAAGGGGAATCACAAATACAAAGTGCTGTTCTTCCTACACTGTTCACCTATTTTGGAGGTAAATACCCTAAAATTAAAGCTGTATATCCGCACTTAGCGCTCATATTCATTGTTTAGTTTCATCTCTAAAATATTTTGCTCATCCAACAATAATGCTTTCAGTGTCCAATTGTTTATGGACCTGACTGTATGTGTCTTGAAACTGGCTTTACCTGACTGTACCTGGTTGATTAAGCTATCAGGGCTGCCTTTTTAACCATCTGCCGGAGGTTCAAGGAGTTGCATGGCACAGTGTGGACTTGTCTAAGATTTCAAAGGCCTACAATTATGCCCTTTGCTAGCATTAGCATTTGAGCACTGCTTTTAAGAGTCCCCCAAAACAAGCTCAATTATGCTAATGTAAATGTTTTTCTTATGTGTCTCCTGCCCCGTTTGCTCTATTTGGATGGGAATGTTTTCAAGTCGTGGAGGTATAGGGACATGAATTTGCCAGAATATTCCTCGTGGAGGGACGGCACACAGAGCAGCATTTTTCTTCCTTGGTATTATGAGTGGATAGGAGTTCCCCCACTGCTGTGTTTGAGCCAGCGGCTGGCAAGCTCGTATGCCACCCATTAAAAGCCAGTCGGCCCTGATGAGCCCCGACTGTGGATCCCGGATTGGAGGCTAGGGCTGCTGCAGTGGGCAGCTGAGTTTGGGGTCACTCAAGTTTTTAATTTTCTGCCGCGCTTAAGGGCAGCGCAACTGCATGCTGGCTTGCTGGCTGTTTTTTGGAGTCAGGAGGCAGTAATAGCATTGAAGATTTTTTACTGAGTGTTATTTGTATGTGTGCGTGCGCGCGCATGTGTGTGTGTGTGTGCGCGCACGTGCATGTGAGTGTGGAACTACGCTGTGTATTTTCAGTCTATCACGTAAATGGTGGCTGGGTTTGCAAAGATGTGTCTTTCTTGTGTAGTCTCGGTGCATTGACTATAAGAAATGCAATTGAAAAGAAGTGGACCCCTCCCCCAGCTTTCCCATTCATAGTAGAATTTGTGGCACATCTAGAGCTCCCGGGTTCTTGTGGCTGATATGAGAAGGTGGTAAAGAGGACCGTGGGAAAACTATCCATGGCAGGGAGAGAACTCAGTCCCTGACCTCATCAATCGGTCACTGATTTATTGATTTGGCCGCGGGATACATCAAACTGGAAGCACAAATGTAACAATGAGCATGTACTGTTTGAGAGATGGATGCACCTGCTTGCTGAGTTTAAGTATTCTCTCCAGTTAGGGTGAAGAGCTTATGGAAAATTAGTTAATTTCTCTCAACAAACACTGGCATGCTTCAAATAGGAAAACCAATGTAAAGGGTTTAGGCAGTCAGTTTTACTTGTTGTTTATTGGTTGCATCATCTAACCATGCAAAGAGAGTCTCCCTCCATCCCATAATCTCTTCCCACCTGTTAGTTTCTGCCCACCTGTTTAGAGTGCACAAAAAGACAGCGGCTATCAGTTTAGCCTGTTTCTCACCCCCACCCCAGTCAGGAGGGGTTACGGTTCACTTACTGTATGAGCTAACCTTATGCTGTAAATCTCAGCTGAGAGATTACTGCAATCACACGTTTTCTGGGAAGGCTGTGAGGTGCTGCTCTCTGCAGCACAACCTCCTTTTATCCCCACTTCCTCTCCTTCCCCATAGTGCCCTTCCTAATTCCAACCTCACCCATGCCACCCCTCTTGCTGAGGAAAAAGTGTGCCTTTGATTAATTTTACTCAAGCTGGCCAGAAAATACGGTATCTCAATGTTTTTTTTTTAACTTGATTTACGGGGGAAAGCTGGACGTTGATAGCCAAGGTGAAATTACATAGGGTGCTGCAAACATTTTCAAGTCGTTTTCCATCTCTCTCTCTGTCTCCGTCTGTCTCTCTGTCTCTCCCTCATTTGCTCTTTAGTTTCATGACATTTGGCCATGGTAATCATTGAATCATTGTTAAAGGAATAAAATACAGAGATACGCTGGAGGCGAGACCAGTGTCTCCTTTGTGTTATGACACCCCGAGGTCATGTGCCCTCAGCATTAAGTGAAGCAAGCTCACTGAATTCACTCCTCCACCTCTTATCCAGTACGGTCCTCGGAAATATGTAGACCACCCACGACTGACCTTGTAGCGTAGTGTTTGAAGTGGCGCGCTATTGGCTGCCTACTGGGGTCTTGGCTGCGGTTTCCCCTACATCCAGAGGGTTTCCATGTTTGTGTGAGCTGCATGTAGCCTCTCAAAACAACATTTTTACCTTTTCAGTAATTCATACACTCTTACCTGATATTATCATCCCAATGTTTAAACACGGCACATCGCACAAAGCATGTTTTTCTGCGTTAGAACCAGCCTTTCAGAAGGAGCAGTGAATATACAGTACCAGTCAAAAGTTGAGACACACTTTGCTAATGTCACAGCGCTCTGTTTTTAGAGAAATTTAAATGGCTTAACTTCTCTACATAATCTCAAATGGAATCTGGCAAGAGGTAAACAGTCAAAAGTTAAAAGAGAATAATTTACTTGTTTGAATAGTGTCCAAAATTTCTGAATTCTCAGAGAAGCCATATTTTGCAAAGTAAGCAGACAAACAAGCTCTTTCCATTTTCCAACAGCCAAATTAAAGACAAGCTGTTTTGGAACTTATTGGGCAAAAAAGTCAATGAAAAGCAAACCACAAGTGCAGCACATCTTTGGGAACTTAAACAGCCGCTCAGCAGCAAACTCATTATAGCCATATAACTGCTCTTGTTAAAAAAAAAAAAAAAAAAAAAAGAGTACGCTCTGTAAATATGACAGAAAATGCTGCTTAGTTTGATGGAGTTAAGAATTAGATCTCTTTTTTTGCAAAATAAATGGTACCTATTTCTTTATTTAACATGTCTTGTAAGAAAAATGTGGGTATGTCCGAACTTTTGACTGGTACTGTATGTAACGCTTATCTGGGTCTCATCCAATGTGAGAACTGATGGTGGGCTTCCATTATTTGGATGTAAACACAAATAGCAGAAAACAAGTGATGTCCGATATTTCTTTCTTTTATGAGGTACTTATTTTGATGGAAGTGGTGCTTATTTTGATTGAAGAGGCAGGAATTCTCCGCCGAAGATCTACACCGCCCTTATTCCAAGGCCTACAATGCAATTAATTTGAGATATGGGCGTATGATCCTTTGAGGCCTGCATGGCCGAGCAGCTTTCGTGCCCTTGCCTTATTTAACACGTCTCATCATTCAAGAAAACTGTGTTGCCTAATTTGACTAATGACCCATCAGTCATCCTGACTTCGGGACAGCTCTTGATCGCACCACAACAAAAACTCTGAGAACTGCTCAGATAAAGTGTCATTTTCAAAGAATACAGAGGCAATATGTCTATAGCATAGATTGATAATAAATGTGTACTCCATTCTTTATTCTATATATCTTCAACAGTAACATAAGCAGTAAGATAAAATGGTTTAGCAAGGTGAATAGCTTCAGGCTTTGCTCGTGGAAATACAAGGTGGTAATAATATTCTGGTGAAGTCATTATGTCAATCCAAGAGAGTGACCACATTTAAAGCAAGAAAGGAAACCAGCCCTTAATTTATGGACTCATTTGTTTTGATTTCTTTGTATGTGTGGATTACTTGGGTTGTTACCGACATCTAGTGAAAATTTCATAGCCCCATTAGAAATATATTTACAGGGAAAAATGTTGAGGCGTTCAATACTTATTTTCTCTGCTGTATGAATAGGTATATCCCAGCACAACAACTTAGACATGTTGCGTAATGCACAGCGTTTACATCATGTATTTTTTGTTCCAGTGTGAGGGTGACAGTTTCTTTGCCAGTGAGATCCACCAAAGACTCCAATGGTATCAGCATGAATTGAGATTGAACTAGTGCAGCGTTTATTATGACAGCTGTAAATGGTGCCGTATTGAACACAGACTGGATAACACACGCCACCTTTTTCATGCGTGCAACCTACTTCAGCCCCGAGCCCTCCCCAGGGACCATGCACCTGGTACAGTGGCCCTCAGCCTCCTCTATACCTGGGTTCTTTATTACCAGGGAGTGTAGCTGTATGCATAGGACTGTTGGCACGTGACGTGGAGCATTCTGCTATACTTAGGCTGTATTTCATTCCGTAGGGTTAATCCCTACGCCCTACATCCTGCAAAGTCACTTCCCTTCATAGTGAAAACTCTGAAGGGCAGCAGGGAGTAGGATTCCCTAATAAGTCGTTTGGAATGTCCTTCAACGTATTTCGGGGCTGCCGCATTCTGTTTAAGCAAGTGTACACAAAAGCAGCCAGTTCACAGCTTTCACTCGCCATTTATCGGTTTTGCTATAGCTTTATTACCAATCGTATTGCTTTCAAAATGCAATAAATTATCTCCGGTAAAAAATAAAAACGTCCGTATATAGCTAGTGTCAGCCAGTTGAAGTTAGTAAGCAGTCTGGCTGGGCTAGGTTTGTTAGCTTTCTTTGCGTTGCTGTCATTTTCCTGTATGTTGTAGAGTCACACACGTGACTTTACTCGGGTCATCACACGGCATTATGGAAGCAAAGTTACCATTGCTTACTCACTTTGAAAATGACTGTTTTGTAGGGCACTTTGAAGGGATGAGTTTACATACTTTGGATTGGAATGCCCTTCAATACCCTTATAAAAATGTACCATGCTGTACCATGCAAATACCACGGTAAGATCATGGTACACATGGTATATCTATGGTAATTCTGAATTGTACCATGGTACACTCTATTGGTACCATGGTTTATCATAGTGGTACCATGGTACTTCGTTATGGTACCACAGTAATCCTTGCCGCTACCATGGTACACTCCTCCGGTACCACGGTACTCCCTGCCGTTACCATGGTACACCCTTTTGGTACCATGGCTCTCCCTGCTGTTACCATGGTACACTCTGCCATTACCATGGTACATCTAGCAGGTACCGTGGTACCTCCTGTCAGTACCACAGTCCCCCCTGTTGGTACCACAGAACCCGGCCAGTACGATACTACCTCCGCATCACAATACACCCTCGGGTACCAAGATAACCCCTACTGGTACCACGGTTCCTCTATGGTACCATGGTACTCCCTTTTGCTACTATGGTAGTGGGTACTCCCTTCGGAGCTCAGTTTCATAAGACTTGGACTCAAATTTTCCGGCGTAAACGGCATCACCTTAAGCAACTTTAATATGTACGCAAGTCATGTACAGAGAAAAAATTTGTAGCATGATTGATTGATTGTTTAACAGCATACTGCAGAAGTTTTCACTTGCTATATATATAATGGTAACCATGTGTATTATGGGTGGAGAAAACTGGAAATCCCAAAGAAAACCATGTACCTTTGGCAGGTACAGGTGAACTCTTCTACATATGTGTCATAATACATAATTTAGGCAAGTGGTTCCCCAATGAACTTCATTTATAAACACAACACGGCAGAGCATGCACTGTCAACCACTTTTTACCACCTAGGACCCAAGAAAATTGCATGGAAATTTTGAAACCTCCCTCCGAGAACTTTATTATGGTTTTCTGATGCTCCATCTGCTACTAAACCATGGTACCGCCATTATGAAAATAGCATACATACACAGGGATTTTTCTCAGCCTTGTGAATCATGTGGGTTTACACGTCCGACATGCTTTTCTTTTTTTATAAATTTGGCATCTCCAATCCCACCCGAATCTGGAATGCCCAATTGCTGAAATATGTACAAGGCTTGCTCGTATGCGACCCCTTGCTGCCAATTCATGAGGGTGTAGACAGTTCGCGGCTCTCCTCCGAAGCGCGCGCCTGTCAGCCACCGCTTCTTATACACTCATTGGTTGAATCTTCGCAAGTTCAGAACGAGGGCGGAGGATACCCGGACATGAACAAACTTAGAATCTTCCTGACGAGCGCCCGTCTGGCCAACAGGAGGCGCTTGAGCAACAAACAAGGCAACTATTATTTTCCCTTCCCAGTTTCCCCATTTGCAACCCTGTAGCGCAATAGCCAATTTTGCGCTACTCTGAAAAAAAAAGCCGACCACTGCCAGCTGGTGGCAGGAATCAAACCCGCGACGTGATAGTCACTTCTGCTTCGCAACGCCATGCTTTACCGAGTGAGCAATCTGGCAGCCCCCAACATGCTTTTCTAACATGACTGGAGACATGCATGTTTGTGTTGAAGCATGTGATACGCATGTAATATCTGTATCATATTTGTAAACTTTTTGATCTGAAATATGGAAATTTTGGTGTGAATGATATACATATGTGGCATAATTGTCAAATGACATCTGGTAAACAGTTTCTGGATGCAAGGTTTAATTATTTCTTCACGTGTCACATCGTATGTAGAATTACATATGTGAAACGTGTGAAATCACATATGATTCACATACTGGGAACAGCACACATATGATATATCACCCGTAACATGCATGAAAATTATGTGACACATTGTGAAATACATTGCCAATTTTTCCAGAATATAATAATAATAAGCTTTATTTACAGAGGGTACAAACAAAAATGTGAGTATTTATGAAAACTACAAAAGAGAAAAACTAAGCAAACATGACAGAGTATACGAAATTCAGACAGATACAAAGCATGACCCTTATAAAAATGTACCATGCTGTACCATGGGATTTGTACCTTACTGTACCATTTGGTTTGTACCATGGGATTTATGCCACAGGACTTTTACCACGGTACTTCCACTAAACTGTACCATGGGACTTGTACCATGTTGTACCCTGTGATTCGCACTATGACACCCTGGGATTTGTACCATGCTTTACAATGTATCTTCCCAGCTGGCACACGACCGACCTTCAATGTAGAAATATGGTTGAAATTATGTCAGTTGTCGTTTCAACGTTGAAACGTTATTGAAACAACGTTTAACTCTGATAGTAGTAAAAAGGTTAACAAAATGATCTCAAATCAACACTGAAATTTGAACAAGATTTGTTTCAACGTCGAAACAACATTGAAATGCCCTTTGGGTAAGAGTACCACACACAACCTCCAGCAAAATCGAAAAAAATCATAACTTTTTCGGCTTACCTTAATGTTTAGATACTAAGTGAAATATTCGGGTGTGGAAAAACGTTGAGCGCACATCCAGTTAAGAGAATTTACACTTTAATTTCTAGAGCGTCTGTACATGCGGCAAGCTTATAAAGGTGGCAGCCATGACACTGCTGACCTAACCTTAACCCAACTCATAGGGAATGCTATCCCAATCCCTATACTTATACCTAACCTTAACCCAACTCATAAGGACTGCTATCCCTATCCCTGTGCCTAACCCTAACCTTAACCCAACTCAGTCACAAACAATGGTTTGTTCTGCTCAAATTATTCTACCCAGGGTCAATGGATCAGCCGACTCACCAGCATGAAACACATCAAAATGGATATTCAAATGTCTCCTCATTGACAACAATAAATAACAGAAAGAAAATAAATGAATATATATATAAAATAATATATTCATTTATTTTTTCTTTTTATATAATTGAAAGTTTGTAAAATTTTCTGTATTTCTGCATAAATATGACCTAAAACATCATCAGATTTTCACACAAGTCCTAAAAGTAGATAAAAAACCCAGTTAAACAAATGAGACAAAAAATATTATACTTGGTCATTTATTTATTTAGGAAAATGATCCAATATTACATATCTGTGAGGGGCAAAAGTATGTGAACCTCTAGGATTATGATTCATTTGAAGGTGAAATTCGAGTCAGGTGTATTCAATCAATGGGATGACAATCAGGTGTGAGTGGGCACCCTGTTTTATTTAAAGAACAGGGATCTATCAAAATCTGATCTTCACAACACGTTTGTGGAAGTGTATCATGGCTGAACAAAGGAGATTTCTGAGGACCTCAGAAAAAGCGTTGTTGATGCTCATCAGGCTGGAAAAGGTTACAAAACCATCTCTAAAGAGTTTGAGTCCACCAATCCACAGTCAGACAGATTGTGTACAAATGGAAAATTCAATACTATTGTTACCCTCCCCAAGAGTGGTCGACCAACAAAGATCACTCCAAGAGCAAAAGGCGTAATAGTCGGCTCACAAAGGACCCCAGGGTAACTCCTAAGCAACTGAAGGCCTCTCTCACGTTGGTTAATGTTAATGTTCATGAGTCCACCATCAGGAGAACACTGAACAACAATGGTGTGCATGGCAGGGTTGCAAGGAGAAAGCCACTGCTCTCCAAAAAGAACATTGCTGCTCATCTGCAGTTTGCTAAAGATCACGTGGACAAGCCAGAAGGCTATTGGAAAAATGTTTTGTGGACGGATGAGACCAAAATAGAACTTTTTGGTTTAAATGAGAAGCGTTATGTTTGGAGAAAAGGAAAACACTGCTTTCCAGCATAAGAACCTTATCCCATCTGTTTTGGTGGTGGTAGTATCATGGTTTGGGCCTGTTTTGCTGCATCTGGGCCAGGACGGCTTTTGGAACAATGAATTCCGAATTATACCAGCCCAATTATAAAGGAAAATGTCTGGACATCTGTCCATGAACTGAATCTCAAGATAAGGTGGGCCATGCAACAAGACAATGACCCTAAGCACACAAGTCGTTCTACCAAAGAATGGTTAAAGAAGAGTAAAGTTAATGTTTTGGAACGGCCAAGTCAAAGTCCTGACCTTAATCCAATTGAAATGTTGTGGAAGGACCTGAAGCGAGCAGTTCATGTGAGGAAACCCACCAACATCCCAGAGTTGAAGCTGTTCTGTACGAAGGAATGGGTTAAAAATTCCTCCAAGCCGATGTGCAGGACTGATCAACAGTTACCGGAAACATTTACTTGCAGTTATTGCTGCACAAGGGGGTCACATCAGATACTGAAAGCAAAGGTTCACATACTTTTGCCACTCACAGATAAGTAATATTGGATCATTTTCCTCAATAAATAAATGACCAAATATAATACTTTTGTCTCATTTGTTTAACTGGGTTCTCTTTATCTACTTTTAGGACTTGTGTGAAAATCTGATGATGTTTTAGGTCATATTTATGCAGAAGTCTAGAAAATTCTAAAGGGTTCACAAACTTTCAAGCACCACTGTATATGTATATGTATATATATATATATATATATATATATATATATATATATATATATACCTTTGGTTGTCTTTCACCCTTCAGCGATGAATGGAAACTGATGTGCTGAGCTGGCAACAAACTCAGTTGGTGTAGTGGTTAAGACCACAGTGTATGGTGTGTTTGAATCCTGCTGCAGACGCTAATGTAATGTCTAACTTGACATGTAAACCTTTGTTTGGCTGTGGAGAGCTCGCACACTGAGTGCATGTCACGAGGGAAGAGCACGGTGGTGAAAACTGGAATTACTGCAAAAAATTTTTTCCTCGCGCCTGCATCTACCCCTTCCTTTTAAAATTTTTCCCCCATCATTCTAAACCCCCTTCTCACTCATAAAAACCCCCCAAAAATATTTGTGCCCTCTTTTAACATCGTTCTGGCCAAAAAAAAAAAAACCCCAAAAAAGCGGAGGTTGTGTATGGTACTCATGCCCAACGTTGAAAAAACGTTGCAAAATCAACGTTGATTCATCTTTCAAAATCAAAACATAATTCAACGGTGATTCAACTATGATCCATGACGTTGATTCAACAATGAACAAACATTAAAATGCCAGCTGGGTTGGGATGTGTACCATGCTGTACCATGGTATATTTGCCATACCGTACCGTGGGACATTTACCATGATACTAACCACAGTACGTAGTGTGTACCGTGGCCCAAAATACCGTTGTACATTTACCATGGTATTAATACCATGGTACAGCATGGTACATTTTTATAAGGGTATGGCTTTGGTGGGTGTGGCCCTCTTTATGTTCACTTCAAAGTGAACAACCCTAGCTATTGAAATACAGCCTTAGAGTATTTCCCATCCATTCTCTCCACTGTCAGGGAGGAGCACAGGCCATGACTGACAGATTGAGGGGGTTGTCAGTCTGCGATGAATTGGCACTGTCATGTTGAGGCTGACAGAGACAAACAATGTGGAGCATCAGGGTTTTAAAAGCTTGCTTCCACTGAAAGTCTTCTTCAACAGCTGGCGTGTGCATGTGCGCGTGTGTCTATGTGTGTGTGTGGGGCGGGGCATGTTTTTGTAATCAATTACTGCAAATAAAATTTCTGGTCACACATAAACTGTAGTTGAGATAATTAAGTACTACACAGGAGTTTTGGAACACAGTTGTTTTCCATTATTAAATGTTTTATCAGTGTGCGAATGATCAGTTAATAAGGTTTTGATCACATTTATGTGATATGGTACCTAAAAGCAGAGACAGGCAACTACGGTCATGGAGGGCCACATAGTGTCTGGTTTTTGGAGTGTTTTAAAAATTTTATTCACTGACTGACTACTGTGTCCGCTCTTCTTGTTTTCCAAGGATTAACTGGCTGCTGAGTGACCTCCAGTGCTAGAGCGTCCCATCTCTGCCTAAGAGAGTAAAAAAAAAAAAAAAAAAAAAAAACTCTTTTGGACTAATTCTGGGGGAAAAAAACCCCCAAAAAATTAACCAGAGTTTCTGTCTCTTTGTTGTGGGGAAATCACAACTAAATACAACAAAAAATGTAGAGTGTCAGTTGTTCATAACTCATTTGTCTCAGGATTGTGTGTGCTGAACAGTGAGATTCAGTTGCTCATGCCTGTCATGTTGCTCAGAGATGCTTCGAATCTGGCCATCATAGAGACTCTCAGTGTGACGTTAATTTGTAAGCGGCTTCGGTTGGAATGTTTCCCTTTTGACTAGATATGAAGCTGAGAGGCAGATGGCAATTGAGATTAAATTCTGACCCCACATTGCATTTTCCACATACACTGCCGCACACAGACAAACGCCAAAGTCACATCAAATGGAAGACCTCATAAAATGGCAACAAGATGTGAAAGAACAAACTGAAAAATGATTTACTGGTCAGTGTTTATTCTTGAATGTTATTAAAAACCAAATTTGGACACAGTCTTTACATCTTAAGTTCTACCAATTACATTGGCCAGGCCAGACTAACGAGAGGCAACACTAAAGTGCCTAGGCCCACTAATTAAAATACAAAAACAACAACAAAAAAAAAAAAATTAATAAATAAGTTTAAATAATAATAAAAACTCAAATTGTGTTTGGACTGGTCAAAAGAGGGCCCCTAAAGACTACAACCATAGATCATATGAAGTCAATCTTTCTCCCGACCAGAAACAAAATTAAGGGTGAGTTTTCCACAGACTTCCTACTCTGGCCTAAACCTAAACTAAAAACATGCTCAAAAAGTAAATGAACCGCTGCCCAAGGAATCAAACCAAGTATCAACCAAAAATGTGCACACTACAAGTCTTCTTCCCACCATTTTATACTGCAGCGGGTCCTCTTGTTGGGTGCAGCCAGGTGTGATCAATCAACCAATCAGCTGCTCGTTAAACTGGAGTTTCAAATTTCAGGTGTAGGTAATAAAATTGGATGACCAGCAAGTGTTTGAAATTCCACAGCACGCGACAGCATTATTTGGGACCTTGCAAAGCCATTCATATATCCCACAGAAAGACCTACCAGATCAAAATCATAAAAACTGTTTATAGAAAGCAGACAAAAGCTAAAAAGAATGGTAGGGCAGATATATAAGGGCTGATTAAGAACTGAATTATGCATTTTTCAGATTCAATGTGCAGGAGATTCATAACAAAATTTAATTGTTTTGGCATATTAGTGCAAGGTCAGGGTACTGTTTTTAAAAAAGTGAGAGATCCAGAGAGAAAGAGAAAAGCATGTGCTGTATAATGCAGGATCCAGGAAAAAATTAGTTTAGCCTGAAATGAAAAGAGTGATGAGAATGCCTCCCTCTCACCTCATCAGCATAATGCTAGAAGGGCGGCCTATCTCCAATTCAGCAATTAAAATTAGTTTAGCTTGAGATCTTGTTATCTAATTAGTTGAATCAGGAGGGTGAGTGATGAGAATGCCTCCCTCTCACCTCATCAGCACGCATTAAAGGAATACTCCAGCCATTTTGCACTTCAAGCCTCATTTATCGCTGGTTTACCATGAAATAGAATGGTTCAGGTACAAATTTCGACGAATGGCTCTGTTTGGAGAAGTTTGGGTCATTTTGTTAGCCCCCGTCAGCTGCCAATGTAATGTCAATGGGCATGCTGAAATCGGTCCTAAAACAACATTAAACGTTCGTTTGAAAAGACGTGAAACTCACCGAGTGGTCATTGGTGTTCGTTGATGTTATAAAAAAAATAATAGAAAAGTATGCTTTCCAGTGGGTTTTATTAGTCATTTTGATGTAGCCATTGATTTGAATAGGATGCCTCAATTTTTTGGTATTAATCCGCCGTTGAAAACGGAAAAGGGATTGTTTTCGCCATGTTTGTAGTCTTTTATTGCATTATTATTGCATCAATTGGCCGGGAGGCTTTAAAAACTGTCAAGCGGAAGTTTACACATGGATGTGGTTCAGCTGGAAAAAAAAAATTGTTCCACGATGACTAAATGACTAATAAAACCTGCTGGAAAGCATACTTTTCTATGATTTTTTTTTAAATAACATTAACGAACACCAATGACCACTCGGTGAGTTTCACGCCTTTTCAAATGAACGTTTAATGTTGTTTTAGGACCGATTTCGGCATGCCCATTGACATTACATTGGCAGCTGACGGGGGCTAACAAAATGACCCAAACTTCTCCAAACAGAGCTTTTCGACGAATTTGCGCCTGAACGGTTCTATTTCATGGTAAGCCAGCGATAAATTAGGCTTAAAGTGCAAAATGGCTGGAGTATTCCTTTAAGCGCCATAGCCCAATGTTAGCCTGGGGCTTGGCAACCTGCCTTGTTTATTACCTGTTCTCAGCCAAAACAACACCCCCAATAATACTTCACTGCGTGGGACATTAGACCATGGGTATCTCTTTCTTTACTAGCTTTGAAATAAGAACCTATGGTATTTCCTCTAGCAAAATCACGTGTTTCTAATGTTATCAGTCAATTTCAGTGAGCGTTTTCATCTGTTGTCAATGCTATAGATGGCATAGCAAGGGCCCTGCAGTACCTGCTAAAAGCGGCTTGGCAGCTAGGCTTTTCATTAAGTTAAGGTTAGTGTTCAGGGTAAGGGAAAGGTGATTGTGATTTTTAAGAGGGTTAGGAAAAGGTAAGTTGATTGCAGTTTTATAAAAGACTTTTGAAAGATAGTCTTATAATGGCTTATAATGCCACGACTAACGGAAGTTCAATGAGAAAGCGCGATTGGGATGCTACAGGCCGGAAGTCTGGTAGATAGAGTTGTCGCCTCAATTAGTTGCCTCAGAACCAGGTTTAATGCCACTGGACACATGGCCGATAGCCCCAGATCCAGTAGGCATCTGATTATGACTCCAGCGTCTAACTGACCGACCGTCTGCTACATACCAAACCAACCTTCATTTTTTTTTTTTTTTTTTTTTTTTGGCATCTCCAATCCTACCCGAATCTGGAATGCCCAATTGGGGAATTATGTACAACACTTGCTCGTATGCGACCCCTTGTTGCCAATTCAGGTGAGTGCAGACAGTTCGCGGCTCTCCTCCGAAGCATGCGCCTGTCAGCTACCGCTTCTTATACAGTCATTGGTTGAATCATCGCAAGTTCTGAGCGAGGGTGGAGGATACCCGAACATGAACAAGCTTAAAATCTTCCTGATGAGCGCCTGTCTTGGCCAACAGGAGGCGCCTTAAGAACCATGTTATATTACCCTTCCCGGCAGACCCTTCCCAATTTGCTTCCCTGTAGTGCAATGGCCAATTGTTTGCTACGCTGAAAAAGCTGCCGACCACTGCCAGTTGGTACGACTGGGGCTTGAACCCACGTCACGATAGTCACCTCTGCTTCGCAGTGCGATGCTTTAACTGAGTGAGCTATCAGGCAGCTCCTCAACCTTCATTTTTTTGAAGGAAACCTTAACGCCGTCCGTTACCGTGATGGAATTCTCCGTCCAGTCGTCCTTCCATTTGTTCGACGTCACCAACTGACTTTCCAACAGGACAACGCGCGTCTGCACGTGGCACGTATCTGTATGGAGTTCCTTCCGGCTGAAAACGTGCAAATCCTTCCTTGGCCAGCGTTTTCTCCAGATCTTTCACCTATAGAACACTTGTGGGACATTCTGGATGGAGCGATCCGGAGACGTCAACCACCGCCAGCTACAGTACGTCAGCTAAGACAAGCACTGACCGAAAAGTGGAACAGCGATCCACAAGCAACAATTAGACGTCTGGTGATGTCTATGAAATGCAGGTGTACCGCCGTGCGCAACGCTAACTGGGGACATACGAGATACTGATAGTGTCATTTGTGTTTCATAGTATCGAACTTCACCTTGTTAAATAAAAGCCAACATGGCGATATTTCAACGCAATTTTCTGTTATATCTATTGTCTGAGATTCCCTCTTTCATTTGATACCAATGAAGTGTTGAATAATAACAGTTACACTCGATAAAATCAAGAAATAGAAAATCGCGTTTCTGTTTTTGGTCAGTATATAAATCCATAAACACTAATGCTGTGTATTAGGGCTGGGTAGGGCTGTCATGATTATGAAACTTCAGTAGGTGATTATTATACCCCCAACCCAAAAGGGGTATATAGTATATACCAAAGAATTTCGTCCGTCCTTCCGTTTGGCCACGCCAGTTTGTCGGACCGAATTCTCAAAAACTGCTCATCAGATTGTTTTCAAATTTCAGTCATGCATTCTATACTTCATGTAAATGTGCAGTGCCAATTTGTATGAAAATATACCTTATCCGTCCTTCTGTTCGTCCGTCCATCTGTCCGCACCAGTTTGTTCGACTGATTTCTCGAAAACTGCTTATCAGACTGTTTTCAAATTTCAGTCATGCATTGTATACTTCATGCAGAGGTGCAGAGCCAATTTATATGACAATATGCCATATATGACACTTCATGGAGAGGTGCAGTGACAAGTTTCACGAAAATGTGATGATTTTTTTTCAAAAATTACTTTTGTTTTCAAATTTCAGTCATGCTTTCTGTACTTCATTCAGAGGTGCAGTGCCAATTTATGTGAAGATATGTCATAATCTCTTTCGTGCACAAGGGTCGGGGGTATTAGAGAGCTGTGCTCACTTTTTCACTTGTTGTGATGCCAGATGGGATATAACTGACAATGTCATTTAGCAACTGGCTAAATGCTATAAAGGGTGACACTGTCAGCTAAGTGACATTGTCATTGTCACATATGGCATCACATGCTGAATAAGGATGTGCTATTTCACCCTTTACAAAGCATGACTTTTGCTTATGGATGATTTATGAAGACATTATGGGCTCTATCTTTCACATTGCCCTACCCGTTGCCACTACCCGCTACCCGTGAATTACGCATTTAGCAGCTTCCACTGTCCCTAAACGGTATCTTGCGGCCACACTACCCGCTATACATTATGCAGAATCATTTATTTGCGACTGGAGGTGTGGCCGTGGGCGTGTTTATGCGCTTTCCCTAAAATTGCTAGCTTGACCACACAGGTTAGGGAAAGCGTATAGCGGGTCCTCAAACCACCCGCTACCCATTTGGCGATTGAAGACACGGCTTCTCTCCCCCTATGCGATCTAACAGCGACATGGGCTACATTCAGTTCAGAAAAAGAATTAATTATAATTAGGTCTATGCACTGGCACTCAGCGACGTAACTTTTTTTTTCCAGCGAGAGCGGCATTTCAGAACTCTTCAGCGAATGAAGGTAATTCTGGTGACAAGTACGTGGTTTCGTCCCTTTACATTTTCCAATTGGACAGCTGTCAATTTTTTTTTTTTTACAGCAAGTTAAGTGACCGTGCCGCAAAAACAGGTGTGCGCGATTTGTCGCCGAAATTACCTTCATTCGCAAAAAGAATTCTGAAATGCCGCTCTCGCTGGAAAAAAAATTACTGTTGCTGAGTGCCAGTGCATAGACCTATTTATAATTAAATTATTTTTCTGTACTGAATGTAGCCCATTATTTTGTCGCTGTTAGATCGCATGGGGGAGAGAAGCCGTGTCTTCAATTGCCACTTGAATATTCTTGAATTGGAAAACGTGTTAATAAGGGAAAACCATCTAGAATTAGCCAGGACTAATTGTAGTCAATAAAGGGAAGGATATTTTCTCCCAAATCTTCAGGTCTAGCGCCCGTCCTGAGTATTATTTCCCACAGAACGAGAACGCGTGACAAAACTGCGCCTCTCCCATCAGGCAGTGACGGAATTATGTCACCTGGCTGCAGATGATGTATACACCGCTGGCATCTGTCCGAATGCCTTGCCCCTTGCTGTTAGAGTTACTGTGGCACTATTTTTCTATGCTAGTGGGTCATTCCAACACCCACTCAGCTCAATTGGAGGCATGACCCAATCATGGTGAAACGCATTTTTTTCCTTTTTTTTTTTTTTTTTTTTTTTTGAAGTTTCAATCACAAAAGGGGTAGGCTTGATGTTTTTTTTTTTTTAATTACATACCAAACATTAAACAATATGTCAATGTCAAATAATAATAATAAAATAATACAATTCATGATTAACTTAACAAAAACAGATCCTCCCCTGTCTGGATTTGACCTCATGCACAAGCAATTTAACTTTGTCTTCGGGAGAAACGTGGCGACCTTCCTCTCTCCATCACGGGTTTCGATTTGAGGATTTGGGATAGCGCAGCCTGCTCCTAAACACAATGGCACCTGGCACACTGATTGGTTTAACTGGCGTAACGCCCAAACCACGCCTATGCATAATATAACGGGTAGCGCAGGTGTTTTTAGGGATATAGGCAGGTGTGCAAGATAGTAACTTTTGCGGGGGAACGCCTCTTACGCAATGCTAAATCCCCAAATAACGGGTTTAGGGACTCTGGCGCAAGATAGGGCCCTATGTCTCATTTATGAAGGCATTATACATGCTGAATAAAGCCTTTATGAGTGACACTTCATCTAAATTGTGACCCAAATTCCTCATTCAAACCTTTAGGAGACATAGCATTAAGAAAATAAATCCCATAAGTTTCTCGTTGGAGGGGCTTTCTTTCGAGATCACCCCCCCCCCGGGATGTTCCTCAACTTTTTCAATGCTAACATAACTCAATGCACTGGCATTATGACACCCACTTGTTTAAAATGAGTGGCAACAGGATTGCATTCATCATCAAGACATTTGGAAATTCAATTTCAGAATTGTGTAGGAATTAAATTTTGGAAATTATGGACGCCGGCGTCTATATCTGCGAAAAGACGTTAATACCATGTCTCCTAAAGTTTTGAATTAGGAATTTGACATAAAACCCTTTTGTGGCTGTCCTTTGCCTTCTGGCCTGGTACTTCTGCATGTACATGTCATTTATTTTTAATACAAAAAATTTAATTACATCTTGTCTCCTGTTGTTTGCTATGCTATGTCTATTTGTATTGGGTCATTTTTTTCTAGGCTCAATCTTGACTATATACTATTGAGTGTGTGTATTTGTGTCTTAGCCTTAAATGGCTGACAGTGATGTCAGAATGATGTCATTGGCCTACTGCCTTTATATATACCTGTCTATGGGTCATGTAAGTCATTTGCCTGATGAAGACCCTGCTGGGTTGAAACATTGCCTACTTCTCCAGTAAATAAAGTATTGTGAGCTACTACCCAGTGTGCGGACATTTATTATTTTTCGTTTTCACTGATATATTTTTTGTCCTGCACCTGACCATAATACAGGTTGGATGTGCACACAAGTACTTTTTTGAACATTAATAAATATATCAAAATATGTATCCACAGCCATATTTGTTACAAGAAGGGTTCAAAAGTTCTGTTTTCAATGAGTGTGAGAGACAAGTTTTTCAGCTGCTTAGATGACTTGACGGTTTTGTAGCCAAGCTGATGGAGGACTTGGCCACAGATGTTCTGAATGTATGTGGCCATTTCAAATGACAGTTTCATCCTCCAGCTCTCAGCAGTAGCCTTTGAGTCCCTTGTGGAGCTATACAAGTTCTGGGAAGCCGGTCCGTTTCCCTCCCTAGTGTTGTTCTGTATCCAGTTGATCACATTCTTGTCCAGTGACATGCCTAGAAACTCATAGATTTCTTTAGTCTTTTGGAGAGGGTTCCTTGCCAGGTCTTCGTACCTCACCAGCATGTATTTCCCTTTGAGCCAGTGGGGTCTGCTCAGGGCCATGGAGATGGAGTTATGGTAATCCTCGCACAGCTCCCTTATCCCAGTTGGGTCCAGTTTGATTTGATTCTTGCGTGCCATAATCTCCATTGTCTTGCGCTGGTAGGTGTTTAAGAACGTCTTCATCCTGGAGGAGAGGATCCCACGTGGATCCCGCACCAACTGGATGATCTTCAGGTTGAGCCGGGGATCCTCCACAAGAGTCCGCAGGTCGCCAAGCTTCGGAATGCGCACAATTTTTATGGCGATGTTGGGGAACTCCCGGCAGGAGGTAGCGGCCAGGGTCATGTTCAGCGGGCACTTGTTTTCACAGTTTTTCACTTCCAAATTGGCGTTTCGTGGTCCAGATGCACTGCACACTGGTGGGGAACACAATGCCCTGCTGGACCCTCGTCGGAACAGATTGTTCGTGATGTGTTTCACTGGCGGTGGTGTGATGTACCTCTCAAGGAAGTAGAAGTCACAGTCGTACAGGCTCCTCAAGAGGTCTCGGCTGGCCCCCAGCGTCAACGTTTGCTTAGTGAAAATATTGCTGGGGTTCAATCTGAGAGAAATTTCCACATGGAAGAGTGGTTCAAATAAGTAGAAGACGTGTGGGTGCTGGTTCAACAGCTGCCCCGTAAAAGAGGAGCCAGTACGTCTGGTGGCCAGAATGAGGATATGGGTCCTCCTGGAGCCATTATAAGTGAAGTAGTGGCTCTCATTGCAGATCTGGTTTGTGGGGCTGTGACGGCGCTCGGCTATGAATGTTCTGATCGTTAAATACTGGATCACTATAGATGCCAAGGTCAGCAGGAGCACAACTATCCAGGAAAAAGACATCGCTGAAAAACGTCATTTCATCAATTAGTTTCACATGTAATAAAAATCATATGGAATGTGAGAAGAAAATTATTGAAAATATTCTAAAAAAAATTCATAAATGAATATAATTTAAATCATTCAATTACTTTTCTTCCATTTAACTTTACTCTCTGTGCTTTGACATAGCCTGGACCTGCAGTAGCTTTGTCTTTTTCTAGGCTCATTTAAAATTTAAACACAAATTAGGTTTGCATATACATCCATAAGCATTGCAGATGAATGACCATTATTTATCATCCTTAATAAAACACAAAACAACAGGTTCTGTCAGACATTTTCTTTCATCAACGCCCAGTACAGCAAGTCAAGCCAGTTTGACAGTATAACTTTATCCTTGCTCTACGGATCCATTTTTGGTTTGCATGTTTTTAAGGTAAGCTATTGTAACCCTAACTTTTACTGCTGTCTGTGAGACTTTGACAATAAAAATGAAGTATTTGTGTTTTTATTGTGAGATAATTATGTTCATAACATATTTTCTGGAAAAACGCACATTTCATTGCTGACTTCAGGCACCCTTATTGGTTAGGTAACGTCCACACCGCTATTTGTCAAGTTACCCTATTTGTCAGGTAACATCCTCCCCTTTATTTGTCATGCACGCCAATTTGTCAAGCAACATGCTCGTCCCTATTTTTCATGTGGCCATGTTTATCTGGTAACGTCCTCGCCCCAATTAGTTAAGCGCCTCTAATTGTCGGGTAATGCCCTCAACCATATTGGTCAGGATATGGCTTCACCCTTATTTCTGCACCCCTATTTTTCGCTAATGTCCTTGCCCCTATTTCTCAGGCTCCCCTATTTGTCAGATAATATCCTCACCCCTAATCGTCAGGTAATGTCCTCGCTCCTATTTGTCAGGCACCCCCATATGTAAGCTAACGTCCTCGCACCTGTTTTTAAAGTTCCTCTTCTTATCAGGTAACGTCCTTGCCCCTATTAGTCAGGCACCCCCATTTTACAGGTAATGTTCTTGTCCTTATTTGTCAGGTAACGCCTTCACCCCTATTTGTCAGGTGCCCTTATTTACCTTGCAACGTCCTCACCCAATTTGTTGGACGTCCCTATTTGTCAGGTTAGGTCCTCACCCCTATTTGTCGGGCACCCCAATTTGTCAGGTAATGACTTTGCTCATATTTGTCAGGTGTTCTTGTCAGGTTATGTTGTTTCCTTGTATTACAATCCCTCTCCACCGCCTCACTCCTTTTTGTCAGGTAATGCACACGTCTGCCCCTCCCCTTCCCCTTGGCCCTCCCCTCGCCCCTATTTATCAGATACTCTTAATATGTTGTGTAATTTCATTAACTCTGCTGGATTCATTGGCAACAGCATTATTATAATGGCATATAATGCTGTAACTGAATCACTCCAGTTTTCACGAGCATTAAGTTGAAACATATTCACATAACTGTAAAAAAGTGCATTTGTTGCATGCATTATGTGCAATGCAGTCGGGGTCCAATTAACGGCAGTAGCTACACAGGAAACGCATGTGAACGCAACATGGCCGTATAATTAAAATCAGCTGCGGAGTGATCACAGAGCTGAAGCTGGTGCTCACTGTTCCGCCAAAAGCACCACACTAGGAGCAGATTCAGAAGCAGTTTGGACATTATGCAAGAGAGTCCAGTTTCCTACTGCTCGATTTCTTTGGGCAAAATACTGTATGTGTCCCTAAAAACTGAACTTGAATCATATATATCATATAATTTGAATTGCTCAACTTGAATAATTGCATTGAAAAATTTAATTTGCGGTAAATAATTTGAATTTGCATTGTTTAATGTGAATAATTGCACTAAAAAACTGAATTCGAATAGTATAATTTGAAATCAAATGTATTAATTTGGGACTGAATTCCAATAAATTTGAAGCTGAATGCGATATAATGAAATTGTATTCAGTTGCTCTGAAACTGTATTTCACCCTCATTGAAGATTCAACTCTCCATGTACATGTACATCCTCATTCAGTTGTCACAATTCAAACTCAATTCTCACAATTCAATTTCGGTTTACTGAGACAAATCCGGATTCTTTAGGAAGAGCAGTCAAGTGTAAATTCACAGAACTCCTTTTTCACCTGCTGTAATGACAATTGAGCAATCTTGTTTACAAATCTTGTTTCATGTTACAAATCTTGTTTTCTTCTTGTTTCTCAAGTGGTGGCAGAAAGCCATGCAAATGTCAAATGGAGTGCTAGGTGATTTGTTTGTTGTGAAAGGTGTGAGCCTCTGACACTCCTTCCTGATAATGAATTAGCAATCTAACTGAATTCAATATGGTCATACAATTTCTGCAGTAGGACTAAATAAATAGATCACCTATCCTTTCCATTATTTCAGTGGGTGGTTGACCCAACTTCAATAGCCACTTACTAATTAACAAGTGTATGATTTATAAAAATACAACCCCAATTCCGAAACAGTTGGGACAAAGTGTAAGTTGTGAATAAAATCAAAACGCAATGACTTTCAAATCACACCAGCCAGTATTTTATTCACAGTAGAACAGAGATAACATAGTAAATGTTGAAACTGAGGAATTTTACAATTTTATCCACAAAATGAGCTCATTTCAAATTTGATGGCTGCTACAGGTCTCAAAAAAGTTGGGACAGGGGCCTGTCTACCATGGTGTAGCATCCCCTCTTCTTTTTAACACAGAGTGGAGGCATCTGGGCATTGAGGAGACAAGTTTCTTGATTTTAGCCATTGGAATTTTATCCCACTCTTGTTTAATACAGGCTTTCAGCTGCTGGAGAGTTTTGCGTCTCCTTTGACAGACTTTTCATTTAATTATGTGCCAAATGTTCTCAATCGGTGAAAGATCAGGACTGCAAGCAGGCCAGTTCAGCACACGGACTCTTTTATTACGAAGCCATGC
Source organism: Gymnothorax javanicus (assembly GCA_029692085.1). NCBI lineage: Eukaryota > Metazoa > Chordata > Actinopteri > Anguilliformes > Muraenidae > Gymnothorax > Gymnothorax javanicus. Next base: position 12,096,097 of record CM056207.1, on the reverse strand, counting down.
TGTTGTAACAGCTGCAGTATGTGGTTTTGCATTGTCCTGCTGAAATACACAAGGCCTTCCCTGGAATAGATGTCGTCTGGAGGGGAGCATATGTTGCTCTAAAACCTTTATATACCTTCAGCATTCATGGTGCTTTATAAGACATGCAAGTGTTCCACACCATATGCACTAATGCATCCCCATACCATCAGAGATGCTGGCTTTTGAACTGAATGCTGATAACAGGAGGGGTGGTCTTTCTCCTCTTTAGCCTGGAGGACACGACGCCCATGATTTCCAACAAGAATGTCAAATTTGGACTCGTCTGACCACAGGACACTTTGCCACTTTGGTACAGTCCATTTTAAATGAGCCTTGGCCCACAGAACACGGCGGTGCTTCTGGATCATGCTCAACAATGGCTTCCTTTTTGCATGATAGAGTTTTAGGTAGCATCTGTGGATGGCACGACGGACTGTGTTTACAGACAGTGGTTTCTTGAAGTATTCCGGGCCCATTTAGTAATGTCAATGACAGAATCATGCTGGTGAGTGATGCAGTGGTGTCTGAGGGCCCGAAGATCACGGGCATCCAGTAAAGGTCTTTGGCCTTGTCCCTTACGCATAGAGATTTTTCCAGTTTCTCTGAATCCTTGGATGATGTTATGCACTGTCGATGATGAGACCTTCAAAGTCTTTGCAATTTGATGTTGAGGAACATTGTTTTTAAAGCATCCCACAATTTTTTAATGCAAGCTTTCACAGGTTGGAGAGCCTCCGGCCATCTTTACTTCTGAGAGACTCAGCCTCTCTAAGACATCCTTTAATAGCCAATCATGTTACACACCTGATGCCAGTTAACTTAATTACTTGCAAAATGTTCTTTAAGCTGATTCTCTTATATATTATTTGCTTTTTCAGCCTATTTTTTCCTGTGTCCCAACTTTTTTGAGACCTGTTGCAGCAAGAAAATTTGAAATAAGCTTGTGGATAAAAATGTAAAATGTCTCAGTTTCAACATTTTGGGCTCTAAATTCGTAGACCAGGCGCAGGCGCGGCAAATGGGGGGTGCGCCGCGCCAACGGGGTGTGTCCAGGCGGATGTTGCAATTTCGTGCCCGGCGTAGCCTGGCGCAAGTACTCCTCTGTCCCGCCTCGGTCCCTCCTGTCGGCGCAAGTGGCAAAGAGGGAGGAGAGAAGGCGTGTTTGGGTATAACCAATCAAATGAGCTCCTCTCCTCACCTTTAATGTGTTGGAATATAGAAGCCTCTGTCCTATATCTGCATGATGCGTTAATGTTGCATTTTACTTTGCTGCTTCAGGCATATTTTCTGCACCGCTTACGTCTATATTAAGCATTACGAATATGAGTTAGCTGGCTAGCTAGGGCATTCGCGAATTATTACCATTAGCGAACTTGAATGGAATTTCAAAACTAAACTAGCCTACGTCAGATCATTCAAACTTATGAAGTTGGAATGAAATATGACGGTTGCTCATTTATTTCTTCTGCCTGCATCATTGGGAAGAGAAACGATGGATAGCGTGTTCCTATTATTACACCCTGTTGCTGCTTAAAATTTTGGGATTAACATGCATGGACAACAATGCAAGATAAGATCACATATTGAAAATAAATGTGTAACGTAACTCAGTACGAGATCATAGCAATCAGTTGTATTCCTTTCCCCCACTAAAAACGATAAAACCTAAGTGACAATAATAGTAGCCTAGTATTAAGCCGCTTGCACACTGGACGCGAAACGAATTTTTCGCACGACAGATTGCGTTGAACGCAGTGTCTACGTGTCCGAAAGTCTGACAGGGTTTTAATATATCTCCGTGTCCGACAGTCGGATGGTTTCAGTATAACTCCGTGTCCGACAGTTGATTATTGTTTTTAATGTCTTCAAATCTACTGAATGTTTTAGATATTAGACGTGAGTGTTTTGATAAGAGGGCTCAGTTCTTCAAGATGAGCACCGAGAATTTCAATCAATGTTTCTGTTTAAGCTCTGCTCAATAAAGTGAGTCGACATTGGCGCGGGACAATGTATACAATGCCTGTCGGACATTAAATACAAAATACTCCGTGTCTGACAGCCCAAAAAAAAAAAAAAGAGGACGATTAGAACATATTGATAACGAAATAAAGAATAAAAAGAAACATTTTAACAACAAACAGAACATCCAATGAACACTGTGATTTATTTATTTGCGGGCCATCTTTTTTGGATGCTCAGTTTGTTAATGATATAGCCTATTTTTATTCTTTATTTCGTTATAATACTGTTCTCATACCAATACTTTTACTTTTTACTGGCTGCCGGACGTGGAGTATTTTGCATTTCGCCTCGGACAGTCTTGATCGTGCATGCGATAATTTATTCACACTGTCAATGGTCATGGAATTGATTTGCTCACTGACTACAAGCACTATTTTATCTCTGGTGTGGAAATAAAGCGTGAATCTGTTCGATCCATCTGACTAATTTTCAAATGAGAGACCGAATAAAGACTGTTGTCTATCTTCAACGGAATAAAACACACGAATAAAAAGACCAAGAAAAGTCGAGAGCTATCAATTTGCATTTTGTGAAGGTCGAACACAGACATGGCCAAGTTTGCACGTCTAATAATTCCTGGAATACTCAAAAAATTAGAACTTTTATGACTTTCGGACAGGGAGATATATTACAAAACCCAAAACCAGTGAAGTTGGCACGTTGTGTAAATCGTAAATAAAAACAGAATACAATGATTTGCAAATCCTTTTCAACCTATATTCAATTGAATACACTGCAAAGACAAGTTACTTAATGTTTGGTAAACTTTGTAATTTTTTTGCATATTAGCTCATTTGGAATTTGATGCCTGCAACATGTTTCAAAAAAAAGCTGGCACAAGTGGCAAAAAAAGACTGAGAGAGTTGAGGAATGCTCATCAAACACTTATTTGGAACATCCCACAGGTGAACGGGCTAATTGGGAACAGGTGGGTGCCATGATTGGGTATAAAAGCAGCTTCCCTGAAATGCTCAGTCATTCACAAACAAGGATGGGGCGAGGGTCACCACTTAGTGAACAAATGCGTGAGCTGATTGTCGAACAGTTTAAAAACAACATTCCTCAACGAGCTATTGCAAGAAATTTAGGGATTTCATCATCTTCCGTAATATCGTCAAAAGGTTCAGAGAATCTGGAGAAATCACTGCACGTAGTTTACAAGGCGAAAACCAACATTGAATGCCCGTGACCTTTGATCCCTCAGGCGGTACTGCATCAAAAACCGACATCAGTGTGTAAAGGACATCACCACATGGGCTCAGGAACACTTCAGAAAACCACTGTCAGTAACTACAGTTCGTCGCTCATCTAAGATGGACTGATGCAAAGTGGAAAAGTGTTCTGTGGTCTGACGAGTCCACATTTCAAATTGTTTTTGGAAACTGTGGACGTCGTGTCCTCCGGACCAAAGAGGAAAAGAACCATCCGGACTGTTATAGGCGCAAAGTTCAAAAGCCAGCATCTGTGATGGTATGGGGGTGTATTAGTGCCCAAGGCATGGGCAACTTACACATATGTGAAGGCACCATTAATGTTGAAAGGTACATACAGGTTTTGGAGCAACATATGTTGCCATCCAAGCAACGTTTTTTCATGGACGCCCCTGCTTATTTCAGCAAGACAATGCCAAGCCACATTCTGCATGTTACAACAGCATGGCTCCGTAGTAAAAGAGTGCGGTACTAGACTGGCCTGCCTGTAGTCCAGACCTGTCTCCCATTGAAAATGTGTGGCATTATAAGCGTAAAATTAAGACCCGGACTGTTGAACAACTTAAGCTGTACATCTAGCAAGAATGGGAAATTTATTGGTCTCCTCAGTTCCCAAACGTTTACTGAGTGTCGTTAAAAGGAAAGATGATGTAACACAGTGGTAAAAAGGCCCCTGTGCCAACTTTTTTTGCAATGTGTTGCTGCCTTTAAATTCTAAGTTAATGATTATTTGCAAAAAAAAATAAAGTTTCTCAGTTTGAACATTAAACATCTTGTCTTTTGCAGTGTATTCAATTGAATATAAGTTGAAAAGGATTTGCAAATCATTGTATTCTGTTTTTATCTACGATTTACATAACGTGCCAACTTCACTGGTTTTGGGTTTTGTAAACCCTGTCCAACTTCAGCATTGACTTTGACTGTAATCAGTCGTATGAAAAAATTGTTTCAAGTCCAGTGTGCAAGCGGCTTTACTGAGCATAGAACGCATTATATATATATATATATATATATATATATATATATATATACATATATATATAGGCAGTTTGTAGTTGGCTGAGAAAGATGTGAAGTCGTTAGTTTGCATCACAGATTCAGCTGCGTTGATTAAGCCTGGTGGAGTTTCCATTACGTGTGCCAACCGCCTTTAATCTGACATCAGGACAATCGATATACATACTATAATTTATGCCCTGATTCAGATAGTTACATTAAATAGTGGTTTCTGTAATTATTTATTGCATTGAAATGTGCCTGACATTCCGGAAACCTGCCTGTGAGGTTTCGGTGACGATGTAATGCACTGTGCGCCGGTCAGCGAAATTACCACTGCACAGAAAGTAAACCAGGTTGGAGCTGGCGAGCTTTCTGCACAACTTCAGCGAAGACTTTTTCTACGAAATTGTCACTGCGTCTTGATGAATATGTGACACCTCCCCCTACTAGGCCGCCACACCCATCTCGGCACACGTCCGTCTACCAAATTGCCAATGTGGCTGCGCACGGTGTTGCACCGCACGAAATTACCACTGCGCGGGCTGCACCGGACGAAATTACCACTGCGTGGGCTGCGCCATGCAACGCCACGCTGCGCCACCCTGCGCTGCGCCAAGAAATTAGAGCCCTTGAAATGTTATCTATGTTCTATTGTAAATAACATATTGGCTCATGTGATCTGAAAGTCATTGCATTTTGTTTCTATTCACAATTTACACTTCGTCCCAACTATTTCGGAATTGGGGTTGTAATAATAATAATAATTATTATTATTAATATTATTTTAAGTTTTATTTATATAGCGCCTCTCTCAGACCCAAGGTCGCTTTACAATGGACACAGAACAGCTAGTAAAATATAGAACAGAGCCTAAAAAGCATATAAAACAAGTAAACATTTAGCAAATAACACAATACAAGTACATTAGACAGGTGTAAAATTAATGGTCAGGAAGCATCTTGAAGTTCTGCCCCAATCTGAATGCAGTAAGATTATGTTACGAGTGAGTGATAGTGTTGGGTGCAAAGCTGAGGGCTGATCGGTCGTTTGATGCATGCAGTCATGTCATTTGCTGCCACATTAAAAATGTAGTGTAAGCTACGTGACTGGTGTTACTGATCAAGGTTTTCCTGTTAATTGGTGACCTTTGATTGTAAATGTCGTGGGTTCCTTGTGGCGACTGCAGACCACGAAGACAGTGAACTTGCAAATGGCTTATTGTAGTTCTATATCGCTCATAAATAGCTAGGCTACCCACCTGATTCATTTAGCTTATTGTTAGTTGATAGAGTTTAGTTGAACTGTGTGATGAGGGAAATTCTGAATTTTATCAAAAAAAAATTCTCTTTGGGGATTGGACCCCCCAGGAAGCTTGTCCGCTAAGCCACTACAGCTTTCGCCATGTTGTCATATAAAGGCGAAGAAACCAACTGGATATTGACTTCTAGATTTAAAATATCTCTGCTAGGTTCACATAGTGATGTTATTTCAATGATAGCAGCCACATTTCAGTTTGTTTCACCTCTGAAGTTCAATATTTTTTGAAAAGGTTGGCCTACATATTTTGAACATAATGTTACCATAACATTATCAGTTGAATTTCTAAATGTATCATGTTCTCAATCAGTTTCCCTATTTAAATGAAGGTTTAAATAAACATATAATTTAATTTGGCATTTTCCAAGATCTGGGATTTTAATGTCTGCTTCTATTTTGGGGGAAAATATAAACATACTGGGATCCTATGACAATATGATTAAGTGTATTTTATCTTTTTGAGATCTGTAAGATCACGCCTCCAGCCGTCCAGCTCATCGGTCTTTTAAGACCCGGGGCCTCATTTATAAACAGTGCGTAGGCACAAAAAAGATACGAATGTCACTTTCTTTGCAGATTTCTGATTTATAAAAACAAACTTGACATTAAAAAAAGGGAAATTATTAAGATTATGCACAATGTCAATAAATTCCAAGTCCATCCTGATTAAATAAATGAAAATTCCATGCAGTATATTTTACCCATAGGTTTATAAATTAGGTTATTTTCCACAAAATGTCTTTTTTTTTGTGCGTACGTACTATTTAAGTATGAAATCCATGCAAATTTTTATAAATAAGGCCCCAGGGCTGCATTCCTCACTCCTCATCACTACCTGCAGCTGCCTGTCATTTCCATTGAGTGGTAGCAGTGTGCTATTTAAGACTGAGCTTCACACTCAGTCATTGTGAAGTCTCGTAACCACATGTCTGTGTTGTATTCTAGTCTTTGTATGAGACGTGTGTATATACTACAACTCCTTATACTTAGTGCTGTTATTGTTTATTCCAGCACATTATATTATGCAACCTCAATTCCTGTTTGTTTTCTATTTGTAATACATTGTTACTGCAGCTTATGCCCAGAGTCTGCATTACCAATTGTGTTTATTAAGGAACCTCGATTTCTGTTTGTTTCGTATTGCTTCATTCGTCCCTTCTGCTGCGCAGTAGGCATAATAAATACAACCAAGTCCATCCTTGCACCCGAGTCCAGTCCTCAACTTCCTGTCCTCCGTGCACCTGAACTGTGTACCAAGCACAACCCTTACAGAAGACTTTGCCAGTCCAAATGGACTCAGCAAGGATTCCTTTTCCTCCAGAGGTGGGAGAGCTTGCTGCCCAGCCTCCCGACCTCTATCAACCAGTGGCAGAACGGCAGAGGGAGATCGCCCACCTGGGGGCCATCCTAGCCGAACTGGTTCATGGGGTCTGCAAACTCTCCATCTTCCGTGCTCCATCGCGACCATCGACCTCCGTCTCTCCTGCCGGAATGCAGGCTCCCTCAGCTGTTCCCTGGGGTAATTCGCCAGTGCGCGTGCCAGAGCGCTATGACAGAAACCCCACTGCATGCAAAGGCTTCATTCGCCAGTGTGCTTAATACTGCACTTACCATCCAGCCCTGAGTGAAAGAGAGAAGATCGCCGCAGTGGTGACCCGCCTCTCTGGAAAGGCGCTTGACTGGGCGACAGCTGTCCGGGGGGAATTGGTGTTCACCACCTATGCTGATTTCCTCCAGCAGTTTTGCTCAGTCTTTGATCACCCCAGGTAGAAGGCTGGGGACCAGCCGCTGAACCTGAGCCAAGGGAACAAGACCGCAATGGACTAAACCCACCAATTCCACACTGCGGCTGCAGCCAGTGGCTGGAATGAGCCTGCACTGATGACAATCTTCCGGAAAATGCTTTGTCCAGAGCTAAGGGCAGAGATGGCCTGCCGAGACCTAAAGCTCTCCCTGTCATACGTCGATGCAGCCATCAGCCTGGACCAGCTCCTGCAGGAAAGACGGCGGATCCAGCCCAGAGGCCCCACCCAGCCGCCGGCAGAGGGGGCGGAGCCTATGGAAGTGGGGCTCTTCAAAGCATCAGAATGTTGCCCCTGGAAGAAGACCAGCCCCTGCAACTGGTGTCAAGGGGGCAAAACAGCGCCCCCAGGTAAAGGTGTCACCTGCAGCCATTACTGGCCAACGTTTCAAGATTCCATCAAGGTATTCTGTAATGGTGTGACTCTTCACACAGAGGCCCTGATTGACTCCGGTGCAGCGGACACCTGAACTGTCAATGAAGCACAACCCTTACAAGATCAAATGTGCATCATGTGGCCGCTGCAACCACTGGATCTATGAGAGGTGGCTTCCCACTGACCAAGAATATTTCTTCCCTCATATGTCTTTCCCCATTACTTTTGTGTGAATTAGATGAGTCCAACCTCCAATATGAGAAAAAAAATGGAAAATGCAGTTTTGCATTTTCTGAGGCACTGTTCACCAGATGTTTGATTTTCTTCTAAAAATATTTTAAATGTAATGTTAATGTTAAATCTAAATGTTACATGCTAAATGTAAATGTTAAATGCTAAATCTGAATGTTTAATGTTAAATCTAAAGGTTAAATGTTAGATGTAAATGTTAAATGTAAATAATAAATGTTAAATGTAAATATTAAATACTGAATCAAATGTTTAATGTCACATGTAAATGTTAAATGTTAAATCTAAATAATGAATGCTAAATAAAAATGTTAAATTTTAAATGTAAATGTTAAATACTAAATGGAAATGTTAAATGCTAAATCTAAATAAGAAATGTTAAATGTAAATGTTACATTCAGCATTCAACATTTAAATTTAACGTGAAACATTTAGATTTTGTATTTACTATTTAGATTTAGCATTTAAGCTTTACATTTAAAATTTAACATTTCAATTTAGCCTTTAACATTTACACTTGGCATTTAATATTTAGATTTAGTATTTAATATTTACAATTAATATTTATTATTCAGATTTAGCATTTAAATTTACCATTTAACATTTAGATTTCACATTTAACATTCACATCTAACAATTCACATTGAGATTTAACATTTAACATTTATATTTAGCATTTACATTCAGATTCAACTTTAACACTACATTTTAAATATTTTTTGGACGAAAATTAAATATGACAAAGTTCACAAATATTTTACAATTGGCGCCCCATACAACAATAGACCTAAACTAAGTGAATCAGATTGTTATGAACTGGGCAGAGGGAGACCAAATTACAGGATCACGGATGAGCCACTAGGGCATATTTGCTATGAGAAGGATGAGGAGAAATGGAAGAAGGCTTGGAGAACCTGTTGTACCGACTAATTTGCTCTCTAATAATTTAGCTCCCTGGAAGAGACATCAGTGAGGAAAGCTAGAAGTTAAAGTAAACTGTGAGTGAAACCCAGTAAAGTAAGACGATCCAGCCCTGACTGGGACAAGACCAGCAACTAATTTGCACAGGACACGTTAGACAGAAGGGAAAAGCCATAGCTGATCACACTAAAAAAAAAACAGGGTAGTTAACGCGACAATCAATCAATTCACAGAAACAAACTGCAAACCCACTAAGACTGCTGGCACCAGGAAGAAGCAAATAGGAAAACATGAGGGTTGTGGCACAGATAGATAGCTTAGTTAATTGCAAGTGGTATGGAATTATAATCGTGAAGCCATTTGCATTCAGCTACATTTCCTCTTCATGGTAGGAACATCCGCCTTTGTCACAAGAAACCCCCGAAGTTTACAAAGGTCACCAGTCAACAGGAAAACCTACATAACATTTTGAATGTGGCAGCAAATGACACGATTGTATCAAACAATCAATAAGCCTTCAGCTTACATAAATTATATGCTTGGTGTGTCAATAGGTAGGCATACATGTGACCATTAAAGTTGGGTCAAGCACCCACTGAAAGACAGATAGGATAGGGGATCTATTTATTTTGTCACATCATTTCGCATAAGTTTGGCCTTCATGTGTATTTTTTTCTTGAAATGACAAAGCACAGAAATACTGTTGAATTCAGTTAGATTGCTTCTTCAGGAGGGACAGCCAGAGGTTCACAACTGTCACAACAAGCAAAATACCTTTCAGTTCAAATGACTATCGCAGAGCTTTCTGCCACCACTTAGGCATGAGCGGCATTGTTTGAAAACATTTGGATCGGTTTATAGCCATTATAGTACCTGAAAAGAAGCTCTGTTAGTCCGCACTCGATTGCTCTTCCTCAACGACCAAGGTGTGTCTCAGTAAACTGAAATTAAAGTGCAAGAATTGAATTTGAATTTTGAGCACTGAATGTGGATGTATGTAGAGTTTAATTTTCAGTGAGGATAAAATACAATTTTAGAGCAACTGAATTCCATTTCAATCAGGAGAGACAAATGAATTGCATGAAGATAATTTATTACAGATTACAGTGTGAACAGATTAATGGATGTGATGATAGCCTCAACAACGTCCCCTACTCTTGGACTCAACGGGGAGATTTTGTAATAGAGGAGCATCTGCCCTGAGCCACAGCATGATAAATCCCCCCATGGAGTCCAAGTACTGGTGGTGGTGATGGGTGAGGGCTCTGTTGACTGATAGGCTGAGGAGGATGATGAATGATGAAGCTGATGAATCTCTGAAGACTGGGCAGTGATGGGTCGGTGGAAGGAGTGCATAACAACAGCCTGAATGTACTAAAGGCAGAGACAGAATCATTCATGAAAAAGGCGGCAGTGAGATGATAGGCTGACAGTGTAGGTGTATCACAGTGGTAGTGGAAAGATGTGATCAGCGGATCGGACAGCTGATGTCGCAATTTACGGCCCCACATAATGACAGCTGGAAACTTGAGCGTGCTTAAGAGGAGTAAAAGCAGACTGAATGAAAAGTAAACTACCGGTCGAAGCATGCAAAATAAGGGTCTTCCAAACTGAACTAACTTACAGCTTAATTTCATAATATTTATTCAGTTTCAAGTTTCTTGGAATTCAATTCTATTTTGAAAAATTTTATTTTAATTTCATTGTATGCAAATTAAATTCAGTTTTTTTTAGTGCAATCATTCAAGTTAAACGATACATATTCAGATAATATGGTTCAAATTCAGTTTTTAAAGCATTCATTCAAGTTGAGCAATTCAAAATAAATTTTTTTCCTGGTACATATTTAACTTGCATTCATATACTGTCTGATAAATACAACAAATATATAGCCACTTTGTTGTAAAATAAACAATGTCATAAAATAAAGGAGTATACACAATAATGTGCACATGATTGCACCACGTTATTATCTGTTTAAATTATGCCATGTTTGTGCATAGTACGATAGCGTACATAATTTTATATTCCTTTCTTTTAGTTATTATAAATAGAATGAGAGCTCCTATACTGTACCTGTTGCTATGAAGAACGAGGAGCAACAAAGACCTGGACCTGCTCCTCCAGTAGTGCAACTATTCTACAGACCAGACTTCTATACGCACTGGCTGTTATTCTCCCTCCCCTCCTTCTAATGATTTCAGTATTGTATTGCCTGTAATATAACAAAAAAAAAAAACACACACACACACACACACAAAAGAAAACACCTACATGCATACAGCCAGGCCTGTCAGTGGGGTGAGGTCAGGTAATTTGGGACATCAAATTACAAGATAATAGAATAAATAAGGTTTTATATCCTGGTTTTAAGTGTCTGTCCAATTTTACCTTAATGTATGTATGTAAAATCGAACAAAAGACAAAGTTAAAATGGGACACTTTTCTGAAGTGAACCATGCATGTTTCAGGGCTACCGGGTGCCATAAAATCATGAGTTACTATGCTATTGTGTGAGACCTCATTATTTTATACACTTTTTTAATGTTTATGTCACATAACATTATTGATGGGTAAGGAGTTCTAAAAGAATGGCGGAGATTGTGGGAAAAAGAAATCACGGAGAGGCACTGTTTCTCTTTTCAACCCCATGTTAAGAAGAATAATAATGACTGTCTTAACGGAAATAGGAAGGACTCTGTAAGAATTTGCAGTTTGAGGCTAGGCCACTGTAGGCTGCATTGGTATTTGCATGTTGTGGGAGAGCATCCTAACGGTTTATCAGAGTGTGGGAGTCCTGAAACGGTGAGGTGGCAAGCAAAAAATATTTCTCACCTTGCACGTGAGGCAGCAATAGTGAGCGAATTTCATTGTGCGTAAATAGACCAACATAATAGGTTCTTTGATTTGTTAATAGGTACTTTGTTGTCGCCACTCTGTGATTAGTTGTGATGGGCGGTGATAGGACACCAGGTGCCACGACCAATGAGAGAAAACAAAGAGCAGCTCAGCTAAGAGACAAACACAAAAGAGGTACACACCTCCAGTAAAAGTTCGTGCTTCCAAGGACGAATAAATGTCCGCAAAACGGAAGCAGTGCGAGAGAAAAAACAAGAGAGAAGAGAGAAAATTTCTAAAAGAAGCAATTCCTAACAATAAATAGAATATAACAAATCGCTTGGAAATCAGACTAGAGATTTTCTCCAGCCGAAGTTCTAGAAACAATCAGCCACTCTAGCGACAGGCGTGGCCAGAGCCATGTAGAGAGAAAGTTGCGTCAACGGAAGTCCAAAATTCTCGATTGTCACGTGGTTCATGGAGACTGCGAATAGTTCCAGGAAGTCGCTGGCGGGCAATTTAAATGCGTCTGTCAAATAGGCTGCAGAGAAACATACCTGCGATTCTTGGTAATTACTAGTCAATAAATAACGTTATTTCTGCCTTGTTGACATATTTTAGGCTTGAGTGAACGTTTGCCGTCTCACTCAAGGACCCCAACGTTAAACAACCGCGAAAAAGCTACATTTAACGGCAGAATGTTGAACATTTGCACTCAACATATGCAGTATTCGACCGGTTTTAGTGTCTTAGAATTATTAAAACAATTAAGATGACTAAAACGAGATTTAGTCATTTTAAAGAGCGTGTTTCTGTTGTTGATTGCTTTGAATTCTTGGTTTTTGCTTTTGACTACAATGCTTGTTTAATCCCATCCTAATGTTTATTATGCAGAGGGAGGGGAAGGAACGTTTCAAAATTCTGTTTAATTTTCTACCATTTCTTTATTTGCTTGGGGTTTTAATAATCCCATGGAAATGGAGGATCTAAGTTATCAATTCAGCAATGACTAATGTAATCTTCATGACTTTCAGAAAGGACAGAGGACTGGCAGGTGACTATCAATGAGTATCAACTGACAGCACAATTAGTCCCTGCATCATTAAAAGCAGCATAATGTTCAGTGTGGCTGTGGCATCCTGGAAAATCCACTGGAAATAATTACAATTTATCTATTCATAATTTTTATGCTCATCTGCACTTATCACTAAACACCAATACATAAGTTCAAAACAACTTCTTCATTGACTTTTTGCATGCAGAAGGTATAAATTTATCTAGGCTTGCATGTACAGTAATATTTTTAGAATGGGCTCATTAAACACTATACATCCAGACAGAACAAGACACATTAATACACAAACTTATATCGTTATATGCATACAAACACATACCTTTTATGTAAATCTTTTTATTTTGCACTTATGTACTACAATTACTTCATGAAAAAGAAATCTTGAATAAACTCAGAAACATGAATAGCATGTGAAGCAGTTTGCCTGTGCCCTCTCCTCCATGTTGTCCTTGTATATAATCTCAACCATGGTTTGCTGTGCTGCGTGGGGATGCTCCAATCGCTGGGGTGTTGAGTACAAATGTACAGTTTGTAGGCTCAATTCAGCAGGAGAAATCTAACAATCATTAAAAATTACAACAACAACAACAACAACAAAAAAAAAATGTGAGGTGATCATATTCAAACACTGCACATGCATTTTTTCACAACCAAAGACCACACAATTTGGAAGCTTATTGTCCAGTTTATTAAAAGTAAGTAACAGGGAAAGGCTTGCACAGCTTAGGGAGTTAAGACTCTGGGTGCAGGTGAGTGTCGTCGGTCTCATTGCAGGGAGTTCTCTGGCTCTTATTGAACTGCCTGCAGTTCTTCTGCTGAAAGATAGAGAGGGGGAGAAAAAAGACAGGAGAAAGGGTTAGACACACCTATATGGGCTTGGATGGGAAATAGTGCTGAGAGATGAGGCATGGTCTTTGTCTCCCAAGTTAGTTTATGGAACTTAAGTAGTTGTGATCAGCTTTTGCTGCTGATGTTTTAGAAAGTATGGTAAGTGGCATCAGTAACAAATGTAACAGGAATTAGTATAAACTTGGATCATGTTCTTTGCAGTCTTTCAGATAAGTAATACAGTACAGCTCAATATTTATACTATTCAGTATGATTCCCCACTTAGTCTTCTATGCTTAATTTTCCAAAATATTTGGCCAGTACTTTCTGCTTTAAATCTTCTATTTGGTCCTCCAGCTGCCCTCTCCCTTAATCATCAATCCAAAATGAGCAAAATGAGCAGCAACATAATATTGAAAAGTAGTGGTCAATAGATTCTCAAATCCTAAAAACTCTAACTATAGATAACGTTTTAGTTCATTGTATAGCAGTAAAAAAAATAGCTCTAACAATCAATATTAATAGCGATGTATCACAGCAACCGATGGCACTCTTCTTTATCATTGTGTAACGTTAACTTTATAATAATGGCTAATGTTAGCTACCTTGTACTCAAAGAGAACCTCACTTCACCATCTCCACTACTATAGCCAGTCTGATGTTATATTTACGTTAATTCTCTAACATTTCCCTCCTCCACCCCACTCCGCAAAAAATCACTTTAAGAAGCCTTTTTCTCTGATATCGCGTCGTTGGATGAAATGACACTGAGAAAACGGAGTTTTCAATTATGCTGCTGCTCATGGTTACCGCTAGTAACCGTGTTGCTAACTGTACATAGCTAGTATCCTAGCCTAATTTTTTGCCCATAAACGTTCAATATATCTCCAATTGTACAGGGGATAATCAAGTAAAACGCTTTCCTGTACGTGTTAATTTAATTCAGATGTGCTGACAATATACAGTCTAATTCTTTAAACGTCTTACCTTTTGAAAGATCATCATGAACGGTCCATTCCGCTTCCACTCAGCTGCTAGATTAGTCTTGTCGCTAACTTCCGGGAACTATTGAGAGACTCCACGACCCGCCATTGCTGTAAAAAAGTGGTCCATCGGAGTGAACGGAGTTGATGCGACTCTCTCTACATGGCTCTGGGTGTGGCGAACCCCCGGCCATATATATAGAGTCCGGAAAACTCCGGCCCAGCTCAATCAGCCAGCTGGGCCAGGAATTCGATGGAAAAGAAACTCGATATTGTCCCGGACGATAGAACAAAGAAAGGTCCAACAAACGCACGCCTAAACCATGACATTAGTATACTCTCGCTGATGCAGACAAATGCATCAGGTGATGGAGAATGACTTGAGTTTCCTGCCTGAACTAGTTTCACTTATTAGAGGAAGTTATTCTAAATATGATTTTATGCAGAGTACAGATCAGAAAGCATAAGCAAGGCTGCTCCAAAGCATCTGCTTTGGATGTTGTCAGTCGATTGAATGGGTGTTATCATCACTATTATTAGCGCTATAGGTGTGGGCTAGTGGTGCCCTACTGTGCCTATTATCACATGATAGATATGGGCAAGTGTGGCCCAACTACACCTACAACAAGCGATATATAAATTGTTATTTTCATTATGTTAACATTATGTTTCAGGGTTAGGGAAAGTCAATCATGCCTTGTACAACCCCAAATCTGAAATAGTTGGGACAAAGTGTAAATTGTGAAAAAAATCAAAATGCAATGACTTTCAAATCACACCAGCCAGTGTTCTATTCGCAATAGAACAGAGATAACATAGCAAATGCTGAAACTGAGAAATTTTACAATTTTAACCACAAAATGAGCTCATTTCAAGTTTGATGGCTGCTACATGTCTCAAAAAAGTTGGGACAGGGGCCTGTTTACTGTGGTGCAGCATCCCCTCTTCTTTTTAACACAGAGTGGAGGCGTCTGGGCATTGAGGAGACAAGTTTGTTGAGTTTAGCCATTGAAATTTGATCCCACTCTTGTTTAATACAGGCTTCCAGCTGCTGGAGAGTTTTGGGTCTCCTTTGATGGACTTTTCCTTTAATTTTGGGCCAAATGTTCTTAATCGGTTAAAGGTCAGGACTGCAGGCAGGCCACTTCAGCACACGGACTCTTCTACTATGAAGCCATGCTGTTGTAATAGCTGCAGTATGTGGTTTTACATTGTCCTGCTGAAATACACAAGGCCTTCCCTGGAATAGATGTCATCTGGAGGAGAGCATATGTTGCTCTAAAACCTTTATATACCTTTCAGCATTCATGGTGCTTTTTAAAACATGCAAGTGTCCCACACCATATGCACTAATGCATCCCCATACCATCAGAGATGCTGGCTTTTGAACTGAATGCTGAAACAGGAGGGGTGGTCTTTCTCCTCTTTAGTCCGGAGGACACGGCGCCCATGATTTCCAACAAGAATGTCAAATTTGGACTCGTCTGACCACAGGACACTTTGCCACATTGCTACAGTCCATTTTAAATGAGCCTTGGCCCACAGAACACGGCAGCGCTTCTGGATCATGCTCAACAATGGCTTCCTTTTAGCATGATAGAGTTTTAGGTGGCATCTGTGGATGGCATGGCGGACAGTGTTTACAGACAGTGGTTTCTTGAAGTATTCCTGGGTCCATTTACTAATGTCAACGACAGAATCATGCCAGTGAGTGATGCAGTGGTGTCTGAGGGCCCAAAGATCACGGGCATCCAGTAAAGGTCTTCGGCCTTGTCCCTTACGCACGGAGATTTTTCCAGTTTCTCTGAATCTTTTGATGATATTATGCACTGTCAATGATGACACCTTCAAAGCCTTTGCAATTTGACGTTGAGGAACATTGTTTTTAAAGTATTCCACAATTTTTATATGCAAGCCTTCACAGGTTGGAGAGCCTCTGGCCATCTTTACTTCTGAGAGACTCCACCTCTCTAAGACATTCCTCTTACAGCCAATCATGTTACACACCTGATGGCAGTTAACTTAATTACTTGCTAAATGTTCTTTCAGCTGATTCTCTTATACAAAACCCAAAACCAGTGAAGTTGGCACGTTATGTAAATCGTAGATAAAAACAGAATACAATGATTTGCAAATCCTTTTCAACTTATATTCAATTGAATACACTGCAAAAGACAAGATGTTTAATGTTCA
Source organism: Gymnothorax javanicus (assembly GCA_029692085.1). Taxonomy (NCBI): domain Eukaryota; kingdom Metazoa; phylum Chordata; class Actinopteri; order Anguilliformes; family Muraenidae; genus Gymnothorax; species Gymnothorax javanicus. The sequence goes on along the minus strand of CM056207.1, from coordinate 12,079,263 downwards.
AACTGAGAAACTTTATTTTTTTTTTTGCAAATAATCATTAACTTAGAATTTAAAGGCAGCAACACATTGCAAAAAAAAGTTGGCACAGGGGCCTTTTTACCACTGTGTTACATCACCTTTCCTTTTAACGACACTCAGTAAACGTTCGGGAACTGAGGAGACCAATTTTTGAAGCTTTTCAGGTGGAACTCTTTTCCCATTCTTGCTTGATGTACAGCTTAAGTTGTTCAACAGTCCGGGGTCTCCGTTGTCGTATTTTACGCTTCATAATGCGCCACACATTTTCAATGGGAGACAGGTCTGGACTACAGGCAGGCCAGTCTAATACCCGCACTCTTTTACTACGGAGCCATGCTGTTGTAACATGCAGAATGTGGCTTGGCATTGTCTTGCTGAAATAAGCAGGGCGTCCATGAAAAAGACGTTGCTTGGATGGCAACATATGTTGCTCCAAAACCTGTATGTACCTTTCAGCATTAATGGTGCCTTCACATATGTGTAAGTTGCCCATGCCTTGGGCACTAATACACCCCCCCATACCATCACAGATGCTGGCTTTTGAACTTTATTATAACAGTCCGGATGGTTCTTTTTCCTCTTTGGTCCGGAGGACACGACGTCCACAGTTTCCAAAAACAATTTTAAATGTGGACTCGTTCACTTTTCCACTTTGCATCAGTCCATCTTAGATGAGCTTGGGCCCAGCGGCCCGTTTCTGGGTGCTGTTGATAAATGGCTTTCGCTTTGCATTGTAGAGTTTTAACTTGCACTTGCAGATGTAGCGACGAACTGTAGTTACTGACAGTGGTTTTCTGAAGTGTTCCTGAGCCCATGTGGTGATGTCCTTTACGCACTGATGTCGGTTTTTGATGCAGTACCGCCTGAGGGATCGAAGGTCACGGGCATTCAATGTTGGTTTTCGCCTTGTCGCTTCGTGCAGTGATTTCTCCAGATTCTCTGAACCTTTTGACGATATTACGGACCGTAGATGATGAAATCCCTAAATTTCTTGCAATAGCTTGTTGTTTTTAAACTGTTCGACAATCAGCTCACGCATTTGTTCACTAAGTGGTGACCCTCGCCCCATCCTTGTTTGTGAATGACTGAGCATTTCAGGAAGCTGCTTTTATACCCAATCATGGCACCCACCTGTTCCCCAATTAGCCCGTTCACCTGTGGGATGTTCCAAATAAGTGTTTGATGAGCATTCCTCAACTCTCTCAGTCTTTTTTTGCCACTTGTGCCAGCTTTTTTGAAACATGTTGCAGGCATCAAATTCCAAATGAGCTAATATTTGCAAAAAATTACAAAGTTTACCTGTTCGAACATTAAGTAACTTGTCTTTGCAGTGTATTCAATTGAATATAGGTTGAAAAGGATTTGCAAATCATTGTATTCTGTTTTTATTTATGATTTACACAACGTGCCAACTTCACTGGTTTTGGGTTTTGTATATTATTAGCTTTTTCAGCCCTTTTTTGCCTGTGTCCCAACTTTTTTAAGACCTGTTGCTGCCAGAAAATTAGAAATAAGCTCATTTTGTGGATAAAAATGTAAAATGTCTCAGTTTCAACATTTGAAATTTTATCTATAATCTATTGTAAATAACATATTGGCTCATGTGATTTGAAAGTCATTGCATTTTGATTTTATTCATGATTTACACTTCGTCCCAACTATTTAGGGGTTCAAGCCCGGAGGGCTGAAACCCTATTGTTTTTGTGCTGGTTTATTATTATTATTAGTGTTATTAGTGGGCAAGCTGGAAGCTTGCACACTCATGTTCTTCCTAATCTTTCTTTCTTAATTCTCTGCGTTTTGTGCTGCCTCACTACTCCTACATACTTTAACCTAGAAACTTCATTCAAACTTTAAAAAATTCAGCTTGTTCTGAATTAGGTTGCTATTACTTATCTTCTTGATATCTTTCATACTTTTTGAGTTATTAATTTTTATTTCAATATTTTTGTCCCATAGGAAACAATGAAACAATTTTTTTTAAATTTAGCTATTTTCAGCTATTTTTTACTCTGTCATACTTTAGCTGGAAACGTCATTTAAACTGTAAAATGTTAAGCTACGCTTGGATAATTTATTTTCCTTTCAACTTTTTTGTAACTTCTATAATTTTCTAATTATAATTTTTTAATTTTTTTTTAAAGTTAATTCTGGGAACTTAGAGCGTGGAGACATCACGGCTTGAGAGACGAACATCGGCAAAACGGTCCAAGAGTTTTTTCTTAAACTTGCTCTAACTCCCACAGTTTTCACTCCGCATAAATATTTTTATATCCAAGTTGTAGCAAAAGTTGTGCTGGTCACGAAAATGTAACTATGGAAGCAATTGGACAAATAGTTTTGGCTGTATGAGCCGAAAAACGATGGGACCACTTACTGAAGCTCCATTAACTCCAATATTAAATGTGACAAGAAAATGCAGGTTGCCAAGGCTAAACGCACAGTTTTCTAACTTGCTCGTGTTTCCATATTTTTGGCACTATGAACACAATTTTGACATATACTACTCAGCTGACTCTCCTCTTTCGTGTGGTACCTCCATTTCCTAGATTGGACTTACCATTTTTGAGTTAGAAGTCGCAATATGTAAGAAACGCCTGCGCTAAAATCTCCATTGGACTAAATGACTCAGCCAAACTCAAATATCTTAAATATGGATCATTTGCGGTTCGATTCTGCCCTCTGCTGGCCCTTTTCCAGACCTCAACATTGTCGTTTTTAAGAGACAAGATAGATACGACTCTAAAAGAATAATTCTGCGTCAAACTCAGTGAAAGAATTTCCGGTATAGTAGTTGGTACGCTGCAGGGTGAAGTTGCCTTCAGACGTGGACTTCCAGGCTGCTCAGCCTGTCAGGCTGCGTAAACACCGCCCCCAAGTACAACCAATCAGCTTGCGAGCTAGAGTACAATCAATCAGCTCACGAGGCAGCCAATTCAATTCAGAAGCCTTTACTCGGGAAGTGGGCTTAAGAACAACAATATTGTTAAAAACGAATGCGTTCAATGTTCTTTTTTCATTAAAGAAACTGATTAGTGAGGTAATGTTAGATGTTTCAGCTATTTTGATTATGTTAACCAATGCAAACAAGTGCTTTTTTTTTGTCTTACAGTTAACTTATACACTGAACCTTAGCTAAACAGGTCATACTTGTTAACTGAAACACTTCTACAATATAACTTCAAGTATAACTCTGTTTGAAACATAAAAATGGCCTACTTGTGAGATATTTTGTACAATAAGCTGTTTAGCTGAGCTACTTAAAAACTTCAACTGCCAGTTGCTGTAACGTTAGCTGCCTTCAAGGCTGATTGTAGAGACTAATTAGCCAAAAGCTGCTTAGAAGGCGAATGTTGATTTGATATTGTATAATCTTTAATAGTATTCAGTCAGATGCCTTCAAGGCTGATTGTAGAGCACTAGTGCCTTCCAGGCTGATTGTAGAGACTAGTGCCTTGCAGGCTGGTTAGAGGGCTAATGTTGATTTCATATTGCATAATCTTTAATAGTATTCAGTCAGATGCCTTCAAGGCTGATTGTAGAGACTAGTGCCTTGCAGGCTGGTTTAGAAGGCTAATTTTGATTTCATATTGCATAATCTTTGATAGTATTGAGTCAGATGCCTTCAAGGCTGATTGTAGAGCACTAGTGCCTTCCAGGCTGATTGTAGAGACTAGTGCCTTGCAGGCTGGTTAGAAGGCTAATGTTGATTTCATATTGCATAATCTTTGATAGTATTCAGTCAGAGGCCTTCCAGGCTGACCGTAAAGACTAGTGCCTTGCAGGCTGGTTAGAAGGCTAATGTTGATTTCATATTGTATGATTTTTGATAGCATTCAGTCAGATGCCTTCAAGGCATCAGGGCCTGGGGTGGGTGCTGGGGCAGGCGCTTTTTTTAGCGGGGCAGGGAGATAGGGCTCCACGACAGCGCCGAAACATCATTTGAACTCCTAAAAAGAGTGTAAAAAGTAAAGACGATGTCAATATGCAACAACACCGCTGTCATTTTCTGAGGTAACGTTGTTGATTTCGAACTGTAGTAAATCTATGGGCTGAAAAATAGAAGATTTTAAATTAGCCTTGGAAAGCTCCAACTCAGTAGAGGCCCCCCTCAGTAATGCTGAGGGAGACTCTACTGTCAGCCTTGAAGGCATCAGAATTGTAAACACACACACACACACACACATATATACAGTTGTATGCAAAAGTTTGGCCACCCCTGATCAAAATTTCTGTTACTGAGAATAGTTAAGCAAGTAGAAGATGAACTGATTTTTGAATGGCATAAATTTAAAGATACAACACTTTTTTTGGACATTTTAAGCAGTATTGGTGTATTACTTTTGTTTTGTACAATTCTAGAGCAAAAAAAAAAAAAAAAAAAAAAAGGAAATGAGCACCGTGCAAAAGTCTGGGCACCCCAAAAGATTTGAGCTCTCAGGTAGCTTTGACTATAGTCTCAGATCGTATTTATCTTGTTAGGGCTATGGCTTGTTCACAATCATCGTTAGGAAAGGCCAGGTGATGAAAATTTTGAAGTTTAAAAATACCCAGACTTCTCTATCCTTGGCCCAACAATCAGAAGCCATAGGGTCCTCTATGCAGCTGTCTAGCTCTCTGAAAATGAAAATAATTAATGCCCACAAAGCAGGAGAAGGCTATAAGAAGATAGCAAATGTTTTTTAGGTTTTAAATTTCCTCAGTTCATAATATAATTAAGAAATGGCAGTCAACAGAATCCGTGGAGGTCAGCTTGAGGTCTGGAAGACCAAGAAAACTGCTCAATGGATTACTAGAAAGGTAAATCAAAACACCCGTTTGACAACAAAAAAGACCTTTGGCAAGATTTAGCACACCATGGTGTCATGGTGCACTGCCCTATGGTTCAGCGACACTTGCTCAAATATGACCTTCATGGAAGAATCATGAGAAGGAAACCTTTCCTGCATCCTCACCATGAAATTCAGCATCAGAAGGTTGCTAAGGAACATCTGAACAAGACTGATGCATTTAGGAAACAAGTCCTAGATGTCTTTGGCTGCAATGAGCAGAGGTATGTTTGGAGAAAAAAAGGATGCAGAATTTCATAAAAAGAACACCTCTCTAACTGTCAAGCACATGGTTGGATCAATCCTGCTTTGGGCTTGTTTGCAGCCAGTGGCACAGGAAACATGTCACTGGTCGAAGGAAGAATGGATTCAATTAAATTTCAGAAAATTCTGGAAGCAAACATCTCACCATCTGTCAAAAAAGCTGAAGATGAAAAGAGGATGGCTTGCACAACAGGATAATGATCCTAAACACACCTCAAAAATCCACAACTGACTACCTCAAGAGGGTGCGAGTTGAAGGTTTCACCGCAGCCCTCAAGGTATCCTACTTCAACAGCATTGAAAATCTGTGTGAATGGACCTCAAAAGAGCAGTCCATGCAAGTCAGCCAAAGAATCTCATAGAACTAGAAGCCTTTGAAAAAGAATAATGGGCAAAATCCCCAAACCAAAATTCAAAAACTCTTAGCTGGCAAGTGTTTACAAGCTGTGATACCTGCCAAAGGGAGTGTTACTTAGTACTGACCATGCAGGGTGCCCAAACTTTTGCTTTGGGCCGTTTTCTTTTTTTTTTGCCATTTTGAAACAGTAAAAGTATGGAAATTAAAAAGTAATCTTGCTTAAAATATAAAGGAAATGTGTCCTCTTTAACTTTATGCCTTTTGGAGAGCAGTCATTTTTTACTCGCTTAGCTATTCACAGTAACAGAAATTTTGATCTGAGGTGCCCAAACTTTTGCATACGACTGTGTGTGTGTATATATATATATATATATATATATATATATATATGAAATCATCAGCCTACCAACCAGCCTGCAAGGCATCTGAGGCAATACTATTGAAGATTATACAGTATGAAATCAACATTAGCCTTCTAACCAGCCTGTAAGGCACTAGTGCTCTACAATCAGCCTTGAAGGCATCCGAGGAAATACTATTAAAGATTATACAATATGAAGTCAACATTAGCCTTCTAACCAGCCTGGAAGGCACTAGTTAACTACAATCAGCCTTGAAGGCATCCGAGGCAATACTATTAAAGATTATACAATATGAAATCAACTAACCAGCCTGCGAGGCACTAGTCTCTACGGTCAGCCTGGAAGGCATCGGACTGAATACTATCAAAGATTATACAATATGAAATCAACATAAGCCTTCTAACCAGCCTGTAAGGCACCAGTCTCTACAATCAGCCTTGAAGGCATCTGACTGAATGCTATTAAAGATTATGCAATATCAAATCAACATTAGCCTTCCAACTAGCCTGCAAGGCACTAGTCTCTACGGTCAGCCTGGAAGGCACTAGTCTTTGAGGCAATACGATTGAAGATTATACAGCCTTCTAACCAGACTGTAAGGCACTAGTGCTCTACAATCAGCCTTGAAGGCATCCAAGGAAATACTATTAAAGATTATACAATATGAAGTCAACATTAGCCTTCTAACCAGCCTGGAAGGCACTAGTGCTCTACAATCAGCCTTGAAGGCATCCGAGGCAATACTATTAAAGATTATACAATATGAAATCAACTAACCAGCCTGCGAGGCACTAGTCTCTACAGTCAGCCTGTAAGGCATCGGACTGAATACTATCAAAGATTATACAATATGAAATCAACATAAGCCTTCTAACCAGCCTGTAAGGCACCAGTCTCTACAATCAGCCTTGAAGGCATCTGACTGAATGCTATTAAAGATTATGCAATATCAAATCAACATTAGCCTTCCAACTAGCCTGCAAGGCACTAGTCTCGGTCAGCCTGGAAGGCACTAGTCTCTACAATCAGCCTTGAAGGCATCTGAGGCAATACGATTGAAGATTATACAGCCTTCTAACCAGCCTGCAAGGCACTAGTCTCTACAATCAGCCTTGAAGGCATCTGAGGCAATACTACTGAATATTATACAATATCAAATCAACATTCGCCTTCTAACCAGCCTGCAAGGCACTAGTCTCTACAATCAGCCTTGAAGGCAGCTAACATTATAGCAACTTGCAGTTGAAGTTTTAAGAAGCTCAACTAGACAGCTTATTGAACAAAAATATCTCACAAAGTGGGCCAATTTTATGTCTCAAACAGAGTTACACTTGAAGTTATATTGTAGAAGTGTTTAAGTTAACGAGAATTACTTGTTTTGCTAAGGTTAGGTCTATAAGTTAACTGTAAGACAAAAAAATAGCACTTGTTTACATTGGTTAACAAAATCAAAATAGCTGAAACATCTAACGTTACCTCACTAATCAGTTTCTTTAATGAGAAAAGAAGATTGAACGCATTAAAATGATTAACAATATTGTTGTTCTTAAGCTCACTTCCCCGAGTAAAAGGCTTCGAATTGAATTGGCTGCCTCGTGAGCGGATTGGTTGTACTCTAGCTCGCGATCTGATTGGCTGTACTTGGGGGCGGTGTTTACGCAGCCTGACAGGCTGAGCAGCCTGGAAGTCGACGTCTGAAGGCAACTTCACCCTGCAGCAGTTGGTACAGTCGCTGAAACCTGCTCCAGGACGTGAAATCTTCGTGTACTTCATTTGAAAATGCGGTGGCCGTTTCCAATCCTGCCAATCATTTTTAATGTTTCCAGCTAGGATTGATAAAAATGATCTGTTCAGAGCATTCATATCTTCTAGAATAAGCTGACGCAATCTCGGTTATTTTTACATTATTAGTGCAAGGCCAGTGAAGAGAAAAAAATTAACTGTCTCGAGACACTCCTTCATAAGTCCGGCACAAGGTCGCCGATTGGTTGTACGCAAATGAGTTTCTGTTGGTGTCCGGAACTCTAGTGGGGAAAAAAACATTTCACCTCCAGCGAAAGCACACTGACTGCGGGACAGAATGGTCTTTTTGCTGGGTTCGTTCAAGACAACACGTTACAGTATAAATGGCAAAGCAGAAAAAACAATAGCTGGAGATCCTATTCCAGCATATAGCTACCAGCAACTGTTTGCATTAGCTAAATATATTTATGATCGTATCTAAAATAGGCGAAATATTGGTATCAAAATAGAGTTAGCTAAGTACAAAGAAATGAAAGTGATGTCCCCAGTTGCTATTGGTTCATCGCTTGATACGATTTTTTCCTGAGTTTTAACATGGCCGGGTTTAAGGCTGGAGTAAGCAGACTGTTATAAACTCGCACCTTTTTTGCCAGTTATTTTAAACGGCACCTTTTTTGCCACTTATTTAACTGCAATTTTACGATCAGTTTATAACAGAGGTTCTGAGAATGTCAACTGTAAACCACAGTTACATGCGCGCAGGACTCAGCTTACAGTTAAAATAACTAGGAGACAGTGCGTTAAATTAACTGATGAATGAAAAATGAAATCCATTGATAACAGTGCAGTAGCACCTAGTAGTTCGGCTTTCCATAAATGGATCAATGCCCCGATCTAATGTTATTTGCTAAATAATAATAATAATAAGAAAAATAATAATAGGCCTACTTTGTACATTATCGCTTGACTCTTGCAGGAACACGAGACCAATCACTTTATGGAAGATTCCATTGATAAATGTTGACACCCCAATTTAGCGTGCTGCTCGTTGTTCTGGTCATCTTGCCTACCTAAGCTATAACGTTACTTAAAATAAATTGATGTAATATTATATTTATAAACATATGCCAGTTAATGACATTGGTCAAAATATTTATTAGGCGTGATGATTCTGTAGCTTTAAACCTTTCTTCAATTTAAAATGTGCTTTTGATCTTAAAAGGAGTTCTGCTTCTTATTGAATGGAAAATTAATGAACTCGTTAGAAAAGCTGAAAAACGTGTAGCCTTTTATTTAGCGGTTTTTTTTGTTTGTTTGTTTGTTTTTTTTTTTTTTTTTTAGGAAGAGGCTATTCGCCCTGCAGCGCTTCCTCGCGAAACTTCAGAGTGGGCAGATTACAAAATTAAATCTCTTATTGGCCCAGCTGCTGGGAAAATGGCAGAACTGCTTCTATTGACGGCCCCGCTGCGGGGCAGATAGTCAGTATCTTTCCCTCAATTCACCCCGTAGCGGGGTGAATAGCCACTTCCTTTTTTTATGTCGCGCCCAAATAATTCCCATAATCTTCAGCAATATGTGTAAATATAATTTTGATGCAATTTTGCGATAAATAGACTATTTCGTTCTCATGTAATATTTTTCTTAAGGAGCACGTGTATTTTTATGGCAATGTTAAAGTAGGCAACATCAACAATTTCTGTCAAATAAATATATGAAGTAGGTTTGATGTGTCGTAACGTTGCATCTTGGGAAGGTCATCCTAAATAAGTGCTTTCATACAACTTCATGTCAAAAAATCTTAACTATCTCTTTAAAAGACACAATATCCCACTGTCATAAATAATTTTAATTTTAAGAAGCTTTAAACTCATTTCCAGCCGCTTTAACCTCACATTGTCAGCAATCCGAACTTCACGTTATCGCCAGCCTCCAGCTTGCCCACGCAGTTTCCCCTGGAACTGCACTTTTCTAGTTTCTTTTCTTCTTCAGAGATGTTTTCGCAAATTCCCGTGAGGTGGTAAATGGTAGAGACCTGAAATTTAGCACATTAGTTGGAAGTTGTGTGTAAATGCTGCCCAAGGCATTTTTAACTCAATCGGCCCGATGGGGGCGCTATAATACAAGAAAAACAGTTTTTCACTTTAAAAGTCATAACTCCTACGCTGTAAGTCCGATTTACACAAAACTTGGTACAGACATTCCTTGGTCTAAACTCTACAACTTTCGCAATGGACCACTAAGGTCCGCCAATTAAATTTTCCGCCATTTTGAATTTTTTGAAAAACACATTTTTGAGATCTTCTCCTAGGCCGTAGGTCCGATTCCATCGAAATTCGCTGTGGATCATCATTGGACCAAGCTTATCAAAGGCTTGTTGAAATCTCATTTCGTTTACAAGATATTGACCAATGAACTTCAGCAGGGGCATGACTTAGCACATAAATGGACAAAATTCAACAACCATTGGGCCAATCATCAAAGAACTCACAGGATATGTCCATATAAGTACCAGAAACATACCTTGACAGTTTCATGCAAATCAGTCCATAGGAGGCGCTATAAATGCAAAAAATGGGCATGGCAAGACACAAATCAGACTATAAATCAGCAATTGTTTGTCCTATAGCCATAAAACTCACAGGATATATTCATATCAGTGCCTGAAACATACCCTGAAAATTTAATTCAAACTGACTGATAGGGGGCGCTATAAATGCAAAACAAAGCAGCGTGGTATAACACAAATCAGACTATAAATCAGCAATTGTTTGTTCTATAGCCGTAAATCTTGCAGGATATATTCATATAAGTACTTGAAACATACCCTGAAAATTTCATTCAAATTGACTGATAGAGGGCGCTATAAACGCAAAACAAAGCAACGTGGTATAACACAAATCAGACTATAAATCATAAATAGTTTTCCCAATTATTACAAAACGCACAGCATATGTCCACATAAGAACCTGAAACATAGCCTGAAAGTTTCAATCAAATCGACCAATAGGGGGCACCACAAATGCAAAAAAGGGGTGTGGTATTACACAAATCAGATTATAAATCAGAAATTGTTTGTCCTATTGCCACAAAACTTGCAGGATATGTCCACAAAAATACCTGAAACATATCTGGACACTTTCATAGCAATCAACCACAAGGGGGTGCTACAAATGCACAAAATAGCCTAACATAACACAAATTAGACTATACATCATAAGTTGGTCCAATCATTACACTGGCAAATAGGCCCACATAAATACCTGCAACATACTCTTTAAAGTGGTTTTTAATTAAGCTGTTTAAGCTTCCAACTACTAATGGTCTTTCTTGGCTTGAACCCCGGAATTGCCGCTTGCGGCTATATTTCAGAATTGGGGTTGTACTAGCCAATAATGTAATAACTATCATTAACATAATAAATGCCAATGACATAATCCATCCATCCATTATCTATACCGTTTCTTCCTCACTAGGGTCGCAGAAGAGCTGGAGCCTATCCCAGCTTACTATGGACAAAAGGCAAGGACACACCTTGGACAGCTCGCTAATTTATTGCAGGGTGCACACACCATCCACACACTCATGCCTATAGGCAATTTAGGGTCTCCGGTTAGCCCGTTGTGCACGTCTTTAGACAGTGGGAGGAAACCAGAGAGCCTGGAGGAAACCCACGCGAACACGGGGAGAACATGCAAACTCCACACAGAAAGGCCTCAGGCTGGATTCAAACCCACGACCTTTTTGCTGTGAGGCACATGGCCGCTTTAATGCACGGGCTTACCTGGGCTGAAGCCCAGGGGCCTATCGAGTTCAGGGGCCTACCATTTTGGGGCAATGATGAGCTGAAAAAGCAACTGCCACGGTTACACGACGACTTTTCATTCGGAATGAATTTTATCTCCTGCGAGTTTACATGGGAAGTAATCATTGTGAATGGGGGTTTGCATGGAAGACGCATTAAATCGCTTTCGCATAAGGTTTGGTGCTGGGAAGGCTTCTGATTGAATAGGGAGCGGGTCAGATACGTGTATACGTGTTTCTGTTTAGCCTAGCGGAAGAAAAAAAAATATTAGGCTTGTCTTCGTTCCTAATAGCGACAACATGAATGAGGTTAGCAGTGCCTTTTTCGGACTTATTTTGCTTTTATTTTTGACGCAGCAGTATGACCACATCATTTTCATTATTATCATTCGTCTGTTAAGGAGCAGAAGGGAGGTAGAATACCGGAAAGGAAAGGTAGCAAGCATGCGCAGAAAGAACGGAATGAACTTCAAGAGGAATGAGTGTCTACATGTACGAAAGATTCTTTCAATCGGAATGACAAACGGAATATGATGGTTAAAAAATGGTTATATTGTAGTCTCTTTCAATTGAATGAGAATGGTCTGTTTGTGTAAAGTTCCTTGGGATAACTTGAAGAAAATTGAATTGATTTGGCGCTAAATAAATACAAATTGAATTTCATCATCACCATAAATTGCTGTGTGGTTGTTATAAAAATACCTTTTTATGTTTATGCTCAAGTAGGCTCAGTGATATGTTAGTAACAGCCTAATATTCCGATTAGAATCGGTTTAGAGGCCCAAACCGAATAAAAATGCTCCATATTAACACCTCATTCAGAATAAACAGGGCGAACCCGAATGGAATTTCATTAGGTTGCAGAGGGGTAGAATATTCCTTCTCCCAAACCGATTAAAAGTAAAATTGTATCATGTAAACGGTGAAACGGAAAGTTGTCTGGCTGTGTTCTGTCTGCGCACGCTCTGTCTTGAGGTGAATGCGCAGAGTGACGTTTCTTCACTTGCAAATAAGGTGGCTTTCAAGCGCAGAATGCAGAACTGGTCAACGCGGAGTGGTTGGTTTTAATAAAAACTCTCCAAGAATGGAAAATTTTTGCGTGCTTAGATGGTAGTAAAAACAATAGTGAACGGTTTAAAAAAAAAAGTCCTCGAAAAACTCAACATAGCCGGGATAGACCGCAACGTCAAACAAATTAGAACTGCTGGAAAACTCTGAATACCGGTGTTCTGCCAATTTGTGCTGCCTTGTCAAAAAAAAGCAGGGTGATCCTAAAGGCTTTGTTTTTGCCTTAATATTACAATATAAATCAACCTACAGTGGCAACTTTGTTATTTGTATGCTCATTATAACTTACTCAGATGCTAAAATGAGTTGTATATTTTTTTTTTCTTTTTTTTTTTTTTTTTTTAAAGATAACGTGCCGCATGCCACTGTCATCCGATTTCGGCATTTTCAGGAAAAGCCAGCTTGTACATGCAATTATTTGCCTATAGGTCTAAAAGCGCACTGGAAAAAAAAAAAAAAAAAAAAACTCGATTTGTAAGATATTTTATGATATTTAAGATGTGAGGGAAGAAATAGAGCCCAAGATCGTGGGTTTGTGCATGCGCAGAACCGCGAGGCAGCATATCTTGATAGGTGGCAGAAATTGATAGAACACCTACTATAAGCATAAACAGCGCAATAACGAAAGCGAATACTTTTTTTCATCAATCTGAGCATGTCACACAGCTGTAAGACGTCTGTTCTGATTAAATAAGGTGGCCCATATAAACACAAGATCGGAATAGATCACGTCTCATTAAACTGTTGACCTGAAATCTTCAATCAGAATGATTTCAATCAGAATGAAAAAAAGTCTGCATGTAAACCAGGCTACTATGATTGTGTTTTCTGGCTCAAAGAGGGAAAAATCACTGTATGTCCCGAAAGAAACTTATGCATTTTGTGACGTAGACTACCTAAATATACACTTTTGTTTTATAATGAGACTCTAGATCGGACGGATGGGGGGATGATTCGGGGGGGCAATAAATCGGACGGAATCGGACGGATGGGGGGAGCTTACAAAACCTTTCAGCCCCAGGGCCTAACATTAGGTTAAGGGGGCCCTGGTGAGGCAGTAGTGCTACACACTATGCCGCCCACCCAATAATGTAATCATTTTTCTGTTGTTAAAGTAATAAAGGTTGATGATAGATATTGGGCTCTACAAAGCTTTTTAAAAGAATTTTGGGTTACGGAAAGGCGATTGTGCATTTTAAAAGGTTATGGTCAGAATTTGAGTGATTGCCAAAACAAAAAATGCCAAAATGTGGCTTTTTCACTGGAATTTCTTACACTTCCGGGACTGCCACACTTTCAGTGTGCAGCTTTCGTAGTGGCATGACAACAAAAATCCAGAAACTGCAAATGATATAAACACTAAAATCAAGCCAAGAAAAAGCACTGAATGCATGAAGAATTAATACAGCTTCTGTGCTCGGTATCGTACCGCCAAGTATTCGTAACCATGCATGCTGATGCAACTTTTCCCCCACAGCTGCGTGAGACTGGAAGGGACTTGGCCACCAAACTATCCCATAAAGCATCGGAAATGGGCTTGATTGCAACAAAAAGTTTTTTTTTTTTATTGGAGATCGCTCGAATTGAGGATTTAGGAAACATGATCGTGTTTTCATAAAACATAGTTCAGTTGACTCTTTTTAAAGGCAATTGTGTCTCATGCTAATAAATGTTGTACTGCCAAAGGCTAGGATCGAGCCCCTGTCTCTTATGAGAATGTTCTTTGTTTCACAGGCCCATCCAACCATCCCAGTCGCCTTCCCACTGCAAACTTGCGCTCTATATACTCAAATTATGTCAGTTCCTGCTTTACAGCGCAGTCATCATCCCAGAAAATGCAACTTCTGCAAGTATGGCATCAATTATACATCAGAATTTAAAAGAAAAACTCCTGATATCACCTAATTTTTCTGAGAGGAAACTGTATTGATGTGCCTAGAAGAACATGCACCTATAAGTGAAATAATGCATATTTTCAGAAAATTGGGAAAATTTGGTTGTCTCACATGTAGGTACATGTGCTTATGTTCTAATATTCACCCCAATATTCACTTATTGGTGTACACAAATATTTATCTGTGCATGCATGAACGGCATCCTCTTGTAGAAATGCACTCCTCTTATGGCTCTTTGGGGCACAGTTACTGATAGCTGATTTAAATTGTAATCCATTTTGTTCTACCGTAAGCCAAAATTGTCTGGGATGTACCTATATGTGAGAAACAATTGAGAGCAGGAAAAATGTGGTTGGTCTCAATTATATCTCATACTCACTCATAGGCGCATGTGCTCATTAATACGATAGGCGATTTTGCCCATAAGGACCTCACGGAATGTTCCCCCATAAACCCCCTTCAGAGTATTCTCAGAAATCCCTTCTCTAACAGCCACATTATTGTTTTTGGCCCCCTCAATGTTCCTCACTGCATTGTGCACTATAGACATGAGAGTTTAAGGAACCTGCAGCTTGGAGGGTCTTTACATTGACAGAACACAGATTTAATTACCTTTTAAGAAATTCAGCTTCAAGTATCTGTCAACCAGCAGAGGGCACCTTGAACAGATTTATCCCGTTGCTCTTACAAAACAGTAGGGAATGTCATTTTTCTGTAAAGTATCAACAGCAGGTATCCTGCATTTGTTCTGGAGCACTTTTACTCCCATGTTACCGATGCAATGTAGCTGTTAATTGCAGCTCAGCTGTCTACCTTGTGGATTCTAGAAAAACAAGCAATTCTTACCTAAAATTTCCACCACACCACTCCATAGGTGTGAAAGGTTAAGCACCATGACAAAAAGAAGTGGGTAGAGTCTGGCCAGAATTCTGAACCACCGCAGGCTGATAGCGGCCTTGGTCAGCAAGCTTTCAACTTCCCATTATTCCTGACATGTATGGTAGGCCATAGTGGCCACGTGAGAAGGTGTTTTTCTGGGCTCATGTTAGTCAACCACATCTCCCAACAAATAGTTTTGCTATGTGCATGAGTGACATTTTTTGCACAGGAAACAATAATTATCATTCACAATACAGCAAATAATACATGTTGGAGCAAAGGCTTATCACAAGGTGAAGGTGAACAGCTAACACAACAAAAGCAAACAGAACAATTTCTCATGATGAACTTTGCGTGCTTTATGTTCAAAATATTGTTTTTTTTTTTTTTCAGGACCCAATTGTTGGTTTGGAATCCCCAATGTACCAATAAATTGAACTGCATTAATTCTGGCGATGGCTTAAGGTTATCAGGTATTCTGAACATGCATTGCACAGTGCATATACGTTGTAATTGCAATGTCTTCAAGAGGTAAAAGGAATTGGTTTTAATGGCTTAGAGAAGTCATGGGTTAAACTCATGTTGCGTAAATGCGTAAATAATGTGTAAATAAGAACGAAAGAAAATAATGAAAAATAAGACAATAAGATGGTAAGATTGTGATTCCTCCATTCCTTTCCATATGCATCTCATACTAGGCTGGATAATTAAACATTTGCTGTTGCACACTGGAAAACCTTGGGACTCCACTATTTCTGTTGCTGCTGCAGAAACCAAAGGCACTTCGGGCCCTATCTTGCGCCAGAGTCCCTAAACCCGTTATTTGGGGATTTAGCATTGCGTAAGAGGCGTTCCCCCGCAAAAGTTGCTATCTTGCACACCTGCCTATATCCCTAAAACACCTGCGCTACCCGTTATATTATGCATAGGCGTGGTTTGGGCGTTACGCCAGTTAAACCAATTAGTGTGCTAGGTGCCACTGCCTTTAGGAGCAGGCTGCGCTATCCCTAATCCTCAAACCGAAACCCGTGATGGAGAGAGGAAGGTCGCCACGTTTCTCCGAAGACGAAGTTAAATTGCTCGTGCATGAGGTCAAATCCAGACAGGGGAGGATCTGTTTTTGTTAAGTTAATCATGAATTGTATTATTATTATTATTATTATTATTATTATTATTATCTGACATTGACATATTGTTTAATGTTTGGTATGTAATAAAAAAAACATCAAGCCTACCCCTTTTGTGATTGAAACTTCAAAAAAAAAAAAAAAAAAAAAAAATCGTTTCACCATGATTGGGTCATGCCTCCAATTGAGCTGAGTGGGTGTTGGAATGACCCACTAGCATAGAAAAAAATAGTGCCACAGTAACCCTAACAGCAACGGGCAAGGCATACGGACAGCTGGCAGCGATGTATACATCATCTGCAACCAGGTGACATAATTCCTTCACTGCCTGACGGGAGAGGTGCAGTTTTGCCACGCGTTCTCGTTCTGTGGAAATAATCAGGGCCGGGCGCTAGACCTGAAAATTTGGGAGAAAATATCCTTCCTTTATTGACTACAATTAGTCCTGGCTAATTCTAGATAGTTTTCCTTATTAACACGTTTTCCAATTCAAGAATATTCAAGTGGCAATTGAAGACACGCTTCTCTCCCCATGCGATCTAACAGCGACAAAATAATGGGCTACATTCAGTACAGAAAAATAATTTAATTATTAATAGGTCTATGCACTGGCACTCAGCAACGGTATTATTTTTCCAGCGAGAGCGAATTTCAGAACTCTTTTTGCGAATGAAAGGTAATTTCGCAACAAGTACGCACACCTGTTTTTGCAGCACCGTCACGCAACTTGCTGTAAAAAAATTGACAGCTGTCCAATTGGAAAATGTAAACGGACGAAACCACGTACTTGTCACCAGAATTACCTTCATTCGCTGAAGAGTTCTGAAATGCCGCTCTCGCTGGAAAAAAGTTACGCCGCTGAGTGCCAGTGCATAGACCTAATTATAATTAATTATTTTTCTGAACTGAATGTAGCCCATTTGTCGCCAAGTAGATCGCATAGGGGAGAGAAGCCGTGTCTTCAATTGCCAAATGGGTAGCGGGTGGTTTGAGGACCCGCTATACGCTTTCCCTAACCTGTGTGGTCAAGATAGCAATTTTAGGAAAGCGCATAAACACGCCCACGGAACACCTCTAGTCGCAAATAAAGGATTCGGCATAATGTATAGCGGGTAGTGTGGCCGCAAGATACCGTTTAGGGATAGTGGAAGCTGCTAAATGCATAATTCACGGGTAGCGGGTAGTGGCAACGGGTAGGGCAGTGTGAAAGATAGAGCCCTTCAAGTCTCATGCTCTGCATCCCAGCAGATATGTTGGACAATCAGTACAAAGCCTTCTTATACTTTTTTCTGTATCTTGATGAGGCCAAAAAATCTAAATTATTATTTTTCAACTTCTCAATTACCCCCAACAGATCTTTTATAGTAGGCTACTGCAAGCGGAATATTCTCTTTTTATTGCACTTATAAGCCCTCCACTAACCCAATGACAGAAATTAGCTGACAGGGCGATGGTATCTGCATGTGTTCCCCCCATGGAACTGTTGGAAAGATCTTTTTATAAAAGTTAGCAAAAGTCATTTATGACCTTATGTAATTTATCTGACTCCATTTTAATATAATGGTAAATTTAAGAAATCAAGTTTCAATAGAACCATTACAATTTATAGTTTAGACTTGATCGAAAGAAGAATCCAGTATTTTTGTGACTACTTTCAGAATATTTATAATGGTTACCACAGCATTAGCCTGGAATCCATACTGATAAAGTGCTGGTCGCTCCCAACGGTCACTGACTTATCAGTCTGGCCTCAGTCGTATAGCCAGCGTTTAGCCCTTACGTCACTAATTAAGTGAATATATGAATATTCATGTTTTCTGCTCTTGGTGAGAACCACCAATCGAATATCAGTTAGCTGGCCAGCAACGGCATTCGTGAATGTTATTTGACATGAGCTTAAAAATTAGATTGTGGCTTGCTTGCATTTACTCTTGGAGTGGTTGTTAGGTTTTGAACAGGATAATGATTGGCCATATCTGCATTTTGTTTATTTCAGTGGGATTCCGCGGTATAATAAAGGCTAAATTAAATAATACTCAAATTACATAACGTATTTCACTGTAATTGGCATTAGCTATAGATTGAAGGGCATGATTGCATCAGCTAGATTAAAGTGATACTCCACCCAAAAACTATGATTGGTATATCAATTACTCACCATTAGATGTCTTGAACGGACAAAGTTGTTCTTCACCTGGCGCAACTTTATGGCCGCTGGAGAGTTTTGAAAAATTATCCAAATTCCTTTTTTGCTGGATGCAAATGGGGTCACGCAGTAGCAATGGGAAAACTCCACAAAACGTCCGTTGACAAACTTTCAAACCATCATCCAACGCATCATCCAGTATAATCCAGGTCAGCTTTGTCCACTCGTATCCTCAGAACTCTAGAAACGCGGTTATTTTTCGCTAAAAATAATAAAATACCACAGTCTTCAAGTAAGCTCGCATTCAACGGAAGTCCCGCCTCCCGGCTCGTTCATTCATTGCCCAGAGACTCTGCTGCCACTCACATGAATACTCGTATAAACAGGAGCTGGGAGGCGGGACTTCCGTTGAATGCAGAACTGTGGTATTTTTATTTATTTTTAAGTCTGTCTAAAGGGGGGAGGGGGACACCCTTGCGACTGTGAGCCAATCACAGATCTCGCATGGATTTTGTGCGAATATTTGAAAGTCAAACGCTGGCCTACCGACTGAGGCCAGACGTACAAGCAAGTGACTGTTGGGAGCGACCAAAGCTTGATACGGATGGATTCCAGGCTACCACAGCATGTCACTTCAGCCAAAACGGAGGAGATTGATTTAACCTCTTAAACCCGAACGCCGCCAGTACTGGGGGCAGGGGGGTACAGAGACACAACATGAAAGTGACCCTCCCGCTCTCCCACTTCCAAGCAGCACAGAGAATTTGAATGTTCAGCAGTTTTTATTTACTCGGTGCAGAGTATAACCTCAAAACAATAAACAAAACAAGCTTTTTGCCCTAAAAATGACTGCAACCAAAAACAAAATAATGCAAATAAAATACAGCAGGCTAACCTAGACTCCTGACTTAAAATAAGAGACAACCATGAAAACAAAAGAGGCTACTCCCAACTACCTAAACTGCCAAAACGGGTGCTCAATATTTACAAGTGCTCAAACAAAAGCCATTTACAAAGGTGAGGATTTACACCACACCTCAAATCACAAAGACACACGATTTTCACAGGCAAGTATAAATACTGGCTCCTTAGTTGGAAAAGGAAATGAGTTGAAAGGGAGGCCCCCCAGGTGCAGTCAGTTGGGGATTTGAATCTCTGAAGGTCCAGGCTCCACCAATCAGGAAGAGACCTCCCACTCTGCTCCACCAATCACTGCTGTTCAATTGGTCCAGTCCTGCTAATCCATAACCACAACCTGGATTGGATTGGATTGTGGTTATGGAAAACAGCAAACACACCCATACACACACCCAAAATCACACACACAGACTCTCCAAGGGAGGAGAGGGAGAACTACACACTGCATATAACATAAATGACCCCCAGGGTCATAACAAATGATTGTATTATTAAAATTGTGTTTTAATTACAACTTTGAATAATAAGTAAGTAAGTAAGTAAGTAAAATTTTCTACATAGCACTTTTCACAGATAAAATCACAAAGTGCTTTACAGCAAGAACAAAATGCAGATAAAATACAGAGACAAAAAAAAAAACACACACACACACACAACAGCACAAAAAACAGGTAACTTCACTGAGGCCCCAGAACATCAAAATCAGTAAAAAGACAAGTTTTAATTTCTCTCTTAAAACCTTCAGTGGACTCTATGCTATGCAGAGTCAGAGGTAGTGCATTCCAGAGGCGTGGAGCACTGGCCTGAAAAGAGCAATCACCTCATGTTTTAAAATGGGTGCGGGGGACCATCAAGAGTTTCTGATCTGATGACCTTAGTGAACGTGAAGGAGAATATGGTCTCAGTAGCTCAGTGATGTACGAGGAGGCTTGATCATGGAGGGCTCTAAAAGTAAGTACTAAAATCTTAAAATGAATCCTAAAATTAACTGGTAACCAATGTAGGGAATATAAGATCGGGGTGATATGATCCCTTTTCTTAGATCCAGTTAAAAGCCTTGCTGCTGCGTTCTGCACAGTCTGAAGGCGATTTACAGCCTTTTTGTTAAAACACATAAAAAGTGCATTTCAGTAGTCAATGCGAGATGAAACAAAGGCATGAATTATAATCTCCGTTTCAGATCTTTAAATCATGGACCTCAGTTTTGCAATATTCCGCAGGTGATAAAAGCAGTTCTTCACCAACTGCTTACAGTGCTGGTCCAAGGACATGTCCTTATCAAACACAACTCCTAGATTACGTAAGATAGGTTGGACAGAGAGGCCTAACAGACCTAAATGCTGCTTTATGAGGGGAATGGCACTGTCTGGGGCAATAATCAGTGTTTCAGTTTTGGCAGAGTTGAGTTGAAGAAGATTGTTATTTAGCCATTTTTGATGGCAGTCAAGCAAGCAGTTATCTAATTTATGCAGCTCAGTTTGCTTGAAAGAGCAGTAGAGCTGAACATCACCAGCATATAGATGATAAGAGACATCACTGAACTCACTGACAATCTGTCCAAGAGGGGTCATGTAAAGCAGAAAGAGAATAGGTCCAAGAACTGATCCCTGTGGGACCCCGCAAGCTAGCCTGGTCATGTCAGATAAAAACTGATTGACATGGACCAAAATACTCCTGTCATTCAGATAGCACCTGAACCAATTCAAAACAGTACCAGTAATCCCAAAAGTGTCTCTAAGTCTATTTAGTAAGACTTTATGGTCCACCGTGTCAAATGGAGCAGTGAGATCTAGCAGTACCAGGACTGTGTATTGACCGGAGTCTGCTGCCATCAGGACATCACTTGAAACTCTAATTAAGGCAGTCTCAGTGGAGTGTTTTTTTCCGGAAGCCTGATTGGAAGGTGTCAAAGATAGAATTTGCATCCATAAAGGCAGTTAGTTGTTCGGCTACTACCTTTTCCAGAATTTTAGCCAGAAAAGGGAGCTTTGAAATGGGCCTATAATTTTTCAAATCAGCAAGATCCAAATTTGGTTTCTTTAATTTAGGTTCCACTACTGCCTGTTTAAAGAAAATTGGGACAACACCAGCTTGGAGAGATTGATTTATAATCTCTACAATACAAGGGCCAATAGAACCAAGAGTTTTAAGGAACAGTGATGTTGGTAGTATATCCAGAGGGCTAGAGGACAGTGTCATGGTGGCAAGGAGTGAAGGCCTAATTCATTTGAAAATGTAGTGGCCATTTCCAAAAGAACCTCGATAGACTAGAAGCAGCTTGCTAATCAGTATTATAGACTTGGTAACAACAACTGTCACCCTAATAAACACTGACTTGGGTTAGTCATCGATAATCTGGGTCAATGTATACAGTAGCTATGAGCTGCAGTAAATAGGCCAGCACAATTAGACTATAATGAAGTCACGAGGTGAGTTCAGTCCCATTTCTGATGGACAGCGACAACAGCCCATGGCATAGCTCAAACACCCATCCACCTTGACAGTCTAAACATTTTTATCCTTTGCTTGGAAGGATTGAAATCGTGAAACCATGAAGTCACTCTCCAGTGTCTTCTTTGAAGCCAAGTTACTTTTCAGAGATGGCAACAGCATTTTCAAATTAATTTAATGGAGTCGTTATCAAAACTCCATTTTAATTATAAAATAATCAGGGTATATTACATCTTTCTGCCTAGGTATAGTTTTGGCCCTCTACATACAACTGTAATGCTATACCACAGAAAAAAAGCAAGACAATCTACTGAGAATAAAGGTGGACCATAAAGTGCGACTGGAATTAGCTAACATTTCTTGTCAAACTTGCCAACTATTATTAAAGTTCACCTGATAGGTTAGCTAAATTAATCTGTTCAGAGCATTCATATTTTTGGAAATAAGCAAACACTATCTAAGTTATTTTTATTTTATATTCTTCTGGTTTTTTTTGGTAGTTGTCATTACCAAGCTTATTGATATGCCTAATTAGTTCTGTACAGGGGGCTGTGGCATTTTTGTTTACTGTATTGTAGGTTACTGCTGCCGCAGGACGGTGGCCCGCCAGTGTGGTTGCTGTCCTGCTCCACAGGGGCACTGGCTCGAGGCACTGTAAGCCACTGTCTCGGGGCACCCACTGCCTCTGCAAAATTGTGGGAAGTCACCTGTCTACCTTATTGCCTCAGCATTCTGGGTGCATTCTCTTAAAGGGGAACTATGCAGGATTTTGGCCGTAATTATTGTGCCTCGGAGTCACTGTGATGGTTAAACGACTTATTATGGGGAGAATGGGGCTTACCTGCCCGCTCCCTAGCGTATCTTGGCTGAAAACTGACCTTGCAAGATCAGGTCCACCGCCCTAGTGTCCCAAATCTCGTCGCTGGATGGAGCTATCGCGAGAAATGAACTGCTTTACAGTACGAGACAAAAACACTCCCCAGCTGGTAATAAAAGGAAGACAGCTTCTCTTCACTGGTGTTACGATGGCGGAGCCAGCAAAAAAGAAAAGGTGGCCGTTGTCAGAGGAGGCGAGGAAGAGAAAACAAGCGTCTAACCGAGCGAGAAGTCAGACATGAGTCAATCTTGGTCGAGCTTTTTCAGAATGGAGAGAGCTCAAGGAGAAAGAAGCATGCAAATCAGATGCCGACCTGGCATTGTTGCTGTTGCACTTGTAAGTATCGTTGCGAAAAAATGTATGTATTCCTTGTATTCATATGTTGTTGCCTGCTCTTCATGTTTGTTGTTGTTTGTAAAGGCCTTTGCACAATTATTGTATGAGTGGTGCTTTATGCTTGTTAGCTAGCAGAGATGTTAGAATAGTTACTGCTAAACACGTTTGTTTGTCACGTAGCTGTTATTTATTTTATGACATCGTCCTGTTTCTGCCCCAGGAGTGCAATTTTACATAACTTCGTCAGCCGAATCTAGGTTTTGTGAGTTTTGTGCAGCTCGCTATTTACATTGTGTAGTTCAAGATTCATTAGAAGAGCAACTAGAAGGTGTTACGACAACATTACGTCTGATAAATATCGGTGCTGAGGAAAAAAAAACTCAGAAAACATAAACAAAAAAGCCGCAGTTAGTCCTTAGCCTTTTTCTATTTCCCGTAATTGTTTTGTTTATGACAGATATACAACGTAAAACTTATAATATAGCCTATATGGTTATGTAGCAGGCCAAAGGAGGGCCCAGGCGGGGACTTGAACCTCCAGACTCCCGGGTAATAGTCAAATGCGCTGACCATATCGCCAAAGAGACGGCTCATTGGCAAGATAGCCAGGGGGCACACTTATTAGGAGGCATTCTCGTGACAGGACCCATCAACTGTCACATCTCTCCTCCTCTTTCGGGAGCGTGTCCTCACGCTCCATGCTTTACGCATGCTGCCATCCATTAGGATCCCCTAGAGCCTGCCGATTACGCCAGAATGTGGTAGACCAAAGGAGGGCCCGGGCAGGGACTTGAACCTCTAGACTGCCGGGTAATAGTCTAACGCACTGACCACGTCGCCAAAGAGCCAGGCTCGTTGGCAAGATAGCCAGGGGGCACACTTATTAGGAGGCATTCTCGTGACAGGACCCATCAACTGTGATGTGCGCCCTGGCTATCTTGCCAACGAGCCTGGCTCTTTGGCGATGTGGTCAGTGCGTTAGACTATTAGCGGGGAGTCTGGAGGTTCAAGTCCCCACCCGGGCCCTCCTTCGGCCCGCCACAGTTACAAACCTCGGTAGACATCGCTTCAGGACTGCCTTCTCGCCAGCTTTATTGTAAACAAATGCACATGGACGGGGGGGTGGAGGAGGTGGTTGCGGTGAGAGTTTTACGACAGTTATGTGAAATTTGCACACCGGAACTATAGGGGGAGCTGTGGAAACTGAAAAAAGCACCAAACCAACGAAGAAGCGAGCGATTTCCAACCAACTTACATAGTTCCTCTTTAACCCTTCATTGCATGCTATCCAGTATGTTGGACATATTTTATGGGGCTTTATGATGTCTAGGTGCATAAATACCCTGAAAGCACATAATGTACATTTTATTGGACCATTCCTGCTCAGAATTTCCCCAATAGGTGCCTCTCTGATTTGTCACATTATTTACCACAAACAATCACAATGGCTTGGTCAGGTAGCTTCACCAATTGATGAGTAGGGGTGAGACTGGGCTCCTGATAATGCAAATGAAAGAGGGAATTTTTATGGGAGGTAAATGATGGTGCCAATACAGGCTCCCAATGGCTAAGGCATCCATCAAGGCAGGCAAAAATGAATTGCTTCGCACTGGACACCCTTTTGTGCTGTATGAAGCCCTGTTGCTTGTATCCTATCTCTCCCTCTTTTCCTCGCAAATGCGCTTATTTCATTAAGACCAGCATTTAAGAATCTTGTGGAACGTTCCTCCATAAACCCAGTTAAGAAAATTCTCAGAGCCCCCTCCTCTAATTGCAGCATTATTGTTTTTGGCCATCTCAATGTTTATAATGGCATTGTTCACTGTGGACACAAGAGGATCGGGAACCTTCTCTTGGTGAATGTTTCCGTTGACCGAACACAGATTTAATGACCTCTTAAGACATTCAGCCTCCAGCAGCTATTGTACACCAGCAGAGGGCACCTTGAACAGAATTATCCTGTTACTCTCTCAAAACCAGAGGAAATATCATATTACTGAAATGCATCAAAGGCAGGTATCCCGCTCTTGCACAGGAGCACTTTCCTTCTAATGTCAGCACATGCTATGTTTTTGCTCATAGCAGCTGAATTGTCTACCTTGTGGGTTCCAGCAATTCCCATCATTAAATTCCACTGGCCGCATTGCTGCATCATTACAGAGGCGAGGAAGCATAAGCACCGTGACGATAAGAACTGAGTGGAGTGCGGCCAAAATTCTGAACCTCAGCAGGCTGATTGCAACTAAAAAATTTGACTTCTTTTATATCAGACAAGGAAGCATAGTTCTGTATTCATACCTTGACATGTTTCGACGGGAGCTCCCATCTTCCTCAGAAGTGTCACGTGATGGTATTGTGACGTGTCTTATCAGCTGTTGTTACTGAGGCGTGACCGTCCCCTTGGTTTTGACAGGATGGTCACGCCTCCTGCTGTCAGTTTGCCGATTCAGAACCGCACTCCTCATGTGAGACAGCATGTACGCCCCCTCGTCCCGGTTCATCGTCCTTTGGGCTCGCTTCCAGGTTTCTATCGCCTCCATGATCCAGCGTTGGTGTCGGTTTTCCTCAGTGCGGATAACTTTGGCCTCAATCAGCATTATCAGCAAGCTTTCAACTTGCCGTTATTCCAAACAGGTGAGAAGGTTCATGTTAATCAACCACATCTTCAACCCAAATAGTTTTGTTACCTGAATGAGCCACATGTTTTGCCCAGGAAACAATTATCATTTACAAACAAATAATGCATATCAGGCATATTTCTGGAGAGAACAAACATCACACATAGAACAAAGAAACACAAGCAGTTTATACAACGTGAGATGGTGACAAATAACACTTAACCAGACAGTCTAACCCCACCCAGGCTGTCCCACAGTATTCATAGGTAAACCTAGACAACACACTGCCCTAATTATTTATTTTTCCAACTTCTCCATTACCCCAACAGTTCTTCCATGGTACTGCAAGCTGAATATTCACTGTTAATTGCACACTGGCCCTCACAAAGTTCAGTAATTCAGCCACTGATGTTATGAGATATTTTCCAAGCAAACTGTGAATCCGACTGCATCATGTGGACTTAAAACAACATTCAATTTAGTCAATTAAACAGCCAGCATACAATTACCCCCACAAGATTTCCCTCTGATTCCTAAATTAAAACAATTGCAATGTATCAAAACTGATCTGCATCATTGTGCTCTTCTCTGAGAGTAAGAGTACCACCCAGCTGTCGACACATTTATTATTTTCTTTGGAAGTTAAGTGCAAATCTGTCAATTAAACAGCCAGTATACAATTATCCTCAAAAGATTTCCCTCCTACTCCAAAGTTAACTCTTTTATTCTATGCAATGCATCAAAACTGATCTGCAACTAGCAACGTTATGCTCTTCTCTGATAGCGAGAATACCACCAAGTTTTCATCAAGTTTTTTGGAAGTTTAGAGCAAATCTGAAAGACATTAAGGCAACATTAATAAATATGTCAAAAAAATATTAACCGCCATCTTTGTTACAAGAAGGGTTCAAAAGTTTTGTTTTGAATGAGTGTGAGAGACAAGTTCTTCAGCTCCTCAGATGACTTGACGGCTTTATAGCCAAGCTGGTGGAGGACTTGGCTGCAGATGTTCTGAGAGTAGGTGGCCATTTCAAATGAAAGTTTCAACCTCCAGCTCTCAGCAGTAGCCTTTGAGTCCCTTGTGGTGCTATAAAAGTTCTGGGAAGCCGGTCCGTTTCCCTCCCTAGTGTTGTACTGTATCCAGTTGATCACATTCTTGTCCAGTGACATGCCTAGAAACTCATAGATTTCTTTAGTCTTTTGGAGAGGGTTCCTTGCCAGGTCTTCGTACCTCACCAGCATGTACTTCCCTTTGAGCCAGTGGGGTCTGCTCAGGGCCATGGAGATGGAGTTATGGTAATCCTCGCACAGCTCCCTTATCCCAGTTGGGTCCAGTTTGATTTGATTCTTGCGTGCCATATCCTCCATCGTATTGCGCCGGTCGAGGCTCCAGAAAGTCTCCATCCTGGAGGAGAGAATCGCACGTGGATCCCGCACCAGATGGATGATCTTCAGGTTGAGCCGGGGATCCTCCACAAGAGTCCGCAGATCGCCAAGCTCCGGAATGCGCACAATTTTTATGGCCATGCTGGGGAGCTGTCGGCAGGAGGTAGCAGCCAGGGTCATGTCCAGCGGGCACTTGTTTTCGCAGTTTTTCACTTCCCAATTGGCCTTTCGTGGTCCAGATGCCCTGCACACCGGGGGGGAACACAATGCCCTGCTGGCCCCTCGTCGGAACAGATTGTTTGTGATGTGTTTCACTGGCGGTGGTGTGATGTACCTCTCCAGGAAGTAGAAGTCGCAGTCGTACAGGCTCCTCAAGAGGTCTCGGCTGGCCCCCGCCATCAACTTAAGTGCAGTGTCATAATTGCTGCGGTTTAATCTGGGTAGAAGAGAACTTTGCACATGGTAGAGTGGTTCAAATAAGTAGATGACATCTGAGTGCTGGTTCAACAGCTGCCCCATAAAAGAGGAGCCAGTACGTGTGCTGGCCAGAATGAGAATGTTAGTCCTCCTGGGGCCATTGTAAGTCGAGTAGTTGCCCACATTGCAGATCTGGTTCGTGGGGCTGTTACAGGGCTGGGCTATGAATGTTCTGATCACTAAGTACTGGATCACTATAGATGCCGAAGTCAGCAGGATCACAACCTTCCAGGAAAAAGACATCGCTGGGCAATGTCTTTTCCTTTAGGAATTTCACATGTAATGGAAAGCATATATACAATGTGAGAAGGAAAACATTGAAAATATTCTGAAAAAAAAATCAGAAACGAATAGAATTAAAATAATTTAATTGCATTTCTTCCATTTGACTTTACCATCTGTGCTTTCCCATAACTCGGGTCTGCAGTAGTTTTGTCCTCTGTTAGGCTCATTTGAAATTTTATCACATATTAGGTTTGCATATGCAAACCGCAGGTCCTGTGTTTGCTTTCACCAACGCCCAATACAGCAATTCAAACTGGTTTAACTGCATTACTTTAACCGTACCTAATGGATCCATTTTTGGTGTGCATGAAAGGCTGATTGATATCAGCAATGAGATTCATAGATCTAGTCTCAAATTTATATGGACAGATCTCATCACGGATTGGACGCCTCCAATAAAGCTGTTATCTTGAGAATGGTTTGGTTGCTTGGTGCCAAGCAGCAATAGTTGGATTTTCCTGACTCGGTTTTAAGGAAAGCTATTCTAACTCTAACTGTTACTGCTTTCTTTGAGACTTTGACAATAAAAATGTAGCATTTGTGTTTGTATTGTGAGATGAATATTGCGCGTAATGTATTTTCTAGAAAAATGCAGATTTCATCACTGACTTTAGCCTCCCTTACTGGTTAGGTAACATCCACACTGCTGTTTGTCAAGAGACCCTATTTGTCAAGTAACATGCTTGTCCCAATTTTTCAGGTGGCCCTGTTTATCTGGTAACGTCCTCACCCCAATTAGTTAAGCGCCTCTAATTGTCAGCTAATGCCCTCGCCCTAATAGGTTAGGTTATGCCTTCACCCTTATTTCAGCACCCCTATTTTTCTCTAATGTCCTTGTCCTTATTTCTCAAGCACCCCTATTTGTCAGATAACATCCTCATCCCTATTACTCAGGTAATGTCCTCACCCCTATTTGTCAGGCATCCCTATTTATCAGGTAACATCTTTGCCCCAATTTGTGAGGCTCCCCCATATGTCAGGTGATGTTTTTTCTTGAATTACCAACCATCCCCATCCCCTTGTCCAAATTGTCAGGCGCTCCTTAATGTAAGGTAGCATCCTCACCCCTATCTGCTAGGTGGCCCTACTTGTCAGATAACATCCTTGCCCCTATTTCTCAGGTAACGTCCTAACCCCGATTTGGCTTGCACCACTATTTGTCAGGTAATGTCCTCGCCCCTATTTGTGAGGTGCCCCTATTTGTCAGGTAACGTCCTTACCCTTATTTATTATGTAACGTCCTAACCCCTATTTGTCAGGTGCCCCAATTTTTCAGTTGATGTCCTCACCACTATTTGTTTGGTAAGATCCTTTCCCCTATTAGTCAGGCACCCCCATTTGACAGATAACATCCTTGTCCTTACTTGTCAGGTAACATCTTCACCCCTATTTGTCAGGTGCCCCTATTTATCAAGCAACGTCCTCTCTCCTATGTGTCAGGTAACATCCTCGTCCCTATTTATTTGGTACCCCTATTGACCAGGTAATGTCCTGACCCCATTTGCCAGGTGCCCCTATTTGTCAGGTAACGTCCTTACCCCTATTTGACGGATGACCCCAAATGTTAGGTGACTTTTTTCTTGAATGATGTCCCCATTCCCTTGCCCCAATTTGTATTCCTTTTTCTCAGGTTATTTCCTCACCCCTATTAGTCAGGCGTCCCAGTATGTCAGGTCAAGTCTTTGCTGATATTTGTCAGGTGTCTTTATTTGTCAGGTTATGTTGTTTCCTTTCATTACGATCCCTCTCCACCGCCTCACTCCTTTTTGTCAGGTAATACACGCGTCTGCCCATCCCCTTCTCCTTGGCCCTCCCTTTGCCCCTATTTATCAGAAACTCTTACATGTTGTGTAATGTCACCAAATCTGCTGTATTCTTTGGCATCGGCATTATTATAATGGCATATAATGCTGTAACTGAATCACGTATCTACATAACTGTAAAAAAGTGCATTTGTTGCATGCATTACGTGCAATGCAGTCGGGGACCTATTAACGACAGTAGCTACACAGGAAATGCATTTCAGCGCAACATGGCCGTATAACTAGGACGTGCTGTCAGGCGACACTTGCGGGGCAAATCAGCTGCGGAGTGATCACAGAGCTGAAGCTGGTGCTCACTGTTCCGCCAAAAGCGCCACACTAGGAGCGGATTCAGAGGCAGTTTGGACATTATGCAAGGGAGTCCAGTTTTCTACTGGGCGATTTCTAAAGGCAAAATACTGTATGTGTAAGGGTTTTCCCCGCAGTCCCTCCCCTGTGGCTTGCTCTCACCTCCACCCTGACGAGCTGCATCTGTTGCTTGTTAGGGTGGAGGTGATTATCATGGTAATATAGGGCTGGCAGTTGCGAGTGCTGTGGATTACTGCATTGTTGCTTTTATTCTCTGTGTTGCTGTGGTGCTGCTCCCCCATTTTATCTTTGTTGTTTTTTGTTTTATTCATTAAAGTTTTTAGTCCAGCCTGGCGTTTGGGTCCTTTACTCCTTTTTAGGCCCATGGTCCTAGCTCCCGCCGGATTGGTATTTGTATCCAGCGGGAGTGAAACCATGACAGTATGTGTCCCATATTGGAATTTGAATTAACTTGAATAATTGTATAGAAAAATTGAATTTGCGGTAAATAATTTGAATATGCATTATTTAATGTGAATAATTGCGCTAAAAACTAAATTTGAATAGTAAAATTTGAAATCAAATGTATTAATTTGGGACTGAATTCCAATAAATTCGAAGCTGAATGTACAGTAATATAATGAAATTGTATTCCGTTGCTCAGAAACCATATTTTGGAAAATTCTGATATGTATCAAAAAAATCCTCATTGGGGATTGGATCCCCAGGAATCTTCAAAAGCACCTTACAGCATTACAAGCTTGTCCGCTAAGCCACTACAGCTTTCGCTACTTTGTTGTATTTAGGCTGAGAAAACCACTGGATATTGACTTCCTGATTTAAAATATCTCTGCTCGGTTAACGTAACGATGTTATTTCAGTGATAGCAGCCTCATTTGAGTTTGAGCGGCAATGTTTGAAAACATTGGGATCAGTTTATAGCCATTATAATACGTGAATAGGAGCTCTGTTAGTCTGCACTCGATTGCTCTTCCTCAAGAACCTAGGTGTGTCCTAGGTAAAGCGGAAGAATTGAATTTGAATTTTGAGCATTGAATGTGAAAGTGTTTTCAGAGAGGATAAAATACAATTTTACAGCAACTGAATTCCATTTCAATCAGGAGAGACAAACGAATTACATGAAGGTAATCATTTATTACAGATTATAGTGTGAACAGATTAATGGATGCGATGACAGCCTCAAGAAAGTTCTCTGCGCTTGGACTCAACAGGGAGATTTTGTAATTGAGGAGCATCTGCCCTGAGCCACAGCATGATAAATCCCCCCATGTTGACTGATAGGCTGAGGAGGATGATGAATGATGAAGCTGATGAATCTGCAAAAACTTGGCAGTGATGGGTCGGTGGAAGGAGTGCATAACAACAGCCTGAATGTACTACAGGCAGAGAAAGAATCATTTATCATAAAAAGGCGGCAGCGAGACGATAGGCTAATAACGTAGGTGTATCGCAGTGGTATTGTAAAGATGCGATCAACGGATTAGACAACTGATGTCGCAATTTACAGCCCCACACAGTAACAGCTGGAAACATGTGTGAGCATGCCTAAGAGGAGTAAAAGCATTCTGAATGAAGAGTAAACTACTGGCCGAAGCATGCGACGCAAGGGCCTTCCTAACTGAACTTACTTACAGCTTAATTTCATAATATTTCATTCAGTTTCAAGTTTCTTGGAATTCAGTTCCATATTGATAAATTTAATATCATAGCATGCGAAAGAAATTCAGTTTTTCAGTGCGATCATTGAAGTTAAACAATACACATTCAGATAATATGATTCAAATTCAGTTTATCAAACATTTATTTCAGTTGAGCAATTCAAACTAAGTATTTTACTTATGCATATTTAACTTGCATTTATATATTGTCTGATAATTAGTTACAACAAATGTATAGCCACTTGGTTGTAAAATGAACAATGTCATAAAATAAAGGAGTATACACAGTAATAAACACGATTGTGCCACGTTATTATCTGTTTAAATTATGTAATGTT
The DNA here is from genome assembly GCA_029692085.1 of Gymnothorax javanicus. Classification (NCBI taxonomy): domain Eukaryota; kingdom Metazoa; phylum Chordata; class Actinopteri; order Anguilliformes; family Muraenidae; genus Gymnothorax; species Gymnothorax javanicus. The sequence goes on along the minus strand of CM056207.1, from coordinate 12,047,297 downwards.
TGTACATGGTACGCTAGCTTACATAATTTTATATTACTTTCCTTTAGTTATTATAAATAGAATGAGAGCTCTTGTACTGTACCTGTAGCGACGAAGATTGAGGAGGCAAAGACCTGGACCTGCTCCTCCAGTAGTGCAACTATTCTACAGCCCAGAGTTCTATCCGTACTGTCTGTTATTCTCCCTCCCCCCCTTCTAATCTAAAGAAAACACCTGCAGGCTTACATACAACCACACCTCTCAGCAGGGTGTAGCCAGATAACTTGGGACATCAGGTAAAATAGAATAAATAAAGTTTTATTTCTTGGTTTTAAGTGACTGTCACATTTTACCGTAATGTATTAGGTAAAATAGGACAAAAAATTTGTTAAAATTGGACATTTTTTTGAAGTAAACCATGCATGTTTCAGGGCTACCGGGTGCCATAAAAATCATGAGTTAATATGCTATTGCATGTGACCTCATTATATTGTTGTGAGGCTTTTTGCATAATTAAGCACCATCACGTGTCTCATTACTAATGAGCTGAGGTAAGCGTAAGCGTTATGTCGTCTTCAGGGTAAAGTGTAGAAAAACCATAATGTAAAAACTAAGAAATAAACATACTCAACATGATTTTAACCTCACGAAGTATTTTGCTGAAAATTTACATGGTTGCCATGGAAACGGCACTTTAATGACAAAATCTGAAAATATTTTGTGGCACTGATATTTCAATCAGATTTTACTCAAATTAGTCTCTCTATGAAAGGTTTTAGATAGATCTATGAAATGACCTAAGATTTTTTTGTTTGGAACATTTATGAATATTTAATGAGCTCTGTTATGTAACCATAACGAAAATCGCTATCATCAACTTGCTTCATTTTCAAAATGATCCCTTCTAGGGATGCACCTATCTAGAAAATCCTACGTCATTTCATAGATCTCCAACAGATACAACTTCCCTCCAAATTATAAGTCAATCAGATGAATATTAATGATTTTATGAATGACACAAGGTTGAAAATCAGTCAAAACTGTGATTTTTGGTAATTTGCATTTAAAGTCACAAGTAACAATTGAGGCAGAGGAAAAACATAGATTCTTGGTGTTTACTGGCATCTCACTGCATTCCTTTATTTTATGTGAAAATCAAAAATATAGAAATTTTCAAAAAAAAAAAAAAACCCAGAAATTTTTACCCTGAAGACCCCTTAAGTGCTCTGCATCTGCTCCCCCCACTGCTGGTCAGTGGGGGTTTAACTGCCACCTTTCCTTTCCTTGTTTTGTTATGGTTTATTGCTGTTTTAGTTTCATATTAAGTTTGGACCTTATTTCCCTTTGGTTTTGTTTGTTATATTCTGTTAATTAAACACTCATCACTTCCCAGCCTCGCATTTGAGTCTGCTTCGCATCCCAGTCCTCGAGCCCGCTGGACAGCCGCTTGGCAACCGACGGGCCATCAAGACCGTTACAAATGCACACATTTTTAGTATTTATGTCACATAAAATTATTGATGATGCAGTGATTCCATCTTAGCCACAATTGTTCTGAATTAGCCATTATTGTTAGGCACGTGCAAGCAGACACACGCATGTGTCTGCAGTGCATATTACACGTACATGTACACAAGCGTTCGGGCATGTATGCACAGTCCCATGTCTCTCGCCCTCTCTCTCACACTCAAGGACATACACACACATCCTGCAGGGGGTGGGAAATATTTGAATGGGAATTTAATCATTTTTAATATCCATTGTAGACAATATGGCACCAAAGAAACATGCAGCAAAAGAACAGGGAAAGCATGGCAGAACAGCCAGAGGAGAGTATAACCAGTGGAGGGAGAAAAGAGTGAGCAGTGTGATAAATAGAGAATATCATATGGGCATTTTTATATCACACCCTCTATCAACCCAAGACCCTGATACTGGTTGAGGGTTGATAAATGGTGTGATATGAAAATGCCCACATCATTTTCTATTTATCATATACTCTGATATGAGATTTTGCCCGCGGGCTGATACAGCCTCGTGCCTCGCGCTTGTACCACAGCCAGGTACAGATTCCCTGAATTTATAAAGAAGTATATGATAAATGAATATAAGAACATGCTGGAAACAGGACAGAGGCCAAAACTTAGATTTTTTGGGAGGGCTAGGACACTGCCCAAGTGAACATTAGAGAGGCAACCCTTTCCTGTTACACTTCCACTAGGCTGAACTGATATGATAAAGACTCAGTTAATGGAAGCAAGGAGAAAACAAAGGTACGATAAAAACAATATTGACATATAGGTGATAAATATGAGAAAATAAAATGCATTAAATGCAGGAGAAGAAATTATTTCATTTCAGTCAGGCGAACTCATGTATTAGGATTTAACACATTTATTGACATGTAGATGTAATGACATCTTAGTTTGGCAGAAATTTCTGCTCTGGAGATGCTCCCTGCCATGGCATAGCAAGAACATACTAAAAAGCAACAATATTGGGTAGGGAGCAGAACATATGAATCCCCCCACTGTCAGACAGAGCAGAACCAGACTGGTGGAGGCTGTGTGACGAGCACCAGCTGAAGCTTGTCAGTCTCCCACAGAGACTGCACAATCTCTCGGTCCCCCTCAATGTCCACACGCTGGCTGGACCCTCTTTTAGGAGGGTGACGCTGATCCCATTTCCCTTTTTGAGCCTGGCAACCATCATGAGTTAATTTTTCATGTTCTCTCTTCCCCTCACACACCAGTTGTTCTGGGCCTACCCTGGCTGGTGCTACACAACCCCCATCTGGGGTGGTCTACAGGGCGAATTTTGGCGTGGAGCCCCTTTTGCCATGGTAATTGACTGCAGAGGGCGCCTATGATGGCTCAGTGGAAGATCAGCCTGTGGGGCTGACTGAGGTTCCCAGGGAGTACCACGACTTGGGGCAAGTCTTCTCAAAGTCCAGAGCTCTCTCCATACCCCTGCACTGGCCATACATCTGTCCCATCTACCTTCTCCCAGGCACCACACCACCCAAGGGCCGATTCTACTCCCTGTCCCGACTTGAGCAGGCGGCCATGGAGGATTGGATTTAAATCATACCACCAGTCTTGATACAAGCATATTTCTAATAATTCCTCATTCCAAATGTATCCCTGTAGCATCATTCTTTTTATGATTTATTTATGTATTCTTTTTATTTTTTTGAGCCAATTTTGCTTTTTTTTTTCTTTAAAAATTCATAAAAATTACAGGAATGGGTTACAGACTTACTTTTTTTTGACATGCTCAGGAAATTATGCTGAACACCACATTAGTGTTCATTTTGCCGAAACGAGAAGTTGAAAAATCACTATTTCTGTGCATATAAAAAAAAAGTAAGTCTGTAACCCATTCCTGTAATTTGTAAAGGTACATTGTGTAGGAATTTCTCCCATCAAGCGGTGAAATTGTATTTTGCATTCAAACGAATAGTGCTCTCTAGCGCCTCGCTTTTTCAAAGGCGTGTTGCAACTACGGTAGCCGTTATGTACCAAGAAGCTATGACATCATGTCATCCAATACCGCTTCACAATGCCACGCTGAACTGCAGTCTACGGCCGAGTGTTTGTTTTTAATACAAACTCTCAGACCGCTTTCGCACAAGGTACGATTGTTCGGTACCGTGCCACAGTGCGATTGTCCCCTCTCCCCGCTGGTCAGCTTACTCACTAGTAATATCGTACCATACCTGGGTATGCCAAAATTCCAATACAGCGCGTTGCAGTATCCACCTTGGTAGTTTTAAATGGGGAGATATACAGAAAGAAGGAGTAGTTAACTCTTACGTAGAAAGAATTCTGTATCTAATCTCTGCTTTTTTCTGGCTTTTTATTCGCCAGTATGATTTTAAAAGGAGGCGCCAATATGTTTTGGGGGATTTTATTGTTGAGAGGGGGTTTTAGAATATTGATATCGCAAATGCGTGCTGCGCATGCCCTAGCAACCCGGTGTGTCATCAGTAACATGGATTACCAGATATAGTAGCACAAGAAATTAAACTCGAAATTTTCTTGACTGAATTTCAGTGGCTAAATCATCAAAATTGCTAAAATTGCTCCTTACAACTGTCAAACGCGAGTCTGTCATCTTGGATTTGCCCGGAGACGCCTGTCAAACAATAATATTACAACTTGATGGCAGGCGTGAAACCATCATTTAACACCATTGTCTATTTTCCTAAGAAACGTACTGATGAAGGTAGTGGGCATGATGAAATGCAACCCTTATTACATCAAACATAGCCTATGCTGCTATTCACCAACGACGCTGTTTACCTACACATGTTCTACTGTTATCCTGCCTGTATAACGAGTTGCACAACCAAGCAATGAAAAAAGCTTTAAATTTAGACAGTAACATTTACTTACCGGTCAAGAAGAAAGCATGCAACTTCAGCGTCCCTTTGAAAGTCTTTCTTCTTCATTAGCTCTTTCCACTTGGGAAAAGCTACCCTGATGTTTACCCTCGTTTTTTTGAATTGAAGTTACTGATTGTTATTAGTATGAATGCTGAGTCAGCATTCACACTATTGTTATCCAAATCTTTTTATGTTCTTATTATTCTGAGCTCTTCCACTGTTTTTTGCAGTCTAACTAGTCCTTCATACTTTGTGCTAGAAAACCCATTCAAATATCAAAACGTTCAGCTCGTTCAGGACAACGTTCCATTCAACTTTTTGAAGTTATTTATACTTTTTAAAATATTAAGCTTTTTCTGAAAAATTTTCCTCATTCAAAATGAATGGAATGTTCAAATCCTTCAAATCTTCAGCCTCTTTAAACTTCAACTACTTCAGCATACTTTCAGCTAGAGACTTCATTCAAACTTTAAAATACGCTCAAGACTTTCAGCTATTCAGCTACCATTCAACTTTTTAATATCTTTTATACTTTTTATGAATTGCTCTTAATTAATTGAAAATGTTATTGTATACAATGTATTGATTGTGGTTGCATTAAACCTTCTGTTATTCTGTTATGAATTGCTCTTGATTCATTGTTTTTTGTGAAGTCAAGCTTAATTTGTCATTACCCAAGACAATCTAATCATGTAGCCTTACATGATAAACAGTGAAAAAGATTGGACCATATAGCCTAATTTGTGAATACTAAAAACATGGCTTCTATGATGTATGAATGCCATGTGAGGTCATTACCGTAACAAAGCTTTTCATTACCGTAACACTTGCTGTATATGTAAATATTTAGATGGGAATGAGTGAGAACTTCAAATTTTATTTTTGCACAGGAACTATTTGTCAAGTCTTTTCAGATTACTGAGTTGACATTTTTTATTTATTTGTAAAATTTACACTACAGGAAAAATTTAGTATAAAACATGCAATTTTGTTACGGTAATGAACATAATAACTAAAGTTATTATATCAATAAACATTTTTCTGAATGTTTTCACTATGTGGCTATTCTGAACTATTAATAGAACATACATGAAAAAAAATAAAAGGTCTACCTTTCATACATATTTAGTTATCATCAATTGAAAATGTGTGATGGTAATGAACTTATTTGGTCAATGACTCAAAAAAGCATTCTGAAAATGTTATTAAAAACATGTATTGATCTCGCATTTTAATTGAGCCAGTTAATTGAGACCCTGCTTGCTATTAATGAGAGAAAAAACTAGCAAAATTGACCAAAAATTGTTTTTGCAAAAGTCAAGACAGTTTTGTGAGAATCACCCAAATGCGCTTCTTTCATTAAGACCAGCTTTAAGAACCTCATGAATTGTTCCTCCATAAACCCAGTTAAGGGAATTCTCAGAACCCCCTCCTCTAATTGCAGCATTATTGTTTTTGGCCATCACAATGTTTATAATGGCGTTGTGCACTGTGGACACAAGAGGATCGGGAACCTTCTCTTGGTGAATCTGTCCGTTGACAGAGCACAGATTTAATGACCTTTTAAAGGTGCACTATGCAAGTTTGTTTACTTTCTGCGCGATTATATTTTTGTCTCAATTCGCCGACAACTCTCCACGATCCGCTAGCTGCCTGCCCCTAAATTCACTGTAAAAAAAAAAAAAAAAAAAAAACCCGGGGTCTGGAGACTGCACAGGCGTCACAAACTGCAAATAAACACAAGGAGCCCAGGCTGTGTTTCATAACATAACAAACCGTCCCGGCCAATCGCCGACAAGATTTGACAGTTATGGAAGCATGGGAAGAAGGGAACTATGGGAGGGAGGGGCGGCCAAACCTCTGTTTTGTTTGAGTTCGAATGTCAACAGAAGTGAAAATAAAAAAACTTGCATAGTGCACCTTTAAGACATTCAGCCTCCAGTAGCTATTGTACACCAGCAGAGGGCACCTTGAACAGAATTATCCTGTTACTCTCTCAAAACCAGAGAAAATATCATATTACTGAAATGTATCAAAGGCAGGTATCCCGCTCTTGCACTGGAGCATATTCCTTCTCATGTCAGCACATGCTATGTTTTTGCTCATAGCAGCTGAATTGTCTACCTTGTGGGTTCCATCAATTCTCATCATTAAATTCCACTGGCCGCATTGCTGCATCATTACAGAGGTGAGGAAGCATAAGCGCCGTGACGATAAGAACTGAGTAGAGTGCGGCCAAAATTCTGAACCTCAGCAGGCTGATTGCAGCCTCAATCAGCATTATCAGCAAGCTTTCAACTTCCCATTATTCCAAACAGGTGAGAAGGTTCATTTTAATCAACCACATCTTCAACCAAAATAGTTTTGTTACCTGAATGAGCCACATGTTTTGCCCAGGAAACAATTGTCATTAACAACAAATAATGCATATCAGGCATGTTTCTGGAGAGCCCAAACATCACACATAGAACAAAGAACCACAAGCAGTTTATACAACGTGAGATGGTGACAAATAACACTTAACCAGACAGTCTAACCTAGAAGTGGGCAATGAGGGCCGTATCTGTCCCTGGTTTTCGCACCAACTTCTGGCCTTTAATTTGTTCATTATCTAAATTAGCCAAACTATTTATGAAATCTGACATTTCAGGCGCATTTCTTTAAATTATCATGAATGACCACCAGAGACTGTTCTTGTCTCCCTTCATAAAACATTTTTCTTTGATCTGATCATTGGACAAATCTATATTTGTGTATGTAACCAATTAAGTCAATTAGTCAGGGTAATTGATAGAAATAAAAACCCGCATACACACCGGCCCTGCAGGACCAGGATTGCCCACCCCTGGTCTAACCCCACCCAGGCTGTCCCACAGTATTCATAAGGTATCCCTAGACCAGTGTTTCCCAAACCTCTCCTGGCGTCCCCTTGTCCTGCATGCTTTAGATCTCTCCCTGCTCCAGCACAGGTGACTCAAATGATCAGGTCATAATTAACCCCAGAAGCTGCTTGATAATAAGCGAATCATTCGTATCACCTGGGCTGGAGCAGGGAGAGATCTAAAGCATGCAGGATAAGGGGTATGCCAGGAGAGGTTTGGGAAACACCGCCCTTGACAAAACACTCCCCTAATAATTTTTTTTCAACTTCTCTATTACCCCAAGAGATCTTCCATGGTACTGCAAGCTGAATATTCACTGTTAATTGCACACTGGCCCTCACAAAGTTCAGTTATTCAGCCACTGATGTTATGAGATATTTTCCAAGCAAACTGTGAATCCGACTGCATCATGTGGACTGAAAACAACATTCAATTTAATCAATTAAACAGCCAGCATACAATTACCCCCACAAGAGTTCCCTCCCATTCCTAAATTAAAACATTTGCAATGCCTCAAAACTGATCTGCATCATTGTGCTCTTCTCTGAGAGTAAAAGTACCACCCAGCTGTCAACACATTTATTTTTTTTGGAAGTGCAAATCTGTCAATTAAACAGCCAGTATACAATTACCCTCCAATGATTTCCCTCCTCCCACACAGAAATAACCTATATAAACATATAGGTTTTAATATAGGGCCACATGTCGGTTTCGCATATATGCGACATACATAAAATTGGCCGTTTTCATATATTGTGGGTACATATATGTACCTATATGCACCTATAATATATGAAAACAGGCAATTCAAACTTCAAGGTATTTTGTTTTTGGCATTTCCAATCCCATCCAAATCTGGGATATCCAATTAGGGAACTATGTACAAGTTCATAGGTTGATTTGCAAATGTAGCCCCCTCTTGACAAGTCAATGGAGTGCACACAAGCCATCACTGTTGACAATTGCTTTATTATACATTTGCTGGAGAAACTTCCCAAGCTCAGAACAAGGGCAGAGGTTAGTCAGGTAATCAGTTGGTCAGAATCTTATTTATGAGCGCCGTCTAGACAACAGGATGCGCCTAGGGGAATTCTAATCTACCTAACCCCTCCCAGCAGGCCCTTCGTAATTTGCATCCCTGTAGCGCATTGGCCAATGGCGCGCTACTTCTGAAAAGAGCTGTCGACCACTGCTGGTTGATACAAGGCGGGGATTAAAACCGATATGTTTCTATAGGTTCTTTCCATGTGGGAATTTAAGAATCCTTGTTATTTCATCCCTGTAGGAAAAAGTCTGGAACCTTTAGTTGCTATACAAGCATCTCAGGTAAAAGACAAGTGTCTGTTCATTAAAACTGTGAACAGAAATGTGGACTTTGTCTTCAAATTCATTAACCACAGTGAAATGCTCTAGTAGATGTGGGGATGAAAATGACTTTTGAAAGGCATGTTTACTTGAATGTATGTTCCTCTGTGTACTTTTATTTTGTTATTTGTTTTATTTTGCTACATTTAGACTAAGGACCTCTGAGCCATATTCATCTAGAAACTGCATTACAGACAAGATAGAAAACATTGCATTTGGTGGATGTAACAGTGTAGTGTATTACCTTTCAGTGGATGTGTATGAGCTGTAATGATGTGAATCCAATTTTATCTAATGTGGTGAATCTGGCAGTGACTTAAACTTGAAAAAATGCTTAATTGATTAAATAAACATAATCAAACCATTTTGTTTTTATACATTTCCTTCTCTTCCACAATACACAACTCAATCTTCATAGAATGGAAATAAGTATGGTCAAGAAAGAATTGATGACCTTGTTATTGTTAATGTTTCAGGAAAAAAATGTAACAAATAGTATTAGATATTTGTGTTGATATCATAGCTTTTTGTCTCCTCTCACTTGCCATAGTTAATAATGACTGGTTTACACATTACATGCCATTGTCACATGTCAACATGTATTTAGGATCAAATGTGATGCCAATTTCACATGTTCACATGCAATTAATAAGTTATTGTGTGAAATTCTTGTTATTTCTGTAAGGGACTTTGGACTAATATGCAGATATTACCTTGAGAATAAAAATATGAGCTAGGCATCATGTATGACAGTTGCAAAAGGGAGATATGAACTATACAATAGGTATGACAAACAGAACCTGCCACTGGGTATATGAGCTATATAGGAGACCTATATGCCCTCTATAAGCACATATATGTACCTGAATTTTGCCTATATGCGGCATGTATGGGCATATATGCTGCATATATGCGGCATATAGGTTGCATATATGGCCATATATGTTCATATAGATTCTTTCCATGTGGGCTACTCCTAAGTTAACACTTTTATTCTGTACAATGCATCAAAACTGTTCTGCAACTAGCACCATTGTGCTCTTCTCTGATAGCGAGAATATCACCCATTTTCAAGTTTTTTTTTTGGAAGTTTAGTGCAAATCTGAATGACATTAAGGCAACATTAATAAATATGTCAAAATCTGTATTAACAGCCATATTTGTCACAAGAAGGGTTCAAAAGCTCTGTTTTGAATGAGTGTGAGAGACAAGTTCTTCAGCTCCTCAGATGACTTGACGGCTTTGTAGCCAAGCTGGTGGAGGACTTGGCTGCAGATGTTCTGAGAGTAGGTGGCCATTTCAAATGAAAGTTTCAACCTCCAGCTCTCAGCAGTAGCCTTTGAGTCCCTTGTGGTGCTATACAAGTTCTGGGAAGCTGGTCCGTTTCCCTCCCTAGTGTTGATCTGTATCCAGTTGATCACATTCTTGTCCAGTGAAATGCCTAGAAACTCATAGATTTCTTTAGTCTTTTGGAGAGGGTTCCTTGCCAGGTCTTCGTACCTCACCAGCATGTACTTTCCTTTGAGCCAGTGGGGCCTGCTCAAGGCCATGGAGATGGAGTTATGGTAATCCTCGCATAGCACCCTTATCCCGGTTGGGTCCAGTTTGATTTGATTCTTGCGTGCCATATCCTCCATCGTATTGCGCCGGTCAAGGCTCCAGAAAGTCTTCATCTTCGAGGAGAGAATCGCATGGATCCCGCACCAGATGGATGATCTTCAGGTTGAGCCGGGGATCCTCCACAAGAGTCCGCAGGATGCCAAGCTCCGGAATGCGCACAATTTTTATGGCCATGCTGGGGAGCTGTCGGCAGGAGGTAGTGGCCAAGGTCATGTTGAGCGGGCACTTGTTTTCGCAGTTTTTCACTTCCAGATTGGCCTTTCGTGGTCCAGATGCACTGCACACCGGGGGGGAGCACAATGCCCTACTGGACCCTCGTCGGAACAGATTGTTCGTGATGTGTTTCACTGGCGGTGGTGTGATGTACCTCTCCAGGAAGTAGAAGTCACAGTCGTACAGGCTCCTCAAGAGGTCTCGGCTGGCCCCCGCCATCAACTTTTGTGCAGTGTAAAAATTGCTGCGGTTTAATCTGGGTAGAAGAGAACTTTGCACATGGTAGAGTGGTTCAAATAAGTAGATGACATCCGAGTGCTGGTTCAACAGCTGCCCCATAAAAGAAGAGCCAGTACGTGTACTGGCCAGAATGAGAATGTTGGTCTTCCTGGGGCCATTGTGAGTGAAGTCGTGGCCCTCATTGCAGATCTGGTTTGTGGGGCTGTGATAGGGCTCAGCTATGAATGTTCTGATCACTAAATGCTGGATCACTATAGATGCCAAGGTCAGCAGGAGCACAACCTTCCAGGAAAAAAGACATCGCTGGGCAACGTCATTTCATTTAGGAATTTCGCATGTAATGGAAAGCATAAATACACTGTGAGAAAGAAAACATTGAACATATTCTGAAAAAAAATCAGAAACGAATATAATTAAAATAATTTAATTACATTTCTTCCATTTGACTTTACCATCTGTGCTTTGCCATAACTCTGGCCTGCAGTAGTTTTGTCTTCTGTTAGGCTCATTTGAAATTTAATCACATATTAGGTTTGCATATGCAAACCATAGGTCCTGTGTTTGCTTTCACCAATGCCCAATACAGTAATTCAAACTGGTTTAACAGCAGTACTTAATCCTTACCTAATGGATCCATTTTTGGTTTGCATGAAAGGCTGATTGATATCAGCAATGAGATTCATAGATCTAGTCTCAAATTTATATGGACAGATCTCATCATGGATTGGACGCCTCCAATATAGCTTTTACCTTGAGAATGGTTTGGTTGCTTGGTGCCAAGCAGCAATAGTTGGATTTTCCTGACTCAGTTTGAAGGAAAGCTATTGTAACCCTAACTTTTACTGCTGTCTGTGAGACTTTGACAATAACAATGTAGCATTTGTGTTTGTATTGTGAGATGAATATTGCATATAATGTATTTTCTAGAAAAATGCAGATTTCATCACTGACTTTAGCCTCCCTTACTGGTTAGGTAACATCCACACTGCTGTTTGTCAAGTGACCCTATTTGTCAAGTAACATGCCCGTCCCAATTTTTCAGGTGGCCCTGTTTATCTGGTAACGTCCTCACCCCAGTTAGTTAAGCACCTCTAATTGTCAGCTAATGCCCTCGCCCTAATAGGTTAGTTTATGCCTTCACCCTTATTTCAGCACCCCTATTTTTCTCTAATGTCCTCACCCCTGTTTGTCAGGCATCCCTATTTATCAGATAACATCTTTGCCCCAATTTGTTAGGCTCCCCCATATGTCAGGTGATGTTTTTTTCTTGAATGACCAACCCTCCCCATCCCCTTGTCCAAATTGTCAGGCGCTCCTTAATGTAAGGTAGCATCCTCACCCCTATCTGCTAGGTGCCCCTTTTTGTCAGATAACATCCTTGCCCCTATTTCTCAGGTAATGTCCTAACCCCAATTTGGCATGCGCCACTATTTGTCAGGTAACGTCCTCGCCCCTATTTGTGAGGTGCCCCTATTTGTCAGGTAACGTCCTTACCCTTATTTATTATGTAACGTCCTAACCCCTATTTGTCAGGTGCCCCAATTTGTCAGTTGATGTCCTCACCACTATTTGTTTGGTAAGATCCTTGCCCCTATTAGTCAGGCACCCCCATTTGACTGGTAACATCCTTGTCCTTCCTTGTCAGGTACCATCTTCACCCCTATTTGTCAGGTGCCCCTATTTATCAGGCAACGTCCTCTCTCCTATGTGTCAGGAAACATCCTCGTCCCTATTTATTTGCTACCCCTATTAACCAGGTAATGTCCTGACCCCATTTGCCGGCCGCCCCTATTTGTCAGGTAATGTCCTAAACCCTATTTGACGGATGACCCCAAATGTTAGGTGACTTTCTTCTTGATTGATCACCCCATTCCCTTGCCCCAATTTGCGTTCTTTTTTCTCAGGTTATTTCCTCACCCCTATTAGTCAGGCGTCCCAGTATGTCAGGTCAAGTCTTTGCTGATATTTGTCAGGTGTCCTTATTTGTCAGGTTATGTTGTTTCCTTTCATTACGATCCCTCTCCACCGCCTCACTCCTTTTTGTCAGGTAATACACACGTCTGCCCCTCCCCTTCCCCTTGGCCCTCCCCTCGCCCCTATTTATCAGAAACTCTTACATGTTGTGTAATGTCACCAAATCTGCTGTATTCTTTGGCATCGGCATTATTATAATGGAAAATAATGCTGTAACTGAATCACGTATCTACATAACTGTAAAAAAGTGCATTTGTCGCATGCATTACGTGCAATGCAGTCGGGGACCTATTAACGACAGTAGCTACACAGGAAATGCATTTCAGCGCAACATAGCCGTATAACTAGGACGTGCTGTCAGGCGACACTTGCGGGGCAAATCAGCTGCGGAGTGATCACAGAACTGAAGCTGGTGCTCACTGTTCCGCCAAAAGCGCCACACTAGGAGCGCATTCAGAAGCACTTTGGACATTATGCAAGAGAGTCCAGTTTTCTACTGCTCGATTTCTATAGGCAAAAAAATGTATGTGTCCCTAAAAACTGAACTTGAATCATTTACATTGGAATTTGAATTGCTTAACCTGAATAATTGTATAGAAAAATTGAATTTGCGGTAAATAATTTGAATTTGCATAGTTTAATGTGAATAATTGCGCTAAAAACAAAATTTGAAGAGTAAAATTTGAAATCAAATGTATTAATTTGGGACTGAATTTCAATAAATTCGAAGCTGAATGTACAGTAACATAATGAAGTTGTACTCAGTTTCTCAGAAACTGTATTTTGGGAAATTCTGAAATGTATCAAAAAAATCCTCATTGGGGATTGGATCCCCCAGGAATCTTCAAAAGCACCTTACAGCATTACAAGCTTGTCTGCTAAGCCACTACAGCTTTCGCTACTTTGTTGTATTTAGGCTGAGAAAACCACTGGATATTGACTTCCTGATTTAAAATATCTCTGCTAGGTTAACGTAACAATGTTATTTCAATGATAGCAGCCTCATTTGAGTTTGAGCGGCAATGTTTGAAAACATTGGGATCAGTTTATAGCCATTATAATACGTGAATAGGAGCTCTGTTAGTCTGCACTCGATTGCTCTTCCTCAAGAACCTAGGTGTGTCCTAGGTAAAGTGGAAGAATTGAATTTGAATTTTGAGCACTGAATGTGAAAGTGTTTTCAGAGAGGATAAAATACAATTTTACAGCAACTGAATTCCATTTCAATCAGGAGAGACAAAGGAATTACATGAAGGTAATCATTTATTACAGATTATAGTGTGAACAGATTAATGGATGCGATGACAGCCTCAAGAAAGTTCTCTGCGCTTGGACTCAACAGGGAGATTTTGTAATTGAGGAGCATCTGCCCTGAGCCACAGCATGATAAATCCCCCCATGTTGACTGATAGGCTGAGGAGGATGATGAATGATGAAGCTGATGAATCTGCAAAAACTTGGCAGTGATGGGTCGGTGGAAGGAGTGCATAACAACAGCCTGAATGTACTACAGGCAGAGAAAGAATCATTTATCATAAAAAGGCGGCAGAGACGATAGGCTAATAACGTAGGTGTATCGCAGTGGTATTGTAAAGATGCGATCAACGGATTAGACAACTGATGTCGCAATTTACAGCCCCACACAATTACCACTGGAAACGTGTGAGCATATGCGTAAGAGGAGTAAAAGCACTCTGAATGAAGAGTAAACTACCGGCCGAAGCATGCGACGTAAGGGCCTTCCTATCTGAGCTTACTTACAGCTTAATTTCATAATATTTCATTCAGTTTCAAGTTTCTTGGAATTCAGTTCCATATTGATAAATTTAATATCATAGCATGCGAAAGAAATTCAGTTTTTCAGTGCGATCATTGAAGTTAAATAATACACATTCAGATAATATGATTCAAATTCAGTTTATCAAACATTTATTTCAGTTGAGCAATTCAAACTAAGTATTTTACTTATGCATATTTAACTTGCATTTATATATTGTCTGATAATTAGTTACAACAAATGTATAACCAATTGGTTGTAAAATAAACAATGTCATAAAATAAAGGAGTATACACAGTAATAAACACATGATTGTGCCACGTTATTATCTGTTTAAATTATGTAATGTTTGTACATGGTACGCTAGCTTACATAATTTTATATTACTTTAATTTAGTTATTATAAATAGAATGAGAGCTCTTGTACTGTACCTGTAGCTACGAAGATTGAGGAGGCAAAGACCTGGACCTGCTCCTACAGTTGTGCAACTATTCTACAGCCCAGAGTTCTATCTGTTCTGTCTGTTATTCTCCCTCCCCTCCTTCTAATGAGAAGAAAACACCTGCAGGCTTACATACAACCACACCTCTCAGCAGGTGTAGCCAGGTAACTTGGGACATCAGGTAAAATAGAATAAATGAAGTTTTATATCTTGGTTTTAAGTGACTGTCCCATTTTACCGTAATGTGTTAGGTAAAATAGAACAAAAAACTTGTTAAAATGAGGCATTTTTCTGAAGTAAACCATACATGTTTCAGGGCTACCGGGTGCCATAAAATCATGAGGTAATATGCTATTGCGTGTGACCTCATTTTATTGTTGTGAGGCTTTTTGCATAATTAAGCACCATCACCTGCGTCTCATTACTGATGAGCCGCAGGTAAGCATAGCCTTAAGTGGTCTTCAGGGTAAAGTGTAAAAATAACCATAATAATTTAAAAACTGAGAAATAAACATACTCAACATGATTTCAACCTCATAAAATGTAGTATTTTGATAAAAAATTTACATGGTTGCCATGGAAACGGCACTTTATTGACAATATCTGAAAATATTTTGTGGCACTGATATTTCAATAGCCCATGGTCAGATTTTACTCAGATTAGTCTCATATGAAAGGTTTAAAATAGTTCTATGAAATGACATAGGATTTTTTTTTTTGTTTGGAACATTTATGAATAATTAATTGAGCTCTGTTATGTAACCATAACAATATTTGCTATCATCAACTTGCTTCATTTTCAAAATGATCCCCCTAGGGATGCACCTATCTAGAAAATCCTATGTCATTTCATAGATTTCAACTTCAGTCCAAATTCAATCAGATGAATCAGTTGAAATTTCAATGTCAATCAAAAATGAATAGTAAATTGATTTTATGAATTTAAAGTCAGGTTGGCAAAAAAACATAGATTCAAAATAGTGCATTTTTATTTATTTTTTTTGCATTTAAATATTCAGAACTAACAAATTGAGGCAGAGGAAAAACATAGATTCTTGGTTTTTACTGGCATCTCACTGCATTCCTTTTTATTTATTTTTTGTGAAATATTCAGAACTATTGAAATTTTCAAAACTGTATTTAAATCAAAAAATCAAAATTGTATACCCTCATACCAGTTTGAATGACATTGATTTAAATACTGCAATTAGTAGTTCTCAGATGAATTCCTTTATTGTCGTTTTACCAATTATCGGGGTTGGCAAGCAGCACCTTTAACCACATGGAGTGCTCTAAGTGAACCTTTAAATCATGGGCAAAATGACAGAGAACAGGTCAGGACTAAAATTGTTTTGAAACAATTAAGTTTTCTCAGTCATTTTCAAATTAACAAAGGTTCTCTGTTCCACAGTTAACAGGTGCTGTACTGAATTTAGCCCATGATTTAGTTGCTGTTTTAGATCGTCATTCATGGAGAGAAACCTGTTTGAATGACATTGGTTGCCAATTACGATAATTGGGAAACGCACAATAAAGGAAAATGATTGAGAACTACTAATTGCAGTCAAAAGGACGGTCTTAGCACTCCGCTGGCTACGCCACTGCTGAAGACCCTTAAGTGCTTCAGAGTTGCATCTGCTCCCCCCACTGCTGGTCAGTGGGGGTTTAACTGCCACCTTTCCTTTCCTTGTTTTGTTATGGTTTATTGCTGTTTTAGTTTCATATTAAGTTTGGACCTTATTTCCCTTTGGTTTTGTTTGTTCTATTCCGTTAATTAAACACTCATCACTTCCCAGCCTGGCTTTTGAGTCTGCTTCGCATCCCAGTCCTCGAGCCCGCCGGACAGCCGCTTGGCAACCGACGGGCCATCAAGACCGTTACAAATGCACACATTTTTAGTATTTATGTCACATAAAATTATTGATGATGCAGTGATTCCATCTTAGCCACAATTGTTCTGAATTAGCCATTATTGTTACGCACATGCAAGAAGTCATACGCATGTGTCTGCAGTGCATATTACACGTACATGTACACACAATACAAGTGTTTGGGGACGTATGCACAGTCCCATGTCTCTCGTCCTCTCTCTCACACTCAAGGACATACACACACATCCTGCAGGGGGTGGGAAGTATTTGAATGGGAATATTATAATTTTTAATATCCATTGTAGACAATATGGCACCAAAGAAACAGGCAGCAAAAGAACAGGGAAAGCATGGCAGAACAGTCTGAGGAGAGTATAACCAGTGGAGGGAGAAAAGAGTGAGCGGTGTGATAAATAGAGAATATCACATGGGCATTTTCATATCACACCCTCTATCAACCCAAGACCCTGATACTGGTTGAGGGTTGATACACGGTGTGATATGAAAATGCCCACATCATGTTCTATTTATCATATACTCTGATATGGGATTTTGCCCGCGGGCTGATACAGCCTCGTGCCTCGCACTCGTACCACAGCCAGGTGCAGATTCCCTGAATTTATAAGGAAGTATATGATAAATGAATATAAGAACATGCTGGAAACAGGACAGAGACCAAAATTTAGATTTTTTGGGAGGGCAAGGACACTGCCCAAGTGAACATTAGAGAGGCAACCCTTTCCTGTTACACTTCCACTAGGCTGAACCATGGCCGGATCCAGGGGGGTGCAGGGTTGGGCTAGCCCCCAGATTCCCCCATCTCCTAACTTACTGACGTATACTTTAGCCCATTGACTATGTGCTTCAGCCAAAATATAAAGATTGTTCAATCATTTGATAGCATTTTTCAAATGGATTTTCTTGATGTTTCTGATTGGCTGGTTGAATATTGTTGGGAACGAAGTCTGTAGCTCCACCTCCACAGTCACTGATAAAACTGATATCAACCAGAAGTTTCTTACCACTCTCGTCTCGCCTCGAGTGATTCTCAGACATGTTGGATAGCGATTTCATTGACTTTTGATTGTACAATTAGTTTCTACTATTAAACATTAATATTCCATACCTTAATTTAAACTTACACCTTCATTTGTACTCTTCATATTTCATCGTCGACATAGTCTTTCAGTTAACATAAATAGGTAAGCTAGTCCTGTTAGCTTGGTTATCTACAACCACTTTTTTCTTATTTGCATATGAGTTTGTTATCTACAACCACTTTTTTCTTATTTGCATATGAGTTTGTTTGAAGGAAAAAAAGAAAAAAATGATGCATCGATTTATAATCACCAAAGCATCTACTAGCTCAGACACGTCTAGTGCGAGACCTACTCAAGAACAGGCAGAGCGCGCTAGCGATAGTTTTTCTTCCTCTCATGGGCCCTAATTTATCAAACTTGCGTAGGATTTGGTGTAGGTTCTGGTGTAAATCAGCATACGCCAGGTGTCACGTCTGATTTACAAAAAGTGTGTACATCGCTGATTTCAGTGTATGTTATGGCCGGCTTGTAGGCCGCAGCAAGTAAGAGAGATGTGGACAAGGTGGCTCCAAAAGTTAAATTTATTCTTGTTACGTTATACAATAAATACTAAATGGGGTGTGGAAGTAAGTATCAGTAGTGTGTGAGGGTGCATGGATGTAATGAAGGATATGTGGTGCATGTTGTAAATGCAAAATAAAACAAGCACAAAAAGAAAAGACAGCATGGCTTGAGGAGGGAACCGACAGCACCGTGGCAGCAACCACGACCGCTCCAACTGCTACTGCGATTACGAAGCAAAATGATGACTGGGCAGGCGGGGTTAAGTAACCTGGGAACACAGGCCTGGTGTTCCCAGTTACTTGATGCCAACTCCGCTCCACCCAGCTGCACCTGCAAAACAGAGCACACACCAAGTACCACAGAAGGACCAAGGCCCCGGGGCCTTCACACCATAGACTGTAAAAAAAAGGTGGACGCAGCACCCTGGTCTGAAAAATGAAGCCCATGCGGAAGTACCGTAGAATGGCATTCTATTTAATGGCCAGCAGATGGCGACGTCGGTGGTTGCAGAAAGAAGTTCAATGCTATAGAAGTCTATGAGAAAATGGCCCTACTTTCACACCTGATTTTTCATTTAAATAATGATTTTTCACATTATTTTATGGTAGCTATAGCAAGTTTCAAGTCTCCTTCGAAAGATCATGATGTTTATTTTTGTAAATTATGGTCCCATATAGACTAGAAAAAAGGATAAAGCCAGAATATGCTTTTGGGGCGTGGCTATCCTCTGGTCCTCGTCTGATACGGTCAGATCCAGAGCCACGTTCCTCCCCGGATCTTCAATTCACGCTCTCGTCCAATAGAAATCACATCCGGTTTCAAAATGACAACATGGCGCAATTCAAATTGCCAAAATCGAGGCTTCCTTTATGGTATGCTGAAACCAATGGATGACGTCACGGTAGCTTCGTCCATCTTTTTATACAGTCTATGCTTCACACCCCCCCCAATAAAGTCAGGGTCCCAAAGGGAACCCTGGCACAAACCAATCCACTCAAACACTACTGCTTCCTCGACTACAGAATCAACCATAGCTGCCACTTAAATCAACCACACCATAAACAAAATAATCAAATCTTAGACTTTTACTACAATACAAAAAACACACAAAAACACCTCACCGTTCAAGTCTCCCACAGCTCCCCAAGCTCCCACTCCATCTCCAGCAACTGGATCCTTGAAGCCTTTATGAAGAAAGAGGGAAACCTAGGAGGATGGGACACAGAAAACAAACACAAAGACAAAACTACTGACAAGGAGCACGGAACAAGGCATCCGCCACTACATTGTCCCGCCCCTTGATATGGCGAATATTCAGGCTGTAGGATTGGAGAAACAGAGCCCAACGAACGAGCCTCTGGTTTGGACTCTGCAATGAACTGAGGAAGGTCAATGGGTTATGATCAGTAAAGACCACCACAGGCACAGAGCTAACATACGCACTGAAATGCTGCAAAGCTAAAATCAACGCAAGTGTTTCTTTTTCGATAACTGAGTAATTCAACTGATGTTTATTGAATTTCTTAAAGAAATACACTGGCTTATCCACTCCTAAATCATAAGATTGCGACACTGCCCCAGCACCGACATGACTAGAATCTATCTCAAGCTTAAACGCCTTATCCCACTGCGGCGCAGCCAAAACAGGAGCGTTACAAATCAAGGCTTTAACACTTTCAAATGCCTTGACATTCTGAGGACCACACATACTTAACATCACCCTTTAACAAATCTGTGAGAGGAGCAACAACGGTAGAAAAATGTCTACAAAAACATCTTTAATACCCCACTAGTCCCAAAAACCGCATGAGTGCTTTTTTAGTTGAAGGTGGAGCATACTCATCAATAGCTTGCACTTTTCCACGAACTGGACACACCCTACCTTGCCCCACCACACGACCCAAATATGTCTCAATCTCTATGCATCAGCACATAATCATCGGCCAACGCAGCAGCTTCAGCTGCAGTTTTCACCGTATGCTCACTGATGTAAGTCGCGCTAACACTCCGGAACCGAATTTTTAAACTGCTCCAAAATCAGATCACGCAAAGTATCATAGGAGTCAACCTCCGCAGCAGCACACCAACGATCAAACTGAATATACGAATCACGAGCAAACTCCAAATGCGACTTGTCGCCTCTTTTCCAACTTCTAAACCGCTGGCGATAAGCTTCAGGCACCAGCTCGTACACCTTGAGAACAGCAGACTTCACCACAGCATAATTCAAGCCATCCCTATCGCTCAAAGAGAAAGCCTCTTGAGCCCTGCCCGTCAACACGCATCGTAACCTTAATGTGCGGATGGAATCAGGCCGCCCTCGCGCTTCAGCCAAACGCTCAAACATGGAATAAAAGTTTCAGGATCTCGCTCATTAAATTTGGGAACAAGCCTTAAATCACTCAAATCATCTGCCCTGCCCGAGACAACGCCCGGAACAGGAGGAACGTCATTAAGGAGAACATCGGCAGTAACTTTACCCTCACTAATCAACAATAATTTCTGCCTTTGCAGCTCCAACTTTGCCTGCTCTGTCTCCTGCCTCACCTTCTCTACCGCAACCTCCCTCTCCGTTTCTAAACTCATCCGTATCAAAAGGAACTCTTTTTGCTGCTCAAATGACAAACCAGGACCTGCCCCTGACGGTAGAGTCGAGCCCCCGGTACGCGCGGAACAAGACACAGCCTCAACAGTGCCCAACACTCCCATTTTAAACAAATGAACTTTCAAATTCGCTTTTAAAATCTCTTTAACTTTTCCATCACCGACATCAACCTCATAATACTCGGCAATTTTAACCAGCTGCTCTCGTGTACACTCATCCAGAAATTCTTCAGCCGGAGCTTTGACAAATGCTTACATCAGCCATAATTTACAAACATTCGCAATCGCGTACAAAACGAGAATACAGCGCGTTAGACCCACCCGTGTGAACAGGCCAATACAGCCTCTAGCCGGAGCAAGTCCCCCGCTATCTGACTGCCTAACCGGGAATCTACAACCCCAATTCCGAAATAGTTGGGACGAAGTGTCAATTGTGAATAAAATCCAAATATATTGACTTTCGGATCACATGAGCCAACATGTTATTTACAATAGAACATATATAACATTTCAAATGTTGAAACTGAGACATGTTACATTTTTATCCACAAAATGAGCGCATTTCAAATTTTCTGGCTGCAACAGGTCTCAAAAAAGTTGGGACACAGGCAAAAAAGGCTGAAAAAGCAATTAATATATAGGAGAATCAGCTGAAAGAACATTTAACAAGTAATTAGATTAACTTGCATCAGGTGTGTAACATGATTGGCTATAAAAGGGATGTCTTAGAAAGGCAGAGTCTCTCAGAAGTAAAGATGCCCAGAGGCTCTCCAACCCATGAAGGCTTGAAAAAAAAAAAAAAAAATTGTGGAATACTTTAAAAACAATGATCCTCCACGTCAGATTGCAAAGGCTTTGAAGGTCTCATCATCGACAGTGCATAACATCATCAAAAGATTCAGAGAAACTGGAAAAATCTCTTTGCGTAAGGGACAAGGCCAGAGACCTTTACTGGATGCCCGTGATCTTCGGGCCTTAGACGCCACTGCATCATTCACCGGCATGATTCTGTCATTGACATTACTAAATGGGCCCAGGAATACTTCAAGAAACCACTGTCTGTAAACACAGTCCGCCGTGCCATCCACAGATGCCACCTAACACTCTATCATGCAAAAAGGAAGTCATTGTTGAGCATGATCCAGAAATGCCGCCGTGTTCTGTGGGCCAAGGCTCATTTAAAATGGACTGTAGCAAAGTGGCAAAGTGTCCTGTGGTCAGACAAGCCCAAATTTGACATTCTTGTTGGAAATCAAGGGCGTTGTGTCCTCCGGACTAAAGAGGAGAAAGACCACCCCTCCTGTTATCAGCGTTCAGTTCAAAAGCCAGCATCTCTGATGGTATGGGGATGCATTAGTGCATATCGTGTGGGACACTTGCATGTTTTAAGAAGCACCATGAATGCTGAAAGGTATATAAAGGTTTTAGAGCAACATATGCTCCCCTCCAGATGACATCTATTACAAGGAGGGCCTTGTGTTTTTCAGCAGGACAATGCAAAACCACATACTGCAGCTATTACAACAGCATGGCTTCACAGTAGAAGAGTCCGTGTGCTGACTGGCCTGCCTGCAGTCATGATCTTTCACCGATTGAGAACATTTGGTGCATAATTAAACGAAAAGTCCGTCAAAGGAGACCCAAAACTCTCCAGCAGCTGGAAGCCTGTATTATACAAGAATGGGATCAAATTCCCATGGCTAACCTCCAGAAACTTGTCTCCTCAATGCCCAGACGCCTCCACTCTGTGTTAAAAAAGAAGAGGGGATGCTACACCATGGTAAACAGGCCCCTGTCCCAAGTTTTTTAAGACCTGTAGCAGCCATCAAATTTGAAATGAGCTCATTTTGTGGATAAAATTGTAAAAGTTCTCAGTTTCAACATTTGCTATGTTATCTCTGTTCTATTGTGAATAAAATACTGACTGGTGTGATTTGAAAGTCATTGCATTTTGATTTTATTCACAATTTGCACTTTGTCCAAATTATTTCGGAATTGGGGTTGTACCTACATAACTCCCCCCTAGTCTTAATGAGGCGTAGCGGCGGTATTTATGCACTAGTAGCCCGCTGCACCAAGAGAAGGGACCAGATAAACTGGCAACCACACCAGAACCAGGGATGTGCCCCTGAGCAAATTTAGGGAAAAGGAGAAGAACTTCACTGAGGAGGAAATAGAAATTCTCACGTCCGAGGTGGAGAAAAACAAAATAATTTTATTTTGAAGCCTAAAGAGTGTCATAAAGGGAGCCCAGAAGGCTGCAGTTTGGAAAACTATTGCTACTGCGGTAAACACCATTGGGGCGGAAAACCGGAGTGCAGCAGAGGTTTGATTTAATTCATTAATAAATTCAATTTATAGATCAATGATATTTCATGTTATATAGCCTACATAACTGACAATCCAAATGCTTTACATGTAGTTAAAAAAAAAAAAGTGGTCTGATTTAAAGATCGCCAGCAAAAAATGGGTTGCTGCGCTCAGGTGCAGCAGCGCACAGGCCGGTCGAAGGCCAACCAGGCTCAAACCTCCAGCTGTCAACGTTCGAGGAGTGCGTGGCAGCACTGAAAGGCTCCCCCTCCATCGTGGGAATACGAGGCGGTGGGGACATGAATGAGTCCCCACCACCTCGATCGGAGCTAGGCTACATGAGGGCAATTATGTTAAAATACAGTCTGCAGAGATCACTGTTCATTGTACTTTCATTAATAAGCGCATTGTGCTTAATCAAATTGATTGTAATTGTCAGCCGTCTGGCCTGACAAGCAGGTTGTCTCAAAATATAAGTTTAATCAATTTCTCAACACAGGTGTCTCTTGTTTATTTATTTATTTATTTAGGCAGTCGCTACAGGTACGGAAGTTTTCCAATGCATTTCAATGTATAGAGGTACGGCAGTCCCCATTTCAAACCCTGCCCTAACCGAGCCCTGACCCTAACCCGAACCCTAACCCTAACCCTGACCCCCAACATAACCCTTCCCGTAACCATAATCCCGAATTTTTATCCTAATCCCTTCAAATCGACTGCCGTAGGCTGCCAATAAAAACTGCCGTATCTGTAGACACTGCGTTTTTTATTTAGCCTATTTGTTTATTTAGCCTATTTTTTCATTTTACT
The DNA here is from genome assembly GCA_029692085.1 of Gymnothorax javanicus. Classification (NCBI taxonomy): domain Eukaryota; kingdom Metazoa; phylum Chordata; class Actinopteri; order Anguilliformes; family Muraenidae; genus Gymnothorax; species Gymnothorax javanicus. The sequence continues at coordinate 12,023,218 of CM056207.1, read as the reverse complement.
AATAAGAACAACAACATCATGACGTCCGCATCGCTGCATATGATTTGTTAATCATTTTGACAGCTGCACTCGTTTCTGCATGTTGTACGCTGGTTTCAAATGTGCGTACTCCTGGTCAGACCTGGCGTCATATTTTTGCATGCCGTACGCTCACAGTCAGATTGATAAATGCCGATCCTTGTGGTAGATTAGGCGTACACCCATTTTTTTTTTTTTTTTTGGTGTACGCGCGTTTGATAAATGAGGGCCATAGTGCGGAGAATAATGCAATTGCGGGTGATACATTCAGCGAACATGGTTTGAATGACAGCGCCTCGACGCAGCCAGTGTTAAAAACGTGCCTCATGCGGATATTTCGCAAAGATCCTCAGGCATTCAACTCAAGTTGGTACTGCTCTCGACCATGGTTAGAGTACTCAGTAAAGCTAGATGCATATTTCTGTTTCCCCAGTCGAAAGTTTGCGGCTAAAAATGAGAAAGCCATCATGTTCGCTAGACGAGGTTTCACTATTTGGAAAACGGCATTAGAGTCTGACTGGGGATTCAATTAACATGCCTGTAGCCCAGTGGTTCTCAAACTTGGTCCTGGGGGACTACTGTCACCGTGTATGCTGGTTTTCATTGCAACCACAAGTGCAATCCAAGAATTCTATTAAGATGTTTGTTTTAATTAGTTAGATTTTTTTTACCCTCTAACTTCACATTATGAGAGAAATGCTATGTCTGCCATTGGAAATGAAAGCCCCATGTCCATAATGTGTTTACAATGCTGCAAAACAAGTAATTGCACAAGGTTTAAGATATTTACCAATCCAAGTCATACGCAAGTTCATTATTGAGCCCCTATAGGTTGCTGCACACGAGCTTAAAGTTCTGATTTATTTATAATTTATTTTTATTTTTTTTACAATATAAACACAAAACAGGTGCTAGTCATTGTCAATTGCTCTGCCTTCTAACTCCTCATTATCAAATAAATGGTTCAATTTAGTGATCATTCATCAATAATTATACTAATCAACAGCCTACTGATGTTTTGAAAGTTATTGGTCCATCTGTTTAAATTTCTCTTATTATTCTGCAGTTTCCCATATAGCATGATGTGAATATGAAACTTTAATTGTTCATAACATGCATAACTATTTTAGACAATATTGCCTAAAAGGGTACTGAAGAAAAAAAATAACAATAAAATTCTAGGGTTGCATTTGTGTTTGGAATGAAAACCTGCATACACGGCAGTCCCAGGACTGAGTTTGAGAAGCACTGCTCTAGCCATTGCCATGTACAAGTCTCATACTCATGAGCAGAAATGAGAAAGAGACCGGCAACTGGAGGAACTATTGCTCGCCTGTTAGGCCCAAACCATACTGAGATGAGTAGATACAGTACTACATTAAAAGCATAGAAGAGTTTCCCCTCCGTGAAACCTCTGAGAGCTCTCTGTCTATGAATAATGATTTCTCTGCTGAACTTTTCTTGAAGCTGTTTGAGTACACACTCACAAAGGATGCTAAGCTTAGAGAGATCGCCAGTAGTATACCTCAAAATGCAAAATATATACTATTCAAAAAAGTAGGGGATATTTTATTTTGAGATCAAAATTTTCACATATACAAAGGATACGAAAACCATGTTGTATAGTTCCTTACTGAGGAAGCATTTCCAAAGAAATTCATCACCCAAACACATCAATGACACTCTCACGATCTGCACGGGATGCTATTGATGATCAAGGGGTTGTGCCAAAATTTGCATGACTCTGAATTGGAAGGTTAGAGCCACTGTAAAGGAAGATCTTGAAGAGAAAGCATCAGATTATCAGTGGTTGAAGTCGTTAATTAAACAGAGACCATGGGGAGGAGAGGTTACGTGCCCTTGGCATGCTACAGGTTGGCAACAGGTCGTTGTGGCAAGGGCAATGAATGTTTCCCAGTCTGTCATCAGCAGATTATGGTCCAGACATCGTGCTACAGGGTCTGTTCAGGATAGACCACGATCCGGTATCAACTCAGGCTCAGGACAGATTCATCCGCACTATTGTCTTGAGAAATCGTATGGTAACAGCAAATCAGATAAGGTCTCAACTTCAAAGGGATACTGGCTTGGTAGTGAGTGGCCAGACCATCAGGAATCGTCTGCACAGATTTCACTTACACTTACGCGTCCTCGTGTCATTCCCTGTTTGAGGATCGTCACATTAGGGCCAGACTCAATGGTGTCGCTATCATCAACGCTTAATCGCCGATGGAACAACGTAATGTTCTCAGATGAGTCGAGGTTCACTGTGGACTTCCTTGACAGACGCGGGAGGGTTTGGCGCCAACGTAACGAACGTTTCCATGACGTTAACGTCATTAGACATGATCCGTGGGGGTGGATCTGTAATGGTGTGGGAGGCATCACTGCTGCTGGCAGAACAGACTTGCATGTTGTTGCTGGGCGTGTCACAGGGCAGTACTACCGGGACAACATCTTGGCACCCCATGTTGTGCCGTTTGCACGTCTTTATGGCCGCCGTTTCATTTTCCAAGATGACAATGCCAGACGTCATAGGGCCAGGATCGTTACAGATTACCTCCAGCAGCAGAATATCACCACATTACCATGACCAGCACTCAGTCCGGACCTTTCCCCATCGAGCATGTCTGGGACATGCTTGGACATACGCCAACGTCAACAACCTCCTGCCAATGTCCAAGAACTTGCTGCAGCATTGCAACAGGAATGGAATAACGTTCCCCAAAATGACCTGGGGCGTCTCATTAGGAGTATGCCACGTCAGCTTGTCTAGCCAACCGGGGTTTTTACCGCTACTGACTCTGTTTCACAATGGTGGTAAATTTGCTGTGTGACCCTGTGTTTGTGTCGAATTTTATTCTGGAGAATCTGTCCTTTACTGACTGTACACAGGGTTTCGAATAAATTGACAAATGTTTCTTAATGTTTTTATGTCATTTGTTTCCTTCCTGACCTCATGATCTGCATTTCATGGTACTTGTAAATCCAATATCCCTACTTTTTTTGAATAGTATATACTTCTCATAATTCGCAGAATAAGATTATTGAAACCCTGGCAAATTTGGTGTTGCTTCAGACTAAAATCAAATATGATCATGATGACACAACAGGGTTTTGCATTAAAAGTGATAGGTGCAACATAGAAAATCTATCAACAATTCGTTTTTTTCTGTAATTCTCTCCTTCCACTTTGACTTCACTAGCACTTACACTTAGCACTCTCCTCTTCTGGTGGTGTGCAGCTACTCTTTTGTTTACTTGAGGTTCTTCATTGTAGCTTGCAAAGCGGGCTGCATCCGGCCCTGGGCTGAACTGATGTGATAAAGACTCAGTGAATGGATGCAATGGAAAAAAACAAAGGTATGATAAAAACAATATTGGCATATAGGTGATAAATATGAGAATATAAAATGCATTAAATGCAGGAGAAGAAATTATTTCATTTCAGTCAGGTGAACTCATGTATTAGGATTTAACACATTTATTGACATGTAGGTGTAACGACATCTTAGTTTGGCAGAAATTTCTGCTCTGGAGGTGCTCCCTACCATGGCGTAGCAAGAACATACTAAACAGCAACAAAATTGGGTAGGGAGCAGAACATATGAATCCCCCCACTGTCAGACAGAGCAGAACCAGACAGGTGGAGGCTGTGTGATGAGCACCAGCTGAAGCTTGTCAGTCTCCCACAGAGACTGCACAATCTCTCGGTCCCCCTCAATGTCCACACGCTGGCCGGACCCTCTTTTAGGAGGGTGACGCTGATCCCATTTCCCTTTTTAAGCCTGGCAACCATCATGAGTTAATTTTTCATGTTCTCTCTTCCCCTCACACACCAGTTGTTCTGGGCCTACCCTGGCTGGTGCTACACAACCCCCATCTGGAGTGGTCTACAGGGCAAGTCTTGGCGTGGAGCCCCTTTTGCCGTGGCAGTTGACAGCAGAGGCGCCTATGATGGCGGCGGCTTGGGGCTCAGTGGAAGATCAGCTTGTGGACCTGGCCAGGGTTCTCAGGGAGTACCATGACTTGGGGAAAGTCTTCTCTTCTTCTTCTGTTTTCCCTCCCAGAGCCACTTCATCCAGGCCTACCTCAGAGGGGGAACCCATGCAGGTGGATCATACCCGGCTTTCCAGTGAGGAGAGGGACCGGAGGAGGAGGGAACGCGCCTGCTTTTATTGTGGCCAAGCGGGGCATTTCGTTTCGGAGTGCCCGCTAAAAGGCAACGCCCACTAGTGAGGAGAGGAGCATTAGTGGGCGCAATTCCTCTTGAATCCTCCTCCAAGCATCAGACCTGTCTGCTGGTCTCGGTGGAGTGGAAGGGCGGAGCCCCTAGGGGGGCGTCTGTTTTCACTGTCTCGACCGGAAACCCAGGCTATGGAAAAGTACCTGGAGGAATCACTAGCTGCTGGAATCATCAGGTCATCATCTTCACCTGCTGGAGCAGGCTTCTTCTTCGTCGGTAAGAAGGACGAGTCACTCTGCCCATGCATTGATTATCGAGCTCTCAATGACATAACTGTAAAGAACCATTACCCCCTCCCTCTCATGTCCACTGCATTTGAACTTCTCCAAGGAGCCAAGATTTTCACCAAACTAGATCTTCGTAATGCCTACCATCTGGTTCGTATCAGGGAGGGGGACGAGTGGAAGACGGCATTTAACACCCCTACTGGTTACTGGGAGTATTTAGTCATGCCTTTTGGGTTAACTAATGCACCTGCCGTGTTCCAGAACCTTGTTAATGATGTTCTTAGGGACATGCTTAACCGTTTTGTCTTTGTCTACCTTGATGACATACTAATATTTCCCAAGACCAAGGAGGAACACACCAACCATGTTCGCCAGGTCCTCAACGTCTCCTAGAGAACAGATTGTTTGTCAAGGCTGAGAAGTGCGAGTTCTCCGTGACCACCACCACCTTCCTGGGTTTCATCATTGCCACCGGGAACATCAGCATGGACCCTGCCAAGGTGAACGCGGTTACGGAGTGGCCACAACCCACCGACCGTAAGTCTCTGCAGCGATTTCTGGGCTTTGCTATTCTCTACAGACGATTCATATGCAACTACAGCACTGTAGCAGCCCCTCTCACGGCTCTCACCTCCAACAAGGTGAAATTCAGCTGGGACCAGCAAACCGACCAGGCCTTTGTGGAACTCAAGAGACGCTTCACCACTGCTCCCATCCTCATCCATCCTGACCCAGATTCCCAGTTTATTGTGGAGGTGGACGCCTCAGACATAGGGGTGGGTGCGGTATTGTCCCAGAGACTCGCCACTGACAATAAGATTCACCCTTGTGCTTTTTTTTCACACCGGCTCAGCTCCACAGAGCAGAACTATGACATTGGCAATCGGGAGCTGCTGGCTGTGAAATTGGCCCTGGAGGAGTGGAGACATTGGCTGGAGGGCGCTCAGCTTCCGTTTTTGGTGTGGACAGATCATAAGAACCTCGAATACCTCCAGACAGCTAAACGCCTTAACCCCCGTCAAGCCAGGTGGGCCCTATTTTTCTCAAGATTTAACTTTCATATTGCTTACTGCCCAGGTTCCAAAAACATCAAACCTGACGCGCTATCCCGGAGGTTTGACTATCCTACTAAGGAAGCGCCCACCGACACCATCCTTCCCAAGGAGGTGTTTGTGAATGCGATCCCTTTGGACATTGAGCACCAGGTGAGGGAGGCAATCGGTGATTCTTCTGCCCCCAGTAACTGTCCTAGCCAGCGTTTATATGTACCCCCTCAAGTCAGAACTAAGGTTTTAGAGTGGGGCCATGCCTCCAACCTATCTTGTCACCCTGGCATTAAGAGAACTCTAAGTTTTATTTTAAGACGCTTTTGGTGGCCTGATATTCGCAAAGATGTCCATGATTTTATTTCTGCCTGCTCAGTCTGCGCCCAAGCCAAAGATTCTCACCAACCCCCACAAGGTCTCTTACAGCCATTACCCACACCTCACCGCCCCTGGTCACACATTTCCCTAGATTTCATCACCGGCCTTCCCCCTTCCAATCACCACAACACCATCCTTACTATTGTAGACCGTTTCTCCAAAGCTGTTCACTTTGTCCCCTTAACCAAGTTGCCCTCAGCCTCCGAAACTGCTGCACTTATCACTCAACACGTCATTCGCCTACACGGTATCCCCACTGACATAGTCACCGACAGAGGTCCCCAGTTCACTGCCCGGCTCTGGAAAGCTTTTTGCAATGCTCTTGGGGCTTCCCTAAGTCTATCGTCAGGTTTTCACCCGCAATCTAACGGCCAGACTGAGCGGGCAAATCAGTGTATTGAAACTGTGTTACGATGCATCTGTGCCAAAAATCCTGCTTCTTGGAGTCATCAGTTGCCATGGGCGGAGTACGCCATTAACTGTCATACCTCCTCATCCACTAAGTTATCCCCCTTTGAGTGCTGTATGGGGCACCAATCACTCCTATTCCCCAGTCAGGAGGAGGAGGTTGCGGTACCGTCAGCTCATGCTTTCATTCAACGCTGCCACCGCACCTGGAGGACTACTCGTCTCGCTCTACTGAAAGCTAGGAGCAAGATGAAGGAGCTGGCGGACCGCAGGTGTACTCCGACCCCCGTCTACCGTGTGGGTCAAAGGGCTTGGCTCTCCACGAAAGACATTCCCCTCCGGGGAGGTAAGCGTAAGCTTTTCCCTAAGTTTATTGGTCCTTTTTTGATTGAGCGTGTCATTAGCCCCACAGCCGTCAGGCTGAGACTACCCCTCTCTATGCACCGAGTGCACCCCACCTTCCACGTCTCTAGGATTAAGCCAGCTGTGTCCCACCCCCTGCGTTCTGGCCCCGACCCCCCGCCGCCCCCCAGAGTTGTGGATGGAGGAGAAACGTACACCGTACGTGCCATCCTGGACTGTCGTCGGCAGGGTCGGGGCCTACAGTATCTTATTGACTGGGAGGGCTATGGTCCTGAGGAGAGGAGCTGGATTCCCTCTCGTTTCATTGTGGACAAGTCTTTAATAAGGGACTTTCACAAGGAACATCCTAGGCCACGCCGGTGAGAAACGCCGGGAGGCGTTTCATTTGGGGGGGGGTACTGTCATGGTTATGGTTTTGGTCATGTTTATGTTCATGTTCAGTGTTCATGATTTTGTCTTTTATTTATTCTTTTTGGTTATTATAATCCTCAGGTTTTTAGTTCATTCCATTTCTCAGTTCCATTGCACTTGTCTCCCCTGTCTTGTGATCTAGTTGCTTCAGTCCGTCTTCCCGGTTTGTGTGCTCACGTACTTCGGGTGATTTAAATGTATTCTGGTGTTTAACGTATTCCTTTGGTTCTTGTTTACTTCCTTCGTCTTACTGTTCTGATTGCTAACAAAACTAACATTTGTATTTTGTATCATAGTCTACTAACACAACTAATCCATGTATATAGATTACTAACTTACTAATGAGCACTCTAGTTAAATCTGTAAAGTTGCACCGCTACTAATTTATACTAATTCCCTCTCAGCAATCGCCCTGTTCTAGTCTCCGCCTCTTGCTCAGCTGTACCTGTCTCCCCCTGCGTTTCTGCGACATCTCTCGCACGTGCTTAATTACTTTCCTGCACTCGTTATCTGTGCACTTAGAACTCCTTGACCGGAGCTGTTTAAATGTCATAGGCTGTCTGCGTGATCCCCGTCTATGTCTTGGCTTTCGCCAATTTTCGTGGTTAGGGTTTCCCTCATGTGATTCTCCCGTTGTAATTAGTCTGATCCAGCTCACCTGCTTCCTGCATAGCATGTGACTTTCCTCCCGTCTATTTAAGCAGTCTTTTCACAGCCAGCTCCTTGTCAGAACGTTGATCAATATTTCATTGTGCAGAGCGCCTTGTATGCCATTGAGTATTGTTTTTCTTCTACTGGTTTGTCCGACTTCGATTCTTGCCTAGCCCTTTTTGTACTGTTTTGTCTTTTTGGATTTTGACCCTTTTTGTATGACTACAATTTCTGTGTTTGGATGCCCTGTGTATGACCCTTGGATTTGCTCATCGCTTACGACTTTTTGCCTATCGATTTTGCACCTTTGCTCATCTGTCTTACTGGTTCTGACCCCTGCCTGTATAGTCGACACTGTTTTTGGATTCCGTATTGTGGCTTGGCAATTCTTGTGTCTTTTGGCTTTGACTCGGACTCCATTAAAGGCATACGTTTTTTGGATTACTGTCTCTCGCGTGTGGTTCCTGAACTGTACCTCACAGAGTCTTCTTCACAAATAAATGTTTTCTTTTACCATTTATGTTTCTCCTGCGGTATTTTTGAGAGTTTTTAAAGAATTTTGTTTGAGTCTGCAAGACGCTCAGTCAAGCGTGTTCACTGGCATCTGAGTCACTTCCAGGACTTCTATATTTGTGTATGTAACCAATTAAGTCAATTAGTCAGGGTAATTAATAGAAATAAAAACCCGCATACACACCGGCCCTGCAGGACCAGGATTGCCCACCCCTGGTCTAACCCCACCCAGGCTGTCCCACAGTATTCATAGGTATCCCTAGACCAGTGTTTCCCAAACCTCTCCTGGCATCCCCTTGTCCTGCATGCTTTAGATCTCTCCCTGCTCCAGCACAGATGATTCAAATGATCAGGTCATAATTAACCCCAGAAGCTGCTTGATAATAAGCGAATCATTCGTATCACCTGGGCTGGAGCAGGGAGAGATCTAAAGCATGCAGGATAAGGGGTATGCCAGGAGAGGTTTGGGAAACACCGCCCTAGACAAAACACTTCCCTAATTATTTTCAACTTCTCTATTACCCCAAGAGATCTTCCATGGTACTGCAAGCTGAATATTCACTGTTAATTGCACACTGGCCCTCACAAAGTTCAGTTATTCAGCCACTGATGTTTTGAGACATTTTCCAAACATACTGTGAATCTGACTGGATCATGTGGACTGAAAACAACATTCAATTTAGTCAATTAAACAGCCAGCATACAATTACCCCCACAAGAGTTCCCTCCCATTCCTAAATTAAAACATTTGCAATGCCTCAAAACTGATCTGCATCATTCTGCTCTTCTCTGAGAGTACAAGTACCACCCAGCTGTCAACACATTTATTTTTTTGGAAGTGCAAATCTGTCACTTAAACAGCCAGTATACAATTACCCTCCAAAGATTTCCCTCCTACTCCTAAGTTAACACATTTATTCTGTACAATGCATCAAAACTGATCTGCAACCAGTGGTGAATCTAGGATTTTTCTAAGTAAGGGGCCATCAAGGGGCCATATTTCTCACAGAGGGGCCAAGTATTTGTCCAACATTCATGCACACAGTCACACTTATGATAAGGTGTATATATATCTCACCAGTCATACCTTTTTCAAACACTTAAATTAGAAAAAGTGTAGATAGCGCAACTCATTTTCAATTTCACATTTGAGCATGAGCAACTCCAACGGAAATGCAACAAGAAAAAAGCGAGCAAAGCTCACGTACCCCCGCTCCCCATTTGTCGCTCAATGAATGTCAATAGCAAATAACGCTTCTATGGAAATGTAATATGCAGTCATATTCAAATCAAGTACCAAAAAGGTCCATTTAGTGTACAAACTTGTCTCCATTGATGCCTCCCTGTTGATTTTCGTACTAAGTTGAATTAAGATTCAAGGGCAATAACTCCGTAAAAAAAAACAGTTTAAGAACTTCGGTTTGAAACTCGTTCGAGAGTATCGTCAGGAGTACCCACAAGCAAAATGTCATTGATCTAGGTGTAGTAATTTCCGAGTAAACTTGTTCCCATTGACGCGTCCCAGCCAATTTTCGCAGTAAGTTGAATCAAAGATTCAAGGGCAATAACTCCGTAAAAAATAAAGTTTCGGAACTGGGTTTCGAACTCATTCAAGAGTATCGTCAGGAGTACCTACAAACAAAATTTCATTCATCTAGGTGTAATAGTTTCCGAGAAAATTTGTCCCCATTGATGCATCCCGGCGGATTTTTGCAGTAAGTCGAATCAAAGATTCAAGGGCAATAACTCCGTAAAAAATAAAGTTTCGGAACTGGGTTTCGAACTCATTCAAGAGTATCGTCAGAAGTACCTACAAACAAAATTTCATTCATCTAGGTGTAATAGTTTCCGAGAAAATTTGTCCCCATTGATGCATCCCGGCGGATTTTTGCAGTAAGTCGAATCAAAGATTCAAGGGCAATAACTCCGTAAAAAAAAAAAGTTTCGGAACTGGGTTTCGAACTCATTCAAGAGTATCGTCAGGAGTACCTACAAACAAAATTTCATTCATCTAGGTGTAGTAGTTTCCGAGAAAACTTGTCCCCATTGTCCACTATAGAATAAAGTACAAAATGTGACGTTTCCATGGAAACGTCAGAAAATTGACATCCCAGAAAGCTGAAAATGACTGGATGCGTAGTTTGTGACATGGTTCACGATTGTACAAAGTTTGGTCGAAATATTTCCAACGGTTTTTGAGATATGACCCCGGACGGAAGGACGGACGGACGGACGGACAGGCGGGCCGCTATATACCCCCGCTTACTTCGTAGAGCGGGGGTACAATAATATTCAAAAACATTAAGCTGAAACCATGTTGTCCAACTATCAGACCACAACTATTTAATTAAAAATTAAGAAAAGGACTTGAAACCTTGAAATATCAAGGTGAGCTCTGGTAGAGGTGAGGTGCAAGAATTCAAGTATACAGTATACTGAAATTATCCTTCACTCAGCAATGTCCAAATTTTTTCACTAAACATATAGCCTATGATACTGTAAATCCTATGTATTTAATGTAATATTGAAATACTACAATTTCACGACTAAACACAACATGAGATTACACAATGTGCAAGTAGTCTAATCTTCAGTGAGACAGAGATCCAGATAAATGTCAAGGCAATGCCTACATTCATACAAACTTTGCTGTCGTCAAGTAAGGTGAATCTGCATCTGCATTTGATTTCTACACTGATCCTTTAATTTAGGATACATTTATTTACTATTTTCACAATTTTAGTCACAATAGTCACAAACAGAGGTAAAATATTGAGTGCACATTCACTAAAATGTGGTTGAAATTCTCACAATAGCACTTCATTACAATTACTACTAAATTGGTACTAACAAGTGTGTAATGAGTTTTAACATTCAAGTTACCAGCTAATTGCTAAAGTTGCTCTTCAAGCAGAAAATGTGCAAACATTTAGCGCCAATGTCAATTGGATTTAACAGTGTGACCATTATTTACTTTCAGTGCCTTTTCATATCAATACCAGACATATTACAGAGTTAAGCGGGATTTATGCTTCTGCGTCGAATCGACGCCATCGCTACACAGAGCTTCTGCGGCGACGTGAACCCCCACCACAGAGCCTCTGCGTCCCCTGCCGTGCACCTCGAAAATTTTCTAACTGCATGTCAAAGCAGCGCAGACCGCAAGGGCACTGATTGGTCCAACCCGAACCTAGTGATGTGTGTGATTCAACATCATTCAAGAAAATGATAACGGTGGCTAGTAGCTACCTAGCGCACAGAAAGCTGACGAACCTAGCTTGATGGTTTAGTACAGTCAACTGGCTATCGCTAGTTACGTCGTTTTTTATTTTTATCCGCAGCTATTTGTCGCCTAATGAAAGCCATGCGGTTGCTTATAAAGCTACTGCGAAACTGATAAATGGCCAGTGAAAACAGTTCTCCCGTGAACTGGCTGCGTTTGTTTACTCTTGCTTAAGCAGAAAGCAGCTGCCGCGAAATATGTCGAAGACATTCCAAAGGACCGTTAATTGAAAACCCTACTCCCTGCTGCCCTTCAGAGTTTTCACTACGAAGGGAAGTGACTTCGCAGCGTGTAGGATGTTGGGATTATTACCAAGGATGGTCCATGATTTTTACCAGAATGAAATAGGCAACAGCCCATAACGTAACGTAAACACTCTACCAACGAGTTTCACGTGATTTCACGACAGGTCCTTCGGAAACCTGACGCCACCTAGCGGTTTGGCAGTGAATTGCTTCGCGGCACAGCACGACGCAAACGACCTCAACGCAGAACTTCGAAAGGTCCACGACGGAGTCGAGGCGATGGCGTGCCCTTTGCGTGGAGTCGACGCGAACCAAAAATCCAGCTTTACAGTTGTTGCTGTACCTAGATGATGTCTGCAGGCGCTCAACTCTCACGCATTCGGCGTGAGATTTAGTGCTTCATTCACCTTCTCGTGTTGTAGTCAATAATTATTCAATCAACGCAATGCGTGTTTTACGATCGTTCAAATAGTTTAAATGAAATAAAACAATTTGAAACATTCTTATGCAATTCCATTGCCTCCAGCCCCTGAGTGAAGAAAGGCGCGAGAAGTCCGGAATCATAATTGATTTCCATATTACTAGTGGTGAAATCCACCGTGAAGGCCCATTCAGACCGGGGCGAAGCGAAAAAGCGGCACGGATTTGCGGAATATTCGCTGCACGAAAATTCTGCGTGAAACCATGCACACCAGACTCGGTGCAAAATTCCGCAATCTTGCGTTCCAATTTCGCACAACAGACAAACAAATCCGCGGGATATTTAATCAAATTGGACCATGAGAGCAACAGCAGCGACGATGACATTTTTTGTATGTATCTAAAACAATAACCTTAGCCTCACGTCTACTTTTGGTCATGGTCATGTCCGTAGCCACCGAACGTTTTCATTATTGATGTCTGGAGCTGGTCTTTCAGCTCGTTGTTCAAATAATCATCCCGCCTCTAGTTATAGAGGACAGGATGCTGAAGAACAATATTGATGAGACGCTCTCCTTTGTTTGTCACCGTACTGTGCTATGTACTGAGTTTGTATCTAGTTAATGTGACTTTGCAGTTTGAGGTTTGAATGCTGTAACGTGAATAGAAACAAAGCATTTCATTGGCTAAAAGTCTAGTTTCGCAGACAGATTTTTGCAAAGCTTAAAGGTGCACTATGCAAGTTTGTTGACATCACTTTTGTTGACATTCGAATTCAAACAAAACAGAGGTAGCTCGCCCCTCCCTTCCATAGTTCCCTCCTTCCCATGCTTCTGTAACTGTCAACTCCTGTTGGTTATTGGCCGGAACGGTTTGTTATGTTCTGGGGCACAGCCTGTGCCCCTTCTGTTTATTTGCAGTTTGTGACGACTGTGCGGTCTCCAGAGGCCGGGTTTTTTTTTTTTACAGTGAATTCAGGGGCAGGCAGCTAGCGGATCGTGGGGAGATGTCAGTGAATTGAGACAAAAATAAAATCGCGCAGAAAATAAACAAACTTGCATAGTGCACCTTTAAGTCTGTGTGGATGTTTTTTCTGCCGCACGAAACCTCCGCCTTGGTGTGCAGTGTTCATTCAAATTGTCATCTTCTTCTGTGAGCTTTATTGACAGTGATATGCCTATTTGGCGCAGTACTGCCACCAACAGTTGGGAATGGAATTGCATTCACCTATAATCTGATTGTCATTCTCGGACAAAATGGCAGATGAGTGACAGGACAGGGGCACTTCAGGGGACCAATTAGATTTCAGATGGGGCCAATGCCTCCGTGGCCCCGCTCCTAGAACCGCTACTGTCTGCAACTAACATTATTGTGCTCTTCTCTGATGGCAAGAATACCACCCATTTTCATCAAGTTTTTTTGGAAGTTTAGAGCAAATCTTAATGACATTAAGGCAACATTAATAAATATGTCAAAATATGTATTAACAGCCATATTTGTTACAAGAAGGGTTCAAAAGTTTTGTTTTGAATGAGTGTGAGAGACAAGTTCTTCAGCTCCTCAGATGACTTGACAGCTTTGTAGCCAAGCTGGTGGAGGACTTGGCTGCAGATGTTCTGAGAGTACTTGGCCATTTCAAATGAAAGTTTCAACCTCCAGCTCTCAGCATTACCCTTTGAGTCCCTTGTGGTGCTATACAAGTTCTTGGAAGCCGGTCCATTTCTCCCCTTAGTGTTGATCTGTATCCAGTTGATCACATTCTTGTCCAGTGACATGCCCAGAAACTCATAGATTTCTTTAGTCTTTTGGAGAGGGTTCCTTGCCAGGTCTTCGTACCTCACCAGCATGTACTTCCCTTTGAGCCAGTGGGGCCTGCTCAGGGCCATAGAGATGGAGTTATGGTAATCCTCGCACAGCACCCTTATCCCGGTTAGGTCCAGTTTGATTTGATTCTCGTGTGCCATAACCTCCTTCGTCTTACGCTGGTAGGTGTTCAAGAAAGTCTTCATCCTGGAGGAGAGGATCCCACGTGGATCCCGTACCAACTGGATGATCTTCAGGTTGAGCCGGGGATCCTCCACAAGAGTCCGCAGGTCACCAAGCACTGGAATGCGCACAATTTTTATAGCCATGTTGGGGAACTCCCGACAGGAGGTAGCAGCCAGGGTCATGTTCAGCGGACACTTGTTCTCACAGTTTTTCACTTCCAGATTGGCCTTTCGTGGTCCAGATGCACTGCACACTGTGGGGGAGCACAATGCCCTACTGGACCCTCGTCGGAACAGATTATTCGTGATGTGTTTCACTGGCGGTGGTGTGATGTACCTCTCAAGGAAGTAGAAGTTACAGTCGTACAGGCTCCTCAAGAGGTCTCGGCTGGCCCCCACCATCAACTTTTGTGCAGTGTAAATATTGATGTTGTTTAATCTAGGTAGAAAAGAACTTTGCACTTGGTAGAGTGGTTCAAATAAGTAGAAGACATCCGAGTGCTGGTTCAACAGCTGCCCCATAAAAGAGGAGCCAGTACGTGTGGCGGCCATAATGAGAATGTTGGTCCTCCTGGAGCCATAGTGAGTGAAGTCGTGGCCCTCATTGATCTGATTTGTGGGGCTGTGACAGGGCACGGCTATGAAAGTTCTGATCACAAAATACTGGATCACTACAGATGCCAAGGTCAGCAGGATCACATATATCCAGGAAAAAGACATCGCTGGGCAATGTCATTTCATTTAGGAATTTCATATGTAATGGAAATCAAATGGAATGTGAGAAGGAAAACATTGAAAATATTCTGAAAAAAAATCAGAAATTAATATAATTAAAATAATTTAATTACATTTCTTCCATTTAACTTTACTCTCTGTGCTTTGCCATAACTCGGGCCTGCAGTAGTTTTGTCTTCTTTAAGGCTCATCTGAAATTTAAACACACATTAGGTTTGCATATGCAAAACAACAGGTCCTGTATTTGCTTTCACCAATGCCCAGTACAGCAATTCGAACTGGTTTAACAGCATTACTTATCCTTACCCAACGGATCCATTTTTGGTTTGCATTAAAGGCTGATTGATATTCATAGATTCATAGATCTAGTCTCAAATTTATATGGACACATCTCGTCACGGATTGGACACCTCCAATATAGCTGTTATCTTGCAACTGGTTTGGTTGCTTGGTGCCAAGCAGCAATAGTTGGATTTTCCTGACTCAGTTTTAAGGAAAGCTGTTCCAACCCTAACTTTTACTGCTGTCTGTGAGACTTTTGTAACCCAGGTTAATAAAACCTCAAACAAAAAGCTTTAAACAAATAAATGGAATGAAAGAAAATTTAATAATATTAGTTAAATTGTTGAATGTTAAGTCCAAATGGTAGTTTCCACTGTTGTTGTTTTAATTTCAGTACTGTCCCTTTAACAAATGGGTTATTCTCTGAAACTGGGTCAATATTACATGCTTCACTTTGCAAGTTCATTTTCCAGTAAATGTTATTGAATTTAAACCAATATCCTTGCCCAAAATACCCCACATGGACATGTTCAACTGTACAGAAAAAATATTACGATACATTCAACAAAGAAAAAAATATTGGATTTTTTATTTGAAAACTGGTTGAAAATGGTGGACGAAAATTGGGACATGTTTTATTACTAATGTATTTGAGCTTAACATGAAGATCTGATACCGAAATTTATATCCAACGTTGATTTTGTTCTCTCTTCATTACTTGTAGCTTGAAAATCCGGCCTCAATTTACCGTTCCGTGCGTAACCAGTCGTGTCCACTGCAGTTATGTATGGATCACAGTACATTTTTACTGTCAACAGGTAGTTTCCATTTGCAGCGTGCTTTCTATCAATGAAACACTACACGATGTACATTTATACAACACTTAGTCAAAATACCTCTACCTGCAATTAACTTATTCATTATTATCCGTTACGTCGGGAAATTAATGTCAAATTCAAGACCAGGAAGTTACTTTTACGACAACTGGACCAGCACGTTTTCGGACATCAGGCTGGTCACATAACGTTGGGACCATAAACAGCCGCCATTGTGATGCAGATTTCAATTTTTGGCTGCATGAATTTATTTTGTCCCTCTTGTTACGCCCAAAACCAAATTTACGTTGGTTGTATTGAAGTGGCAATTACACGGGAATAAAGGTAAGGTGTTGTAAAAAGGGTTTTGTTGTTTGATATCTGTGTAAAAGTGGAACATTTGGTGAATTATGCCAATGTTTTCCTCTCATGTCTGACCGATGAGAATACACTTCTCAGTGTAGTGGACGTCGCTGTGTATTGAGTCTGTATTACGTACGGATCGAACTTTGTCACACTGGTTGTTCACATTCTTTTTTGGTTACATCTCATTTTTTTTCATTGTTTTTATAGTTCACTTCTTATGCAGAACAAAATTAATTTGTCATTTGAAATATCACAACAGATTCCTCAATGTTGTTCCTTACGTAACAGAACTACACAGAGACACAATGCTACCTGGTGTCCATTTTAGGCACGAAACATCTCCAAATACTGGCAGGCTGTGTGAAGATGAACCATTTTTTACTGCTGAACAAGATACGACCATGTGAGGGTGACAAATGGGACACAGTAAAGTGGTATTAGCCAGATTTACATTGATGTGTTCTCGTGAAAGAGTTTCAAATTTTAGATGGTCAAAATCTGCCCAATTAACTGACTCACCATGTTGAAATTCTTATTTTTATTGCAAACTTTTCCGTCCTTTTTTCTGAATTTTCAGTGGTAGTGTTGTTTCTACAAAGTGCTGTGATGAGTTTGTGTTGAATCCATTTTCAAAGTTTTCCTTCGACTCCTTCTGCTGTTAATTTGGTGTCCAGGTTACATAAGGACTTTTCTCTGTTCATTACTAATAAATGTGCTGTTATGTGCATGAACTAGTTCTCGTACTGTCTTTATAGCAATTGCTCATGAATCGACGGTAAATCTAGATGGAAATGCACTGAAATACACCTGAATTGTGGCATTTTGAATTTTTCACCCCAGTGTCCCACTTTTAGGTACCAGTTTCAGAGAATGACCCAAATGCATTCGTGACAGCCAATTGGTGTAACCATAGTGTCAACCGCGCGAGAGAGAGAGAGAGAGAGAGGAAAAAAATTGTGAGTGAGGAGTTGCTCATAAAAGGAGGACTATCATCAAAAAATTTCTGCCCTCCTGTTATTTCAATTTGTTAATCTCTTGCTAGTTAAACTGCATTCATATAGCTCAGTTGGCTAATTGACGAAAAAATGGAATTTAATTGAGCCCATTGGGCAGCGCCATTATTTTCCGTAGCACCTGTCACGTCTGATTCTCGGGCACGAGATCATGACGTCAGCGCGGAGGTCTGGCGCTTCCAGGCATCATGGCCGATGCTATCAATTTAATGAGATTTTCTCGTCAGTGAACAGATCTGAAATTGCTTTGAAAATTCTGCATTGTCAGGCATACGGTTGTGTCAATGACACAAAACAGAAGATGGCCAGCGTGACAATGCACATGTTCCCAAAGGACAGGGATTTAATTCGCCACTGGGTTATAAACTCGCACAATGGAACAATGCATATCACTGATCAGGGATGCTTTGTTTACACTCTCAGCAGCCGCATTCACGTCACAATTCTGTGCTTTCACGGGCTGAAACTCTGCCTCTTGTAGCTTGAGTTCAAAACATGGCGGCCTCCGTTTTGGATTTTATCACGGAAATTATGGGCAATTATCGCCAATTACGTGGAAAGGACTAATTATCTTGCGGAAATACTTGAAGCGGGTGCTGTTGAACTTCAGTGCAGTTAATACAAGTCGAAACAGATAAGCATGGCAATCCTCCTTTAAAGCAATTCTTACCTTTCTGGCATTTTTACACTTTTCTTTTGTAATCTTAAAATGCTCCTAATAAGCGTATGGCACACTAAAATGTAAAAGAAATCCACCAGGTGTTGAAACTGTAGAATCTGGAAATATAAGTGACAAATGGCTGATAAGCTCAGTCCAGAGCCATGCCAGATAGCAATAAAGCTTTTGTGGACTTCCAGGAGGTGGCAATGGTCTCACCACGGGGGGTTGTTGCAACTCTGACTGACACAATATTCAGTCATATTACTGGCCTAAGTCTTAAGTTAAAAATCCAGTTATATTAATCTGTTTCAAATAATCTAAGCCTCTGGGAAGTGCATAATGTGCATATATTCAATATTCTGCAAATAAATCACTTCTGGACTTATAACCCAATTTATCTATATATTAATTCATCTTAAGACTTTTTCATGACAACTGCATCATATTAGTACATACTCATATCATGTTTGGTCTTGTTATTCTCAGGGGAATCCAAGGAGTTGAATGGAGTATGTTTCATTCCCATTGAAATTATGGTTCATTCCCTTTTGGAAACTCATGAGAATTTGGTCAGAATACTCTCTGGTAATCACCCTATTCTCCTCTCTCTGCTGAAGTGTTTCATTACCTCCTCCCCATGGGGGGAACCCAAAAACTAGATTCGACCCCCCTTCCAGGAGTTTATGGCCATGCCGCCTGGATCAAAGACGTGGTTTGGCTTAAAGCAAAGAAAAACAATCCATTCTGGGAAGATCGTATCCGATCTGTCCCCGCGCACGCAAATAAGTAGCCTTTTCAATGATGTAACATCGTATTTCGAATTTCCCGCAAATGCGTGTATCCTTTTCCTCCAGGTATGACTTTATTCTCCTCTTCTAAATTAAAAAATTGGTTTAACGATGATTTGTTTGATTTAAGCTTTTGCCTACCTGGTGAATAAACTTTGTTATATTCCTTTGAACTTGCGTGACCATGACTCTTAACACTTGATTCTTTCTAACGTTCTGGTGACTTAAAGACATGACTGACTGATCAGCGGCTTTGGGATGACAAGTTGGAGAGACAATTTCTACTTACATAAAGGGTTATGGATTGAATTTTAGCCTTAAGGAAACCCATGGAAAAAGTCGGTTATCTGTTAAAATTCCTGAAGGAACCCATATAGATCTGGGTTCGCAAATCAAGCCAAAAGATGCTGTTGCTGTGATGTTTGACTTCCAATCCTCTAGTATTACCAACGAACCTAAGCTGCGGGAATAATGCCAAACCCGGGGCATATATTTTAGTGACACAGGCCTTTATTTAATGAATCAGTCCACGAGGTTTTCCCTAAATTATAAATTTCAATTCTAATTTGGAGTCAGATATTTAACGAGGGTATAACTAAATTCATTATTATAAATTTATTATGGAGTCAGATTAATTGTAACATTGTGCTTTTTGTGCCCCGTTGTTCGAATTGGAGAAAATATATCCATTTTATTGTGATTCGACCAGCCAGGGCGTCGGCGTGCTAATACTAGGAATCCATACGCATAAACCTTAGCCCTTTTCGCCGTTGGTTATTGTTTTGTGGGTTTTACAAAACTCATCAATATTCAATTCTCATATATTTCTGATAAAAGTCTGACCAATCATTTTCTTCGTCTAAAATGATTTGCTTGCCCTTCCAGTTGCCTATCGCTGTCACCGCTTGCGAGTCGCGCGCCTCTCTGGCAGAGCAGCAGAGCGGTAGAGACAAAACAGGTACTCAACAAAGTTAGCCTGCCAATAAAACAGCTGCAACTGCTCCTAATTTAATGACTAACGTTATCGGGACAATTCTGGTGAGGTAAGACATTATGACAGCAGTTTTGCATGAAAATAGGATGAATTTTGCTGAAAAACGACGCATCTGACTGTAAACAAACAGGCGCTGAAATGCTATAATTACTACTATAATAACGTTAATGATAGTTCGTCAGACGTTACGAGGGCATTTTATTTTATACCACATATAGAATTGAATATTATGTAATTACTGTTGGTTAGATTTCACTAACCGGTGCCTCTGAATCTGACTCCATTGCCCCGTTTCAAGATGCTTTCACACCGGACGTGAAACAAATTTTTCGTGCGACAGATTACATTCAAAGTCAACGCAAAGACGCGAGATTCGCATCTTTGCATTGTCTTTGAATGTAATCTGTTGTGCAAAAAATTCGTTTCGCGTCCGGTGTGAAAGCAGCTTCATTCGTGCTGCTCACTTTCTTACCCCACGCGTCAGGGGAGGAGGGGAGCCTCAGAGGTCAGGCAGGGGGAAGAGGGTGGGACTTTGGAGGGAGGCGGAGTTGTTCATGTTTAAATTTTTACTAAGTGCTGTGCCACATGCCAGAAAGGTAAGAATTGCTTTAAGAGAGGAACTACCAACGGAGAAGGTTCCAGCTAAAAAGACAAAAAAAGACAAGGAAAACAAAATTAAGTTGAAGAACGTAAACTCTTATTTTTATCCTGTTTTGCGGAGAAGTTGCGGAACTTTTATCTGCGTTGCTGGATACTGTGTTTTCTGTTAATTTCTGTGGATTTGGCCAGGGTTTTTTTTTTAATTCACGAGATTTTTCTTGGTTTTAATACCGAAGCTGAGAGAGAAAGATGGCGAGCCACACGTAAGTGAAACCGCAAGGATGAACGTCTGCTCTGCGAGACCAACCTGCACTCCAAGGATAAGCATGCTGATTCTTACTACTGAACTGTGGTAGGATTAAACACTCTGTATTTCGCTGCGACACTCCGTGGAATTCGTTCGGATTTCGTTACGGACTTAACAAAAGGACTGACTACCCACCGAGTTAAGAGAATTGAGATTGTTAATCGCAGACATTGAGTTGTGGAATGTTGAACTTGTGTTTCTTTACCAAATTGTAATTTGTTTCATTTTTTTCTTTTGTGCCAAACTGGTAACACAAACTATGTGTGCTACTGTGAATAACAAAACTTTGTACTGGTTTAGGAAACTCATGAGAAAGTTGATCAAAATTCTTGAATAGGCCTATCTACGATAAAACCTAGAACCTAGAACAGAGTTAACTCATGTAGAAACAGAAAATTGACATACCAGAGGAATTTTAAATGAAAGTTTGAATTTATTGAACTCAAATAGGTTAAAGTCAAACCAAAGTGAGATAAAATAGGGAAAAATACTTTATTACCTCCGCCAACGAAGTTGGGGCGGAGGTTATGTTTTCGCCCGTTTGTTTGTCTGTCTGTTTGCGAACAACATAACTCAAAAAGTAATGCACGGATTTGTCTGAAATTTTGTGGGTGGATTGCTATTACATCAAGGATGAACGCTATTGATTTTGATTGCGATCACTGAAACAATAGGGCAGCCATGTTGAAATCCTATCACATGCGATAACTCAAAAAGTCATGCACGGATTTGTCTGAAATTTTGTGAGTGGATTGCTATTACATCAAGGATGGACCCTATTGATTTTGACCGTGATCAGTGAAACAATATGGCTGCCATGGCAGCCATCTTGAAATCCTATCACACGCGATCACTCAACTTTGCTCCCACTCATGCACATTTGGATTGTGCTGCCTTGGTGGAGGTTTGCACTCTACGAGTGCCTCTAGTTTTTCTGAGGTTCAATTGAATGGTTCCAAAGGATAAAAAAGGGAAAAGCAGAGTGTCTGCATGAATGAAAAAAGGTGTGATTTGGTACCAAAGCATGTGCATGTCTACTACTTACTGTATATATAAATAAGCTGGCAGTTAAATTCTCTCCTTAGTCTGTAGTCTGCTATTTCTTGGTTCTAGCTACAAACAGCTCCCCCCGAACCTTGACTGGTCGTAGCAATTTGTAAACAATTACAGTGCTACATATCAAAATCCTTGGCGAGCCAGCCAGGAGCCAGTTGCTAGCTAAATTTAGAGAATTATAAGTAATTACACTTGTTTTTTTTTTCTTAGATTTTTTTGGGAATTTTTCCTTTATTTGACAGTTATACAGTGTAGAGAGACAGGAAGGTTGGGGAGAAGAATGGGGGAAGACATGCAGCAAATGACCTGAGCCGGAATCGAACCCAGGTCGCTGCGGGAAGGACACAGCCTTTATGGTACACGTGCTTAGACCGATGAGCCACCGGGATGCCCCTACACTTGTTTTTCAGGCCACACAGACCGTAGTTTATTGTCCGGCAGATATGGAAGTAGTAGATAGAGAGAATATTAAAATACCGAACTTGGTTATTGTTAATGGTCTCACCGACACTGAGTCAGATGAGGATTTAAATGATTTCTTGAACAAGTATAAGCGTATTACTAGAACAGTTAGGGTAAATGACCCCAAATCTCCATACCACAAAAATGTTATTGTAGAGTATGAGAGTGGATCTGCAGTGAACACCCTTGAGCCTGTACTTCTATATAGCTCTGAGAGCCCAAGTCGTGTAACACACCAGATAAGATCCCTGTCAAGTGAATATTTGCCGACTGTAACTGGCAGTGCCACCCAGTGCTATTTGGGTGAACTAAAAAGAATTGCTAAACTGAGTGGCAGATCCTTTGAAGAAATCTTGTTAAAGCAGCTGTCTAAGTGCAATAAATCAGTAACTGTTGATATAGAGCCCATTAGTGAGCCTGCAACCAAGCTTTTTACTGTAGACATTCAAAGTATCTACCAACACAACCCTTAGTTACTGAGCCGCAGGTAATTTCCCAGACTTCTCCTGCTAGGACAGTGGAGCTGGGTGAACCCAATTTGAGTGCTTCGGAGTCCACATCATCTGGCTCAATGGATAAAAATGAAACTCCAAAGGTTGCCATGAGTTGTGTTAATCCCCCAGAGGTGCAATGCATAGTTGTTGAACACATAGTGAGAAGTGAAACAGCGGTTTCGCAGATGAACGTGCCGCTCAGACTCAGAGGGTTCTCTGGCAGAACTCCATGCCCTAGTCACGAGGTAGACTTTGATACATTGAGCTCATCTTGCTGGACACACCGTTGTCAGATTTGCAGCGCTCCAGGAAAATTCTAGACAGTCTAGGACCACCAGCAGCTGATATTGTAAAACCCTTAGGTCCACAAGCCTTACCTACAGCTTACCTTGAACTACTAGATTCAGCTTTTGTAACTGTAGAGGATGGTGATGAGCTTTTCGCCAAGTTCCTTAACACATTCCAAGATGCTGGAGAGAGGCCATCCCATTACCTACACAGGCTAGAGACATTTCTTGCTAAAGCATTGAAAATAGGTGGTGTATCTACTAGTGAGCCTGATCAACATCTATTGCGTCAGTTCTGTCGTGGATGTTGGGATGATGTACTAATAGCTGACGTTCAGCTAGAATGTAAAAGAGACAACCCACCTCCATTCTTTGAGTTACTGCTACAGATGCGTATACAGGAGAATAGACACACCTTCAAAGAAAATTGAATGCGGAAACACCTTGGTGTCTCAAAGTAGTGCTGTTATTCAAGCCGTTCAATCAAGCTCAAAACGCCGGGTTTTGTCATTTTTGCCGTGTTCAAACCTGGTCCGGGTTACTTGACAAATAATCAAGCAACCCTATAACGGTATCAAATCAAAATCGGAAACATTCTGTAGTCTGGGAACATCCGAAATGATGCAAAATCATCCGTCAACATCAGCACTTCGAGTTCGGGATCGCGGTTTATTCCGTTTATTCAGCCTGCCTTCGAAAGTTTGGATACCATTTTATGCTTGCTCTAAAAGCTTGAAGGAGGCGAAAGGTGACTGAGTCCACGAAATAGCTAGCAACTTCGAAATGCCGATGTCCGGATGTGGATGATGATATCGCATCACTACGGTCGTTCCCGGGTTTTCCAACTCAAAACTTTCAGAAAATGTCGGTACATGTATAAATCCATGATAATTTAGATTTTTGAGTTTTGACCAAACTTGGCAAACTGACCTGACATTTAGTGAAATTTGAAGAAGTATTTTCAAGAGATATGAGAGGACGTGTCATGTGAACCCCTCTTCAGAATTAGCAGAAGTTCTTGATACAAAAAGCTTTAAACTTCAGTATCTTGTATTTGTTTTCCCAACCTGATCATCAATCTCTCGTAATCGTACCGTAAAAGTGATTTATCATAAATATGTTCTTTGTCTTTGTTAAAAAAAAGGAGACTAAACAAAGGCCAGTGTAACAGTCTTGATGGTTCCAAAGTTTTACAAATTTTGGGGCTATTTTGGCTTGCTGTAAATCATCCAGATAGGCTAAAATTTTAATTCAGGAACTATACTGAAAGAGAAAGGATATTAGTTGACAGAGTATGACTTGCAATAATCATGAAATGAAATGATACATGTATTTACCATTATACGTAATATAGTGATCTCATTAAATTGATGTTAGAATAAATCAAGTTCTCTGTTCTCTTTTCTTATTTTTTGTGTTCATTTTGTGGTGTGATAACATTATTGGAATAATTTGAATCACCAATGAATGGAATCCAATATGTGGACAACTAGCTTAGTTGTAAAGTCTTCGTTTTTATAGGCCCACTAGTTTCTTTGTTTTATTAACTTTACTTTGCATTATCAACAAACAGACCAGATGTGTACGTGAATCGTAAGCTATCTTATACTTATGGTCGTTTTGGTATTATTACATTGTGTCAGCCTTGTCAGGTTTGTTTACTGTTGCCAATATGCACTCAAAATAAATGAGAAATAGGGAAGTTTTTCTTTTCCTTCAAACTTTCAAGGCACAAACCTTTGTTTTTAGCACCTCCAAAGTTCCCAATATTTTAACCGTTTGGTGCATGTTTTGAATACCAACGATCATAATGATGATATCTGAACAAGTTAGCGTGGGAAGACCGGAAGAGTCGTCGCTTTGACGGTGAGGGAGAATGGGGGCTTCAAGTCTGAGATAATAAACCACAACAACGGTTAATGAAATTTGGATGATTAGAGAAAGGAATTTAATCTTACGTAAGGATAGGATAGCCATGGGGAGAGCAGAAATTGCAAACCTAGCACTTTAGCAACTTACAGGTTATAAAGTATAAACACTGTCCCTCCAGTTTACGTTTCGCTAAATTACTAACCCACGCATTTTTGATCTGATGTCAAACTCCATTCAAGTCTTCATTGACTTTTGATTTGAACTGTTTACTGTCTTTCAAGATATTTGCAAATAATAAAACTATTTTTTATATTGTTCACTGTATTACATCGATAAAGTGTTGTTACAGTGTTTATTGTTTACCGTATTACATTGTTGAAGTGTTGTTACTGTGTCTGTTCAGCAAGACACATGCTGAGAATAAAGAAAAATGTTTTACAAGGCACATGACATAATCGATTTACGTCTTTTACTACTGCCGTCCTTATTTCATTTGTTGAGACTTGAGAGCTTGATACGATGGCAATAATAGGGTGAGTAGCAAACTGTGTATAATGGATTTGTCATTTTGAAAGTCCATTATAACTATGTATGAACACTGAACGGCGACTGAAATGCGAACGATCCTGATTGATGCAAGATTTGTAACCTGTTTGAATGAATGTATGATGTTGATAAAAGCTTAAAGATAATTGTGTTATACCTGAATTTTTATTTTATTTTTTTTTTTTTTAACTTATGATATGTGGTAAAGAGAAAACCAAATATCAGTGCATAACAATATTAGAACAGAAAAAAACCTGTTTCGACTTTTAAAACAAATCAATCCTATGCAGAAAATGTTATCATGAAGTAGTGAGAAAAAGAAGTGCCGCTGAATCTGTTCTTTCTTATCTGTTGCCGAGGAGAAAAGAAAATTCACATGAAATTAAGCAAGCTGAATAGTAAACAAATTGCCCTATTAAACTATCATCCCCTAACTAAACTGGTACTGATAATGTGGAATGGAATGATAAGATCGGGTCATTTCGGGACTTCAGTGATTGCCCTGGGGAGCAGATTTTTTTTTCTCTCATAAAGCCGTAAACTCAATGAAATTTCAATCTATTTTCTCTCTCCTGATCGGTGCTGTCTCGTGTTCTAGTGGCCTTAGAGTGTGTGGATACCGCAGTAATTGAAGACTGTTTACAAATTACAGTAATCTACAGGGGTCCCCCCCCCCCCCAAGATAATTCAAGATTGTGCACGCTTGTCGCGTGCCAGTAATGAATGTCTAGACAACCTGGAATGTGAAACTGACGTGGGGGATTTTCTACAGCTTGGTCTTGAAGGGAGTTGATTTACTTCATTGTTGTTATGTCAATGTTTACGTTTTCTCCGGGTTTCCGTTCAAGCCGGCGGCCCGGAAAAAAATAAGAGATTTTCCAGGTTCAATCAAACAGGATTTTTTCTTCCGGGTCACAGCACTATCTCAACGCAGGAAGTCAGTGCACACCTCTTGAGTGCAAGTTCCCCTGATGAAAATGCTCCGTCACTAGAGACTGATATCACTGATATGAGGAAACATGTCCCTGAGCTGCAAAGTCAGCTCACTAGATTGAAGGCACAGAAAGCAGAGTCACATGTTCCTTCTCAGGACAGCGTTGTCGCTGAATTGAAGAGACAGGTTACTGAGCTTCAGGGCCATCTTAAAGCATTAAAAACCCAGAAACCGCTTCAGACAAAGGCCAGTGTGACTGAAGTTAGCACAAAGTGTCCAACTGACTACAAAGTATCTGAGTCTCCTCCCACTGCAGATCAGCAGACTAATAGTAGGCCAAAACCGTGGTACTGTTTTCAGTGCGGTGATGATGGCCACATTGCATCTAAGTGTTCTACTAATGCAAATCCATCATTACTGGCTGCTAAGAGGAAGCAGTTAAAAGAGAAACAGTCCCGGTGGGACAGTCAAAATGGATCAGTCCATACCCAGTCTTTAAACTAGATTCAGCATTCATTGTGGGACAAATGAGGGCTGGAGACAGAAAAAACAGTCCCATCCCCAATACTGAATGCAAAGCTCAGAGAAAGTTTTTATGCACAAAATCCAGCTCTGAGGAAATACCAAAAGGTTTGATAGGAGCGAAGTACACAGCCAATGTGCTCATTGATGGACAGTCTTGTAACTGCCCTCTTGATACAGGGTCTCAAGTAACCACAGTATGAGGTTTTTCCCTATTTTATCTCACTTTGGTTTGACTTAAACCTGTTTGAGTTCAATAAATTCAAATTTTCATTTAAAATTCCTCTGGTATGTCAATTTTCTGTTTCTACTTGAGTTAATTCTGTTCTAGGTTCTAAGTTTTATCGTAGATAGGCCGATTCAAGAATTTTGATCAACTTTATCATTAGTTTCCTTAACGAGTAGGGGTTTTTCTAGAAAAATTTAGTATGGGGGCGACACTGTTGGCGAGGGAGTGGAGTGACCCAGTGGGGGGGATGGTGCGAAGCTTTTGAAAATTTGAGGTAAAAATGGGGCAATCTGAAGCTTCCTGAAGGGGATAACTTTACTTTTTTTCCTGTGTATTCCTTGAAGGGAGAAGGAGTAGGTTTGGATAGTAAATAAGACATGTACACAACATTTGTAACTGATGGCCTTCTTTTATAAAAACATACTTCTTTTACGAGCTCACATCATGTTTATTGTAACTTGCAACATTATGTTATTTGTAGTCCAACAGGGCTAAATCACATATCAACATCATATGAAGCCTGAAGCCTTTTTGCCAGGTAATTTAACTGGCACCTTTTTGCCTATTATTTTAACTGTTATTTTACAATAAGTTTACCACAGAGTTCAGTGCATGTTCAGTGTAAACCATGGTTAAATGTGCACAGGACTCCAGTGACAAGGAGACAATGCGTTAATTTAACGGTTAAATTCAGTTAGTTTATAACTGTGTCGGAATGCCGAACTTCATTTCGTTGCTCTGTTGCGACTGCGTATGTGCATGGTCCAAACCAGCTTGCCCGGTATACAGGAGTGCTTTTGAATGGAAATGCATTGTGATGGGACTGGAAATTTTGTCTGATGTAAGCGAAAATCTGTTATATAAAATTTTTGCCACGTTTTTAGTAGTTTTGCCGGACTTGCACTGTTAATTACGAACGGGCATGCTATTTTTTGGCTTCATGTTGATGTATTTACGGAAGAATAGATCGCTTCGTAGGGGAATTCCGGGGAAGGCAGTATATCAGGAAATAAGGTTGTAACACTAAATCGGCATTTTGGTAGGGGGGCGTGCGGCCAAAACAAGGGCGCGCCACCCCTGTTCCCGCTTTAGAAAAAACCCTGCAGTACAAAGTTTAGTTATTCACAGTAGCACACATGGTTTGTGTTACCAGTTGGGCACAAAAGAAAAAAATGAAACAAATTACAATTTGGTAAAGAAACACAAATTCAACATTCCACAACTCAATGTCTGCGATTAACAATCTCAATTCTCTCAAGCCTCGGTCACAACCGGACACACGGATTATTTAATTGTGCGTTCTCTGCATTTTCACTCTCAGAAATAGGGGTACAGCAGGAGTCCATTTCTGTTCCCCAAGGTATTATGTACCCATTAGGGCTAATTATAGGACCTCAAGGTATCTGTGTGAACCTTTTTACTGCCCCAGTGACAACCAAGGCTTGTTACTGGGGCAGTACCCTCAAAGGTACTGCTTTTGTACCTTAGAAGTGGGTTTTTATTTGTTTTGGAACATAAAAGTACCTTTTAGACCCTAAAAAGGTTCACTCAGGTACCCTGAGGTCCTATAATTAGCCCTAAAGGGTACATAAGTGCTGAATGTACCTTGGGGAACAGAAATGGACTCCTGCTGTACCCCTATTTCTGAGAGTGTGCCGTAGGTGAGAGTCGTAGAGGACATGGAGGTTAAAAAAAAAAAGTAGCAGTCAACTCGTAAGGCGGGAGTAAGAATTCGGGAGTAATCGTGCCGTGCTGCCCTTGATGGTGACGTAAGAAGTTCACAGCAACACTCTTGCGATTTGGCATGTGCGTCCATCGTAGAGGTAGTAAGGAGGACGTGCGGCAGTCTTGCGACAGCTGCGCACGCTTTTCTATACCCCAGCCGTGCTCGGACGTTCTATTTGTGCGTGTGCCCGTCTTATCTCACACTTGCGGGAAACTTGCGGTCAACTTGCTTCCACCTTGGGGCGACGTGCGTCTTGGACAAACGGTTTTATTTCCACGACCAGTAAAAAAAAAACTCTCCTCTGACCTGTGTGTTCCTTGCGTGCTCCATATGTCGGGAGCAAGGAAACTTGCGTCCTTGGCCTTTCTCTGGAAATCGTAGAGTTTTTTGTGCATGATCAAAATCCATCATACGTGCTTACAGGCAGTCTGCGGGCTCAAAATTTTGTAAGAAGAACCTGCGTGTCCCATGAGTTCTTTAGTGTTTATTGCTGTAAATACACCGTGGAGTGCAAGTGCGGCCGGTTGTGCCCGAGGCTTTAACTCGGTGGGTAATCAGTCCTTGTGTTAAATCCGTAACGAAATCCGAACGAGTTCCACGGCGTGTCGCAGCGAAATACAGAGTGTTTAATCCTACCACAGTTCATTAGTAAGAATCAGCATCCTTATCCTTGGAGTGCAGGTTGGTCTCGCAGAGCAGACGTTCATCCTTGTGGTTTCACCTACGTGTGGCTCGCCATCTTCTTCTCTCAGCTTCGGTATTAAAACCAAGCAAAATCTCGCGAATAAAAAAAACCTGGCCAAATCCACATTAACTTAACAGAAAACACGTTACCCAGCAATGCAGATAAAAGTTCAGCAACTTCTCCGCAAAGGGAGAAAAAAGAGTTTACGTTCTTCAACTTTATTTTGTTTTCCTTGTCTTTTTTTTTTCTTCTTATGCCCGTGATCCACTTACGCTTTTAAGGTCTCCGATTGTCCCGATTCTCCCCTTGTGACCAGTTATGAGCGATTACGAGTGGAAATTTCTGTTACGCGCAAGACATAGGTGGATCATGACTTCTGACCTGTTCTGACCCTTCCGCGTGAATAAGACAGGTTCTGACTAGATCGGATCACGTGGATCCCTCTTCCGACAAAATCAAACCAGTTTGATTTTGTCGGAAGGTATGAGTTGTCGGAAGGACGCGGGAGTGTCGGTTCGTCAAGTGCAAACTAGGTGGCGAATATTTCCTCTGCAATTAGCTAATTAGAAACCGTTTACAAAAACAACCACCATCTTTATTGTTGACGTTGGCAAAAATCAATCGGAAATGCTCGCGTTAGTGGATCATGGGATAAAATTTTTTCCCCAATCACTCTGACTTTCCATGATTGTTTGCGCGAGTTTCGGATGGTTCCCGGCGCTTCCAAAAGCTTCCGACTGGCCACGATTGCTTGTGTGCGGAAGCCTTAAAAGCATAAGTGGATCACAGGCATTAGCTGGAACATTCTCCGTTGGTAGTTCCTCTCTTTATGAGCAACTTGTCCATGACAATTTTTTCCTCTCTCTCTCTCTCTCTCTCTCTCTCGCGCGCGCACGTGGTTGACACTATGGTTACACCAACTGGCTGTTACGAATGCATTTGTTAAAGGGACAGTACTGAAATTAAAACAGCAAGAGTGGAAACTAACATTTGGACTAAACATTCAACAATTTAACTAATATTATTCACTTTTCTTTAATTCCATTTATTATTTGTTTAAAGCTTTTTGTTTGAGCTTTTATTAACTTGGGTTAACTTTGACAATAAAAATGTAGCATTTGTGTTTGTATTGTGAGATAATTATGTTCATAATATATTTTCTAGAATAATGCACATTTCGTCGCTGACTTTAGCCTCCCTTATTGGTAAGGTAATGTCCACACCGCTGTTTGTCAAGAGCCCAAATTTGTCAAGAAACATCCTTGTCCCTATTTTTCACGCGACCCTGTTTATCTAGTGAAGTCCTCACCCCAATTAGTTTAGCGCCTCTAATTGTCAGGTGATGCCCTCACCCTAATAGGTCAGGTTATACCTTCACCCTTATTTCTGCACCCCTGTTTTTCTCCAATGTCCTCGTCCCTATTTCTCAAGCTCCCCTATTTGTCAGATAACATCCTCATCCCCATTAGTCAGGTAATGTCCTCACCACTATTTATCAGGTAACGTCTTAGCCCCAATTTGTTAGGCTCCCCCATATGTCAGGTGATGTTTTTTCTTGAATGACTAACCCTCCCCATCCCCTTGTCCAAACTGTCAGGCGCTCCTAAATATAAGGTAGCATCCTTACCCCTATCTGCTAGGTGCTCCTACTTGTCAGATAACATCCTTGCCCCTATTTCTCACGTAACGTCCTAACCCCAATTTGTCAAGCACCACTATTTGTCAGGTAATGTCCTCGCCCCTATTTATTAGGTGCCCCTATTTGTCAGGTAAGGTCCTCGCCCCTATTTATCATATAACGTCCTAACCCCTATTTTTCAGGTGCCGCATTTTGGCAGGTAATGTCCTCACCAATATTTGTTTGGTAAGATTCTTGCCCCTATTAGTCAGGCACCCCCATTTGACAGGTAACATCCTTGTCCTTACTTGTCAGGTACCATCTTCACCCCTATTTGTCAGGTGCCCCTATTTATCAGGCAACGTCCTCTCTCCTATGTATCAGGTAACATCCTTGTCCCCATTTATTTGGTGCCCCTATTTACCAGGTAATGTCCTGACTCCATTTGTCGGGTGCCCCTAAGTGTCAGGTTATGTCCTCACCCTATTTGATGGATGGCCCCAAATGTTAGGTGACATTTCTTCTTGAATGATCACCCCATTCCCTTGCCCCAATTTGCGTTCCTTTTTCTCAGGTTATTTCCTCACTCCTATTAGTCAGGCACCTCAGTATGTCAGGTCATGACTTTGCTCATATTTGTCAGGTGTCCCTATTTAACAGGTTATGTTGTTTCCTTGCATTACAATCCCTCTCCACCGCCTCACTCTTTTTTGTCAGGTAACTCACACGTCTAACCCTCCCCTTTCCCTTGGCCCTCCCTTGCCCCTATTTATCAGAAATTCTTACATGTTGTGTAATGTCACCAAATCTGCTGTATTCTTTGGCATCGGCATTATTATAATGGCATATAATGCTGTAACTGAATCACGTATCTACATAACTGTAAAAAAGCCCATTTGTCGCATGCATTACGTGCAATGCAGTCGGGGACCTATTAACCTATTAACGAATAGCTACACAGGAAATGCATTTCAACGCAACATGGCCGTATAACTAGGATGCGCTGGCAGGTGACACTTGCGGGGTAAATCAGCTGTGGAGTGATCACAGAGCTGAAGCTGGTTCCGCCAAAAGCACCACACTAGGAGCGGATTCAGAAGCAGTTTGGACATTATGCGAGAGAGTCCAGTTTTCTACTGCTCGATTTCTATAGGCAAAATACTGTATGTGTCCCTAAAAACTGAACTTGAATCATTTATATTGGAATTTGAATTGCTTAACTTAAATAATTGTATGGAAAAATTGACTTTGCAGTAAATAGTTTGAATTGCATTGTTTAATGTGAATAATTGCACTAAAAAACTAAATTTGAATCGTAAAATTTGAAATCAAATGTATTAATTTGGGACTGAATTCCTGTAAATTCGATGCTGAATGTAATATCAAAAATTACTGAAATTGTATTCAGTAGCTCTGAAACTATATTTTGGAAAATTCTGAAATGTATCAAAAAAATCCTCATTGGGGATTGGATCCCCCAGGAATCTTTAAAAGCACCTTACAGCAATACAAGCTTGTCCCGCTAAGCCACTACAGCTTTCGCTACATTGTCGTATATAGCCTAAGAAAACCAACTGGATATTGACTTCCCGATAAAGATATTGACTATCAGGGCTGGCATGGAAAACATTGAAAAGAAAAGAGCCGATGAAGCAGCACGAAAGCACTTCATCAGAAATAATCCAGGAAATCAAGATCATGGCTGTGAGCAATGCAGCCGTTTGTTTCACAGTGCAAGAGGCTTATTACTTCAAAAGAGACTCAAACACTTCACCTAGTCATCGTCGGTAACGATGGACAGCAAGAGAGACTCAAAGATCGCAAAACCTATTTATTTTTTTTACAAAAGTCAATCGCAGATCGCTGCAAATTAAATTTATTGGTCATCTCCGGCGGAGTATGCCGACCACAGGGTGAGTGCACTCGAAGTATGCATGACATCAGCACTAGAACACAAACAGGCAAGGTCAACATTGCGTCATACAGTTTCAGTGAATCTAGTGGGAATTCCGGTGAGTGTTTTCACGACTGGAGCGATGAGGAATCAGGAGACAGAGAATTAGTTCTTATTTTGGCAGATACGGAGGAATACAGCGGTCCTCAACCCTACCTGTATGGGCCACCAGCAAGGCAAGAGACCAAGCGGGACATGCAGCTGGTGCCGTTCCTGACGATGCCTTATTATTACAAGATCGCGTTGGCAATATGACTTGGTATGTTATTTTCCTATATTTTGAATTCGGTAACGTTTATTTGAAAACAATAGGACATTAATCAAGTGTATAAGGAATGATGACGCAGTTTAACATCCTCGATCTCCGCAAATATATTGGACTATTAGCTAGCTACAATGGCGTGCCTTCAGATGTCAGGGAGGCCTTCAGTAACATCACCCTTTCCCGCATAAATTGTTTTAAACTGTTTGCGATCAAGTTTGCCTGATTAACAATCAAACAATTTACAACCCCAATTCTAAATAGTTGGAACAAAGTGTAAATTGTGAATAAAATCAAAATGCAATGACTTTCAGATCACATGAGCCAATATGTTACTTACAATAGAACTTAGATAACATTTCAAATGTTGAAACTAAGACATTTTACATTTTTATTCCCAAAATGAGCTTATTTCAAATTTTCTGGCCGCAACAAGTCTCAAAAAAGTTGGGACTCAGGCAAAAAAGGGCTGAAAAAGCTATTAATATATAACAGAATCCGCTGAAAGAACATTTAGCAAGTAATTAAGTTAACTGGCATCAGGTGTGTAAAATGATTGGCTATAAAAGAGATGTCTTAGAGAGGCTGAGTCTCTCAGAAGTAAAGATGGCCAGAGGCTCTCCAACCTGTGAAGGCTTGCGTAAAAAAAAATTGTGGAATACTTTAAAAACAATGTTCCTCAATGTCAAATTGCAAAGGCTTTGAAGGTCTCATCATGGACAGTGCATAACATCATCAAAAGATTCAGAGAAACTGGAAAAATCTCTGTGCATAAGGAACAAGGCCGAAGACCTTTACTGGATGCCCGTGATCTTCAGGCCCTTAGACGCCACTGCATCACTCACCGGCATGATTCTGTCATTGACATTACTAAATGGGCCTAGGAATACTTCAAGAAACCACTGTCTGTAAACACAGTCCGCGTGCCATCCGCAGATGCCACCTAAAACTCTATCATGCAAAAAGGAAGCCATTGTTGAGCATGATCCAGAAGCGCCGCCGTGTTCTGTGGGCCAGGGCTCATTTAAAATGGACTGTAGCAAAGTGGCAAAGTGTCCTGTGGTCAGAAATTTGACATTCTTGTCCAAATTTGACATTCTTGTTGAAAATCATGGGCATCGTGTCCTCCGGTCTAAAGAGGAGAAAGACCACCCCTCCTGTTTTCAGTATTCAGTTCAAAAGCCAGCATCTCTGATGGTATGGGGATGCATTAGTGCATATGGTGTGGGACACTTGCATGTTTTAAAAAGCAAATTCATGAATGTCATTGCATTTTCCCAACTTTTTGATTTTATTCATTTTACAACATTTGTCCCAACTATTTGTGATTTCAAAGTCATTGTTTTGGGGTTTTATTAACTGAACAACCACCGCTAATGCGTGAAACGTAATGATTAAGAAATGCTAATGACAAAGCAATTGCCTGTTTGCTATGTTGATATAATTGATGTGACTCCGCAAGGATGACAATCTGAAAAACATCCGAAACTTTGGCTGTCTTCGCAGCAATTATTTTCGCCATCACTCAGCTGTGCATCGTTCCTCACAACGCCATTTAGCTGTCACTTCATTCAGACTGTAGAATGGATTCTCATGGCTGATTGCTCAATGAGCCTCGCAAACTAATTTACGCAAATATGTACTGTTTCACCAGCTACACGAGTGCAGAAATTATAATGACTCATTGATATTTTTCATTGTCATTGATGCGCGGAAAAAACACTGTATAATTTCGTAGTGCAATGTATAACGAGGCTTTCAAAAATAAATGACTCTCGTCGGTTCTGCCAATTAGTCTGAGCAACTGTTGCTAATCGGGAGAGGTAAATTGCGAGAGGGATAGGTTGGAAATTTGTGAATACTATGTCCGGTTTTATAAGAATTTCTACAGAATTTGACAACACAACGCTGAATCATCATTCAAAAAGCTAGATAAACAATCAAAACAACGCGAGTTAATGGCTGAATGCAAATTATGGCTGTTCATGTGCGCCTGGTGCCGCCTGTACGTTGATTTGTGTTCTAGAGCTGACGTCAGATGCCTCAAACAAGAGCGCCGTCCTATTTTTAGCCAGGCAGCCAGACAGCGCGAAATGGTGACTTTCAAACCTTGGTGACACGGAGCAAAGGACCACCGGGTGGAACAGGTGTCTCCAAAATGGTTTTGGGTGTGTACTCAAACAGAACACGAAAGCAGAGCGAAAGTGAAGGAAGGGTTTTCTCGCTCTTTAATGTAACAATGTTATTTCAATGATAGCAGCCACATTTGAGTTTCAGTGGCATTGTTTGAAGACATTTGGATCAGTTTATAGCCGTTATACTACGTAAAAAGGAGCTCTGTTAGTCCACACTTGATTGCTCTTCTTCAGCAACCTAGGTGTGTCCTAGGTAAAGTGCAAGAATTGAACTTGAATTTTGAGCAATGAATGTGGAAGTATGTAGAGTTGAATTTTCAGTGAGGATAAAATACAATTTTAGAGCAACTGAATTCCATTTCAATCAGGAGAGACAAACGAATTACATGAAGACAATCATTTATTACAGATTATAGTGTGAACAGATTCATGGATGTGATGACAGCCTCAACAAAGTCTTCAGCGCTTGGACTCATCAGGAAGATTTTGTAATTGAGGAGCATCTGCCCTGAGCCACAGCATGATAAATCCCCCCATGGAGTCCAAGTACTGGTGGTGGTGATGGCTGAAGGCTCTGTTGACTGATAGGCTGAGAAGGATGATGAATGATGAAGCTGATGAATCTCTGAAGACTGGGCAGTGATGGGTCGGTGGAAGGAGTGAATAACAACAGCCTGAACGTACTAAAGGCAGAGAAAGAATCATTTATAAAAAAGGCGGCAGCGAGACGATAGGCTAACAATGTAGGTGTATCGCAGTGGTAATGGAAAGATGTGATCAATGGATCGGACAGCTGATGTCGCAATTTACAGCCCCACACAATGACAGCTGGAAATGTGTGAGCATGCGTAAGAGGAATAAAAGCAAACTGAATGAGAAGTAAACTACTGGCCAAAGCATGCAAAATCAGGGCCTTCCTTACTGAACTTACTTACAGCTTAATTACATACTATTTGTATCTCCCCGACGACGATAGTCGGGAGATACTATGGTTTAGTTCCGGGGCCGCCGCCACAGAGATTTTATGTTCCGGGCTCTGGGAGCCACAATTATTATAGGAATGTTTTCAAATTTTACAGAGGTGAAGATATATATATGACAATGCTCAAGACTGATTTTCATCGATTTTGGACGTCGAATATGCCTGCCGGGGGCCATTTTGTCCGAAATTTCTTCTGGGCTCTGGAAGCCACAATTATTACAGGAATGTTTTCAAATTTTACACAAGCGAAGATATATATATATATATATGACAATGCTCACGACCAATTTTCGTCAATTTCGGACATCCAATATGGCTGCCGGCGGCCATTTTGTCCGAAATTGGTTTTGGCTCTGGAAGCCTCAATTATTATGGAAATGTTTTCAAATTTTACACAGGCGAAGATATATACCATATATGACCAAATAATCGCCCGTGTGCAAATACGCGCCTGTGTGCAAAAAGCCGCCGGAGGTCTGACCTCATTTTGTGTATTAAACGCCAATTCAATTAAACGCACGGGGTTCAATGAAAAATATATATATATATATATATATATATATAAAACGTCTGTGTTACCGTGTTGCAGTAACACAGACGCTAAAACAAGCTTCGGTTTGTCTTTGTATGTATATCTGATGTCAATAAAGATGTGGGGGAAAAAAATAGCAGACGGTCTTTGGCACAGAGATATTAACAAAAAACTAGAGTGGACAACATCATTGGCTGGACCAAAGCGCACACGGCAGAATAGCTCTGCTATCTTGTGTATGTATAAATGTCCAATCAGACGCATGTAAACAGTAAACATGGGTCTCGACAATTATAATTTTTTTGGGTGGGGGACTTGTTTTCCGTGTTCTTTTTTATCTTTTCGTACTTAAAAAAGGACACGAATAAGGAATTGTAAATCAACAATAGCCTATTTATGCTCTATTATTTGGCAAAGCTAAAGAATAAGCTCTACGATTGCCTTACCCTTTATATAGGCTAATCGCTCAGTTACCTACGTTTTCGTTTCGTTCAAAGAAAAGGCCTTCGCATTCAGCTGTGCCTGTGAGTCTGGCTCAGGTCTATACCTGGAAGAAACTAGTCGTTATATGCATGAATTTATATGTATGCTTCGCGTATTAAGATCAGAACAACTTCATTCTGAAGTGTTCAAACCTACTTGTCTTCATTTAGTCCGTCTTTGCCCTGACACGATGGATAACAGGATAATATTGCGTGTTGCCCCAACTGGGATCAATGTAGATGTCTCAAAACTAAAGTATGTAAATGAAACCGCGCCAGTTTCAGTTTCCGCGAATACACTGTTAATAATAAACAAATAAACTGAAGCCTTTTTTGCCAGGTAATTTAACTGGCACCTTTTAGCCAGTTATTCTAACTATAATTTTACAATAAGTTTACCACGGAGTTCAGTGCATGTTCAGTGTAAACCAGGGTTAAATGCGCGCAGGACTCCACTTAGTTAAAATGACAAGGAGACAATGGGCTCTAAATTCGTTGACCAGGCGCAGGCACGGCGAATGGGGGAGCGCCAGCATGTAGGGTGTATCCAGGCGTATTTTGCAATTTTAAATGCCCAGCGCAGCCGGCGCAAGTACTCCTCTGTCCCACCTCTGTCCCTTCTGCCGGCGCAAGTGGCAAAGAGGGAGGAGAGAAGGTGTGAGTGGGTTTAACACAGCCGAGTCAAATCTTCACCAATCAAATGAGCTCCTCTCCTGACCTTTAAGATGTTGGAATAAAGAAGCCTCTGTCCTATATCTGCATGATAATGTTGCATTTTACTTTGCTGCTTCAGGCATGTTTTCTGTGCGCTTACGTCTATATTAAGCATTACGAATATGAGTTAACTGGCTAGCTAGGGCATTCTTTTACCATTAGCGAACTTGAATGGAATTTCAAAACTAAATAATCAGATCATTCAAACTTATGAAGTTGGAATGAAATGATTGCTCATTTACTTCTTCTGCCTGCATCATTGGGAAGAGAGAAACGATGGATAGGGTGTTCCTATTATTACACCCTGTTGCTGCTTAAGATTTTGGGATTAACATGCATAGACAACAATGCAAGATCGTTACACATTTATTTTCAATATGTGATCTTAACTCAGTACGAGATCATAGCAATAAGGCTGTATTCCTTTCCCCCACTAAAAAACGATAAAACCTAAGTGACAATAATAGTATTAAGCCACTTGCACACTGGACTCTCTCTCAATGCAAAGACGCGAATACATGCGTGTATTTGCTTTGGTATTTTGTTTCGGTCAAAGGACACATACCCACTTAGCCTACAAAAGCGCCCATATGCACATCTCTCTCTCTCTCTCGTATGTATTTGCGGTCAAAGCCACTTCAAAAAAGTAATTTAATTTAATATCAATACTAGGGGTGTAACGATTCTGAATCGATGTTTTTAAGGAATTGACCGCCATGGGGCGAACATCCGAGCTTTCCTTTTCCTTATTAAACCCGACGCAGTCTTGAACGAAAGTGCCAAACATTAAAGGGCATGAGAAATGCTTCCGGAAAAAAAAAAAAAAAACTGACTGATTAGTATTTTTTCGGCGACATGCTGCTGCGGAGCCAAGTAAAGGACTACAGAATCATCTCCTTTTAACCAATTAGGTTACTCTAATCTTGTCCCTGTTTACTTTGCTCAATTAGCAATCAAACAGGGGATTCGCTTATTTACTTCGCTGAATGAGTCGAGCTGTTTATTACAACAGCATGTTTGATTGCTGCATTCCTAAAGTTAAATGGGCATAGATTTGCAAGAACGCGTATTTTGCCATTTCGTGTGATTGTGATTATTTATGGCTCACATTCACGTTTCGTCCGCTTTAATGTTTTTCACCTCGTGTATTTTTTTGAAATCCTGGGAGATCTGAAAATAAATCTCTTTATTTTTATTTTATCATTATAGATCTCCTAAAATTACTACAATGAGAGATGAAATGCTGAGTTGGGATGTGGCGATGCTGAACGAGGATTTTCTTTTTTTTTTTTTTTTTTTTTTAAGTGTGATGAGACAACTTGCCGTCATGAGATGTGAAGGCAGTCGCGTGTAATGTCTTGAAATATACACACCTGAAGTGGCTTAAAACGATTTAAAATGCCGTCGGGAAGAAGCCAGAGTTTAGATTTCGCTAATTGCAGGAGGTCCGCCCTTCCTTAAATCTGCTACCGTTTGCTTGGCCTAAATAACAATCAAGAAATTTAGCCAGTAGCCTATAACGATTAAGATGTGATGGTGAAAAGCAGACAAACCTAACTGGCCTACGGTGTTAGAATGAAAGAATGCCAATTTGAATAATTAGAAAAAAATCTTCCTCTGAATTAGGCCTACATCTCTGATTGTAGCATTTTAGGACATTATTCAAGATTAATTTAAAACAGATTTGTTATAAGATCGCCCTGGAGTTTAAAAGCGTCTAAAAAATATTCTGGAAAACATTCTGAAAAGCGGATGAAACGTGAATGTGAGATATAAATTATCACAGTAGCACGAAATGGCGTGGCAATGGCAATCGTGTTCATGCAAATCTGCTGTTCTACGGCCATTTTCATTTCAAAATGCAGCAATCGAACATGTTGTCTTAATAAACAGCTCTACTCATTCAACTTAGAGAGTAAACGAATCCGCCATTTGATTGCTAATCAAGCAAAGTAAATGGGAACAGGCTTACTTTTCTGAGAGTTGCCTAATTAGTTAACAGGAGACGATTTTGTTTTCATTTGCTTGGCTCCTTTCAGCACGTAGCTGAAAAATGCTGATGTCAGTCAAGTTTTTTCCGGAAGCATTTCCCATGCCCTTTGATGTTAGGCACTTTCGTTCAGGACAGCACTGGGGTTAACAAAGGAAGAGGGAAAGCTCGGATGTTCGCCCCATGGTAGCAGGTGGTGTTACTACGCTTTAAAAAAACATCGATTCAGAATCGTTACACCCCTAATCAATACTCACTTAAGTTTTATAACAGAAGTGCAAAACTTTGACATAACATAGAAAACACATATTTAGAAAAAGTCATGGACGGATGGACTCATATCTTTTACTGACATGAAATACCATGCATTACTAACATCAGTGCCGCGGTTCAAGTGTTAAGGACAGAGCTGTGCAGCCAGGTGGTCTCTCCTCTCCCGTGCGCGCTGCTGCTCTCCCTGCTGCTACGGCACATGCAGTTCGGCCTCTCTCTGTCTCAAGTCCTGTAATGTCTCCTGCGTGAGGTCAAAGTGACATCCATGGCATACAGCTATGTTGTGTAGCATGCAACATGCCACAGAGAATGCAGTGACACTCTGAGGGCTGTCAGGTCAAGTTGCCATTACGCTCGCCAACTGCCTTTGATCTGACATCAGGACAATCGATATAGATACTATCATTTATGTGCTGATTCAGATAGTTACATTAAATAGTCGTTGCTGTAATTATTTATTGCATTGAAATGTGCCTGACATTCTGGAAACCTGCCTGTGAGGTTTCGGTGGCGTGTCTTTACTATCGCCCGGTCAGCCAAATTACCACTGCACAGAAAGTAAACCAGGTTGGAGCTGGCGAGCTTTCTGCGCAGTTTCAGCGGAGACTTTTGCTACGAAATTGTCACTGCGTCATGATGAATATGTGACACCTCCCCCAACTACGCCGCCACACCCATCTCGGCGCACGTCCGTCTACCAAATTACCAAAGTGGCTGCGCACGGTGCTGCATCGCACAAAATTACCCCTGCGCGGGCTGCACCGGATGAAATTACCACTGCGTGGGCTGCGCCACGCTGTGCCACCCTGCACTGCGCCAAGAAATTAGAGCCCAATGCGTTAATTTAACGGTTAAATTCAGTCAGTTTATAACTGTGTAGGAAAGCCGAACTGGCCTGGTGCAGGTCGGTGCAAACATAAATAATGGCCTGTTGCAAATACCCGCCTGGTTCTTAAAATGCCTGGGGTCCGAGTCGATTTTGCGAAATAAACGTCCTGGCTACTAAATGGTCATATACGGTATATGACAATGCTCAAGACCGATTTTCATCAATTTCGGACGTCCGATATGGCTGCCGCTGGCCATTTTGTCCGAAATTTGAGGATCGGGGAGATGCACGACTCGGTCCCTGTGGCGACCGAGTTATTTAGTTCATTCAGTTTCAAGTTTCTTGGAATTCAGTTCCATTTCGATAAATTTAATATCATAGTATGCAAATGAAATTCATGTTTTTAGTGCAATCATTCAAGTTAAACAATACATATTCTGATAATATGATTCAAATTCAGTTTTTCAAACATTTATTTGAGTTGAGCAATTCAAACTAAGGATTTTACTTATGCATATTTAACTTCCATTTATATATTATCTGAAAAACAGTTACAACAAATATATAGCCACTTAGTTGAAAAATAAGCAACGTCATAAAATAAAGGAGTATACACAATAATGTACATGATTGTACCACGTTATTATCTGTTTAAATTATGTAATGTTTCTACGTGGTACATTAGCTTACATACTTTTATAATATTTTCCTTTAGTTATTATAAATAGAATGAGAGCTCTTGTACTGTACCTGCAGCTACGAAGATTGAGGAGGCAAAGACCTGGACCTGCTCCTCCAGTAGTGCAACTATTCTACAGCCCAGAGTTCTATCTGTACTGTCTGTTATTCTCCCTCCCCTCCTTCTAATGAGAAGAAAACACCTGCAGGCTTACATACAACCACACCTCTCAGCAGGTGTAGCCAGGTAACTTGGGACATCAGGTAAAATAGAGTACAACGTAAATAAAGTTTTATACAGTATCTTGGTTTTAAGTGACTGTCCCATTTTACCGCAAAGTATTAGATAAAATAGGACAAAAAACTTGTTAAAATGGGACATTTTTCTGAAGTAAACCATGCATGTTTCAGGGCTACTGGGTGCCAAAAAATTATTAGGTAATATGCTATTAAATAAGGGTTAAATAAGGGTTAATAATAATAATAATATTGCGTATGACCTCATCATATTATTCTGAGGCTTTGCCTCCAGCCCTCCTCCTCTTCTTCCCCCTGCACATAATTAAGCACCATCACCTGCGTCTCATTACTAATGAGCCGCAGGTAAGCTATGCATCTGCTCCCCCCACTGCTGGTCAGTGGGGGTTTAACTGCCACCTTTCCTTTGCTTCTTTTGTTATGGTTTATTGCTGTTTTAGTTTCATATTTAGTTGGAACCTTGTTTCCCTTTTTTTTTTGTTATATTATGTTAATTAAACACTCATCACTTCCCAGCCTCGCATTTGAGTCTGCTTCGCATCCCAGTCCTCGAGCCCGCCGGACAGCTGCTTGGCACCCGACGGCCATCAATACCGTTACAAATGCACACATTTTTAGTATTTATGTCACATAAAATTATTGATGATGCAGTGATTCCATCTTAGCCACAATTGTTCTGAATTAGCCATTATTGTCATGTGCATGCAAGCAGACACACGCATGTGTCTGCAGTGCATATTACACGTACATGTACACACAATACAAGTGTTTGGGCAGGTATGCACAGTCCCATGTCTCTCACCCTCTCTTTCACACTCAAGGACATACACACACATCCTGCAGGGGGTGGGAAATATTTGAATGGGAATGTTATAATTTTTAATATCCATTGTAGACAATATGGCACCAAAGAAACATGCAGCAAAAGAACAGGGAAAGCATGGCAGAACAGTCTGAGGAGAGTATAACCAGTGGAGGGAGAAAAGAGTGAGCGGTGTGATAAATAGAGAATATCACATGGGCATTTTCATATCACACCCTCTATCAACCCAAGACCCTGATACTGGTTGAGGGTTGATACACGGTGTGATATGAAAATGCCCACATCATGTTCTATTTATTATATACTCTGATATGGGATTTTGCCCTCGAGGCAACCCTTTCCTGTTACACTTCCACTTGGCTGAACTGATGTGATAAAGACTCAATTAATGGAAGCAAGGCGAAAAACAAAGGTATGATAAAAAAAACAATATTGCAATATAGGTGATAAATATGAGAAAATAAAATGCATTAAATGAAGGAGGAGAAATTATTTCATTTCAGTCAGGTGAACTCATGTATTAGGATTGAACACATTTATTGACATGTAGATGTAATGAGATTTTAGTTTGGCAGAAATTTCTGCTCTGGAGGTGCTCCCTACCATGGCATCGCAAGAACATACTAAACAGCAACAAAATTAGGTAGGGAGCAGAACATATGAATCCCCCCACTGTCAGACAGAGCAGAACCAGACTGGTGGAGGCTGTGTGACAAGCACCAGCTGAAGCTTGTCTGTCTCCCACAGAGACTGCACAATCTCTCGGTCCACCTCAATGTCCACACGCTGGCCGGGCCCTCCTTTGGGAGGGTGACGCTGATCCCATTTCCCTGGCAACCATCATGAGTTTGTTTTTATGTTCTCTCTTCCCCTCACACACCAGTTGTTCTAGGCCTAT
This sequence comes from Gymnothorax javanicus, assembly GCA_029692085.1. Classification (NCBI taxonomy): domain Eukaryota; kingdom Metazoa; phylum Chordata; class Actinopteri; order Anguilliformes; family Muraenidae; genus Gymnothorax; species Gymnothorax javanicus. Next base: position 11,979,219 of record CM056207.1, on the reverse strand, counting down.
CCTGGCTGCTGCTACACAACCCCCATCTGGAGTGGTCTACAGGGCAAGTCTTGGCGTGGAGCCCCTTTTGCTGTGGCAGTTGACAGCAGAGGGCGCCTATGATGGCGGCGGCTTCGGGCTCAGTGGAAGATCAGCTTGTGGACCTGGCCAGGGTTCTCAGGGAGTACCATGACTTGGGGAAAGTCTTCTCCAAGTCCAGAGCTCTCTCCATACCCCTGCACTGGCCATACGTCTGTCCCATCTACCTTCTCCCAGGCACCACACCACCCAAGGGCCGATTCTACTCCCTGTCCAGACCGAAGCAGGAGGTCATGGAGGCCTACATCGAGGATTCCCTGGCGGCTGTAATGTAGCCTGGAATCCATACTTATCAAGTGCTGGTCACTCCCAACGGTCGCTGACTGATCAGTCTGGCCTCAGTCGTATAGCCAGCGTTTAGCCCTTACGTTACTAATGAAGCGAATATATGAATATTCATGTTTTCTGCTCTTGGCTGATTGGGCGACCTTTTGGCGAGAACCACCAATCGAATATGAGTTAGCTGGCCAGCAACGGCATTCGTGAATGTTATTTGACATGAGCTTAAAGATTAGATTGTGGCTTGCTTGCGTTTACTCTTGGAGTGGTTGTTGGGTTTTGAACAGGATAAAGTTTGGCCATATCTGCATTTTGTTTATTTCAGTGGGATTCCCTGGTTTAATAAAGGCTAAATTAAATAACACTCAAATTACATAACGTATTTCACTGTAATTGGCATTAGCTATAGCTCGAAGGGCATGATTGCATCAGCTGGATTAAAGTGATACTCCACCCAAAAACTATAATTTGTATGTTAATAACTCACCATTAGATGTCTTGAACGGACGAAGTTGTTCTTCACCTTGCGCAACTTTATAGCCACTGGAGAGTTTTGAAAAATTATCCAAATTCCTTTTTTGCTGGAAGCAAATGGGGTCACCCAGTAGCAATGGGAAAACTCCACAAAACGTCCGCTAACAAACTTTCAAACCATCGTCCAACGCATCGTCCAGTATAATCCAAGTCTGCTTTGTCCACTCGTATCCTCACATTTCTAGAAACGCGTTATTTTTCGCTAAAAATAATAAAATACCACAGTTATGCTTCAAGTAAGCTCGCGCATTCAACGAAGTCCTGCCTCCCAGCTCGTTCATTGCACAGAGACTCTGCTGCCGCTCAGATGAATACTCGTATAAATACGAGCCGGGAGGCGGGACTTCCGTTGAATGCAGAACTGTGGTATTTTATTTATTTTTAAGTCTGTCTAAAGGGGCGGGGCACCCTTGCGACTGTGAGCCACAGATCTCGCATGGATTTTGTGTGAATATTTGAAAGTCAAACGCTGGTCTACCGACTGAGGCCAGACATACAAGCAAGTGACCGTTGGGAGCGACCAAAGCTTGATATGGATGGATTCCAGGCTAGGCATATTCTGCCCGTCCCCCTGTCCAGCGGGTGCGGGGTTCTTCTTAGCACAGAAGGATGGCGGCCTACGCCCATGTATTGACTACCGGGGTCTGAACGCCGTCACAGTTAAGAACTGTTATCCCCTTCCTCTAATAGCCTCTGCTTTTGAGCTCCTTCAAGGTGCTACGGTATTTACGAAACTGGATCTCCAATGCTTACCAGCAGGTCAGTATCCATCCAGGTGCCGAGTGGAAGATGGTGTTTAACACCCCAAGGGGCTACCATGAGAACCTCATAATGCTGTTCGACCTGTCCAAGGCTCCAGCCATCTTCCAGAACCTGGTGAACAACATCTTCCGGGATATGATCAACGTCTTCGTCTTTATCTACCTGCACGACATCTTGGTGTTCTCCCGCATCCTGAAGGAGCACAGACAGCATGTCCGGGCGGTCCTACAGTATTGCCTGGAGTGATTTTATATCTCAGTCTTGGAGGGCTTTCTGTCGGTCCCTGGGAATTGAGGTCAAACTGTCATCTGGCCATCATCCTCAAACTAATGGCCAGACTGAGCAAACCAACAAACAACTGGAGGCAGCCCTGAGGTGCCTGTGTGGCCAGGACCAGAGGGGCTGGAGTTGGCGACTCCCCTGGGTGGAGTATGCTTACAACACCCTGCCAGCTACCGCCAGTGGGATCTCTCCATTCAAAGCTGCCCTCGCTTACCAGCCTCCTCTGTTCCTGTGCTAAGAGGAGGAGGTGGACGTCCCCTCCGTCAACGCCAACGTCAAGCGCTCCCGATGCACCTGGAAGCGGACCAAGACTGCGCTGTGCAAGGCTGTGGCATGGACGAAGAACAAAGTGGATCAAGCTCGGAGGTCAAGCCCACGCTACCAGCTTGGTCCGCACATCCCCCTCCGGGTGAGTCCAGGAAGTTGGCACCTTGGTTCCTTAGTCCATTCACCAAGGACAAGGTACTGAGCCCCTTCGCTGTCCACCTGAGACTGCCGTACACCCTCCGTGGGATACACCCAGTGTTCCACATCTCCAGGCTTCGGCCGGTCGCCTGCTGTCCTCTGGCTCCGGCTCACCAGGCTCCACCACCACCTTGCCTGGTCGACGGCGCCCCTGCCTACACCGTCTACCGCCTGCTGGATGTCCGGCATCGGGACAGGGGTTGCCAGAATCTGGTCGTCTGGGAGGTGTACGGGCCGGAGGATCGGTGCAGGGTTCCGGCCTGGGACATCCAGGATCCCCAGCTCATCGTCGACTTCAACCGTCGTCAGGATGCCCACCTTCGATCGCCAGGAGGCGCTCCTACCAGGGGGGGTACTGTGACGAGTGCCAGCTGAAGCTTGTCAGTCTCCCGGCCAGCATTGCTTCCCACCCCTTGCACTCATTATTCAATTATTAGTTCTGTTTTCTTATTGTTTTAGGTTGTGTAAGTGTTCACTCTTTGATTCCTGGTTTGTGTCAGTTTTGTTTGTCAGTCAGGCCACTCACTTTAATTTTTGCCAATCTCACATTGGGCTTTCTTTCCCCTTTCGGACAGGAATGTTCTCCCCTTTGGGGGCTGGTGTGTTCTAGCACTTCTAAAATTGTACTTTTTATCTTTCTTTCCTTCAGGAGTTCGCATATTCGCATAATTAAACCCTTTGTAATTATTGTATTGTAATTCTCTAGTATTCTCCCTTTTGGGAGCTTGTATTCCTTTTTGTATTTTGAAAATTCATTTGCTATCGTCTGTAATACTGTACTTGTGTTTTTGTATTATCATGAGTGTGTCCAATAAACCAGATCTGCCTGCAACTCTGCGCTTGGGGTCTAATCCTGTTCCGACATGTAACAGGCTGGGGTGGAAATGGCAAGCAAAAAATATTTCTCACCTTGCATGTGAGGCAGCAAATTGAGCAGCGAAGGTGAGTGAGCTTCATTGTGCTTAAATAGACCAACATAATTACTTTTTTTTTGTTAATAGGTTCTTTGTTGTTGCCACTCTGCGATTGGTGCACTCTCGCTGAAGCAGATAACCACATCAGGTGATGTAGAATGACTCGAGTGTACTGCACTAAGTTGCGTGAGACTGGAAGCGTCTTGGCCACCAAACTATCCCATAAAGCTTCAGAAATGGGGCTTGATTGCAACATAAAGTTTTTTTTTTGTATTGGCGATTGCTCGAATTGAGGATTTAGGAAAGGCGATCGTACTTTCATAAAACATAGTTCACTCTTTTACGGCAATTGACCGATCCCAAGCCCCGCCCACTTTCGGCTACGTCACAATGGGGCAAGCAGGGGTCTGACCGAACCTCGGACAACTTTCACCTCAGGCAGCCGTCAAACCAGGCATTTTGGGTTTCTGACGATGGTAAAACGATGTAACATGTAACAGACACTCGATATGCCGACCGTGTTAAAGGCGTGTCTTTTTATTCCATTTCCAAAACCATAATAAGCATTTTACTGTATTCCTAAACTAATTTAAAAAAAAGATCTGAAACAGTTGTGAAATTAGTATCTTTTTCATTGGTGATAAATCTCATAAGAGATAATTTATCATACAAACCCTACGCAGTTTATTCTCATGACACAATATTCATTTGAAGGGCTTAATAAAACGTTTTTATGCTAGCAATTTTTGATAGACAACAAAAACTACGATTGATAACGGTCACCAGTTGGTATTCTCATGCCTGCATTAACTGCAGCAATAAAATTCATTTGAAGGGCTTGTAATAAAACGTTTTTATGCATAAAATTTAAAACAGTGGACAAGCTTTTGTCAATTATACAGAGTTCAAAAAGACAAGGAGGAGAGAAAGGCTTGGCCCAGGAGAAAAAAAGTTTTCTCTGTCCCCTCGATCCGTGCTGTGCAGTGATAATTTCTGAAAGCAGTGTTTTAACGGGACAGGGCAAAGATGAAGCTGAGGAAAGGAGCCACCAGCAAATATGCTCAACCAGGGTACAATGAAGTGAGAAAACCAGAGAGTAATTTGATGACCTACATGGACATTCATCGACGTTCCTTATAATGGGGAAAACATCCAAGCACATATCTTATTAGAGGGTCATAAAAAGCCTCTGTCACATTAACTTAACTTTTCTGCTCGCACTTAAACGTTGAGTCACATTTCGATCCTCCCATTACTAAGTGTGCCGCTTTTCATCCTCCAAAAAGCACATATTTAGGGAGACAAAATGTCGATGCCAAAATAACACCGACTCGCATGCAACACAGCAGTGAACGGAACCGGCGCCGCTATGCTTGTTGTTTTGAACTCAGGCAAGGCTGAAGTTTCCTGGTTAGTTGTCCGACCTAGCAACAGTAACAATGGGAGGTAGGGCTTGGGATCGGTCAATTGTACCTCATGCTAACAAATGTTGAACTGTCAAAGGCTAGGATCGAGCCCCTGTCTGTTGTGAGAGTGTTCTTCGTTTCACAGGCCCATTCAACCACCCCAGCCGCCTTCTCACTGAAAACTTTCGCTCTGTAAACTCAAATTATGTCAGTTCCTGCTTTGCAATGCAGTCATCTTCCCATAAAATGCAACTTCTGCAAGTATGGCATCAATTATAAATGACAATTTAAAAGAAAAACTGCTGATATCACTCACTTTTCTAAGAGGGGACTGTATTGATGCACCTAGAAGAACATGCGCCTATAAGTCTCACATGTAGGTACATGTGCCGATGTTTGAATATAGGTGCACCCAAATATTCACTTATGGGCGTACACAAATATTAATCTGTGCATGCATGAACGGAGTCCTCCTATAGAAATGCACTCCCCTTATGGCTCTGTTGGGCACAGTTACTGATAGCTGATCTAAATTGTAATCCATTTTGTTCTACTGTAAGTCAAAAAATTGTCTGGGATGTATGTGAGAAACGGTTTAGAGCAGAAAAAATGTGGTTGGTCTCAATTATATGCGCACAGTCATTCATAGGCGAATGTGCTTATTAACACGGCAGGCGATTTTTGCTCATAAAACACCAGTGTTCTACTAATGCATTACCACACGACTGATTGCGAACACCCTCCCTTGATGACCTGGGAGTCTTTCGTTAGCAAGAAACGCTACCTCAGTCAAACTTACATACCGTACGACAATTATATGAATATAATCAAAATAATTATGGTATTTGCTTTCGGGTAAATTATATTACTTTTGTATTTTCCACACAATAACTACAACAGACGTAAGGAGTGCGGTTCAATTAAGGAAAAAAAGCGTATGCCTTGTGGTCTACTGCTATCCAGTGGCTGGAGGAATGCCATAAAGTGGCTTGTGGTGCCTGATGTCACTAATATTCACAAAAATGTATTTTAATGCAATTAAAACCCAGAGTAAAAAATCTAAGAACAGAAATATACCTATTTTCCCAATGCCTATATTGCAAATGTAATTAAAATTGCTGGACACTTTTTTTCCCCCACATAAACATTCCATTTTTGAGCTACAGCTCCTTAGGCTCCCATTCATTCTGGGCTATCGCGCGAGTGCCACCTAGAAAACAAGAATTCTGAGAGTGATGGATCTTCATAGTGAAACATGTACTTACTCAAGCTCTTCCTAGGTACAGTAAGGCCCTACTCATCCACATTTATGGCGCTAAGAATGCATGAAAACACCCATTCAATTGATTTACAATATTTGAAACCAATTAAGCACCATGACGAAAAGAAATGGGTAAAGTCTGGTCAGAATTCTGAACCTCAGCAGGCTGATAGTAGCCTTGGTCAGCTTCATCAGCAAGCTTTCAACTCATTATGCCAGACATGTACAGTATGGTAGGCCATAGTGGCCAGGTGAGAAGGTAGTTTTTAGTCAACCACATCTCCCAATAAAATAGTTTTACTACCAGCGTGATCGACATGTTTCGCCAAGGAAACAATAATTATCATTTACAAACACAGCAAATCATGTATATTGGAGCAAAGGCTTATCACAAGGTTGAGGTGAACAGCTAACATAACGAAAGCAAGCAGAACAATTTCTCAGGATGAATTTTGCGAGCTTTATGTTCAAAATATTTTTGTTTTTTTTATTTCAGTACCCAGGTGTTGGTTTGGAATCCCAAATGCTCCAATAAATTGAATGCATTAATTCTGGTGAGGGCTTAAGGTTATCAAGTATTCTGAACATGCATTGCACAGTGCATATAATTGCAATGTCTTCAAGAGGTAAAAGGAATTGGTTTTAATGGCTTAGAGTGATCATTGGTTAAACTCATGTTGCCATGCAACTACTCCTGCACACAAAATGGCTGATGATAACTTGCGGAGAAAAAGAAAGCAGCCTTATCTTCAGTTCTGCAACTGAATATAATATATCTATGAGTCAATATACCCGTCCAAAATCCATAGTCTCACACAAGATCCCTGGTTGCCTCAGATAGCATACCACATGTACATTAAAGACAAAAGGGCCTATATATGTGTGTGTGTGTGTGTGTGTGTGTGTGTGTGTAAAACCAACTTCACATGTATCATGCCTTATTATCTCACGGTATGCATAAATAAGAACGAAAGAAAATAATGAAAAATAAGACAATAAGATGGTAAGATTGTGATTCCTCTATTCCTTTCCATATGCATCTCATACTCGGCTGGATAATTAAACATTTGCTGTTACACACTGGAAAACCTTGGGACTCCACTATTTCTGTTGCTGCTGCAGAAACCAAAGGCACTTCAAGTCTCATGCTCTGCATCCCAGCAGATATCTAGGGCAATCAGTACAAAACATCATTTTTTTCTGTATCTCGATGAGGCTAAGAAAGTCTGGTTCATCACTGACATGAGCGCTGAAATGAATTGGAAATTAAACTTTGGTAGATTGTTCATCAAAATTATTATTTTTCAACTTATTCAACCCCAACAGATCTTCTATGGTACTGCAAGCTGAATATTGACTTTTTATTGCACACTTGCCCTCACAAAGTTCAGTAATTCAACCACAGGTGTTATGAGATATTTTCCGAGCTTATTGTGGTTTCATCTGTATCATAAGGATCTATGGCAACATTCAATTTAATCAATTAAACAGCCAGCATACAATTACCCTCAAAAGATTTCCCTCCTACTCTTAACCTTACACTTTTATTCTATACAATGCATCAAAACTGATCCACAACTAACATCATTGTGCTCTTCTCTGATAGCAAGAATACCACCCGGTTTTCATCTGGTTTTTTGGAAGTTTAGTGCAAATCTGAAAGACATTAAGGCAACATTTATAAACATATCAAAAATAGGCATCCACAACCACATTTGTTACAAAAAAAGGTACAAAAGTTCTATCTTGAATGAGTGTGAGAGATAAGTTCTTCAGCTCCTCAGATGACTTGACATTTTTGTAGCCTAGCTGGTGGAGGACTTGGCGGCAGATGTTCTGAGTGTATTCGACCATTTCAAATGACAGTTTCAACCTCCAGCTCTCAGCATTAGCCGCTGAGTCCCTCACAGTGCCGAACTTGTGCTTGGCAGACAACTCTTTTCTCCCCCTGGTGTTGATCTGTATCCACTTGACCACGTTCTTGTCCAGTGACATGCCTAGAAACTCATAAATCTCTTTAGTCTTTTGGAGAGGGTTCCTTGCCAGGTCCTCGTACCTCACCAGCATGTACTTCCCTTTGAGCCAATGGGGCCTGCTCAGTCCAGTGGAGATGGAGTTAAGGTAGTCCTCGCACACCATCGTCAGCTGGGTCAGGTCCAGATTGTATGGCTTCCTGCCTGAAGTACTCCATATCCTCCAGAGCCGGTAGGTGTCCCAGAAGGTCTCAATCCTGGAAGAGAGGATCCCACGTGGATCCCGCACCAACTGGATGATCTTCAGGTTGAGCCGGGGATCCTCCACAAGAGTCCGCAGGTCACTGATCTCCGGAACCCGCACAATTTTTATGGCCATGTAGGGGAGCTCCCGGCAGGATGCAGCGGCCAGGGTCATGTTGAGTGAGCCGCACTTCTTTACGCAGTCGCTCTCCTCCACGTTGGCCTTGCCTGGCCCAAATGCGTCACACACCGGTGGGGAGCACAATGCCCTGCTGGCCCCTCGTCGGAACAGCTTGTCTGTGGTGTGGTTCACTGGCTGTGGCTTGATGTAGCTCTCCAGGAAGTAGAGGTCACAGTCATATAGGCTCCGCAAAAGGTCTCGGCTGGCCCCCAGCATCACCCTTCGCTCAGCCATATACTTACCGTGAGAAAACCGGGGTATAAGGGTGGTTTGCACATGGTAGAGTGGCTCAAATAAGTAGAATACTTCCGAGTGCTGGTTGAACAGCTGCCCCACAAAAGAGGAGCCACTACGTGTGGTGGCCAGAATGAGAATGTGGGTCTTTCTTGACCCATTGTAAGCGATGAAGGCGCCGTCGTCGCAGGTCCGGTCGAAGGGCTCTGTGTCCGACCCCAAGCCGCAGTTTGTGGGACTGGGCACGGGGCAAATCTGAAAGGGCTTGGCTGAGAATGTTCTGATTGCTGTGTACTGGATTGCTATAGATGCCAAGGCCAGCAGGATCACAGCCTTCCAGGAGCAATGCATGGCTGGACAACGTCATTTATGCCCACATGATGTCTTTTTAAAGCTCTATCTGTGAATCAGAAAAGAGAATTTGTATCACATCTCTAGAAGTGTAGGTCTCCATACAGCAGTGAGGATCTATTTACAGTTTATAATACACACGTCAAGAAAAAAAAAAAAAAAAAACATGCCGCCCACCTCAGCTTACCAGAAGAACAGACTGTTGCTGTCTGTTGTAATTCTAGAGCAAAAGGCATTTGAATTCTTCATGGTTGTAAACTTAAAATCTTAACAAGAATAAAATACAATTCCTTTCATTATGTAAGCTACCTTGGAAGTTGAGGTGGAAAAAATTCTGAAATATTAACAAACGGACGCAATTTTATTTATTCCATTTAACTTCACTCTGCGTGCTTTTCCATAACTTGGACCTGCATGAGTGCGTCTTTGTTTATGCTAATTCAAAACTTAAAAACGCAATACATTTTCGTATTGTGTCAATAATCACCGTAGACGAACTACAGCAATTGAAGGTATTTTAAGGTTCTGCCTGGCATTCGTTCCCACCAACGCCCTGATAGAGCGAGTCAAGCAAGTTTGCAAGCATTATTTCATCCTTACAATGGATCCATTTACGGTTTGCATGATCGCTATGAGTAATGAACTTGATTTTCAAATATACTCTCTATTGAATAGGGAATGGGCAAATCTCATCGCGGATTAGACGCCTCTGATGTAGCAGTTATTTTGCAACCGGTCCAGATTACTCGGTTTCGAGAATACTAGAATAATTCTTCATATAATTTTACCATTCTGTGCAGATGTAGGCCTTCAAAATTGCGTCGACTAGATCAGTGAGAACTTGAACAGAATTATTTTGCATGCTTAACTATGTTCCGGAAATAAAGGAAACAGATTCTTCGGGCATGGCTATAATTATAATGGAATATAATGCTGCAACTGAATTGCACTTCAGTTCTCACGAGCGTTAAGTTGAAACGCATCCACGCACCTGTAAAAGTGAATTTGTCTCATGCATAACATGCAAGGCAGGCAAGCACCAATTAACGACAGTAGCTATTCTAGAAATGCATTTCAACGCAACGACCGTAGAACTGGGACTCGCGGATGTTGGCAATCATATGACGTGCGACAATTTTAATTTATCCGAAAATATAGCCTAGGATTAAGCGCTATAAATAGCCTGACCGAATGCACAGACCTTATTGACTAATTTGGCACTAAAAGAGCGACGGGTATCGCATAGATTTACCGCAGAATCAGTCGTTCAGAACAGTAGTTGCTTTCACAAAGGTTTGGTCCCAATTCATCTGAAAAAAAAAGGAAAAATATATCCACTGACGGTTTTCTTCCCGAATTCCCTCTTCAGCCATCGGAGTAACGGATTAAGGCGCAAGGAAATACCCCCACACAGTACATCACCAGGATTATAGACAAGACGTTCGGAAGTTGTCGGAAAAAGACAATGGGATAAAATGCAAATGTTAGAAAAAGGACCATCTGTCAGGCGACACACGTTGGTGGTATTCTGAGAGGAATTTAAGAAACAGACATGCTTTTGTTTAGTGTGGACCACCCCAGCCGACTGGTGCCTCTCTCTCTCTCTCTCTCTCTCTCTCTCTCTCTCTCTCTCTCTCAATACTGTAACGGTATAGCATCTACTGCAAACGACCTCGGTAACTGAAGTTTAACCGCTTTTTTTTTTTTAACTGTAATTGTTAGTCTACCGCTATGAATATCGCAACACATCAACGCATACGTGCAGTCTTCAACCACAAAAAAAAAAAAAAAAAAAACGTCAGCCAATTTTGAAATATAGTCCACAAATGCGCGATAAATTAAAGGGGAAAAAAACCTGAAGAAATGCGTTGACAAACGTAAATGTTCATGCTTCTGGTCATTCTCCTCGCATGGATCCATTTTGTCCCCAAAAAGGCAGAAGGGTCACTGCAAATCAATGCTGAGTTATTCTGAGAGATCACCTTTACATCCTTTGTTGACGCAGTCCTACTATGTTGGGAGTGGTCTTTTCTAGGATGACAATGGCCCAGGCCCCACAGGGCACAAGGAGTCACTGAATGGTTTTATGAGTATGAAATTAATCCTGAGACAATATGCCGCCGCCTCCACAGTAACAATCTCAAACCAACTGAACTCCTATCGAAGATTTTGGAACTGCACGTTAGAAAGTACTCTCCGTCACCATTATAGGAGATATTGGAACAATACGTTAGAAAGGGCCCTCTGTCATCAATATCAAAACACCAAATTAAGGAATATCTCTTGTAAGTAAGGCGTGCCTCCAGTGAAGTTATACACTTGTAGACTTCATACCAAGGCATCTTGAAGCTGATCTGGCAGCTTTGGAGGCCCAACAGCTTACTAAGACTGCTCATGATGATTTTTCCATGAATTTGTCACCTGTCGGTTAGTTAGAATTTATTGAAAAAAAAGGGTATTTCAATAGACATTGGCTATTAAATGTGAGAAATTGAGTGAAATGACAAATAATTTATCAAAGTGGTACAATTAGCCTTTTGATAATCAAGTATTCCTGCATTTTATTTTGCATTTTAGTTAAGCTAAAAAAAAAAACACGTCTTGATAGATGTATATTGACATAGCTATGTAGACTACATGCTCACCTTTCCCACAGCACAGAGTCGGTAGGGTGAGAGAGGGAAGCAGGATGAGGTAAACAGATACATGTGGTGAGAGGGAAACCGAAGTAAACAGGAAGAACACACAATAAACAGAACTAAACTTAAACTGACTTCAATGCATAGAAATGTGTAACATAAATTACAGAGTGCGGAGAGTAACCGACCCATCTGTCCCAAAAACAACCCGCCCCCGGGCACCAAAAAGTTTTATGTGGGAGGGGTCTCTATGAAAGTCTCTGTTGAGTCTGAGTTCCAGAATGTCCCAAGTAGGCAACCAACAATGCTTCTCTGGCCCGTACCGCTGGCTGTCTTTCTATTGTTCTGATCACAGGGAGTTTAAAGGCAATGGCATATACTGCCACATAAAATTATTTATTCAAGCCTTTTACAGTGTCGAGTAAGGGAAGGTTAGCTCATGTTGCATACTCTGCCTAATCCCATTGGTTCAAAACGCTACGTTTTTATTCTGTTGGAACTTTGCTACAGTACTAAAAATTTCACTTATTAGCAAATGTGAAAACCTTGACTGTATTAAATAATGTTCCACTTTGCCAGTGTTCAGCTATTTATATGCGTTCTTGGTCTACCAGAGCCCCACTGAGAACATTGAGAAGCACTAACGGACATAAATCAAAACTGTTTTCATTGTGCTTGCTGTGTAGATATTAGGGCAAGAGTTCCAGCCATTATCAATTTATGTCAGCCTGTCTTTTGTTGGCGCTTTTACGGAAATGCAATGTAGGTTTTGAAGTTTCTCCTTCCAATACTTTTCAACTTCCCACCATTAATATGCAACACAGCGCAGCTTTTGGTTGAGATGGCACAAGGTTACTCTCATTATCCAACTGTATCCGCAGAATTAATGATCCACTTCAATTCCCGGCACTGTCTGAATGAAGCTCAAATTACGCTGCAAATTAATTTCATCCAAGAGTGATGTGCATCTCTTTTCTTATTTATATTGTGGAAGTAGATAATGCATTGGCAGGCAAAGGGGCCTAGAAAAACACTTCTTCGGTATTTTCTTTCCGCACAATAGCGCTAGCTGATTTTTCAGTGCTGTTTACTGACTGAAATGGTTATATACTGCAGTCATGAGGTGCAACTGCTCTGCAATAAGTATTATGGCAATGTAAGAGCAAAAATTAAAACAGTTTACACTGTTCATTGAACATCTATTTTGTTCTGGTTTTGTTCATCAGTGCATCATACAGTTGGCTATATCATTCATTTAATAATACATCTTCCAGTTCAATTACTTGGCAGGTGAAGCTTAATGACTGACTTTAGCACATAAGTGTCTGCTGACACAACTTTTCCGAACAGAGTTTTGCATTCATTGTTTGGTGGCAGATATATATGGCGGCAGACGATTGCAAAAAGTATGACTGTACAAGGTTCTTAATGTGTGGCTCAAATTTGAATTTGGTATCAAAAATCACACAAAGATTATGAGAAAAGAGCCTAATATTTGAAGCAAGAGGTCCCACAGATGATTGAATTTTATCCAAGACTAACTTTGGGTAAAATATAATGATTTGTTTCATTTGAATTTAACTGCAAATAATCATTTGTCATCCAATTTGAACATCGGCCAAACAGACATGCAACACCAGTACATTGCTGAAATGTAGAGAGCCCAACCCAATGTCTTAGTCTGTCAATCATGATTACAACATCAACTACATTGAAGGCTGCACTTCCAGTAGCACCATTAATGAGCAGTCTTATATAAACTGCTGTCAATTCTAATTATGCTGTCATTGACACTCCTGACTGACAGACAGATTAAAGAAAAAAAAAAAATTCGATCGTGATGGGGTGGAAACATTAATAGCAGTGGCCACTAGTGGCCGCTAGTGCTTACACTATTGAGTTCGAAAAGTTTACAATTTGCGAGTGAGTGAACGAGTGAGTGACACATTTGCAAATTTGTCCGCCCGCAATCACTAGCGGATCCCCGAATCTCAGGATCACAAAGTAATATAAGTCAGTTTAACTTAATGTAGAATGAAGTAATCATTTTTAAGACTCGATTGCATATCCTTTGCAGGCAATGGCTGCTTGAATTTTGTGACACGTAGACGCTGTGTATCTTACCTATAGATGCTGTAAATGTGCCTCGACGATATATGAAATGGGGGGGATGGATAACTAGGAGTTGGTCTTAATAATCCTCCTGTGGTACACCAATTTGCTGTAGCAGGAAACCTGCAAAGTTAGCAGTCAGTCTCATAAAATTACTATTATAATCAAACATACGGAATTTTGATTAATAAATGGAGCTCTGTCATAAATTCTGATTGGCCACGGAGTCAAGCCTACTAACATAGAGGAGCCGCTTTTCCCTCAGGTGAATCACCTGAGTCCACATGACTACTGTCAGATGATTGTTTGACCAATAATATGCTGGTTTACTTAAGCTGATCCTGAGAAGCGCCTCCTCAGCGTAATTGCTCAACAACCCTCCTCCTCCCCAGCTCCACCTGTATACTGTTAGCATTCCTTAATCCTGTTCCTTTATAACTAAACTAAACTGCTGTTCAATAACAATGTCTCTTCTTTTGAGTTCATTATTGCTGTAGGTTCTGTTCCATGGGGGGGTTAGTTGCAGCTCCCAGCCTTCGGTTCCATGCTTGGACGGGCAGGGATCTCTCAGAACAGAGCCATGTCGCCAAACCTAATATATGCTTGTATGCCTGTATGCTTCCAATAAATATTCTCTTTTTGACAAAGTGGTCCTATCAGAATTAAAGAAACAATATTGATGATTAATGATTAATAAATCAAAAGACTTCATTAATAATCTGAAGGATTTCTGGAGGTCTAAACAGGCCACTTTGACTCAGATTCCCACATTTCCAGCATCAAAACAGAAGAAGAAATGAACTGAGCCCTGTTCCGAGCTTAAGTGCTCATCAGGCTCGTGCTTAACCCCAGTTTCAGTAGCATGAAGTGACTAGGAGTCCTGCAACTTTCCCTGGATGCAATGCTAGTCCATGGCAGGTTACCCCCCTTAGTTCTAGTTCTTTGTCAGGTTTCCCTGACAGTTTGCTGGTATCCAATTATACACCTGGGTTTAGTGAGGTACCGAAACAGACACCAGGTTTAATAAATGAATTTATGAAAAGAACAAACAAACACAGAACATACAGGGGCCAAGGACTACACAAACTATGGGAATTTAATGGTTAGTTATGCATGTATATGCATTTGTGTGGGTGCGCATGCATGTGATTGTGTGTGTGTGTGCGTGTCTACATGCGTGTCGGATACGCACGCGTGCTTGTGGGAATGCTTTTCTTTGTCCTAAGACACAGAGAGAAACACTAGACAATGGGCTGGCCTCAACTATATTTCACAATCAGTGTATAGGTAGGCCTGTGCGTGGCTGGATAACTCAGTTTAGCTTCAATGAAGTACTGAGAGGAGACACTAGCTTCGGCTAATAAGCAGTTCGTATCACTAATCTGGCTATCCATCTGCTATCATCTATATTACAGCAAGCATGTAATAGTGTTGGAAAGTTAGCCAGCAGGAGACAGAAAGATTACGCCTGCAGTTTTATTCAATCTATCAATGGCTAACCAGCTCATTAAAATAGGAAAATGGACGGCACAGCAATTGTCCATGGTTGAAGGCAAACTGAAGTGCTATGTAGTTTCAGTTAAAACAAAGCTAAACTGCATTACAACCTGGAAAGTTTTGTCAGTCTTGCAGAAACTCGTACAGCTTCGGCTGCTTCTCCTGATCTGTTGAACAGCAGTCCTGATGTTGATCCTTGCAGGGGATTTCCGCGATGATGCGCAGTTCCGATGTCCCGTGTCCATGAGGAGTAGCGATGCCTTTTTATCTGTATGGGTCACCAAAGTAATGTCCTTTGCTATTCTGTGATTAACTTGCAGCGATTTTTAGGCATGGACTAGCTGGTTAAATGAGACTTCTTGTCCTGAATGTTAACAGAGTTCCACAAAGTTGGGAGCATTCTGGAGGCAGGCTGCATAGAATGGCACAGTGTGTGCAAATTCCAGACACAAGTACTGTCTTTTTGCGCTTAGTGAGTCTTGGCTGACGAAAGAGGAAAGAGTGGGCAAAAACAGAGAAAGAGTGAGTGGGTGCACTTTTATCATAACCTGACTGGGGTCAAGGAATCTTCATACATTTGTTGTGTGATGACGATGTGTTCTTTTTATGCAGCTGTCTTCATCATGTGTGCGACACATTCTTAAAGACACGGTCAAGATTGTGTAAGAACTTCCTGCTGACCGTTGCTAGCTTCAATGCTTATCCAGCCCTGTATTGCAGTAACCTTCAGTTCCTGCTTGTTTCAGGGACTTTTTGTCTTCAGTCTCCTCTTCCCCTTCAGCATATAAATTGCATATTCATTTGGATTCAGATAAGGTGAATGAATCAAAATAACAACAAATGTGTCACTGTCCGATGAATTATGGTGCTCATTGTATATTCAATGCTACCCTACCTCATTGTTTTAGTCCTTTGTAGGCCACAGGTTGAAATTAAATGTAAAATTGAAAAATTGTCTTGCATCCATACTTTTCAAAGATATACCAACCCTTCCATCTTGCAAACCCAATAAGCCCCCCCCCATTAAAGGATAGCCTTTATTGCCCACATGCATTGCTGAGGGTTGGGTGACCAAAAACCACATGGTTTTTTCCTCCTTGGACCACTCTTTGGAAGTGCTTACTACTGCTAACTGGGTGTACCCCATAAACTTTGCTGCTTCTGAAATGTCATGCTCAGACCAGGAATCAAGTGCGGAGGCAGAGAACAATCCAATAGGTAGTTCTATTTATTTACTACGCCAACAACGGGAGGATTTATTCAGCGTATGGTGAGTTTTGTTTTACATACAGTCTCTCGGTGAATTGAAAGTACAGATATTGGTGCTACCCAGTGGGAACTCCCACTACTTGGAGAGGCATGGGAGAGCACGTTTCAATCTGGGATGAGCGATTATTTCCAGTTCCTAGGTATGGAGTTTCATTCCTATCTTTATTCAAGAGTGTGGTATGTCAACTTGAGAGCAGATATATCAATTTCACGCACAGATTTGTAAAGTTTTCCCCCAAAAACTGCTTTCACACTCAAATATCCCCTGTTTGCACTTGGATTTGCGTTGCTTCTACTCAAACTGTGTGCTTACACTCAGATTTGTCGCTGCTTGGACAGATTTCCTGCACGCGATCATCTGCTGCTCAGACAGATTTCTCGCATGCGAACGTCAGCCTTTTTTCCTCATGCTCAAACTATCTCTGTGTTTGGCAAATTTCTGCTTGTGCTTGAATTTTTTGTAGCACATTCCTGTCAAAAATCGCCAACCAATAGAATTCCAGGTTTCATGTTGACCAATGACATTGTCCCTGCCTAGTTGTGGGCCCGTTCATTTTACAGTTTATTTAGTTATTAAGCAGGTTTGTAGAGCCCAGTCTCGCTTCATATCCCGACGCGTCATGTATTGACGCTACCTGACTAAGCGTCAATATGCGACGCAAAAGGACACTTTTGGCGTCCTTATTTGATGCCAGTTTGAAACTAACCATATGCCCTAAACCCTAATCCTTAACCCGAACCCTAAACGTAAGAATCAAATAAAGACGCCAAAAGCTTCCTTTTACGTTGTTTATTGACGCTTGGTCAGGTAGCCTCATTATATGACAAGTCGGGATAAGGTGTTGGTTTGCACGCTCCTGCCCTCTTGGGCTGCTTAAATGTGCTTCCACCGCTTCCTTCATGACTTTATTTATTGTTTTGTGTATTTATTTTTTGGATTATTTCTTCATTTATTTTTGATTTTAGCAGTTTTGGCCCTCCATACCAACCTCGGAAAGCACAGTTCATTCAAAAGTTGAGCTGAATCAGGTATTCAAAACTATATCTCTTGGACCAGGGTCATGTATCATTGAACTCAATTTTATGTTGCAGTCTAAAATGGTGGTTCTTGAATTTTTTCCCAAGGCCTCTTTGTTTTACAAAATTCTTGGACCACATCCAAAGGGAAGATGTCTGCTTCTCAACATCAGTCAGGGGAGTTAATTTCATTTGACCCCCTGAATACAACTGATTAAAAGAAATTTAAAAAAAAATTGTACTGTAAAATTTTCATAGCAAACAGGAAGCTCATGATGGTGTGACTTCTCAGAGTTATATATTAACATATTTTATACATAGTTCATTACTTTTTGTTAGAAATAAAATTAATGTATTGACTTTTTTTTTTTTTTTTTTGTGATTGACCCGGTCAAGAAATGTCTGATTATCTCGGGACCATCCTGGTAGCTTTCTGCAGTCTTTTTTTTTTTAAGCTCTGGCCCCCCTGCAGTGTACAAATGCTTTTAACTATTTCCTGGATATGTTCTCATATACTGAAGTCATATGATTTGAATGTGATTTACGGATGAAAGCAATCAGTTCTAGTCTACCCTCCCAGCTGATTATGTTTCATTATTTCAGGAATGTGTTCTGTAATTGAACTTGAGCTAAACATATGCATTTCACTGAGCTAATGGAAGCTGACTCATCATGATGAAGGTTCTCTGGCCCAGCTCTATCTCAGTTCAAATTACCAGCTCAGGTTGACAAAATTACCCTCTGATTGGAAAGCCAGTGTTGTATTATGCCCTAAATGAAACCTGGAACTTGGAGCAGTAGAGCTGATTTGATTTGCGAACAGATCTGTGGTATCAATCAGGACCAGGAGGATGAAAGGGTAACTCTGTGGTGTTTCTGTACAAGCGTTTATTATGCACTGGCAAATAAGGGGATCTATATATGTGATGTTTAATGCATGCTCACACACAAACTCAATTTCTCTTGCTTATTCTCCATATAAATAAGTAATAGTAGCCTTGCACACTTGACTAATAAATTATTGTGTTTGGAGATTAAGGAGTTTACCCTCTGTTTGAAATGTAACCCACCCCCTCCTGTTTTTTTCCAACAGTAGGGACTAAATCTGAAGTCTTATTTGTTCAAGCATGCAATCATCTGAATTTTTTTAATGTCTGCCAAAACATATTGCTCTGCTCAAGCAGGTTTTTTTTTTTTTTTTTTTAGCATATAATATAGCCTGATATAATATATTGTGCAATTCATCCTCCAGCTTTTGTCAACAGTCACATCACCAGTAAATACATGGGAACGGCTCAACTGGCGGCCATACGAGCTCACACATGACCAGTCTTTCCAGATGAGGTGGTATGCCTTGGATCATGAACAATTTTTTTTTACTTTTTTGTATTCTTCTCTGCCTATCTTTCTTGATGTATGGTGATCTTTGTCTCATCTGTCTATGGAATGTTGTTCCAGAAGTATACAGGCTTTTTTACATGTGTTTTTGTGGCAGCTTTCCTGTTTTTGAGCCTTACTAATGGTTTACATCTTGAGATAAACCCTCTTTATTTACTCTGATGACATCTTTTCTTGATTGCTAACTTTGGCACAGATACGCCAACTCCCTGGCGAGTGTTGGTAATCTGGCCAACTGTTCAAAATGGGTTTTTCTGAACCAGGGCAATCATTTTAATGTCATTTGCCATAGTTTCCAGATGTGGGCTTTCAGGCCTTTTTGAATTTCTGAGCTCACCAGTGCTTTCTTTCCAAGAATATACCAAATAGTTCATTTGACAACACCTATTGGTTTTGCTTTTTTTTTTAAATTATTTTTCAGCCTCATAATCGCTTGCCTAATTTCATATTACGAGCTAACAACAGCAGATTCTAAATGTGACACTTGAAATCAACACTTGTGGACCTTTCTCATGTTTACTTTTAAATGAAAATATCAGGGAATAAAACAAACCTTGCCATGTAACAGCTGAGCAGCTGACTGTCCAAATACTGTTGATCTCCAGAAAAGGGAAAGACACTGACCTCTTAAAAATGTGGTGTAATTCCTGCAACTTCCTCCCAATTTTAATGTGTATACCCTCAAACTGAAGCTGAAGGTCTGCACTTTGAACTCATATTAATTATATAATTTCAACTGCAATCACCATGGGCAATGTGCAATTAACAACAGCCCAAATCACTTTACATATATGTTCAATCAGTATGATTGACCATGAAATTTAGCACAACGTACCTTAGAATAATTTCTATGGTATTTAATATTACACTTAGCACTTTATCTTCCAGTGTACTGGGATGGTTTTTTTATTTTAGTGTTTGTCAGTTAGGATGTTTACCATTATTATTATTATTATTATTATTATTAATAATATATTTTTTAATTTTTTTTTCTACTTGAGTCTGTGTTTGTCAATTATTATGCTTTCTCCTTCATTACTCTATGTGTTTTGGTGTCTTGTTCTGTGTTTTATGTTCTTTTGTTTGGTGCAACATCAACCTGCTAAAGGACTACGGATGAAAATTAGTCTATGGACACAATCTGGCATACTGTATTTACATGCATATGTCCATTAATATGCACTGTCCCTTTTAAATAAATAAATAAATAAATAAACAAACTCCAGTATTCTCTGGTTGATGGTAAAAATAACAATAATGTTGTTAAAATCCAAATATTCATGGCCCAAACTGTATCTGCCTAGCATCTCCAAGCTCAAATCATTCTGGATTTTGGAGTGCCCCAGTGGCACATCGGTCTAAGCGCGTGCACCATAAAGGCTGTGTCCTTCTCGCGGCGACCTGGGTTTGATTCCGGCTCAGGTCATTTGCCGCATGTCATCCCCATTCTTCTCCCCAACCTTCTTGTCTCTCTCTGCACTGTAACTGTCAAACAAAGGTGAAAATCTCTAAAAAAAAAAAAAAAAATCATTCTGGATTTTAAATGAACATGAGAAGCGAGGGAGACATTTAAGTCCAACAATTTAACGTAGCAAGTGACAGATGTGGTTATACAGGGAATTATACTGCAGTTCATCTGCACTGAATTCAGCTCAAATTTGCACTCCCCATTCAAAGTGAATCTAGGGTCTGGTACACAAACTCTGATCAAAAACATTCCCTTCTGTAAATCCATACTTTAAGGAGGCCTTAATGCTCACTGCTTGCTGCATATCTTTGAAAAATCCTGAGGATTTTTATATTCAACTGTTTCCTAATCTCTGTGTTTATAACCCCACCTGGATTTAGATATTTGAGTTGTTCAACCTCAAGCACATTCGGTGTGACCAATCTTGTCATATTGGGCGTGCTTAATGTTGAAATCATCCAAGTTCAGATGCCCAAAGAAAGATTTGGTAACCACTGCCATTGTGATGAAAATTACAAAACTACTCTTGTCTATGGTAGGATCCCTATACTTTATTAAAAAAAAAAAAAAAAAAAAAAAAAACAGCGGTAGTATAAACAGCTTCGACTGAAGCAGGGTACCAGTATGCTCTCCATTTTTGCTGAAAATGGGATGCATTGTACCTTATAAGCCATAGATATTGCGCTCTGATTTTCCATTCGTCATGCGAGTTATTAGCAAAGACGACATCGCTAGACAAATGAACAAGCTTACCTTTTAAATGTCCCTTGGAGTGCAATTAAATTGTAGCCAGTTTGAATTCTCTAGGGTCCCCTTTGAAGCTATCTTACATTTCTCAGTATAATTAATTCTTGGTTTTATGCAACTTTATCTGGAGTAATGGGAGCATATTGTTGGCTTGGATATTCATTCATCTTCAAAATGAGCAAAATAACTGCAAATATGTAAAGTGAATTTTACTGCTGTAAGCTGTTCTCTGAAAATAAATGGTGAATCTTTCCTTCTGGATGGAGTAAAGACCAAAATGCATCATGCAATTTTGAAAGAGCTGTTTATCTTCTTGGGAACTTTGAGTATCATTTAACTGTAATTGTTTTGTGAAGGTAAGGAAAGAAAAAAATGGAACCATTCACACGGCTAAACATAGGGAAACAATCATTTTCTCTCAATGACTTTAAATGAGTCTGTCAGAGACTTGAATTCCCCCTAAATTAGAGAGAAATTGATATGAAACACTATGAAGTAGCACAGTGAGCCTTGGGCATTTTAAAAGAAATTAAAAAATCGAAGGGTTGAGATTCTCCTTTGCTTGGAATGTATATATGGTCTTGTCTGGGCACTTCTAAAAACCTGCCAGAAGAATCTTGGGAGGTGAAACTCTGGATGAGCTCGGCACGAGAACGTAAGGGTCAAAGGGGAAAACTGTGTGAGGTGGGGACCTCTTGAGACTCCTGTGTAAAGTAGACGGTGAGGTCTGAAGACTACACTGAGAGGGGGGATTAGTGGGTGTCTTGAGGGGAGGGATAAGGACATTGCCTGGAGCCCTGTGGGCAGTGGAAAGGCTCCTGGCATTAAGCTGCAGGGTGGTTGGGGTGGGCAAAGGCTACCTACACTGTATAAATTAACTGAATTTAAAAGTTAAATTAACGCATTGTCTCCTTGTTATTTTAACTGTAAGTAGAGTCCTGTGCACATTTAACTGTGGTTTACAGTTAACATACATAGAACCTTTGTTATAAACTGATTGTAAAATTACAGTTGAAATAACTGGCAAAAAAAAGTGCCAATTGAAAAACTGGCAAAAAAAGTTGCCAGTTTAAAACAACCTATAGTTCCTCCGGAGCTGCTGCTGTAGAATGCTCAGTTCAGGCTCAACAGATAAGTCTCCTGTATCAAAAAGAACAAAGAAAACACTCTTCCCTGAGGCTTGTGCGTCGACAGGAAGTATCTGAAGAGCACATTTTGCTGAATGTCACTGAAGTCCCAGCTTAGAACTAGAGGAGGATAAAGAGGGCCCGATATTGCACAGATAATGCTATATTTGTGTCCCCACATTATTGGGTCGTGATGGGAACGAGAGCAAATGACGGGTGATGCTAGATGTCAGTGATTTGCTTCCCCTTATGGAACAATAGCTCACAGAATTTTTTTTTGCAATGATTTCTGCACTTCTCTGCCCCATGAAGAAGCAATCGATATTGACCATGCAGACTCCAGTGCTTTGAAGAAAAACATCACAATCTGAACAAAAGTTCTGAAGTAAAAGAATGTTTGGAGCAAGGAAAATATGGGAGAACATGACCTGCAAGACATGGAGATGTCCTGAAAATGTATAGTGTGTAATATCCTCGAAGACGCAATGCACCACCTCTGCTATATGCAACATAACTGCCTCAAAACGAATAAACAATCTCGGCAGTTTGAAAAGCGTCTCTAACGTTAGCCCGTTGCATCAATTTGATGTACTTGTATAGGAGCTGTATTCATAGAGAATCTTAGCCCGAAAGTACCTCCTCACTGGCTGCTATAGAAGTATCTTCTGAAAAAAAAAGGAGGGCAGCTCACTCCTAACGTTAGGACTCTAGAGTCACTGTATTCACTAAGAGCAATTCAAAGAGGCTTTTAGAGCTAAAAGTAGATCCAAAGTCTGAGGCTTACTAAGGATAGTCAAGGACTCTTCTAAGTTCCAAACAGCAATTCACCAAAACTCCGAAATGCTACCATTGAGCACCAGCTTTGTCATCCGGTGGGGAAAAAAAAAAGATATCAAACTATTAAGACGTTATCACCTTTACAGGAAAACCACATGAATTTCATGTGCAAAAGCACATGTGATCACATGACCACACTTGTATATGATTTTGCACATATGCACTTTATCATGTGATAAAGAAAAAATGTTAAAATTGCATGTGAAATATGTGGAATGTGTGCTTTGCACGTGTGAAACATACTTTGCGCATGAGAATTGTGTGGCTTTTGAGCATTTTTGTGGTGTTACAGTATGTGTGATGCCCATGTACATTCCCACATGAAATCTATGTGATTACCTCTAAAACCCATTTAAATTCCCATGTGAAATTTATAAAAATACCCATGTGAAACTATCGGATTCCACGTGACACCTATGAGGTCAGATGTTAAACCAATGAGATTACATGAGAAACTCATGTAAATTCCCATATGAAACCCATACAAATTCCCATGTGAAACCCATGGGATGACAAGTGAAGCCCATGGGATTTTCGTGAAACCCATGTAAATTCCCGTGTGAAATCTATAGAAAAATCCATATGGAACCTGTGGAATTACATGTAAAACTGTTGGATTACATATGAAACCAATGTAAATTCCCATATAAAACCCATATAAATACCCATTTGAAACCCTTGGGATTACAAGTGAAACCCCATGCGATTATCGGTGAAACCCATGTAAATGCCCATGTGAAACCTTTGGGATTAAATGTGGAGCCTATGGGATTACATGTTAAACCCAACTAAATTCCCATTTGAAGCTGATAGAAATAGTCATGGGAGGGATTTTTGAATGAGAGTAAAGTTTTTTTTTTTGGGGAGGGGTTGGGGAATATGGCCCCAGATATACTTTTGTGATAGATCAAATCCAGCGGAGTAAGGAAGTCGTCTCTGTCCACTGCTTATTGGTGCACCACCTGGCGATATGTGTTTACATGCAGCAGTTTCTAGTTGACGTGGTTCCCACTCCAAGGAAAAGCAAGCACCCATCAAAAAAACTAAAGCTCAAATTCAATGTAATTCCACTCCAGGCATCATTTGCCTGAATCCTGAGTGGGACATTCCGGAGTCAACAATAAGCATCTCTCTCATCTCATCTGTTGACCCGTTCATAATTTTCAAAGAGGACTTATCACGTTGTGACTCCCAGTTCAGATTTTCAAATAGAAAATCCAGAAATTGGATTAATGGCCCTGTCACCGGTGTTTTTAGTTAGCAGTGGATATACACACTGCCAAAAATATCCCAACAGCTAGGTTAACGCTGCAGTTCTCAAACATGGCATGTGCATCACACTTTAGTGCCCAAAATTATTCATCCCCTCCTGGTACTTCATAGCACTTCATGGAGAAATTAGCATCAAAGTGTAGTCCATTAAGTTCCAGTATAGCATTATGGAAGAGTGTGACAATTATTGATACCAGTACCTGTATTTTTGTGCAGAAAATTACAAAAAAGTGCGCTAAATTTGTGGCTGAAATTAAATTATTATTATTATTATTAATAAAAATAATAATAATAATAATTAAAGCCGCAAACAGCGATGAACGGGCCCTTGCACACTTGTGCACGTTGGGGGTGGTGGCATGATCCTGACGGGTGCAGCTGTGCATTCAAAACAATTGGATAGTGGCAGCCTGGTTAAAGAAGCTGCAAGGGCTGTTTTGTTGAAATTTTCTAGGAGGCATTATGAAGCCATTTTGCCCAGCCCATGGGCCACACCCCTATCATATGTAAGTGCTTGCCATTTTTGACGTGTGTATCAATTTTCATGAGGTTATGACTTTGTTAAAGCCATGAGAAAGCCAAACATAACTTGATGGCGAGGGATCGATAGTCGCCACGCTGGCAGACGGACGCCATTACTCGTAGCTTCCCAGCATTCATAATGTAGCTTGTTACGCATGTCTTGGAAGTGGAATGACGTTGGTGGGGTCAACTACGTTGGATCAGTACATGGTAGAGTAAAGAAAAGTCACTTCCTAATACCACCAGGGGGCACTATAAGTAAGGCGGATATTAACATATGGGGGCGTTCAGGGCGGAGCCATCATCATGTCCATAAAATTTGAAGCTGTTCGGATAAAATATGTGGGCGTGAGAGCCGTTGGAAAATGGATGGCAAAATCACAAAAAGTCGCCAAAGTTTGTCACGCCCTAGCAGCCACGCCGTTTGACCTACAGACTATCTTTTAATAATTTTCAATCAGCATGCTCTCTAGATGATCTGTACCAAATGGGAAGTCATTTGGGCGAAATCCCTAGGAGGAGTTTGTTAAAATACGAGGTGAGGAAATTGCCGGAATAAAAAAAATTCAAATCAAAATGGCCGACTTCCTGTTCAGGTTGGACCATGACGTCAAGAGACTTTTTTGTGCATCAGGACAACTTCTACATGCCCACCAATTTTAATTCACCAACTCCCAAAAAGGCCTATGGGGAGGGGTTTTTGAAAATTTCAAGGGGGTGCTATAGAGTAATTTTGCCCCGCCTTTTGATGAAGTCCAAAAAATATCAAATTTTTTGCCAGGCCTGGCTTGTGTGCAAAATTTGGTGACTTTTCAGGCATGTTTAGGGGGTCAAAATGGCCGTCAAAATGTCAGAGGAATAATAATAAATAATAAATAATAATCTTTGCAAATACAAGAGGGCCTTCGCACTGTGAGTGCTCGGGCCCTAATTATAATAAAGAAAATACAAATAATTCATGCCCTAAGATTTGGGAAGGCATATGGAGGGACTAGATTACTGCATCTCCAGTATTGCAGTTACTTTAATTGAAACTGTTAAGGATCACAGACATTTCCCTTTTGCAGGTGAGGGATAACTGAATGGCAGGAGTGTCAACTGGCAAAGTCAGGCTGTTTTTGAAAGGCCAAGGACAGTGTTCATGAATTCATATTCAGCTGAATATTCATATTCAGCATTTTTTAGTGAACTTTTCCTATAAATTTGGAGCTCATGTGAATGGTTAATTCTTTAATGCTCAGTGTATTTCACAAGTCAAAGAAATCATAAGTTTAAATGTTTTTTTTTTGGAACAGGAAGCAAATAAAGATTTTTTTTTTGCCTTGTCCAGCCATTTTCATTTTGTTAAGTATGAAGGATTGAGAATTATTGTGGGAACTTACAAACCCTCCCTTTATCCGCTCATGAAGGACATACATACTAGGAGATTGATTGGGTTCTTATATAGTGCTTGAAATTGCCTGACATGCGCTGAAATGATCGTGTGCATCTTCTGCCATGATTTACAAAAATGGAACAGGAGAAGAACACAAGATGTCATAACAGCAGTGTTGGGAGCCAAAGATGGCTAAGCTCATGAAACATCCGCTTACCTGAGAACTTCTAAGAAAAACTGTCACAGGCCTCATGTGAATCCCTTGTGTGTCTCTTTGCAACTCAGCAGCTTGCATGTTTATTAGGTGTATTTGTATTGTGATTGGTTTGCATTTTGTGCATCTTTCCTCACCCTGCTGAATCTCATTACACGGTTGTGTACGAATGACCATATGATGAGTATTTAAGCCCTCTGGCTGGATTGTAAAGTCGTATTCGCACTGAAATCCCAGTCATCTGATTAGTAGTAAACTTCTCCATCTTCATCTAATGCAACTAGTACTTTAGTGACAGCCTTTTCTCTTATGACTGCATAATAATTCAAACAAGCTTCCGATCCTAATTAGGGTCCAGGGTTGGGAGTGAGTTCAAGTTAACTCTGCTCAAGCTTGCTCATCAATTCAAGTTTTCGAGAACAAGCTTCCAATCCTAATCAGGGTCCAGGGCTGAGACCTTCATGTTAGCCCTTCCAAGTTTGTTCTCCTTATCAGGTTTGTTAGGAACAAGCTTTCAACCCTGATCTGGGACGGCGTTCCTGTCAAGTAATCTCTTCATCCTCTGAAGCAGATCAGCGCTTGCAAACCCAGCAACATCTCACAGCATTCCAGAAGCCACTGGCCAGCGACTGCAGCCCAGCTTAGCCAAATAACAACTGGACTGAAGTGTCTCTCATTATCCGGGGTTCCGTACACGCCAACTCTCAAGAATGCTTTCCACCACGGGGCTTCTGGGTTTTCCATTGAGAATTTTGTCTTTTTCACACCAATGAACGCTGCAATAAGAGCATGGCGTGGAGCACACACTTATCTGAGCCTGCGGGGCATAGCATTCAGCATATGACATTTCAAACGAAAGGGCTGTTCCGCAGTAGTGTCTTATGTGACTGTACTGTACTCTCCATGTTTTTTTGGCACAGGGAAAAGCATTTATGATGACTTTATGAGGTCAGCCCAGCCGTTCCTGTCACCTTGTTTAGTCACTGAGCTTAAATTACACAGAAGAGTTATGCTGGGGGACAACACAATTGTAAGCATCAGCTGAAAGATTTTTTTTATATATATAAAAACTCCCAGTAAATCTTCTTGGACATTTTTTGCTTTCACTTATCAGAGGCAATTGTTGCATCAGCGGCAGAGTATTCAGATAAGAATACCATAATGAAATACTGAATCTTAGACCTTTTAAAGGTTTTACAGTTCAGCCATTTTGATTCATCTAATTGTCGGCTCAAAGAGCTTGGTGAATGGTAAATGAAGTGTTTGTTCGGGAGCCCCTTAAAAGAAGTCTTAATGGACTGTAGAGCTGCAGGACAGTGGTGGATTTATATGATTGCTTAACAAGTCGATCTGGGAATGGGGATAACATAAGCTCATTTACTTGGCAACACAAATGCAAACTTTTAATTGAATCAAGGCCAAAGTTGAAAGGTGTTCATCACAAAATTAAGAACAGTGTGGGTTAGTCCAAACTCCAAAGGGCAGGTAAATATCTGTAATGAGTGCTGACGCCTATCACCTCACATCCATAACTATTTAACAGAGTTATCATTATTTTACCTGTCAACTGCAGCATACTGGAGATGAAATGAAATGACAAATTTGTGACAATATGTGAAAATGACAATGTGCAGACCAGAGGTCGCGTTACACTTTCTGATTGTCCGTCATTTTGACGGACAGGGGCATAAAAATTCCATCATAATTAATTATTATTCGTCATTGTAATTTTATTTTTTTAAATGATAATCGTTTATTTTTTAAATAAAATAAACAGAATAATTTATAGATTACGCATTAGCTGATGCCGACAGTGATCCATGTAGACACACATTGCACACTGTGTTAAATACAGCACTGCATGGATTTTTGAACTTACTGCTGTATGAACTTTAGAAAACATCACAAATGATTTCTCCCCCCTCACAGTAACAGTGTGCAAATGAACAATGCTTTCAGTTATTGCTGGGCTTCACTAAGCCTAACAACCGCAGTCTCGCTAAGCGGTCCAACGAAGCTGCTTATCAACTCGTTATGTCAACCGCGGCTTTCCCACCTAGATATCTGCGTGTTCACATAACAGAGATGGCGTTTGTAGCATATGACTAATCGTCTACCGCCAGCAGAGCAGCATATTTTACAAATGAAGAGCAAATGATCATAGGGGAGACCAGGGTTACCTCGTCGTGATTTTGTATTTGGCTCCATAACTCTTTGTTGCTGAAACTTATAGAAATAACTTTATGGTATATGTGTAGTGCAGAATGTCGCCTACAAAACTTGTATTGATACAATCTCAATATAACATATATTTAGGACACAATATACAATTTTCGAGATATCAGAAACATGCTGAAGTAACCCCGTACCCGGGTTTACTTCGTCAGATGGGTGGGGTAAAATCGTCATAGTTGGCAATCAGCTGAAGCTGAAAAAGACAATCCAATATTCTCATAACAGAAATGGTGAGAACTGTTTCATTTTTACAACGAACCAACACAAGCTATGATTTATGCATAATCACCATCAGAGTTGCAGTTATGACATATGTAGGCAAGGACACTGACATTTGCACAGTCCTCATGTGCCCACCCTTTGCATGAGATGCATTGGACCCACTCCTCCCCACCTTTGGATGATGAGTAAGGACCAAGGCACCAAAGAGGAGCAGCAAACATTCCCACTGACAAAGGAATGGAATGAAATGCAGAAGCCCCAGGGCTGGCACCTGCCAACCCTCAATACTCTGCCAACACCTCCACTTTAATGGGCCCCACCTGTGGCCCATAAAGGTGGAGGTGAAAGAATGAGAAAGGGGAGGGGCTGTAAGGAGCAAACCCTTACACATTCATACTTGCGTCCTCCAAACAAAGGCCCAAATAGGTCCTCTATCATAAACATAAAATAAATGCAAATATTAGAGTTATTAAGACACTATAGGTGTCTGAAAAACAATAAATCGGCTCCTATATTTGACTTTGGAATATTTTAATATAGGCCTAACACAGGACCTACAAGCGGGGCAACCTCAGCACCCTGACGAACTAACCCCATGCTGCTTGGCCAGTGTAGCCCCGTGCTCCCATTTTGGAAATCAGGCTGCATCTCTTATCTCATGATCGCAGCAGGCCTTTATCTTATGTGTTGATAATAACTCTAGTTACACATGTTTATGAAACAGTAAAAACACTGTGGAAATCTTTGTCTTCAAAGAAGCTTAACACATTTCTTTCAGAAACTTAAAGTTTACAATTCGGGTCAAAAATCAGTTATTTAGACAGAAAACACTTACATGACACTATAAGTCCTTCTTCTTTCCAAGAGATGATGTCGCTGGGATGTCAAATAATTTGTACATTTTCGTTTTCCTGTCAGTACGTTTGCAATGAAAAAAACTGGGGTGACAAACCTAACCCTGTGGCCGAAGTAACCCCGGTCTCCCCTATTACAAAAATACGAGGAATACAGGATCATACCAGAGATGCCAAGTCTGACGCATTTGGCTTGAGTCCCTCGCCTCTTAGTGGCATTGACATTCTTGTGCAGTAGTCAGCAATTATTCAATCAATGCGAACTGAAGAAATTCACTCGCGGAATTCAAGTCATTGCACATTTCCCCACTAGTGATACGGAAATTGATTATGACTCGGGAATTCTCACACTTGTCTTTACTGAAGGATTGAAAGCAATGGAATTGCATAAAGACGTTTCAAATGGTCTTATTTCATTCAAACAATTTAAACGATCATGAAACACATGCATTGTTTCCAATCCCTGAGTAAAGAGAAGCACGAGAAGTCCGGAGTCATAATCGCTTTCCATGTTACTTGTGGTGAGGTCCACCTTTACGCAAGTGAAACTGAAACTTCAACGCACAAGGATTTTAATTCCGCGTGAGAATCTCATTAAAAAGAGTTCATTGAATAATTGCGGACTACGGTGAATTAGCCTAAAAAATGCATGAGACCTACACCGAATGCGAGAGACTTGGCATCTCTGTCATACAGATCAAAGACAATGCTCGAGACAATATGACACCCACCACCAATTGGACTGGGGAGTCAATTACATTCTGTCAAAATGACGGACGGCCTTCAAAATATTCCGTCATTATTAAAAAAAAATCTGTCAATAATGGAAAATATTCGGTTAACGCAACCTCTGGTGCAGACTGTTAGCTTTAATTTGAGGATGTTTACATCCAAATTGGGTGAGAAATAAAGGATTGACATTTTGCTCCCATATTTAAGGGAACAAAAAATAAATTGCCGGCAAAGTTGTTCCATGGCCAGGTGTCCATTCTTTCCTGATTATTATTTAACAAGTAAGCACTTAAAAAGTTGAGAATTTATCTAAATGTGATATTTGCTCATGCTCTGAATGTTGGATTTAATACAGCATGACAGCACCTCCAGCACAGAAGTGATGCATCTCCCTTTAAGCAGGCCTAAGCACTGTGATGGCTGATGGGACGCAAAGTGTACAAAATCTCAGGGGTCAGGTGTCATACAATTTGCCCATTACTGCCTCAAACCTCCCTAGATGAGAAAAAGTTGTAGCTACAGAGTTTTAGAAGGACACCAGGGTTAAGCTAACCTCATAGGGCAGTGTCTGTTTTAGATTGCTTTCAATTAAGAGAACATATCCCAAAGTACCTGAACACTGGAAGAAGTTGCAGTGGAGGATCAAGAACCACTGGAGTGAAAACACCAACTGAATAGACATATGGTGAAGATAAAACATGCTCCATCAAGGGAAATTTGAGAGATAATTGGGGACTTCTTACTAATTTAGCTGAAGTAATTAAAGCTGAATTTCTTATATGTACTGTAGACAGTCATTCTGTGTGAGATGAATTAAATACTTGAGATTCGCCTTGTATTTTTTTATTTTTTTGTAAATCCTGAAAATAGTTGAAAGCTGAGTAAGTGGGCCGGTGGTACACTCCGCAGCTATGCTTTGTAAATACCAACAGTCAGTTGACAGCTCATACACAACATTGTCTATCTGTTTAAGAACATGTAGCACGCGTGATGACATCACGTTTGTAGATAAAGCATCGTCGTCACACAACAAAGGTGTGAAGATTTCCTGCCCTCAATCAGGTAATAATAACAGGAGAGCATTCTCTTTCTATTTCTCTATTTGCCCCATTATCTTTGCTGCTTCGGCCAGGACACACCAAGCGTAAGGACGGTGCTTGTGTCTGGAACTCGCATATACACTGTACAGTTCCATGCGGCCAAACTACCTCCTCACAGCTGAGCGGAATTGGGGACTGCAAGTCTCTCATTTAACGAGCTAATGCCTTGCGCTGCTGCGAGTTAATCACGGAAACATCCTGTAAAATAACTTTTCTGAATAGAAACGGACATTCATTTTGGTAAGTGATACAGCAGATAATCTATGAGAAACACTAGTAAATTTAAAGTGGATATGATGAAGCTTCGTTTCCCTGCCTTACTATTTTTACCGTGGCTCCCAAACTCTGTCTCGGAAACCCCATGTGTATGCTGGTTTTTGTTCCAACCACAATTGCAATGAAAGAATTTTAACAAGCTGCGAATACAACAAGCTGCTAAGAGTTAGAGGTTTTGAATCTTGGATGGATTGCTTATCTTACTGATCAATATGATGCCAGAAAAATGCAGTACCATAAGGAATATATGTAATGCCCGAGTTCATATTGTAGTTCTTGCAAAATGGCAAACAATTACATAAAAGAGGTCACATTAACCTCAAAAGTAATAGGCTCCGAACTTGGCAGACATTAATTAGTTTTCTTTCTTAAGTATCAATACAGTGCAAGTTTGCCTCAAGATCATTCACTTTGTCTTTGAATTATTCATTATCGATTAAATGGGGATGGCTATGATTGGTGGCCAGGTGTCAGGACTACCACTAATTAGCAGCCAGTTGATAGAGATCAGTCTTAATTTGATCAGATTTTATTTTCCTCCTTTTATATAAGTACTGTATATGTTTGCAATATAGCCCAATAAGCACCACATGTCCACAGAAATGCAAGTGAACTTATCGCACAATGCTATTTCTGATATAATATGATTAAGATTTCAAGTAATCTTGCATGAAAGCACCTAGTTTGAAAAATTTATAGCTTGTTAAAATAATTTAATTGCTTATGAGGTTGAAACATAAATAACCAGACCCCCCCCGGGACTGAGTTTGGGAATGACTGACTTTTTGCATACATACACAGTACAAAGCATACTCTATATATTACACGTTGCACATAGATAGATATTACAACACATGCACATGTTCTTACAGAGAATTGTTATACATCCAAGCTATCTGATATCTGAGATGGATGTGATATGGATGACATGCAGCTGTGTTTTAAGAATTTGCAGCTGTGTTGCAGCTACTGAGGTTATTTACATGTGGATGCAGTGCAGCTGAGTGTGCGGTGTAACTGCAGATGTATTTTGAAAATACAACCCCGATTCTGAAATAGTTGGGACAAAGTGTAAATTGTGAATAAAATCAAAGCGCAATGACTTTCAAATCGCACCAGCCAGTATTTTATTCACAATAGAACAGAGATAGCATAGCAAATGTTGAAACTGAGAAATTTTACAATTTTATCCACAAAATGAGCTCATTACAAATTTGATGACTGCTACAGGTCTCAAAAGAGTTGGGACAGGGGCCTGTTTACCATGGTGTAGCATCCCCTCTTCTTTTTAACACAGAGTGGAGGCGTCTGGGCAGTTGTACATTGCGGATCCAGGGTGGATATGAGTTGCAAATGATGTTTGTGGAGTGGCCGTGAATAATTATTTTTTGGCCACGCAAACCTCTGCTGTGGATGTGGCCCTTTTTTTTCAGTCCGTTTTTTGAAGGGGAGCAGACAGCCTGACCTCCTTAGAGTATTTATCAGAGTTCAGGAAGTGCCATGTCGGAAAACTTCCCTGAAGAAGAGTTCTTTTTATATGGGCTGCCTGTCAGCCACCATATGGACTGTGACACATTGTCTTTCACGTGCTTTTAAGAAATCATCCCCTTGAAGACATGCCCTCTGCCCTCTTTATGCATTGTACACAATGCAGGCCTGCTTTTTCCATAATTTTATTAATTGGTTATGTATGTTATTGCCCGCATACAGTGAAAACGGCCTGCCAATATATCTTTTTTGGCCGACCTGTATTGGCCGAGTTCAGCACGTGCACAAGTAACCATTGGCAACTGTGGCATTCGCTCTCTTCAGAGAAGCAGACAACAGTCGCAGACCTAGCATTTAGCTCTTTAATCAGTCTTGAAGTCGCATACTTCAGAAGTCATAGTCAAAATATTGTCATGATATCACAACATACTTAACCAATTAATAAAAATATTATAAATTGCTTATTTTCGCATTGCCTTGGTTTTGGCCTTTCGGTTGCGGTATCTGCAGCATTTGCTCTCTTCAAAGAAGAGGCCTCGGGCCAATACGGCAACCCTCAGGCCAATACCAAGGCAATACGGAAATAAGCAATTAATAACATATATTATTTTTATGATTAATATAAGCTCTTCCTTCATATGGTAGTTCGAATAACAACATGCAGAACAACACATAACTTTATAAGTACCCAAGGACTTATTAAGCCATCCTGCAAATCAATATTATATTTCATGAATCTGCCCAGTATTTAAAGTTGTTGTATTCCATTTGTATTACAATAAGCCCATTTCTCAGCTATGTGAGTATCAATAAAACTGTTTTCTCAATGCTACAACCCTCATGTGTCTCCACCCCCTTTCCAGCAATCTGCCTGTTTTGTGGTATTGTCTCCTTTAATTGATTTATGGTCTTGTCCTTCTCTCCATGCCCTGGTGTAACTTGATTTGTGCCTCGCTCCGTGTGTGTGTAATCTGTTTACATAGCTTCCGTTTTGTCATGCGGTGTTGCTGGATAGTAACGATTTGTCCCTCCGAAGCCTAATTGTGAGTTTTATCATCTGGTACTGAGCAAAGCGCTTATTCATGTACAGTGGTGTGCATTGATGATTATACACCATCACTTTCGTCTGAAAGGGGTCCTAATATATTACTTCTCTGTAATTTTTTTGATGAAAATGTACTGAAAATGTAGGCAGTGAGAACAACAACAACAACAACAAAAAATCATTCCCACAAGTATATTGAGGTAAAAATATGGGCAATAAACAAAAACACTGAAGAAATCATTTTTTTTAATGAAATTGAAAGGTGTCACAAATGTAATTTTTTTACTCTTGCATAGGCTGAATGCATGTTTGAAGGCTCAATCCATGATTACTGATCCTAAAAAAATGTGTAAACTGGTTCGAGGCAATGCTATTCTGCAAAATTACTTTTGCTGGTCAGTTGTTCCAGTATATAAGGTGACATGAACTCTGTCAAAAAAAAACTCTGTTAAACACAATGGCACGATGGAAGAAGGTCTCTGAGATTGTTTATAACCGCATTTTTGGCTTACATGATGCTGAAGACATTTAATGCTGCCATGGCTCTGTAAGACACAGTATCAAGCGTTTCCAAGAGACCGGTTTGCTGAAAACTAGTGGCAATAGAGGTGCTAAATGAAAGTTAAGTGCCGCTGATGTTTGTTATCTGTATATGACGAGTGGAAAAAAAAAAAAAATCTCAGTCAAGCCAGGGCATCTAAGTAATTCCTGCCTGCCTCAACCAATGAGCAATCGCTATGAACAAAATTGGACAAAACAAATCGACCTGATCCTAAAAAAATAAAATTAAGAATTAAATAATTAATTGATTAATAAATTAATAAGCATAGACATAAGACATAGGTTTTCGATATGCTTATGGATTGATTGTGTTTGCTAAATGGTGGATTGGCGAATCACAGAGTTTATAGTGTCTATCATATGATCTTACCTTGCTGGACTAGAACCAATTGCTTCTAAAAATATTATAGAACTGTGAGTATGGCCTTTAAGTTTTTGATCTGAACTAGCTTCAAAAAGACAGTAGGTTGCTCATCCATTCATACTCATGGAAATGAACACCTTTGTTGCAACCCTCATGTGGATGCCTTCTGTGTCTCCTTCCATTCAGCAACTTGCGTTTTTCTTATTGATACTGTATTCATTGATAACGTCAGATGCAGTCGTGAAATTTTGTGTATAAATTAGGCTAACGCAAAGGGTAACTAATTTGAAGTGGGCTATATTCTAGAGACGACCACCTTGGCTAGTTGATTATAGCTGCCGAAGGTGTCATGTTATGGTAAATCGATAATAGCCATTTAACGTTCACTTATTATTCACGATTTATCCATCGCAACGACAGCCAATGAATTTTCTTGCCAAATAACTTGATAAATGTTTGCTGTGCTGGAAAGATTAGCCTATTTTTTAATCTCAGAAGAGCCACATAAAGGCGGTTACAAGAAAATTTTTGGATATTTAACTTACAGTTACTTTAATTCTATGTCTATGCTCTCTTCAGTTATAGCCTACTGTTGTTTTTTTCTCTGTAAAGCACATTGAAATGTCTTGATGTAAGAAATACAAATAAAATTGCCTTGCCTTTTATTCTACAGTTTTTTAAATACATGTTCTACTCAGATAGACCTACATATTTGCCACGAAGCATTGTCATTTTAATATAAGTAGTATTGACTGTTATTTTAGTCTTCTACTAGGCCTAGGCTTATCCCTTGATTGCAAGTTTATTATTTTATTTATTATTATTTTTTGTCGTCCGAGAGCCCCGGCAGAGCAACAGAAGATCCTGCGGCTGGCGAGCCCCAGGTTCCCGACCTCTTCGCTACACAAACTTTCTCAGAAGGTTCTAATTCGCCACATTGTTGATGAAAAATCATCTAGCGGGTCAGAAAAATGCGCTTCAACTCGGTGCATTGTGACATCATTTTAATTCGCTAGAATCGTTCTGTTTATGAAAAACCGTTTTGACGCCTCTTATGTCGCTAAAAAATAATTTGACATTAGAGTTAATTCGCTTGAAAATCTGATGGAAAAAGGGCTACTGTCACTACATTACTATCAATAAACCCGACCATTGGATTGTACTCTGCCTCCGCACTTGATTCCTGATCTGGATCATAATAACCTGTGCTTTTTTGAGCACTGCAAGAGCAAGCTGGTAGTGTATTGATGTGAGTAGGCGGTGCTAGAGTTGTATGCTTGAGCAAGGGTACTTAACCTCAGTTTCTTTAGTAATAATATTCAGCTGAAAAATAGATTACAGAACAAGTAAACATTCAAACTGCATAAATTACTTCAGGAGAGAGCAGTTGCTAAATGTAATTTGAGGTGTAATTTCCCACATTTGTAGTATGTCATATAGTTGTCATACACATTTATTGTGGCTACAACCTAGCCATTTTAACCTTAAATAGTAGATTAAATGAGACTATGTCAAAACTCAGGACCATAAAATGAAAAAAATTATTTTCATATCCCCACAAAACTCTCTCAGACCATAAAACCAAGGCGTATTGTGGCTTCAAAAGTAATTTATTTATTTACCTTTATGAAGCCCATTACTCACTAAAGGCATAGAAAATGTTGCAACTGCAAATAGTAGCATTCAACTTAACTGCTCTGTAACCACCTTGTTTTCCCTTAAAAAAATGGCCTCACCAAAGTTTTTAAAGATTTAACCTTCGAAAGTTACTGCGGCATTACCTCATGATTGTAACCTTTTTTTGTCAGTGTAAACTAAACTGAATCTTTTATGTGACACGTGTACTATTTTAGCGCATAAATCTTTAAACTACGTTGTGAAAGCCCATCAGTCTCCATTTAGCATGTCAGGTAGCATATTACAGACAAAATGACAATATGATTATTTTCACTTAGTTCATTTATATTCACTTATTTTACCACTCAAATTCCCCCGAATGGCCTAACAAAAGATTAATCACTCAAATTTATTTGAGATTGTTCTAAAAATGTTGCACATCTCATTTCATTTGCATAACTCAATGCACCAGGTTAAGACATCATCCACATGCATTAGTATCACTTTACATTTATTTTGGAAATGAGAAATGTGAGGAGTCTTTGCTAGAAGAAAAATCATAGTGTGCCCTACACCCATTGCATGGATCATTGACTTTGCAATAGTAAACCCAAGCAATGCAGTCTACAGGTCTGGTTCAACAGAGATGAATAGGACATCTGAGACATGTAAAAGATACCTTTGGACTAAATGTTATTCATTAGTATTGCTGTTCGTCACTCACTTTCTATTCACTTGACCTGCTGCGCAAAATGACAAAGCATTAGCTGTAATCATTTGGAAGGAAGAGGTTTGAGAGACAAAAGGTATGCAATTCCCTAAATCCTATTCCACTCAAAGAGGGATTATTGGTCATGGGAACATCATTGAAAACCAGATTCTCCACTGAACCGGGCCTTATTGCTGAGCAGAAGAAGAGAACCTTTGACTTTTGTGCCACATGCCTTAATTCATTAGCCCTATTTGAATCATTTTGACCTGATGTGTCTTCCACAGCAGATAAGCAGGCATTTCAGGGAAGGACAAATATGCTGGCTGGACAAACCGCTGAACTGACCTGGCTTTTTTGTTGACTGGAGTTTCCACCAAACTCCAGCTAAAATTATTTTTGCTGTTTTCTTGACAAACCATTTGGTTCCTGCCATGAAAAGCATTGTGCACAATCTGGAATTATTTAATATTCTCTGACGTACAATAAAGACTGGGGTAATATACTCATAATTTGGCAGAACTGCTTTGTGGCACATTCAAGCCAGTTTACTTTCAATAAAAATGATATTCCATTGTCAGAGAAAGGCTTTGAATGAGAGAAACTCAGACAGAGCAGGGGTAAAAAACATTCATTCTCACCAGAAGGAATATTTGCTCAGCACATATCGTCATTAGTGGGCATAAAAGTCAAACACATCACAATTATGCTCACACTGAGACAGAAATATTTTTTTCTGCATGTAGTGCAGGAGAGAAAAGAATGCTTTGCAGGGCCTGAGGGGTTAATTAGTACCAGTGATGAATCTTTGATTTAATTCTCTTGAGTTTCTTAATTAAACCCCTCCACCACATGCAGATGCCAATAAAATGTGCTATTAACACTCCACTCTGCATAAACCTTCTGGTGCATTGCATAACCACCTTATTGCATGGAAAATGATGTTTAAAAAATAAAACATGTGGAGGAAGCTATCCCCTTCATTTTGTGGTTCTGGGTATTTTTCCAAGGTGTGAACAAGAGGGGTTGGAAACTCAGGTGCAATCAACTCCCTCATCTTAGACCTGAGCAGAGTTGATCACACAGATCTTCACAAAGGCACACCTGATGTTCCCTCAATTGTAAGTTCAGCTTCCAATTTTCTCAAAACTCAATGTGATTAATTTTTTTTGGAGTGCCACTGAAACAGATACTCCAGTGTTTTTGTCATAAACTTAGTTTACAACAAAGAAAAGTCTGTTGAGTACACATTTGGGCATTGCAACAAATTAAGAATAATAGACTTCAGATTGTGCATTAAACAACTGAAATACAATTCTTACACAGTGACAAGTGGTGAGCTCTGAGAACACAGGTGTAGTCATGAGGAATTGGATGAGGAACAGCAGCTAACGTCATGAACTCACTCATCCTGAAACAGCAGGTTTATTGCAAAAACAACAATATAGCTGCCTTTAAAAAAAAAAAAAAAAAAACAGAGCTGTGTAACATTATGTGGCAGTGCATACATAGATATGTTGCATATTGACATAATAATAAAAAATCATTTAGAGAAACTTTGAAATTGATTTCATCATGGCTGTTGGTAAATTAACTTTCCAGTTAAAAAAAATTAATTAAAAGTCAGAAAGGCAGAATTATATGCACTGTAAAAAAAAATAAATAAATAAAAAAAAGTTGTCTCAACTGAAAAAAGTTAGTGTCCAGGCTGTCTTAAAATTTTAAGCTCATTGAACTTGAGATGATAAGTTGAGGTAATATTCAATTTATAATCTTAAATTTAGTTAACTTGAAATTTATAATTAAATTTAGTTAATTCAGTTAACTTGGACACTAACTTTTTTCAGTTGAGACAACTTTTTTTTACAGTGCATATAACTCTGCATAACATTTTCAATGTACAGTGCATTTGACTCATAGCATGATATGCAATTCCACTGAGATTTAACAGGTTTTTTTTTAATATGAGCATTCACTTTTACAAAACGCCATATAACAACTCATTAAAATGTCTAATTGTTTTTATCCGAATGACCATTTTTTTCTGAATGCTTGAAATCTATTTTATTTTTTTTTTCAGACAGCACGTTCAACTACAACGTAGACTGAAAGGCCTTGATCCATTGGTTCTTATTTCCTGAACACTGAACATGGGTTTTGATTAAGTAGTGAATGCATACTACTGCCTGGGCAATTACGTAATACAACGGTTAGAATTCTGTCTACTTGGCTGATCAAGGATAGATTATTGAGACTAATCAGCATGACATCCCGCTTTGGCTCAGAACAATCCTGAATTACAAGGTTAGTTTGGGCTTAAAACCAGAAGAACTGCTGGCATGCAGGACCTGATTTGAATACCCTATTTTATTTTGTAATGTAGTGCGGTGAGAATACTCAGTTTTATTTTATGGCAACTGTTCTGGCCATGTTGATATCTAGGACTCTCTGAAGGTTTAAGATTGCAAAATATAATGCATCATAGATATGGAAGTTTTTGTACTGGCCCTGACTTCAGATAATTTTTATCTGTTCACATTAAACTGTATCAAGAATATGGATTTTCCTGGCATTGGGCATCCACTATCAAAGGCACACAAGCTTCATGAAGGCAGAAACCAGGCTTGATCAGTGCACAACATTCTCAGATTTTTTACAAGCTTGGTAAATTAAAATACTATTTAGCAGGAGGAAAACGACAAACATTGCTGGACTCAGTGGCCTGGTGTCATTATGTTTTTGTCTTGTTATGTGAAGGGAGTGAACAGGTGATGCATTTAAAAGCACACTGAACAGACTCTGGCCTGGCTGTTCTAAGGGCAGCTGTTCCGCCAATCTGACCTGCTGTCGAGGCCGCAGATGAATCATCAAGCACCTGCTTAGACCTGGAATGCTTCAGATTGGCCAGATTCCTGCTCGCTAATCTCAGCGGTGCACTGGTAAATGAAGCACGGCGCTGACCCCAGCTCACATAAATGGTTGTGCTCCTTCCGGCGTCAGCCCCACATCACTGCAAAGTAATTCCCTTTGCTCCAGCTCTTATCAAAGCGGATGCAAAGAGCAAAGAGACTGCAAGAGCAGTGAGGTAAAGCAAGCAAGGTTTATCTTCATTCTCAATAAATCAATAGAGACAATCTGCCCTGTGCCGTTTCACATAGTGAGAGACTGATTTAGCTGCACTGCAATGAAACTCCCAGATCTGGAATACAGATTGGAGAAACATTGTAAAAATGAAGCACAAAGGGCAATTCTAGGATTCTTATCCATCCATCCATCCATCCATCCATCCATCCATCCATCCATCCATCACAGGGCACATACACCATTCACACACACACACACACACACACACACTCATTCCTACGGGCAATTTAGCATTTCCAATCCGCCTGAAATGCTTTGGACTGTGGAAGAAAACTGGAGTACCCGGAGGAAACCGACACAAACACGGGGATAACATGCAAACTCTACACAGAAAGGCCCTAGGCCGGATTCAAACCCACAACCTTCTTGCTGTGAGGCAGCAGTGGTTAACACTGTGCCACCGTGCCAGCCTTTTTTTGAATTAAAAATAAATAAATAAATAAATAAATAATTTAGCATGTTTGTATTTAATTATTTAATGAGGTGCTGTATAAACAAAATATGTTAATCACACCTTGGTGACCAACCTCAATCAGTGTAGCAACAATGAAAATGCCAAACTGACTTCAGATTAAAACAGCATATCCACAGAACGGCATCTTCACAGCAAATTGCATTCACTTAAAAGGGAAGCACTTAATTAATGTAATGAGCAGTTCTTAGCCCTGAAAAAAATGGCACTTTCTGAATTAGCAATATAAATTTTGCTCTGACATATCCTTTTATATATGGTGAAATATGTGCATATAGGGAAGGTGAAGCCTGTGGAGTGTCTCATGAAAGGCAGCTGCGAAGTTACAAAGCCTAAAGTCCACATCGAAGGTATTATTCTCTCCAACAGAAAACACAGCTCCTGAACTGCCAGGAACACCTCGTTTATATTCTGCCTTTTCTTCCGTAACACATATATATCATAATGCAACACATTTCCATAATGCTTGACCAAAGACTCATTTGGCATGCCTTCAAACAAAGCTAAAGTACTGTGCAAACATTTTAGGCAAATTTAAACAATTTCACAGGGCAAAAAATGTTTCATGAAATCATGAAATAAAAGGTTTCTATATATTGAAAAAATGTAATATGTTGCTTACCTTTTATTGCATTGCATTCATTTTAGCGAGCATTGCTTCCTGAACCATGGTTTGTGAATCACAATA
This sequence comes from Gymnothorax javanicus, assembly GCA_029692085.1. Taxonomy (NCBI): domain Eukaryota; kingdom Metazoa; phylum Chordata; class Actinopteri; order Anguilliformes; family Muraenidae; genus Gymnothorax; species Gymnothorax javanicus. The sequence continues at coordinate 11,937,255 of CM056207.1, read as the reverse complement.
GAGCCTGAGAAAGGAGCCAAAACAGCCCATTTCAGGCCAGAGGCATTGATTTGGTATGGCTGGCTTCTTGCTAAATTTGAAATGAATCAACTTAGAATATGTTTTGTCATTTTGTGTGACTTCTATCTGCTCCATAAAGGTAACTGAAAATCCTTCTGGCTCTTCCTCATTTGTAGTGTCCCTCACCACCCAGTTTATAAAGGGCAGCGTAGTTGAACAGGAGATGGAAGTGCCTGCTCTGGCTGGTACAGTTCCGCAATATATAGCCACAGTGACTGACTAATTTCAGAGACTTTATGTAGAAGAGACAAACCATTTAAAGCATTTTGAATTAAAAAAAAAATGGCATCACGTTGCAGCACACTGTAAAAGAAGTTGGTGTTCTGAGACCTTGTGCATGCATAGTAGAAGTGTAGGCTATGGGGAAAATGCATTTTAAGCCTTATTTTTGGGCAAAGTGACCAAACTTCTTAAGTGATTTTAATAAGCTTTGACTGATGTTTCTAAAATGCATTTCTATGTCCCAGTGACCATTGATAGTTAAGTTCTTTCTCTTTCTTCATTCATTTAGATAAGGGAGCCTGGTCTTATTTCCCAAAATAACTGCCCTTCACATTCATATGCATTGTCACATTAGCTGAAATGAAGCCGCTGTTTCGGGTTGAGTAAGCCTGAGGTGCTGCACACTCAGCTGTTACTATTTGCTTTTTGACCATAAAAACATACAAATTTTTGTGGATAGACTAAGAAAATGAAAATATTAAACTGGAAAATGGGCATAGTATGACCCCTTAAAAGAATGCTGATTATTCTTAGACATGTAGCAGACTTTACAGTGTCTGTTTTGTATGGTTTGAACAAAACCTTTTTTAATGAGTGACCCATGACTTTTAAAATAAGAGATTGAAAAAATTCTCTGGTTCCTTGACAATATATTAAATGAAAAGATAACAGTGATTTCATTAGGAACAACTTTCACTGAAAATGTATTTCAGGCATTTTGGTGATATTATGTATTCATTGTAGCCTGTTCAACCCACCATCATTCATACCCTCTCAAGTCTTCATTATTGTGGTGACCAGAACAATAGACAGGCCCACTATCCAAGTTACACTGCCAAAAGCTGTCGATTCCCCTCCCCCATGGTCCTCCTCCAGCAGCACCATGGACAGCACATGTCCACCAGATTCCGTTCAGCACCCCGGCCACCTGGACAGCTCCCACCAGTTGCGGCCAGGTGTGCGAGAAGGGCTCTCCCAGCACATTCCGTGCGAGGCCACGCACCTGATCCTTGTCTGTGTCAAACAAAGGCTCAATATAAAGCCGGCTGAGAGTGCGTTTCACAAGTGCGTTACTAACTGCTGTTCCCTCTATATTCCTTATCAGGGTCTGAAGGCAAAGAGACGGAGGATCCCGAGTTTACAGCCTTGCTCTGGCCGCTACTCTACGAGATGACAGTGGCTAATTCCCCTGTGTGTCTAAAGGCTCACAAAGTTTATTGTTTTTTGGTTTATTTCTGCAAGTAAAATTACCGCCCAGAGGGCTGGAGTCTGTGTCTGCTTTTCTGGTGGTTCGCAGCATTATCTTTATCTTGTGCTTATAAATTAAATTATGATTATTCATTGTCTGGGACTTTCTAATCTTTTGTGGGTGAAATTGCTTTCAATTGTTTCATTCTGCAATATCCTGTTCAATATCTGGTGTAAATCCCAAGTTTGAGAAAGGGGTATAAAATAAGTTAATGTCACATGGATGTCACTTACCACTGTATGACTGTGTATGAAGTGACATGCTTTACAATGACTTGCAGTCAGTGCTGTACTTTTACATTTCTAATTTACCTACATTCTAGTACATCTTTTGACTGTGCACTTCTGCACAATGACCCTTTCTGCAGGTGAGAGTGGATAGTCCATTTGCATAAATAAATATGTATTCTTCCTTTCCTGTGTGCATGACTAACACACACCAAAGTAAAACTCCAGCGCCTGAGTTGTCTATGTACATGACCTCATTACCATGCACATCAGGGCCCAGGACTCTGACAGCAGGTCTGGCTGCAGTCACCCGTTACTCCCCTCCTCATGCGCAAATATACAGGGGGAGATGTTTTCCTGATGCTTGAATAAACACGCTGATTGAAAGTGAAGTTGGATCTTACGCAGATAGGCCGGCAGAGCTGAAAACTGGCTGCAGTCTGGCAGCAGAGTGGCTGCAGAGTAATTACCCAGAAGAGAGGAACAGCTGGGGGGTCCGGGGGGGCTAATTTGAATGTAGGGGGCTGGTTTAATAAAAAGAAGCTGGAGTTGAGCAAGGTGTGCACATGCATGTTTCTGTGTGTGTGTGTGTGTGTATGTGTGAATGTAGGCCTGGGTGTCTGAGTTGCGGGGGGGGAATGGGGGGAGGGATAAAGCAGGCCTTGGGATCTATCAAGTGCAGACTTTTATTGACGAGGAGCCAGAAACCGTGAGAACCTGAGAAAATAATAACTCACCACAATATTAATATCACATGGGTCACCTGGTAATTTCCTCTTAGTTTTATTTCCTTTTTCCTCCTGGTTAACTTCCAGAGATTGAGAACTGTCCTGGCCCAATGCCAGGCCAGCTGCAGGCACTGTGAAGACCTGCTGCCATTTTCCTTTGTAGTGTATTCAGACCATATTTAGCATCTTCTCATAAAACTACCAGACAAGAGCCGTGTACAGTTATTTTCAGAGCAGGAGATCACTAATGTGGCTCTCGCCTGCATTTCATTCACTATCTGCAGCGTTTTGGGCCCACATTCATTTCAGAAGAAGAGTGCGGATCTGGATTGAGTTTTTGATTCAGTATGTTGTAGCAGCTGTAAATATAGCTGGCTCAGTAGCACTGTTACCAAAATAAAAAGAACTGGCCCAACCTCAAAGTGAGGAACTGTATTTATAGAGTTGACAATCCTGAGCTACATTGGCGAGTGTGAAAATTATTTGGCACAGAACGAATCATGGCTAGAAGATGAGCCTGATATCAAAATGTAGATCAAAATGATATCTTTCCCATGCCATAACTTGATTTGATCATCAAGCTATCCCACATGGTGATGTAACCCCTTGAAGTTTTCCTAACGCGCACTTTTTCAAGTTTTCTCTGGTGAATTACAAGAAAACACGACACATCCATGGTTCCAATATTTATTTTAACTACACTATATTGCACTTATTAAATTAGTTCAGTGCAGCAAATGAAACTTCTATAGTTCCCATGATATTGAAGCTTGAAGTTGGTTACAGAGAACTCTTGTTGAAGAAAATCGAGATTTTGGCTGAAGATTGTGACACCTAGAATGGGCATACAATTGAAATTATTGCATTTTTAACAGTGCTTCGATATGTCTTTCAGCTCTGAAAATTTCTCATACACATTAAGTTATTAAGGCTCAAAAATGCAAGAAAAAATTTCGACCTATCCTTTGTACTTCACGAGCCTTTAACTCAAAACATATGCCCAAGAGCAAAGTAAAATTTGGCAAGGATTCATTAAATATACTGTAATTATTGTACTATAAAAAACAGCCGATTCCAAGGGGGTTAAGTGGGAACTTTTTCAGATTTGGTTGATTTTACATGGAATGACCCAGCATTTCGAACGCAGTTAGATCAAAGAATAGATTAGAATTATCACTAAAGGCTATAACTAGGCTTGCTGTCACAACAGCATTTCCAACTGATCTCCCAGTCGCTGTCCACGGTCCTGAAATGGCCACAGCCCTGGCTTCAGTCGCATTCCCGGGCGCTGGCTGCAATCCCGGAGTGCAGTCTTGGCAAAGTAGAAGAGTGCGCCAGTGAGGGAAAAAAAAGAGAGTTTGCTCAATAACTGTGTGTGGAATGCGGCCATACCACGTGACAAAATGGAGCCCTATTAAAGAGAGGCGGAAGCACTCTGTTGATTCTTCCATTTGCTTTTGCGCTCCAGCCAGTTTGCCTGTGCAGTCAAGTATTTGAGATTGTTTGCCTGATTCCTGATTTTTTTTTCCTGCTTTGTGCAAATTGTTCTGACTAGATGTAGCTTTACTCCTTGTGTTTTTTCTTTTGTAGATTTCCTTGTATAGCTGTTATCTGTTTGTCGTACCCTGTTGGCAGTAGGTTTTTGTTTGGTCTTGTTCACTTTCATAAATATGTAATAAGTGAACTGCATCTTCGTCTTTGGCTCTTCTTCTCTTGCATTGGGGTCCCCACATTGCCCCAGCATGGAGACCTATCTCTCACACTTTCAAAATTAGTATTGCAAAGTAATACATGCTCATTTACAACTAGAAAGGTTGTGTACTGAGTCAAAAATAAAAATCCCAGGCAACATCATGAGCACACGATAGAATTGTGAATGGCAGTGATGTGCTACAGTCACTTGCAATCCCAACATTAGCAGATTAAATTCATATTATCAGTAACAGCTAACGTCACCTATCATGCCTACTCTGACCAGTCACTAATGAAAGCAGACATCTACCTAACATCAAGTAACTGATTAAGTTACGCGTTTTGGAGAAGAAAAGCCGGGTTCAAGTCAGAACAATGTTGACACTTATGTCATCTTATTAGTTTGAGACCTTCTTAGCCAAAGAACGCAGATTCTTTGGATAAAATTTTTCACCGCCTTCAGATGAGCGCTGCAAACTCGACTTAGCCATCTTGATTTACAATGCAAGCCGTATGGGTGGTCACGTTTTCACTCTCCTTATATCCACGAGGATAATTTCAGGTGGAAGGTCTCACATACACTACTGTGCATGTGCAGCTTGCCTGGCTACCTAAACAAAGAAACTCGGTCAACAACATGAGCGGAGAGAGTATGACGTCATTCTCTGTTCCATTTCTGTACTAAAGCTTTACAAAGCAATAGTTGCCTCTTAAATGGTCTTTCATTGTGGCCTTCAGATTTTGGAAGTACTAAATAATTTCAGATTAAAAAATCATTCAGGAGACATTTTGAGAACAAGAGCTAGATATGAACATTCTCCTCTGTTTATTTACATTATATGCTAGAAATTCCACACATATTTTAGAGTCTCCCTTTCTGACTCATCTTCGTTTTTGTGCTGTCTTGTTTCTTTCCTCATATTTTTGTGACGGTATGAGATGCTACTGCTAATTATAGCTCTATTTGCAATGTGCTTTATGAAGAGCTCTGTTAGAGATAAAATTTTACTGCCATCTGCACAATGCAGGCCACCTGCAGGCAGGACACCTGCCACGACCGGAACATCTATTCTCCGGCCATATTCAGTTTAAACTAACACTTCCCCTCATCACCATTTTCTGCATAAAATACCTTCTTTGAAATTGTCCCCCGAAGTCCATATGCCAATTTGCAGTAAATTAGTCTGTATTAGAATGTACTGTACAGCCTGAACCAAAAAGTAATTTAGTGTCTACACTAAAATTTTATATTTGGGGTATTGGAAAATTCAGCTTGCTCTCACAGTGGCCTTTTGAATTGATTGTGGTTATAAGTTGCAGTAAACAGCAATGCTGTGTGCTTTTGTTGACAGTTTGAATTTGGAAACCATTAACCTGGCTCAAAAAGGGCATGCGTCTGGTCTGGTTTTCAAGCAGCACTTTAAGACTGGCATGGTTGATGATCCTGGCACTGCTCTTGATCAACTCTGGACTTGATACCATTTCATCTTCATATTGATGGTAATTCCCGCAGTAGAATTATATACAAGTTCAACAACTTAGACCAGGAAATTTTCCACACCAATTTTGCATGTATTATTGCTGCTTTCATGGCATAATACTGGAAATCGCCTAGTGTGTTACTTACACCAAACTACAGTGCACAAATCAATCCTTTTGAATATGGCACTCTGGTCACTTAGTGAACAAATGCGTGAGCTGATTGTCGAACAGTTGAAAAACAACATTCCTCAACGAGCTACTTACGGCTGTTTTGTTTTTTCTCTCATTACCCGCTGTCAGGGCCGTCATTGTCCTTCGTTATTCTAGTTTCAGGCTCAGCCGAGTTAACAGCCACAATCAACAGGAACTGACGTTGGCTGTCTTGGTATTAATGGAGAGCAAAACTTTAGGGGTTTGTAATCAGCGAGAAACCAATTAATATGGCTTCAGGGAAGCTATGATCGTTAATGACTATCCTCCTGCCCCTGGACCATATATATATATATATATATATATATATATTTTATTATTATTATTATTAATTATTTTATTTTCTTTTACAGATTTGGGCAAAAGACAAGAAAATTATCTAAGGAATTAAACAAATTCCCTGAAAAAAATTTCACTTGATCCAACTGTTCAGAAGCCATTTCAATGCTTCTTTCATGAATTAAATCTTTTGTCATGAATTGAATTAGACTCGATTTCCATCAGTCAAGCAGACACATCCCTGAAACTTTGATTCCATTTATTCATTTACCCGTAAATATTTTTCACCCTTTTGTTCAGTACATTAGGACTACCCGCTTCTCGCACATCCGTTGAGTTCTGTAAACCCAGCTCTCTTACACTATCTGCACTTTGGCAATATAAGGTCGAAATTCATTGTCAACCATGTTGAGCCTGTTCTGGCTCCTTTTTCTCCTCTCAGCAGCTCATTATAAATGCACTGCCTGGCATTTTATTTGCAGAGGCGTCAAAGGTCTTCCCTTTTGACATTTTGGCAAGACAGTAAAACTGACACAATTTCCCCAAATGTATTCTATATTCACGGTGTGCAAGACGTGTGGGTCTCAGCCTCTCAAATGTGTATTAATTTGCTGGAGGACAATGAGTCTCCATCTTCATCAAATACAATAAAATTGAAAGGACAGTAGAAAATTGAATCTGGAATATATGAGTGCTTTGAGGTACAAGGTCTGATCTAAAGGTGCTTCTCTCTCATGTCCCCCCACATCATGATAGGGCTATCTGTTGTCCCAGTACTGTTGGGGTACACTGCAGTTTAGTGCTGCTCTCAGTCTAATGCTAGCAATTACCTTTCAAAACTCTTCAGCGAACCAATTGACAAAAAGGAACATTTTTGAAGAACAGTTATTTGAGTGTACTTCAGGAGCAATTTATAATTTTTCGGTTGTATTTTGACTGTAGAAGAGCGGCAATACAAAACAAAGCTAGAAATTTACCTCCCATTGGCCCCCAAGTGGCTCACAGCAAAGAGGGTCATTTGAGAGCCCTGTGGTCAGTTGTTCAAATCGCAGCCATGTCATTACTAGAGGTCTGCATGGGCGATACAACAATCGCCAGGGATAATTGGGGTCAAGCCTGTCGAAATTGATAAGTCTCAAAGCAACACTCCAGTAGCCACTCTTGGTCAGCCCAGCGTGTGTCGCTGCATGAGCAAATTGTACACTGACTGCGTTATTATTGGACGGCATAGGCATTGTATTAATAGCACTGTGACTGCATTGTGAAAAGAAGGCGAAGGCTAGATGTCTCGTGAGTTGTATGAATCACATTCATTGGGATCTTCGTCCTGAGTCAATGGGAGCTGTGGTGGACTAAACAGTTCGGCTGCGTTCTGAGTGGGGAAATACACAACTAAAAAAAAAATTAAAAGAAGAAGAAGAAGAAGAAGAAGAAGAAGAAGAAGAAGAAGTGAACTCCCACCTAGCCTGAGGCACTTCATGTGTGGCTCGCATTTTATCACCACGATGAACATGAAGCTGAAGTATACATATTTATCAGTATTTTTATGTAAACTACACTTGAGGGTGAATATGGAAATGTTAAATTCACATTCCCAAATGTCACATGCTTAGGAACTGGATTTAATTTCATCTGCAGGTCTTAATTATTTAGCCAACCCAATAAATTATTCATTGGCATTTTCTCTTAATCCCCTCTGAACCTGACTTAAAATTATCGAAATGGCAGCTGAAACCTCCTGTGCCCTCATATGAACTGCTTTTATTGTGGTCTAACAGCAGTGATTATGTTAGCTTTTTAGTTGCTTGTGCTAGTGCAACTGTTGGAAACAAAAACACACACACATGCACGCACGCACGCATGCACACACACACACACACACACACACACACACACACACACACACACACACACACACACATATTGTGTTTTCATGTTTTGTGGGGAAATCTCATAGACATAGATTCATTCCCTAACCCCTTTTTCCTGACCTTACTATGCAAAGTTCTGAATGATACACACTATATTTTGCCAAAATGACTTATTATTTGTTAATTGAGGCATCCTTGATGATTTGCAGCTGTGAATATTCAATATTCTCACTCAAATGCCTAACAAATTCTGACTACAAGCATAATTACTGGAGGATGTTACATTGTGGAAGTTCTGAAAAGGTGGCATTGCATATCTCCAAAGGTTCTGGTGCAGAAATGCCTGGAGTGCAAAGCATTCTGGAGGCTTCATGGGGGCATGAAGCATTACCAAGTACCAAACATCTGATACAGCTATGAGCAGAGGCACTGCACAAAACTCTGGACCTTGTGTGCATGCAGCCTCCCTTAAAATCATACCCCCCCCCCAACCCCCCCCCCAGCAAACTGGCATTCCTGACCCTGTGAATCTAAAACCTGATCCCTCATGTACAAAAACAAAAAAACACCTCTGCATTATAAAGTTTCGGAGTACAGCACACTGATAATTGAGGAGAAATTGTACAATGTGAGTTGACTTATACATTTGTAAACATGGATGGAGGAGTAACATAGCAGGGGATTATGATTGGTGGCTTTCCCAGGGTTGTTCATCACTTCATTCTGTATGTGTGCGTGTATGAAGGTGGCACTACATATTCAATTAGACCTGGTACATGATGTATGGACCAGATGGCTTGGAACCTGAGGTAGATGTATGCATTACATGTACGGGCTGTTCTGCGGCTTAATATAGCCGTTTCCCAGGGGATGGGTGCCTACTTGGAATTTCTAATGGGCAAGGGATTTGGCCTTTCAGAGAGAGACAAAACTGCACTAAAACAGTACTGCTGTTCTGTTCCTATTCCCATGATTTATGCTCCATCACCATATGATCAAATACCTCACCAAAACCAAGTTCCTCATGTCCTTTGGTGTTTGTCTTTGATTTGATCACATTTAAAGGGAAGAGTCATTGATAATAGAATCCAATTATATTGTCCGTGGACACAGGAAGGAATGAAACTGCTGTGCAGCAGGCACATTAGCGATATGCTGTATGCATGATTAGCTTTGTTAGCTGCAAGCGTGGCTCAGTTTAACAACGCGCCGAAGCTTCCCGACCAGCTGGGAGGAGCACTTGCAAGAGAAATATGGAATGGTCACAGGGCTTTATATTTCCGTATTATCAGAAATACAGAAACTGAAGAAATTTAACTGAAGAAAAATACTGACGCTTGGATAATCTACCACAAATGACCTGTAATTGCTTTTCAATCAGGCTTGAACTGTTGTGAGCAAAACAAGGAACTAAACACAGATTCAGAATGCAATCCAGAAGGGAGCATTTATTAATTAAAATACGGTAACAGGAGAGGGAAAGGCCATAACCCAGAGCAGAAGAGGGGCTGTCCAGCTAAATTGGTAATGACCGGAGAGGGTCGGCGCGTGTATGTGCCCCAGGCCAGTGGTTGTACCTGAGCAGAAGCCAAGTGGTGAATCCCACTCACAGAGGCAGGACTGCTTGCCAACACGAGCAGTGAAGATAGCAGGAATGCAGTCCCAATCCTGGGGACCAATGACAACTTGGGAGGAGTTTCTCATAAAGTCACTCAGAGGTACAGGCAGCAATAAAGGATTAAAAGGCACATGGGCTCAATCCTGGAGACTGATTGAAGTCTGGGAGCTAGTTCCTGTCAATTTGAATCCAAAAATTCTTTGTATTTTTCTTTTTCTTTATCATTAATGTACTGAAACACACAGAATGAGAAGAGCTTCAGCTCAATAATAGAAGACGCAAATTGAATGGAAGGTTTAGTAGGGTATGAACCATGAAAATCCAGCAACCACACTAACACCACAATGGACTTGTACAGATTTTATGAGTTTGGTTCTGGTGAAAATGTAACGACTTTAAAGTATTTTGATGCGAAGTTTTGCGGAAATGTGATGTGTTTTCGATTTTGTGGTGCTGGTTATTTGAAAAAGGTAGACATCTGACCAACTTTTGTGACAGCCTGACTACTGGCACAATCCGAAATTCAATATGATATTGATCAGTGGCCCCATTCATGCTTCAAAGTAGTTTTATGACTGGCCGAGCCATCCTAAAGTCCAGCTCAACAGGTTTTCACTACACTCATGAGTCACATAGCATCTGAATAACTAGACAGTCATATGATCAAATTTGGTGCAGGACTTCCTCGTAACTGGACACTTGTAATAAAACTAAAACAATAAAAGCCTGATCAGCCATATTTTTCCTCTCTCTTTTTGCTAAGGCCAAGCATACAGTAGCACGTGCGTATTTCATTCCTGACAACACCCAGGCTGGAATTCCACCATAATACTGAAAGAGGGAAGGCTACGAATGCCTTGTGATATCAAGCTTAAACCAAAATTTACATCTCAAAGGAAATGCATTGACTAGCGAGTTAAACTGGGTTCTGTTTGGGATCACTTTTATTCACTAACTTTGTTACAATTGCCCTGCCGCGTGGCAACAGTTAAATGGTAAATGCACAAAGCCTACATCCTTTCATGCAAGAATCTCTAAGGATCACGTTCCACCACATCTGCAAAAGGAAATAAAAGCAGACGCTTGGGACAAAAATTGTCTGAAAATCACAGCTGAGACTTGGCTGTTAGTTGTTTCCTGCACTGGTTATTCAAAGCCTCCATGCATAGCTGCACTGAGATGGACCCAAACATCCCAGCACATTCTTGAGAATATACTTGCTTATTATTTCCTTTCATTAATATTCATTTGCTTAATTGATTGTATTTTAGAATTTTAGAGTTTAGAATAACACAATATTGTATCACTTTAGTGATAGACACCATGGGGCTACTAACATTGTATAGTCTGCCTTTATTTTGACTGCAAGTAATTCAGTCAAAATAAAGTATCATGGGATCTTCAATTTCAGAACCTCTCACCCAGAGAAGAAACCATTTCATGTGGCAGTGTCCCCATAACAAATTGAGCAGAGGAAAGGCTGCCCCCTACTGGCCCTCTATTTCTGCAAAATGACTGTCATGTCGTAGTTATATTGTAGTCTTTCCAATCGCCAGCCTTTTTTTTCTGCTTACTGAAATATACTCATTCAGATTGTAAGATAATGTTCATTATGACCAAAAAGTTGGAATAACTTGGTGAACATAAGGAACTATTCAGTCATGAGTGCAACTTATTCGGACTGATAGAATGTGTGCGCTCTTGGTGTTCTCCGTATTACATGTACAGGCCATTTTGCATCAGACGCTTCTTGAGTTTTGGTGCTGAAATACAGAAATATTTCTGTCAAGAGAGAAACAGAGAATGAAGGGAAGCTAATTGTTTATAATACAGATGACAAAGAGTTAAAATCTTTATGTGATGAGTCTTTGCTGCTGAGAATCACAGGGAGATTTGTAATCGAGTGGCATCAACACTGAGCAGCAGCATAATAAATCCTTGGAGTCTAGATACTGGAAGTGGAGGTGGCAGATAATTTTAGATGACTCTGGGAAAGATGATGAGGCCACTGGAGTGGAGACCCTGATGAATCTGCAAACATGAGGCAGTGAAGAGGAGTAGGTGGGGTGTGCATGATGGCTGCATTAAGCCCTAGAGCTTGAAGAGTGACATTTAACTGGACAGCCATGAGATGATAGGGTAACAATGGAGGTGCATCTCTGTACTATTGGTTACAAGTGAACAGGTGATCGTGCTCAGTTGATGGCCCCAGACAATGACAGCAAGAGGAATTAGGTGAGCGATCTTGAGAGATGTGAATGGTTGTATTTTTGTACCGATCTCTTGTACTTTTGCATGTCGCTTTGGATAAGAGCGTCTGCTAAGAACCTGTAATGTAATGTAATATGAGTCTAAACATGAAAAATATAGTATCCCTGAATGAATTGTCACCTAACGTCATCTAAAAAGTAATACCCGACAGCAACAATGCAGTTACCTCGCTGATACAGTAAACTACAAATTGACGAACAGAATTTTACATTGGATAGAAAGTTAAAAAGATCTCAAACAGTCACATGACCATCAAATCATGACTAATGACTACACCCATGCTTTTGAAGCAAAATGCTTATGTTCCATTTGGTTTCCACTGAGGTATCAAGCGATGTGCAACACTAATGCATGTGTTCAAGGTCCTGTGTGATGTATGTAATGTGTTTCAGAGGTAGGGGATGTGAGATACCCTGTCACGTGAAAATTTAGGTTGGAACATAAAATGAGCAAATTTGCCACAGAAGCCGAGAATCGCTCATGCATTTTCTATCAGTGAAGTGTTATTTGGGGGTGAATGGCAATTTTGATCATGTTAGCATATACTGTATATTTCTGAAATGCTTTCATTACTGTGTCTCCAAAAATAATAAGCAAGCAGCTGTCTCAGCCCCCATTTTCTATCATGTACTGCCTGTCCAAAAAAAAGTTGCACTCTCAAATATTTTTTGGAACCCCTGTAGCTTTGATTATAATGCAAATGCGTTGAGTCATTGTTTTGACAAATGTATGCAACGTCAGAACATTTATTTTCAATCTGAGTTGCATTAATTTTTGGCTTGAAATCTTGTCTTCAGGGTAAGATAGTTGAACCACTCAGTCGTTTCTTGACTACGTCCCAATAACTTTCATTGTGGTAAAGGTCAGGACTATGTCGTGGCCAATTCCTGTGTCAAAATTATTCCTTGTGCTTATTTTGATTTTAATTTCTTGTTTTTTTTTTTTTGCTTGATGCAGGACAATAATTTCCCCTTGTGATACATCGTAACATCTTTTCTGCCACTAAGGTATATGTTTACCAACATTTTTTTAGGCAATGAGAAGGTGTGCACTTCATCAGTTAGGGATATAATAATTATTGCCAGCTGAAACAAATGAATTGCATCAATAATGATCCAAACATAGTGTTTGTTTATTTATATCCAAACGGTGATTTTTTTGGACTGGCAGTGTACATCTACTCTTGGATAATTTCTGTGGATAATTCCAATGTACCTTTATTTCTGAGAGTGCTACTTCTTCCCAGTAAGCTAATTAAACATGGGCAGGGTATGAGTATGAGGGAGCTTATGAGGATAAAACACTGGGCCAGGAGGTAGAGGTGGAAAATCCATGTTCAGAAAATAAAAAGCTCCCATTATTATGTTCCAGCCACCTGGGATGCCAACTTAGTCAATTTCTTTTGAAAGCAGGAAGTAGAACCGAACTGAGAAATTAGCCCCCTGGATGGAAGAAACACATGACAGGACTTCCTAAACCCTTAGTTCAGCTGAGGACAAGCACTGGCTTTACCCACCACAAACCTTGTTGACAGCTGTGCTACGTGTAGATGTAGGCGCTGCAATGTAGTGCTTAGGTTGATGCAATGGAAGTAGTCGGTGTCTTACTTTAACAGAAAGACTGCATGGCAACGAATCAGATTAGAGTAAAAATAATTATTTCATGCTGATTTTTTTTTTTTTTTTTTTTGTCAAACTGTGATTTTTTTTTATTTTATTGATATGGTTTAGCGATAGCCTCAGATGTTAGCAATTGGCAGGTTTGTCATGAGGTCAGACTCAACTGATTTTATTACTACAAGCCAATCATGTCCCCTTCTGTTTTATAAATACACTGCTCCATATTCAATTTTGGCCACAGAAGTTGACAAGAAATTTATACCTGAAAATATAAAGCAACCTCTAACTCAAACAGCATCTTGTCATTGGAGAACAAGTGCTTGTGTCCCATGCTGCATCACCTCCCGTTCAGTGCTTGCCATGATAAATGGTTTTTGCAAGTTAAAGCACTTGTGATTTATCATGCACAGACTGTCTAACCCTGGCACATTGTTTCTTACTCACCTGTTCTCTGCTCGGGCAAGACCAGGCTGTTAATCTTGCAATTACTGACTGGGAATCAGTGCCTACCAAGTGTGTTATGCTTTGCAGACGGGTAAAATTTTGAAGCAGAAGTTCTGTTGTTGTCGATGAATGAGAAGTCTCATTTTCTAAAATCCATTCCTTTAGGATGTGCAGAATTTTGTCAAGATGACATCACATGAAAACAAAACCAGATAGTGATAAAATTTAGCAGAGAGCACTGGCACTCATAGAAATGTTGGACCTTCTTTCCAACTTTCTTGCATTTGCCTCACTAAAAGGCACCAAAAGAATATTTAGAAGTGTGATCAACTCTTATCAACTGAAGATTAAACAGGGATTTTCCCATAGAGAATCCACCAAAACATGCAGATAACCATAGTTGCAATTTTAGCACATGTCCAGATTGATTGATTGAGCAAAAACCAACGTCTCAAAATTATTAAATAGGCTGATGTAATTGGAATGATATTCTGTGCTGATAATAATTAGGGGGGAACTGAAGAGTGGAAATATGTCCATGCACTTTACCCACATGGCACCAGCCTGATAATAAGAGCAGTAATTTACATAGGATACTGCTGGGTTTGATAGGCAGTAGACATCTGGTTAATTCATAGACCTTGTGTCTGGTAGGAAGCAGGATTTGCGCACGAAGTTGGGGGAAATGTGTAATGTGAAAACAGATGGAGCAAGGCCAAGTGTGTGTGTGTGTGTGTGGGGGGGGGTGTTGGGAGTTGGAGGGGCTGCAGCTTTAATGCTGGAAATAGGGCCTTCTGATTCATGGGTATATTTTTCCCACAGGTGTCCTGTTGGACCGGTGGCCTGAGCAGAAGGGGGGATATTGTCCTCTCCGTGTGATAACTGTGCTAATCTTTTCCCAGTATTCATCTCTTTTCTTCAGGAACACGTTCTGTTCTTGTGTTCGAAGCCAGACAAGTGGCACCTCCTGATAGTTATGGTCAGGATCTAAGTTTAGATCCAGGTACGCCCCCTATTAAAAACTAAAACTAATATTTTATGGAAAATCACGGTTTAGTCTTAAAGATGCAGTTGTCCATTTTTAAAGTCTCAAAAAGCATTGAACCATATTTCTGGCGTTTGCGGTTTTTGAGATAGAACTTCTAGTTTCACTGCTAAAAACCAATGGAATTTCATCCATTTGGCCTTTGGGTGGGAAATGTTAGGAAACTATTTTCTTTTTTTTTTCCTTTCCAAAATTTCCTCATTTGTGAGCACTTTAAGATGGGAAAATACCATTTTATTACTGTTCTGCTGCATAATCCCACTGCGCTTGAGCTCAAGGTGACAAACTGATGCCTGGAGATTCTTATTCATGATTTTCTGGTAGGGAGCAGAATTCATGGTTCCATCAATTATGGCAAGTCACCCAGTTCCTGAAGCTGCGAAGCAGCCCCAGATCATCACACTACCACCACTGTGTTTCACTGTTGATATGATATTCCTTATGTGCACTGCTGTGTTAGCATCATGCCAGATGTAATGGGACCCATATCTTCCAAAATTTTTCAATTTTCACTCATCAGCCTACAGAATATGCCAAAAGTCTTTGGGGTCACTACGATTTTTTTTTTTTTTTTTTTTGGCAAATGTGAGATGAGCCTTTGAGTCCTTATTGGGCAACAGTAGTCTTCACCTTACAGCTCTCCCAAGGATACCATTTTCACCCAATCTCTTTCTTATTGTGCAATTATAAACACTGACCCTCACTGATGCAAGAGAGGCCTGCATTTCTCTAGATGTTAGTTGGGGTTCTGTTATGACCTCCTGGATAAGTCCTTGATCCTCTTGGAGGAATTTTAGTGGGACAGCTACTCCTGGGAAGATTCCCCACCATTCCAACTTTTCTCCATGTGAAGATAATGGTGCTCACCATTGTTTGCTGGAGTCTCAGAGCCTTAGAAATAGCTTAGTAACCCTTTCTGAACTGATCGATAACAACAACTTTGTTTTTCATCTGTTCTTGAATTTCTTTAGATGACAGCATCATGTGCTGCTTTTTTCCTACTTCACATCGCCAGATAGCTTCTATTTTAGTTATGTTTAAGCACACCTGGGTATGTCTAGTGAAACTGAATCCAGTTATCAATTAAATTTGTTAGTTTTTTGATTTAGTTACAAAAAGGGCACTTACTTTTTCACATAGGGCCAGATAGGGTTAAATAGTTTTATTTTTCCTTCAGTGGATGGAATTATCAATTATCATTTGAAAACTTCATTTTGTGTTTTCGCTAGTTACCTTTGTCCAAGATTAAAATTAATTTGATGAATCAAAACATTCAAAGGTGACAAATGTGGGGAAAAAAATAGAAGAAATTGGAAAGGGAGCGAATACTTTTTCACTGCTCTGTTTCAGGTCTTGTTTTAAACAATCAGTGACAGAAAGCTTGACATAAGACATAAAATGAATTGACTCAATGGAAAAAAAAGTTTGCTAATGAAGGGTGGGCTTCAGAGAGGATAAACGATGAAAATAATAAACAAATATGATTCAGATTTAAAGTGCTCTTCTTATTAAGAGAGAGGTCTGCACGAGCACAAAGCTCATCCGTTCTGTTTTTGCTGTGAAACAAACAAGAAAACTTCTGCTCAAAAGCTGAAGCAGTCCTTGTTTCCTGTCCAGAATTGGACAGGATACACTTGAATAGGCCCATAAATACACTCCACTTGGTGCAGTGTGTGTGTGTGTGTGTGTGTGTGTGTGTGTGTGTGTGTGTGTGTGTAGATAATCAAATTACTGTCAGTAAGTTACACGTCATCCCTGCTATCGGGACAAACAAGTCCATGATGACAATAGCTCTGTATGGCATATCCACAAATTGTATGTATTTAAAAAAAAAAAAAAAAATTAGACAAGCAACCATGTGGAATGAACTAGTCAGCTGGCGGTAAAATCCAGGTCAAAAGGCCCACAGAGCAGGAGCTATTTATCTGCACATAATCGCTTATTAGCCTACAGTGCAGAAGTGCTTCGTTGATGGGAATCTGATAAGATTTGACTCAAGAAAATCTAAGATGAACAGCTCCAGATGCTTTCAAATTATAACATCCAAAACCAATTCAAGGAGAAATGCTGGAACCATGTAGCCACACCTGAACTTGTTCCCCAACATTAGTTTCATTAATAACGTTGTACTTTGAGTTACATTTTTTTGACTTAGAGGTTTTATTTTTACAAATAAAGGAATGTGGTTAAACCACAGACGTGGTTTCACTGCCGCTCCATTGTTTCCTCAAAACTTTAGACGTGAAATCTAGTTTTCCACCCTCCTTTTACCAGGGTGTCAGTCTGAAAGCAGTCAGGGCAATCAGTACCGCAAATTGTTCATTAACTACCGAGAAGGAAAGAAAACTGGGCCAATGTTTGACTGTCGCTGGTCCAGGTAGATCTCAGCATTTGTGGCTGAAATGTTTACACTTTAAATTTATGGAAGAGAAAGCACCTTCCTTCAGAAAAGGTTTTCCAATCTTTCAAAAGGACTTCTTCTCCACTTGACGAGTTCCACTTTTGACAGGCCAAGGAGTCCACTGAAGGATTTTTTAAATTTTATTTTATTTTATTTTTCAACAGCTTCAATGTTTCCGAAGCACACACGATGCAATATTTTTGACAGTACCCGATTTGAGGGGAGAAATCATGGACCTGTCCCCTTAGCCATTTGCAAGTCCACAATTCAAATGCTGAAACATACATTTCTAATTGTACATGCCTTCACAGCTCAGAAAAAAAGTAGTTTGAATTCGCACAAAATCCTAACATAATGGATACAATGAGCTACTCATTTGGGAAATTTTACCAGCCTAATACCAGACATTATGAAATTATGCCTGTGAGTGATTTCAGCTTATAAAATGAATAAACCATTTCACCCTTGACCTAGGACCACAATGAATGGGCAGCAAAAACTGGGAATGTGACAAAGCAACCTTTTGTGGAGACTTTCCCTAAAATGTTCTTTGACTAAGGTCAGTAAACATTAACATAAACATCGCGAACTGATATATGTTAACTTTGCCAAGGGTAGCGCATGCAATGCTGAAGACAAACAGTTTAAGTTGAGTACCACAAATTAATGTCAAATATGTCCAAGATTCTCTTCCACCCCATCCACTGTTATTTTCAGTTGTGAGAAATATGCAAATGCCACTGTTGACATGAATTTGTAAATACCATCTGTTCGTGGCAGAATATTCTGGAATAACATTGCTACTTGTTCCCCAGCCGGGCAATATCCAATTTTAAAGCAGAAAAATGCAGCACCAAATGGCCTGGCTAACCAAACAGACAGCATATGCGATGTGCAACAGTGACATAATGTGCCTGTTTGTTCACCCTCCAACCCTTCCACAAGAAGGTTTAATCCTTGATCAGAGCCTCTTCAGAAAATGTGCCCACTGCAAAGATGGTGGGTGGCTAATTGCGATTGTTTATTTCCTGATTTCTGAAGTAGAGCTGCAACTAGATTGAGCGGCTCACTCACCAGTTTGTGTCTTATATCTGTCAAATATAGCACGAAACATGCGTCAGTGTACGACGAAGGTGATGTCGCTACAAGTAGCTCAACTCCGTTTACTTCCAGAGTAGCATCCAGCTTGTCTCTGAGTCTATTAGCTCTCAGTTCAATTATCATTTATGTAATGAATGTTGGCATCAATCCTTCTGCAATCTGAGGCTCCCATTTAAGAAGTAAAATGGAAAATTTATGTCGCTGGCGCATCACAATGCAACAACTAAAGCATAATCATCAACCATTTTAATCTTATGTTGGTGCTTAAACTCCTTTTATTATAATTTTTACTATTTTTATTTATTTATTTGCTAAATTAGAGAAAGAGACTGCTGCAATTTTCCACCTGAAATGGAAAAAAAAGATTTTATGTCTTACAGGTACTATTTAGGACAGACTTTTTGACTGGATGCATTCTTTTGCTCAAGCGTCTAATTCATACGGTATATCACTATGGCTGATTGACACATGGCTTAGGATACGCTTTCATTTTTTTCCCTCTTGTATTGAATCCTGAGGCTCAGTTATTGGGGAAGTGATAAAGAACACTGCATTATGATGAAAAATAAGCTTTCATTACTGAAGGGTTAGGTCTATGAGAACACCAAATGCATCCTGGAAAAAAAAAATGCTCATCTTGGTGATTTCTTGAACTGATAGCTACATTGTGTCTGAGTGTATAATGTACTGAATGCAGGGGATTGTTAAATAATCAGAAATACTGCCATAATTAGCAGCTTTGTGAAGCTCACAATATACTCTTTGTGTTGAGATATGTTCAGATAATGATTGATTCAATTCTGTGGCGATTTTTAAAAGCTGCAGGTCTGTGATTAATTGTAACTGTCAGACCAAGTGTGTGTTTGTCTCCAGAATGGAGAGCATTGACTTGTGTCCAAAATTCTTTCTTGCTGTTGCTGTTTGTTGGTGTTTTGTGTATACCTTCACAATTTTTAAGAGTGCTCCTGGTCACCTTATTTTGGCTTTTTTTTTTTTTTTTTAACTGATGGAACTGCGACTGGGCGTGTTTGGAAGTGTTAGTATCCTCATCCAACTTTGATGATTTACCTAACTGTCACGCCCTGGCACCCAGAAATGGTGATAGGGCGCCAGGGCAAGGATTGAAGATGAGGACCCAAGTGCAGAGAAGTGGATTTTATTAAATAAAGAGTGTGAACATAACAAAAACAATTACAAAATCTCTTGGAGAACTGAAAGGGGAGAGCACTATACAAAGAGGTGAACTGAATATGGCTACCTGCCCGTGAAGGGTGAAACAAGGTCTTAATAACAAAGCGAAACTTAATTAACTAAAAGGAAACAAGTAAAAACCATTTACTGAGGAGAACAGAGGATAATTGAATAATTGACTAAGGGCCAGTAGCCAGGCAAAGGAATGCCAAAGGGGAGGGGCATCACACTAACAGAGTACTGCTGGTTAGACCAGTTTTCAGCAGAGACGTGCTCCTAATTAGTATTCTAAATTTAAAGAGCTCACTAGTGTAGATGCTTTTTCAAGTCAAATAAAATAGAAATATTTAGCCGTTTAGTCTGTTTAACTTTTTCCTTCCTGTCCATGTCT
This sequence comes from Gymnothorax javanicus, assembly GCA_029692085.1. Lineage (NCBI taxonomy): Eukaryota > Metazoa > Chordata > Actinopteri > Anguilliformes > Muraenidae > Gymnothorax > Gymnothorax javanicus. The sequence goes on along the minus strand of CM056207.1, from coordinate 11,917,154 downwards.
TTCACAGTTTTCTCCAAAGTGGGCAGTGTGGTCCTGATTTTCCTCCCCATCGACAGCTCAGCTGGGCCTGTGGTGCAACTGAGAGTGGACCTACAGCTCATTAGCGCCATCACGGGGTCATCCTGCTTGAGGACTTTCTTTACCATCTGCAAGGCTCTTTCGGCATGCCCCTTGCCCTGAGGGTGATGTGGACTGGGCCGGATGTGTAGTGCTTGAAGTCGAGATGCTCGGCACGTTACATTACCTGCCCACATGAATTTGTGTTTTTACATTTTTCGTTGACGGAAGATAATTTTGAGTCTCGTTGAGCTAACTTGAATGCAATAGCAATCCATAATTCAGCCAGCTGACAAGCAAAAATATTTACAGGCTGAATGCTACTTTTTTCATGTCACTTCCCAAGGGCCGGTCATGCGCTCAATGCCAACCCACAGCTGCTAATAACATTATTGATGTGTGTCCTGAAGATGTTTCTGACTCAGTTTTACAGTGCATCCCCACGCCATCTCTTCCCCAGGCAAATGGTGCACACATACCAGGCTGATGCACATAATTCAAGTGAAAACAAGACTCACTGGACCAAGCAGCCATCTTCATCGCTCCTAAGTCTAGTTTTTACAATCAGCTGCCCATTGTAGGCACACTTGCTGATAAATTGGAGTCACAATGGGCAATCCGACTGGTCTGCAGCTACTAAACTCTATACGGTACGATGCACTGAGTTGTGATATCTTCCTCATGCAAGTTTTATCAAAATTCTTTGCGACTTATGCTACAGTAGCCCTTCCCGTGAGTTCAGACTAGATGGAGGAGCCGTTATTGCCCTTGTGCATTGATAAGCCATGGCTGCCCAACTTCCTGTTGCTGGTTCTTTGTTTGTACCTTCTTTGACCATTGTCAGTTGGTCCTCACCACTGCTGACTGGGAGCAGCCCAAAAGCCTCGCTGGCTCAGAGGTGCTCTGACCCACTCATCTTGCCATAAAGATTTGGCCCTTGTCAAAGTCGCTCAGGTCCCATTTCTCCCACATCCATCACGTTAACCATGAGAACCGACCGTTCGCTTACTACACTGATATAAATTGACTGAATTTATCAGTTAAATTAACTCATTGTCTCCTTGTTATTTTAACTGTAAGTAGAGTCCCGCGCGCATTTAACTGGTTAACAGTTAACATATATCGAACCTCTGCTATAAACTGATTGTAAAATTACAGTTAAAATAACTGGCAAAAAAGGTGCCAGATCATAACAGTGTATCTGAGGTTTGCCTACAGGCCTTGACATGGACCATTGTACTGAGATAATCAACATTATTTGCTTTGTCAGTGAATGGTTTGAATGTTCTGGCTCATCGCTGTATGCTTAAAGGCATTTCAACTAAGTTTTGTGAGGGAGTTTGTGGTCCTCAAAATTTTCACAACCAAATTTTCATTTTTACTGCAAATATATATCAGTTCCAAATATCGGTTTTCTGTCTCCTTGATTACTAGTAAACAGTATCGGTACTCTGACGTCTTGTCTTCGCCATTCATTTCAGTGCTCATGCAGCACTCAGGAGAAAGACTGAACTTGAAAGGCTTAAATCAATTTAAGAGAGGAAGTGCAGGTACTTCACTTTTCTATAAAAGGAAAAACCTAGCCCATTAATCTTAGTGCTTTCAGAAAGTTCCGGAGCAAAGAAAAAATTCAAGGTACTGTAAAGGTGCCCGGGCACCAAGAGCAGTGAAGATTTTCTTAAAGATCTTCTCCCTAGTGTCTCCTGCTCTACATAGCACTGCCCCCCCATGCCCATGAGGAATACATGCATTTGCCCATAGTAGAAATGCACCTCTGCTGAAATTCTGATTCATTTATTTCCCTCTCCTTCTACCCAAAGATGATGAAAATGGCAAAACTTTTCTCTTACACTTCATCAAAATTTCAAAGTACCAGAAAATTATAAATAATCAAACACTGTCTAGAGTTTGCAAAGAATGGTGCAGAAAAAAAAATTCCAGTGAGCAGGAGTTCTGTGACCAAAAATATCTTGCAAATAATCAGAGGAGGTTGGGCACACTTATTCAAGCGAACCAAGGCCAAAACGATTTTCTGTTTACAACAGTTGTGTGCAGATGGGAATGTCTACATTCAATGCATCAGACCTAGAAACGAATAGGTTAAAGCAGCAGAGGGCTCCACATGTAACATTCTTATTTGCTAAAATTGTGAACCTGAGGCAACAGTGCCCACAAGTTCACGGAAACTGGGTGATTTGAAGAATGTGAATCTCGCCTGCTCTGACAAATATTGAATTTGGCTACTATGCACATATTGTAGTTACAGAGTTTGGCATCAAACTGTACAAATTCAAGGTTAAGTGCCACATATCGTTAGCCTCATAGCATAATTGCCTAAGTCATTTTTTGGCTTACTGTTGCAATATCAAAAAAAAAAAAAAAACCAATGTGCTCACTAAAAATGGTGTTTTTCTAGTTTTCTGAAAACATTCAAATATGACTTAGGCTATTAGGCTAACGATATGTATGTTGAACGCTGCTGTGCATGTATGCTTTGGCATGCATTAACCAGCTACACACAATAAACCTTAAATAGCAAAAAGCCATCATTTTAATACAACAGCATCATAAAGCAGCCCATGTCACAGAATACACATATCTACTTAAAGGAGCAGTATGTAAGAAATGTATGTTGATTAATCATGAAATGGCCCTGATATATCACCAGACATTAAGGAATGATGTTAATTTCAAATACTTATACCACTGACAACAGCAGTCCAGCCAGAATATTCTCATTACAAAAGCGAAGTTGCAGCCCACAACTAATGTTGATGTTGTCATTTTGTGTTTTGGCCTGTTGCGCCGCCCTCCACCTATCTCCCAATCTGGAAGTCAGTAGCATTTCGGCATCCAGGTTGCCAGTTACCACTGAGCTGCACCTACCAGCTTTTCGGAGCACAAATGTCTGACGTTACTAAACCTAAAAGGCCTGGTTATGATTCCGAAATACGTCTTGACAAAGTCAGAAACAAAACAAGGATCTGTATAGGACATGCCTTTGAAAGATGGAGACGGCTGAAAGCGAAGAAGAATTTGAAGACCAACACCGAAGTTGCTAATTTTCTCCTGGACAGGTAAGATTCAGCTAAGTTTGGCTAACATAATTCTATTTAATGTAGGCACGGACATTTCAAATATTCTCTACAGTCGAATAACGTTATGTATATTCGTTCATGGTACGTTAGTGCGTATGCAGGTGGGTCATCGAATTGACTAGGTAACAAATTGTTTGAGAAATAAAAACCGTGACTCGTCATTGCTAACATTAGCAATGCATTATTAGAGTCCGTTTCTCTGGCATTAAGCTGAGATGCTGTGGAAACCGTTCCAACATTAGCACAGCCATTATGGCAATATGAAATGTAATTGAGACAGTACATCGGTCAAATGAGTCCTCATTCATTCTTTACGCATAGTATGGACTTTAGTGGGATACCCACTCAGAAGAGTGACGAGCAAGTTGACAATATGACCAGTGCTTAAGTTATTTAGTCATTAGTCTCGATCTTTTCTGAACTGAACTGAACACAACCCTGTGAGAGCAAATCATTGGTGATATTGAAATGTAGCCATGGTAGCTTCGTGTAGTAGACGTTCTTGCTGGATCTGGCAACCTAGCTGGCAACCTCTCGTCTGGGGGAGAGGGGGAGGGGATACTGCGCTCTGCAATAATTTGAATGTGAGTGCAGTACCAGTTTTGGCCACAAACTTACATACGGCTCCTTTAACACAGGGATCAGTGATTCGGTTTACAGCAATGGCCAGCATAGTCCCCATTCAATTCAGGACAAATAAATTCCAATGGATGGTTTTCAGAGTAACATATTTCAATGCTATAAATTCAGCAGTGTTTTTATTTCAATTTTAAGAATTCAATGGCTGTTAAAATTCAAATACTTATGGCACTTATTTGCCTCCATAGACTGTCTCTAAACTCTTTATCAGATTTAGAATTGTATTTTTTTATGCTTTGCGATAATATTACTATCATATTTTGCACTAGTTTAGCTCTGTCCAATTTAGACTCAAAAGCTATTTTGCTGAATACATTAAATTTATTCAAAATTTTGCATACAGCCCCAGGCTTGGCAGTGCAGTCGCAGAAAACGTTTTGTGCTTCTTTAGACTCCATTCTCTTCTCACACATAGTCCTGTGCTGCACCGAGTCGGTTCTCTTTAGAAATGAGTGAAAACTTGTAATCAAATGTGAAGATTCATTCAGCCCATACTCGACTCAAGATGGATGCACCTGCAGTATTCTGCGCTTTTAAAAGCATCCAAATGACTCACGGTAATAGCTGCCCCCAGCACCATTATTCAGCTCCCATAAAGGGAGTGGGAGCCTGGCTCTTTCATGTGAAATGAATGTGCATCCTTGGCCTCCTTCAGCTATTTGGTGCTAATTTACAAGCTGTTCCATCTCCTGGATACTCCACAACTAACTTATTTATTGTTAAGCCTCCAAAATGGGAATGGGGGCAGAGGGGGCTCTAAATTAGAGAAGACCACACTTAACACACCTTGACGAGCTCCACTTTTCCATTGCCCTCTTGTTGGGTAAACTGTGACAACCGCCATCACAAAAGGCACAGTAAAGTCCTCTGCTTCTGTCTTGCAGATGCATCTGTTTACTATTTACACCTCAGGAATTAGGTTAATTTCCTTCACAAGGTGTACCTGAATGAGCAATTACACCAGTCGCTGCAGAATTGTTCACTATTACTCGGCTTCCACCCCAAATACAATAGGGTATAGGTCATTTTGACCCTGTACCAGTTGGACCCTAACTGAATGGACCCAATACTGATTGGAGCCCAGGCCATTTGGACCCAAACCAGTCGGACCCCTGACCACTTGGAACCCAGACCAGTTGGACCTCGGACCCTATCCAGTTGGACCTTATGCTGTTTGGACCCCAGACCCTAACCCTAACCCAACTCATCAAGGGTCCAACTGATCTGGGGTCTAACTGGTCCAGGGTCCAACTTGCCTGGGTCCAACAGATACAGGGTCCAAATGACACATACTCAATACAATATCACAGATGGGTTTCCCCATGGCCCAGTTTCATACAGATGAAGATAGTAGAGAGAGCTACTTTTTTATTGAGAAGAAACCTTCACCTAACTGCCAGATGGGACCATGCTTTGTTCTGTGGTGCATCCATCTCATAACTGATCGTCTCATCTGATTTATGTCAGACATATAATTTAAACCTGCTGTACCACCTGGGCTTTGTAAAACTAGCTATGTTCCGAAGGTGGTCTTCCTTGTGATAAGAAAAAGATGGGTAAATGCATTTGGGTGGCTCTTTTTGGAAACAGCAATTTAAATAAACAGTCATGCGCATTCTGTTTCTTCCCCTATAAATAATATATACATGGTATGGTGTTAGGACTCTGCACATTTTTATCCCAAAGAAATATTTAAGAACTCAGCTGAGCTCAGAATATGCACAAGTTTAATAAACCAAACACAGGCAGGGCCATTCTGTGGCCCATGGGGGCTAATTCCAAAATTCTGTCATGGGGTCCCTCTCCTCTCCATTCATTGGTGCTCCTCCTGCAATTGCCAGTCTGCTCATATAGAATTTCACCAACGCAAACAGCTGAGAAACTAAACCCTAATCACTATTCACAAGAAAAAAAGCTTTGTCTTTGTTCTTTCAAGCACAGCTTGAATTTGAAAAAAAGCCATATCAAAAAATACATATTAAAAACCACAAAGTTTGTGTCGGCCATGTGTTCCTATAATTTTTGGGAAAGACAATGGAGGCTTAACACTGGCTATGAACAAAAGGAATTAACCAACTGAGGTCTTGAACACTTTGAGATGGAAACTGGTGCATATGTGTGCATTTGTGTCGGGGTTACTTAAAAAAAAAAATTGGCACAAAAAAAAGGTGACACAGAAAGAATAAGTGTGTGGAGGCAGAAATCTGGAGTATGAAACATAATATGATATAATGAGTCAGTCAAGGGCTCTCTGAAGCTCAGGAGAGTAGTTAGCAGAAACAGGAGGACTTCTTTTACAGAGGCATGCAGGAAACTCATGGCCTGAGAGGGTGTTAAATAACGCATGGCAGAGCTGAGAGCTCCTCTGAATGGAGAGCAAAATCTCCTCAAAGATGAGACAGATTATGCGCTGTGTGCGATGGCAGGGGTCTCCCCGGCTGATCTGCCCTTTGGCTCGGTCAGCAGAGACCAGAGTGGAAGCAGAAGCAGAACTGGAGTGCCTTGCTTGGAGCGTGCTCAGTAAAGTCTACTTTCAGTTAGGGAAAATTCAAAATTCAAAACACAACAAACCCTGGGGATGCATAGCCAAGGCAAAGCGAAGCAACCATGATACGTCATCAGCCCACAGTGCATTGCATGGCATTCAAGATGGCAGCCACGGAAATCTTGAACTGACCGACAAGCCCATCTTTGGATAACGATAAAAATGATTTCGCTTGATGAGGCATTATTTATTTATTTATTTATTTTTTTAATCACAGATCTTCTAATAAGTGCGACATTTGGCAACATTTGTAAAAAAGTGCAGAGGATCCCTTTCATGGTATAAAGTTGAGCTTGTTTTTTGTTTGCTACTTACCTTACTAACTCATGACAAGCTATTAAAATGAATGGAAATGGACAAAGCCTGCTGTAATTATATTTATAAGTCAATATTATCCATTTTGAAAGCATTTTGCAAATAATTTTCATTAAAATGGAATGCATTCATTTTATATGGCCCAAACAATGGTTGTAGTGCAAGACCTCTAAATTCTCTGGAAGATTTTACAAAAAGACTAAATTATGGCTTTCTAATATTTTAATTAAGAGAGACTTCGGACTAAAGAAAAGGAAATAACCAACTGCAAACAATTTATGCCTCGCAAATTTCTTCTTGAGATAAGCAGTCAATGCAAAAAGCTGTTTGTGTTTCCTGAATGGACAAGTAATTGCCTCTATGAAATCAGCACAGCTACTTGGCAAGGTAATTTTTGAGGAAATTTCATAATGCTGAGGTATTCTGAGTCCATTCATTCTGCAAATACAATAGGCTAATGACCGCAACCTCGTAAAAACCCTACTTTTAATCTCTCTCTGGGCGGAAAACATTTGCTGCGCACCTCTCAGATCTGCTGCCTCTGAAAAAAAAAAAAAAAAAAAAGAAAAAGCCTCATGCAGTGATTACAGTGATTAAGAAAACAACCCTGCAGGCCTCTGCTGTTTGAAAAGACCATTTTTGTATTTTCCCGTGTCCATCTAATCTGCCATAAAATTCTAGTTTCCTGGATGCTTCTAAATGCTAAGAACTCCATTAAATGCCACTTGCGATCAATTTCTTTGTGATCATTAAATGAAGCAAACTGTTGTTGTCAAAACACAAACATTTACATTGCGTCATCATCAGCCTTGTGTAAAACACGTGTACAGTAAATTTTCTTGTGTACTACCAGGTGACTTCAACTTGCATGCTCAGTCCTCTGTTGAGTTCTCTTGGAACACGCAGTGCTGCCAAAGATGGTTCATTCAGTAAGCGGTTTGTTGTTCTGGCTTTATCTATAATGAACATTAAGGATACAGCAAAATCTCATGTAAAGTTTCTCAAAGTAGCTTTTATCCAATTAGTGTTGCATTGTGAAATTCCTGTAACATACCCCAAGTGGTTTTGTATAAAGCATTAAAAAGATTTTTTTTTTTTTTCCCCATCGGGTAAGCTTTATTAGGAATGAAATAAAAAAACAGAATTCAGTGCAATTTCCCCCACTTTTTGTTGAAACAATTATAAAAAAATAAATGCTCTCAAATACCCTGGGAATCTTGGTTATAAATGCCCAATGGTATGCTCCAGCTGGAACTGATATCTGTTCTATGGTTATTACAGGTACGTTAGTCACTATAAAAACATCGTCTCAATGTGGCACAACACTCTTTGGATAATTGGCCTTCCAGCAAATTATTTTAGGCCACGTTATGTCCTGAAAAGTGGGTTCATTTGAGCATCGCTGAAGTGGCAAGACTTTTGGGGTGTTCCCTGTCAGCAGATGTGAGTACCAACAGACAGTGGTCCAAAGAGGGACAGACCTTGAACCGGCAACAGGGTTTTAGGGGCCCAAGGATCATCGATGCACAAGGGCTATGAAGGCTGTCTGGTCCAAACTGACAGAAGGGCAACTGTGTCCTCACCAGTCACTGAGAATGGTGAAACTAAAAATGATTATTGATGTCAATAAGGTGAAAGCACTTCCTTACACTTTATTTCGTTTATGGTATAACGCATATAAATCCAAATTGTACAACCCCAATTCAGAAAGAGTTGGGACAATGTGGAAAATGCACATGACAACAGAAAACAGTGATTTTTAAGTTTACTTTGACTTGTATTTAATTGCTGAGAGTATGAAGACAAGATATTTAATGTTTTGCCTGGTCAACTTTATCTTTATTTGTAAGCATACATCCACTCAGCTGTCAGGCCCTGGAACCCAAGGATTTTGAGTTGGGCGCCAGGGTAAGGAGTAGAGGTGAGGACCCAGGTGCAGGGACGTGGAGTTTATTATATAATGAGTGAGGGACAACCAAGTAAAATACAAAACTTCAGGATAACATAAAGGGGAGTACACCTAACACAAAGGAAGAACCAGACTAAGGCTACCTGCCCGAATAGGGAGAAACTAAGCGATAAATACTCATGGGAATCCAGTTAACTAAAAGGAAACAGGAGAACATAATTAAGGTTGAGGGAAACGGAGATAATTGATATTTTGGTGCAGGGCAGGGGTGCGTTCAAAGTCGGCAACACGTAGCAAAACGTATATTTAAACGGTAACGGTAGTGCGCTGAACACCCCGTTGTGTCACGCAAGCATTGTAACTATGGCAGCCGAGGGGGCCATACTGTGCGTTCTCTTGGAAGAATTCTCCGAGCCTGATGAAATAGGTTCAAATTCGTGTTTGATTTTTAAACTTTTTAACCTTCTACTTACCACCAACATGTCGTTTGATGTCATCAACCGTGGTGAATACCAAGTTGCAAGAGATGCATTTACAGTATATACTACCCTCACTGGATTCATTGTGCCACTGCCTTTTTAAGATGGCGCGGTTTATATACATGTTGGAGCTGATTGGATAACACCCTTGGCACACCCACCAAACAGGAGAAAACATACCTCAAATGCCGTTGTGCACCTTTGCACACCGGTTGGAGGAAACAGGTCGTTCAACCCAGAAACCGTAACAAAACGATGTGCACCGGTATGTCTTTGAATGCACCCCAGGTAGCCAGACAATGGAATACCAGAGGGGAGGGGCATTACATCAGCCCTGCAATGCATTCCATATAAAGATGTGAAGGGGGAAATTTAGGATTACTCATGAGGTTAAAAAAAATAACCTAAAGAAAAGGATAAAAGAATAATAATGTAATTTCAGCCACCGATGTCAGCAGGTGACTGCAATCATGATTTGGTACAAAAGCAGTATCAAGGACCGGCCTGGTCTATCTGGAGCAAGGATGAGCATTATGAATGGACGGCATCATTTCATTTCACTGCAGAACAAATCTATCTTCGGTATTAATAAAGTAACCTGAACCTGAACCTGAACCTGAACCTGAGCCAAGGATTGCAAATTTGCTCACAAATGCACAAGAAAAATCATTGAAAGGTTTAAAAACTATGTTCTTTAAAGAAAGATAGGAAGAGATTTGGATATTTTACCCTCTATGATGCATGATATAATTAAAAGATTCCAGGAATCTAGAGGAATTTCTGTGAAAAAAGGGCAAAGATGCAAGCCTCAGCTGAATGCTCGTGATCTATGATCCCTAAGATGGCACTGCATCAAGAATCGCCATTCATTTGCGAGTTATATGACCACCGGGGCTCAGGATTACTTTGGCAAAGGTTTGTCAAACACTAGAATATGTGTAGTTACACCTACTTATTCCACTTTAAACTTAACTGTGCAAAAAGGAAGCCTTATGTAAACAGTGTCAAGCGCCATTGACTTCTCTAGGCTCAGAGGCAACTGCAATGGCCCATCACACAACGAAGATGTGTATTGTGATCAGAAAAATCAATATTTCAAGTCTTTTTTGGAAGACATGGATGCTGTTTACTCTGGACCAAAGAAAAAAAGACAATCTAGACAATTACTAGAAAAAAAGAGCAAAAGCCACACCCTGTCATGGTATGGGGTTGTCAGTGCCCCTGGCAAGGGTAATTAGCACTTCTGTGAGGGCATCATGATGCCAAAAAGAACTCTGTGATTTGGAGTGACATATACTGCCTTTAAGACGGCCTCTTTCCCAGGGACGCCGATACATATTTCAATGAGACAATGCAATAGTGAATTATGCATGTCTTACAAAGGCATACTTGCATTAGAAGAGGGTGTGAGTGCTGGATTAGTCTGCTGGTAGTCCTGACTTAGTCCCCAATAAAGAATAATCAAAAGGAATAGCAACACTACAGAGTGGTAAATACTTTATTAATCCAACATTTTTGAAATATGTCTCAAGGATCAAAAGTTAAATGTGTTAGTTTGAAAAATCTTTTTTTTATTATTTTTTTTATTTTATACTGGTCAAGCATAATATACAAATCACTGCCCTTTAACTTACGGTGCCAACTTTCTCTGAATTGGACCTGTAGAATCCTTGAACATTTCACTTTTATGTTTAATGGAAAGCAAAGATTATTTGATGTATATATTAAAACACAAATAATTTTACCTTTCAGCCAATTTACTCAGCAGAGTAATCTGAGGGCCTGACAAGCCAAATTAAACATTAAATGGTATAATGGGAAACAAGAAACAAACTAATTTTCTTATTTAGCCAGAAATACAGAGGCAAATTTTAGTCATGAATTTTGCATTAAATTGACTTTGCCCAATATGACTGAGTTGGGTTTGTGGGAGAATTATGAGTTCTTATGATGGGGTCAGAAATTAAATGCAACTCGGCAAACCGTACACTGAGATGAGTTGAGTCCGGTTCATCTCAGCGTGCTTGACATCCTCATTATGCTTCGGCAGCGTCTGAAGGCAAATGTAATTTGTATGGAAATTGCATTTCCGTTTTAACGGAATTGACCAATTTGTGAGGTTTGCTTTGTGTTAATGATCAAACCCCAATCTCAGCGAGTCAGCAGCCATTCAGCTAATGCGCACAAATAACGGTAGGACTTGTCCAAATGTCCCTAAACAGTCGAAAATGGAAGTGCGCCTCAACATATATTGTTCTCCCGCAAAGAGAGAGATCATTGACAGTCCAATTAGAGTGTTTTGGAGATACTGGGCTGGGCTCTATGAGAGAGGAAGTGTCTCAATTGGTGGAATGCCTTCACATGAACTGTCACAGGTCTATTACAAACTGTCACCAACAAAATGCACTGGAATCACAGCAGAGTGAAAGCACACTTTTTTTTTTTTGTGTTTCAACTTCAACAACCCATTAACCCTGTCAGCGCCGTGGGCAACTATAGTTGCCCAATGATGGAAGATATCAAAATCAGATGCTGTTGAAAACCTATCGTGTGGCTACTTGTTTAAAAGAGCTCCCCTGCGGGAGCTCTTTTAACCCCTTAAGCCCTGAGTCCTTTTTCGAAAATGGCAAGCTCAAAATGAAATGAGTATATCTCGGCAACTATTTGATCCATTTGAATAATCTTGGTATCATAATAAAAGGTAAAACCATTTGGGATTTCTGCCATGGTGTAAAAATCAGTGTATATTTAAAATTAGTCAGAGTAAATGAAGATGGAACACAGTATAAATCGAAGACCTCATTTTGCACCAAACAAAGTTTTACTCATTCCTTGTAAAATTAATCAGTTGCAGTCTGAAACCTCTAAAATTTACAGCACAGAATCTCACCATTATCTGTGCTAAAGTTTATTCTAATCAGGTTAATCAGAACACAATTAGAGAGGAATGTCTAGGTGGCTCTCCAAATTGGCAATTCAGGTACCTTGTGTGTGCCAAATCAGATTTCTCAGATATTATCTGTAAACTCATCTAATTTCACTTATATGTCACTACAGGCATACAACCACCCCACAGCCAGAGATTTTTTTTGAATTCTTCTTATTTTTTAAATATTTTTCTGCCAGTTTTTGAACAATGTTAATGATTATTCAAGAGGCTGGGGTGGGGGGAGCGAAGCAGATTTTTTTTTTTTAAAAAAAGTAGGAGCAGTGTTTTGCGGAAAGGTAGAAAAATGGATGAATCCTATAAAAAGGTTTTAAAAGTCATCAAATTTGGGTGAAAAAAAAAAAAAAATTTGATGACCGGGACAGAAATTTTTTTTTTTGAAAAAAGCCAATTAATAAGATTATGAATACACTGCAAAGGTTAAAAAAACAAAAAAGTTAAAATAACCAAAACCCATCAATTATTTGTCCAGCCAAAAACCTAAGGGAAAAAATCCACTGTTCAATGACCAGTGCAGTCAGTACCCAGGTCATCTGTTACTAAACCGATTTAACCCCTATACTACAAACCAACAAACATACAGTGTTCAAATTCCTAATATAAAGACTGAGTCGAGAACCAAGCTTAAACTTTGTATTGTTCTTTGTTTTTACAGTTTACCATCAGTATTCACGCGTTCTGCCAGTGCCAAAAGCAGCAAACAAAAAGCTAATAATAATGTGTCCAATCAAATGTTAAGCGTTTATATTGGCTATTTCCATACATTGAATGGCCAAAAATTAAATTGGTGAGCTTGGCGTGGCTGGTGGGCGCATGGGACTGTACAGCTACATGCTCACAAAGAGCTTTTCTACATTGCCCTCGATTCACAGCTGAGGCTAACAAATGCTGCAATGTCTCCAGAAGAAAAAACATGACCAGACAGCATCAGAACAGCTTTTTTTAGAAATTGGACAGATTGGGCTAAGAATAATGCTGAGATTTACCCTTGTTTGGCTTTTTTTTTTACAGTACTATTTGAAATATTCTTTCAGATCCCTCTGCTCATCTTGTAGACTGTTGGTGCAAAAATGCTGTTTTTAGTTATTTGGGTTTTTTTATTACAGCATACATCAAAGGATTCACTTTCTTTGCATCCATTTGTATGGATAGCATTTTTTCAGCCTGAAATTTTTGAGTATGCATTGATATCATTTTTTTCTATGTTTTGCTACATGCATGTTTACTTGCTTGGACTTTGAACTTTCGTTCGGTTGAGGTAAAAATGGTCACCATATTTTTGATAGTTTAGGCTGAGATGTGGATATGAAATATCAATGTTTTGGTTAAAAAATCCTGGTTTAAAATTCTCTGATGTAAATGCAGTGGTTATGGGTATCAGCTAAAAGATGACATCCAAACATCAATGATAGGTTTTAAACATGCTGTATTATTATTTTAATGATGAAAATAATGAAGAGGGTTAAGCTGGTTCAAATAAGTTGCTGTGATGGCCTTTAACAATTTGTAGTATATGTGACAATCGACAAATTTATTGTCATCTGTGTTGATTTATTATGTTGTAAAAAAAAAAAAAAGGTCCTAGGCAATCCATTGTGGTAATGGTTTTCAGTGTTATCTGAAGGCCCAGTTAATTCTCCTTCCTCACATCTTCCAGTTTTTTAGCAAAGGACAAGTTTTGTTGAAAGCAGGTCCTTTTCTCCAATTGAAGATGGCTTTCAGCGTGCAACAACTAATGTCTTTTTCGTTATATGATTTCCTCACAGAAACAGTTTTTAAGCAGACGCAAAATACATCTGAGGATTAAAAAGGCCCACTGTCTTTATTGTTTTCGGAATTTTGGCTTGACTGAAAAATGGCTAGGTTTTACCTGTAAAAAATATTTTTTGTGTTTTAGAACAATTCTCACCAAGGCACATCTGATTTAAAAGTAAACGACCCTGTCCAATTAATTTGGCCTGAAACACTTAAATGGAGCTGGAACTTTGTGTTAAAGAAAATGGAAGCTGTTGACTTTGTGAATTGCAGATGTCTGGAAGTCTCATGTTAAAAGTTTTCATTCTTTTCTATGGAACCCGTGAGAATGATTATTACTCCAGTTGTTTTATCAGGGTTTTGAGTAAAATGTGGTTATAGGAGTGATTTTTAAATGTTGACTGTGATAAAATTGTAACTGAGACGATGGAAGTGATAAATGGCTAATTACGTTTTGTAAAATAGCCCTATGCATTTTTTTTTCGGGCGATTTTGTACGTGTGTTATTCCGGAAAAAAAAAGCAAGCTAAACTACAGTATCAAAGTACTGGTTAGATGTGTTTCAATAGCCTAAAATCAGCTTGCTGCAGTGTTCCCCTAGAGCCTCACAAAGGAAAAAATTGAGATATTTTAATTGTTTCTGCTTCCAAATGGCAGATCTGTGTATGTAAATGTAGCAAACATTATCCCAGTATTAGTTGAAGCCCGCATATTGATATGTGAAATGTGAACCTGGTAAAAGAAAGGTTGTGTAAATGGGAAAAAAAAGAGTTTTAACAAAGAGATTTGTTAAATAAAGATTGAACTGACTGGTCCGTTTGTCTAAACTTTTTTCTATCTGATTTCCTGCACAAAAACAGGACAAATAACATACATTCTTCTGCTCACGGACCGTTCCTGCGTGAGGCCCGTAACATATACCTCACGCCTGTGAGCACAGGTGCAGAAAGTTGGGGGGGAAACAGAGCAAGAGCACCTAACCTCGACCCCTCCTCAGAGTAGAGCAGAACCCTTCCAGAATACCGATGTGAGAATAAGCACCATCTCTCTGCCGCTCTGCTATGTCTTTCCAGTATGGTGGTAACATGGTCCCAAAAAACTTGCAAGCGCAGTTATGTACAGCCTTGAATTTAAGAAGACAAGTATTAGCGAGCATGCGGCTATTCTCAATTTTGGACATAATGACATAATTTCCATAATTTACTAGTCGCGAATACGCTGTGAAAAATCAATACCAAAGGCCGTCCTGCCTCATTTTCCTGTTACGAACGCGGCAGAAGGGGAGCCAATTGCGGGATCTACCATGAGTCACTAGGGCACATTTAAATGAAGAGGATGAAGAGGCCTGGCAGGAGAATTGGACAACCTGCTGTCCAGAATAATTTGCTCACTACATCACTAATAATTTATCTCTCTAGAAGGGACACCAGAGAGGAAAACTAGAATATAGAGTAATTCAGGGAGGACTCTTACATCAAATTTAATTGTTTATACAGGGCGATCTGCATTTGAATTTGGAGGTGACTCTGCTCGAGCGGTGCTCTGGAACAATCTGAGCAAGCATGATACAGACAGTTCCTGAGACCACAAAACTCCCCGGCAGAGCCGGAGATTTTTATGAATCTTGTTAACGTTTAAATATTTGAATGGTGCAAGCGATGAACAATGTTAATGATGAAGGAAGAGGCTGGGGTGGTGGGGGAGATAAGCAGATTTTTTCAGTAGGCCAGTGTAGGAGCAGTGTAGAGGGCACGAAGCTAGAAAAATGGATGAATGCTGTCCTTGGTTTTAAAAGTCGCCATTTGGATGGGTGAAGCTAAAGTCAAGGATGATCGGACAGAAATGTGAGCTTGTGACCAGCCTGAGTCTTGTGCCTGACTGCACTAACTCAAAGCTCAATGGTGTTAGCATAACCCCTCTAGTACAATGATCCAGCCCCAGATAAGGGAAAAACCCATGAGCAATATACACAGTGCAGTCAGTAGCAACAACTGGTTGTACTAAGGGATAATGAGCCAATCAACCAATTACCAGGAACAACTCGCAAGACTGCCAGAACCAATTAAGCAGAGATGCAGGCTGTTACAGAGTTTGCCATCTTCTCAAGTTCTGCCAGTGCCAGAAGCAGCAAACAAAAGCTAATGGTAATGTGTCCAATCAAATGAGGGGAAACAAGGAACTCTCCATAGCCGTCAAAAATTAACTTGGTGAGCGAGTGTGGGCGCATGGGACTGTACAGCTACATGCTCACAAAAGCTTTTCTACGCCCTCGATTCACAGCTGCATGCTAACAAATGCTGCTCTGTTCATTCAATTCCTGACCACGCTCGAACAGCTTTTTAGAAATTGGCGGCGCAGTACAGAGAAGCCACTGTTATGACTTGTTTGGCTTATTTTTCAGTACTATTTGAAATATTCGTGATCCCTCATCTTCCGACTGTTGGTGCAAAAACTGAAAGTTTTCAGTTATTTGGGGTTCAGCCAGACCATGTGCCTCACTTTATTATGCACAACCATTTAAGGAGGATTTTTTGGGCACATTTTTTCTATGCATTAATTCATGTTTTTTTCTAATTTTCTCAGCATAATTTTTACTGCTTTCACAGTGTGCACAAGCTAGTATTGGGACACCTATTTTGATATTTAGGCTGAGAGATACGTTGAAATCAATTGTTGTGGTTAAAAAATCCAGGTGCAAAAAATTCTCTGATGTGCAATTACTCAGTGGTTATGGGTATCAGCTAAAAGATGACATCCAAACATCAAGGTGCCTGGCTGCTGCATGTATTCGGGAATGATGCATAATGAAGAGTCAGTGCCAAATAACTTTCTCTCTTTGAGGGAGAAAGAGCAATCCACTAGACTCATTTGCAGGGAGAACAGAATTTAATCTGCATTAGCACAGGCCAGATTGAAACTTAGGCACTAGAGAAGAAAGGGTAATGTAAGGAGAGAGGCCCATTAATTCTCTCTGCCCTGACATCTTCCCATTTGGGGAAAAGGACAAGATTCATGACAGCACTTAGCGCCTTTTCTCCAAAAAGTTAGCCCCGGTGCAACAGCCAATGCTGGCACGACACAGACCTGTTTCAGAACGATTACCTGCTCAAAATAGAAGGCCTACTTTTACCCACTGTCTTTGAGTTTTCGGATCAATGCCGCCGACTGAAAAATGGCTAGGTGTGACCTGTAAAAAATTTTTTTTTCTTTTTTTGTGGCTCAATTGGTGGCCAAGGGTATTACACACCCTTTCTAATTAATTTGGCCTGAAACACTTAAATGGAGCTGGTACTTTGTGGTAAAGCAAGCAATGGAAGCTGTTGACTGTGAATTGCAGATGTCTGGAAGTCTCTGCATCTACTGTGACACTTCAAAGTTAAACCTAAAGAATGATTATCTTCCAGTTGCTATTTGGAACTTCAAACACTGATTATAGGAGTATTGGAAATGAAAACCAAAGGACATAGCATTGATAATGGAACTCTCAAAACCAGCATTTCCCTTTGCAGCAAGGTCCACCAATGGCGAAATATGCCACCTGCATCCCATACATAATGTGGCAACAACAGAGATTAATTTACCCAGTTCTGCACATTTCCTTATCATACATTGCTGCAGTGTTCCCCCTGTGCTCCCAGGGACCGCAAGAGAGAATTTTCTGAAAGGGGATTAGTGAGACAGTCATAAACACCTCCCAGTATATCCACTTAATAGCAGAGCAATCACTTGAGGTATTAAAGGAGTTTTATTGGCGGCAACTGACTGGTCCGTGTCTAAACTTTTTTCTATCAGGCCATTTTTACTGCACGCTGTAAATGATTGCAGAGTAAGTCTTTCTTAACTAGTGGTAAGATCCAGTGATGATGATTAAAAACTTCTTTAAATCTAAATAGAACTTCAAATCATATCCTCAAATTGAATTTAAAACAAGACAAAGACAATGTAAGTAAACACAAAATATAGTTTCTATGTGATGATTTCATTTTTTGAAGGAAACAACTGGCCCAGTGGGGATGTGATTGCATCCTCGACTCAATCAGCCAGTTAACAAAAAGTAATGTTATTTCCATAAGTGAATTTCAGGGGATAGTCTGGGACAGCAATCATTATGCCTGTTGCACCCAATGCAGAGATTTATTCATAATTACCATTGAGCCAAAAATTAAGCTACATCACTTTCAGATTTGGTGTGGACTTTGCATCTGGAAAAAGAGAGTGCTTTTTGAAAAAAAAAATGGCATAATTATTAATGATATTAATTAATACATCATTAGTGGATCATGCCCCATTCTTGGAATTTCCCGACAGATCGCAAGTTGAGAGCCTTTTTTCAATTGCAGGGCTGTGAGGAAGTATTTGCCCGCTTCCCAATTTCTTGTATTTCTGTATATTTGTCACACTTAAGCATTTCAGATCAAAATAATTTAGTCTTTAAATGATGATTTTATTTATTGAAGGAAAAAGGCTATCCAACCCTATATGGCGGAATTATCCCTGTACTAAAACATCCAATTAAACAAATTTTATTTATGATTGGGTTCAATTACACACATCCAAGAATGATTACTGCCAGCCTCTTAAAGGGGACCTCGGATGCTATATTTCCAAGGTTATATTTTGATCTTGGACTCCCCTAGAGTACTCCTGATCGTTCAAAGCCCAAACAGGGTCCTTATTTAGCTCGTACTGCCATCCTCAAAAAACCCCATTTGTAGTCTATTGTAGTCTCTGCCTGAAACGCCTCATTGGGGTGGCTCTTCCGCTATGGCCCCCACTCCCCGTGTGCCCACTTTCTTCTGACTGGCCAGCTCTGTGGAGGGCGGATCTAGGCGGGACGAGGCAGCTGAACGCAGTTTCCGGGTCTCAGAGTGAAACGTGAGACGCGTCTGCCATCTGAGCTAAGGAATCAGCGGGGAAATTCTGCAATCAAACGCAGTATAGCTAGTGAGAGCTTGGTTATGTTATGAACATAATACAGGTTTTGCAGACCGTAAGTTCCATTAGCGCGGACAAGTTGCTTGTGTGGAGCTAGCGAATTGATCACTTCTACCGGAAATAATTACCTATTTAATCTCCGCCTTTTTCGGCTTTTTATTAGCCACAACGATTTCTAAAGGTGGATGAAATTATGTCAAGGTAGTGCAGAGAAATCATTTGTAAACCGGTAGAGCTTCTGCGTTTCGCATTGCTTTCACGGTAGCACCAGAGAGCTTGCTCAGACATTTGTGAAGCATCCGGCTGATCCCGGTCATGGATAACTGAAGTGATCACTAACTGTAGTGGCTACAATTGGGCAACGTTATGATGAAACTGCCACATTAATGCTTACCGAAGTAACACAAGCATACTGATCAGAATTACTGCATATAAGTTAACCATAAGTTAACATGCAGTAATGGTAACTGGTAGCTGGTAACCGAGCGGTCATAACCACAGAGACAAACCCTTGCAATACAGGTTTTACAGGCAGCAAGTTGTGTTACTGTGAACAGTTGTACCAAGCATCCAAATTACAAACAAGTATTAAAAGTTAGCTTCAAATGAGGTTTATGTTCACACACCTTCTGTAGAATTTCCCCTGATATCACTCTTGCATATTTATGACACAAACATTAGCAACAGTAACTTGGCTACGTTAGCCGCTGTGCTACAGCCACAATCAACTGGCTATCACGTCAGGTTGGCTTATGCAGTAAAAGCAACTTACAGCTTCTGTGTCTGTGAGTCATGGACAGTCGCGACTGATACAGGCTTTATCTTCAGATATTTTAGAAAGCCTGCACTTGAGGCCAGTTGTTAGTGCTAACTATCGCTAGCGGTCCTGCTAGCCATCCGTAACATGTTAGCTTCACTTACATTATTTGCTGTTATATGGTTACTTACAGCTTGTGGCTCCAAGCGCTTGATCGATGCAGCTGCTTCAGGTTTGAGAGGCAGCTGAAACGCTTATCCTGTGTCGAATTATCCTTTATTGACAAAGCTGTCTTTGGTGAAATGCTGAGCACAAACAGCTAACGCCCCTTTGGTCGTGGCTGTTTGCTGCCAGCAAACAAAAAAAGCTACCCACTGATTTCTGGTGGCATCGTCTTTTCGAAGAGAAATATTTGTTTTTCTTTGCGTCCAAAAGTAAATGGACAAGTAGCTTTGGGAGAGATACTAACAAAATTGCACCTCAAATGATCTGCGGTTCTTCTTTTGTATTTCCAAAAGTGTCGACGCTACTAAGGCATAGTATGATTTGCCGTTGTTAGTGCCTGCTAGAATAGTTTCCGGTGTGGGCAGGTCCAGCACAGTGGTTGGCTCTGGCTAGGTCTGTACTAATTGGACGGCACAACCTGACGTCAGGTTTTGCCCAGATCTCGTGAAGATCTCGGAAGGAGCTGTTCAGAGAGGAAATCACGCTCACGAAATCACGTTCTTGGATTACGGCAAAACCCCTGTATCTTATTTTTAGAAACTTTTCAGAGATTGAGCATGGACAACCAACATTATAACATTACTAATATGTATTAAAAGAAGGATCAGCATAATAGGTCCCCTTTAAATATTAAATAAATACTTTGTATTAGCAAATTCCTCCATGAATGCATCAGCGACTCATCCAAAAGGGCACAAAAGTACCCAAATCAACATCTAAACAACTCAGGCCTCTCCTCCCTATGTAAGGGCATCACTTTGGCCCTTTCCCATTGTCACTTTAGACAATAAATTATGTAAAAACTAATATTTGATAGCTTGGCAAAGGTTACAGGTGTCCCGGTGAGCTACAGTGCCCATGGCACAATATTTTAATTAAGAAAATTGTGGTGGTGCTGGTTTTTACGTAACAAAATATTGCTCACGATACCTACTCTGGTTGAAATGAGCTGGGTTTGGTTGCTTGGAGATGCATGTGAGAGGTAGACACACTTCGCTCATTCATGTACACATCACGCAGAGAATGAAAGCTTGATTTAAATACAAAACATAGACGTTCTCCTCATTCATACATACTTTTTTTTTTTTTTTTTGTGTGTGTGTGATGAAAGTATGCGGAGTGAGGTTGAAACCTGGAGCTACTTCACTGTATTTTCTTGAAATACTCAGGACTATTTTTTTTCTCTCTCTTTCTGTAATGCCAAGCAGTCTCCCTGCTGGCATCATTTAGAGAACCATCCAGGATGAAAGTTTTGAGCAGACATTCCAGCTGTGGCAGTATTCTCATTGTTTTATTTAATAATCAACCGATCCAGTTTAGAGGCTCTTGTGGTCCGACACGATCGATCAGACAAATGGGTATCACGCTGTGTTTTTTTCATGCCACATTGAGCTGCACTGGCAAAAGCCGCACTCCGCACCAGATTTGATGGTATGACTCCTGATGGCAATAAAACAATTACCGCAAGCTGTGCACCTCACTGTGCGCGCTCACTCCCACCCAGTGTGTGGTACCATCTGAAGATTTTGGCAATGTTTATTAGCCTTTCCTGTTTGATGGGCACTTGTAGTGATGTGCAATTACTCTGTAAACATATTTCAAGTACAACTGCATCACCCTCTGTAATTATCATCTGAGATGCACTGAAGCTGCCACGCGGAATAGACCCTAATGTTCTTTTAATGATGTGCAACCAGCCAAGCTTTCTTTAACGGAAAGAACTGGAGCTTGCATAGCGCATTAATTACAGCTCAACAAAGACAAAGAGAGGCAACCTAGATTCATTCCGCACTGCCACTTTGTTTCTGGAGGCCTGCATGCAAAGCAGTCCGACACATCACATCTTTACAAATAAAGCTGCAGTATACCCATTGTAGATCAATATAAGCACAATTCTCTGATCAATTGGTCGTCATGCGTTTTCACAAATGTGCGGCATTTGAACATGGTTCACATTTGGTCATTTGTAATGCGTGATAGCATGTGAATTTGATTGGTGAACAGTTATCTGACATGGATTAGCTTGTTCCAGCTTTCTGACCCAGCCTGCTGTATAAAACCTTACCTTTAAGGTGTTCCTGGCTTTGGTTAGTCTTGTTTACTTGCTCAAAGTGTACGAGTGTTGGCCAACCAATGTACAATTTGCTAACACTGTGTAATGGATTATTCTGATACTTTCCTTCAAGATCTGAGGCCTACCAATTGACAATAAGGATTTTATAAGTGAGCCATTGTTCACCTGTCCAAAAATATCCCCACTGTTTGAGATGCAAGAACAAATAAATCTGAAGTTGTATTTTTTCCATTTTCATTATTATTATTTATTTATTTATTTATTTAATTTGTTTTTTACCTTGCATACCCTGGCATAACCTGATTGGGTCTGAATAATCTATCACTAACACTTTGCAGAATCTGACATTATATTCTGCCTGGTTTTGACAACTCAGTGAGGTCCTGCCTGTACTCGGTATGTGACCAGGTACGGCATTCCACACAGTGAGAACTCAGTTTGAGAGAATAAATTCATTTTGAAAGCATAAACAGGTTTGAGTGATATGAAAATACTGTGAGGGACAGTGGTTAAAACTGAGGGAAATTAATTTTCAAATATTCTTCATCAACTGGGCTACATAGACCATTTTTCCAGAAATCTTAACAGATAATCAACTGTGGACGTTAACCAGGTTAACACAGCTCAGTAATGCAAAACTCAAAGCTAATCAGCCTATGTACACCTCCAGCTGCTCTCTCTTGATTTTTGCTTATGTAATTCAGCCCTACAGAGACAACTCTCAAAACTGGAAAACAAGCTTGCTTGGACAGTGCTTTTGTAAATACATTGTTTCTGGCTCAGATTCGCAAGAACCGTTGTAGCTTATTGCCCAAATGACCAGTGTTCTTCTCATAGGTAAAGGTGTTCCAATCGTAAGGACAGCATAAAACAGTACTGTCTAGATCAGTGGTGGGCAATTCCGGTCCAAAAGGGCCGTTGTGTATACAGGTTTTTATTTCTACTAATTACCCCTTGATGTCAGCTATTGAACACACCAAAAAGAACAAGTCAAGCATCTCCGTACATATCAAAAACAACTCAATGTTTGTTATTACTGAAGTGCTCAGCGCATCGATGTGGCGCACATCGGGATTACAATACCATGCGCTTTTCTTTATTTCTACTCGTATCTCACTGGAAAAGCAATAAAAATCGATTGATTCTTCGATTCACAGCAAATACAGTACCTACCCCACCCGTGCAGTTTTAACGGCTCTAAATTTGAACATTGAATGCTGTGAAACTGGTTCTCTCAAAAATCTACGAACAGGGGACAATTACTTATTTGAGAAATAGACAGAAATGGCAACCAGCTTCTCCTTTTGCGGCTGAGTGAAATCTTCATGGCTGAGTCTCTTCAAATTGCAGCTTTAAATGTAAATTTAAAATAGCAGAACTAAATGCAACCAAACGGGACAGCATCATGCCTGGAACAGCTGTATCAATCTCAGTGACTGGAAAAAGCTGCTTGAGTGCCAATGATGTGCAACAATCCAATATTAGATTCAAAGTTCCAGTAAGATTGCTCCATCTAGGCTGATCTGAGAACCTGCCCAGAGAATAGTCTGTAAAATTAAGCTGTTTGGATCAGAACCAATCAAATCAAAATGTAGGTATAGGGGAGCTGGGTTGGACACACCTGATTTATATCAACAAATCATATTGTTCACAAATAGTGCAGTGATCTGAAGTTGAACTCAGGGTGTTGTGTGGGAGACGTCAACATGGACGCAGTGAGAGCAGAGACAGCCTCCAGGAAAACCTCACAGTCAACAGACATGGAGCACAATTTGCAAAGGATGTGACTACAATATACACTAAAAGCAAGCCTCTCCGACAAAAGGTTAACATAAAATAAGATTTTTTAAAAGTTCATTTTTTTCAAAGACTTAATTTCCCCGCAAGCATTTTTCTCTGTTGGACAGGAAGTCATTTTTAACTTCAAACGAGTAGATGCACCTCTGTGTCTGGAAACAAATCCAATATTTAATGACAATGTATCACTGCAAAATTAAATATGAATACCAAGACTGAAGGACATAAGGCACCTAAAATGCCAGAAACACCATTTAATGAATCCCAAACCACATCTAAAATAGTAAACGATATTTATTGAATTGAATAAGCATGGGAATTTGTACTGATGGAGGATGGAATAGAGTGGAGTAGGCGGTGACCAGTGCAGGATAACTGGAAGCCCCAGGTGACAAGACTCAAGGTGGGGGTCACGTCTCTTCTTGGAGTCATAAAGGCTCTTTCAAGTCCCCTGGGGTTCCTATAGAGTGATCGGTTGAGAGATGAATAGAAGGGAATAAGATGGAGGGACGTCAAACAAGACATACGAGGATTCTAGACTGAAGGTGGTATAAATTGGCTGGTTCGTGAGGACGTGGATGAATGGAGTGACGTTTTTAGGCGTGGTCTGGTTCACTAACCTACGTTCAGAACTCCATTAAACAGAGAGACATGGGCGTGATACGTGACAAGTGGGATTCAGTTTTCCCAAAACCTCAGTTTTCTTCCTCAACCAGCCTAGGAAACAGATCCATCCTCGCCCGATAGGAGACGTGTTTTATCTGGACAGATCATGACTGAACATCACAGATAGAAAATCCATAATCAGAAAGCAATAGTATCCTCCTCAATATTTTGTTTTATTTATCCTATCTTGCCAGCAAGCCCAATTCCTCTGAACGGCAGTAGAACTAGTTTTTGAATAAATACAATGAACAAGAAGCTTTCTGCCCTTGGACTTTACTCCTCTGCAGAATGATCGCACTGCACAAACATCAGTTATGGAGGACGGTTAGGAATCGTGCTTTTTTTTTTTTTTTTTTTGCCCTCAGGCTTTCTAGAGCTTTCTGTCACAGAAATGCAACCAAACAAATTGAAAAAGTTTCACTTTGCTCTGATAATTTCAAATAGATCTCTGCCATTGCCTGAAGTATCAGGAAGGACAAAGTTTCTCATTTCATTTGAGATAATTCAGTATCAGCCCCGTTCAGGATGTGGGATTCTATTATTTTAAATATACGAGAGAGGAGAAATCGTGCTGCCAAGGGCTGCAGCTGGTGCAGGGTTATACATCACCTCCTCACACAGTTAAAATCCATCAAGCCTTACGACAGATTTTCCAAATGACAATTCTCTACTCTTGGCAGTCTTTATTATTCTGTCTCTATGCCAGTGATGTCCAACTTTGTCTCAGGAGAGCTCTCATCCTCTAGGTTTTTACTACAACCCTAATTCAGCCCCCCAATTCAGTTAATAAGTAGCTCATCAAAGTTTCAGACTGGGAAATAAGGTGCATTTCATTGGAGTGAAAACCTTTAGGATGGTAGATCCCCAGGAGGAGGGCTGGAGACCACTGCTCTGCGCACTTTGTGTTTTGTTGCTGTTCTCAGGCAGTGAGCAACAAACATTCCTTTTCATAAAAACAGTCATTTTCTGTGATGCCCATAACAATACCAGTTCTGTTTTGAAAAATAAATCTGCCCCTTGAGTTCATTCTCAAATTACTGTCCACATTAATTTTCAACAGCAACTGGAAAAGTGAACAACTGTCATACTGAAATTGGAGTTGCCCGAAATAACCAAAATTATTTTTTAAAAATTCAGAGTATATATATTTTTTTCCTGCTGGAACAATGACTACCAATCAATCCCCTGAGTTCATACACCACCACTCAAATGCTTGGAATTGCTAGTGAATTTCACATGGCTTAGATAAAATAAGCTTGTTGTTAAAGCGAGACTGACCAATTACATGAACCCAGACTCAGCCAGGACTTTTTTATAAAGAAGATTATACTGGCCAGCTCAGAATATATTGTTTTACCCCATAAAACCTACAGACCCATGTATGGGTCCATCACATGCAGCTGCTGCATTCAAACCTGTGGAACCTGAGCCTAAATTTAAAGTCTAGAGAAGATCTCAAGGTTTCCAATGATCCCAAATATGTCCCTCTGAATTACAGCAAAATAAGTATAAGATGATATACGAGATCTAGATATTTGATGTTATGCTGTGGCCATAAAAACATGGCATCCTGAGTTCAAATATTTCTCTCAATATGATTGTGATGTCGCTTCAGTGAAGAGCTGCAAACAGCAGATATATAATATGTACGTGGCATTGTCCTACAATATGAAAAAAAGCCATTTCTGACTTCAAACCTACTAAAGGGAAATTATTTATTTATTTATTTATTTTTATTTATTTAACCAGGGAAGTCCCGTTGAGATTGAAAATCTCTTTTTCAAGGGAGCCCTGGGGGTTGAGAGATAGCAATTTGCACAGCCAAATAGATCAGGGGATGATTAGGTAGCAGGTCGAAAGGGCCAGGTTGGGACTTTAGCCATGACACCGGGGAACCCCCTACTCTTATCGATGAGTGTCATAGGATCTTAAATGACCACAGTGAGTCAGGACCTCGGTTTAACGTCTCATCTGAAAGACGGTGTCTCCTTCAGCACAGTGTCCCAATCACTGCACTGGGGATTACTCCACCAGACGGAAGATCACAACCTACTGGCCCACCGACACCTCTTCCAGCAGCAACTTGGTTTTCCCAGGTGGTCTCCCATCCAAGTACTAACC
This sequence comes from Gymnothorax javanicus, assembly GCA_029692085.1. Classification (NCBI taxonomy): domain Eukaryota; kingdom Metazoa; phylum Chordata; class Actinopteri; order Anguilliformes; family Muraenidae; genus Gymnothorax; species Gymnothorax javanicus. The sequence goes on along the minus strand of CM056207.1, from coordinate 11,890,835 downwards.
AAGCCCACACCTGCTTAGCTTCAGCCACGCGGCTGGAGCAGATCGGATAGTGGTATGGCTTATTTATTTATTTATTTATTTTTAATTTTGCATCTCTAATCCCACCCGAATCTGGAATGTTCAATTGGGGAACTATGTACAAGGCTTTTCGCATATGTGGCCCCCCTATTGCCAATTCAGGAGAGCGAGACAGCTCGCGGCTCTCCTCCGAAGCACACGCCCATCGCCACCGCTTGTTATACACTCATTGGTCGAAACCTCGCAAGCTCAGAACAAGGGCGGAGGATACCCGAACATGAACGAGCTTAGAATCTTCCTGACGAGCGTCCGTCTGGCCAACAGGAGGCGCCTGAGAACTTATTATTTACAATACCCTATCCCAGCAGACCCTTCCCAATTTGCGTAACTGTAGCATATTGGCCAATTGCGTGCTACTCTGGAAGGAGCTGCCAACCACTGCCGGCTGGTACAAGGCGGGCTAAAGGGAAAATTTTAAGAGAAACATTAGGGTGTAAGGGGTTAAATCCCATAGAGCTGTGATAGCATCACTTGGATCGTAAAGTTCATGATCTGTGCTCTTATTCAAAGGAAAACTTAGGGGAAGTATTGCAGACCACATGGAAATCAACTGTAAAATTGATTTCACAAATGCCTGAAATTTGCAAAAGAGCAATTAAATCTCATGGTGGATGCTTTCAGAAATCGCAAAAATTAATAACTGTTATTTATCATTTGAAACCTTTTTGCCCTACAGACTTGAAATGCCAAAAAAAAAAAAGCCTAAAATAGTACTTCTTAAATGCATTATGGTGTTTAATGCCATTTATTATTATTGGAACACTCAATGATGAGTGATTCCGAAATTTGGAGCAGTAGTTTACAGCCAATTGCGACCATATGGTACTCTATAAGAGTTGATTTAATCCTAAAAATCTAACTGTGTAAATTTTTTTTTTATTTCTTTTCTGTTTCATTATTTAATCTTGCATAAACGATGGGATTTGAACAGACTGAATTGAGAACAGTTATAAAAGCATTATTTACATAGCAACCACAATGTAACAGTTTCTCAAATTACCGTTTCTTCGTCTACGTGAGGAATGAAGCTCAATAGCATGTTCAATAGTCCTTGAATCTGTTCCTGAACCACTATCAGGGTCAATATGCATTGCTTCAGTGGTGCATTTAATGTCCCTTTTTTATTAAATTGTTTTGCTCTGGCATAGAAAAGGTACAACTGAAGCATGGAGGCCTTGATTTTTAAGTAGCATACAGTAAATTTGCAAGAACTCATAAAAATGTTTCCCTTGAAAGAAATTACAGAAATAAACTTTGCTTGCAGATCAAGAGCCTATAAATGCAATGGACCAAAACACATGTACAGTTAAATGCATTAAATTAGAGGGCAAAATACAGTTATGAGCTGCCACATACACAGTTCACGTACAGCTTATATATGAATTCATGCCCCTAGGATACTCATGAAAGTGCTAATGCCACATCCTGAATGTTGTGTTGTTTTTTTACTCCCAGATAACAAAGCTTAGGAAGGAGTGTTGTGATGAGACTCCAGTGTTACTCACGAATCAATCAATCAATCAATCAATAAATTTGCTGTTACCCTGACCACGGGCGGTAAGATACATATGATCTTGGTATGGATCACTGGTCCTTAATTTTACAAACAGCTTATCCAGGAGTTAATGATAGTGTCACTTTTTTTTTTTCCTACGCAGTGTAGCCATCCATGTCAGTTTCTGTTATGTTTTGCCAATTATTTCTTGTTATTCAAGTGTTTACTTGTTCATTACCCCTCCCCTTGTGTTTCCACAACGTGCTTCTCACACTCATTTTCACTTTTTAATGTGTTGTCTTTGTGCATTTACGTTCCTGGTTTTCGTCTCCTCTTCGGTTTCATTACAGATTCTATACTCTCTGCCTGCAATCCTGGCAAGTGGCGCTTCTCCCAGCATCTTCTTCGTGCAAGTTCGAGAGTGTGCATCTACCCTGCGTGCCCTGGTCCCTTTGGCTGTCACCCCAGCCACTGACCTCGGACCAGTTCATTCTGCTGCGCCTACTGATCCTCAGTGTTCTCGTTCAGACCATCTCCTGACTATCCTCTTTGTTTGTGATTAAAATACATTAATTTCAATCTTTCATTGATAAAAGAGGCCTTTGTAGCTTGGTCAGTGATCTGTGTGTGGCTCCTGTGTACTCCCACGTGACAGCTAAATTATTCGGAATGCTAACTTTCCGGTGTAGCAGGCCAGAATATACCCCTGGCCAGAATATACCCGGGTATATTCTGGCCAGGGGTGTATTCCGGCCTGCTAATTTATTGAGGTTTAGTCTCCAAGGTTTTTGGAAGCATTTGGAAAACAGTCACAGGAACAGCCCTCCTGACTGATTTGAAAAGGCTGTTCACCCAACAAGGGAGAGGGCAGAGGAGAGCCAGGGCTGTGAGAAACTACTGCCAGGTGTTCAAAGAGATGACCAGTTGGAGACAGAATGAGGGAAAGAGAGAACCAGGGGTGCATCTCCGTTCTCTTATTTGATATGTCCTCGTTCCTCAATCCTTGCTTGAACAAGATATTGTTTGGGATCTGCCATCTAGCAGACTGTCCCAACGCCCCTATTTCTGCTGTGAGGAGTGAGGAGGGACCTCTGAGGAACTTTGAGCAAGGATACATAATAACAGTCTCCCGGAAAACTTCCAGCCGAAAGTTACAATTCCATAAGGACTGAAGCTGGCAGCAGATCCAGCTTTGCGCAGTCAGCAGAGGAGGACGTTGCTTCACGTGACACTTCAATGGAAAGGACCTCTCATTTCTTCAAAAACATTTTTCTTATTCTCAGCTTGCATGGTTTCTCCTTGCACTTTTCTAGTGGGAGGGACTAAGACTCCAGGAAAAGATGCGAGTGAGGGAAACGTGGATACAACTTAAGAAAACTAAGGTGTACCCCTAGAGTCTGGTGTGCCTGAAAATAATAAAAAAAAAAACATTTGGCTGGAAAGCTCGAGATGCTAATTTGAGATTTGCCTCAAACAGCTTGTGGCATGGCATGGGTAAATTTAGACTTGCAGCTGGCTGATGTGCTGACCAGTAAGGCATCACGATGGCAGAGTCGTTCAATTGCAATTACCAGGGCTTTCACTGAGTTGCCTATTGCTCAGTTCACTCACTGCAATTTGATGTAAATGAAATGCCTGTTTTGAATTTGATTATTTTCTTTCTTTAACAAAAGTATATGGTGGATGATTGGAATTCATCATGCCTTTTTTGTAACCAGTAAATTCAATGGATTTTCTGAAATCAGATTGTGTCTAATACAAACCTTTAATCACTGCACTGACTGAGTAGTAAACATTGTAAAGCTTAATCCTTGAGTCTTCACCCAGCACAATAAAATCCCATCAGTGGGGAAGGTGCATTATTGATATTTTTTCATTCTTTCTTGCAGGTTTAATGCTCCAGCTCTCTCTTATTTCATGGCTGTGCTGTAAATATCACTGTTCCTGCACTGATTTTATCATCAATAGATTTCTTTTCCTCTCATTCACAGTAAGGCTACTGATATAAATGAACCTTCCTCCTATTGTGACTCTGTCCTTGTCATCTTCATTACCCGCATCCAGCATCATCTGATACAAAATGACTTCAGTCGCCTAGACTGCTGATATCCACTGGCTTGTCTCGACTGGCTCCCCTTCAGATGCCCTGATAAGATCCTAGAAAAGGTCTGCATCTCCTTCAGATCCATCTTCTGAGAGTTAATATCTCAGTCTTACCTGTATCTCTTTTGGCACACTGTGACTTGCTCATGAAGATCACAAAACAGACAGAAATCCTAAAATAGATGCTATCAACTTCCACTTTTCTTATTAAAGGGAAATTAAACTGATGAGCTGGAAAGGCTCAAATGCCCATTGGCCCTCAAAAGGCTACCAGGCTTGAAGAAGAATCATCGCTGAATATGAAGATAATGAACATAATAGATACACTCTGCACTGTATTTGTGAGCCATGGCCGAGAGCTATGCTGAACTGTTAGTAAAAACAGCCTGTAGGAGTACTGTGAAAACAAATAATTACTATATACATGGTTCAGCCAGATGACATTACAGTAATTACCTTAAGTTGTGGTAAATAAAATTGTTTGTATTGAGATAGAATGTTCAAAACAGTAAAATTCCATGGTTGATTTCATATAGTCTTTATGCTAGTAAAATGCATATGTGATCTGTTAGAATAAAATGGACTCAGATCAATGACTGTAGACTGTGGATGAATTTTGCAGGTTCTCTTTTCCAAAGCAAATAGCAATGTGAAATTGATCTTTCTCAGACTGTTCAGATGTGATATAAATCTTTTGAAGTCCTGAAGCAAAAGAACCAAAGCGCCATAATTCCTCAGTGAGCACACTTATTGAGAACAAATAGAACGGAGAAAGATAAAGAAAAGAAAAACACTCAACCAAAAATATTAGATGCACTCAAATAATAAAATAGTGCACATAGATACTAATTATAGGAAAATTAGAATGTGGACTCTGGAAATGTGACAGTATTATTTCTCAATGCACAGTTATCATAGTGTTCAATTATCTGCTGCTTATGTAGAATTGTAAAATAGCCCACAGACTGTGTTATGTTGTAAGCAGGGAGGTAAATATCTGCAGCTTTGATGGTAAGCATCTTATCGCACTGAGTACACACATTCGGAGAAAACAAGTATGAGTGCCCTGCAGTCAGCAGAGAATTGTTGTGGGGGGTTGAAGTTTGTTTATTCAGTCCTGAAGCTTTGATTACTTAGACTAAATATATGCACGTATAAATTCACCCTGTGGAAGGTTCTGGAGAATGGCAGGGTGGCTACTCGAGCGGGCTTACAACTGACTTTAATCTTCTACAGGCATTGCTGTTTCAACATCACACTTCTATGGGAAAATAAACAGTGCTGGAAAGGGATTAGCCTATTGGTGCTTGTAGATTTGCTTAAGGATATGGATAATACCTTGGGTGGTGGTGGAGGAAATCTATAAATTCGGTGGAGTCAGGAGGGTGTGGAAGTCTCTCTTTCCCAAAAAAATTCTTATTGATACTCAAACACAAAGCAATGTTTTGGTTACAGAATCTTAAGTTGTCCAGATAAAAAAATAAACTATGATATGGAAGAAAACATATATTTTCAATATTTGCCTATTTCTGGATCTGATCATACTGCTATTAACACAACAGTTTTCTTTTACTAAGAGAAATGACTGTCATGTTGCTTCTTGCAAAACATGTGCCAGGAAAATTACTGTAGATCACCAGCACTACCTGTCACAACCCTTGTGTCATCCTAATTCCTTATTGTCTCCTCCTTTTTCCCAGCAATTAGAAGTATTTTCTCCTACTTGGTTTGGTGTCCTGCATCCCTCCCCTCACCGAGGTGTAATCCACTGTGTGCCCCATTCCCTTGTGTCTCTATGGTGCACATAAGCCTTATTTCTGTCAAGCAGTGTTGCTGGATTGTCTTGCTATACTGCTGCGAAGCAACCAGTCAGTTTATGTCTTCTTGTTAAAAAGCTTATCACCATCTTTGGAAATTACCATAACCTTTATGACAGTGAAATACATAATTACTTTTTGGAGCTTTATCAATAAGAACAAACTCTCAAGCCTTACTATCTGTCCCTAGGATTGGGACTGCATTTATGTTGACCTGCATTTCCAGAATGTTTCTCAGACCAGTTCATTAGGAACACCTCCCAAACCTTCATTGATCTCCAGGATTGAGACCGCGTTCCTGCTAAATCCTTTTGACTTCCTGTCTGACGATTTTGCCTCGGCGGGAGTTATTTCCACCAGATCTCTGCTCCAGGACGCCACTGGCTGGGCGCAGATACGCCTATTACCCTCAACCGTCTCTGCCACTTAAGCTGACCTGTCTCCTTATTGCTCTGGGCTTTGGCCTTTTCCCCAGTTATGACAGTATTCTTATCAACAATGACTCTAATTGGAATGTACCCTGAATCTGCGCCTAGTTCCTTGTCTGAATCATAACAACTAACCACAAATAGTTTAATGACCTGGAGGGGGGGATGTCAAGAATTCAATCTTTAATATTGGCAACAAAAGAAAAATCCTATTTCCTTTACTTTTTTCATAATTAGGTGAAATAAGATGACTTATTTTCCTATGTATAGGTCGAAAACTTCTAACTTCACTTGTACAGTGAACTGTTATAAGAATTAATATTATCCCCGAGAGAGAAAACAGAAAGAAAAAAAACAATATCTTAAGGAAGTGATTTCATCTAACCTTAGAGCCTCAAACCTCAAACTGATTTCACCGAACATTGGTGCTGCAGTGGGATTTTTAACAGCACAGACAGTAATTTCCCCATAAACAAAAAATGTCTGGGAAACATTGCAAAAAAAAAATTCACAGAAATTTGCTCTGTTTACTTGTTTACTTAACAACCCTTGACCCTTGCTGAAAGGCACGACAGACACGATCCACATCGGATTCAAACCCCTCTACTAATACACTGTGAAACCTCAATCACTGCCACTGCTGTCTCTGCACCACAGTGGGAGATGAAAAGCTCTCAGACTGGGCCATGCAGCTCAGCACCGCTGGGGTAGGAGCAGCCGTTTGTGCGACACATCCAGAGAGCCCCTCCCAGATCTGTGTCTGGGCATGTGGGCTGAATATTTGAAGGCTTCCCTCTCTGCTTCACTCTGCCCTCAAAATGACAGCACAATTACCCTGGGGCTTAGCCCTGGTGGCCCCGTCGTGTCTGCAGCTCCTGTCAGAAGATGGGGCAGCACTACGTGAACCGCAAGAAAATACAGAAATGAATGCCCCCCACCTTTACCTTCGCCCTGCCACCTGTAACTCTGCTGCTGAGTACAAAGGGGTCAGGAGCCTCCAGCAATGCATTCTGACTGCCAAAACCAGCAAGTAAGTCTATCTTAACAAGTCTTTTTTGACTTAAAAAGAAACAAACGAACAAAAAAAAAACTTCGGATTATGCATGAAGGTTTAACTCAAATTAACATTAACTAATGGGGTATGAATTTCACTGGACGAGCCTAAACAAATTCAAAACAAGCTATTTGTTTGTACTTGGCAGAAAATGAATAAGACTGTCAGCTGCACATACTGTGTATCATACAATGCCACGTGTTCTGTTAAAAAAAAAAAAAAATCGATCTTAAAGCCCCGGTAATCCTGCTTTTGGCATTAGCACTATTTGCCAGCATATTGATTTTTGTTTGCAGAAGAAGGGGTGTTGGCACTTTTATTTTCTCAAGGCACTGAGAGGTTTTGAATTCATCCTGTTCTCTTCGGCTCTTGTTCCTGCCATCCCTGCATGACGCAGTTGCCAGCGCCTTAAAATGTTTAATTAACCAAATGCATTCAAGGCCACAGAGCATGACTCAGCAGGTTCTGAGAGATTCATGCTCAAAGGGGCATGAGTCTGCAGTGAAGGGAATGACTAAGTGGGGACATTTCGGGGTAACTAAATTATTTATTTGAAGGCTTAATATTCAGCCTTGCTGAAGCTAATCTACCAGATGTTTAAGCCAGAATCATCACCCCCCAGCAAATGCCATTATCAGGTGTAAGCACAGGTTTTTTATGGCTTCCTGATTCTTCAATTTAATAGGTCGGACAGGTTTTAAATATGAAACATAGAAATAAATGTGATGACAGTGGGTGAACCAGGTTTATGCCGCATTGCAGTACAACCAGAGCAAAGTTGAAATCCCTATTCTCTCATTATGAAATTTAGCATTAACTGAAGACGGAGCCTTTTTAAATTCTGCTTGGATTTATTCAGTTTATCTTTCCCGCAGCTGCCAAACCCAAAACCTCTGAGGCACCGTGACCCTGGCAGTTAAAATTCAACCACACGATTGCTCGTGGACAACGATGCAGACTTGAGGCCCGACTCGAGCGCTCACTTGCCGCTAGGTTGGGCGGTTTTGGCAGGGAGCTCAGGCACATGTCACTACTGAAATCCAAATCCCTCCACAATAAATGAGGCAGCTCCTAATCTCCCTCTGTCTGAAAGCTCAGACGCCCGCTCTGATATGATTTAAGGCCACGCCAGTGTCTCGACAGGAATATCAAAATAAATCATAAATGTTTCCCGAAGCAGAGATAACATGGGGAAGACATGGACACCTATTTTAGTGTATTCAAAGAATACGGCTGACCCTCAGCTACAGTGAGGCAGAAATGGCCTAAGTTTGGAACTGAATGGAATTGGGGGGGAATGGGTCGGTCGGGAATGCAAACTGGGCGGGCATGGGTAGGTATACTTCTACCTATGACCCCCATCATTCTCCGTTTACAACTGAACCCATCTTTCAGGAAGGCTGTGACCTCCGTAGTACTGAACATTCTTGATGTTTTAGTTTAGTTGTGGGAGTGTTATAATATTCCCTGAATATTCCAGGAAAATAGTGCAAATGGACTCGATATTCTTCTTATCTAGTGCAGAGTCCAGCCAAAAACATTATGTCAGTTGTTAACAACTCGGGAAATACTTTCATTAGTTACCAAATATTCAAGGCTGAAGGCACATCTTTAAAAAGCTTTCCTACAGCATAAGTGCTTCTGTTCTATTTACAATGGATGTCTTTAGGTAGGAAAACAGTTTGAAATACATAACATAAGAAACTTTATTTAAAAAAAAAAAAAAAACATGCAGTGTATATGTTTGACTACCGGCTCACTGAAAACAAGTTTGTGTGTGGTGAGGGTTTGGTATGTTTGCATGTTATGTACAAGCCAACTGGCCAAACTGGCTAGCTTAAAAAGTTCCATTCCTGAATGCTATTTTTTTGGTGAATAAAGACAGATACATTGCTGTCCCTAGAAACCTCTACCAGCCACAGTTATAGAATAACTGGCTTGATAAAACACACTTCTGATTCGGTTTTAACGTAAAGCCTAAATGCTGCATTTGCCTTTGTTTACACTCACTCTCTTACCTACGGCACAGGTGTACAATCTTATCCGAAAAGGACTGGTGAAGGATCTTCGCTGGCTCTTGTATTTTGCTGATCAGCCAAGGGCCCACTAGTGGTGGTTGAAGCAGTGCCCTGTGTGTCATCCTTGAATGAAGTAATCTCAGCTCACCAGTCACCACAATGTACATTTTTTTAAAAAGTGGGTTGAATTATTCAATTAATTGAAAGCCAGTTGTGGCCATTTGAAGGTCGGACCCATTTCAGTTGTAACGAGTGAAACATGGCTGATGCCGTTAATGCTGGGGGCGAAGCTTACGGGAGGCATCTACTGATTGATTGACAGATCAGCAGATCACGGCCTCATGTGTAGTTTCATTATCTCCTGCAAACTGTTTATACTCAGTATTATGCTGTCTTGACTGAACAGCAGCAGGAGAGACCTTACAATGACTGTCTGGAGGAAGTGCACACTGCTTTCCGTCTGGGCGACAGACATAATATCGATCTGGGAATGAGAATCTGTGTGCAACAGGAGTGCACTGAACCACTGAAGAAATAACCAGCAGAAAAGTGGCAGGCTTTGACCAAATTGTGATAAGAGTCAGACCTGTTGTGACAAACATTCCTGAGTGGTTGATTTTTTGTATATCTGCCATTGCCACAAACTCATCAAGCCACTTGCTGCTATCTGCTCTGCAGAACTGTGTGAAATCAACTCTTGTAAATGGTTCTCAATCCTTTCAAATTCAAAGCACCGAAGTCCTTAGAAATATTCCCAGTGCTCCTCCCCGCAGGTACAGGATAACCAGTCTGCCTGTCCTCCTTGTGACTTCATCTGTACATAATCAACCTTGCATTACCCAAAAAAACCATAAACGATTTTAACAAGACTCCGTCAAAATATGGTATATGACTGGGCCTTTAGATTGTCAGTGGTATGGTCTATTATGTTAATTCCTGGATTTTAAATGTTCATTGAGTCTTCCATATTGGTCTTAGTAATAATGGTTGTTAAAGTGTATCAGTGTGGATCTGCTGACAATAGACTCTGTTTGCATCAAATCAAAAGAACAATAGCCAATGGAGAAAGTATACTCGGCCCTCCGACCAACTGTCTAACTTCCTCACTCACTCACTTACTCATTCACTCTCTCAGTCACTCACTCGCTCACTCTGCCACAGAAACAGATGTAGGGCTTTGTTGTCATAATAAGCAGCGTATCTTTATCATGTTTATCCTTCTTTATTAATTTTTCACCATTCATGGATCATATTCCAATGTTTAGTGTTTGAAGCTTTCAAATAATCAGTTGCTGATCTACTGAGAAGCACTAATGTCAACTCTCAGAGTAATAAAGGTACAGTGATGTGTTATCAGACTATAATGAATAGAAACACACCAGTGCTCAAGTGGTTTTAATTAAAAGCTTGCATATTACAGTGGACTGACAAGCCACTTGTTTTGTTTAGATACGTCAGTAATTGATTCGCATGCGTGGCTCAGCGTGGCTGCTCACATTACGGAGTTAACAGCCCCTGTATGGCTGATCTCTCCTCATCCTGACCTGCATTTCTCAACAAAGTGGGTCTTTCAAAACTTGCCATTTATTTCTTATTTGGAACCATTGTAAATAATCCTGATCACATCATCTACAATCATTCAGCTTCTTACTTCTGATATGCTTGGGAACAAAGTTTTTTTTTTTAATTATTATTATTATTATTATTATTATTTATTTCTTTTTCAAATCCACCATCTGGCAGTGGCACATTACTGTAATTGGCTGTGTGAAAGACACCAGTGATTAACTGATGAATGCCAAGGCCTTTGAAATGATCTTGTTGCTATTTGATATGAGCAAAACTTTTCATATGGCTGATTGCTCTATCTTGGATAAAAGACTTAAGCACTAGGCTTTGGGTCTCTGGGACTGCATTGGTATTTCATGGACTGGGTCATGAGATCAAAACTTTTCAGTTTTTATCGGAAGTTTTTAATTCCCTTTGGCTTTTTTGAGTTGAGGCATTCTGCAGGGCTTTGGGTCCTATGCCACTCAAGTTCATGCTTCCCTTGATCCATATTATTTCTCAAGTCACAGTTGAAGGCCCTGGTGCTACCGTGGTCACAAAATGTCCATGTTGAGAAAATTGTGTCTGAAAATATAACTGAATCATGAAATCCACTAATAAAAATTTTGATGTTTTTGAGCATTGCTTAATAATATAGGCCTACTGTTTTTTAAGTTTATGCATAGCCTACAGCTTTTCTGAATTTTAAATGTCAGCAAGGCATTTTGAGTTTGTTTATTTTTTGATATTTTTTGTAGAAAATGAAATGCTTCTGGTTCTGTTTGGTCAATGAGCATTGCATTAGAAAATGCATTAAAAATACAACCACCAAAGAAGATAGCCTTCAACACACTACCACTGCAATGACTGCAACTGCTATCCCAGTTGAAGGTATTCTATGCCATATTCTGTTCCAGAAAGACAATGAATACACCAATACATAAAAAAAAAATAAAAATTGATATCATTACACTAACAATAAACTGGAACCAAAATGTGATGAAACACAACCTTCAATACTGTAACTAGGAGTGGTCCAAGGCTCCTGGAGTTTGGTTCCACTTTGAAAGACAGATGGGGAGACTGAGAGACGAACTGGCATTTGTATCTAACTGAAATAACGCACTGCAGGCTTGCAAACCTATTACACTGAATTGGACTTGAGTGCTTGTAGTGTACCGATATCGATCACAATATTATGACATACGTACATGTGTTTGGTGCACAAAAGGCAAATGGATTACCATTAGTGTTAGCAACTTTCATCTTGTTCTATTTCTATTTAGCTGGTGGTCATATTTTCTTTCTGGCTCCTGGGTATAACCTTTAAAAGTTCTCAATTGCAGCCAGGTTGCTTTTAAGTCCTGACCTCGGCACTTTCAGCATCAAAGCACCAGATAAAGGTACTTCTTGCACACCAGAAGATAATTACCTGTTGCCTCCATACACTATCAGAAATAGGGGTACAGCAGAAGTCCATTACTGTTCCCCAAGGTACATTCAGCACTTATGTACCCCCTAAGGCTAATTATAGGACCTCAAGGTACCTGTGTGGGCCTTTTTAGGACCTAAAAGGTACTTTTATGTTCCAAAGCAACTAAGTACCCACCTCCGAGGGTACAACAGCAGTACCTTTGAGGGTACCGCCCCAGTGACAAGCCTTTTACCCCTTAAGGTAAAAATAGGTACTTTTTTATGAGAGTGTACTGGAAAAGAGACTTGAGAACCTTTTTCTGTGTACACTTTTTATAAACTTGTTATATTTTAGGAACAATGAGAGGCTAACTGATGATGTTTTATTTCTTCATACTTGAACTATCACAGCACTATCTTAGCAACCCCAAACCGTTGATCCTTCACATGACTCCAAGCTATTATCATCCTACATTATGATCCTGACTGTGAGGAAGTCTCGACGCTTTGTGTATTATTTTGCTGCCAGACAAAAAAAAAAAAAAAAAAAAAATGAGAGGGCTTTTTTAGAGCTAAAAGTGATCATGCATTTGTTTTGATGGCACAGACACTTAGGAACAGCCTCCCCTTGAGTATTAGTGCAGAAGAGTCAGTTTGAAGTCTAAAGTTAGTACTGCATGTTTGACAGGTGCTATACAAATCAAGTTATTATAAGTTATTCATGGGGACAATAGAAGGGGGAGTAGCTTAAGGATTCATTGTCTGACTTTCACTTCAAAGGCGGCGTCCCATTATCAGGAAGAAATCCTCAAGAATTTTTATTTTATTTTCAAATTTCAATCAAACCATGGCTTGGAATCTATTATTTAGGTGTTAATCTGTCTAGAAATGACAAAATTTTCATTTATGTGTAATCTCTTAGATGCTTTCTACACATTCAAAGTTAGGTATACCAGCCATTTTCACCAATTTTACTGGATTTTCCGGTATTTAAGGCCAGAAAAACATAACAGCACACAATAAGGCCATTTTTTTTTATTTGCTTATTTGAATATACATATAGTTAGTTTCATTTTAGAGAAATAAAATGTTTGGCCCGATGTTGTGCTCTATGTTAAAAAAAGACTAATGAAAAATGGCAATGGCAGACCTGAAATGTTTCAGATAACAATTTTGGCCAGAAAGAAAATAAGAACCCCACTTATTCATAAAATACACTGATGTGATCATGCATAACAATCATATGGGCAAAACATTACTGATTTTGTGCTGAGAATGTGAGATTATAGGTCATTATGTCAAAATTTTTGTTGCATCTTTGAATACATGTACTTGTCATTGGCAGAGAATGTCAGTTTTATGGGCTCCTGTATATTACTATTGCAGTAGAATCTCTTGATATGTGATTATCTTTTACTATGGCCGTTATTATGTGAAAATTATCAGAAACTCATGCAAACTCAAGCTGTGTATGAGACCTATATTCCAGAAGCAACTCGTAACATTTTGCTTTTTTAATCCTCTGAGTTGTTTATTCATAAGTTGAGAATTTCTCTCATTCTTGACATGAGCAATAAATGTCTGGAAAATATATCCAATAAGAATTGACATGATAATTATCAGACCAATCACATTGTGGGACATATTCCACCAATATTAAAAAGATTAACTAACATTTCCCAAACAAATCAGATTCAAGTTTCCGAATTCATAAACCAATCATCTCTGGGATATTTTTGACCAATGAACACATGAGAGGTGGTATTTATAGCTGAGATTTGGAATGGGCTTTGTCAGTACAATGTTCCAAAATGGTGAAGTACCACTGCTGTATTTTATGCAAGAAGAGGACCACTGCTGCAGAACAAAACAACCTATAATATGCTTTGAAATCAAGTACAAACTGTTACAGTGTCCAGTGTGCTGTGTAGATCCCCAAACTTCAGTATTCCTGTGTAATGGGCAGAGTCGCCATTCTGGTAGGGCCAATTTCAAATGTCAAAATTTCTAAGAAATCTGCTTGCTAACGCTTATCAAATAGTTTCTGATATATTAGAGGGTATATACTAGTATCCTAAAAAGAAATAATTTGGAAAATCAGGGCGGCTGATTTTGATGCTTGATGGGACGCCTCCTTTATCAACTTGTTGAATTTGCTGTTCAATCATGGTCGATTGACAGTGCATGTGCTTTGACCATGGTCCGAATCAAAGTGCTTATAAAAACTGATTAGTTTGAATGATTGAATCCAATAATGGGCTCCCAATTGAGGGGAAGCAAATGATCAGACAAAATTGAAAGCCAGGATTATGTTTTGGCAGCATTTGCTCATTTCAACTTTTGTTACAATAATTACATTCTGAATGTTTAAGTCTTGTATGTTGATTGACTGAAAATGCATTCATTGATTGTAAATCAGCAACAGTATTGGTCTATCAAACAGCCAGTTTGAAAATAGTATCACTTCAAGGATGAACCACTACTTATGAATGATATAAAAATAAAGTTCTCTCATCTGTTAATTGTTTCTAACCATTATATGAAAGTAACACAGCACTCAAGGGTGGACTGTATCTTGGCTATTGTGTGTCAATTTGCTTTATGCCAAACAAGACCCTTGTAACAACAACTTCTCTCATGATGCCTTTTGCCAGACTGCTTAACTCTATCTAAGGATAACCTGGGGATTCCATATGAATAGGGCACTGTTCCAGAACCAGTTTTGCTGGGTAGCTTATGAGGGATAAGATTAGGATGCAGAGAGGGGACACCTGATTTTCTTACAGCTCTCCCACAGTGAGATCCCTCTAAGATGAACAGACATTTAACCAACTAATGCGCAAAGTTGCAAAACAGGTGATGTGGCACAGATCGGCTCAGCCGCATCTTCTCTTCCTGTTCAGGAATCAGTGCTTTGAAGGCACCCTACCACTCCGATCAGCACGGTGGACAGCAGCACTCACGAGGAGCCCACTGCAGGGCCCTAGAGAGCAGCAGCGGGTAATCATTCAATCTGCCCTGCATGAGGAATTCAGGTATTCACAGCTGCTGCCCATTCAAGGAGCCCAGCAGGAGCTATAATAGAGGCTCTGCATAGAGACTGCGGGAGAATCTTAGCCTGTCTGAGAGAGTTATAGAGCTCTCCAGGGGGCCTTTGTGCTAGAATATGCATTAAGACTAGGGAATCTGCCTTCTTGGAGCAGATTTATGATGGCTTATTTCCATGGCCTGACTGCGTTAACTGCAATGTGTGGATGACTTCAATACTTCACCTGTTTTGTTTCTGATCATGATTTTTTTTTTTTTTTTTTTTTTATTATTCCACTAATTTCAACATAGTTGTAAAGCCTGCTTCTCTCTTATTTGGAACATATGTTTATGACATTCTTGTTGGAAACTGGTCAAAATTACAGGTTTGTGACACTTCCTCTTGTGCTTTTTGCTGTACAGTGATGCTCGTTATCTGCAGTTATAGTGATTAAAATGTACTTATTTAACCAGACGTTATAGCTATGAGAATAACAACCAGTAATTTAAAAGCAATGCAGTCATGGAACATAGAGCAGAAAAACATTTTTAAAAAACATTGAAAGGATTGAGCTGTATATCAAGTTAAAAATCTCAGCTCACCTTGGATGGAAATTTTCACAATTTTTCATTCTGAATGTGGCATGACAAAGCATGAATGTTCCAAGCTATTCCACATTGCAGTTCCTCCTTTTATTCAATATGAGAGTAATATGAGGCCATGGAATTACTGATCTTTTTCTTACAATTGTTTCTCAAACATGCTTTAAATTGTAGAAGAGAGATGCTCAATACTGGCTCTTCAAGTCAAGAGGCACTAGTGGATTTATTTAGGTTTAGACCTTGGACACCAGTGGCTGGAAACAATAGCTGTTAAGAAGTGATGTTTGTATGCTTGGTTTTAGTTGGTTTTAGTCCATTCTAGCATATTTCTAGTGTATTTATTGTATTTATATATTTATTCTGAGTTACATGTTTCATGTTTAGAGAATGAATGCTTGCAGTCTCATGTCTTACTTTCCTCTTGTTTCTTTGTGTGGTGTCTTTAAAAGATTCTCACTCTTTCTTTTCCATTTCGGTTTGGTAATTCCTCTTCCTTCTCTCTTGCTGTTCTGATTGGACTATCCACACTTAGAGCAGTTCAGTTAGGCACGGGTGATTAGTTAGTTCAAAGTTAGGATCCCACCTACTTCCTCTCTCTCTCTCCTATCACCGTCCTTGCTTTTCTAGATCCGCCTCTCCTCTCACCTGTTCTGAGTTTAGCTGGGCCTCCACTTAATTTGTTTGTGTATAAAAGACCCACTTTCCTGCTGCTTCTTGTCGACTCGTTTCTTCCGCCTAAGCTCACTTTGGTCAAGTCTCGTTTCTGCATCTTTTCTCTCGATTTCTGCAAGTTTGTATTTCGTGATTTCTCCGTGAGTCTTGTTTACGTTGTTGTTTTGCGTTGTGTGATTGAGATAGTGATTGTGAGTACCACGTTTACCCTTTATTCCCATTGTACCAACTTTGTTAGAGATTTCCTTTGTGCTACCCTTATCCTCTCCAACTCCCCTTTTCCTTCCCCATCCAATCCCTTTAGTATTTCCCTGTGTTACTGTCTTTGTGCGGACTGACATCCTGGTTTATAGATCTTTCTGCTTGTCCCTTGATTTACGATTCTGCCTTGCCTAAACCATTCCTGTTGCCTGGCTTTGATTTCTGTTCTGTATGACCATGAGCTCACCTAATAAACGCCCTGCCATTGCTGAACTGCATTTGGAGTCTCAAGCCATTCCTTTCAATAGCCAATCAACGGCAGTAGTCAGTCAATTAACTGTCACAGTGCGCTCATGCTAGCAGTGCTACTAGCCTCACTGGTCAAATGTATGTATCTCTGCGGAAAAATACTATGGAGTCCATCTACCGCTGGAGGAAATTCATTGAGCAAAGGCAAAATATTTATCAGCTATAATGTTTTACATCAGTAATACAGTATTTTGTGCCTTTAAACCACAACCTACAAAATAGATGGATCCACAATGTATTTCATACGGAGGTATTGCAGGGTAATATGTGGTTATGTAAGTTAGAAATGCCTGCCATCTATCCATCCCATAAAGTGAGAGAAGTTGACGTGAGAGTAACTTGAAAAATGGAAGTTACTCCTATTCTTTTGGGGGGGTTTTGATGCAAGGCCATTGATTCAAACTGCATGGGCTGCTCTGTTAGCCAAAGTGTTTGTAACAATGGAAAAAAAAACTGCAATAAAATGCCTGAGGGAAGCATGAGATGAGTGCATACCCAGAAGAACAGCAACATAGAATAAAACAAATCAATTTTTCAGCAGAATTTCTTTCTCAAAACCAAGTCATGGTGTTCTAGGGCCCCTATGCTTTGATTTACCCGAGATTTATCATTCGACAAACACTCGAGGCTTTGCACTTTCCCTGCTATTCTTCAGCCTGCGCAAATTCATACTCAGAATTCTTCTCTTGCACACACCTTCCATGAGGAGAATGCACCACTGTTATCAATGTTTACAGTTCTAAATCGCTGCGGTGCTGTTTTCCACTGGTGAATTTAGGTTCAACATTTCAACTATGTGTTGAGATATGATAGTATTTTACAGACACAGGAACTTCTTGTATCAATGTGTAAACCTCTTGAGATCAAAGTTCCGCCTGTTCAATATTACCATGTTGGATGACAGGCATTTTTATTTCTCCAATACAAACAAAAGGCCAGAAAAAAGGTTTTACAGACACAGTGCATAATCTCAGGCTAAAATCTGTGTTATATGGAGAGTGTTCATTCAAATATGAACTAAGTTGTGTAAAACAATTAATTGATTAGTCTTCCACTTCCATTTGCCAAAATTTTGACCACAGTGCGCGAGGCATTTTGAACATTAAAAGGACGTCACAAGTCAAAACATCAGTCTATTCGCTATCCATTGCACTATTGCACTTTGAATGGACCCTGTCATGTAAGAAATGTCTCATTACAATTTGATTATCTTGGCTGTTATTATTTAATCTTGCTTCAAGTAGCTGGCTTTTGACAAAATAGGACAAAGATTCCTGAGGAATTATAGCTTGCGTATCTTTTCCCAGTTCAGAGGACCCCGCTGTTTATTTTATATCAGCTTTGAGCCAATAGAATCTAATCAAATGCAGTTCGTTGAGTAAAATTGAGTACTGGGGCGGGTGGGCGATATCCCACCCAAGCAAGGATGACTTTTCCAGTACCCTGCTCATGATCCCACTCTCATTCATTCTGTGCCATCCGCCACTGACAAGGAAGCACAAAGAAGCATTGTAAAACTGTCAGTACTGACATTTTATTATGGGGAGAAATATGCACAGTGAAAATGTATCTCTGCTCAGTAATTTAATGTGTTTTTGAGTCTGTTATGGATCTCTGAGCTGGGCTTTGCTTGGAGTCTGACTTTTTCGCTCGTTTTGTGTTCTCTAATTGGTGGGTGTTGTTTCTCTGTTTCACAAGCTCAGAGAACAAGATACAAAACTAGTGACAAGGTGTGGCTACTTTTCCCAAACTTTTTGTAGTTGTTACATATCCACTCACCATAAAGAGGTTCTGGGCAGCACCTCCTATTGGGGAGGTGGGGCAATCTTTCCAGACAGCCATATTAATCTGCAAACTGTAATATTGCTTCAGTTTGTCTGGTTATAAGGTATTTTTCCCCATGGGTACTATTCAAATGATTGCAACTGGTTTTCCTTGGAGGCCTTCTTCCTGTGACATGCTAAATGACCCAGTCCTGGGTAAATCACCCTCATGGATTGTGAGCAGCAATGGTGCTTCTTCATTCTTTATTTTTCATTCAAAGTGTATAGCAATACTGATTACCATTAGTTTGTTCTAAATTATTTTTTCTGTTTAGTTTCCGTGTTTGAATTTGCTTCACTTCATTTTAATCCTCAATCACATTATCATTGGACATTTTTGGTTTATATCAGTTACCAGGAATCAAGCCTGTTAGGGTCATTCCATATGAACTCAACCAGAGGTCCCTGGGTCACCAACTCAGATTTGGCTCAGATTTATTTTAGGAGTACCTCTATATTCATAATGAACACGTGCAAAATTTTAGGCTCCTACTCCACGGGGTTTCCGAGATATGGTCCCCCAAAAATCAGGGGCCATGCCCCAAGCTAATCGTGAACATTAATTTATAGGTGATTTTGGAGGCCAATATCTTTGGAACCAATCGTAGGTATGGGCTGAAAATTGCCACCCAGGGTATTTTGGGTGCAGGCTTTCAGAATCTCTTGTCAAAATTTATCTATCTCTTTTCTTTTTCAAGATATTGGCCTCTCAAATATGAAAATTTTTATGGCTGGAAATCAAAAATTCAGTTTTCAAGGGCCCCCCCATGAGGCCAGGATCCCTTACAGAGGCTGAATTATGCTGGATTCCTTCTATGTGAGGACAGGTCTGTCTGTACACGGAAGATTGACTGCATCCAAGGCATAATAGTAGAGTTAGGAGACCCTGACATGGGTCCTAGCTGAAAAAGTCACTTTTTTTTTGCCAATTTTGGATTGGCAAGTTCACCATGTGGGCAGCCCACAGAAATGAAACTTGTTCTACATGATTGTATATATCTTGGCTTTATTTGATCAAAATTACAACTTGTTCACCTGTACAAACTAGCTACTTCAGCTACTTCAGCGCATTGTTACTGTGAGTTTTATTCCTCCCTATGTCCAGGGACCTGCTCTTTTTAAAAAATGACTCTTCTTTGCTTCAAATGTGGTCAAGTTAAAGCCACAAAAAAGGAAAATGTACTTGCTTGTGGAGAGAGGTGATATGGAGGGAAGTCTGTGATCATCTCTTTAAATTGAAAAATCAAAATTGGAGGAGCAATAATGAGCGGAAAAACTAAAAGTTTAATGCCATAAAAAAGTGAATGAACAGCGGTAGCACCAAACATATCTGGCAGTAATGTCTTTGGAGCGGCCTTACCTCTTACAGAAATGCAGATTCCCTTGTCTCTTACAAATTCCAAGTAGGCCCCCTATCCCCTGGGTACAGCTATAATAAGCCACAGGACTCTGGCAGTCATCTGCCTCTGGTTCTGAGCTGTCTGGCCCATACATCAGGCACCTGGAGCCCTGCACTAATTGAATATGCAGTGCTTCCTCCTCCTCCATACAATCGCACATAGGTGATGAATGACCATGGGAAAACTGCCTAAAGTAGCCCCCAGATATTTAACTCCCTGCACATGTTTACACATTCATAATCTGTCACATATTATTCATTAATTATTTTCAGTGCATCCGATTCTGAAAGTTAATTATGCAGATGTTCAGACCTTGGAAAATAAGAGTCCATTTTTTGAATTGCATAGCTTACGGCAGTGATTCTCAAACTTGTTAAAATTCTTGGACTGCCAGTGCGGTTGGAACAAAAAACATCATATACAGGATCCCGCAGGACTGAGTTTGAGAACCACTGGTCTCGGGTGTTACTCCTGGGATATAGAGGAACTGATTTCTGATGACCTCAAGGTAAGAGAGAGGACGTTACGCTGGTCTGTAATTTGAAGGGACCTCTCAGAAACGGAATATACACAAGGCCCAGAGTTTGGAGCTACAAACCAGGTCATGGTTATATTTCTTATGCACTGTAATGGTACATGCCTTTATCAGGCTCGCTCTCACTTGCATCAGAACCCTCAGGAATATGAGAAGACCCTATTTCAAAGGGTTCTAGAACCTCAAGCCCCAAAATGACTAAGCAAATTCAAAGCTATTGTGACTTTGGCGTCACCAAGACCTGGGTGTCGTTTTCCATAATGCTCAGTTACAAAATGTTTCAGATGTCTCAATTAACCATGGTAAGTGGTCAAATCAGTATAATTGTAGGGTGTGTTGTCCAGCTCTGAGCACTGTGTAATTTCAATAAGAAATAGTATTCAGGCACAAACCTGCCACCTAATCATCCCCCGATTTAATTCCCTGTGCAAATTGTCCTCTCCCTCTCCACCTCGGTTGATGTGTGGTGAGCATTCTGGTACAAAATGGCTGCTGTGCGTCACCCAGGTGGGTACTACACATTGCTGGTGATGAGCTTAGATTACCCCCATATGACTGCAATTTGCTTTCAGTATCTATAAAGTGCTCTATGAATGTAATGTTCATTCATTCCTTCATTAGTTCATTCATTAAAACCTTTACAGTACATATTAATTTCAAATCCAAACATACTTATTCAGACCCATAAGTGCACCATATGCAATTTATAACTGGAGGAGTCCAGTCTATCCAAGTAACTGACAAGTTTTATGTTTTGATTTAGATATTTGAAATTTTGATTAGCGGCTCTTCTCTAAATAGCCTGATCACCTGTATGTAGATGCAGGTATTTTTTGGCATACAATGCAGTTTCACAGATCATGGCAATTCGTTTGCAAAAACATTTCAATTTTTTTAATCTCTCCCTCATCTTGACAGTTCTCTAAATTTACATGGTGTTTTTATTTTTAATTAATTATTTTTTTTTTTTTTTAGACCCACCTTGATCTCAGCCAAGTTGTCTAGCCCACCAAGGCAACTTGCTCCCATCAACTCAGAGGGATGGCGCTGTGACTCCTGATTCTTCCAACTCCCATGACAACCCCCCTCATTTCTCTTTCCAGTGTAGGTGCACCGTAAAAGGGCTAAGATTGGTTTTGGTCAGGGAAAGAATATTAAGGTAAGCTGATCAGAGGCAGAGCAATGCGAGTCATGCCTTTGCCATCCTAGGGAAAAAAAAAAAATCATATACCTGGGGGAAAAGTGCTATCCCCTCTCTCTCCTTTGATTGTTTAATAGTTAATGTACTTCCTTTGCGCTGTAAATGAACTCTTCATTTTCCAAAATGATCGTACCCATTGGCAGACAGAGTTGCATAGTGAAAGCAAGGCTTATGGGGAACCAATCTTAGCATTGCAAGTGTCATTACTCCATAACCATTATACTGTGCAGTCAACATTTACTTCATTACAATAAGTCCAAGCAAAGTTGTTTATTGCCACTTCAAGGGCCTATGAAATGTCCCTAGAGTCTCAACACAAGATGAAAACACTGGTAAAATGTTGTTATGCAAAGTTCTGTAAATCTGCTCTGGTGCTCTGCCTGAATTTTAATGAGTTGCAATTATTGTTGAGATCTAATGAATTGCCCTTTGATTAGACACTTCTATTGTTTCATTTATCGTGATTTATCTTCATATGACTACTTTATTTGAGAAAGATATATCAAAAATAATTAGTGTTTCATGTAAATGATTTTCTTATTGATCAATATTTTTATTGTGCCTTGACAGATATTTTCTCGATGGAAAAACATTAGATTTTTTTTTTGTAATGTATTGAACTGCCGACTGTGTTGAAATAAGCAGGGGATTTACTGCTTCCAATGCGATAATGGTCAGTCATTGAAACCAAACAATATATTACTCATTGTTTTCATAAATTTGATTTCAACTATTTAGAAAGGTGTTATCGAGTTCTCTATAAATACAGCAGAATTTTGACACATCCTCAAGTTTTGGACAAATGGATTGATGGGGTTTTTAGTTAATCCTGCGTATTTCAGTTGTACTCAGTGAAGGAATTAGAGAGCCTTAAGTATCAACACTTTTGGTCAACTTTGGGGTCTGTTTTTGGCATTTTGTCAGCCAACTCACATGTAAATCGTTAATTGCAGAATGAATAGACAAATTGATGCAATGATAATTTGGCATCTTGGCTCTGACCCAGAGCCACCATGTGGCCTATTGAGCTTGAAGAGAAGAGAGCAGGGAGTGTCAGGATACCGAACCCTCGCCAACCTCCCCCCCAAGAGAATTCAGAGCTCACGGGGGATGCTGGAGGTGGTGGGTTGTTTACTAGCAGCAGGTGAGAGTGATGCTGTAGCATAGACTGATGCAGCACCGCAGCAGGCAGAGGCACGTTTACCACGAGCTTCAACAGCCCACTGCCTGGAGGCGCTGAGCAGTGTACGATGGAAATGGGACTGTCTATGAGAATGTGGGCATGTCTAAAGCTGACTGCCAGTCGCAAGCAACTCCCAAGTTTTGTTTGTAACAGTCTAAGTCAAGGAAGCCAGTTTGGGTCTGAGACATGAACAAAACAAGGGGCAGCAAGTCCAAGAACTCCTGGAGACAAGATCAGAATATTGAACTATGGTTAAAGATAAATGTTTTAATAAACTAATAAAGGCTCTTCGTTACTGTAAGCACTCTTTGACATGGTTAACTACCAAATAAGAAAAAAAAGAAGGAAATAGAAAAAAAAGAAATAAAAGTTCCAAATTAAAAGCCCATTTTGACTCCAGAAATTACAGAAGCATTTATATGGAACATTTCAGTTCATTCGTGGAACTATTTTCTTGTTTAATGGACTGTTTAGCATCACAAAATTAGAGAAAGCAGTGTCAGATGGGAAAGACGGGTGACTCCATTTTTATTTCCATACAAATGAAAGCAATTAGAAGCTCGACTCCAGCTGAAGTTTTCTGAGAGTGATGGGGCGGTCATCTTAATGAAACCATGGTTTGTATATCAAATAGAGCTATGATTAGCAGTGAGTATCCCACAAGGTAACATAAATGTCAGCCTAGACAGCAGGGAGCAAATATAAGGTAAGAAGGTAGATGACTTTGTCAAAGATACCCTAAAGCATGTGAGGATATTCATAAATAGCTAATGTGGAATAATCAGAGCAGCATGTTAATTTACGACTCTTGTGCTTGAAAGGTCTCCACTGTGATTTTTAAATCTAATGTAATTTAGTGCTGATGGCCAATATGAAAGCGTTAATGAAGGATGCAGCCCCAACATATCACGGCAGTGTATGTGTAGCAAATTTTAATGGACTACAACCATGCATGCTGCAACACTGCTTCTGTGATTATTATGAGATAACTAGGGCTTGTATTTATAAACCACGGGGGTATTTCACAAAGCAGTGTTAATGAGTTAGAGTCTGAAATCAGGAACATGGAGGAAAAAAAAAAAAAAAAAACTGGTCCAGATGATGCTGACCTTGGATCAGTCCTCCCGGGTCCATATCCCAAATGTAAACATTATGAGCTAAAAAAGCTAAACTGAATCTAGATCGGTGCTCCTCCTCTGAGAGGGGTTACACATGTGATAGATGCATGTACATGCATAAATATTTGCACCTAGCACATATTATAAGGTACAGATTACACTCTCGATGTATAAATGCGCAAGGCTCTTAAAGGAAACCTCTGGAACGTAACCTTTGATGCATCACATGATGAGCCTTTGACACCCAACTCCAACAGTTTGGCTGCATACCAAAAGCTAGGGTTGTTCACTTCAAAGTGCGCATAATAAGGGCCACGCCCACCGTAGCCATATTGAAGGGCATTCCAATCAAAAGTGTGCAAAACTCATCCCTTCAAAGGGCCCTACAAAACGGCAGAGTCACTAAGGTCACACTTCTCCAGCATTCAACACGTCTACTATGATAACCAACTGTTTGGTAACCTGTCTAAGACCTATTCAAAAATCTTGCCATGTGCCATTGCTCCAAGGTTATCAACATTATTCGCTTCTTCTTTGAGTCATAATGTTTTGTCACATCATTGACATATGCTTAGTTTATCCCAGATGTGTTAGCACTTAGCCACTCCTGCATATTTAAATTCACCCCCCCCCCCCACCTATCAGAAATTTTTTTCTCTTCCTGGTAATTGTTCTGCCACTATTGTGCTGCCATATTACAGCCAGTTTCCAGCTCTGCCACTCATTCCCTTTGTGTATTCCAACTTCACTTTCAATCAGCGTGTTTATTCAAGCATCAGGAAAACATCTCCCCCTGTATATTTGCGCGTGAGGAGGGGAGTAACGGGTGACTGCAGACAGACCTGCTGTCAGAGTCCTGGGCCCTGATGTGCATGGTAATGAGGTCATGTACATAGACGACTCAGACTCTGGAGTTTTACTGTGGTGTGTGTTAGTCACGCACACACACAAACACATACACACACACACACAGGAAAATAAGAATACATATTTATGCAAATGGACTACCTGCCTTCACCAGCAGAAAGGATCATTGTGCACAATTAAAGCCATACACATAAATGTGAGTTTAGAAATACGGCCAAATTAGACATTTGAAAGTGCAGTATTGTTCTTTCAAATTCTATTTGCATTTGATGATACATTGGATAATTGTACATGTGCAGCACACTGATATGTAGGATTCTATGCAAAACATGTCTAAAGAGTGTAAACACGCATGCAATATGTATTTACAGGTAATTAAAAATGATCTGTAAAAGCACAGAACATTATACAATCCTATAGAATTGTTTTCACTTGTGGCATATTATTTGCCTCCAGCCCTCAGCCCACTCGTCACATTTCACCTCACCTTAATTATCACTCGCACCTGCGGCTCATTACCTATGAGCCACAGGCTGCACACATATAAGGCTGGTATTGGTGTTCCCACTGGTGTGCGGTGGTTTTAGCTGCAGTCACCCACTTTTGTATCCCTTTAGTTTTGTATTGCTTATCTTTGTATTTGTTTTATGTTATGTGGAACCTCATTTACCTTTTGTTTTGTATTTCATCTTTAGTTATCAAATCTTCACCACACCCCAGCCTTGCATTTGAGTCCTGTCACTATTTTCCTGCCCATCAGACAGCTGTTTGGTGCCCAATGGACAAAACCTTGACAGAATGAGACATTTTAATTCCTTGGAATGTGATGCTGGTTTTAGTCAACCCAGTCCACCGCAAGGCTCATCGACATCACACTTTGTGCCCTCTTGCAATAAATCAGGAGGAAAATTTCTGTGTATTCCTGGGCTATTCCTGAACACCATCAGCTGATATCTGCAGGCATCCTGAATCAATCTCCATTTGTGAAATGTTAATGTCTCCCAGCAACAACAGCTCAGCCAGACGCAGAGGGCAACACAAGCCTGCAGAACGAGACTGGCCAAGTGCTAGCACACATGGAGCGTAAAAATCATCTGTTCTCTGTTCACTCACTTCCAATTTCCAAACTGCCTGAAGAAGCAAGGTCAGCACAAGAGCTGCACATTAGGCACTTCATGAAATTGATTTCTATGGAAAACAGCGGCGAACAAGCCTAGGATCACAATGTGCTAGTTCAGTGTTGACTCAAGTGGTAAAGCCCACTGCCTTTTGTCGGTATTCTTGGGACTGATGAATGATGGCAGTCTAATAAGGTTTGGCAGATGCCCAGAGAATGCTACCTATATGGATGCATAGTGCAATCTGTAAAGTAAGAGGAAAGTGAAATAATGGCATGAAGCTATTTTTTATAGTTTTACCTAGGTCCTTGTGTCACTGCAAATGGAAAAAAACCAATGCTACAGCTTACAATGACACTGCACAATAGAATGATATTGTAGAGAATGGTTTGTTTCCAACTTTGCGGAAATTATCGGGGAAAGGCCCTTCCCTGTTTCCCTGTGCAAAGTAAGGTTCATACAGAAGTGGTTTTCTGAGTGCGGTATGGCATAACTTCACCAACCTCCACAGTGCCATGACTTCAAACCTGTCAAATATGTTTGCAGTGAATTGGAATGCTGAATGTGAGCCAGTCAATTTTGCCCAACCCCTCCAATCCCTGCAGCTGTGTTCCAAAGTCCTGCATACAGTCTTCACACAAGACTGGAGGCTGCTTTCAGGGCCACCGACAGGGGGGGGGACAACCGGGTCAGTTGTCCCGGGCCCAGGGTGGGGGTGAGGGGCTCTGACCATTAAAACATGGAATAATTTGCCAAAATTTGCTTTTTTTTGTTAAAAAAATAAATAAATAAAAGTTGTATTTAAAGAGTTTGTTTCCAAAGCACAATATATCCATTTTACTCATTTTGAGTAAATCAGCTTTTTCTTTGTTGGAGCCTATTGCATTTTAAAGAAAAACAAAAACTTTTACCATGAAAAAATACATGTTATGGTATGAATTTCTAAAAATTGATTTTGCACCATGTGTAAGTAGCACAGGGCTATCGCTCTATGGTATTATCTCATTTTTTGTCATTTTAGCACTTACTGCATTTTGGAAACAAACTCTTCATTTGTTTCATAACTAATGCATGTGCTTTTTCATTTCCCAAATTTCTCTTGACATGGTGGTCGAAGACATTTTCACTGTCCCTCAAAGCAAAAATTGTTTGGCCTATTACACTGCATAAATTCAAAAGTTCTATTAGCAAACTACTGCCCACTTCCTGTTACTGTTTACTGACAAAATGGCCAGTCGCCAAAAATCCAGAGCATGGAAAAGACAGGAGGAAAGAAAATTAGATAATGAAAAGAGAAGTGCAAGGGATTTCATGACCGAATTTTTAAAAAGCTGTCAAGTGGAAAAAATGATCACAAAGTGACCAATGAGGATTATCAACAGCAAGGTAAGACAGTTAAACAGGCAGCACAGCCACTGACAACCAGATTTCAACCTAGCTCAAACTTTTCCACCTGGGACTTGCCATCGGAGTTATTATAAGCCCTGCTCTCATCCCGCCTGAAAGCGCATTACTCCTCAAAACCTGTTTCCATTTGCGTTTCCTGATTAGTTACTGAATGTTGATTCCCTCAGTTGCAAGGATCTACCTGTACAATCACTGGCGATTTCCCATCAGCTTGCATTATTGTTCATTCCAATAGTTTTCAATCATTTTTCTATCCACAATAATTGTGGCAAAATGTCAATGACTTTAGAAGCTTCGGTAAGGTCTGAAAATCGCTCTAAGGATTTCATCCTGGTACCTAACAGCAGTCAGGGTACCGTTGGCTATGACTTGGAGGTCTGTGTGACCCTCCAAGGATATGCCTACTGAGACCATCACGACCCACCGCCCAATTGGTCATGCTGGATGATGTTACAGGGAGCATAACATTCACCATGGCGTCTCCAGACTCTTTCACGCCCGTCACATGTGCTCAGTGTGAACCTGCTCTCATCTGTGAAGAGAATGGGGTGACAATGGCGGACCTGCCAATTCTGGTGTTCTCTGGCGAATGCCAATCGAGCTGCTTGGTGCTGGGCTATGAGCACTGGTCCCACTACAGGACGTCGGGCCCTCATGCCACCCACATGGAGTCTGCTTCTCACAGTTTCGTCAGAAACATGCACACCAGTAGCCCGCTGGAGATCATGTTCTCGGACTCTGGCAGTGCTCCTCCTATTCCTTCATGCACAAAGGAGTAGATACCGGTCCTGCTGCTGGATTAGTGCTCTTTTAAGGCCCCGTCCAGTTCTCCTCGTGTAACTGCCGGTTTCCTGGTATCTCCTCCATGCTCCTGAGACTGTGCTGGGAGACACAGCAAATCTTCTTGCAGCTGTACGTATTGAAGTGCCACCCTGGAGGAGCTGGACTACCCGTGTGACCTGATTGGGCGGCAGGTACCTCCTCATGCTACCAATTGTGAGAAGGACACTAGCAGAACACAAAAATAGAGAATAATCTGTCTGGAAGGATAAGGAGAGAGCAATTGTCTGTGGCCACCACATGCACAACTATTCGCTTTTTGAGGGTCGTCTTGCTTTTGCCTCTCCATCACACCTGTTGTCAATTTCATTTGCACGGAAGCAGGTTAAATTGATTCACAATCACCAATGCTTCCTCAAGGGACAGATTGATATCGCTGAAGATTAACTGATTTGGTGTCAAAATATGATGATTAAATGTTCCCTTAATTTTCTTGATCAATATATTATATTAAGGGGATCCAATTATTGTGGCACATATGCTTTTGAGGAAATATTTCTTTCATACAATGAAAATTTTTCACTTAATCATTACTTTTCAGTTAAAGGCTATAGTTTTGCTAATATTTTGATTTTAACAATATTGAATTGATAGATACCTGTATCCATATAATGTATGATCTTTGGAATCCGTCCCATGTATTTTGAAATATTTTGGATTTCAAAAATAAAGATGTTCATTTATTTAACTCAGATGTGCCCGTGAATACAGATTTATTACAATCGGTTTAATTTGCACATTTCAGGAAGGTGAACATTCATGAGGAACCTCAGCCGTGTCTCTAGGACATCTGTGAAGTTATTTTTGCCCAGATCTAAAATGAGGAAAATCTTGGCCCACTTGACTTTCACACTTCATAATGGATATTATTGTCTTTGTACGCTACCCTCCTTCCACACAGATGGGCTGTTAGGGGGTTTTATTGACATATACGTTGTGGAGGGGTTTAATTATGTGCATGTAACTCAAGAGAATTCAAGCAAAGATTCATCCTTGTAAATAATTAATTTGAGAGGCCTGGAAAGCCATTCAGTTCTCAGATAAATTACATCCGGAAATAATATTTCTGCCTATGTGGGCATAATTGTGATAGCTCTGATTTTATTGCCTGCTAATGATGTATGCTGAGCAAATCCCACTTCTCATAGGAACCAATGCCTTTTTACCCCTTGTCTTTAGTGGCCTCTAAAATTCAAAGGCTATCTATGAGAATGAAATATTGTTCTTTATTACTCCAAACTGACCGAATATACTACATGGAAGTGCAAGCAAATCAAAAATAAATTTATTATGCTGTGCTTCAGTGCAAATAAAATCATTCCTAATTTTGAAGCCTTATTTGCACTGGAGGAACCAGACAGTTTATTATCAATAAAACAGCCAACAAAACATCATAACCTGGGCTTTGGAAGAAAAGCAGGAGAAAACAAAAGCTTGGTCCTCTGTGCCAGACATATCAGGTGACAAGGCTAGTACACCTTCTGCAACTCAAGCCTCCAGTCAAATTGACAGGTTTATTGACAGCAGTACAGTAGAGCTTGGGGACGGAGCCCCAGAGGAAGAGAGCACAGCGCAGTGTAATAAGTGAGGCTGGGCTGCCAATCGCCAGCCAGTGGCTTCCAGACTACAGCCAGGGGCAGTTCACTCTTCACCACAGCTGAACCGTCCTACAGGATTATGGAATGGCCTGAGGGGAACTCGGTTTTAATCCTGGCGATCATAGAAGAATTGGGAGCTTGTTCCTATTAAACTGGACAAAGGAACTGACTTGAGCTGGGCTAACATGAACGTGGTTCCAACATTAGACTCTGAATAGGTTTGGGAACTTGTTCAAGTTAACTGAGTGAAAGGGAAAGCTTTCGCGTTACATTACACTTTATAAAATTTTTTTTACTAGGAATATGGACTGGTTCCAAGCAAAAATTGCAAATTACAATCCAGCAACTTAAAATACTTGTGACAGAGCCATTAGGAAGTAGCAATGAAACGAGACGGGGAGGGGAAAATACAGGAGATATAAACCTAATCAAAGGAGACGTACTTCTTAAAGACACGTAATTCACTGAATTGGAAGAGAAACCTAAGACATTCGCACGAGGGTTGCGACAGTATCCCCCCCAAGATGAGCGCCACCTAGCGGCCCAGAGGTGAACACCTGATGCCTCTGCAGGAAATCTGAAATCTCAAACCAGGGAAGAGTCTGACATATGTTGCTCCAGGACCCATAAGGGACTGATGGCCACGTCCCCTACGCCAGATGCCCAGGATCCGATGCACAGTGTCAGTAGGGCCACCAATTGATGAGCCTGGGGGGAGGCGGGGAGAGGGAGGGAGGACTGTTGCGAGCCAATGACACAGGTTTAATTTTCAAGACATGAAACACGAGTGAATGTTACAGAGGGAACGGGGGAGGAGGAGCCTGACAGTGGATGAAGAAATGGTGCATGGGCCAATGAACCGGAGCGGTGAGCTTCTTTGACTTCTCCCAGAGTGGGATATTCTTCATGGCTAGCCACACCTGCTGCCCCCTTGGTAGACAGGCGCTGGGCTGTGACAACGGTTCCCCTGCTTCTGGAAGGCAGATATGTGTCTGAGTAGTAAAGCACACACTGCAAAAAATGAAAGATTAAAATACTAGGCAAGATGAATTTACTTATTTTAAGACGTAAAGCACTTATTTCTATCGCCATTTTTCTTAGGATGACCAAAAAAATTTGTCCTTGATTTGAGGTAATTTTGACTAGCTTGCCAATGGAATAAGAAAATTTTCACTTGTCAAGCAAAGAGTAACTTAAAATAAGTTACTCTTTGCTTGACAAGTGAAAATTGACTTATTCCATTGGCAAGCTAGTCAAAATAACTTCAAATCAAGGACAAATATTTTGTCTTACTAAGAAAAATAGTGATAGAAATTTTAAGTCTTAAAATAAGTAAATTCATCTTACCTAGTATTTTAATCTTTCTTTTTTTGCAGTGCAGGCTCCTCTCCAGCCCCAGCAGGTGCAGCAAATC
The DNA here is from genome assembly GCA_029692085.1 of Gymnothorax javanicus. Lineage (NCBI taxonomy): Eukaryota > Metazoa > Chordata > Actinopteri > Anguilliformes > Muraenidae > Gymnothorax > Gymnothorax javanicus. The sequence goes on along the minus strand of CM056207.1, from coordinate 11,859,565 downwards.
AGAACCTGAGCAGAGGGAACTGGCTCTTCTCTCTCCTCAGACTTCAGACAGGCACCAAACACTTTTGCCCAGTTCCAGTTTCAGCCTCTCCACCAGGCCGTTGGTTTGTGGGTGGAACCCCAAGGACAGGCGCGGGGTAGCAATCATGATGATTCAGAAGGCCCCACAAGAAAACAATCCCACAATGGGAAAACAGAGACCAGGAACCTAAATACACAAGATGATAATCAACGAAGTGGAAAATACTTGCAAAGGCACAGGGAGTGAAACAAGGAGGGCGAGGAATGGAAAAAGATAATAATTAGATAATGAAAATCAATAATAATAAAAAAACTAACAATTACAGCTGGATTGCAAGGAAAACCAATTAAGGAAACACTTTGAGTCCAAGAACTGCTTTCCACCCTCGTGTAAAGAATCTCAGGCCAGTCAGAGAGAAGTGTTTATTTTCTTACTTAAGATAAAAGAAAACCTGGGCTGGACTTAGATTTGAGGACCAGATTTGAGGATTACTGGTTTATGGGAGTGTGGTCATGTCTTGAATTGTCTGCCAGAACTAGCCCAGCAAGCTACTCCATATTTAATCACAAAATTACAATTTAGCAGTTTCTCATTTCAGAGTTTCTCTGTTTTAGTCATTAATTTTTCACAGACCTAACCGGCTGCACAATCTTTTATTGTTCATAGTCTTTCTTAATGATTTTACATACATCATGTTAATGCATTTTATGTCTAATTTCTATTGGGGGAAAAAAATCTCATTACCTGCCTCTATATAAATGATTTTAGTTTTATGCATTGGAAGTAGTATGTGGCAGTGGAAGAACACTGCCGTCAATCATTAAGAGCATTTAATTAGAGGAAATTATTGTAAATTACTGGGGAGGTAACGTGATAAATGACTGACCACAAAGCTCAATCAAACTCTCTCTCAGGGCTGACTGAATTGCCGAAAAATGCCTCCGTTAACTGGTGCCCCAGCTTATGAATTCAAGCCAAGGACAGTGTTCCTAAATCACATATCAGAGCTGGTTTAATTAAATCTTCACAGACATTATGCAAGTTATTGGCAATATCTCATCAGTATGATGGTACTGGATAAAGTACCCAATTCCGTTATGGAAAATATCAAGAAAATGGCCCTGAATTATGCCGACAATCTCCATTTACTTTGCCATTCACATAAAATAGGATGTATTTGATTTCATAAAAATGCTTCATTATTCATATCATGGTTGGGCCGTGATGTGAATAGTAATACAATTTGACGAGGAGGCTTGGGTAATCTTCTAAGAACAAACTGTATTAATCTATTGGCTACTACAAGGCACAATGCACAAACAAAGCATCGAATAAATACAAACTATGATTAAATTAGGTAGTATAGCTTTTGTGACCAATTATATTCAGATCTAATAGAAGCCTCTTTTTCTTTCACTTAACCTTTTCACTATTAATTTATCTCAGTTTGTATATCATCCACCTCAATGTTCCAAGGTCACTGAGTTAATAAGGGATCTGCCAGTTAAAATCACTTGATTATGTTTGCGAGGTGAGGACACTAACCCAACGATTTAATTGCCTCCCTGAGCTCTTATTTGAATGTTAAATGAAAACAGATACTGCATTGTGTGAAATATATTTAAAACTGCTGCTAAGTGGGTGAAGGGGAATTTTTTTTTCCTCCTGTAAAAACGGCAATAATCGCCATCTCCTCTATTAGTTAGTATTACAGGTTTGAGATTTCAAACCATTTTCCGCCTGCAACTGATGTTAGCTTAAGACACATTAGCGTTTGAAACTTCGGGCATAGCACCTAAAGTGAGATTATAAAAGTTTATTGTGTATCAACAGCCCAAGGAGAATCCAGCATTGGTGAAGTCTGCTACAACCTAAGGGTTCCCCTTCACTGCACATCCTGGCAAACAGTTCTGCTCATGAACAATGACATGGAAAATTGACTTGATTTTTGCACCGCAACATTTATTCTTGTCCCGGAATAGGTGGAACTGGATTGAAGGCAGGAACTAACTCTCCACAGAAAGATCCAAAATTGCAGGCAAAAGAGTAGTCAAAAAAAGTTCAGCAGGCTTCTGATATCAGAAAACTTAGTTCTTCCAAGCCAATAACCCAGAGACAACTGGCTAAAGGGCAATATAAGTGAGGTTAAAAAAAAAAAAAAAACGTCAGAATAAACCCCGAATATCTTGATAAAAATTCAATGATGCTCAGCCCCGCTAATAATAACATTCGGGAATTTTAATATATTAACAGCCTGTTTCAAGAGAAACATTTCAGTTCCAAGCATTTCTCACAACCTCACTCATCCACAAGTTCACCAATCAGCACATCCCCCTCTAATCTTGAAATAGGAGGGGGATTTTTTTCCCCTATATGGCACCTATATTGACACTAGTACTCTCATTCTTTTCCAATTTTACATAGCTTTTTATCCTGTCATTATGTATGATGTTTGCATTGCCTGGTTTTAATGTTTCATTATATTCTGTATGCCATGTACAGCGACCTTGTGTCTAAGAAAGGTGCTATATACAGATAAAACCCATTATTATTATCATTATTATTATTATTATTATTATATTGAGAGGAATATTCAAACCTGGAATGCCATGTTTCTTATGGCCACAGCATTATACCAAGTGGAAAATTTCTAGATCTTGCACATAATTAAAGACACAAATCCCTGTAATTCAACAGGACTTATTTGGAATCATTGGAAACCTTAAGATCACCACAAGAATTCAAAATAGGACTGAAGTTCTACAGGTTTGAATACAACAGCTGCATTTGGCGGACCCATATATGGGTCCATAGGTTTAATGGGGTTAAAGCCAACTGATTTCATATAATTTCATATTTAACTCAATGTTTCATTTACAGGACTATTTTGCTACCATTTGGTAATTTACTTTTTAATTTATTTTGGCATCTTAGAAAACTAATCTTTGAAATATAATAACTATATGTGCACTATACTGCATAACAGAAGGAGCAATGAAGAATGGACTAATGGCAGTATTATTACTTTAAGATCCTGTGTTTTCACTGGGTTCTGAGTGAAAGCACTATAAAAACTAAATCTAAATCTAAAGGCAGTCAAACAGCTTAGCTGTGCTTCTGCCAAACACACAGGGACTCAGCAAGTGCACCCCTTTGAGACTAGAATAAATTAGTACAGAGTCATCAGCACAAGAAACAAGGACAACAGCTGCTTGGGTCAAGACGGCACTGGCAGGGTGTGAGTTATAATCACTGAGATGGGACAGTGTTAAAATATAGATTTGGGCTGTGATTCATGCGAATTTGCCACATTTTCTCCAGGCGAGGACAAATAAAAAATGGTGCAATGGCCTAAATTTAGACAAGGCCCAAGAGAGCTTCAGCAAAAGGTCAGCTTGACATGTTTTCAGAAACGCAGAACTCATTGACTGTAAAATGCATCAGGCAAGGCCGAATTAACAAGTGTTGTCCATGCCAAAGGCACTCGAATATAACCATATTTATCTGATCAATTCACAGGCTGTAGTTTGTTTCATCTTACCTCAACAGCATGGACTCCTCTCCCAGAGTATCATGTAAAAGAAAATTTAACTTTAGCACAAATTTAAAAACAACTTTATTAAAATAAAGCTACGAGCAAGCTTTTCTTTTGTATAAATTACAACTGCAATTCCAAAGTTGGGATGCTGTGTAAAATGTAGTATATAAAATCAGAATGCAATGATTTTCAAATCTCATAAACTGAGATTTTATTCACAATAGAACACAGACAAGATATCAGATGTTGAAAGTGAGATATTTTACCATTTCTTGAAAAATATTAGCTCATTTTGAATTTGATGGCCGCAACACATCTCATAAAAGTTGGGAGAAGAGCCACAAAAGGCTGGAAAAGTAAGTGGTACTAATAAAAAACAGCTGGAGGAGCATTTTGCAACTAATTAGTTTAATTGGCAACAGGTCAGTAGGAGGATTTCGGCTATGTCATCAAATTGGGAGTTTCCCATATCACTCAACATAAATGCCTTCAGCAGTACACAAGTGAACGATCTAGCCAGGATGACATTGCTTATCAGGAAACACATGATGCGGTCAAAGTATCCAGTTCCAGATTGGCTTCATAGTCACGTACCAATACAAACGGACTGGAAGGCATAGTTGCAAATAAAGCATTGTTACAATCTAGGAACCATATTAAACAGAAAGAAGGCTTAAATAGACCAGATAATCAAATGATAACATCTGGGAGCCAGGGGGGAAACAAGACAATGAATCAATTAAAGGAAACAAAACCATAAAACACATGCTGGCAGCTGTGAGGGGAGGAAATAATTAGGGAAACATGAAGGTTGTGATAGGAACTCATTCCCACAAACTCTTCATACAAACTCTTCAGTTTAAAGGGGACAGAGCATTTGCAGTCAGGGCCCGATGGCTATGGAATGATTTGCCTGAGGAAATCAGGTCAGCTAATTCAGTGATTTCTTTCAAATCCCTTCTTAAAATATACTTTTATCATAGCACATTTCCTGATTTTAGTTGAGTTTTGTATATGCATGAAGGTTTGCATGCACATGTGTGTTTGTATATGTACATATATCTATGTATGTGTATAGTATGTACATCTATGTGTGTATATATGTTTTTGCAAATGTATATGTATATGTGTATGTATATTCTTAAGTTATATATACATGTAGTGCATGTGTACATTAAATGCATATAGATGTGTGTATTTATAGACTAAAATGTTTTTTTTTCTTTGAAACTCATGATCTTGTGATGTCTTTTCTATTTTGCCGTCTTGTGGAGCACTTTGTAACTTTGGTTTTGGAAAGTGCTCTGTAACTAAAGTAATGTCATGTGTTTTTTTTTTTTTTTTTATAAATTTGGCATCTCCAATCCCACCCGAATCTGGAATGTCCCATTGGTGAACTATGTACAAGGCTTGCTCGTATGCGACCCCTTGCTGCCAATTCAGGAGAGTGTAGACAGTTTGCGGCTCTCCTCCGAAGCACGCGCCTGTCAACCACCGCTGCTTATACACTCATTGGTTGAATCTTCGCAAGTTCAGAACGAGGGCGGAGGATACCCGGACATGACCAGGCTTAGAATCTTCCTGACGAGCGCCCGTCTGGGCAACAGGAGGTGCTTGAGCAACGAATAAGGCAACCATTGTAATCCCTTCCCGGCAGTCCCCTCCCAATTTGCAACCCTGTAGCGCAATAGCCAATTGTGCGCTATTCTGAAAAAGCTGCCGACCACTGCCGGCTGGTACGAAGCGGGGCTCGAACCCGCGACGTGATAGTCACTTCTGCTTCGCAACGCGATGCTTTACTGAGTGAGCTATCCGGCAGCCCATGTCATGTGTTTTTAACCTTTTTTTCATGTTTAATTATATTCTGTGTACCATGTAAAGCAATGTGAGAGCAAGAAAGGTGCTACATAAAAAAATAGTGGCAAAGCCACTGCGCCCGCTTGGCCGAACATGGCCAAATGGAACGCCCCCTATTGGCCAAAGTATGGGTCCAATTCGGCTCAAAATCGAACTTGATCTAGACTTTATGACCATATATACACATATGAAATATGAAAAGGATCGGTCAAAAAACTGAAGACGCTAGAGCGCAGACAAGCCAAAAGTTTACGCACGCATGCACGCACGCACGCACGACAGACCACCAGTAAAGACCCCGAGCATAGCATAAGCCCCTTGGGCCTTTTGGCCAAGCGGGCTTATAAAACTACTACTACTACTACAACTAATAATAATAATTATTATTATTATTCTTCTACTTCTTCTTATTATTATTATTATTTTTATTATATCAGAAAAAATTTGGACATTAATGGCTGGGGATAGTGAAGGGAGCAGGGTGTGCCACCAGAAGCAAGGGACTGAAAAACATCAAGTGAGTAGAAATATGGTGACGATCAAACGCTCCTCACCAGGGGACATTCCACAGACAAGTAGAGACTTTTTAGTAATTTGACTGGAGTAATTAAAGCTGGAAGTGCTCCACGTAAAAATTTTCTGAGATTTTCTCTCTTTAATCTCAAAGGTGACAGATGAACATTGGCGGTGCATTCCAATCATATCAGAGAAGTGCAACTGCTGCTCACAGGGTGACAACAAAATTGGCTCAGACACCTTTCATTGTGCCTGATAATATTGACATTTCGCTAGCCTTGCAGTGAAGGGGGTGGAAGGGACAATGAAGAGCAGTACTGCGCTAAAAACAGTCTGTTTCGTGGACGGTGCCAGGACAGTCTGTACCTCATGAGCTTTGTTACTACGCACTTCCTCCCTTGAATGGTAAAGTTGTTAAGGACAACAGCTCATTATTGTGCTGAATTGCTGTCAGTCACGAAAGCACCCACAGGGAACCTAAGATGATGACTTGATATGCTGATTAGGCTCTCCGTGTGAGGCATGAGACAGTTGCAGACTTACTCTGTCTTTCACTTCCTATCTCAGTTATACTTTGCAGCAGACAGATTTTAAGTTGCATCAGCCAAATTTTCTCTGAGCTATTGCTGCACCACAAAGTTTAATTGCCATTGTCCTCCCCCTCCTGTTCTTCCCCCAAATACATTTTTGCATCATTTTCACACAGTCATATGCTTCTAAAATCTGGATCTTTGACTTGAAATTATTCAGTTGTGATATAGTATCCAAATATCTGGAGGGGAAGCCCTTGGACACATGTTCTGGGATGTTCCAAGAGACGAGGGAGGCAAGAATAGATAAATTCCATTGCAGTTCTTGCTATTTGCAGACAGATGGTAATTTTGCCCTCGTTTTCAAAATTATTGAAAAGCTGAATGATGTAAGCCTTCACATGTGGTTACAACTGCAGTTGCAATCGCTTCACTGGTGAAATGTGAAAACATAGAGCAGGAATCTTCAAATCTTGACCTTTAATTCAAATCATGCCCTGGTTTTCCTTTATTCCAGGTGAGTGAATGAACAACTGCTGCCTCTGATTGGCCAGACTGTCTTTACTCCTAACTTCCAGGTAAAGGGAGTTCTCTGACCTCTAGGACAATAATTTAAGGACCAGGGACATTTTAACAGTGTTCAACAATAGGTACAGTATTTACCTTCCCATTGTCCTGTTGTCCAACAATCAGTGATGTCATTACAGTGTGATTTTGACAAAAAGTCTTTGCACCCAAACAACAGTATTGGTTGATTGTTCGATGGACTTAAGGGACAGTGGCACTGCACCTTCAAAAACAAATGGTTAGGAAAACAATGTGCTTCCTAAAAATTAATGTTAGGTTAAGGCTTGGATTCAGGGTTAGGGTAAGATTTCCCCCCCCCTTTTTTCTTCATCCTCAACACAGCAGAACTGTTTACCTCACTGCAAAGCGACCTGCTCCCATTGACTCAGGAGGAAGATGCCATGGCATGCGATTGCTCCAACTCACGTGACGACTAGCGCTCCATTCTTTACACTGTGCAGTCGCACTACCAATTACACACTGCCGATGCAGTTGGAGGACTGCACAGTCAGGGTACAATTTAGTTTGTACAGCTACATGTGCCTGGTCAAACAGCAGTGGTCGCTACAGAGTGATGCACAAACAAAATTCAAGCGGCTTGACCCCTATTATCCCCAGCAAGGCTGCAACGATTGTTGCCACGCCTATGTGGACCTTCGGTTATAGCCAGTAATGCCGTTTAATGCCGTTGTCTCCCTTTCATTTCATCCAGCTAACAAGGGACATCCTCTTGACATTAGGGCAACATCCATATCTGTTCCCCCAGAGGTCCTGAAGCATTCTTTTAACCTTCATAAAGTCGTAGTTAGGTCCCAGGTTGGTCACAAAATGGCATTTAATATCAATATTCAGGTGACATTTCCGGACGTTCCAACAAGATCTCTGTTTGGACATAAGGTCGGAACTTTATAAGGTCAGTGTGACATTCAGTGACATTCAAGGTAGGTTTCTCTACATTCAAGCATGGTGTACAGTATGTAAGTTCTGGAACATTAAGCTAATTCCACATTTGTACAAATTATTTAAAGCTTATACCACTCTCAGACCATTTTATGGGATTCCAGGCATCAAGCTGATATTATCGTCAACATTTTTCTGTAAATGTTGGATTTGTTTATCACCCAATGCAGTCACAGATGTTCTTTTTCACTCAAATAGAATGGCAGTGATTTTGTTTGAAAGGTGCTCTGAAAAAAAATTGACTGGAGTTGCAGGCTTAAAGCTTAGTAATGTTTGTATTATTCTTTGAAATGATGTCAACATTATGCGTGAGAACATAAACATTCTCATAAAGTTTGGACTCAGTTGACGCCTCTGATTACCGAGGATTAAAAACAATGTTAGGATAGATGAAAACTGGAGAAAATATGAGGGCTGGAGGTCTCCATGTATGACATTCAACCACAAAGTACTTGAGGAGGGTAAAATGCAATGCATGTATGCACAAGGAAAGTCAGAACTTGAATATTACAAGTGAGAAATACCAACCTTACTGTATTCATGCTGTTTACTTCGTGACAAACAAACATGAATAAGTATGTCACATTAAACTTTAAACAAATTTATTGAATATTTACAGCGGCATATGCTTCCTGCCAAATGTTTTCAATACTTAAATTAATCAGTGCATTCAAATATGTATCATGAGATAAATATATTTCTGTATTCTCCTTAATATTATTATTATTATTTAATGCTATTTACCTTAAAGAGCCTCCCATAAGCAAAAATATCCAAAATTGCTCGCTGTATGTGTTATGAGAAGCAAAAGCAGGAACTAGGCACAGATCACAGATTAAGCCTCAATAAGCTCTTATAATGAAAAGAATAAGCTGCAATTGACACTTAATTGAACTGAGGAAGAATAACTCAAAAGACACTTGAGCAGAGGAATGGTCAGAGGGTGGTCCAAAGTCTGATGGGGTTGAACACGAACACTGGAGGTAAAGCAAGGCATTTCTCATTTTGGGGAATGACTATGTGTCTACACTCACAGTGTATTTTTAAAAAAGGTACCTGCTGCCAACAAATTAAAGAACAGAGTAAGTAGGGCTGGTGTTGTCAAATATGGCTTATTGCTGGTTTGTCAGTAAATACAGTATAAAGATCAGGGCCCGATCAAACAGACACTTTCTACATGCCTGACAACCAACATATCTTGTTTCTTGCCCCCACTTTTTCAAAATGCTTGGCTTCCATGGTCCCATCAGTGGCTTCAATCTGTTAGCTGATTTGGCATAGTCTTCTCAATGTTTTCTGTTCTCAGATCGTTGAAATGAGCAACTGCAATTGGCTTCCATGGATCAATGATCTGATCTCAAAGCCACACAATAAAGTGGCAGTAGGAAACATTTGGATTTTGATTATTCAGCCCTATTCTGAGGCTCACGATAAGAAAATTAGTCTTAGCTTTTACCCTTTAAAACCCACTTTCTTAAATTGGACAGCATGGCTGTAAATCACATGGTTTTCTGACAACATTTCTTTTCGTAACATTAGCTGAATAACTGAATACCTGAGGGTCTAACTGATCGATTCATGTGCGGCATGCCAATACTTGAGTTTGGTTTTGCTACAGAAAAAGCAAATTATAGTATTAGTTCAATCAGTGCACCAGGGATCCGGTTAGGACTACCAGGTTAAGCAAGACAGATAGAATTACGCCTCATTAAGCTTTTGCAAAGTAAGTGTTTTTGGATTTTGTTGAAGAAGATTTTTGTTGAAGATTTTGTTCCTTACAGATGCCAGTATGACTGTTTCTCCAGCACTTAAATATTGAGTTAAAAGCATAATAGTCACATATCTGTGCTCTTACCCAAAGACAAATCCATACACATGCATTAGAAATGACTGGGCAGAACTATGATCAGTGTTAGTGTGGGCTGCATTCACTTTAACTAACGACGACAGTTGGTGAAATCTGCTGTTGGCAGGTGTAAGAGATGACTTTGGTCACCATGACAGCGTATGATGTTGCTGGCTGAGGCGAAGTGTAAGCTACACAGGCTGTAAGTCATGCAGGAAATATACACAGGGTGCTGCAGCACAGGCGGTGCGGAGGCATCACTGTCCTCACATTCCTTCATCATCTGCCTTAAGTGTGAATGGGGGGTGGCGGAAAAGCAAAGAATTTGAAGACCACAATGGTGAAATGATCAGTCACATTTTTATGTTGTGGAGAAATAATGCATTAAAAGTTCAAAATGATGTCAGAAACAAAGCACTGAAAAAATATGCAAAAATATAAAATATTATAATAATATATAACATTATTATATATTATTTTAAATATAATAATAATATATAAAATATACAAAAAAGCAAAATTTGGACTCTGATCGTTTTTCCTTTGTGGTCTTCATTTTCATTCCTGCCTTTGCAGGGGCTGTTTCTCTGGAGCTGGGGTGAGAAAGCCTCAGCCTACTTGATCCTTCAGGGAGATCCGACTTAGATAAGAAATGCTGGGCTTTAATAGATATCTGATAATATTGTTATTTCTGAGTGGTTTTTTTAAATAGGATATCTGAAAACAATGCTTGCTTCACTGGCATCTACTATGATATCTGATAACAAAGCCAGCTTCCCAGGGTCCTTGTGACAGACACTTTTTTTTCTACCCGCCCTGAAAAATCCTGAAATATTCACAAAATGCTGAGGGGTTGTCTCACTTATTATGTAATGATATATTTTTGCATTTTAATTTCTAAATATGAGTCTTGCCCATCTATTTTTTTAATGCACTGTTAATTTCAGATACCTGACGTTAACCATACCTGATGTTACTTTGATTAAGAAAGGCAGGCGTTCTCCATTTTCTGAAACAATAATATTCCATTAACCTACAGTCTTTTACCATCTCGCTCTAGAAGATACTGGGAAGGACAGATTACATTCGAAACACAAGTAATTAAAGAACCTACTGTCATTTATGGCTATATCAGCTGATATGTGTTTTTGCCTATCTAAATGTCATTTATTCAAAACTTAAAAAATGACATTGGAGTGTCTATTGTCTAATAAGTGTCCTCTTACTCATCCTCTCTCGGTTAATAATGGTCACTTTGATCTAAAACCACTCATCTGCCAGTTGGTGACAGCTGTGCTTATTTGAAAGTCTTCCAATTTTTGAGCATCTATTTTTATTTTGTGAATACTAATGGAGTGAATGCAGAGAGCAAATATGATGATTGTATTATCCAGTGTCAGCTAACATGGCAGGTTGCTCATTTCAGCAATCTGACTAGACTGTGTTCAACACAAGGGCGTAGGTTTGCGTATGGACCGTAGGGACATGTCCCTACCAATATTTTGGGAAGCAAGATTGTCCCTACCAATATTTCAGCGAACTTGTTCCTATCATCTTTCCAGATAAGCCCTACTAGACCCAACTGTGGAGGCTACATCTCCAAGACAACCCATTTACGCATTCTAGCGTTTTATTGGTTGAAAGAGAGGGGCTACCTGAAGGCCAAAAGTCAAGAGTAAATTGACCACTCTATTCAGGTCACGAATGTTCATTTTTGTCCAAAGCTGGGCTTGAGACGCGCAGCTGGATTGCCGGCTTTGAGTACATGGTGTTTGCAATGGCTTGCCCATTGAAGAGAACCGTAATTTGGCATTTGTTCCAGATTTTTTTTTCATCACGCAATTATAGCACTTTTCCCCTGACCCAACTCATGTCATATATTTGATATTACCCTAAGTACGTATCACTTTTGTGGAAATTTCATTGTCTGAGAGCATGAGAAAAAAGTATATCGTTCCACGTAATGCTATTAATATTCAACCAAACTGAATGCCAAGTGTAATGTTGGGAACTTGAATCGGTGCGGCTTAGCACTGTAGCAGGCTAGCTAACTGCCACTCTAATAATTAAGTGTGCTTGCAGTACCAAGGTATAATGTTATCGTAAATCGTAAATCTAACATGATCCAGACCGATAAAGCACTCGGTTTGCGGCTAGTCCAATTCACAGATATTCAGTGGTCCATTTTGAAGTGTTTATCTCGGCTGCAGTCACGTTACCGCACAGAGAGATGCATAATAGACATAAATTGCCTGTAATGATTTTGACATTCTCTAATAATAAAACATACCATAATGTAATTAAGAAACTTATCAATTGGTAAGAGTATTTCAATTGTTCAGTATTGCTAACCTTCATAATAAATGTTCATAAAATTAGCAACAGTTGTAAACTTGTATTCAAAAATCAAATCAAAAGCATTTGGATGGCTACAAAATAGAAACGGAAGTATCTATGAAGATTATGGAGGTAGCATCAGAAAAAAACAAAGAAACAATCATTCGGGTAATCTCCGTACACAGTATCTGCACTCAGATTTGCAAAAATTTTCCCGCTCGCACGCTATGCGCTCTCACATTACAAATGTGTCCCTACCAATTGTCACATTAAACCTATGCCCTTGGTTCAACAGAAGTGTTTTGTTCAGGCAATTTTGTAATGACGTACACTTTGCATTTGCAGCTTTTTATTAACTCCTTTGGTATAGAAAATTATGGGCACTTTAACACTTTTCTCCATAATGACTACATGTGACACCTACGTGCGTGTCAACTTCAATAGTACTATTGTGTTATTTCAGTTTTGCTTTAACAGCAGCTGTAACTCTTTTCCCCATAATGGCTACATATGACTCCTATATGTATATCAATGGACCTTTTCCCTGGCCACCCCTAGGGTTGTCATTTGCAGTCATTATGGAGAAAGGGAAGGGGGAGTCTATGGGGAAAAGAGTTAGACTGGATATTGTGATTTACATTATTGGGAAAAGTATTACTGAATTATAGGATGTTTTTGGCAGAAGAAATCCTCCTCAAGTTTCAGTGTCACTGCGCTGTGATTTGTTTACCTTATTTTTCATGCCATTTTTTGTATAATTCCCCAGTTTGTTGTCATGTCTGTGTGTGTGTGTGTGTGTGTGTGTGTATGTGTGTGCATGTTTGGGCAATGCTTATGTATTCCATGTTTTATGTACAGTGAGTGATTGTCTTCCTGTTATGTAGTTTGTATGGCCTCTTTTATGTATATGAGACGCCGACGCTCTCTGTATGCCCAAAACAAATTTCTCTCGAGAGAGACAATAAAGATTTACTTTACTTTACATTTTCTCCTTCATTGTCTTGCTCCGTATGTCTTTGTTTTGTTCCTGCTGCCAGCTCGCCCTCCCCACTCTGTGGAGTCATTGTCAGTCATTTCTTTGTTTTTAGCCATGCCCTTGTGTGCTGTTGTTCCCCCAAGTTTCACTTGTGATAGTTTCCCTGATTAGTTCCCTGTGTATGAGTAGCCCTCAGTTTTAGTTCCCGAAGTGATTCTGTCTGTGTTTTCTCAGTTAATTTCGAGCCTTCTATTTCTAGTGTTTGATTCTCCGTGTTGAATCTTATTGTTTTGCAGTCCTATGAATTTGGGTTGTCTTCAGTGTCTGATTGGTTTGGTCACAAATTAATGCTTGTTATATGACTTCTTATCTTGCCCACTTTGTTGTACGGCGTTCTGTCCACCTGGTTGTTAGACTACTACAATATTAACTCATTCCCTACGGAATACTTTTATATAAAATTGTCCCGTTTGTACAGAATACTTTTCCCGAAAATTACACAATATAAAGTATTGAAGTACAGGTGGCCCGTCACCGCGATCGTCAACTGATTTTGTGTTTTCATCGGACTGCGAATGGTCATCCACACCGCTGGCAGCAGCTTACTGTAGGCATTGGTAGAATTTGCCACGCCGTTGGCAGCGTCTTGTCGTAGGGAATGAGTTAATGCTGATTCTGCCTATTGTCTTGCCACTGCAATCCTCTTATGAGTTAAAGAACTGTTTGATCCTTGGCTTTGATTTTTAAACTTTGTGTGAAACTGAACTTCTGTCGATGCCTGTGTCCCAAGTCTGTCATTTGGAAGTCAGTTTTGATGTCATGCACAAGCAGATGTCATAATTTGTGTTTGTGATCAAAAGCAAATTAAAATTGTTGACACAAGGCAGGTGCAGAACTGAGGTGCAGACAATAATCTAGTTCACAGGTTTTATTAATACTCAGAGTCATACAATCCTGGTCGGTAACAGGCAGTGAGAATACAATGCGAAAATCCAGAATCATAACCAAAGAGCAGTCAAAAAGTCAAAAACCAGGAAAGCCAAATTGCAAGGAGATGAAGAATCCAAAAATACAATCAGAAATGAAGCATGGGTAAATAGCTCCCTAAAGCCCAACGTCACACCAGTGGTAATGCTGGTGTTATGCAATTTTCAATGGCGTGCCATGGGCCTCTGACCCTTAAATGTATAATTGCTTTCAAGTTGTTCCTGTTTAAGATTGCTTGATTAATAATCTGACAATTTATTTACTGAATAATCAAGACCAATATATAAGCCTGTAATTATTAAGAAATTATTCAGAAATGACAGAGATCACTGATTGGCTACATTAAAAACATACTTGAAAAAAAAAAAAAATAAATAATTAGTTAATCCAATATATTCTCTGAATTCGATCTCCTGTTCTAGCATTTTTTTCAGCAGTGCAACCTAATTTATATTAAAACTGAACAATTCAAAACATTTTCAGCGTTTGAAAGAATAAACTACATTTGCGGGGAAGCTCAGTTGCACACTGTTTGCCGTGATGCAATAATAATTAACTGATTAAATTATCGTTTTATGTCACTGTCAGACGGGGGATCAAGCTGGGATGCAGTAAAAGGCTGGCAAACTGGGGGAGCCCAGGAACTGAGGCTCGTCCTGCACTTCAAAGAACTAAGGAGTCCTGAAATATGACAAGTTGTTCGGACTTCCTCTGGATGAGTGGGCCGTTGACTCCCCAGAATGTTTGCGCTGTAGGAGTACAGGGAAGCAGAATGTGTTTATGGCTGTGTGTCTGTGAGGGACTGGGGGCTTGATGACGGCAGGGGACAATAAGCAGGTCTCTGGCGATGCGAGGGGGGTGACCATCACAGTTCTCCCCCTGTGACTGGCCTGGCCATGTCTTTCATGAAACTGGACCTTAACTCATCTGTTTACATTTTCTGATACTATAGTAATGTCAAACCTTTCTCATATATTCCATATACTACTATGCAATGCTTGCATGCTCATAACCAAA
Source organism: Gymnothorax javanicus (assembly GCA_029692085.1). NCBI lineage: Eukaryota > Metazoa > Chordata > Actinopteri > Anguilliformes > Muraenidae > Gymnothorax > Gymnothorax javanicus. Next base: position 11,844,413 of record CM056207.1, on the reverse strand, counting down.
GTTGCTTATACAATAATCCAGTATAAGAGTTTATCATGACAAATGCATCATATTAGTACATATTCATATCATGTTTGGTCTTGTTATTCTCAGGGGAATCCAAGGAGTTGAATGGAGTATGTTTCATTCCCATTGAAATTATGGTTCATTCCCTTTTGGAAACTCCAGAAAATTGGTCAGAATCCTCTTGGGTAATCATTCTGTTCTTCTCTCTCTGCAAAATTGTTTTATTACCTCCTATAAAACCCAAAATCCAGATTCGACCCCCCTTCCAGGTAATTTATGGCCATGCTATTGGAATGAACAATAATGCAAGCTAAGGGGAAATGGACAGTAAATCTACCGACAGATCCTCACAACTGAATGAATTAACACTTAGTTGCTGATTAGGAAACATAAATGGGAACGGGTTTGGAGAAGTAATGCGCTTTAAGGTGATAGCAGGACTATAGTTCCTTGGTACTAGGGACAGGACTGAATTGTAAACCAAAAGACAAACATACTGTGACTTGGAGAACAAGGAACTGGAAAATGCTCGTAGGTTAGAAACAGAAACTGGTGACATACTCTCAAGGAAATTCACAGAACAGGGGGAATTTAAAGGGAAACTGAGGAGCTAAATACCTTGATTACAGGTGTGGTGAACTAAGGAACATGCAGAGAGCAGTGGTTACAAATGAGTGAACAATCAAACAATTAACAAAGAGCGAGGGGCGGTGCAGATGCAGGAGCAGAAACAGAAGACGTGGCAAATGACAGATGATGGGAAATGCTAGATTAATAGAAAGAACTGATAAAATAGACAATGAGACATCAAAAATAATAAATGCAAATACAAAGTACACAGAAAACGTAACTAAACAGACTTAGATACTAACAATGGTCCATTATTGTTATCCTGATGTGTTGTATACTTTTTGCACTCTCACTGAAATGAGTAGGGAGGTCCGTAAATATTTAGACAGTGAAACTTTCCATCCTTTTCCATCCTTCATTTGGCGATTCTCACATCCTGTCCTCAGTTTACCTGATGTTATCAGTTATTGGTCAAAAAACGATAGCTATGATCAATGGCCCCTGTGATATATGGTTTGCAGTAACACACGCACAGGCGAACTAGTGTGACACATGACGGCTGTCACTATATGTTCTTTAGTATAGCTGGAATGTTTTATTGACCAATCCACACCCAGGACTGAAACTATTTTATGACAGTTTTATTTGTTCGTAAGATTTAGTCACTTCTAAATCACAGTGCCAGGAGCACTTTATGATGATGGGACACCTTTTATATTAAGCCCTGTCTGCTGCTGGCATTTCTCTTTTGCTGTTCATTTGGAACTCAAGTCTTCTGGCTTCTGTCCCTCTGTCTAACAGCTAACAGCTCACCGCATTGACATTGCTGTTCATCTCTCTCTCTCTCTCTCTCTCTCTCTCTGTCTCTCTCTGTTTTTGAGTCTCTCACTCTCTATCTTCGCCCAGACCTCTGACCTCTCCTTTCCTCAGGCCTCTCATTAAGACCTCAGCCATTCCGTCCTTTTTATGGTCTTCTGAATGCGGGCGCACTTTTGCATCGGTTGAATTCACCTCCCCACAAAGGTTTTCCACTTAAGCCGTTTTAGTCTTTTCCCCATCTGACAAGATTTTACTGCAGTGATGGAACAAGATGCGAGCACAGGGTGTGTATGTCGGAACACTGACACTAAAATATATAACCTGGGGAGAAGTGTGTCCCCCTCCACGTGTCTGTAATTTTGATCTGCTGTTTGATCTCCTGACATGACACTTTTGCCATCAATGGTTAGCTGGAAAAAAATGAGATTATAGTATCAATAAAACACTGAAACTCGAGAATATGTGATTATTGGAATAAAATGTTGCGCTCTCCAATACGTTTGAACTTATGACACGATCTTTTTTTCTCTTCATTTTATCAAGGATGCCAGTAATTCTGTGCCTGATTGTCTGAATGCTATCATTCAATCTGCAAAAGGTAGCTTTTGTTTGCAAGTAAAGTTGAATTGCTTTTGACACTTACTGTGTCTTCTCCGAAACATGCCACTTTAAGCACAGTTACGGTTTGTAACAGTTAATGTGACTTTATATAAAGAAAATACAATATTAGATGAAATTTGTAATGTAAATATAAACATTTAATTTAACCAAGGAAAGCATAGTGAAAGGAAAAGGATTTCATTTTCTCTACTCATTTGCTGTCTTGGTTTGAACTTGCTTTTAGGTAAACCGTTGCAATGTGTTCTCAGATTGTACCAGCATATTTGCACAGAATAATTTTTCATCATGAAGTTGACAACTGAGTCTGTTTTTTCAAATTATTTCATAAATACAGTTGCTTCAAACAAATTGAAAATGTCAAAATACCAGTTTTGGTATACTAATGGTGTGCAAGTTTGTGACAACAGACTCAGCTCTGGAGAACTTCAAGGTTTAATCAGGCAATTTGTGTCTGAGTTGAAAGCTAAGCTGAAAGTCATGTTAGTTTTCAAGTCTAATAAATCACAAGAATGTACTGTAGGCACACACACACACACACACACACACACAATTGACTATAGGGGCAACAACACTTTGGCAGAGGTCTTGTTTTAGAGCTTTAGTCTCGCCTATATCTAAGTGAAGAGGATGGAGAAGCTGATAATTATGTACATTTGGCCTGGCGAGAGATGGTACAGAAAGGGCCAGTGGACAAGGCAGTGTTAGTTCTGTACAGTGGTGGTCCGTCGGCAGTAACAAAGGCCTTCAGAAACCTCGCCCTTCAACGTTCATTAACCCAAACCTCTCGCAGTTTACTTTTCCCGATCAGCAACAGTTGCCCAGACTAATTGGTAGGACCGGCACGACAGCATAATTTATTTTTGATAGCATTGTTATACATTGCACCACAAAATTATGAGGCGTTTTCTACCGTACAAAAATTACGACGTAAAATATGATTATGTCGTTATAATTCCTGTGCTCTTTTAGCTTGTAAAATAGCGCAGATTTGCTTAATTTGCGAGGCTCATTAAGCAATGAGCCACGAGAATCTGTTCTATATTCTGAATCTATCGTGATCGCGCTAAAGGGTATTTTTAGGCACGCTGCACTGCTGAGTGATGGTGAAAATAAATGCTGCAAAGTCCGCGGAAGTTTCGGATTTTTTGCATTTATGTTGCCGTGCCATCCTTACAATGCCGTATCAATTATATAAATGTAGGAAATAGGCATTCAATTTTTTCATTATCATTTCTTATTATAGACCATGGATTGTTCTTGGTTGTTAAGTCAATAAATTTTTTGATTGTTAATAAGGCGAACTTGAACGAGAACAGCTTGAGCACAATCGAGCGGAAAAGGGTGAGGCTACTGAAGGCCTTCTGAACATCTGACGGCACGCCGCTGGTTTTATAGAGAGGTCAAGTTAGATTAGAGGAGTAGAGATCCTGCCCTGGAGCTGCAGCCTCTTTTCACATGACCTTGAATCTTATGAGTACCCATTAATTATACCTCTTCATAGGCAGATTTGGGGCAGGGTGGGGCACATGAGGGGTGGCTGGGTCCTGGTTGCCAACCTGCTTTGCAGCTCATACATAATTAACATTTGCTTCTTCGGATTTGGGCATGAAAAAATTATGTCTCAAGAACCCAGGTGTCAGGCCACATTGCATTAAGCCAACGCAGATTTAAACAAAGGCGTACTTGAAATATTAGTTCCAATAGCAATGATGGTCCTCTTATATTGAGTCTCTGTTCAGAGGATGTGTGTACTCATGTTTGTGTGCGTGTGTGTGTGTGTGTGTGTGTGTGTTTGAACAGTTGCCTGTGTATGACGTACACAAAATTCCATTATAGATCACAATAGCTTTTTGTTTCCTTACTATTGTTTCAATATCTTTCAATGTCACTCAACCGCCATTGTGAATCAGAAGGCTCGCAATACCCAGAGAAAGCCATTGTGTTTGTGGAACGGCCTTCTTGGTGCTTGTTACATGAAATCAGAGTGCCAGAAGTGCGTCCTTTCTGTATCCTGACCGCTGATGTCCTTGAAGATAGTTTCTTTTTGAAAGAAGCAATATGTGCTTTTTTCTTTTTTTGTACCATTTCAAACCAAGGCTGAATCCTCTGCCTGTGTGAGATTTTGTGTTTGCTTTTGGAAAAAAGAAAAGGAAAGAAAAGAAAAAAGATTACAACCACATTTTATAAATTCAGCTCTGAGCCACACAGTCACCTTTAATCTTTATAGAAATGAATGACTGCTCTCTTAAATAATGGGACATCCCTATAAGCCACTGTGGTTAGTTTTCAATTCACGAATAACATATAATTTGATGCTGAGGGACCGGAACGTATCCAAGCCTTTGGGCTGTGGGGGGTTGGGGGTTGGTGTTGGAACAGAGTGGCCTTGTAAGGAACAAGTACATTTCATGGAGAAAAGCCCAAGACCTTTTTGTTATTTGGTAACCGTGCTACCCACAGAATCAGCATGTCTCTACTTAGTCCTGTTTGTAGGTGTAGGCAAACTAGCCGTTGGTGAGGGAGCCAGCATGTGATGTTATGTGATACCCCCTCTTTTGAATGTAAGTCAAACAGCATCTGATGCATCAATTTATTTGAAAACATGCTTGCTCATGGTAGACATGCACTTTTGCTCAACTTACCCTCAGCCACATTACCTCTGCCACACTGTGATATTTGTGCTCAAGAGTACCAGAAGAAGTCACTTTTATTTCCCTATAACTGACTGCGAAATGCATAGACAATACAATACAACTGAGTTATCAGTGTACCAATCACAACACAGAGGCTAAATATACAGTACAATCTGTTTGGCAACCATTGTCAGCGTCATGGTTATTCACTTTCTAAAGAGTTATCAATGGCCTCTGAACATGACAAATTGTGAATGTCTTACAAACATTAGACATGATGATGATGATGATGATGATTATTATTATTATTACCTCCGCCTTACGAAGTTGGAGGAGGTGATGTGATCATTATCGTTTGTCTGTTGGTTGGTTTGTTGGTTTGTTTGTAAGCAGGATTATGCAAAGTTATGGATGGATCTTCCTCAAATTTGGTGGAATGATTAAGTATTGTTCAAGGAAGAGGTGATTTGATTTTAGGAGGTCAAGGTCAAAGGTCAAGGGCATGCAAAAGGTCAAAACCACATTAAAAACATATTTGCGTGAAGACTACAGGACTGCATAAACACAGGGGTTGCTAGCTAATACTGGCAAAAATAACATTGAGTACATTGGCGGAGGTACTTGCACTCTCTGAGCGCAGCTCTAGTTATTATTATTATTATTATTATTATTATTATTAGTGCTAGCGTTTAATGCACACGTGGGCCTTGAGAAACAGCTCAAAATGTTGCATTAATCTAAATCAATTTTGCCCCACTCTCCTTCCCTAATGTTGACATACAACATGAGTGAAAGAGAGCTGACTGTCCACATTTATTTAAAAAACCCTAGTGTGTTTCATGCATAGCATTGGCTTTGCCTATAATTTTATGCAATGTCATCACCTGTGCCAACCCCTCCTATCTAACTGAAGAGGATACATAGGTTTTGTCAGAATCGCAGGGAAACACCTGCCTTCTGCATGAACTTCTACTCAAACTGAAGCAAATGAACATTAGATAAATTTACTCAAACACACTTTCAAAAAAATCCTGCACTTGCAAGTCAGGAGCAATGTGCTTTTATGGTAAATTCACTTGTTGACAGCTTAAGCAAATAACACAATAGATTAAGTCCCCACGTGGGAAAAGCAGGGGGTGCTCTTTCAAACTGAAAGTGAATTCTTTATTCTGCAAATGCTGAAATCTACCCGTCAAGAGTGCAAAGCTACAATTACTTATTTATATGGAGAGTAAGCATGTGAAATTGAGTTTGTGTGAGCACATGCATTAAACATTACACCCATAGATCTCCTAGCTCGCTAGCGTGTGATGCTCTTGAACTGAAACACTGCGGAGTCATACACTTCTGGTCCTGATTTGTACTGCAAAGTCGTGTCCATATCAAATCAACTCTTCGGTTCAGGGTTGCTTTGTTGAGGCAGTAATACAATTCTGGACTTCCCTTTGCAGGGTAAATCTGTCAACGATAGGTTACTGAGTTGGCAAGTTTTGGAGAGACTTTATCATGAGTTGGTCATATTTGCTCAGCAAGATTTTTACTTTCAGAATATATATACATTTCCCATAGGAATAAAACATAATTAACATGGGGGGGGCATGTTGAACTGGCCCTGATTACTGTACACTGTAAATGTCTTTTTAATGTACCGATCCAAATGTCAAGTCAGGCAATTTTCTTTGACATAATAGTATCGCTCTGTAAATTACAAGTGATAAGGCAGATCTTTCTAAGACTATCATTAAGTTCTGTTGGTACAAGCTGATGATAAACACTGGCTATATACAGAATAAGGTTGTCCTGGTTTTAAATTGTGCTACTCTTTTCCAGAATGGGAATTGTGCATTTTTAGAGATCAGTGTGCTTCATAGAGGCGAAGATTTGAGCCACAATGTGTCCAGGTTAGCCCCAAAGGCTGCAATCTAAACCAGATTTTCGAAAATGCAGTGTCAAACACAATATTATGCACATTCTCTTCTTACAATTAATATGTTTTCTGGATATATCTCCTTCAACATCATACTTATATTGAGCTTAGGCTTCTTTTTAATATTTAAATGTGCCCATTCGATCCTTAAAATTTAGATGGAATGATGTAAAATATCTTATATATAAAATTTTCTCATTTTGCACTGAAGCAAACTCAGCACAGTGAGCAGATAATGCAGTTCCCACAATGGACCCATATGAAAGGAGGCTGTGCAAAGAATATTAAACATGGATTGAAAAGAATGAACTGAAAATGAGTCACTGAGATCTGTTTTGTCTCTGCTGATATTTCTGAAACGCCAGCTCAGAAAAAGTTGGGATGATATAACAAATGCATACAGAAAGCAATAATTTCTTTTTGACTTGCATATCATTGCCGGCAGTATGAAGACAAGATATTTAATCTTTTGTAGGATAAACTTCACTTTTCTCATAAATATACATGCATTTCTGCCATTTGGGTCTGCAACGTATCCAAACAAAGGTGGGACAATTTAGAGCTAGTGATGAGGGGGAAAAAAAATGAAAAATGCAATTTGAAACAGCTGATACCAGCAGGTGATTGTAATTATGAGTTGGTTCAAAAACAGCATCCAAAAAAAAAGGCCTTGTCTTCAGGAGCAAAGATGAGTCAAGGATAACCATTTCTCCCAAAATGCGAGAGAAAATCACTGAAAAGCAATGTTCCTCAAAGAGGGATTTGGATATTTCACCCTCAACAGTGCATTAAGTAATTAAAAGATTGAAGGAATTTGCAGGAATTTCTGTGTTTAAAGAGCGACAATGCAAGCCTAAGCTGAATACCCATGATCTGCAATCAATCGGATGGCACTGCAGCAAGTACTGCCATTCATCTATAAGTGATATTACCACATTGGCTCAGGATTACTTTGGGAAACCTCTGACATTCGCAACAATACGTCGTTGTCTCTACCGATGTCAGTTAAAACTTTGCTGTACGTAAAGGAGGCCTAATGTAATCAGTCTAGAAGCGCAGTCGATTTCTCTGGGCTTGAAGGTATCTACAATGGACCATAACACAGTGGAAACGCATTGTGGACAGATAAGTCAATGTTCCAGGTCTTTCTGGAAGACATGGATGCACACATTATAAAGGCATAGCTGCGTCAGAAAAGAGTGCAGGTGCTGCATTAACCTGCCAGCAGTTCTAGCTTGTCCCCAGTGGAGCATGTGTGGCACATTTTGACTCGCAAAGTGTGAAATCAAACAACCCATACTGGTGCATACCTTAAGACTTGTTTGCAGAAAAAAATGGGACAAAATTACACCTGAAGCACTTAATCACTTGGGGGCCAAATTATAAAAGGTGTTTATCTGTTACATGCAGCTAACTGTCATAAAGTGATCATCCCATGCGTTTAGTCAATTACGGATTATCATAGGCTGACTACGTAGACATCATTTATCGTATAGTTGCTGGTGTGTATATAACAAAAGAAAACGTAAGACGCACCTCGGGAATAGTTTAGGGCCTGTTTTCCCCTGATTGTCACAGTAAAGGTTTTGTCATGGATGCAAAAAGAATACTCGATATAGAGAAACCCGATTCTGTTCACTTCAGAGGAAGAAAGCAGTAGGGAAGACAAAGGTAACACGCGCCAGGTTGCTGTGGTAACCTAACCTGTTTGGCTGACTTCCTGGAGGAGGAAAAGGGGGAAAAAGATCAGGACTTCTTAAAAAAAGTGCAGTAATTCCAGCACCATCCATCCAATTCTGATATGTATACCCTCAAATCAAAGCTGAAAATCAGCACTTTGAACTCAAATTCATAATTCAATTTCAACTCAAACATTCTATGGCCAACAGCTAAAATAACAATAATGTCTGTGTTCAAATATTTACGGACCTGACTGTACATGAAGCATTTTTATGTATTTGTCGCTGTATGTGAAATGCCCTCTGACTGCTTCATTCGGTTGCCGGGAGCAGCCACTGCAGGGAGTGTCGCAATGTATAAAGCAGATCCACGTGGAAGGAAATGTGCAAAAGCTGAGAGGCTGTCTGAGGTTAGAGCATTTGAAAAGGTGAAGGAGGCCTCCACTCACCAGCAAGTCTTCTCGATGAGGCTTGTCACTGTGACAGAATCTTAGTGCTGAGCTGCAACCATCAAGTCATCCTGACAACAGGACATGGTGGGGTCACTGGGTGGAGTGCGGATCCTTCTACTGACAACAAATGACATGATGGTACAAACTCCTTGAAAGCAGAGAGGGCTGACATGACAGCTGGTGCTCTGAACGTGGTCCTGAGCTGCGCGTCAAACAACAATATTGCCGTGCAATTGTTGAGAGGATGTTTATGCTGGCAAATATGTCAGACAGATCAACTTTTTTTGGTTTTTACAAAGGCAAGGGGGCTCTCAACAAAGCAAAAGAGCTTTGGATGCAACGTTATTAACAGCTGCACACTACTGCTGGGAATCAGAAGAGATCCTAAATTGGAGTGAAAATTCAAGTACAGATGAGGAAAATACTAGAGAGAAGAAAGAAGTATTTGGTTGCGGTATCATAATATTTGAACCTGCTGTTGGTCAGGCTTTTGGCTGTGGCTTCATTGTTCTTCTGGGCTGATGAAGCTTTATTGACAGTGCCACAGGGCTTAAAGAAAATAAAATCTCTTTTTTTTCCGCCAGAGAAAACTTACATTTCTAGTGTTACTTAACCCTTAAATGCCCAACTATAGTAAAAGTTGAAAGAAAAATCTGTGTATTCTGTTAATATGTCCTGGGGAGGGGCTAATAACAACTCAATAGCAATTTTTAATTTTTGATGACCTTTGACCTCATTTTAGTTTTGTGACATACATGTCACAATGGGCATTTCGGGGACTTTATTGCTAAAATGACTTGAATGATAAAACAGTTGACATATACCTGAAGTATTAGGCACAGCTTATTTTTCATTAGCTTACCTTTTTGTCTACGAAATCCAGTGATGAATGGGTGCTGATCTATCGTGTGGATTCCACCATGGGGGCGGCCATATTGGAAAGGTTAGCTGGTCCAGCTGGTGTAGTGTCAGTTCCACTTTTATGCATCAGGTGGCAGCACTGATGGTCTAAATATGTCACTATGGGCATTAGGTTGCAAAATTTATGTGGGGTCAGTGGTTTTGACAACCCCCAAAATCGTGTGACAAATTTGTCAACGGGGGGCATTTAAGGATTAATTTGAGTAATATTCTCAGTAATTCTGACTAATGGAGATCCACTGAAAGTCATCTTTCAGGAAAGACCATGAGTGTGCCTGTCCTCAAAGTGGTTCAAGAACAGTAAGCACCTTAGCTTCGATGGAAATTTGCTAAAAACAGAAGTGCAATTTAAGAGGTTAAACAAATGTGAACAGATTATTAAATCTGATACATCTGTAAAAAAAGATCTTGGTAAATTATATAGAAAATTGTATGAATAATATTCCAACATTATCCAGAAATGTTTTTGCAGCTCTGAAAATCAATCTGATAATCGTAGCCTTAGCACACTATGATTGACATGTAATAAAATTAATCTAAAAGGGCAAAGATCAGAGAGCATCGTTTTCATGAATATGAAACATTTCTCTTTTTTCCATTACTAGAGAAATTTTGCTCATCTCTTACAGGCATGGGTTCACAAATATCAACCAGAAATGTAATGTAGGGATTTATATAATAGGGATATTGCTTCAGGACTTCTAGACAATCATCTTTTGTGAAAGTATTTCATCTTTTTAATTTGATTCACTGACTGCCATCACCTTTTAATGACAATGTAATAGTAGTATATGGAATTACTCACCAGAAGTTGCATTAAGACCATACATCTTAAGGACAAGCTGCATCATTGATGAGCCCAGGAACAGATCCATACACTCTCCAAGAAGACAGACAAGCTGGTCCCTGACATATGTCTTCCTTCACAGTCATATCAAAACACCAGTCATTAATGACTTAATCTGTTAAACAGAATGTAAATTGAGTTTCACTGCTACATTCAGGCTCTTTAATGGAGCTGAATATAAATCCTGGCAGTACAATTGTGAAAATGCAATTATGAAATATTTTCTTGTCATTGCAGCCTCATTTCATTGCGGTGTTTTAATTCAAAATAAATGACTGATTGCGCCTAGCCACAATAAATAAATAATATTTCAAAAAGTTAATGATAATGTAATTATCCATTACAGAATGAATTTGGCTGACGGCCATCGGCTGTCTTAAACTGCCGAGTTGACTGAAACTGCACCCAACCCCCTATTATTATATATGCTAATTCTGAGCGCAACAAATAAAGACAGAGGTAAATTTGATGATATTGATCATTTGGTCAACTTGGATCAAAATTGGAGAGGTACTAAGGAAATATATTGTCTCAGTCTGATAGCCATTTTTACTACACTGAAGTTAGAATACATCTCAGTGCAACAAGCTCTTGGAGAGGTACTCAGATAACTACCCAGTGTCAAAGAAAACACTGCTGAACAATTTTGATCCCTGTTGGATCTATATAGACTCTGTGGGTTAATGTTTTGTACGTACTAACAATCTTATGATGCAATGGGATGACTTCTACATTCTGTATACACCAACGCCAACACTTGAAACCATACTGGAAAGATAAAGACCATGACACAGACTCTGACCCATTGGCATGTTTACTCACCTCCACTAATGTAAAGCAGACAAGCTGGAAACAAGTACCTATTTTCCCCAGTTCTGAAATATTTCAGCAGTGTCTGCCATAGTGAAATATTGATGTTGCCCTAGAACCATAAATATTAACGTTTGTGCCGAAAGTGGTTTGTCACTACTGCATCGTGATCAAGGCTCAACTCCCCATCAAAAATGTCCCAGGTTCATGATTAATATGGCCGTGATCCATTGGCTTTAGGATGGTTGCCTCCTACTCTTGTTGACAGGAATATTATGGAAGAAGTACCACCTAATGCCCATGTAATTCCTCTGAGCATTGTGCATGAATTGTGTGAGCAACTTGGAATGGAGAGATTTGAGAAAAAATGGAATTATATTGATTTTTAAAAACACCAAGAACACATTTCCTAGTGAATTATGCCAAGAGCTTTAATCGAGGGCAGTGAATTCATACGGCTTGGGATTGCTGCGGACTATCATTCATTGGAATGTGAGTTGGCCAGCACATGTAGGGAATACGGCAGTTTGCCGCAAATTTAGCTTGGATATTGTGGAATGAAGTACCATAGTTAGAACTACAATAATAAATGTGCAGAACAATTCTACAAACTGGACTTTTTGCTCCCACAGATTTATGTCTTGGTGGACTGCAGTAACATCTTTCATAAAGAGCTATGAGCCACAGTATCCACTGGCAATCCAAGTTCTCTCATGCAGGCTGTCCAGTCACCACTCTTATCACATATTTTAACAGGATGCAATTTTTGTCCCTCACATTATGCTAAACCCATTAGTCCTCTGCCCCATGGCAGCTCATGCTGGACACTTGAAACAGACAGCAAACATTCAGCTGACAAGCCACAATTTTTGAGTTATAAAATCAATTTCTTCTCTGGCATACTGCCATGTGAAGTAAATTAAAAAAGACTTTATGCCATGTTCACTTCAAATGTTCGGCCAATGGGTTCCAAGTACCTGTGTTAAGTGGCCTCTACAACTGTCATATCAGAAGCCCATATAAATAAATCAAGTTACTTTGACGTTACCTAACACAAGTATGCAGGACCCACTGACAGAGTATTGTAAGTGAATTCAAAATTTCTGGTTTTGGGAAAGCTGCCCAGTATGTTGAAGTCTGCCCAATACCTCCCAAACCCAATGTTACTATAACCCTAGGCCAAGTGTGTTAAAGTAGGCCCAATCCCCCCAGAACCAGTGTGTTGAAGTAGGCCCAATAACCCCCACTAGGCCCAGTGTGTTGAAGCCTGTGAGTACAGGGGACGGGTACAATGTGTTCATGCATCTCAGTTGCCCTAGTAACCCCAGGCATACCACTCAGATATCCGAAGAAAGTCTGATTTGGGGGTTTGGGAGGGCATTACTAAAAGGTAAAAATCAGGATCATACAGGATGGACTGAAACTCCAAATTTGGGGAGGTATGTGAGCCAGGATCCTACCTTTTCATAGTACATACTGGGTCCCCAAGTATAAGTCCCATTCACAATAACAGTGCGCGATGAGGACTAGCTCCTATAGCGCATCAGCTGCAACGATAACGCCCAGTGATATAAATGTTACTCCTCTTCTGATTATTAGCGTAACAAAGAGGCTTATTAGGAACATGTTACCTGTTAGCCATAGAGTTTTAAAAGCACAAGCATTGGCCTGAAATGTGCTTCGGACTTTTTTATTTTTTACATCACCAGCACCAAATTCACGGTTACTTTAAAGCGCGACTCAGCCGTCTTTGGCAGGGGAGACAAACGGCCTTGCTTTAGGTGGTGTGAAAAGGTTGCACCCGCAGAGATGCAGATGCGTAGCACTCTGACCAGAATTTACGGTAAAAGTGTTGCCTGATGCTTATGTGCACCTGGCCCTCTGTCAGGTGAATCCGTCACTGTAGGCAAAGCATCGCAGGGAGGGCCAGTCCCGGCTGATGCACAGTGGCTGGGCTTGGAGAGCGGCCCAAGAGTAACCTTAACAACCACCCATTTGTCATGATTGCAAATTGCCTTATGAATTATGTGCACTGATTTTACTGAGATGCGCCCCAGAAGAAATCATTCACCTTCAGAAAAATGTGAACACAAAAAATTAATGGATGTCCTTTTTAAAGTTCTTTTTAGTCAATTTTTATTCTATTTTTAGCTTTCCCCAACCATTAGGCAAAGGTTGAAAGCATTACAGTTCGACACTCATATAAATAAAATGTGGCTTTTGCTTTAATTCTCATCTGATACATCTTGCTGTTGGCAATTTTGTCTTTCTCACGATATCAATGATATTATCTTATTAAATAAGCATATTAGCCATTTAGCATGTGTTATTGTCATATGTCCCCAGTTTAGGGGGAAACATGCAGCGATGACTCCCACCCCACTGCACCCTTCCCACTCTGAAGAATCACCAGCTGCACCATAACCAAGTTGAAAGTTGCAGTTTATTAAATAAGTCTTCAGAGTTGAGCAGTGCACGAAGCCACAAACCAAACTTACCACTGCTAAAACTCTGCCTTGCTATTAGGTAAGGGCAGAACTGAAATAAGTGACAAAACTCATACCTGACCTCCTGAGAGCAGCACTTTGGTCAACTGTTTTTTTTTTTTTTTTTTTAATGCACCATACAAATGAATTTGACTTGACTTGACCTCTCTAGAGAAACATAAATTTGAGAAAACCAGATTCCTGTTTGAAGATTTATTTTTTCGTGCTTAACCCCAATCCTGTACTGTGAGTACACTACATTTGTTCTGGACATTATCCAGCTAACCAGCTACTTTTACACCATAGCACTGAACTGCTGTGGTTTTTTTTCGTCAGCACGCTTCCCTCCTGAATGTTTTGGTGCCTCTCATGCTTTCACACTGTGCCGACGCGAGGCCTTCACTGCTCTCTGTCCAAATATCACCCAACTGGCAATGCCTCATCCGCTACATGCCAATTAGCGCCTGTTTCTCATTTTCAGCTGCAACTGTTTCTTATGTCAAGGGCCTTTATATTTCCCTCAGTCTGAGAGAAGGCCTTATGAACTTTCCTTGCGGCAGAATGAGTGGACAGTGTCTGTGGGTTCTCGAGAAATGCCTGAACTTGATTTTTAAAAAGAAGTTATGAATTGTATCCATCTCCCCATCGGCAAGGACATCAGGAAATGGCAAATTCATTCATGCCACAGGCTCTTTTTATAGTTGCTGCTCGAAGCATGTCAGCTTCTACCAATCCAGACGGCTGTGCCCGGAGGTGGTGGGGAGAAAACAGGTGCAGGTGTAGCAGGAGGGTGAAGATTTAGGGACTGCTGTACTCGTTTGAATGGATTGTGCAATTATGGCACCCCCTGGAGTGTGGGATGTCACAGCGACCTATTCAAGTCAGTTATTCCCTTGTATTTATCATATGAAGTCTTCATAGCTATAAAATCCTAGTTCATTAAATAGCCACGACCCTTTCAGTGTTTTGTTCCAACCAGCAGGATTCACCAATTAGTGCAATTCTTTAGCTGGAAGGACAAACTAATTGGTGGAAATAGCTGGGGCGTAAATCATCCTTGAGTTTATGGGTGGAAGAAATACATTGCAGGCCTGAAAGCATCGCTTGCCATCCATGTGATTACTGGTTACTGTTCTTTTGATCCTCTGTGAAAAAGCGACATCATAGTTTATAGTGGATCTGGCTCATTTGACTGGGACTGGGACATTCAGTATGTTAGGAGGAAAACCTCCCAGCAGGGAAACCTGCTACACTGGCTCTGGGAGAAATGGTAGCAGTTACCAAGAGAATTGCAGCAGTCAGCCAGCACTGGCGAGATGCCCATGGCAGTGTTACAGAGCAGGAAAGGGAGAGAGGGGACCATCAGGCTCATTGGTCTCCTGCGACTCTTCAATTGCATTAGTATGGAGAGACACGTATTGTGATCCACAAATAAGAGACGATTCAAAAATGTGTTTTACAAACCACAAACAAATATCTTGTGACTTGATCTTGTAAATTACCTTTCATATGGGTATGCAGTGACTAGTACAAATAAATTTGAAAACATATTTCTGAAGCGTTTGTATTTGTTGTTCATGATTTATGCTTATTGAGACTAACCTCATACATTAGCTACATAATTTCTAATCATTCAAACATCCATCCCCCACATATCAGGTGTGCTTAGGGTGTAACACATCAAATATGGGAATCTGATGCTGAACAGGCTCACTTGGGTTTGGAAACCATGGTTGTAATTGAATGACAAAAGCATTCTTTACGACCACAGAGAGTAGCAAAAAAGACCATTCTTTGTAGTCATCAGTACATGAATCATCATTGCTCAAAGGATTGGCACCAACAAACTTTGATTTTTAAGTCATGAAAGTATTTACAAGTGTGGACAGGGAGCTAAACCTCATACAAATCCATAATTCTGTGTTCCCACCTAATGCAAAATGGAATTTTTCCTCCTTTAACTCACAGAAGTTTGACCGCAGGTTCATTTTTACCATATTGCTTCTGCGATGTGCAGCAGTGGAACATTTGAGAAAAATCAGATGGCGTCACCTTAGCTAACCACCATGCTACCCGGCTAGGAACTAATTAACCTTAAATTACTCCTGTCATTTGGCGTGATACTTTATTCTATTTTTATTTAACCTTTCTTTGGCCTTTATTTTTATAAAATAAATAAAATTGCATTTAACAATGAAAAATTTTAGTTTTTTGCTTTAAGAAATTTCATTGGAATGGTCTAAATACACCAAATAATGGTTCTTCCACTTCAAAAACAAAAAAAAATCTTGGTGTTAAAAATGATCAAACTTAATTGCAGCAATGTGGGATGTTTGTGCTACATAGGAACCGAGCTAGGCGTTTACACGTCTGATTTGTATAGCCGTTAATTGAGTGCTTGGCATCAAAATATAACTAATGTTAGATCGCTAGCTTGCTAGCTTGCAAACTATAGCTAGCTAATAAAGTACCATATAATGATTATAATGTTCGCTAATAATACAAGATACCATCATGTAACTGAATAACTTATAAATTGAGAAATTCATGTGAATGGTTCAATTGTTAAGCTTCATAATAAATGTTCAAAACATAAATAACAGTTGTGAACTTGTATTTAGAAATTTTATTAAAATTTTAATTTAGTGAACCACTTGCGTTACGTATGCGTCCCTACCAACTCTAACATTAAGCCTTCACCCTCGGTAATTAGTGAGCCACTTATATCTCATAATACCATAAATAAACATAAGCAGTTTATTTTGGCACCTATCCTTTAACTCAGAATAAAAAAGGGAAAAAGTCAGAGCCCTTGCATGGGCCAGAACTCAGATCCATGACAGACTATAATATATCTTAAACTATATGGCGGAATTATATTTTCCCTGTGCATATTTCTCCCTATAGTGAAACGTCAGGACTGACAATTTTATTACATTTCTTTGTGCCTCGCTTATAAGCATCAGTTGCAGTGAAATGGATGAAAGCAGTAGCATTTAAAACACCCCCTCTTCCCCCCACCCCCACTGTGCCCTCTCATCACCTATATATAGTATATTACTATTGTAATCTGCTATGAAAAGCCGTGTGGTCACATGAATGTAAATGCGGATGCACTATTCAGCATAGCCTTGAGTGCCAAATAGCTTTTTCATAAAAGAGTCAGTAACTATTGATTATTGAAACTATTTATTTTGAATTGCTCCCAATGTGCTTAAAGTATCACTGGAAGGGCAGCTTAATTGGCCAGTACTGTGTTTGATTTACATCTACCACTGAACCCAATCTCAGCTAGTCATCCTTGAGGGAAGGAACCAAAGGTTTTGTGCCATTGAGGCCAAAAACATTAATCAGGCTTTAATTTTGTTTGAATTGCAGGAGCATTCATTTGTCTCCACAGTTTGATTAGCACGCAAGGCTGCTCATTAACGGATTAATGGTTCAGATTAATTTTTTTTTTCTTCCATACAAAAATGCACCATAACACAATATCCCCATCAACTCAGAAAAGCACAACTCAACTCATTATTTTAAAAGTAAAATTTCAAGTAATGAATCTTGAGACATATACAGCTTTGCAAATACAACTAGAAAGCACACAGAGAGGGCACACCTCTGCCTACGCTTCTGTCATCAAAAATTGAACAAGGAGGTTACAGATCCTCTGATCATAAATCCATCAAAAAAAAATTTAATTAATTGTTCCTAGGCCCCATGGTCCACATTTCCTCGAAATATCATTGAAATTTATCAAGAAATTTGAGAGATATTGTCAGGGCAAACGGACTTGGCTGAATGTATAACATCCGCCCAACCTCATTGGTGTAGTAGAATTAAACCCAATTATCAATTTAATTGGTTTAATTGGTTGATTTAGAAATTGATTTCAGGGGGAAATTACTTTTTCACATGGGGCCAGGAAGGGTTGCATAGCTTTTTTCCCTTCAATAAATGACATTTGTATTACAAAACTGAATTTTCGTTCACCCAGGTTATAATTGTCAAATATTAAAATTAGTTTGACGATCTGAAACACTTAAATGTGATAAAATATGTGAAAATAGAAGAAATCAGGAAGACTGAAATACTTTTACATGGCATTGTATGCTTTGGTTTAGTTTTACTTCATGCTTAAAGCTTAACTCAAGGAAGGCAGTACACTTGTTCTTGCAGCAAAGGTATCCCAGTTGAATGACAATTCAACTATAGTCAGAGATTCCTCAGTGTCTTCTTCGGACAAACGCCCTTAGTGCACCCATGAGTGACCAACAAGGTTTCACAGGAAGCATTACAGCACTCATCTAGTCCTGCTGCCTTTCTTTTCACAACATGTGGGTAATCTGCTCCTTCCCTAACTAATAGGTTGCTCAGTTACTTATTCAACCACCTGTTATTTCCTACGTAGCCATACAGTTCAATTTCCCAGCTTGCTTCTTTGCTATCATTCTCATATGGCCATTCCTCTTTGCAGTGGTAGGCAGAGTTCCGCTAATCCGCTAACCGGTAATTAGCAAAGCTAACATTTTTGTTAGTGGATTAGAATTTCCGCTAAATTTGAAAACCCTTAGCAGACTAAATAGCTTCTGCGAAATTTAGTTCTGCTAGCTAAGTTTGCTTACTTTTTTTCAGCTGGAAAATTGCACTGACATAAGAAAACAGCTAGCTACCGGCCTAGCTCACCCACCAATGACACCATCAGTCATCCTCTCTTCTCCAGCAGGGGGTTTTAATGGCGAAATTGAGTCCTGACTGATGTCAATTGCTTTGGTCAGAAAATGGACAGGAGGGCCGCATGAAGCAGAGTTCGTTTAGGAGGACTACCCAGTAATTCCAATGGGAGATCTCTCTTGTAGTCCTAAAAAAGTAAATACTTGCTGCAAACTCTAATATTTATATACTTATATGTGAGCATGTCTACTTTATATGTCATGTTTGCAATGACTCATTGCTATTCTATTGCCCATTTTGAAGTTGCAGGTAAAGAGCGAATAGTTACACCTCTAGCATTGGTATGTTTGTAGCCCATTCACCTGTGCACAGGGGAAACTGCAGGTATCATCATCACGACTCTTTACAATAAAGCAAGCAGTGCACAAATGCAATGCTATCTGTGACAGCTGTAGGTCATAAATCCGCATGGGGTTGAAGCTGTCTCTGCAGTGGTGAGCTAGCACAGTGCAGTGTGGTTGTTGTTGTCTTTACAGCAAGGCAAAGGGAAGCCATGTTGGTGATAAATATGGAAATATCTTGAGTTGCTATAGGAAAATGTGTGAAGTTTGTGTGTGATTTATTTATACAGAGCAGCCTACATTGTGAAACTACAGTATATATGGTTTCATTATCGATGAATTGCCCCTTTAACAGTCAATGGTAATTTTTTTCTTCTTTCACGAGTATGGTTTTAGATCTGTTTCTGAGGGATTCAGAGCCAAAAGCCAAGCCAAGGCAAAATTCATATAATAAATGTTAGCTTCCACTAATTTTTTATCGGTCTATCGTTTTAGCATTATCGAAGTTAACTTTTTGAGTAAGCAGATTAGCGGTTATCAAAGCTGACTTTTCAGTTAGCTGTGCCCACCTCTGCCACTTTATGAAATCCCCTCACTGGTAACTACAAGTATTGGATGCAAATCTCTCCCACTGGCGCACCAAGCTGTAAATGCTCATGCCCGTTCTCTGGCGTGCTCACACCAGATTGCAAGCCCCTCAACATTCTCTTTCCAGCTTGCAATCTGGTCTGTTGGAGGACCTAGCAGCCGTTCCTCACAGTTCTGGCTCTCCTCTCCCGAACAGCCTTCTGAAACATTGAAAATGGTAACTGCAATAAAAAAAAGAGAAATCACGGATGCTGTATTAATAGAAGGGCTTTGTAATACTCATTGCCCCATGCTTGTACTCACATTGAAATGCTAATATGTTGTGCTGAATAATTTAGCACATGTCATTATGACATGAAATGCATATGTCTGCAAACAGTGCAAGCAACAGCTCAATACTGTATTTTGCCTGCTAATTTAACCCAATCAATTCTACATGTGTTATATACCATAGGCAATTGATCTTCAAGCGAAGACATTCTTCGATAATCTCTTTCAAGGGAACCATGATTTTTTTATGAGCCTTTGGAATTGTACATCATTTGAAATACTGAGGCTTCCACAAAAAGGAGGAAGAAGATGAACAGCTTTATGTGAACCTGGTTAAATAAATAAGGAACCTAATGATCACCACGTGAGCAATGACTGTAGAACTGATGGTGGTCATGGTGTACAGTAACAGACCACTGGACTGGCTAGTCTGTTTTTTTTCCACATATAGATGAAGAAATAAAAAATATATAACAATTGATGCTTTGCATTTACTCTGCTGACTTAATTAACTGGTTCAAATCCTATCATTACTTTAAAAAATTCACAGAACTATGGCATCATATGGAAACAACCAAGTTACCAATTCAGCCTTCCACTTACAAATGGCTTCACTGATTGTGATATATCCAGAAATTGACTGGATTAAAAAATAATAATAATAATAATAATGAAATACTAATAATAATATGTTTTGTCCTCACCTATTGAAGCATCTTCAACTTGTCTTTTAACGTTGCTCTTGTGAAAATTAACTATATAAACATGAGTTTTCTGAAAGAGCTAAAGTGACTGATTTATTTTATAGAGCAGAGCTGGCGTCAGCAAGGCGCTGCAATAAATTACCATTTTTATAAAAAAACAGTATTTCTTTCCTACTCAGGCTGAATGTAAATGTAGAGCAGCAACAAAACTCAAACGGCATTGAGACGCATAAGAAAGGCTGCATGGAGAACAGAATTGTCTTTCGAAAAGTCTGATGTGCGGCTTGATGGATTTTAACTGTGTGAGTCAGTGATGCATAATGCTGCATCAGCTGCATTCTGTGGCTGCAGGATTTCTCCTCTCTCTACACGTATATATAAAACAATAGAATGAGACATGCCAATTGGAGATGGAGTAATACTGTATTACCTGAAATGAAATGAGAAAAACGGAATATCTGTTTCTTCCATGTTATGTTAAGCAACGGAAAAGAAACCGCTTCAAAATTATTTTGGCGCACTGAGACATTGTTGACTTATTCTTTTGGAAGTCATCAGTTGACTCTTTGTCAACTACCTCAAGTTCTTTTTTTTTTTTTTTGGAGTCTTTAAGAACTTGGTGGTGAGGCTAGCGGTGTGATGTCACATTGCAATCTTCCTGTTGAGTACATTTATATGGGTGTTTTGCAATGCTTGCTGAGAGGGATGGCCATATTGCGCCATTTAATATGAAAAATATTTGTATTTCAATATTTTTCAGCAAAGACAGCTCTAAAGTCATACATGTACACAGTAGAGATGGGCAATTTCTTTGCCATTGAACTCTTGGACATGCCAGGTACACATTCTCACACAACTGCTGATCAAAGGGATTTTATTCTTAGATTTACTTTCAAAATGCATTGTTTTATCATCTGACTGTGACATTGCTAATAATTTTTAATGAGTGAATATATTTTACCATATATTTCAAGAATACTTTAGAGTCACTATTTTTCTTGGGCAGATTCTCTATTCAGGATTGTGTGTTGTAAGTTTATTTTATCATTCTGTTTATATTATAGTTTGAGGTTTTTTATTATTATTACTTTTTAATTAATTAATTTTAATTAAATAATTTTTATATTATTACTGTTCAACATTTTTTTTTGCCTTGTAATTTATGAAAGTGATTCCGCAATCTGCCATTTGTGCTTTGCTGCCATAATATATGTTAAAACCACTATCTCTCTGTCCAACCTCCGTAAGATAGGCCTTCATTATATTCAACAATTATCGGCAGACCGAGTGACCCTTTCAGAAGCTTCTCTGAAGGTGCTGCCTTGGGTTTATGGCCTTGTAAGAAGATCACACTCCTTTGAAAAGCAGATACTCTTTCATGAACGTTCGTTTCCCATGTCCTTAGAATTTTCTCCTCTTCAGAGGCCAGGGGAAAATCAAGAAGCCACACAAATAACTCGTACTGGAAAACATGCCCTTCGGCGTAATTTATTAAAAGTGAAACAGAGTGGATGAACTTGGACACCTCCGCTCTGCTCTCTTGTCTCATTAATTGCGCTTGCCTCCTGGAAGTGAGATTGCTTCAAAGAAATGCCAGTCAGCCCAGATTGATTAGACTGCCTTTGTATCCACATAATCACTAAATCACACTCCTGTTTCAGCTGGGCTCTTTCAGCCTCCCCAGAAAAAAAAGTCATTAAGTTGTCTGAAGTATTTTCTGAGAAGGAATAAACGGGATTGGTTTACTTTACAATGCCTTCGAGACGGCTCCATTTATTAGCTTTGAGTTCTTATAGACAGTGCCGTATAAGCAACTGGCCATAACAGCCGGCCATTTTATTTTTTGAGTCTGGCAAGTATTTTCACTGGATGCATTATTTCAAAATTTAATATGAAATACAGTCATGTTTATGCCTTCTTTTGAAAGCAATCATTGGAAAGCAACGTCTTTTTTTCAACAATGACCGAGAAATCCACTAATTCTGCCATGATTATGAATATTAAGCGATCAATTAAAGTTAGAGGTACCTTGGGGTTGATGTTACTTTTACTATTTTATTGACCTTGAATGTCTGTTGTTGTTTTGATATCATATTTTGCCATTTCTTAAACCAAAAAGGAGTGGTTGAGATGGGCTTGGCTAGGTCATGGCAACTGAAGCAGCGCCAAATGAAAATGATGATACAGCAGCTTATAATATCAGACTTAGTGACTCTACTACACCTGGGATATAGGTGACAGTGTTGAACATGCAGCCATATCAACATTTTTATGCCTGGCCGGTTCCATAGTTTTGAGCCATATGCACATTAGACACTCATCTGCAGAGTAATAAGTTTTATGGACTTTTACACTTTAAGAGACAAGCGTGCTGCCCACTTTGGTGAAAATGGTTTTGGGACAGATTCATTTCATCAGTGCTGGATTTGAGGGCAGTTCACAGAACAGAGCTTTGACTGCTGGAGCCTGAAATGAAAAATTACAGCACTTCATTGTGAACACAGCAGCATGGAGCAGCTTATTTCATGGGCTAATGGCTGATGGTGCTCATTCCCGTGGGCTGCCTTGAAGACAGGACAGAAGTGATGCTGTAGAATCTCACAATTCCCTCTCCCCTTGCCAAATACAGGTCCCAAAGAGTGAAGCGCCATCCTTAATCTTATCTGGGGCTGGAAACTCAACTTACTCTTCGACTCCCAAGATTAAGAACTCAGAGTGTGTTTTTTTTCAACAAAACAAAAATTGTTTAGCCCTTATAGAGCAAAGAGAACCTCAAAAATTTGATGCTCAAAATTAAGATCGATATACCAAAGCAAAAATGGACTCCTGTCAAGACACTGTAACTGTGCTGAACCACGTGTCAGTTTTGTTTGCATTGGGTGGGTATGTAAAACTCCGTCTCTCTGAGAGGGAATAGTCTCTGTGGAGTCATTTAGAAAAGGGCTACAATAATAGCGCAGTTTTTAACGCATTTGATATGTCTTATTTTAGCACGCATCTGTTAGTATAGAGAATTTACATCAATCATGTTCGTTAAGACAGCATGATTTACATCTTCTGTGTGTCGACATGTTGCCGCAAAGTTCCTAAAATTAAGCAAAATTGGCAGAGGAGTTGGTTCTGCCCAGGATGCAATAACTGATAAATGATTTTTCTAGCATGGAAATAGTTGGGAAGGAATGGAAAATGTGTGCAAAACAGAAAGCAGTGATTTCTAAATTTGCTTTGACTTGCATTTCATTGCAGACAGCATGAAGACAAGATATTTAATGCTTTTTCAATTCAACTTTATTTTTTGTCCATATGTACAAGTATGTGCATATCCTGAATGAATATTCATTGCTAAAGCACTTTCAATGACAACTCTACCCTTGGTTTTAAAGACACAACCATTTCCAGTGAGGAAGCAACATTTTTGACCTTATACTAATAAATGACTTTCATGCCAAAGCCACTTTCTCCACTTCTACTGCACATTTCCCACAACATATTATCAGCCAACTCAGCTAATTAACCTATTGTTTAGCCAATCTAGCAGGCTCATTGCCTTACATTATCAGTTGGACAAAGGTCAGATTGAACTTGATTCCCTGCCATGGATGACATTGTCAGCTGCTGTACAAAACTGCTACTGACCAGTGGCTAGCATCAGGGTGTCTCACAATCAGAAAAAATAAAACTATTATGATTAGTTTGTTTCAAATTGGATTCCTTTTGAACATGTCATTTGCCACATTCAGGCTTTTGCACTTTGTCATGGTGGACAACAATACAGCCTCAGCATGAACGATGAAAAAAACTTTTTTTTCCTATGTTCCCAAAAATTATTGGTAATAAGAGGTGGTGAAAGTTGTCAGACTATTCAAGAGTCATATGGCTGAATACATATATATATATATATATTTTTTTTTTTATGTGTATAGAATACTCTTTTTGTCAAGTAACTTGGACTTTACCAACAGAATGACTGCTTGCTGTACTGCCAATACAGTAAACCGCAGTCTTTATGAAATGGATTTGTCGTAAGTTTTAACAATGGATATCCTTCAAACCAGGTCAACATGTACAGTAGAATCTCCCTCAGCAGTCATCTCTACTAGAAGGACTCCTTACTCAGGACACCTGAGAGTCCCCAGTTGCTACGAAGTAAATCCACCTCTTTGAGGAGTAAATCCCTTTTCTAACAGCCTACAGCCCAACATCCCCTCTTGTGGTAACGCTGGCTTTACGGTATTTTTCAGCAGTGTGCTTCTGAGCTTCTGACCCTTAAACCCGCAATTGCTTTCAATCTGTTCCTGTTTAAGATGGCTTGATTAATAATCACACAATTTATTTACTGAATTATCAAAACAAATATAAAAGCATGTCATTATTAAGAAATGATTAACGACAGAGAGCACTGATGGGTTACATTGACAATGTAGGGATATTGTAGGGATGAAAAAAAACAAATA
Organism: Gymnothorax javanicus; assembly: GCA_029692085.1. Classification (NCBI taxonomy): domain Eukaryota; kingdom Metazoa; phylum Chordata; class Actinopteri; order Anguilliformes; family Muraenidae; genus Gymnothorax; species Gymnothorax javanicus. Next base: position 11,819,617 of record CM056207.1, on the reverse strand, counting down.
ATTATTAATCCATTACTTTCTCTGAATTCCATCTCCCGTTTCAGCATTTTTTTTCAGAGGTGCAACCTAATTTATTTTAAGATTGCATTTAATCAATGTTTTCAGCGTTCAAAAGAATAGGCTACATTCGCGAGGAAGCGCAGTTGCGCACTGCTTGCCACCATGCGATATTAAAATCTTTGTGCCTATATCAGTGATGAGACATTTCGTTTTACATTTTTATGTGCCACCACAATGTCAGCTGCTGTCTTGCGTGGCTCCGTATTTTTAGTTTTGTTATCAACCATGTGAATTGTATGCTCCCCTACCATAATTATCACCATGGCCACAGCTATGATTAGATTACGAGGTTATAATGGGAAGATGGTTAGTCAATATCAGATGAATCATATCTTGCTCCGCATGTCAATATTGCCTTTCATGCCTCAGGTAAATTTATTGAAAGACGTGAAAATCAATGGATCAAATTCAGCTTTGTGAAATCATGGATCTGCAGCTGGTGGAGCTGTATCTGGAAAGGTGTGTGTATGTGTCTGTGGGGGGGGCATTAAGAACAGAAGCACAGAGGTGTGCAGTATGCATTTTGGTTTCCGCTGAGATGTAATTAATGCGCAGTGCAGGCTTCTGCTCTTCCAGATCCAGTGAGAACCCAGCTAATAGAGCATCGTCTCAGAAGATCTTTACTGTGGTTGAGGCACATGTACTTGAAATATGTTTACAATATCATTGCACATCATTCCCAGTGCCCATCAAACAGGACACTTTGGTAAACATCAGTGGAATTTTCCAGACAGGATTGTGCCGACGAATAAGGCGAGAGTGTGCACACTGAGGAAAGAACACTGCTTGTGACAGCTAAGCAATGATTGCACAATTTACTGGTGAAAATCTGTCGGCTCAACGTGGCTATAATCTCAAAGTATTGTGTGGAACATTGCTTTCACTGACCAGGCTCGAGGTGGAATGTGACCACACAGTGTGATGTGATAGGCATATGAACAAGGAATAATTTCAGACTGCAGGAAGTTCAAAACAACACAGGAGATGACAAAACAAATTAGCAAAACAAATCCTAGCATTTTTTTCCTCATTATTGCCATCATTTAGCTATCATTTTGATTCCAAGATGGTTCCCAAATTGATGCCTGGCCAGGGAGAATGGAGGGTCATATGAAACCCATTAAAAGACTCTAGATCTTAAAATTAAATCAGAAGACAGATATCAGCAATGAGATTTACTTATTTCAAGATTTGTCTGAGCAACAGTAACTTTAAAGACGGTAATTTCTGTTCATATTCTTTTAGATATTCAGTCTCATTATTTTTTTGGTACTCTTCAAACATTTATCAGCTTCCAAACTTTTGCATTACAAAGGATAATTCCCTCTTATAATTGCAGTTGATTTGGGGTCCCAGCGTGCAGTAAGACAGAAGTGATGAAGGAGGTTAGGACAGGGAGCAGCCAGCTGCTGAGCAATAAAATCGCTTTTACACCTCGACTGATTGCTCTGCCATCAAGGGGATATGAGAGGTTTACAACCGTCCCTTTTATTTCTTTTTTCTCTTGCCGTGTCTGGGAGTAGTTTGAGTACTGTTGCAATGTCTGACAAGGTGAGGTGTCTCAACATCCAAATTACTCGCTGCTGTCACCACATTATGCATGAGACTTCCTGCGGATGACACTGGGTATTTATCACATAGTACCGAGCTTTGGGTCCAGACTTGGCTCCGGTCCAATATAGCTGTGTTATCCCTCACTTAAAGAATTATACCCTTTCCCTGACCCGCTGCTAAGTTAATTACCGTGGGCCTTCTTATGAAGGGTGCATAAAGCTAGATATTGCGGCTAAGGCGAAGGTGGGACCTAAGTTTTCAATTGCCGCTAAAACACATTTCCCCTGGATTGCATTTCCAATGTTTAAATAAATAAATACAGGTTTGACTTTAAAATGACACTGTGCCCCCAAAGAACTACTTTGCGAGCACAATATTCAGGCATGGCATGCCATTACAGAGACAAGCAGTTTCATTTTATTGTTCTATGGGAAAAATAACACAGTGGCTGCCATTGTTTCAGGCAGTTTGGGCCTGACTTATCAGGATAGCATGCAAATTACCACCATGTCACCCATCAGAGCAATCCTAGTCATATTTCGATCAACAGCATCAATTTTAAAAAAAAAAATCAGAGACAGAAGGTAAAGCTATGTCTTTCATTTTGTGCGTGTGATTGTCTTTGTAAAGAAACTACCACATACTGCTCTACTGGGACTAACTTTTCTGTTTAACACCGAAAAGTGTTGCCACAAATCTTGTCCTTTCCTCCATAATGGTGAATGTCTGGGTACAAACATTATTAGGCCTCTCACTTTGCACGACTTTGAGCCCCAAGTTTTATTCTAGTCCCAGCAAATACAAATAAAATGTAGTTTCCCCAGCATAAGACCGCAGATGATGGAAAAAAGAGTCCTGCTTCAGGCCTGCAGAAAGATTCCAGCTTCAACTTTGGAAAAGGAGTGTGCTTCAGCTCTGAAGAAATAGTCCCTCTTTAGCTTTGGAGAAAGAGTCTGCTTCAGCTCAGAAGAAATAGTCCTTCCTTAGCTTTGGAGAAGGAGTCTGCTTCAGCTTTGAAGAAATAGTCCTTTTTAGCTTTGGAAAAGGGAGTGTGCTTCAGGTCTGAAGAAATAGTCCTTCTTTAGCTTTGGAGAAAGAGTCTGCTTCAGCTCTGAAGAAATAGTCCTTCTTTAGCTTTGGAGAAGGAGTCTGCTTTAACTCTGATGAAATAGTCCTTCTTTAACTTTGGAGAAAAGAGTCTGCTTCAGGTCTGAAGAAATAGTCCTTCTTTAGCTTTGGAAAAGGAGTCTTAGCTTTGGAAAAGGAGTGCAGGTCTGAAGAAATAGTCCTTCTTTAGCTTTGGAAAAGGAGTCTGCTTCAGCTCTGAAGAAATAGTCCTTCTTTAGCTTTGGAGAAGGAGTCTGCTTTAACTCTGATGAAATAGTCCTTCTTTAACTTTGGAGAAAAAGTCTGCTTCAGGTCTGAAGAAATAGTCCTTCTTTAGCTTTGGAAAAGGAGTGTGCCTCAGGTCTGAAGAAATAGTCCTTCTTTAGCTTTGGAAAAGGAGTGTGCTTCAGGTCTGAAGAAATAGTCCTTCTTTAGCTTTGGAAAAGGAGTCTGCTTCAGCTCTGAAGAAATAGTCCTTCTTTAGCTTTGGAGAAGGAGTCTGCTTTAACTCTGATGAAATAGTCCTTCTTTAACTTTGGAGAAAGAGTCTGCTTCAGGTCTGAAGAAATAGTCCTTCTTTAGCTTTGGAAAAGGAGTCTGCTTCAGCTCTGAAGAAATAGTCCTTCTTTAGCTTTGGAGAAAGAGTCTGCTTCAGCTCTGAAGAAATAGTCCTTCTTTAGCTTTGGAGAAGGAGTCTGCTTTAACTCTGATGAAATAGTCCTTCTTTAACTTTGGAGAAAGAGTCTGCTTCAGGTCTGAAGAAATAGTCCTTCTTTAGCTTTGGAAAAGGAGTCTGCTTCAGGTCTGAAGAAATAGTCCTTCTTTAGCTTTGGAAAAGGAGTCTGCTTCAGCTCTGAAGAAATAGTCCTTCTTTAGCTTTGGAGAAGGAGTCTGCTTTAACTCTGATGAAATAGTCCTTCTTTAACTTTGGAGAAAAAGTCTGCTTCAGGTCTGAAGAAATAGTCCTTCTTTAGCTTTGGAAAAGGAGTGTGCCTCAGGTCTGAAGAAATAGTCCTTCTTTAGCTTTGGAAAAGGAGTGTGCTTCAGGTCTGAAGAAATAGTCCTTCTTTAGCTTTGGAAAAGGAGTCTGCTTCAGCTCTGAAGAAATAGTCCTTCTTTAGCTTTGGAGAAGGAGTCTGCTTTAACTCTGATGAAATAGTCCTTTGGAGAAAAAAGTTTTAACTTTGGAGAAAGAGTCTTTAACTTCAGGTCTGAAGAAATAGTCCTTCTTTAGCTTTGGAGAAGGAGTCTGCTTCAGCTCTGAAGAAATAGTCCTTCTTTAGCTTTGGGAAAAGAGTCTGCTTCAGCTCTGAAGAAATAGTCCTTCTTTAGCTTTGGAGAAAGAGTCTACTTCAGCTCTGAAGGAATAGACCTTCTTTAGCTTTGGAGAAGAAGTCTGCTTCAGCCCTGAAGAAATAGTCCTTCCTTAGCTTTGGAGAAAGAGTCTGCTTCAGCTCTGAAGAAATAGTCCTTCTTTAGCTTTGGAGAAGGAGTCTGCTTCAGCTCTGAAGAAATAGTCCTTCTTATGCTTTGGAGAAGGAGTCCTGCTTCAGCTCTGGAGAAAAAGCCATCTTCAGCTTTGGAGAAATCTGGCCCATCACCGATAATTAGGGGCAGTATGCAGTCACCATGCAGCCAATGAGGACTAGTTTCAGTTTTGCGGCCAGCGCTCCACAGATGGTCAAAATGGCCATGGTACAAGGAAGGGACAGCAGAACGCTCACAGGACGAGCAAAAGGGTCAACTAAGGCCTACAGGAGGAGGAAACCCTGTGAGTCTGGGTGAGTGGATACCTTTTAACACTAGACAAGCACCCGGGTGGCCCCCAGGACAGGACCAGGTAGCAAGGACGAAGGACCCCTGTAATGCAAGGTGACCAGGCTGGCTTGTAACACTAGGCAAGGAAGTACCCTGTAATGCTAGGTAAGCGACTCAGAAACTGAAAACAAAAGAGGTGCGAAACCCGCCATCCTGGGCAATGTCTTCACAAAAGTGAACAAAAACCAAATAATGGAGTGATCCATTGGCTCCTTTGCTGGCTGGATCATCCCGTTACAAACTGGGCAGAGGGGTAGCCAATTGTAGGATTGACGATGAGCCAATAGGGCACGCATATAATGAGGAGGATAAAGGGAAATGGAAGAAAGCGATACAAATGATTAACGAATCGAAAACTTGCTCTGAATTCCATCCCTTGTTTTAGCTTTTTTTAAAAAAAAAAAATAATAAAAAATCAGTGTTGCCCAATTAATTTTAAGATTGCACTTCATCAAAATGCTTTCAGTGTTCAAAAGAACAGGCTACATTTGCAGGGAGGCGCAGTCGCACACTATTTGTTGTGATGCAATAATAATGAATTTATTTTTTTTTTTTTTTAAATAATAATAATAATAATGAATTTATTGAATTACCAACAATTTCCACAACAAAACATTGATAATTGAATAATTTAGTTAATTGGTTATTATTGCATTGTGGCTATAAGTGTGCGGCTGCACTTTTTCACATTTGTCATTTTTACCACGGTCAGCAACTCGCCAGCTCTGGTGAGCATTCCTTCTCTCATCTATCTTGTAAAAAAGAATACATTTAAAAAGGAAAACATCCTCTTTGGCTTATTAAATCCTAGGCCAATGGAAAATTGATGCAAAAGGAATTCAGAGTCTTTGAAAGACATATTGTTGTTTTATGTCATCATGATTTAGATGGGAAAATGCCCTCTAACTAGCCCATGTGATGCAATGTATAATAATGCGCCTAAAAATGAATTGGCCCATAATTCTACCAATTAGTCTTGCAAGTGTGCAAATTAATGTTTGGTTGATAATTAGGAAAAGTAAATGAGAACTGCTTTGGAGTAACTGGGCATCATTGGAGGAGGTTACTGGAGGATTTTTAAACCTCCAATAGCAATTCATTGAAGGTCTCAGGTAAAAGAGGTTAATCAGACATGCAGGTTGTGATTGATTATAAGTCAAACAGTTAATAAAATGCAACATCTTACAACCATCTTTGGTGTTATACCTGCCTTGTTTAAGCTGCAGTACTCTTATCAATGAGAAATGATTGTTTCATGTGAAGGACATTTGTAGCTACAATGGATAACGTCTCTGGTGAAAAGCTGCAAATACTCGAAGGGCCCTATCTTGCGCCAGAGTCCCTAAACCCGTTATTTGGGGATTTCGCATTGCGTAAGAGGCGTTCCCCCGCGAAAGTTGCTAGCTTGCACACCTGCCTATATCCCTAAAACACCAGCGCTACCCGTTACATTATGCATAGGCGTGGTTTGGGCGTTACGCCAGTTAAACCAATCAGTGTGCTAGGTGCCATTGCCTTTCGGAGCAGGCTGCGCTCAAACCCAAATCCTCAAACCGAACTCCGTGATGGAGAGAGGAAGGGCCACGTTTTTCCATTGACGAAGTTAAATTGCCAGTGCATGAGGTCAAATCCAGTCAGGGGAGGATCTGTTTTTGTTAAGTTAATCATGAATTGTATTATTATTATTATTATTATTATTATTATTATTGTTATTATTTGACATTGACATATTGTTTAATGTTTGGTATGTAGTTAAAAAAAAAAAAAAAAAAAAAAAATCAGCCTACCCTTTTGTGATGGAAACTTCAAAAAAGAAAAAAAAAAAAAATGCATTTCGCCATGCACTTCCAACTCCCTCTCCGCCTGAAATGAAGCATAGAACAAAATCCCATTTTAGAAAAAAAAAAAAATTAGGTATATGCACTGGCACTCTGCGACGTAACTTTTTTTTCCCCAGCGAGAGCGGCATTTCAGAACTCTTCAGCGAATGAAGGTAATTCTGGTGACAAGTACGTGGTTTAGATCCGTTGACATTTTCCAATCGGACAGCTGTCTATTTTTTTACAGCAAGTTGCGTGACCGTGCTGCAAAAACAGGTGTACATACTTGTCGCCGAAATTTCCTTCATTCGCAATAGAGTTCTGAAATGCCGCTCTCGCTGGAAAAAAAAAATTCCGTTGCCGAGTACTAGTGCAAAGCGCTCTTGAGAAAGCCCAAACGCGGGTAGCGGGTGGTTTCAGAACCCGCTATACGCTTTCCCTAACGTGTGTGGTCAAGATAGCAATTGTAGGGAAAGCGCATAAACACGCCCACGGGCACACCTCCAGGCGCAAATAAAGGATTCGGCATAATGCATAGCGGGTAGTGTGGCCGCAAGATATCGTTTAGGGATAGTGGAAGCTGCTAAATGTGTAATTCACGGGTTGCGGGTAGTGGCAACGGGTAAGGCAGTGTGAAAGATAGAGCCCAAAGAGTCCAAGATAGAAAATATTACATATACAATTTAGCCTGATTCCCCTGACTTCACCCTATTAATCTGCTGAATGTTTAAGGCTCACTGCGCTGGCTTGGCAGGCATAATGGGCTTGTAAGGTCTGAACAGAGACCACAAATGTCTGTTGTCTTGAACTTTCACTTGTGTTTCCACTGCATTTGGCAGGACAATGGGCATTTCACCATTCATGTGAGCGTATTCCAGCAGGTGGTAATCTCGGATGACTGAGTCAGATGGCTCAGCCTTGATAGTACTGATTCCTTATGACTCTCATGGCAATCTCTGATTTCATTTATAGATTGAAAAAATGTATCTATTCAGATTTTTTGGGGAGGTATGACATACATGGCCCATTAGAGGAAGTAACAAAGGATCTTAAAAATGGGCCCACCATGTATCACCAAGTATGCCCATCATCTCAATGGCTTCAGATGTTTCAAGCTTCAGAAGTTTAATCATTAAAACAAAGTCAGATTCATGATGTTCAAAATGAAAGCATAAGTCAGTTTCCCTCGCGGAAACAGAAAAGTCATTTCCATACAAATTGCTTTAGCCTTCAGGTGCCACAGAGGCGTAATGAAAACTTTGAGCTCACCAAGATGATCTGGACACATCTCATTGTTGTGTATGCTGCGCTTAGTTGCATTCAATTTTTGATCCCATCATATAAGCACATCATTATTCTCGCATGAACCCAACTTTAAGTGATATCAGGCAAGGTAAATTTAATGAATAAACTCAAAACTACATTATTATGTCACAGCAAATCCTGCTACTGGAGGGGGGAAGCTTGTTTTCTCTCATTCCATTCAATATTTATTTGTGGTCCTGGCCCTCATACCAAATCTTTCCTATTCATAATGCACCAAAAAGTGCAACGTCACTTCTGCTGGGGTCAATGCTCACTTCCTTGACAATGGTTCACGCTCACAGCATTGCAACACATTCACTCGTACACTTAACACACGGTTCGAAATACCTAAAATTTGACAATCAAAAATATGGTGAGAAATGCTTTCTGTTCTCTTATAATGAGCATAGGTTGGGCTCAAGACCACTGAAAATAAAGCTTCATTCCATACATAGACACAAGGACCATGGCAATAAACACTGTACTAGTTGTTTGGTTATGGTTTGGTTCGTTTGGCGTGAACCATTTGCCCTGGATACAGCAAGTTGACCTCAAAATGACATCACCACTTATTGGTATAATGACCATTTAAGCATGGAACCTTTTCAGTTTCCATCTGACCTACACTGCCTACATCTTCATTGGTGCATATTTTTACACGTCCTATGAAAGGCTGGTTAGCGCTGACTCAGTGTACCATAATTACCTTTGTTTGAATGTGTTTCTTCAGCATTTCCCCACTTCCTTCTTCCGATAATCTTATTTCTGCTCTGTTTAAGTGTGTTTAAGTCTGCCCAATACTCCCCCCCAGGCCCAGTGTGTTGAAGTCCACACAATACCCCAATTTACTTTATTCTAAGCACTTTTTCAGTTTTTTTTTTCACTTTTTGCATACTTATTTTGTTCTATGTTTTTATTCTGTGTACATTTTAGTCTACATTTATGTCTTGTTCCTTTTTTCACTCTCTGCACCATGGATTGGAGGGAAATGATTTTTTGATTTTCTGTACAATACCAGTAAAAAGATTGGACATAACCCATATTTTTCTAACAAGACATATTAAATAAAGAAATAGGTGCCATTTATTTGCAAAAAAAAAAAAAAAATCTAATTCTTAAATCCATCAAACTAACCAGCATTTTCTGTCATATTTACAGAGCATACTCACATTTTTTTTTTTTACAAGAGCAGTTATATGGCTATAATGAGTTTGCTGCTGAGTGGCCGTCTAAGTTCTCAAAGATGTGCTGCACTTGTGGTTTGCTTTTCATTGACTTTTTTGCCCAATAAATTCCAAAACAGCTTGTCTTTAATTTGGCTGTTGGAAAATGGAAAGAGCTTGTTTTCTGGTTACTTTGCAAAATAGGGTTTCTTTGAAAATTCTAAAATTTTGGACACTATTCAAACAAGTAAATTATTCTCTTTTCACTTCTGACTGTTTACCTACTACCAGATTCCATTTGAGATTATATAGAGAAGTTAAGCTATTTAAATTTCTCTAAAAACAGAGCTCTGTGACATTAGCAAAGTGTGTCCAAACTTTTGACTGGCACTGCATGTCTGATACATAATGGCAGAATTGACAATGAAGCTGACTGACTTGACTATGACCTTTTCTGCTGTAGTTTGCCTTGACACACCCACTTAGTTCAACTGAAGACAATACCAGCGATGCTATCATATGGTTGCGCATGGGTGACATGGGTATGTTGCAAGATCGGTATATAGTCCTTTTCTCATTTTGTTTGGTGTATTTATATTTTGATGCTTCCCTACGTACAGACACGTCCTTACAATATGAATAGTATTATCTTCTACATCCACTAAGTTGGAAAGAAACACCGGCAGGAATCAGTTCTACAACCTTGCTTGTGCACCTCTTCTTGGTGGATGCTGATAGTAACAATGAATATAAATTTTTGCGCTTTTGTTTTCTGTAGGCTGTGATCCAACCGTGGCGAGAACAACATGTTGAAAAGTGTTGCTTTCGCCTTCCCTCACAAACACTGCACTTATACTACTCCGCATGAGCGACCACCTGAGACAATTGCTCAAAGTTAAATAATATAGGCCAGTTCTCCCCAGACAAATGTTCTGCATTAGCATTTGAATATGTACTGTGGTCTAATCTCCTCTCGCACTGGCACAGTCTAATTTGAATATAAACCAATTTCCCTTTCACATGGCCTGAATTAGCTGCTCTGAATTTTTCTGAAGGGCCATTTGGATATTTAATGCTAGGTATTTATACCTTGTAAATTGCCAAGGCTGAATCTGAGCAATGAAGTCGAATGGTTCAATTAAAATACTATCATGCAGAAGAATTTGATTTTCACCTCTGTGTCCTTATTCATATTTAGGTGTGTTCATATTTCAGTTGGGAAAGCTATTCCTTCTGGAGCAGTCAATGCAGGATCCAGGCACAAACAAGGCAAATGTTCTGGTTTTTATTACCTATTTGCCGGGGCCAGCTCAAGCAAGCCCAGTGAAACTAATGTGTGTAATTTGACCAGCATGGATGGGAGGCCTCATACTTAGCCTCTGTATGGAGTAATCATTCTCTTTTGGTCGGTTTACTGTCTATTAATTTATTGTCAAGCAGGCTGATTAGTTTTGACCTTTTCAACTATTTGGGTGTAAATATTTTCTTATATCATTTTTTCTTATATAGCTTTCCCCATACTTATGTAACATGAAACAGAGTGGGGAGCAGGGCTGATTATAACTATCCAAGAAACATTTTAACCTTTTCAAGTGTAACATAGCATGTATGTGTTTTCCGTGTTCTCAATCGGACAATTTAATGTTCGCGACTGGTAACCGACACCAAAGCATTTCTCAAACCTAAGAATGCTTTAAAAATTTCAGAAATGGGAGATATTTGTTTGTGAACAACAAAGCAAATAGCACCTCTGGTCGTCTTGCTTCTGATAGCACCAGTGGCCTGGCCAACATCAATTTGACCTGCTGAAATATTTGTCTCATACTAGTTCTCAAAAGGAAATAGAAAAGGAGAGAAAACAAATGGGGTCACATTATTAACTCGAACCCTATCACAAAAAACTAGCAAAAATTATATTCTGTGAGACTGACCTGATTTCTGAGATCAATATTGATTGTGGGAGTGGTTGAATTATTGCCCTCTCACTCAGCTCATAAGTTATGCATACTCGATGCTACGTGAAATGGAGCGTCAGTGTTAGTTCAGGCAGGCACGGAAGTCAGTCTTGGCTCCACCCCTTGGCCAATCACATTGGACTTCAGCGTCACGTACCTAATTTGCACGTCTTTTTAAATAAGGCAACACTCTCCATCTCAACTAACAAGCTCTACCATTCCCACCAAGACCCATTACAGATCTGCGCAAACATCCCCTCCACCTCCCCAACCACCTCCTTTCCAGTGGCATGGTCTTTGGCAGTACTTGTTGTGTCATACACTTGTCTTTACATAGTATTGACATTGTTTTGTATGGTATCGGCATTGTTGTATTGTCATTCATTTCATTTTAAACACTGTGAACCAGGCTCTGCCGGGGGGGGTTGTGATCTCCTGGAATGTCTGTGTCATGCTTGCTCAGATTGTTCCAGAGTATCACTTGAGCAGAGTCACCGCCAAATTCAAATGCATGTCATTCCAAATAAATGGTTAAATCTGACGTGATTGTCCTGTCTGAAATGGGCAAAATTAAACGGCAGATGATGGAGGCAGGAGGAAATATGAAAACAGTTTTTTGAATAGAGAGGTCCACAGGGTTGTTTCTTCAGGCACTGGCCAATGAATTTCCCCTGAGCCTGCGAATCTAAAAGTTACAAGAAAAAGAAATGTTTTCTAGCGGGCAATTATTATGCAGTGAACAGCTAGGTTCACTGAATGTCTTTACAAGGTTGTAGTCATTAGCCCATTGTAGTAGCAGAATTAATGGCCCTAACCTGCCTCGGCACCATCCTATTCTTCACAAATTACTTTCAAATTAGCTGCGCTAATGTCATAGACACAATTGCTCCTCCATTCAGGAAGCACGAACTAGGCTTTTTCAATTGTGGAGTGCTTAAAAGGGACAAGAAAAACTTTACAAAAAAATAATAGGAACTTTTCCCTCACAGAAACACTAGCTGGTGACTAACACTACTAATAAGCTGTAAGAAAAGAAATTAACTCTCAAAGTTTACTTTGTCAAATTAGGACACAGCGTTATCATCTAGGAGTAAAACATGATGTCATGAGGTTGGTGGACTGGCAGTCTTTCCCTTATCCACTGTTGACAGTATTGACAAAATGGAACCAAAAGTACCACTAAAAAGACAAAGAAGGTAGTTTATTTTTGTATCATTATGGGTGCAACAATAAGTGCTGAGAGAAAACCCTGGGAAAGATGGTATATTTTCATGTTTTTCCACTAAAGCGGCAATCAGTTTTTTGTTGCTGGCTAACTTTGCCTGCTCTGAGATGCCAGAATCCCCATGAGCCGCTTAGCAAGGGCAGATTGTGGCAGACTACATTGTGGAGAACGCTTTTTTATCAGGTCTGTCTCATCAAACTGTTTTTTTTTTTTTTTTTTTTTTTTCCTGAAGCTGGTCCATCCATATGTGATTTTTCTCCACATATCCTCACAGCGAAGCAAAGTTATTGTTATTTATTTATCGCTTATGTAGGCAGAAAGGTCTCATTGGGATACAAGATCTCTTCCTACAAAGAGTCCTGGTCAAGACAGTAGCATGACCAGTTTCACATACAACCCCAAAAATAATGTATTAAAAAAAAAATCACATTCAAGCACATACAATACATAAAAGCAGCATGGAGAAAATAGTGAAAAGAAAGGTATATAGACCATATGATCCAGACAAGGAATCGAGTGCGGACACAAAGTACAGTCCAGCAGTAGATTTTATTGATGATAATACACTAGACAGTGGGACAGAGTCCAGAGGAAAATAGCACAGTTCAGTTCAGATGTTACAGGGGAAGAAGTGTGGGTGTAGCCAGTGCCCGGGCAGTGGCTTTCCAGGATGACTGCCAGATAGAGTACACACTTCTTCAGAGCTAAACTGTCAGATGGCACAATGGAGAAGTTAGCAGGAACTACAACCAGCATGGAAAAAAAAAAAAAAAAAAGGCTCAAGCAATGCCAGCATTGTATTTAAACTGTAAAAAAAAAAAATATATATATATATATAAGACAACTAAAATTTGAGTGGAATCAATGCAGAAAACAAAGTGGATCTTCCTTGAAAAACATGTTCAGTCAAAATGACTGCCAATTTGGAAATGCTTGAACCGCTTCAAAGCCCCTGGGCTTGGTTGAATATGTTAGCCTTCAGGGTGAAATCTGATAGGCTTATTTGTATGCAAACTGTATTTGCTATGATGTCCTTTCTCTGCTTCCTGCAATTCAATATACACACATGAGCACATGTGGCCAATGGAGATTCAAACACCAAATGTTACCTTTAAGGTGAATCTAAAATGTTCTTAAAAATAGCTGTAGAGGGACTCTGACTACCTTCGCAAATGTGAATTATACTGTATGCGCGAATGCAGCATACAGTCGCAGTGGTAAGTTATGTGCACATCTTGAATTGCATGAAAGTTATTTGCCAAATGCTTTTTCTTGTACAGGATAACAAAAAAAAAAAAAAAATCCAAGCAGATTACAGCAGTGCTGGGGTGTCATCCGTGGGTGGGTATTTGAGTGCTTCTTCATATTCTGAGCTCAGTGGCATCTGCAAGTTTATATCCCAAACTGAATTAAATTCCCTTCAGCAATATATCTTGTTTTAAAGAATTCTCTCAGGTGAAAGTGTTGATTCATTGCCCAGAGTGCTAAACTGGTACACAACTCATGGATTATTTATTTGGGAAAAACAAAATGTGCTTGACTGTTCATTTAAATTTGTGTTACCACAAGAAGACAAAATTTATATCCCACGTCTGGGTCATCACAGGACTCCACTCGAGGCATAAACAGTTTAAAATGCACAGGTGGTACAACAGGTTTGAAATTTATTTGTGAGTTAAATCTCATTTTAAGACAGATGCAGAACAGAGAAACATGCACTCCCATCTAGCTGCAAGAGAAAGTTATTTTTAAAAACGGATAACTTTTTCTCTCATAGATCTTTTTTTATTGTTGTCATATCTATGAATTTTGGACAAGGTGAAACCAGTCAGCAATATTGGACTCAGAAGAGCCTGGTGACTGCATTCTGTTTTGGCAGGGATTTTTTTCCAGGCATCTTGTATAAGAGAAAATATTGGGCGCTCATGGGATAAAAAAGTTACCAAGAAAATGTAAAGCTGGTGCTCTTGGAAGCGTGGGATAGGAGAGTCAACAAAAAATGTGAGAAAATAATTAGGCACTCAGAAAATAATTAGATTAAAAGAAGCAAAAAGGATAAAAAGCCTTTATTATATCATGGCTAAACAGTTAAAAAAGCCGTCATGTTTCGACCTATGCGGTCTTCATTAGGGCGTAAAAAGTGCCATAGGCCAAGACAGACATATATAGACATGACAACCAATAGGGAAGGTCAGACGTGTCACCTGATGACCTGATAGGTACAAAGGGATGCATTTGGTAAAGAAAATAATTGGACAATAAATGTACAAAAAGAAACAAGTAGATAGAAAAAGGAAAAGTATAGTATGTATATACACATGTGAACATATAACGATATGGAAAAATAAGATGTGCAAACATAAATAACGAGAGATATCAGTATAGAAAGAGAACTATAAAAATGACAGAAAATCAACATCCTCGTTTAAACCTGGATAATTAAGGGCATCAAATGTGTGTATCCAGAAGGCTTCCCATTGACAAAGCCTTTTAAGCCTTTTGCTTCTTTTGATCTAATTATTTTCTGAGTGCCTGGAATTCTCACATTTTTGGTTTAGCTTCTCACTGTATTTGTGGTTTATCCAACCTGGGTACTGCAGAAATAACACTTGCCTGGGTGCTAAGAGCGCCATATTTACTAATCTTGTAGTTCCTCCTCCAATTCCCATTTGGGAGGCTTAGCAATAAACAAGCCTGTAGTAGAGCATCCAGGAGAAAGAACAGCTTGTAAATTAGCACAAAATAGCCTGAGTAGACCAAGGCTGAACAATCATTTCACTTGAAAGAGCCTGGCTCGCATTCCCTTTGTGGGAACTGAATAATGGTGCAGGGGTGGCTGTTATATCATGTGTCATGTAGAGCATTGGAGGTGCCTTTATTTTTTGTGGAATGTATGTTTATCATTCCATATCTTCAGATGCCATTAAAAAGTTTTGACATTAATTTTTATTTATCACGAGGACAGCCTATGAGCAGGTGGTGTTTGTGGAAGAGATGGAAATGAAGGCTAAAGAGGTGTGATTGATATTTCCTGTGACTGTCGTCATGCTCCTTCTGGAGTGATATTAACTAATTTTGATCTTTACCTTTTTGTGCACCGTACACAGATTTTGTTGTAATATAATCATGTCCTCTACTTTTGAATGGCTGATGAATCAAGACTGCATTACTGAAAATAAATACGGCAACTAACTGAAAACTAATGTCACGCAGTCAGTTTTTCCATATTCCAGAAGATTGGCTGTTGTTATTTTTGTTAAGCATTTACTACAACATGAGAGAATTTGTATTTCCATTTGAATTTCCAATGGCATTCTGGCTGAAGTCTGCCAGTAATGAGCAAAAACAAAACAAATTGTGCAACTGCTGACAGATTTTTCTCTCCTTTTGTTTAACATTTTGTTTTGGCCTAAAAAGAACTCCCATGAATTAAAAAGCCTATTTCTGTCACAATTTTCAGAACAGAGCCAAGTGCAGACCCACAAATTATATCTAAGTTGGCCCTTATTTACAAAACAAAACAAGTACATAAATAACTTTGGAGCTGGACGGTTCGTGGTCAGACGGAAGCAGGAGGAATTAGAGGAATCAAGACTTGACAAAGTCAAAGGGCTGGTCTGAGCTCAGAACTGGGACAGTTAGCCAGATGGACCACTTTGCCAAGATCGCAGACTCTGGAAGGATAAATAGATGCTTGGTTTTTTAATAGACTATAAACCACAGACGGGGGACACAAGACAACAATCTAGCAGAGGGGAGACTGAGACCAGGAACTTTGCATAGCTGTACGCAGCGTTGAGGTCGCAGCACCAACATGATTTGTGACGGCATGCACACGGTGTAGAATGTGGGGTGGCTGGACTGGGTAGCAAACCTCTTTGTACAAAAATTTCTGATCTGATAACAAACTGCAATAGCCAGTTGGTGCTAGTTTACCAACCAGGTTGCTCGGTCTGTAACGTGTTTTGCATCCGTTTTCACTCAGCTCAGTTATCTGTGCGGTGCGCCCTTCCCATAAGTGATACATTTCCTTGCACTTTGCTGCTACATGATGATGTCAACATAAATTAGCTTTAATTTGTAGAAAGCCTGTCATAAGTCCCAAATGAAAGCATTTTGTCACTACACTGCAGGGGCGTTGTGTTGGTAAGACAAGGCATGGCACTCGCTATACCATATCCTCAAAGCAAATTAGAATATGCTAATTAATCTGAAATTACACCCCACAACCCAGCATATAGATGCTGCGATAGAATGGGAGATGGAGCGCAGTTAGTCCAGTTTGCTTATCTAGTTCCTTAATAAACCAGCCGCAGCGACAAACTAACGTGAGTGCTAAAACCTTGTATATTTCCTAATTATTTATTATTATTGCCATTATTCTTATTAATTCTGGTGGGGTTAAACTTACGGTCTGAACACCATGATATTGTTGTTTTAAATGTATCCTACTCCAAAAAGGATTCCATGCCATGTTGTGTCAATACTAAAATGTTTGAATTGTTATTTTAGTGTAAAATCAGACTTAATATCACCCGCGATAGTAAAGCTAACATGCTAGCTTGTAACCGATAATGGGTATAATTGCAAATTTACTCCCCCGTCATGCCGCAAAAAAAAAATTCTGGTAAGCACACTGCATAGCATAATTTAACGTGAGATCTAGCTTTATTGATGCTAACGTTATGCCAACAATGAATGTCAGCTAACATTAGCGGGCAAAGTGACTACTGCACACAACATATCTGTGTGCCCTGCGTGCCACACAACTTTTACAATCACTTAAATGAGCTCTAATTTTTCCTTGGCAACATTTAGGCTATGGAGGCTACTATTTGAAAAATATTGATGATTCTAATGCAATTCTATCCCACATAGCAGACAGGTCTGGCCCGGATCCGGTGTCAAGCTGGCACTGCTGGGCGACTGCTGGCATGACAAGTGGTATGTTGACCGGATGTGGGCCAGGTCTGGCAATGATTGCACCGTTTTTGTGATGGCATGCCACATGTGGGCCGATTGTATGCGAGCTGGCCCTGTGCTGGCCCATACGTTGGCCAGCTCTGACAAACCAGATCTGGGCCGCAAACAGGGCCGTCATTCTTTATGTATGTGGTCCAGAATTGGGCCGTAAAAGTGCATTATTTGGACCAGAACTGGGCCAGACCAATTTTGCTATGTGGGATACAGACATTGTACTTTATATCTAATTGTGTGAATCACCGCAAAAATCCGCCAAAGCCAGACTCATCTATTAGACTGCCAGACAGAGAATCGTGATTCTGTGCTCCACAGAAAACATTTCCACCACTCCAGAGTCCAGTGGTGGCGAGTTTTACTGCGGTCCACCCGAAGCTTGGCATTGCATTTGGTGATGTAAGAGTTGCATGCAGCTACTTAGCCATGGAAACCCACTCTGTGAAGCCCCCGGAACATTGTTTTTGTACTGATGTTAATGCTAGAGGAAGTTTGGAACTCTGTAGCTATAGAGTCAACAGAGTGTTTATGATTGTTAGGCTACGCACTAAACACCTCAGCACTTGGTGATCCCGCTCTGCGACTTTACACTGGCGGCCACTTTGTGGCTGAGTTGCTGTTGTTTCTAATCGCTTCCACTTTTCAAAAGTGCCACTTACAGCTGACCGCAGAATATCTAGGAGGGAAAACGTTTCACAAACTGATGTAATGAAGAGGTGGCATCTAATGACAGCACCACGCTTGAATTCACTGAGCTCTTCAGAGTGACCTATTCTTTCACAAATGTTTGTAAATGCAAACTGCATGGCTAGGTGCTTGATTTTATACATCTGTGGCGATGGGTTTGAATGAAACATCTGAATTTCAAGAGTAAGAGTATGAGTGTCCCAATACTTTTGTCCATATTGTGCAATTTTCTTGGTATGCATTAGATCAATTGTGCTCCAAACTGCATGTGGTAAACAACCATCTGAGAGCTGCTGAATTCACAGAAGTCAGACCTATGGGGTTTTTCATATACAGTACAGTATTTCTGAGATAATCAGATGGCAGCAATAAGCAAAAACTCAGGACAACTATTTCTACTGCAGTCTTTGTTTTCTGTTTATGAGGATTGGATTTTCCTGAGTGTGCTTTTCCAGCTAACAGAGTAATCCTACTGTTTTGTAAGTAGGTCAGGTAAGATAACATACAGTGTTTGTATTATTATTTTGCACCCACATTGCAAGGTTAGAAGAGAAACTTGGGACTGATGCTTTTTAGAGGGAAGCTCTCCTGTTTTCAGTATGGTAGAGGGAATTAATTTAATTATATTTAGTGGAGCCCAGTTTAAACCACCCTTTTCAAGTAATCCAGTTGTTTGGCTCATGCGAGGGAGATGCATGTAAGATGTTTTGA
The DNA here is from genome assembly GCA_029692085.1 of Gymnothorax javanicus. Lineage (NCBI taxonomy): Eukaryota > Metazoa > Chordata > Actinopteri > Anguilliformes > Muraenidae > Gymnothorax > Gymnothorax javanicus. The sequence goes on along the minus strand of CM056207.1, from coordinate 11,801,235 downwards.
AGCCCCTTGAGTCAGGATCCAGGCCTGTGTTTCCAAATTGAACAGCAAGCTCATCCTGAATTTGAAAGTATGACTTGAGAGGTGTTTTGGATCAACTCATCAAATGAACACGGCCCAACATTCTTCAATTTGTGAGCCGTGCAGATGGACTGACAAAACTCTGCCAAGTTCCTGGCCACAGATGAGGAAAGCAATTAGGCATGTTGCTGATTTTTTATGGGCCATCCAAGCGCTTGTCAGCCCTCAGATGGCGAAACTGGCTGCAGAGAGGCCTTGGATTATGCCAGCAAACCAAGGCATTTAACAACAACTGATACTCTGGCAACAATATTTATCCTGCGCGTAGCCTGTTAGCCGCTTGGAACCTTTGTGTAACTGCAACGTCTCCTGCCTTGTTCAGTAATTTGAAACAATTTTAGCTTTAACCCTCTGGGTAATGACATCAAAGTGCACCACATATTAAATTTTAAACATCTCCAAAACACGGCAAGCAATTGACTTACTTCTTTTTTTTTTTTTTTTTTTTGTTCAGAGGCCAAGCATTGCCCCATTTCAATGAGAGCTCTGATGTGATTGCATCCCTTTTAGAGGCTTTGTAATCCAGCCTTAAGCCCCAGTGTCTTTCTGGAGACATCATAAATTAAATCCATAGAGAAACGTTCAACATTGGACATATTATTTAATTATTTATTCACTTTTCCGTGTTGAAAACTGCTATTATCATCCAATGTTTCTTGGTTTGAGTCTGTAGACCAATGAAAGGCTGTGTTCTAGATTCTTCTTTACACAGTTGGATTGCAGTATGAGGCGTGCGCCTTATGCACTTGGAATATTCCACGGACATATAGGCAGTTGTTATTCTGTATGTACACATTTTATTTGCCTTTTGACATAAAAATGTGTGAGTGATATCAGATGTCAAAATCGCTTATTTCTTAATTTGGTTCTCATTTGTTTATTTCTGTTTGGTGGAAGCCTGTTTCACACTGTTGTGGGTTGGGGGTCGGGGGGCTTCACTGTCTCCAGGTTGGCTGTTAGTTTCACTGCAATTTTAGTGCAGAGGTTGGGGTTATACACAGAATCTACTCAATAGGCTTGCATCACAGGTGTAAGTGTGGGGGCAAGGCACTGCTAACTAACGGAAAAATGAAAGGACATATTGGAAAAAAGTGAATAGCTTTTAATGTGAGTTAGTTGTAATGTTTTTTTTTTTTTTTTTTTCTCCTGATTCCCAGCACTTATGAGGACAATTTTCCATGTCAAAAATCTTTTTCATTATGGTTCTATGCGTGATTTGCATAAAATTCTGTGAAATTCAATTTTTTTTTAATTATTTTATATTTATAGTCATATAAATATTTATATATTCATGTGACATCACTGCTACATATATACTCTGATAGCCCAGGTTGTCCTGAAAAATGATGTATATAACTAGCTTGTGGATTACAGGGTTGAGGTTATGCAAGCATTATTACACAAGGAGACCAGGTGAACCAAAAACAATAATAAAAAAGAAATAAAATAGATGGTTCATAAAAAAGTCATTCACATAGCTGAAAGGCCACTTTAAACATGTCAAACCTTCCTTTGTTTGACATATTCCAATGATCCCATCAGTTCCATCAGTTTTGCTTTGGAAAAAACCTTAGCGGATTATTTGCATTGTAAATTAATAGCTGTTTTCAGTTCTTCATGCCAAAAAGAGGTTGCAGGATTGATACAGCTTTCTCCTGAATGTTGCTGTGCATGAAACACGAGGAGAAAAAGTTTCAGTTGACATACACCTTGAGATATTGAGACTTTAACAAAATTGACATAGAAATTCACTGAAAATGGGGCATTTAGAGGAATACTGTGGAGAGATTTATAGCACTCTACTTGTTTCGCCGCCCCAGTCTCAATCCCCATAAAGGTAAATTTGTGCCTTAGCTTCTGCCTTTGGACCTGTGAGATTACAGTCTTACTGAACAGTTTTATTGTCATCATAACTCCACTGGGCCTGCAATTGGTCTGCAGGAAGGCAACTTTTTTTCACCTGCCAGCCCTAGTCTTGAGCCTCAAACAAAATGTTGTCATTTCTGCTTCATTCTGCTGCTTGAGCCAACCTCGAGTCAGCAAAATCATTGTTAAAAATCACTGTGTGTGTCAGGCTTGACAGTTATGTGCGTGGTAACAGGACTTTAGCTTTGAGCCAATGGTTGAAAATGGGCAATTGTCCTCACATTTTTTTAAATATATATTTTAAAAGTTTTTTTTTTTTTTTTCTTTTTTGTTACTCCAAAGTAATAAAATGAGGAGAACACAGCATTACAAAGTTCTTACAGTTTTGTCTCTGATTATCTTACCCACAATTGAATTGGTGAATTCAAGAAGGATCCAACTCCACACATTTTCAACATGGAGTTGGGCTCTTGTTGAATTTGCCAATTAAATTCCACACACCCAGTCCTTCAATTTTATTTTAGAGTAGTATAGAGCAGTGGTTCTCAACGTCAGTCCTGGGGACCCCATGTGTGTGCTGGCTTTTGTTCCAACCACAATTGCAATCGTAGGATTTTAACAAGCTGCTAATTTGTCTTAATTATGTGCATTTAATGTTTAGAGCAGTTATTTGCCCTCTTAACCCACAACTTAACAGAAATATCTATTTGCCATCAAGAATTTCAAAAATACCATTCGCACATTGCAGTATATCGGAAATAACAGCATATAATGAGAGAAAAAATGTAACCAATCAAATTAATGATGTGCTTGGCTCCTAATTAGTGAAAACTACTTGGCTTATCATGACAAATGTAGTCCACAAACAAACCAGTTTTGTGTTATGTTGATCTGATTAAGTTCACCTGAAGCTTTTTGAAAGAACTTGAAACAGTTGTGTCCAGCAGCCTAATCTGGGGTTTATTGATTTCCTCAGTGTATATTTGATCTGTTTGACATGTTATGTTACTTGACATTACTTGCAGTATTGCAATAAACACACTATCTTCAAGGGTGTTTTATTCTTCATTGCATGTATGGATGTTCCTATGTAACATTTGACTAAAGAGATATATTAACAACTCTGAACATGAAAAGCACCTAATTAAGCCAGTCACAGCTTGTTAAAGTTCTACAATTGCAATTGTGGTAGGAACAAAAGCCAGCACACACATGGGGTCCCCAGGACCGACGTTGAGAACCACTGGTATAGAGGAGGGTTAAGGTCATATGACTATTTTGTGACACTCATTCTAGAAAATGGTGAACAGCACTTAAGGCACGGATTGCATTATTGATATGATGAGATGATGGCCTGACTACATAAAAGACACACTAATGACTCTGAGCCAAAAAGCTTGAAAACATGAATTGAGGAACATTGCTGAGAGCTAATTAATGAGACTACGAAGAGTGATTACGTTCTTCTCCATCATTGAAATGCTGATGAGTACATGAAAGAAGAGCTTTGCTCAATACTACAGGATAAACTGACCAGCTTGCTTTGGAAGGACAAAGCGCTTCAATCCAGCAACACTGCAAGATAAAACTAAAGGTAAATACACAGACTACACAAATAAGGAACGAGGCACATATTGGGTCGCACTCGGGCATGGGGGAAAAGACAAGACAATAAATCAATTAATGGAGACAATACTGCAAAGCACACGCAGGCTGCAGGAAAGGAGGATACAATCGAAAAGACATAAGAGTTGTGATACTTTGCCCCATATTTATGTTGTATAGATTCAGCCATACTTATCAGAGGAAAGAAATTATGAGAATGAGTACTATGCCAGTTTAAAGAATTGGAAAGGGAAAGCTCTGTGTTCCTCATCACTGTACTTCATGTAACATGTAGGCTCTCCAGTAAGTACAGTGTTTAGGATTCAGGTCTGTCTTGTCCCAAATACCTTGTACAGCACAGCTACATTGATAAGCATGGAAAGACCAGGGCTCAGAAAGTAAAAGTCATGTCATATTTTCTTTCAACCCAGGAACTAACTCGGCCGATTACACCCGTTTGTCCAGCCTCCGGTCTGAAGAATTGTGGTAGCAGGCAAATCCAGGCAAAGACTGGGGAGAAACATACGATTTTCCACCACTGTTGATTGACAAGTTTTGATAAAGCCAAACTCGAGTGACAAATCACTTGATCCTTCCTTAGAATGTATGGGCTAATGGAGTGCATTCCTTTGATCGTACTGTATAAAGTTATTTTTCAAAGGCAGCTGTATCATTCTATCATATGTATTCATGGAGAGCTAACTGATGTTTAGGCTGGCCCTCTGCATACATTATCAATGCTGCTTCTTCCTCACTAAGGTCCTGGGGGAGCTGGACCCTATCTCAGCTGACTATGGACAAATGGCAGGGACACATCCTCGATAGCTCGCTGTTGATCGCTGGGCAAGGGTTGCTCCACTGCTGATAAATTTCATTTCCTGTTTTTGAGAATTTCGGCGAATACAAACATTTCGAATATTTATTTTTTGTGATTTATGAACTGTGCAGTTGCACAGTAGATTGAAAGCATTTCTGAAAGTGAAGTGTTCAACCCTTTTTTCCTCAGACGCCCTTGTGTCCGACACGATCATAAATTATTTTGATTTTGTGCATGGGCAGTCGCTGTGGGCAGATTTTTACTTTCTCTCTGCTGTCTGGAGTTAAAATAGAGTTAGTAGCTGGCAGAAAAGTGCCTGTCACTGGCCTCTTTCTACACCACCTGCACCAAGACAAAATCACCTACATTTCTGTGCAAATTTTAAAATATTAAGCATCTAATAATTTTTTTATATTTGTTTGAAAAAAATGTATCATATTTTTATGAACTCTTTCTTATAGGCCTGTGCATCACAAAATATATGATTTTTGCAAAAGACTTGTGTCTTTCAAGAGGTTCCTGTGTCTTAAAGGGCAATAAATTAATTGAGACTGCATGTTTCCTAATGGCCTAATCCGAATGAAAGGGCTGTCACAAATGGAGCCAGCCAACATGAGCCTGAAAGCAGGCTAACTCAAGCTGACAGGGAGCAAACAGAGCAGTGTTATGCACATATAATCATGGCTTTGTTTCTGCAATAGCCAATATTCAGCAATAATTCTGAATAAGATAGAGGCCAGAGCTTACAATGCAAATCGGCAGCTGTATAATGATTATGGTATAACTGCTTTGATGCGGTCGTAATGTTTTAGCACTACCCTGGAAAGACTGGAGATTATATCCATACAGAGAAGTAAAATCCAGGGGTCAGAAAGTAAAAGTTCTGCCAAGTTTTTCTCCCTCTCACAGAATGAGCTGATCACTCATATTGGCTCTATCTCCTGTCTGACGTAAATCCAGGTGGTTGTAATAAAGTTCTGGGGAGGATTTTTACTTTCTGAAACCGGACTTTACACCCCTGCATCCATACACTTACAAATACGTGTGGATGCTCAAACTTGTGAATGCTACACAAATGCAAGTGGTAGTGGTTACAAAGTTACAAAGAGAATGATGATAAGCACAAAGTTTTATGCTGCACTACATCATAGTATGTGCAGTATCTGTGCTAAAAGACCTTTAATTTGTTAAATGTACAGTGATCTCCATAATCGTTGGGACAAAAACGTTGTATTTCTCTGCAGTTTGCCTCTGAATAGGTAACCAAACAATGTTCATCCTAGAGGCATCTATTTTAAGTCTGTGAAATTAAAAGAAACAATCTGGAACGTAGGCCAAAATGTCGACTTGGTCTTAAATCAAAAACGACCTCCTGAATCAGAGTTTTAGGCCTCTGAGTTACGTACTTGAGAACTGATGTGGGCATGAAAGGCCAAAATTGGCTCGGCTTCCTGGACTGGAATTTGTGACTCCTTTGCTAGATTGCTGAGCTGAAGGAGATATGAAAGCCAGGAACAGGCTTGACCTCCAGAAGTTCCCGTGGTTGCTTGAGAGGTTTGTGTGACTGCAGAGACTCGTGAATCTGAGGTCTGTGTATCTCTGGTATATTGGAAAGGTGTGTTACATAGTACTGTGAGGGAGTTACATCCCTGTAGATGGAAAAGAGAAGTTTGTCAAGGCTCAGGTACTTTTTGATTCAAGCATGTGCTAAACCACGAGTACAGGAAGAAACATTTTGAAAGACTTTTATCATGGGTGCTTTTTAATTGTCCAAGGCCTATTGTTGGTCTCTGCCTCAGTGTGAACCCATTATGCTATTCTTTTAAAGATCTGAAAATCAAAAGCAATGAAAATTTACTAGAAGTAAGAGCAATAACATGACATGTCAACACTTCTCAATGTACATTCATTCAGTCAAATTGTCAAATCGAGGGATCACTTCAAAACAAGACATCAAAGATAATTATCACATGACAAACACATACACGAACAGAAACAATGTAAACAAATAATTGCAAAAATGCTGTAAAATGTTCAAACAAATAAAAAATTCAAGATTGTAAGTATTTTAATGCAAGGCTTATATACCCCAAGTGAACTGTGAAATAAAACATTACAAGGTCTTTTATTTAGAGGAACCACTAAGTAAGAAAATGCAGTATTAATTTCCAATTGAATACCATGAACTGCTATGTCTAAGACTCAGGTATGAATTAATTGGTGTACAATTAACAGAAAAATCTATTTTTTATTCTGGGTAGAAACCTTATATCTTTGACCAGAGAGAAATAAATCCATGAAGGATGTCAGGTTTGTCCAATACACTGCTGTCTCGCCTTCTACTTGCTTTTTATCATGTGGGAGCTGAAGCCTGTCCCAGCGACCTAGGGGCATTTTTTTTCAGAAGATTTTGAGGCTTAAATTGCCCAAGTCCCCACTTAAATGTCTTGTAGGCACCAAACTGTGAATTAACATTTCCATTAGATGGTAAAACATGAAATATTTCATCATGCGCCGTTCAATTTGATACACGTCAAATATGACTTACAAATCACTACTTTCATTTTTTACAAGTAATTTCCTTACTTTCCCTACTTTCAGAAATGGGATTGTATAACAACTGTGTAGTAGTACAATGTATTTTGTTAATGCTGAGTCAATATGCAGTACAGCACAATCTTTAATACTATAGTGGTACTGAGCAAGCATTCGACAGCTGATTGTATTTTATCTTGGTAATACGTACTGTTTTAATTTACAAAAAATTCACAGAATTTGCAAAATATGCTTCTTCATCACCTTCCTGGTTTTCGCAACAGATTCAGTACAGCCCCAGCTTGCTAATATAATCTATCAAATGAAACTAGGCCTCTCAAAGCCAAATTTATTCATTTTATATGCATCTATTGATGGGTCTAATTTAATTATGCCAAGGACAATAAATCTGGCCATTCAAATGTCAGGAATCAATCACCAATCACCGTGGGACCTATGGAACCAAATTACATTTTTAGAGCTATAAAGGAGTGTGGAAATGGAAATTGATATTTCAGCATGAGGAATGAGGACCTGGAAATTGCTGCAGAGTCAGAAGTAGTGATTTACCTCCTCAACTGAGCCAATTAATATTGGATTATGTGGGTGGAAAATCACCAGCTGGCCCTTGACGGCCATTTGCAGGACAGGACCATTACTACTCTGAGTTTTCCACACTGGTCTATACTGAGAGGTTATCATCCTGTCTGTTACAAACATTTGATATCCACATTGAGGTGTTTCAAAATAAATAAAACACTGTCAAGAACAAAAAATGGATGTTTGTACTGCCTTGTAAAGTTTGAAAGTGTTTTTTTTCAGAGGAATCGCTAGAAATTGGATAATGAATTCATGTGAAAAACATACAAATACAGTGTGCTTTGGTAACCTCAAAATTGATTAAAATATGGATTATCGTGTAACTTCCATCAGCAAAGATAAACACGCAGGCAATGTATCTCATTAACATGAAATTACTTGGGATTGTGCCTCATGCATCCTGATTTAGAAATGCTCTCTGTATTATTGCTGAGAAACAGCAACTGAATCCCCTCATTAAAGCACGATCTTCGCCACAACCCTGCACTTTGCCTCGACGAGCTGCCCTCTCTTTGCCACCACACAGCAAACTCTAAGGTTCTTAAGTTGGGGTGAACCTTACACCGAGGTGGGGTTGAGAGGAGAAATTTACCCCAGTGATTTCAGTGCAAATGAAAAGAAAGTCATCACACTGGAGAGAATTTCCCACCACAGAATGAGATTAAAGCACATAAAATGCTACTTGTGCTCGGAAACCCCATCACCTCCTTGAACCATTTGTATTGCGATGCACAGTCATCTGATACAATCATTACTACAAAGCAGGCCAGTGTTAAATCAGTCGGAGGCATATGCACAATGAAGTAACAGAATCCTCTCGGCACTTCAATGAGCCATCTTGGAACCATCAGCAGTCACTGACTCCAAGACGGTGGGGGAGCATCTACTAGCCCTCTATCAGGTGTCTTTGCGTTGACCCTGTGACTCTAAATAATCCCTTGCCATGTGCTGCAAGGATTTTCAAGTCTCAGCCCTGTTGCTGAGGAAATAACGGGTGCCTTGTTCTTCATGTTACTAATACCTTACTTCAGTAAAAGTCAGTTACCCCCCATTTTAAAAGTGCCCCTTAGCAGCAGTAGGCCTTATCAAGGCTTTTATGTGAATACCACAACCTTGTTGATGCTGCATTGTATAATCTGTGAGACACAGGTTAATGTTTTCTGAGTGGCTCTTTCTGGGCCAATAACCCTGCGATTTTTTATTTATTTATTTATTTTACTCCAAGGTTCCTTTCATGATTACAACTGAAAAAAAAAGAAACTAAAAATGAAGCGACATAATGTAGACTGATATTGACAGGATGTGACGAAGGACTTAAGTGAAGACTGGAAGTCAGTTTCATCGGTTTTATTAAATGAAAGCTCAGGGTCAGACAATCCAATACAGTATCAATCGAGTAATATGCAGCACAAAAGGGAGAATCCAAATTATTGTCAGAATACAGTCCAGTGGTTGAGTCCCAAACAGTACAAATGCCAAATCTGAAAGACAACAGATTCCTATGTCGGAAATCCAGTTTAAGTCAAAACCAGTAATCACAATACACAGAGGGCAAAGGCAATCTCAAAAACCTGCAGACAAAAACAAATCAGAACCAGAAAAATGCACCAGGAATTATGAGGCTTGAAGGTAACTGTGAAAGGCTACAAAGTCATAAGCTAAATGGGGAAAAGTGGCTATATAAAGGGAGAAAATTACAAGGAGTGAACAGAAATCAGGTGTGCTGGAACTGTGAAGCGTGACCTGGGTGCGGTTACAAACAAGGGAATGAATGGGAAGTAATTAGGCCTAACTAAAAGAATGGGGAGGGCGAGTTAGGAAGTGCAAAAGAAAACAAAGACACTTGAAACTCAAATGGGAAAAGGAAACAATAGCAATAAAATAAACACAAAGAATGAAATAATGATAATAAACATGAAAATATACAGAAAAATAAACAATGAACAGAAAAATTACAAAAACGGATCACAAATACTGGCCAATATATTAATGAACCGTGGCTTTCAGGACTTGCCCAAAGAAGCTAAAAAGTCACAGGATTTGAATAAATACATAGCAAGAACAGTGGTATAGCCAGAACTGAAAATTGAGGGGTGGAGAACTTCCCTTTAAAACAAATTATTTGTCCTGACTTGTCCTCAATCATTTCTCCAAGTTAACAATACTTTAACTTCGAAAAAAAACTCCACAGTATTAGGTTTTACTAGCTCTCCTTGTTAAGGTAAGACGTCAGTTATTCATTTGGACATGCAATTTTGAGCATTAAGGGAATGCAAAAGTTACTGAGGAAAAGGCGTGAACATTGGGCTGCGTAACTATGCTGATATTTTGTGCGCACAAAATGCTAAGTAACACTTTAGGAGGGGGTAAACCCTAAAAAGCATAATATGGCCGTTTATAGGCTTGGACTGAATGTCCAGGGCCAACCATCCTTTCTCCAAATACAGATCCTGACCCTTTTGATTTGGAAAACTTCTACAGAGATGTATATGTAAGGAATACAGGAATAGGAAATACTTCTCACTTTTAGAGATAGCTGAAAGCATCATGCATAGAGGAATATTTCTTGGCTCTTCCTCTACCTCTTGATTCTCAGGCTGCCTATCTACAGATGCGTGAGGAAAACAACCTGCACTAATCACCAAGCCCTTTTTCCAGTCTCAGAGCCAAGGCCATTCTGTCTGCTCTCCTACACAGCGGCCAGAGGCCTCATGCCATCTGTTCCCTCACTATTTTCACTCCATCCGTTTCCCCCTCCCTTGGATGAAAATCCAGCTTCCTGGCACAAGGTTTCTGAAGGAGCCAGGTGTCCACAGCTTGGTTTTAATATCAGCCTGGTGCCATGTGGTGAATGTGCATGGGGGTATTTCCACCGCCTTCATTGCCTCCCAATTAAAAATCTCCGGCACAGAATATCATTCCAATTACTTCCAACGCCTCAGCCTGTTTAAAAATTCTTCTCCACTGGTTATTGCTTCATATTTCATCAGCTGACTCATTGATTAGGTGCATCAATGCTGACCTGCAAAACTGGCTAATATACTGACTATCTCAGTTCAGCTGCCTGAGAACAGCTTGAGATGAAGATTATAATTGTATTGTTTGTATAAGATACTATTTTTTTTGTTGTCATTTTTATGTTACAATTATTGGGCGACAGAGCTTTCACTCAACTATTTTTGTCCCACCTAGAGTCCTAGCACCTAGATGATGATTAAGGGGCTGGACTTCGCTGCAAGCTACAGATAATCAAACAATAGTGCACTTGATTCACAGCATTACCAATACAAGCAGTTCCATTCTATAACGCCTATGCCAGCTGACTCCTTCAATCATACCTTTCCTCAAATGCAATGTGAACAGCATTGCATTTGTGGATTACTCCACACATCTGCTTTTGTTAGCCTTTTGTTTTTAATTTTCGTACCATGGCAAACCAGGGCTTGGCCACACCACTTGACCACGTCAACACGCCTGCAACAGCCGATTCTCCTCCCACTCGTTCCGGCCGCAGAGCGAAACTTCAGCACCCTGGACAGTGGCGGGTGAGCTAATGCCCATTCAGCACCCTTAGACTCGCTTGTTGCTGGACAGTTCCCACCAGCTGCGAGTCGTAAGGCTAGGCGGGCCTGGGGAAGGAGAGCACGAGGTGACTCAGCTGGGTCCTAAGGCTAGGCGGGCCTGGGGAAGGAGAGCACGAGGTGACTCAGCTGGGTCCTAAGGCTAGGCGGGCCTGGGGAAGGAGAGCACGAGGTGACTCAGCTGGGTCCTAAGGCTAGGCGGGCCTGGCAAAAGAGCGTACGAGGTGACACAGCTGGTTGTCATGATAATCAGAGCCGACCACGGCTTAAAAGGGAGAAGCGAGCAGTTGTGAGGGGGCTGGGAGGAGTGCGGACGAAAAGGTTGTTTCTAACCATGCTTATGTTTTCTCTCATTCTCTCATTTAAGATTCCGATGGGGCAGCAATCACTTAAAGAGGGTTCAGAAATGTCCAACACATCATTAAAACCTGGAAGAATAGCAGTTAACAAACAACTAGCAAAAGAATGAGTTGGAAAAAATCATGAATGATCCTGATCGGAGATCGATTGGTCTCATTGTAAAAAAAAATATCAACAATAAATGTCATAACATTGCATAAGATTGTGGAAGCAATGCCACAACACGTGAACCGCGATCGAAGCTGTAGGCAGTCCAGCAACATAGTAGAGTCTTCAGCTTTTTATTTTTTATTTTTTGGCCTGGCAGTGTACTTGTCCATGCAGTCTTTCATGGAGTGGTGAAGCCCTCACCATCAATACTTTCGAAAGACTTTTTATACCCAATCATGTTACTGACCGGTTGCCAGTTAACATAATTAGCTGTGAGATATTTCACCAGATGTAATTTTTTTTAGCACAAAACAACTTTTCCAGTCTTTTGTTTCCCCTCTGCCAACTTCTTTGAAACATTTGAAACTTCATCAAATTCAAAATAAGCAGATATTGAAAAAAAAATTAAAATTCTCATTTTCAACATTTGATATACTGTCTTTTTACTGTTTACAATTAAATATAGGGTTTAAGTAATTTGCAAATCATTGAATTCTGTTCTTATTTACATTTTACACAGAGCCCCAACTTTTTTGGAAAAGAGGTTGTAAATTTGGTTTGAAGTGAAGTCCTAAGGATGGTGAATCTCCAGGAACGGTGACTGTTTCCACTGATCTATGTACGCATTGTGTGTAGGCAAGGTAACTGTAGCGTGCCATTAGATCATTCACTAATGTTCAGTGACACAGCAAAATTATTTTTGTCAGATCCTCCTCAGGTTTCCTTCTCAGCAAATCACTATTTTATCTGGAACAACCAAGAAAGCTTCCTACAGAGCTGTTTGCCACAGTAAGTGAAAACAGCGGACGATGTTTAATTAGCCTATATGCAATTAAAGCACAAATTGATCTGAGTGTTCAAATGTGATGGTCAGAGCAAAAGTCTCTTTGCACTACAGCTGTAGGGTCTGATTTACTGAGACCTTTACCACATGAAGAACATTTAGCTTTCACAAAATCAATAGCTTGACCAATGACTGACCATGGTATTTGTTTTCCACCAATCATTGATTGTGTTATTGGCTTGTAGGAGTCTTAAAAGGTTTCGCAGTGGCAAGTCCCTGTAAATCATGCCTTCTATTGCAATAACTGATTGGAACATTTGTGAACTTATGAGGCATAAGACTTTGGAGATAATAGCCGTACAAAACCATAACAAGCAGCAGCACCATGATAAAAGATAATGTAACTGTTGCTTGTAAGTGCCAATCCAGCAGTTTATTTCGATGAGATTCATTTTCTAATTAAGCCGGCATCTTTATTCACACCTATGACTATACTTTATTTCAAGTTCCTACATGTTGAATAAGACTTAGTCAAGCTATGCCACTTTATTCTGATGAAGTTAATCTGCTCAGTTTGTTCCAACCCCATGTTAGACAGATATATTGCCCTTTTTTTTGGAGAAAATGCAGAGTGAGGACAGGTGCAGCAGGCCTCCCATTCTATTAAGATCTGATCCAGAGATAGTGCAGCACACTAGTCAAGCCCATGCCAGTGCTCCGCCAGCTGCAGAATTATGCGCGCCAATCCTGGGTTTAATCTTTGAGAGAGTTGGGTGTCAAGAAATGTTGGTAATCAGTTAGTAAAAGGGAAGTAAAAAGTAAACCACAACCTCCCTTCTTCTCCACTCATATTGAATAGAGACTGGAACAAATCCAATTCATTTGATCAATATTTTCAAAATCCTTTGCGTGTTGAAAGCCTACCCTTTTTTCTCACACAAAAAAAATCTTTAGTTAATGGAGAGTGTGAGCCAACTGAGTGTTTTCTGGCTCAACAGGCTGCTTTTATCATACCCGAGAGAAACCGAGGTTGGTTAGATTGTTCTCTCTCAAGCCCTTCGGGAATTACCACACTCACTAAAATGTGTCATTCATTTTAAACGGTTTGGCTATTTGTGAACAGAAATAATACATACATGCCTCCGAAATGGTAGGGTTCAGAATACTGTTTTTTTTCATGCCAGCTCTTTTTGTCCATGCTTGTGGGTGGTTGGATTTAAGCCAATTAAATTGAGATAAGACAACACTAGATGAGAACATGCAAAACAATATACAGTATATCACTCGTATATCCCTGTTGCATTCATAACCCTCAAAAGTGTGTTAGATGTGACCCAGGATGCACGGTGTTACCCAAGTAAAATTACGTCATTTTATTAAGTTTTCAACGAGCATTTTGTTCCAATGCATTGGACCTATTGCTGTGTTCAGATGAAGACTTCATTACTATAGCTTTTAATAGGCAGCACTTTGAGTAGTACTGCCCTGACTGCGAGGAAGGCAATGTAGAATGCAGTGGAGTTTGGTTCATTAAAGCTACGTTCCAATTAGCCTGCCTTTTCTTCACAAACCTATACATTCTAATAACATGATACCTACTACAGCCAAAAATTCTCACTTACCTGATCTGACATGATACTCATTTTCCTTGAAAATACAAATGATTAAAAAATAAATCTTGGACTGAATATTTTTGAGTCACAACTTTTAAGTAATAACAGAGTCATAAATGGCTCTATGCAGTTTATGTGGACAGAATAAACTCTTCGGCACAACTGACAAAATGCAACCGCAATGTCCAAGTGACTCTTTATTCTCGAGAATTTTTATTAAAATACAAAGCAGTGCTATGGAGTCTTAGTGGCAAAAACTGAGCACTGTCCTTGTTTCCTAGGTGATCAGCCACTTGTCTGAGTAATGTCACGACAAGCTGCTATTAGACATGAGTGACCACTTAAAATTTCAATGTAGAGTTCAGAACTTAATCAAATTTCACGCTAATAAAATTGACGAGGAACTGATTATCATGATGGCCAGGGGCAATTTAATGCACGGGCTTCCCTTGGCTGGAGCCCAGGGACCCAAAATGACAAGTGTCCCCTGATTGTCCAGATTTTGAAATAATTTTAAAAAATACATCTCTTTTGATTTTAAGTTTTACTAATAGTGGGCCTCATGCTGCAACATTCTCTTTTTTTTTTTGTTTGGAAAAATAAGAGAAGTCAACTCCAGATGCAACTTGAATCTGCTCTTACCCTTGTGTGCTGAATGATGAATCGTAAATCGGAGGCGCATGGAACAACAAATTGTGTCCGGTTGCATCCGGTTGTTGTTTGTTTACCATGATGTGTTAATGTACTCTTTCATCATTATCAAAATCAATAGTTTCCAATAGTTAATAATTTGATCAATGTTTTTTTTCTTCCTAACTAGAGACCATCTGGAGAAGAACCAGCCATGATGACAGCAGGGTGACTTCCTGAAGCAGGGCTCGATTCAAACATGTATGATGACGATAAACATAATCTATTGCCCCTATTATACCCATATTCAAACTCAAAGTTTCTTTCTATCCCAGCTAGTGACATGCAATGTCTTAAGGTTGAATCTAAAATGGTTCCAATCAATGGCAGCTGGTGAATTTGCGATAGGGAAAGCTCAAACCATCCTTAAAAAAAATAATGATTGGTCATGGCCTGTTTTCAATCATTCATTTAAATTACCATTACAGAAACTCCGAAAACTCTCAACATTATCAGGTGTGGTCAGTTATCATTAATAAGGCATACCTGTCAACTCATACGCATTCAGTGTGAGTTTTAGTGGCATATTTACATTCCCTTGCTGTAGTCAGCAATTATTCAATCAACCCATATGTAAGAGATTCTCGCGCGGAATTGAAGTCCTTGGGCACAGAGGTTTATCAGTTTCACGTGCGTTACCGTGGATTCACCACTAGTAATTGGAAACCAATTATGAATTTCTCAAGCTTTTCTTTACTCAGGGGTCGGAAGCAATGCATGTGTTTCATTATCGTTTAAATTGTTTAAATGAAATAAGATCATTTGAAATGTCTTTATGCAATTCCATTGTTTCCAATGAACTTAATTCATTTTAAACCGGCATGTATGCGCAAATTGTGATGTACATGTTATACAAGACATGGCCATCATTTGTGAGGATACGCTCAGGAACCAGACGCGAGAACCAAGCAGTGCAGTAGATGAGTTTATTAAGCGAGGGGGGAAACCCCCGCAGGGCAGAAGGCAAAGGTACAAAGTCCACAATCCAAAAATCACAATCCAGTAGGGCAGAATCAGAGTCGAAAACCAGGGCAGCAATCACAGTACTCGTGGTCGGGCAAAAACAGGTTCGGTACACAGGCACAGGTTTGTCAGAGAAGCAAAAGCCAAATCCAGTGGGCATAATCCAAACCGTTAACAGGGCAGCAAACACAAAACTCTTAGTCGGGCAAAAAAGGGTTCGTAAACAGATGCAGACAATAGTACCAAAAAGCAGAGCCAAAAATCATAAGTCAGACAGTCCAGTCAGAAGAGAAACACTATGAGTACAAGGCAAAGACGATAGCAGCACAGGTAAACAAGAGAAACGTTCTGACGGGGAACTGTAGTGAGAAGACAGCTTAAATACACTCAAGGGAAGTCACATGCTATGATTAGGATCAGGTGATGAGGATCAGACTAATTACAAAGGAGGGAACATGAGGGAGAACCTAATCACATGAAATTGGCAAAAGCCAAAACGCGGACAGGGAACACGAGACAACCTATGACAAAACATACAGCTCCGGTTAGGGAGTTCTAATGTGCACAGATAATGAGAGGTAGGACAGAGTGGAGCAGGTGCGGAGGATCCGCTGAATTGCAGGAGAGACAAAGTGAAGGCAAGAGGCGGAGACTAGAACAGGGCGAAAAGCTGAGAGCTTGTTAATCAATTAGTAAGTGCAGCTATACAATCCCTAGTGCTCGTTAGTAAGTTAGTATTATATACAATGTTAGTCTGGGTTAGTAACTTTAACAAAAACAACAAACTGTTAGTATTGGTTAGTAAAACAGAAAAGAGAGGCGAAGGAAGCAAACGAGATTGGAAGGAATGTTTGAAACCCAGAAACCATGAAATCACCTAAGCATGTGACACGCAGGACTGGGGAGAAGCTGTAGCTTAACAAAAGACCAGACAGGGGAGACAAAGTGCAATGAAGGGCATGAACAAAGACATGGACCGGAATCTATCAGAATAGTGGATTGGGAATGGCAAAAACGAAAACATGGCAAAGTACAAAAACTAAACAGAACCTAAACCTAACAGACATAATCATAAACATAACAGGGAGTGGCAGAATCATAACAAACATGGCAGAATCAGAACAGACAGAGCAGAATCATAACATCATTTGTATCTGTATACCAGGGGTAGGCAATTTAGGCCCCGGAGGGCTAGTTTATATGAAGGGTTTTGTTTCTTCTAATTATTCTAACCAAATGAGCGAATTGGCTGTGCACAAAAAACATGGGTCGACTCAAATTAGATCACAGTGTTTTCTTTTATTTAATTTGGGACACAGGAGCAGTCTTTGGTGTTCTTTTATGAAAATATAAAAAAGTGCAGCTTAAATATGAGATTTCATAATTGTTTTGGCGAGGCCAGAAGTTGGAATGAAAGCCAGGGACACATATAGCCATCACTGCCCACAACTGGTGTGTACAGGTGTTCATTTTATCACTCTTCAAATCCTGCTTTCTGAGCAATGGCATTCAGTGCACCAGAAACAGTTCAGAGGACCATTTACTGTACTTTAGCCTTCATTTAAAAATTATGTCTCCACAGTCTGTTTTTGCTCCAAATACCAGTGTTGATGTTGAGTTCAAATGATTAACTCAGCCAATGAGGTGGCGGAGGTTATGTTTTTGCCATGGCTATTTGTCTGCCCATCTTTGCATCTGTCCGCCTGTCAGACTTTCAAAATATTTCAAAAAGTTTTTAAACGATTCACAACCGCAATTCTACAGCGATTGGGACAGCATGTAAAATGCAAATGAAAACAGAATTAAGCTTGTAGACTTGTGAATTATCTTTTACCTGCATTTAATAGAAAACTGTGCAAAGAAAAATATTTTTATGTTTCACTTTGTCTACTGTATTAATATTCACAGAATTCTGTGCGTGGAATTTAGGAATTTCACCATCCAGAGTCCATAAACATAGTGGAAATATTCAGAGAATCTGGAAAAGTCTGCGTAATCACCATGCGTAAAAGACAAGGCCAAATACCAATACTGGATGTGTATGACCATCAGGCCCTCAGATGGCACTGCATTAGGAACCAACGTGCATCTGTAACTATATGGGCATGTAAATACTCCAGAAATCCTGTGACAGATAACACCTTTTATTGTGGCATCATCTTTAAGACTACCACACTAAGAGGAAGCTATATATCAACACCGTCCAGACGCACCGGCATCTTCCCTGGGCTCAAGCTCGTCTGAAATTGATTGACGTGGAGAGGAAAGCTGTAGCTGTTGCCTGCCAGGTTCATCTTTAAAATTGTGTTTGGTAATAATGGATGTCATGCTCTCAGGGCCAAAGTGGAAGAGGATCATTACAACTGTTGCCAGCAACATGTTCAAATACCATCTTCTGTCATGGTCTGGGACTGCGTTATTTATCTCGGCATGGGCAACTTGCCCATCTGAGAAGGCGCAATTGAGGCAGAAGGGTATACACGTATTTTGGAACAACATGTGCTGCCTTCCATGCATTGTCTTTTTCAGGGATGCCCTTGCTTGTTCCAGCAGGATAACCCTAAGCTACACTCTGTACAGAGTACAATAGCGCGATTTTGTGGTCACAGAGAGCTGATACGAGACTCACCCGCCTGCGGCCCTGATCTGTCTCCCATTGAAAACGTGTGGTGAATTATGAGCGCAAAATATGACAACAGAAATCCCGGACTGCAAACCAAGTGGAGTCCTGTACCAGGCAAAAACAGGAACAACGCCCGCTTTTGAAACTCCATAAATTAGAGTCCTCAGGTTCAAATGGACGACTGAGTGTAATTGAAAGGAGAGATGATGTTTCACAGTGGTGAACATGCATTGGTCCCACTTCAGGACATGATGCAGACTTCACAAATTTTTTTTTTTAAAAATCCCAGTGATGAATTAACCCTTTCTTAAACTTTGATTCAAGGGCAGGCCATCAGGCATAATCATGTTTTTCTACAGTCAAATATTGTGACTGTTTCAATATTGTGAATTGAGAGGAGGATAATGAAAAATAAAAGAACAGTAGCTTCTGACACAATTTTTATACCTCTTGTTTAAATTTTGGATGGCATAACTCGGCTTTTTTCCAAGCACATCAAAGGGCATCAGTGGGATGCATTGACTTGACGTATATGCTCTTGAGTTTGAATATTGCTGCTTTATTTATTACATAAAATTTACCTCCATTACCTCAATAATCCGACCCTTTCACAGCACCTATTCGACCCAGCCTCTGGTTCAGGCATTGTGTATGGGCTCGCCTTTCCTTCAGCAACTCATATTTAACTGGCCTTCCGGCCTCTGCCATCAAACCCCTGCAGCTGATTCACAGTGCAGCAGCTCATCTGATCTACAACCTCCTCAGATTCATGGCCTTCCATCATGCCCTGAGGGAGTCTTGGAAAAAGCTATTTTTGTCAGATATTTATATTGGTCAAGGACCATACCTTTTGTGGGGTTAGTCACGTCTGTTGCAGTTCAGTCACAATGCTATCTCTGCGGAGTGTAGGATGAGGGAATTCGGCCGAGTCATTGATTGGGTGGTGAATCTGTTGAATCCACCCACCTTGTTCCCATCGCTCTATGTGGCTCCTTATGGGAAGGAAATTATGAACACCAAACCAGCCAAACACTGCAGTTATTATTGTCTTCCTCAAATAACATTCTCCATGAAAAGCAGACTTATGACTCATATCACCAGGAATTACAATAATAATGCTACATTCTTCTAAAAAGCCATTGCGATTTGCAGTCGAAACCTAAGATGGAGTGCCATGTCTCTGTGTTGTGAGTCAAGAGTGCCCTCTAGTGGAATTGTTAATATACTACTCCGTCACACAACGGGCAGGTGAAATAGTTGATAAGCGTTTGCATCAGCATGATTTTTCTGTTGCTGTTCTGGTCATAAATGGCACATATTGCCAAGTAGATTCGTAATTTACACCCGCAGAAAAACTACTACTTTTTGGTTTAAATAATAATAATTAAATTAAAAAAAAAAAAAAAAAAATAATAATAATAATAATAATAATACATACATACATACATACATGCATATGAATATTTTTTTTTAAATATGGCATTGTGGCATGTAAACTATACACCCAATTTGAGACATTTGAAAATTTCACCCACCCTGTACAATATTGAACATACAATATGTGCTTGTTTCAAATCTAATGACTGCAACAACTCTAAAAAAGTGGGGACAATAGCAAGTTATGTCTTATAATGATGTGCAAGTTGCAGTAATAGGGTGATGTGAAAGAGGCAATGTTAAACAGGTAAAGTAACAGCATTACAGTGCAAAAGGAGCCTCAAAAAAGGCCTTGTCCCTCAAAAGCAAAAATGGGTTGATGTTCACCAATTTGCCAACAGATGCCTGAGCGTATAATCTGTAACTTTCAGAACAATGTTTTCCAAAGACTAAGCAGCATAATTTTGCCCTAAACAGCAATTAATATGCTTAATATAATTAAAAGGTGGAAGGAATTTAGTGTAATTAGTCAGTGCATGAATTGTAAGGCCAAATAAGAGTCATCAGAAGATGACATATCCCCCCGGCCCCTAATTATTTGCGAAAGTCATGTCAATCCTACACCTTCAAAGAAATTCAAACAAGAATGTTGAGGTGATTTTCCTCTGGAATTATCTGGAAGTATGTACTGGCAATATCTACCAAAGACTATGAACCACATGTTGACAAAGGCAATTATAAAACAAGAGTCATTAATGAACAGTGTTTTAGTTCTGCTCCGGAAACAAACCCAGCCCTGCGACTGAGTCCAAATCCATGTCGCTTCAATGGAGAGGAAAAAAATAATAATTTCAGAAATTTGAAAATACGAAAAGGCACCACTTCAGTACTTGGGTAATGCA
Organism: Gymnothorax javanicus; assembly: GCA_029692085.1. NCBI lineage: Eukaryota > Metazoa > Chordata > Actinopteri > Anguilliformes > Muraenidae > Gymnothorax > Gymnothorax javanicus. The sequence continues at coordinate 11,780,691 of CM056207.1, read as the reverse complement.
CATACAAAGTTTCAGACAGATATAATGAACGGTTTTTGAGTTCTGCTCCAGAGATGAACCTATCTCTGTACAGAGTCCAAATGCAACTGGTTTCCATGGAAACAAAAAAAACTTTATTTTTCAGAAATCTGAAAATATCAAATACCACCACTTCAGTATGTGGGTAATACACGTGAAAAGTTTCAGAAAGATATAATGAACGGTTTTTGAGTTGTGCCTCGGAAACAAACTTTTCTCTGTACAGAGTCCAAATCCAACTCGTTTCCATGGAAACAAAAAAAACTTTATTTTTCAGAAATCTGAAAATATCAAATACCACCACTTCAGTATGTGGGTAATACGCATGCAAAGTTTCAGAAAGATATAATGAACGGTCTTTGAGTTGTGTTCCGGAAAAGAACCTATCTCTGTACAGAGTCCAAATGAAACCGGTTTCCATGGAAACGAAAAAAAAAAATTTTCAGAAATCTGAAAATATCAAATACCACCACTTCAGTATGTGGGTAATACGCATGCAAAGTTTCAGAAAGATATAATGAACGGTCTTTGAGTTGTGTTCCGGAAAAGAACCTATCTCTGTACAGAGTCCAAATGAAACTGGTTTCCATGGAAACGAAAAAAAAAAATTTCAGAAATCTGAAAATATCAAAAGGCACCACTTCAGTATGTGGGTAATACACATACAAAGTTTCAGTAAGGTATATTGAACGGTTTTTGAGTTCTGCTCCGGAAACAGACCTATCTCTGTACAGAGTCCAAATCCAACTCGTTTCCATGGAGACGAAAAAAAAAAGAAATTTTCAGTAATCTGAAAATATTAAAAGGCACCACTTCAGTATGTGAGTAATACGCATGCACAATTTCAGAAAGATATAATGAACGGTTCCTGAGTTGTGCTCCGGAAACGAACCTATCTCTATACAGAGTCCAAATGCAAATGGTTTCCATGGAAAGGAAAAACAAAAGATTTTCAGAAATCTGAAAATATCAAAAGGCACCACTTCATTATGTGGGTAATACACATGCAAAGTTTCAGTAAGATATATTGAACGGTTTTTGAGTTGTGCTCCGGAAACGAACCTATCTCTGTACAGAGTCCAAATCCAACTTGTTTCCATGGAAACAAAAAAAAAAAAAAAAATTTTCAGAAATCTGAAAATATCAAAAGGACCACTTCAGTATGTGGGTAATACACGTGCAAAGTTTCAGAAAGATATAATGAACAGTTTTTGAGTTGTGCTCCGGAAACGAACCTATCTCTGCACAGAGTCCAAATGCCAGTGGTTTCCATGGAAACTAAAGAAATAAGATTTTCAGAAATCTAAAAATATCAAAAGGCACCACTTCAGTATGTGAATAATACACATGCAAATTTTCAGTAAGGTATATTGAACGGTTTTTGAGTTCTGCTCCGGTAACGAACTAGGCCTGATGTGCACTAAGTCCAGATTCGTTTCCATGGAAATGGCAAAAATAGTAATCCTGAAGTTTCCAAAGTAGCAAAAAAGCACATTTAGACTATACATAGAATACATGTACAAAGTTTGGTGCTGATATCTTACATAGTTTTTCAGTTCTGCTCAGGAAACGAACACAGTGTAATTTGCACTAAGTCCAGATTTGTTTCCATGGAAACGACAAAAATAAGAATCCCGAAATTTCCAAAGTAGCAAAAGGCACATCTAGACTATACATAGAATACATGTACCAAATTTGGTGCTGATATCTTGCATAGTTTCCGAGTTCTGCTCCGGAAACCAAATGATTACGGACGGACGGACGGACGGACGGACAGACGAGGCGATGCTTGTATCCCCCCGCATTTTAGGACGGGGGGATAATAAAAACCACTTCTGAATGCACTTGATCTCCAATCCCTTACACGTAACCGTTTTAAGAACCATCATGTGTTTGTCATGGATATCAAGACATGGATTCAGAAATACTTTGGTAAACCTTTGTCAAGGAACACCATTTGCCACTGCAATAACAGGTGCAAGGTAAAGCTTTAATATTCAATATTGCCTACATCATTTTTCCTCTGTGGAGAACAGAATAGGGCTTTGATGAAACCTACTCTTTTCACTATGCATTCATGGTAATCAGGCTGCGTAATCGTGCTCACTTCTAAGCATGTACATCGAGCAAATTCTGCCTCCAGGTCTGAGCACGGACGGCCGTACTCGCTTTATGTAAATAATGTCTCATTTCATATTTACACAGTGGTCTTCTGCTGTGTTTTGGCCAGTAACTATTCCCCTTCGAAGGCCTTCTCGTCAGTGATCTTTAACCTTATGGTAAGGTAGAATTTCTAAGTAGCTGTCACCCTAGGTGTTTAAAATAGTTTATAGCGTTTATTTCTAATAAATCATTCCTTTTTTGTAGATGACAGTCACAAGAGCAGTCCTGAAGTGCTCCCACAGCTGGTGTTTTAGGACATCAATGCTTTGATGCCTGCCATGTTTATAAAAGAAGACAAAATGCCAGTTGGAAAATAATTTGGGCAGCAGCACCACCTAGTGGTAGTTTACCTAACTGGTAATCAAAGAGTTTCTGGCTCAAGACCCGAGAGAGACTTGGGATTCTGACTAGATCTGGAAAGATGAAGTTTGGGAGAAATTCACCTGTTGGATACTAGAGCAAGGCCCTTAACCCCAAAATTTCTCCAGGGGCTTTACCCCAATTTCTCTCTGGTCTTTATCACTAGCAACTGTTCCATCTGGAAATTCTCCTGGGGAATCCTTGAAAAAAAGAAAGATGTTCTCACTTCCCTGTTTAAATAAAGGTTTAAGAAAAGGTTTGATTTTTATTCTTCACTTCCCCAGTCATGCTGTAAAGCACATACTGTGATCTACATCCTCCATCTATCTCTAAAAATATCAGTATTAGCCATAACAATCCTGTATAAGTAGAAGTAGTTGGTAAACATTACATGCATAGCTAGTATTAACTGTGCCATAGCTGGTCCTAAGGCCAGTTGAGAAAAGAGGAGGGTTGGGCGTGAGGCCAGTAACCTCACAGTGTAAAACAACTAGTACTACAGAATCCACAAGAAACTCAAAGAAACACTAACTGGCAAAGAGAAGATGGGGAATCTGAACAGATGCATATGAAAGAACCGGACCAAAGCCAAAAGGACATCCATATCCTGACATCTCGACTGTTCAGCGCCAAACAAATACTAAAATCGTTACTTTGAATCTGAGAACTATTTTAAAAAATGGTATTTTTTAAAATTCTCTCTGGAGTGGATGAAGGGTGCATGGTTTCTCCCTTCCTATTCCAATTAGTGGACTTTGTAATGACGTAAGCTGTGGATAACCTTGGACATGGTATTCAACAGAATAACAGACATACTGGCCTGGATTTTGCAGATAATAGTGCTCTACTAGCTGAAAAGTGTCAAGAGCTGCAGCTCATTATTGACAGCCTGAAGAAGAATATAGGGAAGGTTGGTCTTCGCATGAACATAGAAAAACAAAAATCCAGAAAATTAGTACCGGGTCTAAAAAAATTATAGACCCATATTAGCAGGTGGAATGCCAATTGAGGAAGTTGATCAGAATACATATTTAGGTTGCAACCATTCAAATCAAGGAGATGCAGAGGCAGACCATAAGTGTAAACTTGGAAAGGCAACCTCAGTCTATAGTTGATAACAACCTGTATGATCCTCTAAATCATTTAATGTATCCACCACAATGAGACTCCATTCATCAATAGTTGTGTCAACAGCAATTTATGTTAGTGAAGCCTGGAGACGCACTGCTAAAATGGCCCAATAGTTGAACATGTTCAATTGAAGGTGCCTGAGTAAAATTTTAGGAATGTCTTGGAAAAATCGTATCACCAACGAAGTATTTGGGCGTGAAGATACACAAAACTTATCATTACAGAATGTAAACTACATTTTGCTGAGCATATCCTAAGACTCCGGGAAAGTCGACCACCAAAGACTGCATTCCATTGGACCCTGAGAGATAGTCGACGCCCAATGAGACACTGCAAAAAGGCCAGGAAAACCGCCTACAAAGAAGACCTTAACAAACGGCGTATACAATGGAGTCAAATGCAGTCTCTCGCTGCCAACAGGGAAGAATGGAGGAATCTTTCAGCCCTTTGCCATCCAGGGCTGGAGCTAGTGTATGTGTATTACAAGCATTTTTAATGGCCGCCTTGTGGATTATCGGCAACAATGCTCCAAATGAGAGCTCAGCCAGTCACTGGTCAAAAAATTACAGGAAGTCATCTCCATCATCCGGGTTTCCTGAGTCATCTTCACATTCTGTCTGTGATATCGAGGGTTTTGAGCGCAATGGTTATATGTCCATTTTATAGGTTTTGAGAAAAATTGATTTTTAGGATTGCAAATGTTCTATTAAATCAGGTGCATCATTGACATCATTTTTATGTCAGTCACTCTTATACTGCATGGTTCAGGGCCCGTATTCACAAAGCATCTTAGCGCTAAAAGTAGGTCCTAACAGCCGGATTTAGGAGAAACTCCTAAAAAAAAATGGGCGTGTCAGTCGTAAATTTAGGACTCCAAATTATTTTTACTAAGTGTTATTCACAAAGCATTTTAGGCCTAAAAGTAGCTCCTAAGTCTGAGAGAGCTTAAAAGTAGTCAAGAGGACTCCTAACTCGCTAAAACCTATTCACAAAGAATCGGAAAATGGCTGCTGCTGTTGAAAGATGGAATGACTTGGAAATTCTGAATGATGCGCAGTTGTTGAAAAGATATCGGATCGACCGTGAAGGGATTTTATTTGTTGTTGACTTGATGAGGGAGAGATTACGTCTCCAACCATGAGAAAAAACCCAATAAGCCCCGAAATAAAATGTTTGACAACACTTTGTTACTTGGCCACCAGAAAAATGCAATTTTGCAACCTCGACAATTTAGGGATTTCACAATGATCTGTCAGTCGCTCAATTCAACAAACAATCAATGCGCTCTGTGAACCCCAAATCATCCAACAGTTTAACCGGTTTCCAATGGACATTCGCCAACAACACAGAATCAAACTTGAATTCATGCACATCTCAGGTATGCCCGGTATCATCGGTGCTATTGACAGGGCCCATATTTGAATTATTTCTCTGACCCAAGATGAAGAGGTATTTGTAAATATAAAAAAAGTTCATTCCATTAACACCCAGATAGTAGCCTATTTGATGCCGAATACAATATTTTGGACATTGTTGCAAAATGGCCAGGATCCACGCACGACTCGCATTTTAATGGAAATCAGCTTATGCCAATTATTTGACAGGCATTATGTACCTGTGGGATGCCACTTGCTCGGGGACAATGGCTTTGGTGCTGTACCTCCTCCTGCTATGCATGAATTATTTTATTAGGTTATTGAGTGAGGGTTACATTTAATAGATCATCATAATAATACCAGCCTATGTCATATTTTGTATGTATATTTAAATTGTAGGCTATAAATTACAAACCAAGCTTAGTATGCTTTCCTGTTTGAACGATAGCCTGTTTATAGGCTGCAATCTCGGACCTCCCCTGCGATTGCAGCCCATACCACCGCTTCTCGTTCTCTGCCGTCCGAGACACCTGAATGCAGCATTGATCTGTAGGCTGATATTATCCCACGATCCTGCTTGGATCTGCTGTTCACCCCCGAGCCAAATTTCCTTTGATTACATGCTTTCGCTCCAGCACCGACTGGGCCAGCAGCAGTAACTGGTCGTGGCTCCAGTTGGGCTTTGGCGTCCTTTTTGAATTTTCATCCATGACAGTTTAGGGCAAACAAATGTGAACAGCCCGACATTTAAATGATCAGAACATATTCTCATTGGGTAATAAGTTGCTAATCATTGGGGCAAATGACACGTTTTATTATTGATTGGTTTTATGCTATTGGCGTTTTTACAACTATTGTTGAGGATTATATTTCAATATTTCTCATCATATTCATCAGTAGATCAATTGCCATGTTGAATAACCATAATCAATAATCATAATCAATAACCATATTATGTAAGCAGCAGTAACACACACACAGACACACACACACACACATAACATAACACACACACATACAAGTAGTTCACATACGCGTAGGGAGGGGATGAGCAGTGCAAACACACACACACACACACATACAAGCAGTTCACACACACATGAGCGGTGCACACAGACACATGCACACACACATGCACATGCAGCACACATACACATGCACACACACAGACACACGTGCATAAGCAGCTCACACCCATAAGCTGCAGGCTTCTGTAGCTTTGATTAGTAAGCAAGCTTCTGTTTAGTTGATTTGAAAACATAATCAGATAATGTATTTGATTTCTGTAGCTTTAATCAATACTTGTTCAGTAAAATCATAAATTGTTATTGAAAACATAATCAATTGAATCATTTATGTATCTACTTGTATCCTATTCATCTGACTGTGTTTTTCCACTCTTAAACTGTAATTTTCCACACCTTTTAAGTGTATATTCTTTCATTTTTTATGAAACTAATGTTTCTGTGCACCACCAATATTTCTCAGAGAATCCAAGGGAAAGAAAAAAACTTGAGAGATAACCCAAGAGTTGTGATTGGAGCAAAGTTGGTTAAAAAAAACGTTAGAGATAAGATGGTTACAACCCATGTATTTTGATTGGAGCAAAGTTGTTTGAGTTTTTCCCATAAATATTTCTCTGTAAAGAATGCCGAGTTAGCACTTCTTGGCCAGGGACTGCTCACCGGGTTTGGATTATTGCACGATTCAAGGCTGGGAATAAAGATGGCTTCAGAAGATTTTGTCTCTCTCCAATTATTCACGAACAAGGGGACCTCAAAAATATGTAAACATCTAGTCGGGAAACCACAACACTATCTCTTTCCTATGTATGTTTATTCGCCCAGAGCGTGATAAGTGGGGACTGGGCATAGTGCATTTTCAGGAGTGCTCAACATGTTATTATTTTATGGGACAAACCAGCCGCTTGGACTATTTCCTCATTTTTATCTCCATGGGTTGTATGTGGGATATTTTTTTCAATGAGCCGCCCTGTCACCAAACAACCAATCACCGTGCTCATTGTCCCAGGACTCGTGCATGAGAATTGACGTCATCCATAGCAATGGAGATTTACTCCCACCTATCTCTGAGCTACTCCTGGTCTAGGAGTTACCAGTTTTCTTAACTAAAAGTTGCTCTCAGCGGCTTTTTGAATAACTTTTAAGATTTTACTCCTACATAAAATGTTTTAGCGCGACTTAGGAGTACTCCTAGCGGTAAGATAAGATGCTTTAGTGAATAAGGGCCCAGAAGTATACTGAACATGTAAGTTATCATAAGTGTGGTACTGCGACATCATGGCCAGAATTGCCAAAATGGACATGTCACCTCCGTGCTCCAACCATTCTAGCACTTGATGTGATATAACACAATGGTGATAGATTGAAGTTAAGTTTGTTTGCAATGGCAGACAAAGATGATTCTGTAATATTATTCATGTTTATTCATCGAAATATCAATGTTTAATTCATATAAGCAGATTTTGTTGGACATACCACAAAATGAAGATGTGAATTCTGTTTAAAACTGAGGTGCATGGACATATAATTATTGTGCTCCAAGAATTAGCTGATGGAAATGTGTGACAGGAGGTAAAAATTTCAAAATCGCAAAATTTGGACATATCACCATTGTGCTCCAAACCCTTGATATGCTTAGTGTAATTCTCTGTATCTGGTCATATTGACATCAATTTAAACAATTTACTCTCCATCAGATACTACAGGGATTCTCAGTGGTCGAGATATGCTCAGTCAAAACTAAATTCTCGCGAATGATTTATTTTTATTGGTGTTTCTTCGATAGTTAATAACTGTCATTGCTATAACCATTGTGTGAATGCCTTCTGTGTCTCCTCCCACTCACCAACTTGCATGTCGATGAGAAGTATTGTCTCCATTGATTAGATTGCATCTTGCATGTTCCCTGATCCTCACTGCATCTTAAATCATTGTTAGCCAACTCATGTGTGTGTGGAATATTTTATCCCCCTCCTTTGTGTTTTTAAGTTGCTGGTTTGTCACTTGCTATATGGTTTATCGCACCAGCCAGTATTTGCTCATAAAACTCTTCATCTTTTGAGAGTAAAATGTAATCTTTAATGATGGTAAAAATATACAGAAGTACTCTTCCTTGTTATGTTAATAGGAACAAGCTCCCAAGCCTTTCTCATGGTTCCAGGACTGGAACCGTGACCCTGTTAATCCTCTCCCCGTCTGTTCCTCTGTCCAGTTTAATAGGAACAAGCTCTACAGTCACCAGGATTGGACCTGCGTTCCAACAAAGCTTCCCCATCCTGTCATCAGATAGTTTAGCTCTGGAGAAGTTCATATTCCAGCTGGCAGTCATCCCTGAAAAGCTACTAGCCAGACCTTGGCTACACCCACCACACTGCCTCACCTGTAACGCCTGAACTACTCAGTACCATTCTCCTCTTGTCCCACTGTTCACCATATCACAATCAATAAGTATACCACTGGATTTTACTCTGCCTCAGCACTTGATTCCTGGTCTGGATTAGGGATGTCACGATATACAGCAAAACGGTATACTGCGAATTAAAAAGGCCACGAATATCAACCATAAGTTTTTGTTTGTTTGTTTGTTTGTTTGTTTGTTTGTTTTTTGTAATACCGTGTCACGGTATTGCAGGGAGCCTGCCTGCATATCCTCACAGCCTGTCGCTGAATAGTGTTTTAACCTCAGATCAGTATAGGTGTAATGCTTCATATTAAGCAGCAGAGGGCAGTGTCTTGGTTTTGGTGAGAATTTTTATAGTGCAATGCTTCATAAACAGCAGTGGACGGCAGTGTCATAGTTTTGGTGATAATTTTTATGAACCTCTTTTTATTTCTTTCGCATACTGTTTGGATTGATGATACAGCGTGCAAAGTTTAATTTAAGAAATATTTTCTTCGAGCAAATACTTTTTTGTGTGCTTTATTTCAGTCATGATACATTTAGTTAAGGGGGGGGGGGGGAATTAATTTTGTTATATCGTATCATGATATCGTGATATTAATCATGGCATCGTATCGAATCGTATCATACTGAAAATTTAATATTGTTACATCCCTAGTCTAGATCATAAGAGGTATGTTTTACTTATAGATGTTCTTAAGTGTTATTGTGCCTAAACATCAGATTTTTTCCCCCCTAGGGAATCAAACTGACCTTGAACGTATTAAATGTTAATATGCACGATAACAAAAGATGTATTTATTTCCTAATATGGGTTTTTTTTTTTCTCCTTTTAGAGACAGCACTTAAAATAAACAGTAAACTCATCACCCTGCCATGTGAGGTGACCAGACGTCCAAATAAAATTGGGACAGTTTTGCTTTTAAGAGCCATGTCCGGCTTAGTTAAAGTATGAATTTTAATATAAATAAACCATTTCAAATAACCTAATGATTTTGTTGCAATGCACTTTGGGAAATTCATGATCAATAGCCTAACCAATTTAAATTAATGGACGGTTCAATATAAAGGCAACAAGAATGGTTGACTATACCGTGATAATGATTTTTTTTTTTTTTTTTGCTTCCATTTTAACAATATTAATTGACTTGATCCGCCAAAGAAGGAGCAAGTAGGGAGGTTTAAAAAGCTAATATGCTGAGATCCTGAGTCAACAAACAAACTACTGAAATCTCAAAATACAGCACTAGATGGCGCCAATTCGCAATTTACAGGGATGGTACGAGAATAAAAGCACAAACAGATCACTGTGGGCAGGCTGGTGACACCTCATTGCTAGTGTTCTGTTTGGATTATTGATCACAGAGAGTAATAATTTCCTAAATTACATTTTGACCTGAAGCTGTATGCCCGTGTCTTCCATGTAATACATGTAAATTCATTTTTCTAGCTGAACGAGCAAAATCATGTTCTTATTTTATGTATTCATTGTACACCACTTTGAATAAACGAGTGTTCCAAATAAATGTAAAATAACCGCAACGAGACCACTGCGTTTTCTTTTTAAATGTCTTAAAGGCATGATTAGTTGTCTCCCCACTGAGATCCACATTGACTAACTAGACACAGTATGCCACTGTATAAGCAATTATGTACAACTTCCGGTTTCCAAGGGATTGCTCCAAATGGAAGTGGCGAGGGGAGGTGAGGGAGGTCGTTAAAATTAGTGGTTTGGACCGGAGCTAATGTCTTCTTCTTTTTTTGTATGAGTCGGCACTTTTACGGATATTTTTTCTTTCTTTCGTTTTTTCCGTTTTGCAATAATCTTTCTTGATCATGCCCCAAGTCAATCTGACGCGGAGAACATTAACCTACCAAAAAAGTGGAGAGACAACGAGGCTTTATAGCCGCTGCTGTGCCCACCGCCGACTGGCTGTGCAGGGGCTGCAGAACTGCAGCGATGAAAAGATTTCTATTATGGACCCATTTGACGGCGAGACAAATATTTCTATAATGTGACGGCATCCACCACTTTTAAACTCGACATCCTTCCAGTGTGATCGAAACTGACGGTATTTCCTAATCACCATTCCACATCGTTATGCCACATTCAATACTCTGATGCATTGCGTAGTAGGTAAGAGTAAGTTTAATGCAACGCCTGCTCACTCTAGTGCACCTGAGGGCCTGATGAAGCGGTGTAACATGAGCAGTGGCTGCCAGCTTACATAAAGCAATGATGGCTTATATAAAACCAGAATGTTGCGCAGATGAATAATCACGAGCTCTTCGACAGTGCCTCGGTCACTAGAATTACAGCTTTAAATAACTGATCGTAATTCGGCAGTAATCTTGAGTATGACACAAATACAATACAATAAATATTAAAGTTCCTAAAATTAATCTATATTTCGGGTTAACCAGTGCAGAGCGAAAAAAGGAATCTAAATATACAAACTAACTGATAAATATTTAAACCTTGCAATGCTATACTCCGAAAGGACATCATTAAAAAAAAATAAAATTAAAATAAACTGATCAAAATGTTAAATTACATAAGAATAAGACTCCCGCGTAGACCATACAGTGCGAACTCAACGTAACTCACTCGTGATCACACGATTTCCCCTCTCATAATTTCGGAACAACAACACGCAATAGAAACGTGACGAAGTTTGGCATACACGTGCTGAATAACCAATAGTGACGGAGCTGGGCGTGTCCCTTGTAAATTTCTTTCGCGCGTCAATTCACAGCCAATGGCTGCTTAGCTGGAAATAGAAGGATTATGTCCTGTGCAGCGGGCTGGAAAACACAACACAACTGGCGGAGAGGAGTGACGGCAAACAGCACTATCGCTGATATTTTTCATGGAATATCATGTGGACAGTTTCGACATGATTATTTGAAGACAACGTGGTTCGCACCTTTTTCTAAGCAGTATTTTCAACGATGGTCGTGAATTCCATACATTGGTTTCGGAAGGGACTGAGGCTTCATGATAATCCGGCTTTGCAGGAGGCACTGAATGGAGCTGATACAGTCCGTTGTGTTTATATTTTAGATCCGTGGTTTGCCGGATCGGCCAACGTCGGAGTCAACAGGTGGAGGTTTGTAGTGGGTTGGCTAACTGTTAGCTATTTTTTGTCATCCTATAAATGCAATAAAATTGTAGATTTACTCTCTGGAAGACTGTTTTGTGGCCATGTGAACTTTTTAAGATCGTGCAGCTAACGTTAACTGTTAATTAGCTGGCTAGCTAGCACAGCGTTAGCTTCCGGACGACTCGTTACCGACAACGTGACTGCACCGGCGAGCTCAGTTTTACCTTCGCATTACAAGGTTAGTTAGCTGCTTGAGATGAATCGTATAGGAAACATTTTTGTCATGCTAATCGCCTGCCGTATTAAAAGTCATTCGCGTTTACTGGCCAGCTAACCAACTACTTGCTTTTTTCCCCACATATGTGGCAATTTTTTTAACCTGAACACCCTCAAACGGCATGGAAACTAGAGAGCTAACTTGCAGTTTAAGTTGCTCTACTACTCAATGTCAGCTGTCAATTGCGTGTCTCTTACGGATTTCGGTCGATGTCCTATTTGATGGCTCTGACATTACCTCATTTTCTATTAATCACAAAAATGTGTGTGGCTTGGGTTCAGCCAAACGGTAACCTGATAAAGCTTGGCGAGTTCGCTAATCGCGTACGGCAACATGGCATGTTAACAAGCACACGCCCACCTAATAACTTCATGGGCTCAGATCTGCCTGCTAAGTATAGCTATTGCTGGCTATCTTAACGAGATGGTTTGCTAGCTAGTTGTTTGCTAACAATTTGCGTGGCAGTGTCTTGGGATGATCAATGTAAATCGACTTCGCTGGCGTTAGCTTGCCAATTTGGCTCGGCTGTGTCGCCGGTATAGATAATGTTATCTATCAAGTGATGTTTTACTTTGCACAGCCAAGATAAGCATTCCTCAAATGAAGGGAAGTAGCTAACTGATATTATTCACGCCGTTAAACGGTTAACGTTAGGTCTGGACTCAATCAGGAGTGTCACATGGAAAACCAGTTGGTAACTTCAAATAGCCACCTAATTTAATGTTGTCGTTTTCTCGCTGACGGTAAACGTGGGACCCATATTTTCAGTGTTTTTTCCCACTTTGCAAATTTTAGTGACCTGGCTAAGCTGCATATAACGTTAGCATTTCATCAGTTGGCTACATCGTCAAGAATCGCTTCAATTCCTCCTAGAGGCGGCTCACTCATACTCATAAACCCGGGGTCATTCCAGGTCATCCTTATGATATTGTCCGTATGATATTGGCTATAATCATCATTATTGCTGTTGTCGTTATTACGAGGTTTTTCATATAGATGACCATGATACAGCTTGCGATTTAACTTTGTAAATTAGAGATGCTGTGTAACGTGAATAATCGTGAATGTCTGGGACAACAATGCCGGCGTTGGGACTGCAAATGGTGGGGTTTTTGGCTACCATGTCTGAAAACGGGGCAAGCTACTTTGTGATCGTTGTTTCCATGGATGTTTCATGCAGAAATGTAATAAAAAAAACTGCGATGGCGCTTGGATGAGATTGCATCATGCTAATACGCACTTAATCTTTAGAGCTGCAGAGATAAGGTACCTCATCAACTGTGCTCACGTGCCGTCAGGCGCCTGTTGTGTAAGTGATCTGGAGTTAAAGTTACTGGAAGTGCACGGATTTAGTTGCCGCAAACGATGTTTTAGCACGTGGGCACTTGACCAATGGAATTCTTACAGATATTGGTTTTTTTGGAGCGAATGCTCTATGTCATAAAGCAGTCATCACATTGCTTGCGCCCCAAGTTATCGTGATCAGCAGCCATCGGCAAGAGTTGCTGTTGTGCAACCACATTTCTTTAAAAGTTCCCTTTAAACATATGTTGCCTATAATATTTCAAGGGGAAAAATGATTGGAACAATAAATAATGTTACTTACCGGTTATATAAAATGGAAAACAATGTTTTCAATCCGGAAGAACAGAAATACCTTTGGTTTACGTTGCGATTATGTTAATCCCCAAAATTTTGTCCGTTTTCGGTTTTCGCTTTTCTTCTTTGAACCGTTTTTCATCCCTTATCGCAATGTATTTGACATCCTCGATGGTTGAGCTTCCAAAATATAGGGTCTGTTTCACAATGAAATGTAAAAATTGCTCAGTAAAGATGTAATAACATGCTATAAGGGGATTTGTATTTTTTGACATTGCTTGGCATCACTGTCGTGCTCTGGAAATGTCACGCCTATATATTTTTAAACAAAAAAAGTTGTGTGTCGTCAAAGTGTAGGTACTGCGATTAGTTTTAGGGTATTTCTGTGGCATTATTATTGATGAGGATATTTCTTGCATTGAAATGTTGGGGAAAAAATATGTGGTACATTTGTCTTTTTTTTTTTTTTTTTCGGTCAAATGATAATCTGTCATCTTACTGCTGAAATCTTGGTGTGTGACATTAACTCGTTTAAATTAAACGCATATTCACATGAATTTTAATTATTTTGTGTCTCATAAATTTTACAATTGGCCTTATTTACCTTATCTTGGCGAAATGTAATAAACAAAGTTTACTTTTCTATATATAAGTATCCTTGTACCATCAGGGGCTTCAGGTAATGCTTTAGATTTCGCTGCTTTAATTCCAGTTCAGTTTGATTGCAGAGCTGAAACTTAAAGTTAACACTATCATTCATTATATCAGGGCCCGATCTTTACCCTCGCCTGAGATCCGTGGCAACTGAAAATTCGTTTGGGCAACCGGATAAGCTCAGACTGCTCGCCCGGCTGGAGAGTGAAAATTCTGCATCATCACCACTGATTATTCATACAGTCCCTCCGTATAACTGATCTTTATGCATACAGTGGGCTCCTGAATTACTGGCACCCCTGATAATGCAAGACCAATACAAAAAGAAAATGTAAATAATACAATTGTAGAGAAACTGAATGTGTGAGATACGTTATTAATGTTTCCATGGAAACAACCAAAATCATAATCATTTAATACAAAATAAATTTTAACAAGATCAAGGTTGAATAATTTTTGGGATTTTGGACCATTCGTGATTTGTGAAATTCAAATAGTAATTATTCCAATATTGTAGGTATTAAACCAATGTGAGTTCGTTAAAACTTTGGCTCCAACATCACATCTTGTCCCACTTTATAGTGAAACAACTTTTCTGGCATAAAATTTGGATTTAGTGTTTATTTCCATAATACAATAGATTAAGAGGAGAATAAACATGAGATCATGTCTTTTCACTGTTTATGATTTAAGACTGGTCACATTTTAATTGGCATGTTCCATATTTTTCCAGCATTGTTTTGGCTATGGCATTGTATGTCTCATTTGACAATGGTTAACTTGTGCTTTTTGTTCAGCTTATCATTTGCCTCTTAAATGGAAAAAAAAGAAGCTATGAGTTGCATCGCTAATCAGCATCCGTTCTCTTTAGATTTCTCTTGGAATCTCTGGAAGATCTGGATGCAAGTCTCAGGAAACTAAATTCAAGACTTTTTGTCATAAGGGGGCAACCAGCAGATGTATTTCCTCGTCTGTTTAAGGTCAGTTCCTGTGTTTGTAGGAAGCCAGTTAAAGCAGGTGGTAAACGGATATGTCATGTCTAGAGCTCTACCTGACTAAAACAAATCTTGGTTGAGACCAACATTTGGCCTTTTTTTTTTTTTTTTTTTTTTTTTTTTTTTTCTGATTGTTTGATGAGTCAAAATTTTTAAACTCTGTTTGGAGCCTCGTCTTCATGCTGCCCTGGCAGCTACTGCCATTGCTCTTATGAAGTTGAGGCTTGACCACACGGTAGGCTGGTGTTTTCATTTGACCAAGCCGTAACACATTCTAATGCGTAGGCTATGTTTTATTTAATGAACTCGTTTGGTCTCAGTGGAATTTAAAATCTCTTTTGCAAAAACATCTTTTCGTCATAGGTTGTAACGGTCTAGAAGCCTAAAATTCTCATGGACTCTGATAGTGTCTCAATTGATGAAAAATGGAAATGACATCAAATGAAGAATATAGTTGGTTCAGTAAGTGCTTTTTATTTTCATGTAGGCTATTGTTTATGGTTTAATTCGTTCAGTTTTATCTTGTGCTTAATTAAAACAGCTGATGTTACAGACCATTCCAACAGCCTACCATAACGGATGCTTTGTTTTTCCACTTTAAGGGGAAACTGACGATTTTTGGCAGGCTCTGTATAATTACAGTTTGTCTGTATTCTGACAAATTATTCTGCCTTTTTGGAAAATGCTACCACAACGCAAAACGACCATAGTCTGTGCTCTTGCATTAATATTAAAATATGAATCGGCATACGCTAGCAACTTTGATATTTGATTGCTTTTCACAACATATGCACTCATGGCGAGCAAGCTACGTTTGTTTGAAGGTGACGTGCTGCATGCTATTAACATCTAGTATCATGGTTACATTTTCCAGTAAAGCCAGTGCGTACATACAAATATTAATGCTTACAGGTCAAAAGGCGCAGTGTCAAAAATTCTTTTTAAAATATTTGAAGATATTGAAGATATGACCGTGGGAACATTCCCATGATTGTGGGTTTGCACGTGCTGAACTGCTAAGTAACTTCAGCACACATCAGTAGCTAACGTTGGCACTAATCGATGCACTACATGTTTCTTGCCTATGAATTTTCTACTGTTTGGTATGATGAAGTAATTATTCCTTTCAGCACTAGCCATGATAGTCCTCTCTGATCCAGTATCTTTCTTAAAGGTCTCCTATTATGCCACCAGGTGCACAGCTAATTAGCCATTATGAGCCAGTTCAAAATCTCCCCTTCCTGACATCACAAGGGGAGTGACAACCCAGAATAATGAAATCTGATTGACTGCTTGGCTGAAGTTGATCAGTTCTGCTTGCCTCTGGTTGTTTACTTCCCCATGTGATGTCAAGAGGGGAAAGATTTTGAAATGGCTTGTAATAACTAATTGGTGACCTAATTTTGCACCTGGAAATATAATGGGGGACCTTTAAATTGCAGGCTTTCTATGCTTCCACCATTATTGCATCTGCTCCATCCACCACTCTTATTTATACTTCACTCTCTAGAAATGGATGTATGTTTATTTGACAGTCGCCAAAACTGACTTATTTCAAAGGGAAAATCCATGAAAACCAGGAAGCAGGGGTATTTGAGGATGGGTCCATTAATTTTGAAAAACATGGCATCCGTTATGGTAGCGTGTTCAGTCTGTAACGGCAGCTGTTTTATTGAAGCAGGAATTAAAATGCAAACAGTTCCGCCATTAAAAAATAACGGCCCAAATGGAAATGGAAAGAACTTTTTGAATCAACCCTAGTCTTTATTTCATGGTTTTTCTGCTTTACGTCTATTTTTGAGGCACTATCAGAGTGTACGAGAATTTTACACTGATAGATTATTACAGCCTACGGTATAATGATATGTTAAGAGGCATTAAAACGCAACAAGCAAACACAAGTGTTCTCTTGAAATTCTTTGCTTCGCCGCAGGAGTGGAACATCACACGCCTGACGTTCGAGTATGACTCTGAACCTTACGGAAAGGAGAGGGACGCCGCCATCATCAAAATGGCGCAGGAATTTAACGTGGAGACGCGGGTGAAGAACTCGCACACGCTCTACAGCCTGGACAGGTCAGCCACACGCCTGACATTGTTGTGTCTTTGTGTGGTCAGAATTTGAGTTGGTAAATATGAGGAGCCCTCACTTTTCAGCTTTAAATAAATAAATCCCTGGAAAAGCCTTGGCATGATGTGATATATTTGGCTTTGATTAACCCTCCTGTAATCAGGGCTCCCTGAATCATTGTCCTGGAGAGCTGAGAATTGCTGAATTATTACCCTCCTTTTACTTGGGAGTAGGTTGTGATGACATTTTGGCTGAATGGCATCAATAATTGTTCACTTAATTGCCTGGAAGGCAAGAAAACCACCTCTGGATTCAAGGGCCAGATTTGGGCAGCCCTGGTTATTTATTTATATGAATAAGTTACATCTGATGTCCCCATTGGTTTTGTCTTTGTATCTTTTAACCACTTCCTAGGTTTCGAAATTATTCACCTACTTGTACATTTAGTCTTGCTTTCCTTACTGCAGCCAGTTGTGTGCGGCTGTGGGATATAGGTGGGTTTTTGCTGCATCTTATGATATTTACTGCAATGAGTAGGATTCGTAGTTTTGTTCGTCTTCTTTTTAGCTTACGTACACTTCTCAGGCGTCATTTGTATTGAAGAGTTGATAAATTAAAAGATTTAATAGCATTATGTCAGCTGAAAGTTGCCCTTTTTGTAGCAAATTTCATTGAAAAGATCATTAGCCATTTTTCTTAAGAATGAACATCATCTGCCAAAAATGGAGTATAAAAAATTACATTAACACAAACTGTTTTATCCATTTACCCAGCAGCTTGTTTCGATAGTCTTTCTTTACAACCCTAGTTGGGATGGATAAGCAGTGCATTTATTTAACTAAGATTGTCATCGATGTCTGTTCCTTGGTTGTTGCTGTCTTGGTCTGACATGGCTGTCATGCGTCACATAACCCGAGTATCCTGCCGGTGTATCCGCTGTTTTTCTGCACATCAGCCTCTGAAAGGAACTAGTCGCTTAATCACCATGACTTTGAGTGCAGGAATTTGCAAAGAATGTGCTGCCCACATCAGGGCTCTTAAATGCTCCTAATTTAGGAATGTTTCACCCAAAAATTCATGTGTGGTCGCTGGAAAATTTTTGGTGGACATCTGTGTTTCAGAACTGTATCAAGCAGTGCCCATTTCTTAGTGTCTCCTCAAATTAACATAATTCAACAGCTGGTTTTTGCGTGCAGTGTTTGTGGGTTAATGATTGTGCCTCATTTTAAGAATCTGTTTTCATTTTTGCTGTCAGGACACCTGACTGCTAAGCCACAACCCCAGGAATTCAGTTTGACAATTTAAATTATATTTAGCCTAGCCATTTATTCTGAGTGTCTTTTGTGGCCAGCAGCCCCGAATACAATTTACTTATACAGTTGGGTACTTCCTCAAGGATGTCAGGATGATTGCATTGCCCAAGAGAGCTAGGAGTGTGCCCTGCCTGTGTTTTTTACCTGTAACCAGTCCGCTATGAAGCCTGCCTGACATCCTGGAATCATGGTCTTTGAGAGCTGAGAATTACTGATTTTTTGGCCATTTCTTTACGTGGAGCTTCCAATTTGAAGTTGGCCTGACAAATTGGTTGCATTAATTTGTTAAGTTATGTGCAAATAAAGCAAGCCATATTATGATTTGGGAGTCCCTGCTCTATATGCTCAATGCTCATTTGTTCCCCCCCAATGAGCGCAATGCACACACAGGGGTGCCGAAGAGCTGGTGGAGCAGAGTTGTGTCAGCGGGGGGGGAGATGGAAAGCTGAGTCATGATGGATGTTTGCAGCAATCCTGGTGTAGGATAATGTTTGCCAGGCTCGGACTTTTTAATAATCGCTCACCAAACTCCGGAGTGTGCATGCCTAACCGAGCAAAATATGACCTGGTGCATGAACAAACTGTGGCAGTTGGTCATGAGTGTAACCTTTAAGCCTTTGAAGTTTTTTTTTTTTTTTTTTTTTTTTTTTGCTGCATTCCTGAGACTTGGGAGTGTTCTCGAAGCTCTGCTGAAGGCTTTTCTAAGAGAGGTCTTAGTCTATGCTATTTGGCCAGTATTCATCATTTATTTTGTCAGATATGCTGCTTTACCTCTGGATTGCAAATTACTTGGTGATTTAATGGTCACTAATGTTTATTAGAAGCTTTGAAGCTTTGTTCTGGTCATAAAGGTTGAAGTTCTGTTTTAACTATAATTTTTTGCGCACTGGGAAAGCATGAAGTTCCAAAAAACTGCTTGTCTTTGGTATAAAAAAAACAGTACTTTGACATAAAATGGTCTTTATGAAAATGGCACCCATTGCTGCCGTGTAAATTCATCTAGAGCTGTAACTCGGTGTACTGCCTGCTGCGCGCAGTCCCACGCTTGACCAGCCGTCCTCTCCGCCTGGTGCTGCCATCTTGTGGAGGCTAGGTGATCGCGCAGGCATTTCAGTCACACTGCAGAACATGTGCAGCCGGACGGGAGGTGGAATAGCAATGCAGATTAGTCACCACTTGGAACATGTGCCGGAGCCAGCTCGCTCTGGCTGAGTCTGTCCGCCCCGGCAGGAAATGAGCCAAAATGGGAGGTGTCTTTTGGATACAGATATAGACCCCATTGTGTAAGCTACACTGGAGCAGGGCAGAACCTCGCTGGTTGCTGTGAATGTTAAAGCATGTCCCGAATCTCTGCTGTGGGGTTTGGCAAGATTTAAAATATTTTGAAAGACCTTTTTATTTTCTTTTGTGGTTGGACTTCTAACTTTCCCTCATGTTTTACTTGGCTGTCAGCAGCATTAAACCTGACTTACCAGTTGTGAAGAACAGAATATGACAACATATTAGACAGCTGCATTCACTGGACATTTATTTCTTTTGCTGCTGTTTTATAAATTTGCTTAACAAAATGGCGGGAAAATTCGGAACACATTTTGCAAAAATAATTTGGAAGGATAAAGAAAAATCCAACTTATGTTATTCAAAAAATCGAACCTGTCTGAACATATATCGTTTGAATTTTACTTCTTTTTGTCCCCTGCTGCCGCGGTAGCAAGCAGAGCGGGGGACATAGTATTCAGCTCTGTCCGTCCGTCCGTCACGTCCCGTTTGTTGCAAACGCGGTATCAAGAACGGTTTGACTCATTTCATTCATCTTTGGCTTCAATGTGCATTAGTGTGATACGCCGACCCCAGTCGATTTCCGTGACCTGGCGGGGGACATGGCCACGTTTAGTGGCAACACTTGTTGATTAATTATATTGTTTTATTTTATGGTCTTGATTTTATAATTTTATTTATTTGTTTTTTATTTATGTTCTCTCTGCAGGTTGTTGTGTTGCATTAGTGTGTATGAAATGTGTTGTATGAATAATAGATTGGGTTGGTTTTCCTTTGTAGACCTTAAATTCTTCTAAATATGTGCACAAAGTGATGTGCGTGCAGCACTGTTGTAGTTTTTGGAGGTATTCTGTCCTCCCATTGTATTTTCCCCTGAGTCATACGCCATTTGTGCTGCAGATATACAGTTAGGTACGGAAGTATTTGAACAGAGATATAATTTTCATTGTTTTGCCTCTGTACACAACCACAAGGAATTTGAAACAAATCAATAAGGATGTGATGGAATTGTAAACCTCTAGCTTTAATTTGAGGGGTTTTCCAGAAATATTGCATTAAAGGGGACCTATTATGCTGATCCTTCTTTAAATACATATCGGTAATGTTATAATGTTGGTTGTCCATGCTCAACCTCTGAAAAGTTTCTAAACATAAGATACAGGGGTTTTGCCGTAATCCAAGAACGTGATTTCGTGAGCGTGATTTCCTCTCTGAACAGCTCCTCCCGAGATCTTCGCGAGATCTGGGCAAAACCTGACGTCAGGTTGTGCCGTCCAATTAATACAGACCTAGCCAGAGCCAACCACGGCGCAGGACCTGCCCACACCGGAAACTATTCTAGCAGGCACAAACAACGGCAGACCATACTATGCCTTAGTAGCGTCTACACTTTTGGAAATACAAAAGAAGAACCGCAGATCATTTGAGGTGCAATTTTGTCAGTATCTCTCCCAAAGCTGCTTGTCCGTTTACTTTTGGACGCCGAAGAAAAACGACTATTTTTCTTCCAAAAGACGATGCCACCAGAAATCAGTGGGTAGCTTTTTTTGTTTGCTGGCAGCAAACAGCCACGGCCAAAGGGAACGTTAGCAGTTTGTGCTCAGCATTTCACCAAAGACAGCTTTGTCAATAAAGGATAATCCAACACAGGATAAGCGTTTCAGCTGCTTCTCAAACCTGAAGCAGTTGCATCGATCAAGCGCTCGGAGCCACACGCTGTAAGTAACGATATAACAGCAAATAATGTAAGTGAAGCAAATGTGTTACGGGTGGCTAGCAGGACCGCTAGCAGCAGTTAGCACTAACAACTGGCCTCAAACGCAGGCTTTATAAAATATCTGAAGATAAAGCCTGTATCGGTCCGTGACTCACAGACACAGAAGCTGTAAGTTGCTTTTACTGCATTAGCCGACCTTACGTGATAGCCAGTTGATTGTGGCTATAGCACAGCGGCTAACGTAGCCAAGTTACTGTTGCTAATATTTGTGTCCTAAATATGCAAGAGTGATATGGGGGAAATTCCACAGAAGGTTGTGAACATAAACCTCATTTGAAGCTAACTTTTTATACTTGTTTGTAATTTGGATGCTTGGTACAACTGTTCACAGTAACAGAACTTGCTGTCTGTAAAACCTGTATTGCAATGGTTTGTCTCTGTGGTTATGACCGCTTGGTTACCAGCTACTGCATGTTAGTTCGTGCGCCGTGCTAATTAAAAATGCTCCTGGTTAACTTATATGCAGCAATTCTGATCGGTATGCTTGTGTTACTTCGGTAAGCATCAATGTGGCAGTTTCATCATAATGTTGCCCGATTGTAGCCACTACAGTTAGTGATCGCTTCACTTATCCATGACCGAGATCAGCAGGATGCTTCACAAATGTCTGAGCAAGCTCTCTGGTGCTACCGAGACAGCAATGCGAAACGCAGAAGCTCTACCAGTTTACAAATGATTTCTCTGCACTACCTTGACATAATTTCATCCCCCTTAAGAAATTGTTGTGGCTAATAAAAAGGCGGAAATTAAATGGGTAATTCTTTCCTGTAGAAGTGATCGATTCTCTAGCTCCACATAAGCAACTTGTCTGCGCTAACGAAACTTACGGTCTGCAAAACCTGTATTATGTTCATAACATAACCGAGCTCTCTCTAGCTGTCGTGTACTATCCATAAAGCTGCTTTCACATCGGACACGAAAAGAATTTTTCGCGCGACATATTGGCTACATTCAAGGTCAATGCAAAGACGCAAATTCAGGCATTATGCGGCGCTTTAAGCAGCTTTCACACCGGATGCGAAACAAATTTTTCGCGCGACATATTACATTCAGTCATGACAGCTTATGAGCTCCTGCATGTTAGTTCGCATGCTCTGATAATTAAAAATGCTCCTGGGTAACTTATATGCAGCAATTATGATCGGTATGGTTGTGTTACTTCGGTAAGCATCAATGTGACAGTTTCATCATAACGTTGCCTGATTGTAGCCACTGCAGTTGAAGCCTACCGGAGAGGTGCTGTATGTGTCTGCAGAGTTGGGCTGCAGTTAGACCAGCCGTCGGTTTTGCAGAGTTTGGCGTCGCGTTTTGGGTGCTTGTGAAACGATCGCTTTCCTTATGCATGACCGGGGTCAGCATGATGCATCTCCAATGTCTGGGCTAGCTCTCTGATGCCGCTAGTGAAAGCAATAGGGAAGCACACAGGCTATAACGTGTCCAGGTACAACAAATGATTTCTCTGCATCGCTGTCCATTGAATATTAAATCGGCGACTGAAAATACATTCTTTCCTGTAAAAGTGATCGATTCGCTAGCTCCACATAAGCAACGGTTCACGCAAATGGAACTTACGGTCTGTAAAACCTGTATTATGTTCATAACATAACCGGAGCTCCAGCTAGCTCTCGCGCACAATCCATAAAGTGCCCATTCTCCGCGAGCAAACGCTTGTCATTCCGACGCTATTAGTAAACCATTACCACGGGCAATTTCCGACAAGGCTGTTTAGCCTGGAGCTTTCGCCCCTCCGTCATATAGCAGCGCGGAAGCTGTTCGTTTCTCCACGCTAAGGACACACCACAGTTATGCACACGGACCAGCAGGTCCTTATGATACACACCGAAGCAGTCCATAAGCTGTTGGTCCACTTTTAGCTGCTCCTCACTGTCCATGTTTCCCTCTAAACTCAGACCCACCGGATTTCTACGGTCTCCGGTCTACACTTGGGCATGTCGACCCGTTCTACAAATGTGTCTATATGGGGTGGACTCTAGCTTTCCTGGCTAAAGGGTAGAAGAACCGCTGTAACTCACCACTCTCGCCGTAGCAAACTGTAGCCGATAGCAAATTTGACCTTGAGCTGACAGATATTCGCGCTGCGTTTTCCACTTTCGCCGCGTGTTTGTTAGAACAAGTTCATGTAGTTAGATCTATATTCAAGTATAACGTTAGATTGCGGAATTTGCCCGCCGCTTCCTTATCAGATTGCAGACGTGTCTCAGGTTTCACTCTGGGGAGCCAGACCCGGAAACTGCGTTCTGCAGCCTCGTCCCGCCCTACTCCGCCCTCCACAGAGCTGGCCAGTCAGAAGAAAGTGGGCACACGGGGAGTGGGGGCTATAGCGGAAGAGCCGCCCGAGTGAGGCGTTTCAGGCAGAGACCACAATGTACTGCAAATGCAGTTTTTTGAGGATGGCAGTATGAGCGAAACAAATACCCCTTTTTTACTTTGCGCGATCAGGAGTACTCTTGGGGACTCAAAGACCAAAATATAAACTTGGAAAAATGGCATAATAGGTCCCCTTTAACAATTTATAAACCGTATACCATTTTATACATAGTTCTCCATTTTAAGAGGCTCCAAAGTTATGGGACGAACTAACATAATAATAATCCTAGTGTTTATAATTAATACTTGGATGAAAATCATTTGCAGTCAATGACTGCCTGAAGTTTGGGACCCGCTGACATCACCAAAATGTTGAGTTTCCTCCCGAGAGATGGTTTGCCAGGTCTTTACTGCAGCCGCCTTCACTTACTGCTTGTTTCTAGGTCTTTCTGCCTTCAGTTTTGTCTTCAGTTATTGCAAAGCAGCTTAGTTGGGTTGAGGTCAGGTGACTGACTTCACCATTCAAGAATATTCCATTTCTTTCTCTTGTGCTGCTTTCACGGTATGTTTTGGGTTATTATTCATGTATGCTGTGAAGCACTGTCCTTTCAGTTTTGCAGCGTTTGGCCGAAGCTGAACAGATGTTATAGCCCTGTACTCTTCATAATTCACCCTGTTACCTCTATCAGCAGCCTCATCATCCGTAAACACCAGTGACCCAGTTCCATTAGCAGTCATACATGCCCATGCCGTAACACTGCCTCCACCTTGTCTGACAGATGATGTGTTACGCTTTAGATCATGAGTCATTTCTTCATTTCGATACTCTATGTATCGTTCTGGTACAAGTTTATCTTGGTTTAATCTGTTCAAAGAATTTTTTTTTTTTTTTAATTTATGATTGTATGGGAAGTAAGCATGCGCTGTTCGATTGATTGCATCAGAGATTCTGTTTCAGTATATTTATTTATGTACCTTATATTTGTTTATTCCACAATGCACTTGCAGTAGTGTGAATTACAAAATAGGAAAGACAGAGTTGTTTTAATTTGGAGCGCATTAAGGGGAAAGGATCTTGCTTCTAGAATATTAGTTCTTAAAATTTTAACAGTGGTATTAATAATGTATGCAATGAACATTATATGCGGGGTAGTACGGTAAGGTGTAGGATCAGAGGCTGGTATTTGGTGACCCATCAAAAATAAATGAGTCTGGCTGTTCATCAGGATTCATGAATATTCTTGGGCCTGTTCTTCAAATCCTGTGATAAATGTTTTGTTTTCTTCACTCTGCTGAGATAATTGAGGCTGTATTATCTGCACCCTTACCTGCCGCGCAGGATAATCGAGCTGAACAACAGAAGCCCCCCTCTGACCTTCAAGAGGTTTCAGGCGCTCGTCAACCGTCTAGAGCTGCCCAAGAAGCCCCTCCCCCCTGTGACGCGTCAGCAGATGGACAGCTGTTCCGCGGACATCTCGGACAACCACGACGAGCGATACGGCGTGCCCTCCCTGGCGGAGCTGGGTGAGAGCTCAGGCTGCTGTTATTCTGCTGCTGGCTGCACTGCGCTGCTGTTAATTCTGCTGATGGCTGCACTGCGCTGCTGTTTCTCTGCTGCTGGCTGTACTGTGCTGCTGTGTCTCTGCTGTTGGCTGCACTGCGCTGCTGTGTCTCTGCTGTTGGCTGCACTGCCTGCTGTTTCTCTGCTGCTGGCTGTACTGCGCTGCTGTTTCTCTGCTGCTGGCTGTACTGCGCTGCTGTTTCTCTGCTGCTGGCTGCACTGCGCTGCTGTTTCTCTGCTGCTGGCTGCACTGCGCTGCTGTTTCTCTGCTGCTGGCTGCACTGCGCTGCTGTTTCTCTGCTGCTGGCTGCACTGCGCTGCTGTTTCTCTGCTGCTGGCTGTACTGCGCTGCTGTTTCTCTGCTGCTGGCTGCACTGCGCTGCTGTTTCTCTGCTGCTGGCTGTACCGCGCTGATGTTTCTCTGCCGATGGCTGTACTGCGCTCCTGTCTGGTGCAGGAGGGGAAGTGAGGGCGCTGCATATTTCAATAGGGTGTTTCCTGTTTTGAGTGCTCATCACCCCTCTTACATCGCGCACATCAGATTTCTCTCACTTGTAAGAACAGCAGCCATATTACAGTGCCGCACTCTGTCAGTATTTGCACTTTTTTTTCCTGACCAGAAGTCCCACTAAAGAACACAAACTCGCAGCTGCTGTGCCTTTGCGGTGCATAATCACACATTGCTGTCGGTAGGCTGGTCTCAGACATGCTCTTGATATACAAAAATCAGTGCAATGTGGTGATTCCTTGGCTGCGATGTATTTATTATGATATGCCTGGCATTTTGCCTGTAAAATGGGTGTATTTTTCTGGCATACTGTAATCCAAAGCAGGGTGACTTCTATAATAGGCAGGTGTTTGGTTGTTTTTGCCATGCTCATGTTGTGTTTATAATCAGCTTATACCCTACAGATTGATATGTAAGTGTGTGTATGAAGTTGAACATTAGTCACTTGCTTTGTGGTTATTATTCTTCCGAAGCATCTGAAAGTACTTTTTAAATTTGACCTTGTGGCCTTAGGTTGCCAGAACATTGGCAATATCACCAAAATTGTGCAAAAGTTTCACCACTTTCATCTGTACAATTTCTGGGAAAGTGAACGATTAAGAAATGGGTTTCATCAGCTTTGCACCAATTCTTTTTATGCAGTTGAATTTGTTGGGCCCCTCTTACTGCACTATGGCTGAGTTTTGCTCAATTTTCCTTCGAAGTTCAATACAATACCTGCTATTGGTTTCAACCTTTCGCATCGAGCCTGTAAAATGACTGTTTTTTTTTCTAATGTGTTTTCATTTCTTGCTGTGAGAACAGAGGGAGGATCAATTGAAAAGACTGTACAGGCATAGCCTAGGGCCCTGTATAAAGATTTGCATGGTTGGCAAATGAGCAAAAAAAGCAGTATACTGTATGCTCAGGTGTACCTGAATTAATACAAAAAAATTGGCATGCCAAACTGCTTGCAGTTTTTCCCTTGTAAATCAAAATCAACTTCAAGTAATGTATATGTGCTCGAGCTGCATATATGCAAGTGAAGAATTTTATTTTCACTTTTTGTAAATCCTAAATTGTAAGGAGGTAGTGGCATACACATGTTGTGATTATGTGATTTATAAAAAGGACCCTGGTCAATACTGGCTGTTGAAATGTACAGGTGCCATCAATAGTATCTAGTAAACTTGATCTTAATTTGATCTCTGCCTAGAAAGAATCGTGCTTTTGATAATGTGTCGGTGTGTGCGTCTGTGTGTCCATGTGTGTGTCTGTGTGTTCGTGTGTGTCGGTGCGTGTCCGTAAGTGTCTGTCCATGTGCGTTTCTGCGCGTTTGTCTGCGTTTGTCCTTGTTTGTCTGTGTGTCAGTCCATGTATGTATGTCTTTATGGCTGTCCGTGTGTGTGTGTGTGTGTGTGTGTGTGTGTTTGTGTGTGTTTGCTGCTGATCTACTGGACCCATCAGCCTAAAATTTTTGGTGCGCATTTCTGACTGTTTGCCTGAGGACCGCTTGTGGTGATCGTGGTGATTTTTAAAAACGTATTTTATTCACTGGTTTGTTTTGTAGCACCATTGACTGCCGATGCCTTAGTCTTGGTAACGGGCCAGTAGAGGCTGCAAGTGATCAACAGCTGCTTCAGTTTTGATTCTTGTTGCCAGTAAGGACAACATGAACACCTACTTTAATGCGATCAAGATCAAAGTGTCACCATTGCCGTATTCTGATTCAGCAAAAACCCTCTTGATGGCCTCTGCTATACTTAGGAAGTTGGACATTGTTTTTGAGTCACCCTCCTCCCAAAGGGTAGGCTGGAGGAGTTAATGATTCAGGCCGTGTCCATCTGTTCGCTCATCTGGTGGATCCATTTCTCTGAAACTAGGCCTACATACAGCAGCCTTATCATTTTACACTGATTATATGACCTTTACCAAAACTTTATATCTATTACCTTTTCTGTGACCTCTGACCTTAACCTTTCAGCAACTGCCTCCATCACGGTTTTTAATTTCCGGAGCATATCTGTGGCACTGACATTGGCTTTGAAATCGCTTGTGTAGGTTGGCCGTATACTCTTGTTGTGCCCTTTGAATGTTTCGTTGACCTGTGACCTTCAACCGGTTTCCCTGAATTTAGGTCAAGGAAAGCAATGCAAGCATTAAAATTGACCTATGACCTCTACAGGACATTTTATGAGACCTATGACTAGAGACCTCCGTTGTGTGTCCGGAGAATATCCTCCAAACTACTTTTAGTGGTCTTTCAAAATTACTTTTTAGCCCCCCGCCACTTGACGGGTTGGTTGGGGGACTGTTGATTTGGGCTGTATCCGTGTGTTCATCTATCTGTCCAAAGGTCCATCTATCAGTCTGTACGTGGGTCCCTTGGCAGGGGACTTTGGGGGGGTTTCTGACCGGCTTGGATTTTTTAAAAATACTGTTCAAAACTTAAGTGACCATTTTCAAAAACGTTCTGACCCCAAGAAAGGATGTAACAGCCAGGTGATGTAACAGACTCTTAATGAACTAACAGATTGTCCCTTGCAGCTGCAGGCTAAAGGTTTTCCTGAGAGCTCTTATCATTGCTCTTATAATTGGCCCTGCTGAGCTGAGCAGCTGACATGTTCTCAGCCTCATGGCTCTTGGTCAGTCTGTTTGTGTTAATTGCCCCGAGGTCACAGCACGAGAAGTGTAGATGGGCAGCTGAGGTCCTTAACGATGCATGCATGTGCTGCTTTTCCCTCCACATAATTGTGCCAGTTAAATAACGAAACCTCAGTGGTAGGTAGCCTTTTCAGAGCAGCACACAATTGGCTTTGTGCTGCAGGTAAATAAATTGGGAGGGGCTGTTGGTTTGGGATTATAGGATTACACCATTGTTCATTGCTCAAGCGCCTCCTGTTGGCCAGCCGGGCGCTCGTCAGTAAAATTCTATGCTCGCTCATGTTCTGGTATCCTCCGCCCTCGTTCTGAGCTTGCGAGGTTTCGAGCTATGAGTGTAAAAAGAAGCAGCAGTTGACGGGCGCGTGCTTCGGAGGAGAGCCTCAAACTGCCTTCGCTCTCCCGAGATGGAAACATGGGGTTGCGTACGAGCATGCTTGTGTACATAGTTCGCTAAATGGTCATTCCAGATTTGGGTGGGATTGGAGATGCCAAATTTAGAAAAATAAAATAAAAAAAATAATGAAACCTTCCATGCGGTGGTTGAGTATTGAATCAGCCATTGTTATTTCACTCCTATGTTGGAAGGCAGTCGTCTCATGTTGAGTTAGTATGACAGACTGACTGTACTGTGCTGTGCTGTATTTTCACAAATTTTAATGAGGTCAGGTTTACGGATTTGATTTTGTAGAACACCTTGGAACCACAATTTTACTTCTCGCTAATTAGTATTCTGGGCCCATAGTTTTTTTTTTTTTCTGATTGCCATCCACTCAATGATATGTATATGTTTATAAATTTCTTTCCAGTTCATTCTAGTACTGTCAGAGTGTATCAGATTTTCTCCCAAGATGGGCTATAATGTCTTGGTGTCGTGCTTATTAGGACAAACTTTTTTTCTTATTTCATATAAATGATCTAAGACCTCCGGGTGCTCTTAAGAGCCATCTGTATGCCCATTCAAATCCATAGTTTGGTCCAGAATCAACCTGGGCTTACTCTATCCTTGAAGGATCTATCTTGGGGTGTATCTCATGACTTTGTCCTAAATGTCATCTTAACTGCACGGCACAAATTTTTAAGAACATCAGTTGGGGATGTGCACCTCTGCTACAGAATAATTTACACGCATGTTTGACCTGATCAGCATATTCAAGTAGTCCATGTGGTGCGGTTTGTAAATGGTAGCCATGGTGTTTTGTTAATGTGATATCTGGTGATGAACCTTTACACTACATCTATGTCCCAGATCAAGTTCAAAGTGCTTTAAAGTGAGACTTTCAACCACAGCACCTTGTGTTCCCTAAGCTTTCACATGTGCCATTTACGCACCTACCTCTAAACTTATTCCTCAGTTGCCAGCAATATAACCCTCGCCTGCCATCCTGTTCCACAGGCTTTAGGACGCAGGGGCTGAGCCCAGCGGTGTGGAAGGGGGGCGAGACAGAGGCCCTGGACCGGCTGAACAAGCATTTGGACCGCAAGGTGAGTGGTCGCTCTGCTTTGTGACGTGATCCCACCCCAGTCCTGCCGACACATGCATGTCCTTCACTGCTAACACACCAGCAGGGACA
This sequence comes from Gymnothorax javanicus, assembly GCA_029692085.1. Classification (NCBI taxonomy): domain Eukaryota; kingdom Metazoa; phylum Chordata; class Actinopteri; order Anguilliformes; family Muraenidae; genus Gymnothorax; species Gymnothorax javanicus. Next base: position 11,750,541 of record CM056207.1, on the reverse strand, counting down.
AAACTGCCCTGCCGGAGTTATTGTACATGACTACAGAGGAGCTTTTTCAACTGTTGTTTCAGAACCTGCTGGGTTGGCATCGTCTGAGATATCAAACTTATCACGGGGTCATCTGGATGAATAGAGTTCAATAGCGAGGGCATGAAAAGTTATATTGGTTGTAACGGTATGCGTGACACACGAGTTGATCACCGTTGCAGCAAACATTGAGGACCATGGGTGTGGCAACCATTGAAATCATTCTATTTCTATGCAATGATGAATGAATGTCCTTCTATGACCAACTGTCTGTGTGTTCCTGACAACATCGTGCAGCCGACATCTTGAACTCCTATTACTGATGTAGGATAGGGTGCTTTATATTGTAAAAATTAAATTTTATGCAATTGAATAATATTCTATGATTAGAATAATCATGGCAGTGTTAAGCAATATCTGAACGTGACTGTTTTCTGCATGTGCTTGGGATGCATACTGTGCCCTCAAATTATTGGCACCCTTTGTGAAAATGAGTATAATGGTGCTATGGCAAATGTTTTTACTGTTTATCCTCTAGGTCTCTCGCTCATTTTTACTGAAGGTTTTCAATAATTCTGGAGGCTTTGGTCAGTGGTCTGTGGTCGCCAGGATTCTGCGTTTGTTAATTTCTGTATGTGTGCATTTGTTTTTGTGGTTTTGTGCAACTGCAGGCGTGGGTGGCTAATTTCGAGAGGCCCCGGATAGGTGCGTCCTCCCTAATAGCGAGTCCCACTGGCCTGAGCCCCTACCTGCGTTTCGGCTGCTTGTCCTGCAGACTTTTCTATTACAAGCTGCGCGAGCTTTATCATCAGGTAAGCTCTCATGTTTACAGTTTGGGTCTGTCCTGGGTCTAACTGTTTGGGTGTGACGGTTTACTGGAAGGGTAGTTACCATTTCTGTGCTGGGTCCTTTTATCCCCCAGCATGTAATGTAGGGGGATATAGTCATTAGTATGTTCGTCTGTGCGTCCGTCTGTCCGTGGTCATTTCGTTTCTGGTGCAGAACTTGAATACCATTCAATATTTTTTAACAAAACTTGCAGTATGTATTAATCAGGTACTAGACTGATGCCTTTTCATATATTGGGATTTCTGAGACTTTTACTTTTTCGTGTTTCCATGGAAACGACTTTCACTTGAACACAAGGAGAGTGGGGACGGTTTCCAGAGCAGAGCTCGGCCAAGCGGATATGTCATCTTCTGATGACTCTTGTTAACCCTTGGCAAATTTTTCTGCCCTCAACTGACTGTCTGTATGACCAAGCATCTTCAGGAACAATGTACCATTTCTGGTCCATTAAAGTTCTTCCCATGAGAATTCAATTAACATAATTTGGCAGTAATTTGAGAAATGTGTGTTACTTCTTAACTCCCCCGCTTCAGTCTTGTGTGATTGATCTAATTGTAATTGGGAATGACACATGATCGCGGGGGGAATAACCCTGACCTCAATCGCCCCCGAATCATGGCAACTTGGCACAAGGAGGCTTAATAAATGGCCATTAATTCCCTGCATCTGCCATCCAGTTACAATCCATTGTTCTTTCAGGGCTTGGGCTAATTTGATGCTTTGCCTCGCAGACAGTGTAACTGTGGTGAATAGGCTTTGCCATGTTTCATCACCCAATTACGAATAATGGTGCAGTCAATTTGAACTCAAAAGTGAGAATGCGGACCTTTGTTTAAACATCATTTTTGTCACTAAGAAGTTAAAAATGGTCATTTGCGTTAGTTGTCCTAACATTTCCTTCTGGGAAAAACTTAGGCTCTTGTCAAGGCAACACTGACTGCTTTCTCAGTACACTCTTCATTCAAGAGCTTCCATGGCTCAAATTATAAACTTCTCCTAACGACTAATGCTGGGTTTGATCAACTACTACGTTTTTATGTTGAATGTCACACCACTCACAAAATTAAGAGATCCTGATTGGCTGCTAATTATTTGTCAGAACTGCCAGGTTATAGATGTAATAAAAACCTACAGGCTGGTTGGATCTTCAGAAGCGGGGTTGATGACTATTGGTTTGTATGATTCAGCCTATTTCAGTTTCTGTTATGCTGGCCTTGCTTTAGTGTGGCTCACAAATGAGGTGGAGGGAATTCTTTACCACCCACTGCTGACCTCATTTCTGCTTTCCTATGCTTCTTTGTATTATAATTGGTGATAATTATCATAAGAATACGAGCTCCTATACTCTTCATATATTAGGTAAGGATCTGCTAAAAGCTGAAATGAAATTTGTTTGTGGTCTGGCTCCAGGTTCGGCGGCACCGCACTCCCCCGCTCTCGCTGTTCGGCCAGCTGCTGTGGCGAGAGTTCTTCTACACGGCGGCCACCAGCAACCCCAACTTCGACCGCATGGAGGGAAACCCCATCTGCGTTCAGATCCCGTGGGACTGTAACCCCGAGGCGCTGGCCAAGTGGGCGGAGGGTCGCACAGGCTACCCCTGGATCGACGCCATCATGACCCAGCTGCGACAGGAGGGCTGGATCCACCACCTGGCCCGACACGCCGTCGCCTGCTTCCTCACCCGGGGGGACCTGTGGCTGAGCTGGGAGAGCGGCATGAAGGTGAGTGATCCCTCCTCAGGGCTCGTCCCGCAAGGAACGGCCACCCTCCACCCCAGTCAGTGTTTAGCTGTTCTCCCTCTCAGAATTGAAAAAATTTTAACCCTTTGAAGAGAAGGACTTCTGGAAATTTATTGGAAAATTCTATGTCCGTGCTGTGAAACTCGATTGCTTTCAGCAAATAATAGCTGTTGCATGAAGTAGAATCGTACGCTTAAAAGATTATAATCAAGGATTTGTGACCTCACAGCTCAAGCTAATGGCTATAAATAAGGCTACATTCACACTAATACGTTTTCATTTAAAAATGCATAACTTGCTACATTGCTACAAAATGCTACATTTTGGCTAAGCGTCCACACTACTCCAGAATTAGCAACCCCTAAAACAGAGACTTTTGAAAACATGGCTGACCCCAATTTAGTTTTACATCTCTGGAACTGCGTTGTAGTGTGGACGGGAAAAAATGAAGACTTTTGAGAAGGATGTAGACGCCCACATTTATGTGCAGTTCATCAATTTTTGGGTTTTGAATTTTATTTTATTTAACAGGCATTTAACCAAAGCAATTCACATTACGTTTGTACTGAAGGACAATGAGACGACCAGAGAATAGCATTCTTGTTGTGCATAGCTCTTAAAGTCATCCATATCCATGAACATCTACTCTCGCTCATGCAGAAAGCACCGGCATACCAAAGTAGGTCAAGTTATGGTACGTCATGAACTAGAGATAAGGCACGATTGCGAGAGCTCTGGTTTGGATCAATAACCAAAGATAAGATGAAAGTGCAACTGCACTATGAAAGTTCAAGATGGAGATGCTTCTGGAGATGCTCAGTGTGGCATAAAGCAAGTTCACTGGGCTTGCCGTGTTTGACTATGGGTCTTATTTTCGTGCAAGAGCATGTGCGCTGGGTTCCTAAAAGGTAAAGGGATGTATTTGAATTAAAAAAAAAAAAAACTGCTGTGCCAAAAGCCTGTCTCTGAGGAACTACTGACTGAAATTATATAATATTTCCAAGGTAAGATTAGTTTTGAACAAGCTTCAGTGGACAAGTTAGCTTTTTTGCACCAAAGGTTTCATAAACCACTTCAGGTTATTGCTGTAGCCTGCGCACATCCGGACGAAAGTCGGCACATTGTTCCCTGAGATATTGATGCTAATCTTTCGCGGTGATTATCGTCTCACTTCCTGTGCAGGTGTTTGAGGAGCTGCTGCTGGATGCGGATTACAGTGTGAACGCGGGCAGCTGGATGTGGCTCTCCTGCAGCGCCTTCTTCCAGCAGTTCTTTCACTGCTACTGCCCCGTGGGCTTCGGCCGTCGCACGGACCCCAGCGGCGACTACATCAGGTGGGCGGGGCACGGCGTAATTGCAGGTTTTGGTTGCATAGGTGTGTACACCAAGTGACTTTCGCGTAGATTAAAGAGAAGAAATGAGGAGTTAGTGTCCAAAATGCAATATATCCATTTTACTGATTTTGAGTGAAACGGCTTTTTCTATGTTTGCGCCTAATTAACTTAAATAATAATAATAATAATAATAAACTTAAAATTATGGGTTTCTAAAAACGGATTTTTGCACCATGTGTAAGAAGCACCGGGCTATCGTTCTGTGGTATTACCTCAATTTTCGGAATTTTGCGTTTTGGAAACAAACTCTTCAAATCTACGTACATTAGGACAAAGACCCAAAGCATAAATCCATACTCAGCAGCAACTTTCTGGGGATTTGACTACATAATATGGAGTGGTCAGCGTAGTCATTTGATGTAAACTCCATTGAGCTGTTTTGAGTGAATCTAGATCGTAAAGTTAATAAAGTGTGCCCAGCTTCAAAGACGCATCCGGTGGAAGTATTTCTGGCCAGGTAGGAATCAGTGGAGAATGTTACCTTTGTAGGATTTATATTCTGAATACCTAAACTTTGCTGAGCAGTCAGTAAGTCTCAGTCTGTGCTTGGGTGAGAAATCGGTAAAATAGATTCTGGGAAGGTTTTCTGTTAGTTACTGCGGAGGTTTTCCAGCCCGAATAGCAGCTGTGCAGTGACTCAAACTTTTTGGCTGTAATGTATTTTCCCCATGAGAAATTATTCTGTGCAAAATTGGACTGTTATTTGGTTATATGTGGCACATTTTAATGAAAGCCTTGATCTGTGTGCAGGCGATACATACCAAAGCTGAAGGACTACCCAAACCGATACATCTACGAGCCCTGGAACGCCCCGGAGATGGTGCAGAAGGAGGCTAACTGTGTGATCGGCGTGGACTACCCCAAACCCATGATTAATCACGCCGAAGTCAGCCGGCTAAACATTGAGAGGATGAAGCAGGTCTATCAGCAGCTCTCGCACTACAAGGGACTGAGTACGTATCGCCCGCACCCTTAAAAAACGTGTGTAACATGTGGACCTTATGAATGGGGATTTGTAATTGACTTTCAAACGTAATAATAAATGTGATGCATTTGAATATTTAATTCTCCGGACAGAAAAAAAATAAGTCATAGTTTTTAATGAGGACAGTCTTTCAAGTGTACAGATATTTGAGAAGTTCAGCTCCCTGTGTGTAGTCCCTCATAGGGCAGTTTTATACACAGTTCAGTTAAATATTCAAGTTGTGGGGTTCAGAAGCCTAATGACAGGTGTTTGGTTGTTGTTCTGAATTCCTTGTTCTGTTATCAGTTAAGCTGCCAAAGCTGGTCCAAAGCAGAGTCTAATTTTAGATTTATTGAGGTTTGAAAAACGTCTGCAGTCAAAATGTCCAACTTGGCCCTTATAAATTAAATGTTATTTATGAAACTGATACTTTTTAGCAAAAAAAAAAAAGTTTAAAAAACGCTCCCTTTATCAGTGTACACCATCTAATGGAGTTTCAGCTGCATCTGAGATTGTGGGTCTCAAAACCTTGTTTCTTCCGCTGGCTTGAAAAGGAATACCTAGTTTTTCCTGTTTGTAATACCTTAATGATGCAGACTTTGACTGCCAAACTGGAAGTGAGATGGGCTTTACGTCAGCCCATTCTGTCCTATTGTGTGGCTATGCTAAGGAGGCACAACAGTATTGCATTTCAGTATTACAACAGGGGAGCTGAAGATCAGGGGAGAGCGAGATCCATGTGACTGTTTCCATAACCGTAGCTCGTATCATTCGTATCATTATCAGAAATGTGCTTACAGTCCCTGCTTGATATCCTGAATGGTTTTTTTTTTTTTTCCTTGTGAAATTTCCTCATGTTAATTTCTTTTTACTGTATTTTTTTAATATGCCATCTTAAATGAATAAGTAAACATGCATGCCTGCTTTATTCTTCCTCTTCCAAACCAGGTTTGCTGGCCTCCGTCCCCACAATTCAGGAGGAGGCGGAGCCGCCTGTGACCGACAGCTCTCAGGCCCACAGGAGCCCCACTGCTGAGAGCGGTGCGTTTAGGTCCTGTCAAAAGTTTAGTTATAAGTAAAAATAGTAGTTTTTGACACTTTTAAGGAAATGGAATACTGCTACTATTGAACTTTACTGTTAAAACCCGATGTTTTGTTTTCGGTTTGGGTTTCCTCCGTGTATTTTGGTCCCCCCAAATTCAAAGATATGCAGAATAGAGTAACTGGAAATGAATATGCAAATTTTTTCATATAGCGCTGCAGTAAACTGAAGAATTGTTCTTCACAAGAAAAGTGGGACTGTCGAGTGTGCTGAAAACACATTGCTCTCAAGTTGGCCTTGTTAGTTCTGGTAAATTCTGCGAAATATACAGAGATTTTTATCAGAAGACAAATTTTACAGTGAAAATTGTGCAGTTTGGCACTGCCCTCAAAAGATTAGACATCCTCTAGGTTTTCATTTGGCCTTATTTTGGCTTAACTGACTAATACTAACATCCTCTATCGCAGGGACACTTATCCAGAATGAGCCGGTGTGGGTCCAGGCTTTCATTCTAACCAACCAGCCACACACCTGATTCTACTAATCAACCCTTAAAGCTTTTACCAAAGACCCTTGATTAGTAGATTGAAGTCTATCAAAAAGCTGCTCCTGAGGGGGGGAAAAAAGCGCAACAATATGCTCACGTAACCTTGGCCTCTACAATGTCTTTTTTTTTTTTTTTTTTTTCCTTCCCCAGGTTTGCGCTCGGAGCGGCATCGGCAAGAGATCTCGCTGAGGAAGAGGATGATGATGCTGGAGACCCAAAGTGCAGAGAAATGCAGAGACTCTAAAATTCCCCGAACCAGCGCCGATCCAGACCACGTTCCGGGGCAGTCGGACTGCCAGTAGTGAATTCAGGTGCGCCCCTTTGCAAGATTATGTTGTTTATTTCTGCTTCGCTCATGAGCTTTGCCTGTGATAAACTGTTGTGATATTGCATGAGAAGGTTTAAGTGTGATTTGCTGTAAATGTAGGTTATGTGTGTTAGCTGTACTGTTGTTTGATTGTGAAGAAGTAATTTGCCCTTGGTGGCAGTTTTCACTGGGAAGTAGGCCTAGATACTGTGATGGAAAGGGTGATGTCTGGATTTTGCACAGTACTGTTAGCTGGGTCACTACATTGTACTGTACTCTCACAGTCTTACCAGAATGTTCTGTCAGTGTTGTAACTGCATCTGTTTATGTCAGCAACACGGTGTGAATGCTTTATGTTGGGTGGTAAGAGACATTAGCTTGCAGCTCAGTAATTGAAGGCTCACATCACAAGGCATCACATCACATTGTCTTTGTGCACTTGCACTAGGTATTTGAGCTAAAATGCGTCAGTGCGCACCAAAAAACTCTGAGCACCATGATTCATTGGGCTCCTTTTTTTATTTTGGCTCTGAATCTATTCAGCCATGCATTTCCCGCACCTAAGAAGAGACTGAAGGCAAAATGGTGGCTCGACTGAGCACCACTAGGGAGGATTTCTAGCGACTGGCGATGTCTAGTTGTCACTGACCTCAAGCCATCATTGCATCCTCAGGATATGCTCCCAAGTATCAAAAATGATTATTTTATTCTATATTTTAAATTGTCCAGTATTTTCTTCTGAGAAGCTACTACACTGTCTTTTTTTAATAACACTAAACACTTGTGCATTCAGCATTGATGATTACATTGTGCGATTTTTGTGCTCTTTTGATGTTCTGTTGACATGGGAATAAAGGTAAAGCACTAAAAAAATATGCTGAAATCTTTACACCACAGAAATTCTGGCTACATAATCTTTGTGAAGTCATTTGCACCCACTTAAGTCCTATTATACTTCAAGTCTTTTGAAATAAAATGAGTGGTTAAACATTGACATAATGGTGGGTTTTTTTTTCTTCTTTATTTAGATGGAGATCAGTGAGGATGAGCTCAAAAAGGCTTAAGAAAGAAGGAAAGAAGAGAGGACTGGCGAAGGCAACTGGCCGGACTTTCATCCCTCCCTCCCGCCCTTTTCCTTTGGACTCGGGGAGAAGGAAGTAAATTATTGCAGCAAATTTTTCTTTTGATGTGAAAAACTAAACAAATCAATGAAACATTACTCCAAAATAAGAGAAAATGATGAAATGATTCAAAATAAACAATCGCTTCCAAAATATTAAGAGTGCAAATGGCAGGGTACACTAGGCTTTTGCTTCAATATTTCTTCCTCTGCATTTTATCAGGTTACCTGGAGTTTTTGAAGAGTGTGTGTTTACAAATCTCCATATTTTCTTGACAGATTAGACACATTTTGTTGGGTGCATGAGGTTACTGGTTTGGATACCAGCATATATTTTCTTTCCAGCTATAGCAGGAACAGATGAAACTTCTGAAAAATGGCTTTTGTTTATGAACTTGACGTCGAGCAATAAAATATTTAGTTTGTACAAGTTTGTTCAGTTAAAGTTCTAAATGGCTCTGGTCAGATATAACTTTATATCCTTGGCAATATGCATATTATATGTATATATAAATGATATTGTATAATTCAAGGTTTGGTTTTGTTAATTACAGTATACATTTTGTTTGAACTGGTACTCTACGTACATTTCGTTAAAAGGTTTGGAATTGCCTCAAAGATTTTGTATGCTAATTTAAAAAGGTTTTTTTTTTTTTTTTTTTTTTTTTTAACATTGCAATTGCTTTAATTTAATGCATGATGTTATTTCATCCAACAGCCCATTACAGATCCATTGCCCAGCATCAGCCAATTTTAAACCGAAATTGAACTTGCAACTGAAATGCCACTGTTCTAGATGGCATGGAAACTGAAAGATGCTTTTAACCTTTTGCTTTATTAATATGATTGGAGTGATTTCTCAACACCAAATTGGGACAGTTACTTGAAGGTGCTGTAAGCAAAATTGGCATTTTGGCCGACTTTATCCTTGCGGTTATCAGTCCCCTCCCCACCTCTCCATAACACCACATGAACGTGCAGTGGTCTTTGCTGGAGCATCTTGCAATGTTTGGCACCACAGTGTTTGAAAGCAGTGGCTCATCTGCCTGTAATGCTTCATTTCTCAGTTGTCCACTTGGCTGTAAGGTTGGCTTGCATCACTGAGCTTTTCTTCCCTGACGATGCACTTGTAACTGCAGCTGATATTAGCTACCAAGCTAACAACAAGCTTCGCTGTCATCATTACATAACAAACCAAGCTGAGGTCTATCAAAAGTGATGATTGTCCAGACAATTATAAGCTAACATTGGCTACCAGGGTAAAAACCATCACAAACCATGCTGGCAAACAAATACCCGTATAGCTACTGCAGAGTAAAATATTGCTTACCTGTCCTGAAGTGGTAAGGCGTTAGTAACTGCATCTCGTTCCAACCCCATCAAAACCGTTTAGGTTTTTCTACCAATCTAAGGCCACACTGATAGAAATGTGAGTCTTGGATGACTCCTGTCTCTCTCTTTTGGCTGTGTTTTCTTTTATTTTTTCGACTGACTTAATTTGCTTGGGATATTTGGTTGTTAAAGCCATTCCTGGTAGTGCTGGAATGGGTAGCTCCCCCTATGCTGCAATGCTTAAATTCTTGCTTAAATTCTGCTGCTGCCTCTTAACACGCAGTGTGTATCGCCTCTTTGTGTAGTTCTCTGTCCAGATTGGATAAAGTGGCAACGGGATTATAGAAAATTTATTCTGCAAAACAGAGGGCTGGGAGAACTATGTTACTGATCAAACAGGGCTGTCGAAATGTACAGCAATTTAATACTTATTTGAAACAAAAATAAATATTGCTTGCAGCACCTTTGAACATGAGGTCATAAAGTATTTGTTACATTTGAGTATTGGCTTCTGAAAATGGGATGTTGGCATGGCATGAACAGGTTTTATCAAAAGCTATTATTTCAAACTATGGTAACTTGAAACACCTGCGTCTTGGCATTGTACGAGTGGTGTCAGTTATATTATATGCTGCCTTTTCTTCACCTGCTTGTATTTGGTGCCTGTGTGGTAAACCTGAGTAACCACGACCTATTGGTCCCACAGCTGATAACCTGAAATGCACAGCTCACAAATGCAATTGACAGTTTCAGGAATGTTCTATGGTGCCCTAAAGGCCCAGGCCGAAAGTGAATGAATCACCGTTGCTTTTTTTTTTTTTTTTTTTTGCATTTGTAAATGGTAAATGCATTGCGCAATGTGTGTAATGTTTTATAAATCATGTCTGTTCTGTATAAAATTGCTACAAAAGTTAACAGCCAATGGATTCATGCCTAAAACAGTTCGACGACTACGAAAAAAGGTATTCACTATTTTCAGCTTCTGTATTCATTTAGTAAGGCATAGTTTTCTGTTGGCGACCATGCACATTCCAAAAAAAATTTAATATAATTCAAGTGTTCTTAAGCTATGTTGAATAGTTATTTATTTGCTTGTAGAGTAAAAAAGTTCATTTTCATTATAGCTGCTTTTTTCTTATGCCAAAGTACATAATATCAGCTATAGCTTGACTATGGTAAGCAGAATTAGTATTTGGGGTCAACATCAGTTTGTGTGCATGTAGCCAAGACATATCCTCTTAGTCACTACAATATCAGTTAAAACTAGATTAACTTTTCTAGGGCAGATTTATTTCCCCATGAATATGCAAACCATGTCTTGTGGACAAACATCCGACTAATTCAGGCCCGACGTGCATTGATGGATGAGTCAAAAAAAAATTTAAAAACAAGCGCACAAACACACTTTTTGTCACAAATCTTTCCGTGACTTTTTGTCACGGAAAGATTTGACCATTAAGTTTTGAATTTAAAAAAAAAAAAAAAAAAATGTGGCTGCTTCAGCCCGTGAGCTTCAGGATAATAATGGCACATTAAACCAATCGTATTGACCATATCCCCTGATTATTTACTCTGGAACTTCCGTATTAGCATTTATTTTGGGAACTGAAAATTTAGAACTTCCTATTTGGAGGACGTTTTATGTTGAATTTTCGGACGTGACACATTCATTTTCAACTTCTTTTCTATCACCATAGAAAACCCAACAGAACACCAAAAGAGTGATTTTTTTTTTTTGTTTTTTTTTTTTTTTTTTTTTTTTCAGGTACATTTTGTCTCTGCTAGATGTACAACCCATGGCAGTTTGCCAGTTTGTAGCATAAGGCATGCTCTTAATTTCACTTAACTTATTTATTAATGAGCAGTTTGGTTGGAATGAGTTATTTCCGTATAATGTACGGCAGCCTTTGGTTTCAAGCCAAGTAACAAAATTACTCCAACTCAGCCGCCGAATCACGCCATCATTTATTTGTTTTAAGCGTTTCTCCCTCTCCCACCAAGGCTGTTGTATTGTGTCTGGTGCCAAATGGCTGCCGTCTGTAACCCAGTGGGTGCTGCACCTTAGTAGTGGTCGAGGTATGTTTTGCCCCCAGTGCATGTGACGTACTTGGAGTTTTTTGCCAATGAGAAGCTGTATAAAAATGCAAGAAATTAAAATTATTAATGCCGTATCGAAAAACAAATATTTTATGCAAGCACATCCAACGGACTTACTGATTGCAGAACCCACTCTCTATGGGTGCCTTATGAGCAAGATTTCCAAACCTATAGATCTGTAAATCATTCAGCTCTCGTACCTTTTTAAGCTAAACTTGAACATATGTACACTGGCCTCTTGTATTAACATCCATTGTATGAAAGACTAGTTACTATGAAACATTTATGGCTGTTGCTAAGATGGCTCTTATTCAACACTCTAACAGCAGAAACATGGTTAGTGCAAGTATGAGAATGCGAGTGACGATGCCTGGTCCAGCAGGCACAAGTGCAGGCCCACGGTGAACATACTTGACGTGCAGGTCTGGTGCACTGGTGGAGATTGACAAATGTCAGTCATCAAATGGGCAACAAAAACCTAATCCGAGCATTTCCATGACAACCATAGTAAACAGACGTATTGGCTTTCTTATGCTTCATGTTACAGCGCGCACTAGCTGCAGTGCCCAGACTGCTTGCGTTGTTACAGTTTTCAGGTTACACACTCCAGAACGCAACCATGTGTTAAATCGATCTTTAGCTTGAAGCATTTGCGCTCGCGCTGGCGTGGACCGTGTTCCTATCCCTAAATGTAATGTTGTCTGGCAGCTTTGGGATCTAGAATGTGAAGGACATGGGCAGAGGATATGAACATGTAATGCAGTTATGCCTCAGTCCTGTGTCTTTATTTATACGTGTTTGTACAGCTTGTGTATGAATGTGTGAGGGACTATTTTGGTACTAATGTTTCGAATTTCCATCAGGTTTTCCCGAATTAAGATGAAAGCTATTGTTGGGTGAGCAATTTTGGGAGGAGAAAAAGGTCACTGCTGGTTATACCAATTGTATATTATGCACAGAATTATCTAGAACATTTGCCTCTTCGTATAACTGCTTTGGCTTAGTAGCAAGGATTGTTGGAGCAGGTGTGGTGTGCTCTATACAGTAAAGATGAATGTTTCTCCAATTGGTTCCACCTGTAGGCTCTTACATAGGCACCCTCAAATTAAAACTCATTTAAAGGGTGAAGTAAGCGTTGTTTCTTAGCACGAACTCTGTAGGGTTGACCAGGGACAGTTGTTGCACCCTAAATTGCTCCTATCAAAAACAATTTTACGCTCTGTGTGTGTGCTCAGTTACATTGACGTATTGCTTATTAAAAAGGAGCCACATTTAAAACTCAGACTTGTGTCAACTAAATGTTTTTTTTTTTTTTTTTTTTTTTTTTTTTTGAGGCAAGGCTGTAATTATTTAATCGGATGTGTTTTTTGGATTCTGTCCTGAGATCAAATGTCTGGGAATTGATACAAGCATTATTAGAATCATTGTTTTGTGAGCTAAAAATATTCCTGTTTAACAAGTGGCAAGTTGTGTTAGGACCGTCCCTGCGTGCTGGGACGATTTTGACAGAGTGACTATTTAAATCAATATTACTACCTGTACATATTTCATGATAACACTTAAATACATTATTTCCGTAGTTTGCGGATTTAAGTTTATAATATTGCAAATGTATTATTTCAAGTGGTTTTTGATTTGTTGATGAAATTGCAAAAGGTGTTACAGCTGACCCTGGTCTCCCCTAGTAATGAATGATTCCCTGTACATCCAGTGCGGTGGCAAAAAGTAAGAATTTGATATTTTTGCACTTCAAATAGTGAAGGGATTGCTGAAATTCAGTAACATTGATTTAGTTTGTCGGTCCTCTTCAAGTCCCGAAAAGTTCTTTATCAAACTTTGGCATAGGCCTTTACGTTTATTTATTTTTTTTCCCTCTCCACCATGTTTATTTTATGAACTTCTAAAATGGATGTATTCTCTCTGGTGATTTATGCAATTTGTAAAGTGTATAATTCCCCCCCAAATTAAATTCAGCTTCTGTAAGTAACCCTCAAGTGACTCTGGTGTCTGTGGTGTGTTTTTTGTGAGTACTCCAGTTCGATGAATGTGTTGTATTTGAATTGTGGCTTTTGGAATATGATTCTAAGGGTGATTCTAAGGGCGCTGATTGAAAGGGGTCTTCAGAAAACTCTGCCACTATTGTGTAGGCTTGGGGGCCTCAAGCCAAAAATCCCTTGCATCCCTGCCAATTCGAATTTGAGTTGTGATTTCCGCTAATAACTGCTTTATTGTTTAATTAGCCTTCAGGGAATTATTGTTCTTCATGTTTCGTATGCTAGGAAGTGAAATGGCTGTAGGCTGACACCATGTAACAACCATCCACCATAAGTACCAACTATGCTTAATTTGCTTTCTTTTTATAGCGTACAACCGTAATCAAAAATATTATCACCTTCAAATATGAAGGAGATGAAGCAGATCCTGAAATGGCATGGTGGTGTCCATATTGCTGCATAAAAATAAAAAAATGAAAATACACATACTTTAAAAATTGCTATTTTATGTTTAGCCAGGCTTAGTACATTATGTTGATATCAACATTTTTCTGAATTCTTTGAAATTTGTCACCCCAAAACACTGATCTGAATTAACAATATTTTTGTAATTATTTTCTTTGCCCTGCCAGTCATTTTAGTGGGTGTGATGAGAATATGCAGAAATAGTTTTTATCATATCTGAAGAGTAATTTTTCTGAGCTATTTATTGGGTCATTTTGCTTCCAGTAATCACATCCATAATGCAAATGCAGCACGAGCACTCTGTGGCCTGTTTAAGTCCTACCAGTCCTCTCCAAATCGGTTCCTGGAGATTTTCCATTCTGTAGGTTTTTACTCCAACACTGGATAAGCACTCCTCACTCAGAGGTTTTAGATCCCGTCCTGCTCCAAATACATCGAGTCAGGTGTACCAAATTGAGATTGCAATGAAAATCACAGGTTTGGTGACCTCTGCCGCACGTTCGACTGTGGGAATTATGCTGTTCCTTCGTGCCACCACTAGGGGGATCAGTTTACTTTGTATGTGGTTCATAATTGTTTATCCTGAGTAATTGTATGTTTCTATACGGTGTCATCTTAAACTTAATTTCAATTGCTATGTCATAAAATTTCTTTTTACGATACAGAAATGGCATGCAAATCATAGCTTTAAAAGAGAGCAAGGGACAAATGTGCTCTATTCGACTTAAAATGGCCTCTATTGGTGTTTATTTTACCTTGAATATTTTACTGTTATGAATGCAGTCAATACTTTAACATGAAATTTTACAGTTATAATTGCAGTCAATGGCAGTGATAGGTTGTAGTAAAAATATAATAATTAAAAAAAAAAAAAAAAAAACCTAGCATTCAGCTCTCTTTCCAGAAGTTGGCAGGGGTATCCATGTGGGGGGAGGGTGCAGTTGAAATTAGAGGAATGCTCCTGTTACTGTGATTTGCTTGTAACATTCCAGTGTAGTGTGCCTTCTCGCAGTTTTATTACCCCCCCCAGGCCGACACTATATAGTCTAATTATAGTACCATCCAGATATGATGCCACTTCCTGGATACAGTTGCTGCAGTGAGCCTGGTGCTGTGCTTCTCTTTGCTCTGGAGACACGCAAAGCTGTTTCAAATAACACCGCTGAGGCTATTTTCTGTCCCAGGATTATTACAGCTTTAAAGAACAACTTCAGAGAGCAGAGCTACTAGCCATCACTGGAGTCTCAGTCCTCAGCCGTTTATGCCGTAAATGATTCATTTTAGACCAGAATTTTTACTGTCCAAAGCATATAGCACTACCCAAGCCCCAGGACCTACGTTAATCCATGCATGGTTTAAGATTCCGGCTTGTCGGATGAATCGTAGATAAATATGCAATCTCAATTCCACAAAAATTGGGACAGTATATAAAATGAAAATTAAAACAGAATGGAGTGATTTGCTTATGGTCTCCTCCCACAGTTGGATGAAAACATCTCGATGAAAAAATAATTCAAGTTTCATGTCATCAACTGTATTGATATTTGTAAATATTTGGAAATTCCAAATTTGATGCATGCAACATGTTCCAAAACAATAAGTACAGGGGCAGTGGTGTTGTGGTCCCTGGAAAAATGGGTGTTCTCTACTCAATAGATGGGTCAATCACTAAGACGAAACTCAGTATACTCTCCTGTGCATTTCATTGAATTTTTGGTCGATGGATCACTATACTTTAAAGTGATCGATAAAGAGGTGGACATACTCAATGTATACCCTCCCATATACCTCTGGACAAGGGAATGGAAAGACAGGAAAAGTTGTGGAATATTAATAAAAACACCAGTAAAAGGTGATTCAATTTTGATTTGGTATAAGATGGGCCGTCACAAAGGACTTGATAATTTACCAGCAAGATTGTCTAAGGTAATCACTTTGCAAAAAGCTTTGTGAGCAAATGATCAAACAATTTTGTTTCCTAATGAGCAATTTCACGGAATTTAGGGATCTCCCCACTGACAGTACATGATGTGGTGAAAAGATTCACAGATTATGGAAAAACTGAAGAATCTTTTTGGGTAAAAGACAACGTTGAATACCAATACTAGATGCACATGAACTTCAAGCCCTTAGATGGAAATACATTAAGAACTTACATGCTTCTTCGATGGACAGAACTACATGGGCTTGTAAATGCATTAGACCTGTGTCAGGGAACAGTTTGTCGTGGCATCATCAAATGCAAGGTAAAACTCTACTACTCAAAGTGGACGGTATATACCAGGTAGAAGCACCGCCGACTTCTCTGGGCTGAAGCTGATCTAAAATGAAAATGACAGGGAAGTGGAACGGACTGATGTGGTCTAACACGTTTATCTTCCAAGTTGTTTCTGGACATAATGGATGTCACATCCTCCAACCAAGTCGAGGGCCAAGTAGGAGAATTGCCATCCCAACTCATATCAGCAACATGGTAAAAAGTTTGAAGCTGTCCTAATCTGGAGCTGCATTAGTGCACTCAGCATGGGCAACCAGCACATCTCTGAAGTCAGAATTGATGCAGAAGGGTATACACGCAGCATGAGCAATCCTTTCTGCATTTGTGAAGGAGGATGATTTCAGATTTAATGCTAGCAGTTTGGACTTTTTCAGTTTTGCAATTCAAAATATGCGCACAGCTCATATTGATAGTTTTCACATAAATTAGCCATTAGCAGCGACGTTCAGCCAATAAAACACATGGTGAACAACTTCACAGCATTTACCACTCTCCCAAAATAAATTTAAAATTTACTTAAATGTTAAGTTAATTGGCCATTTTTTTTAAAGTTCATCATCGGTCAAATGGGCAAGTTTAACGTTATATTGCAGTTAATCGTTGTAGTTTTTTCAAGAAAAAAATAATAATTATTAGCCCCTGCCTCAAAGTGGATGGGTACATAGGAATGAGTGTTATCCTTCCGACGTCCGTCCCTCAGTTCATCACACTAACTTTCAGGGTCTAAATAATATTTTTTAATTTTTTAAATAATTATTTATGTTTTATTATAAGACGAGACAAAAAAATACACAGGAAAACAAAGACATGAATACAGGTCATTTCACTAAATTTCATCAGGGAAAGATGGACTGATGTTGGTGAATGTTTCTAATGATAATAACAATAATAATAATGAAAATCCTAAAACCAGGGGGAGTGCCACCACGTCCACTCGTAATAAAGCACGACCAATACACTGCAAGGAAGCTCCAGAGCGTGTCAGAGGGGTCATTCTTTCTTGTTTCATTTTGCAGTTAGTGACATGAACATTGGAACCTTAGAGCTGAAAGAATGATAAACATGTTTTGCGTATTGTTTTGCGTACATTTGATTTATGCATTTAGATATATATCCATTTTTGATCCCTTACTTTAAAGGTTTTTTTATTTTTCCCCTTCTTTCCCCTTTCCTTTCTTCTTCTTTCCTCTTTTATTTATCTTTGGTCTTTTCTTATCTTAACTGATTGTTCTGGGGGGTGGCACAGTGGCGTACGCATGGTGGGAAGCAGAGGGTCGGAGGCTCGAACCCGGCCAGGAGCTCACTCCTGCAGAGTCTGCATGGCCCCCTCACGGTCAGTCGAGTCCCTTCAGGGAACCCTGCCACCCTCCTACTGCCCAAAGACATGCATGCCAGGCCATGCGGAGATTCAAAACCACTACCGTGCACAAGAGTGAGTGAACAGTGCAAGAGCCTGGCCAGGCACCACCGAGCCAACCGCTGTGTGCCCCCGCCCCCTGCCCACAGTTGGCTGGGATAGGCCCCAGCCTCCCGCAACCCCAAAAGGAAGAAGAGCTTCTGACATTGGACGGATGGATGGATGATTGGTCCAGCATTGGGTCGCTGTCAGACCCTTATTTAGGGTGCCTAGCCCATCATAAGCCTTGTTCATTGAGAAAAAAAAAAAAAAAAACTATTGTTCCCAGGTCCCCATAAAGAAGGTCTGTTAATCAAGGATTGGATCATGGAAGATGCAGCCTTAAGACTTTGAGTACTTGAGATCACAATGTAGGCTGAGTTGAAAGGTGAGTGTGGTGCCAGCAAGAGCGCCAGAAGTATGAGAGGTACGAAGATCGGCTGGTGTGATCCCATTGCAAGATGGGCCCTATCCCAAACAGCTCCCTCGCCAGTAACACTCAATGAGCGTCACTCCACGTACAGTCTCCTCCCCTGCCATAGAGGGCACTCCTAACTGAGGGGAGGGTTTAAACATGCATATGATCCTTGGGATGCTCTTGCCTCTATCCACTGGGAAAAGAAGGAACCGGCACCATAGTAACAGATAGACTTGTTGAGCTGAATACGCCATCCCTTCAGTTCACCTGCTTCTGGCAAGGAATCAAAAGATCAGAAAGTTAGCATTGATGCAGACTTGGTTTTGGTGGGTTCATAATCCACTCCCAATTGGCACTAGCAGGATTGAGATAGACACTGAAATGGCCATCCCTCCATGTGAACCTGCAAACAGAGGGGGAGTGGGTGAGGCAAAGGTCTAGTGGGAGATTTGGGATTAAGCCATGGTGCCGAGTTAATTCTTGGATTGTATTCTTGGTTGACACAAAAAAACAGAAGACACAGTGAGCCCCTGGACAGAGTTCTGGAACCACTGCCTTAGACTGAGGACATGTCTTTCATTTCTAAAAAATTCTCAGTCTACATGAGGGCAGAAAAATACCACTAAAGTTTGGTCAACAGCATGCCAAAACAACAGGCGGCAATGAAATAATCTAATGTAACAATCACAAGCCTTAGAAACTTTCTATAAGGCACACACACTCTGATGTCACAATCCAACAATTCCATTGTCCCTATGCACACAAAAATAATGAGAATGGAGTTTTGAGAAATCCGCGTCCTGGAAGGTGTTTTCCGATAGGTCCGTTTCCTGCGACCGAAAGCACATTTTATCTGTGGACGAAAGGCCAAGATGCATACAGTATGCTGCATTTTCAAAAACACTATAGATTTCGACAAGCCTTGAGTTTAACCCCAACAGATGATATGAGTCTCAAACTCTGGCAGTCCTGTTGGCCAGTGGTTCTCAATGCCAGTCCTGGGGACCCCTTGTGTATACTGGCTTTTGTTCCTACTGCGACTGCACTCAATATTTTCAACAACTGCTATTTTTTTAATTAGGCCCTTTTCATGCTTCACGGAATTATTCACCTTTTTACCCACATTGTCCAAAACAGCCATAGCTGTGTGGATGGGTTCGCCAACCACGTGATGATCGCGGTGCGTACGCAGCTTCAAGGCAGAAAGGATTGTTTTTGAAGCATTAAACATAGTTTATTAATTTATTTTTATGGCCACATAGGACATAATTAACTGCGCCCAGCGACTTGTACACCTGTAAACTCTTGCACATACGTACACTTCATTTCCCTGGAACTTTTCACAGCTCACACAACCCACTATTTTCAACAATGAACAGCACAGGAGACATGGGGTATTTGTCGATATGATCTAGGCATTATTGTTCCCAAGAGTCATTTTTCACTAAAATGAAGTTTGACTGTTGAATTTAAACGTGAACTTGTCCTAACAAGCTCGCAGTTTCGAGTGCGCATGTCACAAGAGTATGTTTCTACCCCCGTGTCAAAGATCAAGGCACATAAATAAACCAGTGCCACCATGCTTTTGAGTTTGCCGTGAATTAAGCAACAGCTAGGACGGACAGTTACAGGTGCTAAGATCACGTTAAGGCTTAATAGGCCTATTAGTGAGTCAACTATCCCAGTCGACTAGGTATCAGTTTGTTTACTCTAAAAAAAAAAAAAAAAAAAAAAAACATTTTTTGCCTTAAAAAGGCTAGTTTCAATTTAGCAACATAAAGCCAACGCACCATAGTTCAAATATTTGAAGATAACGCAGTCAACCGAAGTAGCGTCATTATTTTGTACAAATCAGTTTTGTAAAACTAAAACTGGAAACAACTACTCACTGTATTTTTTTTTTTTTTTTACTTTTTTTTAAATTAATTGTTGTAAATTCAATACAAAATATACAGAAGCATGTACATAAATTGTATACAAAATACATAGCAAGAGGGAACTAAACAGAAGACCATAAATAGCACATTGCTTACGAGTGTATAGGGCCAAAGAGGATGAAGAAAACTCAACCGATCTCAGGTAGAAATTAAATTCCCCAACTACTCACTGTAAAAAGCAAGCAAGCCCAAAGCCAGTGACGTAATGGCAACGTAGATGACCGCAGGCCACTTGTTGGTGGTTATGCCGCCAGTTGAAACAACACTAATCACAAGCTAGCTACACTAGTAAATCAGCTATTCATCTTGACGTATAAGTAGCTAAGTAACAAAGCACTCACCTAGCTAGCCAGTGCGAAAATGCATGATGTGGCGGGCTAGCTTTATGCAGCTCAAGCAAGCTGATTTCATTATATTAGGCACAACATCATCACCACCACCACAATGACTTTGGCGCCACATTGAACACTTGAGCTCCATAAACAAAAGCTCGAAGCTCCTCCACTCTGCCAGTAACAGGCAAGCCCCTGTCACGTAAGTACTGCTGCAGGCGATCCCTTTTCCACAGACAAATCTCGGTGTAGAACTGCTTTGCCGCCATTCCTGCATTGTAAACATCAGGAGCGAGTGCGTCAACGTGGGTTTGTTTATGTGTCTTGACCTCTGACCTTTTGCACACGGCCCCAGCACAGCGGAATTGTGAGCTCACTTATGCTATCTGTCTCGAGGCTGTGCACGCGATCCTCTCTCTTTATAAGCACACAAACCTATCGACGGCAACTTTTGGCAAGTAGGATAGAAAATGGTGCTGTTTAGCAAACATTTGCAAAAATGTGCAAATTTTTATCAGACCGAATTGAAAAAATTGGTGAATAAATAGGATCTTAATTATGTTGTTGACCGTGTAACTTTTTTCCCTTTGACATACTGCAGGGACTCGTTATCGCTGGCTTTGTCTTTTATTTTGCGTTGCCTACCAAACAGCAATTTCAGTGACCATGTGTGCACAATTTCATCAATTAGAAGCCTCATGATCCTTTAATTTAATCATTTGCAATTTCCCCTTTTTTATGCAATAAAAGCATTTTTCAATATATATCAAAATGAATGTGAAGCTCATAAGGGCATGCACAGCTATTTTTGACATTAAGTGGCTTATAAGGCACACTTTACAATTAAAAATATGAATAGTGCAATTAAGAAAAACAAATTTTTTTTTTTAAATTCTGCAATTGTGACTGGAACAGCTTATACTGGGGCTCCCTAAGACAGATAGATGACCACAGCAGTAAATCACAGGGTCTCAAGGGTCTTGAATGAAAAAATAAATTCAGCCACAGAGAAGACGTGTGCATTTGTTTTTTAAGCAAATCAGTCACTTAAAAAAACACTGATGTATAAATCACACCCAAAACAATCTTGCCTAATGGAAATTCGATTTGAGATCGTTGTTCTCAACTAGCATAGACTGCACAATTATCACTTAATTAAAAAAGGACATTTTTTTTCACCCAGAGATGGAGGCCTAACTCATTTAGATACTTGTATGAATCTTAAGTGACAGCAACACCTAAGCAATAATGAAGGCCAGAGAGAGATTTGTCAAACAAGGAGTGGGGAGGGGTTTGCAACAAGCACCAAGTATAAAATGAGCTGTGTAAGGTAGGCAATGTATACTTGGGTTTACTAGTCCAAAATTTAAGTTAGCATGGCGAAGCAAATGGTGCCTTTAGGGTGTGTTATATTAGTGTGGTATGGCTATTTTTGTATAGGACAAAATTCAGTAGCTGCTAAATCTGTGCCTATTTCCTCTATTGGAGACTTGGGAAATAATGAAGCAGCTTTCAGCTCTCATGCTGGCAATCTCTTGTCAACACCTACTGATGTTCAGCCACTTGTTTTGGAACCTGCTGGTAATCAATTTGAGGGAGTGAAGTCTTCAAACCCAATGCCAGGGCCTACATCTCCTGAAATGAGTGGGACACTGTATCAAATGCAATCAGCAAGTCCAATTGCTGCGGACAAGCAATCCCATCACATTCTCCAAGCTAGACCTGCACCAATGGGAAACCGGCCATGCAAGTCAGCTCCCGCGTACCAGATACCAGCAGCAGCCCCAGTGGCAGTGTCTGTACCTGTGTACCAGATGCCGGCAGTAGAGCCCCAGTGGCAGAAGCACCCGTGTATCAGGCCCCAGCAGCCCCAGTGGCAGTGTCTGCACCCGTGTACCAGATGCCGGCAGCAGCCCCAGTGGCAGTGTCTGCACCTGTGTACCAGATGCCGGCAGCAGCCCCAGTGTTTGTAGAAGCACCCGTGTACCAGATGCCAGCAGCAGCCCCAGTGGTTGTAGAAGCACCCGTGTATCAGGCCCCAGCAGCGGCCCCAGTGGCAGTGTCTGCACCCGTGTACCAGATGCCGGCAGCAGCCCCAGTGGCAGTGTCTGCACCCGTGTACCAGATGCCGGCAGCAGCCCCAGTGGTTGTAGAAGCACCCGTGTATCAGGCCCCAGCAGCGGCCCCAGTGGCAGTGTCTGCACCCGTGTACCAGATGCCGGCAGCAGCCCCAGTGGTTGTAGAAGCACCCGTGTATCAGGCCCCAGCAGCGGCCCCAGTGGCGGCACCCGTGTACCAGATGCCGATGACCGCAGCAGTCGGTAACATGTCCTACCAGATGCCAGCAGCAACCCCAGTCGATGTGCCTGTGTACCATGTGGCAGTGACCGTAGCCGTGAGCAACAGGTCGTATGGTATGCCGGCAGCATCCCCAGTGTCTGCACCTGTGTACCAGGCCCCAGCAGCAGCCCCAGTGGCAGTGTCTGCACCTGTGTACCAGATGCCGGCAGCATCCCCAGTGGCAGTAGAAGCACCCGTGTACCAGATGCTGGCAGCATCCCCAGTGGCAGTGTCTACACCTGTGTACCAGATGCCGGCAGCAGCCCCAGTGGCAGTGTCTGTGCCTGTGTACCAGATGCCAGTGACTACAGCAGTGAGCAACATGTCCTACCAGATGCCAGCAGCAACGCCAGTGGCAGTGTCAGCGCCTGTGTACCAGGCCCCGGCAGCAACGCCAGTGGCAGTGTCGGCACCCGTGTACCAGGCCCCGGCAGCAATGCCAGTGGCAGTGAGCAATACAACATTCTACAGCACAGTGGATACACCTCTGTACCAGGTGCCTGGAGCCATGCCTGTGGCAGTGGATGAGCCTTTGTACCAGGTGCCAGCTTCTGACAAATGGTGGTAGGCCCAGTACTCATGTCAATTTGAAATTGCTCTTGTTTCCAAATAAAGGGTTAAACTTATTTCCAATTTGTTCAATAATTGGTTTGTAAAATCTGTCTCTTGGGGCATGTCCTAAGTGGCATGCGCAAACATCCCTGGCTGATGTCCTGACTGGTGTGTGTCCAACTTTCAGAAGGTCAAATCTGAGTGGTAAATGGCCAATTTTGGATGAAGTAATGTGTGCCTGAGCAGTATATGCAATGACTTCTATTGTCATAGAATGAATGGAACTAAGACTGCTACATGGTGCACACAAAAGCAAAGGTGGTTTTTCTCAAGTATAGCAAAGTATCCTGGTGCAATCTTGAACAAACAGCTGCCAAAAGTGCCAAACATCACAGGGTATGTGAAATTCTTTGACTGACAGCAGTATTGGGCAACATGCTGAACAAAGCTAAAGAGGACTACAAAATTGCCTCTTAACCAATTAGGCAACTCTAAGCCTGTTTTCCCCCATTGACTTTGTGCAAACAATCACTTAAGATGACTGAGTAGATTCAATTTATCAAGGTGGCATATTTGTCACAATTTTAAATGGCCATAGAACAGCACAGACTTGCAAGAATGCATGGGGGGGTTTTTTGTGGGCTCTCAAGGCCATTTCAGGTGACTGCAATAACAAATCTCACATCTGTGGGGGGGGGTGCAGGAGCTATGGTATCAGGCTCTGTGTGCATCCGTCAACACATTTTGCATTATCAACTATCTCTATTACAGCCTCCTAATTTTTACAGGACATGCATCTCAAAGGCCTACAAATGATGTGCCTAAAGGTGGCTTTTTTTTTTTTTTTTTTTAAAAAATGCATGATCAGACCACTTACCGCCGTGAGGTATGTTGACAGTCACGTGCAATTTCTTAACTTACATACTTGAAGCGGTCTCATTATAGCATTTTTAGAGATTAAATATCAATTAAATGTTTTCAGATCGGACCACACTTAAGTCACCTTCCACCACACGTAGGTGTCTGCCGTATTTCCGTGTCCTAACTTGCATTAGAACGGCTCTTTTCGCGGTTGATGGCCATTGCACTAACTTGTCTTACGATGCAGCACTTAGGACAAGGCATGTAAGTCATCGTTGGTGCAACCCATTTTCATGTGTAACTTTAGGACAGCACTTAGGACCGTTGGTGCAATGGGACGCTGATCTACATTCATTTTTGGCTGACATTTTGTATTGAGTCAACTCCATTAAGCTTTCTTTGGCTCATGCCAACGACTTTCAAGGTACAGACTTTGAGGTGGCTAATTCATGTGTGAAAAAGATTCCTCATGCTTGACAAACCACTCACATTTTCAGCCCAATACATCTTGGAATTGTCATCTGGAAATATGCCTGTGCCATCAGGGATTTAAAAAAATCAATTGATGGGTCACTGGTCATTTAGTTTATTCAGGTAGTCTGCTGAATTCATAGCAGTTTTCTTTGCTTGATGCTGGCCAATAATTTGCCCCTCTTGAAACACAGTGACATCTTTTAAACAAACATGAGATACGTCTTACAACATGGTTTTTTTAAGAAATGAGAAGTTACGTACTGAATCAATCAGGATTAAAATAATTACTGTCAGCTGAAACATATTCATCTACGCAATAATGATTTAATCAAGGCTTGTGAGTATTTGCTTATTTAAATCCAAACTGCAACTTTTTTTGGATGGGCGTTGTACAGTTGTTAAAAAAAAATAGTATGTTAAAACGTGTATAAAGTGCAAATATATTTTAAAAGCCTTCAGTTCCATATTTTCAATGTAGTGGAAACATTAAACATTCAATTCCAAATCAAAGCATTAACAAATTTGATCAAGTCTGTTATTTTACAGGAAGAAATGAAAAGGAATATTAATCCATTCAAAAAAATAGTATCAACAATTTTCTCTTCAAACTCAAATACTAAATTTATCTCAAGATTTAACATCACTTTAAATTACTGAACTAATATACAGTTCCATAACCATTGTTTTTGATAAATGCTGTGCATCTGAGTTGCATTGAGTCAACCAACTTCTGGAACCCAGGATGAACAAACTGCATTCCACAGTTCCTGTGAATTTTTGGGTTTTGTTTCAGAAACTGTATTTTTAATGTCACCCCACAAGTTTTCCATGGGGTTGAGGTCAGGGGATTGAGCTGACCACTCCATTAGCTCAATCCTGTTTGTCTGGAACCAAGATGTTGCTCACTTACTCGTATGTTTGGGGTCGTTGTTTTGTTGAAACACCCATTTCAAAAGCATTTCCTCCACGGCATATGTCAACATAATCTCTTCACGTATTTTGATGTTTTCGAACTGATCCATTATCCCCGGTATATGCCCAACACTATAGTATAGAAAACATCTCCGTACCATGATTTTTGCGCCATCGTGCTTCACTGTCTTCACAGTGTACTATGGCTTGAATTTAGGACTCGGGGGGTCGTCTGACATACGACCACTAGACCTGAAAAAAAACAATTTTTAATCTTATCAATCCGCAGAATGTCACGCCATTTCTCTTTGGGTCGATCGATGTGTTTTAATCGATTCTGCACATGCCGTTTTTCCAACAGTGCTTCAATGGTGCTTTACGGGGGCCTCTTGCTGATAGCTTAGCTTCGATCAAATGTCTTCTGACTGTAACAGCTTACAGCTAATTTTATATCATCTTTGATTTTTCTGCAGGTGATGCTGGGCTGAATCATTTCCATTCTGACTATTCTTCGATCCATTTTATCAGTCATTGCTCATTTCCTTCTGCGTGTTTCAGGTCTTTTTTTCCATTTTAAAACATTTGAGATCATCTTAGCAGAACAGCCTATAATTTGCTGCCCCTCTTTATAAGTTTTCCCTTCTCCAATCAACTTTTTAATCAAACTACGTTGGTCCTCCGAACAATGTTTGGAATGGCCCATTTTACTCCACAATTCAGAAGGAAGTATATTTTATAACAATGTGTGAAACATTTGCTTTCCTTCTTCCTTAACAAAGGCCAATTAATGACACCTGTTTCTTCACAGAATTTATGAATTCTCTGATTAAACTCCACACTGCTATTATTTTACTAACCCTTTCACTGAATAAGTCAATTTCTCAGAAGAAGCAGCGTGCATGTCATGACAGTTGGGTCTGTTGTTTTTCTATTATACTACATCTACGAGTAAATTATTTGCCATGCAGAAATACCACTACCACCACTAACAGTGGTTCATCAGGTTATTGATGTTGCACTTCTATTTTTTTAACTGTATATTCCGTAATATTGATGCTTAAAGTTGGTTAGTGAAAAAAATTGTTTTGAACAAAAACAAGATTTCGGCTTTAGGTTGTGACGCCTCGAGTGGAAGTAAAATTGATTTGGCCGCAATTTTTGACAGGGCTCAAATGTGTTTTTCATCTCTGAAAATTTCATTTGCTTATCTCCTGTACTAATAACATTATGAGGGGTCAAAACTGCTGGGCAAAATAATACGTATTAAAAAGTGCGACATTTCAATCCATGCCTATGTACTTTGAAGGCCCATAACTCTGAAAATATTCATATCATGAAGGTGAAATTTTAAAATGCAACATCAAATACACTAAAGTTATCAAACAAACGAACAAACAAAAATTAATCAGCTGATTCTGAGGGGGTCAGGTGGGAAATTTTTTTTCTACAGTGGTTGGTTTTATATGTCATGACCCAGGATTCTATTTGTCCTGAATTGCAGTTTAGCGATATATTTCCTCAGTGAAAATTTGCCATATACATTCCTTAAGGATCATCCAGATTGTTTAATTGTGTTAGGTCCAGCCAATACACATGGATGCCATCTAGTTCAAGTCAGTTTCATACAAACGGTGCCAAAACTCTAAATTTTTCTAAATTTCTTGCAAAATAAAATTACTTGTTTGTAACAAGTATCTTACAAGAAAATTAGAATTTTGTTGTTGTTTGTCTGGAATAGGCTTTTGATAATCATCTTCAGGTTAAACCCTGGCAGATAGCCTAAAATAATTAATTCTATATTCATTTTCAGGATTATGTGCATGACGCATTTTGGAACATCATATGATGTTTTCCAGACATCATCATCTACATTTACGTGTCCTGTTTGATCCAGGAAGGACAACATCAATCCACAGTCTGTATGTAGTACAACAGTATGGCGTCGTAGTCAAGAGTATGGAGACTCCCTGCAGCCCAGGCTCCCTTTGAAAATGTGTGACCATTTTTATGACCACTTATTGTCCTGTATCTGTCAGGGAATGATTTCTGCATTTGAAACTTGAGTTGGTGACCTAAATTCCAAAACAGCTACTGTGTGTTATGAAAAGGAGAGATGAACATGCTTTTGTCCCTACTTAATTGGAACATGTTGCAGATAGCAAATTTCAAAATAGTTATTACTTTCAGAAAACAGTACTGTTGATGCCTTTAAACATTACTTACTTCATTTTTGTACTTATGAATGCAGGTTAAAATGAATTTGCGAGTTCCTGCATGCTTTTTTTTATTTACATTTCACACATTCTTCCAATCGGAGCGACCTGATATAGCGCGAAACTGTCGTAAATCGGGAGATGAGATGAATGAAGGGGATTTCTTGTAGACGTCCGCACTGCCGGTAATAGGGCCAGCTTCACAAAGCCAATGCATGTTGCTGTAGGCTAGGCTACAAAGGCCCAGCCACTGCGGCACGTAAGTGATGAAGTGAATATCTAAGCTTTAATTTATTATTTGAATTATTGTCTTAATTCTGATCTTTTCAAACAGTATGAAACTAAAAATTAAATAAACTTCACATATTTACAATATGACTCGGCGAGGTGGCGTTTGCACTGTACTCAATGCTGTGTTGCTCTCACTCGATCTAGCTCTGCCATCGTGCTATCGTATTCGAACTCGACTGTGATTTGATTTAGTTTTCTCACGATGCGATGAGCATTGTGAAGCTTCGCAAAAGAAAACCATTCTGGATATGAACTTATAAAATACAGCTAAATTCTTATCTAAGCCTTGGACAGGGCCGGATCAAATGACTTGTGAGGGGGGGTTTCCTGGCGGGATCAAGGGGCAACGCCCCTGTGGGGGCTCAGGGGACAAAGCCCCTGAAAAATCCAGCATTTTTGCTATTTCTGAGGCAAAAATTGAGCCATTTCCAGGCATTCAACATCCAATTTCAACCAAAATAGATCATGTTAAAATGTCTCTAATAACCATAAGGAATGCCTTTTAAACCAAGTACCCATTCAGCTTAACAGTAAATCTACACCAAGATCATATGTCTTCACCCATGCAACTGAGAAAATATCCTAAATCTAAAAGCCTCATGAAAAATCAACAACAAAATTTCAAACCTTGAGTTCAAAGAGAGTATGATTTTTATTAGATCATGCAAGAAAATGTGCACTGACCTCCTGTCTTTCAGCACAGATGAAGGAAAGTAACTTTCAAGGCTGGCATAGCACCAGTGATTTCCCCTGCGTGGGTGCCCCCTGTTGATTCAGCTGTGAGACTGCATCCACTATCGCGTATGGATAACTTTTTTTTTTTTTTTTCCCGTGCGGCTGGGTAGTCCTGTGAGGATTTTTTTTTTTTGGCTTATTTTGAAGGTACATGCTCAGGGCAGGGGGAGGTTTCCGGAACCCAGGAACCCCCCCCCCCCCAGATCCAGCCCTGTTGGAAGTAAACGCTATAAATCGCGATTATATAAGTGTTTGATCTCACATGGATATGGGCGGAAGTTCAGTCGTCTACATTTTGGCCTTTGATCCGTCATCATCGACGATCAAATCTGCCTTGCGATGTGCCGTATTGTATATCAGGTTGCTCCAATTCTTCTGGAATTGAGATTGTAGGCCAAGGGACAAATGTAGAATTTGAATTGAAATGAAAAAGAATGTAATGGGCATTGCTTTCAGTATCATATTCAGGTTCATTAGTGCCGTCACAAGCCTTAAGTCTCTGAATAATGTTCCAATGCTAACAGCACTCTGGCCCGTCACTTCTATGCTTCTTTCATCTTTAAGTATATCATTTCTACATTGTGGTTTTTTCCTGATGTGATTCACTTTAAAGTCCGCAGAGAACCATTTCATTTCATTCTCATGTTACCCTCATTTCAGCCTCTCTTTGCCTTTGAAGGGGCACAGTCACAAATATGCAAATACAATGCGCTGTCACAGTCTCCACTGCCAACTTGGAGTTCTCGGGCACTGAAAATTTTGAAAAAAATCCTGCAACGGTGAACTGCTCCGCTTGCCACTACCTGCCTCTTTTAATGAGGTCATATGGGATCACATCCTGACAAAAACAACCTTCTCCAACCTCCTGAACAGTTTTGTTGGTAGGTAATGCTCTATGAATAGCCAGGCAGCTTGACTGTGCCCCGCCTCTGCTTTGGTGTTACTCGGGGGACATATAGGAGGAGCATGTTTCACAGAAGCCCTGAGAGTGATGGAGCAGCACAATTGCTGTACCCACCTCTACTGACGTCCTTCTGCATCCTCCACTTTCTGTACAAGGAAGAGGACCCTTTGGCAGGACAGGCCATCCATTTATCCTGGGAACTCTCCCCCTCCTCCCCCATCCTAGATGGGGAGTTCTCTCAGAGAGGGCCGATCGGGGCTGGATCGATTCGAAACATTAAATATTAACAAGCCTGGCTTTTTAGAAGATGAATACATTCAACTAGGCCTTAGCAATTAGTCCTTCTTTCTGAAGAGTGCAGCATTATTTTTTTCCCCTTGCTTGAATGGTAAGCCTGATGGTTCTTGGTCAGCTTAAACAAACAAGAAGCAAATACCACGAGGAGCAAGGGGATGACCATTATAGATCAGTAATATTAATAACAGTGGTCCCTTTGGGCAACCTACTGCATGCTTCCTGGACAGAGAGACCACTGTAGTCTGAACAGCTCTTGGAGTTGCGATCGCCTGCTGGATTGGTCTCACGAGCTGGCAGATGCTGCTCAGACTGGCCATGGAGTCCAACGAGGGGGGCGAAGGCTGGGTGGAGGACCAGTGGGAGAAATGGTAAGGACTCGTCCAAAATAGTTTCTCTCTTTTGCCAAAGACCCCAAGTTTTATGGAGTCTCCTGAGATATAAAATAGCATTTCTGTAGCTTTGTGTTACTGTGCCTCTTTGCTGATCTGTCTCTCTTTGCAAGGAGGCACACCCTTAAAGTGGATAAATTCCTACAAGTAAAAGAGTGAGGGAAAGATTAGCCTGGACCGTTTGCAGCTGGTTATGAATCTCAGCTCTAAAGGAATATGGGATTCAAGATTTAGCTGATGATTTTAGGGGGTTAAATTATAAATGAGAACTCAATCTAAAATATTGGGATTGTGGGCGTCCAGTCTCAGAATACAGGGTAAGATGCTGATTACCATTGATGTACTGATAGTAATATCCAGCCAGCACAGTATTGACTGTTGATGTGCAAAAGAGTGCAGCTTTGGGTAGATTGTTAGATATATGATGATAGAGTTCTTGGGTGGCCCGTAGGTTTCTTTTAATTATGGTGGAAATGATGAGTAAATAGAGCTTGGCAATGTTTGAATGAATATGTGCTGTCATGGAACATGCCGTTGTGCAAAGCTGTCAATTAGCCAGTCCATTGCCCCTCAATGAGAGCTGTGCTAATGACTTAATTAGCATCTAAATTATCTGAGTTACAGAATGCTAGCATGTTGAGACTGTTTAAATGCTTGAAAACCTCTTCATGGAAAGGAAAAAAAGTCCCCTGATTAAGGGCTCGATTTAACTTGAATAAGTGCATTTAAGTTTGAGCAAAATCAGATTTTAATTGGAGCTAACACAGGGCTTCAATGCTTAACTACTTTGTCGTGTGAAATAGCATAGTTTGTCTGTTTGCTTATGTGCAGTGCAGTTTGGCATTATAAATAGTATAGATAATTTCCCATTTGCTTTATTTTATCCGCATTGAAAATAACAAATAATTATTTGAAAATCTAATGGACATTGAGGTTGCTTGATAAACAATGTGCGCTTACAGATGTGTCCATATTAATTCCGTGTTGACTTTGCTCTGATGATGTGAGTTAAGACTGCACAATTCAATATTATTGTTGAGCGGAGAATTGATCATAAGGAAGAGTAGGCCTTAACAATTGCATGTTAGTGCAAAATATGCTGATAATGTTGCAGTTTTTTTTTTCTCAGTACAAATGGCATTTCCCTTACATGTAGGAGTGTTTTTGTGAGCTAGATATGTGTGCAATTAGGAGCTGCAGTGTGGCTGGACACTTTCACTCCTGCAACAATGGAAGCCTTGGAGAAATGAGCATGTTATTGTGATATTTATCAGGTGGATCCAATTTTTGCTGAGGAGCTCCTTGTAATAATTTCCTTTGCATTGTCCTTTTGCTGTATAAATGCTGACTTTTTAAAAGTTTTATTATCTAAAATACAGTGGTTGCATAATGCTGCCTCAGTAAACTGCTTTTCTGGAGATGTGTAGGTTTTATCTTGATGCTGTTGAGTAATGCTTAGTGTCTGCTGCACTGTCCCATGCATTCAGAACAGATCTCTGTTAGTCACATCTCAAGGTAGCATTTGTTCCTCACAATATGCATATTCACTAATTGGTTATCCAGTCAGAGATATGCTTTTGTGGGATCTTATTGGAAAATGTCTTTTGATGGCTCTGTAATTCACCACTAAGCCCCTGACCTATCAGAGATTTCATGCATGAGTTGTGGCACTAATGAGCTTGTTCAATATCACAGATAAATTCTACTCTTGTCTGTAAACTCCCACCCGTTTTGTCTGAGGGAAACTTCCACAGTCCTGTTACTTTAGGAAAAGCAAAACTACATTGATTTCAGTCTGGAGTAGGAATATGATGCATCAATAAGAACATCAAAATGTCCATTTGTCTTCAGGCTTACCTCTACCATGCTTATCCCTTTAAGTCGTGAGACCAGTAGGTGATTATGGTGCGCTTTGCTGAACATTTTTGTGCTGATGTTGCCATTCCTTCTTAAAGCTATTGAGTTCAAAAATTCTGAGTCAAGAATGTCGAGGGGAAAAAAGTACTAAAAACCCTCTCTTGAGATGATCATGGTAGACAGTAGTTAAGTTTTATCCAGTGCCAAAAGGTTTGGGGAACTCAGCTATACTACATTCCTCTGCTGGTCTGACTGGCCTGTCCATCAGAACTGTGACCCCACCCCAAGCTGTTTGGCTTCCCTCCCCCCCTCAGCTGGTAATTCCTCTTCCAGAGGTTGATTGATAGGCTCTAAAGACCTCTATGGGACCAATCCCCCTCAGAAACAGGATGCAAAGCAACCAAAATGCTTGATCAGCACAAAATATGAGAAGAAGCGGTACAGCCGTGAGCGTAGATGCACAGTGTGTGTACCAACCTACTTTTATTTTCTGTTATGTCAGGTTCTTCATCCAGTTATGCTTTTAGTCCTGAACTCGCACACTCCATTGGAGAGGGTGCCAGGGTAAATGCATCCTGTGTAAGTAGTGAGCTTGAGGTTTACGTAATTGCCCAATCAGCACAGCTACATCAGGCCAACTTAATAGCCGTGTCATGGTCAGTATGTGGAAGGTAAAGCAGTTTGCTCATCACCAAGATTTTTTGATTTGGTGTTTTGGTTTATCGTCGGCCTGCTGATAAAACCTCGCATCTTCAAAATGATAAACTTTACAGGAAAATAAAAAATAAATATAAAATAATAAAACAATATAAAATATAATTTAAAATATAAATAAAATAAAAATGTTTAATTTTGCATGTAAGAATAGTGGACATACAAGTTTTTGTTTCTTATCAATTTGGGGATACAAGGTTTTATCAGCAGGCCGACGTTATTCTTTTGATACAGATGTTATTCTATCACAGAGCAGTGGTAAGCGACTCAGGCACTAATTCTTTGTGCGGGGGAAAACTGTCTCCAAGCTAAGTCAGTATTTATGTCACTCAGAAGGAAAGCAACTGAGTGCCTACAATGACCCTGTATTGCTTTACTCACTGTGCTGTTTGTGAATGTATGTAACATAAGGTAAGCCTTAATATAATATTATCTCAGCTACAGGACTCTTTTTAGTCAGAAGGGATTCCACAGAGCTACGCATAAGATATGCCCCAAGGATAATTGATTTATACCTTTTCCTGCTGAATAAATCGACCACGACCAGCTGGGATTCTCAGATTGCTTAAGTTCAGACTCAATGTGGTCATAGCTGTTATATAGCCTTTCAAACTGTGGCAGGTCTGAAGCTGGGCAATGCTTGTAGGGTCATTCCATGCCAAATCAACTAAGGGTCCCCAGGTCACCATCTCGAAAAATTTTGAGAAAAAAATCATATATGTAGTACTACCTGAGAAATGAATGTGTGCTAGATTTTAGGTCATTCTGAGAGTTATTCCAGCTCAAATCAACCAATTTCTGAGAAATTTCCTTGGTCACCCTCTCAGATTCTTCTGAAAATAATCACAAGTGCTCCTGTACCATATTTATGCAGGAACCCAAAATATTAGCTCTGTATCTCAAATAGTTTTGAAGTTACAGCCCCTGGAAATTTTGATTAATTTTTTCCTTTTTACCAAACTTGCCTCTCGGTGCAACTTGAAGCAAGAATATCTCCAAGTGTTTCCAATGTATAGCTTTGAAATCAAGTGTCTTGGGCCAACGTTTTCTGTAGATTATGAAAATGCTGTCAGATTTGCTGTAGCTTGTACCCTTTTCTTCTCACAAGGCTCTAAAAATGGCCGAAATCAAAAACGTTAAAAATCACTGCCTCCTTTGAGTGCTCCAATAAGACCTTACTCTTCACTCTATATTTCTAATGCAAACTGAGAACACAGAGTACAAGTAGAAAAAAAATCTATAAATTTGATGCAAATGTACAAATGTTACGACTTTATGCATGTTTTTTGTATATTTTATACATGCGTTTTTCTTTAGAATTGGCAAATGTTTGTTGCATTTTTAAAAATAAAACCAGTTTGATATTTCAAGTGAAATTTGCAACAAATAATCTTCACATGTATGAGAACATATCGTAAACATCTCAAGACTGTCATTAACTGTCATCCTGTGGTTTTGGTAGATTGAATAAAGGTCTTTTTCCAAAAAATCAAAAAAGTATATTATTTTGAATGCACACTATGGGTGCGGTATTATTATTTACATGCTTTCAACACCATGGAAGTGTTAAAATATATTAGGCAAAACTATAGAAAAGATTTCAGCTCTGAATTGCAGTGGCGGGTGGTAGACAGAGAACAAGGAGGGCGATAAACATGTCTTTTAACTGCTTATTAGTCTTGATCTGTTTTCAGTCAATTTCCCTGGTAAAAGACACTTGAACTCTCCCCTCTCAGGTGTAGCTAATTGTCTTTGTTAAGAAGAGAAATCAAACGCATCAGTTGAACGCAAAAAAAGAGCGCATTTCAATCTTTTTCAATTAAACAATCATTACCCACGGGTTTGATAACTTGCTTAGGCTGTGACAAAATTTAACAAGGAAAATCCACAGTGGTTTTTTCGTAAAAAGTTGCTTATTAAGGCATGTGAATTAAACATTTTATAGAATTTATTATTCACTCGCCTAAACATTTCATTATAAGGGAAACTAGCATGTTGACCAAGAGCAATTGATTGAAATCGGGTCACTAATCTCATCCGTTTCAAGGGATGTTTTCCGGCCCCTCGGTTTTCCATCCACCGCCCGCGACTACTGAACTGTATGGCACTCTCCTGCAGCAGGGCTGCAAAGTTTGGACACAATTTCGG
Organism: Gymnothorax javanicus; assembly: GCA_029692085.1. Lineage (NCBI taxonomy): Eukaryota > Metazoa > Chordata > Actinopteri > Anguilliformes > Muraenidae > Gymnothorax > Gymnothorax javanicus. The sequence continues at coordinate 11,715,624 of CM056207.1, read as the reverse complement.
AATTTTGGTTTATTCCATATTTGGAGCGCTCTGGACAATCAGGGATAAAAGATAGGCCCATTTTCATGGCAGAAATAGAAAATTCAGCAAAAGTTGCCCTTGTTTAAAAAATTTCAACTCTGTAGCTTTGACAGAATGCTGCATATGCTCCTTTAAAGATGGACGAAAGTAAAGATTTTGAAAAATGAAAAAATAACTGAAATATTTAGGTAGCTGTGTTTCTGAAACTATTGCTTAGATTGACCTAGAATTTAGCACACATTAATCTCTCAGGTAGTACTACATCTATGATTGTTTTCACATTTTTTTGAGATGGTGACCTGGGAAAATTTTCTCATTATGGTTGATTTGGCAAGGAATGACCTGGTAGAGTAAGGTGGTTACAAAACTGGTGGTCTGTTTGACTACACATTGCAGTGCCAGAGACATGGCATAAAGTAGCTTTTCCAGCTGGCATAAGATGGAATTTTTATCAAAGTTGCGCATTACAGAAGAATATAAATATATTATGTAAAGCGTGTTCTCAAACATTCCTTTTTGGAGGGAAATTAAATAATGGGGTGAAGTCCTTGCCAGTATGTCTCCTGTGAAGAAGTTTTGGAAATTGAGTGATGTACTGATCTTTACTGATGACTGCATTCATTTACAAGGTCCTCAGGCAAACCCATAACCTTGTTCTCAGTACTGCACTTGGCTTTGACCTCTAATGAAGCACGATGCCCTGACACAGCAGTCTCATCCTCCAGCATTTCCCATTACTGCACTTATGTAATGCTATACAGTAGCATTATTCTGTCTGGTCTTTTGTCCTTCACTTTGCTAATATCAGATGCACACCGATTGAAACAAAGGGGGAAAGGCCACAGTGAGAAAACATACAGTAACTGAGGTCACGACTATGCATGATAAACCAGATTCAGTTTGAAATTGGATCTCTGCACACCTCACGAGAATTATTAGCTTGAATAAGTTTGCTTGGTTCAGGAACTTAACTATCATCTGTACTATTTTTCTCTGGGGCGGTTCAAGATGAATGCACAGTTAGACAAGAGGAAAATGATGTATCTGTTGAGCGAGAAAAGGTGTATGTTAGCCTAGCTACTGGAGGTAGGTGGTAGGGGTCAGGGAAGAGATCATACATCTACTTCAAAGTGATTTTGAAGGTTTTAAACGTATTCTATAACCTGATTGGAGCCCGCATGCTTTAGCTAAGCATTTAATCATAGATATCACAGTCTTTACATCCCTGCGAAGCCACTGGCAGACAATTAGGCAAATCTGGACATTCTGGGCTATCATTGCGTAATCATCTTTGAAAAATTGAGATATATTGATAAAATGCATGAGGAATAAATCAACTCCTGAAATGTACTCTGTCCTTTTTTGGTTAAGCACTTGAAAGTCTGTCCATTAGCAGCCATCAGGAATTTAGATTCAGCTGGGCTCTGAAGGCCATGCATCTAGGGTAACGTTCCTCCGCCCTGACCACAGACTGTTTGAGCCAGTTAAATGCCACTAACTCACAACCCCTGTGGGTTTCAGTGATGGCCCCTGAGATCCAGAGCCTTCGCACCACACTGTACCCTTACAGAGTGACTAAGACCACACTCTCTTCTCAAAACAGGGGTATTTCTATGGCTGGGCATGAGTGTAAAGGAGCCTGTCTCGTAGCATGCACAAATAAGCACTCAGCTTGGCACATTTTGTTTCTGGATGTGATGTGAACTTCCTGTTCTGGACATGGCTGTCCGTCACTCTAATTGACAGCTACACCTCTGAGAGATGGCTAGAATCCTGGCACATACTCAATTATACACGTTAAGTCAACTGTCGCAGAGTATACTTTTGTCTGATAGAATACACATGAAATCAAAGTTCAAGATCAGGTCACGTTGATGGTGGAGATGCCCATCAGTGTCCCACTGCCACTCACGGAATACAGTTTGCAGCCTGCTTACATCTCTATTGAAGGCAGAGCTGCCCTCAATTCTGGCTGCTTATCTCTCCCTGTGTACTTCTCACAGGCTGACCCAAGACATCGGTCTGAATGAATTTGAAGACGCAGACCTGTCTGAGATCACTGACATCACTGATGACTGCGGAATGAGCATCAACTTCAACAGTGTGGACTTCAAGGTAAAAACATTCCTCTAAGTAAAAGCAGGCATACAGTATTCTGCAGAATATCAGCTGAATTCATACAGGGACAGCTTGTGGACATTATGCTAAAAACAGACCTTTTGCCTGTTCTAAATGTGTAGCGAGCAACAGCATGAGCATCACTGGTCCTGTTTGAACAAATGGGTAACAATGTGCTGTCGATCTATACCAAGTTACAGCAATATGAGAATTGTGCTGCTAAACATCACCTGAATCAGGTGACCGCAACAGGATCTTTTTAATGTCTGTCATGTGGACAACACGTCATAATACTCTTTTGTTCACCTGCTCGCTGTATACTAATGTCATTACTTCTACACCACTGGGAAGCTGCAGCCTTGATTTTATTGCTGAATCCTTCACATAGTATTAAAGAAAAAGTAATAATATAACAGATTCAAACATCATTCAATAGAAAGTAGCAGGATTTAAAGAAAAAGTGCTTTAAGTGCTTTTACTGCATCACACCACCGGTGTCTAAAATATCCTGCCACAGGTATTAAAAAGGGTGAAAAAGGTGCAAAAATGCCTTTAAAATATCCCTTTTCATAAAGTTCAATTCATATGAGGACGCCAAAGTCGAGGAGGGTAAGTATTTACCTATATGCAAGGTGTAATTTTTAAAGGAGGATATCCTGAACACTGCAGTGTGCACAGTATGTTCAAACGTATCTGAAAAAGAGAGAGGAGAAACAGGTGAGAAGGTCTGGACTGGATTAGCCAGAGAATCAAACTGCCAATCCAGCAGATAGTGGTAGAAACCCACTTTACCTCCTGAACTATAACGTGGGTTACTGCCCCAGACCATTGTTGGCATTACAGTATAAATTGTTCATTTTCAGTTGGTTTCTTTACCAGCCGCTGTAGTGATGCTGGTATTGTTTTCAGTTGATTTTGAAGGTTTTGATGAATGTGGGTGTGTCTGTTTGTGGACAATTCTTGTGAACACGATAGCATTGAATTCTTTTAAGCAGCAGTCACGAAATATTGCAAGTGAGGTCAGAGGTTTGGATTAAAAGGAAAGGTGAGGTCAAAGATGGGTGTGGTCTGAGTTCGCACTCAACGCATCATAAAGAGGACTACTATACTGAAAGCAATACTAGCATCGCCTGAGGGATCCCTGATAGTCTCTGCTTTTGTTTGTTTTAAACTGCATGGATACTTGTTGTAATGTTACTTAACTGCAATTTCAATCAGCCTCTGTTGTTTTGGCAATCAGCTGCTGCCTCGCTGGTAATCTTGCCATAGAGGCCATTAAAATTCCTCCCGAGCCTCAGGCTCTTCACCTCTGATAAATAGCTATGCACTTGCGGAGACTGATGACCACAGTCCGTGAATATAACCCATAAGTCACTGATGATCTCTGTATCTGTTGGAAGAAATCACACCTGGGTAGACGTTAATCATTCTGACTCAACCATTTCGTCCCATGAATAACAAAAGGTCGCAAGTGACATTCCTGATGAAACCTGTTTTTCTGCACCACTAAGTACTACAGCGGCTGTAGTACTTAGTGGTGCAGAAAAACAGGTTTCATCAGGAATGTCACTTGCGACCTTTTGTTATTCATGGGACGATTTAGTAAAACCTGGTGTTTTTCAGGATTTGCCCTCTGTTTTTCTCGATTGTGTGAGAAATGTTGATTTTTATTTTTTTATCATTAGTCATGTTAAATTCAGGAAGACGACTTTAAATATGAATCTCTGCTGAACTTAGATGGGAAGGTATCTACAGTATTTTAGCTATGATCCTGATGTAATACCATGGGATCTTATTAAAGTGAAGGAAAGCTGGAGTTCCATCTTGTAGACTAGATATCCCATAACAATGCAGCTGACAAATTCATTTACACCTTTTGTTCGTTTAAAGCCAAATTCCCTCTGTGCTTGCAGTATATTTGCTTGAATGTTATCATGACCTAGAATGAATAGGGCAAGGAAAAATTTAAGTGCTATTATTTTCACCTGGTTGTAAAGAATTAGATCCCACTAAACATGCCCGCATAGGTCTGTAGTGGGCCAAACAGCCTACCCACAAATAGCCAATGCTATTCCCAATGTGAGCAAACCGACGAGGTGAAGGCATTGGGTCTGAATGGACATACCCTATGTGGGTTGCCAACTCATGGGATGTCTTTGGGTTTGAACTGGCCTGCAGCAGCAAACCCTGCCCATAATGGGCTAATGCACGCGTGTTTGTTCTGGTATTATGTTTGTAGAAACAATAAATAATTTATCGGATGTAAAATTCCACTCAAATTTGTGTTTTTGTTTGTAAATTTTCCTTATCCCACATATAAGGGTTTTCTGCTGTCAGTTTTTCAGTCCGCACCCACTGTGGTGATGCAATACAGGGCGTTTATTTTAAATATGTTTATTCATGTTGAATGTTGTGTACTCACAACAGATGTGTATATGACCTGAAGTCATGAACCTGGTCCAAAAATTCCCATCCTGATTTTGCATCCCTCAGTTTCCTGGGAGCCAGGTACAAACGCAGTCCGGCCAATTATTTGCAATGTTCTGCCAATAACTTGGGAAGCAAGAAAACCAGAGTTGGATTTTGCAATGATCTAATCTTACGCTCCTCGGGAGCAGCTGGTTTTCCCAATTTCCCTTTGCCTCAGAGCCAGGTGTGAAGATTGTCTGGACAGTCAGAAGAACTAATTGTTCAGTTAATTAATCACCTAGGATAAAACCAGAGCAAGATTTGAATTCAAGTGCGAGATTTAGTGATACCTGGTATAGAAGCATATTTTTCTTTATTTTTGTCCATTTTTCCCACTCATAAGATGAAATGTATTTGCTGACTTTCAGTCTGGTATCTGTTACTGCTTATGAAAAGACATTTGGCTGTAATGTACAAGCATTCACTGGGTGAACGAGCAGAAATGGCCACCATCACTCTATAGTTGATTCGGGAGCAGCTCACATGAGTGACCAGTATTGCTCACTGTTGACAGGGAATGTATTTCTCAAAAGTAATCTTGTTGCAGGGGTGGATTTGAGGCCATTTAACCTGCTAGATAACGGATGACATCTGCTGTAGCTTGTGACAGTTTTATTACTGATCATTTATTGTAGTTTGGGATTGTCTGGGTGTCTGAAGCCCAGTTCTTCCTGAAATTTACACTGGCAGTCAACATGTCCTCCCTGTATAATTGCTAGGCTACATAGCTGTGTGAGAGTGAGGTGACTCATGTTTATTTAGTTTTGGTTATGAAAAAAGAAAAGTCACCTGATTTGAAAAACCAAATGATTCACTAAATCTCTGGTGAAACTGTTGAAAAAAAGGGTAATGTTACATTACAGAATCATTCTAATTGATAAACATCCTTATAAAAAAGTGTAAAAGTCCATTATTTTGTCATGAAATATGCATAGTTAATTGTTATACGGACTACAATGGCTTTGGGCAGGCCCATAGCTCTATGATTAATTTAATAAAAAATTTGTATTAATAAGCAGATATACGGTACACAATATCGGTGTGTGTGTGTGTGTGTGTGTGTGTGCGTGCATCTATGGAGCTAGAATAGTCTCAAAATAGACAAATGCACAGAAAAAATTCACAAATGCATTTGGGGATTTATATATACGTATGACTCAAAACACAAATACATTTTTAATGCACACACAAATATGTTTCATACACAAATACATTTTCAATGCACGCACATATATGTTTAATTCCATATATAAGTAAAAAAAAATCCACATATAAAAAATAAGATTCATAAGCATATTTTCGATGCACACACAAATAGAAAAAAAAATTCATAGATATATGCATGTAAAAGTATTTGCAATCTTCATCAAATACACATGTGGAGCTTGTTACATTCATATATGAACTGTTGGATCTGCATTTACAAAGTGCTTTTAATTTGTAAACTTCGCTGCATTTGTGTGTGAGACTTTTGAGACTCCCCTGACGTGACTCCCATCCACAAATGCATTTTTTCTAAGAGGGATCGTCTGTAGCCAATCAGATGTCTCACTCCTTTACAGCCAATCACCTGAGTGCCTCCCCAAGAGGGGTGTTTTATGACGTCATTAAAATGCGCGTAGGCGTTTGTGGACAGACCGACAGACAGCGAGCTGTCTGTGAAAAATTATGTATGTCCCAGGAAATCACAGGGAACGTGTAACATCTCAGAGCTTTTGCAGGAATATCGAACAAATGCAAAAATATCCCAATTTGACTAGACCCTCTTACAGAATCTACTTTTCTTCCAAAAAATTCTCATATTGGCCTGTCTTTGTTGAACCATGACAAATCCGTTTTTCCAAAGCCAGGAACACGCGCTTTTAATTCCAGCCGCCACATTGCTTGGCCAGACAAACATTTCTCTGAAAACTCAAGCAAAATGCATATATTCCACCCATAATCCCCCTGGAGAACACATTTTTCCTCTGGTCATCAGAAGATGCTGTTATTTGCACTCATTTACCCAAGGGTTGGAACATGTTCCTCTCAACTTCTGTTGCGCTGGCACAAACCTTACTGCTTTCTAAAACACAGGACGTCCCTGCTATGCTATGAGCTTTTCCCCTGAGCCACTTACCTTATGAAATTGTACCCAGCTCCACCCACTGCATTAGTACTGTACAACCATTGAAACGGACAGCACTTAGTTTTGGTGCTTGCACCCTTCTCCCCATATATCACTCCTAGCACATGGATATCAGATCATTCTCCAAATACCGCACCCCTGACTGCCTCCTTCACCCAGTGTTTAATGAGGATGCTGAGGTAAGTGATGAGGTCATCCTGCAGCATATGCAGTCATAGAGGGCTCTGCCTGACATGCGCACCTGGTGTGACCAGATGCCCCAGTGTTGGTTTCCAGTTAAAGACTGACAAAGCCCTTGGACATGACAGAGGTAGGGTCGCTATGGCCAACAAGGTTTGTTAATCCTTTTGTAGACTTGGAATTGTTCAAATAGCCTATAGGAGGTAAAGTGTTCTGGTTGTCTGTTTTTTTACATGAAGGCATTAAGGTATTATTTTTAAGCTAAGCAATGTATTAATTTTATTTTTCAAAGCCTTTGGATAAGCAACCTAGCTGTTTCCTTTGGAGTTTATTTGACAGATTTGTAACAGAGAAAATCCATCAACAAATTTGAATTAATTAATTTAATTTATTTATTTAGTTTCATGAGTTCAATGTCTCCATATAATATGCAATTGCTATAATTGATGTACATCAGTGAAAACTGAACCATGTTCGTGTTTGTATCGTAGTCTAACACCATGTTATGCTTGATGCTGTAGCATATGACTGTATTATATTGTTTACAATATTACTTGATAATTTCCAGTGCTTAATATCTTCTGTGTATAAATATGTATTCTCGGTTTAAATCCTTTTGGTTTGCAAATTGATATAACGGAAAATGTCTTTCGCTTAGAGCTGGCCTATTGCTGAACCTGTCTGTGGTGGTTTATGTTTATGCTTTCATGATATCATTAAATGGAGGGTGCTGCCCTCAACCGTTAGCCATGATTCAGCGCCTCAGTGAGTGCTCATTTATAATAGTCAAGCACCCAGCTACACTGTCCGGCTGCTTTGCAATTTTTTTCCATCGAGCTCTTCAGAATAATACTACAATACTGAAGAAAACAAGAATGTATGTGTATATATGTGCTTTGTTAAATACAAATGTATGTCATGTCCATACGTTCCTGCTATAAATTCCATCTTAAACAGGCCAAATCTGATTGAGCAAGTTGTTTTTGCGACACTTGGCCGATCAACAGTTGACTATCAGTTTACTTAGTAGGTTAAATGGCTTTGTACAGCTTGAGCCTGGCTATGAAAAGTTAACAGTGTGAAATAACACTGCTTAAACCGTATTAAAGCAAATTAGAATTCCAGCTTGAATTGTCAACGGTGAGGTTCTGTATTGGTGGCAGTGTGGGATTATTAGCTAACCGGCTTTTTACTTAGGAGGCTGCAGGCAAGCCAGTGCTGTTCCACAGAGTGGGCTATCGGGTTTCTTGGTAGTGATAAGCTTTTTGGTTCCATCTGGTAGATGCAGAAATGGCGAAATAACTTGATGATGAGGACATGGCTTTTCTTCGGCTTATTTTATCTTCCATGTTTTGTTTTTTTTTTTTTCTTATGGGACGGGCCTTATTATGTACTCATTGTGTTATGTATTATGCCATTTCGCCAGAATAATGATCTTGATTTTGAGTTGTTACTTCTAAATTGCAACCTCTCACCCAAAACTAACAGCATTATGGTGGTCTGGTATACATTTTTGCATGGTAATGAGGTCCTAACTGCACTGACCGTACCAGAAACAAACCGGTGACCTGTGGGTTGCAGGTCAGCCTGAGTGTGTATAATGTAACAGAACAGTCAGAGCAAAAGTCTTCCGGTCATGTATCCACACAAGTCTCCCTCTGGTTGCTTAGCAACAAGTCAAAAGCTCTTAAAGGGCCCGTTTGTGATTAAATCATTAAAGCAGAGAGTGTTGCTGTCTGTGTCCGTGGGAATATTACTGATGAGCATTTTTAGAAAGGGGAGAGAGGGTGGTATATTTGCATGTCCCTGGCCTATTTTCAAGTGCTTTGTTTGATGTACAGTGAAATAAGTTCATCCAAAATTAAAATAAGAGCACAGCATCCCATTTAAATTCAGAAGACATTCCAGTGGTAGTACTGATGATTTTTTTATTCAGAAGAAGACTAAGCGCAGGAAAAATATGCCATGTTCTGTTAATGCTAAGGTCTTTAAAGATTACAATGGGCAATAGTCCAGACCCACCCTGCTCATAGTACTGTTACGAGTATCATAAAAATACTACATACATTTCTCTCTAATTATTATGAGTTGGTATATTACAGCCAAACTGTTACTTTTTTCAGAATGTCAGTGAACTGATGGAAAAGGTAGCAGTAAAAATGCACTCCCTGAGCTTGCATAACTACTGTATTTTTTGGTTGTCTCCCACTGCATAAACATAATTGACAGCACATGCTACAATCACCTGCCAAAATTACGACATATTATCATTTATGGGCCTAACTATTGGGAGTCTGGGCGTCTCACTGCTGGCCAGTTTGGTACTAAAAGGATGTCTCTGGTCTTAAACTCAAGAACTTCACATTGTATTATGCTGAAAGACGTGCTACAGCGATTATTTCATTTAATGCAGCTGTATTTTTGAAAATGTTTCGGCTGTCACATTTTGTGTCATCTAAGACACTTTTTGTGTTATATATTAATGGCATGATGCCTAGAACATAGAAATACTCTCTGTTGAACCTTAGGAGCTCAAAGGCAAGCACAGAAGTGACTGTAAATCATTTCATGAACCAGACTGATGCAATTATTTAATCTGTCAGAAGATTCTAAATTTAGGCAAGTAAAACTTGGCAGAAAACATCAATTAGGAGAGTAGGGTTCACTTTGAGTAATTGCTGTATATACAAAATGGAGAATTGCTGAGTTCTAGCTCAGCACAAAAGTACACTGCAAAAAGTGAAAGATAAAAATACTAGGTAAGATGAATTTACTTATTTTAAGACTTAAAACACCAATTTCTATCACAATTTTTCTTAGTTGGACAAAAAAATTTGAGGTAATTTTAACTAGTTGCCAATGGAATAAGAAAATTTCACTTGTCAAGCAAATAGTTACTTATTATAAATTATTATTTGCTTGACAAGTGAAAATTTTAAGTTACTATTTGCTTGACAAGTGAAAATTTCTTATTCCATTGGCAACTAGTCAAAATCACCTCAAAATTTTTTGTCCAACTAAGAAAAATTGTGATAGAAATAAGTGTTTTAAGTCTTAAAATAAGTAAATTCAACTCACGTAGTATTTTTATCTTAGACTTTTTGCAGTGTAGCCACTCCGGTTGCATCAGCTGACTGAAGAATAGCCTATCACAGTCCATTCCCCATAACATGGCCTGGCCTCCCTCTGGACATTAAGCTGCTCCCCCTGCATGGAAGCTGAGAGCACGCTGCCAGTCAAGACCTGCTCCTCTTGTATTCTTGCTCTTGGCAGCTGACCCAGAACCCCTTCATCACGCCAACTCCTCCCTTGTGTTTATTGGGCTATCTTTAGCTGTGGTTACACTTGCATTTTCAGCGCGACTTTTACAATCAGATGCGATAGATTGGAACTCAACTGTGTCCGCATACAGGTGTCCTCACTTGACACACCAGTACGACTTGCCTGACTGGATAGTGATCCGATATATTTTTTGCGTGCATATATTCCCGTGCAATCGGCCTTGGTGCATCCAAAATGGCTCCTGGTATAAGAGAGAACCTAGTTCTTTCCTTTTTTTTTTTTTTTTTTGTTTATTTTGTAATTCAGGCTGGGTTCGTACGAGATGCGCTTTGTTGAGGTGAGAGCAGTGGAGACAAGCGATTAATGCAGCTATTGTTCTCCTCAGTGCTGGAAAGCCTGTGATTTCCTCAGATGTTGCTTTTTCCTTTCACTGCTGTCAAGTCTCGCTTACACAGTGGCGTCAGACCACAGTGGTATAAGACAGCAGGTCTCAGCAATTCACCAGCCCCTGTTATTGCGTGCACTTCATGTTATCTTTATTTATTAATTTATTTACTTCTGTTTGCTCTATATGTACACTCTTTTATTGATGGTGAGTTTGTTTTACAGATTTATTGATTTTATAGATGTTTTAGTTTCCCCATTTTATTCTTTACCAATTATCATTGTACAGAACTTTGGTTCAACTTTTGTTGTTTTAAATGTGCTTTATAAATAAACTTTACTTGACCTGACTTGACTGTTTTCCTCCATCTTTGAATTTCTTGACTCCGCTTTACTCCTGTGTTGTGGGAAGATGATGCGAAGTCTACGTTTGGTATATTGTCCGGATTGTGCCCACATTCAGCCCACGTCACTGAGATCTGAACTCAGTGCGAGCCAGGAACCCTCAGCATGTGGTCTGGCTGATCGGGTTCCAATGAGAGCAAGATGTGACCTCAGAGCATACAAACTTGACAGTTAATGCATTTCAGCATGATTGGGTGACAGACGCCCCATTGAAAGGGCAAGTGAAACCGGAGCCTTTGATGGGCAGCTCAGTGGCGCTGTGGATTGCACTGTCACCTCACAGCAAGAGGGTCAAGGGGTCAAATCGACCTGAGCCTGTCTGTGTAGAGTTTGTACGCTCTATCCATGTATGCATCGGGTGCGTCCCAGTGCTCTGATGTCCTTGAACAATTTCATGTTACTGTGTCCCCTTTTTTGGGGTGTTTGGCTGACCAACACATGTTTGCATGGAATTCGTGAGGCTCATTTGCGCTGCCAAACTATGGAATGTGATTATCAGTCAGCAGATGTGCTTCTAATTAGCACAGCTAATCAAAGCTGATGATCGAATTAAACCCTTCGATCTCCCAATCAAGATCCACTATTGGTTCATCCCTTGCAATACTGGCTTTGATAATCGCCATTTTGTAAAACTACTTCTATGAAGGTCCTGCTAATGTCATTGTGTTTCTGTCTGTATGTTTGGCTATCTACCTGCCTGCCTATCTGCCCTTCGGTCTCCCTCTGTGTCTGTATGCTTAGCTGTTGGCATACCTGCCTGCCTGTCAGTGCGTGTCTGCAAGCTTTTCTGTCTTTCCATGCCTGCCAGCCAACCTGTCCTTCTGTCGGTCTAATGTCTGTTCAACTCTGATATTTTACAGCTAGCGGGATTGAAGGATGATGACCTGTTACTTATCTCATGGATGCCTGTGAACCCCTCTCCTAGAGCATAAGGAATCATAGATTACAGTAATGAATTAATAGTTTACCTTTTTATTGGTGTGATCTGGCAAAAGTGGCTACAGCTGGTGAATTACGACTGATGTCAAATGATGGTCCCATACCTGGTCACTAGTATGCGTATTGTTTGTCAAGCTATTTTTGGTCCATCTTGCTTGCTCTGTATTCATAAAATCTCTGTATTTATCATATACTTCCATATAAATACAGGGAATCTGCACCTGTGATACAAGCGCGAGGCACGAGGCTGTATCAGCCCTTAGGCAAAAATCCTGTATCACCCGTATCTGCCCGCCGGGCAAAATCCCGCATCAGTGGCAGCAACCATTGCCATAGCTTTGAATAAAATGCATCATTAATTATGGTCAAAATTAGTATATGATCAATAGAACGAGCTAAAGTTCTCAGGCTGGTTACTGGGGTCTCAGGTTGATACAGGGTACGATATGAAAATGCCCATATGATACTCTCTATGCAGTATACTAAGACATCCCAAAGGATTCAGATAACTTACTTGGCATTGTATTAGGTGAACATTATTATTGTGGAATCAGCGTATTGTTGCTGTTGAAGCTTGTTTCCTCTGTTGTGTCAACCCTCAATGATGGGCTCTGGAAGAGAGTCAGAGTCTTTCTTTGGTAATCAAAGAGCCTGTAGGCTGCTTAAATAATGTTTCATAGTCACTTTGCTGTGAAATTAGGACGTCCAGCCTCACAAAACAATGTAACGTGTATTATGGGTCTTCCCTCATAAGTAACATTGAGACTAGGCCCTCTTATGTACTGCCCGGCCAAAAAAAAAAGTCACTCAAATGTTTAGTTGAAACCCCTGTAACAAACAAACAAACAAACAGGGGTGGAAACATAACCTCCTTGGTGGAGGTAATGAGCAGATTTTCATAAAATTTCAGCGTTAAATAGAATGTACACTAATGTAGAATTGATTATAGTGGTTGGTGATCTGGATAATATTCTTGTGGATTCAGAACCAATAATACTGACATATGGGCATGACAGAGGTATGCGCTCTACCGAGTGCCCTTCCAGTTGCACGAAGAAACAGCCAGAATTTGTTGACTTTGAAAAATAGCAGTGCAATGACTCCAAGAGATCTTCTTGGAGTTTTAAAAGACCATGAGTTTGTTTTTTTTTTTCTTCTTTTAGAACAAGCTTTAATTGGCAAAGTTAGGACTGCAAAATATCAAAAGTTTTTTGGAGATATTGCAAAGCCTTGCTGAGAATCGGTGCACAGCAACAAATGATCACATCATCTGATTAGAAATGGAAGGCTGCATTGGGAATGTTTTGACCCAAGCAGTAGATGTATAGAGTAAATAATTCTGACACTAGTAATGGTGAGAGTGCCATTATACAAATATCCATTATTATTATTTTATTTCATCCATCTATTTTCTATGCCGCTTCTGCCTCACTAGGGTCAGAGGGGAGCTGAAGCGTATCCCGGCAGACTATGGGCAAAAGGCAGGGACACACCCTGGACAGCTCACCAATCCATCACAGGGCACACACACCATTCACTCACTCACTCATGCCCACGGGCAATTTAGAGTCTCCAATTAGCCTGAACTGTGAGAGGAAACCGGAGTACCTGGAGGAAACCCACGCGAACACGCAACATGAACATGCAAACTCCACACAGAGAGGCCCCAGCCTGGTTTCAAACCCACAACCGTCTTGCTGTGTGGCAGCAGTGCTACCCATTATTATTATTATTATCTTTATTATTATTATTATTATTAGTAGTAGTAGTAGTAGTAGTAGCAGTGGCAGTAGCAGTAGTAGTAGTGGTAGTAGTAGATGGAGGTGTTGGTGGTTGTTGTGGTATTAGCAATTAAACAGTAAACTGTGGCTGGTACTCAATCCCCTACATGATTTCAATGCAAGATAATGTTTGTGGTTCCTGGTTAATTTTGTTGTTTTTTGTTCTCAAGAAATACTGATATTAACATGATTAATTGATTCGTAAGTATGTATAGAAGGCATTCAGAGGCCTTTTCAAATTGGTGTTAGGTTGATTGTTAGAGATTCTGGTTGCCTGAAATGAATTTAGCTCTTCCTTTTCCTCATCCAGTTGTCGGGAAACGGCTTGGTGTCAAATTCTGACATTGAGTCACTCCCTTTTAAGTGAGTCATAGCCCATGTGGAAGCAAACTGTGTGTCATGAAGTACTGAACACTACAGAAGGTTGTAATGCTGGGTTATGCCTTAAGTTGACTGTTTAACCAAAACAGCGTACAAATGCCCTGTATCATTTCAGTATCTTTTGTTTGTTGTGGCTTGTTTGCAAAAATGCTAAAAAAAAAAAAAAAACTGCCAGCAGTGAATGGGTTACAGGCTGAGATCATTGCTCAGCTTCAATTGGCTCGCTCACAGTCTCCCCCTCCCCCCTCCCTGCCCTAGTCGCTGTAGCCGTCTCTCTCCTGCCTGAAACCATGCTGCCCAATCTTCCCAGGGTCACATGATGCAGACAGCCAATCTTGGGCCGGGAAAGGCACAAGGGCGGGCCTGTGGCCGGCTGCAGGCAGCGGCACTTCACTTGGACCTGATCGATGCTGCGGGTGAGAGTCTGGACGAGCGAGCAGTGCAACCCTCCTCGGAGCGCCCCGTTAAGGACCCCGCTCCGGTCGCCATGGATACCTATCGACCTAAGAGACCCACGACCCTTAACCTCTTCCCGCAGGTGCCTCGGACTCAGGTGAGACCCCACTAGCCCCCTCTGAAACCTCAGCATCGCTGAATGTTCGCACTGTAGTAGAACTGAGTGGCTTGGACTCTAGGTCTCAGTGAATAACAGTTAAACATATAGAGCCGACCATATGCTTCTGCACAGTAAAAGAATTTTTGCTTTAGTCTCACTACTCCAGTTCATTGCATTTGAAAACTATGAATGTAAGCTTAAAGAAGAATCTTTAATTTGTAGGTTACTGCAATTCGTAGCATGTAAATAAAACACTGGGGGAAGTACGCCCTTTTTATTTAGTGGGAATGTCCAAGTTCATATGGACTTCATTGTTAGCGAGGGCTAAGCTAGACTATCAGAATCTCATAAAGTGTGGAGCATTGCTGATTAGTCTGACATTGCTCTGGAGAAAGCGTTCTTATTTATTTTGTTCTCACTTCAAAGTCCCTGATCTAGAGCTCCATTGCTTCTAATTCTAATTGTAGCATCATCTTAAGGATGTTCCGTTAAGAGTATTCTGGTCAAGTATTTGTGATCTCACACCATAAAGGGTTAAGCGTTTTACAAAAAGGGGCTTGTTGTGTGCCACATTTTCCCCATTTGTCACAGTTGGCGACGGCTGCGTGTTTTTTTCCACCACCCTGCGATCACCCCATTCTCAAAATAGCCCATTTTTCTCGCAGGCAGTGTATTGCTGTCTCCTGCCTGAGCCAATCATTAGGGCTGTTGATCGGCCTTAACTGTAATCAGACAGACGAGGAGAAGGAGCAACTAATTTCGTTGGGCTTGGCCTGATAGAGGCTGGTATTGAGGTCAAATTTTTGGAGCTAGGATGAGGACAGAGGTTCAGAAAGATGAGCCAGGGGAGCGAAATGGGCCCTGTTCCCTCCAAAATGCGCTACCCAACTCCCTACCTCTCTCTACCTCTCATGCCATCTTCTTCCCAGCAGCCGTCAGATCCGTTATGAGCTCAGCTGCAGCAGCGGTGTCTCTTTCTGCTTTCATTGAGCTGTCAGCTAGAAGTTCTCATTTCTTTCTGTTCGGGGCCTGTATTCATGAAATATCTCAGTATATGGGCGCTGATGAAGGATCTGCTTTTCTCATCCATTTGTTACAACCTTGAAAGGAAAATTGATCTGAGATCAGAGTTGTTTTGTTAACCCTTAAAGTGCTGAACGCAGTGTGTGCTGCTCACTGATATTATGAAATAAGATCAAAGCTTTTGAAAGCCTATCATGTGGCGACTTGTTGAAAAAAGAGCTCCCACAGGGAGCTCTTTTCAACAAGTCGCCACATGATAGGCTTTCAAAAGCTCAAAACATTTACATTTTTAAGCGTTTGAAAATTTATTTCAGCGCCCTAAGGGTTAATATGGGCCAATCTACAACTATGTGGGCTGGAAAGAAAAAAAAGAGATGTTTCATTTGAAAGGAAGTGGAAGGGACTCATTGAACTAATTGCTCGGCTAACTTAGCCTGTTCCTTGGAAAAGCATTTCTCCTCCCTGAATGCATGAAAGAGAGATGGGGGAATGTTTTCCTTTGCTTCCGGGAATGTGATCGCACCCGTGTCTTTAAGAGGTGTGCCACCCAAGACGCAGTTTTGTTCGGCAACACACACAAAGGTTAATTCAGATGGATTAAATGTCACAATGCAGCCGATTGTGTTTACGGGAAACTGAGCAGGACTGTGAAATGGCCAGCAGATGGTGCTGTGCCATTTAAGAATGTTCAATGAGGGATAGGTTTTTTTTCCTGTCTGGATGACATCATTTCCAGTCATTCTGGAAATGGCACAGAAATTTAGCTGCACCCCCCAGTCAGCCAGCTTACTTCATTTAACTCAAAAGCATAAACGTGATTTTAAGAGTTTGCCATTATTTTATAGAAAAAAACAAAGTCAATGTGATATCTAAAGAATGAAATAGATGGCAATATTTTATTTACCATTAATTGCTTGCCTTGAGTTATTTATTTAGCTGCATAATCACTCACGTATGTCTTTCTGTTTTGTGAATTAATAATATAAAATAACTGACGGCTTCCTGAGACTCGTCCGTACCCCCACTCCCCACCGTGAGGCGGCACACAGCCAGCTATAGGATCCTTGTTGTGTTGGGCAGCCTGGGAAGGTCATCCCTATACTCTCAGGCGAATTGAGCCCTTAGTCCCTCTGTCTCTGCTGGATGTGTGGCGCAAAACTTTTTAGAGTTCCAATCCAATGCCTGTTGGGAGTTGCGGGTTCTCCTAATGTCTCTGTGGTTCCTTCCACATACTCTGCTTCCCTCCCACAGTCCGAATGCATGCATGTCCATCAATCCACTGCGTGACCTGTTCATTCCTCGGCAGGGTCAAGGGGGCAGGGGGGCATAGGAGGGGTTGGTTGGGGCTGGATCCTACTCCATCCCAGCATACAATGAACGAGAGGGAGAGGGTGGAAGACACCCCTGGACAGTTTACTTATCTGCCGCTAATCCACAGATCATTCAAACACTCATAATCATATTGTCTGCACTGGGGCAATTTAGGGTTTCCTATCAGCCTGAAATGCAATATCTTTGGACTGCGTGACGAAACTAGATTGCTTAGAGGAAACTCACACAAATGTTGGGCCGACACATATTGATTCCTACACCAACCTTCTCACTGGCGGCTCCAGCGTATCTGCTGCAGCTGGGCCACCATGCCGCCTGTACATGCATGTGAGCTGTGGTATATTCTCGGTAAGTAACCAAGGCACTAGCCTCCAAGCCGGTTGGTCCTTTGGTGCTGTACTGAGTGGACTATCCACCAAGTAGCTGGGATGGGTAAAATACAGGCGGAAAATTACCCCGCAGTGTTAATAATGTGATACTCTTATCAGTAAAAAGTAATAGTTTAAGAATACAGTATATTTGGGGGTTCAAAAGTGTAGCATGCATTTGTAGTGCACCATTGTGCTTGCACTATCTCATGGTCTCAGTGGCCGTATTATGTTGTGGGGAGCATGATTATTTCCGGTAAGCATTAGGCTGGAACGGATCATGTGTTTGGTTGTGTGTGCATGCGTGTATCCATGTGTGTCTCTGTCCGCAGCTTAAGTTGCATACTACTGGACCCATCGACCTAATATTTTTTGTGCTCATCGAATTCATGCTCAAGAACCCCTTGTGATTGCAATGATTCACAATTTTTAGATCCCCCAGTCCAAAGGACCAAGAATGAGTTATTTCCATAGGTAGCTTCCGTTGTCTGTCCATTGTCTCTCTATCAACTTTTTCTTGAAACAATTTCTTCTCAAGCTCTACTGGGCAAATTTGGATCACCCTTGGCTCAAATGTTCCTCTCATGGCCCTGACCAAGGCCACGTGGGCACTGCAGTTAACCTGTTGCCACCCTTTCTGCTGCCAATTAGCAGAACCAGTCTGCCTCTCCCTTGCAGACACATCAATCAATCTTAATCAATCTTCGTGATGCCTCGAGATTTACCTCTGTCAGCGGGCTGACAGAGAGAGCAGCACTTTTAAGGTCTTGGTTGAAAAGTATTGGAGAATATTTGGAGCAGTCATGTTGATACAATGTAGAAAAATCACCAGTGAATCGCGGCCTTCATGGGAAAATACTGATAATAATATAACATAGGTTTATTCAAAAGAAGCTAGTGATGGGTCTTGGAGTTTCAAAGGAGCTTGTTTAACATCTAGGATTCAATAAAAATTTGAATCCGATCGATGTCAGATACTATATTGCACGACTGAGTAGATTAAGCTGAAAAATTTTTAACTCAAGGAAAAGAACTTGTGAGCCTTACCATCCTTGTACAAATGGAGTATTTTCCATCGCATTAATCTTTGCTGCGAAAAATAATAATAAATAAATGAATAAATAAAACTTGGTTTAACATGGAAGTTGGCATTTACAGTACTGCATGCACAACATTGATGCACTTTACATATGATGTTGATTTTGGATCGCTTGGGGACGGAGTTGGCATCATGCTGTCAGTGGTGTTTAAACGGGAACCAGTGCATGTCTGAAAGGCTGTGGAGAAGCAGCCATTGATGTGATGTTAGACTGGATGTAGCTGGTGGGGAACGCTGGTGGCCAGACACTATTCTACAGGATTTTCTGATGGACACCGAAATTCCAGTTCCAGCACTTATGGCAAGTTGCCAAGGTTCTGAAGCAGCAAAGCAGCCCCGGACCATCACACTACCGCCACTGTGTTTGACTGTTGGTATGGTGTTACTGTTGTTAAATGCTGCGGTGGCTTTAAAACTAGTGTAACACGACCCATGTCTTCCAAAAAGTTCCACTTTTGACTCATCTGTAGAATATTATCCCAGAAGTCTTAACACGTCATCAAGATGTTTTTAGGCAAATGTGTGATGAAGCATCATGTTATTTTTAGTCAGCAGTGGATTTTGCCATGCAGCTCTCTAATTTATGCCATTTTTGCCCAGTCTCTCACTTATTGTGGCTTTGTAACCCTTTCCAGACTGATGGGTGTCAATGACTGTTTCTCATGTGCTCTTGAATTTTTTAGATTGTGACATGTTCTGCTTTTTGCTTACTGCCCACTGCCAGACAGGTTCTATTTAAGTTACATTTAGAGTCAACAGAGCTGGCAGTTATCATGCCTGGGTGTACCTAGTAATCCAATTATCAATTAAAATTGCTTAAACTCTTTTACCCAAGGGGCAAATGGGTGAAATTCCACTTGTTTTGTCTACTGTTACAAAAAGCTTTGTATCTCAAAAAATATAAACGCCAGGAATATTTTAAACCGATGAAGCTCCAGGATGAGGTAACGGGGGTGCATTTGTGTATAAAAGTGCAGTGCAGTTATGTTTGTTTTTGCGCATCCTTGTATCTGTGCGTATTTTTGGTCTGCTTGTGAGTTGTGAACACGGAGAAAGTGTCCATGTTGCCTTAAACATCGGCCTCACGGCTCAGACAAAGGCCTTTAGTCCGTTAGAATTAATGCTTTGTTGCCCCCCCCCCGTCTCTCTCTCTCTCTCTCTCTCTCTCTCACCCCCACAAACCCTCCACCTCCAATTGAATTGCAGGACACGTTAAACAACAACTCCTTTGGTAAAAAGGCCAGCTGGCAGGAGAAGGTTTCATGCTCTTCCTCTCCTCTGAAAACAGGTGAGTGCGGCATGACTTCCTGCCCTGTGCACACCAATCACCAGCTCACATTGGTGCACACAGTCTACAATGAAGCTGCATAAAACTAATGGGCAATTTCTTCACTCCTGTACATCAGCTGAAGGCTCTCTTGGACATGTTAATAGGAAGAGTCTGTGTCACTGATCTGTGTTGTCAGTTTTTCCTCTTCAGCTCTGCTTCTGCAAAGTGCCAGTGACTGAAGTAAAGGCAGCCAGTGTGAGGTTTGGAAGCAGTGAGCAAGGGCTGTAGATTTAAAAAAATAAAATAAAAAATAAGTCTGTCTTTGCGAGTATTGTACAACCCCAACTCGGGAAAAAGTTGGAACAGTGCAGAAAATGCCCTTTAAATGAGTGATTTGTATTTCTTGGCAGACAGTATTTAATGTTTTGTCTGGTCAGCTTAATTTTATTTGTAAATGTGCATCCATTCCTGCCATTTAGGCCTGAAAAGAATTCCAAAAAAAGTTGGGACTGGGGCAACTTTGTGACTAGTAGTGAGCTAGAAAATTTGAATAATGATGTGTTTTGATGCTGCTGATGTCAATCACTTGGGACAGCGTTGCAACAAGAACCATCACTTATCTCTAAATTATATGACCATGGGGTTCTGGACTACTTTGGAACACCTGTGTTGACAACAATACATAGTTACATATATCTGTAAATACCAGTTAAAACTTTACTGAGCAAAAAGGAGGGCTTAAATTGACTGTGTCCCAAAGTGCCGCTAACTTTTCTGAGCATGGATATATTAGTGATGGACTATCGGACAGGAGAAAGTGTATTTTGGTACAAAATGATATTGCTGTTTTTTTTTTTTGGAAGAAATATACTAATTTTCCATGTGGTCTGGACAAAAAAAAAAGAAAAGGACCATCCAGACTGTTACCAGCAACCCAAAGTCCAAAAGCATGCTCTTTCCTAGCATGAGGTTGTCAGTGCCCTTGGTAAAGATAATTTTCATTTCTTTGAAGGCACTCTTAATGCTGAAAAGTATGAGATTTTGGAGCAACATATGTTAACTTCAAGATGACATCTTTCACAGCGACACCCATGAATGTTTCAACGAGACAATGCAAAACAGCACCCTGCATGTATTACAAAGGCTTGGCTGCAGTTGAAGAGGGTTCGAGTGCTGGACTAGCATCCTTACAGTCACAAATTTTCCTCAATTAAGAATGTGTTGTGTATTTTGAAATACAAAAGGTTATTGTGAACGTTCCGCACTTGTGTAAACCTTCAGACTTATTTGCGGATCAATGAGACAGAATAACACCTGAAACATTTTATCACTTAGTGTCTTCCACACCTAAAAGTTCATTAAGTGTTTTGAAAAGAAATGGCAACATTACAAAGTGGAAAATATGCTCAATGCCACAAAAAATGCAACAATCTGTGAGAGTTGTTTTATATATATTTTTTTCTTTTTGTGTCACCATCGTTCAGTGGATTTCAATCTTTCACAAAGCTGTGGATGAATTAATTGTTCCAAATGAAATTAAGTTTTTAAAATTTTTGATAAATTTCCAGGTGTTGCATCTTTTCAGGTCATGAATATAGAAATTTATTTATTTTGAAGCATCCATCAAATCCATGGGGTGAAATATCACATTATATTACATGGTGTTGTCCTTATGTGTGACAGGGGAACTCTCATCGGCCCATGAACACGCATGTTTGAGTGACGAGGACAAGGCCCAACACGGCGTGGGGGCCCGCACCAAAGACAAAGGCACCTCAGGGGACGCTGTTTGCCAGAGGGCATCACATATTCAGGACCGGTCCGCACAGACCCAAGCCTCGTCCCTGCAGACTCAAACTCCACCCACTGAAGAGGGGAACCATGAGCAAATCTGTGACCACACGGGCGTGAGGTCGGAGCCCGCGGAGGAGATCTACCTGACCCCGGGGCGGCGGAGCTCGGACCCCCAGGAGAGGGAAAGGCACGTGGCCTCAAGAAACAGAGACAGCTACCGCATGTCCATCAGCTCTGACGCTGAGGGGCCGCCTTCGTCGCTGCCCCTCCCAAACCGGGCGAACCCCTCCATCAGCGAGGAGGAGGAAGTGTACTTTACCGCTGCTTCATGTGTCCCCGACCCACACGGGGAGGTGGCCGATGGTGGGCCTCCTCCTGGGGCCCCAGGTGCCCCGCGGACTTCTGTCGGCTCAGAGGCCAGCGGCCTCTCCTACGATTCAGTCAAGTACACTCTTGTGGTGGACGAGCACGCCCAGCTGGAACTGGTCAGCCTGCGGCAGTGCTACCAGAGCTACAGCGACGACAGTGACTCCGCCACCGTCTATGACAACTGCGTCTCTTCGCCCTATGAGTCAGCTCTTGAGGAGGCGGACGAGTGCCGAAGGACGAAACGGACTGCTGGGACCTGTCAATCCGAAGACTCCTCCCCTGAGGCCGATCTACCGTTCTCCCGGAAGTTTCTCAATGTCTTCACGAATGCGCGATCACGTTCTTCCAGTATGTTCCTGCAGTACCTATTTGCCTGGGTATATCTGTTTGGTTTTTATACTAATTTTAAATGGCAATATGAAAGCTGCATTTATTGTTTATTTATCTTCATATACTCATTCTACAAATGTATTTCAAGCATTCTTCATTCTAGTGTTATCAAAGAAAATTCTAAAAACAAGTCCTATGATTGCGACCAAGCATGTGGTTATATTACGAGTTGTGTAACTGCAACATTGTACCACATTCAGTATTTGAGGGTAGTTTGTT
This sequence comes from Gymnothorax javanicus, assembly GCA_029692085.1. Taxonomy (NCBI): domain Eukaryota; kingdom Metazoa; phylum Chordata; class Actinopteri; order Anguilliformes; family Muraenidae; genus Gymnothorax; species Gymnothorax javanicus. The sequence continues at coordinate 11,693,116 of CM056207.1, read as the reverse complement.
GGAAAAAAAAAAAAGTTTAATCTGAATTTATGAAAGGTCTGAAGAAAAGGCTCACTAGCAGAATTTGTTTCTCGATGATGATGAATGGTAGTCAGAGCATCACAGGTTAAGAAATTGGTCACTAATTCCCTGTTTTGGCTCAATGAGCAGAAGGGACGGGTCTTCTCTGTTCAGAGTGCCCTGTCAAGTCAATCAGCAGAGCAGTTCCTGCCCTTCCATCCTTCAGATTTTTATTTTCACCCTAATCTGTTATGCCTGAGTCCAACCATCAAGGTTGAAAGGACCTTTCACTCTTGAATGAGGTGTCCTTTGGTGGGGTTTGAAGGAAAGCCTACAGGATGGTAAATCTTCAAAAAAAAAAAAAAAAACAGTGGTTGGTTACACCCCTCTGCTCCATGGAATTGGTCAGACATTCAACGTATTCACGAATGGTCCTCCTATAATTAAACACCGTTTCAACCTTAAAGTGATAGTCCACCCAAAAACTATAATTTGTATATCAATTACTCACCATTGGAGGTCTCGAACGGACAAAGTTGTTTTTCACCTGGTGCAACTTTATGGCCACTGGAGAGTTTTGAAAAATTATCCAAATTCCTTTTTGCTGGAAGGAAGTAGCAACAGAAAAACTCCACAAAACGCCCATTGACAAACTTTTTCAAACACATTTATCCAAATCAAAGTCTGCTTTGTCCACTCGTATCCTCAGTACTCCAGAAACGTGGTTATTTTACTTTTAGCTAAAAACAATAAACAATACAACAGTTCGCTCTTGCCTACGTTTGGCGCAAGCGCGTGCAGGAGAAGCAAGCTCACGCATTCAACAGAAGTCCCGCCTCCCGGGTTAGTAACTTCAGCTGAGTGGCAGCAGAGTCTCCAGGCACTGAACGAGCAGGGAGGCGGGACTTCCATTGAATGCGCGAGCTTGCTTCTCCTGTACACGCTTGCGCCAAACGTAGGCGAGAGCGAACTGTTGTATTGTTTATTGTTTTTAGCTAAAATAACTGTGTTTCTGGAGTACTGAGGATACGAGTGGACAAAGCAGACTTGGATTACACTGGACGATGCGTGGTGCGATGTGTTTGAAAGTTTGTCAATGGACGTTTTGTGGAGTTTTTCTGTTGCTACTTGGTCGCCAAATTATAGTTTTTGGGTGGAGTATCCCTTTAACTTGACTACACAGAGAAAACGAATGGTAGCAGACATCATACATGTTAGCATGGAATGCATGTCTGCCTAAGCTTTCCTGAATTGAGACAGGAGTGTCTCTCAGTGAGTAAGAATGCGCACTTATATAGTGTTCTAGACTGGTGGGATATAAGGGTTAAAAAGTGTCCTGAGAAATGCCTGTCATAGCCCCATTGCCTGCAGTGAAAAAGCAGATGTTAAAAGATTGGTAAAAAGGCATAATGCTGAAAATCCTGGGTTGAAACGTTTGGCGATTAACTGTTAACCGATGATACGGCAATCGCCACACCTTAAGCATTGTTAGCATGCAGACCTCTGGTGGTTTCAATTGCATTTTTACTTCTACAAAGGTGGAAAGCCCTATGTCATGTTTATTCCACCCATGAGCTCAAATTCATTCTCAGATTACTTCCTCTCTGGGCTAACTAATTATTGTAATATCTCGGCCTCCCCAGGGAGGAGTTTTACTCTCCAAATATGGATTTCCCACCTCTGTAGTATTGTAGTCCTGTGGTATTCTATGGTTTTTTTAAATTACTTTAATAAGAAGAAAATGTGTGGACGTCTGAGAACTGTTTTGATTGGCTGCTTGGTTATGTCTCCCTGGAGGTAATCCAATCAGAACAGATGGTACTTTTTTGGTTCCTGATGCAGCAGCTGCTAAAAATACTGGTGTCCATTTGCTTCCTGCCCCGTGATCCAGCTAATGGAAAGGCCCCTTCAAAGGAGGCCTGGCGTCAATCACTGCCAGCTCTAAGAGCAGACAGGAAGAAACAGCCGAGAGACTCTCACCATGTAGTTGCTGTCTGCAGCTGATGTGCGAACAATCCCTCACTGCTGTCATTGTCTATTGAGTAAAATGCCATGTTCCTCAGAGGTGACTGATGCAGGTGACTGCTGGTTTTGGACCGAGTTGGTGTTGTATTTCAGTGGTTCTCGATCATGAGCCATAGAGTGCTGAGTTTGCATGTTTTCATTCCATCCAATTACGAATTGATTTCACTTATTGATACACCTTGAATCTGAGAGAAGGAAACAGTGTGTGTGTGTGTGTGCGTGTGCGTGTGTGAGTGTGTGTGCGTGTGCGAGCGTGCATGCGTGTTTTTCTTTACTAAACGCTTAATGCAGTAGGTAGGTTTATGGGCATACGTACCATGTCAGCGATGTGGAGGTGGTGTGTTAACAGCTGTATAGGTTTTGCAAGACACCGTTTAGAGGAGCTCTTGTATCTCATTGATTACCTAAAACCCCTTTCATTTGGAGTGCGAGGTTCCCCAAAGTGTTCATGGGCAATTCCACATGAGAGTCGCTAAAACAACAATTTTTATCCCGCCCCACCCGAAGGGTGAGGGCAAGGGGTATTGTTTTTGGTTCGGTTTGTTTCTGTGTTTATTTGTTTGTTAACATTCTAGCAGCAAAACTACTGGGCACATTCACCCCAAATTCAGTTTAGGCATTGCCACTGACCCAGAATAGATCCCTATCGAATTTCGTACAAGTAGGTGAAAGTACGTGCGAGGGGCGGGGTTTGTTGTGCCTGGCACCACTTGTTAAAAAGTGTTTTATATTAGAAATATATAGGTTGTCATGTAGATGACTCATTACCAAATCAGACACTGAAAGCCATTTTGAAATATCTTTGACGGTCTTCTCAAAATTTTGAATTTTGTAATATTTTTTAGGCTCCAGGACAAGGATCAAAGGTTATTTTTCCAAAGCTGACAACTCCTAAAAGATATTTAGCTATTTCCTGGTATTTACTGCATTTCCATACATTGGTAGCCAAAGTATTTGAGACTGTAAGTTATTGCGGGAAATTAAAACACACAATTCCAGTGGCTCATTGTGAAATTTGTAATTTTTCAACGAGGTCACCAACACAAGCATCATTTATGATACCAATTTTCAATTGCTTTGATGTTTTGAGTATAATAAATTTAGTAGATTATCAGAAAATGTAATTCTGTTACCATTTTGTAATTCCATTACCGCTGTCTCTTTCTCATAAATGGCATCCTACAAAATATCTGTGAACATACCAGTCAATATAAATTTACCATGGCCTGGTCAACATCCTAGGCCACCAACTTAAGCTTAAACATACTCCCTATCCTTGCCAGATTTCAGAGAAATGCCTATCAAAGTAAAGGCAAAAATAATGCCATTTTTTCTGCCGTAATTCCGTTACCAACACTTTCACCTTTGTATAGCCTTCTACAAAATAGATTACCCCAAACTTTGTGTTATACAGCTCAGTCGGCATGCCAGTGGAACTGATAAAAGCACAGGCAAGTAGCTACTGCATTAGAGTAATAGATGGCAGGTAAAAATGACATGAAAATTACTCTTGATCGTAATTCCGTCACCGTGGAATTGCCCACAAAACTAACTATATTGTGTATTTTATGGAAATTTTTTGAAAATTAGAAAATCTCTTTCTCAGTTCTGCTGACCAGTGAACAATCTAAACCGGACTGAGATGTGTTTTCCATCCTTCTAGCTTATTATATTGGCGTGTCAATGCTTGTTTGTGGCTGGTGAAATCTAGTATTGTAAACTGGTGACTAAACTAATGGAAAAACTATAGGATGCTTCACTGGTGAATAGTTGTTCAACTTAAAACCAGCCTGAAGTGCTGAAAACACAGTAACTTCTATGCAGCTGAGGCTGGGTTAATCTGCTGTTTTTATTAGAATAATCAGAGCTCTTTTGGGGAAGCACATGAACAAGTTTCCTGTACATTAACTTACTGAATCCTGGACCTTCCATGATGGTTCTGCCCGTAAATCTCTTTCAGACAGTGAGTCACCTTGGGAAATCCCTGGGTAGTTCACCAATGACTGTAACACTGGGCTTTGGAAGCTTTTATCGGCTCCGGGCAGATGATGATTCAGCAAGCAGTGGGTTGTGTGGGAGAAAAGATCTGTGCAAATGAACAAGAGAGTTTGATGAGATGAGAAGGTTGGAGAAAGGAGTAAATAGTCAGGAGTAGAAAATATATCATAATAATAATAATAATAATAATAATAATAATAATAATGTCTCAGAATAGTGTCCAAAATTGTGGGACTCATAAAAAGCCATATTTGGAAAAATAGACATATATACAGACAAGCGAATTAAAATCAAGCCAGTTTAGGTCTTATTTCACAGAAAAGGCTGGGGGCAGCAATCAGACTGTTTCCCTGCCCTATATGTCAATAAATTCCAGACTAGCAGGATTATAATTTTTGCAGCACGTCTGTGTGAACATCATCTATTGTGCTGTAGTGAACACTCAGAGCCATATCACTGTTATAGTAGGAAAAAAAAAAAAAATATATATATATATATATATATATATATAGAGAGAGAGAGAGAGAGAGAGAGTATGCTCAACAATTACAATTGCCAGTGGTGGTTACACTGATTAAATCAAAATTCAGATTTCTTTTGGAAATTGAAATGTGCATATTCATTTTTTTGATCTCTGGTGTCATGAAAATGTGGGTGAACTGGCACTCTTTGCTAATGAAATGCGTTTCTCTCATATATAGCTTAAGTGGGTGTTTTTCACCCTAAAGTATTTATTGTGTCTTGGTCATGAAATGACCATTAATATTTATGAATTGTGTGGTTTTGTTTAAACTGCCTTGAAAAATTGTACCATTCAAGTTGATATTAATATGAATTCAGATTACTTTCTGAATCTGGTAATGCCGACAACAACTGTTTTACAACATCAAAAGAACAACAAAAATGTCACAGAGAGAAAGATGATTGGCAGAAAGAAAAACTGGATTAATATCTTGATATGCAAATGAGAGTCATCGCCCGCTGTAATTTTGAGCAAAATCGTTTCTGCACGAAAAGCACAGAATCTTTTACTTACAAAAACACTGGATAAAGATATTCTGAAGTGACCATCAAAATGGTGAATTATGTATTTCCCTGTTTGGTAGCGCTGTGAAGAAAGTGCCATGGTGGGCATGATGAACTTTATGACATCATCAGGCCAGTTCTCTTTGTTTTACTCCTGAAGGTGCAGAGTCTTTCGGCCTGTTCTCCTGTTGTATAAATGGAACTGAGGTTGAGCAGAGCCACCGAGCAGTGTTCAGGTACGACTGCAGTGTTGTTTGCTGCTGGTTTACAAACATCTACATAACTATTAGTGACACTCTCTATTAGCAGGGTGCATGAATATGGAACTATTTCTTATGTGGCATCTGACTCTATTGTACATGTACATGGTACGTCCATAAGCTCTTTATAATTTGTTCATATACAGTATGTGTATGTCAAGACCTCTGCTGGTTCCTGATATTTTCTACTTAAGAGTATGAAGTATGATGTTGTCTGTCATTACAGGACCACAGCATGATAACAGCCTTTTATTGCACCCTGGTGTCAGGTTTGTTCCACGACACGCTGATGAGCTGGCAATGGAGACGGATGACCCCTTGTTTGTGGAGGTCCAGGCTGAAGATTTCTGGTGTGACGGCTATAACATGCGTACCGGTGCCCACGGGATCTTCCCTGCCTATTATGCTCTGGAGGTCATAAAGGAGCCTGTCCTCTGTAAAGGTATCCCCTCCACACCATAGCACCCCCTTCTGAGGAGCTTAATGCACCAGCCCCCGCTAACTCCCTCCCCCCCACCCAATAAACATTAGACTGCAGAGGAAGTCTTTAAAGAACCTAAACAAGCATTTCATTTTTGTAGCGAGACTTAAAATATTTTGCTTTCAAGTAGAGAAATATTAGGTTGTTTTAAGTTTATTTGCTTGAGAAATTAAACTTTCTCACCCCATTTTTACATCTTGAAATTAGTCAAATTACTCTTCCTCAGTGGTGATATTTTTGTCTTATTTTGCAAAAAACTGATCAAAATATTTATTGAGCCTCACTTTTTGTTGAGCTTCTAACTATATCTCGGTCTAGTCTCATCTCACCCTCTCCTCTCAGATCCCTCCACTATTCCACCACAATCCACTGCACACAGTTATACAAATTTGGATGCAGTTTTTCATTGCATTCCACTCAGATTGCACCACTTGGCGATTGGAGATCTGAGTGGTTTGGATGTTGCACATTAAAATTCTGCATGCATTAAAACAGTGAGGGGGTGTCTATTTATTTCCAAGTGGTTTATCTTTCTCGTCCGGTGCCTGTGCCATACTCTGGTAGTATGTGCATAATTCACTTTTTTTTTTACAGTACATTTATGGAGCTACCAGTCAACAGGAATTACTTTCTTTAAGTTTATTTCTGAAAATGCTATAGTTGATTTACAAGCCAATGAACTTTCATCACTGGGCTTACCAAAAAAATGGCTGTAAATGCATAACTGTTTCACCTAAAGTGACAAAATTTGAAATGTGCATCCACGTTTACATTGAAATTGTACACTCAGAGAACTATATTTGAAATAAATTGAATTTATAAAATCCCAGCTCATTAGCCCTTAAGCAATTTGTTGTGGTAAGCCATTGGTGGGAACATATAAAACTGTATTCTGAAGTACTTCTGCTTGTAGGCATTTTTTTTTTTTTCTAAATGTCAAATACTCTTCTAATGGCAAAGTTATCTTATCTGTTAGCAAAAATACAAAATATATTTATTTTTGAATTCATAAGTGACATCAGCAATACCAGTCACCTGCGTAAGAGTTAAATTCTCTGACATAGACATTATTTCCTAAAAATCTGGACCAAATTGTATCTTTTCCTCTCGCAGAAAAAAGCACCAAGTGGGTAGAAAAGTTCAGGGTGAAATTCCTGGGCTCCGTTCAAGTGCCATATCACAAAGGGACTGATGTTCTCTGTGCAGCTATGCAAAAGGTATTATGTCCTGAATGTCAACTAGGGGTTAATGGCAGTAAGACAAGCAGAACAAATGGAGATATGGTTCAAAAATTGACTTGAGTAGTTTATCTAGTCATATTTCTTTTATGTACTCCTGTAACTTTTAAATGACTGTATTTAAAGCTGGTAGGTCAAACTAGGTCCTATTTTGCAAGTCATGGTGACGTAAAGTAAGTAATAAGGGTTTGCAGTCAGAATTCTCTGGTTCTATTACTTTTTCTCTACTAGTTGGATGTTCTGAATTCCTCACAGCTTATAAATGGCGTATTAACCTAACTAGAGTCACAGTCTCTGAGTTTTACTGTGACATTACTACACCTTGTGTTGGAAGTGCTGCAGCTTTGTTTTAATTCTGATGTTTGTCCCAGTGCAAGTGAAGACTTCTCTCTGATGTTTATGTAACTCCTCAGTGAATGGTACACCATTCTCAACACAATGTAATCAACTCGAACTATGACCATTTACATTTACCGCTGGCAGTGTATTTTAAACTTCTCTTGCGTGGTTTCTGCTGGTGACACTTGGAGCTGTCATTTGAGGTCCAGATGATTCTTTGAAACTGTTTTGAAATTTGCCTGACTGATTCCATTTTGTGTGGTTTTTTTGCGTCTCAGATCGCCACCAATAGAAGACTGACTGTGCAATTCAACCCTCCTGCCTCCTGCATACTAGAAATCACCATTAAAGGGGTGAAAATAGCAGTTCAAGATGAGTACAGCGCTTTTGACAAAGTACGTCCACTCTCGATCTTTCAAATACAAGTTTTCTGATGTACTGAATGCAAGGTGTGTCTAAAAAGCACAAACTGTATTTTAAAGCATGACTTTTATATCAGGCCTCTGTCTCACATACAAAGATGGGCAACACTAGTCCCAGAAGCATGCAACTTTTGCTAGTGTTTGTCCAACGTCCATCAAAGTTTCTAATGCAATTATTTGCAAATCAGATTGACTACTTTAATATGCGTATGACTGCGAGCCCTTCTTGGCCAAAAACTGCCGCTCCCTGTCGTGTTTTTCAGCTTATTTTGTTTTGTTTCAATACAACTAACACTCCAAATAAGTCTGACTTCGCATACAGCATAGGTTTGCAGAAAGTCACAAAAATGCATAACTGCAAGTAGGCCTGTCACCCATAACACAAAGTACGTAAAACCATGTGTTGGGACAGAGAGACTGTATGTTGCCCCTGTGTGAATCTCTGTGGATACTGACAGTGGTGATGTAATGTCTCAGTTGTAAAACAAAGCAACAGCTTCTGGAAACTAACAGTTTCAATATCTATCCTCTCTTGTGATGTCAGTGTGACGCCTGCCACAGAGTTGCCTTTGTGCAGTTGTCGGGGCTGTTGGTGGGCAAAGAACACTATGATTGGCTGGTAGCCAGCGTGCCTTTCAAAAAGGCTCTTTATTTATCTGAATCTCTCTGCACTGCTCCTCGAGTTTGATTGGCAGAGGCAGGGGATTGTGGGAAACGTGTTTACCGCAGAAGCGAAGCTAAGTAGGATCATTCCCCAGCTTTGTGCAGCCTTGCAATTTTGCAAGCTGACATTTCAGGACTTGCTCCTGTTCAGTCGGAGAAAAAGATGAGCTTGACTAAAAAAATAAAAAAGGGAAGTTCTGGGGTTGCCGGATAGCTCACTCGGAAAAGCATCGCGTTGGGAAGCAGAAGTGACTATCACGTCGCGGGTTCGAGCCCCGCTTCGTACCAGCCGGCAGTGGTCGGCAGCTTTTTCAGAGTAGCGCTCAATTGGCTACTGCGCTACAGGGTTGCAAATTGGGAAGGGACTGCCGGAAAGGGAATATAATAGTTGACTTGTTCATTGCTCAAGCGCCTCCTGTTGGCCAGACGGGCGCTCGTCAGGAAGATTCTAAGCCTGGTCATGTCCGGGTATCCTCCGCCCTCGTTCTGAACTTGCGAAGTTTCAACCAATGAGTGTATAAGAAGCGGTGGCTGACAGGCGTGTGTTTCGGAGGAGAGCCGCGAACAGTCCTCACTCTCCTGAGTTGGCAGCAAGGGGTCGCATACGAGCAAGCCTTGTACATAGTTCACCAATTGGGCATTCCAGATTCGGGTGGGATTGGAGATGCCAAATTTTAAAAAAAAAAATATGTAAAAAAAAAAAGGGAAGTTCTGCTCTCAATTAAAACATAGACTTAGTCCTCTTAACACTGAGGTATGGTCCTGCAGTCAGAGTAATGAAAATTGGCCCTCAAGGCTGGCCGACGTCCTGGTTACTCATTTGCCAGGGACACCTCTCACCTTTTAAACTATCTCTAAATAATTTCCTGATTGGAGGGGGAAAATGATAAGCTGCAATTTTTGCCTCTGGTCAGATCTGAGGTATCAATTCAGGAGCAGATGAGGCGAGTCAGCTGTATTGTCAAATGATCAAATAAGGAGTAAGTCACCTGCATGTCCCGAAGTTTTCTAGAGCCTCGGCTGCAATCCCCAGACACAGATGGAAGTACTCATACTGCTACCACCATAATAATATGACTATTTCAGCAGTGTTGAGACTGAAGTCCTTGGCACACCAATCAAACATTCTCCCACAACACGGAACATTCTGATGCCAGTAAATGTCTTAGAATGTTGTTTAACTAACTTACATGGCCCAAAAATCTCCGAACAATTCCAAACCAGGACAGACAGCCATGGCACGCCAAACAAACATTTGTTTTTGTCTGTGTCTGTTGGAGAGTGTTTGATTGGTGTGCTAAGGTTTAAGAGGAGTCCTCTGCTGGAAAGGGTTTTTGTTTTTTTTTTTTTTCTGGTGCATTTTGACCTTGCTGTAGTGATGTGAGCAACCCCCTGTAGGGCAGCTGTATGGCTTACCTCAGCAGCAGTGCGTCAAAGCTTACATATCAAGTTACCGCCATGAAATCCAGCACCGTGTTTCAAATCAATCGGATTAGACTGCTGCTTGGACCCTTTAAAGTGTCACATCAAAATACGTGATTTGAATCTTCTCGATTGAACACTTTGATGCTGTTTTCACAATACAGGATACAATGGTTCTTGAAAACTATTGATTGAACCTTTATTTAACCAGGCAAGACAGATTAAGAACAAGTTCTTATTTACAACTGCGGCCTGGCAAAAGGCAGAGCCTCTTGAGGGAAAGAGGAGAAGGATTATTTAAAAAAAAAACAGAAATAAATAAAAACAAGCAAACAGTATAAACACTACACTAGGTAAAAATATTAACAAAGACATATACAAAAGCACAGCTAAACAACACACACAAAGACATCGAGCAGCAACAAAAAGACGGGCTATCATTCTGTGTTACAAGAGCATGCATCTTTAAAAAGGTCTATGATCAAGGCTTTGAAGGTCACCTTAGAGATAAAAGAATCCAGCTTGATAGTTTTTTGTAACTCATTCCAATCTCTGGCTGCTGCAGACTGAAAGGACCAGGAGCCTAATGCAGAGTCAGTTTTTGGGACTGACAACCGAATCAAATTTGCAGAGCGAGTGTGAGTGAGCGAAACTATGTGTGAGTTATAGAACAGTGATTTGTATGAAAACAGTTCATAACCTTAGGTGAGTCAGTCAAATGCATCACGATGTTTTACAGTGACACAGGCATCACATTTTTAAATAGGGAATTTGGAGATATGTTCCAGTTCCAGTATTTTGGCTCATTTTTTAAGAGACATAAAGGCATATTTAACATTTATATTTAATATAGTTATAACATTATCTTGGGTTTGAAAGGGTAGGATTTTTAACATCTTTGTGAGTAGTAGTCAAGATACTACAAGATATGCTTTAGTATGAATCCCAGCTACGGCCTTCTCTGTGTGGATTTTGAATGATCTCCCTGTGCTTCTGTCGCTTTACTTTGGAATGCTACCTATGTTAGAGAAATGGGTTAATGGGAGACTTCAGTTAGTCCAAAAGTATGAGCAGGTAAGTGAATGGCCTGTGTGCTCTGTGATGTACTGTAGCATCATAGGTTATTTTCTCTCCTTTCGCACAATGCATGCAGGGATGGCCTCCAGCGCCCAAATCGCCAAGACTAGTGGGTAAAGTAATGGATGATTGGGTCTTGGAGGAGGACAAATTAAATGACACCATGTTGTTACGTTGTGCTTACATTTTATGCATTGGAAATACATTTATATTCAGGAGATCACTCTTTGGACTTCACGCTCAGGTTTCTGCCTTAAACTGCTTATCCAGCTTTCTCACAGGCATTGTTTGCCTCCTCTGCTACTTCTGTGTCAATTATTTCTGGCTATCGACATTTCTACAGTACCTTAACTTATTGTTTTTTGTTAAATTCCTCTCCCCCTGTCGTTGATAACATCCTCTTCTTGTGGCCAAATGGGTCACTGTACTGGTCTCCGAAGCTATTATTATCCCTTTAAGCTGGGAAAATATGTGATTAGTACGTTGTACGTTCTGAACTGAACCGTATAATGCTGATGTAATGGTCACCAGTGGTCCCTGAAAGAATGTTCTTGGATACTGACTTAGAATTGTGATATTATTACACATAAAATTATGAATAATATTCAGCCAACGGGAATAGTAATTTTTTTTAAAAAATCGAAATAATTTTTTTTTAATATTAACCCTTTCATGCATGGAGGTCACTACAGAGTACAGCTGTTTAAAAGTGTTTTTTTTCTCTATATATGCCTGCAATTTTGGGCCCTGCTGCATGTTAGTAAAAAAATACTGACTGAGTTTGTCATAATTCATACATGAAAGGGTTAATGCACTTAAGTTATGTCATCACCAATGGTGAGAACTGCACATAGACATTCAATACAGTTCTTGCTAGTGACCATTGCAGTCCTGGAAGCTTTATAGTATGGGCAGGCATCTCAATAGGTTGGGTGGTGCTGTCTCCTAATATTCCATCAACATGGGTACATGCAGGTTGGCACGATTTGTCTTCAAATAAATTGTTGTGGTTTTCTTGTAATTGATTTCCTGTTTTGTTTCCACAGGGAAATAAGTGCAGCCATTTCTTCCACCTAAAGAATGTCTCCTTCTGTGGTTATCATCCAAAGAACAATAAGTAAGTGGGCATAAGTCAACATAAATCACATAATTGACAAAAAAAAAAAAAACCACAAATTTTCAAAAAGTCTCATAAAATCAGAGTAAATTTCACTATCCACCCTGTCTAACCAGTGGACTTCAAACCTGGGGTGTATTTCTGTGGAATCAAAGAGGTGCAGCGTTAAGTCTGAAGCTGTGTGGCTGGGCGATTCTTGAGAAGCTTACATCCAGGCAGACATTGGGAGCCTGCTCTTTTGATGAATTTTCCATTCAACATACCCAAAGTTTCAGACTGTGCATTTTGTTATACCCATAAGGGGCAGGGATATATTGTATATACCAAAGAATTCTGTCCGTCCCTCCACACCAGTTTGCCAACCGATTTCTCAAAAGCCGCTCATCAGATTGTTTCCAAATTGCAGTCATTCATTGTACACTTCATGGATAGGCGCAGTGCCAAGTTTCATGAAAATGTGATGATTTTGTCAAAAATTTCTTTTGTGTTCCATGTTTTGACCTTGGAAAATTTACCATTTCAAAAGTCTCCTGAACAATGTCTCGAAAAGTGCTGATCAGTTTGTTTTCAAATTTCAATCATGAATTCTTTACTTCATGCAGAGGTGCAGTGCCAATTTATTTGTAATAGGCCATTATCTCTTCAGTGCACAAGGATCGGGGGTATTAGTGAACTGTGCTGACTTTTTCACTTGTTTATTTTAGAAAATGATGAACCTGGATTCGCGTGTGACTGGTGGGATTGTTGTCCTTAATCTCCTAAAAGTGATATTTCTTGGAAAGACAATGCAACTTTGTGGAATAACACCAGTCATTGTGCTTATGGAACCTTCTGGTATTACAATTGTTGTTATCGTTTGTATTTATGGTGCTGTTAAACAATGCAAATTTCAAACACCCCTTGAAGCTACGGAGTAGTTGCGTAATCTATTCAGGATGATGAAACTGTCGTATAAATTATGAGTAATTGAAATTTATAGTTTTAGTTAGTCTGTTGTTTTTCAAATATTTATAGTTATTGTTGTTGCACAAACATATGATTGGTGTTTGTTTTAGTCACAGAAAAAATAATAGTTATCATTTTTGGTGTAAGGTACCTTGAAGCTACCTGAGAATGGGCTGGGAGAAAGTCAGACAGTACTGAGAGTCAAACAGAACCTTTGGAAAAAAAAACTAAGTCCGCCTTCCTGCTGCTCTTGCGGCCCCATATTGAGTAGTTTATTTGCATACCAAAGTTCTAACCCCACAAGATGTTGCAGAACAGCCAGAAAATTACCAACCATTACATTTAATTTTTTTTTATTTCATTTAATTTTTTTTTCCATATTTACGCATCTAAGCATTTGAGAATTTTAACTGAATAATAAGTGAGAACATAAGATCCCAAATTCACATGCTTCTGTGTTCCAGCAGATGTCACAACTGACAGTATTTTTTGAACCCTTTCCCTCAAAACTATGTCTGGTTTATTTGACTTTACTGACAGTTGGGGCAAGTGATTTATATTTTGGAAGTTTAACTATCTAGGACCTCAAATACGTATATACACTAATGATTACACTTAGTGTTCTGCTTACTGGTTTGGAAAACTTGATATTAAAGGGAAACTTCACCCAAAAATCAAAAACATTTTTTTCCTCTTACCTGTAATGCTATTCATCCATCTAGGTTGTTTTGGTGTGAATTGCTAAGTTTCGGAGATATCGGCCATATAGATCCGCTTTCTCACAAATATCATGGAACTAAATTGCATTTGTTGTGTGGCGCTCAAAATGCCAAAAATACATTTGAAAAATTGAAAAAACTAAGAGCAAACTGGTTAAAGCTTGCTGTAAAATTGAGTGGTGAGTCATATCCCTTTACTGCACTGAGTCTCATACATGCTACTGTGTAAGGCTTAATTTTTTTTTTTTTCAGATACTTTGGGTTCATCACAAAGCACCCGGCTGACCAGAGGTTTGCCTGCCATGTCTTTGTTGCGGAGAACTCCATGAAACCAGTGGCAGAGTCTGTAGGGTAAGGGATGAAAAATAAAGAACACATTTTCGCAGTCATCTGTAAAGGAATTGCATTATGCTTAAATGTTATTGCTGTTGCTGATGTTGGAAATTGTCAGCAAAGCCGCACCTCGTCTTTTAAAAGCACAGCTATGTGTCATATTAATGGAGTCAAAATGTGAATTCCTGTATTCTGGTATAGACGTATATATCTACAAACATTACATTCTGAGAAAAGTGGCAACTTTCTTATCCAGTGGACTCAATATTCTCAACAGCACTCAATACCAGGTGATTGCGCTGATTTTTTCATTGCCAGTGTGTCTCTAAGGGCTCATTCCAATTGTTTATTTTTCACCTTCTTGCTGTCCTTGTCTACGCTCTTAGCTTCACTCAGTTTGGGAGGGAAAGTAAAAGAAGTGAGCAAAATATGTTAAGAGCAGAGTCAAGAAAACATGAATCAGGGAAACGGAAGCCTTGTCTGTATAGATGCATGGTTATATTAGCGATGTGGATCCACAGATTAAACAATTACACGCCAAACATTCAGTAAAAATACTTCTGCGAAGAACATCCCATGATCCAATCTATGGCAAACTCCTAACTGCTCTAACTCCTTGAGGGACTGTTCAAGGTATTGAAATCTCATTACTGATGAGGGGCCAATTACAAGAGGCACAAAAAGAAAGAGTAAGGTGAAACAGAAGCATTTGGAATGTTCCCTAAATAGTTTGTTTATCCTGTTGTCTGTTTTGCCTGCTTGGTTATGCCACCCTATATTTATTATATTTATTATTATATTTATGTCGTATTTAAGAAGTGCTGATTTCACTGTCGCTGACTGCACCGTATCTTTGATGAACAGGAGAGCTTTCAAGCTTTACTACAAGGAGTTTGTGGAGTTCACGTGTCCACCGGAAGACATCTACATTGAGTAGCCTTTCTTGACCAACCCAGTGTCTTTGTATAGTATTGTGTATTATTACATGTTGCATGATGGAGGGGAAAAAGGAAGACAGCAGTCAACTGGAGCAAGAGCACTTTGGGCACCAAAAGTCATTTTAAAAAATAAAATGTATGACAAAAACATGTAAATGGGTTTTGATAGTGTATTTATTTATCAAAGTGTGCTACCAGTCATCACACTCCCATCCGAAAGCACATATTTAGGTGCAATTTCTGGAGTACACTTCACAGAGTGGACAAGGTAGATACTTTGAACTTATATTTTTGTGATGTTATATTTAAGAGAAATACACTATCAATTCCTTGGTGCTCTGTTGTAAATGTAATTTATTAATATAGAGGCCAGATGTTTGATGCAACATAGACCTAATATCTATGGTGCTGTTTTATTTAAAAACAGCGCAGCGAGATTATCAGGTTTTGACAGAGATGAAAATTCTCTTTTCAAATGTCATTGCACTTATCGGCAAATGTAATCTTTGTAGCATCTATTGTGACATTTGCTAATAAAAGTGTGATAATTTTTTCATTTGAACTAATCGGTTATCTCATCCTGTGACAGCTGTTTTATCGTGTTTATCACAGTCCTTTGTTATCCTGATGTTGAGGAACCCAAGTAAACTGTCATCCATATTGACACAGCAGAAGGTACGGTACGTTTTCACCATGTTCTGTGTGTCTGCCGTGCGAATGAGTGGTGAGCACACAGAAGGACCTGAGTCATGAACGCTCTTATCTTCCCTTATAAATCAATACCCTCTTGAATTTATTTCAGTGTGCTTTCTTTTTCATTCCTCGGATATCACAGCCATCTGAAACTGAAATGTGGACCTTTCCTGGAATCGGGTTGGGCTTGCTCGGCTGTTAAGGTGATCACATTTCGGCAAACTGAAGGGCTAGCATCAGCAGATTTACAAACACCCAGCTAAATCAAATCTGAAACCACTAATCATTTCTTGAAGGGGCATTTTTAATGATGTGAATATTTCACCTCATCAAAATATCTAGTTGTATCAAAATGTTGAAACAATTTCATTCAATGAAGTGTACCTAGACTATAATATTGCTTGGGAAATCCTTCATCTGGAACAAAACAGGGGTAAGGTCGTTTCATAGAAGCACAAATAGAATTGGACTCCATGTGTCTGTCAGATCATGTGATCTGAAGTTGCGCCTATTTCCATGGTCCTTAGCTATTTTTGTTTTGTTTCAGTGTTCGGCATTATAGATATATCAGAGGTGATCCTTATGATTCTTTTTTAATTATTATTATTTATTATTTTTTTTTAATCAAGTGTACCAAAACCCTTGCCAGTTTGCCAGACCCACGCTATACTCTCACCTATTGGGTCTAACATTGCTCACTCCATTGTCATTAAAGTAATCTGTAAACAACTACATTTGTCCAAGATATTGGTTGGGACACAAATTGGTAAAATTATCAGTAGCAACTTCCACTGAAGAGATATTTTAGATTTGAGTAGATTGTGGGAAAGAGTTTAGGTCAAGAATGTTTCCCAGTTACTCAGACAGATATAAAGGTGAATATTCTGATGTTTATCCCTCCACGGGACTTCGACACTTTCTGTGTCATACTTTTTCGTCACGGTTTGATTCAGGTTAGCTCCAGCGGGTAGAATAAAAAAAGTTTATTTCGCAGGGCCTGATAATTTCTATTGCTCATTGTCCAAGCAAAGCCGAACAAAACTGAAATTAACTTGAAGCTTTTTGCTCTGTCTTTAAAAGACAACTTTAAAAAAACAAAAAACAGCAAAGAATTAAAAGGTGTAAAGATATTCCATATGTATTGTAATTGCAATGTTACACTGTACCAGTTCAAACTGTTACATGTGAATGATTATTATTGGGTTTTTTTTTTTGTGCTTTTTTTAAATGTACCTGAAAAAAAATTAATTTGTCTTGTCTTGTCATTCTTCCTCATGTGGTGATATTTAGCTTCAGTGCATGTGAGTACATTTCCAAGAACTAGTGCTCACGAGCTCATGCATTATGTTCCTTTTCTCATCTTCCTATTACTATTAATATGTCATTATGTAATTGACTTAACGATTTCAAACACCTTGAGCTTAAAGACAGTATGGGTAATAAAATATGAACTATAATTTATGAACCATCATTACAAGCTCTTAAAATATTATAAGCAATTTTGACCAGAATTGTGTTTATGATGAGTTTATCATCACCTCAGTAGATGCTATTCCGTTATCCTCTGATGCAAACATAACAATGCATTATACTACATGCAGTACATACTGTTGTAAAATACTGTATAGATTGTTTTACAATTCTCCATTACCTTAATGGTAATGATAACATAGTTTCTTCCACTTTTTATTAAGCTAATTCCTGAAGTTTTGTCCAGACATGATTTGCATTTCCAGTTAGGGACTTGGAAACCTTTCCTTTGTTTAAGGTAATAGAATATGTTTTCTGTATGAATGCTAGTCCCCATGAATGCTTGTCAACTGTCAGCCAAGCAACTGGATGTGTCAGTGACTCAAAACTGATGTCCCGAAGTTGTCAGTGTCTCCATACACAGCTTGCTCAGTTCATTTATTATGTTTAAATGGATGACAAACAGGTTTATGTGCCGACCAATCCAGCCAGGTACTGGTGGAGGACAAAATGGGCATCTTATGAGAAACAAAAGAATAAGGGAAACCCAAAAATTTTTATTCCCATGTACAGATTGTCATGATATCATGATTATCAGGACTGGGCGTGCTGTTCATGACAGCAGCATAAGGTGGAAGTTAAACATGCAAACCACACTTTTTGTGTGTTGTATACATGTATAGAGCTCACTCATTTAGCATTATCGTGGTTTTAATACCTTGAGTAAATAGAATTTCAAATTTTTCATTACAAATATCAAAATATGCCAATGCTAGATAATCATATTTATACTGAGAGCAGTGTGGCTAAAAAATCAGCTTGGTATCAAAATGTAAGAAAAAATTAAACCTTTCATATGTTATAACTTGTTCTGAACAAACCACCTATTCCACATGGTGGTATGACCCTTGTGAATTTACCCAAAATACACTTTTTAAAAAATTTGCCAGTGAATTTTCAGTAAACGAATAACACATCCTGTTTTGCAATACTTGCAACTATTACACTGTCATTGATTTTTAACTTTTCTTTTGAAACTATGATATATCCCATAATATTGATGCTCAGAATAGGTTATGGAAAAAATCGTACTAAATAAAAACAAGATTTTGGCTTTAGATTGTGACACATAGAGTGGATGTAAATTGATTTGATTGCAGTTTTTAACAGAGCTCGAGTGTGATTTTCATCCCTGAAAATTTCATGTGGCCATCCCCTGTACTTGTGAAGTTATGAGGGCTCAAAAATTCTGGAAAGAATAACACAAATTAAAAATGTGAAATTTCGACCCACCCCTATGTACTTTGAGGGCCTGTAACTGAGAAAATATTTGTAGTATGAAGGTGAAATTTTGCATGCTTCATTAAATACACTAAAATTATTGGGACAAAAAAAAATCAGTTGATTCTAAGGAGACCAGGTGGGAACTTGGTTTTGAATTGGTTGATTTTATACAGAGAGACCCACTTCTGGTAGGCCATTGCCAGACTGTTTTAACACTGGACTTCCAGGTAAAAGGAGTGTGGGAAACCAGCTGTTCTTGGACGTCCAGGTTTGAGATTCTATGATCCATACTCTACTTATTCACTTATAATTTCAGGGATAATGTTTGTACATGTCCACAATATATACGTAGAGGAGTTTGTTAAATATTATTATTTTTCTATTGATTTGGATGAATTACTTTTTTCATTCAGGACAAAAGAAATTGAGAGGCAACTTTATTAAACAAAGCTAATAACATGACTTTTTGTTTTAGCTTTTATTTGACAGAAACTAATGCATTTTAATACATATACATAGCATAAAATAATAACCTGATGCATTGTGCCTGGGCAATTTCCAGTATTGCTAACTGGCTACCAATGCTTAAATATAATTAGATATTGTAAAGATGCGTAATCCTTTCTATAATCAATATTACAGGGTTATAAGGGGGGAGGCCTGACATGTTAATAAATGTCAGAGGTTACACTACATCCTGGTTAAAAAATTCTTTCAAGGTTATCGCTATCCTCTGACAATGTTATAACACTGACTATGGGAACATTCAGTGTTAGGTTTGTATTCAATACTAGAAAGCAGTAGGGTGGAAATCTGAAATTAAATGTACAGCTTCAGTGATAATACAAAAATTAAAGAGTATTACTGAAAGACTTTTTGAAGAAGCATACAAACAACTGTCACAGCCATGCCCAGAACCGGGAAACTCTCATCTGGAGCTAGAGGAAAAGAGAGGGGAGGAGCTGTTAGCAATACAGACCTATACAACAAACACGCACACACAAAACTATCACATCTGTACAACAAACACGTGACTGGTGAATAAACAAACCTATACAACCCGAAGAAGTTGGTGCATTATAGAAAATGCAACTAAAATCAAAAAAGAGTGATTTGAAAAGTTAATTCACCCTCTACTGTTTGGCAAAACACTACAACAACACATTACTTTATGGTCTAGCTTCTGAACTATATTGATTATTGAAACTTTATGCTAATTACAAATCTACAAAAAGTTAGCACCGAGGCAATTTAGGATTGAGAATGATGCAACAATTTTCAATGATAAGGTAATGTGAAACAGGTTATGTTTAACTGGTGAGTTTACCAAAAGAAGGCTCCTAGTCTCTCAAGAGCAAAGATGGGTGGAGGCACAACAATTGGCCAACAGATGTGTAAGCTTACAATTTGGGAGGGAGGAAAATCAGTATGATTTTGGGCATTGTTTATTGTGGGCATTGCAAAGCACCTTCTCCGATGCATAATATGAATAAAAGATGGAGAGAATCTGGTCAAATTTAAGAGTGTAAAAGGCAAGGCAGAAAACCACTTCTGAATGTTCGCGATCTCAAATCTCTAAGACGTCATTGTCTTAAAGCATCATAATGCGACTGCCCTAAAACACCAGCCTGAACATCATTTTTTATAGTACTCTGACTTGTAGTAGGGAAACTGGTGCACCTTTCCTTCCCATTCTGTGCCCTGAGCACCTGTTCTTGCGCTTTGTAACTTCAGCTGATCAGGGACGATCACCCGCAAAAAGTGCTTGACACATTACTGCACATTATACCACCAACAATGGGTCTTCAGCAGGCTAAAAAAAGAAGCTAGCCCAGTATTCTTGGCATTGACATCGTGTCAAAAGCAAAGAGAACGAGGATGACGTTTATGGATGAAGCTAAGAAGAGACAAGGAGAAAGTGAACAAGCAAATGGTTGGACAGGAGTAAATCTTGGACTGGCTTTTAGTCAGAACTTTGCAAAATAAAAGGCAGCAATACAGATGCTGTGCTCATCTTCTTGCATTGGACATTGGAGAAATATTGACTGCCTTGCTATGTCTTGTGTTGTTGCACTTGCTTAATGTTTGGCTGTGTAAGCAAAGTTGTTGAATCACAAGTTTTTGATCATAAGCTTAGTCAGCCAATTTTAACTGAGGTTTATTCACTAGCTAAAACTGTTTGACTTCGGTCCAGGTAATAAGTGGAATTGCATCAGTTGCTGCCTAGCTGTGTTGACTAGCTCGCCACCCAAGCACGCATCTCTTTGCATCAAGGGAATCCAAGTTTTAGTTGATTAACTGTACTATGTCCATTATTATCCCCCAGCATTTGTGTATGTTATACCCTGGTGTTAGCAGCATAGCTATCTATCTCACTGCTAACGGGAAACCAACAACAATCCAACAGCAGAGTGCAGATTGCTGCTAATGTTATTCATAAATGAATGCGATGTATATGTAACTTTATTGTTGTCATCCCTGTCATTGAGTTTTGTAGTTTTTCTGGATGCCAAAAGTTTTCTAACATCAGTTTTGTCTCAAGCTTGTATGGAAAGAAATACATTCAAAAACTTTGGAAAGTCTTTGGTAATCTCACGCAAGTAAGCCATGAAAGTTTGCAACCTTGCTAACCTGTCCCAGCCAGCTTGAAGAAATTACACTATCCAATGTGTATTATGGGAAATGTAACCTATATTATGTCACCAACCAATTATTTGATTTCACTCACTCCATATTCTAAGGCTCTGCCAAAAAATTTTCATATGGGTAGCAAATGTTATTGGTATTTGAGCAAAACTAAAGCTTCTGGTTATTTTTTTTTTCTTTTCTGGTCATTAACTCCGCCAAGGAGGTTGCCGGCGTCGGTTTGTCTGTTTGTTTGTGTGCAAGATAACTCAATTGGTCAAACAATATGGCCGCCACGGCAGCCATCTTGAAATCCTATGACATGTGATAACTGAACTTAGCTCCCAGTGATATCACTCAAATTCTGTGGGTTGATTAGTCTCGCATCAGGGACGGAACCTATCCTTAAATTTTTTTATGAGCCATGTTCAATCAGCAAGATTTCGACTGTGCTGCCTTGGCGGAGGTGCCTCTAGTAGGAGAGACCGGGGCTTGTTGTCACACTTTTTACACTCATATATTTTTGAATCAATACATCATATATAAAAAAAATGTGTACCAGATGAAAGACCAAAGTCTCAGGTATACATTTTGTATTCATGTCATTTTCATATCTTGTGTCAGTGCAGAGTTATAAGCAATCAAATAGAGATTGTCACCATGTGACAAGTTGCCCCACCAACGGGTAAGTTGTCACACTATATTGCAACTAATAAAACAAAGATAAATTATTGTTGTTGTTATTTTTTTTACTTGAAAGTGAATAAATCTTAACATAAAATATTATGCAACATGCATTATGAAACTTACGAAACTTAAACTAGTCCTGGAAGATCTAATAAAAAAAACTCAAACAAAACCTGACCTCACTAGTCAGTCCTGGAACATCCAGTAAGAAAATCTCAAACAAAACTTGACCTCACTAGTCAGACTCCTCATCTGAGTCGCAGTTCTGGTATACGTAGATTGATTTGCCAGGGGTGCATTCTTCATGGGCCCATCCTTTGCATATTATGCACTGGTTTCTCCTGGGCGGCTGTTTCCAAATGGCTCTACACAGACCAGGCACAGGGACTCATCTTCTTCTGATGAGGAGTCATCTGGAGTTTTTCTTTTTGTACCTGCCCTCTGTTTCTTCCCTGTTCTTTGCTTCTTTGGTATTTTGGATTTGGTTGCCTTGCCTTTCTTTTTGAATAGCCTCTTTTTCCCTTGTGCCTGCCTTTCAGCTTCAAGTGCCTCCTTCACAGGTGTGTCGGTGAGAATAGCAGTTTTTCTCTTCTTTCTCTGCTGGTTAACTTGTTTTCTTCACATGTGACAACTAACCCCCAAATGACTGAGACAAGTTGCCCCAAACTACCATGTTTGCTAATGCTAGCTCTAGCTTAAAGTTAGCTTAAAACAGAACAATGACTGAGGTATGACAGGATGCCTTAATATCTTCTCTAACAAGTCCACATGTATCACTGCTAGGATTTTTATCTGAAAGAAGCTTATTTTAAAATATATAAAGTTAATATTTTTTTTACTTTGGGTTGTAGAAAATGGTTAATTGGTGCTCATCTCAACTTACAATGTGTTGTTCTCTTCTCACACAGGACATGAGACCTGACCATGTAAAGGAAGAAAACTAGTATTCCACTTTTTAGGTGCGCCCTCTAGTGGAGAAGATAATTGCAGTGTGACAACTTACCCGTGTGACAACAAGCCCCGGTCTCCCCTATTTGTTATATTTATGATGTCACCATAAATAAAACTGTCATATTTGTATAAAATCCTGTAATATTACTCCTCCTTGCTAGTCGACATGGATATTTGGATTCTGATGTTGTCTTTGAGCATTTCAAGTCCTCTAGCTTGTCAACAAATGTGCATGTACCACTTCCCATGACAAATGGGGGATAAAGATCTGACAAGTGTTTACAACTGTGGTGTTCCTCTCAGAAACTGTAGGGGCGCAGTTTTGCACAAAATACCAATTCTTACATTGTAGAGCTTTATGAACCATCATGCCATTGTGATGGATATCACAACATGAGCTTGGAAATGCTTTAGTAAACCTTCGTCAGTCAAAATTCACTGCTGTAGTTACAAACCCTAGTTAAAGCTTTGCTATGTAAAGCCAAAGACAACACTGTCCAAAAGCACTATCGACTAATCTGGGCTCATTGTCATCCGAGATATACAACTGTTCAGCAGAAGCGTGCTTTGTGGTCTGACGAGTCAACATTTCATGTGGTTTTTTTGGAGAAAAAAAAAAAAAAAAAACAACCGCCGTATTCTCAGGACCAAAGACGGCAGGGACAACACAAGCTGGTATCAGCATCAGGGTCCAAAACCCAAATTCTGTCATCATATGGGGGTGTGTCTGAGCAAATGGCACAAGTGACATGCACATTTGGGCAATGCAGAAAGATATTTACAAATTTTGGAGCAACATATGCTACCATCAAGACACTGCATCATCTGGGCACGTCACTGCATTTTCCAGCAAAACAAGTGCATACCACATTCTGCACTGGACTACATCCACTACATTACAAGTGGATGGTTGTGCAGGGAGAGAGTGTGGGTGCTAGACACAGTCACCTGGTGCATAATGGTTAAGGGAGCTAATACTAGCGAAGGGCACTGTACACAGCAAATACCTACACAGTAGACACCTAAACAAGAAACATGCCTCAAAATGAACACACACAACAAACACACACACACACACACAACAACTATAAAACAAACAGACCAATGCAATAAACACACATGGATGGAGTAAACACATCTATACAACAAAGGATACAAAAGAAACATTTAGACAACACACGCAGCCAGCACATTGATCTTCAGCATGAATGTACACCTAGGTAATGACCATACCTTCAGTAAAAGATACAACCCCAATTTCGAAATAGTTGGGACAAAGTGTAAATTGTGAATAAAATCAAAACGCAATGACTTTCAAATCACACCAGCCAGTATTTTATTCACAATAGAACAGAGATAACATAGCAAATGTTGAAACTGAGAAATTTTACAATTTTATCCACAAAATGAGCTCATTTCAAATTTGATGGCTGCTACAGGTTTCAAAAAAGTTGGGACAGGGGCCTGTTTACCATGGTGTTGCATCCCCTCTTATTTTTAACACAGAGTGGAGGCGTCTGGGCATTGAGGAGACAAGTTTCTTGAGTTTAGCCATTGGAATTTGAACCAACTCTTGTTTAATACAGGCTTCCAGCTGCTGGAGAGTTTTGGGTCTCCTTTGACGGACTTTTCTTTTAATTATGCGCCAAATGTTCTCAATCGGTAAAAGATCAGGACTGCAGGCAGGCCAGTTCAGCACACGGACTCTTCTACTACGAAGCCATGCTGTTGTAATAGCTGCAGTATGTGGTTTTGCATTGTCCTGTTGAAATACACAAGGCCTTCCTTGGAATAGATGTCATGTGGAGGGGAGCATATGTTGCTCTAAAACCTTTATGTACCTTTCAGCATTCATGGTGCTTTTTAAAACATGCAAGTGTCCCACACCATAAGCACTAATGCATCCCCGTACCATCAGAGATGCTGGCTTTTGAACTGAACGTTGATAACAGGAGGGGTGGTCTTTCTCCTCTTTAGCCCGGAGGAAACGACGCCCATGATTTCCAACAAGAATGTCAAATTTGGACTCGTCTGACCACAGGACACTTTGCCACTTTGCTACAGTCCATTTTAAATGAGCCTTGGCCCACAGAACACAGCGGCGCTTCTGGATCATGCTCAATAATGGCTTCCTTTTTGCATGATAGAGTTTTAGGTGGCATCTGTGGATGGCACGGTGGACTGTGTTTACAGACAGTGGTTTCTTGAAGTATTCCTAGGCCCATTTAGTAATGTCAATGACAGAATCATGCCGGTGAGTGATGCAGTGGCGTCTGAGGGCCCGAAGATCATGGGCATCCAGTAAAGGTCTTTGGCCTTGTCCCTTACGCACAGAGATTTTTCCAGTTTCTCTGACTCTTTTGATGATGTTATGCACTGTTGATGATGAGACCTTCAAAGCCTTTGCAATTTGATGTTGAAGAACATTGTTTTTAAAGTATTCCACAATTTTTTTTACTCAAGTCTTCACAGGTTGGAGAGCCTCTGGCCATCTTTACTTCTGAGAGACTCAGCCTCTCTAAGACATCCCTTTTATAGCCAATCATGTTACACACCTGATGCCAGTTAACTTAACTACTTGCTAAATGTTCTTTCAGCTGATTCTCTTATATATTAATTGCTTTTTCAGCCCTTTTTTTTGCCTCTGTCCCAACTTTTTTGAGACCTGTTGCAGCCAGAAAATTTGAAATGAGCTCATTTTGTGGATAAAAATGTAAAATGTCTCAGTTTCAACATTTGAAATGTTATCTATGTTCTATTGGAAATAACATATTGGCTCATGTGATCTGAAAGTCATTGCCTTTTGATTTTATTCACTATTTACACTTTGTCCCAACTATTTCAGAATTGGGGTTGTAAAAGCAAGCACCTGTATCTGCCCCAGAAACATACCCATACATTAGACACATGCTATGTATTAAAGGCCTACATCGGCTTCATAAATACAACCCTACATGATGAAAACCGTAAAATTTGTACATCTGCTCTGCGCACTCCTACTCAATATCAACAACTGGAGAATAACCGGTGCATTTCCTCACAGCCAACGTAAAAAATAACTAAATAACATTACCTCCTGTGACATGTTTACATTTCTGTACCACACAAACATAACTGCAGAACGCACTCACCACTGCACAACAGTTTTTTTTTTTTTTTTGTGTGTGTGTGTTTGCCATAGGCAAGATCTTCCAAATACTCTGTCTTCATCATTGCAGTTATCCCACTCTAGTAGCGATTTTCAAAATAACTACAATGAGCATATAAACTTCACTGGTCATATTGAGTATGGTTTTGGATTCTTTCTTTTTTTTATCGTGGGAAAGTTCTTACCATGATTCATTGGAGTGGTTGTGGTGGTGATGGTGGTGGTGGGAGCGATGGTGGTGGAGGTAGGTGTTCTGTCGCGCACAAAGATGGGGCCAGAATAGATGGTATAGGTCTGAGTAAACAAAGTTTGTACCAGTGTCTCTGAATTTTTCAAAGTCGTACATTGGTCCGGGCACTTCTGAGAGGGCAGCAAGGCGGTACATAACTGCACATCACACCTAATGTACATCTGAAAATTAACATGAGTGAGAAACAATGAGAGAGGAATGTATTGAGGGTTAAAAAGACCACAGTTAGAGGGGAGGTTCTAGTACATTAAACAGGCCGCAATTATGAAATTAAAGCCGGTTACATTCAAAGACCATTCAAAAAAACTTACATTTTAACTTGTTTTTGAACACTAAACGCTGAGATTGTTAATTAATTGCTCTTCTTATACAGGTTTACCGCAGAGATCTATATTCTATGTAGCCACTGATGGCACTAATTGCTACTATCTTCCGGGAATTTCAGCACTGTGTTCACACTAATTGTACAAGTACTTCACATTGAAAAAAAATGTACATTGCGTTGTTGCTAAATGCTAGTATGGTGTTAAAAGGTGTCAGCCAAAATACAATAAATGCTAAAAAAAAAAAAAATAGCCAGCCATACAGGAGGTTTAAACCGTTAAACAAGTGACATCTAAAAAGGATTTTTTTTTACATTCAAGATATATCTCTGTTACTTAAGTAGGTTCTAAGTTTGTTAAGCAATTGTTTTTTGGTCACACTTTAGATGAAGTGTTGCTCATAAAGGCTTTACGCAGCATGTATAATGCCTTCATAAATGTGACATAATGTCTTCATAAATCATACATAAGCAAATGTCATGCTTTATAAAGGGTGAAATAACACATCCTTATCCAGTATGTGGTGCCAGATGTGATATAACTGACAATGTCACTTAGCTAGTGGCTAAATGCTATAAAGGATGACATTGTCAGCTAAGTGACATTGTCATTGTCACATCTGGCATCACATGCTGAATAAGGATGTGTTATTTCACCCTTTACAAAGCATGACATTTGCTTATGTATGATTTATGAAGACATTATGTTGAATTTATGAAGGCATTATACATGCTGTATAAAGCCTTTATGAGCAACACTTAATCTAAAGAGTGAACTGTCTTTTTTTTTTCATTTACCTGACTTTACAGTCAAATCAGTCCTACCAAAACATTCCAAACCATGCTTAATTTCTCACCCTCTATGCCAGGGGCGCCAAACTGGTCCGGTAACAATGAGGTGCTGCCGGTTTTCAATCCAACCAAGCAAAAGCACACCTGATACAACTAATTCAATCAGCTGATCTCAGCCTGGGGTGCCTTTCCCGAAATCACACATGCTAACTTACATAGTTGGGCCCCATTGACTGTGAACGGACGAACTATGCAAGTTGCTAACTTAGTTAACAACTACGCTTTTGGGAAACACACCCCTGCATAGTTAATTAGTTGTATCAGGTGTGCTTCTGCTCAGTCTCAGTAAGAATGAAAATCTGCAGCCCCTCTGCCCTTTTACGGACCAGTTTGATACCCCTGCTGTAAGCTGATGCAGTGAAAGGTATTCCAGGCTGATTTATACAAGGCACAGACTTACTGTATTGTCCCGAGCTACGACGACATCTAAGTCAATCCTGTAGACCTTTACTGTCTCAGTCCGGACAAAGTCTTGCAGCTTCGCCTTGCTAGTTTCACACCTAAGGGAGGATAACACAGAAATGCATGTGCAAACCTCAGTGACACTTGGGCAATCATGAATGATGAGGTCGTCTGCTCTTGGCATATACACACTGATGCATGGGAAGAACCATCCGGAAAGTCATAATTTTACATCAACAGCCCAAATCTAAATGCATTGTCCTGAACAGTAAATAATTATTTGTCTTGCAAATGAAACTGGATAAATAATCCAAGACCAAATACTAATTTAAAATTATTTCACTTGAGCAAATAAATTTAAATGAATATGAAACTTTGCACTGCAATTGCTAAATGGGTGTTTATCTTAATAGAGTGAAGTTAACTATGGGGTAGTATATTTTATCTAATAACATGTAGCGTGTTGGCTAATTTGAAAATTTTCCAGTGGTTAGTAAGCCATTGCAGCAGTTGTTGCATATAGAAATATCAGAGCATTGAATGCTTTCAGTCACCACACAGAGTCAGAATTCGACAAAGGCGAATAATATTTGGTCACAAACATCAATACTTTGATATGACATATGAAAACATAATCAGATACAAGAACAGATGATGACAGAACATCCTTTGGTAGCATTGGCTTAGTATTTTTGACCAGCTGTCTGTTTGTCTGTTGTCACACACTTGAATGATGCAATGATATAAGGCACTCACTTTAAGAACATAAAAAGCTGTTGACAACACATCACGACAGTGACATTATTTTATGCTATACTGGGACTACCAACCAATACATTCTCACTACAACCCTAATTTGCTTCATGCCTGCTCTAAGTACCTGCTGAAAGCAAATCTCTAGCCATTGAGTAAGGTGTGTTTGGTGGGCCTGGAGTGAAACCCTCCATGCCAATCGAGTTCGGCAGCTATGGCGTTACACTGACCCACTCTGCACCAGAGGGATGGTCTCCTTGAAGTCAGGGGTTGGCGACTGCTCACAGTATAACACCATGAGCTCAGATCGGGCCAGAGTGGTGTTGGAGAAGATGTACAGGTCCAGCATGTTCAAGTGCTCCAGAGGCTTAGCCATTGCAGAGTCCTGGGTCTGGTCGGCGAGAGGCCCCTTGCCTGGAGGATGGACCTCTAACCAAAAGTGTGGGGAACCGAAGACCTGCTCATCACTGGTGTTAGCTAGCTGGTAGTGGGGTCCAGCCACCTGAACTGCGGGGAAGTGGCAGGAGAGGCGAAGCTCCAGGCTCGGCGTCCGGCTGATAATGGAGTCAGATGCTCTTGTTCGTAGGGTATTGGTATACACCAGGTCTGAGCCTGAGTGCTGCACGACATGGGCCACAAATGGGTGAAGTGAAAACTCTCAGAAAAATTATATGCTCTTATCCAACATTTTATGGCAAATCTCCTGATTTTGTGTAACTAAAATACACCTAAGTTCATTGAGTAAACATCTGACCATTCGGCATTCGAGTTCACCAGTTTGCACATCAGCTTACTTTATCAGCTTATCCAGCTTTGACCAGCAACAACAGTGAAAAATACATCTTAAACCATCTCAGGATCCCTATCAATCTTTGCTGGTTTTGTTTAAACACGGCTGGGGTCAACATTAACGCTTGTCCAGAACGAAACCAAAATGGCAATGGAGGAGTTACTTGCCGAATTGCTTGTCCGACGGGACAAGTTGCTTTCCCACAAGTTGAATGGTCTTAGCTTTTTCAGAAATAAAATAATTAATACCAATAAATTAGTGCTGTTGTTTTTAGTCATTACAGGCAAGTTACAGGCAAGTCAAAACTGCAACATTAAAACGAAGATTCAATCCAATAGAAAAAAAAAATGTTGATCACAATTTTGTGTACAACAGGTTAACTCCCAAGTAGTAACAAAGGTTGTGATCACAGTCATTGGTGCACTTATAGCTTTCTACAATTACCAACCTCTAGTATAAAGCACCATAATCCATTAACTATCACATTTCTCAAACGTAGGCCGCAAACATAAGTGAAACAATGGACCTTCACAATATTGGATTTAAAAGCACATCGTAAACAAAGAACAAAGCAAACGCACGGATGAAAGTAGAGTAAACTAAAACCATCTGGGATTACCCAAGCCATGACAAGGAAGCGGACATTGCTCGCTCCATAGCTCAGAACACACCTATCTTCAAATTTTAAGGCTGCATCTTAAAAGGCTGTGATGCTATGGTGTTCACAAGAATTGTCCACAAACAGATAATGGACAGGCAGACAGAAATCTAAACACTTGCAAAGATGCTCAAAACAGCTTTCCTAGTAGGTTTATTGTAGTTTCAGCATAATTTCACTGTGGTTAGGGGCGATGCCACGCAAACACCATCTGAAAAAAAATACTAGTTTTGCTATCGCAGCTGGTGACAAAAGAGAGGCCGTGAGAAGAGCTCAAAACTTTATACACTCATGGAAAACTGAATTTGAAGGGCTAATTTTCAAAGAATCCACTGAACCTGGTACTGGTGAGACTGAAAGTACTGTTTTCAGAGAAAATGAAAGTGGACTGAACAAGTGAACAAAAAGTTGAGGAGCTTGATCAACAGTTGGTAGTTCCCAGTCTTATGAAAGCATGGATGAGCACACTAGAAATGCTATTTTATATTGTGATACCTATAGGAAATTCAAAGAACCTGGCAAACAAGACATGCTCAGTGTTTAATACAAATGTTGATGTAGACCCCTACAAGGGACCATTCAAAGATTCAATCTTAATTGCGCCCAGTGCTATACAACCCCCCCAACCACCCACCCCGGCGTACCTTAAAGTTAGGTCAAAATTGGACAAAATTGGAGCTATGACCTTGACGTCAAATAGGCTTCTGGAGACACCCAATGGGTTGTCCCTACAACAGTTCATTAGCTAGAACAGTATTGATCGATGGGAAGACAGACAGGCGGACAGGCAGAAGGCAGAGAAGACGACAATATCCTGTCGGCAAGAATCGCCGAGGGGGTAAAGAAAAGCCAGAGCCTCGATGCAGAATCGTTTCGCTCTCATAAAGTGCTGTCCCTCACCACAGCTTTGGTGCCACATTTGTTCAGGGAGATCAGACCCATGACGTGAGTGTCATTGTGGGTAATGGGACAGGACGGGTCATTCAGCTGGAGGTCTGACAGCGGGAGGTTTGGAACGGATGCAATCGGGAATGAAAAGTTCATGTCCTTATCCCCACAGCGCAGCACTGAAGGGAAAACAGAGAGAGTAACACACCATCCACCCATCACACGTTCAGTAATTGGCCAACGATTTTATCAAAACATTTCGGCAATTACATAGTGGTAGGGACAACTGAGACCGGGCAGGAAGTCTTTTAATGAAATACAAATGTCTTGGGTGACAGAAAATGTTTCTGTTAAAATAAAATTCCGAGAATATTATTATTTTATCTTTTTTAATGTCCTTTGTGGAGCATTTTGTCAATAGAGTAGAATGTGCAGTTCTTCAGACTTAGCCCTGGACCCTTGTCTCTTACTGGGGACAAAAATGAATTGCTGAATTATAGGCGGCTACGCAAAATGAGGGCTAAACTGATGTAACTGTGCTTCAGTGGAAGCTGGAGACGTAAATGTTTTTCTGCGCTAAATACAGAGTGAAATTGCATTATATCTCTCATTATGTTAATCTGTCTGTGAAATTAAATTGTGAGGTAAATTTAATGTGAAAGTATCGTACTTGATAGTTTCACTATGAATTTGGCTTAAGTGATACTGTCTGTGGGCATATCTGTGCGTCTCTGTCGATTGGTACCTGTCCCGGGGGGTAAGGAGTCCATTGGTTCTGAGAAAGAAGATGAAAATTTATGTCAAAATTTCATCAAACAGATAAATGAACAGAACAAAACAATCCAATTAAACACAATACATGTATTCCTGTTGTTAATATATTTCCTTGTCATAACAAATACAGTAGTACTTTTACATTATACTTTTACACACACACACACACACACACACACACACACACAAGAGATAGTGTTTGAAGTATACTATCATGCTAAGCCTATCAGGACTGGTGTTTCCATTGTGTTTCTAATATACTGGACAGTAAACCTCTTTTTAATAAATGTATTTCAAAAATAGTTTAATTATGTAATAATGAATTCATTGACCTATCGTTTGAGCAGACTGATAATTAGAGTGGTTCTCAGATAGATATCCCCTATCCCCTAGATCAGGAATATTCAATTTACCTCAATATTTTTATATAGAACACACAATGATACTCAAAAAATCTGATAACTTACTTTTTTTGATCCACACACATCTGACCTCAGACTGCATGCTGAAAGAAAAGTGTTTTAGGACTTTCAAATTGTGAATGATGAAAAACATATGTAGCTACCTAACTGGAATGGTACCATTCAAAT
This sequence comes from Gymnothorax javanicus, assembly GCA_029692085.1. NCBI lineage: Eukaryota > Metazoa > Chordata > Actinopteri > Anguilliformes > Muraenidae > Gymnothorax > Gymnothorax javanicus. Next base: position 11,660,976 of record CM056207.1, on the reverse strand, counting down.
TAAAGCTGACAAGACTTAGAAAGGAAACTTAAGGACAGTTTTTACATCAAATCAGGTCTAATTTGAAACTAGACATCATTCTGAATTGAGATTCTCCATTTTTCAGCTCTAGGCTTAATCTATGCCGACAATGCCAGCCCATGGAGAATTTTATAAACAATATGCATGATATAAATAAGATCCCTGTTACAGTTAGTGTTTCATACCTTTGTGTGTTAGCAGTAAAACAGACAGGTAGCAAAGCTGGAAGCCGTTTGCGTTGTCTCGACCAGAGAATGTTGATTGATGCACGAGATCCTGGCTCATTATTCAGCTCTGACACGATAAGTCCAGGAGGACCAACTACGGCTATCTCCGAAATCCTGAGAGAATGATACAGGTGTTAAGGAAACACAGGAGTGTTCATTCAGCTGTATGTCAACATGCTTCTATAATAAGGTTGACATATTTCGCCATACTTCTGGCATAAACAACACTTTGGGGTTTGTAGAGTGCCTTCGATTTGTTAAGGATGATTTTTTCAGGTGAAAGATTGATACAAATTTCTTTTTATGAGAAAAACTGTGACTAGGTTCACATGGAAGCTTGGAAGATTCTACAGGACCAATTAAACTTAAGGGTTACTATTTTGAATGCTGCTGTACATCAAATGTGTTATTATGTAATTAGCACAGCCGGTCAGCTAGGAGATTTGTGAAATCAGCTGGCTGAGTTCATGTGGGGAGGAAACACGTTTTAGCAGTACCACTGTCTGACCCATGGATGTGCGTTTTCAATTTTCAATTGCATCTCACATTTCTGACGGCGACTGAGCTTCGACTGCGAACTTGACTTCCTCATAAGGCAGCTCTGCGAGTATGGTGCTCTCCGCCGGTGTTCTCTCCGTAAATGTAGGCAACTCCTGACAGACTGACGATTCCCCTCCCACTGTGAAGGGCATACAAACTTCAGCTCATTTCTCCAGAGCACGTATCACAATTGATACAATCATAATCAAGCAGTCAATATTAATGTTAAGTATGCATTTAATGATGAAAATAATCAAATACATTTCAGTTGTAGGTCTGTCGTTGAACAGTGGGGGGTTGAATTACCTATGAGAGACAGTTGCAGAGGAACAGAGCTCATTGCCCTGCTCTCACTGTTAATTTCACTGCCGAGAAAATCCTCCACCATGAGTTCTACTATGTACTCTCCTGTTTCTCCGAGACCATTATAAATCAGCGCACAGTTTACCTACAACATCAGAACGGGATTAGAGTGGGAACAGTTAACTGTGTGGCTTAGACAGGCATAATTCAGCTCACCTCATCCAGCTGTAGGAACTCCAGCCTAGAGCAGACCTGACACTCCCTCTGCTGTACGATCCCGTAACGACAGCGAACCGGATCCCCGTCCAGGTCTTTTATTCTCAGATCAAACCTCTGAGAGCAGTTCACACTGACCCTGAAATGCATGTGCGCAAGCGCACGCACACGCACACATGCGCACACAGCATATATTTTGGTATGTCCATGTATAATCCCATGCATTTGTCAACACAAAAGGTAATCCATGGTACATTTCAAGTTACAATTGCTGTGAATGGCTCGATTGCAATACCTGAGAGGGGGCAGAAGGGCAGCTATTGGCGGTTGGTTGACTTTCTGGTTGTCAGAGCGAACCGAAAGATTTGCCCACGATGTTAACACCACATCAGTCGAGCTAGAAATTAGTAAAGGACAAATAAGTGATTAAAAACTCAAAGATACAAAAGGCAGTAAGGCAATGATAAGTCCTGACCCAGCGCGTACGTGATCTTTGCCAGTTGGTCACAATTCAGCTCATATGTGAGTTGCGGTAACCAATCACAAGTCAGCTAATGAATGAGATTAAATAACTCTGGCTAATTTAATATATCTGGAGAATTAATAATTGGTCCTGATTAGAAAAAATACAGAGATTCACTGACTGTGGTTCATTTAGTCAAAATTGTGCCTTTCCACACTACCCTTGCCGCTACCACTTGGGGGGGAATCCCTTTAGAAACCAAATATTCTGCATTAGCCATTCGGGTGTAATCTAAATCACCAATAAATGCACGTGAAGAACATTATATCAGCCCCTGTACTCGTGACGTGGCTCAAGGGAGTAAATCCTCAAAAATGCAGACAGGGAGCAGTGAAATAGCTCAGAAAGCAGCATATTAACTCCAAACATTGTATTGAAAAAGTTTCAGTTGCCATAGTGCCTGTAGGTATGGGAGAAATGTATGGTGTAATTTATAAGCGCTAGGACTCACTTCAAATGATTACCTAGCACAGTTGAAAAGATGAAACAGCTGGAAGACATACTTGATAAACTAGCTAATCCCCTGAGAATAAATCTCGAGCAAATATGTCAAGAATGTTCTAACAGGGATGTAACAAAATGTTTGAACAGCTACGACAGCCTAGCCACATGTCCACATAGCATTTCAGCTAACTGGCAGCCAATAAGTTTAAAAGCTGAGTGGATGAGCTCCATTTTGCACTTCTTAAAACCGATTTCAAGCCCTCTTTCTGGTTCAGCAACCATCTGATGCGCCGTCCAAAATTAATTGTCCGAAGTGCAGGAATCAAACAAAGGCAACAGGCATCTCTATGGTTTCTCTCAAGAATTTTGAGTTGTGCTGTCCAGTTCAAAATATTCTGGTCCTTTCCCTCTCTTCATCATGTGTCAACCAATGAACTACTGATGCTGCGTCACATATTTCAGAGACAAGCACACAGGTGGTGATTGTAAGGACAACACATTCAATGAATTGGACTGGAGGCTTGGTCTACTTCTTCAAATACAATCAATTCAATAATTCAGCTTATACTGCTCCAAATTCGTAAATGCAGGGCATTAAAAACCTACACTCACTCCGCAGGCGAGCTAATAGCTAATGGCTACCTTCTGCCTTTAGTCCTTTCATCTTTGATGAATATGCAAATTTTGACAAGTACGTGCATTTGTTTTTTGTTTGTTTGTTTGTTTGTTTTTGATAGGCCAAGAGTATTGTAAATAACTGTTGGCAATTTGTTTGATTCAGCAAGCTAATTAGAAACTTATAATGCTTGATGCACAAACGGATTCTCCCTACATACCTCCACAGTATACTTCATGCATTATCACTACCTTTACCTATTGAGTGAAGAGATATCTAATAATGCTTTTCAAAACCTTGTCTGAGAAAACCAACAGTGGTTCTGCTAATGCCGAATTCTCTCTTTTTTAGGCATCAAAGTGGCAAAATGCACAATGTCTCCTAAATTCAGATGCAAAGTCTTTTCCCATGGCAAAGGTGGAGAGATCATCAAATGGCTGAAGTTACTACTTCCTCTAGGTTATAGTTAGGGTTTTGGGTTAGAATAAGGCAAAAACAGTCTTAGCTCACAGTGCCAAATAGTAGACGTGTGGAAGCCAGAATCAAACCCTGTCCTCCCACGGTAAGATCTTCAATTTTATATACCTAGCCATCCTCCATGTCCACTACCCTGTGAACTTTGTCACTACTTAGGACATCAACTTCCATCCACATTATTTTTGGCTGCAGAGCGTTGTGAAAGCGTTTGGCTTCATAACACAGAGTGTTATGAAATTTGATGAGAACAGATAGAACAGAGTAATAACAGAATGAGTATTATCAGTATTATGATAGCAGATAATGGGCGTGGTAAATCTGAAAGAAGCAGTGATTGAGCATCATCACTGAATTACTGACAGCATGGTCCTACATACCCAAGTAACTGATGAGATGTATAGTTGAACGGAACCACACTCTGCCACTGCTGGGTGCACCAGCCAGGGGTGGGGTACTGCCCACTGATGGGGTCATCGGTGATGTGTGTGACGCATTCTGTCCCTTCACACATTACATCCAGAAGTGGACAGGGCACTGGAGTAAGGACACTGGTATGTGCTTTTACCTGGCAAGAGAAAGAAACCAGCAAACCACCTCAACATTGTTAATCTTGCTTTATGTTGTCCAATCCAATCCAATCCAACTTTATTTGTTGAGCACTTTAAAACAACCACAAAGGACCAAAGTGCTTTACAGGAAAAATAAGACATAATGAATAAAAGGTTCACACAAGAGATAGCAATAAAAATAAAATAAAATAATTTAAAAGACAACACATAGTAAAAAGAGAAACGATAAAATCAAATAAAGTAAAATAAAACAATATAAGATAAGAGTCAACATCTCACGTAGTGTTAAAAGCCAAGGAGAAAAGATGCGTTTTGAGGAGTGATTTAAAAACAGACAGAGTAGAGGCCTGTCTGATGTGCAGAGGCAGATCGTTCCAGAGTTTTGGAGCAGCAACTGCAAAAGCACGATCCCCTCTGAGCTTCCTCTTTGTTTTTGGCACACTCAGGAGCAGCTGATCGGCTGACCTGAGAGAGCGTGTGGGTGCATGAGGGTGTAGGAGCTCCGAGAGGTAGGGCGGGGCAAGGCCATTGAGGGATTTAAAAACAATTAAAATAATTTTAAAATGGATTCTGAAATGTATGGGCAGCCAGTGAAGTGAGGATAAAATAGGGGAAATGTGCTCATAGTTCCGTGTGCCTGTTAAAAGACGTATAGCAGCATTTTGGACCATCTGAAGCCGGGTGATGGAGGACGCACTAACCCCCACATAGAGTGCGCTGCAGTAGTCCAGCCGGGTAGTAATAAAGGCGTGGATTACGTTTTCAAAGAGTTGCCTCGGAAGGATTGTACTGTGATAATTTTATACCAGAGTATGTAAGTGTGTGGGTGTATTTAGACTTGTATATGTAAAGCTGAACATAGTATTGTGGGGGTAATGATATGGAGGGGCAGTCTAAATAAGCATTCTGCTTCCAACTGTTCCCTCTCGGACACATATGCTTTGTTTGTGTCTTTTTTCTTTTCTATTATTAATATATTTCTTATTATTACTTTTATTATTTGTTCTACCTATCTTTTTGTTGCAGTTTTTTGTTATTAATATACTTATTTTTATTTTGATGGTTGTTGGAGATAAATAAATAAATAAATATATATATATATATATATAAGCCAAATCTATGTAGTCTTGAAACTTAACCACTCAGGTAAAAGCTCTACTGTCTGACATTGTTTTTATCATTACATGACCGGGAAACAAAATGAAATGCCGTGATAAAGATGTTCACATGTGTAGTGCAAAGCCATAGAGGTAAAGGTGTGCAGAAATTTCCTTTGTACAAAAGTATTTTCAAACTGTTTTGGTAAATTTGGAGAAGATAGGTGTGTCTTCACGTATGGTGCGGAATCCTGTATTGGTCAACTTTGAGCGCCCCTGTCTTATAGTCAAACTGCTTTCTAATACTCTCTCATATTGGTTAATATGTACAAAACAATTAGTCAAACTGTGGATGGATGAGGCCAAGATGAGATTGATTTCAGATGAAATGCCCTTGCAATAAAATCAGCAAATATAAATCAAACAAAATCCTTGTTTGCTGCCATACATAATTTAAAATGATTCCATTTTAATGTAGTGTAAGGGGTGCCTTCTTGTCTCTTCCCCTTTCCAGCAACCTGCATGTGTTTTGCAATAATGTCTCCTTTAATTGATTTTATTTATTTTATTTTATTTTATTTTATTGTTCTGTCTTTTTCCCGACACCCAGGTGTAATCCATTATGTGCTCCACTCCTTAAGTGCGGCCGATGTATAGAAGCTTTTGTTTTGTCTTACAATGTTACTGGATTGTGACACTTTGTCCCTCTAAAGCCTACCAGTCATTTTATCCTCTGGAATTGAGCAGAAGTTCCTCCTTCATGTATTTTTTGAGTAATTAAGTGATAGAGAAAAATGTAATTAGTCTTTGGAATCTCATTGAGAGGAATAAACTCCCAAGCCTTGATATCGGCCTCCAGGATTTGAACCTTGTTCCTATGACTCATCTGCTCCAGTATTTTCACTTAAACCAGTTTAATACCAATACCTCACTAGCCTTCATCAGTCTCCAGGATTGGGGTTGTGTACCAGCCAAACTCTTCAGTCCTGCTGTCAGGCGAACCTGCTTCAGTGAGGTAAATTCACTACCTGGCTTCTGCCCCGGGACGACAACTGGCCAGGCGTGGGTATGCCCCAACCCTCTCCAGGTTACAACAACCAAGCTGAACTACCCCTCTTACTCTCTTGGGATTAGGCCTCACCACTCCCACTTCTGTATTCCTACTAAAAAATACCCATTTTTGGATTGTACACTGTATTTATGCCTGGTTCCTTGTCGAAATCATAACAATGGTGCGTAGATTAACAGAAATGATTCAGGTATATTATGATACTCCAACATTTTGTCTATCCTAATACCTTCTTTCACAAGCTGCCTGCATTTTGTTTTCCCTTGATGCCTGAAGATAACTTGTCTGCCCCTCAACAAATGTCAGGAATGCAGTAAGTGAAAATTAGTAGTTAAGAAAACTCGCTTTTATCCAGAGATTGTTTGATTACAAAGAAAAAAAAAATCTATTTACAGCAAAGATTTACAAGCCATTATGTAGAGTGCGACATTAGTCAATACAAACATTCTGGGACATTTTGAGGCATAGATATTAGTTCATTTTCAGCAGGACAAAAAACCAAACTCCAAAATAATCCTCAAAAGTCCAGGATAGGTGGCAACTTTAGCTAGATTCTGGATGGAATCCATCTAGCAGACATGGAGCAGGAACAATCCCTTCCTGCCAGTAAGTTTAGGCTGTAAGCACCGCCTCAGGTTGTCACAGTGAGACATGTAAGAATGGACTGAGGAATGCTGCTTGTTTAGTTTGTTGAACCCTCCCTTTCCCTGAAGTAGTCATCATGGCATAAACAAAGTTGAAGGATCTATTTTTAATGGCATTTGAGGAAAAAACCTCACGTCAAAGAAATAACTGTCCTTGGACCTTATTCTGTGTACACAATTCCCATTCAATAAATAAATAAGTGAATATTTAAACACACTAAATATTTGATATGCACACAGGTCCATTTAGTCTTGGGACAGCAACAAAATCTTTAAGGTTTGTATTTCTTACACAGTTCACCTACAGTTATATGGTTGTATCTACTATTGTATCAAACCAGGAGTGAGTCAAAGCTCAGTGTGAATGACTGTGTATTAGCATAATACCCACCCATGCCTCTGTGGTTTTTTCCAATTTCCAGTTTTCCCTGAATTACAGGTGGCTGCGCAGAAGCTTGGACAGTAATGGTACAATCTTATTTGTACTAAATGCTGAAGAATGCTGATTTCAGTATCTTACCAGCTGCGATTTCCCATCGTCCAAAGGTTCCAGAGTCACCACTGCGCCCAGAGGGGATGCCAAGCCAGCAGGGCCCATCAAGGAAAGTCCCAGGACCACTGCTGAGGCCCAGCCCCACATCCAGCTGCACGCCAGGGCACAAACACTGCTGCAAAGTCTGATGGGAAACTGGGTGCATGGGAAAGAGGGTAAGTTCACCACTGGGCAACCTCACCAGCTCATGAGTAAACACACCAGTGTTCCGTTGTCAGGGTCGAAAAGGTGTCAGTGTTTTACCTGAACTCACTTATGTACTTTAACGACACAAATTGCACAAAAACATGCAGCCATTACAATCACAACTTTGATAAGTAACCAAAACACTAACGGATGGAAAGGGACTGAACATTCTGTTTTTGACAGCAGGGGATGCAATCAAGTTAAGACATACATTGCAGTGAAGAGCTATACACATTTTTCCTTTTGGGCAAAGTCCACTTGAGAAATTTGGGAAAACTACAGGCTGGAGCTTTAATTTGTAGGTATTTACGTACGTCCATATTGTGTGAACCATAAAGGAACTGAAACCGTTTCTATGCATTTTCAATGTCCATATACTTATGAACCACACTATACGTCTCCACTGTATTCATAGAACCTACTCCTAAAGATATAGAAAGCTATGTGGGAAATTAGGTTTGAAGATAAGGGTCAGTCACAAACGACACATACACAACTGCATGTATGTTTGCATGGATGTGGCATGAGAGGCTGGCACACGAGAGGCTGAAGGCCGGTCAGACATAAGAGCAAAGACTGAAGCAAAAAACTCAAGGCTACTACTCACATGTGGTTTATTTCAATAGGGATCCAACTGTCCATTGGTCCAGATAAAAATTATAAATCTATCTTTGGAAATGTAAGCCCTCTCTCACTAAGGGTTGGTACAAATAACATAATCTGTAACACAACGGTGAGGTATGTACTGTATTTGCAGAAAATTGAAGAATCAATTGATTTTTATTGCTTTTCCAGTGGTACATGAGTGGAAATAAAGAAAAGCACATGGTATTCTAATGCTGACGGGCATCACGTGAACACGCCGAGCATTTCAGTAATGACAAACATTACGCTGTTTGTGATGTGTACCGTGATGACTTGTTGTTTAGGGCGTGGTCAAAAACCTACATTAACCTCTTAAGCCCTGAGCCTCTGGTTCAAAAATGGCGTGCCTAAAATGAAGTGAGTATTTATCTGCAACTACTTGGTCCATTTGAATAATCTTGGTATCAAAATAAAGGTAACACAATTTGGGATTTATGTCATGGTGTAAAAATCAGTATATATGTCACTGAGTCAGAGTAAATGAAGATGAAACACAGCATAAATGAAAGCTCTCATTTGTGCCTTACAAAGTTTTACTTTTATCCCTTGTGAACTTATTTAGTTGCAGTCTGAAACCTCTAAAAAGTTACAACACAGAATCTCGTCATTGTCTGTGCCAAAGTTTATTCTAATCAAGTTAATCAGAGCAAAAGTGGAGAGGAATGTCCAGGTGGCTTCTCCAAATTGGCAGTTCGGGTACCCTGTGTGCCATTTCAGATCTTACCAAACTGTAAAACTCATTTAATTTCATTTATATGTCACTACAGGCATACATTCCATCCAAATACAACCACTTTTTTCATTTTTTAATTTTTTAAATGTATATTTTTTATTATCATTTCAGTACCCATTATACCCATTCAAAGAAAACACATACAAAGAAAATGAAGTTTTACTCCACTGGAGCAGATTTATATTTTGAAAAATAATAATAATAAATTAATAAAACAAGCAAATAAACAAAATTATAAATATAAAGATAGAAAGAACAAAAACCCCAGCTATTATTTATGCAAGAATAATGCATTTACTGCCTAAATAAGGTCATGCCATGCTAGGATTAGAGCCCTGGCTTCTGAAGTGAAAGCCCTTCACTTTAACCACTAGGCCACATCAGCTGATAGACTACCTACGGTCAAATCGCCAATATAAAGAGTGAGCCAAGAAAACATGTCATGCACGCCAGTTTAATGTTTGCACTGCTGCCTGTTTTAGTGCTTGTGCTTAATGGCGCAAAGATTCTCTGTCAGAAAATACTTTGAAAACAACCATTGAATATTTAGCGAATAATCATACCGAAAATACTACAAACAAACCAGTTAATCGTTTATATTGTCGCGCTCGTACATGTAAATGGCCCATGGACTCAGCTTGATGCACCGAGAACGCGAGGCTCTATCTCAGGCTAGGTTTGTGCGATTAAGGTGGTTCAGGGCTCGTTGGAAACATCAGAGCCCATAGAATGGCCACCTGCAAAGTCTTACAGACTGTATCGCAAGCCGATCACAGAGAGGAAAATACGTTGGGAGCAAGCCGAATGCTCAGGAGCTGAAATCCTTTGAAGCAGTGCCCCGGAAAAAAACATGCATGGAGACTGGAAGATCCAGTATCGATATATATGGATACATTGGGCTAACAATAGCAAGCGCAGATTTACCCTCGAGCAGTTTATTACAAAATGCCAAAGGTAAGAACATTTTTTTGCGCATCTCTGTAGAATCATCACTGGCATGTTACGGGTAGGTTTGAGCCGCCGAGAGGTGGTGCATCATCTGCATTGTCACCGGTCAACAATCAGTCAGCTGTCTGTCCGAAAATGGAAAACAGGCGCTGCTGCTGACCGACCCTGCTTAGGACGGCCACGAGTGTCTACGGTAGCTCAAGAGCGCCACATCTGGTTACAGCCTGTATGTGACCGATTCCAGACAGTAACCCGAACTGATCATGTGACGAGGGGTCTGAGACATCTGAGGGTGAGTGAAAGTACCGTTCGACGCCGTAATTACAATACTACGCCCTTTTCTTTATTTCTACTTGTATCTCAGTGGGAAAGCAATAAAAAAATGATTGATTCTCCAATTTGCCGTAAATACAGTACATACCTCACCGTTACATTTTTAATGGCACTAAGTATACATTTGTTTAATTGACAATTATCTGTATGAGCTTGGAGGAGCTGTCTTGGCTTTGGCAGTGCTGGATTTGTTGTGCTGTGTTCCTTGTGACAGTGCCTTAATCTGCATATGGGTTTGGCAAAAATGCATTGCTGTTTCACATTTGGTTTAATTAATGCTCCCCTTTTTAAAATGATCACGTTTTCAGAGTGTCCCATTATTATTGGTCAGCCGTAAGAGGAAAAAATGTCTTGCATTTTCTGCACATTTCCTTCACACTGGCCCAGATGGACTGGTATCACCCACTGTAAATTTCTTCAAATTGACTTAAAGCTACTGTAGGCATATTCTCATAATGCTCACCTTTCTAACATTTGCAAGACAATTAAACTTAAATGTCTATTCCAGGGCTTGTAGATAGAACCCTTATGTAAATCTGTTCTTTAGACTAAGAATCGACAATAAGATGACATCCATTTATAACAGAACAGCCATGTATACATATTCTGGAAAAAAAAAAAAAATCACTCCAACTCTAATGGCTATTTTTTTTCCACCTTATCATTATCTGCATGGTCTTTAGGAAGTCTGATCACAATTGAGTTACAAAATATGCGTTGATAAATTTACTGTATGGGACAATATACTTTTTCTGCCTTCCACCTTTTTAGTGGCAGGAAAGCACCTGATTCTCAATTAATGCATTTTCATGTCCATGAATATGATTCAATGATTGTAGGCAGGAGATGAAAGTGACTGAAAACAGGACTATTCAAACAAGATAGATAATGATGTGGAACTTTGGCTTTACATCGCACACTGCTCAGTGATGATCCTGTGCATTGGCTTACATATGAACACATATTATATCAATAATACACGACCACACTTAAGGTGGCTGATAAACAAACTTAACACAGCTGTTTCAGCTCTGTCATCTATGGTCACACAAAGCTGGGATAAATCTGAAACTAAATACTGCCCTTGTAAAAATGGAAAAAAGAATATTGGAACATTTATCACTCTGTCAGAATCAAAACAAGAAATAAGTGTTCGGAAACATATTTGTGAAAAAAGAAGGAAGTGATATCTATTCGCTACCAGGACAGTGACATAACAGCATTAATCATTATCATATTTTTTTTGCTCAGTAAGATTCTTAAGACTCTCACCTGCTGGCTGAACTGAAGACTCCGCTGACTGATTCTCCGTCCTCACAGTGCACCAGTCACGCTTTTTACAGAGTAAACATCTGTCCGTTTCCTTGACCTGTGCTCAAGCTACCTACCTGAGTATATTTCTCCTCTCTACAATTATTACTGTTCGTTCAATGGACAATTGGAATGGGGAGGAGAGTGGAGTTGTGCCAGCACAAGCCATCCAACCGGCTGAACCACATGTTGCACATATTAACCTAAATCTGTGCAGTGGTTTAGACTGGTAAAGCACCTGCCCAGCCTCCTGAAAGAAGCTGCAGTGATTAACAGATTTATTAGACCACCACCCAATGTAACGTTTACGCCACAGCTGCCCTAAATTAACAGTGTTGGTAATTACCAAAATAATTTTTATCCCCCGCCACGAAGTGTGAGGGGGATATAGGTTTGAGCTCCGTCTGTCCGTCCGTCCGTCCGTCCGTCCGTGTGTCCATCCGTCCGTCCGAGATAAAGGGGACAGCTTTTCTCAGAAACTATTAGAGATAGGACAACCAAATTTGGTGTGTAGCTTCAGACCATAAAGGCCTTGATGGAGTTCAAAAATGAGATGCGCATAATTATTTTTCCCGGAGTTATTGCCCTTGATCTGTATTTTTGGACTCTGTCCACGGTATCTCTAAAGGGGACAGCTTTTCTCAGAAACTATTTGACATAGGATAACCAAATTTGGTGTGTAGCTTAAGACCATAAAGACCCTGATGGAGTTCGAAAATAAGAAGCACACGATTATTTTTCCCACAGTTATTGCCCTTATGGCATTTTTGGGAGCCTCTGTTCATAGTATCTTTAAAGAAGGCATTTTGGCGGGGGATGTTGTTGACCATGTCTACTTGTTGTTCCTGTAATGGTTAATCCACCAGTATGCGCAAGCTCTTTAACTGAAAAAATAGTTAAGCACATTATTATTTTTTGATTAAGATGCCAAATAACAGTTATTTTCTTGCATTCCTGAACATAAAAATTAGTTTTAGTGGTTGAATGCAAGAATGCAAGCTGTTACCAAGGCCAGAGGAGGCCATACAAAATATGGGGTTTTTTTTTTTTTTTTGGTTTTTATGTGTGAATAAGGACTATTTAGGGGTTTCAATTCATTATTTGCCAAAGAAATAACAAAATAATTTTTAGTTTAAACAAGTTTTTGACAAATTTCTTAAATATTCGTGTTTTGCTGGGGTTTTTTTTTATGACAGGTGGTCTAATAAATTTGTTAAGCACTGTATGTTTTCAGGACAAAGCCGGATAGATGTAACAGACATGCAGGACGGTCATCTCAACCACTCAGCAGCTGATACAAAGTGTCATTAAAAAAAAAAAAAAAGCTTCAGTCAGGACTATTTTAACCTCATACAATAACATAAATACACAATGTACTCTACCTCAGGAATAATGTTGTGAACGGGTTTGTTGCCTTGTCATCACTGGAGAACCTTCTACAGTAGGTGTGAAATTTCTGGATTTACCCAATCTGAAGCAGTTTAATTAATGCTAGGTTCCCACTATCACGATTCGCAGCATGATTGAAATCGTGGTCTTAATCGTGGTGATCCTATCAGATCTTAGCAGATCTTGAGGTCAGTCGTGGATCGTGTTGATCGTAGAAAAGTTTTGGACCGTTCAAAAATTTCCTACGATCAACACGATTAATTGTCAATCGTGATCATCGCATCACCTCGTATCCAAACCTGAAATTTTGAGCGTTTCGCGTGTATTCGCGTCTTTGCATTGACTTCGAATATAATCTGTCGTGCGAAAAATTCGTTTCACGTTCGATGTGAAAGCAGCTTCAGAGAAGTTCCACGATCAGCTACGAATGGCCAATCATGGTGTTTGTAACGGAGCGCACGACAGTAGGAACTAAGCATAATGAAGATCGTTTGGCTTGCCGCAGCTTGGGTTCTTTTACAAAGACAGAAGAGCTTTTCTGAATCCTTTTTTCCTTTTAAGAGAGTTGTGTTGCTATTCTATATAATAACAAGTTAGCATCACTGTTTATGTGAACTTTTGGCACTTAAGCAATGCTAAATGTGTACTAAGGGACCAAATGAGGGCAAAGAAAAATTCCTCACACCATTATACTAGTTTTGCCAGCCTGAAAGGGTGACATCAGCATGGACCCGTGGATTCGTGCCTAATTGTTCCATCTACCATCAACATATCAAAAGAGAATAGAATGGTACACAGGCCCTAAGGGGCCATCCATTCATATTTGCTCTGTTTTTCCATGATAATGCATTAATTTAATGGGTTTTCTGGAGATCTTCTGTTAGTATTGTCATCATTATCGCAAATAACCAGGGTTGTTTTCCGGCGATAATGGGATAAATTTCTCAAGATCCCTTGAGAACAAAAATTTGTTTTCTCAAATTAATTCATCCATTATCTACACCACTAATTCCTTACTAGGGAGCTGGGGAGCTGGATTCAATCCCAGCTGATTATGAGCGAAATGCTGGGACACACCCCAGACAGCTCGCCACGCGCACACCACTTACACACACATTTACACCTATGGGCAATTAAGAGTCTGCAATTAGCTCCCCACTACACCACCATTTCTCTCAAGTTAATGAATTAAGTGTGATAGGCCTATTGTTTCCTGAGATTTCAATCACATGCGACATGCCATGCTGACTGATGAATGCCCTGAACACTCATGTAGACAGTAAGCCTATTTCTATGGTTTTTTTTTTTTTTTTTGCCTGCAATGATTTCACCGAGCTATCATTTTGTTTTCTCGAGATCTTGAGTTAGATGTGTCATTATCTCAGGAATATAAAGTTTTGTAATGTCAAGAAAATGATCCCATTATCTTGGAATACACACACACACACACAATAAAAAAATTATACCATTTTTTGAGATAATTACATGACTTGAGATCTCAAGAAAACAAATTAAATTAACCTTTTAACACAGGAAAACAGGGTAAATAAAACACATGAGGGCTTCTGTAGCATAGAATATATAGAATAAAATTATTTTATTGTCATTTCTTCATTGTCCTTGATTGTCATTAGATATAAAACAAGATGTTAAAAAAAATATAATAGCAGCTGAGATATTACACCTCTGAATATTACATAGTTGCTGAGTTGCCCAATATACAAGTAGTGCAGTTGGGAATGCAGATGTCCATGCAGTGTCCATAAATGGGGTCCCCCAAGGATCAGTGCTGGGGCCCCTGCTCTTCACTATGTACACAACATCATTTGGCCAAGTCATTCGTTCTCACAGATCCTCGTATCACTGCTATGCAGGTGATACGCAGCTCATGCTGTCATTCCAGCCAGATGACCCTACCATCTTGGCAAGAATATCCGCCTGCCTCTTGGATATTTCTGTATGGATGAAGAAAAAGCACCTTCAGCTGAACCTATCTGACCGAGCTCTTGGTCACTCCTGCCCAGCCATCAATCCATCACAATCTCAAGATCAATATCGCTTCAAGTGAAATCACTCCGTCCAAAGTGGTAAGAAATCTGGGTGTCATGATCGATGACCAGCTCTCCTTCTCAACTCATGTTGCCTCGGTTACCCAGTCATGCCGATTCGCTATGTGCAACATAAAGAAAATCAGGCCGTACCTAACCAACTATGCTACGCAAATCTTGGTCCAAGCAATGGCCATCTCTCGGCTTGACTACTGCAATGCCCTCCTGGCTGGTCTCCCGGCCAGTATTGCGAAACCTCTACAGATGGTCCAGAACGCGGCGACGCGTCTAGTATTCAATGAACCCAAAAGGGCTCATGTCACTCCACTACTCATCAGCCTCCACTGGCTTCCTGTTGCAGCTTGAATCAAATACAAATCACTTCTGCTGTCCTGCAGAGTGATATCTGGGTCAGAACCCTTCTACCTCAACCCCATCATACAGGCTTACACACCTGGCCGATCACTGCGCTCCTCCCAGGAACGCCGTCTAGCAGTGCCATCCCTACGAACAAGGCACTCTCAGGCTAGACAATTCTCACAGGCAGTTCCACGCTGGTGGAATGACCTGCGAGCCGCAACCAGAGCAGGGGCGTCCCTCTCTAGCTTCAAGAAGCTCTTGAAGACTCACCTCTTCCAGGTCCACCTTTTCTCCTAACCAAATAACCAACTAACTCACTCTTGTCTTTCTCTCCTTAAACAAATCCCATCGGTACTTATTTTGTTCTGTCCTGCTGTTTTGCTACAATTGCACTTCACCCAGATTTTTTTTTTTTTTGTGCACTTGATAATGTTTTGCTTATTGTACTTTGCTACTGATGCTTGATTTGCTCCTTTTTGTAAGTTGCTTTGGATAAAAGCGTCTGCTAAATGCAATGTAATGTAGTGTAATAAATGTAAGTGTAAGGATTGTGGTGCCAATAGTCACAGTCAGTGCTTGGTAGTGTTTAGTTCTCGTTTGGCTCTGGGGTAGAAGCTGATCTTTAGTCTCCTTGTCCATCTGAACAAGATCTGATCTGAAGTGTCTACCACTGGGCAACTGGTCAAACAGATGATGCCCAGGGTGGGATGGGTCTTTCAGTAATTTGGCTGCTCAAGCTGAATGAGTCCTACAAATATGGCACTGAGCAGCCAATGATCTTCCAGGACGTATTGGTGACACTCTGAAGGGCTCATCTGTCTGCTGCTGGGCTGCTAGCATACCCTGTGGGTATACATAGAGAGTATCATATGGGCATTTTCAAATCACACCTTGTATCAACCTGACACCCCAGTATCAGCCGGACAGCTTTAGCTCGAGGGCTGATGCTGGTCGAGGGTTGATACAGGATGTAATATGAAAATGCCCATATGATGTTTTATTTATCATAGACTCATTTTGACCATAATTAATAATGCATTTTATCCACAGCTATGGCAATGGTTGCTGCCACTAATACAGGATTTTGCCCTGGGGCTGATACAGCCTCGTGCCTCACGCTTGTATCACAGGTGCAGATTCCCTGTATTTATAAGGAAGAACATGAAAAAGTGCCTGAGCACGCTCAGAGGAGCTGTGGGTGCAGGACACCAGCAGCTTCTCCTGCATGTGGGTTTTCTTGAGGATCCTTGGGAAATGGAGTTACTGCTGTGCCCTCTTGAATCCTGCAGTTGAGCTGGTTGTCCAGGAGGAATCTTTGGCAATGGGCGAACTCCAACTCTAACCCTAACCGTAACACTAAAAGTAACCCTAATTGTGACCTTAACCCCAACCATAACTGTTACTGTAAACCTAACCCTAACCCTAGTTGTAACCCTAACCCAAACCCCACCCGTAACCGTAACTGTTACTGTAAACCTACCTAAACCCTAATTGTATTCCTAACCCAAACCCCACCTGTAACAGTAACTGTTACCGTAACCTAACTCTAACCCTAAGTGTAACCCTAACCATAACCTTATCCATAAGCCTACCCCTAAGTGTAACCCTTACCCTAACCCTAACCAGGAACCTAACCCTAAACCCTAATCCTAACCTCATTGGGTTCATGACTGAAATTACAAAAAGTATGCATTACTATTTAGGTTGTTGTTGTTGTTGTTGTTGTTACAAGAGGTATGAAATCAAATATATTTTTTCACCTTCCAAAATTCCAAAAATCCTATTGAGTTTTGAATGCAGCTTATGGTTTAATTAAAAAAAATGTAGATAATTTAAAACATTACTTATTATGTCCTTGTACTTTTTTCAACAAAATGCTGGTTAAATTGCAAATTATTGCGTGCCGTTTTTATTCACATTTTACACATTGTCTCAGTTCTACTGGAATTGAGGTTGTAACCCTGACTGCATCAGGAAACTCGATAAGGATGACGTACACAACCCTTTCAAGGCTTTACGGGTGTGCAATTTTCTTATTCACACTGCTGAGCAATTTTCGACTTCACACCAGTGTACTGCAGGTCAGAATAGGCTGCGTGGAGCGAAAAGTAAACTATTAGGGCTGTTTTTTTACAGTGAACTTTTGTTCATGAGCCGTGAACCAAATCTATCAAGGGTACAAAGAACAGCTTGAACAGAAGCCTTGGGAGAGAGCTGCCTAAAGCAGCATGTGGTCCATACAAAGGCTCATTTTCATCCACGCGAGTTATGTTCCTCCAGGATACACTTCCCTCTGGCTGTTGCCGGATTAAAGTGCACAGCCCTGATGCACAAAGCAGGATTAGTCAGTTAGCTTGATAGCTTCACTGAGTAAAATGCTGAACATTCCCAAATGTGGAACATCCATCGTAATGAAAACAGCTGTTTTGGATTTTATTCAGTTTAGTAAGCCAGGGGACTCAGTAACCCTGTTTTATCGAATTCTCTCCCAAATCACCCCTGCTCCTCTTTCTAAGGGAGACAATGAAGCAGGAACATTTCATTTGCACACGTCTTTGGAGAATATTCTTGTCCAATAAATACATGGGTGCAGGATATGGGCCTTCTTTTATAGATATTGAGGGTGAACACTTGATAGGGGCTAGCATTTAAAATTAAATCAGGAAACTTGCAGGCTTTCACATTTGAACCGTCTTTTGCAAATTTCTCAGAAAATAAGTGGATAGACAAACTTGTCTGTAGTCTCCACAATCAGTTTTGACAGCAGTTAACAGTCTATTTAAAATGGAGTCTTATGGCAGCAGAACAAGGAGGGCAAGAAGTGACAACACAAAGTATCAATGGAGTTTATGATAGGAAAAATAAAAAGCATTGACAATGTAATGGGCAACACTGTTTATTTACCTAAAGAAGCTTCTAGGTTAGAATACTAGCCTGACCCTCTCAGTGTGGTTTTTTTGCTCGTTTTGCATTTCTCCGCTACCTCTGTAGTGAGTATGCGGGGTTTGACTTCAGAACCCCTGCAATCCATACAAGGAACAGGCCGGTTAAATAATGGATGAATGAATGAATCGACAAATCTGTGTAATATTATGCAAGAGAAAGTTTTTACTTTGAAAGAGGAAGAAATCACATGCACTACCTACTTCCCAGAGAGTTGTAAGCACATTTTAACTATTTCCTGCTGATTACATGATTTATTAATTTCTCGTAGAGTTGATTCTATACTGTAGCTATTTCATAAAGAGTTGGTCTACTGCTTTAGTTATTTATAACCAAGATGATAAAAAAATATGCAAGAGCTTCATGATGCTATTGAGTCAGTATCTCGATGGAATAACTCCAGCTCATGTGTGAGGAATCAGGCAGTTTCAGAGTCATGAGGTCCTGCCTCGTATTATAACAGGTGGAACTAATAAAGTTTTTGGCTGGTGTATTCCTTAATACATGCTCTTGAGGTCTTTATTTCATTTTATTTTATTTTATACGTATTAACACACTTGTAAAAAGAGCTCAAAATGACCATTACCACTTTTAATATCTGCGTTGTCTCTGCAGCCAATTTCTAATAGTTGAAGGATGTCTTACAGCACGTAAAGCACCATCACTTGATTTTGCACTGCAAAAAAGGATTTGCGCCACAGATATGAGTGAGTGTTAAGCTCTTGTGAAACAATTATCCAAATCCCTGCCCTCCCTGCCCTTGCTTCTACAAATGATGGTGTGAAATCCGCTCAACCAACACGAACAACAACATTAGCAAATCTCACAGTTTCTATTCATGAGTATTTCATGTGAAGGTGAACACACATTTTTTGCTTAAGTCTTCTCAAATGGGAGAGGGAACAAAATTAGTAAAATATGCAGGAAAAATTACGTATTCTCTCACAGTCTGTACTTTAATTCTCACCAATACTGTATATTAGCGCTTTGTAAAGACAAATTACACAAAAAATGATGAGGTCAGGTGCTCATACACACCCTTAATTTGATTCAGTTAGAGATAGACATACAGAATAAATACAACCTTACACAACAGTTCTACTTGGAAATGTGACTAGACCAAAATATGTTGACTATGTTCACGTTCAGCATGCAGTAATATGGATTTTTTAAAATTATTATTATTAAATCATAAACTGTTTTAATCAACTTGACACCTCTTGTTGACATTTTGAATATGCTTTTGTACTGTCAAAATTGGGGGGAAAAAAACCAAAGGGAATGTTCTTCAAATTTATAGGTACTGTAAATAATATAGATTTATAATCTGCGGTTTCAGTTAAAATTCACAACAGTGTAGAATGTAGAGTGGCATTATACAGAGTGTTTCCAGTTTTTTAGCCAATCATCTTTCAAAATCTGACATTTGCATTGCCTTTTCGATCTAAAGTGCTTAGTTTGAATAAAAATTAAAAATATAAAACAACTCTGGAAGGCTTGCTCACCCTGACTAAATTAAAACTGACATCACTTCCACAGGGGAAAAAAAATCTTTACTGATTATTGCTCTGAGCCCCCATTAAAAAAAAACAAAACAAGTGAAGGCCATGATTATGGAGAAATAGCTAATGTCATAACAGATATAGTACAATATAGGTGTATGAATATTCTATGTGTGAAGGATATAGCATCCAATAGGATTATGCAGTTCCTGAGCTTATGATATGCGATAAATAAATACATACATCCAAGCTGTCCACAATAAATAACTTTGCAAACCGTCAAATAGTAATTTTGTGCCAGGAAGTCTCACAGGAGAAATGATGTGACAGTATATGTATTTAAATAAAGATTATAGAATTGAAAGTCTTGTCGTTTTCCCGCTTATTCCAAAATGAAGCATTCAATGTTTTAACGCTAAATATCTATTGCATTGCCCATGGACGCAGAAGAAACAAAAAACTTTGGTCAACTCTGACAGGGACGTTTTATTTTTATAAATGCATCTTAGTAGAGCACGACGAATGTACATGCTGGATGAGTCACTAGGTGGCACTGTTGTAACTCCACTGAGAGATGGGGGATGTTTTCGTCTGATTACATGTCACTTTTTTGTTAAATCCCAACATTTTTGGCAGAGGGCTGTTGGGAATGCAAAAGGGTGGAACTGCCACCAGACGTTCTTTAGAGAGAGTGAGAGAGAAAGGGAGAGGGAGGGAGGGAGAGAGAGTGAGTGAGCACGGAAACAGTAAATGTGAGAAAGTTAACAGATGCCAGTAACACAGGAATTGTTTTCTGAAGTCTTCTGAGGGTGAGAGGGACAACAAACACCAGCAGAGGCATAGGGAATCGAAAAGTGAGAGGTAAGGGTCTTTATCTCAATCAAAACTAGAAAACTCACAGAGATGCACAATCTCTCGCGCTCTACCATTTATCTTTCTGTCTGTCTCCTCCTTGTACTCTCGCTTTCTTCTTTTCTGTTTATTTCACCTCCCCTCATACCCACATAAACAGGCTTTTTTTTTTCTTTTCACAAAATGACATTCAAATGTGAACTCACTGCAAGGTAAAGGAATGCGACAACTTTTAAACTGAGAAAACTCACACTAAGTAACGGCAAGCAAGTCTGAGAGAGAAACAGAGCGAGATGGGGGTGGGGTGAGGTGGGGGGTGAGGGGGTAGTGTGGAGTGAGCATACAGGAAGCATCTGGATGGATTTGTGACTAGGTGGAGGTGCTGCTAATGAAGTGGTTTTAAAACTTGATTTAATATGTCTGTTGTGCAGGGGCAAGTTCCTATCTAGAAGATAGCATGTCTTCAGTTAAAGATCCTGCCTGAGGCTAAGAAACACCAGAAACTCTCTCATTGGATTTACAATGCGTACACTTTTTATATACCATTCATAAAATGGGGATGGCAGGTGCTGTGCATTTAGGAAAGTAGAGACCTTGAAGAGTGAGGAGGACATGTCCAATTAGTCAGGGGCTGTCCTTGGTAAGTGTAGAGTTGAACATATCATTCCAGTGAGTCAACGGTCCAAAATAGGTTACCATGAGGCTGGGATTTTTTGCAGACGTAAATGAGGAGAGGGGACCACAATCACAGTCTGGTGGAGAGAGACTGGATATTACAATGGCGAAAGGGGGCGGAGATTGTGTTCACAATCCTATGACCCTCCTGCGGAATCGTGTCGAAAACCCAGGCTATAAGGAACAGCATGACAACTCAGTCTTGAAAGCTTTTACAAAGTGCAAAAAACTGCAAGGTATAATTTGTTCAGACTGAATGTTCAACTCCCTACTTTTAAGCACAAACACAGAACGAGAAGTAAGACATTAATAACAGTGAATGTTCATATAAATTCATATAAACCCCAATTCCAATAAAGTTGGGACATTGTGTAATGTGTGAATAAAAACAGAATACAATGATTTGCTAATCCTTTTCAACCTATATTCAATTGAGTACACTACAAAGACAAGATTTTTAACATTCAAACTGATAAACTTCATTGTTTTTTTTTTTTTGGAAATATTCACTCATTTTGAATTTGATGCCTGCAACACATTTCTGCGCTTGTTCTACAACTGATAACATTTTCCCACGTTAGGGATATATGTATGTGTATGTATATATGCTGGCCTATTTTTTGTGATGTGATTTTATTCTGTCTGATTGTACGTTTGATGCATTTCAGGATTCACTGTTGCTGTTGTCTCCTGGCATGTCAAACGTAATAAATGAAACTCTGAAATGTTCCAAAAAAGCTGGGACAGTGGCAACAAAAGACTGGGAAAGTTGAGGAATGCTCAAAAAACACCTGTTTGGAAAGGATTAGCAAATCTTTGTATTTTGTTTTTATTCACATTTTACACAATGTCCCAACTTCATTAGAATTGGGGTTTGTAGATGAATGGGAGGAAGAGCTCAAGTTATAGAGCTGATGGTGAACAGGTCAGCATTACTATAATGTGATAATTAAAGACTGATGATTTTTTGCACATTGCTGCTGTCACAAAACACTGATTATTGCGAGATGCTATTGTGGAGAGGTTGAGGAAAGTTTTCGTCAGTTGTACAGTGATGCTATTAATTGATAAGGAAGGCTTCAGCTAGTTGCAGATTGATTCTATTGATCATATTCATATCAATTCTTCAACCATCATTGAAGAATTTTACAGCTGCTGCTGGTGATTGATAAGGACGGTTTCAGGAGGCTGCAGTTTGATGTTACTGATTATTGCAGAGGGTTATAGAAAATGCTGCACAATGCTGTCTGCGGTTGCATGAATACTGGTTGAATTTCAATATTATATCCCCAAAACAGAATTTTCAGGGATACTGTGGATTCACTTGACATGTTGCAGCCGCTGCAGAGGCTTCATTTTAGCACAAAAACCAGAACAGTTTTGCGCTGAAGCTTCTCGTGTTCGTTCCTGGTGTAGAGAGGACAGACCCGATCAGACCCTTCGACCTTACTTTCACCCTTATAAAAATTTACTATAGTTAACTATAGTTTACTACAGTAAAATTGATGTAAACTATAGTAAACTACACTTTACTACAGTAAACTATAGTTTGTTGCAAATATACTATAGTAATTGAATATTATTGCTATAGTTTACTGTAGTAGAGTTTGACTTTTGTGATTTACTTTAGCATCACTATAGTAAACTACAGAGTTACTATAGTATATCTATAGTATATCTATATTAATTCCGCAAAAATACCATAGCTACTAAAGAAAACTATAGTATTTTTACTGTAGTATTTTGTGGTAATTTTTCATAAGGGCATCACCGCCACCAAGTCAGTCTTTACATTTCCAAATGCAGTAACTCACATAGGTTTGATGGGAACCATGTCACATTTCTTGTTTGTTTCTAGCGTATAGAGAAGGGTTGTTATTGATGTTGGTTACCCTATGACCTTCGTAGTAGCGGCACCACGGGGCCATACTTTTCATTTTTAAAAACTGCAAAAGCCTAAACAGCTTTAATGGGAATTAATGTCAAATCTGCTTTCGATATACCTGGTGTATAGAGGCTCTATTACTTTTACTGCTGTGAAAGTATTTTTTGTAATTTTCCCCATAGTGCCACCACACTGCCTAATTTCTAAATGCAATAACTCAGTCAATTTTGATTGGAATTATGTCACACCTCCTGTGATTTCCCTGGTCTGTAGAGGTGATGTTGGTTATCCTATGACCTTCCCTGTAGCACCACCACCAGGCCAAAATTTCCATTAAAAAAAATAAATAAATGTGATGGCTCAAACATTTTGTGAGTAGGAACCTTATTGATTTTATGGCTCTATAACTTTTACTGTAGTACTTCCAGGGGGTGAGACTACATTTCCAAATGCAATAAGTTAGACGGTATTAATGGGAAACTGGTCAACTTTGCTGTGAATGTCTTGGCGCATAAAAGAGAAATCCTTAAGTCCTCGCGACACTATGACCTTTCCCGTGGCAACACCTTTTGAGCAAAATTAACTTGTTCAAAAATAAGTCAAGCAGTTCTCATTCTTACCATAGTTCTTATTCGCTGTGAGCATTACTGGAGTCTACAGTTGTTCCCCCTGTTGATTTTATTGGACTTGTTATCCTTTCCTGTTGCACCTCCATTAGGCCACCCTAAGAATTTTGCTGACAAAGAGAATATTGTAATTTTGATGATATATCCTGCCGCTGTTCACAAGCAGTATATGTCTGGTTTTATACTGTATCCTTTTTTAAGATCTATGTTGAACTGCATAGCGATATTGATGCCAATGATCCTGTTGCTCATGCTTACAATGGTTAGCTGGTCCCGAATTTTCAAACAAGAACTTCAGACAAAGCGTCATTGCCTGACGCTGTCAACATGAAACATTTCTGCTTCTCCCCTACTGTGAAACCTTCCGTTTGTGCAGCCGTCCCCGACCATTTCTGGGATTTTCACTTCTTATTTGTGCCTTCAGTGCATTTGGATGGAGGGGAAAGTGTTGTTTATTTATTGAACAATGTGTCCTTGGGTTACTTTGTATTAAGCTTGTGATGTGATTTAGCACACCTCTCTGCTATGTCCTCTCAAAAGTCCAGACACAGTCAAGGTTATTTTCATTGTAAATCAAAAGGCTGTCCAGTGCTGTGTCCACCTAGGCCTCTGCAAGGTGTGATATTATAAAGGTATTTGACAAAGGAAAATACAGTCATTGTGATCTGAATATAAATAGTGTGAGGTATCTGAAAAATCTACCTCTATCATAAGTGTAAGGAGGTCAGGAGTAAAGGTTTACATTTTCTGTTTCCATTCTTTAGTTGAGCACGTCTGCAATTACGGAGGGGAATGAATAGCTTTTTGTATAAGCAAGGCCACACCTCGGTCCGGGCCCACCGCGCCTCACCCTACCAAAGTCTCTTTACGTAATATTTTATGTCCTCAGTGCTGGTTTCAGCTTGAATATTTTGCAGGGGTATCGAACTAGATGATACTACCCCCCCAAAAAAAAGATAGAAATAAATTACCACACAAATATAACAACTTTTTATAAACATTTTAAGAACTCAAAAGGTCAACTGAGTAAGGTACAGTGAGATGGACAGCTAAAAAAATAGTATTTTTGCTCTGTCATTCCTCTGTTTGAATTGATGTGTGTTGTGTAGAATCAGAAACCCAAGCATACAAAATATGAAAGTAAATATTTCAAGCCTGCTTCCAAAGCTTTAGGATCACTGAATTAATATTCAAGCATTCCTTGTTTAGAGCAGAAAGCTCACTTAGCACCTCATTTGGAGCATTCTGCTGGGGTTTTGTGCTCATGTTATTTGGACAGGCATGTTTTTTTTTTTTTTCCTTCAGGACTCTCAATGGAGTAATGTGATGCAGTTAAATTATGTAATCGCAATGCGTTTCAGTCAAGTATATAAGTGTTTAGAGCATCACTGGTTTCATTTTACACTTAATGGCCAAAAATATTGGGACCCATGCTTTTTTCTTCAAAATATCATGGCAACATGGAGTTGGTTCCCTCTTACTGCGATAGCGGTTTCCTCTTTACTGGGATGATGTTGAACATTGCTGCATTGATTTGTCTCCATTTTTACCACAGTAGCTTTAGTAAGGTATTGATATTGGATGACTAGGCCTGGCTTGAAATTGGCTTTCCAGTTGATCCCAGCTGGTGCCAGTCTGGGCTCTGCACAGGCCAGTTTGTTTGTTCTACCCCAATTCACACGCACCATGCATAGGCCAGACTGAGGTATGGGGCCACTGCCATGCATTTGCTGATCCCCAAACTGCTGGAAGTGTGCGATAATCTGAAATCACTGTATGCACCAAAATTTGCATTCAGTGCTCCTGAGGTTTGGGCCATTCCATAAAAAAAACTGTCATGATGAAGTGTTTGACTCTGTTCAATTTCCTCTATTTTTGCATATTTGTCGCAAAAAAGGCATCAGATCTTCATAAAATGTAAAATTAGACAAGAAAAACATGAAGCAACAAAAGATTCAGTAAATGATCATTTCATTTCTTGACGGAAAAATGTTGTCCAACACCTGTATCACCCTTGTGAAAAAGCCCCTCGAAACTTATTAATTGTCTGTCCCGCCTCGAGCCGTAAAAACACCAACCAAACACTTCCAATGCTTAGACATTTTTCATATTGCCTTGGAAAAATTTTGGCCCACTGTTCTTTCCAGAATTGCTTTCATTCGCTGGAGGGATTTAGAGTTTGAAATGGCTCGTCACTAACACATCATCTTAATGGGGTTCGAATGAGGGCTTGCGCTAGGCTTCTAAATTTTTATTTTGTTTCCTTTGAGCCATTCAGAGGTGTCGTGGTCTCGTTCTTTGGATCAGTGCCTTGCTGCTTGACCAAATTTAGCTTGAGATTCAGATGAAGGGCTCATGACCGAACATTCTCCTTCAGTAATTTCTGGTGCCGAGTGGGATTAATCATTTCGTCAGTTATGGTACCCTAGTACCCTAGCCCCAAAGCAGCAGAATTTCCCCACAACATCACAGAAACACCACAACGTTTGGCCATTGGTATGTTGTTTTTATTGCGGAATATTGTGTTAGCTTTACAAAGGACGTAAGGGGATCAATGTCTTCCAGAAAGTTCTACTTTCGACTCATCTGCACATGGAATATTATTCCAAATGCTTTGGGGTCATAAGGGTGTATGTTGAAGAAATGCCTTTATATTCCTCTTGTCTAGCAGTAGTTTTGCCTTGCAACTCTCGCATGGATACCCATTTTGTCTTGTCTGCCTAATGGTGGAATCGTGAATCCAGACTTCGCAAAAAAATCTCCTCAAAAACCTTGAAAATTCACCACTGTTCCAAGTTCCCTCCATTTCATGGCTCATAGTGCAGTTTACCAAAGTATTAGAGCATTAGAAATGGCTTTTAAAAAATATCCAGGTATATATTGCAATTACATTGTTTCTCATTTCCTTTTTATTTTTATTTCTTTTTTTTTTTATTGTGGTATGGTGTGAAGCTTGTTGAGATCTCTTATGCTATTTTGAATTGCTGGAAAGGTTTCACTGCAGTGATATTTGAGTTCATCAGTGTTGGCAGTAATCAAGCCCGGGGTATGTCTAGCCTAATTTTAACCCAATCACTTTAGTTATAATTGAGTGAATAAGGGGACAATTACTTTTTTGCGCAGGGCCAGCTGGTGCTAGGTAACATTTTTCCCTCACTTATAAAATGTATTTTGTGTTAACTCAGGGTGTCATTGTCTTATACTAAATTCTGTTTGAGAATCTGAAACAATTCCTTGTGGCGAATATGCAAAAATATTTTAAAAATTATCACGGCACTGCACATCCCATTTCCCTTCCATTAAATACTCTCAAAGTTTTACTGTGCTTGATTATTCAAATTTCCTCCGGCACCTTTGCTGCAAGGAATTCCATAATCAAAAGTGCAGTACCTTATCCAAATTACAAAAGTGAAAATGTGATCTATGTCATCTTCCTGGATGTTGCAATGAAGAGATTCTAGTTTGATATTATGATAGCACCTTAAAAATGTAGATACACCTGACTGAGTAATATGGGACATACACAGAATGTGAATTTGCGATAACTACCAGATTCGCTGAACTGCGCAAATTTGAATCAGCCATTATCCTGATGCAACTGCCGCTGCTCATGAACAGAAATGTTCCTCCTGGAGTTCTGAATGACCGCAGGGAGGAGGAGATCGGGAGAGAGGGAGAGAAAGGGCGTCTTTGTTGGCCATCGGGAAGAAAAAAATCCCCGGAGAGAAAGAGAGCAGGCTGAGAAAGCCTCTCTTTAGAGGGAATAACATACTTGAAGTTCTTTAAAATATTCCCTCCCTTGGTGTTGAGGAAGAAAAAAAAACAGAAACTGCTGAAAGCAATAATTTTTCAAGGAAGAAGAGAGGGCCCCACTGCCTCCCAGCACATAGCACTTTGGATTACTCAGAGGGGAGTAGCGCGTGCTCTGCCAGTCTTTACTGTCAGTATTCATATTTTTTCATGACATTGCACTTCATTATGATCCCAAGCTGGCCTATGCTAAATGCGGCTTCCTATAGCGCTTATTAGTTGTAATTTTACTTACTGCATCATATCTCTACACTCAATTGAGATATTCAAGCGAACTTTTGAACTCTGCTCAGTCCCCTCCCTGATTTACCAAAAGGAGACTGCAGCGACATGCACACTGAGTCAGTAGGGTCCCTCTAAAGAGGATTTAGTCACGACATTACAGAATAATGCTGTGCTTACATTACACAACAAATCTGCACAAAATGAGCCTCAGTAGGTGGCAATGGAAGTAAAGAGCACTGAGGTGTGTTTACTCCTTCAGGCTAACTCCGAAGCTCTGTTTATGGTAGGCGTGGTAGAGCTGTTGACAATTATCATAAACACTGGCAATGCTAGGAATGGGCATGCCAGCCACAAACCAGGATAAAAAAAGAAACAGAGGGAAAGAACACAAAGAAATGGAGAGGGCGACTAAAACGTGAAGCGTAAATTATGGCACTTGGACTGTACACAAGAGGGTAAACGCTATTAAAGGATTTATTAGGTTATAACTTTCCTCCAAAGGGTTGTGGAACATAACAGACTTCCAGAAAGTTCTTCATGCCTCCCAAAAACTTTAATTTCTTACCAATGCTAGTTTTTACTTCAGCTCACCCTTTACACTCAAGCAAAAATAAAAAAGTGCACTCGAATTAATATTAACTGTTCGAGTGGGAGGGAGTGCAGAATTCCAATCTTTTATGGATTTTTTTTAGTTCTTTGATTTTTTTTAAGATAGTTTTTGGATATTGATTTATTTATAATATTCATTGAAATACAGTATTACTTCAATTGCTCAGTTACCTGATAATGGCATAGCAAGTTGCTCGTACAACTAATTCTGTTTAGCAAACTGTATGTTACAGCTTCATGCAGCAACACAACTTGATTTGTCAAAAAAACAAAACTAACAAGTGGTTAACTGGCAACACATCCTCAGAAAGAATACATTGTGTACTGGTTTATTTATTTAGCTGGCCTTTTAGTATGTGAGGACATATAGTATCCAGCACCATGCTCATAGTGGCTATTTTCGAGTTATATTTCACTAGCATCGCTTAATTTTCCAATTAGCAAAACCTCACTGACAACATGTAGCATAGCTGCACTTTTCTTAGCAAACAATGTGTGGTGAAGGTTGGAAATCAGCTGGGTCATGCTAAATGTTTATGAAAATAATCACAAAGGCCTCTTTTCATGTTTTTACAAGTCTCTGTTTTTGCCCATTTATATAAATATACATGTAATTAAAACTAAACGGAACCCTAACCTACCCAGCTACACTATACAAGGTGTACGGTGGTCTCCAGAGCTGGGTGGTCAGCACTGGTGGTGATACTGGGTATTCTGTGCTGCGGTTGATGCAGAAAGGGAGGTCTATTCTGGGGCCGATTCAGGGAGGGAGGCCTGTGCTGGGAGAGATGTAGTGAGGGAGGATTATGCTGGGAGCAATATAGGGAGGGAAGTCTGTGCTGGGAATGAATTCGGGAGGGAGGTCTGTGCTGGAAGCGATGTAGGGAGGGGGTCTGTGCTAGAGGCGGTGTGGGCAGGGAGTTCTGTTCTGAGAGTGATGTAGGGCAGGATGTCTGTGCTGGGAGCAATGTAGGAAGGGAGGTCTGTGCTGGGAGCCCTGTGGACGGGTGTTTGTATCGTAGTCACGCCATTATCGGCTTTGGCCGGAGGTCCGCACTGGTCTGGTAACACTTGGCTCAGCTTTGAGGGGGTAATTAGGGGTTAAAGCCAGTAAAAATTTGTCAGTCTCATCGCATTCTCTCCCGAGCGGCCTGGCGGATGTAGCTGTATGAGCAGGAAAAACGCTGACGTTATCCTCCAAGGGCATTGGTAGTGTGTTTAGTGTAAAAATAAGCAAGGGCTCATCATCACATCAGTTGGACAATTCACACGCTGCTGCATCTTACTCCTGTGTCAATGGGAGCAGGTTGCTGCGGTGGACAGTGCAGCTGGGTTCAGGGTGGGAGGAAAAAGGGAGAAAAAAACACAAAAAAATGCTCTGCTTATTTAGCTTATAATGAATGCCAGAGGTCTTCAGACTTGCTTGGTTAGGCAGAAAAAAATAAAATCATCCACTAATGTCTTCGACCATGACAGGCTAAGTAGTCTGTTAATGAAGCTGATCACAGCTAATCGATTTTGGCTACAGCTTGAGTGGTCAAGCAAATATTTTCCAGGCATCATAGCCAGCCAGTCACAAGCTACAGAATGATTACAGTTTAATTATGTCTAGTTTATATATATATATATATATATATAGATATATTTATTTAAAAATAAAGGCTCAAAACAATCCCTTAAAACTAATGATTGGTCACGACCTGTTTTCAATCATTCATTTAAATTACCATCACAGAAACTCCGATAACTCTCAACATTATCAGATGTGGCCAGTTTTCACTTCTAACGCACTGTGACTCCGGACTTCTCACGCTTTTCTTTATTCAGGGATTGGAAGCAAAGCATGTGTTTCATGACGGTGCACAAGGACTTCAATTCCATGCGAGAATCTCTTACATACGCGTTGATTGAATAATTGCTGACTACAGCAGAGGAACGTGAATATGCCACTTAAACTCACACTGAATGCGTAAGAGTTGACAGGTACGCGTTATAAATAAAAACTGGTCACACCTGATAATGTTAAGAGTTTTCGGAGTTTCTGTAATGGTAATTTAAATGAATGATTGAAAACAGGTCGTGACCAATCATTAATTTTAAGGGATTGTTTTGAGCCTCCCCTATCGCCGGTTCACCAGACGCCACTGATTATATATATATATATCTGCCTTGCATAAAGACATGTGTTAATCTGTTTCTATTTTCCAATATGCAGAGTCAGCACAGAGCAGTCTTAGGTCCTCAGTCTTTGTTTTCTCACATTTCCTGCTGTCCTTATCAGTTCGTTCCTTCAGTTTACCCCAGTTGGTTCTGTTTTATTTCTGTGCCCCTCTTTTACATTTGTGCTCTTGCCCCCCACCTGTTTCTTACTGTTATTTGTCATTGCATATATTTAAGTTTATGGTCTGTTTTCATTCTTCATTGGATTGTCTCTGTTACTGTGCCCTTCCTGCCCTGCTTAAAAACTTCCTTACCAATGGTTTTAGGACACAGTTAGAAAGGCTTTAATCAGTATTTTTAGGGATAATGACACTTTTCAAATGACAATAATGTAACATAAAGGTGAGAAAAACTTCCCCTTCTACTATGTTTGAGCTCCTGTTATGCTGTTTTACCAATATTTATTAATTGGTTAAGTATGTTATTGCTCGCATACAGTAAAAACGGCCTGCCAATATATCCTGTATTGACTGACCTTAAGCTGTATTGGCCGAGTCTTGAAGTCGCGTACCTCGGCCTGCGGCCTCGGGCCAATACGGAGACCCTCAGGCCAATACCAATGCAATATGGAAATAAGCAATTTATAATAGTATATGACTTCTGACACTTATATCACAAACTCCTAAGGGTTACCATTTAGAAGAGACCAGAATATCTCCCGTACTTTAACTGGAACCATTTTAATTCTAGTATGTCATTTCTAAGCTTGTGCACAAAAAGGGGGGCACTTTTTATGGGCATAAAGGTATAATTGAAGCATTGCATTTTGCTTTGCTCCCATGCGGTTTTTGCAATTTCCTTGCATTTTTCATTGACTTTACAGCTATACACCCATCAGTCAAATTATCCAGTGTTGGCATAAATACTACTTCTGATTTCATGCATTACAATTTTATATTCCGAACTACATATTACCAATTATTATCAAGGTAATTTATTTTAATACTCTGAAGCATTTCTTACGTGGTACGTTGACAAATCCCAGATGAATGACTTTATTTTTTCACCTAAGATAACGAACACAGTTTGAAAGATCACAATTCTCAAAATTAAAAGATCAGAACTATGTTGGTTATACCACAGGACATTCTGTTCTTCCTGGAATATTTAAATTCTGTTTTAATTATACATTTGATGATTTTAAATGTGTTACGCAGATCAACTCTGGGCTCTGGTTGTAGTTTCTTGTGTCAAATGCCTCTCTTATTTAATAATAGAACTATATTGCCACGCTTCCACAAACCCATTTCCAAAAAAGTTGGGATGCTGTGCATAAAGTAAATAAAAATAGAATGCAATGATTTGCAAATCATTTAAACTCGACATTTAATTGAAAAAGTAGTAAAAAGACTAAGCATAAGAAAACTGAAAAATTTTATTGTAAATTGATAAACATGTGCTCATTTTGAATTTGATGCCAGCAACACATTGCAAAAACGTTAGGACAGGGGTATGTTTACCACCTTGTTGCAACATCTGAGGAGTCCACTTGTAAAGCCTTTTAAGTCAAGTTGGTCCATTTTTTAGAAAAATCAGATTTTTTGATAGGCATAGAAATTATCTTCCATAGATACCAATTTTCACTATACTGAAACTATTAGCCTTGCAGACATAATCCATGAGGCAATTCATTATTTTTTTTAAGAAATGACTGATTTTGCAACACAAAGTTTTGACTTAGCAAGTTTTGAAAGTGGAGTGGAAATTTAGCAGGTTTTGACAGTGTTTAAACCAGCCCTGTTGCTCAATTGGTGAAGGTATTTGACTCAGGACCCACAATACATGCAAGAAATGCATTTTATGACATGCAAGGATATCATTTGAACTCATAATAGTGTTTCTTACCTTTCAAGTTTGAGGAGCTTCCTTTTTGAACCCTTACGAGGAGACTTGTTTGCATTTTCTGTGATCAAAACGAAAGTTGAGTCTGCATCCCCCATCTTGAGTTAGATAAAACAAAAGCTGAACAGGCTATAAAAGCTCAACTGTGATTGGTTCCTTCGAGCAAACGAAAACGGAATCACGTTTCCACATTGGCTGATGACTTAGCAAAATTTGACAGTTTGCCTCCTTGACTTAGCGGGTTTTGACAGAGTTCCGCTTTTTCTGTGACAATTTATGTCATGATTTAGTAGATTTTGAAAGTGGAGCTATCAGTGGACATGCGCTGGTGCCTGAAAGAGAGGCTTATGGAGATAACTCATTTATTTTCAAAACTTGACTTTGCAGGTTTTGCAAGTGGACTCCGCATCTCTTGTTTTAACTATCCACTGTAAGCTAATGGGAACTGAGGACACCAACTGTTGTAGTTCTGAAAGAAAATGTTTTTCTATTCTTGCTTGATGTAGGATTTCAGCAGCTCAGCACTTCCTGGCTTCCTTTGTCATATTTTGTTTCATAATGTACCAAATATTTTTCATAGGTGACAGGCCTGGACTGCTGGCAGGCTTGTTTAGCCCCCAAATTCTTTCACTATGGAGAAATGTAGTAGTTGCAATGCATGCAGAATGCAGTGTTTGGCATTGTCTTGCTGAAATATGCAAGGCCTTCCCAGAAAAGGAAAAAAAAAAAGTGGCAATATGTATTTCTCCAAAACTTGTATATAGTATTCAGCAGTAATAGTGTCTTAATAGATGTCCAACTTACACATGACATGTGCATTACTGTACCCCCATACAATCGTGGATCCTGGCTTTTGAACTGTGCAATGATGACGAGCTGGATGGTTGCTCTCATCTTTAACCCAAAGAATGCAGCATCTGTGATTTCCAAAAAAATTTCATATTTTGATTAGTCAGACCACAGGATAGTTTTTCACCTCGCCGCAGTCGATCTTAAATGAGCTCAGGCCTAAAGAAAGTGGCAGCATTTCTAGATCATGTTTACATGGCAGAGTGTTAACTTGCATTTTTGGATGCAGCAATGAACTGTGTTCACTAAAAATGGTTTTCAGAAGTGTTTCAGAAGCAATTTACACCACCAAGTCCTATCAGTATTTAATGCAGTGCAGCCTGAGGGCCTGAATATCACGTTCATTCAGCATTCGTTTTTGGCCTTGTCCCTTGCATACAGAGATTTCTCGAAATTCTCTGAAATTTTTTTATATACTGTAGATTATGAAATCCCCAAATTCTTTACAATGGTATGTTGAGAAACAAAATTTAATTAAATTGGTGGACTATTTGCCCATATTGTAGCGGGGTTGCGTGTAAACATGGATCCACGCACAGAATAAGGGAGTCTAAAAGCTACCTAAAAACAAGGTAGCTACTAAATCTGCAAACAAACTAAGAGGAGAGGGGAAAAAATAAGAACAAAGGACATTGTCGGGGAACTCAGAAGATACAACAAAAATACAAAAAATTAAAATAACGAGAACCCAAAACTACAGAGCAAGGCTCTGGAAAAGCAAAAGTAAACAAAGAGTATAAGCCTGGACTCTGAACCACAAGGGTTGACAAAAACGACAGGCGAATCCTTGATTCTATAATGAGCACTCGCAAGAAGACAAGGACTAAAGCTGGAGGAGTTTGCTGAAAGAACCTTCGAATACCGGCTTACGCGCATCCCAAATGGCAACACTAAAGTGCTGAAGAAAGGACAAGGTGTCGTTTAAATAGACTAGCGCTGATTAATCAGATGGAAATCACCTGTCACAAAACACAAACCAAAACCACTCCCTCCAGGAGAAGGAATGTCGAACTCCACCTCCAAACCATGACACATATAGTCTTTCACAGAGCAGTGAAGGCCTCACCGTCTTTACTTCTGATAGACTCAGCTGCTCTGGGATGCTCTAGTTATGTCTTATCATGACACTAACCTGTTGCTAACCTAATTAGCTGTGCGATGTTAGCATTGTACAACTTCTCCAGTATTTTGTTGCCCCCCGTCCTAACTTTTTGAAATGTGTTAATTAAAAATGAGCAGCTATTTGTTAAAAAAAAAAAATTTCTCAGTTTCAACGTTTGAAATGTTGTCTTTGCGGTATTTTCGGTTAAAAATAGGGTTTAAATGATTTGAAAATCATTGCATTCTGTTTTTATTCACACTTCACACACAGCGCCAACTTTCTTTGAAAATGAGCTTGTAGCGATTCTCTACAGGTTTTGCATCACCATTACTAAGACTCCAGAAAATTTCATGAACCTTCAATGGGAGTTGCACGCTTTTAAATGATGCAAGCTGTGCTGTCTATGCAATGAATGAACTGTGAACTCAAAATGTGCCGAAGCTTTGTTTCAGCTGATGTTACTTCAAATCTTAATGCTCTTTAAATGAGAAAATCGCTGTTATTATTGTAATTTGTTGATTATCCTGTTAACTATCACTGGGCCCTAATTAGGGCCCTACAGAATTTTCAAACAAATTTTGAATCCTTCATTTGTAAACTATGACTTAAATCCTCAACCAATCCAGGCATTTGGTCTTGTTCAAAGGCTAGGAACCTGTGCAATCAAGATATCAAATGTTGTTTGTCCCAAAATTGAAGATTAAGCCGTATATTTTATGTAAATACTCATAACAGCAACAACAGACACTCAGTATTTTGTGTAATAGAACCATTATATGTGGGAGCAGTGAGCATTTGAAATGTGGTATACCAATCCGGGCCAAATGTGAGAAAATGCAGGTGACAGTTAAAAGATTAACACTGGAGTTTTAAAATCTTGTGGCTACAAACTTGGCTTACGCATAAAATATTATTTATGCGGCAAGAATTTGGACTGTGGCATTAATATGCAGGGCAGTACCGTAATTCCTAGACTGCTGCTTTGTATGGAGAATACCTGTGCAGAATGTGAGCTATATTTGAGGGTGTGTGTATTTGCATCGAGTGATCCATGTGATTTAAAATTACCTCTCTATCCAAAAGCTGAAGGACTTCCCTTATGTTCAGTATATAAAAATGTATAAATAGATAACCTTCCTAAATCCAATGAGTCATTCTTCTCTGTTCTAGCTAGACTCTAGACTTCGTGCCGGGGTAGCGTTTCTTTGGAGTTTAGGCATGGGAACATTCAGTAGTAGAACAATGGCGCTACAGTATACTGAAGAAGCCAATATATATACACAACGGGCCAAAAGTTTGGTGCCACCCTCAGATTTTTAAAAAAAATCACACATCAACTGTTCTTTCCTTATTTTTTGCACATGAAATGACTTCAGTGCATAAAATATAGGAAGCCAATAGGTTTTGGGTGAATTCTAGACCTCAGACCACATCTTAAAGCTGTCTTGACTGATTGATCACTGACCACAACGTTTTATAATTGAGTTCCAATGCCTTTGTGTTACATGATTTTAGGTCACTAGGACGTGAACAATTTTATCTAACAAGAAGGCATGCTGCATAAATGCCTTCCCCAAAACCAAGGGGTCACATTGCACTTGGTGCACCATTAAAAATCTGAGGGTGGCCCCAAACTTTTGGCCTGTAGTGTAGTAGAATGCAGAAATGCCTAACTAGCATTCATGATAAAATTGCAAGCTGGCTAGTATCTAAGAGAAGTCAGTAGAGAACTAATATAAATATTCATTGCTCATGAATATGCTGATAGTTGTTTGTCGTCCTTGCATAAAATGTAATGTGAACATCTCCTGGTGGTAGCATGATCTCTCTGGTTTTTAAAATGTACCCAGAAAGGTGTTTTCTCACTCTTTGAACCTGGCTGTTGGATCGCTGAGTTACTGACAGCTTGGACACTGACAAGGATTCAGTAACGATTCAGTACCGCAGAACAAAATTGACATTGGAAAATAGACTATACTTTGAGGTTAGAGCAGTGGGATGCTTGACTGTGTTGAGAGGGTGATGCAAACAGTGAACTCACCTTATGTTATAAAGGTAGCACAAACAAAGCGGTGCTTACAGAACTATTGTTCCTTTTTCTGAAAGAATGTCTTTGTTCTGCAGCTGTGCTTTACTGAGATGTGATTTAGTGAAGCATCAAAAGGCAGTAATGCGAATTGTGTATGCATTGTCTCCCCCTTTCATTTGGCGATACTGAATGCTGTTAAAAAAATGTCCTGAATAGCAAAACCTCTCCCTGTCAATTTGAATACAACACTCAAAAATTGTGTTTGTCCGATCAAAGGTTAAGCCCACTTAAGATGTTTTCACACCGGACGCGAAACGAATTTTTCGCACGACAGATTATATTCAAAGTCAATGGAAAGACGCGAATACGCGCGAAATGCTGTGTATTTGCGTCTTTGCATTGACAATGAATGTAATCTGTCTGTCGTCTTCGTTTTCAAGTCCGTCTGAAAAAGCTTTCGACAGTATCACCTGTCTTTCCATCAGCCACTAATCCTAATAACCTTCTTTGTCCTTTTGCCCTTCTCCTCCAAACATTATTTACGAATCCGACATTGAAAAGGATTCCTTTTGCGAGATATATTTCCTTGAGTCTTTCATCAAGTCAGTCTAATTATAGCCCCCAATTATCTTTCTGTCTATGCTTATTATCATCCCCTTGTTAGTGAAAATGCTCCCCCTGCTGTAATTACTACCATAAGAATTAATAACTCTGTCCTCTCAGCCTCAAGAGTACGTCTCAGTCTTTTCACCCATTTTAATCTGTCTTCGATCCTGCCTTTTCAGAAGATTTTGTATTTAAACCCGCGCTCTTATTAGTCTGTATCACTAACCCCACCCCTTCATTTGTCAGTCATTATCCCCATCCCCTGATTACTCTCTCTCTGTCACTAACCCTACCCCCTTATTAGTCAGTAATTTGCTCCTCCCCCCTATTAGTTTCTATCACTACCTCACCCTGTCATTAAATCCACACCCTTATTGGTCTCTGTTGTTAACCCCGCCCCCATATTATTCTCCATCACTAATCTTACAACCTTATTAATCTCTGCCATTAACCCCCCCCCCCATTCTTATTCTCAGTCTTAAACCTTATCTTCTTTTTTATCTTTCTCTAATCCCACCGGTTTATAACTCCTGAACGCTACCCCGACTCTTTGAGAGGCCCCTGGCATTAACTTCACCTATCACTATCTGTATAGATAGTTACAACGGAATGAGAGAGAAATCACTGGGCTTTATGTGTTTATATCATTAATATTTACTGAAGGTTTTTGATTAGCTTTAGTGTCTGTTTGTGGCATTTGTCAACAGTAGGATCTGAGTTGTGCCAGTGATAGTGTTAAAATTTGGTAAAAAGTGCCTTAAAATATACTCCTCATCCAAACGATAACGTGTGGAGGGGGTGTAATAGAACAGCCATACCAGTAAAATATTTGGTAGTGAGATAAAGGGAAATTAAACCATGCGCGATCGATGATCCCGTCCTTCTGGATAGGGGCTGTATGCCTACATATGGAATGATGCCAGGCAGTATCGAAGAACTGATGTCACAGCCAGTGCCACCATCACAGATACCTATGATTATAAAATCCATCACTCTTGCAGCTATTCAAAGTTCAATATGTGTCATATATATATATATATATATATATATATATATATATATATATATATTTTTTTTTTTTTTTTCAGAAACAAAAGGCAATGAATATAAGCAGTAGCTTTTCTTTTCTCTTTTTGAAGACTGGTTATTGACCAGCACAGTTCCGTTTTAATTATACCTCAGAATTTGCACATTTATCACATTCAAATTGTTCAAATATAAATCTAAAATTGAGGAATACAATGGGAAACATCAATGCAAAAAATGCTCTGCTAAACATAATGTAGGTTACTGCACAACCCTTTTATTCATTTGCATTGTAGCATTTTGAATTTTGTGTTAGCAATCTGTACCTTAACCTTCAAACATATAACTACTTGCTCATTCTCTTTTTTGTGTGATTTCTTTCTTTCTGTCAGTCCAAATAATTATTTTAGTTTCAGAAGATCCCTGTGCTACTTCTACCTCGGTATAAATGATACATTGATGGATTTATATTGACATTGATGCTCCAAGCGGATGACAGTTTGTCTAAAAAAGGCTGCCTTGAGGGGGAAGAGAATAGCTCTGTTTCTGAGAAATTACATTTCTGAGCTGCAGGAATTAACAAAAAAAGTGGAATGTCAAAATTATGCTCGTCCCTCAAAACCTGTGAAATGTGTAATTATCATATAGATCCATCATTTACAAGCCACCGTTTCTTCATGCTGGAATAAAATATCTTTCGGGGTCTTTATTAGTGGATCTGATTGCCTTTGGAGGCTGTTATCGACTGTGTTTTGATAAGTGGAACTGAGTTTTGACAATGACAATCAAGGTGTTATACAGCTGAAATAAGAGAACACAGGAAGTTACATTGGTCAAGACATAAAAAATCCACAGATTGAAGCATTATTGAGTGAGATCAGCGGTCGTAAAGGGCCCGGTAGGCTCTAACGAAGACTTCTGACTACAATGAAGGACCCACCCTCCCCCCACTCACTAAGCCCACAGATCAGAAACACTCTGTAGGAGGAAAGCAGCCAAGTGTCAGTAAGTAATTTCTGCTGAAAAATTAACAAAAAGAAACACAGGAGAAACACTGCAAGATATGAACCACTTACTTACAGTATGCATTGGCAGAAAAAAACTGAGGTTTCTTCTTGCAAAGACATATCCAAAAGATCCTGCAGATTTATTAAAGAAAAGGTGTTTTGGGCATATAAGACCAAACATTGTCCACAAGGTCTCCCCCCCCAAATTAATTGTTTTTGATGTCTGTGGTATGAGGATGGTTTTCACAACAACAGTAGCAAGCAAGGAAAATACTTGCAATTCTAACATTGTGGACTCCCCACTGAGTGTTTAAGAGCCTTTCTCTGGACAATGCGGTCCTTAACCTTTGTCAGTCTCTCTCTGAGTGCACTGACACTGCCTTTCTCTTAATTAATTAGATCGAACGCCTCAGTGAATTGCAATGGAAAATCAGCTCTCAGTCCACATTTCAGTGAGTAAATGGCAGTTAGGGGATGATCCCATGCATTTATCAGCACTCGGTCTCATGGCTCTCAGCTTCTTCAGTTGTGGCATTGTCCTGGATAACTGGCTCATCAGCCTCAGAATTGCTGTCTCGTGCTAGCTCAGCCTCACTGTTCTTTGGATGGAGTACCCAGTCGCCAGGGACGTGCGTTCAGGGTAGGCAGTGACTTCTCCTTTTTTATCACTAGATTTTGTTAGCCTGTTTCCATGTACTATGCCTGATTGTCAATCAATCAATTTGACCTTTTTTCTGGTCAATTAAGCCTGTAATGATTAAGAGGTGATACTGACAAAAAATTTAATTTACCTTTATGCTTTGATTCGAGACTGCAAGGAAGTAAATCTTAATTAATTAGGAAAAAATCTCAACTCTCTCGGTAATTCCGTATATTGTTTTGATCTTTTGTTTATCAGATTATGAAAGAAGACTGAAAATAAACTCCCTATTTTTTAAAAATGGCATTTTAAAAGTACGTGTTGAGGGGGGGAAATATTATCGTAAACATATTGTCCACACATTGAATGCCGCATAAGAAAGGTTTTAATATTTGTTAATGGCATTGCGTTAGCTTCCTCTAAGCAAATATGAACAAATTTTCTGTCTTGTGAGCATTTTAAGTTTGATGCACTGAGCAATAATGTCGTGGATCGAACTAGCATGCCATTCTGCTGTTTAATCTTGTAAATTAGTTAATCAATCCTCAGATTGCTAATCAAGCAAAGTAATAGAGTTATCGTTTGTTTAACGGTGAGGATTCTGCCTACCCTAACTGACCTCTGACGGCACGTCACTGCCAGTTGCAGAATCTGGCAGGGATGGTAATACGATGCACTATATCTGGAATTGTAATATGGTCCACTGTATCTAACTGCTCAGAGAAGGTTGACTTTAAAGACACTTCAGTTTTCTTATTAGACCCCCATTCTCCACTGCATTTGAAACGCGGTTCGAAATTTCTGCTGTTTTCTTCTTCAAACGCAGACCTGCTCTGTATAGTTCAGTCCTTCCAGCTCTGTCTGTCTTCACTGTTCCTTACCATAACCGTGCTCTTACTTTCTCTCCATCGCATCGCTAACATTACGTTTTTGCGTTTGTCAATAATGATCTTGCGGAGGTCAATCCAAACGATGTTATGCATTGTTACTTTAGAGCCCCTTTGTCGTGACGGTTGGATATATCAACCACAAAATAAGTCAGCATTTAAAATTACCGCCATAGGAGTTTGAGTTTGTCCTCCAAGCAAATTATCATTTTACACTTAAATCAATTTATCATGTTAAATTTCACTATTGCATGAAATTAGTCCAATGCGTTAAAATCAACTTAGTAAAAAATCGCATTCCCAGCATGAGCACTCCATATGAATCATCAACAAATAATCTGTAACTCTGGTAAAAGTGGTTGGTTTTGGCAAATTTTTTGATGCAGACTCAATGGTGTGATGTAGCTCGTGTTATTTTCACAACCAGTTCCTGACTTCCGTTTTACAAGAGAAAAGGTCAGCGTTGCAATCATCCTGCCTGTATTTTCGTGCCGCCTCTCTCCTATTAGTTGCTACCCATGACACACGCCAATCATGCAGACGCCCACTCAAAACAGCCAATTCTTCGGGGAATAGAGTATGACAGACAAAGCGTTGCTAAGAATTCAGGTAAGCTTTCATCTGACCTGAGTTGAGATAAAATAGCTTTCTCAGTATAGTCGTGCTGATCTTGGGTCATATTTTCCCTATCCATAGGGAACTGAGAAGGTAACCCTGATCATCAAATAGCACTCCTAGTCTGAAGGGATTTAACATGAGCCAATGTGTCTTTTTCTGGTCTTTTCTGTGCAAGATTCCCTTTTCAGTCCAGATGTCGTCAGAGGCGGTAGCAGACATCACTCATTTTAACCCTTAGAGTGCTGAATAAATTTTCAAGGAATCAAAAACGTAAGTGTGATGGTGTCCCAAAATAACGCTCCACAATATTCCAGTCAGCGATCTATGTATGAACATGCTCATACACGACTCCAGCTGCCATTTTCAAGCACAGACAGCGGTTTTGAGCAGTTCTCCTCTGACACATGCACCTGTCATCTGCCACTTTTTTTCATTCACAGTCTGAAACCTCACATGCACAGGACAAGAATGAAGGACACTCGAACATGTACTTCCTTAAATCAAGTCACAAGCACCCGAATGGCCAACAGGAGGCGCTTAAGAAATGAATTATGTTATCTCAAACCAACTGTATCCCTCCCATATCCCTGAGCAGCACAAAGCTAATTATGCA
Source organism: Gymnothorax javanicus (assembly GCA_029692085.1). NCBI lineage: Eukaryota > Metazoa > Chordata > Actinopteri > Anguilliformes > Muraenidae > Gymnothorax > Gymnothorax javanicus. The sequence goes on along the minus strand of CM056207.1, from coordinate 11,619,158 downwards.
CTCCTCACATGAAGCTACTGGCCACAGTCGCAATGGCGTGACTTGATTTGATCTGATGCCGTGTGTCACCCTTTCACCATAAGCAGTGCCTTTACTGAGTGAGCCAACCCTGCCCCAGTCCTGTTTTACCACTGAACTGTTATCTGCTCATTGTTGCCAGCCATTAACAATGACACAATCGCAATTAAGTATCATTGTGAAGAGGATATTGTTCTTTGCATTGTGATGGTGTCGTGCTATCGTGGATCCATTTGGATGTACATCACACGCTGCGGGTGGGTGGGTGTTGTTTTTAGAAAGAAGATTATTCCCCTTCCATTAAAATCTCCTGCACTGAGGGAGTTTTTTCTTCCCTCTAATCCTATATAATTCCATGGTAGACAATGGATCTGGGTTTACATCAGCCTGCACATTTGCATGCATATCCACTCAGTCTTCTGTGTGACTATGTCTGGTCCATTACCTCCCCTCAGCTCCCTTGTTCCTTTTGCAAAACTAGTCCCTAAATCTTTCTCATCCCAGCTCTTCTCGCTCTAATCCATACCTCCGCTCATCCTTAACGCTGTTGAATAAAAGCCCGCCATAATTTTGATTATGAATGTTGTATTACCTGCTTAGTAGATATGCCAGTCCAAGTTAGAAAGGCATGCTGGAGAAAGGTCCACTCTTGATAAGACATGAAGCAAATCTCTTACAACAACTTAAATGATTTAAATGTTCATGAAAAAAAGAAGAAAAAAAATCTCACAGAAAAAGAAAATTGAATACAGAGACCTACAGAACGTTATAGTTTAAACTGCTTGCATTATATAGGATTTAAAAAATGGCAAATCCCCTTGTGTGTTCTTGGCGGCTTTTTCGGCTTAAAAGTTGGCAATATCAGCCATTGCTTTAGTTAAGATGCCGCTGCCAACATTATTCGGCAGTTGTGCCTCCTTGGGAAAATAAGCTGCCCACAAATATGTAAGCTTCAAAAGACTACAATCAGCCGCCCGCAGCCTTTCTACACTGCCGCACAAAGCAAAAATTGGGCCTTAAAATATCATTCTCAGTAGCATTCGCAAGTCTGCAACAGTGGGCAAGTACAGAGAGAAAAAGCCCTATTCCGCGCAGCTATGTAGGATATCCTCGCAGCCCAGTTAGTCTACACAGTGAACATAACATGCAGCACAAAATCTTTTCTTTTTACCATTCTGTTCAGAGGAATTTCAAACTGAAAGCGACATAATTCAACGCAACAACACCACATGGACAAGGAAAAAAACAATACATCATTTTTCCCCTGTAGATTGAGAACTATGCCAGGTGTAATCATGATTTTCCTGTCGATCTCAAAAATGGTCTGCATTATAAGAGACTCTCAGAGTGATGTATTGTTAATTTCCGGCTGTGCCACCCTGATTTCTTGCTCCGGGTACTGTCCCAAACTCTCCATTTTGTTGTGTACAGAGAACCGCAATCTATGGAAACATAGCGTGAGGCCTGAACTTTCACTTGCTTATAAATTCAAGAACTCAAACATTGAAAGAAGTTAACTTTGGAGTTCAGTAAACCTGCAGCTCTTGTGAAGAACAACAATAAAAAATAAATGGCACTTGTGGTTAATTTTACATGGAGTGAATGGCAAGTGTTGTCAGTACTGGCATTCAACCATGGAGAAAAACAACAGAACACGTTTGAAATTTTCTTTTACCGGGTAAGGAGGACTGAGACTACTCACAATCACAGCTGTCCTTACATGATGCGTTTGGTCGATGAAATACATGGTACTGCACAAGTCCTACAGGCACGTCAATGCTAGGACCCCTGCAACAGACCCTCAGGAGCATCAGGGGCCACAGTCAAGCCACTGCCACTCCTGTCTCTACCCGTACATCGAATCAACCCCAACCGAACCACAGCTCCTCACAATCAACAGCCTTTTCTATGAAATAATAAGTTGGAGAAAGACGTTAGAATAGATTGAGCACACAGTTCTAATTATAATCCCAGTCACACAAACTCCCTGTCTCTCACTGAAGCCCGATGGGAGGCTGGAGAATGTGGCAGGATCAGCATGGGTCTGCTTGCGCATTTATAGAAAAGACAAATAATAGATGAAGGCTGTATATTCTGATGCAGGCATTACCTTAAATTGGAAATGTCCACATTTAATGTGCCAGTACATTTCAGTAATATTCGCTGCCTACTTTATTGGATATTCCTTCTTGTTGATCCAAATGCGGTAGTATGTAGCTTCAGGAATCATGTGGCTACAGCTCAATATATAAAACTTGCAGACACTGAGAGGAAAATTTGTTTTTTAGTTTTTGTCCGATCATTTATTAGAAATGAGCAAGAGGCATGATTTCAGTCAAATTTTTCTCATATTGGAAGCAGAATTTATTTTTTTCAAATGCAAAAGGTAATAGAAATCAATGTTTTAAGTCTAATACAAGACTGAAATGCTTGGTAAGATTTTATTTTTGCAGTGCAACAGTTGTGTGCCGAACAGTATCTCTCACTGCACAACACTACCATGAAGTGGATGGGCTACAGCACACACACCAAGGTCAAACCAGGTTCCATTCTTCCTAGAACAAGGAGATGAGACTACTCTGCCCGCATTTTAGGTGATTAAAGATCGAAAGACATCACCTGGGGTGAGAAATCTTGATTTATTTTTCAACATATGTTTGTTAGGGTTAAAATCTAATGATAAAATGGCATATATCAATGTCATATGTGAATGTTGTAGGCTGCTGCTGACAGTGAAATAGTTTTGTGATTTTCTTTTGACACAAACTAAGCCCTTTAATGCCAAATGAGCATAATTTGAATGGCACAGCATAGCAGAGCCATGCGCGTGCTGTAATGGGCTCAGGCTACCCTCAAGCCAAGCAGGATATTGTGCCATTTCACAAAGCATAAATCATCCAAACTGGGTGCACAAACATGACAGTGACATCAATATATACTCCAATGGCTGGCAAAGCCCATATATCTCAATCCAATAGTGTGCCTTTGGCAGGAGGTGGAACGGAAAGTTTGCAGAATGAATCTAAGTCTGAAATCTGAAAATTCTGCGGGAATTATTTTATGCTATCAAGTCACCATTGACCAAACTCAAGCACCTTGCCACATCCATTCAGTGAATTTCAGCGTCCGTGGAACAGAAAAAAGGGGTCCTACTCAGTACTGAATTAAAGTAACAAATAAAGTGGCCGATTAGTGTACAGCCTTGTGCAAATTAAATGGATAAAACAGGCTGGAGTGGGAAAAACCAAACAAGGTTTAATTACTATTATTACTTTTTATTAATTACTTTAATAGCATCTACATTCAGCACTGAGTACGAGATGTGTCCTCCACGGTTCTTGATAAGCTGTTCCACCCGTTTTAGCATGGAGCTGACCAGGTTTTTGCAGATTGCCTTGCGATGACTTTGGCTTTTGTGGTGCAGTCCTTTTGCTGCAGCCTTGACTTGATGATGGACCAGAGATTCTCAATGGGATTGAGGTCAGGTGAATTACCAGGCCAGTCCAACACTGTTACAGTACTGTGCTGATGATGCAATCACATTAGTTGCATCATGCAAGACAAGGAAATTAATGAAACGTGGCTAAAAAGGCACTATGCAGTGATCTTTGAGGTGGTTATGTAAAATGTCCATCACTTGGCACAGCTATTTGCACTCCATTCAGCTCATTCAATTGACAAGCACCTTTATCCAATTAATTTGCACAAGACAGTAAAACTGAACATTAGTAATTCATGTGATATTTGAAAAAGATGCGTGATATAATATGCAATATTGTGTGAAAGGTTATATGCAAATATGAACTGATACTTTCTCAACCTGTCTATCAGACCACACACATTGTCGATCCATCCATTACCCAACTCGTTTGCTCCTGATGAGGGTTGCAGAGGGGTGAGAGTCTATCTCAACATACAGTGGGGATGAGGCAGGAGTACACTGCAGCCAGTCTGCCTATCCATCGCACAGCCCACATAAATTTACACACCATTCACCCGCACAGCCATGTCTATGGGTGATTTAGAGCAGCCAATCTGCCAAATATGCATGTCTTTGGACGATGAGAGGCTAGCTCCCGGTGAACCCTGTGAAAACCCACAAGGAGAAGGGGAGAACATAACAATCTGCCCTGAAAATCAAGGCCAGGTTTAAACCCACAACAGATTTGCAGTGAGCTGATAGCACTTCACTCAAACTAGGAAGCAACCCATTCCACAGGCAACCAATGTGCTAACTGGTAACTACTTCATTTTTACAGTGTAAACCCAAATTTTGGGGTGCATCAAAATGTTTTGTGGAAATCAATTATCCCAAAAAAATTGTGTTTGCCAACTTACTTGCCTTGTGTGGATGGAAATCCATCATGATGCATATTTTGAAAAATTATTAACCATGCTTTTAAGTGCTGTGAATATAAGATCATTAAATTTGCTTGCACATTTCTTTTAAGTAATTGGTTTCCCCAGAACTTCTGAGTGCATTGCTATATTTGTGTTTACAGTGCGCACAGCATTTCTTGGAGTTCTTTAAAGCTAAAACACTTGAAAAAGACAAACTAAACCAGGCAAAATTAATAAGAGAATGCATACACGGATATAAGGCTCAAGATGAAGATAAAAAAACTGATTAAAAGAAGAGAAACAAAGGCAGTGAGCGTCACAGACCAACAACAATAAAAGAATATGAAGGGGCAATAATGTTTGTGGGCAACAAATTCATAATTAAAAACTTACATGTGCAGACACTGATTTTGCTGCTATGATTTCTGTTCTGCAGCCTTAACTGATAATTGACTCCTTTGGGCTTGCTCCCTGGAAGAGTGAGAGATAATTTAGTGATAGATCTGAAAGGCGGAGAGGCTGTTCTGTTTTCCGAGCGATTAAAAGCGCAGTAATATATTACCCTAGGTTTTACGAAGGAATTAATAGAGTCTTTAAATCAATTCTTCAAAGGTTTGAAGCCAGAACAGCAATATAAGTTTTGGGGTGTTGAAGTGTTGCCTGTGATTCAGTGGACCCACTGTTTATTTTCAAGGGTTTGCAAGATCATATGGATTAGCATAATCAATCTAACATCACTGAAAGGCATGAATTGTCATGATTCTAGGGTGATGGTTTGTTTGATTTCTTTGTTCTGCAAAGCATGCGCTTCTATTTTCACTCGTTTTTGGTGTTACCCATTCGTTTTGGTTTTGGCCACTCAGCTATTGAATTTCTTTCCACGTGTCTGCCTTACCAGAGCTGGTTAATTGATGTTTCGCAGCACTTGTGTTCAGTCTATATATATAAGGAAGTGCCACTCGCTCTCTGCAGTCTGTCAAAGAAGTCAAGTGGTTTTAGGGTTTTGCCAATTTCCACGGGTGATTCATTTGTAATTTTAGCACAGTTGCTGCTCGGATCATTGCGCTGACAAAGAAGAATGCCTCTCCTCACTTACTGTGGACTCCTGCTGCAGGGAGCATTTCTGGATCGTGTTCACATATGGCTTCTTCTTTGCACGATACAGCTTTAACTTGCATTTGTGGATTGTGTGGAAAACTGTGTTTACAGAATGATTTCTGGAAGTGTTCCTGAGCCCTTGCAGTGAATTCCAGTGCAGAATCATGCCTGTCTTTAATGTAGCACTGCCTGAGGGCCCAAAGATCACAAGCATCCAATATTGACCTTCGGCCTTGTCCCTTGTGCACAGGGATTTCTCCAGATTTTCTGAATCTTTTGATGATATTATGTACTGCAGATGGTGGGACATTCAAAGAATTTGCAATTTTACATTGAGGAACATTTTTTCTGAAATTGTTACACAATTTTGAGACAGTTTTTCACAGATTGGTGAATGTCTGCCATCTTTATTTCTGAGAGACTCTGCCTCTCTAAAATGCTCTTTTTATACCCAGTCATGTTACTGACCTGTTGCCAATTAACCTAATTAGCTGCAAAATGCTCCTCCAGGTGTTTTATTAGTACCACTTACTTTTCCAGCCTTTTGTTGCCCCTGTCCCAACTTCTATGAGACATTTTGCTGCCATCAAATACAAAATGAGCTAATATTTTTCATGAAATGGTAAAATGTCTCACTTTTAACATCTGGTATGCTGTCAATGCTCTATTGTGAATAAAATGTGGGTTTGAGATTTGCAAATCATTGCATTTCTGGTTTTATTTACATTTTATACACCATCCCAACTTTTATGGAATTGGGGTTGTGCATTGTTTCAATTTGTTGCAAAGCTGTGAGAAAAAACATGCATCAATCACGTGAGGATGAGGAGACAAGAGGGAAGGGGATAATGAGGAACCAGGGATCTGCAATTTCATTATTCAAATTTATCACATTTTCCTAGCAGGTGTAGCACTTGTAAAAGGAATAAAAGGAAATGCATTAGAAATAAGTACACAGGAAAAATACACTGGGATTTTTAGCAAGCGGGTGGGGGTAGGGTTGGAGGAGGAGGAGGGGGTAAAGGATAGAGTAGCTGAAAAAGAGAATTGCCAGATTTGTTCCTCCATGAATTGAATTCAGCGCAACGTAAACATTTAAGGCTGAGGGAGCCAAAGTAGCTGTGTTTGATTATGTCAGGGGTGTCCGATCTTATCCGCAAAGGGCCGATGTGGGTGCAGGTTTTTATTCTATCCCAGTGCCATAACACCTGAATCATCTAATTAACTAATCATGGGGGTCAATCAAGACCTTGATAAGTAAAATTAGGTGTATTAGTGTTGGGCTGTTTGGGAAACCAGCACCCACACCAGCCCTTTGCAGATAAGATTGGACACCCCTGGATTATGTAATACGGTGAGGGGAGGGAAGGGAGTGGGTTGAAACAACGACAGGACGCATGTGCTCGGGGATATTAGTGCAGCCTGAAAAGATAGCGATGAAACAAGGGATGCAAGAGGCCGAAAAGATCGAAAACAGATGGTGCAGGCACGAGGGAATATGACCTGGCCCACTGACTGTGGGCATCTGTTGCAGGATCAGTGAAGTTGGCTGCTGGGTGAGATGATGCCACGGTCGATGCAGGCCAATGCTGAGACGAGGACCCGAAGCTGCTGTAGTGCATCTGGAATGATTCTGAAGGGTGGAGGGGACAAGAGGGCATGTGATTTTATTACTGCATTGTCCTTGCTGGTACAGCATCTAAAAAAGGACATGCATCAGCAAAACATACATGGCAAAAAATATATTGGGATTTTAGGAAGAGAGGAGGGTGGAGTGGGGTAGGGAGGGAGGAAAAGATAGAGTAGTCCGAAAGGGAATTGCCGGATTTGTTCCTCCGTGATTTGAATTGGCTGCGATGAATATGTTGAAGGCTGGGGGAGCCAAAGTTTGACTATGTAATACAGCGAAGGAAGAAGAGAGGAAGGGATGAGGGGAAGACAGGATGCGTGTGCTCAGGGATATTAGTGCAGTCTGTAGAGAAAGGGGCGAAAGGGGGGGACGCAAGAGGCCAAAAAGATCAAAAAAGAAGGGTGCAGGCGCGAGAAACACAACCTGACCCACTAACTATGGGCAGTTGCAGCAGAATCAGTTTCGTATGTTGTTGGGAATGATTACGCTGTAGTTAATGCAGGCAATATCATGGTGAGGATCCGAAGCCGCTGTATTGCCGATGGAATGCTTTTGGATGATGATGGGGTGCTTTGCTCGTGATTGATGTGGAACAAGACTGGAACCATTTTGCATTGTTGAAATAGTGGCTGAAACTAAGCTCTGTTCCTTCGTTACCTGTTGGAGGCAAAGCTATAACTGTCACTTGAGAGTAGCTCAGTAGAGGCGATGGTTATAGGGCAAAGAGGGTTAATGAGCGTTGTATCTATTCCTGGCTTTCATGCAAATTTCTGGCCTCTAATTACTAAAGAACCTTACTTAGCTAAGCTGTTTGTGAAATGTTACAATTTAGTTTCCCTTGTTTTTTCTTCTTCTTAATAAAAAAGCTCTTGAATGACCACGGAAGACCTTTCCTTTCTTGTGTCCCTAAATGAAACATTTTACTATGATCTACACTGAGTGAACTAATGTTTGCTTGCAGCACGAATTGGCTAATTTTGGCAGGATAATTGGTGGAAATGAAAACTGCCATGGACGCAGGTTCTCCGGAACAGGAACTGCCCCATCCCAGTTGTGAACCGTTATTGCTTTAAGAAATTGCTGAAGGGTATAGTAATCGTAATGATACCACTGACTTGCGAGGATGTTCAAACCCAGTCATATCATTCGGTATTGCTTCAACTGAAGGTGTTGGAGAATTTGTTGGAATACTTCAGTTCGGTTGATGATTTAATTATAGGCAAATTTGTCGTTTGATGATTTAGCAGGAGCTCCAATTCCGGAATCCGAGTTGCTCGGTGAGTTTAAACTTCGTTCGGCAAACAAGGAAAAACGTCAACTTAACAAGAAGCTAATCGGGAAGAATGTGTGTCCTGTAGAATGCTAGTCGGGGAGAATGCGTGTCCTGTAGAATGCTGGTCAGGGAGAATGCGTAACGGTAGAATGTCGGTCGAGTAGAATGCTGGTTACATTAAACGAGACAGACAAGGATTGTAGAATGAAGGCGGTATAAATAGGCTGGTTTGTTAGGACGTGGATGAATGAAGCACTGGCATTGTTAAGCATGGTCTGGTTCACTAAATTACGTTCAGAACTCCATTAATCAGCAACTCTGAGATGAATTTTTAAAAAAAAATGTAACGTGTGGAGCGGTCCATAAGTACACTAATGGACTTTAAAAACTTATAACCAGAATTGTAGCCAAACTCGGATTAAAATTTGTAACCATTTATTGACTTTACCCATAACAAGAACTTCGACAAAATGTCAGATAACATCAACAAAAAAAGAACGACAAAAGAATCAACAATGACAAGTTTAACAACAAAATCAACAACAAAGATCAACTCCAATCTCAGTACCGAGTGTGACCGCCACATGCCTGCAACAAAGCCATCACTTGTCTTGGCATGGACAGCACCATTCTGTTGAGCTGTTGCTGGGGAATGGCCTGCCACTCTTGGAGAAGGGCTTCTTAGAGCTCCGCCCTCGTCCTGGGCGCTGGAGCGTGTTGCCGAACCCGCAGATCCAACAGGTCTCACACATGCTCGATGCACTTCATGTCGGGGCTGAAAGGTGGCCATTCCATGACTCACACACCATTCTGGGCCAGGAGCTGCTGGGTCACATGTGCTGAGTGAGGTTGTGCGTTGTCTTGCATGAACGTGACCTCAGGGTGGTATGTGATGTAAGGCACAACATGCGGTCTGATGACAAGGTCAGAGTAGCGGGCTGCATTAAGATTTCCATTGATTATGACCAAGTCGGACCTCCAGCCGCACCGAATGGCACCCCAGACCATCACCGAGCCTCCTCCAAAGCGATCTGTCTCAGCAATGCAGGGGGCCGCGTATCTCTCACCACATCGTCTGTACACCCTCTGTCTTCCATCATGTCGGTACAGACAAAATCTGGACTCATCACTGAAGACAACATTCCTCCAGAATCCGTTGGAGACTCGTCTCCGACCAAATTCTTCAGCCCAGCGAAGCCTGGTAGCCCTGCGCCGTGCATCAAGCTGCATTCCAACACATGCCCTGTGGGCTCTGATCCCTCGCTCTGCAAGTCGGCAACTCACTGTTCTTCTGCTGATCCTTGGTCTGTGGATTGCTAGGGTCTCCTGAGCTGTCCTGGTGCAGGTTTGAAACCGATCTCTCAGGTGGACGAGGCGGATCTGATTGTCCTAGGCTGGGGTCGTGACCCTAGGCTGACCAGGTCGGGGTCGATCCTTAGCGCTTCCAGTCTCCTGGTCACGAGCCACAAGGTTAGAGATTGTGGGTTGGCTTACCCCAAAACGCTGGGCAATGCAATTTTGGGATGTTCCAGCCATCCACAGCTCAAAGGCTTGATCACGTAGGGGTCTGGAAAGGCAAGGCATGGCGCACGTAGTGTCTTTGAACAAATGCTCTCGGGTTCTGGCCTTAATGACCTCAAGGATTGTTTTAAGGCATTTGACAGCATTGCAACTGTGAACAGTGAAGCCGGACGAGGTTACATCACTAATTCCTCAAATCCTGCTCCACAGACACAAACAAGATCATGACCTCACGCACTGTTGTGTCTCCTTATTCAAAGACAACTGCATATCAATCATGTAATCATCTAATTAAAGTTCCCCTAACCCAACTATACTATTTCTGTCTAGTCAGACTTATAAGTTTTTAAAGTCCATCAGTATATATGACAATGACAATTTTTGTTTTGGTTGTCTGGTCCAGCTTATTGGATGGAAATGAGTTTGGTGTTAAAGTGCAGTACTGACTGTCAACTTTGATTTACTTTCAATTTTGAAATTGTTCTAATGTATTCTCTATTTTGTAAACACACAGTTCTGCGTAAATGTTTTGGGCACCCAGGATTTTTTTATTTAAATTTGGTCTTAGATATTTCCTTTTATCTTTTCTTCATTTAGTGTCTGTAGATAAGAAGCACGTTTGAGAAAGCAAACGTTAATTTAAAAAAAAAAAGAATTCACTAAAGACAGTCCAGACAGATAATATAGCCCTGATCTAAACATCATTAAGGCTGTCTGGGATTTCCTGGAGTGACAGACTCAAGTAAAACTGCGAGTCTGCAGAATTTTCATGTTGCGAGTTCTCTTACATTGTTGAAACAGTTGAACCAAAGGAAAGTGTTCCTTTTAGTTTTTAGGCAAAGGGTAGTCACACCAAATTTTGATTATATTCAGTTTTTAACAGTTAACAGGTTTTGCAATTGCAATTTTTTTCAAAATTCAGAAACCTTTCTTTTCATGTTTTTTGGAAGGATCCTCACCTCATGGTATTGTTTTAAATGTGCCTAAAACTGGTTAACTGAAAACAGTTCCCCACAGTTGTTGATTCTTATGATTTGGAAGGCATATTACAGCCTGTTCACATATTTGGTCCTTGAATCACATCAGAATTCAAATTTTTAACTTCTGACCTTTCATTAGCTTTCTTGTTGAGAAACTAATGGTTGCAAAGAAACATTTTAGCAGCCTAATAAACCCTAAAACTTCAATTGTGACATTGTAAAATTGCTTATACAAGACCATGAAATCATTCGGTTTGAGTTTAAATGAGGCAATGAAGCCTGGAATGGGCAAAACAAATCCCAGAATTAAGCCTCAGGAGGACTCAGAGGCAATATGAGCTGAGCTGAAAATTGCTTTAAAAATTGGATAAAATTAATCCATGTAAGGTGCTATGTAAGGTCCTCCTACATTACATTCCATTCCTGATTTTTTTTTAAACACAAAAAAGACAATATGCTGTACCAATCATATTGAAATGTATCTTGGGTAAATGTGGCAAATCCATAATTCAGAGAAAGGGATTTGAGTTCCACAAAATTGGAATCTTAGAATCCTTATTTATTTATTTTTGCCTAATGTCTTTCAATCCAAATAACTCATGTAATATTTAAATGCATGCATAAGTGTTCTTTTTTTAAAGATAATTTTTTTGGGAATTTTTCCTTTATTTGATAGTTATACAGTGTAGAGAGACAGGAAGGTTGGGGAGAAGAATGGGGGAAGACATGCAGCAAATGACCCGAGCCGGATTCGAACCCAGGTCGCTGCGGAAGGATACAGCCTTTATGGTACGAGCACATAGACCGATGAGCCACCGGGGCGCCCCAATGTTCTTTTTTGAGGCTTGTTGCTATATCAATCTGCTTTAGCTAATATAGCGCAAATATTAGCACGCATTACCCTGTCTATCAAAGAACACATCCAAACCTCAGGTGGTTGCTGGAGTAGATGAGGGTGAGTACAACTCATTCAGTTGTAAGAAATTTGGCAGCGCAACACGAGAAATGAGCAGCACAGGCAATGAGCTGCAATGGCTTACAAGAGGCGCCCGACTGCGATGTGTGCCAGTGATTGGAGAGCATCTGAAAATGAGTTGTCAATATGTGACTTGTTGATTTATGAAATGTGTGTATACACCACTGCTGAAGCCAACCAATGGTTGACTGTGCTGAGAGTTTGACCAATTTTTTTTTTTTTTTTGAGGACTGCTGAAAAATATTCCCTATCATTACTTGGATCAGCCGTCAAGGGGCAATTCATTTTTCAAAAGAAGAATAAATTGACTTCTAAAATATTATCAGTGACAAGTAATCGAGAGTTATCTTGCCAGGGTAGAAAGTGTCAAAGAGAGATTTTAAGTACTATATCAGTTCTGATGTTTTGCTGGAAAGATACAGACCGTTTTTAATGGGCCCGCCAAAAGGTTCCTGGATCAATGGAGAACCCTAGGTTTTACAAGATAGTTTCATTTATTTTTTTCTTGTGGTGAAAAACCCAATGTAATTAAAGCTATCATTTATGCAACTTAACTGATTTCTCTAGAGAAATAAGCTCTATATTCATGCCATTACAGAGAGTGCTTGCGATTATTAGCAGAATTTAAGAACACTTCACTAGGGTCACCATTGTTACTGAAGAACATAACTCACAGGTAGTTCAAATTTAATTAAAAGCCGTATCCTTATGGGATCCCAATTGGCACTGGGATGAATATAGAATAGTTTGCTGTGTTCTGCTCTTTTGCCAAATTACACATACGTCAGCGCACGCACACGCACACACACGCACACACAAAACGACAATAAATCATCATTTAAAAGGAAAGTAAACCGCGACCAGCCATGTACTTAAATGAACTTTGCACAAGAATCATATACTATAAGCAAGTCCCTGAAGGGCTTTGTTGGTTGTGGACAGATATTGAGTGGCACTATTCCCCTAGACAAGCTGGATAAACCCAGCTGACTGTCTCTCTCAATAAGCATGCAGTGGAGAGACAGTCCCCGCAGACGGTCTATTTCTAAGGCGGAAGCATGTGCCTCAGTGTGCTGATTTACATAAAGGAGGCACAAAGGAACTGCACTAGATATCTGACGGCGTGCATTTGGCAAAAAAAAATATGGCACAAACACCCTTAATTTATATTGCAAGAAGAACAATTAAATCAGATTTGATAATGAATGATAAAACATCTCCTTTTCATCATACTGTTTCTTGCTGCTGTGAATTGCTACTTAGTTGCTAGAGGTGTTATAATCCACACAAGGAACCGAACACAGATTCAGGGTACAATCCACAAGGGAGTATTTATTAACAGGAATACAGTAATCGAGGAGAGAAAGGCCACACCCAGGAAGTGTGATGGGCAGTCCAGCTAAATTGGTAATGACTGGAGAGGGTAGGGGCGTGTCCATGCCCCGGCCAGTGGCCTTCCCGGGACAGAAGCCAGAGAGCGAATCCCCTCAGCAGAAGCAGGACTGTTTGACGGTAGAACTGAAGGGTTTAGCAGGAATGCAGTTCCAATCCTGGAAATCAATGAGGTCTTGGGAGGTGTCCCTAATAAACTGACTCAGAGGAACAGGCAGGAGCAATGGATTAACTAGAACAAGGTCCCAAATCCTGGAGATCGATATAAATGCTAAGGAGCTTGTTCCTATTAATAAGACTCTAAAGAAAAATTATGTTTTTCTTGCCCAGTAATTTACTGAACGCACACATAGAAGAAGAGCTTAGCTTAAAATGAGAAGACACAAACTGACTGGAAGGCTTAGTAGGGTAGGAACCATGCCAATCCAGCAACCACACTGACAACACAATGAACTTCTATAGACAGGACATTCAGAAAAGGGGCAAGGCATACAAATGATAACACTGGGGATTAGGAGAGGTGACAATGAGTAAACTAAAGGAGACCAACAGCAAAAACACATGCAGATTGCTCCAATGGGGAGGAACCAATTAATGACACACAAAGGTTCTGACACAAGGGGTATCTAAATATGCCTGCTTAACAGGCAGATGGATTTTAAAACATGTGGCTGTATTCACATTGGATAATGTCTGTTACTTGTATGCACACATGGAAACATGAAACTGTTAAAGACTATTCTTGAATTTGATGTCTCTTATCTACAATGCCCATGCTGTGACATTTAGCCAAGCGTTTTCACCGAAATTTCATCAAAAGCCGCTATACTGGCTGGATTTGTGTTACCGGTTTTTTTATGTTTTTTTTTTTTTTTCAAAAAAAATTTTGCATCTTAAATACTCCCTGAATCTAGAATGTCCAATCTACAAACTATGTCCAAGCATGCTCTTATGTGACTTTTATGGTTCTCCCAGGAAGCACGTGCTTGTCAGCCACCGCATCTTTTCACAAGTGGTCACAGACCTGGCATGCACGGAAAAGAAAGCCCAAACGTGCCCGCTCAGAAAGCAGCCAGCGAGCACCCAGATGGCTAGCGTGAGGTACTTGAGGAGTGAACAATGCTGACCCAACCCGACTGCATCTGTCCCATTTCCCTGAGCGGCGATAAGCCAATGATACAAGGCCAGATTTCATTTGAGACTCTGATGGTCACACCTGCCCCACCAGCAGTGCCTGTACAGACTGAGCCAACCAACCAGCCTGGATAAACCATATGTTAATCACATAAAATGGCAAGGATTTACTGTTAACAGGAATGAAGATTAGTATTTATAATGCATGAAACATGCAAAAAGATTTACCCAATAAATACAAACATTGGCTAAGCTGCGCCATCAAATAAATCAATAGGCGATTCAATATGCAGCACTCATAGCTGCAGAGACATGGACAACGTATTAAAAACCCAATGCCTTCCAAAAGAAACTCTTTTTTTTTCCAAGGAGTGAACAAATTCGTCGAGACTGCTAATGTTTTTGATGCCAAGCAAGTCTCTGCTGTAGACGTGAGAAAACTCCCTCTTGACTGCATTCCAGGTTTTGAAAAGAAGTCTTCTTATGAACCTGTCAATTTCAAAATAAGTGCACAGGAAAACAGCCTGGCAACATAACAGAGGAAGTTTTAGGACAAATGCAAGAACATCTTTCCAAAAAACAAGCAAGAATCACTGCGAAAACCAAAAATATATATTGCAATCTCATGGAATATTTAGACTTAAAGTCTTATTATTCCCTCTCTTTTGTTAACAAGGCAATATATTGCAAATGACGGAAGCTAGCAGGACCTATTCAAAGATTTGACAAAGGAGTTAAGAAAGTAACTTATAACTAGACTATACTAAGTATATCCACACACACACACACACACGCATATACATACACAGGCGTGCGCGCGCACACATATACACTGCCGAGACCAAAAAGGAAAAAAAGAAAAAGTCGCTGTTTGGATTTAAATAAGCAAATACTAAAGAAACAATGATTGAATCATTACTGCAGTGGTTAACATTTCTTGGCTGACAACAATTCTTTCATATGCAGTATGGCCGAAAAAAAATTAGAATCACTAGTATTTTGTTGGACTGCCTTTAGCTTTGATCACAATGCAGATTCATTATGGCATTGTTTTGGCAATCATATGCAATGTTATGCGATTTATTCATGACCACAGTTGCATTCATTTTTGGCCGAGATCTTACATTGACAATGGATGAGTCAAACCACACTGTAAAGCCTTCTCCAGCACATCCCAAAGACTTTCAATTGGTTGAAAAAGATCAGAACTTTGTGGTTGCAAATTCATGGGTGATAATGATTCCTAATGCTTGCTGAGCCACTCCCTCACAGTTTGAGCCCGATGCGTCTTGGAATTGTCATCGTGGAATATGCCTGAGCCGTTAGGGATTAGGAAATCCATTCATGGGTTAGCCTGGTAATTCAGTACATTGAGGAGGTCTAACTTCATTTTATAGCTTCATAACGCTGCTAAGCCCAGAGCTGACCAATTGAAGCAAGCCTGGATTGTAACACTGCCTCCAGAGGCTTGTACAGTGGACATTACGGATGATGGGTTCATCACTTCTTGGGCTTCCTTTCTTACCCTGACGCGCACATTGCTGTGGAAAGGGGTAAATCTGGACTCATCAGACCACATGACCTTTTCCCACTGCTCCACAGGACCAAGCTTTATGCTCCTCAGCAAATAGATTAATTTCTTCCTCATTAACCTCACTAACAAGTGTCTAGCTTGAGCCTGTGCAACTGTTTAGTTCCAATCCTGTGACCTCTTCTCACATTGTGCACAAGGAAATGCTCTTACTTTCACAATTAAACACAGCCATGAGTTCTACGGTCAATTTTTTTACGATGAGATTTCATGACGCATTTTAGTGATCTCCAGTCACAATCATTTACATTTTTTAACCCATTTCTTTTCGTGATGTGAACAGATCACCTCATCCTACCAGGTTTTAATTATGTGTGGACAGTTCATAACCCAATTTCAGTGATTTTGGCAATCTCCTCTGTTGTTTTCTTTGTTTGATGCAGTCCAATAATTTGCTCCACTTCAAACACAGTAACATCTTCACCACAACATTGGGATATGCCTTCCAGTATGATTGTTTAAGAAATGAGAAAGCTACACTCTGCATCTGCTAGAACTGACTAAATTGCAGTCAGCTGAAACACTAATCACTGCAATGATGATTCAATCATAGGCTCTTAAGTATTTGCTTATTTAAATGTAAACGGAAACTTTTTTTGGCAAGGCAGGGTGTGTGTGTGTGTGTGTATATATAGTCATAAAAATGAGATTTTTAGTCTCATTCAAAAACTATTAATCCTTGCAAAAGCAAATTATTTTTATCGCAAAATAGCTCCTCTATCAAAAGGCATCATTGAGCAGTCTAGAGTTCAACAATAGCAGAGCACAAGAATGTACACATAAACTAAGAATTTAGATTGATACCTTAATTACTTCTAAAAAGCAGTTGAGTATACATATTTGCTATAAAATTAAAATCATCAACCCAATTGCCCTTGTAGAGAGGACAGAATGGTGAGAGTTCAATCACCTGGTAGTAAAATACATTCTGAAGGGATGCAGAAGAACGTGAGCCAACAAAGAAAAGACTGTAATGAATTGCAGGTCTCTTTTACAGTGCTAACCTTGTTTGCAGATGGCTTTTTAATTTGAAATACTCTCGCTTTATAGTTTGAAATGGTCCTAAAAGAGGATGACAAGCCAAAAAGCTTCACTCCAAAACCATTTTGCTGTCAAACTAATGATGCTGCAACCAAAGTACTTATCATAAATTCCTTGACAAAAAACCCAGTGATCATATATTATTGAACCTTAATGTAGGTCTAATTTTACTTAGAAACAGTCTCTTGGCTCACTAATATGCTTGGCAATAGGGACGTATGATGTTAGGGTACTGTTAGCATCTGCTAATAATAGCTCATACTAATTTATTGTTGGTCCCCTGCTAAGATTGCAGAGGACAGCATGGTATGGTAAGGATTGTTTTTGATTTTTGATATGCTATTGATTTGGAAAATTAAGTGAAAATGTCATGCTCAAAAAGTGTAGTTATAGTCATTTGAACCTCCAAATCCACAGATCAGTCACACCGAGCTACAATAGCTCTCACATTTTGTATCGAGCAAAGAAATATGTCACACTCTGATATTTTGTGAAGAGTGTTTAATTGTAATCGCAGATGAAAGATATTGCAGGTAGGTTTGCGGCGATCAGGATTGCAGACCTTGGGCATTTGGGGGTTGGGCAGGTCCTGTGATCAAAAATGGTTCCAGAATTGTAATTTATTTTTTATTTTGTAAATGTTGTAATCAAAGAGAGAACTTTTGCAATCCCAGGGCAGGAGTATATGTTGGTATCTAACCGCATTCTGGTAGTATGTAGAGCCTTGCAGAGCGAATATGAATTAAGGGAACATTACATATTTCACTGTATTTTTGGAGAACTCTGATGTCAAGTAATAGCTTGATTAAGATTTACAGACTGACCATTGGGGAACTAAGCTAACAATTTATATCCAAATTCTGAAGAAGGAGTATTGGGTGTTAATAAATCCTATTGCTATCTTAATAAAGTTCTGCTTTTAGTTTATTAAGCTGTAATGTCTTTCCTTAATTGGGAAAACACATTCATCATAAGTTGTCCCATTAGGTTATTATTATTCTTTTAAAAGAACAGTCTGTAGTCGTAGTGCAGCATTTTAATGTGTAGGCATAGGCATATGCAGTAAATATTTTATATGCTCCGGAATTTTTTAATGAGTTGTGAGGGACGTTCTTCGCTATAATTTTGTGTTTGCTCTTAAATCATAATAAATGTGGTTATAAGAGTAAATGTTTCCGAAAATTTACCAAAATATGCTGAATTATTGCCGTCCCACTGTCACATTTAACATTGTACTCTCAGAAACAAAGGAACTGTGAACATATATTCTTGCTCTTTAAGGACAAAATTTCAAGAAAAAAAAATTAAACATTTCTTACTGGGTGCAAATCAGTTCAAAATCATGCCTTCATCAAGCAGTGACATTACAAATGTATTAGTAACCCAGTGGCTATGGGGCACAATTTTAGGCCCCGCCACGGTAATACCTGGGTGATAAGCTGCTTTAGACCCCAAACTGGGATGGGTACAGAAAATAGGACATTTAATAGGCCAGTCACTGATATGTAAACCATAGAAACTAGGAATGAAACAGACGCTATGTGATATGGTTCCATACCACATGTCCCAGAGGATTTGTTTGAGTACAAGGTCGTATATGGTTTCACAACAATTACAGAAGTATTAAATCAGTTTTAATTTCAGTATACCTACCAGATGACCTTTAATGAATCCATATAGATTTTTTTTTGCAAGCTTGTGTGTGTCTGTGCGTGCCTGTGTGTGTGTGTGTGTGTGTGTGCGTGCACGTGTGTAAGAGAGCACGCGTGTGTTTGTGTGCATGTCTGTGTTTGTGTATGTGCGTGTGTGTGTGTGTGTGCATGCATATGTGTGTGTGCGTGTGTGCATTTGCATGTGCATGCTTGTGTGCTTGTGTGTGTGTGTATGCGCGTATGCACGCGTGTGTGTGTGCTTGCATGTGTGTGTGTGTGTGTGCACAAGTCTGGGGGGACTATTGTGAGAGTACGGTGACAGAGGGGAGATTGGATTAGGGATCTGGTCGGTTTGTTGATATCCAGAATGTAGAATGAGAGAGGCGAGAGAAGGGGGACACAGGGAGTACACAGTGAGAATGGGCACTGGTGTGAGACTGAGATGGAGAAAGAAAAGAAAGGAGGCAAACAAGTAGAATGTGGAAAAGAAAGTGAGAAAGATGGAGGGCAGAGAGGGAGAAGGGAGGGAGAGTTAGTGAGAGACGGAGAGAGAGCAGGTGGGAGCGAGAGCGCTCAAGCCCTGCAACACATTGCTGTGCTATAAACCAAAGCCCTGGTTTCTCTGCATGCTTAAGGGGCGGAGGTTAGAGCTGATTGGCTGAGCTGTGAAGGGAGGTGTGTCAGGTCTGTGAATGAGAGCCCCAACCCCCGCTCCATGTTAGGATTCAGGCCCGTTATCTCTCCCTCTCTCTCTCCCCCCCCCCCTCTCTCCCTCACTCATTTTTCTCTCTGGAGAGAGAGATGAAGGAAGGAGGGTTCTGTGTGTCTACGAGCATGCGTGTGTGTGTGTGTGTGTGTGGGTGAGCACTGAGTATGTGTGAGTGTGTGCGTTTGTGAGGGAAAGAGGGAGGTAGAGAGAGAGAGAGAGAGAGAGAGAGAGAGAAGAGCTCCAATCTCTCACACTGGACTACTACAATATTGCAGTCTTTCCCCCCCTCCCCTTGGAAAAGAAGCTGCTCGCGGTTCTTGCTCCCCTGTGTTTGGACTCTGCTCCTGCCTGCTGGCACCTGTCTTTCTTCACCTGTCTGCTGAGAGGGATAGACGCGCGCGGGGAAGACGGAGCACTGCATTTTCCTCTTCTGTCTCCAGGGGAGAGTAGACAGGGGGAAAGGGGGGGGGAGGCTGTGCTGCATTGAACATCCATTGATTGGACTGGCTGCGGAGACTGAGCGCCGTACCTGGATTTGCGGATCGAAATAGAAGGAGAGAGTAGGAGGAGGAGAAAAAGGACGGAGGGAGGCACAGGCATACAGCCACTGGAGGAATCGGTGTTAGAAGGAAAAAACAAAGACGGTGACCAAGAGAATGTGAGACGGGCTATGCAAGAGAAAAGACTGGAGAACTAAAACGAAGGGATCGTGAAGAGAAAAAAAATTATATATTAGGGACAGAGAGCAAGAAACAGAGAGGTAGAGAGAGTGTTTGGTTGAGAACCAGGGCAATACAATTAATTGTTTCTGTTTGAATGCTCTTTTTATTTTTCTTCTTTCATCTTTCCTCATATCCAGCCTCTCTTTGCATCACTGTTTTCTGTGCTACATCTCAGCTGTCATCCTCACAGTATGGGTCCTCATAACTTTCTCTCCATCTGGGGATGTTTGTAACTTAGGGAATTTGTTCATATACTCAGCTAATACATGCACGGCTCCCGATCCTGAGCCATCATATCTATTATTTATCATGTTTCATCTATAAAGAAAACATTCATTGACTGCAGCTCTGTTGTTGCAGCCAACCTTATTGGTGCTGGGGAAACACACGAAAATCACAACAGCGGCGTTATATCAGAAGCCATTGTGTTACTGTGTGTCTTCGCCTGAAATTATGTTAAATGGGTACAGGGGTCCTCCTTCTTAGAAATTAAAGGAAAACTGGACTATAATGCAAAGAACGCTAGTTCAATTTGGACAAGCTTCCAAGGAGAATCCTGCTATTAGTGTTAGCCTTTATAGTAGAGCCGGTGGTCAACCTTTTTACAAAATTTGTCTTGAAATAAGTCTCAACTAGAAATTAAGCTGGCACTCAGTCTGTTTGAAATTAAGCCACTGGCCAAGTAAAGTCATCTTTAAATTAAAGATTTGTGCCATGAGTACACTTAGCCATTATCGTGGTAGAAAAGTTTATATTTCCCAAGGCTAAGTTGGGATGATTTAGCTTGTCATCTGGCTAAGGGAAAATAATTTTGATTGGTCCCCGGCGCAGTGGAGATATTTCAGCCTGGACACCATCTTTTTGTGGATAAACTGGCCCCAGGCCTAAGCAGTGTCATAATTTGGCCCCTGTGGCCCCCAGTCTCGGCAGCTGATGCGTCGCTCCAGCACTGCCGAGTCGCCATACCGCCGCAGCCCATCCCTGGACAGTAACAGTAAGCCCGGTTCTCCACCTCTCCAGTCCACCTTCCGCCGGTACAGCAGTGACTATGAGTACAGCAGCACTCCCTTTGGCTTTGGTATCCGTACCACCCCAAAGCCAGGGCCTAAGGCGGCCAAGAGCCGCTACACCACCGCCCAGGGGAAAAAGTATGTGGTGTTTTACCTGGACCTGTCCTTCATCTTCCTCCTAGAGCTGCGCCACTGCAGGATGGCCAAGGGCTGCCTGATTGGCCTGCGCTATGGCATGGTCTTCTTCAACCTCCTATTCTGGGTGAGTAATCAGTGTCTTCTCTGCTCCTCAGTTATGGGTGATTTTAGACGGTCTTCTGTAATTTTGCTTGTTTGGTTGAGAGTTCATGGTCTTCAGTATCCTATCTACTGGGTAAATCGACTTGGTTTCCAATCTGCTGTTCTGGGTGAGTGTTGGTTGTCTTCAGTTTTTCCACGCGATTAGGTGACTCTCAATGGTCTTTTTCAACTGGCAGTAAGGCCAGTAAGTATTGACGATCGTCTTTAAGTATGTCTTCATTGTTTTCTGAAACCAGATTGAGAACCCAACATTTTTGACACTGTATGAAAGTACCAAAAAAAAATGTGCTACAGGGGATTTAAAAAATAAATGAACCACTATGTGCTGTATGTGAATCAATAGGCCATAATCACTGACCTATTAGATTGTGTAGAACATGCAAATACATTTGGGCCAGCATTTGAGTAATCCACAATGCAAACATCTAACATTGTCTTGATCTGCTGCAAATTACCAGCAAGGCATTTAAATCATTTTTGAGTGGATTAATTCTTCAACAATAACGTACTGATAATGTGTTGGTGCCTTGGGAAGCATGCTCATTCTCATAATATCAACATGGCATATACGTATTTGATCAATGCTGCAAAAACGTGGCAGCTCACAAATCTTGTTTATAAGTGGCACGGAAGTTTTACTTAAACCTGACTGCAATTGATGATTTATTTATTGTTTTTTTTGAAGTGTGAGTTAATTGGATCAAGCTGTTCTAATGTTACTTCTGTGGTGAAACATCTCCAGTAAACCTACTTAAAACTGTTATGTTATAATAGTGCAATGGTGGTACTGAATGGCTATCTGTTGACAAAAGATTACCATGCCTCATATGAAGCAGTTCCCACAGTTTTTTTTTTTTTTTTTATTACCTCCACCAAGGAGACTATGTTTCTGCTGGTGTTGGTTTGTCTGTTTGTCTGTCCGTCTGTTCATGTACAAAATTTTCAAAAAGTAATGATCGGATATCTCTGAAATTTTGTGGGTGGGTTGTTATTACATCAGGGATGGACCCTATTGATTTTGACCGCAATCAGTCAAACAATATGGCCACCACAGCAGCCATCTCAAAATCCTATGTTGCAGACACCTTAAATTTCTTATGAGCCATGTTCACTCAGCAACATTTTGACGGTGCTGCCTTGGCGGAGGTTTGCACTCTCGGAGTGCCTCTAGTCTTTCTTCTGATTTACATAGGATAATGATGATATTGTTTGTATTTAAAGGCCTCGGCACATGTCCGTAAAACATAATAATGAGACCTGTAGCACTGTTTTGGCTTTTAGATTGCAATGAACAAAGTTGGACTGTAGACCAGGAAAATCTGAGTTTAGATCACCACTCTTTCTCTGACAGGCATAAAGAATATGGCAAACCTTATTGAAAAGTGGAACATCACAATTTCAGTTGAAAACAGCCATTTCTGATATCTGTCATGAGTTTCATGGATGTATTATGCCATTGTTATGATTTTCTTTTCAGCAGAATTGTTTGACACAGTGCGTTCTCATACTGTAAGCTTGTTTTATTATTCCTCTTGGGTCCCACAATTTTGCTTCAAATTTAAGTTAACTGTTTCTTGTAATAACTTAGAGTCATGCATCGTCTCGTCCAATTTCCATAAGGTATCTTTCAAATCAATTCAGTGACTGTGATCATCTCCGCTCACATCTCAGTTTGATTTTCCTTGTCACAAAAACGTATTGTTTTTTACTGCTGGCTGTGTCAGAAATTTTAGCATTTCGGTCTCGTACCGATCTCAATTTCATCGGTTCCGATGCATGGGTTTTCATTCCACCATCTTCTCCGAATCCCATTTTATTTAATATCTACCTCATGAGTGGATTTCTGAAATGTATAATTTAAAAAAGTCTGCTGATCTGCACACTGAAAACTCAGTCTCAGTCCACAGAGAGTAGTGAACTCCCCCTGGGAAAAGCCTGTCTATGTGACTGGTGCGTAAGCCGTAATCATCAGACACTCGATGAGTGATTGGCGGAGTCACTTCATCGATTGACCCCTGAGATGAGGGGTCAAAGGACTCATTTTCCGGCAACAACTACAACAGCATTAAACAGGTCTGAGCTGAGATGGCAGAGAATGCCCCCAAAGCCTGAAACAGGCTGTCGCAGTGAGCCTGTAGCAAAATAACAAGCTTACAAACTTGATAAAATTTAGCATCTTCACTGGAAGCTGTCCAGAAGCATCGACCATAGCTCCGGATGTTGCTGATTCGATAAAAATGGAGAGAATGCAATTTATTGAAGTACAATGTTGACAGGCTTATTTTCCGCTTAAAACAGACCCTTGTCCTTGGTTTGACTGCATGTCATTGACACCTGCAGCATTGTAATCACATCTCTATCTGCAACATCTGTTACACTCTGTGCTCTCCGCTGTCTGAATAAAGTGGGGAAAAAAACATAAGGCACTGTCTGCACCCTTTCTAAAAAAAAAAAAAAAAAAAAACATGCTGTGCCTCAGTGTCAAAATTAAATGCAGACAAATTACCTAGATAATGTGTTCTTAAAAACATTTTAATTGACTAATTATGCATAGCATAACTAAATTAGCTTTTATGTAAATGGTGATATTTTCTGACAGAAAATGCAATACTCTGAATTTTTCACACTCGATAAGCAAAGAAGATTGTATTTAATGGATAATAAGGGTAATACGTTGTACCAGACCCTCTCAAAAATTGTGAAATTATTTTCTTCCAAGAAAAACATATTTTTTTGTATTAGCTCAAATATTTCATCTCAAAAACTCAGCATGTGTCACAATTATCCAGACAATGAACAATTATTCTGTCAGGATTCTCAGAACACAGGAACCAACACAGATCACAGATAAGCCATTCAGGTGTATTAAATTAAAAGAAGATTGTAGGCAGTCAAGCGCAAACGAAAAGGATAAACACAAGACGGTCGGAAGTTAGGAGGGAGCGACCTAGGATGTCAGGCTAGGTGTAGTAGAAAAGACTGGTCTGAAGTCAGTAACCGAGATGGCAAGCCGAATGAATCGGGGCAAGCTGAGTCGATGCGCACTCTTATACTGGGATGAAGAAGGAAGTGGAAGAACCACCACTTGCCGGGATCATAGGCACTGGGAAGAATATCCCGGATAATTTGATACTTGCTCTCTTTAGATTTACACCGAAGATTGAAGAGAACAAACCAGCAAAGGGGAGATGGAGACCAAGAATTTGAATACACAAGATGACAATTAACAAAGTGTAGAAGAATGTGCAAGAATAGAGAGGACACATGGAGGGAGGGGAGAAGAACAAGACAATAATTACATACTGAGAATCAATTAAAGAGACAAGACAGAAATTGACAAGGACGGCTGGATTGTGGGGAAAAAACAATTAAGAAAAAAAAATCAACATACTCTGACATATTCTGATTTAAAAAATCAACTAAATACACTGCCATATTGACAAAAAAAAAAAAATTTTTTTTCAGTGGTTCGTTCCTCAAAAATGTTTCCATTATTCACAATCAAAAGCCCATATAACAGTGATTGATATGCGTCAAGGATCTACCTTTTTCTTTTGTACAGTAAAAACTTTACATGATGGCAAAGGTTATTAAGTCGCTTTAAAATCATGAAGTACACAGCACGAGGACCAGACTTGAATCTGCTCACAAATTAGAAGTCTGAATTCAGAGGGGCAGCATGAGCCAAGGGAACTGAAGGATCTTGAATAAATTGAGCACTGAGGAAATGTTAATGGTCATCAGTTTTGTTAAAGACTGTACAGCTAATTTTCTTCTTTTGAAGGGAAAGTGTGTGTGTAAAAACATGATGTGAATATTTGGACCATTTCTTTCCAGACAGCGAGAAATTGTGAGCCAGACGTGCTCCAATTCTGGCTGGAAGTCAGAATTGCGGGGCCAGAAAAGATTAGAAAAATTTTGAGGGAGGTGTTATTTAACTTCATTTGAGGGGAATCATTATTCAAATAGACTATTGCCATATGCTTGAGAATTAGCATACTGCTGAAATAATTTAATGAATCATGTAGAGTTTTTGTTAGCCTTTTCAAGGCTGTGAATGAGCTTGGATGGAACAGGTAAATGACTGAGAGAAAGTAAAGGGGACATTGGAAGGTCAAAAACTTTTGGTATGTCTTTGTAACAAATTTGCTGCATGAGTGATGAGGAATTGGGCTGTGAAAGGTTAGAGTTCAGAGTAGAAAAATATAACACCTGTTCGTAACCAATTTTTTTTCCTCTAATGTTGCCACCAGGCCAGAAGCCACTAATTCCAGACTCGAGGTAGCAATATAATCAGGTATCGTGCCAAACAAACAAATGAACCGAATCAAATTCGCCATTGGGATAATACTCACGTCTGTTGAATGACAACAGATTATCAGACTATTAGAGAAACATAACAAGGAGCCACATAAGGACTGAAAAACCATCAGGCATATTTACAGATTAAGAAACTAAATTTTATTGTCCCTGACATTTTTCATTTCAAATGTTATGCACATAATTATAACATAAAAATGGAATTTAAATATAGGTCAATTAATTATCGTTCATTTATGGGAACAGAGGATGTATCTCTATTTCACACACCTAAAGACAGAAAACAAAATCCAGTTTGGCAGACAGTGCCCCAGTTGGAACAACACTGCAGATATGGCTGGCATAAAAATGAGTGGTCTCTGCAAAATTTTTGTTTCACGAGCTGTTTTATTTTCCCTTCAGTGCTACAATTCAGTTTTTAAGTCAGCTGTTTCCACAGTCTTGTATTTATGAAATTGAGTGAAATACATGTTAATTTATGTAAATGACACAAATAATGAACATCCTGAGTTTTATTCTGTAATTAAGTACATCATAGAAAAACATGACCAGGCAAACCTAGTTAGGCCAGAGCCTGGTGTTGCTGCAGCTGGGTATACACAGATTTTCTGGCGCAATACTGCAAGTGCAGAAAAACATAGCTAATTGTAGGATATAAAATATTGTCCTGAGCCAAATTTGCCCATCTTCAGGATGACAAAGGCATACTCGCCGACGGCCAAGTTAGGCAATCTTAGTCTTAACACAAGACTAGCGATGACTGAAATTTCAGGCCAAAATGTGACCGCCTGCAATGACCACAGATCATGAATGCCTAATGAACAACCTATAAGCTATAGCAGCTCGTGGCATAAACAGCACATGGGCTAGGCTACTGTATGACACTATTACAGTCAGTCGGGAAACCAAACAAACCAATTGACTTGAATCATTTAGAAACTAAAAAACAACTGTTTAAATGTTTAGTTATTGAATTAGTGGCTAATACCAATAATGAAAGCAAATATACGCACAATTTCCTTACCTTTGTGATCAAAGGTCAAACAGCTTACGGTTCGTCAATTGCTTCCTTATCCTGTTATTGTAACATCAGCTAATAGCAATCCACTGGTTAGCTCAACTGGAGTTCATCATGGCTGGCTCGCTTACATTTCTGGAAAAACAGCAAGAGGAATATCGTTTTGTTTCTCTTTACCCCTGAACTCAAAAGCTTAGGTGAAATTAGCATCTTATTGGCCATGTTTGTTTCAGCTCTTGGTCAAGTGTTGCAGAGATTAAACACAGATTAAAAAAAAGAGCTGTTCAATACTATTTAGTTCATGAAATCTAATAAGAATGTATTCATTATAAATAATGGACTGTGTTAAAATAACCACAGCAGTGGCAGAGGCAGATAGTAGCCAGTGGGTGGGCTTGGAAATTTGTTGGTGGGCTTGATTAGCCCAAAGCCTTTAATACACAGAGTACTGCTCACTCAGCTTCAGTTTTTAGGAATCAAGTGACAACAGACACCATCTTGAACCCACCGTATGGCTTGGTAGGTCTAGGTTTACGACTGATTACTGCCAGAGAAACTACATTTTTCATGATTGATTGTAAGGCCTGGTTCAGACTACACAATATTTTTATCTGTTACAATGGTCACTGTTGTCTTATTAGGCGATTATAGAGTCATTGGGCCCGTCCACACGAGAACTATTTTTTTGAAATCGCATAAATATTTAATCGTTTCGGCCTTGCATCCACACGGAGATAGCAAAAACGCAGCCCGAAAACGGTATTTTTTGTAAGCGGGTTCCAGAGTGAGAAAATCTGAAAACGCCAATCCAGCATTTTCGTGTGGACAACCAAAACGAGTTTTTTTGAAAACAATGACGTTGATAGCCCGCATCACAGCCCCCAGGCCTGTGTGGTGCTGTATGGCGCTGTAGTGTTTATGGAACTAGACCAAAAACGAAGAAGAAGGCGGCGAGCATGCGCCTTCTGCTTCATTTCTGGTCTATTTCCGTAGAAACGCTACAGCGCCACGCACAGGCCTGGAATATTTACCACAGCGTTTTGGGTCGCTTCAGGCGTCTCCGTGTGGACGCAGATATTTTTTGAAATGATGCCATGTGGACGGGAGATTTTTTAGAAGCAACAAAAAAGAAAAGACTGTTTTCGAAAATCTCCGTCTCCATGTGGACGAGACCACAGATTCTTGACATGACCAGGAAACATGACCAGCAGACTACTCTTACGACTCCGACCAATCATTGCTTGCTGTCTTTCACGATGTGCTTGAGTTGCCGGAAACAAGAATTTAAACAAACAATGGCGCAAACCGGGCAGCATGGATTTTCAATCCTTCAAAGAGATCTTAAGTACGAAAGTACTGAAGTACTGAAGTTTTTAGCCTGTAGTGAGACCAAATGTTGCCAGTCACCACAGGGTTTTAAACAGACTCTGAAAGTCAATATGCCAACCTGTGGCATGGCCAGACCTGAAAATTGGTTGGGAATGGAACATCCCTTTAAAAATATTATTAGCCTCGACTCAATTATTTTTCCTAATTAACAATACACTCAGTCCGAAAACACACCACACTATCAGGTGTTACTAGTTCTCCTCATTAAGGTAAGATGACAGTCATTCATTTAGACACATAGTTTGGTGCATTCCAATCAGCTTTATTTGAAGTTATGAAAAGGTTTTTCACATTTTTGTCTTTGATTTAATTTAAACAATGTAACCTAACATGAAGTGCGGGTTAGATTGCCAGATGTGCCACTTATGAGTAAACTATGTTTCTGAATACGAATTCGGCCTGTAATTTAGTCATCCTTAGGTCTCATTAAGATAAAAGCTGTGTTTCTAATTTGCAATGGATTATTCTTGTAATTGGAAAATGTATTAATTAAGGGAAATGACAGCGAACAAATCAGGACTGATATTTGTTGAAAAGGGATGTTCTGTGCCCCATCAATTTTCAGTTCTGGCAAAGCCACTGATTGTAACTTAAGCTAAACTACCTGGGCCATCCATGATAAGCAGGACACAGAGTGAATAAGGGCCATTCTCTCCCACCAAATTTACGGTGCAGAGGCGGAAGTGAGATAGATAACAGCACAGTATATGATAACCAAAGGATCAGACATGCAAATTTCCAAGCCAGTGTTAGCCAGTCAACCTTCCCTGACAACAAAAATCTGATAGCGAATGGCTAACTAACTTTGAAGGCTAGATGCCATTAAAACAAAAGTTAGCTACATTAGTAGGCCACAAGATATGGGCTAATTAAAGGCTAAATGATATACACAGGTAGCTACCTGGTGGCTGGGTCAAAGCCCTGACTTGAATCCAATTGAGATGCTGAGGTATGAGTTTAAAACAGACAGTTCACGCTCAAAAACCATCAAATGAGGCTAAATTAAAACAATTCTGCAAAGAACATTGGCCCCAGTTCCTCCACAGTGATGTCAAAAACTCATTGCCAGTTTTCGCAAACATTTGATTGCAGTTGTTGCTGCCAACCGTGGCTCAAATAGTTATTAGGTATAGGGGGCAATTTTTTCTTTCACAGGGGTGATAAGGGGTTTGAATATGTCTTTACCTTCAATAAATGAAATAATTAAAATATTATCTATCGTTCAATCACATTGTTTTTTTGTCTTATATTAATATTAGTTTGATGACCTGAAACTTTTACATATGACAAATATGAAAAAATAAAAGAAATCAGGAGGGGGCAAAAAAAATTTTCATGGCACTGCATATATGCAACATGTTCATCATGGCAGAAGCATATAGTCCGCATAAAAATGCAATTGCCAACAAAAACATGAAAATGATGTCTGTAGTTAGGCGTATCGGTGTGCTACCCATTGTATTAATGCAATTATACAACTTAATGCCAGTTATTACACAAAAGATTGCATACATTAAGTGATTAATGTATTCGGCTGCACCACTTAGGCATGCAGTTATTTTTACATAATAACCAGCATTTCGTGGTATACTCTATGATTATCCACCACCTGATATACGTAGCTTCTCATCCACTGTACAATATACCCCATAAACTCTGAGATGCACAATGAGAAGAAAAAATGTTGATCTTTTAACACGTAGCTGCTTTCTAACAGGAAGAGGTTGCAGCAGCTTATTTGCCTTCATCTCCGGCTATGAACTCTACCCAGTGACCCATTTGTTTCTTTTCCCTGGTAGTCCATGTATATAACAACATTTGTGTGCTCTAGGTATGGCTTCTTAAAGAAATTGGTCAAAAGTACCTATTTAGCTATTATGCTGAATTCCTTTCATTAGCATACGCAAATGAAACTGGTGCATTTCACATAGTATACAAGCCAACAGGCGTGCGGTGAACGTGCTCCTTGTTCTTAGAGGCACCCTGAGAGAACACTATGAAACGCTTAAAATAATTACTTTAAAATTAAAAGTAAATAGTAATGATTTTCAAGAGAAAGCCCACTTATCGCAGTTTTCTCTGTTCTCTGCCACGTATTTGACTTGACTCTTCTCATGTTTAGCTGGCTTTGCACTGAGCACACTCTATTAAAAACGAGATATGTCACTAAGTAATGGACAGAATCTTTTCTTTCTGGTGACTTTCCTGGGTTTGCCAACATATTAGGCAGCCATTTCAGTACTCAGCAATTACAGAGTACATGGAGCCCCCCATGTCAAACCAATAGAGGCTCCATAATTGAGATAAAATTTTAGTGCGCTTAATCAAGCTCAGTAACTCTATCTCAGCCATTATATTAACAGCACTTTACATAGTTGCAAGAATTAGGGCTGCGTAACAATCATTGACTGCTCACAGTTCTCAGCCAATTTATTCAAATCAACGTTTTCGTGACTCAGGAGTGGATAACATTATGTGGCAACACCGTTAAAAGGTTAAGTGTTATTTTAATATCCCAAAGCGTAAAAATGTGAAATAAATTCTGTTCATTTGTAATGCAATTTGGACATTTCACGCATCCCTGGCAGCACTATGTTATTGTTTCGCACTCTTGACTAAGCATCTTAACACCTTTAATTAGTCCATAATTGTTTAATTTGTTCATGCTTATTACCAAATGACTGGTGAATATAGAGTGCCTATGGGAACTGATACATTGATTCTGGTTTCACAAGAATATTATCCAAATCACCAACAACTATAATCAATTATACGTTAGCGTACATTGTATTTAACATTGACATTTTATGAAAATCTGCTCACTACATGAGGGACAATCATTCCATTCAGGTATATTTTAACTTCTTCCGGATCTAGAATCCAGAATATGTTCCAGATCACTTCCAAAATTAACTCAACTCCTCCTTTGACTACCACCTCCGTCCTACCAAATGTCTTGCCAATCTGTTCATGACTTTTTGAATTATCCTGTTAATAGACAGACAGACAGACAGAAGTGAAAACATAACCTCCATGGTGGAGGTAAAAATATTTTTAAAAGCTATAACCCCAACTTGGGAAAAGTTACGACATTACGGAGAATGCATAAAAAACACAAATTTCTGAATTTACTTCAACTTATTTTTCATTGTTGATGGTATGAAAACCAGATATTTAATGTCTTGTCTAGGCAATGTAATTAAATTTATAAATATACAACGTACATCTATTCCAGCTATTCAAGCATACGACGCATTCCAAAAAAAATTGATACGGGGGACATTTAGTGCTAGTAATGAGGCAAAAATAAATAAATAAATAAAAATGAAATAATTTGATGTAATTTGAAACAATCAATGTCAGCAAGTCATTATTTGGTACAAAAAGCAGCCCCCAGGGGAGGCCTAGTCCCTCAGGAACAAGGATGAGCCGAGGTTCAGCAACTTATGCATGAGAAAAATCACCGACAGGTTAAAAAACCTGGTTCTTCAAAGAATGATAGGTAGGAATATGGATATTGTGCCCTCTATGGTGCATGACACGATTAAAATGATTCAAGGAGTTTGGATTAATTTCTGTGTGTGAAGGGCAAGGACAAAAGCCTCAGCTGAATAACCGTAATCTCTGGTCACTCAGACAGCAGTGCATTAAGAGCTGTCATTCATCTATAAGTGATATAACCGCATGGATTCAGGATTACTTTTGCAAACCTTTGTCAAGAAATCCAATGGCCAAGCCCATATGCTTGCTGGTAGTGTTAAATGTGGTGCCTAATATTTGGTAGTATGGTATGCAAATTCCAGTACGATAATGAATTGTATCATAAGGGTTGAAGACTGGAAAGGATGTTCCCCCAGCTGCTTCCATTATGTCACTGAAGAAGCAATGTTCCTTTTAATCTGTTAATGACTTGGCAGTACATGGGGTGATATCTTACTCGTATGGTTTGGTAGCGTCTCGGCAGACTGAGTCCTGTTACTACCAAACCTGCACAGGAGGGTCCTGGCTATGAGAATAAGACACATCCAAGCTCCGTGATGTATGGTTTCACTTTAGTTTGCAGTACAGTTCTCTTCCTAATAAGCAGAAAATTACCCATCAAAATGGATTAATTATGTTAAATAAAAACCAACAGTAAATGCACTGTCCTCCAGTGTACTGTATTGAGTGCTAATTATTATATAGGCTGTGACCAGTATATCTTGCTAACATTGAATGTGGTGTCTTATAACAGTTGCTGTGCTGCCTATTTTGGGTAGAAAAATGTCAAAATGTGGTATATTTTAATATGGCAATGTATTTGGTTTCAAAGCATACTATGATTTAATATAGTGTGTAGTTCGAAGATAATTGTGCTAGTTTACAATCTAATTTGGGATATATAATTTTTAATTCCTGTCCAAGATGATACAAATGTGGCCAGTACCAAAAATCATCACATTGACCTTATGTGTTACAGGTGATTACGCTGCCTTGCATATGTATAAAGGCAATGGGTTGTATCTGTCAGCATTTCCAATTCTCCATAAGACGGGTGTCCAGAATAGCCAGCACGGGAGGCTGATCTACAAAAAAAAAAAAAAAAAAAAAAATCAAAAAAGAAAAACTATTCATGAAAACACATAATATAAGGAGTACCAGATCATAAATGACTTCAACCCCGTGAGCCACAGATTGGCAATTATTAGGCATAAGGCTTATTTGGGCCTAGGAGTGCTAAGCAGCATAGGACACATTAACACATGTAACTCTTTCAGCCAGATCAGGATAAGCAAAGAGCACAAAGAACCAAATAAGACTCGACACCTACCAATCCAAAAGAGGAAAACCACACCAATCTTTGCACTCATGAAATCCACAGGAACCCTGCAAAATCTCCCAATAAACATAATAATTTGGAACTCAGGCTAACAGCCCACACTTTGCCCAGTCTGCGAGCCAGAGTTATTACAAATAATTACTTGTAATCACATAAGGTAGGGCCCCACCGGCTAGCCTCACACAAATCAGGGCGCCCGTGAACACTGGGTACAAAAACAGGCTTTGGTAAAAGGCTTAATATTAAATACTGTAGTTATTATTAAGTGGTATTAAATGGTTTACCGATCCCCAAAACCCCACACCAATAGCAATAATTTCTAGCTGAATTTAAACAAACGAAATAGTGACCTTGCAGGATAAAAGCCCCCATACCAGCCATACAGACGTATTGGGCAGCAGTATCATGAAGGCAATGTGACTATTTAGGCAACTACAAGACACTAATGGGGGTAACACAATGGCACAGCAGATGTACCAACAGTGCATCAAAAGTAGGTCAGTGTTATTAGGCCGATCTAATGAGCAGAGCTATTTAAAAGGACTAGCACATAGGTATACAAAAGTACAACATATAGACCCACATTTAGGAAATAATGTAACGATGCCACGACCTTCCAGGTCTCTCTATCAATTTAGGCAGCACAGCAGTACCCATGCTCAGTACAGCACTGTGCATTCTCCTTGTAACAAGGTACCATACCATGAAAAAGTACCTGCCCCCTCTCTGATTTATTCTATTTTTTGCATATTTGTCAAACTTATATGCTTCAGATCAAACTAATTTTAATATTTGATGAAAATAATACAAGTGAACACAAAATGCAGTTTCTGATGATTTCATTTATTGAAGGAAAAAAGCCATCCAACCCTACTTAGCCCT
This sequence comes from Gymnothorax javanicus, assembly GCA_029692085.1. Classification (NCBI taxonomy): domain Eukaryota; kingdom Metazoa; phylum Chordata; class Actinopteri; order Anguilliformes; family Muraenidae; genus Gymnothorax; species Gymnothorax javanicus. Next base: position 11,585,342 of record CM056207.1, on the reverse strand, counting down.
GTGTGAAAAAGTGATTACCCCCTTCGCCACCAAATCAACGAATTAAACAAATTTCATTGATAATTGCATTCAATTTTCACTCAACACACCCAGCATTATTACTGCCAGCCCAGTTGAATCTAAGTATCACTTAAATAGAACCTGTCTGGCAATGTGAAGCAGGCAAAAAGTGAAGCGTTATGCTGTGATCTAAAGAATTTCAAGAACAGATAGAAAACAAAGTCATTGGCATCTATCAGCCTGGGAGGGATTACGAAGCCATTTCTGTGATTCTGGAAATTCGGCAGACTACAGCTATAGCCATTCTGTACAAAACGTGAAACAGTGGTGAACCTCCCCATAAAGTGGCCGGCCTACCAAAATTCCTCCAAGACCGAATTGACAACTCATCCAGGAGATTGCAAAAGAACCCAGACTAACATCTAATGAACTGCAAACCTCACTTGCCTCAGTTAAGGCCAGTGTACACAATTATATAATAAGGGAGAGACTAGGCAAAAATGGAACCTATGGGAGAGCTGCAAGGTGAAAACCACTGCTCACCAAAAAAATTCACAAAGGCTCATCTCACATTTGCAGAAAAACATGTTCATGACCCCCCCACCCCCAAGACTTTTGGGATAATATTCTGTGGACTGGTGAGTCAAAAAAGAAACTTTTTGGAAGACGTGGGTTCGGCTTCATTTAGCATAAAGCTAACACAGCTTTCCACAACAAGAACAACATACCAACAGTCAAACCCGGTGGTGGTAGTGATGGCCTGGGGCTGCCTTGCTGCTTCAGGACCTGGGCAACTTGTTATAATTGATGGAACCATGAATTCCGCTGTTTACCTTAAACTCCTGGAGGACAATGTCCAGCCAGCAGTTTGTGACCTGAATCTCAAGTGCATTTAGGTTGTGCAGCAAGACAATAACACAAACAAATCCACATCTGAATGTTGGCTCAAAAGAAAAAATGAAGGTTTTGGAGTGGCCAAGTCAAAGTCCTGACTTGAATCCAGTTGAGATATAGTGGCATTACCATAAACAGGCAGTTTGTGTCTGAAAACCGACCAATGAGGCTGAATTAAAACAATTCTACATGAAGGAATACGTCAAAATTCCTCCATAAGGATGTAAAAAACTCAGTGCCAGTCATCACAAATTTTTAGTGACACAACCAGTGATTAGGTTTAGGGGGCCAATTATTTTTTCACACAGATGATTTTGGTCTTGAATCACTCTTTACCTTCAGCAAGTGAAATGATTTTTCAAAAGATGTATGTTGTCTTTTTCTTATATTAAAATTACTTGATTGATCTGAAACATTTTAATATTACAAATTTGCAAAAAAAATAAGGAATGGGGAAGGGGGCAAATACTTTTTCACAGCACGGAATATCATTCAGTCAGTCAATCAGTCTGTCAGTCAGAAATTGACAAATGCTCTCATATGCCGTACACGAATGGTCCGGAAAAACTGTTTAAGTTCCAAACGGATGCTTGTTGCAATTATATAGTAGTTTTCATTCATAAGATGAACACATATCCATATTATCAGCATACTACAAGGGACAGCTTGAGAGTGGAATGATGGGAGGAATGATGGGGATTGCATTGTTATGGTCATCTATGATGCCTGAAGCTTATTGGCCGGAGAATGTTGTTCATTGTTATTCCAGATGAACAGGTGTTCAAACAGGATAAAATCGTGCCATCGGAGGGTTATGTCTTTGGATCATAAAAATGAGCGTTCAGTGGAACAGTATAGAACTTTGTTCATATTAATTCCCTGGGCACTTTCTGCTTGCTACTTATTTTTTTTTAAATACTGGTTTAATTAGAAACTCAATAATAAGTTTTGTCATAAAACATCTATTTTTCAGAAGCTGGGACGAGATGTGAGGGCACCAGATGGTTAAGACAGGCGGCTGTATTCAGTTCTTGGGTTAACACAGGCAAACAGGAATAGCATATGGAAGCTTTTGTAGAAGTGTGATTGTACCAGCAGTAGCTGGAGACTGAAAAGAATGAATTTTACTACCGCAATGGCCTGTTGTGCCATGTACTTCAGCCCTCAACAGCTTGACAGCCTTGAAGGCCCAATAAGACACAATTAACATCCTTCAGTAATTAATCCCGTTAGCTCAGGCTTGGCATTTTCACACTGGGACGCCAGTAGGGGAGAGAATAAAGAGCTCCCTTAAGAAGTTCTGTGTGTTTGCAGTGAAAAGTGGGTCAAAAAGAGTGGCAGTCAACCAGAACAGATGGAGTATTGACAGACAGGGCAATTGGCCCTTAGTTTTGATTACACTGTCTATTCAATTGGGCTTCAGTTCCTTTTGCTGATAATGCATATTGAACCCAAGCATTCTTTCATCAAGTTATTAGTCTGAGCTAAGTTGAGATTTAAGTAGTGTGACTATGATCAGTGAATTAATTCCAATTCCGTTGAATGTGATAATGTGAATGAATCAATCATTGTCAAATTTTCTGGGAAATGGGTGTGAAGATTGTTGTATGCATTGTCACTGTCTGACTCTATTATTTGTCTGATTGAATAAATCCTTCATACCATTTACTCATGACAGAGCAATCGCAATAGTGCAACGTCCACACAGGTCTCATTCAGTCTTGCTCAGATGGAGAAAAATACACTTGTGTAATCACAAGTGTGGCCAAATAAAGAATTTGGTAGCACTGCAAGAATTACAATCATTACTACCATCATTATTATTATTATTATTATTATTATTATTATTAGTTTGGGGATTCCAAACAACAATACAGTTTCACTACTATATGTGCAGAACTAAAAAGTATGAATGGTGCACATATCAGAAATAGGCAGAGCCATTTTGGTCAAGAAATAAACCATTCGCTGCAGCAGATCATCAGTCAGCTTCCAAAACCATGAACTCAGTCAGTTGCATCTCACAACCTGTTCTCATACTCGACAAATCATATCACTACACATACTGTTCCAATCATGTATTCATAATTACTTATCAATGCTTTCGTCAACTGACAATCAAACCTCTCCATTCAGCCGTTTTCACGCTGGACGCGAAACGAATTTTTCGCGCGACAGACTACATTCAAAGTCAATGCAAAGACGCGAATACACGCGTTTCGCTTGCATTCACGTCTTTGAATTGACTTTGAATGTAGTCTGTCGTGCGAAAAATTCGTTTCGCGCCCGGTGCGAAAGCAGCTTTACTGGTGATTACTTGTACTGCTCTTTTCCCGCTACAATTGCAGAAACTCGCAAATACTGTAGGCTTTCTTTCCCTATTACCCCAGCTTCCACCTTTTGTTTGGACCCACCTCTGAGTACTTCCTTTTAGGCATGATGCCTCCTTCGTGGGTGATATCAGGGAGTAATTTTTGTTTCAATATAATCACCTTCAGAAAATAAAAACAACTTGAGTGCCCTCGCTTTACTAACATAGGCTAAAATACAATATATGAAAGGGCATTTGTGCTTAGTTGCTAGAGCACCGTGTATATCAAGTATGTACTCAGCATCAGAAAGCAAGGATTCGCTCGGGTTGGCCTGTCCTCAAAGATGCCTTATTAAGCCACAAAATACAAACCACCGTGGGATGACATACCAAGCACTTAGTCAAAGGAAACCAGTGAAAACAGACATTCAATTGCTTATAAATATGCACAATAGAGTTTCAATGACATTCTGCAGGATAAAGAATCAAATGCATGTTATTATCAGCTCCAGCAGGGTTATTTTTCTTGAGAGGAGAAAAAAAAAACATTTTACTATTTCATTTCATTAAACATGGGTGACTTTATGACAGAGCCAGATGTTTACCTACTTTAAAGCAATTTACATTTATAAGCACCCTGGTTTTTCCTTTAAGAAAAAAGCCATCTATATTAAAGGAGTAGTGTCACAGCTGAGCATGCATATAAGATAGCCACGATAAGATAGCCCTTTCATTTATTTTCTCGCTAGTTAAGATACCGCGTGTGAATTAATATTATGAACAGTGAAGTCAGTAACTTGAGAGATTCTACCACAGCAAGTTCCTGTCGAGTGTCCATCGAAGGTGACAAATTTTACATGAGATATTTGGCCTTTGAGGATGTATTGCAATGGAAAAGTCAAATTTCTTACCGAAAAATTATATTAATAGATTGGCAGTTGTTACGGGTACGGCAGTTTTCCAATGCATTTCAATGCAGAGAGGTATGGCAGTCCCAATTTCAAACCCTAACCCTAACCTTAACCCTGACCCCTAACCTAACCCTTCCCCTAACCAGGATCCCTAATCCTTATCCTAATCCCTTCAAATCGACTGCCGTACCCATAAAATTGCCGTATCTCTAGACACTGCGTAATAGATTCTAGGAAAGTACAGAGCCATGCTTATGAGAGAGCACATGCTGTATAAAAAGAAAAAGAGGGTTAAATCACGGCTGACCCTGCAAGACTGAAAGGTTTCCTTGTGGTAATGAACGTGTGTGGTTCAGCTGCAAAACCTTGCCAGAATGTGGTACGTTTATGTATGATTACTCTAATATATTTTCATTTTCTGCACTGGGCTGATATTTGTGATTGTACACCAGTTTACATGAAAATCTTAGCATGTTAATTATGAGAAGAACAGATGGTGTGCAAAATGCCAGTGACATGCGTAGCCACACTTACTCTTGGCAGCAACCCATAAAGAGTTCACAATGCCGTCAAGTGTACTATCTGCCTGCATTTTCTTTGCCAAAAACAACTGCATTACATTTTTGAGGCGTATATTTGCCTTCAACCGCTTCCAGGATGATGCTGCCTTGTTCAGACATAGCAGCACACAAACAAGTCGCAGGTTCATAGCATGCATGCACAATGGGTGTTTAAAAAAAATGGGACTATGGATTCTATCTTACACCCAGCGTAGAGTTGCACCAAGCATGACGCAAGTGTCTTTGCTAGTCTACGACTGATGCAGTTGTCACTTTCCCATTCAGCACCTGGATTGCTTGATGAGCAAACGTATTTGCGGTAAACTAAGCGCCAGTGGGCATGTTGGTCCAAAAATTAAGCATGGTCAGGCACATTGTCAGCTTGTTGCTAGTTTGAGGCAGCAGAGAGCAATTACGTAATTGACCAACAAAAAGATGGTCTGTAGTCAATTTTCGGATTTTGACTGCTATATTAAGGGTGGACTATTAAGATTGTATAATGCACCTTCGTAGGCGAGTGCACAAATGCGTGTACGCACTGCTTGTTACACACAGGGACGAGCAGCAGCGCACAAACATGCAAACGATGAAAAATTGAAAGATTACAATGTGAAAGAGTTTAAATCAGGATATTTAAAAAAAATGTGTCACAGCTGTGAGTGCGATCAATTGCACACCCATGCTACTACGTGCCCCATCACAGAGCTGTCTGATGTATTTGAATTGTGTGAGAATGTATTCTGTCGACATCCTGCTGATTTACAATTCAACGTGCTAGGTTACACATGTAGGTATTCGCAAATTATTCCAGAAAAGGCCATGACTCCTTTATACAAGTGAACTCTGTCATCCAGGAGATCCCCTTGAGGGCTGGCTGTTAGGAGACCTACTTGGCATATAATGCCTAAAACTGTGAGAATTTTCATTCAGTTGAAAACGCACAGAAATGCGTACTGTCATAGAAAGAATGTTTGGAGTGCTTAAAATGTGCTTCTGACATTTGGAGCAGGTCAGAGTCCCTGTTACCCAAAATTATCGCAAAATCCATTTTGAATCCGACTTGATCAATTATTACAATACCTGCGACCCATTTGTCCTGCCTCTATGATCATGTACGCTACTAAGCATTTTGGTTGAAACATGTTTATTATCATTTGCAAACAAAGCAGTCTTTAAAAGAGGCACTTTTGAGAAGCAGCAAAGCCACGGATGATGTTGTTGTCACAATGTATGATTAATTGGAATTTCTTCTGTACATCTGACTTGGCCATCAAGGATAAGATGTCAACAATCTGATAATTACCAGTTATTTTTGTTCTTATATCATCCAGGTTGATATCAAAAAAAAATTTGACCACAGTAAGTACTTCGGCCCGGACAACCATATCTGAGATTATATCTGCAGGTGACTCATGGAGCACTGAAAAATTGCCCCGGAAAATCATCATTTCTGAATTTTTCAAATAGATGGGTGGACCCTGACCTTTAAGGGACCCCTAGAAATTATTGAAAGAGGTATTGAGGACTGAAAATAAAATTTTACTTACTTGCACCTTTGCATCTACCATCAAAAAAGTTTGGATAAAATCTTTGATGTGGTGAATCATACCCCACCTGAATTTTACAGAAACTGGATCTTAAGTGGCTCTTGCTAGTTTTTTCTATCATATGATTAATAACACAGGTATTGACATATTTTAGTTATCTCATCAAAGTATTCACCATGACATTTAATTGTTTTTTTGCAGATTTCACCTATTCAGGGTACTATTCATGGAGAAAATTTTTCCATTTAATCTATGTGAAAGTCACAAGTGATTCCAAACTTTTGAGTATATGTGGTATATAATTTTCTGGACATTAACTTTTTTTTTTTTTTTTTTTTGGTTCTGTTCTTTAGCACTTTGAGTTTGAATGGATATTATGACAAATAGGTTTGAGTGCAGACTGTCAGCTTTCATTTGAGGGTGTTTTCAGCCATATCGATGAACCATTTATAAATGACAGCAACTTTCATATTATTTCCAGGTGCATAAAAAATATTTCACAGTTTAACATACTGTAATGTACAAAGTAATCTTCTTAACATTTAGTTAACTGCTTGATAACTGCTTGAAGTTTGTGATGTACAGAGATTGCCACACACTGGGTATCTTGCCTGGTGATGCTCTGGCACGGCTGTACTGCAGCCATCCTCAGTTCCTGCTTGTTTCTGAGACTTTTTGCCCTCACTTCCCTTTTCAGCTTGTAAAATGCGTGCTCAGCCGGATTGAGGTCGGGTGATTGACTCAGCCAACAGAATCAAAGTAACAAACAAAGAGTCGTGGTCCAGTGAACTGTGGTGTTCACTGTATTGCCGGCATTTTATATGAGACCTGTGCAGTAGTTTGCTGTAATATAAAATATGCATTTAATTTTTCATCCCAAGCCATGCGAGCACTCATTCCATTCTCTCATTTATTTTACAACACACCAGCTAGTTTTGTTTTCAGAATGACTTGACATATTTTGTTTTGGTGAGGATACATTTACTTGCCGACTTTTTTGTCCACATCACTGTAATTTATTACTTTTTTCTGGGTTCAGTTTGATTTGCTGGTGGAGGTTTTCAAGTTTCCAAAGAGCCTAACTTTGAATTTTCAGACTGTTTATCACACAGATGAATACGTGCAATTAATGGATAGAGCTGGACTGTTTGTTTATTGTCATGTTTCTTCATTTTGACTTGCAGCCAATCCAAAAAGTCTTTATGGCATGGCGCACCAGCCACAGAATCCCCACTGGTACCTGAAATTTAGAAATAATCAAATCATTTTTTATCAGATACTTGAGATATCATTCAGATTTTTAAATTTCCCTCCTTTGCTGTTTTGCTAATTCAACTCAATCGTGATCACCTGATGTGCTATAATTAACGATTATAGGTCTAAAGTACTGTATTTGTACCATGTGTGGAGAAATAAATAGTTATTCTGAGTCCACAATTATAATAATTGTAATAATTGTTCATTTTGTGCTCTGACTCAGAGTACTCAGACAGTAATTCAGATATTTTAAATATTAATCAAAGTAATTGCAGTGCAGATATAGGCTGTAAATATTAATGCAAATAAACAAGCATATATTTATCTTCTTTTACAAGACAAAATTCTGCCATCATCTCTTCAAAAATGTAGTTCCAGTGTTTTCACTGCTGATTTATTTATCTTCTTTTTAATTCAGGCATGAGTTATGAATAATTATTTTCTTTATTGAGGAGTATACCATTCACAAGTGTGAAGTGCTTCTTCATATCTTCAAAATAATTGATTTTAAAACGATACACTAAAGCCAGTTGCCAAGCAATGCAAATGTAGGGATTGGTAAATTTGCTGTATTGCTTTTGCAACATCACCGCACATTTCCAATCAAGGCCTTTAATTACAAGTATAAAACAAAGATGAGATCAAAGGATGAACGATTTTCATTTCACTGGAGAATTATAATCTGAAGGAACGGTTTCTCATTCTAGGAAAACAGCCAAAGCTGTGTTCCAATAACTCATCGGCTTGAATTAAAGCATATAAATTAGAAGGTATGACCTTTCCAATGAAAATCTCAGGTTATACAAAAATATATGCTATTTTTGGGAGGTATGCAAAACATTCAGCCTAACTACTTTGTTTGGGTGTCTACAGTTCAAGTTGTAGGTCTGCAGTGTGAATGTGAAAATACATATGTTTGTATATTTTAAAGTAAAAAATGTAGTATGTCTGCTGTACTGAACATATGACTCTTAAATAAATTACAGCAAAATTGGAAGAGAACAGAAGCCATCTTCATTTGAAACAATGCATACATGCCTTTTGGCACTGCGCATTTTTCTTCGTGTACTTTACTGCAGGCAAGTGGCCCCATCTGTGGGACATCAGTTTTGCCTAAATGCAACATTGTCATTCTCTGCAAGAAAGCTTTTGTCTTTTTTTTTTTTGTTGTTGCATTATTTAAGCAGTCTATGGCTTAGTCTTGTTGAGAGAGTTGTCCTGCTAAATCTTTTACTCATGAAAAGCCCAAACCAGAGTCCAATTTACCCGGAAATTTGCCCTTTAGGGACCCCGACCCCCACAAAGTCACCAAGATTTAAAACTGACACCCAAGGGAAAATACATATTAAAGGTTCATGACAGCTGTTTCACAGAAAAGCTGAAATATACTTCTGAAAATAAATTAAAACATAATAGCTATACCTTATATAGAGTTATTTAAGAAATATTGCCCGCAAAAAGGAACTGGCCCGGGCTTAATAATCGAGAAAATGTCTCACCATTATTCCCAGAAGCTAAATGAAAAACCCAGCTGGAATAACCAGTGTGGTATTTGTGGATAGTGTTATATCAGCTACTTGGGAGGCAACCCTGCAGTATGTTATAATCTCTTTCTCTCCTTTGTGTTATTACTTTCTCCTTTCATTTTTTTGCTATTTTCTTATTTCATTTTTCAGTCATGGCAGATAGACGGAGACTTTTTATGAAACTTTACCAAGCGGAAAGCATTTTCCTAGGAAATATACCAAATACTGCCATCTTAAATCAACACAATAAACTTGGGACTTATAAAAGATGCCACTGACAGTTATGTAGCTTGACCCTCTTAATTCCTCCTAGCAGATACATTTTGTTCATGGACATTTTTTACTCTAAAAGTCTGTGCTGAAAAATAATAGCGCAGCCATGTTCTATTGAAATAATTTGCAGGAGGAAGGAAGTACTTCATGCTATATGCATCTCTGCTATATAGCTAAACGTGTGGACCCTGAACTGAAAACTTGCTGACATAAATAGAAAATGGACGTTTTTAAATTGTAAATATCTGACCACATTTTAATTTCATTTTTGAATGGTCAGTATGAATTGATAGCACAGACTTTCAGCTTTCATGTCAAGAGCTTTCGTGTCATGATATTTTTGTGTAATTTTGCTCCAGAAATAGGAAATTGTTGCCCTTTCTGTACGTGTCCCCCCCCCCCCCAAACTCTAATTAGTTTTAATGGAGCCTTCAGTAAGGGAGGGTGTGAAGGGGTATACGAAGTGCTACACAATACAGGGTAAAACAAATTTTAATTGCAATACCCTCAAATGCAAGTTGATTGTCTGTACAATCAGGCCATACTGACCAATTCATTGCGAATTCATGCATGTCAGTGAGGTTTCAGTGAGGCGTCCACACACTTTTGGCTGTATAGTGTATATTGGATGTCAGTATCTGCATTGAATTCATTTAGAAAAACTTAAGGCCTTAATTACTGGTCAGCTGATTTGCAGCACGCAGATCACGGTGACAGTTTGAGCACCATGGGAAAAATTCAGTGTGATGTTGCATAACTACCCGAATAGTTACTGTATGTCTGCATACATGTATCTTGCTAGCTCATTAGAGTGTAAATGGAAGAGAAGGTCAAAAATTGTGGGCACTATTGACAAAAAAGGATGTATACACACTGCCATGAAAACGTATTTCCAAATGTTTATAGTTCTAAATGGTGCCAGATCTTTACACAATATAAGGCAGGGAGTTCTTAAGGAAACACAAAATAGTTTTGAAATGATCTTTTCATTTGCTAAATGAAAGAAGTTATTCAACACCTATATCACTTTTTGGAAAAGTAATTGCCCACCTTAACTTAATTACTGGTTGTGCTATTTTCAGCGGCAACAACTGCAACCAAATGCCGCCGACCACTGGAGATCAATCCTTAATTGCATCGCTGTGGAGGAAATCTTGCCCATTCCTAATTCCAGATTGCTTTAATTCTGCCACATCAGAGGGTTTTTAAGTATGAATTGTCCGTTTACGGTCTTGCCACAGCATCTCAATGGGTTTCAAGTGATGACTTTGGGTAGGCTACTCCAAAAACTGAATTCTGTTTCTTTTGAGCCATTCAGAAGTCAGCTTATGTTCAATATCATTGTCAAGCAGCATAACCCATTTGCACTACAGCTTCAGATCAGAAACTAATAACTGGAAATTCTCCTTGAAAATTTTCTAGTAGAGAACATAATTCATGACCCAGTCAATTACCTCTTTTCACCCAAACTCTAAAGCAGCAAGAATGCCCACAACATCACACTATCACCACCATGTATGACTGTTGGTCTGATGTTCTTTTTGTGGAATGTTGCATTAGCTTTAATCCAGATATAGGGGGACCTATGTCTCCAAAAAGCTCTTGTCATTTGACTAGAAAAGCGCTGTATAAATGCAGTCCATTTACCATTTACCTATTTTTGACTCTTCAGGCTATGGAACTCTGTATAAGGCTAGTGGGTCATTGAGATTTTTTTTTTTTTTTAGGCAAATGGGTCACTCCATATAAAATCAAATAATTACATAATATGAATATTTTTTAAGTTACAGGCCCTCAAAATACATAGGGGTGGGTCAAAATTTCATCTTTTTATTTGTGTTTTTCTCTCATTTCGAGCCCCATAAGTTCATAAGTAATGGAGTTAGCCTCATGAAATTTTCAGGGATGAAATACACATTTGAACTTTTTTAAAAACTGCTGCCAAATCAATTTTACATCTATGCCAGGTGTCACAACCTAAAGCCAGAATCTTGTTTTTGTTCAGTACTATTTTTCTCTATAACCAACTTTGAGCATCAATTTCATGGGATGCATCATAGTTCCAGCAACAAAACTGCACAAATTTAATTTCTATGAAATATAGCAATTGAAACAAGAGTTGATACCCTGGATGTGTTTTTATTTATTTATTTTCTGATAATACTCTAGAGAAAACTTTAAAAATTGCAATTTGGATACATTTTCAAGGGTCATTTCACCATGTGCAATGGGTGGTTGGTCAAAACAATTACATAGATCAGTTCAAACATCTTCGCTCACAGTTTGAAGATTTTCATTTGAAAATTCCCCCATCTATAAGAAGAATATTTATAAATATCATGGAACACACCTCCATAAGCGGCCACTTTGAAACCAGATGGCAATGAGAACAAGTCACTGAATGTAGACATAGAAATTATAGTGCTCCATGGCTTTACCAGAGGGCACTATTTTCATCTGAGCTACACCCTACAATACAAGTGAAACTGCTAGTAAATGAGTGTTAGCTTTGACCTGAGAGAAATTATTGGTTTGAACTACTATAACTATGGATTATTTGTATAGTTTGGCGGCGGCGACCACACTGAATCGGAGAAGTTGAAGAGACCAAGAAAACATTAATCAGACCCATGGAATAAACTGAAGGATTAGAGGAGGGACAAAACTAGTCTAAATATTGGCACAGCTTTCACTTGGTGGAAATTCCTGATAAGGGTTTATGATTGAGGCAGAAGTTGTTTGTTTTTGTGTAGACAGGAGTTTGAGGAAAAACGAAAAGCATAAGTGATTTTGGAAATTTCCCTTTACTAATTTCATAGCAAGCAGTGTAGATACTCTGGTTGTGAATCAGCCTAGTTGGCTTGCAACAAATCTACACTGTTCTCAATAACATCAACATTATTGCTAAACTGAGGAAGAACTGTGGTAACCATCGCGGCATTCTAAATATAAGGAGACAGTGCTCTACATTGTTTTACAATGGGAAACAGCAAAAGAGGGCGGAATATCACCGTAACGCTCACTTTCGGCCAATCACACCTTCAGATTTTTCTCAACTGCTGGGCATTGATAGACTGCGGGGGTTTGGAGCAGAACAATGCTAGACCACTTCTCAGTGATTTGAGTATTTTGGCTAAATGCCGAAGACTAAGGAGGAATTTGCGCATTGAAATAAAACAAATTTTAATTTTGTTGTCCATTTTAACATCAATGACATTGATCACTGTTGTCCAACTGGTTATGGATGAATTAGCAACTGATGCACTGATTCCAAGACTACTTGCTTCCGTAGCCAAGTTATGCATAATCACCATGGATTGAAGTAGATTCATACTGCTACTGATAAACATGATTGTGCTAGCTAAAAACACGGTAAAGAACTTTATTTTCATGCCAAATGTTCGTTAGTTTGTTCCAAGTTTATTTGCACAGGGACAATGCAAATTAAACATAATTTTAGCCCAAAAGAACTAAAAAAGATGTTTTGCACAATGAGATTATAGCCTAAGCTAATTCGCATCCCAGGTCATGTATTAGTTGCATGAAGATTGTGCTAGCTAGAATTCATTCTTACTCACCTGACGTTAGTCGATAATATTAATAGCTACTCTGTCTGATATGACAGTTTAGGATGTTGTGACCTAAGCTGTAGATAGCACATGCGTACTTGCCGCGATGAGTGAAAATTTTTCCCTGGCATCAATTTCTTTGAGAATAAATTTTATGGCTGGATGTTGTTAATAGTTTGACACTGTCTACAAATATGGAAATCAAATGGCAATACATACGACAGACTGTTTGATCTGAGCATCTCCCCATTCAAAAAGATTGAGCTCTGGTCTTTTTGGCTGTTATCCTGCTGCCCATGAGGGTTTCAAAGATGGCGTTAGAGTGCGCCGTCTCTTTTTATTAGAACAGTCTCTAGTGAAATTAAGTTAATTTGGCTGGTCAGGCAACGTGAGAATGTAGGATACTGCTGTTTTTCGAAAAAGTGCACAGTAGCTACCTATTATAAGTGGTGAGCTAAATTCAAGGTGCCACAATAGTTTTTCATTATGTGACCCTGCACCACGCAATGCTTTTCACATAAAAATAAGCTAGCCGACTTACTTCTGAATCAGAGTCTGACGTGTCTCTGAAATGAATCTCTGTCCTAGGCTACTTCTCTGCTTGAGACTGACCATCTACACCCAGTAATGTTCAGGTAATTTGCCATGTTACCACAACAAAAGCTTTCAGTGAGGAGGCTGTTACATTTTATGTTCTGTACTGTACTGCTACCGCAAGTCAGGGCCCTGAAACGTGCAGTTAATATCCTGTTCCACTGGGGAACTGACTTGGGGCACTGAGCCACTGTCTCGGGTCACTTGAATTGAACTGCAGTTATGGTCCTGTTCTACTAAAGAACTTGCTTGGGGCACAGAGCCACTGTCTCAGGCCACTCGAATAGTAATGTCCTTACTGGCCCTGTTCCAGAAGGAGACTGGCTCAAGACGGCACTAGCCTACAATCTCGGAACCATTGACTGTACAGTCCAATGCCTGCCTTACAGGACTGCCAAATGTGAACACTACTGCCTCAGTTAAATTGTGGGCCAGTCACCTATATGTTGGATCTATATTTTCGGCAAATATCAACTCAAAATAAATCGTTTTGAAGGTAATTGTTCAAACTACTTCAAGTCGATAAAATTAGCTAGTCATGACCAATGTGACAGTGCCGCAACTTGTCACATGTACTGTAATATTAGGTGCATCTATCAGCTAGTAAACGACTTTTTGTAAAATCATATGAATATAAAATAACAATAACTGATATTTCATTAGCTTATGAACAAAAATCAGACTGTTCCGAACAGATTTTTTCTTTTTCTAGCTGGTGAATGTCAGAAAAAACTAAAATAGTCAGTAGGTTACGATTAGGCAAGTAATGTTAATGAATTCTAATTGCACTTTTTTGTCAGCTTAGTTTAGCTCAGTAGGTACTTTCTTTTTGTAGCTGCAGCAAAGTAAGACTCGCACACAGAAAAGGAAGCTTCAGATTCAAGTCTTGATTTTAGATATTTTTTATTGAATTCATTACAGGGCTGTACAGACATTAAAAAATGTGCAAAAGTGCATAGACTACACTTGTCGGTATAGTAACATAACCAAGAGTGTGATATTTTGATGATTCTACAACAGTTTAATAAACAATAAATAAGTAAAAAAGTAAGGAATAAATGACATTTCAGACAGTATATGAACAAAAATTTTGTCTATTTTTTGCCCTGCCAACGAAAATAGTACCCAAAGAAGACAAGCTGACAGAGCGTTGCCTGCTACTTTGCAACACACTGACACAAACAGCCCATTAGTTATTCGGTTCCGCACTTGTTCACTGGCTCACATTGATTTTTACTATTCTGTTAAAGGTGCCTTTGCTGATATATGAATTTGTTGATGGGGATGGAGTTTTTATGTTATTGCTATTATTAAATTCATTTCTCCAGATTGTCTAAATCTGCAAACATGATGTCTTCACATCTGGGAGTGCTTTTCTCTATCCTTTTTCCCTGCATCCTCAGGTCAGAGGTTACCTGCATGAAGAATGTATTGTTTCCCACGTCTGGTTTGATGTTATTTACGTAACCTATTAACGGGTACCTTCAACATTACCAACAAATGATGTTCCACTAAATTTGAATTTTATGTCTCGAAAACATGAAAACCAGAGGGATACATAAAGTAAATCATCAGAGTGATGTTTACACTAAATATCAGCACTCCTATAAACCTTCTTCTAAAACCAGGATATTTGACCAGAACTAACTATTGTATAATACATAGTGCCACAGATGTCTGCATTAGCTTATCAAGTAAAGCCATCTACAATAGTTCTTGATTTTTCGGTCACACTTTAGATAAAGTGTTGCTGATAAAGCCTTTATACAGCATGTATAATGCCTTCATAAATGAGACATAATGTCTTCATAAATCATACATAAGCAAATGTCATGCTTTGTAAAGGGTGAAATGACACATCCTTATTCAGCATGTGATGCCAGATGTGACAATGACAATGTCACTTAGCTGACAATGTCATCCTTTATAGCATTTAGCCACTAGCTAAGTGACATTGTCAGTTATATCACATCTGGCATCACATGCTGAATAAGAATGTGTTATTCCACCCTTCACAAAGCATGACATTTGTGTATATGATTTATGAAGACATTATGTCTAATTTATGAAGGCATCATACATGCTGTATAAAGTCTTTATGAGCAACACTTCATCTAAAGTGTGACTGATTTTTCTAATTCAAGCAAAGCAATATCCTCCTTTTTTTCAATGGCTTGAAGGTGGTTCTGTGAAATTATGCGGGCAAAACTTGATTGAAAGCATTTAGATAAAAATGGAATATATTACTGTTTCTATTATAAAATTATAGTTTATAGCTTATGGAGGCCTGATTTGCCTGATTACAAGTTCATTTGAAATATTCAATGCAAAGGCATCTTCGTCACCCTTAAGAACAATATCATCTGCAGAGAGTTCAGGGAAACAGCTGCAGGAGAGCGAGGCTGCCAAGCACTGTTCTGAAGATCTACCATCTTGAATGTTTTCACCCCAACCTTTATGGCGCATCTAATTCAACAGCTTAAGTTCTTACTGAGCTGCATATTAGTAGAATCATGTACGCCAATCAAGAGTTGAAATTAAAATCAACAGGAGGTTAGAGCTCCTGGAACAGGGTTTGACAGTTCTGGAGTGTGAGGACAGGCTTGTTTCCGGAGTTAGTTTGTGCTGACTGCAGTCGTACTAAACCTTTTAAACGCCAGTGCTATTTTCCACAGATAATACTTATATTGAACAAGGCTTCAAATCAGTGACTCAGAGGGCTATAAAGGCAGATCGGATAGAACTGGGGAGGCAGAAGATTTGAAATAGCTTTAGAGGTTGAGAGCGAGAAAATGGGTGGAGACGGGTGCTATGAGGGGATTTCATAAGGAATTTAATATCTTTCACATTTTCCCACACGCTCAGAAACAGGCACACAAACATAGCAGGATGGAACCAAGGGAATGAAATTAAGATTGAGAGAGAAGTGAGCTGAAACATATAATTGTTTTCCATGAAACTTCAATTGAATGAAGTGCCATTATGGCAGAGTGCCTTCTGGGATTTTTTTCCACTACACAGCAAAACTGAGAGCAAATTGCATTTGAAAACATCTAACAAAGAGAAACCTGATACAAATATTTTTCATGCTTCACAAGTTCTACAAAAAATTCATACCATCTTGGTCTGCAGTTATGGTTTGTCATTAACGGCATACCATTGCTATATTTGTGAAAACGTGAAGGCACTCGCACATACAAGTTTAGATTAGCTCTCACAACACTGCTCACGAATGAATTAATGAATTCAACTGAGCGCAAAGTAGTGTGCTTCATAATCGTGTAACCATATTAAAGTCAATAGTGAAGGTGTGGTTATTTGAATGATTTGCTGAGAGTTCAATATTCAAGTCAGTTCAACGCCAATGCAGTATCCTCGCATAGGTTTTGCATTTCAAGCAAAATCCAGATTGCAATCTGTGTGATTTACCTTGCTTTTCATAAATTGCTTTTGCTTTGCCACAGCAGCAAAGTCCAAATGACAGACATCCTTAACACTACGTGAAAGTTAAAAGTTTAATCGATTTTTCTATTATACAATATACAATTGTGGCAATTTAATCACATTGAATAAATGTGCTCATTAAAATGGATTTATTCTGCATTGATATGAGAAACTCTTTCTCTTCCTCTCTCCCTCCCTCAGTTAGGGGGCTGTGGAATCCTCGGGGTGGGGGTTTGGCTGTCAGTGACACAGGGAAACTTCGCCACCCTCTCTTCTTCTCTCCCCTCCCTCTCCGCTGCCAATCTCCTCATAACTATTGGGGCCATCGTCATGGTGATTGGTTGCCTTGGCTGCGTGGGTGCTGTCAAGGAGAGTCGCCCTCTGCTGTTGAGTGTGAGTATTGTCAAACAGACTGAAATACATCTACTCATATCAGTGAAGTTTTCTTGCATAGCAATCAATTTTATTTATTTATTTATTTATTGCCCAGCTTCATGCTCCAGCTCAAAGTGATGTTGTCAAATAAGGCAATGTAAGGAAAATAATCAGTTTTTTACTGCACAAAATTAAAGAATCCAAAATAGATTTTATGGACAAAAAAGATGAAGCCTTTGTGAACAGTGAAAAAATTAACAGGACAATGTAATCTCAGAAAAGCAATAAAACCTGAACGAAAGCCAATAATGTGTGTGAGTTCTAGCAACAACAGAAAGTTTTGAAGTCTGAAGATTAAAATGATAGTAAAGCTAATGTATTTTGTGCAGTTAAAAAAAAAATTGGATAAATGATGAAGTGGTTTAATCCTTTAATCATTGCCCCTTCTTTTATAGGATTTCTCTTTGTGGTGCTTTGTTAAACTGAATAAGAAATTAAAGAATAGACTTTTGTAGAGACAAAAGATCACAACAGAAAACCACCACTAGACAGAAACTGAGATAACTGAATGCACTGTTATAAACTTGCACCTTTTTTGCCAGTTATTTTAACTGTAAGTGGAGTCCTGCGCGCATTTAACTTTGGGTTACGCTTAACATACACGGGACCTCTGTTGTAATTGTTATTGTAAAATTACAGTTAAAATAACTGGCAAAAGAGTTGCCAGTTCAATTAACTGGCAAAAAAGGTGCAAGTTTAAAACAGTGTGCAAAAAGCCTGTCCTTTGCAACGTTAAGTCAGTTGGCGGCAAGTCTGATACAGAATTAGTCTAAAGTTTGGACACACCCTAATTTTTCTGGCTATCAGTCAAACTATATATATATAGTGTCTGGAGAGAATTGCACCATGAAAAAAAAAAAAAAAAAAAAAACATCCAGTACACAGCAATTCTGTGGCTGAAAACACCTTGTTCATGAGAGAGGTCAGTGTGACTGGGCTCACTTGTCTAAGCTAACAGAAGGGCCACAAATGTGCACATAAGACTGTTAACAATCTTGGTGTGCCTAAATCTCTAAATGCACAACATACCAAACCTTGAAACAAATGGGCTTTGGCAGCTTAAGGATATCCGTGTTCTATTTCTGTCCGTGAAAAACAGAATGATGACACGCCCGCATATTCACTAAAACAAGATGTTCGAAGGTTAGAAAAACATTGCACGGTCCAACAAATCTCAGTTTCTGCAATGACATGCAGATGGTAGGGTCAGAACTTGGCATAAAAACAGCATAAATCTATGGATTCCTGCCATGAGTCAATAATGCAGACTGCTGGTGGTGTAATGGCGCGTGGGACGGTTTCTTGACACAAATTAAGCCCATTAATACCAAATTAGCATCATTTGAATGCCATGGCATGCCTATGCATTGTTGCCAGCCATGTGCATCTTGTTTCGGTCACTGTTGTACTCTTATTTCAAGCAAGTTATTGTGCAAGTGACAGAGCATCCATCATCTGATGCTCATTCCAGAAACATAACAGCAACTTCAGTTCACTCAAATGGCCTGCACAGGCCCATATCCCCAAACAATAGAACACATTTGAGCCAAAATGGAAGAGGGCATCCACAGTATGAATGCGTATTTGCAGAGTCTGCAGGAACTGTGTGATGCTATTGACTTGGCATGGACCAGGATAGCTTATGGCTGATTCTGTGCTAAAAAGAATTCATCCTGCTGTGGAGGCATATGCTGGTCCTACGTACAAGATGGATGTACCAAATAAAGTAGCCAATAAGAGCATTAGCAAACTGTCAGATTTACTGGTTGAGGACATTTTTAACTGTTTCTAAAAAAAAATGAAGGAATAGAAAAGATTTTGCATCACTGGCACATTCAGAAATAAAACTATTTACACAAACGCTCTCCATCTGCATTTCAAAAGCAGACTAACTGCAGATCATGCATGTGCAATATGCTAACAGATAACTCGCTCCATTATTATAAGCAGGGGACCATATGTGTAAAGACACAGCATTCTTGCATTGCGTTATTTTTATTTCTGAATGTTGATGTTCTGACGGGTGTATTCACAGCAAATATTTCTCTCTTTCAATAGCTTGTACTAAGGGCTACAGTTTTCACAATCCTAATCATAAAATTGAAAGGGAAAAATCCAATGATTTAATGCAACAATAAGAGTTGTTTGAAGTGTCTTACATTATTATTGCAGTCCACAGTGTGCTGCACCAACCACAGAAACCGTACCAATATGAACACCTACATGTGCTGGGGAGATGCAATACATTTTCAGCGCCTCAATTTTAAAGGCTTTTCAAAATCACGAGGGGAAAAGATCTTGGCAGGAATCAGCTAATACCACCCAGTGTGTCAATTATTTTTTAATAAGTTGCTGAGACATTCCTCAATATCTGCATATATATATAAAATTATATATATACGACCCCAATTCTGAAATAGTTGGGACAAAGTGTAAATTGTGAATAAAATCAAAACGCAATGACTTTCAAATCATACCAGCCAGTATTTTATTTGCAATAGCACAGAGATAACATAGCAAATGTTGAAACTGAGCAATTTTACAATTTTATCCACAAAATGAGCTCATTTCAAATTTGATGGCTGCTACAGGTCTCAAAAAAGTTGAGACAGGGGCCTGTTTACCATGGTGTAGCATCCCCTCTTCTTTTTAGCACAGAGTGGAGGCGTCTGGGCATTGAGGAGACAAGTTTCTTGAGTTTAGCAATTGGAATTTGATCACACTCTTGTTTAATTCAGGCTTCCAGCTGCTGGAGAGTTTTGGGTCTCCTTTGACTGACTTTTCGTTTAATTATGCGCTAAATGTTCTCAATCGGTGAAAGATCAGGACTGCAGGCAGGCCAGTTCAGCACACGGACTCTTCTACTACGAAGCCATGCTGTTATAATGGCTGCAGTATGTGGTTTTGCATTGTCCTGCTGAAATACACAAGGCCTTCCCTGGTATAGACGTTGGCTGGAGGGGAGCATATGTTGCTCTAAAACCTTTATATACCTTTCAGCATTCATAGTGCGTTTTAAAACATGCAAGTGTCCCACACCATATGCACTAATGCATCCCCATACCATCAGAGATGCTGGCTTTTAAACTGAATGCTGATAACAGGAGGGGTGGTCTTTCTCCTCTTGAGCCCTGAGGACACGACGCCCATGATTTCCAACAAGAATGTCAAATTTGGACTCTTCTGACCACAGGACACTTTCCCACTTTGCTAAAGTCCATTTTAAATGAGCCTTGGCCCACAGAACACGGCGGTGCTTCTGGATCATACTCAACAATGGCTTCCTTTTTGCATGATAGAGTTTTAGGTGGCATCTGTGGATGGCACGGCGGACTGTGTTTACAGACAGTGGTTTCTTGAAGTATTCCTGGGCCGATTTAGTAATGTCAATGACAGAATCATGCCGGTGAGTGATGCAGTGGCGTCTGAGGGCCCGAAGATCACGGGCATCTAGTAAAGGTCTTCAGCCATGTCCCTTTCGCACAGAGATTTTTCCAGTTTCTCTGAATCTTTTGATGATGTTATGCACTGTCGATGATGAGACCTTCAAAGCCTTTGCAATTTGACGTTGAGAAACATTGTTTTTAAAGTACTCCACAATTTTTTTACGCAAGCCTTCACAGGTTGGAGAGTCTCTGGCCATCTTTACTTCTGAGAGACTCAGCCTCTCTAAGACATCCCTTTTATAGCCAATCATGTTACACACCTGATGCCAGTTAACTTAATTACTTGCTAAATGTTCTTTCAGCTGATTCTCTTATATATTAATTGCTTTTTCAGCCCTTTTCTGCCTGTGTCCCAACTTTTTGAGACCTGTAGCAGCCAGAAATAAGCTCATTTTGTGGATAAAAATGTAAAATGTCTCAGTTTCAACATTCGAAATGTTATCTATGTTCTATTGTAAATAAAATATTGGCTCATGTGATCTGAAAGTCATTGCATTTTGATTTTATTCACAATTTACACTTCGTCCCAACTATTTCGGAATTGGGGTTGTATATAATTATATATATATATATATATATATATATATATATAAATATAAAACATTGATAGATAAAGTAGGATGATAACAACGTCAAAACTGCAAAACTACTTTGTACACAGAATGGAAAGAAGCAAGTGAATGAACTGATTTGTTAAAATTCATGGCCCAGACGAGAGAGCAAGAGCATAAATTATATGAGGTGAGCAACCAGGTGCGCAGGCGATTATCTCAGCCTAGTGCGAGTGAATCTCAAATGTGCTTGAAGTCAAATGCACTGACTGGGACTTACTGTCTCCAAATGAGCATCCCCTGGTGTCAGTGTGTTTCTCACAGACACCTAACACTTTATCATCCTCTCTTTAATTCTGTTTTATGTACCGATATGGTTTCGCTGTGATGACAAACACTTATACCTTTATAGACTATTTATAACACGTATTTTTCTACTGTTGTGTAAATCAGGCACAAAGAATTATGCAGACCTTTGCCAGGTCTTTTAAAAAACCGTACAAAAGCCTGCGTGAAGACTGTTGTTACATTATATTGGACAAGACCACTAGTTATTCGAAAAATTGAGTAAGACAACGGGAGACAATATGAATACAGCTAAAAATGTTGCTTAACTCTTCCCCTCCCTCTTTCATTCCCTCTAGTTTTTCATCCTGCTTCTTGTGATCTTCTTCCTTGAGATTCTGATGATCATCCTGTTCTATGCTTATCAGGATCAGGTAGGACCATAATTTTACACTCCTAGTGGTACGCATAATGATAAAACAATGTACACTGCATTCAGTTCAGTTCATAGGTATTTGACAATCACACTGAATTAAACGTGCAGCAATTCCTGCATGGTTCACATGATATGGACGCACTTGCCGGTAAATTAAAGCTGACCGATTTACCTCTCTGTCCTTGTCGCCAAATCTGATCGACTGGCGTGCAAGAGCCAAAAGGGAAATATTGTATTATGCCCAAATTCAAATGGACTCCCTCCTAATGCTATTCTGAACCTCTTAAATCTAGACGGTAAGGTGAGGAGTGCATCACGTCTGAACACTGACCAGAGGTCTAAGTGAGGTGGAGAGGGAGGGAATTATAGACAAAATGTGGGAAACTTTAAGGGCAGGTTGACAGATCCGGGAAATCTGACCACCTTGTAGCAACTGAATTGAGCTCTTTATCATACACTGTGAGGATTTTATGGAGTCACAGGGAAATAGTTGGATTTTTTTTTTTTGTTTGTTTTTACATCTCGGCCGTTTACCTGTGTAGCTGGTTTTAAGTCACTGCTGAGTTTGGACATTGATGGACCTTGATTTTTCATCCCAAAGGAAAAACATCTCCCATCTTTCCCTCCCTGCCCCTACACTGAGGATATATTTTATAGAGAGGATGTTCTTGCGTTATCAACACAATTTCTAACAGTAACTTATTTTTGCAGAATAAATCAAAAGTATGCACCATCTTGCCTGTGTTTCTGTTTGTCTGTCTGTCTGTCTGTTCACGACTTTAACCAAAAAGTCACAAACAGAATTTGATTAACTTTTTGGAGGGGTAGGCCATGGCCCAAGGAATAAGCCATTGGATTTTGGTGGCGATCTGGGTCACCATCAAAATCCAGGAATTTTTTAAAGTATTCTTCGTGATTGTGGGATTGCAAGATAGGGCCATAAATGCCATTCTTCTTAAAATCTACTAGATGGTAGAAAAGTTCAGTGCAACTAAACTTAGCCGGTTGCAGAAACTAGAGCACACAGCATTGAGAGGCACTCCCGTTTACCACAGCCCTCAGTTTGCAAGCCAGTTATGCTTTCCTCAACTTCCAACAAAGTTATCTTCCCTGGACGTGGGACATTTGTGAAACAGATCGGTTGCCGTATTAAATGTCAGAAAATTACAACCTCTTAGATCGTGGTACGTTCTAGAGAATTTTGATGAGACCAAACTTATGCCAGAAAGGTACAGTAAGAAGTGTTTTGGCAAAGTTTTGAGGTGATTGGAGCAATGGCCTGCCTTGCAACCCCTTATGCACAGAAAGACAGGCAAAGCCACTGCCAGTTACAGAAGTATGATACAATGGATGCCCTTGCAGATTTTTGCGTCATAGAAGAGTGGACCATTGGCCTTGTGGGAGGTCTGTGCTGACCGATTGCTTAGTGCACTCTACGTTTTTTCAAATATTGATTTTCAGCATGAATTCTGATCAAGCAAATAATGGAAGCAAATGGCACATAACATCAGCTCAAGACTGCATTTTAAGTTTGCCTGCCATAACTCTCAGCTCAAATCTCCATTGACCATTTTGTGGCTTTGGAAATCTTATTGATATTTGACTATCTATTTCCATTTTGTTTCAAGCTAATAATGCAGTATTTGTCAAAACCTTTCCACTTTCCCAATAAATGTTTAACTGCCTAGAGTATCTCTTCACAGTAAATAACACCTCAGCTACTGTTGACAAGGCATTGTTTGTTGTGATTATAGACCTTGTTCTGGATGGCACCCAAGATTTTCCCAATGGTATGCAGCTTTAACTCCTCTTGGGTACCACTGACAAGGTGTTTGAATTGCAACTGAATTATAAGCAAGAGCTCTGTTAAAGATTGGTGTCGCAGCCATTTGGTATATGTCATTAAAACTAGGCAACACCCTAGCCACAGCCTAAAAATTCCTACCACCATTAAATCCCAGTTTAGCCTATATGGGTCATCCTAAAAAAAAAAAAAAAAAAAGACAACTCTATGCATAGTGGAGGGGCTTAGATGGCAGTCAGTGAATAAAGGATTGCAATGAAAAAATGAAACCAACGTATACTGGTTTAATGTTGGCAGAATGAAATAAATAAACTAGAGTTTCATCGCGAAACAGGATAAACTGCACTTTTGAAATTTTTTGAGCCACCACTGTAAGTAGCCTCCCTTGCAGAAGTCTTACGTGGCTTGCTTCCCTCACACAACGCTAGGTGCATCTCAAAACGTAGGCTACATCCTTCGTAGGCTGCATTTTTAGAGGTCGTCACTTACTTCCATCTGCCTAACTAACATTTGGAATCAAGGATAAGGTTATATTTAGGGTTAGGTTTTCGGTTAAGGGTTAGAGTTAAGGTTAAGGTTAGAGAAACCAGTGACAACTCACTTTAACGAAAGCTGTTTAACGGAAATGAAGTTACGTTACGTAAGTTCGCAGATGGAATTAAGTAATGATCCCAAAAAATGCAGCCTTCAAACGATGCAGCCTATGCTTTGAGATGCACCCAATGCCTGCACACTCGAGTCGGGTTTTGTGTTCAACCACTCAGAGAGAAGCTCTGAAATTTCTGAAGCTACCGGCAAATACTGTTATGGGAAGGAAGTGAAACACATAAGACATCTGCAATGGGGGCTAACCAACACCAACATTATGAAAATGTTCAAACGCTGGAATTCTTTGCGGGTTTCTTCGGAGTTGAAGTTTTCCCGAACACGACTTCTTTAATTGCAAAGCCGCGCACTTCGGTTGGTGCTTCAGTAGTTTGACGTTTGATGCGGGACTGGTCTCTACCGTGGTAAAGTCGCATGATTTCCTTTATGGTCTCATCCAGTCGGCTTTTCATTCTTTACACTTTTCTAATAAATGGTAGTATCCAATATGACACACAAAATATTTACGGAGAGAACACAACTTATAATTGAAGGAACATCGAGTTGGCTGTTTCCAAATAGGCCTACACGTATTTTCTCTTTCTTTGATCCAATTGTTATTTTACATGCATGTCATTATCAATGAGTTTTTAGGAGTTTCTGTACCTGCCATTTTAGTTTATTAACATTTGACGTGGAAACCCAAAAGGACTATCATTTAACAAGCATTCTGATTTGCTTATTTCGCACAATGCCATTACGTCACGGAACTCAAAACCTGGTGCGAGTACACAGACGTTGTTGCGTGAGGGAAGCGAACCACATAAGACGTCTGCAACTGAGGCTACACTGCAAGAAGATCATTATTGGCGAGCCAGTCATCATGCCACTTTCAGCCCTCAGCAACACGGCATATATCCCAATGTTCAACATGGTTTAACATCAGCTTTCATTCCAAAGTTCCATAAATACCAAGCTAGTTTTTCTGCCAACTGTAAAATGTCCACTCAGCCAATCGGTGATGGAGAATCCAACAGAGTCCGATTGTTTAGCATCTCTTGTTTTGGGCAAAACAAAAATATAAGTGTTATTTCTATGCTGCAAGCTTTGCGGAAAAAAAGATTCCCTAATTTATCCATTGAGGATGCGTTTCCCATCAGTGGACGTAGTTTACTACCTGCCGACCAAATTTTTGGCCTCATTCAGCAGCAGAATTGCAAAAACAAGTGTGCTACACGCAGAGGAGTAATATGAATTATTACAAAAACATGGAAATGTTTAAGTTTATGATATTGATTGGCAGTCATTTGATTTCAAATCGCACTTCTGTGGATGTATTGCCTTTTGCCAAATAATCAGAATTAAGTTCACTTTTTCCACAAAATTCATCATTTTTACATTTAATTGCATCATGTTATAGCGTGATAACTTGTTTAGGTAGACATATTGACAAATGAGAAAGCTCTTCCATGCATACTTTTCCCTTAATAAAAATTAGCATTTTTCTGAAAATGCTTCACAGGGATGCATTGTATTTTGCGATGAAACTCTTCATAGGCTTAATTTCATCTTACAACACCAATGAGCATCAATCGATGAGTCTAAGTATGAGAGGCATGTGGCTTATCTCTTAACTGATTGTAACTGAACATTTTCACCAATGTGGGGTTTTTTTGGATTTTATTTTTCTGAACAGTCAGCATTCCAGTGCTCCATTAGTTTCAGTCACCTATACTCATTATTTTGTGAGATTTAGACTCGTCAGTTAAGGATATCCGTATTACATATCATTAGGATATGAGTTCTCAGGATTTATTTGGATTTTTTTTTTTGGTGAATTTAGGCATTGCGGTGTTATTTTCCTTGTTATGAGGAGGCAGAATGATTCTCAGTCTCTCAGCCACATATGCGTAATTCAGCTCCTGTTTTTGGCATACAGTGAACTTCACACTTAATTACTTAAATTAGAAACCATCTGTTTTTTTCCCCTCAGTCTATAATTAGAAGTTAATTGAAAGTCACCCACACATGAGTATCTCACTGAGCACGATCTAGGCAATTAATGGTAAACCTCCACAGTGCTGGGCCTACACTTTGACTAAATAGCTACACAAACTTAATGCTCTGCATTAGAACCTCCACAGGAAATCATACGTTCTCCCCTCCCCCCTCCTTAAGACTTATTTCTTCTCGCCACAGCCTTACTAGCTAATTTGAGGAGTGGCCGAGACTTTGCTGGACACTTTCCCCTATTGAGCTATTTTAAAACTAAGCAGCTGTTTCAAAGACATACTGGCAGTGCCTTGATTTCTTAAATAGGACATATGACACTCCTAGGCAAAAGAAATGGGCCAAGCCCAAAATGGCCAAATATTAATCTTTCAATTGTCTTAAGAGCAAATTATTGGTCAGAAATCAGCACAAATGCACTCCTGAGACCTTCTGTGCCACCATTTGCACATTAACTTTTGCTGCAGTGAACTGTTTATGAGAAAGCTGGCAACTGTTTCACTGTAAAGCTGAGGGGCCTCACTGTGAAGTTAGTTATTGCTTTGGAGTTCTAGAGAATATTGCAGAAAAGCTTCTGTCCCACAATTGAAAAGTTCATTTCTAAAGGGGAACAATCAGATGCTATTTTATCAACTCCTCTTTCAGGAAAATGCCATCCTCAAGTTTACCCACACAAAGCGTAAACATTTTAAGAAATCTGAGAGATAAACTCTCCCATATTAAGTTATTTTGTCTATTTGGTTTATTTTTGCAATTGTTTGACCAGTGATTTATTGGTACGACCAATAGAATAAAATATTATGCCATTTTGGACTTGGCCCTTTTTGCTCAAGAGTGTAATTCATATTCAGCTATTTGAATAGAATTTCTGAGCATATTTTTGGCCAAATATATGCCAGGCTCACCAAAAAATATATGTGCAATTTTTATGACATCCATAAATGTGTCAGTGTAATGCCCTCCCCTGTTGAGCATTCCTTTTCCGCGGCTACCTGCCTTTGCCGAATTATTCAATTATGCCATGCTCTCTCCTTGCTCATGTTTGCACCTGGTTTTAATTAAATTAATTATCTCCCATGCTATTTATACCTTAGTTTTTGCCTGCACTAGCAGGTTGCTTCGTAAAGTAACATTTTAGTTAAGAGCACCCCTGGTTTGTTTAAGTTTATCCCATGTGTAAGTTTATTCTTTCTGTTTGCGCTGTGTTTATTTAATAAATCCCATGTCCTCGCGCTTGGGTCCTTCACACTTCTTCACTCTCCTGGTGCCCTTATTACATCTCTGGGCACCAGGATTGTTACAGTCAGTAAAGACTTTTTTAGAATTTGAAACTAAATGACTTACCATGGTGGGCAATGTAAGTCCCTTGTAATACATGCTAGATGCACAAAAAAATTTGTGCAACACCAGTGTAAGCATTGTTTTCTATGTAAAATAGATATTTCTGTAGAGAGGTGACCATTCCAATGGAAAATCTCACTTTTAGGTCACATTTTTGTTTCTATTTATATTTCAGTGTAAATTTTGCTTTGATCATCCCAAGCACTTTTTGTGGGCGATGAAGGGTATCTTAACCTTTTCAGTGAAGTTGCCAAATCATCTGGCGGATTTAAAATGATTCATACAGCAGCTATCGTGGCTTTGCAGTTTAAAGCAAGAAAGACGATGATACACGCAGACAGACACACAAAACAAAATCTTGTATAAGATCACTTTTACAACGATGTTGTGACCCAGAGGGTATATATATATGAGCCAACTCATTGAAAGCATTTATTCGCAATAAAAAACATAAAAATAAACATAAAAGAAACATAAAAATCTAATTGTATATCATTTTACTTGTTGTCCCAGCTGTTTGAAGTTTCTATCTCCTTGGGCCAGATTGGTTTGGTTTAGACGCGGCTGGCTGTATGCCATTTTGTTTTTTGTTTTTTTCCCCAGAAATTTGGCTTGCATAGGTATGAATCATCTACTGTCCTGCTGATTAGCTTTGCCTAGAGGCTTTTTCTTCTCTCCTGCAGTAATCATATACAGTAATTTGTATTGCTGTATCTGGGCTCTGCCACTTCCTTCACTGAGCTCAGTGGTTTCAGGCCAAGTAAGTCATCAGAGGTGGAAAATCTAGAAAGTAACAGTCTTACTGTGCATACCTCCCAGTCATGAACTCAGCCAGCTGATATCGCTGATAAATGCTACCCCAGGCTGAAGAATCATGCTCATTAAAAACATCCAAGGGACTGGAACAAAATGTTTTTTTTTTTTTTTTTTGGGGGTAAATCTGCATTCAGAACCTGGATTTTCCACCTTTCTAATTCCAAAGAAATTCTCATAACTGAAATGAAAAAATTAAACATCCTTTTTGGGAAAATAATTGGGTAATTAACTCTCTTTCAGCATTTTCTTTCAGGCTTGATGTTGATGCTGAAGCTGCTTTGAAGCTACTTGAATTTTAATCTTACTACTTTAAATCACAATCCTTTGATTCCCCCCCCCCAAAAAAAAAAAAAAAAGCCACTGTGAAGCAGGAAGTTTGCAACTTCTGTAAATAGCTAATATATCCTTTGATGCACAAATATGTTAGGGCAAGTCTCAAGCTGAAATAATATCAAAACATAACAAAAACTGAACTGTGACTTTAGCATTAAATTAAACAAACTGTTATTTTTAGTCCTGTTTTTAACATCGTGAATTCAATGTTACGGTTTTGAATAAATAATGAAAGGATATACCTTTTCTTAGCTGTAGCATTGCTGTTTTTGACTTTTTTTGTTTTAATGAAGCGCATTGGATTGAATGGCCTCTAAAGGCCCATTTGAGTGTATCAAATGCAATAAGAGGATCTGATGATCCAAAGTTATGAGAGAATAAATCCGTTTGATTGTGAATGTTTTGACCATTTTGCCATGTTATTACATTTCCAATATGCTCTAGCTCAGGGGAAGTTGGAACTAAGTATTATGGTATGGCCTTGATAATCAGGTAGGGTGAGGGGTGCTGACTGCTCTCAGGCCTCACAGTCTGGGGGCGCAGCTGGAGAACCGACAAAAATCCAGCGTGCTGCCGGCCGAGGGTGACATGTTTTCCGTTCACCAAGAATTTCTTGTTGTTTCCTTGACCCTAATTCACCTTCAGTTATCGCCTGTTATTCTTACCTGCTGCCGGGAATAAAAGAAAATAAGAAAGCAGTTGAAGCAATTCACTTTGATTTTCTCTGGATAAAACTAGATTTTTTTTTTTTTTTTTTTTTTTTCCAATGACTCCATATAGTCACAAGGTACATTGCATTGATAGTACTTGAGATCTCTTTCAAACCATGAGGGAGATAATTTGTTATTTGCAGAATCATTTCATTAACAGTCAATTGGCGGGCTTAAAATGTTGCTGAAGACTCTAAACATGATGAAGCAGTCATTTGTGATTTGTTAGGCATTACAATACATTACAGTCACTTAGTGGATGCTCTTATCTGGGGTGTTTCTCTAAAATGGAGCGCATCAGTGTTATGCCTGGAATACATAAGTGTAATAACATCAAGAGAGGCATAGATGGTACTGAATATTAGTATTCAAAAAAACAGGAAAATTCTCAGAATTGTGTGGCGAATGGTTTCATAAAGCTTTCCAGTTTTGAGATTTTTTGTTTATTCATGTTATACCAACTTTAATTTTTTTCTCTTTTTTTAATGCCAACACACATTCATTTGTTCAGAAACCTTACATTTCAATGAAGAAAGTCTTAAAACCAAAACTCGGGGAACCACATAAACTTGAGTTTTGAGTCAAGGTTTCCCTCAGATTGAGACTATACTGTCCTCTCAGTGTTGTGTTTATAAAATATCAAATTGCTACTTTTACAGGTCATTAGCACTTCTTTCTTTTGATGTACTTTTTTTGAGACAGCGTGGTGTGATTTGTCCTCTGCCTTCGACTCATCTTGGTCACTGAAGATGTGCAGACAGTGTTCAGCGCCCATTAACCAACGTCAGTCCCAAAGCCAGAGCCTCAGGGGCTTCTATAACTCATGTGTTTTGGAGTGGGAGGAAACTAGACTACCTGGAGGAAATCCACACAAACACAGGGAGAACATGCACACAGGCAGACAGGTCCTGACCAGTCGAGACTTAAGCCCAGAACCTCCTTATTGTGAGGCAACATCGCTGACCACTATGCTATCATACCACCGTCAATGAGATGTATAAACGTAAGGAACACATATCCCTTTTCAAAACAAGCTTTTGATGTGATGGCACAAAAGATGGTATGGCAATGGCGTAAAAGCTGTACTGGATGATTTGTTTACTTGTTGAGATATGAACACAAAATATCCATACCAGTACAGTGCGCGTTACCAGGGAAAAATGTACCTCTTTTCTTGACGATTATTCTAAAAAGGTTTCTGGCAGTTGCAGTGTATACCATAGGATGGGCAATCCTGGGAGTTTTAATTGAGACAGTGTGAGAAAGCCTGTGGCCTTCAGTACAAAAAAATTCTGAAAAGGAGAGGAGCCGTTACTCGTCAGGTGAAAGCTGGAGTTGATTCCAGGCGAACACTGCTTGTGGAGCTCAGAAAGACATTCTTTCATGAGGCTCACAGTTTCATGCTAAGGCCCAATACCTACTATCCTCTTTATAATTTTTGCAAATGTCAAAAAAAAAATGCCTGAACAAACTTTATGTTATACATGCATATGTTAATTTTTTTTTTAGGAGGAGAGGTCACGCATGCGTTAGTGAAACATGGCAAGATGACGCAATTTGATGATTTTGGGCTGTTTTTAGACTAGACAAGCCGTGGCAGGGACACTTGAATTATTTTAGAGGTGAGGGTGGGGGCGGGCGGTGTATAGTTGACGTCAAAAGTCAAATTTATGATCATGCATGCTAGTTGTACAAATACCTTAGAATCCTACCACTTAGCTAATCCTTCACAATTTGTCTGCTAGCACCAGTGTGAGGCAGCATAATTACAAAAATAAAACAGCTATCAAGTGCATTAGGGATGGCCTTACCGATGACAAATAATTACCTCTGCCAAGGGGGTATGTTTTACTTTTGGTTTGTGAGTATGTCTGTTTGTTAGCAACATCACAGGAAAAGTTATGGACAGATGTCAATGCAATTTTTATCAGAAGTATATCTTGGCTAATCCTTGAGGGGATTTCATTTTGGGAGTGATCCAGAGCTAATTCCAGATTGAGGAATTTTTTTTAAAGGACTCTTTAGCATTGCAGAATTAGAAGACTGGATCAATAAATACATGCATCTTAAAATCCACGAAATGATACTAAAGTTCCAATTGCCTTGGCGGAGGTAAAGGTATGCTTTCTCTGAGTGCTTTGGTTTAGCATAGGCATTTGGCAGGCAATGAAGGGTTTATATAGGGTTGTTCATAGCCCAAATAAAACTGGTGATAGCCGCATCTTGATCGATTTTGGGTTATTTAAAAAAATTGAGGCTTGGGAGTAGACGTGATCCTACATGAGCCAATTTGTGTGAAATTCCTAGATATGTGTTGACTAGCTTATTACCTGCATTCAGTGGTGGCTAATTATGCCAGGCTAGTGAAATCACCAGTGTCTTGTAAAAGTAAATTGATGCATATTTTCCTGGTGAGCATATAGCTTTTTCAGAATGGGGTTTTTCTTCTGCTACAAGTTTGTCTAGTTTTTGAATGCAACTCTTTGAATCAGTCTGCCCTCTGACTTCTACTCCTTGGCCTGCTAGATACTATGGAACTGTGGGCAGCACAGTTGCTCAGTCATTCCATTTCTTCTTTTCCCTGCTCTATAAGTTAAACATACAGTAGGCCGGTATCTGCTTGAAGTAAGCACACTTATTTGAACTCATTTATTGTGAAAGCTGGACTTTCCTTGGCTGCCTAGGTGGTTTGGGCACTTTTCCAATTGTTTAGCTAATTCCCCACTTTATAAACCCATTATCTCTGCACTTCGAAAAGGTTACAAGCTGTTTACCAGCCACAAATCTGCATATTTTGCAGATGGTTCGTGTGGGGGCTTTGCAGAGGATTAACTACTCTCTATTTTATACCATTCTGTGCTAAAAATAAGTTTCTCTCTGGCCAGACAACCTAGCACTTTTTCTTTTTGTCAATAATTACTTGCATAATTTTACCTGTCTATACTTTCAGTCAGGTGGCAATCTTTGCCTGTATATAAAGTCGGATGACCCGATGGCTCCCCAAAAGTGAAACCAAAATATTTTGATAGCCCTTTCCTGGCTGGCTGCAGTGTGACTTATAAACCTGCCCCCTCCATTTTAGCAGATCGGACACGGGCCAAACTAAGAAATCAAAGTACGTGTCAAATACATTTTTAGGTAGTTCTTACCATGCTGGTGTAAATTTAAGTGTTCATTTTTCTTCTGATAAGTTTGCTTTTAATTTGTTAATTGATACTATGAAATGGTGTTGTAAGGTCATGATTGACAACTATGATTGACAGCTGCTCTGAGGGAGGTAGTTGGTGAGGCTCTCGTAGACATCGTTTCAGGATTTGAGTGTCAATTAGAAACATTGAGAGGACATTGGACTTATGGTTACTCATGCATAACCCGTATAGATTTTGAAAATGCGACAAAAATTGACATTAAAATGTTCCTTGTGAGTATAGTGTAAAGTACCATTTGCAGCAAAGCTATCAGCTAGCAAGCTAGTTTGGTAACAGATCACTCTTGTTAGTGCCGAAAATCCATGGTAAAATGATTGGCATTCTGAACACAGTGTGATGTACTGTTAGGACTGAAGCTGATTGCAGGAAATAAAATCCGTTAGCTAGCTAGCTACTTGAGCAAAATTTGGCAACTCTTAGTTAGCTAAGGAAATCAATGGTAAAAAGTTATATGCTCTGAACAGAGTTTAATGTACTCTTAGCAGTACAAAGTTTGGACGTACAATCAGTTTGCTACCCAGCCAGCATGCTAGCTAGTAAAGCAAGTTTTGGTAACAGGCCACCTTAGGTAGCTAGCAAGGTTGCAAGAGCTAACATTAGAACACATAATAGTGGGGAGTCTATTTACCCATAAATTGTATTCATCTTGTTTTAAAGGGTTGGTTTGTATCCTTTTAAAGTAGGGCTCAACCCCCCATAACTAATATGCAGACTCTAAATGACATCACCAATGCAAGTTGGCAAAGTCTGAATTGGGGATTTTTGGCACCATTTTTGTGCAGTGGGAGGAGGTTGATTTCCATCATCTATCTTTATATTTAGTCGATGGTAGCAATCCTCCACACTGATAGAAACTAGCATCAACCTTGGTCTGTACTCTGTTCCGGAGCTGAGCTCTGGCTGGTCTGGTGCACGGTTTGGGTGTCTTAGAACAAAAATTTCTGGATGGCTGGATTTTAATACTAGAGTTTGTTTGTTTTGGCTCTTACAACATTTTTTTTTTTCAGCAGGATGTACCTTCAGCTACATATAGCTAGCTGTTGATATCAAGCTTCGACAATGTTATCTAAATTGTGCACTTAAATTTCTGGTTTGTGATTATGAACCATGATTGGATTAAAATGTTACTGCTATTATTGTTGTTATTTATTTATTTGTTTGTTTGTTTGTTTGTTTCATTTTTTTCTCAAGTCTTCAAATGTGCAGAAATTCATACAGCGTTTTTTTTTTTTTTTTTTACTGCAAGCATCAAAATTATATATCATTAGCATGATGCAGGGACTCCTGATGTGGGTAAATCTTGCGGCCCACTGTTCTCTTGGCCCCTCCTTTGCCACCCCTGGGCTGTGGATGGCGGACATGAAGGAGAAGGATTTTGCACCAGTATTGACCAGGCTTTGCACAGGGTGTATGAAATCCTGTCACATGCATCATCTGATCAAAAAGACTTTCACTGGAGTGTAGATCAACAGGTACACTGGCCGCGATGCAGTGCATTTACAAGCTCACTGACAGCAGGTAAGGGTAATACAGCTGGCCAAAGGGCTAAACATCTCATTCCAATAAACTGCATCCAACTTCAAAACAAGGGGAAAAGGACCAACACTGAGAAACATTCTTGGGATAAACTTCACCAATTAGTTTGGGTTATCTGCCAGTTACACTTCAAATGAAGTCATTACAAGGGTAACAGAGAACACTAAGTTCTGTGAAGGGGTGGTAATTGCTTCAAAAGATGGGGAGGTATTGTCTGGCGACAATAAGCCAGCTGGTGGTAAACTTCAAAACATTTTGAAATGAAGCTGAACAAGAAAATCAAGCAAACAGTCTGCAATAAAAGTCTGCCTGTCTTTTTGATGGCAGAAAAATTAAGGATGCTCGGCTAGGCTGAAAACCTTCTCTGACATCGCAGCCAATCAGATTCTGTCCTGAGGAATAGGACATTTGAATTTCATGAGCTGCGGTACCAAAGTCTTCTTAAAAATGACCAAGTTTAGGGCTGGCCCAGAGGGACAGCATTAAAAGGAGCTAACAAATGGAGGAATAGCTGATAACAATATGAACAACAGAGGTAGACAAAGGTTCCGGAAGGCCAAGATTTTCAAGGCATCAGGCTCAGGTAACATCAGTATTCATCGCCTGAAATCTGCCTTGAGGAGCTAGCATTTGTCTTCATTGCCCCACTGAATTAGACACCAAGAGAATTCACACTCACCTTTCTGAAGGAGCTCTCTATCATCTTCTCTGTGCTAGAGACAGGTTGGTCCACTGCAGACAATGATTACCACCCGGTGGCCCTTGACTCAATGTTGATGAACTGCTTTGATCACCTTGCGCTGTCAGATCTGACAGGCCTGCATTCACTCAGCACAAAAGAGCAGATGCAGCCACTACTCTGATACACTATAATGAACAATCTTAATCTTGCCTTATAAAGTTGCATGCCATTCGTTCGCCAGGTTTTGTGAACTGGTCCAGTATTTTCAAAGCCATTCAGCTCCATATGATGGGTTTTTCTGCAGTTCATTTAGGAACTAAATTCACACTTATCGCCTTTTATGATAAATAGAACACTGCATGTTACATTAACAATTAATGCAGAAAAATAAAAACAAATAACAATGCTATTTCCACTAAGGCTCAGTCCTCTCTATCCTCCTTCTATTACAGACGAATAGCTATGGCAGATCCAATACAGACAAACTCTGAAATATGACCGTTGAGTTTATGGTCGTGTTAAAGGGCAGTTGGAGCACAGCACTGACAGTAAGAGCCTATGATGCAAATAAGGGTGTCGTGAACGCGGGAAATGAGAAGAGGACATGATCTCCACCTGCCTTAAAAAAACCTAGACACGTGCACTTTTTCAGAGCTAAAGATGTCATGCAAAAAGGGTACTATCCAACCAAAACAGTCCAGTCTTTAATCTACATAGTACAGACTAGCAATCAGTGATACTGAAGTGCAGGAGAGAGCTAATTTCACCAAAAGCTGCTTCTTTCGATCTGAAATGAATTTGAATCTGACATTTGAACTTTGCTTTTCTTTTTAAGTGGATATCTCAAAAACTACTTCCTGGAGGATAGTATCTTTTCGCGTGACAGGTCACAATTATAATGAAATGGGTAAACTCCATGACCCCAATCACTACCCTACCCAACCACTACCCAATCACGACAGAAACATCTGGTGAACATTTCTCCATCGCTGTTTGAGGGTTTTTTTTTTCAAGAAGGCTTTTTCGCATCACTCGCTATTTCTGGAGTTTAGGCGAGGCTCTTCTCATATTCTGTAAAGTGTCTTTGTGATAGTCCCTCTGTAGAAAATGCAAATAAACTTGCATTCAGTTAAAAACAAAAGAGATGATTATCAGTGGCGAATGAATGCACTCCAGAATCCACGGTCATCAACAGTGACAAGGGAGAGAAATAGATGTCTGGGTACCATTATTACAACTAGCTTTTGTTTGATGCGAACTGTCAACCTACCAGTTTAAACTACCAGAAGAGATTTCATTTTCCTTGACAAAGAAAACTTGACACCACCTTCTTTGTTTTGCAAACTTTCTTCCAAGACTTAGCAGAATACTCAAGGCTTCCATCATCAAAAATGCCTGCCTGGAGGGAAGGCAGAGTGTGTTGGGTCACTGACCGCACCCATCCCATCAGCAGACAAAATGTCATTTTGACATCTAAACTTTGGTTCTGTGTACATTGGGTTGCTCCAGTCCAAAAGTCATACAGACTAGTGTCACTGTAGAATCAGCACATTCTCATCCCAACGCATCATGTAGTGACGGTTTAGTGACACGCCCACCAATTGTCACTGTACAATACAAAGGGAGTCCTCTGGGATTATCTTTTGACGGCATTACTGAGCAGTTAGGTTTAGGGGCCACAACTTCTTGGTTTGGCTTGGGAATCAAAACTGCTTGGTTAGGTTTAGGCAACAAGTATTTGCTTAGGTTTAGGCCCCATGACTACTCGGTTAGGTTTAGGTAAAAAAAAAAAAAAACTATTTCACTTTAGGCACCAAAACTACTTGGTCAGATTTAGGAAAATATCATAGTTTGTGCTTTGATGACGTTAATTATGTTTACGAAGGCTTTCTGCCAGAAAGTGCATTGGCGCACTGATCTTGCAGTCACGAAGATCCAGGTTTGGGCCCTGTCCAGTAGATGTTTTTGTCATGTTTACTGCTGTCCACAAGCACTGATGCTGTGGGCTTTGTATTGAAGTCTATGTGGATATCTCCTGTATCCAAAAGTAATGCAAAAGCACACCTTTTTTGTTGTATACTGGAGCTGTGGGCATCTGCCCTAAAGTCAATATATGATTCCTAGGGAGTGAAAATTGACTCATAGAATGGACACTGTACATACCCTCAGGTATGGAATCTAATATGCAGCTTGACTGATCGATTTTTTTTTCCCCCTTGCATGATGGGAACAAAACTGTAGTAATACATCTTGTAGTCAAGTTTGAAATTGCACACTGGAAACAAGACAGGGCTATTATTACAGCAGTATCAGGAGTCTGTTTCAGATTCTTTATCATAAAGCCACCAACCACAGTTTCAGTGTTTTTCTGGGGTATTTTCAGGGCTACTGGAGAAAATAACCTCTAAAGAGCAGCATGTTGCTGCATCAATCACAGAAAAACTGCAACAGCGGTTTTTGGTTGTAAAGAGGCAAATACACTTTTGCTTTTCCTGTGCTGCTTTTTCAGGGCAAAAATGACTGTGGAGTACAAATGCAATTTGTATCTCTTTTTTTTAATCCCACCCACACCCTCCTCCAGGAGACCAAGAGATCAGTTTTGTATCATTTTAGAAGTAATATGTGATTCACTCAAATTATGGGGGAATCTCCTCTCCTTCCTCCCCCTGGGGCGCCAAGTTTCTCAAAATTTCCCTGACAGCTTCCTTGTTTCATGTTGTATGGTGTGTAATTCTGTTCACAAAATATCCAATTTTTCGCACAGCAAACAAAACAAAAAAAGTATTTTAGTCGTAAATTTAGACGAATTGTTACATTTTACTACAGCTCGTATATATGACAGCATTGTGAAATGAGGTGAGACAGCTTGACTCATTTTAAGATTTGCCAATGAGATCATTACAGTTGACGAGGAAACGCAGTTTCCCAAGCCAATTTTACATTAAAATATCATTATTTAGCTGGCACTGTAATTCAGAGTGATTTACGGTTGATTAGACTGATCGGGGCCAGTCCCTCCTGCTGCTGTGGTTGAAGGCCTAGCTGCTGCGCTGAGCTTTTTCTGGCAGCACTGGAACTTGAACCACTAACCCTCTGAGTCTGAGTCAAACATCCAAGCCCAGTACTCTGTACATAAGACAAACAACAATATTTTGGGATTCTTTACATTCCAGAGATAGATATTTAGACAGTTTTTGATGTATATACTGTGCTAGTAAGAATAGCAAGTCCTAATGAAAATGTTGGCTTTTAAGATTTGTGGCAATTCAGATTAGAACCAAGATGTTGAGTCAACACTGTTTGTGAGGTGACTCTTCATAGTTTCTAACGCCTGTATCTCAATAAATATGATATTGTCAAGAGGAAAAATTACTGCTACATAAAGCTCATGCTATTCAGGCCTACATACTTTCAAACAGTGTGCATGAATGGTGGCATAAACCAGTGGTTTGCCAGAAATACTGTAATTTTTGTTGCCAGCTGAAGAAAAAATGTAACAGTTAGCTAGCTACATAAGTATCCAGCCAACTGTATGAATAAAATTATTAACAGGTATATGAAAAGTGTAGGTGTTCTCGGCAGCAGTCTTTCCAGGAACGTCAGCTACAAAACAGCAAAGCATTGGGTTTACTTGTGAAATAATGTGGTGATTTGTGGATATTTTTGTATAAGACAACTTCGTGGAGTACAGTGGGACCACTCAATCTGCTCAAGTTGCGTGGCTGAAGCTAAGCAGGTGTGGGTTTGGTTAGTACTTGGATGGGAGACCACCTGGGAAAACCAAGTTGCTGTTGGAAGAGGTGTTGGTGGGCCAGTAGGTTGCGATCTTCCCTCTGGTGGAATAATACCCATTGCAGTGATGGGGACACTGTAGCCTACTAAAGGAGACGCTGTCTTTTGAATGAGATGTTAAACTGAGGTCCTCATTATGGTCATTAAGCATCCTATGACACTGACAAGTGTAGGGGGTTCCCCGGTGTCATGGCTAAATTCCCAACCTGGCTCTTTTAACTTGCTACCAAATCATCCCGTGATCTAATTAGCTGTGCAACTTGTCCTCTTCCTCTCCACCTCAACCCCCCAGGCCTTCCTTGAAAAAGAGATTTCAATCTCAGTGGGACTCCCCTGGTTAAATAAATTAATACATTTACTTGAGATTGTATTTGACGACTATGGGTGGGAAAATCAGTGCAATCATTGCACATTGGTCCTCTTATTGAGTTCTCTTTCACCATGTCTTTTTGGTTCACTGAATAAGGGTAAGCATGCTATCACAATTATATAATCCCCCTTAATGTCTTTTCCCTTTTGAGGTACGGGAAAAGCATGTATTATGAGCAAAGTAGACTTATTCAATAACATATCAATGTATCAATGAAAATAGGCAACAAAAATCATTTTTGCTTCCCGCAGAAATTACGCATCTGTAAAAGTAATGGTATTACCCTTTCAGTTTATTCAGTCCATATACCAAGAGCCCACATACAGAAAAGGTGGAAGCCATCTGCAGAGCTTAACCCTTTAATGCACACTTTGAGTCTTTAGTGACCTAAGGTGTACATTCAGTGCACCCTCGCTAATTATTATTTTTAAACCTAGCCTGCAAATCCCAGCTACTCCCAGGATTATTTATTTTCTATAAAAATGTGGGTATATGTAACTGTTACTGAAGACTGAAGACTGAGGTATGTGGGAACATTTTACATTTTACCAGAGAGAGGATTCTAACAAGCCAGAGGCAATTTTAGTACATGGAATGTTTTAGATGATACTGAACACAGGATAATGAAGCACTAGAAATTTTTTTATAAATCGAAGACAAAAAAGTCAACAGGCCCTGAAGGCATATACCCCCAGGGTACGTAAAGTAGAGGAGATCGTCTTTAAATTACTGGCAAGTATATTTTTGCAGTCTTAAGAAACCGGAAAAATACCAGAAGTTTGGCTGTAATATAATGATAGGTATGGCTATATCATAACATATATATATAAGAAATGGGGCTGTACTGATTCAGAAAACTGAAGGCCTGCCAATGTAATTCATATCACAGGTGGAATACTCAAATCTATCATTCAAGACAATTTGCTTTTTGTAGAACTAGGGGTCACAAATGGAAGTTGGCCAATTTTTAGTGCAAATTTAGGAGATACAATTTTTTAACCCAGAGAGCAGTCACAGTATGGGAGAGCTTTGCAGGTCATGTTGCTGAGGTCGAAACTGGGTTTTTTTCAAGATGCTCCTTGATACAGTGATACAGTATCTGAAATAGTATGCTCAAAGGAGGTCAGAGGGTATAAAATTCAGTGCTGATATTTTTCAGTCCATTTTGAATATAGCAATTTTGTGAATAGTTTTGTACATTCGTCTATAAAACAGGATATTTGTTATTTGCATATATAATAAATGTGCAAAATAGGAATTTCTGGTGAGTGAACAAATGTATTAATTAATTTATGAAAAACTCTCAAGCCCCACGTAGTGAAAAACAAGATAGGAGTCCATGCCAAGAAGTTTAAATTATCCAGTGCAGGCAAAAATACTTGACTGCCTGAAGGTTTTTTGTTTTTTTTTTCTTAATTATTTTTAAGCATTTTGTTTCTCCCTGGAATTCTTGCCTCCGTGTACTTGGAACCACAGATCTAAGCCTGAAATTTGCTTGCAACTTCAGTGCCAATTTTACTTGTATTACAAACCAAAGGTTCTAGGCTATCTATAGTTTACTATAAAACTGCTGGTACAGAAGATTTCTATTTCCCTTCCGTCTCCCTCCCACCATCCACCTACAAATTTATATCCACCACCCACTGCCCTACAAGAAAATGGTAGACTTACAATAATGGTAAAACTCTTCTTGGTGCATTATCACAGTTTGAAATTTAATAATTTGTTGAATGCTAATTAAAAATTTTGCCAAAATCAAATTAATTCTTTGCTACCTAAGGTATTTTTAAAACTCTATGTACCTTAAAAACACTTCTTGGCCTTCAGTGGGTTTTCTGTCATCCACTAACTGAGCATGTCTCTCCTCTGTAGATAGATCGCTATGCCCAGGATGATCTGAAGAAGGGTCTGCAGCTGTTCGGTACTGAAGGCAATGTGGGACTCACCAATGCTTGGAGTATTGTACAAACTGATGTGAGTCCTGCACAAAATGAATTAAAACTGGGCCTCAGCATGTCTGAGATAAACAAAAAAGTCTGTATCTCAGGCAAGATAGATGGAATAGAGAAGAAAACAATTTTGTCTATAAACATTCGGACAGTCTGAATAAAATATTGTTTCAAAAATTTCGATTTCATTTCAATTTGCTGGAGCAGAACGCCGAAAGGCGACTGTCTAAATATATACAGACTATGCTGTATAAAAGGGTTACAATAGAAGTGAAATTTGCATCATCAAATGAAGCTTTTATCCAACACAGCCTGTGTGTGCATGCAAACACAGTCCTAAATATATAAATAGATATTCAAATTAAGTCGGAAGATTTATTCAAATAAAGACACATCGCTTAATTCAAAGAACAGAATCATTTGTGCTGCACTTTGATTTTTTTAATACTACTTCACATGAAACCAAGGTTTTCAGAAATGTACCTAAACAAGGTAGGAGCACAAAAGGAATTTCATATCATACTTCCTCCCCTCAGTGTGTTTTTGAGCGTTTGTGTAGCAAATATGTGTCTGTGTGCATTTGTGAGGTGTTTGTACACACATGTAGTTGGAAGCATGTTTTTTTTTTTTAAT
Organism: Gymnothorax javanicus; assembly: GCA_029692085.1. NCBI lineage: Eukaryota > Metazoa > Chordata > Actinopteri > Anguilliformes > Muraenidae > Gymnothorax > Gymnothorax javanicus. The sequence goes on along the minus strand of CM056207.1, from coordinate 11,543,533 downwards.
CATCTGCAAGTGTGCATAAGTGTGTGCATGTGTGAGCATGTATTCCTATCATTGCAGGAACAAATGTCCCCTCAAGTCAAGGAATGCAAGATCTTTTTATTCCTATGGCGACAATTTCAACTCGTCAGAGCTAGTTTAGGGGTGGGGTCAATGTCAGGGTCAGGTTAATGTTGAGGTTATGGTTATGTTTAGGCATATGTTTATATTTAAGGTCAGGGTGAGGGGTTAGGGAATGACTGTTAGTCTTTTGGATGTCCCCACAAAATATGAACACACAACGTGTTTGTGTGTGTGTGTGTGTGTGTGTGTGTGTTGTGTGTTTGTGCTTGCGCATATGATTGCTGTGTGATTATAAATGATGCCCAGAGGGTGGCAGAAAAATTCAATAAAAGTAATCGTATAATGTATCAAATATGTTTTTTTTTTCAATAATGTATCTATGTCTCATCTGGGGCTAGTCAGTTTGTTTATGCTGGTAGTCATGAGGTCCTCCTTACTGGAGAATGCTGTACCTCCATAGTTCCGTTGCTGTGGGGTGACCAATCACACAGACTGGTTTGAGGTGTACAATGCAACCCGTGTACCGGACTCCTGCTGCCTGGAATACAGTGATAACTGTGGACTGGAGAACCCTGGCACCTGGTGGACTGCAGTAAGAACCCGCTCTTTGGTTGACCTATTTCACTGGACTAAATCACTTTGCTAACAGAGGCTTGTTTTATCACACTTGAACCTCATTAAACCAAGTGTTTTTGGCAACAGAAATGATTGAGTGGGACCATGAATGACCCTGCTATGTTTTATGCAAAAATATGTAGTTTTAATGACTATATTTGTGTTCATCATACCCACACAGCTTCATTTATGTATGACAGATAAAATTAAATGATCTGATGTAATTAGTTTTGAGAGATGTTTTTGTGTGCCAAGAATAATTGACAGTTATGTGGGGTCATTTATGACCCCAGAAAAAAACAGTACAGTTTTTCAACCTGATGGGCATTGATCTTTTTGTAATGGGCAACTTTTATTCACTAAATTGTGTTTTGCAGTAAAGTTTGCCCATCAGATGCAGAATAACATAATTAACGGCAATTTTTGATTGACAGATTTGGTGAGTTATTTTTGTCATTTCATGGATGGTATGTGCCCTCTCTGGGTGCACATTTCCTATCTCTACTGGGAAATATTAATAATTTGCTTTGGATGAGGTATGCAGCCTCTGAATGCTCTTTTATCAACTTTAAAAACACTCCTATATCTCTGGGGTCATAAATGACCCCACATATCTACCAATTATCCTTGCCACACCGATGGTCCAATTCCCCTGAAAACCTATGAAAAGTTGCAAGAGGAATAGCTCGACAAGCTCATGGAAGGAAACATTGTTCTGGTATAAAACATCAAAATGGTACATAAAAATGTACATCTGGGGTTGTGAATGACTCCACTCGGTCACTTGAGTATTAATCAAGTGTGGTTGTATTTATTTCATTCACTCAACTCAGGACAGTGCCATTTCTGTACACAATCAATGGCAACACAATCAGTATCATCAGAAACAAAAACTTACTTGACTGAATAGGGCACTCACAAACCTAAAATCATCTCACAACCTAGGACACTTAGATAGCCCAATTGAACCCACAACCCAGAGCACTGAAATGAAGATCCAGGGCCCTAAATGTACGACCTAATCACAGACGGGATTAAGAAGTGCTAACAGTAATGGTATCGATCAAATCAGGGTTTGTCTAACTCCATTCCAGTGAGGCGTTCGTGGGGTTGTTGTCAAAAGGTTGGTGGAAGGCAAATTAGTTACCTGTGCATGTGGTGGGGATTTGATTACTTTGAAGGGATTATTATGGTTTTTTGAAGTGGGGATGTATGAGGAACTAATCCCAAGTCACTGTATTACCTGTGGTTGATAGTGGACAGCAAGCTCCCAGTATGTAGAAGCACAGCACAGTTCCGGCACGACAGCAGAGCAATATGCTGTTTTGGATGGGGACAGCAGCAGCAACCCAAACTATCCCTTCTATGCAGCCAAACCTTTACCACACCCACAGGCCTCAGACTAACCCTTTTGACAATAATGCCATTATTACAAATATCATAAATAACTGCTTAAGAATGTAAAATACTGCTCTAAGCATGAGATCCACCTAATTATGAGAATTAGCAGCTTGGAAAAATCCTACAGTTGCAACTGTGGCTGGGATAAATGCCACCGCAGTGGGCCCCTAAGAATGATGTTGAGAACTACTGATTTAAACCATGATATTGTGCATTCCATTGCATTGAAAATGAGATGATGAATCAGTAGTGACCAAAATAAACCATTACAGCATAAATTATAAATGGTGCAGTATGCTTCAGCCTTGAAGATATTATTTGAACCAAAATTGAAAGGTCTGTATGACCTTTAAAATGTGTTTTTTTAATTTGAATTTTGGCTCAATAATCTATTTTTTCACACATGCAAGCCGTATTGAACTAACTCAAACAAAGCGCTGTTACTGCAATGCTCCTCATGATTTTTTCATGGACTGTAAAATGCACAGTAACTTAAGGGGTAAATAAAAGCTTATGATGGGAATAAAAAGTGCACATTATGCTTTTTTGGAACACAATTTAATATGACTGATGCACATTTAAGTGCTTTAAGTGCTTTGTGTCTGTAGATTAAAAAAATATTTCTCTTACTTTGCTGCCCCTATCATGATTTTCTATTTATTTATTTAAATTTTATGTCCTTTTTTGTGGCGGGAGAGTTGGTCAGCTAAAGGCTCTTCTTTGAAAGTCACTGAGAGTAACTCAGGCTGATAATGTGTGTTTTGCGCTTGTTTCCTATAGCCCTGCTATGAGCGAGTGAAGGCATGGCTACAGGAGAACCTGGTGGCTCTGTGGATCTTCGCCCTGTGTACTGCGCTCATTCAGGTTCATACTTTACTGTAACCTATAGAATATACTATTCAAAAAGAAACATACTTAACTACATAACATAACCACAAAGGAATATACAATGAGCACCATAACGCATTGGACAGTGACACTTTTTTTTTTGTTTGTTTGTTTTGGCTCCGTTGGCCGAGACAATGCCTGGATGTGAATGTAATTGAACATGCATTTTACATGATGACGAGGGGACTGAAGGCGAAAAGTCCCCACAACAAGCAGGATCTGAAGATGGCAGCAACATAGAAAATCGCCTGAGAAGATCAACACCCAGTGACTGTTGATGTCTATGTATTTCAGTCTTCAATCAGTCCTTGTGACCAAGTATTAAAAATGATTACTTTATCTATATTATGCTAAACTGTCCAATTTTTTTCTGATGCCCCTGAAAGTGGGCAAGGAAGACTTTGTACAAAGGGTGCTATCATTCCTGAACGGTTCATCTGATACGTATGAAAACTGACAGGCGGCACTTTAACCTCATCATCCTTTCAAACTCAAAGTGCCAGAATGCAGAACCAAAATGAAAATTTGTGTCTCTGTCCAATGACTTATGGCGCTCATTGAATACGATTATACATAACACTCGCAGAAACTTACACACCAACCTACTCTGCAAAATCACTCATATACTCACAGAACCAACATTCACTGACATGATTGCATTTTTGAATTGTGATATTGTTTTCAATGTCCCTCCTGTGCCTGTAGATTTTGGGGCTAGTCTTCTCCATGACGATGTTCTGCCAGACTGTCAAACCAGAAACCTTCTACGCCTAGATCAGCAGGATCGCACACTGCTTGGTGACCAGATGGAAGAGCTCAGATGGGTTTTATCGGGACGTCAGAAACAAAACACTTCCTGCAACACTTCAAGTTTCTTTTCATTACTTGTTATTCTCCCCGTCTGTAGTGTGTAGAAGATTTTGGATCTTTTCCCGAGAACATCTGCTACAAATTCCCTCACCACTCTGAAGCCTCAGTGTGATGCTGAGGGACCTGGGGTCTGCAGTGGCCACTGATTTCACCTCAAGAGATGTGCAGATATTGTGATATTTAGCTTCTTTAACGAGTGCAATTTCGTATAGTATATTTCAAAAAGTTATCAGAAACAATTTAAAATCGGTAATTTTAGATGTTTTTCTACCTGCCACATCTGCCATGTTCCACTCACAAAGAAAAAGAAAATCATGGACATTTTCTCTAAATATTTCCTCATATTTCATGCTTCAAAAACATTGTTTTCCCTGTTAATAAGTGGCACCTCCCTTTAAAATCAGCTGCCAATTCAGTCCATTTGGGAACGATTCAGAGAGTAGGAGCCACATTCATAAATTCAGCACGTCCAAAAAGGGCTTTGGAATTTTCTAATATTCTCTTGAAACATTCAAATTTATTTAGATAAAATACTTGATGGGAAATTTTACATATATCAACAGAAACTCTGACCGATGCAAAAGGGCATTTTGGAGAAAGCAGGAACTGATAATTCCCTGAAGCGAAATGCGGAAATGCAACCAAATGACCAAAATAACCTTGTCCTGTTTATTTCCTAATATCACCAAACGTTCATGGGTTAATATCAATTTGTCTGAGATAAATAACAACCAGGAAACAAAGCATTCAGAAATATGCGAAAGGGTTTATGTAATCTTGTTATTTGTAACTGTGTGACAGTCAGTTATGAGTACAGTATTCATGAATGAATGGACTGTACAGGCAGTGGCAATTTCTGTGCATCAACTGCCTCTTGTTAAACCCCTTCTATGCCCAGCTGGTAGAGTTAGTCTAATCTACTGACAGTACATTTCCAGTTGAAAACAATTTCTTACCTTTACACACACCTGCAAAGAGGTTGATGACTATGATAGTTCATAGCACAAAATGGCTTATTTTGGCCCAAGTAACTACGCTGTCAAACAAATTGGAGGAGAGCAAATTTTCAGGAGCCAGGAGGATTTCCTGGCACTCAGTGATGACTGGCTACTTAGCCGATTTAGATTACCAAGAGCTAATATCTTGGTACTATGAGCTTAACTGGGCAAAAAGTTACAAAGACCAATGCAAGAAACCAGGCCATGCCGGTCTGTTTACAGTTTTGCACAACAATTAGGTTTTTGGTATCTGACAGGTTTTCGATGTGCTGACACTCTGCTTCATTTTGAGGGTATACATATCAAAATTGGGAGTTCCCCCCATTTTTGAGGGACCAAAAGTATTTGGACAATTGGCAGCTCAGATGGCTAGGTGTGTTTCTCCCTAATAATTTTGTTTAAAGGGAACGAAGGCCGAAAGTTCATTTTAAGCCTTGTATTTGCATTTGGAATCTGTTGCGGATGACTCTAAATATGGAATCCAAAACTTCACCGTCAGTGAAGCAATCCATTATTGGGCTGAATAATCAAAACAAACCCACCAGAGAAAAGTAAAATCATAAGGTGGGGGCAACTGATCTAGTCGGCGTATTCTCAAAAAAGAAATAAAGCACTGGTGAGCTCAGGAATACAAAAGGGCCTGGATGACCATGGATAACAATTGTGGTGGATAACAGATGAATTTCTTATAGAAAAAAAAACCCCTTTTTGGAACATTTTGCCAGATCCTGTTTGTAAGCAAATCAGTGGCGAAGTCAAAAAGACTTCATCAGAGTAAATATAGGGAGTTTATCTCAAGATCTAAACCATTGGTTAAGCCCAAAAACAGGAAATCCCCCCCCCCCCAAAAAAGGCCTATATATTTCAGAAACAACATACTATAGATAGATAAGGACAAAGTTGAACTTGTACCAGAAAGATTGGAAAAGAAAAATATGGAGAAGAGAAGGAACTGCATATGATCTGAAGCATTACACCTCACATGTGGAGAGTAGTCATGTGCGGTTATGTCTGACTGCTAAGTCAATCATAAGACGTGAATTCACTTGGATGTGGGTCACTAGCTGAAGGAAATCTGAAGGTAAAACACTCCAATCAAAAGCAGGAACCGAATACTGCTGCAAAGGCCTGGCAGAGCATCACCAGGGAGGAAACCCAGTGTTTGGTGATGCCTATGGGCTCCGGACTTCAGGAAGTCATTGACTGCGGAAGGTTTGCCATAAAGGATAAAAAATAGCAAAAATCATTGATGATGATTTTGCCAGTATGTCAAATTTCTTATGAGCCCCAAAACTGAAAGGGATGTGCACAAAATGGGTGTAATTCCTACATGGTTTATACAATATTTTTGAACGTCTGCCCTTAAAGCACATCTTGATTGTTCCTTTTCAAATCCATCGATGAAGGCATACTGAGCTAAAGCAATGAGAACTGTGTCACTGTCCAAATATTTATGGACCTAACTGTGTTTTTGTGTGTGCGCGCGCGTGTGTGTGGCTATATATATATATATATATATATGCATGCACATATACACAGTTACAGTGAGCACCCTTGGACAGTGACACATTTTGGTTCTGTACTCTAGCACATTGAGTTTGAAAGAATACAATGACAATGAAGATGAAGCGCAGACTCTCGTCCGGTAGTACAAATGATGCTGTCATTTCTAAAAGGTTTATCTGATATGGATGAGAACATTCTGGAAATATCCCTAAAATTATATATTCATGTGCTCACACTTTCTATGCGGTGGCGATTTACTCGCATATATGTACAGTTTTTGTGAGGCTGCATCCTGCTGTTTGTGCTCAGGCACAATTTTCATACAGACGTGATGTAGAGCTTTATAAATGAGGCCCCCGGTGAGATCCGTATACCATGTAACCAACTGCTTTAATTCATCCATTAGCAGCTGAGACCTTGAGCCTCTAAAGCTACAGATGCAGACCCCTGGAGCATAACAATAAACTTGTAACATTACTGAAATGTCAGCGTGACGGCGAAACTGCATAAGAGCACAATCTTAGAGCTCCTCTGGAGTCAATATTAAGAGGAGACAGAAGTACAGAGGTATTTCACGCATTATTTCTGCCTGTTTACTATTGGAGCTTTTTGTACTACAATGAAACAAACATTTGAAATGATAATATTACACCCACAGTAGCATTGCATCTATCTGAGCAAAGGGCAAATATCAATGTCAATAATGTTGCATGTGCAATACAAGAGCACAAACGTCACACCAAGGAATACAGACTTACCGTGCGCAGTTGATAAATTTTGGCACAGCATCAATTTGGTGTATATAAGCACACTGAGGCCAAACGAGGCAGCTTTGGCAGAAATGTAGTGAACCTTCCATTCATTCGTCCATCAGTTATTCAAGCATATTGGGTGAGGGGGCACATACCTGCATCATGGGCATTCCACTAATCCATCGCAAGGCAGGAAGGTCATGAAATGAAAGTAAATCTGAATTCATGTTAAAGTGCGCATTTTTTCGAAGAATGTGCCATGATTTACTAAATTGAAATGAAATGTTAGCATTACTTTAATGTTTGAAAAAATGTATGTCAGTGGATTCCATGCTATGGTGTTAAGTAAGTTGCATACATTTTCAAAGATTATGAACCCAATAAATCAATTCCACAACTTAAAAGTTACTTACGTCAATAGCATGGAACCGATTGACACCTCTGAGTTTCAGTTTTTAGAGTGTACTGCATAACAGCAGTGTAAGTTAATATAAATACTGAGTAAAGCAAATGCCAATATAAATATTTAAAGAAAACAAAGAGTAAAAAAAGCAAAAAATAATGTAATTCATTATTCTGAAAACTCCTGTTTAACATGCGAGTGCAGTGTGAATAGCTGTCATTTTCATTGCTGTTCCATTCTTTATTTACAAATTGGAGAATATTCCTATAATATATGGATCATCGCATTTATTTTTGTTATAATAGGGCTATAAATGTGTTATTTCTTTCCACAATTGAGCCATCTAATATTTTTTCCGTACAGAGGGGATGTTGCCGCAGTCTTTTAAGATGTCACAAGATACCTCTGTGAATTTGCCTCACAGCACTGACATTTCTCCTGACTCAAGTTTTCTCTGTGTGCATTCAACAGTTCCTTCCATTTTGCAAGTCAACTCAAATTCAAATTGACTGATAGTGTTAGTATGACGTACTGTACATCTCTGACCAATTAGTTTTTCCTTAGATGAGAGGGTAAAATGGTTCATTGGTTGAATTCATCAGTCTTCCATTTCCTCAAGTCAGGATAGGATCTGGTTTGGAGACTAACTTTGCACCATTAAAACAGCCAAACCGACGTGGTAGCAGTGCAGCCCCTGTGAACACGCAATCCCCTCACATAGCAGCTATGCTATAGCACTGAAAAAATATTCCTGTAATACTCTGTGAACATTCTGTCATGGCTGGGGAATTGAGTCACAGATGCTGTGCTAACCCAAAAAAGCATGACCGTGACATCAAGGCAGGCTTCGCATTCAGGCAGTCATACATTTTCACAGAAACAATGATTATTATTATTATTATTATTATTATTATTTTAATTTCAACAAAGTTGATGGGGAAGGGAGTGAATTGAGAAACCACTTTGGCATTAAATTATTTTTAAAATAATTGAAAACATGGCCAATCACTAGGCATACCCTGAGCCATCGCTCAGGCCTATACTGCTCAACTTAACACCAGCTAAAGTGCATTTTACTTAGACAGTTTGCAAATATGAGAATACTGCTATTGTGCCAGTCATAGATACTTGTGCTGTATATACTGTATGTATAATACTATCTGCAGCTGATATACATATGTGCTGTAGATCAAAGTATAATTCATGAGTTTTGTTTGGGGCTCTTAACTTTTTAATGTTACATAACATGTGTTTGTTATTATTTTAGCCTGTTGGAACAAGAGTGGTCCAACTCATTTCTTTCATTTTTAATTTTGGACCACTACTTCACAGAGAACTTGATGCATTCTTGAAGTGTGGAACATATGCCCCATCTATTGTATAATACTGGAACTACACTGAGTTAATCCATTATTGCACTGAACAGATTGACCGCTTAGCAATCATTTTAAGATTAGAACTTAAAAAAAGACAAATATGGAGTTAGACCACTTTTGTTCTCAGGGGCTCATTTAAGATATGTCACATTGTCTTGAACAGTCAAACCATTTAGTAACTAAGGTTCACCATAAAGTGACCAGCAGACACAAATCCCGAGAAAAGTCAACACTAATCCAGGAATGCAAAAGCCTGGAGGTGAGGTCATCAGGAATGGAGTAAACAGTGAAGATGATTCTTGGGCTCCACGTCTGAAAGGGCCAATGTCTTTCATTAAACAGAAAATGGCTGCCCAGAGCAATATTCTTTCGGGGGCTCAGAAATCATACCTATGTCAAAATAAAATTGTGGTAGCTAAATGAGATGGGTCTTGGCAACACACTTTAAATCCTTTGTGATGTTTCTCTTATAACCCTAAAAAGAAAGCCAATTGTTGTATCCCATATGGAAGAAAGGCGAGGACCTGAAAATTTGGCCAAATACGGATTTTTGTGGTTCAACAAATATTTTTGAATAATCATGATCAAAATAGTCAATAGTGCAAATGTAACATATTTACTATTGACACTAAATACAGAAAAATGCAAGCAGTGTTGGCTGAACAGTGGTATGTAACCATGAGTTCCTTGTTTGAATATCAAAGTTTTGTACTGTAGTAGCTTCAATGCCAGCTCTATTCCTTACTTCTCCTGTAAACTGAATATAAAGATATGTGCACATGAAAAAAAAAAACATGTTAGTAGTACATGTAAATGAAGAAATAAAATTCCTTTTCATATGAAAATATCTTTTTCATGTGAAGTAAAGTCACAATTAGTCTGTGATGTATTTGCACCACATGCAACGTGGCAAGACTTTTGGAATTTTTTTTTTTTGACCTGGATTTAATGCTGGTCTTCCAATACATTATTTTTACAACAGGCAGCAACTGTTTTAGTCTGATGTCAAATCCATTGATTGAAAACATCTATAAGTAATTACAATTAATTGTATTGGGACAGCTATAGTTAGACATGTTAAAGCGTTTTTAAAAAAAACTTTTTATCTCTGTTGCATGCCCAGCAGTGGCTGGCTAGATATAGGAAGTAATTAGAAAGCACAGCAAACACACTGTGCACGGTCTGGTGAAGAAGTACAGTACTTACACTCAATAAAAATGAAGAAAAAGGTTGCAAGTTGTAAACAATACATTTAAAAATTAAATTAAAAAATCACACTTCCCAAAAAAGTTTGTACATCATGGAAAAAGCAAATAAAATCAAGAAGGACTGATTTGAACAGTTCTTACACCCTCTACTCTATTGAAAACAACTTGGCACACTACTTGATGTCCTGACATGTAAATTAAATTGCAATTGAAAATACACAATGTGATGACTGCAGCAAAGTCCAGAAAAGTTGGCACAGTCCACTGTTCGCCACAGTGTAACATCACTCTGCCTTTTATTAATCACACTCATGTAGCATATTTGCACTGAAGATGCCATTTGGTTAAAGCTGCTTTCATCAGGCCCGGCGCTAGAGCAGGGAATTGGGGGGGCATAGACACGTCTCTTTAGTCCTGGCAAGTTCTCAATCATTTTCCTTTATTGACGCGTTTTCCAATTATCGTCATTGGCAACTGAAGACACGGTTTATCTCCATATGCGATCTAACAGCGATGAAATCATGGGCTAAATTCAGTACAGAAAAATAATTTACTTATTAATAGGCCAATGCTTTGCGTTGATTGAACAGGTCCGCATTCCAATGAAATATCGCCTTTCACTCTCGGTATTGCGTAGGTTGAAAAAAAAAAAGTGGTACTCGGCAGTTAAATAGGCTATAAAAAGCATGCGGCTCAAGCTATTTGCGCAGGTATGCAATTTTGAATAACATTGATTTAAATACAGCAAATACGCGTCCAGATGAATGATTGTCGTCTTACCTAATCGGGGAGAACAAGCAGCACCTGTTAAGTGTGGAGTGCTCTTGGAGTGAACCTTCTGTTAATTATGAAAATGACTGAGAACAGGTCAGGACTAATAATTGTTTTAAACAGATGTTTTGGAACCCCAATTATCAGTTCTGGTTCTGCCACTGTACTGAATTTAGCCTATGGTTTTGTCACTGTTAGATCACATATGGAGAGAAACCGTGTCTTCAGTTACCAATTACGATAATTGGAAAACACGTCAATAAAGGAAAATGATTGAGAACTTGCCAGGACTAAAGGGAGGTGTCTGTGCCCCCCCAATTCCCTGTTCTAGCGCCGGGCCTGGCTTTCACACCGGACGCAAAACGAATTTTTCGCACAACAGATTACATTCAAAGTAAATGCAAAGATGTGAATACACGCGCGCATGTATTCGTGTCTTTGCATAGACTTTGAATGCAATCTGTCCTGCGAAAAATTCGTTTCGCGTCCAGCGTGAAAGCAGCTTTAGTCCAGCGAGCTGAATATTCTGCAGGTCTTCAGATGCAAAATTCAATGGGGCTTTATTACCAGAGATACACCTGCGAAAAATTTAAGCACTATCCAATTCTCAATATTACAACAACAAACATCGCCCAATTCTGAGAAATATGGCTTGGATGTACCTTTCCTGGCAGAATTTGATCTTCTCACTTCATTAGCTTATGCTGAGAGGGTACGTTTTAACACATTTAATGCGGTTGAAAGTATGGGCCAAGTGACCTTTGAAGATGACAAGGAGACCTGTATTTGCCAAGTACTATCCCCAGAAGTCTGAACTAAGACGAAATTAAATTTTCAAAAGTGCCACCCAACCACTAACATTCAGCGCATGCAATTAGGGCACCGTTCATCACAAAGGATTTTGAATGTGAATTGTGAAATGTGCATGGAATGTATGCTAAACCCTTTATAAAAATCTACGGAGTTCAGGTCATGCAAGTTTTCAGATATTTTCCATTTTTGAATTTGTTGGTGCATAACTTTTGCGATTAGGACTAAAGGCTGGCCAATCAAGCAACCTCACTCAGTGTTCGAAGCCATGCTCTAATAATACATGCAGAATGTGGTTTGGCATTGTTTTTTTTGTTTTTTTTTTTGACAAATGCAGGGATGTCCCTTAAACAGATGAGGTCAAATGTGCAAGTCCCTCATTCCATATGCAGTGATACATCCCCTCACCATGAGAGATACCATCTTATGGATCTGACGCAGATGACAACTTGAAACTTCCGCGCCATCATTTGACTGGGGAACACGGTGGCTGTTTTTTCCTCCAACCCGATGATATCGAGCAGTCAGCAGTGCTTTCGGATAGTGTTGATATATGGCTTCTGCCTTCCTTAGTAAAGCTTTAACTTGCATCTGTGGATCCAGCAACAAATGCCACTGACTGACAAAGATTAGCCAAAGTATTTCTGAGCCCATGTTATGATATCCGTCACAGTTGCTTGGCTGGTCCTTCAGACAGTGACATCAGGGATCTGAGATCATACACATTCAAAAGAGGTTTTTAACCTTGCCCATTACGCATGGAGATTCGACCAGATTTATTTCATCTTTTTATTATATTATGCACCAAAGAGGGAGAAATGCTCAAAATCCCGCTGATTTGTTTGGGAAATGTTAATGTCAAAATAATGAATTATACATAAAGGGCACCTGATGGCAAATGGCAAGCCATGACCCATCTTTCCCTCTGAGGGACAAGGCCTTTTTTGGAGGCTCCTTTCATACCATCATACAATTAGTTCACCTATTTAGCATCACCTGTTTCATAAAACAAGAAGTTGTAGACAGTCATCAATATCCCCCTGACACCATGGAATACTACCTTCAAACCCAACGAAAGTCATGACTATCAGCATACACACGCACAATTTAATTCATCTATGTCAACTAGTTGCTGAGCAAACTTGTTCCCGTTTATCTGGACCGATAGATGGATAGATAGACGGCTGAACTCCAGTGCAGCACCTCCAGCTCCACTTTGTGTTGTGGCAGAGGATTAATAAGGTTTTATTTCATTGGACATTCAAATTCATGTGTGACAACATTGAATGTGTTGTACCGTTTTTAACCTCTTCCACTCAGGACTTGCCATCGGAGGGATTATTGCCTGGCTCTCACCTCGCCTTAAAGCGCATTACTTCTTCAAAACTTGTTCTCATTTACACTTCCTAATTAGCAACAAAGAGTTAATTTGTTCAGTTGCAAGAATCAATCATTACTGGATCAAGGATCATAGAATTACTGTCCATTTCCCCTAAGCTTACATTATTGTTCATTGCAATAGTAATCAAGCATTTTCCTGTCCACATTAATGGAGTCATAAAACGTCAGGGTTCTCACCAGGATTTTTTAGGAGAGTAATGGGAGCGGAAAGTCAGCTTAGAGACGAGGATTTTTTTTTTTTTTTTTTTCATTCCTGCAATATCACCATTAAGTATGCTGTCAATTTAGCCCATTCGTGATCTGTAATTTTTACATGATTTCTCAATAATTACAGGCTTATTTATTGGTCTTGATAATTCAGTAAATAAATTGTGCGATTATTAATCAAGCAATCTTAAATAGGAACAGCGTGAAAACAATAATGCGTTTAAGGGTCAGAGGCTCACTGCAGGCCATTGAAAATCTCGTAACACCAGTGTTACTGCTAGGGGTGGACGTTGGGCTTTAGGGAATTAATACAGTAGAGGGTGAATGGACTTACTGCGATTTCATTTTCATGTGCCAGCTTTTTCAAAATTGGGCTTGTACTTTCATTGAACTAAATACATTTTTTTCATCCACATTAAGAAATAAATAGTTTTGAACAGTTCACACACCCGCCAACCATACTGTGCTGGAAAAAAAAAAAAAAATCAAATCTGTGATTTATGTTACAATTACAAGAAACCATATAATTTTACTCGCCTGATTTGCTGGCTACAGCTGAAGCATAGACAGATGAATGCTGCAGGTTGGCATCTTTTAGAGAAAGGAAAGAAACATGGATGCTATTCAGGGAATTATTCAGAGTAAAACAAATTCAGGCCAAATCTCTTTGAGGTGCCATAAGCCGCTCAAGGATATCCGCTATTACATGAGTCCAAGTTTTTTTAAAGCAACTTTTTTGCCTGACCATCACACAAGACTTCTTTCAGTTGGGTCTCTTATTGCTTACAGCAATATGTTGTGAAGCTGTGGAGTGACTATTGTGCACTACAATCTCCACTGTGCAAAGCAGCATTTACCGTTCAAGAGGATGAAGCGGACCGCCTCATCAAAAATACCTATCAAATCCTTTTCAAGGGTCAAACTCCTCCAGTGGTCATCAAGCTCCCGAGGGCTCTTCAGTGACTGTGTGCCAGACCTCACTCTGTATATTGTGTAAATAAGACCAATGAAATGGTTCACAAATCTCAGTGCAATACTTCACAGCACCCCCAATGCAAAGCTGCAACCTGTCAGTAAGGCAAAGCCAGCCTGCTCCAAGAAGACAGTATATTTATGTAAGGCATCATCATGGCTACAACTCAACGGGGAGTCCAAGGAGGGATTTTCTTTCTGTGATACTTTGAAGTTTAGTAAGATCTACAAAAAAAAAAGATTAATAAATCCTAGCTGCTAACAGGATGTTCTGAGGTAGTCTCAACTTTTTTTTTTTATTCTGGAAGGGCTTACATCCACTGTAACAGCGAGCAAGCCTCTAGTCTGCAAGCCTCTCTTCCACAGAACAGCGCTTAATTTAACAGACATTAATTATTGTGAAATACGTAAATAGAGTTGCATTCAGCAATGCTGATTGTCTGGGATGTTCAGGTCAGTTTTCAGCAGTGAAGCTGTTCTTCGATAGTATAGGTTATCAGAAATAATTTATAAATTTGTGGACAGTCATATAGCCGACCATTTCACCTATAGGCTAAAGAAATTGATGTGGCTATTTGAAGTGACAAGCTTAACTTGCCATAATTTAAAACCAACCTACGTGACAATGATTATGGTCAGAGATGATTATAAAAATGATACGGTAACCATCATTGAGAGAAAACAGCATTTAAAACAGAATATGACAGGGCCTCAGTGGCATCTTCAGCTAGCTGTCAGATCCTTTCTCTGAGAGAATGGATGCAGTACTCTAATGAGATGGGCTCTTGAGCCAACCTTGTGTGATGACAAAGTCATTCTTGAAAAATAAATGAATAAAAACAGGTCAAAATGAATCACCATTTACTTTAACAGTCAGTATGTAATGGCTGTACCCTTTTAAAATAAAAAGGTCAAACAAAATACAATTAAACTTGTGTGAACCTTTAGATAGACCCTTAAAAATAAAACACAATTACTGAACAAGGTCACAAAATTGAGTTACATCAACACTATAAATAAGTGCCCTTTATTGAGATTACAGCCTCATACGCACAATGCAGTCAATATGCATCTGGCCAGTAAATTTTTGTAGCTTTGGCTTTGCACTTTCTTTTAAAAGAAATGAAGACTTCAGATAACAAGCTTCAAGTGCATGGTCAGCTTTCAGGCCATTTAATTTAATAAGGACTGCTATACCGGAGTAAAACTGCTTTTTATAACCACCCCATTCTGGGTACCTTCATGTTAGGGACAAATTAAATTCCCAGTGTTTCACGTTAAAATGACTCATTAGTGCTTTTAGGATTGTCTTGTTTCTTGGCGTTTGACCGCCTTCTTGAGGCAGCTATTGTTTGAGGACTAGTGGCGCCACTGAAAGTCAAAGAGGCCATCTTGAGGCTCGAAGTTTACCAACTTTTAACATCCACACCAACAACCAACGAACACGAGACCATAACCTCACCGAAGGCAAGAAAGCCTCAGCAACTTGAATTCCATGCCTTAGGCAAACCGAGTCTGTAAAGTGCTTCCAAATTTACCACATTACTGCTTGGAAATACACTCACTTTACCACGTGTATACTTACACAGTCACAGATAGAACCAAATATAATGAGCACAGGATTCTGGAAGCGATTTTCATTTTTGTATGTAAATCTACAGGGGAAATCTACAACCCCTGATTTACATTATTAATCCCCCACCACAAAGTGGAGTGCGGAGTATTGCAGTTGAGCTCGTCCGGATGAGTGGGGACAAGTTTTTTTTCAGAAACTAGTTTGCCTAGATTAATGACATTTTGCATTGATGTTAGAAGTAGTGACCTTAATTGGGGTTGAAAACGGGATTCCATCGCGGTGGGGGATATCAATGTCTTCTTGTATGCATCCTGCTAAAGCCCCAGATTGAATTTTACAATTTATAAGCTAGCTCTTCCTTGACGATTCCATGGTCACAGGCAACATACACTCCATTTTCTCAATTTTTTCCACTCAGGAAAAAAGGTATAGAGTCAAAAGTATAAATGTATGTTACTGGGATGGCACCTTGTATGAATTCATATCCCAACCCAGTAATACAATTTATTGGGACCTTTTCGCATTTTAAGGGATATATCTGAAATACCACACTTTACTTTATGGGTACATTAGTAAATCTGACTCTTAAAATACAAAAAATGCACCTCCAAGGTGGTTTTATTTCTCAGTGTAGCATCACTCAATTGGAAGCATGACTACAAAGCCACAGCAGTCTTTGACAAATGCTCAAGGTTAAATTCTTGCATGAATTTCATAACTTGACTGAAAGGCTTCATAAAGATCAATGAGCTTCATTTTATTTGTAATGAAATCAAACCCCCTGGCACTGCAGTCTGAGAAAGGTGATCTGAAGGCGGTTTTGACTGGGAAACTACCCACTAAGTCGTGCCAAGAGGCTTCCGGTGGATGCCAAGAAAATAAGTGTCTTAACTGAAGCAAGCATTGGGCCAGTTTTCATGGTTCCACTTACAAGCTGTGCTGAAGTTTTAGCCACATGCCAAGATATGTTTCCAGCTTGGCATTATGTGTCACGATTTAAAAAAAAAAAAAAAAAAAAAAACTGGACCCTAAAGGTGAAAAACAGGGATAAAATGTGAAAACTTCAAAAATTTCCCCTTTAAGCTTGAAGCAGTTTTTAAAGACATTGACAGAACACAGCAAACAGCTAACAAACTTTATTAAAAGAAACAAATTGAAATTTCTCACAAACACAAAACACACAGAATACAGCCCCCTTACAGTACACCCTCCTAACAGAGAAGACTGCGAGTTTCAAGTCTTCTCGTTTCAGGAGTTGAGCCAGTGACCCCGTTCACACTGAAAAATGTTCGTGAGCCACAATGCGCATATTTCACCCAGCTCAGTGCAACCAGCGCAGACGCACTCCACTACACAAAACGAAGGTGGAACCCAGGTGAGTGTCGAGTTTGATATTTGATGTGACTCACGGGTCACGGGTTATAAAGCCTGTACAAGCTTCAATAGCAGCTCCATAAGATCTTTCAGCAATGGTGTTTGGGGGGGGAGAGAGCGCAACATGTGCAAGTATAGAGTGGTGCTAGGATGGGGGCGTTCAGTGGATTCTCGTCACATCGTTTATTTATAGTTATTTACAAATCCTCTCTGACTATCCCCCTCCTCCACCGAAGTTTTCTACAAGGAGGGAGCCAGGCTAGTGGATCCGGGTCAGCTCTTCCACGATCTTGATCACCTCATCCACGGTAGCCTCCCTCTTCATCCCGCTGCCGTCGTCAATCTGAAACACAACATTTTCGAACAGTCAGAACGCGTGACCTAGCTGATTGGTTGCGGGCGCACAGAACAGACGACGACTCTCTGACCTGCAAACTGCTCACGACCTCCTGCATCTTCGCCCGGCCGAGGTCCAGGAAGCTCTCGATAAGGTCGCCATCAATGAAGCCCGTCGCCTGTTCAGTCTTGCGCTCCGTGTGGAAGGACCTCCAAGTGGCACAGGGTCAAGGAGGCAACTGGCACCAATAAGGCCCCCTTTAGTATGTGAGTTTATCGCTCATGACAGGTAAAGCAATCGCTCTCAAAAAATAATTTCAGAACAATGTCACCATAATGCTCACTAAGAGAGGGCTGCTTTCCCTGTAGTCGCAGAAAGGATGTGTGGTATATTACAGAATTGATATGATCTGAAAAGAGAGGGCACACTGAATTATCCTGGCCGAAGCAGAGAAGGCACACTGAGTGCAAAAAATAGCTAAAGGCACAGACCCACACCACACCGCTGAGAAGGATATAAGCTGTGTTCAATCTTGCCCACGCTCTTGATAACTTTATTGAGTCTGTTCTGCAGGTCCATCAGCAGGCTGTACCAGCCCTCAGACAGAGACGTCACCAGGCCTGAGACAGGGGAACAGAGATGGATTACTGTGGCCCCCGGGGGGGGGCGGGTGGAGAAAGGGGGGGGCCTCACAGTGGCATCCAGATAAACCCAGATTTGCACTTGGACCAACCCCGCCCTCGCAAGCCATGCTGGCACCATAAAAAAAAAAAAAAAAAAAAAAACTCGGAGCATCATCATGCATCACTAAACCACAAACAGACCTGGGTTCAGCGGCATTAGTTTTTAATTCTGCATTTCACTACGCATGCCTGGCGAATCGGAACAAATGAACCATTTCCAAAAGCGTAAACAGCCGCCATCTGCTCCTCCCAACACGCTCCAATGCGCCAGTCGGGCAAAGGAAAGCACAGAGAGGAATTAAAAAAACAAAACAAAAATTATTTGAAGCCTCCAAGGTCCCTCTTTTACCGATTTTACGCGCAAACGACGTCATTTAAGACCATTACAAAACTGAGCGCATTCGATGCTTCATAATCTTATAATAAATGATAAAAAAAAAAACTGTGATTAAAATTACTTACCGCAAATCCTCTGATAATCATTTAAAAATAGACATCATTTTCTCATGCTTTATAAATGGGCAAATCAATATTTAATGAGCCATTTAAAATTACACAATCCCTGTATAATTTATAATTACGGATTTGCTTAATTATAAAGCAAAGCCTTTTCTGGTTTCATAATCCTTTCATAAATAAGTGCATATTGTGTGCTAAATGGGCAGATTTGAGTCGACACCCAGATGAACAATCCCGCATTTCACAGATCCTCAAACCGGGGCTTCCAATTCTAATGTGGCCCACAAATTCACATGCTGTCCTCCCAGGTAATATACGAACACTGTGCGTCACTGATCGGCCCCGAGCGTCGAATGAAGGGTCGAAAACTAGCAGTTCTCAGGCCAGGAGAGACCTGCAATTGGAGGAACCAGGCTCCGCCCCCTCACCAATCATGCCGTTCACGGTCCCGAAGAGAACGGATCCTTGGGTGGGGGTGGAGCTCTCGCCCAGGTTCTGGAGGACCAATGATCCGTGGGAGAACACGTTAACGAACTCTCCCAGGTGAAACACGCCCACCTCCTGCAGGTGCTGTCGCTCCTCGTCCGTGGTGGCAGCACTGTAAGAGGAAGAGGGAGTTTTCAGGGAGACCGAAAACCCTGAAAGAAGAAAGTAAACTACAGGAGATCCTGCAGGTTTAAGTATATTGATGAGCATCAATGATAATTGGCCGATTGTAAATTCTGAAGACAAAACAGGAAGTAGATTCTCCCCCGCACGCGAGCATGCACGCACGCAGAGTTGACAGCATGGAAAAGCTATTCAGGTCATGCGTCAAAGGCAGACGCTCTGGGGTTTTTCCATGACTAGGCTTAATAAAGAGCAAAACACAATCTCATTTCCACCTGAAGCACTTGGTGCACTTAAGTCGTAAGAAAATGGTGAGTATCGCTGGGCTGAATGAATGGTTCTCATCACTGCTATATTATAGCCATCTAAGACAGGTAATTTGCAGAATGGACAACAAAAGCCATGGTGTCAGGCATGTTGTAAATTTGCATCAGTTAGGTGATAAACTTGTGAGGGGGAGGATATGGACCTGTCTTTTTGGCACACAAACAGGTTGAAAGCATTCTCTGCTCCAAGGAAGTTGTCATCGTCCAGGATCTCCACAGCGCTCATCCAGTTAGGGTTGAAGTCACGTGCAATCTGAAACAACAACAGATCATTACTGACACCTCCCTACCGAGAGGCCATTTCACATATTTGCAGATGGATTATTACCGACGAAATGCTACTCAAGACAGATATTACTACTCAGAAATTACACAAAATTACTGGCACCAATCATCCTGAATCCAATTACTGAGGCCCAACACGACAAGTCAGACCTAATAATGGAGAAAACAGAATGCATAGTACATTATTCAGACAATTACCGATGTCATTATTCAGACGATTATGGAAACCAGTCTTTTCCTCCAACAGGTATTTACTAACAAAGTTTGTAATACGGGTAGCTTAATGGCCAACTATACCCGACTGACAGCTTTAAAAAAATGAAATAAAATTAAATCAAGGCCACCATGGGTCATACATGATTTTCCTTCTGTATTTCTGTATTCAAATATACTTTAAGTGGTAGAAAACAAGATATCACAGTGGCCATGAGAAATGCTTCCAGGAAAATTAGTTAATTAAATCTGCAGGGTGTTCTTAAGCAGTGGGATGCCGTCAGCAGTATCCAAGACCTTCGGTAACCTCACCTTTCAACACTCACTTACCTATATCTGTCGCCATTTGCGTTGCCTGGTTAGCAACAGTTGCTAAGTCTAGTTGGTAGAAAGACTGTCCAACATATTACTGATAGCATTATTGTACATTAAATCACGATGTTATGAGGCATTTTCCTTGGCACATAAATGATTGCATAAAACACAGATATATCTTTTGAAAGTCCTGAACCAGTAGCACAGATGTGTGTAGTTTTCAAGGCTCACTGCAATTAAAGCTTTCGCCTGAAAGCTTGGTATGGTTGGAAATGGATAGACCAAAGATTTCTTCCTCCTCAGATGAATTCTTTTGAATGCTTAAAATTCTGTAGAAATCAAAAGCATACTGATGTTTAATTGCACTGCTGAATAAAAGCTAAAAAGAGATGGAAGTCAGATGAAGTTTTGAATTTTTTGCATTTCCTTTTTTTTTTTAAAACAAGAACTGAAAAATGCTCAAAAATTAGCAACATGTTAACATACTGAGGCTGAGAATGTGTACTGAAGTAAGGAACTTGTATCAAGATAACAGGATGGAGAGACCCATCATTATTAATACTAATGTTCATGAGATTGTTTTGTCTGTTGCTTAAAATGCTAATTACACACAAAAAAATTCTTCAGTCATTGTCAATGAAAAACAATTTTAATCAGATTTCTAAGCTGAAAGAATAAGAACATTTAACTAAGAGCATCTAAAGCTTAAAGCCTTAAAAAATTTCAGAGCATTCAGGATCAGCTCCCAACAGAGACGTTCTTAGTGAGCATCTGGATTATTGCCATCCTTACAATATCACATCAATTATGTAAATCTAGCCAATAGGCAATCCTGAAATTATTATTTCACAATCATTATACGCCATGTATTGGTCTTCATCGAGTAAATAAATTGTTAGTCAGGCTAACAAACAGGAGCAGCTTGAGAGAAATCATGCTTTAAAAAGGTAGGGTTACTGAAGGTCTTCTAAACCTCTGACAGCCTGCCATTGTTGCTAAGAGACCCAGCCAGCAAGCATGTGCCACCTCCATGTGATCATGTGACTTATTTATTCCAGTCACATAAAATGTGCAAGGCATCCCGGCTGGAATGAAGGTCTGAATGACAATGCCAGAGGTGAGTTCTGGAAGGTTGGCACCATTACAAGTTGTAATACGGATTCAGGAAAGGGAATGTGTCGACGCTCAGTGGCCAATAGAGTACATTCGGTGTATCATTGTTCTTTATGGTACACCATTCAGGAAAGTTCAGTCTTGCGAATACAACCCTACATTTGCAATATAAAAACTCTCCTGCTCCATTCTCCACCCTGTCAACTCTCCACAATTTACATTTTATGTCTGTTTTATTGCCCTTTCCCATTTACAAATGACCATTTTTCCAATAGCCGTTGCCAACAGTAAAAAAGCAATTCAAAGGTTGACTCTAGTTCTTGAATGACTCCCTTTGGCTAGCAGTTCTGCAGTACTTAACTCTGCTCAAGCTCTCCAACGGCAGCTAAACGCTCCACCGAACCCCCCAATCTAAAGCTGCTTTCACACCGGCCGCGAAAACAAATTTTTCGCACGACAGATTACATTCAAAGTCAATGCAAAGGCGCGAATACACGCGAAACGTGAAACGACTTTGAATGTAATCTGTGGTGCGAAAAATTCGTTTCGCGTCCGGTGTGAAAGAGGCTAAACCCTCACAGGTTCTGGAGCCACACCCGCCCCTCCGCACGCAGAAAACAGCGCCATGCCCAGAACCATCCCCAACACATCAGAATAAAAAGTTAAGACCACACACTTGAAAACGATGCACAAAGACAGAGCGCCGGTGTGTGGCATATACAGATGGGTGACACAGTAAAGGAGTAAACTTGAGTAAATGTGGACAAAAATGACAAACGCAGATGTGTCAGTTCATTTTCTTGGCACGGCGTGGGTCCATTCATCCCCATAAGGGCAGAGGGGTCACTGCAAATCACTTCAAAGATATTCTGGGTGAACACCTTTATATCCTTAGGTAAAGCATTCCTATACATTGATGCGAGTAGTTTTTTCTTTATGAGTATGGCAACGGTCCAAGCCTCAAAGGCACAAGGGGTCACTGAATGGTTTTATGAGCACCGCGCTGATCCTAAGCACATCACCGCCATCAGTCAGCAGATCTCAAACCCACTGAACTCTTTAGGAACTATGAGTCAGACGGTGATCTCCATCACCATCATCAAAAGAGCAATAAGAGAAGATCTCTGGGAAAAAAGGTACTCCATCCCTCAAGTAATGTTTTTTGACTCTATACCGAGGCATTTTAAGCTGATCTGACAGCTTGTGAGGGCCAAACTAGACAGGTTACGTTTTTTTTTTTTTTTCTGTAAAACTTAATTTAATAATATGTCTGTGAAATAATATGTCAGAACTTGGTTAGACCATAATTTAAAGATTCCCCACTCGTTCCCATACGGCCCCAACCCCTCACCTCTTCGAAGTTCCCCTCCATGGGCTTGTAGGCCAGGAGCAGCACAGACCTCATCAGGTCTCCCACCAGGATGAAGTCTCCCTTGGTCTTCAGATAAAGGGCCATGATGTTATTGTAGTGGTTACACTCCGTTCTCAGCTCCTTCTCCGCTGTCCACTCGTACAGCCGCACCTGAAGCGCAGACACCGCACATACAAGAAAACATTACAAAACTACACGGTCCGGTCGGCTGCAACCGCATGGGTGTAGCCCCCAAAAGTCCACTTATCCCCTTTTTTGTGCATTATTCAGCCAATACTGTCGCCACGGCAACCAAAATCGATAGGCGTCGTAAGTGACGCCAGCACCCACACCACTATTCAATCTGCTCCAGCCGCGTGGCTGAAGCAGGTGTGGGTTTGGTTAGTACTTGGTTTTCCCAGGTGGTCTCCCATCCTGGGAAAACCAAGTTGCTGCTGGAAGAGGTGTTGGTGGGCCAGTAGGTTGCAATCTTCCCTCTGGTGGAATAATCCCTAATGCCTCAGTGCAGTGATGGGGACACTGTACTGAAGGAGATGCCTTCTTTCGGATGAGACGTTAAACCGAGGTCCTGACTCGCTGTGGTCATTAAAGATCCTATGACATTCATCGATAAGAGTAGGGGTTCCCGGTGTCATGGCTAAATTCCAAACCTGGCTCTTTCAACCTGCCACCTAATCATCCCCTGATCTAATTGGCTGTGCAAATTGTCCTCTCCCTCCCCACCTCAACCTCCAGGGCTCCCTTGAAAAAGAGATTTCAATCTCAGGGACTTCCCTGGTTAAATAAGGATTAAATAAATAAAATAAGTATAACATATGTCCACACCAAATATGAAAGTAATCAGTCAAAAATTGCAGCCTATACAGCCTCCACAAGGAAGTGTGTCCGTTTCAACAAAAATTTGCACATTATTCTGCCAATACTGTCGCCATGGCAACCAAAATCAATAGTTGTCATAAGTGAAGTGTAACACATGTCCATACCAAATCTGAAAGTAATTGGTCAAAAATTGCAGCCTGTACTACGTCCACAAGGAAATCTCTACGTTTTACCACTAATTTGCATTTCATTCCGCCAATACTATCGCCATGGCAACCAAAATTGCTAGGTGTCGTAAGTGGATTACAACATGTCCATGCCAAATATGAAACTAATCGGTCAAAAATTACAGCCTGTAGAGCAGGGCTATTGAACATTATCCTGCGGGGGCCGGTGTGGGTGCAGGCTTTCATTCCAACTAAGTACTTACACAGCTGATACTACTAATCAAGCTCATTAGCAAAGACTCTTAGGGTTGATTAGTGGTGTCAGGTGTGTAAGTGCTTGGTTGGAATGAAAGCCTGCACCCACACCGGCCCTTTCTGGACACGGTTGAATAGCCCTGCTGTAGAGCGTCCACAAGGAAGAGTCTACGGACATGGATGCAGCGGCGGAGACGAAACGCGTGAATCTATAGTAGCCGTCCGGCTTCATCCGGAGGCTACAACTAACACTGCTGAATTCGAACAGCCACACCTCATACCCAGACATCACTCACACAGGAAACCATTACAAAACAAACACTACTGTACTCATACAGGCACATCTCAAACACAGACGCCACTCATACAGATGAACTGTAGGCGACACACACCGCGCTCATACAGGAACACCTTAGACTAGAATTTCACACATAGCAGCACCTCAAACACACTACTGCACTCACACACACTCCCACCTTTTCACTTGACCTTCTAGTTAATACGCAGAGCACCCTACACATAGGCCAATACTCACAGTGCTGTTAATGCTGGCCAGCAGCTTGCCATTGAACTCCACCATAGAATACACTGCTCCCTTCACCTCCTTCTCCGCCACTGTCTGCAGTTTCCCTGGTGACAGCGGCATTGGAGTCAATACTCAACAATAACCCAATGACCATACATGAACAAAAATAATAACCCAACATCGTACCAGAGGAGAAACGCCTCCGAACACAAAAATTATTCCCTGACAAAGCCTAATAACTTCAGAGATGATGAAATGGCTCAATCGCACTTCAAAACCCAAGACCCAACATTAACACCGAACAATCAATGACTATAACCCGAGAGAGACCACCTCTGAACGAAGCAGTGACCTCATTCTAAAATCCAACACTTTATTCAGAAAGAGTTACAATGCAAACAAGCATAAAGATCACAGCCCACTGGTGCAAAGCAGGATTAGCAAGTTGGGTGGAAGACTGTAATGAGTAAGACCCGATATGGTCCAAAACCAGACCCATGGGCTGAGGTCAAAAAAAAAAAAAAAAAAAAAAAAAGCCGTCGCTGGTTTTACTCAGCAAAATCATCTCATTCTGCAGTCCTGCCTTTTACCCCTCAGTAATGATAAGTGAAGTAATTTACTCCCCCACAGGGGGGTAGGTAAATTCACACACGAGCAACGTAACGCAACTGTGGAGAAATAACCACCCCCCTCACCATCAGTGTAGTGAAAGACGATGATGCGACCCTGCTTGGGCTCCGCCTCCTCGGGATACACCATCGCCGTGCCGACGACGAAGTAAACGGAGGGGTCTCTGCCCAGCCGACAGGACACCATGCTGAGAGCGTACTCACTCTGCAGGAACTGATGAGCGTGGAGCACTGAGGGGGAGACAGAGAGACAAAAAACTGAACTAGAGCCACATATACAGGCAGAAAATAAATTGAACAGCTGAAACTGAAATCAACAGAATGTTTGAGAGGTTACGAGTCAGGCAGAAAGAGAACCAACACCAAATAAGGAAAATGGTAAAATGAAAGAAAATGTCAAAAATGGGTTTGGAGAAAGAATATTGAAAAAATAGTGGCAAAGCCACTGCGCCTGCTTGACCAAACATGGCCAAAAATCGAACTTGGCCTAGATTTTCATGCCATATACGCATATAAAATATGACAAGGATCCGTAAAAAACTGAAGGCGCTAGAGCGCTGACAAGGCAGAAAGTTTACGGACGAAAGTTTCCACCACAAAGGAATCTAACCACAGCATAAGCCTGATTGGCCTAGAGGCAAAGCGGACTAAAACGAAGGTGAAGGAGAAAAAGACAGCAAAAACAAGAGGTAGGAGGGCAGAGACTTTATGAGGGAGGCAGGGGAGCAGAAAACTAAAGAGAGGTAGGGGAGCAGAGACTTTAAAAGGGAAGTGGGGGAGCAGAGAGCCACAGCCCATCAGAATAGATGTGACAGACAGATGCCGGAGGAACATGGCACAGATCGGAGGGACCGACAGCTTCATTATAACAACTGTTAAGCACGCTACAGACTGTTCTCAGTCAGGTCTATACATCAGTATTCAAAAAAAAAAAAAATTAAAATAAATAAATAAATAAATAAAGTAAAAACATTTTTAAAAAACTTTGACATTAAGGTTGCCCAATATCAATTTTTTTTTTTTTTTTTTAATGCAATAACACCTGTCACCACTGGGCATACTGATTGACTTCGCGCCATTTCTTTTTCTTGAATCATGCCTGAAGTGCTCATCAAACAGAAAGCAAACTTCATGAGGCCAAACTTCATAAATGCCTCAGTGAAAACCTCAATCAACAGGCCCGATCCATCAGTGACGTGTCGATCGGAGATGCGTTAGGGTAGGCAGAATTCTTTAACCAACAAATGCTCTCAATCAGTTCCAATTTACTTTGATTGATTAGCAATTAAACGACTGATTCACTCTGTCACTGAGGCTAATCAGCAGATAGACAGTTTAAATTTAGACAGCATTATTGTTATTTGCCTTCTCAATTCTAGATCCCCAAGAAACTGCACAAACTTCTGCAAATGTGTTTGCTGGGCTTGCTGTATATTTGGCCATTTTGTCAGAATAAGAAAAAAAAAATGTACATGCTTCAGGGGATAATTTGGATATTTTGAAGCGGGATTGTATGAGGTGCTGACCCCTTGTCAGTCTATGACCTGCAGGAAAAAGCACTTCGTAAGGGCCAGTCTATAGTCAGCCTCATCTTTCGGCACCAATATTGGATTTTCTCGACTGTAGTCAACTGCTGTATTCCTATATTATTGAGAAAATGCAGTACCAAAAGAAAGGGCAGTCTGACAACAAGGTAAGGTGCTGAAAATACTGAAAATATAGCACACACTTTAATGGATATTGATTTATTTTAGGTTGGCCTTCTGTTAGATGGCTAACATACATTATTTTGAGGCTGTCCCCGTCCACAGCAGTGTATTGCGCTGCTTCAGTGCGGGAACTACGCTCTGCTTCCACAAACCTGGGGCTTTCTGACTGCAATCTACCGCAGTCAACACACTAACTCGGGATAAGTACCTCATACGACCCCACTTCAAAAAATCCCATCTATCCCTTCATCGCTAAATCAAGTAGCATTTTTAAATCTCAATTTTTAATTAATCTTTCCCAAGCAGGGCTTATTTTTCTTTTTTTTTTTTAAATGTGAAAATGACAAATTTTACGTGTTCCCCTTTATTCAAATTATTGGCACTTGCCCAATACCACATGGCAGCCCATAACATCTCATTGTCACTTCTTCATCATTTTAGGCAATATATTCGTTTTCAGAAGGCAGAAATTGCTTGATTATTATTCAGGCAAATTACACATGAACTGTTGGAGTGTAATTGTGCATTAAGAGGTGATTGATGCTGTATAACCTCGCTGGTGACTAGCTGACTCCCCAACAATTTTCAGAAGCATTTCACACGGCCTCTGATGACTGGCTGCCGTTTAGCATGACCGAGTCTGCGGACTGTGAGTATCACAGACTGTTGAGCAGTATCTGGGCAACCAAACAAACATTACACCAGGGTGGCATACATAATTACGATTCATCTCTTTTAGTGGCAATGTCAACAAGCAAGTGTTGCCAAGAAACACATTATAATCTAAGAAAACTGTAGAAACATAAAGAATATGATGTGAGAAAGTAAGGCGAAAAAAACAACGATGTGCGAACACACAGTGCAAGAGAAATGTTAGTCTTTAAAGAATCAGAGTGGTTTTTGGCATAATCATTATCAACAACTCTAGGGGTTTTCAAAACCAGGCTGGATATGGCGCAACAGACCAATTTAAATTCAGAGACCAATTAAGCACAAGATGCACTTTACTGCCAAGACAATGGCGAGCACTACTCGGCTGAAAGCCCTGTTCTCATTGTTCTGGTCTCTCCGGGCTACGGTAATTCTCTCTCTCTCTCTCCGGTAGCGAGTGGGCCGGACCATTACCTTCAAAGGTGTGCTGATCCACCACGAGCAGGCTGTGGACCTCCACCTCCTCCCCAAAGGAAGTCTCGTGGGGGGAAGTGCTGCTCGGGAAGAGCTTACTGGAGCTGACGCTGCTAGAGAGAGCCTGACGAAAGAGAGGAGACATTTTAGCACCATTTCTACAGGACAGACAGCCCTACAGTACCTGTACCCAAGCACTGGGACAGACAGACAGATGGTACCTGCATGCTCCCACAGGGAATGAACAAATGCACGGTGTCTGTAAGCTAGAACTGAGATTGACAAATAGATGTGCTTCCATTGGGACAGACAGATGCACCTGTGTGCTACAACTAAGACGGATAAACCGCACTTGTGTGCCATTGCTGAGATGGACAGATTGACAGCACCTGTGCGCAAGAACTGAGAGAGACAGATAGGACCTAGGTATGGGCCGGTTACCGGTTTCAAGGTATACCGTGGTTCGAAAAAGTCACAGTTTCAAAACCACTAAAATTTTCCATCATACCGTTCCTGCGGTATGAGCAGTTTTTTATGAGTCGTCAAAGACAAAGTGCAGGTCAGGAATCCCTCAAGCAGTGTGCAGCGCAGAGTGACACGACCCCTCCCCCTCCCCCTGCCCCTCCAGTTGTTGGTGCAAGCAGTCAGTGAGCTCAGTGTGTGATGGCCGAAGGAGGTGAACCCCCTGAACTTTTTCCCCCGTTGAAAAGGACGAAGGTGGTTGTTAAACAGAGATGCCAAGTCTCATGCATTCGGCGTGAGTCTCTGCTCTTAGTGGCATTTGCGTCCCTGTGCCGCAGTCAGCAATTATTCTATCAATGCGCACTGAAGAAATTCACCTGCGGGATTTAAGTCATTGTGCATTAAGCTAATCAGTTTCACGTGCATTACGGTGGATTTCCCCACTAGGGCCACGGAAATCAATTATGACTCGGGAATTCTCACGCTTTTCTTTACTGAGGGATTGAAAGCAATGGAATTGCATGAAGACGTTTCAAATGGTCTTATTTCATTTAAACAATTTAAACAATCATGAAACAGATGAATCGTTTCCAATCCCTGAGTAAAGAGAAGCACGAGAAGTCCGGAGTCATAATCGCTTTCCGTTACTTGAGTTGAGGCCCACCTCCACGCAAGTGAAACTGAAACTTCAATGCACAAGGATTTTAATTGGTAATTTTGATGTTAAAATCTGACAATGTCAAAGTAAATTTTTTTGCAAGAAAAGCCTTATTGGATAGAATAGTATTATAAAATCAAATCTGTCTGTGATAGCTAAGGCAGTTGACTGTGATATAGATGAATTATTAAAGCTTCATTTCTCTGAAATTAAAAAGGTGCTTTCATAATAAGTACGTACATACATATTAATCCAGTTCTCAGCCAGATAGAGGAACTCTTATCTGCTGTACATGCAAATAATGTCAATGTTAATGGTTCCACACCTGATGAACTTAATTATGCTGCTACAAATATGTGCAAATTAATATTGCTTTAAGGTTTTATGTCAATTCTCTCTTTTATCTATGTGATATCTGTTTTTAGCGCTTTTTTTACTGCTTAATGCACACCATGTTTTTTTCTATACTTGTGTGTGAATAAACATATTATATTATATATAATTCCGCGTGAGAATCTCATTAATAAGCGTTCATTGAATAATTGCGGACTACGGTGAATAAGCCTAAAAAATGCATGAGACCTACGCCGAACGCGTGAGACTTGGCATCTCTGGCTGTATGGGAATTTTTCGGGTACCGAAAACACAGACGGCCATGGCTTGGAGGAGGAAGGATATCAAAACGTGCTTGCGAAGAGTGGCTGCCAGAGGAGGCAATACTTCAAATATGATTTCACATCTACGGGAGCACCACCCATCATGCTTTGCCAAATTCAAGGTAACGTTAACGCTGTCTTGAAATGAACGTTTGCAACCAGCTACGAGAGTTAGCGTGTCTAGCATTGGAGAAATAAATACTAGTCTTGCTACCGAGGCAGATATCATGGCTAACGAACATGGCTAACATCAGCTAGTTTCCTTTCTCACGTTACTTCAAAGCGGAGAAGAGCAGAGAAGTTGTACTCATTTTCGGCGAAATAAGCACTTTTACTGTAGTGCTAAAATTAAACTTAGCAGTTATCACGTCTATAGCTTTGTTTAAGTCTTCCACCATTGTGTGCATCTGCTCAAAATCATGACATTTTTTAAAACAGCCTGCAGGCTCTCTGGGGTTTTGTAACTAATTGTGTTGTATGGAGAAAGAGCACGTGTGTGTGCATAAAGTAAACACACCAGTCGACACACTCATTCTCTGTCTCGCTCTCTCTCTCCTTATGTGTGTGTATGTATGCATCAACATTGACATAATAGAATCAATATTGTAGCATTATTTGATATTAATTGTAGTAGTAGTAAGTGTGGTGGTATATGTGTTTTTACATAACATCAATTAGACCATGTAATACTGTGCTTAAATTTATGTTTAATCCAGTACTATATTACCAAAGCACACAAATTTCTGCAGCAGAGTTGACTGTCATTACATATTTAGGTTGAATTAAATTATTTTAATTTTATTTAAAAGAATTCAATTATTTATTTTATTATTTATTTTAATTAACATGGTACATGTTTATTTATTACCATATATTCTATATGTTGTTGAAAAATAAAATAGATTGTGTTCAATGGGAAAAAGTTGTGTATTTTTACCTAGACATTTCAAAATAATACATTTTAGAGCTGTAATTGCAATACCGCAATACCGTGAAACTGTGATATTTTTGCTAAAGGTTATCATACCGTCAGAATCTCATACCGGCCCATGCTTAAAAGTATCTGAGCGCTAGAACTGAGAGAGACAGATAGTATCTGTGCACTAGAACTGAGAGAGACAGATAGTATCTGTGCACTAGAACTGAGAGAGACAGATAGTATCTGTGCACTAGAACTGAGAGAGACAGATAGTACCTGTGCACTAGAACTGAGAGAGACAGATAGTACCTGTGCACTGGATCTGAGATAGACAGATAGTACCTGTGCACTAGATCTGAGAGAGACAGATAGTACCTGTGCACTGGATCTGAGAGAGACAGATAGTACCTGTGCACTGGATCTGAGAAAACAGATAGTACCTGTGCACTGGATCTGAGATAGACAGATAGTACCTGTGCACTAGATCTGAGAGAGACAGATAGTACCTGTGCACTAGATCTCAGAGAGACAGATAGTACCTGTGCACTAGATCTGCGAGAGACAGATAGTACCTGTGCACTAGATCTGAGAGAGACAGATAGTACCTGTGCACTAGATCTGAGAGAGACAGATAGTATCTGTGCACTAGATCTGAGAGAGACAGATAGTACCTGTGCACTAGATCTGAGAGAGACAGATAGTACCTGTGCACTGGATCTGAGATAGACAGATAGTACCTGTGCACTGGATCTGAGAGAGACAGATATAGTACCTGTGCACTGGATCTGAGAGAGACAGATAGTACCTGTGCACTAGATCTGAGAAAGACAGATAGTACCTGTGCACTAGATCTGAGATAGACAGATAGTACCTGTGCACTAGATCTGAGAGACAGAGACAGATAGTACCTGTGCACTAGATCTACAGAGACAGATGAGAGACAGATAGTACCTGTGCACTAGATCTGAGAGACAGATAGTACAGATAGATCTGAGAGAGACAGATGTACCTGTGCAGATGGTAGATCTGACTAGATCTGAGAGAGACAGATAGTACCTGTGCACTAGATCTGAGAGAGACAGATAGTACCTGTGCACTAGATCTGAGAGAGACAGATAGTACCTGTGCACTAGATCTGAGAGAGACAGATAGTACCTGTGCACTAGATCTGCGAGAGACAGATGGTACCTGTGCACAAGATCTGAGAAAGACAGATGGTACCTGTGCACTAGATCTGAGAGAGACAGATAGTACCTGTCCACTAGATCTGAGAGAGACAGATAGTACCTGTGCACTAGAACTGAGAGAGACAGATAGTACCTGTGCACTAGATCTGAGATAGACAGATGGTACCTGTGCACTGGATCTGAGAGAACAGATAGTACCTGTGCACTAGATCTGAGAGAGACAGATAGTACCTGTGGCCTAGATCTGAGAGAGACAGATAGATCCAGTGCACTGGATCTGAGAGATACAGATAGTACCAGTGCACTGGATCTGACAGAGACAGATAGTACCTGTGCACTAGAACTGAGAGAGACAGATAGTACCTGTGGCCTAGATCTGAGAGAGACCGATAGATCCAGTGCACTGGATCTGAGAGATACAGATAGTACCAGTGCACTGGATCTGACAGAGACAGATAGTACCTGTGCACTAGAACTGAGAGAGACAGATAGTACCTGTGCACTAGATCTGAGATCTGATAGAGAGACTAGTACCTGTGCACTGGATCTGAGAGAGACAGATAGTACCTGTGCACTAGATCTGAGAGAGACAGATAGTACCTGTGCACTAGATCTGAGATAGACAGATAGTACCTGTGCACTAGATCTGAGAGAGACAGATAGTACCTGTGCACTAGATCTGAGAGAGACAGATAGTACCTGTGCACTGGATCTGACAGAGACAGATAGTACCTGTGCACTGGATCTGAGAGAGACAGATAGTACCTGTGCACTAGATCTGAGAGAGACAGATGGTACCTGTGCACTGGATCTGAGAGATACAGATAGTACCAGTGCACTGGATCTGAGAGAGACAGATAGTACCTGTGCACTAGATCTGAGAGAGACAGATAGTACCTGTGCACTAGATCTGAGAGAGACAGATAGTACCTGTGCACTGGATCTGAGAGATACAGATAGTACCAGTGCACTGGATCTGACAGAGACAGATAGTACCTGTGCACTAGATCTGAGAGAGACAGATAGTACCTGTGCACTGGATCTGAGAGATACAGATAGTACCAGTGCACTGGATCTGAGAGAGACAGATAGTACCTGTGCACTAGAACTGAGAGAGACAGATAGTACCTGTGCACTAGATCTGAGAGAGACAGATAGTACCTGTGCACTAGATCTGAGAGACAGATGGTACCTGTGCACTAGAACTGAGAGAGACAGATAGTACCTGTGCACTAGAACTGAGAGAGACAGATAGTACCTGTGCACTAGAACTGAGAGAGACAGATAGTACCTGTGCACTAGATCTGAGAGAGACAGATAGTACCTGTGCACTAGATCTGAGAGAGACAGATAGTACCTGTGCACTAGATCTGAGAGAGACAGATAGTACCTGTGCACTAGATCTGAGAGAGACAGATAGTACCTGTGCACTAGATCTGAGAGAGACAGATAGTACCTGTGCACTGGATCTGAGAGAGACAGATAGTACCTGTGCACTAGATCTGAGAGAGACAGATAGTACCTGTGCACTAGATCTGAGAGACAGATAGATCTGAGAGAGACACTGGATCTGAGAGAGACAGATAGTACCTGTGCACTAGATCTGAGAGAGACAGATAGTACCTGTGCACTAGATCTGAGATAGACAGATAGTACCTGTGCACTGGATCTGAGAGAGAACGATAGTACCTGTGCACTAGAACTGAGACAGATGGTACCTGTGCACTGGATCTGAGAGAGACAGATAGTACCTGTGCACTAGATCTGAGAGAGACAGATAGTACCTGTGCACTAGATCTGAGAGAGACAGATAGTACCTGTGCACTGGATCTGAGAGAGACAGATAGTACCTGTGCACTGGATCTGAGAGAGACAGATAGTACCTGTGCACTAGATCTGAGAGAGACAGATGACCTGTGCACTAGATCTGAGACAGATAGTACCTGTGCACTGTCTGACTAGAATAGTACCTGTGCACTAGGATCTGAGAGAGACAGATGGTACCTGTGCACTAGATCTGAGAGAGACAGATAGTACCTGTGCACTGGATCTGAGAGAGACAGATAGTACCTGTGCACTAGATCTGAGAGAGACAGATAGTACCTGTGCACTAGATCTGAGAGAGACAGATAGTACCTGTGCACTAGATCTGAGAGAGACAGATAGTACCTGTGCATCTGGATCTGAGACAGATGACACAGATAGTACCTGTGCACTGGATCTGAGAGATACAGATGGTACCTGTGCACTGGATCTGAGAGAGACAGATAGTACCTGTGCACTAGATCTGAGAGAGACAGATAGTACCTGTGGACTAGAACTGAGAGAGACAGATGGTACCTGTGCACTAGAACTGAGAGAGACAGATGGTACCTGTGCACTAGATCTGAGAGAGACAGATGGTACCTGTGCACTAGATCTGAGAGAGACAAATAGTACCTGTGCACTAGATCTGAAAGAGACACATAGTACCTGTGCACTAGAACTGAGAGAGACAGATGGTACCTGTGCACTACAACTGAGAGAGACAGATGGTACCTGTGCACTACAACTGAGAGAGACAGATGGTACCTGTGCACTACAACTGAGAGAGACAAATAGTCCCTGTGCACTAGATCTGAGAGAGACAGATAGTACCTGTGCACTAGATCTGAGTGAGACAGATAGTACCTGTGCACTAGAACTGAGAGAGACAGATGGTACTTGTGCACTAGAACTGAGAGACAGATGGTACCTGAGCACTAGAACTGAGAGAGACAGATGGTACCTGTGCACTAGAACTGAGAGAGATAGATGGTACCTGTGCACTAGAACTGAGAGAGACAGATAGTACCTGTGCACTGGATCTGAGAGAGACAGATAGTACCTGTGCACTGGATCTGAGATAGACAGATAGTACCTGTGCATTGGATCTGAGAGAGACAGATAGTACCTGTGCACTGGATCTGAGAGAGACAGATAGTACCTGTGCACTAGAACTGAGAGAGACAGATGGTACCTGTGCACTAGAACTGAGAGAGACAGATAGTACCTGTGCACTAGAACTGAGAGAGACAGATGGTACCTGTGCACTAGAACTGAGATAGATGGTACCTGTGCACTAGAACTGAGAGAGACAGATAGTATCTGTGCACTGGATCTGAGAGAGACAGATAGTACCTGTGCACTAGATCTGAGAGAGACAGATAGTACCTGTGCACTAGATCTGAGAGAGACAGATAGTACCTGTGCACTAGATCTGAGAGAGACAGATAGTACCTGGGTACTAGCACTGGGACGGACAGCAGCGGTGGCTCCACTGGCATCCTGCATCTCCACACGGCTAGACAGCACCCCAAAACACTGAGACATCTCCTGGTAGCAGATTCTCCTAACAGAGCGAATGCACACAGTGCATTTTAGCATTTGCAATTGCATGTGAGTGAAAAATTTGCATGCTAATATCCATCTGTAGTTTTTTTATGTAGGCATGGGCAATACAAATGAATAAAATGACAACATTTCTTGAGTTGCTGAGAAAAAAGTTTTTATTATTTTCTAATGATTTTTTGCAGTTAAGTACAGAAGACACAGACGAAGAGTTTGCCACAAGTCCAACGCCTTTACAGGAAAGGGTCTCAGAGCCACAGGGTCCCAAAAATGGCTGATTTCGGCATTTATCAACAAAACCCATTGTGAAAATCGGGGGGTGAAGCCTGAGGGCATTTTCGAAAATGCAGTCTACTCAGAAATAAACCTGGCCAAATTATCCATTAGGGTACCCTAACAGAAATAATTGATGCTAAAGTCATCTACCCCTTTTCTGAAGTACAGCAGCACCCCCTAGGCCCTTTTTAATGGAAAATGCATTGAATTTCACCCAATTATGTTCAACAAACATTAGATTTTGCATTGATATTAAAAAATGGTATGAATGGGTTGCCTGTGAAGTTTTTTTTTGGATCAATGGCCTGCAAAAATGTCAAAATTATCGGTGGGAGGGCAAACATTAACGCTACTCGCCCATTACTATATAAAATGCAGTGAAGTCGCTGATGCCGGCAGTTGTTTGCCCTCCCACTGCTACTTAAATGAATCAAACGTTCCCCCTTCAATAACCCGTGGTGATAAAAAAAAAAAAAAACCTTTGCACTGTTTTTTACAATGTCCATATACCCTCCTCCCATGATAGTTTCAGTGAGCTACTGTGAATAATTCATAGTAAAACACAGTGACGTGCAGGCGGAGGTTAGTTTGGCGAGGCAGAAACCTCCTCTTTGCTTGATTAGCAATCAGACGATTAACTAGTTTAGTAAGACTATTCGCAGAATGACGGGCCAGTTTAAGTTTCATGGGCATTATTACTCAGTACATCGAACCTGAAATGCTCACTAGACAGCAGATTTGCACGTACTTGCTTCCAGGAAGCCGAAGCAATGTCATCAACAAATATTAAAACAGTTCGACTAATGCAGAGTTCAATGCTTAATCGATATACAATGTATTCTCCTTTAAAAACCCGCTTTTACACCCAAACAAAAAGCGGGCGCTTATTTTCAGTCTTCTTTCATAATCCGATTAACAAAATGTTTAAACGATATACAGAATTACCGAGAGCCGAGAATTTTTCCTAATTAATTATTCAGATTTCCATCCTCGCAGTCTCGAATTGAAGGGTATAAGTGAATGAATCTTGTGACTGGTGTTCGCGAGGTGGCATATTTTGATAGGTAGCAAAATTTGTCAGAACACTGGTAGGTTTTGAACGCCTGGCGCTGGTTTATTCCTTGGTATATTTTACTGAAACTTCACAAATAGGGTCACAGGATATTCTGTCAACTAACTATGTAGGTTACAGTAAAAATACACTCACCGTTCTTGCTATTGTTGAAAAGAAGTCACAGCGAACTCGCGACGAACTTCAACAACTTCTGTCGAACTTATTTCACATTCCCTGAGGTCTAGTTTGGACAAATAGACTCGTAATTTTTCAAATTAGATGGCTCTAAGTCAATCAGGGCCGTAGCTGGGATATCACGTCAGCGCGGGCTGTTTGAAATCTACCTCCAAAATGGATATTTTTGCCACACCGTGCACTTGAAAGTTTGTAAACACGGCGCAAATTGAGGTCACGCATTCAT
The DNA here is from genome assembly GCA_029692085.1 of Gymnothorax javanicus. Classification (NCBI taxonomy): domain Eukaryota; kingdom Metazoa; phylum Chordata; class Actinopteri; order Anguilliformes; family Muraenidae; genus Gymnothorax; species Gymnothorax javanicus. The sequence continues at coordinate 11,506,401 of CM056207.1, read as the reverse complement.
CCAATGGGCAAATAATAGCTCTGTTCAAATCGCGTTATTGGCCGTAATACGCAGAGTTCATGTATGAAATGCGGGTATCCTATTGAAAAGGTTGCTTTTAATCAAACCACGGTGTTCTTTTTGTATGAAAATGGTATTTACATCATTTTTTTTAATAAGTTTTCTGAGGCTTGTTTACCGCCCCAGTTCAGCTGTTACGCATTCCATTAGAGTTTATGCAGAGCATTGCCCATGCCTATTTTATGTATCGGAATAATTACTGACAGAAATGGACATCGATTGCCATAAAACTTAAAATTTCCCATTAGGATCAGAGAGCATGAAACCATTTATTTTTGTATTCAGAGAGAGACTGCCACGAGAAAGACAGCAAAGAGAAAACTGAAGCTACTGCTGACAGGATAAAATCGAACAGAAAACATTCTAATATGCCTGCATGGATTTGTCGTAAAATTTTGCCCATTTTGGACCTTAGGCAAATCTCAAAATCTAAAGCTGGTCATGCATCATTTAATACAAGGTGAGAATTCTGCAACCAAAATGACTGGTTGAAAACATCACAATTGAAAACATCACAAATCAGTATAGCAACAAAAAAATTAAAAGTCATTAAAAAATTTATGAGAAAAACAATGTAATAATAATTAAATATTTCATTTCATAAGAGGACAAAAAGTTACATAAACACTAGCTAAATTAGAAATCTAGGCATGCTTAGTGTCTAAGTAAACACAGCAGCGAAGTCAAATGTTCTTGATATAAAGGGCAAGAACAAAGTACTGCTCTCTGTGTCCCAAGGTGCAGTTTTAATGAAAGCAAACACTTCCTCGACGATAATAATGAAGTACTGAGGTATATCAGGTAACTAACTGCAAGGCGCCAAACAGTGAGAACACACTTTGCATAATTACAAAATCACGTTGTCCTTATGTGGTGAAACTTGTTATTTTGCCCATCGGGTCAACTTTAATATTTCCTGAATGATGTCATGAGAAGTTCTCTACGATAATCGGTTTTGTTTGAGGCTGCAACTCACCCCAGCTGTCTGGGCAGCGCACGAATAACACGAAAGCAATGTTTCTTAGCGCAGCTGAAGGATTGAGTCATTAATGCGAACCCAGCTGTATGTCTGTGCTTTTAGTTTGCCAGGATAGGCTGTGCTCAACATATCAATGCGGCAACATCACAGTCGGCTCAATACAAGCATTAATAGAGTGATGTCAGACTTGATGTTTTATTAGCTGATTTTTTCAATGCCTGCATTTTATGTTGTCTGAGCCCTTCTGTAGCAGTGAAGGTAAAAAAATGAAATGCTCCTAACATACAGATGGCAGCAGCACACACAGGGCAATGAGAATTAGAAATCCTAATAACAGAGAATAAAGCCTCGTACACATTAGCAATTTAAGACATTTTAGATTTTTTTTTCTTTTTTTAGAAAAAGGGGAAAAAATTAATAAAAAATAAGACACATTTTGGGAAAAATAAATATTGAAGTTTTCACAATTCTGACCCAACTGCAGCCTGCTCGTTACCAATATAGGCAACGTCCAGCAGTTTTCATAGCCGGTAATACAGCCTGCACCACATTTCCTGTGGACTGCTTAACAGGCATAAATGCACTGCAAACCTACAGTAGATTCCTTCCGAATCTTTTCATTCAAAAAGAGGTGATTTTACAGGAAGGAGACTCACCTGGGTGATTCGTACAGTGGGACAGTGCGAATGTGTAACTTCTGAATCTCGTCGATGGTTCCGATGGTCAGCGTGCTGTTGTTGGCCAGGGCCAGACTATGAACAGGGACACACCAGAGTTACACACACAGGACATAAAACCACGGAGAAATATACACACTCAAGAGTCTAAAAAAAAAAAAAAAAAAAACTGTCATACTGATCAATGAGACAGCTGATGCCAGGCACCATAATAGCTCCCCCTTGTGGACAATTGTAAAGCCAAATGTACGCCACAAGCGTGCCAGTAGTGGTCAGAAACTTCACAGAGGCATGCAATGGCAATGCACACCACACACTTTTGTGCTGTGACTACTCCATCATCTGTGCCACACTGTAGGCGTCCATCGATTTGGAGTCAGTGCAGTTGGGATGCAGAAAGTCAAAACTGCAACTTCAGATTTGATAGGATAACATATTTGTCTTATAGCTCACTAATTTCATGCTTATATTACAGCTCATCAAAAAGCTCATATTTGAATCAAACAAACATCGAAATTGCGATAAGCAATGGAAAATTTGGCACAAAGTGCGTGAGTATCAACTGCATTTTCATTGAGACACAATTCTGAATGCAGCTTTGATACTGTCAAACTGAATTCAGTATACTTAACATACACCCAAATGTGAAATTGTGCATTTCCACGCTTTAAAGACTGTAGTGAGAATATAAATTGACCAGGCGCAGACGAACACAGGAGCACCAGAAAGCAGCTCCTGTGCCGGTGTCACCTCACATCCAGTGTACATGGAGTTTAATCCGGCTAAATGAGAGTGTGTGAATAAGAGCTACAGGCCAGAGAAATTTAAAAAAACAACATTTTACAACAATGAATTTAAGGGGAATACTGCTCAACATCAAGTGCTGCTTGAACCGCTTCGCCCATGAAGCCCACGTTCGCCACCTCTGAAGCACCCACCTGTCAGGGTAGCCCTCTGAATTGAGGGGACACATGTAGTTGACCTCCTTGAGGTTGACGTTGGAGAAGACCAGTTTGTGGTTGCTGGAGTAGATGACAGTGGGCCGGTCGGAGCAGGCGAACACGTTGGAGGTGGACAGGGAGCGGAAAGTGCGCAGGACCGTGGGTTGGGTCCCCAAGGTGACCTTCTTCCGTTCACTGAGTACACCTGACGTTACGACCCACATTACCATAATGAAAGAATCACAGACCAGACAGCATCACCCTGACAGCACTGACACAGAGCCCAAACTTTAGAGGACAGTACTTCGGACAAACGGCTTGGCGTTTCCGCCAGATAAAGTATATTCCTTTGAGCACGTACACTAGAGCGTGTGCACTGTGTACATGTCAACTGGGCATTTAGAAACCTATCGATGTGCAGTACAGAGCCAAATTAAGAAAAATAGCGCGCTGTCGCGAGCGGGACCCCTCAGCCTTGCGCTTGCCCTGCCGTGGCGGCCATATTGATTATCGCAGCGGGACAGAAATCGATAGGTAGCTTCCTCCAACCACCCCCAACATACCACCAGAAAATGAGAGCATTTGGCCAAGGCGTTTTTCAGCTATCGTCTAGAAACGAGAAGTTAACGGACAGACACACGGACGCCGCTCGCCACGACAATACCCCTCCACGACTTTCGTCGGGTGAGGGGTAAAAAGTAAAGACAATCATGTCCGAAACATTTTGAAGCATAAGTAAATTCACTTCAATATACTAACAAAGATGGCCTGCCTTGGAGCTCAATCAGTGACCAGACAGCGCAGTCCGAATCATTAACTGAAGACCTGAAGGTAGATGGCTGAACCATTTCAACCAGAGTCACTGACCTGTCTGAAGGTCCAGCCCAAAGTAAAAGAGGGCTCCATCTCCCAGGGCACAGAGCAGGTAATGGCTGCCCTCGAACGTGGTCATCAGGATGGAGCGAGGGATTATCTCTGTCGAAGAGCAAAACAGTGTGAAAAATGGTACCCTCCTTCTATTACGGCATAAACAAATCAAGAGGTTGCAGCTGGTAACTTTGTGTGTCTTGGTAAAAATGTCCTAATACCCTTTCAGTTGATTGAAGCGGTCTGAGAGTAAATTGGGATTACTGTATTTTCCCGTCTCCATATTAGGAGTCTAAGGATTCTACCGCTCCCATTAGCTTCATCCAATCAGGGTCTCACTCTGACCTCTCCATTCTGATTGGTTGAGGGGCTGTCCGATCATGTCGCAACCAGTTTCATGAGCATTCACAAGAAACTTGAGATAACTGCAGACAGCGAAAATCCCGAAGCATCAAAATCACGTCTACCTTTGAATTCCTCTGTCATCAAAAACTGCATATACCAGAAATTGTATATGGAAATATACAACTATATTATATATAATTACATTATACAATTATAATTATATTATATATAAACCAAGGAAATTGTAAGAGGTGGACTGGGCAAGAATTAAATCCAAGTCACATTGTGTGGTTTTCAAAAGATGGGTACATCTTTGGGATTTCAGAGGTTCGAAATCAGACGCCGAGGTTACTGCCTTTCTTCGAGATGAGCAACTAGCAGTGTGATTTTACAACATTACCCTTGTGTCGTGAAATAGGCAACATTAGTCTGGTTTTATTAACTGCAACCTGCACAAACCAAGCCTGAATGCTCAAAAGATCTACAAGAATTGTGTTAGCAAGTAGCTTTTTCTCAGGCTTAGCACTGTAGTACTGGTCTGCACATTTATTTACAGAGACAGGGCTCCAGTAGCAATAATGTAAAAAATCCATCTGTAGCAGACTGGTTGACAGCAAGAAATACGAAGAAACGATAGCTCTAATAACCAGAGCCCACATGTGTTTGATAGCCTTGTGCAGCCTCGGGGCTTTACGTAGCGTAGCCCGGTGAGGCGGTGAAAATACAGCCAAGTTAGTCCACATAAAAGACAGATCAGTAGGTAGCAGCTGGGAGGCGGATTTTACTCTGTAGACTACAGGGATGCAAACTAGTCCTTTTCAAAGAGGACCTCGTGTACTTTGCCTCCCTCCTCCTGCACCTCATCACTGCAGCCAAGGCTCTCATCCTGTACATTCTAAAAATGCAGTAAGGTTTATGTAACTGGTTGCTGCGTCACTTTTGTAACGTGTACAGCTACGTTTGGTAGCTAATGCTAATGACTAGGTGACATTAGCGCTCACTTGCTTAGCCGATATACAGCCTCTTTTCTAACATCTTAGGATTACAAAGCAAAATTACAATGACAGCGAAATGGCATAGTATGTGTCTGTGAGTAATAAGTAAATGATTTTACTTTTTTGTTATTACCACCAGTGTTTATTACTTCACAATCAGACATACTGGAGCTCCTCACGCATTTCTGTTCACCGCCTGTAAACTGAACTCGTGAGTGAGCATGAGCCTTGTTTGGGGGACCGGGCTACTGGAAGGGGGGTGGTGTTCATGATCAAAATCTGTCGCTCTTTTTTCCATTTCTCCGAAGTTAAAATATTATTTAATAAAGTACTTTAAAAGTATACTGAGCAACAAAAGAAACGCAAGTTAGCTGGTTAGTTGATGTACTCTTATGGTTACTCAGTCAAAGTGACTGCAAAACAAAGTATGATGAAACGAAGTGTAAATGTGCACATGCTAGTAATAAATTTGGTTTTCAAAAATAATTACGCACAAATGTGTTTTCAAGTCGGCCTTTAATTAACTTGCGTTTCTTTTGTTGTTTAGTATACTATTTAAAGCAGCTGTTTGCCCAAAGAACGAACTAGGGTAGGCTTCCATCACCTATTTATTCATCCAGAGTTTCACTGAGATCTAGCAAGTTTTTTTGATATTCACAGCAACGAACTGTGGTGGTTCAATGGACATCAAAGGGTATCCACTTTCTGCAGAATCAAAGCTAGACTCATGATATCATAGAATCCCGAACAGGATTTCGAATCCACAGCCCCAATCGTATTCTCTCTCTTATACCAATTCTCCACTTTTCCTCCTGGTTCAGCCTCAGTCATAATCAAAACAAAACTTAAATTATACACACATAGACAAATGCAGGTCTGAGCTGCCCTCTAGCATGAGGCCATTTCATATCGCAGGATTAGCTAATTAGCACGTTAACAGGGCAAAGAAAAACCTAACTGTGGTCCATATTACAGATTTGCGAGCGCTCTGGGTTTTACACAGTGGAGTTACACAGCTAAGCCTGTAATCCTGCTTCATGATAAAAGGTCTCTCTGACATTTGACAAGCATATAATCATGCGTTCGAAATTCCTCCCGAGGGGTCATTCCCCTCCCACCTCCTCTCTCCTCCGTCACTCACCTCCTCCCAGCATCTCCTTGTGCAGTGTGGTGAAGGAGGGCAGTTTGAGGATGCGGGCGGAGATGTCCGTCCACAGACCCACGGCACAGAGGGGCGACTCCCCGCCCTCCGAGGGGTGTGATGTCCAGGCAGGCCACCTCGTGCTCCATCTCTGTGAAGCTGAAACAGTGCAGAGGAGTGTCGGTCCCAAGAGACCAATCAGACCACATCAATGCACTCCCCACAGACCAATCAGACTTCAAATACAAGTAATCAGAGCTCAGGGATATTTCTGATATAGAGCCAATTTACCATCAGCCATCACACACACAGAGGCTAAATAAGGCCTCTTAATACCCACTCCCCCACAACACTTGGCAACTGTACAGAGAATCTGCCGAAAAAAAAATCAGAGAAAGAAAATGCTTTTTATTGCATGTTTCCATCAAATATGGTTATGCAAAAGCCCAGAAGAGGAGAAAGCAAGATTGCATAACAGAGAGAGAGCCAGCCGCCCATTTTTGGTTCTCTGAGCTGCAGTCCGTGAATTCGAGAAGCAGCCTGTCATTCTCGCGCACATATTCTCCTAAGTGATACGGCAGCTCTTCCAGTTCTATCAAATAGCTTTCTGCTGTACGGCAAAATTTCCACTCAGGTTTACTTTGCACAAAATCAAAATTTCAATAAAAATATTTAGATGTAAACTCGTTTTATTTACTCCGAAATTCACCCAAACCGTAACGCTAAGCAGCACTCTGGGAAGAAAGGACCCACATTCTCAGAGACGAAAAAGGAAGGCTCATTTAAGACCTGCTTGCACAGACACAACGTAACGAGCCACATCCATTAGATGGCTCTTCTGTGTATGCCAACTTCGTAAGTAGTGTACACACACTGCTGGTATGTAACTGACCACCCCCCCCCCCCATGCATCCTGAGCGATTAAGTGTGTATAGGCTATAAGTACCCACACACGTTTCTGCTGTCCCTTACACATACAGCATGCATTAATGTGTATTTACTACACCCGTGTACCTGATCTGTTTGAGCTCTCCACGGTGGATCTCCAGGTAGTAAAGCACTCGGCCCACAGCCAGCACCACCTGAGTGGAGTTGCAGGCGGCGACGCTGATGTTTCTCCCCTGCGGCTCCTTCCACTCGCTCACCAGGGCTTTGGTGTCCTGCATCACGAGCCGCACCGATCCCGAGGTGATCTGCAGACCCACAGCCAGCCCTCGATGTTAGAAAGGCCCCGAATCTGTGAGGCCTCGGGCCACACAGCATCACTTCCTCCCGCAGACAGAATCTCATGAGCATTTGGGACACGTACCCTCGCTCCTCTTAATCACCCGCTCTGCAGAGAGTGCACTCCCCTGCTAATCTGTGTGACTATGGACCATGCAAAAATTGGTTATGGAAAAACAACTGCCCAAAATGCATCTACATGATGTACACACCGAGCCTCCAGTTCAGTGAAAAACTAGAACCATAACATAATCAAAAGCCATCGCCTCAAACCACTACACCCACAATTACTCCTCGCGTAGTCAACCACCTGCAAAAACTGCAATTAATCTTATATGCAAATTACCGACGCTTTTAACCAGGGAAAGCATCTGCGCTCAGAAATCAATGAAAACTACCACCTCATTTCCAGCTCCTGCCCAACATTACACCACTAGTGTACTACAATCACATCACAGGAAAACATCTTGCTTCCAAACATCACTTAACCATTGTTACCAAATTAACTTCCCAGCTAGTCATCAACAAGCTAGCCACATTCTGTAATCATAATAGCACATTAAGCGTATAATTCGTTCATAATGAGCCTCAGATTGAAATATAGGGGCACTGAATGAGTGTATACACCTTTGATTAAGGTAAACAATTACAGCTCTGTTCTCCACAATATTCGGCATGACTATACCCAATGAGCTCCACCCTTCAAATCAAGAGTCTTTGATTATTTTTTTCCCCCAGTTTAAAAGGATTCAGCACCATTTGTGGACACATTAGGTGCCTCATTACTCCAGCAGTGACAAATTTGGACTAAGACTGCCTAGGAATAACCAGGACTGTTGAATAAAACATTACATAAGCAAAACATCAAACCTAATTAACAGTGTTAGAATTGAGACTTTTCACCTTCTGCAAACATCATGCAGTGTTCAGTGTGAGCATCACCTTGAGCATATGCATCTCGGTACAAGTCAAATTAGAAAAAACGATGAAGACATCGCGCCTGACACTCACAACTGAATCGAAACTCCATGTGATGGGAGAAATTTCCGGACACAAACACACAATGAGTACAACGCTGCAATAAAACAGCCGTCATGAAAAGTTATCACCTTTTTGCAATAGGCGGAATAGGATAGGAAACGACTTCAACAAAATGCGAGCAGGAGAGCATCCCTGAGCATTATACTCCAGGCAGACAGCTGAAGTCGTGCTGCGGTGTGGATACGTGCGCACCGTACCTGAATGAGCTGCTGATGGGTCACATTGCCACAGTAGAAGGTCTGCTGATTGTCCACAAATCCAGGGAGCTCCGTCTCCTCGACCTCCTCGCCGCTGAGCATCAGCACCCTGACAGAGGGGCAAACACATGACAACATGGAGGGGCATCCTGAGAGTGACTGTGGGTCTCATACCATGAGCCACACTGATGCTACTGAATCCACGGCCCGATTTACAGCCCCTGAAAGACCTGTGCACTACTGACCAAAAGATTCAACTCACACCAGGACCTGATTTTACACTGACAGTAGGACCAAGTATAAACCTAACCTACTTTCAGCTCAGCTTTATGAGCCATCACAAATTTTTTTCTAGACAACAGCTTCCTCCAAGAGTTAGTTAGTGAATGTTGTGAACTTTAAGGTAAGAGTACAAGCCCAAACAGAAACAGTTGGAGCCAGAATCAACCTGCCCAAAGGGGAGGGGTACTATTTTTATATTGTTTTTTTTTTTTTTTGCCTGTGTGCCAACAGTTCAGTGCAAAAGCAGTTTGAAGAAAATTACACTAAATTTTCAGAAATGTGTGCAATGGTCCAAGGATCAAATGATTAAATATTGGACCCAAATAGGCTGAGGTCAAGATTAAGGTCACCGATAAACAGAAAATCATTTGAAACCTCTCCATTGAGCGAGGTATGTTACCGAGGGTATTATATAAATCCACTGAATTTGGCAATAAGCTTTTCTGGATGCCTTTTTAAATTTTCAGCACAACACATCAAACAGCAAATGCATTTTTTATTAATATATTTTCTTAAATCACCCTTATAATCCTCTGATCATTTTTTGATGTGCAAGAGAGGATTCATGCACTACAGCAGACATGAGTGTTTCAGCAAGATTTCTTAACAGCCATGAAAGATTCCTTTAATAATTGAACAAAGAAACGATCTCCAGCCCTCTCATTCCCTCATGACCGCTGATACACCGCCAGCTCTTCTCATCACTTCTCTCTATATTTTTTGTTTCCTGCAAAGCAGATATCTGCAGCACATAGCTACACATACTGGAAGTTGTCAAGCTGACAGAATTGCCAAGAGGCTCAATACACCTTTTTAAATGCATGGACTGTGGAATATTTGCACTCAAGTAGACATTTGTTCAATTTTGAATGACAGCAAGCAATTGCATAAAAGTGCTTTTCCTCAAACATTTCCCCACCACAGCCTGACATAAAACCTCTCCTCAGTGTTCATCTCAGACCTCATCTGATCCACTTATTGGCTTAACTCATTTAGGCTGGCGATAACACATTTGATTAGAATGGTTTCCATTACACCATTCTAATACCACAAGCTATACAAGTTTATACTTGTGAATCACTAATGGCGCAGAAAAATAAATGCAATCCTTCGCTCTCCAGGGCAACACGCAGAGACTGTTGCAACTGCAGTGGCAATTGCTGGTCGTGTCATTACTTTAGTCAGCATCGAAAGGTTTCGCTTGAGCTAAAGGTCTTAATAAAATACAGCCAATCAACCATTTGTTTCTAAAGGTCACAGTCATTCCAGTGCCCCCAGGCAGCCCTCGACAACAGCCGAAATTGCTGTTTTAAAGCATACACGTCCGAGTTTCTGCTATATGTGAAGGCACAAATATGGAGAGCTGTAAATCTGTCCTCAAGCAAATTTGCCAAATTTATGCTCCTTAAGGCACATTTGCGATTCAAAAATGTGTCCTGGAGGGGGAGTCGCCACACAACCCTTGTGAGCTATTTCAGTTAGCCAGTTACAGCTGTTGTACAGGTAATAATACCAAATTAGGAAAGAACAAAGCTACCAGTCAATGAGGCTCATCTGAATTATTCCAATGTAGTTTACCGACAGTCAAACTTGGAATTGCAGTTCCTTGCTGATGACAGCCATCAATAAAACGGACCTCCAATAACTACAAAGACAATGGTAAAATGGATCTGAGATTTGACAAGAACCAGACGACATCTGGTTTATGCTGGTGTGGGGGGTGTGGGGGGGTACTGTGTGCTATCATGCAAACATCATTTTACATTTTACTTATGTTTCATGGTTTAAGCAGCTGAACATTGCTACAAAATGGGGGATAGATTTTTTCATTCATACATTTTAAATCTGGTCACGTGACATAAGGCATCCTCCTTTCCATCATATTACCAGGCACCAGCAAATCTCTTAAATGCAGGGAGGCAGGGGAAGAGTCATTAATATTCTTGAAATGACCACTAACCTGATTGGCTTGCTTGAAGCCCTTCGACATGTCTGACAAATCTCAGGAAGACAGCATATGTCAGTGTCAGACATGAAACCTTTTATCGGCCAATCAGGTAGCGGTACTTTCATGAATATTAATAAGTCTTCCTCTGCCACTCTGCATTTCAGAAATTGACGGGGGGCAGTCTACAAGTAAATGAGTTCATAATTTTATAGATATATAGGCTATTGAAAATTCATTAAGATGATGGCTGCAGTGCCTATGGGTGCAAGAATAGGTCGGAACAAGGCCACAAATTTACACGCTCCCTGCTGATCCAGAAAGAACTAAAATATGCACTATTAAAATCCATCGTGAAGGATGGAAACTAAACTCATCCTTTCTTTGTGAGGCTAATCCCTCCCTCCAGTCATTAATTTTGATCAGCGGCAGGGATTCATTTAATCTCGGTTTCTGGCTAAACTAAATTAAATAAATAGAACTTATTTTGACCACCTAATTAAACCCACCAAGAAAATCAATTGCAGCTCAAGTGTATGCCATGTTTAAAACATTTTCACCACTATACCCACTTTTTTAAACATAATAAAAATGTCAAAGGAATGACATGATGAAATGCGCAGTTTTGCAAAAGCGCTTTGTCAAATGATTATGAGAGACAAAAATTACCATAAACAAACTATAATTGTAAACAGAGGAAAAAACTGTATAAAGGGATCTTAATTTTACACGAAGAAAAACTGCCTAAAATACAATAAAATGCTTTTACAGAAGACAGTGAAATGCATTACACTACAGCTGTTCATTGATCATTTTGTACTGTTATGGCCCCAATTTGTTATGGCCAATTTGTTATGGCGTAGCGGACAGCAAGGGATGACAGACAAAATTTTAAAACTTCAACAGATTTAATGAAACAAACACTTTGAACTAATCTACAATCTACTCTACTGACCAAGATTGATATGGAAAAAAAATGAGATATTTACAGTCCCTTGGTAATTGAGATGGGGCTGCTATGTTGCGATGTCCTGGGACAGGAAAATGCTCCAACACAGGCAAAAATCCACAAAAAGCTTCACAGGTCTTGAAAAGAGTGACAGGTCTGGTCAAATGTATCCTTCCACAATTTCTCCTTGCAATTTCTCCTACTACCTTTCACCCTCTCAATTTTTTATATACTCTTTTCCAGCCCCCTCTGAGGCATGCCCAGGACATGCCCCAAAACCTAGCTGCAGACTGGGCTTAACAAAAAAAATGTCAATACTGCCATCTAGTGGCTTTTTTTTTTTTTCCACATTACAGCACCCCATTTTCTCTCTACACAAGTCCTAAACATTTTTCCCTCTTGCGCTTGTCGATTCTATTGCCAACTGGTTTTTTGTTATTTGCCCAAAATTCCCGTCCGAGAAATGAACAAAAAAATTCCATTGAGGGAAATGGCTCAGTTTTATGCAATGGAAACTAAATGGCTTCAAACTGAGATGTTGCGACTCTCTAGGGACCTCAGTGTAAAACAGAGGACTGTGGCCAGATTTAGAGAGAAGAAAATCATGTATGCCATCAGAGTTAGAAATTGCTTCGATCATAAATTTGCCCATCTCATCTCAACACAGCAGCCAACCTGTCCATGGGACTCAGTTTAGCGGGTTTGTTGAGAGAGTATAACCGTTATGCCATTCGCAGTAGTCAAAATACTTTATTCAGTCCTAAAGTGTGTAGATAAGCTCAGGACGCAGTATACAGGTAATTGAAAGGCTGTGCTGTCAGGAAGGCAAACTACGACTATAACCAGCTACGCTCAGGTTAAAAGTCTGCTAAAATGGCCCCAATCTGGAGGTCTCTCAACTATGGTTCGAATACCCCGATTCCCAAACCGAAACTAAAAGCAAAGTGATCGATTCATGATTGGCATGTAGGCTACTGGCTTGGTCACCAACAGACTGGTCCAGGCATTTATCAACAGCTTCGCCAGCATGGAAGCAAACAAACTTGTACTGCAAACACACTTTGTGTTTTAACAAGGTAAAACGGTCCGTAACTCATGTCAGTCAGAAAGGGATAAAGGCTCCCACAGGCTGAATCCCTTGGGTCCGAAAAAAATCTATGAGAGCGAATACCACAGAGGAGTTCGCTTTGCTTGAAAATGTAACAGAACGTATAACCCTACCTCGTCTGGCCCACAAAGGAAAGAACCAGCATGTCATCCGTCTCTCGTCCAGCCTCTGAGCGCAAGGGCCATAGTCCTGCGAGAGAGAGGAACAAAGGGCCGTGTGCAACATACGCCACAACTGAAAACCACAGCTTGTAGACAGCATGGGTCCAGTCGTTTTCGCATTTCAACCAGCTAAACCCCAATTCAATCAATTAGCAGCACAGCCAGATCATAAGGTGTTGATTAACCTGCGCGTTGCTGTGGTTGGGGTGAAAAACATTACGGCAAAGGTAGATTTCCTGAAGAAAAAGGTCTGGTTACTACTGCAACAATGTGCGCTCGTGCTCAAGACTGCCAAATAAACCACATTCTGTGAAAGCAATGTTGGACAGGGAACAATCAGCGAAAGTTTGAATGGATGGCCATGGTGACTTTACATCCCTTATTCACAATGCAAAATAGTATCATTTGAAGTTCCTAGTTTATCAGCAGATACACGCGGTAGCCCATCATATACACAACCTTTCAAAGGCTTGAAGCTTGGTTACAACAGTGACACGGAAGGTACAAAGTCTGATGCTGACCTTTGATCCCTGGCAGGTCGATGCTGGCGTGCTCGTGGATTCCGATGCCATTTCGGATGATTCTCAGAGATCCCTCCTTAAACGCACCTGAGCAGGTGACCAGCTATAGGAGACGGACATAAGAATCAGGATGCATACAGGTCTGCATTAGCACAGACCCCGCACACAGTCTGCATTAGCACAGCGCTACCACAGGGCCTGACTTTGCACAGCACAAGGGAAGGATGTGCACTGGGATTAGCTCAGTGCTGAGGGTAATCAGCAGATCAACATCCAAACCTACCTGTCCTTGGCCCTGTCTCTCCAAGTCGACGACACACATGTCCACAATGGGTCCCAGGTTGGTGAAGGTCTCCATCACCGCAACATACGAGCCCTGATCATTGCTGTCCACATTTAGCTGAAACACACATATAGTAAAAATGCTGATAATTCTGTAAAGGTAACATTAACAGAATAGCAGGCTCTTCCCTGGTGGGACAAAACGTCCTCAATGTCACCAGAATGCATTGTCAGTATTGAAAAATTGCCTCTTCATCGAAGTAGCATTGTCAAAATATTTAGCTTTCACATGGTTCCTCTCATAATTATTTTCAGACAGCTGACCTTTGTTTTCTCAGGGGTCCCAATTGCTCATCTCAGTAGTAACCTTAATGTGGCAAAATAAAAATCAAATACCAGAAAACAAATTTGAGCTGGACTAAAAGGAAATTCTACCTAGTTACCAAAAAATAAGCAAGCTAACAGGAGTGGAAACCCATTTGAACAAATATCATAAGAATACAATACACACATTTAAGGGGACAGGCTCATTTTGTTCCATTTTGTTCAGAAAAAGAGCTAAAGGCTAGAGATCTGGAAAAAGCACCAAATGTTTCCAGAGTAGGAAAATAAACATGTAGGACAGTGCTTGTTCACGGATGCAATGAATTAAATACACCAGAGCAAAAAGTTTAACTGCATAATTTTTACATTGCTAAAACTTCATAGCATCATGTAGTCCCTGGTAGTCATTTTCACACTCAAAATCCCAGAATTCCATACGAAACATACGGTTTTGTCTTTTTTTTTATGTGTTGTTTTGTTTCGTTTTATTCTCTGGACCTAGAGTCTGTAATAAAGTTCTGAATTGAATTGAATTAAACAAATTATTGAGCAATGTGAGCACAATAAGTTCTTCATTCACGAATGATTATCTGGTGCCAGAATTACTAAAGAAAGCTAACTGCCCCGAGGCAGCAAGCAATATCATCCATTACTATTGAGCACCGCAATTTAAAAGATCCTCTTTGGATTTTAGACACGTCCTGTAAAATCTGTATTAGTCATGCAATATTCTGTCCATGCATCAGACCTCAGGAAATCACCAGTGAAATATAATCAATCAAATCTCAGTACATGGCAGGAATGTCTCATTTTAAATTTACAACAGAATTTAAAGACATTTACAACTCTAAACACACTGAATCAATGTCATAACAAAAATGCTATCATAAGGTGGTGTCAAAATGCAATTTTTTTAATATGAAAAATTGACAGATTGACGGTTCTACAAGCAAGACCTATAGTTTGGACTATATTCTTTCAGTTCATGGTGAAAGGAAAAGCACTAATTGGTATGTGATCATTTTCTCAATGTGAGAAAATAAGATGCACCAGTTTACACCAGTTTAGCCTTGAATGGTTGCCCTTTTACTCAGACCGACCTTCACTAGCTGGGAGTCTCCAAGTCTGGAGCCCACAAAGACCACACCATTGTCCAGGTAAGTGAGACACTCAGCGATGGATGTCTAAAGGGGAGAGAGAACAGAGAATAACAAACCACCTGGTGAAGCTGCCAGTCTCATAGTATTTCACATGACACTTCTGAGCCTTGACACCCATTAGTTGACACCACAGTTGCCTTGCTATTCTCCCCTCCCCCAGCTGCTCCACCCCCAGCCATTCTCCCCTCCCCCAGTAGCTCTACCCCATCATTCTCCTCCCCTCCCCTCCACCCCTCACAATTCTCCCCTCCTCAAGTAGCTCCACCCCAACATTCTCCCCTCCCCCAGCTGCTCCACCCCCAGCCATTCTCCCATCCCCCAGTAGCTCCACCCCATTATTCTCCCCTCCCCCAGTAGCTCCACCCCATCATACTCCCCTCCCCCAGTAGCTCCATCCCATCATTCTCCCCTCCCACAGTAGCTCCACCCCCATCATTCTCCCCTCCCCAAGTAGCTCCATCCCATCATTCTCCCCTCCCCCAGTAGCTCCACCCCCATCATTCTCCCCTCCTCAAGTAGCTCCACCCCCAGCCATTCTCCCCTCCCCCAGTAGCTCCACCCCTCGCCATTCTCCCCTCCTCAAGTAGCTCCACCCCCATAATTCTCACCTCCCCCAGTAGCTCCACTCTCAGGTCCTTGAGCACCACAGCACCATCCATCAGCTCCTCCTTCTCCAGCAGCAGCATGAACAGCCGGCCCTCCATGTCCCCCAACAGGTAGCGTGACCCGTTAAGGTCCACACGGTTGTGGCACACAATGGTGCTTTGCTGCGTAAAGAGACACCCATATAAGCTGAATATTACCAGACAAATACTCACTTGCCCATAAACAACCACCCAACTTGCCCACCAGCACCTAATCATTTCATGCGGCTGATCTGATCAGACCCATTACAGTTTAAAAAGCCACCATTTCCCCTAAACAAACAATACAGGGTTCTCAAACTCGACGCATGAAAGGCTGCAGCGTCAGCTATTTGTTGAGGCATTTCAAGACAAAGGCATAATTCAGGATATGAATACTGAGTACATTACGAGTGTGCGCACATTTTTCCCCAGACCACAACTGTCCACTGATTGACAGGAAATCACAAAGAGCAGCAAACACTGCAGCCCTTCAGCACAAGGGTTTGAGGAGCCCTTTGTAATGTATTTCACACACAGAAAGGGTTTTAAGCAGCATTCACGTTAGTGATCTAATCACATTAACATAAAATGGCAACGATTTTTCTGGAACTTAAGACGTACCATCCCCACACTACGTATTACCACAGATAGGACTGAAATGTTTAATGATACACACAACAGAAATATTTAAAAAAAAACACTACAGAACTAGACGAGAAAAAATGGTGATGATGGCGAGACACACAAGTAAATCGTTCACTAAACATCAAACAGCTTTGTGCGCCATTACCTTGATGGTAGGGGGCGCTATGGCCAAATATTTGTCTCCGTTGTGGTAGGTAATGGACTCTTGCCCAATGATTATTGCTCCCCCAAATGGTTCTGGTACTATAACAAGCAAGACACTGGGTTAGAACCTATCCAGCACAAGCAATGACACCTACACAGCAGTTTGTAAGGATTTCAACAGTGAGGTCTTAAAAGACCTGAAATTAATACACGGCTCACAAGATAAAAGATAAACCTGACAATTCATACATTACGAAATGTTTTCAAATGCAAGTCACAGTAGTAGAGCACTTAAGCTCAAAATTAATGTACTGGCAGACCACACGGCATCGAGTCAGTGCTCCATCACAGACACCAATCTAACATGGACAGTGCAGCTACGAAGAGACCAGGAGACGTATTGCACACAATGAGACTGCTGTACGGCTCTAACCTGGGATGACCATGGATGCCTCGGCCTCCACATTCTCCTGCTTCCATGGGCCCTTGTTGAACTCCTTTTCACGGAGTGACACTTCGTACGTTTTCACATGTCTACCCTGAGGGTCCTGCAATCAAAAACAGAAATGCTCTGAAAGGCATCTTCTCACCTACAGGGACAAAGCAGGAAACTTGAGTTGCATTTACAGTCTCACTTACAGTAACTTTGCTACTGCCAAACTCGCACCTAAACGCAAGCTGAAATCACCGAGCCATAATTCATTTGTGCATTACAGCTGCATTTATTTGGACATAACTGCTTGCTGACTAGCTACAGAGCTCGTTTTATGAGTCGGTACTAGGCGGTGTTAGAACTGGGCTTGCAAACGCTTGAGCACCCCATGGAGGCCGTTACGTCCCAAAGCAATTCGCAGAAATGGCTCACACATTTCACTTTTTCACTCAATAAAACCGACTGCCTCAGCCTGTGACCAAATTTTGTGACTATCTGGCCATGACAAATTTTCCTCCAGTAATTATGTTTAGACTAATTTAAAGTAGGTTCATTAACGTACCCAACCATTAGCTATAGTCTTAACATAAGAAGATAACAGTTCAATTAGGAGATGTGATTTGTTAGCCGCTGCTTTATCTCTTGGGTTCATTTGAGAACAATGGTCCCGTCTTCAACATAAGTAGAAAAATCTACCATTCACTTGCCTTAGTTATTCAAAAACCTACGGCCTGCCTGAGTCACAGAAATGGTGACACACTTAAAAGAAACCATGCATGCATGGTTCCAGGAGGCAAGTGTTCTTGAAATTGACCACATGTCCTATGCCTATGGCAAGTCGCAAAAACACGAGTATTGTTCTTCTATGAAGACATCTAAAGGAAAATGAAAGTCATATACAAAACCCAAAACCAGTGAAGTTGGCGTTGAAATCCAGAATACAATGATTTGCAAATCCTTTTCAACCTATATTCAATTGAATACACTGCAAAGACAAGTTACTTAATGTTCGAACAGGTAAACTTTTGTAATTTTTGCAAATATTAGCTCATTTGGAATTTGATGCCTGCAACATGTTTCAAAAAAGCTTCAAGTGGCAAAAAAAAGACTGAGAGAGAGTTGAGGAATGCTCATCAAACACTTATTTGGAACATCCCACAGGTGAACGGACTAATTAGGGGAAACAGGTGGGTGCCATGATTGGGTATAAAAGCAGCTTCCTGAAATGCTCAGTCATTCACAAACAAGGATGGGGCGAGGGTCACCACTTAGTGAACAAATGCAGCTGATTGTCGAACAGTTTAAAAACAACATTCCTCAACGAGCTATTGCAAGAAATTTAGGGATTTCATCATCTACGGTCCGTAATATCGCCAAAAAGGTTCAGAGAATCTGGTGAAATCACTGCACGTGAAGTTTACAAGGTTCCCAACATTGAATGCCCGTGACCTTCGATCCTCAGGCGGTACTGCATCAAAACCGACATCAGTGTGTAAAGGACATCACCACATGGGCTCAGGAACACTTCAGAAAACCACTGTCAGTAACTACAGTTCGTGCGCTAATCTGCAAGTGCAAGATAAAAACTCTACAATGCAAAGTTTATCAATGCTCATCTAAGATGGACTGATAAAAGTGTTCTGTGGTCTGACGAGTCCACATTTCAAATTGTTTTGGAAACTGTGGACGCTGTGGTCCTCCGGACCAAAGAGGAAAAGAACCATCCGGACTGTTATAGGCCAAAGTTCAAAAGCCAGCATCTGTGATGGTATGGGGGTGTATTAGTGCCCAAGGCATGGGCAACTTACACATATGTGAAGGCACCATTAATGCTGAAAGGTACATACAGGTTTTGGAGCAACATATGTTGCCATCCAAGCAACGCAGGCATTCATGGACGCCCTGCTTATTTCAGCAAGACAATGCTTCACATTCTGCACGCAGCGTTACAACAGCATGGCTCCGTAGTAAAAGAGTGCGGGTACTAGAAACAGTCCAGACCTGTCTCCCATTGAAAATGTGTGGCGATTATGAACAGAAAATACGACAAGACCCCAGACTGCTGAACAACTTAAGCTGTACATCAAGCAAGAATGGGAAAGAGTTCCACCTGAAAAAGCTTCAAAAATTGGTCTCCCCAGTTCCCAAACGTTTACTGAGTGTCGAAAAGGAAAGGTGATGTAACACAGTGGTAAAAAGGCCCCTTGCCAACTTTTTTGCAATGTGTTGCTGCCTTTAAATTCTAAGTTAATGATTATTTGCAAAAAAAAAAAAAAAAGTTTCTCAGTTTGAACATTAAACATCTTGTCTTTGCAGTGTATTCAATTGAATATAAGTTGAAAAGGATTTGCAAATCATTGTATTCTGTTTTTATCTACGATTTACATAACGTGCCAACTTCACTGGTTTTGGGTTTTGTAATTGAATTGTATTACTGGGTGAGGCAAGGCGGTACCCTATATTGCCCGTCTACTTGTACAACAGTTGCTTTTAGGTATTATTTTCTCTTCATATTCAGCAGGATTAATCTTTATTCAATACGCAGCACAGTCATTGCTTACAAGGGAGACAGCAGTACTGTTGTGTATCGGCACATTTAGACCATGTTATCGTAGGTGCCAGAGCAGCAAGGAGAATGACCAAAGCAGACAAAGGAATAAAAATAAAGGTTTGTAGAGAGACTGGAGACTGGCAGAGGAGGCGGGCTAGAAACAAGACCTCAAGACCTTGAACAGAATCAAAGACACTCAGCAACAGCTCCCGAAACAGTGACATTCCTGTAAAAGACCAGAATGGTAATGTCCTTTCGAAAGAAGCAGAGAAGCTTGCCCGATGGAAAGAACATTTTGAAAGTTTTCCAAATAGGATAGAGCTTGCGAGCATGGCAGAGACCCTGTCGGCAATAGAGGACTTGGACATCTGCACAGACCCACCCACCCTCTGCCATGTAAGAGGTGAAAGCAGCCATGAAGGCCATGAAGCGTGGAAAGGCACTTGAAGCAGGCAGAGAGAGGGCAGAAATCCTTAAGGCTGAAGAAAGAGAAACACCACATCTGTTGACGGAGGCATTCAGAGAGATACGGCCAAGTGAACAGATCCCTTAGGCCTGGAAGACGGGACTCACTGTCAAACAGCCCTCTAAGCGTGACCTGGGAGAATGCAGCCACTGGAGAGGCACCACACTGCTCCCCCATTACCAGCAAGGTGAAGGGCAGTCACTGCTATACTCACAGCATCACAAATGGGTTACTCTATTGCTATATATATATATATATCATATGATTGCAAAATCAAAACAAATCCTGGTTGGCCAACAGCCCATCAACCAAACAATCGACAAGCCGACCAAACAAGGTCAGCACTAGATTTTCTTTTGCCGTTTTTGATGTTTCATAGCAAGGATGGTATGAGAATACGTGATCTGACCAGCACGAAAGAAAAGGATTTTTCTGGTTTAGATTGAAGCATGGCCGCCTTTTTGTAGTTCATTTGCAGTAAAGTATGCATTTTTAAAACCGAAATTTATCAGCCTTTTATCAGATAGAATGTTTTGCACTTCTGCAGTAAGGAAAACGACTAGATTTTTTTTTCATTCTCTTGCGAGGAATTTCAGCTAGCGGATTACTTTTGTTATACGTTATGCACATATGTAGAACAATATGCGTAAGCATAATTGCATACGTGCGTTCACCAACAGGTGGTCTCGATGTCGACATGTTAAATAATTACTTGACAACTTATTCTAGGTTCCAATTCAATTTGCTTATAATATAATAAAGCTACCTTCAAAGCATTATATACAATGCAAAATGGACTCTTGCTGGGTTACAATTAATGATGATTCTCCTCTCTAGTCAACACTTAGGCCTGATTTAGTTGGAAGGAGTTCCATGTTTTTGTCATTTTCACCTGCTTCTGCTGTTTAGTATCTTCAATTGAATTTGGGTGATCTGAACTGTGCCAAACAAGATGTGGTTCGTTGGTTGTATTGATTATCATTTCTGAAATCGTAAATATGCAAGATATTTTTATACGGCTCTTTCTTGGCGAGTTGTGTATTGATGGAATTTGCCGGAAAAAAGGAAGAACAGGAAAACTTTAAAATGGTACCAATTTTGTCATTCAGTTTTCAATAGAATTCATCGAATTAGCATCCAATCAGAAAGTGATTCGCTACTCCTAAAGATACTGTACCTTGTTCATGTGTTCCACAGAGTCACAAGTAAAAATTGAGACCCAAAAGTTTTTGCCAGGGTTCAGAAACCACTTAAAACATCAAAAAAGAAATCAAAGCTAGCATCCATGGTAAGCACCAATTCTCCTCTTGTTCAGATTTCCCAAAATGATACAAAGCAACGCACCAGTATTGAGTTTGGCTATGTCCATGACGATACACGTCGCCCAGCTATTCATCAGTCACAACACATGAATACAGCGCGCATTGCATTGTCGTGGTGCATTGAACGATTTGTTCAACTCGTAACAAAGCACTCACAAAATTCACTTGAAATCTCAATAAGTAATCTCTAAATGGACATGAGTCACAGATATGAATGGAAAGTTAGTGAATCAAGGTCAATTAGCAAGAATTATAGATTATTTGCTTTAATAATATGTCATGCATGAGGAAATGTGAGCTTTTTGTAAATGGAGCATGTTCGTCATTCCATAATGTACTGCTAGATTTATATCCAAGTCTCACATAAGCAGACAAGATTTTTCAAACTGCAGGATGGCTAGTGGTACCTGCTCAGCAGGAACATCTTTTTGAAGTAAAATATTGAATCAAATCTTTCCCCTTGAGACAACCTGAATGTTTCTTATGAGTTAATTTAGTTGCCTGAAAAATCTTATTTTGAAAATTGTTCCCCAATAAATGACAAATATATAGTTTAGTTTTTTCTCCAAAGCCAAAAACAGACAAGCATGCGGTTTATTCCTGGCGCCAAAAACAAGAGGTTGCCTCCACTGTGTGCAATTTCTGGGGCTAAAAATTTGCAAGCATTTCTAGCTATATAATTTTCCAGTACCCGCCCGAAAATTAGGTTGGGTCCTCGACAGCATTAATACACAAAGGTTCTGGGCATACTCCCCAGTTAATACAGTTATGTGGATCCTTATCTACAGCATTGGGTTGATGGGTACCTCTTTTTGAAGTTTGCTATGGCATTTTTATGTTGTGCAGTAGCTTTCTCTTTCAGGCTTGCTCTGCGTACATTTGTGCTGATTTGAGCTAGTGTCCGATTCAGTAATATTCATATGTTATATTTTTCGGAGTGCGTACTACCCACTGTAAACATCCACAGGTCAGCAGCTGCCCGATTTAACAGTCCTACATTAGAAAGGGCAATATTCCTTTCCACCAAAGTGATAGTTGTTATCGAATCAATTTTTCTCGTAGATAAGTATTCTGGGTAAAATGCCAAAGACTCGCTTCTTAATTAGCACCAAGAAAAGTACACAAGGAAGTCTGTGGCTGACTTTATGTAAAAGATAAACACAGACAGGTCCACACAGCCACACACAGTACCTGGTAAATGAAGCACACGGTGGGGACCTGGCAGCCGTAGAGGAAGTGCACGTCGATGACCTGAAGCTCCTCCAAGCGGATATTGAAGGCCTTGAGCTCGCGGTTCTCTCTGTCCAGGGGGATGACCTTAAAGAGTCCATCGTACAGCCGGAGGCCAATCATGCGACACTCTGGGTCCACGATGCCAATGATTCCGGTCTCCGAGGGCCGGCCAATCCGATCCTGCCACAGCGGCACAGCCATGGCATTAAAACACACTACTAAATATAAAATCAGCTGACAGAGCAATCAAACAGACCTTAGCAAGGCAAGACATTCCAACATGATAACAGACAAAACCGAAGCGGCCCATCCACATTTTAGCATAATGTTTATCTAGAAGGGAAGTGTAATTCCATCATACTGCAGACATTTAATTTAATGCCAAATGAGATTTACCTTTTAACAGTTGCAAATTTTAATGTTGCTAACATTATCATACAGATTTTCCATTAATAAGGTAAGAAAGAGAGAAAACCGATGTATGTGCAAAAGTAACACCATTAAAATCATCTTGTGAGCTCTTTGCATCAAGGGTAATTAAATCTCATTAAAATGATAAGTAATAATTTTTCAATTTTAAGTAGGCATGGGCAACGCTCTGCATAAACTCTAATGGAATGCGTAACAGCTGAACTGGGGCGGTAAACAAGCCTCAGAAAACGTATAAAAAATGACGTAAATACCATTTTCATACAAAAAGAACACCATGGTTTCATTAAAAGCAACCTTTTCAATAGGACACCCGCATTTCATACATGAACTCTGCGTATTACGGCCAAAAATGCGATTTGAACAGAGCTATTGTTCGCCCGTAGGATGAATGCGTGACCTCAATTTGCGCCGTGTTTACAAATTTTCAAGTGCACGGCGTGGCAAAAATAACCATTTTGGAGGTAGATTTCAAACAGCCCGCGTCGATGTCTTATCCCAGCTACGGCCCTGATTTGCTTACAGCCATCTAATTTGAGAAATTACGAGTTTGTTCGTCCAGGCTAGACCTCCAGGGGATGTGAAATAAGTTCGACAGAAGTTGGTGAAGTTCGCCACGAAGTTCGCCGTGATTTCTTCTCAACAATAGCAAGAAAGGTGAGCGTATTTTTTACTTTTACCCTACATAGTTTGTTGACTGAATATCCTGTGACCCTATTTGTGAAGTTTCAGTAAAATATATCAAGGAATAAACCGGCGCCAGGCCTTTGAAGCCCACCGGTCACAAGATTCATTCACGTATACACTTCAATTCGAGACTGCAAGGATGGAAATCTGAATAATCAATTTGGAAAAATTCTCGGCTCTCGGTAATTCTGTATATCGTTTAAACATTTTGTTAATCGGATTATGAAAGAAACCTGAAAATAAGCGCCCGCTTTTTGTTTGGATGTAAAAGCGCATATTTAAAAGGAGAATACATTGTATATTGATTAAGCATTGAACTCTGCATAAGTCGAACTGTTTTAATATTTGTTGATGACATTGCTTTGACTTCCTGGAAGCAAGTACGCGCAAATCTGCTGTCTAGTGAGCATTTCAGGTTCGATGTACTGAGTAACAACGCCGCGGAAACTTAAACTGCCCCGTCATTCTGCCGAATAGTCTTACTAAACTAGTTAATCGTCTGATTGCTAATCAAGCAAAAGGGGAGGTTTCTCCCTCGCCAAACTAACCTCCGCCTGCACGTCACTGTGTTTTACTATGAATTATTCGCAGTAGCTCATTGAAACTATCATGGGAGGAGGGTATATGGACATAGTAAAAACAGTGCAAAGTTTTTTTTTTTTTTTTTTAAATCACCACGGGTTATTGAAGGGGGAACGTTTCGTAGCAGTGGGAGGGCTAACAACTGCCGGCATCAGCGACTTCACTGCATTTTATATAGTAATGGGCGAGTAGCGTTAATGTTTGCCCTCCCACCAATAATTTTGACATTTTGCAGGCCATTGATCCAAAAAAAAAAAAAAAAAAAAACTTAACAGGCAACCCATTCATACCATTTTTTAATATCAATGCAAAACCTAATGTTTGTTGAACATAATTGGGTGAAATTCAATGCATTTTCCATTAAAAAGGGCCTGGGGCGCTGCTGTACTTCAGAAAAGGGTAGATGACTTTAGCATCAATTATTTCTGTTAGGGTACCCTAATGGATAATTTGGCCTGGTTTATTTCTGAATAGACTGTATTTTCAAAAATGCCCTCAGGCTTCACCCCCCAATTTTCACAATGGGTTTTGTTGAAAAATGCCGAAATCAGCCATTTTTGGGACCCTGTGGCTCTGAGACCCTTTCCTGCAAAGGCGTTGGACTTGTGGCAAACTCTTCGTCTGTGTCTTCTGTACTTACCTGCAAAAAATCATTAGAAAATAATAAACACTTTGTTCTCAGCAACTCAAGAAATGTTGTCATTTTATTCATTTGTATTGCCCATGCCTATTTTAAGAGACTTGTTTTTGCTAATAAACTGACACTCAGAGCAGTTCCTAATTATTTTGGAGAGCCACTATATAAAACAACAGCAGTCATTTTTAAGACTGCCCAATACCATGTTGAAAATACCCTCTAATTAAAGCAGACAGTCCATACTCTAACATCACATGCATGGTTTCATTTCAACTTGCTGGAATCCAGTGGCAAAACAAAAGAATTGAGTCTAAATACTTCTGGACTGCACTGTATGCTTCACCAAGTGCCGCTGGAAACTGTACACCCAGATTGAGGCAGCACACAGAACAGGCTGAAGCAAAATGCAGTAGTTTAAGACAAGACAGACAGCACAGAGTACAATGTACCTGCACGTTGCCATGGGCACGGGTGATGATGTCAATACTCTCCCCGTTCTGCTTGTACTCCAGGATGCAGGCGTTGTACTTGGCTGTCAGGATAAACAGAAGGTCTTTGCTCTCACCCTGAAAATAATGCCAAGAACAATCCAGAAGGGTAAGGACATTTGGGAAATGGCAAGACAACACAAAGACAACAAAACACTAACAACACTTCATAGCATGCCGATAACATCAGAACATGACTGAAGATGTGATTGTGGAAGTTATTCTAACAAGATCCAACAGAGCTGCAATGCTATGAAAGGGAAACCAATCATTTTGCAGAGTGAGAATACTGGCACTCAGGAGGTACTTTAAGAAGCAGATCAACTGCAGAAGTCCACTGGATAACTGTAGAGAGTAGAGCCCAAAATCCACCACAGTCTATGCTGAATAAGTATCCCAGTGTAATAATCAGACCGGACAGTGTAATATTTAAGAAGAAAGGATTTATTTCTGCAGAGTTCAATGTTTACACTCAACAGGGAAAATAAAGCTGAAGTGAGGAAAGTTTGGGGATCCTCACCTTTGGCCGGAAGAGCTCCATTACAGCGATCTTCCCGTACATTCCCACCTCTTTGACAGGCCGCAGCCCCTCAGGCGTCACCACATAGATCTCCAGCCGTGTGTTCTTGGCGATGAGAAGGTTGAGGTCCTCTGCCGAGGTGAAGTGGCCTGTGGAGGAGAACACCTTGTAAAGGCTGTGGTGGTGGTACCATGGGCATAGCTGTAACACTCAGGGAGAGCAGCTACTCCAAGCCATGCTAATGCTAAAAACAATTCCAGTCGAGGAGTGCACCAAGTCAAAGCTATGCTAATGCTAAAAACAACTTCAGTAAAGAAAACAGCAGGTCAAAGTTGTGCTAATGCTTTAAGTATCACAGAAAGAGATAACCAAATCAAAGCATAGACCGTATAAGAGCTATGGACCAAATTACTGTGATTTCAGCCATCGCCTTTCCACCGGCTGAGGGAAAAACATTTTGGCAGATGGAAGTTTAAGCTTTCTGTGGCCTCCATGCTGTACATCTCTGAAGAAGAGCTGAGTGTCTCGAAAAAAACAAATTTCATTGTGGCCAACTGAATCAAAACCATGCTTACACAAACAACCATTAGTCAAACAAATGTTAATCAAACCATGCCAATGCTGACAACTATTAACTTTACTATTTCAGACATTTCTCATTCAAAGCCATTTCCTGTTCCAACTGTCATTTCCACACACAGACCATGAGAACTGCAAAACAAAAACCGACAGTGCCACAGATGGGTAGCAGAGACAAACCTTAACTCATGCCTAAACCACAGTTGTGGATTTCACAGATGGGCAATTCAATATTCACCTTAGCTACCACTCCTGACCTCTCCATACACACAACTGACATTAGCACCCTCAACATTTAGGCTAATAATTTCAACATATAACCTTATGCTGACTAATGATAATACACCATTGAAGAAGGAGCACCATTGTTAATTGAGAGATGGGCATTGCCAATGTGATGGGAGGGACAAACAGTGCAGCAGAATGGCACAGGCTAAATCTCGGTCAAGCCATGAAATGCCCACCTGAGACCATTCTTAAAGTCACTAAGGGTAGGAATGCAAGTAAACAATGAAGAAGCACTGGGCACTGCTAAAATAAGACAATTATCCTACAGCAGGACTATTCAACATTATCCAGAAAGGGCCGGTGTGGGTGCAGACTTTCATTCCAACCAAGCACTTACACACCCGATGCTATTAATCAAGCTCTTTAGCAAAGACTTTTGTGGTTGATAAGTGGTCTCAAGTGTGTAAGTGCTTGGTTGTAATGAAAGCCTGCACCCAACAGCCCTTTCTGGACGCGTTGAATAGCCCTGTCCAACAGCAATGTCATGGTCAGACTTTTGTACTCCGAGGGATTCAATTCAAATTCTTAAGGTGCTCCAGCAGTACTGAGACGTGATCTTATATGAGTTTACTTAAGCCAGGCAGTCAGATTGCTGCATCAAGGAGTAATTCGTGCGACAGCACAAATGGATGCAACATGCACACATCTGCACAGACATCATTTGTGGATTTCTCAGAACAGTGCAGTCTTTGCACCAAGCTGCGCTCTAACGCGAAACCTCAACAGAAGCAATCTTTCTAAAGATAAGGTAGGCCAAGCAATAAAGCGAATTAACTGGCTCATATCCAAGCTCATACTAGATTATTATGTTCCTTCCCGAATGAACGCAGTCTTCAAGGAAATGTTCAGCTGCTCGAGCTGGAATCATCACTTTCAGCCGCTTTCATACTGGACGCGAAACGAATTTTTCGCACGACAGATTACATTCAAAGTCAATGCAAAGACGCGTCTTAGCATTGACTTTGAATGTAATCTGTCGTGCGAAAAATTGTATTCGTTTCACGTCCGGTGTGAAAGCAGCTTTACTTCGAAGTAAAAAATATTGGTTCGAATTCGGAAATAAATAACCGCTCCCTTCTCCAACAGCTTGGCGACCTAACATTTCCTATCTTGCCAGCTCGTACAAAATGCGTTTAGAGAGTTTGCGAGCGAGCGAACCAATGCGTTAGCAGACATTATTGCGCCAAGTGACCAATCTGCGCTCTAACAGAAATATTTATGTTATGCAAAAACAAAACACAAGACTATATTTACCACACAGCAGACGCCATCTAGCAGAAGATACAGTAACGACTATGATTAAGTAACGTTCTGCATACAGCCAGTAGGCTGGCTAGTTGCCAGCTAACAATCCACGCACCGCACGCATAAAAGCTCACTTTAGCTAGCTAACGGGCTCCACTAAAGTCCCAATCATGTAGCTGTGCCCGTATGTGCAAAATAAAGAGTAACATACTAGTGGCTAGCCAGCTAAAGCCGCTTTCACACTGGACGCGAAACGAATTTTTCGCGCGACAGATTACATTCAGAGTCAATGCAAAGACGCAATAGACTTTGAATGTAATCTGTCGTGCGAAAAATTCGTTTCGCGTCCGGTGTGGAAGCAGCTTAAGACCGTCTGGAAGCAGAATCGATGTTCAGACTCGGGACAGTGCATGAAGACAAACAGCAGGCCTCAGTTTGAACCAGACTTCAGCTACCCGCGCTGCAGCATTTCCCGATGTCGCTCAAAGCGCGTTCTCGCCTGCATTACCGCAGGAAAAGATTGATACAGATTGTAATATAGCTACCGGTAATGCAAGCATTGACGGCCGTCGGCTTCTGTGCAGTGACCACGTAATTGTACGACATGGCGTTCAAAGAAAATAAACGAACACCTGCGAAGAAAATTATATTACGCTTCTAGTCTTTCGAACCATCGAAAGAAAATGATTCACATGGTAACAAGACTGTATTGTAAAGACCGAATTACTTGAATACTGCCACCTATTGGGCGACGGGCATTTAGCTCTTTAAGGACAATGCCTCAAAGAGAATGAACGACTCTGCTGCCTCTGGCTGCTGGTGCATCAATCACAGCGTATAATTGCAGTTGCAGAATTGCAGTTATGGCAGAGATGGGATTGTGAAAACAGATTTCTTTACTAGACATCCCTCGTCAGCTGGTGTCCCACTATCATTACTAGTTTTCACTGGCAAATGAGACTTAGTGGACCAATTTTAACTGCTTCATGACCAGGCAGACACGCTGCTAAATTTCCCACATTGCAACTGATTTGGCAAACTCTGGGTTATATGTGATAGAGGACATTGCAAGCCTACTGCTAATCACAATTACAAATTGAATGTATCCTTTTCCTACCACAGGGATGCCGTGCCCGTAACTTTCCACATGGTCCCAAACTTTCATGAATTTACCCACCCTATCAATCACATTCAATTAATAGAACCATTCATACACACTCTATGTGCAGAAGACTGTTCAAGCAAAAAATTGTGCTTGCGCTCCGTTGATGAATGAGACCCAAAGTTATTTAATTTATGTAAGGGTGAGAGCAAATTATTCTGTGGATTGATGACTCAAAAGTGAAACTTTTTGGAGGATATGGGTCCTGTTACATTTGGTATAATACTAACAGAGCATAAAACAGAACATTATTTCAACAGTCAAGCTTGGTAGTGGTAGTGTGATGGTCTAGGGCTGCTTTGCTCTCTCAGGATTTGAGCGACTCGCAGTAATTGATGGAACCATGAATTTTTCTCAAGTGGAAAATCCTGCAGAAGAACCTCTGCCTCCTCCTTTTTGGTCGAATATTGACGCTTGGTCAGGAAGCATCACTATATGAGGAGTCGGGTTGAGAATGTGTTGTACCAGTGTGTTCATTGTGTATGTACAGTAGGTGTTGTACATGTATTTGTATTTTTGTCCATGTGTATTTAATAAGTTGATGCATTACTTGAATAGGTGTGTTGATTGTGTACCTTTTTATTGCACAAGTGTGCATTCCTGTTAAAGATGCTAACTGTGTAGGTGAATATTGTCGGTGTTTATTGTGTAGGGGTCATTCCATGTCAATTCACGCGCCCGCCCTAGTGACATGTCTCAGATTTGACTGAAAAAAATTCTAAAATTAGTTTTTGACCCCAAATGAAGGAATCCCTAATTTCGGCTTCATACCTTAAGTCATATCGGCATTATGGCCCTGGGAATTTTGAGTACCACGCCCACTTTTTTCCTGCACTTGTAACCATATCTAGAGACTCATCTTTTTTATTAGCTACAGGGCTAAAAATTGATTAAGGGGTCATTGATTGCCTCCTCTCTTGGAACCAATGCTTACAAATGGGAAACTAGTTCCACTGTGTACAATAATAACCCTTTAAAACTGGATTTTGTTTCATTCCATAATGATTTTTGGGATATTGGAGGGTCCAGGTGTGTTTGAAGGCTTTTTGACAACTTCTTCATCAAACATGATGACATGACTGTAACTCGGATGATTTTCAGGGACATCAGTAGGGTTATGGGGGGGTCCCAAAAATGGTCAGAGGACAAACGGACCCTTCAGAACCCTGATTTTAGGCAATAATTTCACCATGTCTCCACTTGAGATAGACAATTTCCTTTTGATATGACCAGGTTACACACCTTATCCAACTTCAGGGCCAATAAGAAGTTTGCTTATCCAGCTCCTTCTGTGTAAACAGATTTTTTGAAAAATGGATCCTTTGGCCGACACTTAAAAAAAAAAAAGACTAAATCTGGAAAGTAGGTAAACTCTGATGAGCTCAGTATTGATGGTTTTGGTGGTTGAAATCACCATCAGGTTTATCAGTTTGCTGGAGGTCCCCTAACAGACCTAGCACAGAGGTGGACAACGGGGGCTGTAACTGTTCCTGGCTTTCATGCCAACTTCTGGCCTTTGATACTGAAATCAGCTGAATTGGACAAACCATGCATGAAATCTAACATTTTAGTTGTATTTCTTGTAAAGCTCTCATATGACCACTAAAGACTGATTTTCTATCCGCAAATTAAAAAATTTAACTGTCATCTCATCCACTTGTGGAGACAATTAGCTAGTCTGGATAATTGGTGAAAACAAACACTTACACGCACATTGGCCCCATGGGACTGGAATTTCCCACCCCTGCATAGCAGCTCTCCGATGCCATCACATGACAAACCCAAAACATAAAGTATGGTCCATATTTGGCCCGTGACACTGTACAAAAATGGCTACAATTCCCACCACATACAAATGCAAATACTCTCCAATTAAAGCCAACTGAATTTAAATTAACCTCATATTTACTGTTGACAAATCAAATGTGCTGACATACTGAGCCAAAAAGCAAAAAATGTTAACGTTGTTTGAATGATTATGCCTTACCTGCACTTTCAATATGTTAAGGTCAAATTGTGCTAGTCCTCCTACAGTTACGAATGCAGGAATCACATGAAGACCATCCTCTCACATGCTTATACATACATGGGCAATTTAGAGTTTGCAATTAGTCAGGCATGCATGTCTTAAGCCAGTGGGAAAAATATGGAGGACCACAAGGTAACTAAAGCGAAACTCCACACCGACAGATCCTACAACCCTCTTTTTGTGAGGAAATAATGTCACTTACTATGCCAACCAAGTCCAAATAAGGCCACAGAATTTGACCAGATAGTGTGGTATGTTGTCTTTCAATTCCTGTAATTCTAAGCAATCAACATGTACAGTATGTATTTGGAATACAGACAGTGATTACAAAAACTAGGAAGTCCATTCAGCTATACATGTGAAAATACTTCAGCCAGTGTCACATCTTCAGCACATGTGCAATGACACATTTTATCATAAGGACAAATCTGTAGCAGAAATAACAAGTGTTCATTCAAAACAGGGTCAAATAACGCAGAGAAATAATTGTGTTCACATGGCATCATCAGTCATTCATATCAAAATAATTTAAAAATCATCACACAATCAAATTTTATTGTCACACAATAGAATGAGCTTCTGTAGGAATCAGAATCATAATGACAAAAAGCTTGTGCTCTTGAACTCATGACCCTACCATAACAAGCTTCATTTCAGGAATCCAAGTTTTTATGGACAGAAAAACCATTGGGAAAGTAACAACCTGCTGGAACATTAATTTGGAAAAAAGGTTAGTGGTCCCAAAGGTAACTCCCAGACAGCTGCAATGACATGTGCTACACTTTTTCATTTGTGCGAGTGTGTGCATGTGTGTGTGTGTCTGTCTGTGATTGCGTGTGCATGCTTGTGTCGAACATTCTGGGATTTATTGTTCCCCACATCACACATTTAGAAGACAAACATATAATGGATCCAGCCTGCCTGAACACAGATGAAACAAGTGACTGACGAGCAGTTAAACAGGTATCCATTTAACACAATGTACATCACAAAGGGATAAGGGCTTAATAGATTCTCAGTCACTGCAGAGAATAATGCAGAAATAAACCGACATACAGACCGCCCCACCTAACGCTCTGTATCAGCATGGAAAGAGTAAGGATCGCCCCATCTATGCTTAATTGGCCAGCCAAGTGCAGGAAGTCTGGCCTTAAGATAGACCAGAATGCACCAGATCACCGGCCGTTACAGAGCAGGATCAGGTTGTTGACGGCAGCTGAGGTGGAGTGTAGGTTCTGACCGGTGATCAGGTGCCTGTCCAGCACCACATGCACAGCATCCTCCTGGCTGGCTGTAAAACAGAGAGGACGCATGTGACACTTCCATCAAGAAAATCCATCATTTATTCAGAGCTAAAATGCCTGACTTAAGAAGCATTTTAGCCTTCTATGCAACTCAATATCTTTTTTTCCTACATTCACAATTGAACATCAGGAGTAATTGCTGATAGTAATTACAACAGATATTTAATTTGTGTATGGGGCTTGAGAAATGGTTAATCAATCACAGCCAATTTTAAAATTTGTAGTAAACATAAATTGTACAAAAGACAGTGTGTAGAGAGTTCATTATCAGGGAGCAAATTCACTTGAAACTGTATATCCACAGTGCACATTTTAAAGAACGAGCCTTATTGAATGTCTCACAGCCTTAATGCATGATATAGCCAATTTAATTTGGATAATGGGCAATCTACTAGCATTTCTCCTTCAGTGAAAGCTACATTAAAGATGTAATCCAATTTGCCAACACAGATGTTGCCCTTTTATAAAGCCTTCTGTAATCCCTTATTAGCAAGTGAGGCAAGGCAGAGAGATGGCCTAAAAACCTGAGGCCCAATGTCTCTCCTCTTCCCCATCAGTTTTTGCTTGTGAGTGCATCAATTAGACTAATCTACTGTGTAAAACTTCTCCCAAAAAGAGCTTTAAAAGGCGCACTATGCAAGTCTGTTTACTTACACTTCTGTAGACATTTGAATTCAAACAAAACAGAGGTAGCCCCTCCCTCCCATAGTTCCCTCCTTCCCATGCTTTCATAACTGTCAACTCTTGTCGGTGATTGGCCGGGACGGTTTGTTATGTTATAGGGCACAGCCTGCGCCCCTTGTGTTTATTTGCAGTTTGTGACGCCTGTGCGGTCTCCAGAGCCCAGATTTTTTTTTTTTTTTTTTTTGACAGTGAATTCAGGGGCAGGCAGCTAGCGGATCGTGGAGAGATGTCGGCAAATTGAGACAAAAACATAATCGCGCAGAAAGTAAACAAACTTGCATAGTGCACCTTTAAGTCAACGTGAAAAGCACCTTAAACTACAGCAAATAAGAGAAATGTTTTTGATGATGAAAATCTGCCTGCTTAGAAATATTTGCCTGTTTTAACAGTTTTACAAATGGAAGCAGTCTTGAAACATGACTGTGACAAAAAAACTCATAGAAAATAATATACAAGGGATTGTTAAGCATGTCGCTCCAGGCGGTTTCAAAACTGCCCCCAAGAAAATGCTGGTTGACTGTACTGTACTCGAAGTCCAATTCTTGCATAAATGACAAGCTGCGACTGACACACATCCATTCTGCACGTGACACATCCAGTGCAGTTCAAGCCCAGGATTGAAACCAGAGACGTTTTCACTGAAAACTAACAGAGCCATCAACATTACCAATATCCAACCACTTCCCAACGGAAGTTTAACAAAAGCTTGGTTAAGCTGTTGTGCAGGGAAAATGAGGCCTGGCGTACCGACACTGACCAGTGTACGATCCTCCGCTGTCCTTCACGAAGTCTTCGACGATCAGAGGCAGGTTGGCAAAGTCAGGGCGACGCACCAGCTCAAACACAGAGGGCTGACAAACAGAATTGAAGAGGGATTTTGTAAAATGCAAAAAAAAAAAAAAAAAAAACTGCTTTCTTCAACCATACTCATCAGTCATTGGTGAAGATGATGCAAGCTATATGAAAATGCTTCAGCCAATCACTTTCACTGACCAAATTCTTATAAACAAAAGTATCTAACGAAAGAATGTGCAGTATATGTGTTTGCAAGTACATACAGTATGCATGCTCCATATGACTAAATGTAAATGCGTAAACATGCCTTCAAAAAAAAAAAAAAAAAAAAAAAAAAATCACGTGAATTGTTAGTTTCTGAAAAAAAATTGTGGCATTGGGTTAACCAAATTAGGCAAAATTTTTTTTTTTTTTTTTTTTTGCCCAAACAGTGATTGCTGAATGTACAGTCAAGTCCATAGGTATCTGGACTGTCACTACAATGTCATCATTTTGGCTATCCAACACCACCACATTTCATTTAATTTGCTGTGCTTTAAGTTCCGGCTTTCAGCTTTAATTCTATGGTTATTTCAAAGATATGTATGAATTGTGTAGGAATTGCAACCACTTTTGTACATAAAGCCCCGTTCCCACCTTCACGATTTCTACGCCGATTCATGCCGACGTACCGAGACCTATTACCGTAGTGAGTCGTGATCCGTCCGCCTGAAAAAACACAAAATTCTGTCACGGCCACGATGTTGACTTCGTGGCACATTCGTGATAGAGTCGTGGTGGCGTCGTGCCTATTCGCATCCAAGTCGTTTGACATCACATTATCTTTGTTCATCGTGGGTCTGTCTCATTCCGTTCGTGTTCACATCGTGTTATGTCGTGGGCATTCGTAGCATATCATGACTACATCTTCCACAATCGTGGCCATTTTCCACAAGACGATTGCATAGGAATATTCACAAACCATCACGACACTAACACAACCTGTCAGGACATCATTACGATACCACTATGACATTGCTAAGACATATGACGATCTGTGACGAGCTCGCGAACCACCACGATTTTTTTGAACATTTTGAAACTTGCGCCACGACGAAAATGAGACGATGACTTCGTTGCGAACTTTTGCGACTGTTCAGGTCTCCCCCCGGTTACAACTACGACACCCCCATGACTTGCCACGATCTGACATCGGCGTGAATCGGCGTAAAAAATTGTGAAGGTGGGAACGGGGCTTTACCCTTAAATTTTAGTGGCTCAAATGTAATAAGACTAACTAACAACAATAAAAAGTCTTTTTCATTACTTGGCTGCAACTATTTGCAGCAAATAAATCCTTGAAGTCCTCCAACCATAGTCAAATGTAACCATGTTGCCTGTTTAAATACCTGTGGTGTAAACTGACATGAAATGCAAAAACAGATCCACCTTTGCATCCTACCCAAAATATTAAAAATCCATTAGCATGGGCACAATGCAGATCGCCAACTACATGTAACTATGGGGGGGTTCTGTGAAAGGAGCGAGTGCCAAAAGCGATTCTCCCGAGAAACACAACAGCTCATTATCCACAGTAAGTACAGTTGCTGCTGAGAATCAACACTTCCTAATAGGACTAATACTGCACCACTCCTAATGCTTAATCAGTCCCACCTGGAAATTGGACATTTGAGGATTCATAGCGCCATTTTAAGCTTTAGCCAAGGGATATGAAGAATGTAAGCTGATTGCCATCGCCAATAATCATAGAAGAAGGAAAAATAGCTTCAAGATTTTGACTTGCAGTTGAGCAGATTTACTTAGTGCAAAGTTGTGAACATGAGCAGTAATCATGACTCAGTTCCTGTCATGGACCTTCATTTTTATGTTTGTAGAGTGGAACAGAAACGCAGCAGAACCCTATTTTGGGCAGCAGGAGGAGGGACAAAACTGTGTACGTGAAGGGAGTTGTTGTGATGCTGACCCCAGTCAGACTGTATCCACTGAAGATCCATCTCGGTCCCTCGGTAGCGCAGCACAGAGCGGATACACCATGGCCAACGGCACACACAGGCTCTACAACAGAGAGCCTGTTACACACACACGTGCTTATGCACAAACAAATGACACACACAGATGCTTTACAATACAAAGACTGCTGCAGGCACACACATGCAACCACATAGACAGAAACAGGCGCTATGAATCTTACTAATTATTATGCATGAGTACAAAGACACAGGAGTAAAAGGGGAAGGGCGCATGCACTCATCCAGGCTCCACAGCACTCTACAACAAAATGAGGAAGTAACACACACACACACACACACACACACACACACACAGACTATGGGCCCTGGAAAAATATTACAAGTATGGACAGATACTCAGAGCTGAGATATGAAGTGAATGAAGATGCAAAATTGAGCATTGGGTTGAAACGTTGTGAGATTCAGTATTTGAATATGAGGAGTATGAAGATATGACATGCTTTACTGAGCTACGAAGTGTGAGAGGATGTTAGATAAAGCGCATGAATATGAAGAGTGCAAAGACAGAGGATTCAGTACTGAGATTAAGTGTGTGAAAAAGGGATATTCAGAATTGTGATCTGAAGTGTGTGAACACGGGAGCTACAATAGAGATTTCAAGTGCGTGAAGATGGGAATTTCAGTACTGACATTAGAAGTGTGTGAAGATGGGAAATTCAGAACGGAGATTTGAAGTGAAAGAAGATGGTAGATTCAGTTCGGAGATTTGAACCGTGTGAACATATGCGACTCACTCTGCTGCGATATGAAGTGGGACAGGATGCGAGCTAACGAGCCACTGTGCGCGAGATCACTGAGAGCACCAGGGCAGTCTGGGATCAGAAGAGCATGGTAGCGGCCACCTAAAACATACAGATTTCAGAAACCAGATTAGTGTCAGGCAGAGCATAATCTCCACCTATTCTGCTTCCTATTCATAGCTACAGTCTAAAGCCACTTTGTGCCTAACCGTCAATAGACTCCAGCTTTGCAGGGCTGGCGTAGGGCTTCACATTGAAATCTTGCACCCAACGCGCAGTGCTTTCATCCACTCCAGTAAAATCAATAGGCTTCCCCTGTAACATACATACACATAAATGCACACAGAAAACTTACAAGGTAACAAAACTACACACCACAAACTGTCTTAATTCTGCCATCAATAAAGGTAAAGAATCCAAGGGGGAAAAAATTGAGGCTTCCAGATCATAATTCTGGCATTATCTAGATATGGTTGCTTGACTAGGCTACAGCAGTGGCAGCCCCTACAAAACTGGCCATTGCCACTTCCTGGAGGTAGCTACCAAGGGCAAAGAACAGTAAGTTGGAACACTACGTGTATCTAATGCAAATCTAATAGATATAGTTTAATGTAAACAACTTTGAAATCGATTTGGTAACCTAGAGTAGGGCTGCTAAATTAATAAAACATCCATTGGTCTTTGTAATACTCATGTAGATAGGCCTCACCCCTGGCGTTGCAGTCTGCACATTGAAGACAGGGCTACAGAGATTGAAGGACTGGTGAAATGACTGAGCGTTCACTCCTGAAAAGAGGAAACATGGTAAGTGCACCATCATGAATTAGATGCTACAGAACACCTGCCAGCATAGTTGCCTGGGAGATACTAGAGATTTGGTAATGACCGTCCTAAGTAACAGAGGTAGGTAGTTCAGAAATCTGAAGCACTCGGAACTTTGAATTTGCCACACATTTGCACTGAGGGGCTTGATGAGTTAAATACCTGTAGGCCTGAACCATACCTTTAATGTTGTTTGGATTGGTCTCCTGACATAATAATGACACTAATTATGGAAACTCTCTCCCTGCATAAACGTTCTATGTTCCTTAAAAAGACAGCTGAGCGGTTGCTAACTAGCTAGCAACACAGTTGCATCCTGAATCAAACAATACCGACTGCGATATGCAAGTAAACGAGGCGAGTGATGCAGCAGAGCCATACCTTGAGCAGCAGCACTCGCCACAATTAAACACGTCGGTTTAGACGACATTTCCAAGATATCTTCTCAGAAAAAAAAGCTATCAGTAAGCTAATGAAAGACGAGAGGAAACTGACCGCGGTTACGTTACTGAGCAAACCATCCAGAGGGAATGTACAGGCAACGTCAAAAGCCAGCAACTGAACGAAAAGATAAGCCGTAGGTTGATTTGTGAACACTAAGTTAAAATAATGCCAACAAAAATTATTCACGATAGAGCTGTTTTTTTCATTATCTTGCGCACGAAGCGATTCGCAGCTTACAAATACCACGGACGTGTGACAGACCCTAAAGGAGTAGCTCTCGCTGACAACCCGTTATGTCTTTATGGCGGCGATATTTTCAAAATAAAAGTTCAGTAAATGTGAGAATTTCTCATGTGAAATTCACCCTTCGCTAAGCCCCTCCTTCGCACGGCCTGTGACCAATCCTACGTTAGCAACCGTAGCTTGGCAAGGAAGGTTGTCAAGCTTTCAGAGCAAGTGAACATTCCGAAACTATGCGGCTATAGAACCTATAAATCCGACAGAAAATATCCTCAAAGCTTAAAGAGTAGTCATGTTTTTTTTTTTCTCATTTCCAAAGCCAATAACACAACTGCAATTAAGCAACTCCTGGGGTAAAATGAATATCAATACACTGTATTATGCACTAAAACAAATAGACAATAAAGCATTATGTTAACAAAGTCAAAGGGAAATCAGGACTTTTTTTTTAGAAGGTTTACTACTTACTCTGAGTTAACCTGGTCACTAAATCATGGACCTTGCATAGTTAACCCTGCCTGTAAGCTTCAACTTACCTCCTTTCAGTGCCAAGACACTCAACTTGTCTCCGCTTGCAATCATGTCTGGCCTTTGCAACCACTACCAATGATACGGGCACTGCCTTCATTTTACCATCCGTTTGTTTGTGCCATGTTTAGGCAAACTTTGCGAGATGTGGTTGGCTATTCCTGTAGTGCCTTTTTGAGATCCTATGTGTGGATCAAACCAAATACGTGGAAGCAATATCCTGGCGCGCAATTAAGAAATGGAAAAGGGTAAGAATTTATTTTTGGTAGCAATTGGTTAAAACATAGCTATATTACATAATGAAAGCAACAAGGACATACCCTGCCGTGGAAGAACATTGTTGTTTGTGTATATGTCTGTCCCAAACACACATTTTCAAGACTTGGGGGTGCCTTCTGCTTGCATTAGGACTGGTGATGTTTTTTAATCGTCATGTTCTCTTTATATATACTAGGCTACTGTGCAGGCAAATTATATAGTGAATGTAGCCCTCAAACATATATCGTAGTGCTTTCTGTCTGCTTCTGTGTGATATATTCAGAACTTTTATCCTGAAATTAACAATGACCAATTGTTTCTTTTGGAATTCCTCTCAAAGTTATCATTGAAAACACCATAGATTGACATTCATAGCAACAGTAATTAAGGGGGTTGAGACTGAAGGAAGGGCCAATAATGTCATCTTAATTTTTCTATTGTTAGCCCTTTGTTTCATAGTGGTTGCTAAAATACCCAAACCCACCCACCACTCTAAATAGGCAAAGATGAATAAAGTCATTCAACAACGGGTTAACTCTTGTTTGCTTGCTTATATAATTTATTGAAATTTTAAAAAAATTATGTCCACTGGAATTGTTCCTCCATTTCAAGCTTGACTTAATCATGATCAGTCCTTGTAGTGTGATTTCCAATAACCACAGTGTGGCCATTCATTGACAATTCAAAGACAATGTAAACATTTCTATAATGCTATACTCTGACTTCATTTAATGATTCAAAGCTGGTTAGATTGACCTTTATTATAAAGGTTTTAGATTATATACTCCAGGGGATTAACCTTTTCAATACCAATGGGACACATACTATGTCCCACCAGTATATGTCAGTGGGGCATTTTGGCCCAGCAGTATTTGTCAGTGGGACATATTTGATCTACCATTATTGTATCAATTCCTGACAGGCCTAAAATGACAATTGGTGTTGATAAGATTATATTTGAAGTCACAAAAATGACAGATATATCCAATGGGTTACTCTGATTTGTATTCCTGTATTCAGTATTGAAAGGGTTAATTATTATCGCATCTCAGCAACCAGTGTGCAACTGCACTTCTCCACAAATGTAGCCTATTCTTTTGAATGCTGAAAATATTTTGATTAAATGCAATCTTAAAATAAATTAGGTTGCACTACTGAAAAAAAATAGCTAAAACGGGAGATAGAATTCAGAGAAAGCATTCGATTACTGAATTATTTGGGGTTTTTTTTTCCTCCCAACAATATCACTATCAAGTACTTTGCCAATGTAGCCCATCGGTGATCTCTGTCGTAGTTTAATAATTTCTTAATTATTACTGGCTTATAAATAGGTTTTGATAATTCAGTAAATAATGTTCAATAATACTAATAATCAGGCAATCTTAAGTAGGAACAGCTTGAAAGCAATTATGCGTTTAAGGGTGAGAGGCTCATATCACGCATTTGAAAATCCCATAATGCTGGTGTTACTGCTAGGGGGACGTTGGGCTTTAGGATGTTAAACGCATACCATGCATCAAACTTTCATGATGCACTAATATCCAATTTACTAGATTATCTAAATTATTCATTCACCAACCCTTCGACAAAAGAAGCATTGGTAATTTAATAAACCAAATAAGACAAAGCAAAACTGCATTCTGTATGCATTACAAAGGCATGGCTGCATAAGTAGATTGCTTGACTGGCTTTTTTGTGGTCTTGACTTGTCCCCAACAGAAAACGTGGCAAATTCTGAAACGCAAAATGCAACAACAAAGATCCCGTACTGTTGCACACCTTATGACTTGTTTGCAAGAAGAATAGGAGAATTTTATACAACGTACTTAATCACTTGGTGTTTTCAGTCCCTAAATGTTTATTAAGTGTTTATTAAGTGGCAACATCACAAAGTGGTAAATATATCACTGTCCCCACTTTTTTAAAATATGTTGAAACAAACAAATTTGAAATCTGCAAATTTCAAAAAATTTATAAAAATCAAGTGGTAAAACGTCAAATAATGTGATGTTGTATTGTTTTCAATGTACAACCCCTATTCCGAAATAGTTGGGACAAAGTGTAAATTGTGAATAAAATCAAAACGCAATGACTTTCAAATCACACCAGGCAGTATTTTATTCACAATAGAACAGAGATAACATAGCAAATGTTGACACTGAGAAATTTTACAATTTTATCCACAAAATGAGCTCATTTCAAATTTGATGGCTGCTACAGGTCTCAAAAAAGTTGGGACAGGGGCCTGTTTACCATGGTGTAGCATACCCTCTTCTTTTTAACACAGAGTGGAGGCGTCTGGGCATTGAGGAGACAAGTTTCTTGAGTTTAGCCATTGGAATTTGATCCCACTCTTGTTTAATACAGGCTTCCAGTTGCTGGAGAGTTTTGGGTCTCCTTTGACGGACTTTTCGTTTAATTGTGCGCCAAATGTTCTCAATCGGCGAAAGATCAGGACCGCAGGCAGGCCAGTTCAGCACACGGACTCTTCTACTACGAAGCCATGCTGTTGTAATAGCTGCAGTATGTGGTTTTGCATTGTCCTGCTGAAATACACAAGGCCTTCCCTGAAATAGATGTCGTCTGGAGGGGAGCATATGTTGCTCTAAAACCTTTATATACCTTTCAGCATTCATGGTGCTTTTTAAAACATGCAATAGTCCCACACCATATGCACTAATGCATCCCCATACCATCAGAGATGCTGGCTTTTGAACTGAACGCTGATAACAGGAGGGGTGGTCTTTCTCCTCTTTAGCCCAGAGGACACGACGCCCATGATTTCAAACAAGAATGTCAAATTTGGACTCGTCTGACCACAGGACACTTTGCCACTTTGCTACAGTCCACTTTAAATGAACCTCGGCCCACAGAACACGGCGGCGCTTCTGGATCATGCTGAATTTGGCTTCCTTTTTGCATGATAGAGTTTTAGGTGGCATCTGTGGATGGCACAGTGGACTGTGTTTACAGACAGTGGTTTCTTGAAGTATTCCTGGGCTCATTTAGCAATGTGAATGACAAAATCATGCTGGTGAGTGATGCAGTGGCGTCTGAGGGCCTGAAGATCACGGGCATCCAGTAAAGGTCTTCGGTCCTTGTCCCTTACGCACAGAGATTTTTCCAGTTTCTCTGAATCTTTTGATGATGTTATGCACTGTCGATGATGAGACCTTCAAAGCCTTTGCAATCTGACGTTGAGGAACATTGTTTTTAAAGTATTCCACAATTTTTTTACGCAAGCCTTCACAGGTTGGAGAGCCTCTGGCCATCTTTACTTTTGAGAGACTCAGCCTCTCTAAGACATCCCTTTAATAGCCAATCATGTTACACACCTGATGCCAGTTAACTTAATTACTTGCTAAATGTTCTTTCAGCTGATTCTCTTATATATTAATTACTTTTTCAGCCCTTTTTTGCCTGTGTCCCAACTCTTTTGAGACCTGTTGCAGCCAGAAAATTTGAGATAAGCTCATTTTGTGGATAAAAATGTAAAATGTCTCAGTTTCAACATTTGAAATGTTATCTATGTTTTATTGTAAATAACATATTGGCTCATGTGATCTGAAAGTCATAGCATTTTGATTTTATTCACAATTTACACTTCGTCCCAACTATTTCGGAATTGAGGTTGTATTACTGGCCAAAGATCATTTACAAATCAATGCTTTCAAATTTAATTATAATTTAATATAACTTTCCAACTTTTCATGAATTGAGGTTGCACATAATTAAGTGAATACTGTGAAATTCAAAGTAAACAGTACTGGTCTTCATGGAAAGATGCATTTATTCCATTGACAGTTGTCAGAGACACGTGAAACAGGGTTCACAGCAGAGTCAGAAAGCTCCCCAAAAGTGTTTTTCACACATTGCAGGGGCTTTGACATTAACTGGACTGTATACGATGTACACTCACCCCACAAGTACAGCTACCAATATAATTGAATTGCATCTCTTGAGATGAAATAGTTTCTATTCATTCACTCTCAGACATTTTTATGAGTAATGGCTATGCCCAAAGGCTGTGACAAGGTGTTACCTACATACACTTGCCAAATCCAATAAAATTACGGTAAATGGACCAAAACTATCTGGGTGACAGATATGATGGATTAAGTGTTTGAGACTTGAATGAATTACAACACAAAGCTGGAATATTACAATAGGGAGGACAGTCTGGTATCATATGAAGAGATATAATATCAATTTTAGAAGAATAACATTTGATTAACATTAAGATTATATCCTATGGTATTT
Source organism: Gymnothorax javanicus (assembly GCA_029692085.1). Taxonomy (NCBI): domain Eukaryota; kingdom Metazoa; phylum Chordata; class Actinopteri; order Anguilliformes; family Muraenidae; genus Gymnothorax; species Gymnothorax javanicus. Next base: position 11,463,031 of record CM056207.1, on the reverse strand, counting down.
TATCCAGGTTTTAACAACATAATTTTAGCAAAATTGTTTACCGATAAAGGACAAATTGTAAGTGAACTGAGTGGATACAATTGAAGGCTACGCTCCTAACATCAAAGCAGTTTCTCACAAAGCCTGTTCTATATGAGGGGTACCTGCCTTGTTTGGAGGAATATCCGATTTCAATAACTATGACTCATTTTCTTTGGGATTCATTAAAGCCTCTCTTTGTTCCCTCACAGACCCCCATTAATTTAACCTTCTGTCAAATATATATTGGAGACTAAACAACTCAAATTCCTTAAATAAAAATGGTATATTTAAGAGATCATATTACAAAATATATGGTAGGCCCACTTTCTCCAAAATAATGTACTATTATGATCTGTTGTGCATGAGGTTAATATACAAAGTCTTTGTGACACAAAAAACTAACCTTGCGGTGAATTTGCTCATTTTAACTAAATAGCCACAGTAAATAATAATTAACAATTGACTGTATTAAATATCTGGGGACAACACCATCCAGAAGATAAAATCTACAAATTTAAAGTCCACCGTATACCTGTAGTAAATTTTTGCACAAACTCAAAGCGTCTTTTGGTTTCTTTTATAAAAATTCCAGGATCATTTCTGTTATGCAAAAGTAGGGTTTTTCCCCATGGCAACAAAACTCATCTGCGAGCCAATATTTGAGTAGAGAATTTTAGAAATCGCAAGCATGAAAATTAAGGGATACCAGCGTGAGTCTGCAAACACATTGAAATTTAACTTCACATTTTTTTTTTCAACTACAAAGCAACTTTCATTTGCTGCCAGGCCAAAAAAATGTTGCTTACTCTATAGTCTGTTAGACTGTCTTTAGCATTGATGACGGCACACATTCGTTGTGGCATTAATTGTTTCAACAATCTTATGCAATGTTACAAAACTTATATCAAACCAGAGTAGCATTAATTCTTGGCCAAGATCTAGTATTGATAACGAGAGAGTCAAATCACCTCGTAAAGCACTCTCCAGCACATCCCAAAGACTTTTCATTGGTTGAGGTCAGGACTCTTTGGTGGCCAATTCATGAGTGAAAATGATTCCTCATGCTCGCTGAACCAATCTTTCACAATTTGAACCCAATGAATCTTGGAATTGTCACCCTGGAATATGCCTGTGCTGTCAGGGATTTAAAAATTCAGTGATGGGATAACCTGGTCATTCACAACATTAAGGTAGTCCGCTGACTTAATTTTATTGCTGCATTATGTTGCTGAGCATAGACCTGACCAAACAAAGTCACCCCAGATCATAATACTTCCTCCAGAGAAATCTGCAGTGCATCTACTATGCACAATGGATGCATCTTTTCATGGGCTTCCTTTCTTGCCCTCACGCACCCACTGCTCTTGAGTAGGGTAAATCTGGACTCATCCGACCACTAGGCCTTTTTCTATTGCTGCAGAGACCAATTTTTATGCTCACGAGCAAAGTGAAGTCGTTTTTTTCCCAATTTACCTCGCTAACAAGTGTTTTTCCTGTGGCTGGTCAGCTGTTAAATGAACTAATAAGCAAAAAGCTATCTACCTCACGCTTACCAAAAGTAGTATAGCAAAAATAGTTCTGATGGTGCGTCGACTTTCTAGGAAAAAACTATTTTTCATATAATAGAAGGGCTCGTAACCTTAAGGATATACTTGTACATGCAGACAGTCAACCTCAAAGGAGGACATACTTTTCGGTGTCACCTGGGTGTTTTCCATGCCTTCAGTGTGCTGCTTGTAGCAATGTTGTCAAGACAAATTCTTTTACACATCCAAGAACGGGCAAAAGATTTGTGATAAAAACACACAAAACTTGCAATTAAGCAAATGTTATTTATTTTTCTTTATTGTCCTTGTTCTTTGGGGCATGTAGGTAAAACAACAAGGCCGCTGAAAATAAGATTGTCTGAACATAAAAGCTGTATTAGGAGAAAAGATCTCAATTCACCTATAGCTAAACATTTCATTGAGGCTAAACACAGTATTCAGTCCCTTAAATGTATAGGAATAGAAATTGTCTTTTTAGGTAATCGGGGCGGTGACCATAATGATAAAATTCTTAAAAGAGAGGCTTATTGGATAAGTACTTTGTCGCCATCAGGTTTAAATTATGAGTTTTCTCTTCTTCCTTTTCTTTTGTAATTTTTCAGTAATGAGATGTATTTATATTGTATTTTATTGAGGAATGCTGAATGTGGTCACGTAAATTTGCGTCGGTATTCATACACTTAGGGCCTGATTTATTAAGACCTTTAGCACATGCAAAATGTTTTTGCCAGTGCAAAACCAATAACATTGCCCATGATTGGCCTGGGTACTTTCCTTGCACCAATCAGTGGCAATGTTATTGGTTTTGCACGGGCAAAAAGATTTTGCACGTGCTAAAGGTCTTAGTAAATCAGGCCCTTGGCGTGGTGAGTATTGTGAGACAGGAGACGAAACGACAGGAGACGAAACATGTTTGTCTTGCAATAAAGTCGCTTTTCATTGGCTCACTTTTTTGAGTGCGGACTTTCACTTTTCCTTCTTTATTGGTCAGCTGTTAAATCCCAAATCGTGCTAGTTCTTGTTGCATTGTGGATGTGGAAATGCTCTTACTCTCACAATTAACCCAACCTACAGACCCATATATAGATCCATAAAATATCTATATCTATACCTATAGGTGGTGCACCCAAACCTGTGGAACTTCAGGCCTATTTTAAATTCTAGTGAATATTCCAAAGTTTCTAATGATCCCAAATATGTCCTGCTGAATTACAAGGAAATGTGAATAAACTGATGTAAAAGATCACAATATTTTCCACTTTATGCAATGCTATTTCCATAAAAACATGATTCTAGGTTTCAATATTTTTCTCAATATAAGTGTGATGCAGCTTCAGTGAAGCGCTGCAACCAGCAGATACAGCATTACGTAGGTGACAATGTCTTACAATATGAAAAACATAGTCCTGCCGATTGTTTATGATGAGACTTCACCAAGCATTTTTGATCACGATCATTCATGATTTTTTCCTACGCATTTCTTCTGCTAAATTGATGGTTCACTACTATTCTTCCAGGTTTTCATACTGCACTGGCCAATTTATAACCCAACTCAAGTGATTTCAGCAATCTTCGTAGCAGTTTTTTGCTTGATGTAGGCCAATAATTTGCCCCTCTTGAAATACAGTAACTGTCACAACCCTTGTGTGAATATCTTCCGTGTCTCCTCCCATGCAGCGCCCTGTGTGTCTATTAAAAGTATTGTCTCCTTTGATTGGTTTGCATCTTGCGTATTGCCTTACTTAATTCCCGCTGTGTCTCATCTCATAATTACCCCACCTCGTGTGTGTGACGCATTTATACCCCCTCCAACACCGTTGTTTAAGAGATGAGTTAGACATTGCTTCAGTCGGAGTTCGAAGAATTGGTGTGTGCTGAAACATACGCGCCACAGCAATAATGATTCAACTCTTCAGAATTTGCTTATTTAATTCCAAACAGCGACTTTTTTTGCCCAGGCAGTGTCGGTACAGTCATTGCTACATTTAAACACGGACTACAACATAAAGCACGTACAGAATATTGTCAAGATGTTCTCATAACACTCCTATCTCGCATTTATTTTTGCAATGTGAAAGTGGGCATGCATGAAGTTCAGATATCTGTCCCTTGGAATGTTTCACTCTTCTAGGAGTTCATAAAATCACAAAAAAGGTTCCATTATTTCTTTTTATTGTGCTTTTCGTTACTTTTAACAAATAAGAAAATAGACAGATTTCGTGAGGTGGCAAGCTGCGTTGAAATTTCCAGCCTATCTTAGCTCCAAGCTATAGGCCTATCAACATTTCCGTAATAAATAGGCTATCCCAACGCATAAAACATCGGCCGATGTTATTCGCACTTATACATGTGGCCAATGCTGAAATTTTCCCTTGGCCACAGCTTAAAAATAAGTTTGGCCAAGAAAAAAAATTTAGCTTTGGACACACTTAAAATAAGTGTGGGCAATGGAGCAATGTGCATCTTATAAGTGCGTCAAACGCGAATTTCGATCAATTTTTGTGCTTGGACGCACTTAAATAAGTTGTAAAACATGGTCCATGCCTCATTCTGGTGAGTTGTTTCCGCACCAATAGTAGTCCCCCCCAAAGGGTACCGAGAGACGTTGTGGGAACTGCACCCAAACCTGGTCAAGTTGTCCTCTATTTGCATGAATCCATTCATGTCCTCCAGGCTCATTTTGCGTGCTTAAGTTGCCTATGGACTACGCAACCTGGACCCGTCTGGCCGAAACTGTTTCTCTCGCGGATCATGGCAAGAGACGAGATGACTCGAGAGCACTATTGAACGTCCGTTCGCAGCCTGTCCTATTGTAGGAAAAGTTCGTTCTCAGAATCTGCAAATTCACTACAGTGACATACCGTTATGGAAGAACATAAATGTTAAAATATCTTCATTTTTAAAACCCAGTATGACGCCGAAAGCTTGAAAAATCATCAAGATGACGACAAACTTCACATTGCCGCGACCTTTGAGAAGAACTGGGAGCTTGGTTTCCACAAGAACTGTCCGTATTGTGGTTTTAGGTCAAGCAGCCGTGGGTAAAACAGGTACATTCATACGCGCTGTCAATGAGCAGCACAATTTGAAAAAGGAGCGGAGTATTGGAAGATCTGTAAATGAAATGACGATGTGGTACAATCGTTCTGAGTTTATTTCATGAGGCTATAGTCTCTTAACGGGCAATTTTGTGGCTAACTTCAACTGTCGTAACTTCAGCGCAGCGCTTTAACTTACCCTATACCTGGTTTCCACAGCACTGACTGTCCGATTCATCACTAAGAGATTTATTGGCGAATACGACCCGACCCTCGGTATGTATCTGGACAATATTTATTTTGTTAATTTTCATTTATTTCATTTTCTGGTCGGCTTAATTTTTTCAAATGTAGTTTAGACAAGGCCTACGCATTTTTACTGGTATCGAAATATTCAGAATCGTCCCATCCTAGGCTATAAATGTGTTCATTTGCAGAAACTATTTACAGACATGAGCTGTCAATAGGAGGAGATGTGGTTCACTTTGAAATCCTCGACACGGCAGGGCAGGTGAGAACAAACCTTCGTTCGATAATTTCCACATTACCGTATATTACAAAGGAAATGAATGTGTATATGTTGGAATTTAAAGCAAACTCTAAGTTTATGATAGGCAGAGCAAGTTTCCATGTTTCTTGGAAGTGCTTCATATCGCTAAATATTGGCAAAAATTAATTAAAGGTATTAGCCTACTCCTGCAATTAAAATATCTAATTTACGCTTCTGCCCTTCTCCCAAATCTGCGGACATCCTTCCCAAATAATTTAGTTTTTGTTGCTATACGATCAAAGACCTCGGAGTTGCGAGGAAAGTTCAATGTTTTTTTTTTTTTTTTTTTTTTTTTTTTGCTCCAGCACATGCACACTGGGTACTTTAAAACAGATTTTTCTCCCACTTAAAAAAAGCGGTTCTTGGAGAATGATGACCTCAGAAAATTCGGCAATTTAAAGTTCTGTTGAATATGGAATCATTTTACCCCGCCAAGTATCGCGAGAGAGAGAGAGAGAGAGAGAGAGAGAGAGAGAGAAGAGAATCCAAAAGAAAGCCAAATTAGGAACACAATTGAGCCTCTGAGAACAAAAGTGGTCTACCTCCATATTTGTCTTTTCAAGTTCTAATCTTAAAATGATTCATAAATAGTCAATCTGTTTAGTGCAGAAAGTGAGACTTTTTCAGATTATGTGGCGGCCCTGTGTCCCCGAATTTATGCATATGTTGAACAGGATATGACCAATTGATTTCAAGATGCACCATTTTGTGGAGATTTGTTTGTGTGATATCCGGAGGAAAAATTTGATTTTACTGGTTCGAAACTAATGCTTGTAATTTCTAAACTGCCCACTGAAGTTGCAAATACTTTTAGAGTTACTATGTTTCTGATATTCATTAATGTAAGCCCCAATTGTCTTTCAAAAAGACATTTGAAAGTGAAACATTCTGAGGACTGCGCTGGCCCACACAATGGAGATTTCATGTGTGATTTCTGTATGGAATAAATGCTTTGCTGAAAAGTAACAGCATGTGATTTATTCGGATGAAAGAAGCAACCCATTAACCCTTTCAGTGCCACGGGCAACTATAGTTGCCCAATGATGCAAGATATCAAAATCAGACGCTGTTGAAAACCTATCATGTGGCAACTTGTTTAAAAGAGCTCCCACAGGGGAGCTCTTTTAAACAAGTTGCCACATGATAGGTTTTCAACAGCTCAGGATAACAGCATTTTTAATTTTTTGAAAATGTATTCAGCGCTTAAAGGGTTAAGCATACGTTTTTTATGAAGGTTGGCATCAGAGCCTTTTTGCCCAATCACATTGTCTAGTCATTTTTATAATGGCCAATTCTGTTATCCTCAACCACATTGACATATTGCTGTAATTAGAATTACTGAGTGACATTCTGTAAGAGTTACAGTATGACATGTAACAATAGTGAGGTTCAATTTTTAACAAACTGTATTTCACTTTTCCTCAGTGGTATGGGATGAAGTGAATTTTCTATTTTTTAATTCATTAAATTGATTTTTAAAAATCAGTTCAGCTTTGTTCCTGTCTTTTTGTCATTGGTGTCCATGTGTCAAATTATATCAGCCAACAACATTTTCTTTTCTTTTCTTGGTTTGTTCATAGTATTTTCATCACACAAATTTTTTGTTCCACTATGCCCCAGGTTCCCCGACATATTGTTTGGTACAGGACCCTTGTCAAAATAATCTGTGTTGGAAAGAGATGTATTGACATTGCTCAAGTAAGAATGGGCTGTTAGTCATTTTGGCCCTTTACAATGAATTTTTTTTCTTTGACTACACTTGATGTGTTACAAGGGATTCCAACAGCTTAATATGAAAAAAATGTATCTGTTGAGTATTGCTATGTTGTAAGAAGTAGTTTGTGTGTTTATTGTTACAGGAGGAAGATTCTTTTTTGATTGAGGAGAAGATAAAGTGGGGTGACGGTTTCATCATTGTGTACTCGGTGACAGACAGGTGCAGCTTCAATGAGGTCATGCGCCTGTGTTTCCTGGTCAACCATGTTCACTCCGCAGCCAGAAAGAGTGCTGCGGAGCTCCCACCCATCTTTATTGTCGCCAACAAGAAGGACCTGGAGTTTGATCGCATGGTGACCACAGAAGATGGAGAGAATCTATCCAAAGGTCTGAAGTTATGCTTCCATGAGATCTCCGCTCGAGAAGGCCGTGATGAGTCGGCGGAAGTGTTCCACGCTCTCTACAGGGAAGTGGTTCAGCTGTTCAGCTCCTCCCCAACATCCTTCCGAAGACGAACCATCTCCAAGGTGATGGAGAAAATCCCCCGGATCCACTCCACCTCCAACGTCTGTCCCACTTCCACACTGAGCTCTTCCACCATGTACAGCACCACCATGCCTGGCTCCTCCCCTGTGAGCCCCACCCCTGAGCTGGGCTCCACCTCTACACTGGGCTCCTCTACTACTGCCTTGTTTGGCCCAGCCTCTGTGCTAAACTCCTGCTCCATGTTGGGCCCCACTTATATGCAGGGTCCCTCTGGCCGCAGCTTCAACTCATCCAGAGGCTTCTCTCAGGACTGAGCACAAGGGCATTGATTAAATAATACTGGAGCGTTTGGTGCCAGTAATTGGCTGAACGCATCGCTTAAATGCTGGACACGCAACTAAGCAAAGAGTTTGCTTTGTGTCGGGTAAATGAACTAATATGTTGTGTTGTGGTTGACTCCTAACACTTAACACATTGTGGAGCCCTCAATACTGTCGATTTGAGAATTATTGGCATCTCTTGTAAAAATGAAGGAAAAATAATGTATTCAACAAATCATATATTGGGCTCAAACATGTGGGAAAGCCGCATACTTCTATTTTAACGCAGTAATAAATGCAAAAAAAGAAAGTTGTCTGGAGTACCATTTTCCTCTGCAAAAATGTGCTTCAAAATTATTGACACCCATGTGACTTTCTCTGGAGAGGACAGCTAAATTGTGTCCTTTCCTATAATGTCTAGGGAGATTGGTGAACACTTTTCTTGGTACCCTGGACCACTGCTCCACGCAGAATATTTCAAGATTCTTGAGGTTCCTAGGTTTGGGTTCGTGGACTGTCCTTTTCAATTCCAAGACAGGTGTCCTGTGTGGTTCGAGACAGAGAGGGCCATTGCAAAATGTTGATTTTGTGTTTGCCTAGAAATATCAGCGAGGACAATGTCGCTCACAATCTGCAGCAGATTTCGGCTCACCAAAACTGGACAGTGGAAGATCGGGGGGAAAAAGTGGTCTGGTGTGTCTTGAATCTTGTGTTAGTGATGTAATGGTGTAGGCATTGTGTACCTGGCATACTTTGGACCCCATAAAATCAATCAATCATTGTTTGAATGCCACAGCCTGTCAGAGTATAGTTATAGATGATGTACATCCTTTTTTGGCCTAACTGTATCCATCTTCTAATGGCTACTTTCAGCATAATGTCACAAAGACAGGTAAAAGTCCTCTCAAACTAGTTTCATTAGCTTGTCAATGAGTTCAAGGTCTCCCCAGTCACCAGATCTGAATCAAACAGGGTATCTGTGGGAATTGGTGGACCAGGATATTCAACATAAGATTATGGAACACAGTCATGTCAACATGGACCAGTGTCTCGTGGGACATTTTCAAATATAATGTGGAATCCATGCCACAAAGAATTGAGGCTGTACTGATCGCAATTGTTCTTATGGTGCTCCTAATGAAGCGTTCAGCAAGAATATATTCATATTAACTAATATTTTTGTAATTTTAGTAGTATGCAATTGTTAGTGAAGTGTTACATTTTGTTACACGAGAGGTGGAGGGAAGCAACATCCGTTATTGTTTATCTGTTCAGAATTTTATGCAAAGAAAGCCGCGCAAAGCGTGGTAATATGCCCTTGTCGATGACGTTATTTGACTAATAATAGGAGTAAAATTGATGTCACTATTGATGTCAATAACTAATAAAAAAATTGAAACCCACATTTCTAAAAAAGGATGAGTTGACCTACAAATACTGCCATTCTGTACCACATCACAAAATTTAAAGGGATCCTGTACATATCAGTGTTGACCCACAGAATAAAAATGAAGATACAAAATGTAGAGTGAAAATGAGGTAAATATAAGCCTGAAATAGGGATGTGCTAAATTGTGTGCTACAGCACCGTGAAAAGTTATCTGATCATCACCAAAATCAATAGGAATCTCTCATCATATCAACATTGAACAAAGAAAACAAATTTCAAATGAATGCAGCAAAAATTGTACTCTGTTGAGTGAGAACAAGCTACATATATGTGTGTGTGTGTATATATATATATATATGTGTGTGTGTGTGTGTGTGTGTGTGTTTTCATGTTGTGAATATCAGGTCACTTGAACATGAGAAACAGGTGCCAGGACAGGATAATCAGTCACGGTGGTCGCCGTTTTTGTCGCTGATGGGACTGAAGAGGTTAAGTACGATAATGAAAGTAAGTGGATGCTTGGCCTGAATCCTGAAATAGTAGAAGTGCAATGCACTTATGGAATCGGTCTCATCACATTTTGCACCCCCCCCGACACAAAAGAGGTAATACCACTTATAGTACCACTCCTCCTGAATACAAGTAATAGTACAAAAATGGTTCACATTCTCATTCAGATTCTTTCAATTAATGATGTTGATACCCAGAGCTTCTGAGCTTCTGACAAGTTTCAGTTTATGATTCCTAGAGCTCTTCACAAGATGTTCTCAAGCACAATTCCATCCCAAATATACTGAACTAATGTTTTTGTTCATGATAGAAAATTAGTGGACTGTGTCATATTATTCTTCCACATTTTGCTACTTGAATGCCCCAACCTCCCAAAGCAAATATTTTCTAATCACATGCATCACAATAATAACTGAACCCTGAACTTCACTAAAGCCAGCCAACCATAAAGTTTCATTAGAGGAGTCGATTATTTCCTGAAATACGGGGTCAACATAGTTGAAACTGCTGCCAAACAAGATTTTTTGCAGATTATTATTTTTTGCTCCAGTTCATTGATGCCATTGCTTGGCTGCTTAAACTGAACAATCTTCATATTAAATTCTCATCAGGACCATGGGAAGATTGAGCCTACAGTGCCAATTTGTACGAAGAACATGATTCAAAGCAGTGATTCCAGCTAATAGTACTGACTGCCCTGAAGCCATAACTCTCTCTGGCCAACAAGGAGAGATTACTTCATGCATTTATCTTTAGACTTGATGACTGCAATGCGCTACTTTGTGGTCTCCCAAAGAAAACCATTGGTCAGCTCCAGCCAATACAAAATATAGCTGCGGGAGTTTAAATCAAACTAGAAGCCAAGCACACATTACTCTCATTTTTAAAGTGTTTGCACTGGTTACCGATGAGTTTTCAATTTGATTTCACAAAAAAATTATTGATTTTCACAATTTGAAATGGTGTAGCTCCTGACTTGTGAGATTTAGCCAGCTAGATCCCTTAAGCTGCTTGCACACCGGACGCGAAACGAATTTTTTTCAAGACAGATTAAAAAGTCAATGCAAAGCGACGCTGTATTCGCGGCTTTGCATTGACTTTGAATGTAATCTGTCGTGCGAAAAATTCGTTTCGCGTCCGGTGTGCAAGCAGCTTTATGCCACCCACAGATGCCAATGAGGAGCAGTCATGAAAGTGGGCCGGGCTAAAGTGTAGGGGGCGGGACACACTAGCACTCTGCTTTGTCCAATGATACCTCCCACAAGGATCAACAATAAGCAGTTAATTACTTGTGAAAGGGAACATTGCAAAACAATGTGTGTGTGTGTGTGTGTGTGTCTCAGTCTGTATGTGGTGGTCTGTCTATATGCGTGCATCTTTCTACAAAGTTTAGCCATGTTATGTGAATCCGTTTAGAAGTTATGCGAATCCGTTTAGAAGTTATGCCTCCTTTAACCTCCATGGCAACTCTTGCTGATGGGGTATTGTCGTCCCCTCTGCAATCTGTCCGTCCATCTGTCTTCCCATTGATTGTTATCGCTCTAGCAGGCGAGCAATTGTAGGGACAGCTCTCAAATTTGAACAGGTTATGAATATTGGGTGTCTCCAGAAGCCTATTTGATGTCAAGGCATGCCAAAGGGCTATAGAATGCCAAGCACAATGTAGTCGCTGTAGGCCACTCCTACATCCCCTTTTTGCCAAGCAGCATGAACAGTTAATAAGCTGTCCTTTGGCTCGTGACCAGATTTGCCCCAAAATCTTGAGCAAGTCTGTGAATCCATTTGGAGGTTAAGTGCCTTTTTTCGAGAGGCCTCGGCCATTGCCACTGCTCCTTTTGTCTAACTGACATGAACACAAACACACACCTTCACACACAAATACTTGACCTCCAAACCAAATTCCAGGCTCCCAGTGCAAAAATGGAGGCTGCCAAAGAGTGGGGAAATTTGTGGCCTGACCGACTGAGCTCTAGAGCAGGTGTTTGCAGCTAAAATTTACAAGCCCACCTTAAAATACAAATTTATCTATAATAATTCAAATACATTTATTCATGGATTTAAACTCAATTTATGCAAAGACCACCATGAAGAAAGATCCAATGCTTTAAAATGCCACATTTAATATTAGCCAAACACAACCCCGTGCATATGTACATAGCATTAGTGAAACAGAAAATCAGGACAAGTTGGGAGCAATTTCAACTGTGTTGATCCGAAGCACCGTCTGCGGCTGAATAATAACTGTAAAGAGAAAGAAAGACAAAGCTTAGTTTCACAGAAACACAAATTGTCAATCTAGTTATGTTTTCTACGTCAAGACAAATGTATAACAAAATCACCAAGTAGTTCTAACAGAGCAAATTTCCAGTGGAGGCCAATTTCATTTATATTAAAAAAAAAAAAACCCTGGGCAGATGTGCAGAGATGAAATTAATTGATTCTAAGAAACCAACATAAAAATATTTATGCTCAATTTCTACCTACAATGACAAGTAAAATTACTTTAACTTTATAAATAATTTTAAACTCACTTCTCCCAAAAACAGTACAGGGAACTTTAATTAGAGGGGAAAAAAAAAAAACTCCTAAAAGTGAAAGAATCCTACAAGTGGCAATACGAATTCCAAACTGAAAAATCATATCATATTGAGCCTTAAGTGGTGACTTGTAACCAAGGTAAAATAGAGACAAAAAAGAGCCAATACATTTTTAAACTGCATTTTTAAATAATTAATATCGCCCGCCCCTGTACTTCAGAATTTCTGCATTTGTTTTTAGCTGCAACAAATTTCACAAATGTTACATCCTTTCAATGAAATCAGCAAGTGTCAAAATAAAAAACTATTGAAGAAGCGTACTTTTCTTCCTTTGATATCTGCGTCTTCTCTTAAAGCGCATTTGGACTCTTGGCCAGGATTCGGTCTTTTCAATAATAGTGGCTTCTACTCTGACTAGATCCCGGCTAGACAGGGAACAAAAACAGGTTAATGCGCAACCATAAAAATCACAGCATCTCCTAACAAATGGTACACAGAGAAAAATGTGTGCATACATAAATGACACACAAATGCTCAGTAAACACCATACTTCATTGAGACCATAACACATTTTGTTACTTGGGTTCTGTCGATCACATCAATTATCGAATCTGGATCCAAATGAACATGCAATTTACATGCTGAAGAGGAGACTGAAGACAAAAAGTCCACAAAACCAGCAAGAACTGAAGATGGCTGCAGTACAGGCCTGGCTCAGCATCACCAGGGAAGATGCCCAGCATTAAGTGATGTCTGTGTGCCACAGACCTCATGCAGTTATTGCATACACAGGACATGCCACCAACTATTAAAGATGATTACTCTACATCATGTAAAACTGTCCAATATTTTTTATGCGCCCAAACATTGGTGGGGGGACAGACCATTTTCATGTTATATGAATGGTACACTCAAATTAAAGCTGCCAGTCTGTGCCTTTACCTCACTGTCATGGAGTCAAAAAATATGACACAGTCCAATGAATTATGGTACTCACTGTATGCCACCAAAATATTTCAATACAGTTTAAGTTTAAAACTTTCTGCATGATGCCAAAACTGACATAATTCTGACATTATATACATTATACTGTACTGAACTTCAGGTATTCCAATATCCATGCAGAGCACGTTCTCGAGACAAACAAATGTGAATCTTTGAGCCAAGATGTGAGTTCTAGGATCAGGAAAGATTGAAAACTGCTCCACCACTAAATGTGCCTCAGGCAGTAAAAACATTTCAACAAAGAAATAAAATAGAAGAAAATAATAAAGAACAACCTGAGAAGGGGCCTTCCTATCAGGGTGAATTCTGCTCCACCGACAAGCAGTACCTAGAAATTAAAAGTATGTTTATTGGGGATATATATTCAATATGGATATGGGATTAAATACCTTGCAGTAAGCAGGCTTTGGTGTTTATTACATGAAACTAACAAGACAGCTAGTTCTTTCAGACAAAAAATCTCAGTCTCTCAGCATGGTGCCTGCCGTTATGTTTGGGAGGGGTTGTGCACTTGAACCCCAAAATGCTAAGATTACCAATATTAAGTCAAACTTAACCCCTCTGCATCCTGGTTGTATGAAACCAGTGGTGTCCAAGTAAATTAGTGGAGACAGCATCACTTCAATGGTTAGACCAACATTTTTCAACTGCAGCTTAACACTCGTTATGTTAATAAAAATAAACAATATACCTTTTCCAGTCTTAATCGTTCACCACACTCAGCATCTAAATGGTTTTCAATGATGATCAGATCTTCATTTGTTACTTTCCACTGTCGACTAGCAAAATGCACGACGGCAAAAAGTCTCCCATATTCCTGTGACGCAAGTAAGTGGTTTACTTTCTGTACCACGGCTGAAAAAGACGGAAAAACAACAAATTACCAAAATAATGAAAAGCACATAAGAAGCTGGATTCCTAAGGGCATCCACATGAGAAAAACAGGCCCCCACTATAGCACATAGCTGTAAACCACAAGGATACAAAAGAAGTTTAATCCCTACAGCATAGCAGTCTGTCTGACAAATTATTCACATGCCAGTAAGATAGAGCATCCATTTACTTACAACCTTTAAAAATCTAAAAAAAAAAAAAAAAAAAACTATTGGAATATATAAAGCTGAAAAATTAATACATTCATCAGCACAATATCTCAATGCCAACTGAACTGTCTGTTTGGGAAGGTTCTAAACCCACAACTGATTTTTAAAATTAAACCTGCTACAGGCAGAGGCTACAGCAAAGATTAGCAACTATCCATTACTGGTTTCTGTGCAAAATCCCTGACCTTAATTACTAAATTAGATGCCATCTGAGATTTTAGTCCATTCCTTTAACGAGTGCACAGATAACAGTGTCCCGACTTGAAGTGCTTTACTTTAATCTCATACAAATGTCCAAAACATCCTGTAATAGCAGAAATTTACTGACCTTGGTGTTGTTTTGCCTCTTCTGCACGATCAATGATGGTTAGCTCTGGCCAGGGTGGTCTGGACAAAGACGTTATCGGGACTTGGCTTTTATAGGGAAAAAAACAGAATTAAAAGAATGATAAGTGTCACCACACAATTCACAAAATCTAGTTCTGAGAATTCTGACCAGTAGTTTCCTAATGATGCCTGAACTATCCGCAGTAATGAAATAAAATGTTGCCTTATTTAACACCTCCAGTGAAATTCAATCCCCCGAACAACAAACTGAGCCAGCAAATGTGTAAATATCTAAAAGCAGTTAAAAAATGATCAATTTCTGGATACGTGTATTCTACGATGACAAACAATAAATAGTAATAAAGTAAACTTTTTGTCAACTCTCAGATTGCAAACATCCAAGTCATTTAAGCCATTTTCCGTGAACTTGTTTGATATGATTGGAAACGATTTGATGGAAGCAAATGGGTTTTCAAATATATTCATAGTATTCAATAGCAGTAGGAAAGTTGATATTGTAGTTTGACCAATTTTGGGCTGTTATATAATAATTTTTAGAAATAAAAATTTTTTACTTTTTAAAAAATATAATAGGAAATGACTATGGTTAAGTGTTAACAATAAACACTATTTACCTTGACAGATTTATGATGCTTTGATGACTTGTCACAGCTGGTAACAGAAACCCTGAAACATATTCAGATTTTTATCGTTATTCTTGCCGTTGTGAGAGACGTGAGGAAAGCCCTCATCCAATTTGAAGAGGTCAACACCTTTCCAAAGAGATTCTACACAGGACTGAGGCGACAGCATCATAAGGGCGAAAACTTAATCCAGCACACCAATCGATGTTAATGTGTCAATAGGGTTTAATGACAAGCACATAACTATGTGCACATCATGTCCATCCTCAGAGCATGTTTAAATATTTAGTATGCGAACAAAGTTACAGCACAGCTTTGTAAAACTACAGAAAGTATTCAGACATATTCAACATGCAAGTATGTGCACACATGCACTAATGCTACTTCACATTAAATGCCAAAGTACTGAACGCAAACAAATCCACCACATCACTCCTGGACGTACGGAAAACTGATTCTACCAGAAAATGTGCCAAGGCCACACGTTCTGACCTGGCCAGCTAGACATAGGGTGGTATGCGATGGTTGATGAAGTCAAACGGGTACAGAGTTAGCATGTTTATGTTGACAATGCACGTCCACTGAAAGCCATGATATTCGCTCTTAAAAATTAACGTACCAATATGTCTATGTCTATGCAGTGGTGATGGAAAGTTGTTCGCACACAATCTCCATCCAGATCTTAATGGCTCGTACAGTGCGTTCCTCAGAGCCATCGCCATTTTCAACCTCTGCGCCTGTAACGTTATGCACGAACAACCACTACGCATCAGCGCTGATTCCGAATCAGCTTCTTTCTTTCATTCCAATGGGTGGAGGAAGAGAATATAAGTGAACACACTGATCCTGGATCTGCCATCGAAGAGAAAAGGGAAGTCGTGCTATTCTATTCCGGAAGTGATTTAACGCAGTACTACCTACATAACGTTCCGAAGTATCAGCAGTGTTTATACGAATTTAGTCGAATCTGACAAATGACTCAGAAGTAAACCTTTCAGAAAAATACTCAAATCTCAATTACGTTTGTACCGAATATTTATCACGTTTTGATTTTTTTAAACAAACATTTATTCTTCCGGAACTCAACTGACTTGAAGTTGAGTTTACTTCAGGAAACTGTTGTATCGTACAAAATATGAACTTATCACGAGGAATTTTGTCCCAGTATTGAACTGTATCTGCTGTGTAACACCGGAGTTAGATCAATGAAAATGTGTAACCCTTGATGTTTATTCCAGAAACCAAATTTTCTTGAACAATTGCGATTTTCTGTTTCCTGAGAGCGATCTCTGGATTAATAAACGGGCTTGCAGAGGACTGCTGGGTACATCACCTAGTTTAACCAAGTCGCCACGAAAGTAAAACTTAGGAAATTGCAATGGCGGTATAATGCTAAAAGTAATTTGTTTTAAGTTGTATTAAAACGATGGAAGTTGAAAGCTTTGTTTCTCGGACACTCGAGCTTCTTCGAGAGGAGAGAGAAGCAGAGATAGAAGAGACAAGGCAGGTATCAGGGTAACAACTTGCGAGAGTCTTTCACAGATAAACTGGTGTCATTACATGCGACGCACTGCAAACCTGAATACTGCGTTTATATTTGTCAGGCAGATGTGATGTCTGTTTCATTCTATTGACTGATTGATTTGTTTTTTGTGTTTTTAATCAGGGTCGTAGAAATTCAGTTATCAAGGCGTCATCAGCTAGAATCTTGGTGCGTTTGATATGATATTCTGATAGGACTGGGTAACCATACGCCTGTACCAAAAATAAATAATATTCTTGACAGATTTGAACCCGATACCTAATTGAGATTGGCTTGTCATCAGAATCCTTGAAAGTGTCGACATTTTATGTGATTCTAATTCGACTGAAAAAGGAAAACACAAGTGTATCCGAATATGAAATAAAGTGGCAAGCATGCCAGTTTTTTTGGAATGGCTCGTGTATGAAACCATATTCTCGGTTAAATTTCTGTGAAAAACTGAATATGTCAGCTTTCATTAATTTTCAAAATTAAACTTATAATTTAATCTAAAATGCAATGATAGAATTTAAACAAACAAGGAATCTATCTTGAAATTATCTTGACAATAAACATTTTGTCTTCATTTTGAAGGTCTTGGCAAGAAAATGTTTCTCTCCAAGATCTTCAAAGCAAAGGAGTTTGTCTCCTCAAGCTTCAGCTGGAGAGTCAGCGGACAAGTCTGTATGGCCGTTTACTTGGGGTGTTTGTGCCAAGGAAATACTTGGCTACTAAAAGTCTGCCAAGCAACAGCTTTGGGCCAGGTGAGAAGATGGTTTGCATATTTCTGGTGCGGGATAATATGTTGCTGAGTCCTAGACCATAATGCAATGAGCGCATTACTCATCTGTAACTAGATATGTTTTGTAATTTAATTACAATTCCATTTTAATTTTAGTCATTAATTTTTAAACGCAGGTTAGTTTCATGGCCTTAAATACTGTGATAAGGTAGAACCTCAAATTGAGTGCAGACAGCGTGGTAGAAGCCCAAAGATAAAGAATGATAAAACACTGAGTAAAAGTATTGTTCTGTTTAAGGACTGTTTCCATTTATCTTAAACTATAGTTGTTTGCTTGGGTATAAGGATATTTAGCCTTTGGATTGAGATAAAGAATGAACTACCACTGACCTATTTGGCTTGAGTGACAAAAGTTTGTCTGTGCTTTGCAGATTTCCAAAACGTTGGCAAAGGAAAGTTGTAATGAATTTGTATTTCTCTCAGATATTGTTATACGAATATTATGGAACGTTTGTGGTGGTATCGCATAATGGGCATTTTATGATTTAAGATTTGGACCCATTTTGATCCTACATAAGGGATTTTGCTAATTGTCAGGTATATTTTAGATCTCACAAAAGTCAATAAAATGGCAGAAATAATGTTTTCATTCAGTATAGCAATTCCCAAGTAATTGATTCTTGGAATCAAATCTGCTCTGCATCTTTAAAATGACATTAAAAGGCCTGAAAATGCCTCATAATTGGTCTAGAGAAACTATGTTTGACATTTTATTCACCCAGTTAGATCTACAGTATACCATACATCTCGCAAAATCTCTGTGATAGGACCTAAATATGTTCAGATTTCCACTCATATAAAATATCCCATATTAATCAGTTTTAGCTGCCCTATCTGGGCTTTTTGGAGCAAAAGCATGTTACCTCAGTCACCAAGATGTCATAATGTACATGAAAAATATATTGCCCCCAACGTTCATCCCACGTTCCCTTGTCAATTCACAAGTTTTTCCACCATGACCAGAAATAATAACATTTTTTGTCTTATAGCTGCATTATTTCAATTTCAAGCATTTCCTCCCAAAACTTAAATTTGCACTTAAAATTGGTGGGATGGGGCTCCACTTACAGTCAGGTCTATGAGTATTTTGACTGTGACACAATATTTATCATTTTAGCGCTGTGCGCCACCAGATTGGATTTCAAATGAACCAATAAAGATATACTTGAAGGGTAGACTTTCAGCTGTAATTTCCAGGTTTTTCCAAATTTATTGTATGTACGGTGTAGGAATTACAACCATTTTATTACATTGTCCCACCACTGTTGGGGCCTCAAAAGTAGTCTTGACATTAGCATCAAGCATAATCATAAATTAAATTGTCATTTTAGTACTTGGTTACAAATCCTTTGCAGTCAACAACTGTTGGGAGTCCAGATCCTATGAACATAACTAGTCCCTGCATTTGTTGCTTGGCCATGCTCTGCCAGGCCTTCACTGCAGCGATTTTCAGTTTCTGCTTGTTCTTAGAGTGTTTTACCTTCAGTTTTACCTTTTTTGTAAAAAGCATCATCACTGGACTCAGGGCTGGTGATTGATTGCCTTAGCAACTATAGAACTTTCCTTTCTTTAAGCTTAAAGCAGTTTGGGGTAGCTTGTACAGGTCTGAGTCTTTGTCCATCTGTACAGCAAAGTCCTGTCAAATGAGATTAAACATCTTTAGCTGAATCTGAGCAGATGATAAAGGCATTTACTGCTCAGAATTCAGACTACATCCAGCTGCTTTTTTATCAGCAGCCACATCAATAAAAATAATGGAACCAGTTCCAATTACGGCAATACATGCCCACACATGGCCACACTTCACAGATGAAGTGATGGTCTTCAAATAATTTGGAGTTTCTTTTCCTTCTTCTTCTTCTCCTCATCCAATCATTCTGACAGAAGCTGATATTTTCATCATGTACCCATACAGTGTTATATTTACTCAGGTGAAGTCTTTTCTTGATTGTTGAGACTTTGTATAAAAAGTGCTGTCACACAGTGTACGTACCTGATTTGGAGGTAAACACCCTCAAATTAAAACTAAAAGTTAGCCCTTTGAGCTCACATTTGTTATGGAATTTCACGTCCAATGTGCTGTGGTAGATGAGTAAAATGACAATAATGTTGTCGATGTCCAAGTTTTTCATGGATCTGACTGAATAACTGAATCTCTTCTAACAGGGGATATTGTGGGCCTGTACAGTGTGGAGGGATGTGGCCCATCATCCCAGCTTGGTTCAGGTGTGGTGACACAAGCATCACAGGTGGCCATATCAGTAGCCTTTGAGGTCCAAGATGGTTTCAGCCTGGAGGGAGATGTGCTTTATAACCTCATGAAACTGGCAAACAATGTCACCTATGAGCGGCAGAAATGGTAAATATGTGACGTATGTAAAAAGGCACTGCTGTAAGGTGTGTTGATTGTGGCATTCTCAACTCCGAAAATGTGTTAACTTGGGGGGAGACTAAATCATACATGTACACAGGGGGCAAATCACATGTGCTCAAACAGCTATACAAACTTTTTCAAGCAATGAACACTTATCCACGCTACCTGAGTCCCTGCTGTATTCGATCTGAGACCATGGTGCTCACTCATTCACCTCAATCAGCACTTTCACACTGTTGGCTACCCAGCAGCCCCTGATTCCTAAATGTATGCGAATTTACCATTGCTGATGTTTCTTTTACTTCTTGTGTTGAAATTAATGGAAAATGCTATGAATAATATACCTTTCTTCCACAGTTCTGGTGTAATTTTGTACATGTCATTTTATGCAGTGCCTTGAACTCCTTGAATGGCTACAGTTCTGGTCCTGCCTCTAATTTGATAAGTGTTCTTTTTGGCTACTCAAATCCGGGGAGTCTGTCACAATCGGGTAAGAGGCCTCCTGTCAACAATGTCATATTACATATTGTAGGAGTCAATTTTTTTATTTGTCTTCAAGGCTCATTAAAAGAGCTTCCTTTGTTATATGACTGTTTTCATACTTATTGAGTTTAATACTTTTTCTGGTTTGCAGATCCTGTAGAGTTTTTCAACACTGCCCTGGATGTGTCTCAGAGAGAGGCTGTAAACTTTGCTCTGGCTCAGAAGGAACTGGCAATCATACATGGGCCTCCTGGGACTGGGAAAACCACTACAGTGGTGGAGGTGATCCTGCAGGCAGTAAAGCAAGGGCTCAAGGTGAGCAGCACATGATGCATCATCAGTGAGAGCACGCCTCGGCCATGTTGCTCTATCGATTGTTTCTAGGGTAGGTTTTTTTCATGTTTACTCAGGACTCTGATGTGTGTCAGGGGCAGAATCAGGCAATGCTTTTCCCCATTGAGGAATGCTTTGTTTGAATGTTTTAGTCTGTTCCATGACTTTTTATTGCTTTAAATTTGCCACTATTATTGTAATATCAGCACTGGGATGCTCAGTCAAGAGCACTCCCATTAAAATTCCTGATATTATACCTTGAAAGATTTAGCGCACACTCTTAGGCTGCCAATTACAGGAAAGAAAGTTCTGCAACAAATCCAAGCACTAACGATCCACAAAGATATTTAAAGTCTCAATATCTACATTAAATTTTGTGTTGAAAAATCACATCCTTGCATGTATCATTTGTTAGGAATATTGTTCAAATACCGGTTTAATTTTAGTTTGATTAGTTACTGATATTTTTGCAGGTTCTCTGTTGTGCCCCTTCCAATGTGGCAGTCGATAACTTGGTGGAGGCTCTGGTTCAAAACAAGGCCAGACTCCTCCGCTTGGGCCACCCTGCCCGTCTGCAGGAGTCCATACAGAAACACTCCCTGGATGCTATGCTGGCTCAGAGTGACAGCACTGACATCATTGCTGACATCCGCAAGGATATTGACCGGGCCTTCGTGAGTCAGATGCCGTTTTTGTGAAGCATTGCTTCCCAAGATTCTGGGGCGAAGCGACCTGCGGCCATGTCCATAGGGTGTGCTTGTATGCAGCAGTGTGTATGAGATGACATCTAAGTGAAATATTTCTGTTCAGTTTTTTTTCTGTCTTGCTGCAATGACTGAAACTGTTTTAACCAATCTAAGCAGTACAATTGAACAATTCTTGAGAAATTAGTGTGTGTAAAGTTGAAATCTATCCATGTTCAATAGTTTGTTGCCCTTACATATGATGCCTGTTCATAGGCGTAATAAAATATTCAAGGTAACTGAACTAAGAAGACATTCATGCACATTTCTGTCCAGCCTAACAAAACTGTAATGTCCCATGATAAATGTATCGCTTGTTTTGCTTGTAACAATGAAAGAACATTGTACTGGAGTCAGAAAAAGGAGAGAATGGGATTAATTTTGTCCTGCAAAAGCCTCATCGTTTTCCGGGAGCGACAAGATGCATTTTTGTGTTCCTCTGGGAATTTCGAGCTTTCACACTGTGCAAAGGTCATCCTAACACACACCAGAGTAAAATCTGACGGTCAGAGCAGAGCGAGGGAAAGATAAACACCACTGTTTGACATGCACTTGAGATGGCTGGGAATTGGAGGGTAAATTTCTACTGAAGGGCTTGGGCTGCTTACTGGTCCCAGGCTGTCTGTCTATTAATCTTTGCGTACACTGCAAATGCCCAAAAATACTTCAGTTCAAAACTTGTATTTGAGTTTTGTTTTTTGATGTAAAATCTTTGTTTTTGCTGCTGTTAAATCATATGATCAGTAAGGCAGGAAGATTGCTTGAGAGGTAACACAGTTTGACTCACACAAGATTTGCCAATGGGGTGAGAAAATTTCACCTGACACTCAAATGCAGACTGATAATGAGCTAATAGTTTTTCCCTCAAGGGAAAAAGATGATTTTGAGACTCATTATAAGACTAACGCATTTAAGACAATTTTGCAGTGCATCTACAACCATAAGCAGTTGGTGAAATGATAAAAACTGGCTGGTGGCCAATGTGGACAACTTTGGCATGGCATAAACTAAATTCTGGCTGAGCGGCTCGGTGTGTGCATACATACACATACTCATGAATACAGGTATGGATCGTGTCTCAATGTTATCAAGCTCATTTTGCCTTTGCATTTTGATTTCAGGAAAATATGAGAAAATCACGTGACAAGGGTGGGCGGAGTCACCTGAGGGCAGAGGTGAAGGAGCTGAGGAAGGAACTGAAGATGCGGGAGGAGAGCAGCACCGCTCAGATCCTCAAAGGGGTGGACATTATCCTGGCAACCAACACCGGTGAGAAACATCTACAGCCCTCCATCGCTGTCTGTGCACCAAAGCCTGCCATAACCTTAAAATAAATCGACTAATTCCATCTCAAATCACCAAATTTCAAAATAAGTTCCAGACTATCTCAGATTTGCTTCAAGTTCAAATTTACAGGACATGATGTTCTTGTATCCAGTAGATTATGTGCAAAATTTTAGACCCATGTCTTTATTAGTGTTTGAGATATTGAGACTTCAAAAAGGGGGCGTGGCCCTCAATTTTGTGCAGGAACGTGTTACTGTACAATATGCCAAGTTCAATAAGTCATAACTTTTGAACTATCAGAGATGACTGCATGAAATTTGCAGGATTGGTTTTTTGGTGTAATATGTCTCAGAAAACCAAAGATCAGTACCACAAATCATCTCTGTAAAGAATTGACCAACGTACAATGATGGCTAAAGTCATTCTTCCAGGCTCAGAAATAATGTGTGAGGACATCATTGATAATGTGTTCTTTCTCTGCAGTGATGTTGCCGCCAGCAGAAGAGCCTATAATGATAGTTGCCGTGTCACCATATTTATCCTTCTACCTTGTGAACTAGTAAACAATCAATAGTCAACAGGACATTTAAGAGACATTTTACTAGCCTGAGCCTCCCTTTTTTAGGTAACTGGTTTTTGGATTTTAGCTTCAAAATGTCAAAGTAACGAGCTGCTTGACTGATTAGACCGGGTGGGTGGATTTTCATTCTCCTGCAGAGGTGTCATTTGTTTGAAATCTCTGAACTGCGTAGGGGTAAAAGCCAAACAGACCAACTAGGACAAGAGCAGGTAGTGTTGCAGTACAGTCTGTAACTATTTAGACAGTGAAAATGCACAGAGAGGGCTGACATTTCTAAATGGATAATGTGCAATCAGTGAAAATCCTCTCATTAAAACTTACCGTCTTCTTTGACCTTATCAGGTGTGCCCTTATCAAACTTGGCGTGCCAGGAGAATGGAGCCAAGGAAGCTAAAATTATGCCGCTACAAGCACCTATGAACTGCATTGTTGCTTGAAATTTTATTACATGGTGTTAATATCATTTACAATGAATGGCTAAAGTCAAGAGATGACTGCAACAGGAGTAATTGCCAGTGGAGGAAGAGATTTGTTGTTTTTTGTTCTCACTTCCAAAAGAGACAATTGGAAAATTACTATGGGCGGAAATTCTACGAAAGTTTGCTGGTTCTTCTCTCCATGTGTGTCAGACTGTACTATGGCCATATACAGTAGCACAGGCAGTTTGTGGGTGACTTGAAAGTGGGGAGTGAAGACAGGTTCTTTATTTACATATTTTCTTTTTTTTTGAGTAAAAATGCTCATATTCATCAACCTTACCTGTTCTTGAGCTACTATTCTGAGTGTGTGAGTTTTTGATTAAGGCTGGTTTGAAGTAGTATGGTGTATGACATGGTGGTTTGATGTAGGCTCTGTGCGTTTCTTGGACATTTAGGTTTCAGGAAGTATGACGCACAAGTTACTTTTGATGCAGCATGTGTATTGTATATTCTGATTTGAGCTCAGTCTCAGTCTTTGTGTTGGATATTCTGGTTCAAAGTAGTGTCTGTGTGTGTTTTGTGTTCTGGTTGAATGTGTTTCATTTCATGTGTTGGGTTTTTCCAGGGGCTCATGACGATGGGCCGCTCAGGTTCCTGCCGAAAGATCACTTTGACCTGGTGGTGATAGACGAGTGCGCCCAGGCTCTGGAGAGCGCCTGCTGGATCCCCCTGCTGAAGGCTCGCAAGTGCATCCTGGCCGGAGACCACAAACAGCTTCCTCCGACCATAAAGTCCCACACGTAATACTTAATACTTGTCATCATGAAAGTCTCACACATGAATTTACCATTCTTCATGAAGTCTCATGAGATGGACTCCTCACCCTGTTGATTCCTCACCACAAAGTGTTGCAAGCAATTTACTCTGCTCCATAAATTCTCACCTTGTTTATTCTTCACCCTAAAGTCACACATGTAAGTCTCACATGCAGTTTTCCCTCCAAGATAATGTCTCAATTTATTGTTCTATTTGAAAGTCATGTCATTCATTTTTTGCCTTAAGGTCTTTCCATCTTAAAATATTTCATGCTACTTACTCCATAGCATCTACCTTCACTTAAGTTTCAAACTGAATTACCCATGTTTTATTGGGAAGGTTCCCATCATGACTAGATCAGGTTGCAGGTGAATCTCTGCCTATATATTAGTCTGTGTTTGTGAAATGCGTCAGTGAGTGAAGATGGCCTCACTACTGAATACTTGCACGTCGTTGAGAAGCCCATTTGTTTTTTAGCAGCCTGACTCCACTTTTTTAAGCAACACATATAAACAATGAATGCTTTTGAAACACAATTTTTGTGGGTATACCTATGTGAATGTGATGTATGTTGCTTTCATGTCACTTATTTAGAGTACATTGCTTCTGCAATAATTTGGACTGCACCACTGAGAAAAATGGAAAAAATTCCCCATACGGATGTAAACCCCCTCAAACTGTTGCTGACAGTATTCACCTTAACCGCATGTTCATTTCAACTCCTTTAGCACAGAGCTACAGTACAATAAATAGAAATTGAAGTACAAAAGTATTACAAAACTACTTAGATTTCTCCATATATGCGCAAGTCCATTATATTCAGCTAATATAGGATATTGCATGCGTTAAAAATGTAACTGTAGCCCCCAGACGAAGTTGGGCGGCTACAATGGATTCATGCTTGTCGTCTCCACCGCTGCGTCAGCATCCGTAGACACTTCCTAGTGGATGCTGTACAGGCTGTAATTTTGGACTGATTACTTTCATTTTTGGTATGGACATGTGTTATACTGCACTTATGACACCTATCGATTTTGGTTGCCATGGCGACAGTATTGGCCAAATTCGGGGGCTACACCCATGCAGTTGCGGCTGACCAAACTGTCAAGTTATATTTATCATATTTATCTATGGACCATGTTTATCTTCGTTAGCATGTGTAGCGCACACTCTAATCAGGCTGTTCTCTCTCAGAGCTGCAGCAAAAGGCCTAGCGGTGAGTCTGATGGAGAGGCTCATCCAGAGGTACGGATCATCGGTCGTCCGAATGCTCTCCATGCAGTACCGCATGAACAGCGCCATCATGCAGTGGGCCTCCCAGGAGATGTATGGGGGAAAACTCATGGCCCACTCCTCAGTGGAGAAGCACCTGCTGAGGTCAGTGTTCAGTAGCAGGTTCAGAAGGACGACATGCCTTTTATGTATGGATTATCATTTTTTATTCCGGCAGATTACTTTTGGTACCAAGGAATATTTTGTGACGTCTGAGAACTTTATTTAACCCCTTTGTTTTCTTATTTTTAAATGTGAATTATGATGCATATGTAGATTTCCTGCTGAACTATGTTCCCATCAACACTTTGACTGTACACATCTACCATCCTGCTGTTACAGGGACCTGCCAGGAGTGGGCAGCACTGAGGAGACAGCGACGCCTTTACTCCTGATTGACACAGCCGGCTGTGGGCTATTCGAAATGGAGACCAGCGATGACCAGTCTAAAGGGAACCAAGGCACGTAGGTTGCACAAGGACCATAAACACCTTCCCTCTCTCAGCCCCATTCACATCAATGGTGAAACCTGCTGGGCCGGGCAAGATCCTTGAGCCTATATCAGAAAGCAGAATTATTCAATCAGGTTTTACTTGGTTAAGTTATCCAGCTATCATAGCTTGTTCCACTTCAGTCCATGCTGCAGATTTAAGAGGGCTCTGGGTTTTACTCAGTTTGATTCCACATTGCACAGTCGCAATACTATTTTCACCCCCTAAGGATTGTTAGAGTTCAGGCCAGTTTACTGCAGGTTGTGATTTCCATGAATTTTATTGAGGCTCCAAGTACCAGATATGCTGCCCATTATTTGCTATCCCTAGTATTAAGAAACACCATGCTTTAACCAAGAATCCTCCAAATCGGTAAAGAAATGGAGAGAGTTAAAGCCTATTATTTATTTAGGAACGCAGATAATTAGAAATATTTTTGATTGTTTTGCATTTCTAATGGAGCAATCGCTATTCTTGCAGTTTTCATTTTATTCAGATTTGATGAACACAGAGGGTAGCAAAAGGAAAAAGGCTTCTAGAAATAGTCCCAGCATCAAACCCCCCTCCATACTTGAAGATCATGAATATTGCTTGAGATTAGACCCCCCCAAGTTCCGTGTCAGATGTTGGGCTCTTAACTGAAATGCTAATTGTATAATTTTTGTATCACTTTCATTTCATCCACAGGTGAAGCAGACATAGTAGCTCTGCACATAGAAGCTCTGACGGAGGCTGGTATCAAAGCCAGAGATATCGCCGTTATCACACCCTATAACCTGCAGGTGAGGCAGGTTGAAATGACTTGACTGCGAGGGTTGATGTTTGGTTGATTAGCCGGACAGATGCATCTTTTTTGTTTGGATTTATACCTGAGCCAAATGAAATTAAACAATGAATGAGGTAAACATTGCCGTCAGTTTTACTGTATATGAATACAATTTTTATAGTGACTGTCCAAATGCTATAGTTGTAGTTTATATTCAGGTGATTTAATGTTTTTAGAATAGTACTCTGAGTTCTTTAGTGTGACAGATTCAGTTGATGAATCACAGGCAGTCTGCTGCTCCTGACTGGTTTGAGTGGCCCCTGTGATTGTGTATGATTAGGCTCAATGAAGATGTCCTTTCTAAATCATTTGTGTCAGTGAGTGTAATGGTAGACTGATAATGTTATGCTATTGCATACTTGCATTTTTGTTAACTTGATGCAGGTTGACTTGTTTGGTCTTTTTTTTGCTAAGGTGGCCAATTTGTTGTTTCAGTGGTTTTGTGTGTGTGGTGCGGACAATTGTGTCCATTCAAGTTTCTGGATGGGAAATATAAAATCTTTGTTTGCTTTTTTTGTGTGAAGGTGGACCTCCTCAGGCAGCTGCTCTCTCTGAAGCATCCCGAGCTGGAGATCAGGTCTGTAGACGGGTTCCAGGGGAGGGAGAAAGAGGCCGTGGTGCTCTCACTGGTTAGATCAAACAGGAAGGGTGAGTCATTGATTTTATCTTCATGGAGCAAAAATGAAGATTATCTACTTCATCCTCACATTTAAATCCTTTGTTATTTTTGCTATTAGTAATTTGGCCGATGCTTTTACTCAAAGAATAGTGAAAGCTGATTAAACATACCTTGCTGGAGCATTCTGGATATAAGACCCTTTTTCAAGGGCCCAAAAGCTGCACTGGTCTAATTGAGACTGAACCCAGCATGAACAACCAACCTTATGAGCCCCATACAATCACATTAGCCACTTAGCTATAGTCTGCCAATGTGCCGCAGAACAGAGCTAAAAATAAAAACATTTTGTCACAGTACAAATACGAACAGACAGTACTGCTAAGAGGAAAAAAAAAAAATCAAATGTAAAATCCTGGATGTAGTGAATTGCAGAAGTGGGCATGATGAGCAATATTGATTTTGAGGCTGTAGTGTGTACTCCCATTCACTGACCAGTCGATGGTTCTGATTGTTGCGTGCCTTCAGGAGAGGTGGGCTTCCTGGCGGAGGATCGGCGGTTAAACGTGGCGGTAACGCGTGCTCGTCGTCACCTAGCTGTGGTGTGCGACACTCAGACCATCCGGCAGCATTCGTTCCTCAAATCGCTGCTGGATCACATGACGGAATGCGGCGAAGTGCGCACCGCCTTCCAGTACCTGGAGGACGCTGTTCCGATGAACTACTCGCACGAGCCCTCACAGCAACACGGCAAGTCGAAACCCAAAGCCAAAACCAAGGACAAGGACAGGAAGGAGGCAGTACCCAAACAAACCCCTCAGGGCGAGCCGAGACCCCCCCAGAGCTGCACTGAGCAGAGTGGTACTGCGCCCAGTTTAGAGGACAGGGTGGGGGGAGAGCAGAAGAACAAGGAGGAAGAACTGAGAGAAGAACTTCTCCGGTTCCAGAAAGATCCGGAACGTTCTGTGCTGGGTTTTCCCCCTACCCTGAACTCTCACGCCCGGCTGCTCGTGCACCAGATCTCTGAGGAGCTGGGGCTGAGGCACGAGAGCCAGGGGGAGGGAAAGAACCGGCGAATCGTTGTCTCCAAGCAGGAGGAAGGGCCAGAACAGCCCGATCTCACAGAGCAGCCTGGAAAACTACTTCCTTCTACAGACTCCACAGAACACCCAGGCCAACCACCTTCCTCCACTGAGCACCAGGACCAATCAGCTTCCCTCGAAGTGTCTGGAAAGGAGGCATCCAGTCCTTCCTCACAGCTGGATTTGAAGAATTTGCATCTGGAACGCATGCAGAGAGAGCAAGCCAAAAGGAACTTAAAGGCCCAGTGCAACCCAACACCTGCTCAGCCCCCTAAAAACTCCAAACGCTCAGCCAAAGGTAAACTTCGACTTATTTCAACCTCAGGATCATTGACGACATCCAGAGTCCCAGACAAAATTGAGTTCTGTACGGAGAATCTCCATGGAAAACTGAATTTAGTCTCAGATCTGACAGTCTTCTTGAAACCAGCCCCAAGATTACTAAATTCATGGGTAATATGAGCCATGATATTGTATCTGAGTGCTAAAAACCCATAATCCATATCTTTTGCAGGGAAGGGACACTCTAAGGCAAGCACCATAGAGTCCACGCTGGTGGGTGATGACTTTGACGCGCTCGTCGAGGCTGCAGTTAAG
The DNA here is from genome assembly GCA_029692085.1 of Gymnothorax javanicus. Lineage (NCBI taxonomy): Eukaryota > Metazoa > Chordata > Actinopteri > Anguilliformes > Muraenidae > Gymnothorax > Gymnothorax javanicus. The sequence continues at coordinate 11,433,594 of CM056207.1, read as the reverse complement.
GCAGATAGCGTTTGTGCTATGGCAAAGTGTAAAGCTAGTGTTCTAACCATGGGACAGCTCTGCCCTTTCTGCAACAGAAGATACTGCCTCAGCCACCATATCCCAGAGGTAAATCCTAAAGCACTCTCTCACTGTGTCACTGAGTTCTCTTATTTCTATACTGAATGTATCATTTGCACCCCGACGTTTACATTCGCTCGTTTTATTCTTTTGTTGGATATCTTTAGAATTCCTTCCTTTTTGCTTGTGCTCTACCCCAGCACAGTCTTTTACACTATAATTTTTTTTAATTTACATTTTTTCTTAGTTCATTCTGAGAGGTTCCCTCTTTATTTCTTTCGAAGGGTTTGCAGTGGTATTCCTATTTAGCGTTCCACAAGGGTATTCCTGTTGAATGTGTCACGTCGTCATCAATTATATTAATGGCTTTAGACAGTCATTCATACAGAGCTTAGCTTTACATTCCCATTAATACTTTAGTCATCATTTCCATTGAGAATTTTACTCTGGGCGACATATATTGAGAGATTCAGCATGTGCATCCTTTGCAGGTACATGGTTGCGGGGACTCGGCCAAGGCACATGCGAAGATGGGGAGAAGCAAAGATGCAGCGCTTCATGCAACTGGGGCAAAGAAGGCCCTGGACCCAAACAAAAAGGCACATCTGCAGAGAAGACTGGATACAAAACTCAAAGACTTGGCAGCCCAGAGGAAAGTCAAGTCAAAGCCAGAATAGAACTCTCTCCCAAAGGACTGCACTGATAATGGTCAAAATGATGATCCTTACTCAGGCAGGTTTTTCTATGCAGTGAGGGGACACTGGATTATGCACGTCTTAAATGTGATCCTGCCTGAATTGCTTTCAAAAATACAAGCCACCAAGTTACAGAACTTGGCAGCTGACAATTACAAAAACAACTTCCTTATTTTTGTTGTTTCGCTCCTCATTTTGAGTGAACTTGTATGAGACAGTGACGAACAGATTTCCAATAAATAGTCAGGGACATTTATTTCCAATTTATTGAAAATATTTATGCACTATTTAAGTAATGCAAGATTGGGAAGTACTCTTGAATGGAAGAAAAGCACATATGAAATAAACTATGGAAAATATGTGTAAGATGTACACTGATGTGAATTTCTTTGGTCATGCTGAAGGAACTGTGTGGCCTGGAACATTCTCCTATGCTCATGCTTGACTCTTAAAAACAAATACTGTAACCCAAAAAACTGTTGAACAGCAGCACAGTATTCTAAATGATGGGTGAGCCGAGGGAGGGCAGTCCAATAGAAAAGCCAAGCAAGGCTTAGGTGATCAAACTGCATTGCCAGTGTCCTTTGCAAATTCTACAGACATCTTCCTCTCAAATTAGTTTAATTTCAACCTTGCTGTTAAAATTAAACCATGGTGTTCCCACAACATGTTGAAATATGAACTTGGTTACAAACTATGGCAGTAATTACTAATTACTAAGTACTTAAGTGTGGTGGACCATGATAAACTTGAAAGTTAGTAATACATGCACCTTCAATGGGATTCCCCATTGCCAGCTAATTTATGTATACATGAGCCATTAACTAACAAAATATACATGTAATAGTAATAACCCTACTGCTGCAAATCCAATTTTAGCCAGCCTACACTGGATTAAGCTGTTTGACACTTTTCATGAATCAACTATCTGATCACCAGCAGACCAGCTTCCACCAACAGACCACTACCTTCCGCCCACAGCTTATCCAGCTTTGTTAATCAGCCACAGACCAGTCAGAAGAGTAAAAAAAAAAAAAAAAAAAAACTTCAGCAGGTCAACATTTCATCGTTCTCTGGGTTGTGTCCTATTTCCGTATTCAGGAACCAGTTCTTATACATTGTTAAAGAACTCTACCAGGTACAAATTACATTTAAAAAGGCACTGTATGTAAAATTTGAAAGAACACTCATGCATAAATGTAATTTAATGCAAGTGCATACCTGCCAACCCTTCCGATTTAATCGGAATCATCCCGAAGTTCCCAGATCACAAAAAAAAATAAAAATTGGGACATTGTGTTTTTGCAACAAGAAAAAAAAAAAAAATATTTTTTTGTTTTAAAAAAAAATAATGTAATACTGTAAAGCTAATAATGTCAACTTATCAGGCTCTAAACAGCCTTTCCTATACCTTTAAAAATGCCAAGAGCTCAAAGGGGGCTCCACCTGCACTCGCATAGGGGCACTGCCCCTGGGCAGCCCCATAGACCCCCGGCCAGTAGTGTTCCCATTTCTGAAATTCCAGTATTGGCAGGTGTGTAAGAGCATTACTATGACTGTCACATTCAAAAAGTGCAGATGGGCTCAGACCAGAGATTCCAGATGTTTATTGTGCTGGATGAGGACCGTCACTGGCTCTCTGCAGGCTGGCTGATGCACACCTGCTGGTGGTAACAGCGCAGCAACTCCATCTGTGACTTGTGGATCAGCACATGAGGGCGAATGGAGCACAGCATTTCACAGGCTTCCTCTGGACTCCAGCAGTGCAACTGCAAACACACGCATTCCAACATCACACTCAATGATATCCATGTGCCTTTGTTTATATGATCGAACAGGAACTCTTCATTTCAAAGCAAAAAAGAAAAAGCACATAAAATGACATTTTGGTATGCTCTAACATTTCTGGTCATTTGCAGAACTCAGCAATTGTGCTGAACTTCCATAAAAGATTTATACAATCCATTTGATGTGCAGCCATAGACTGTATAAAAAGATGGACGAAGCAACGGTGACGTCACCCATTGGTTTCAGCATACCATTTCTCCCCTAATCTGGTAAAACCTAGTAACTCACTTTTTGGTGGAAATTGAGTTAGACCCATTTTTGCAGTTACTAGGTTACTAAGCACCAAATAAATTACCAACAGTCGTCATTGAGAATACCCATTCTCTCTTTTTTTTTTTTTTTACAGCGAGTTTATCCTAAAGGACTTAAGTTGTTTTCAGTTTTCTCAGTTTCATGAAAAAGTGAGTTACTAGGTTTTTACCAGATTAGGGGAGATTTAGGAAGCCTCGATTTTGGCAATTTGAACAGCACCATTTTGTCATTTTGAAACCGGATGTGATTCCTATTGGACGAGAGCTTGAATTGAAGATCCGGGGAGGAACGTGGCTCTGGATCTGACCGTATCGGACGAGGACCAGAGGATAGCCACGCCCCTAAAGCATACTCTGGCTTTATCCTTTATTCTAGTCTACTTGGGACCATAATTTACAAAAATGAACAAAATGATATATCGAAGGAGACATGAAACTTGCGATAGATACCATAAAATGATGTGGAAAATCATTATTGAAATAATAAATCAGGTGGCAAAGTAGGGTCATTTTCTCATAGACTTCAATAGCATTGAACTTCTTTCTGCAACCACCGACGTCACCATCTGCTGGCCAATAAATATAGTGCAAATTTTTGAGATTTCCGCATGGGCTTCACTTTTCAGACGGGGGTGCTGCATCCATCTTTTCATACAGTTTGTGTACAGCACTGTCTTCTCAGTGCTGCCCACTCCTGGCAGGTCCCTGGAACAACAATCAGGCTCAATATTTTCAATTAGCTGTCAGACTTTCTGTGCCACCTCACCTCTGTTGGTATAAATACCAGTAAATACACTTGTGCAGTCCAAGGGATGTGTTGAATATAATAAAAAGGTCATGATATAAACAACTCTGGTCTTATCTTCTCTAGGTTATAAAATGATCCACTCCTGAGCTCCAGCAGACAGGGACTACCATAGCATTAATATCGGGTAGTCAAGACAGTTTCTGCCAATCAGCAGTCTATCATGCCACTTAACATGTTCACAGATATAGCTCAAACGCTGCACACATTGATGAGTTTTCTGTGGAATCTAGGGGTAGGTACAAAACAAATCCAATTAAGTCCAAAGCAATAGCATCTGCATCGCACTCTGTGAAACCCATGTAGTCTCTGCAAATCTCAAGTGTCATCTGTGATCGTTAACAAATGCCAACAACAAACCTTATTTGTCAGAATAAAGATTTGAAAAGAAAGGGTTTGAGGTTGGTAGACAAGCAAGCGATTGACAAGGTCCATCTTCATAAACCGAAAACATTGGCGAACTTGCTACATGCATGAAAGACTGCACAGATAACATGACTTCTTTTTCTTTCTTTTTCCTCTACGACTCTCATCCCAGAGTTTAATCCGTATCGCGAGTCACAACACGCAACCTACGAACAGCAGCATGCAGAGAAAACTTCACTGACTCGGCAAGCAACTTATGAGAATTCGAGACGAAAGATTCACATCAAGTATTTTACAAGGTTCAATACTGCCGGTCATGTGATGTTCAAAAATATAACATGAATTCAGTAAGGTGGCAGACAGAACACAAACACTTCAGGAGTTCAGGCTGGTAGCTGTAAAATACAACACATTTTCATTTACAAAAATACTATTAAATGGAACTTCTGTTAGTTTATCCTAAACCTAAAAAAACTTTCTCAGATTGCTTTTAATTCACTATTTTTTGTGACTTGAACCAAGCCCAAGGATCCTGTGCTTCCTCAATTTGTCCCACCTAATTGAAAAGTCCAATCAAAAGCATAGGAGAATACGACCAATGAAAACTACTTGTGATTTACAACAAGTGAATTGTGTTACAGTAGTGGGCAAAAAAGTATTTCATTCTAACCACGATTCTTGGCGCATTAGAAGAATTCCTCAACAATAAAGCTAATGGTGTAACTTGCTGGCTGGGTTCATTGGTGGAAGGAACACATGGCAGGATATTGACATTTTGATCCCTGGTTGCCTTTCACTTTTTGGTTGGGCAAGTGTCCCAAGAACTAACCTTAATGAGATAGGCTGCTACCATAGTGGCACTGCGGCAGCGGCCTGCTTTGCAGTGAATGTATACACTGGCACCTTGGTCCTTCACTGCCATGGCAAACTCCACGCCCCTGTGCAGATTCTCCAGGGTGGGCACCCCCGTCAGGTCAACCGTGCTGAGACGCAACTGCTCCACCCCCACGGCCTTCCACTCCTGAGAGACATGGGCAAGCACAAATGCATGCGTGTACACATACACAAACACAATCTTTAAGCTTTAACACTATGGAACTGGCAATGAGTCTTTCACATAGCTGTGGAGGAATCGTGGCCCACTCTTCTTTGCAGAATGTTTTAATTCAGCCACATTGGAGGGTTTTTGAGCATGTACGGCCTGTTTAAGGTCATGCCACAGCATCACAATCGGATTTAAGTCCTGACTTTGCTTAGGCCGCTCCAAAACCTTCAGTTTGTTTTTTTTTAAGCCATTCAGAGGTGGACTTGCTAGTGTGTTTCGGATCATTGTCCTGCTGCATAACCCAAGTGCGCTTGAGCTTGAGGTCACCAACTGATGGTTGGACATTCTCCTTTAGGATTTTCCAGTAGAGAGCAGAATTCATAGTTCCATCAATTACGACAAGTCGTCCAGGTCCTGAAGCAGCAAAGCAGCCCCAAACCATCACACTACCACCACCATGTTTGACTTTTGGTATGATGTTCTTCTTATGAAATGATATGTTAGTTTTAAGCCTGATGTAACGGGATGCATACCTTCAAAAAAGTTCAACTTTTGTCTCGTCAGTCCACAGAATATTTTCCTAAAAGTCTTGGGGATCATCAAGATGTATTTTGGCAAATGTGAGACGAGCCCTTGTGTTCTTTTTGGTCAGTAGTAGTTTTTCGCCTTGGAACCCTCCCATGGATGCCATTTTTGCCCAGTCTCTTTCTTATTGTTGAATCATGAATACTGACTTTAAATGAGGCAAGTGAGGCCTGCAGTTCTTTAGATGTTGTTCTGAGTTCTTTTGTGACCTCCTGGATGAGTCGTCGATGCGTTTTCGGAGTAATTTTGGTAAGCCGGCCACTCCTGGGAAGGTTCACCACTGTTCCAAGTTTTCTCCATTTGTGGAAAATGGCTTTCACCATGATTCGCTGGAGTCCCAAAGCCTTAGAAATGGCTTTGCCACCCTTTCCAGACTGATAGATTTCAATTTCTGTGTTTCTCATCTGTTCTTGAATTTCTTTAGTTCGCAGTATGACATGTTGCTTTTTGAGATCTTTTAGCCTTCTTCACTTTGTCAAACAGGTTCTATTAAGTGATTTCTTGATTCAACAGGTCTGGTAGTAATCAGGCCTGGGTGTGGCTAGTGAGATTGGACTCAAAAAATGTGATTAAACACAGTTAATTCATGATTTAACAAGGGGGGCAATTACTTTTTCACATAGGGCCAGGTAGGTTTGGATAGCTTTTTCCCCTTAATGAAATCCTCATTTCAAAACTTCATTTTGTATTTACTCGGGTTATCTTTGTCTTATATTAAAATTTGTTTGATGATCTGAAACATTTAAAAGTGAAAAACGTGCGAAAAAGTAAGAAATCAGGAAGGGGGCAAATACTTTTTCACGGCACTGTAGGTTTCCCACATACAATTGCAGATGCACAAACCTAGAAAACCCTTCTAGATTTGCACAGATTTGCAAGAGAAGCACACTCAAAGAAGAGGATGTGGAGTCTGACATAAATATCAAGTCTGAAGTGGCAGACTGGCCAACAATAGAGTATACATTAGTATTCAACTCGAATCTGCGATCGTGGGTTATGTGGCTAATTCGAACAATACCCAGGATCCAAGCAGCATTGAAGTCTACAAAAAACCACAGAATCTTTCAAACAAAGACCACTTACCTCAGCGGAGTTGCAGAAGTATTTTGTTTCATATTCCTCATTCATAGTAATCACTCCCCTCACATTTTCTGTCTGTACCAACTGAAGGAAAAAATATAAATCACTCAAAACCTGGCTAAAATCTAAAAGGTTTCACCATTTTTTTCAATCCCAATTCTGAGTAACCATTAAAAACCTCCCAAAGTACAACCCCAATTCCAAAATAGTAGGGACAAAATGTAAATTGTGAATAAAATCAAAACGCAATGACTTTCAAATCACACCAGCCAGTATTTTATTCACAAAAGAACAGAGATAACATAGCAAATGTTGAAACTGAGAAATTTTGCCATTTTATCCACAAAATGAGCTCATTTCAAATTTGATGGCTGCTACAGGTCTCAAAAAAGTTTGGACAGGGGCCTGTTTACCATGGTGTAGCATCCCCTCTTCTTTTTAACACAGAGTGGAGGAGTCTGGGCATTGAGGAGACAAGATTCTTGAGTTTAGCCATTAGAATTTGATCTCACTCTAGTTTAATACAGGTTTCCAGCTGCTGGAGAGTTTTGGGTCTCCTTTGACGGACTTTTCGTTTAATTATGTGCCAAATGTTCTCAATCGGTGAAAGATCAGGACTGCAGGCAGGCCAGTTCAGCACGTGGACTCTTCTACTACGAAGCCATGCTGTTGTAATAGCTGCAGTATGCGGTTTTGCATTGTCCTGCTGAAATACACAAGGCCTTGTGTAATAGATGTCATCTGGAGGGGAGCATATGTCGCTCTAAAACCTTTATATACCTTTCAGCATTCATGGTGCTTTTTAAAACATGCAAGTGTCCCACACCATATGCACTAATGCATCCCCATACCATCAGAGATGCTGGCTTTTGAACTGAACGCGGATAATAGGAGGGGTGGTCTTTCTCCTCTTTAGCTTGGAGGACATGACGCCCATGATTTCCAACAAGAATGTCAAATTTGGACTCGTCTGACCACAGGACACTTTGCCACTTTGCTACAGTCCATTTTAAATGAGCCTTGGCCCACAGAACACGGCAGCACTTCTGGATCATGCTCAACAATGGCTTCCTTTTTGCATGATAGAGTTTTCGGTGGCATCTGTGGACGGCACGGCGGACTGTGTTTACAGACAGTGGTTTCTTGAAGTATTCCTGGGCCCATTTAGTAATGTCAATGAGAGAATCATGCCGGTGAGTGATGCAGTGGCGTCTGAGGGCCCGAAGATCACGGGCATCCAGTAAAGGTCTTCGGCCTTGTCCCTTACGCACAGAGACTTTTCCAGTTTCTCTGAATCTTTTGATGATGTTATGTTCTGTCGATGATGAGACCTTCAAAGCCTTTGCAATTTGAAGTTGAGGAACATTATTTTTAAAGTATTCCACAATTTTTTTATGCAAGTCTTCACAGGTTGGAGAGCCTCTGGCCATCTTTACTTCTGAGAGACTCAGCCTCTCTAAGACATCCCTTTAATAGCCAATCATGTTACACACCTGATGCCAGTTAACTTAATTACTTGCTAAATTTTCTTTCAGCTGATTCTCTTATATATTAATTGCTTTTTCAGGCCTTTTTTTTGCCTTTGTCCCAACTTTTTTGAGACCTGCTGCAGCCAGAAAATATGAAAGAAGCTCATTTTGTGGATAAAAATGTAAAAGGTCTCAGTTTCAACATTTGAAATGTTATCTATGTTCTATTGTAAATAACATATTGGCTCATGTGATCTGAAAGTCATTGCATTTTGATTTTATTCACAATTTACACTTCGTCCCAACTATTTCGGAATTGGGGTTGTACGTTCCATAAAAACAATAACACACTCTTAGTATTACCCATTACGCTTCGTTCCTTAAAAGGAAAGGGGGGGAGACTAATAATAAGTGCAGTAACTTGGACATTGTTCACCCAGTTTGAATGCAAATATCCTCAAAAGCCCAAAGTATGCACTCTGCGATCGTATTCAGTATTTATTTCAGCTCCTTTATACTGTGGTAGACATCTGAACTAATAACTTTGTCAACGTCCGAATATTTCTCGACTGCAAGTCTCACCAAGAAGAGCATGCAAGCAGTGAACGCAGCGAATCAATATTATAGCAGACATGCCATCAGAAAGTGTGACATGAAATCTTCAATAGTGAAAATATGTATTAACACTGTCAAGATGCATATAAAAGATGTGCCATTACGCTACTGTGTGGGTAATTGACAAGATAACTGGCATGAGAAACAAATAAAACTTCTGAACGTAATGACTGGACACGTGAGAATCAGCAAATATTCCTCCTTTTTCTTAAGAAATGTCACTCGCAATCCAGGAGTCTGTGAATCAGTGTGCATGCAAACCAACATTTAGCTGGCTAGCAAGACGAGATCGCGATTAATGTTACTAACGTTTGAATGGGAATCGAAGAAACTCATCCAGTACTTTGTTCCTTTGCTAGTTCTCATTTATCACCCCACACATTGCCCGAAAGCGATTACCTAACTTTATGTTATCCAAACTCGTTACTATCTTGGCTAAAAAGCTAGCGAACTTACCCAACGCAAACGTTGAGTAACAGACAACTTGACTTTAGCACTTCTCATGAAAAATTGTTAGCAAGCAACTTACTGATCAAGAAGACTCGGTTGATATTCGGCTTTACGCTCCCGAGCGATGTCAAGAAAACTAATAACTATAATAGCAATCCAGGGGTGCGTTTCCCCAAAGCACAGGTGCTAACTTACATAGTTGGAACCACTGACTGTGAATGGACGAACAATGTAAGTTGCGAACTTAGTTAGCAACTATGGTTTTGGGAAACGCACCCCAGGTAATAAGGTTAGCTGTACCTCACCTCCGTGGTCATTGATTTGAAAGGCAACGCTCCAAGAATGACAGTCTGGTCCACACGATCAAACCACCGTCTGGACGACACTTTCTCCATGGCAACATTGTAGGCTAAAGTGGGGTAAAACAGCACCCTCGCCAGAAGTCCCGACATCTTGGTACTTCAGTCAGCTTCGGCTGGCAAACGTGAACTAATTTTCACATTTTACAGCTTCGTACACTTACACAACCGTAAATTGAGATGGACTTTCTCTTCTTGAAAGATAGAGGTTGTTCCGCCCATGTCCGCCAGTTCCACCGACACTGATCGGTACTACTTCAGTTTATACTTTTTTTAAGAACCGTTGTGATCCTCCCTGCGTTTCGGAGGCGCAAGTGCATCTAAAAAATTGGGGCTCATTCAAGGAAACCTCTCAATATTTGCAGTGCTGAGGTTTTAGATAATATGCCCATGCATCCGAAGTACAGTTAATGTAAGACTATAAATCAGAAGCGGCCAAAATCTTCCGGTCTGTTAAATTACAATAAGTGAATAAATAAATAACTTAATGAACAAAAATACCCCCCATTTTACAGTGGTCATGCTTTGCACACACGCTTTTTTTTTTTTTTTTTTGCGCTGAATCTGAAGTCCCGTACAGACCTGAAAAGCCATTATTTTTTTTTGTTTGTTTTTTATTGATTTAATACCCCAAAACGTGTTGTAAATGTGGCCAATAAGGGACATATTATTTTGTCTCAATAAATTAACAAATAAGAGGTCAATATGAATATGGCCTGGTCACAATCAACCTGAGTAAAGTGTGGTATTTCTGTTATAGCACTTATTATTGACAAAAATATGCTCATGAACACAAGTTATAACTATTTTTATTGCAGGTTCCACGTGAGTGGGAAAATACATCACAATAAAGTTGATTTGCAAGGTGCATTTTGTTCCTAATCATGGTAAATTTCGGTGTTATGCAGGGCCAAATATAAAATTATGTATTTTCCATTCATTTAAAAAAAAAATATATGTGTGTATATTTGCAAATTTTCACAGTGTTTTCTATATTTGATTGTAAATGCTCTTTCTTTTGCAGGTTACCCCATCACGATAGGTGGATGGTGATCTATTTTATGACCCCCTAAAGAAGACTTTGTCAGCATTATACTTTTTTCTCTTTCAGCTCATTCCTCATTGCAGTGACCTAGCAATTCATAAAATTTGTGTTTATCAATCAAGATTCTTATTGCAAATTTTACATTTTATATATGTGAGGAAAAAAAATAACAGTAATCTAAACCAGTTTCATAAATAATCAATACCCAGGAATGATCATTATCTGACCATGAATGACCAAAAAAAGTGTAGCATCCATACCCCTGTTAACCAATCCATAGAGATGCAACTAAACTTTATATATTTCACCTTTATAAAATGACAGTGGGTATATGAAAATAATCAATGACTTATGTGATGGGAAATTGAATTAATTATGTAGATGGAGGATCTTTCCAAATCCAAATTTTAGTGTCCATACCCCGTGTAGTGTCCATGCCCCCAATACTTACCTAATTATTATGCCCCGAATCAATATTACGTAATGCACAAAAAATATGCAAACTGAAATATTTTGTTGTAATTTTGTCAGTTCTTAATATGGACTGTGCTCAGTAGAGATATGTAGAGACATCTAATAAGGTACATGGTATAAACATCAGTGATTTTGGAAAGAATACCAAAAAGTCAAACTGAAATTTTAATATTAAACCGACAATATAAAGTATGGTGGTTTGTTCAGTTTATTTTGCAATAAACATTATTTTTTCAAACAGATTATATATGTTGTCAAACAAATATAGCTCAGTCAGTGAGATAATACATTAATCTATCTGAATGAACATTATGCTTACCAGGTTGACACACTGTAGTGTCCATACCCCTCCATACCTGTAAAACTTCAACTTGCCACTACACTAAAACTGAAATAGGATACTCAGTCATATTTGGCAGAAAGTTGCAGGACATGATTGGCCATTCATGGGGTACACGAACATAGCAATTTGTTTCAGTAAAAATTTGGGCCCTAGTGTCCACCCTAGAGTCAGGTTGATTGTGACCAGGCCAAGAGACACTAGGACCTATTCTTTTTATGATACTAATAACACTGTTATTAGTACTGTTTAGTTAAACAGATACTGGACATTATGCACTTCCATAATTCCATAATCCTGAGAGTCAAGACACCACTATATTTTCAACAGCTGGCTTCTTCTTACCCAGTTGTAATTTTTGGTTGAGCATCTGTTTTGTCTTATGCTTCCACACATTAAAAACATTGGAATAAGCTCCACAGCTCCAGTGTTGTCCCCTGTAAATTATGTCTCGTCCTTGAAGCCTTTTGATATTACCTTCTGCAGGACTACTTGTGTACTATCAGCAAGTTCAACCATCTTAGTCAACAAAACTCCCACAGTACTCATCACAGCAACCAGATTGCAAGTCCTGCTCAGAATTTCAATACAGGAAATATCATTGCTGGGATGTTATTAGCTGAATGGTGTGCTACTTATCTTCCATGTTATTGGACACTGTGTACCCAAGTAGCAAGTTCAGAGCCTTCAGAGACTGCTAGCCATAAAGATTACAGGTAACTTGAGATAAAGATATTCTTGGGAGGAGAGGGGGTGATGGAACTAATCACCAATGTCCATTTCAGTAAGCACACAGAGGCAGATGAACTGGGTGAGCTGATTGAACCAACCTGTTTGGAGACAAAGAACAGAGGTTACACACTCAGGTTTTCATTTGTATCCAATCACAGATTCTTGACAAGATGCTAAACTTTCATATTCCTTCCCACCTCTCTGTTCCATTAACTACAGGTTATTCTAGTTGGTGACAGAAAATTTCAGGTTACAATACAAAACACCACATTATTGTCATATGCAATACTCTAAATGCAGTATCTGGCCAACAAAAACTGTGATACAACTTCAAGAGCAAAAATGAGACAATATTTTACAGGGGTTTAGTAAATTACGGTGTTTTCATACTAAAATGAAATATGCTTGAAAAAAAAATTAAAATATGTCATTTATAACCAATACAATTGGGCCCTGTTTCACAAGTGGGATTACTGATTTAACATATTTTTCACACATAATTACTGTATTTCAGATCAGTGTGCCCTGTGTGAGAATTTTTTCTCTTAGGGACTCAATCAGCCAATAAACCACATTAAACTGATAATGTGGGTTAAATTAGACAGGACACACCCATATGTGATTACCGCGAGCCTTTTTAAACGTATATATAATTTTTTTTTTAAACTTTCCAGCAGTGTGAAATTGGCTACAGCGTGTCCACAAGCTGCTCTAATATTTAATGGGTTCTTCTTTGGCCAAAGCTACATCCTTCTACTAAGTTTCATAAAAATCAGGACAGTACTTTTTTTGCCCGTAATCATGCTCACAAACAAACCAACAAATCAAACCAAAAAAATAACCTCCTTGGCCTAGAATATAAAGGAAAATGTTTGAAAACAGGTAAAGACTAATCACCAGTTAAAATAAATATTTGTGCTTCCCCAATTTCAAGCTTAGCAGCCGCCACAGATATAAACTATGCAGAGGTCACACAGCGCAGTCCGTAGGTATTTTAGCACCGGGACTATAAAAAAAGGATTACATTCCTCCATGGTTCACATGATATGGATGTCAGTATGCACAAACAAAGCTGGCAGGCTTTACATTAACCTCTTATGCATTGTTTTCAAATCATTGCGCTGGAGTGCAAAGCCAAAAAGCAAAAATTGTGTCACTGCCAAAATATTTAGGCACTATGGGCCACTGCTTCAGATCTAGGTTGTTCTTCAACTCCGTTGAGGTCACCCTTTGGTCAGAGTTAGTTTGTCTAAAAGTCACGATGAGGTCATACGTTGGTCACACATGTAAGTTTTATTGTCATCCTTACAAAGCAGCTTGCTGATGAATGGTGGGCGCTTGGATACTGGAAGGTGGACCCCCAGGAAATACACAGGGACCCCAGACAGGGCAATGATTATGCCTATGATAGAGCTAAGTGTGTCACAGCAGAGGGGCACAGCCACCAGGAATACAGTGCAGAGACAAAACAATATCGGGAACAGCAAAGGTAACTGTAAAAGAATGGGAGAGAGAGAAAAAACACTCACATCATCTAGTCATCATTCAGAAACACAGAATAAAAATGTGGTATTTTAAATAGAGGAAAGACTTATTGAAGTTACAATTCAATTCTTCATAATCTTAACTTAAATCATAATAAGATTGCCCCTCAGAAAAAGAAGAAATCTCCCTCCCTGGTCTGTCTCAGAGGAATGCACAATTGCTAGCAAAGTAAACTGAGGTGAACTTCAGACAGCTTAGGGTCATCTGCATTCATTCTGAGAGTGCCCGGACGGGCTACATCTGTTACATACACTGCACAAGGCACATACACAATGACAATGGGCAACACACTGGGAATTTCCCACATTGTGGCATAATACAATGTGTTGTCCACATTTTATTTTTTTACACAAACGTGGTCCAATTCCATGCATTTCCATTATTGGACTGTTAGGTTATGCTTTAACCTTTTGAGTTTTCCCATTATTATTAGTTTCTGTTGGCTGGTTGGTAGTGGGCAGGGGCTTACCAATTAACCTGGTGACCCCAGGATTGATGAGGCACCTGGCTATTAAAAAGAGGAGGTTTTTTGTGTGTAGGTTGTGCGTGTGTGAAACCTCGTTTTTCTCTCGAAGAGCAACAGTACAAAAACAATGAATGACCCCGTTCACGTGGACCTTCGCCTGAATGAATCCCCAACCTTTTGTTAACGACTGTTTCTTTTTCCAACCTTATAAAAAACCAAACTAACACTTGAACCAACAACATCTACGGGCGCCGACAGAGCTGGCCGTTTTGTGGAGGGCTCGTGGGAACTAGTGGTCAAAGGGCACACAGGAGGTAAGACCCCCATCCATTTATCCCCCTACCAGCCAGCCCTTTGTTGTATACACATTTGTGTTAGGGAATGATTTTGTATACGCCTAGATATCGTGAATCCAACTGATAGGTCGTCATTCCCGTAACAGGACCTACAAGTATACACCTTTGAAATGAATGACTGAGAGAATAATCATTTCTAATGTACACTGCTTTGAAAAATGCATCATCAAGTGTATTAACAGTGTAATCACCATGTCGGTTATTTGCCTACCATTGCCAACATAAACTGAGAACACTGGATGCTTAAGTTGCTAATGGCAGAAGGTATACTTTAAAAAAAAATATGCATTTTCAATGGTTTTTCTGACAGTGACTTGGCTCAAAACTACTGTGTCCTAAAATTATGTTGTATCTACTGAACATAAATCTACTGAACATGAGGGAAATAAAATATTTCAGACCGCTTTCCTGACATAGATTTGGCATAATCCTGGGCTAAATTGAGTTTTATGTAGAGAGTACTGAATTTAGTCAAGCACTATGCTTAGCCTGAGTCAGCAAAACTGGCCATTTGAGTTACAAGAGATCATGTAGTATTATGTTCGGTCCCACTTTGAGAGGTCTGGGGCGATCCGGATCTTTCCACCGCAAGTAGATCTGGCCAACGATGGACAGCCCGACAAAACACCAGTAGCTGAAACTGTAGTAGTTTATCAGCTGGAAGACATCTTCCACAGTCAGGTAGACTAATGTCATGGCACACTGTAAACACAACAGATGAAGTGCAGTAAGGCTGACTCACACAATAGCAACAAATAAACAGCCCTTCTAAAGGGGTACACCTTTTCACAGACGGTGAATCAACAGGAAAATCATTCCATAAAGAGCTGAAGTCTTTAAAACAGTAAATACTGGCTATATCACAATGACAACATTTCACCTGCTGGATGATGTGCATTGTCATTGTCACCCAATGCGCTGAAAAAGTGTGACGTCACTTTCACGGGGGTCAACACTCACTTCCTTGACAATGGTTCACGCTCACATCATAGCAACACATTCACTCGTACACTTAACACACGGCATAAATTACCTAATATTTGACGATCAAACTATACTGAGAAATTGCTTTCTGTTCTTTTACAATGAGCATAGTTTGGGTTTAAGTTTTCTGAAAATAAAGCATAATTCCGTACATAGACACAAGGGCCATGGCATAAAACACTGTGCAAGTTGTTTGGTTCCTTCGGCGTGAACCAGTTGCCATGGCTGTGGCAAGTTGACCTCGGAGTGACGTCACAACTTTGGCAGCGTATTGTATCCAGGCATAGGATCAGTACAAAATAACAAATACAATACTCTTAGGGTGATAAGATGCATAGTAAGTCATACATTGAACAGGAGAGCAGGAATGGGAGTGAACCGCTCCATGTGAATCATGGACAGGGCGTCAGGCAGATGTCCTTCACGGGAACCCACAAAGAACAACCTAACAAACAGAGACCGGGAGACAAAGGAAAGGCCAGAGATGGAGGCGATAGAATCAACAAGTTAAAACCGACTGTGAGAAATGTGTGGAAAGGGTCTACCAAAAGAGTACTGCAATTCAGGATCAATGGAGAGAGAAATCACCAGTTAACACTGCAGTTAGCCGGAATAGGCAGATTAGATAATGGATGGAAGGATGGATACTGGCTGAGAGAGAGAGAGAGTGTGTGTGTGTGTGTGTGTGCACGCTCGCCAGCGCGCGTGTGTGTGTGTGTGTTAGTAACGCAGGAGGTAGGATAATGGAGAATAAACTCACCTAGAGGCGGCAATAATAGACGCATTCAGGCCTCCATAGCAGGAGAGAGCAACAGCAATAGGTACTGTCCAGCTCATCATGCTAAGAGTGTGGTCTGCAAATGTCTGGATGGACAGACAGACAGAAATACTCTTGGGGCAGCTCACATGAAAGCTGCCAACTTGAAATGGGCAATCATCTATATCCGCAAAGGACACTTTCTGAGACCATGGAAGGATCCAGTCACAGACCCATCCAGTTCATTCTTTACAGTCGCAGTTTACCTCTACCTCTGCATGCAAGTACACAAAACACAAAAAAGCTGGCAAAATTTATATGAAACTATTTTTTTTTTTTAAGATTTTTTCCTTTATTTTGATAGATACACAGTGGAGAGTGACAGGAAGGTTGGGGAGAAGAATGGGTGAAGACATGCAGCAAATGACCCGCGCTGGAGTCGAACCCGGGTCACCGCGGGAAGGACACAGTCTTTATGGTGCGCGCACTTAGACCGATGAGTCACCCGAGCGCCCCAAAGCTATTTTAATTACATAAATCAAAACATTAACTTGGGCAATCAGCTACAATAAATTCAGACAAACTGCATTTCATCACTCAATACAAGAACTAAACCTTGATTTTCCCTTCTTTAACCACGGAAAGTTCTATTAAGAATACCCTGGGAGAAATGCCAGATAGAACAGTTGAAATTAAGGAGGGATAGAGAGAAAGAGGTGTGAAGCCTCTGGAGCAATTTTGCAGTTAGGGGCCTTGCTCAAGGACCCAGGGGCAGAGCTAGTCCTGATCTTATTGTCCCAGATCAAGTCAGAATCCAAAGCTCCACAGGGGGCTAAAACTAGCAACTCTACAGTTATCAGTCAAGCAACCAACCAACCTTTGGCTAAATTTGGTGTAAAATGAGGCAGCGGTTTACTCATAATCTTCCTAATGAACAAACAAATAAAGAAATAAATAAACTACCAAACCAATTCGATTACAATACCCATGCCCAATCCCTTCGAGGGGCAGGGTAATAAGGGCCACTGTGTCCACTCTGGCCAGTTTATCAGGTATTATGGCAGCACTTTGACTCCTGACTCACCACTGCAACTGCATCGCTGGCTAGGATGGCACTCATGTCCAGAACAGTGTAGTAGGCCACATTTGTCAAGACGTAGATTATCGTGACAATTGGCATGGAGATTGCAATGGACAATGGCAGATTCCTGCAGGAACAAAGACTTTGGATTTAATCTAATAAAAAATGTAAAAAAGAATTTCCATTCATAGAGTTTGAATGTTATTGGACACTGGCGCTCCAACCTCTCCTCAAGTTCCCCAGGCCACAGTCTATGGTGTATTTCGCCTCAAGCACATTTCATGCAACTAATTAAGGGCATGATTATTTGTAGCAGTTAGGCTTGGAGTAGAACTAATCCAATACCAGAATTCAACCAGCTGCTTTCGGACATGGCTAGGAACCACAAATTTAAAAACATGCCCAATAATCTGCTGCCATTTGCCACAAATTAAAATATGAATGTTTTACATTGGAAGAGCAACCCATCTGGTTTCTGTGTGGAAACCTTTCAGACTAATGGAAACCCTGGTGGATCAAAGCCACATGCAGTACTCTGAAATAAGGGAGTATAACAAACAACATGTTTTCATTAGCCGTATTAAAGAAAAATGCCTACACCATTTATTAAATCCCCAAAGACCAGAGTAACAACATTGATTAAAAATTAGTCCTAAGTAGCTGCCTTCAGTACGAAACAAAAAATGAGTATTAATGTAATCAAAAAGAAAAATTATTTTAGTACTGAAGCCTTTCAAAGCACAGTAATAGACTTATGATAAAAAAAATGTCACCCTCTCACAGATATAAGGCTACCTCTCAGGGTTTCTGATTTCTTCAGTCACGAAGTTGAGGGTGTCCCAGCCAGAATAGGAAAAGAGTGCGGAATAAAGCGCCAGGGCAATGTCACCTGGGTCATGAGTGGAACCTCGGAATGATGCCTCAAAATTCGCTGTGTACCCTGAACACAAAACCATGTATAATACAACACTTAGCAGCCAAAGATATTTCAAAGAGCAAAAGGTTTTTTTAAAGGAGAGGGAGGCATGTTTATTTGTAAAACATTTGCAGTGAGATATAAAATATGAAGAAAGTATGGATATGAAAGATTAAAGTAGTATATTCACCTTGACTCAGCTTTACTATGCCTGTGATGATGATCACAAGCAGGGTAACGACCTTGGCGTAGGTAAAAATATCCTGGACTCGCGTGCCCCACTTCACATAAGCTGAATTAATGAATGTAAGTAGACCTGCCAGAGCAAAAATCAATAATTCACAACAAGACCCAACAATTGCACAAAAACAAAGAGAATGTGCATGGACTATCAAAATGGTCTAAGGTATGCAAACACTTTATTATTGTATAGAAATTTTACAGCTGGAAGAGGAATGGCGCAGGGGGCACACAAGTTCACCACTCCATAGCATGATGCACACTAACACAACTCTACTCACAGATGCAGGCCGCAGCAATCAGGCGACAGGCAGAATAGGGCGGCTCGCACGTTGGAAATAGGGGCTGTACCAAGTAGTTAGCAAAGGTGATGGCGATCACAGCCTGGCAGGTGGGCTCGATAATCAGGAGGGACGTCCACAGCCGAATGAAGGCTGTGAAGCCCCCAAAAGACTCCAAGATGTAGGCGTAGCTGGCACCAGATTTTGTTATTGTGGTGCCCAGTTCAGCGTAGCACAGGGCTCCAATCACAGAGAAGAAGCCCCCGATGGCCCAGATGACCAGCGACAGCCCATAGGAGGCACTGTGTACGAGGACGCCCTTTGGGGAGATGAAGATGCCTGATCCGATCATGTTTCCCACAATTAGGCTGACACCATTCAGCAGGGAGATCTCCTTTTTAAGCTTCATGCACTGTTTCTGCTTCAGGGGCTGGTTGATGAAAGAAGCTTTGCCTGCATCATGGTCTTCTGTTGCTGTCACAGATTGCACTCCTGCTCCGGGGTAAGACTGCATACGTTCAAAAGAGAAAATTGATGAGGTCTGATGAACAGTGAGAGAAAGTGAACGATGTGCCTCGGAGTTTTCTTGATTTAGACTGTGAGTATCCAAAATGTCATTGTGGAGTCAAAATAAACTTTTTAGATAATCTATTGGCCCCTGCAAGTTGTGACTTTTGGATTTCTGCTGATTTTGTTCAAACTTTAATCATCAGGAAAGTCCTTTTTATCAATAATTATTAAAAAAAAAAAAAAAAAGGCATATAGTATATTGTCCAAGGATGACAAATATTTACTCCACAATGTACACTGCCAGTCTAATTAAAACTTACCTTTTGGATACAAATAAACAAATAGCATGATTGGATTATTTTTGCGATGATTAATGTTTCGGCTGGCAATAATTTTTTTTTAACCCTCACTGATGAAGTGCGTAGCTTCTCATTTCTTCAAAAAAAAAAAAAAAAAAAAGATGTCGGAGGACGCATACCTTATTGGCGGGAAAGAGGTTACAGTAGGCTATTTCATAAGGGGCAAATTATTGGCCTGAATCTAGCAAAGACAATAAAGAATGAGGAAAACAAGCTCGAGGAATCACTTTCGCACGAATTGGCCCCCACAAAGTCCTGACCGTAACCACATTGACAGTTGATGTGCTAGAGAGGACCACGGAGGGGTTCAACTACATCGTTGTAAAGACAAGATCTCGAACCAAAAATTAATAAAACTGATTTAAAATAATTGTTCTGACGTTGCATATGTAGGCAGCATAGCCTATATCAATTTTTTAAGCGAATGGCCACGAGTGTCAGATTCTGTCTTCGCCTCCCGTACTACACCTGAATTGCAAGTCGTCAATTAATGGTACGTAGGCTTGCATATGACTTAATAGTTACAGCCACAAGTACCGTGAAATTAATATATATTTTTTTTTAATTTAGCAAACATTTTGCCATTTTCTCTTGAGTCTGCTGTCCACAAATAGGTAGTTAAGCACTCATCAGAAAAAATAAAATAATAATAATAATAATGGCAGTTTTTTTCCCCAAATCATAGTAAATAGCCGTAAACTCCTATTCACAAATTCGAGTTTTTATCAAGTATTTCCGTCTTTGATTCTATTTTTGAAGAAAAACAAAAAACCGGCAATGGTTCAAGTAAGAACTCAGAGAAATTTGAAGTCAGTAATACAGGACGTCTACGCACGTCAACAACATAGCAGATGGAAAATAAGTCAGAAAAAGCGCAAAATGTATTGGAGCCAAGTCTATGGACACGACCATCATTTCCACCAAATAATTTGTGAGCCTAATTTATCCAATGGCACTAAAATAGCTTATCGCGTCTTACCATTGCGCTGTTTCTGGTCCTGAACTCAACATAAAGTGGGCATTAAGTGGGCACCTCTGTGGCTGCTAGAGTGGGCTCTCCGTAGCCCAGAAAATCCCGCCCCAGTCCCAGCAGTTTGTAGAGTTCCGTGGCAGGCTTAACAGACTCGCAAACTGCATTTCGTGGAGACAGAAATTATGTACAGCCTACACAATGGGAGGGAAGACGGCCTGTCGACCCCAGACTTTTTTTCTGCACATCGTCCAGGGTAGTCTCGAAATGGTTCGTCGTCAAGCCTAAATAAGCAAGTAGCCTAAGAAAGTCAATAAATAAATAGCGCTCGGTTCCCATAGTTCTGTTTCGCGTTTCTACAGGTGCGTTGACCTCGGGAGTAGGCTCTGACTTTCAGACTCCGAAATGGCTGACCCTTAAACCACTTATTCACGGCAATGACCTTGTCCACTAGCTTTCCTCGGCAAATTTTGATCACAAATGCAAAACAGGTGGTTTGTTTTGTGGACATCGCAGCACTGCAATCAACATTTCCATTGCAACACTTACAAATTGTTCAGTCAATATTGTGTAGCCTATATTCTGCTGTCATCTTCACCCAGGACTGAAGTAGTTTTGAGGCAGTGCTAAGTATGGAGATACCATTACATTCAAGTCCCACAACGAAGAGAGTGCATTAGAGGGCTAGTCTTCTTTCTTCTTAAGTCTTTATCCGCATATTTCACCGTTTCACTTTACAATAGCCTTGGCCTGAGTGCTCTCTCATTATGTACTGAATTTCATAAAGAAATCCTTGTTGGGCAATTATTTCACTAGCAGAGCTATTCTGTTCAATGTTCTTAAAAAAAACACTCTTTGAAAGTGATGGCTTCTGAGAAAAACGAGGATCCAATTAGACCAAGGCTGTGAGGGGGCCGGGGTCACAGTAAAGTTAGTGAGGTGCATCACAACGATCCACTATGGAATGTGACACAACTCCCACAGTTATGCCACACGTTTCACACTCATGCTTGCACATTGTGGATGCGAACGTTAAGGCCGCATAAAATTATCAACAACTCATTTCATGATTCAATAAAATCACTGTTCAAAAGATACAGGAAAATTGATATAATGGGGAACCGCCTCTATCCCCATCGCCAATTCCACCTACGGAGATCACACAGAGTACTGCTGATAGCAAGCTTTTGTGGGTGATGTCCTTGCATGTGCACTTATAACAATGTTGAATATTAAATCAGTTCAGGAAGCAGTACCAGGACAGACGTGCAGTATAGAATACAGGTAGAATGGGGACATACATTGTATTTTCACAGTGACATTATTTTATCTTTTTGGCTGTGCTCCAGTAGGCTGCCGATATTATTTATTTGTTCATAACAATGCACAAGGTTTAAGAAAGTCAGCTTTGATATGCAGTTTTTACCTCCAAATCTGGCAGAACATGGATAGATTGCAGCCATTTTTACAATGTCACTGTTCAGATGCTTTTAGACAGCACTGAGGAAGATAGGCGCGCGCGCGCGCACACACACACACAAAATTTCTATCATCTTGGTAAAGATGATAAAACCTGTCTCCACTAATCCAGATGGAAGGACAAGCTCCCCTGCAATATCCCCCGCTCCACTTCATGTCGTGGCAGGGGATAACGAAGTCACGGTCCAGTTCAGGGGCCAGCTGCATTATCCACACCTCGTCCCCCCCAGGTAAAGGTGTAAAATCAAAGTGAAAAATCCACAGCAGCAGCAGATTTATTGTCGAGGTGCGCATTACAGCCCATTACATGTATCCAAGTTTTCCAAGGGCCCCATTCATTATGAATGTGGGCCCTGGCTTTCTGAATGACAAGGTATGAAGCTTGCCACCAATCATATACGTGCGAATTATATATTATAATTTGCCACTCAGAAAGAATCTGATCATGCAAACTCTACACATTTTGGTAAAACTTTTTTCTCCCCCCCCATCAGTAAATGAAAAGAAAGAGATTCATTAATCAAGACTGCATTTATACATCATATAAATCTGTGCGGGGCCTTGAAACATTCGAGACATTAAAAACAAGAATACTTCCTCAAGGCATTTACCAGTCAGCAGGGAAAACGGTGAAATTGAATGAGTGCTCAGACATGAGCACACAATCGAACAGTTGAATGAAAAACCTATGCATATAGCGCTGAGGGACACAGCGCTCGATTTTAAGACTGGCAGACTGAACCATCAAATCAACACTCAGCTTAGCTGACCAAGTGCATCTCCTTGTTTATTGTCCTTCCAAAAATATGATTCTTTATCAGAAAGTACATAACTGGACAGATTCTGAGCCGTTTTCAAGCCGTGCACTTCTGAAGCTCTTGGTCCACCCAGTGAAGACAGCAGAGCTTCCAGCTGCACAATCATCTCTAAAGTTGAGTTAAAATCTCTTCATCTGTCTTCGCTCCTGCCTTCTCTGCTTCTTCTCGTTCACCTCCTCAGGGGCCGATGGGGCCTCAGCCGTAAACCAGGGGCCCAGAAAGTTGAGCCAGAGAAGGTACAGTGCCCGTGCTGGAGCCTACCATCAGACCAAACACAAACAAAATTAACAACAGATCAGCTACAGAGGTCAGTGGTAAATGCTTGCAAATGATATCAAAATACAATATTGGCATCTAGTGCTTCAAGAAGCACATTTTTACAATTAGTTCAGTCAGAACTCGCCATCTCTTCCACAATGAATGATTTAACAGTCAGTTATAGCCATGTTAAAAAAAAAAAAAAAAAACATCGAAGCAGTATTTGATTAGTCCAGTGACTGACATCATCTACTCTGGTGGATGGCATTCATTTTGTCTGATCAAGTATGGGGCATTGTTTCATTTTATAATGTCCTTTTTAACAGAACAATTTAAAATAATTAAACACGTTTCGTTTTTATTATCTCTGCGCTTCCGAAAAAGCGAGGAGATCTTATAATACAGTTCGGCGTCTGTCTGTCCGTCCGAAACAGTAACTCCTCCTAGGCCGTTAGACCAATCAACCTGAAACTTTGGTGTGTGTAAGGTAGTGACCCAGAGGGGTGCACAACGCCTTTAGAATTCAAATTCATTTCCTCTTCTGGCTACCAGGGGCCTTTTTGTGAAAATTGAAAAATGGCCATATCTACCTTATGCATTGAGCTAGGACGCTCAAATTTTTATGGGAGGTGCATGGGATAACCCTTCATCACATAGACAGGTTTTTGATTTGATCAAATTTTCACCGTTTTCTAGGTCAAATGGCATCAGGTGCGTCAATCGTTGAAAAGGATGGCACGTTTTGTTATTACTCAACGTAGAAGGCTGCAAATTGGTGTGGATATGCGTCTTGGTGATAGCAACCTACATGCCAAAAATTGCCGTCCTGTGATTCATATTTTGGCCACTAGGGGGCTTTTTGTGAAAAAAGAAAAATGGCGTCAGTTGTGCCAATCGCTGTACCGTACGTCCTTTCCTTTCATAATACTCTCATTTCAAAATGAAGAGTAATTTATGCCCTCAACAGACACTCAAAAAATACTCTATCCAACTAACCAACTATATCACATTGCTATAACTCTGATCAGTATCAGTGCTACAAGCAGATTATCATTTGTACAGCAGAATGCCAGTTCAGTGAATTGCCCTCTGACATATTACTACTACTCCCATTACATTCGTTGCGGAGCGCGGAGATTTGCGATGGCGTGCCATCGACATACGTCTAGTTAGGGATGCACCGATCCGATATTGGTATCGGTATCGGTCCCGATATTGAAGAAAATTCTAGATCGGGTATCAGTGACAATGGGCCCGATCCATAGGGGCCGATCTATTCAGTCTAATTCTATGCTGGGCGCTGTGAGTGACGTCATCTGCTAGCAACACGCCGTGCGGAGGCCAGGCCAAAGAGAATAGATTGGCACAAGAGGCGAAACTCTGGTGCTTTTTTTGACAACAGCCACTAGGTAGCATCTGGTACCGCTGCCACCATTTTGGGATGAGAAGCCAGGTGCCGCGCACTGGCCAGTGTAGCCAAATCTGCTTGTTTTAAGCGAGTTTGGGCTTAGCTTTTCGTAAAGTCGCTTCTAAATATTGGTTGTTGCGGGTTGCCGTTTTTTGCGCTTGTTTCTAAAGCGTAGTCGCTCATTTGGGCTTGTTGCCAAAGCAGAGATGCCAAAACTCACGTTTTTGGCATGAGTCTCTCGCCTCTCAGTGGCATTCACGTTCCTGTGCCGTAGTCAGCAATTATTCAATCAACGCGCACTGAAGAAATTCACTCGCGGAATTTAAGTCATTGTGCATTAAGTTAATCAGTTTCACGTGCATTAAAGGAATAGACAATGGAATTTCAAAATACAGTTTGGAAGATAGGTCCTGTCATAAACTAACGATTCATGCGAATGTTTGAACGTATAGAGCTCATACAACTAAGCTATCCATCTCTGAAAGTCGGTTCTGAAGCAGAATTGACGATTTCATAGATGCCGCCATTGAAACATTTCAACCAATCAGAAGAATCCTCGCGGAGATGCTCTGACGTCACATGGGCGCAGCACGTTGAAGCTATACATGGCGAGTGAGACTGCACAAGCATTGGGATAGTTGTTAAATTACTCACTGTTGTCACCATTTTTCTGTGCCAAAGCACATTGTTAGTCACGAACAGACCCTACTATTCATGAAAATATTCAAGAAGGCTGTTTGAAGGCCGAGAGAGAGAGAACAATATGCCTGCGTGTGCAGCGGTTGGGTGTGCATGCAGGACTGGTTCAGGTCAGCAGCATGGCCGCACGTTCTATGCTGCCATGCAAAGGCAAAACACCGTAACATCACATTTGGTCGAAAATGAGTTCTTGTCATTTTGGAGGTATTGAAGACCTCCTTCATCATGTGGATGAATATTTTGAGCCACTTTGATTGTTTTTATGAAAAAAAAAATCAAGGTCTGCGTCAACAGTAACTCCGAAAATCCCACCCGAAACCATAACAGAACGCCGTAACTGCAGTTACTGTGCTTAGCCTTTGTTTCGGGATGCTGACGTCGAGTTAAGGTGCTCTGGCTTTGTTTACCAGCGCATCAAGGCATTGTTACTGTACAGCCCTGAATTTACGGTCAGTGAAAGTCGGTGCTGGCTCGCCTACGTCTCACTCACACACCTCCCTGTCAGCTAGCCTGCCTGTCATCAGGCCCATAAACAATTAAATGCACATCCTACCTTTTCTTGTAAACCGATAAAATCCATGACAGCCACCTCATCTGGAATTTTTTCCACGATAATCCACAAGCCTTAGAGTAAATATTCCTTAGATGCTGCAGGCGAGCAGACCAATTCTTTATGATCAAAACGAGTCCGCAAGCTAGGCTACCCAACGTCCACTGTTGGTAGCAAAGCAAACCGTTAAAAAACATTCCGGCTATGAAACTTTTTTTAGTCGATTGTAAAATGTCTAGCAGGAAAATCCAATTCCATCATTATACATATCTGCTATGTCAGGCACATCATCAGCGATGTTTCCACAATAATCCGCTGTTAGAGCAGTTCCTTGGATGCAGGCGAGCAGATCACTTCTTTATGATCAACAAGTCTGCTAGCTAGTCATACCTAACGTCCATAGTTTGTTGCAAAGCAAATCGTACGCACATTCCGCCTGTAAAACCCGTTTGTATGATTGTGTCTGAGTTAAGCTGCTTTCATATCGGACGCGAAACAAATTTTTCCACAATAATCCACTGTTAGAGCAGTTCCTTGGATGCAGACAAGCAGACCACTTCTTTATGATCATCAAGTCCGCAAGCTAGTCCTACCCAATGTCCATAGTTTGTTGCAAAGCAAATCGAACATACATTCCGCCAGTGAAACCCTTTCTTTGGTTGACTGTGTCTGAATTAAGCTGCTTTCACATCAGACGCGAAACAAATTTTTCGCCCGGCAGATTACATTCAAAGTCAATGCAAAGACGCAAATACAGGTGAAACGCGTGTATTCACGTCTTTGCATTGACTTTGAATTAAAAATAATTTCCTGTATTTATTCATACTGTATAATGCAAAGTAACTTATCTGCTGGCATTCTGTTACTGGTGCCACACACCAAACTTGAGCTATTCTCTATCATGAAGATATGATGTAATGTCACCACAGCTCTGTATAGCAACAATTAAATGTATCCAATTCATTCTTAATCATTCAAAACAAATGTCATTGATGGTAAGGCACTTTAGGTAAGTGCTCTTCTAATGGTCTTGTGTACAGAAAACAGCAACCAAATATTGAATTTATGCAAGTTCACGGTAGAAGACTAAATGCGCCAACAGAAGAGCAATGAAGAGTGGAGATTCACCCTTGCTCCCATGTGACGTCACGCATTCCCCCCTGGGAGGCAAAATGGCAGCTTAGTAGTGGCCTTCGGACTGCCACACAAAAATGCTCACAACTTTTTCATAAATGGTCAAGTATGCCTGAAATTTTTCTCATGGGCTCTCAATATTATAAGATATCAACCTATGCATGTACTTACATTCCGTTGTCCATTCCTTTAAGGTGGATTTCCCCACTAGTGACATGGAAATTGATTATGACTCGGGAATTCTCACGCTTGTCTTTACTGAGGGATTGAAAGCAATGGAATTGCATAAAGACGTTTCAAATGGTCTTACTTCATTTAAACAATTTAAACGTTCATGAAACACATGCATTGTTTCCAATCCCTGAGTAAAGAGAAGCACGAGAAGTCCGGAGTCACTTTCCATGTTACTTGTGGTGAGGTCCACCTTTACGCAAGTGAAATTGAAACTTCAATGCACAAGGATTTTAATTCCACGCGAGAATCTCATTAATAAGCGCTCATTGAATAATTGCGGACGACGGTATTTACGCCTAGAAATGCATGAGACCTACGCCCAATGCCTGAGACTTGGCATCTCTGCCAAAGCATGAAATCAAGTTCGAGTGTGTTAAATTCAAGCAGCTGGTTTGGTGTCATTCAAGTGCATTGCTTCCCCCACTCCCTTACCCCATAGACAAGGCATAGGGCTAAAATAAACAGCCTGCACCTTTCTCCCATCATTTCTGGCTGCCATCTCACAACAGTAAATGGCTACTTTTTGGTTTTGGCTTGTTCCGTTAAAATAGATATTAATAATAATAATAATAATCAATTTTAGGCTTCTTTGGTCAGATATACCAATACACAAATTATACTGAAGCAGCAGATCTCACGTTGTCACTTCGACTTCGACTTTTCAGTAAGCTGAAAAAGCAGAATCCTCAGTGAATGACCACAGGTATTCGTAGGAGTTGAGGGAAAAGAGGAATCTTTATAAGTTGTACATAAAGGATAACAATGAGAACACTAAGGCTGAATACTGTAAAATGCGGGCTGTGGTCAAAAAAGAGCTGAGGAATGCTGGAAGACTGTATGAAAGACAAATTGCAGAGGGGGCAAAAACTAACCCTGAAGCGCTTCTTTCAATACTGTAGCAGAAAAAGGAAAGTCAAAGAGGAGGTTAAGTGCATTAAGAATAAATATGGATCGCTGCTATATGATAACAAGGATATTGCGGATACCTTAAACAGTTACTTTGTCGAGAATTTTACCTCAGAGCGGGTTTTTATTCGGCCAGAGGGCATGTCCAATGCTCAAGATTATTTAGCGGAAATTGAGGTTAGGGATAACAAAGTATTAGACAAGTTGCATAAACTAAAGGCAGATAAGGCGGCGGGTCCTGATGGCTTATATCATAGAGTGCTCAGGGAAGTTAGTGAGATCTCTTTAAGCCGCTATCCGCCATCTTCAGACGATCTTTAGAAACTGGAGAAATACCAAATGATTGGAAACAGGCCAATATAATACCAATATATAAAAAAGGGGACCCTACTGAGCTAGGAAATAACAGGCCAGTCAGTTTAACTTGCACTGCGTACAAAATATTGGAATCTATCATAAAAGATGAGCTGGACTTATTTCTTGAACGTAATAATATCTTGAGGGATAGCCAACATGGTTTCCGTAAGGGAAGGTCATGCCTGACAAACCTTCTGGAATTTTATGAAGAGGCCACCAAGTAGTGCTGCAACTAACGATTATTTTGATTGTCGATTCGTCAGCGATTATTGAAAGCGATTAATCGACTAGTCAGATTGACTCGCACAGTGCAATAGTTATTTAGCAATTAGCATTTCAATTTAGCTTGAGGTCATTTTAGCCATGTGCTAACAATAAAAATTAATACTTCTTCCAAAAATGTTCTATTAAACTTTGCTGCTCATTAGGCTACTTGTGGACAAAAGATAAACAAAAATTCAAGTCAGAATTCAAGTGTGAATATAAATAATTAAATACATTCTTTT
Source organism: Gymnothorax javanicus (assembly GCA_029692085.1). NCBI lineage: Eukaryota > Metazoa > Chordata > Actinopteri > Anguilliformes > Muraenidae > Gymnothorax > Gymnothorax javanicus. The sequence continues at coordinate 11,404,561 of CM056207.1, read as the reverse complement.
TCTGTTCACCAAGGACAGATAGCAGCAGCAGCAGCAGCAGCAAAAAAAAAAAAAGTTTTCCTTCAATTAAAAAAATCTGCATTTTGTGAACAACATTCTTTGGTCTAGAGTCTTTGATATTAAACCAGGTTTATCCACAGATGTATAAAGCACTGGAAAAAAAAACAACTAAGTAAAAGTAGAAGTACCATGACTGAAAGTTACTTTGGTAAAAGTTGAAGTCACCCATAAGAAAATTACTTGAGTAAAAGTCTTAAAGTAGCTCACATTAAATTTTCTTAAGCACCAAAAGCATTTTGTGAAAAATATACTTAAGTATCAGAAGTGCAAGTACAAGTACAAAGTTTTTTTTCATAGTACGCATAGAATGAAGAAAAGCAACCACTCTTTGTTCTCTCCTTGTGCTCTTAAATCAATTTTCAGGTGAATGAGAAGTACGGTATTCAGTATTCGGCGTGCTTGTGAATATTCAATACATGATCCTGGAGTGCCATCTAGTGATAGAATATTGTAACTGCGTGCATAAATTTACAGCTCCAAATCCGCATTATCCTGTCGCTTTCCTCTCTCCTCCCACCGGTCGCATTTGCGCTGGCGTGACTGAGAGTTGCGAATTAAGTCAGATGGCTCACTCTGCAGCTGCCTTTATCTCCACCTCCTGAGAAACGACGTTTAGTCCGGTTCCAATGCGTGAAATACGTTTGCAATGACGTAACTACAAATTATCGATGAATAAATTAGTCAACAACGAACTTTTTTATCGAATTTTGTCGACAATGTCGATGAGTTGTTGCACCCCTACCACCAAGACTTATGACCAGAGCAGGGCTTATGGCATCATATACTTGGATTTTTAGAAAGCATTTGATATAGTATCGCATAAGAGACTAATTTTTAAAATGAGCTCCATTGGAGTTACAGGAGGTATTCTGAAGTGGATTCAAAACTGGTTACAGGACAGAACACAAAGAGTGGTGGTCAGTGGTATCTCATCTGAGCTAGGTATGGTGGGGGAGTGGCGTCCCCAGGGATCGGTGTTGGGACCCCTGCTGTTCCTCATCTACATTAATGACCTTGATAGGAATATTGAGAGCAAATTAGTTAAATTTGCAGAGGATACTAAATTGGGAGGTTTGGCAAATAGTTTAGAGTCCACTAAAGTGATTCAGGATGATTTGGATAGAATCCAGAATTGGGCAGAAATGTGGCAAATGAAATTTAATGTAACGAAATGTAAAGTTGTACATGTAGGTAATAAAAACATTAGACGGGAATACTTCATGGGAGGTTTAAAACTGGAATGTGCTCCACACAAAAAAGATCTGGGAGTGATTGTGGACCAAACCCTCACAGGCTCTAGCCATTGTGCCGTAGCAGTTAAAAAAAGCCAATCGGATGCTGGGATACATTGCCAAAAGTATTGAGAACAAATCCAAGGAGGTGATGCTTCTTTTGCATAACACATTCGCTAGACCACATCTGGAGTATTGTGTACAGTTCTGGGGACCATACTTTAAGAAAGATATAGAGGCTCTAGAAAAAGTTCAGAGAAGAGCCACAAAGCTAATTCCGGGTATAAAGGATGAAAGCTACGAGAAGAGGCTGAAGATCCTTAAGTCTCCTTTTCCTAAGACTAAAGAGATTAGGGGTGATCTGATTGAAGTCTTTAAATATGTTGAAGGGATTAACAAAGTGAATTATGTAGGATTCCTTCGACCAAGTGTTGTTAGTAGAACTCGGGGTCATAAAGGGAAGTTGACCAAGGGTAAATTAAGCACTGATATTCGGAAATATTTCTTCACCCAAAGAGTAATTTCGATGTGGAATAGCTTGCCTGACCATATTGTTGAAGCAGAGACCTTTGGAGTTTTCAAGAGCAGGCTTGACTAAAGCTAGATACCATTGAGTCATTGAGTATCTAAAGTGATATTTCACAATAGTATAAAGAAACTGGCGAGCCTAGTTGGGCTGAACGGCCTGTTCTCGCCATTCATGTTATGTTATGTTATGACTGATTTAAAAAAACATCGTAATTCCTTATTAATATGTAATGGATTAAACTGCTTGTGAAAGACAGCTACAGGAACGAAGTGCACCAGCAAGGCATAAAATGATCTCAACTCTTGCTACGCTCGACTTTGTGATTTAAATTTATGCCAAGTGCACTTGGCACAGAGTGTTCCACAAAAGCTGGCGCCTGGCAAATCCGCCAGTAACTCGTTGACAGGGAGCCGGATCTGGACATATGAAAGACAAAACATCGAGAGCTTGCACACGCCCACGCGGCTGCCACCAGCAAAGACGCCCCGACAGAGTCAGAGCGGCTTGTAAGCCACAAAGTCCCGCTAACGGCAGCTGGGGCTTCTTGTCTCAAACTGCCACTGAAGGGTGACAGTAGCTATGTTTTCATTTAAATTTGAAGCGAATCTTCTGAAAATTCGCACAAACTAAATGCGAATTAAGTGCGTTTCCATATGTTTCCCTCAAGCGGTTGAGAGCAAATCACTATGCAGGCAGTGACGTGTGTGTGTACATCAGAAAAACACATATGCAAGTCCTTGCTAGGCAACCTCAAATGCGAAAATGGAGAACGGTCAGACTGCGTTTTCAGTCTGGAATGAGGTTGTTGCAAGTTACGTAGGTGGTCACGTGATCCCCGAAGCAAAATATGCACAAAGGTTGATCGCAGCATACTGGATGTGGGGAAATCTTGTGCTGCTGCTGCTTGCACCAATAATAATGCCATTCAGTCGTCTGGAAAATACGGCAAAATAAGTTTCCATCAATTTCCACATAATAGTGAAGCCCTTTTGAAAGAGTGGCTTGTTAAAGTAAGAAGAATTAACCGTGGACAGCCTTACAAACCAACAAAACATTCAGTTCTTTGCTCAGAGCACTTCGAGAAAAGCTGCTTCACGTACCAGAAGTTCACAAGTAAGTCAACGGTTTTGTTGCAATAAAAACTGGTTTTAAAGTGAAGATTTAAAGAAATTAGTGTTAAATATATATTCTATACAAATATTAACCTTAAGCCTGAACGCCCCCGTAACGGGGGTAATGAATTTGCATAATAAATACAGCATGTTTCCTAAGAGCAACCTCGTCACGGGGCATATCCTCTTAAAGCGAAGAAACTCGGCGAAAAGATCGTGATGACTGTTTTTACCTAAACCGAACATAATTCAAGTACCAAGCAAGTAAATAAGCATCTAGCAAAACATTAAATAAAATAAGATCAGTGCTCTATCACAAGCATTTCTGCTGAATTTGTGCTATGTATACAAACGATACCTCAAATGAAAAAGGACAGTCCACAAATTCCAACGATATAAGCCTTGTCATTTTAAATTGTCACCATACTCAAAGAACAGCAGGCATACACTTTAAATGCTACAGAGATGAGAAAAAGATTTTCTTACCTTTGATATTTTGTCATAAAAGCTGTTTGTGGGTAAATCTGCGCTTGCTATTGTTTTAGCCAGTCTATCTGAGAGTCCTCTCGCCATTATGCTATGCACTGGAAGACCTCAGCAGTATAATCGCTTAAAATGGTTTGTTTTTTGTATTTTCGCGATAATTAACCGCTAAATATTCAACTGTTGTTTTCAAAGCCGGTTTATGACTGAGAATCCTTGCGCCCATATGCTCAAGTTCAAACACAGCACAGCTATACAAGTGCTAAATCGACCAGTGAAGATATAGTCTGTTGAGCAAGAGTCGTGGAGAAGGCGGAGCATTTGGACCGGAGGTTCAATATCCGGTTATACATGCGACCTTTCAGAGCAAGGAAATTTTTTTTTTTTTTTGTATAAATAAATAATGATTAATCGATGCATCCCGATTCAATCAAAGCTATCTTCCTGGGTTACTTCGGGGATCACGTGACTTACACTACGGTTTCTGCATCCAGTGCAAAGCCGATTGTGCTACTGATCTTGGATAATATCAAAAAAGGCACTTTACGCAAAGTGAGGTATATGCAGAAGTTGACCATGGACAGTGTAGACTTACCCGGTCTGAGAAAGTACATGGCAACTTGATATTCAGAATAACTTGATTATCAAGTAGCCATGTGCATGCCCTTTATCGGAGCCAACCCTGGCTACATCAGTTTATTCTAAAAATGTGTTTCCATTTCAGATTATGCGCATTAAGTCTTTTTCGCATAAGTCAAAATCCATCTCAAGCGAGCGTAAAAACTTTTTTTTTTGCGATTATCAGAGGATTTTTTTCGAATGATGGTGTTTCTTTTACCTTTTTTGATGCGAAACTTCAAAATGCGCATTAAAACAAGGAAATGGAAACACAGCTAGTGATTCCGTTGATGGCAGAGGTGAAGCTTGCAGTGGACCGCTTCTGTCCTCGTTTGACTGCACGCGAAGACAAAACCAATAGCTATAAAGGTTTTTCAGCACAATTCCAAACGTGCAACTTGCGCATCACATGGTATTCAAAATCCTATAACTGAACTAATGAGTACGATCGCGAAAGAGAAAATCTTTAAACTAAAGACTCATGGTTGGTGTAACAAGGGGAATGTAGTATGTTCTCCAAAAATGCTATTGCCCTCCTGGATATGTTTTGATATTAATTTCCTCCCCTGTAATTAACTTCTCCCCTTATAAGGTTATCTTTTATTGATTTGGGCTTCTCTAATTGAGTGACTGTGCGGAGGCGGGCTGGAGGTGCAGAGGCAGTTTTCCATTGGCGGTGTATCACTACCAATGGAAGAGCGAGTCGCGGCAGCCGTGAGTTTAAAAAGAAGCGCACCGGTGGCAAACGGGGCTTTTGTTTTTTTTTTTTTTTTTTGTCTGCTTGCGTGAGGGTGCGAGAGGTGGGAGTGGACGCTCTGGAAATACAAATGTAAACTGGTTTACAGTATTGTGCACGTTTGCTGAACTGCAACTGGTTGGCGATGTATTTGCCCGTGGCCTAATGTTAATGGCATAATTTAAGGAAATCTGTGATTAATGGTGCTCACATTGAGAGCGTCCTCCCTACTTCACGCATCCCTCATAGGGAGATTTGTAGATTGACCAGGCCTGGTTTTTTGTAATTTTTTTTTTATATTGGGGCTGTGCAATTGGATACTGTGTTGCAATCGCTGATGCTTATGGAATTGCGACTGGCACATAATTGTTGATTCCTGCGCACCTGGTTCTTGCGATTATTTAAGGCACATGTAAATCTCAAGCGTGTTGTGGCCGTAGCGATTGTTTGTTGCAGTGTAACTATTGGGTACGACCATAATCCAGTCGCTGGTGTAATTTTCATTTTATTTTTTGGACGAACTAATGGTGTATTCAGCAGGACAGTACCCCGTTTGAGTGGATGTGTGTTAACTCCGTTTTCAAAGTTGCCTTTTTGGGGAATGTATTGCTTTTTAAAGGAACGGCGTTAGCTCCCTCTGGTGGATCGGGCTGGCTTCCCCCAGGGACTGATTTAACCACCCTGTAGTTGAGTTTTGCACCTTTTTGCTGTCGTTTGCCGTGCCATTTCTATTGCTGTCATCTTGCTATGTATTTTAGTAACTTAAAAGCATGGAATGTTGTATGAATTGTATAAGGATGCTGTGATTAATCACTTCTGTGGTGTGTTTGTAGTAGGGAAAACCTGTAGAGGGAGGCGGTACTGGATTCCTGGGTGGGCTAATCCTCCATGAGTCGTGAGCTCCTGACTGTTCTTGGATCTCTTCCCCTGGCTTCTATTCCCTTTTGTTGCTATCTGTTTTTTTTACTCATTACTTTTGGATATTGTAATCCATTGTCACTTTGTTATCCTTGGATATTGTTTTTAGATTTTTAACTACAGAATATTGTAATAAAAATCTTTTTGCTCCATTTTGTGTGGTTCTGATTGTTTCTGGTCACTGATCCCAGTCCTGGAGAGTGGAGTAATTACTGTAAAACAAACCAGACTAGAACCTGCTACAGTTGGTATGGTTTACAATAAAGTTCCACTCGTCAGCAAACCGATAACTACAGCTCTACTAAAGGTAAGAGCTGGTTATATCATTACTTTATTGTAGATGCTACTGTCCGTGTTTTTGTTTGCAATAAGGTTAACTTTTTCATTCATATGTTGGAAGCACTAACGTTAGATCAGCGCCGTCTGATCTGATGAGAGCTGGTAATGTCAGGAAGCTGCTTTTCGTGGTTGCTGTCTTTTTGTGTTTACTGTGTGGTTATTCATATCATGTTGGAAACGTGAGATCAGCGCCGCCTGATCTGCGTGGAATGTAGTTTTTCCATTTCGCTCCAGTTACCTGGCTTGTTTCTTGCTTCGGTTGGCTCGTGTGGCTACTCTATTTTGTATTTTATCTGTTCAGTGGGCGAGTTGCAATGAAAGTAATATTACGTTCAGGCACAACTGCGCATGCTCCTCCACAGGACATCTTCGGAGTGCTTCGTGAAGTGTGGACACCATCACCATAGACAGTAAAAGAGGTGGACGGCGGGATGGCGCCATTTTCAACGGGAGAGTGTGAAGCTCAATTTTACGAGTTTTCAGTTGGGCACCACGCCTACTGCGCAGGCTCGAAGTCAGCTCGCTGACGTAAACTAACGTCCTGAGAAGCAGTAACTCGTCTGGTAGATGCATCCTACTCATAATTCCCAGCGAGCAAGCGATTGCGTCTGTCAGTGTAGTCTGATTCCGTTCGATGTTATTATGTTTTGCGAATTATTACTTCATAGGTACTTCTCTTCGTTAGCGATGTGGCTCAATCGTCTTCTGTCTATGATTCGTTATGGGCTTCTGGTCTAAACAGTACGGTTATTTACGTCCTGTGCGACAGAAAGTCGCCAGCATTTCACGTCACTTTTAGCCTAGCCTGGTGCCATCGGCTAAAAAATGCTTACTATTAGACCATAACGCTACATAAGAAAAGACGTCTGCTACAAAATGTAGTTTCTCTGTAGAAAATATTATCGCTGACATGAAGGCTCATAATGTTTTTAGTGTAAAGTTATTTGATGTCAAAAGTCAGGAAAAATGAATGGGGGTGAATGGAGAAGCTACTGCTAGTTGATCATCTGCTATCTTCTAGAGCGTTCAATTGAGCTTCAACTTCCGGGTGTATTCCTACCCCCTTGGTGCACACCGGCGGGAAACCGACTGGGGCTGCTGCTACTTGGTTGAAGAAGACAGTTTTGGGGGAAAAAAAAAAAAAAAATCAATATGTCAGGGCCTAAAAGGCCACTTGAGCCAAGCAAGGGCCAAAAATCAATGCTAGGCTTCATCAAAAAGAGAGCAGGTTAGTATATCAAAGAAAACCCAATATAAAGTAACAAATACCCTCTCCCCACCTGCCAGCCTTGCCAATTTGAAAAACTTCAATGAAAAGTAAATTATTTCAATGAAAATATGATGAATGAATGAATGAATGAATGAATGTCCATGGAAGGAAACAAGAAATACGGTTGGGGTGCTGTCAAATTTTTTTTTTTCCAGGTGGGGACTTCGATTATTTCAGTAAATGTGGAGTATGGGTTCACATTCCTTCAAGTTTTTGTTCTATGAAAAAGTAAATTATTCAATGTAATCTTAGAATGAAAATGGAATCTATCAGTGATTGTTTTAAGTTGATTTTTTGTTTGAAAGTTATGGGCATAAAAATTAGCGTTTCGTGCGTTACTGTTGGTATCACACTCAACACAAGCCTTTCACTTCCTCCAATACTGGGGACGTACGCGGCAGGTTATGTTTTAAATAAACAATGACAACCCATGTGCTACTAAATAAAACCAGATACATTCTGCCAGAAAAATCATGTACAAAAAAATGCAGCAGTCCCTGTCAAATATAGGTTTAAGATGCACCAGAAGCCACAAAATGGCACAGAAAATTCAAAATTTTTCTGGGGGGCATCCCCCAGGCCCCCCTAGCTTGGCTATGCCGATGCTATTACACTATGCCTTTCTTGAGCCGCCGGTTACTCATTTCAAATCGCTGGCTACTCTAAAATTCATGGAAAACACTGTTGGTAGAGCGTGGTTGTACCTGCGGCTGGTCTCATGATGCTTGTAATGTATAAGGCATTGGTATAATGTCAGCCCAAAGCAGAGAGCCAATTTCACTGATAGCAAAATAAGAAAAATGAAAACTTTCAGAAAACCATTATCGTCAGCAGTAGAATCATTTATGACCTGTGTGACTATATTATATAGGTTTACCACATTTCTTTCATTATTATTTTTTAATTATTTATTTATTTGCCAGTGGGTTTTTAACGACGTAAGAAGTCAAAAGAAAAATGTTGCAAGCTGCAGTGTTTTGGAATAGTTGAAACAGAAAATAAACAAAATAAATTCAATCATATAAACTGCGTGATCCTTCTTTTGGACTTGTTTTTATAGGCCCAGATGCTTATTTCTCTCGTGAGATCGGGCAATACTGGCCGAAAAACAGCGCAGATCCGCAGAGAAAGCTCGGAGAAGCTAGCCAGGTGGAATAAAAGAAAGAAGTGTTCAGTGATCATCTGCAAGAACTACCAGTGTGATTGTGTATAATATTTCATAAGTATACATTTAATATACAATTAATAGTTACATAATTAAATATTTAATTGACTGGAAGGGTCATGGTTCATCTCGAGTATAAAGAAATTAGTTTTATTTGTGTACGGGACTTTGTAGGCGAGACGTATCACTAGCGTAAATAAGTTCATTGATATTACGTTAGCATAGTAGGCTATCTAGTCACTTTTCATTTTTCAGAAGACCATAAAATTTGATAATATATTTAAAAAGATTAATAATTAAACATTAGACTATGAGGGTTATGGTTATTCCTCAGTATAAAGAAATTTGGTTTTCTTGAAGCTTGAGAAATCTGTTTTAGCAGGTAACTGACATTGAGTGGTATGTGTGCGAAAAAAACCTTGACAAGTTTTTTTTTTTTTTTTTAAAGCTAGTGAAGCTATTGTTTTATTCAGCTGCTTTTGTAATGGATGTTTAATTCCAATTTGCACAATATCATTGTGAAGAGCTGACTGCTGTTTATTTTGAATGTCTACCAACCAAGCTAGTGAAGCTATTGGTTTTTTGATTTCAGCTGCTTTATTTATTTTACATTGTATGTTATACTCCTAATTGCACTTACTGAACCAGGGGAGGTTTTGTTATATTTTTTACATGTTTGACCAAGCTTGTGAAGCTATTTGTTTATTTAAGATTGCTGTACTGGTGCACAGTAATTAAATAAATACGTAATTCAGTACATTTATATCTGTTTATTGGTTTTAAAAAGAATTAAGAAAGAAATGTTTAAGTCAAGTCTGATGTTGCCTTGCACAAAAGAATGATCCCAGTCTTTTCCACACAATGAGACATACTGTTTGTTAGGTAATTCAGCGCTGTTTTTCTGTATCGGTATCGGATCAGTATCGGCCGATACTAAACCTCAGATATCAGTATTGGAAGTGAAAAAATAGCCCCGCAAAGCGGGCGTTACCCCTCAGCCGTGGATACAAATTCAAGATGGCAGCCGTGGCTGCCATATTAGATATCGGAGCGCAACGAAAATCGATAGGCTTCTGTAGCTACCCACTCCCAACACCCACACCAAAAATGGTGTTGATCGGCAATGGCGTTTTGGACTTAATGCATGGAATGTAAATTCAAGATGGCACCCGTGGCAGCCATATTAGACATAGGAGCGCAACGAAAATCGATAGGCTTCTGTAGCTACCCACCTCAAACACCAACACCAAAAATGGCGTTGATCGGCAATGGCGTTTTGGACTTAATGCGCGGAATGCAAATTCAAGATATCAGCCGTGGCAGCCATATTAGACATCGGAGCGCAACGAAAATCGATAGGCTTGTGTAGCTACCCACCCCCAACACCCACACCAAAAATGGATTTGATCGGCAGTGGCATTTCTGACTTAATGCGTGGAATACAATTGTGGACGGATGGACGCCACGCATGATGATAATACCCCACAGCCCAAATTATTCGGGGCTGAGGGGTAAAAAGCAGATCGGTGCATCCCTAGTTTTTATTAAGTGCAGGATCCAGTGTCATGCTTCTCTCCAGAAACAGATACCCATATTGGAAAAGTGTGTTACGAATGCTTTTAAGCACCTTTGCAGAGCTGGTATTCAGTGTTGTATGCATTCCCTTATGCCGAATCAGATCATTCTGAAACAAGCCCCTTCATTGACGCTCAACGCTTACATTGAAAAACATCCTCTTCTGTATAACGTCACTCATTTTGTAGTAAAAACATGTAAAGCAACCAATACACAATAAACTGTCTCATACTGTGGTCTTACTTTATAAATGACACTCGCCACAAAATGACACTCATTTTTTCCTTTTTTTTTTTTTTTTTTTAAACAGAACTGAGGCCAGGTATATACAAATAGAGTGAGTTTCAGAGAGTTTCACACCCCATTCAGAGTACTAGTTAAAGCTGAGATTTAGCTGTAAGTAACAAATGCACTAGGGCAGAGAACACCTATGCAGTGCTACAAATAAGAAGTTTTGCAGTCTTACCAGCAGCCACAGGTACCAGAAATAAGACGATATTGTGCTGAGGACCTGTACAATAGCAGTGAGCAAGATCACGTCCTTTAGATGCCTGAATTGAAAGAGAACAATGGTTACAAACACAAAAAATCTGGTCAACTTCAGCATCCTCCCCCCCAAAAAAAACAAAATAAAAATAAAATAAATCAGAAAATCAGCACTGAAAGAAAACACTGCAGAATGCTTAAAGAAGTGGCATATCAATAAACAGAAGATGCAACAGTGACTAAAACAGCCAGTTTTAATTGGCCTAATTGATAACATAATGACGATCTCAGTCACATGCTTCTGCTCTAGAGCCAAAAAACAGGCCAACGGCACAGCAGAAAACATGCTCTAGTAGCATACTGTTCAGAATGCAATACTTAACGGAACAGAAATCAATGGCCATGCATCAATTTTCATTGTGTACAGCCCAGCTTTTAGAAGTCTGCCCAAAATTTGGATGGAAAGCTAATAAGAGTGACTTATGAAACAATAAAATGTCTCCTGATGTACTCGACCACGGTTCCCCCAGACGGAACCGACACTCACTCGGACATGCCTTGCTCCATGTTCAGGTCGATTCCCCCGTCCAGCAGGCTGCCATCCTCCGCAAACACTGGCTTAGCCATCGCAGACATTGAGCGGTAACTCCCCACGTACACCGCCAGGGCAAACAGAAGCAGGAGCTGCAGTAACAGCACGCACAGCACATCTGAACAATCAACAGCAGCAAGAATGTCTACAATATGCACAAAAATTAAAACAACCAACTGATGCACAAAAATATACAGCCTTAATTGCACAATTGGGACAGGATGTAAAACACAAATAAAAACAAAATTAAGTGATATGAAAATGTTCTTTTACCCAGTTAAATACCAAGAAAAGAGAAAACATATTTCAAGTTTCACCTAATCAACTGTTGATTTTTGTAAATATCTGCAAATCTATTTTTGGAAATATGATGCAACACATTCCAAAACAACTGGGACAGGGGAATGGAAACACTGGAGTCCACGTGGAATGTTCCTCCTCTATGCATTGGGAATGCAGACTGCAGATTTGACAGAATACCAATTTAAACTGTTTGAGTTACTGCAGTTATAAAAATGAAAAGTTTGGCCTGGTGGTTGTGCAACTGGGAAGATCATAGCATCACATACATCACCTCTACAGACCACGAACAATTGCAGAAGGTTTGACACGATTCTCAATAAAACTGTGCGAGTTACTGAATTTGGAAATTATAAATAAAGAAGAGACGTCTTGCTACAGAAAACATTAAAGGGCCGCCACAATCAATAACTTCCTTGTTTATGCCCATGGCATGTTTAAGACAGGCGTGACATGATTCAATTAAAAGCCGTTCAAGTTTGTGCAATTTTTAATGCTTGAAAGCTTAGCCAGGATGTGACGCTAACTAAGGTCATTGGGTACCCAACATCATCAACAGCCCCCATTTATGTACCAGAAATGATCACAAGAAGTGTGACATGATTCCCATCAATGCTGTGCAAGTTAATGCATTCAGAAATGTAATTTTTGACCTGGTGGTGGTGCTACAGGAATGGCCACTACAAAAATACAAGGACCACACTCTATGTACCAGGAATGAACACATGAAGTTTACGCGATTCCCATAATAACTGTTCCAGTTATCGCGCAAACAGGAAGGATCGGTGATAGCGTCCATGGTTAATCCATAATCCATTACTCTATTTCTGGAATATAATTCTGTTTTCAAAACTCGAACATCTAGTGCCCTCAGTACCTAAATGACTCCTTAAAGTCATTAAAAGGGGACATGATGTTACGCTGTGGAGACCATGCCCCTGTCCCAACATCAGTGGAATGTGCAGCAGACATCATGTTTCAAAACTGGGTATCATTTTGAAAAAAAACAATAAAACTGATGAGTTAAAATGTTACTTCTTTTGTTTTTGTACCATTTTAAATTTAACACAAGTCAGAAGGGATTTGCATATTGCAGATAGCCGTTTACACTTACTTTTTACATACCGTTTTAATTCTGTACATACAAGACCTGAAATACATTGAGCAAAGAAACCACACAACCAGCCAATTTCTAATAGAATGCTGGCAAAAAGTACTTGGCTTGAAAAACAATTTGGTGTTGCTGCTGACCAGAGTGTTATGGGTACAAATTATATTCCGAAGTAGCAAAAGGGAAAGGAGATTCTGAGTTTGATTATTCTATTGAAAAATGACCAGAGTGTAACTCAATATTAGGGTATATTAATGAGATGAATTTACAAATCATGGCTTGAGTGTTGCATCAAGCTAATGGCACCACTGTAAAAGTATGCAACAAGCAAGAAATAATGGAATTGCATTTCAGGATGTTGTTCATCAAGCACCAGCCTGACTAGTACCTTGATACTGCCTAGTGAGCACTAGAAGTAAAGCACTTGTGCTGTATAAACTTAGATATAAAACTTAACTCTGAATATTTTAAATACCCATGATGTCACCAGGAGCATAGCCAATTAGCCACTGCACGTCATTTAAAAATTCGTTCCTTCTTGACATCACATCGGGAAGAGCCTACCCACAGGCAAGAACAACAGATCAACTTCAGCCAGCCAATTAATCATTATTCTGGTTGATCACGCCCCCTCGTGATGTGAGGAAGGTTAGATTATGAAACAGCTTGTAATAAAATTGCATTGAGCTTTACCCATGTCCAGACTGTGGAAGAACTATAGAAGAGGAGGTTCACAGTAGTGAATATGGCCTGCAAAAAGAAAAAAGCGTGTTAACATCCAATTACTGCAGTCTGAATCGCAGAAAAGCAATAATGACGTTGGCCACGTCAACACTATAGATGCCCTTACGTTAGCTCCCAGGATGACCCGGGTGTAGAATTTCAGCGTTGCCGTGTTCTCCTCATAAATCTGTTTCTTTCCTTTGGTGCCAACCTTCCCTTTGGGCTGAGAGATTTCCAATGAGCATTCTTGTACACCGTGACCGGCCAGCAACTACACTATATTTGCCTAATCGAACCGCATAACGTAAAGCTAAATTATCACTACTGCGGTATCCGAAACCGTAATGTTACACTCAGGAAACGGTGGGGATGCAGTTAACTTGCTAACGTTAGCCAAGTTCTGAAAACGATGCACATAAAGGCAGTCTTACCCTTTTAATCAATACTTGTGTCACAGTGGTGTTCAGCAAATTACATCACTACATTCACAAGAAAAACGGCATTAAGTTAATTACTGTTCTAACAGTAACCAGAGAACTAAGGATAGCTAGCTAAATGACTAGTCATCAGCTCGTGAGATTACCAGGTAGTTCGTCAGCTCGCCAAGAAACTATGGTTATCTGCTAAATAACTGTTACCTCGTGTCATTCAGGAAAGGCAGCATCAGCAACGAATACGAAAAATACTCAGCCTCCAGCGATGAATGGAAATTTCGCCAAATGTATCACTAATATCCTTCAGTCGACAATATAAGTTATCAAAAAGCAATAGAACAACTTACCCTGACCGACTATGCTTGATACACATTCAGTCTCATTACAACGTTCTGACCGCGGACATCTTAAGCAAGCTAGATACTTGACAGCTATGCAAGTCAGCCAACTAGCTAACAAACGACTGCCGTGATTAAGTCTCATTCGCATAAATGTTAGCTAGCTAGGTAGTTGCATTGATACTGACCCTGGGAGAGCTTTAGATTTTTTAGGACTACATACCGCCATCTTTCCTTACACGGCTCTGACCCGTAAAATTGTGGCCTCGAGTATCAAGCCACGTTTTCTTCTTAACATACACTTTATTATACTCTTTAAATTGTACAGTTGCCAATCAAGCCATCCAGTACTCTGTTCCCTGACAAGACAGTACGTGTGGCTTTTGCGATGCTAATCGACGTAGTGGTTGAGGGAATAACATCTGCTGTCAGTGTCGGCTCTTATTTCAAAATAAAAGCGCTTCGTGTGTAGGTCTGTGCGTTTCCAACGTCGGTCCTGGGGACCCTCGTATGTGCTGTTTATTTTATTTTATTTTATTTCATTTTTTATATTTCTATTATTTTTTGTTCCGACCACAGTTGCGATAGCAGAATTTTTACAAAATTTCGATAGCTCTTGCGAGCACTATTCCTGTTCAAGCCACTTTATGGACATATGTATGAAAGCATTTTTTATTGCACAAAATGGGGGAAATTGCAACTGATGAAATTAAAGAATCACTTAGTTTCTTATTGGAGAAATTGTGGACACATGGGCGGTAAAGAAAAAAAAACAGCCGTATGGTGGTTAATGGTTAGACAAATGATGAGATAAACCTATATTGTGAAAAAGGGATAAATGTCAAAATTACATTCAGGAACATGAATAGGACCTTAACTGATTAACGATCATCTTTAATTCAGTCATTAAAAAATGTTTCCAATAAAGTACAATGTTTATCCTACATGGCACACTGCTATAGGTATTTTGGGTAATGTCGCTAAAGAGGGTAAAGAATGCCTTTGTTTTTTATTATTTTTGGGGGGGGTTTCCCTTTATTAGACAATATTCAGTATAGAGAGAGAGAGAGAGAGAGAGAGAGAGAGAGAGAGAGAGAGAGAAGGTAGGACAAGAAAAGGGATGACGTGGTAAACAGGCCCAAGCCAAGATTTTGTGGTGCTTGCACTTACACCGAAGTGCCACCGGGGTGCCCCAATCCCTTTGTTTTTAAATATTTATTTTTATAGTGTACAATCCCTTTAAAGGTAAAATAAAAAAAATTAACAGCTGATAAAAATTGTGATTACAGCTGTGGTTGGAACAAATGCCAGCATACAAAGGGAGTGATCAGGACTGCCGGTGAGAACTACTGGTATTGATGTTTTCAGATTCACTTATGGGTAGAGGGTAATTTTTTTTAAAGCAGCTGTCAACCACTGTTTTTTAGATGAAGTGAATGTTTATAATATTTTACCTTCAGAGTGTACAATATTCCAGGAATAGGTACTCTGCTAAGAATATAGTCCAGACATTCTAGGAGGACAGGGGTGGGCAACTCTTGTCCTATAGAGCCACAGCGCAAGCTAGTTTTTGGAGTTGCTCCGCATCATGTGCAGCGACATCTTGTTTCTGATGACGAAACGCAGCTGAACCAGCAGCCCGCCTCTTATTACTGACTGACGTCATGCTTTTCCACTGAAAGTCTTCTACTATTGCTGCTCTCGTGTATCCTCACTCATGGCTCCTGAAAGCTCGCTCCTTTCTCCGCACTGCAGAAATAAGAGCTTTGAGAAAGCCAGCAAGATGGCAGCTCCTGAACAACTTCTTCTTCAAGTGAGGATAGAGGAGCGAAGAAATATCAAATAAGAATTGAAATGCACCCTTTCTCAACTCGAGATCTGCAAGAGGAAGCATGGCTGTCTGCACGTTTGTGGCTGATCTGACAGTAGTTATAAAACTCAGCCTTACAGTGCAGCTTCATTGGAACAATTTCCTCAGGATCAGTACCGTCACTGAGGATACAGTGCCCTGGCTCCTGCTCTAACATTGGCACCCGGGTAAATAAAAGCTAAAGAGGCTATGGCAAAAATCTGTTTGCTCTTAATCCTCTCGATCTTCAATTGAAACTTGAAGCAACATCATGTGCATTTTTAAGGACTGAGATATCACAT
Source organism: Gymnothorax javanicus (assembly GCA_029692085.1). NCBI lineage: Eukaryota > Metazoa > Chordata > Actinopteri > Anguilliformes > Muraenidae > Gymnothorax > Gymnothorax javanicus. The sequence continues at coordinate 11,388,389 of CM056207.1, read as the reverse complement.
TTATCCCCATCTAGGGGCTGATATGGAGACTTGCATGAACAATCACAACAAAACTGAAACTGCTGGATCTCAAAGTACATTGGTGCTCACGTTTTCGCCAGCAGAGCCCAGGTTGCCGGGTCTGGGCCCTCGTCAGTGGCGGGTGGTGGACAGAGAACAAGGAGGGCGATAAACATGTCTTTAAACTGCTTATTAGTCTTGATCTGTTCTCAGTCAATTTCCCTGGTAAAAGACACTTGAACTCTCCCCTCTCAGGTGCAGCTAATTGTCTTCGTAAAGACAAGAAATCAAATGGACCAGTTGAACGCAAAAAAGAGTGCATTTCAATCTTTTTCAATTAAACAATCATTACGCACAGGTTTGACGACTTGCTTAGGATGTGACAAAATTTAACGCGGAAAATCCACAGTGGTTTTTTTGTGAAGAGTTGCCTATTTAGGCATGTGAATTAAGAATTTTTATAGAATTTATTATTCACTTGCTTAAACATTTCATTATAAGGGAAACTAACATGTTGACCAAGAAGAACGATTGAAATCGGGTCACTTATCTCGTCCGTTTCAAGGGATGTTTTCCGCCCCCTCGGTTTTCTGTCCACCACCCGCCACTGGCCCTCGTCCAACTCACTAATTTTAACATCTTCTCCCCGCTTCCCCTCACCACTTCTACGAGGGGGAATCCCTGTAAAAACCAGAAGTTATACATCGCTCACTTGGACAGCAGTCCAATCCATTTGATATGCAAGTGAAGAGTGAAATATCAGCCCCTCGACCCTCAGTTTGATGCAATGAAAATGCTCACAATGCAGAACGTGAAAACCAAGCTTCCTGTTGAAAAAGCTGCGCCTGCTCTTTACTGACCTTTCTGTGGATTTCGGAAAAATGCTATGGGGACAATAAGAAGGTGATTTTTACAATTGCATTTCCAGGAAAGTTGGGACGCTGCATAAAATGTAAATAAAAACAGTATGATTTGCAAATAATCAAAACTCTATATTTAATTGAAAATAGTACAAAGACAACAAATCAGAAGTTGAAACCAAGAAATTATTTTGTTTTTTGAAAAAAAAAAGATCCTGTTTTTGAATTTTATGCAAGAGATGCCTTTCAAAAGAAGTTGGGATGGGGCATGTTTACTATTGTTGTGTATCACCTCTTCTTTTAGCAATACTCCGTAAGCATTTGGGATCTGAAGATATCAACTGCTGTAGTTCTTCAATCAAAATGTTTTCCCATTCTTGCTTGACGTAGGATTTCAGCTGCTCAACACTTCATGGTCTCCTTTGTCATATTTTTTGTTCCATAATGTGCCAAATATTTTCAGTGGGTAACAGGTCTGAACTGCAGACTGGCCAGTTTAACACCCAGACCAACTCATCCCCATGAAGCAGACTGCAACCTGGTGTGTCCTGGATACAGTCTGGCACCCGGACACCTCGGGCAGAAAAATGAGCAGATCCTGAAGAATCAGATGTCACAGGCACTCAGAGTAAATGCCATGCCGTCCCTGGTTAACAGTGTCCGGGGCACTTGCATCCATAACACCGCGGCCGTTGTGCTGACTAAGCTGTATTTTCAGCTTCTCCACCTCGTAGTGGTGCAGATACTCCTGAATCAGGTAGCGTTCCCGCTTGATCCTGGCCATTACGTCGGAGGGAACGTCTGAAATCATCCACGCCACGAAGAACTTCACCACAAACACCACATGCTGAGGAAGAGGATAAGCAGAGGTTATTCTTCTTTTTGAATTCCTCCCACTGAGGACCTCCCTTGTACATCATAACACAACAAAACAAAATAATTTCTGACCTTTCAGCTGGTGCAGCAGATGATCACCTATTTAATGAGACTCTGCAGCTAGAACTACTTTCTCTTTCACAAATACAGTCATCACGCTCATGCAGGTAGTTTGTAACCCACACCTCAAAATATCTATGGACTTAACCCTTCCACAGGAATCTGAAGCAATTTCAGGGAGATCTAAACTAGGAGATGAATGACCAGTAGAATGACCTCAATCAAAATGATCAGGGACATCAAAGGACCTCATGCCATGATAGCAAATAGGATAACTGAAAAGTCTGCAAATGGTCCTCTCGCAGGGTTATTTATGGCAATACACCTGCATGCACCCCTGGCTTGCAAGTGAACAGTCCTGGGTCCAGGTACAGGATACCATACCTCCATGATGATAATGAAGGCCAACTTTGCAGCCAGAATGTGCCAGAAGTGCGTGGTGTGGGAGTACTGCCACACATGGTCCGGGGGATAACGGTAGTCGCGGTACCTATAATAAAAATAGGCAATAAGCAAACACCCAAAAAATTGCAATGAACAATGACTTTTGGCTCAATGCACACATACAGTACTTTCAAACTCACAGCAAAAAAAAAAAAAAATTCTGGCAAACATGTTTTCTCCTCAGAATCTCACACACTTCTCCACTGGAAAAAAACATGTTTTTCCTTTCTTCCCTCAGCTCCCTATAGAACATCTCTACACCTCGCTCACACTTGTTACATCACTCCCAATTTAAACTCTCCAATTAGCCAAAACTGTATGTTCCTGAGTTGAGGGGAAAATGGAGTAAATGGAGGAAACCCACTTGGACCTGGACGGAGCATGTAAAATTCCACCATAAGTCCCTGCCATCGAGTGCAGAAGGTTGTTCAAATGAACATCACCAACACAGAGTGATGTCTGAGGTTTGTGAGGCATAGGATTGGATATAGGGCTGAGGCAAAGAATTTACAGTCCTTTTCATCAAATTTTCCTCTCTAGTGGATTTCACCAAACCAGTGAAAATGTGTCAACATGTCCTTTATGCTAAAAGAAATGAGGTCAGCTGATAAAGCGAAAGCAGCACTGCCTTGTCTGATATAATAGCACATCCAGACAGAGTCTAGGAACGGACAGTCTGGGCCATAAAAATGCAGTCACACTTAGCAGTGAGCGATATGGCCTGAAGTTTATGTCACAATATTCAAATATGCTTAAATATATTATGTATTTTGGATGATATCCCATATCAAGGTATATACTTTTTCTCCTTATTCCAACATGCGCCTTAAAAGGAGTACAGGCACCCAAAGATAAAGAAATAGCACATTGGAAATTCAGCAAGCAGCAAATCACACAACTTGTCTGAACTAATTTCATAACATCCCCCGGCCAGGTTCGCCCTCCTTAATTTGGAGGCATGTTCTATAGCACTGATACTCCAATGAAAAAATTTTTATTCTTTATTTTTTTTGCTGATACAGTGAGCATTTTAAAAAATTTCTTTGCAGATACAGTATGGACAATATAGCCAAATTCATATTGTAGCATATATTTCTCATAATACAGTGGTGTGCGGTAATGATTAAACGCCACCACTTTCGTCTAAAAGGGGTCCTAATATATTACTTCTCTAGTGGCCACACTAGATATTGACTTTTTCTCTCAAAAAGACATCATTATTTTTGTTTTTACAATGCATTGTTATCTATCTACATATTTTCATCTATATAATCCAATATTACATGAAATATACACTTTAATAGTACTTGGTTTCTGATTTATCTTCATTTTGTAACATGTATTATCATTACTGCACACTACTGTAAATCCTCTACGCCAGTGTATCGCCCACTCTCTGTCACACTCTGGCCTGCACAGGCCCAGACCTGCAGGTCGTCATGGCGGAGCTGTTGAACCAAGAGGGACTCTCTCCATCCTCGGGCTGATTTCGCAAAGGGAAGTGGGAAATGTTGTACACTGACAGGCTGTTGTTAATGTAGCCCTCCATCGTGCGCTCGGTGCCAGGATGGTAGGCGTAGTAGTAGACCAGGCGAGGGATCATGTCGGAGGTGAAGGCCATGATGAACGCCTGACAGGTGGGAGGTCACGACAGTTCCAGATAAATCAGAGCTCACAGAGAGGGAAGTCCATCCGTATTTGGACAGTGACACAATCTTAAAGGGCCGACAATTTAAATTTCAACACAGTCCACCCCTTCTGGATGTATACAGTTAGGTCAATTAATATTTGGAAAAAGACACAATTTTCATCAATACGCCACCAAAATGGATTTGAAAAGAAGGAATTAAGATGGGCTTGAAGTGCGGACTATCAGCTTCAATTTAAGGGCTTTGTCAAAAATAGTGTATGAACCATATAGAAATTACACCCTTTTTATGCACAGCCCCCTCAGTTTTAGGGGCTAAAAATAATTTAGAGAACTAGCAATATAATGAATTAAATTGTGGTTTTTAATATCTGGTGGCAAACCCTTTGTAGTTAAAGACTAAAGTCTGAAACCCACAGACATCACCAAAAACTGTGTTTCTTCCCTGGTGATGCTCTTCCAGGCCTTCACTGCAGTGGCCTTCAGTTCCTGCTTTGTTGCTGGGGCCTAATCCCTTCATCTTTGGCTTTAGCATGTGAAATGCGTGCTCAATTGGACAATCGATATTGGACAACATTCAAACTTCTTGGGTTGCTTTTGCGGTATTCTTCTAAATCATCGTCCATCTGCTTTGTGAACTGTTGTCCAATAAGTTCTTAAGTATTTGGAAGAGTCTAAGCACCTGATGGGGTGGAAACATGCATTAACCTCCATAGCTATCCGTAGGGGGTGATTACTGTAGCCCAGACTATGTAGGCGTACTTTAACTTACTTTAATGTACTTTAACATACTTAAGTGACGTACAGGCTAGCCTAGTACACTGTAGTTAGACGTAGTGAGATGTACGGACAGCCGTAGTGTAACGTAGTAGCCCTTAGTTGCCCGTAGAGTCATACTAAATTTGTTTACGGGGTACGCTACGTTTTGATACGGTAGGGTACGGTTGTTACTACGGTAAACTACGTGTAACTACATTAAACTAAGCTATTGCTGCATTAATAAAAATGCCCATTACCATGGCCATCTTTTGAACATGACCACCAGATAAACCTCCGCACACGGTTTTCTCACATTAATGGCCAAGTTATTTCTACAGATAGCCACGGATGGCTACGGAGCGCCACGTTAGGCTGCATTCAGCTACGGAGGCTTCCACTACGCTTAACTACGCTATTTAACATATGTGTGACCAGCCCTTAATTTATTAATTTTCTCAGTCACATCCCCAATATATAGATACAAGAGAACCAGCAGAATTGGAAGCCATACAAGCCCACCTGTGACTGCTTTTCACAGATGAAGTGGTGTGCTTCAGATCATGAGCAAATTCTTCCCTTCTCCATAGTTTTTGAGCCTTAGCAATGGCTTACATTTTAAGATAAACCCTCTGTATCCACTCTGGTGGAGTCCTCTGTTGATTGTTGACTTTTGCACTGATACGCCTACCTCACAGAGAGTACTCTTGATCTGGCCAATTATTGTTTTTCTGAACCAAGGAAGAAATTCATCTGTCATTCTCAACAGATGTTATCCATTGGCTTCCTTGACATTTTACATTCATGAGCTCATTAGTACTTTCTTCTTTTTTAAGAATGTGCCAAATAGTTCAGCAGGCTGCAACTAATGGTTTTGCTTTTTCTGTGATGGGCTTGTTTCGATTTTTCAGCCTAAAAATGTTTGTTCCACCAGCAGCGACAGCTTTTTGGATTTCATATTGATTGTTACCAGCAACAAATTCCAAATGCAAATTTGACACTTGAAATCAACCATAGACCTTTTATATATTTACCATTATGTGAAATTATAATGACATAAAACACCTGACCATTACCAGCAGTCAATTGTCCAAATACTCCTGTTCCCTTAGAGCATGGTACATCTTAAAAAGTTCTGTAATTCCTACACCTTCCACCCAGTTTCGATGTGTACCCTTAAATTCAAGCAGATTGTGTGCACCTTGAACTGATTTTCATTATTTCATTTCAGCGCTAATATACTGTGGTTGACAGCTAATATAAAAATAACAATGTAAATATCCAAATATTTATGGACCTCATTGTATACGTATATAGATCAATATCAAATTAAAGGGAAGGCTCTCAGCTTTCATTTGAGAGTTTTAATATTGACCGAGCTTTGTAAGAATTACAGGCCTTTAAATTGTGCCAATTTCCAAACACAGACCTTTCTGCATAAAAGGCTTAAAGCCTGCAGCAGCAAAAGACACAAGAGCGCAAACACACACACGCGCGCGCGCGCGCACACTCACATTGGTGACGACAGAGAAGATGGCCACTCCATTGAGGATTTCCTGCCAGGCTCCAATGCTGCGGGCTTTGGCTGCCACAGGACGGCGGAACTGGGTGGTGAACTTCCAAGCATCGACCCGAATCTCCAGGATGTTATTAAAGAGGGCCAGCAATGGAGCCAGAGGAAAGGATGCCACAAACAGAGTGACGAAGCCAAACTGGATCACTGAGGGACAGAACAGCACACCCAAAAATACTATCACAACCAACATGACAAACAGGGCACAAAAAAAACAGGGGCTATATTCACAAAGCACCTTGACGTGGCTAATTTAGAAGATATTCTTAAAAATAATGGCATGTCGCTCCAGTCTTTAAGACTCTTAATTTTAGATGGAGAAATTAGGAGTAGTGGAGGGGACTCATGCGCAATGATTAAATGCTGTCGTCAAAGCAAAGGGTGGCCATGCTAGATATTGACCTTTTCTCTCAAAAGGACATTATCATTTTTGTTTATACCATAAATTGTTGTCTGTTTATTTATTTTCATCTAGATCATCCAATATTACATAAAATAAATATTTGAATAGCACTTGGTCTCTGATTTATCTTCATTTTTCTAAGTGCATAATCATCACTGCACACTACTGTACAATGCAAGATGGTGGTAACACGCATGCAGTGTCTGCACTGGGTACTTGCTGCACTCTCATTTTTAAAGTCTGTACTGTGTATGCCCTGCACAGAGCGACCTCTGCGTGTTATCTTACCCATCTCCAGGTACTCTGAGAAAAGGCCAAGCTGACCAAAATCTCGCAGGTCGTTATCCTGCTCCCAGCGACTGTACACACTCTCTGGGTGACTGAGTGCTTTCCACTTTCCCCACCAGTTCCTCAGCCACCTATGCAAATAAAAGCCTTTTAAAATTTGCAGCATTAAAGCCATTTTATACGCACAACAGTGCTAAAAAAAAACCATCTAAAATCAGCTGATATTTAAAGATGGCTGGAGCCTATTTCTTTTAGCAAGGTAGTGAGATTAGCTAGAAAAATATTTTTCAGCATCACAGAAAGATAACAGCAGAGCTTTCTTAAACAAATCTCACACCAGTTTTGAATGTCAAGCAGACAACACAGAAGAATACCAGATGAAGGCAGTTCCGCAACCCTGGGTATAGATGTTCCTTAATGACCTACAGTTCAAATACTCTCACATAGGAGTCATCTTTAAAGGGTAATACTTTACACTAGGGGTACATTAATTAACATTAGCTAATGCAGTAAGAAGAATTAACTATCAATTAATTAACAGTAAACTAATGGGTCTACTAATCATTTACTAATAGTGTTCATGCTAACTAAGGTGTTAATTTATACATTATTGAATAGTCCGATAGTTTGAGTTGTTACTTAAAGGATACTTAAGGGATGTTCTCAACTTCACAATAAGAATGTCAAAGAGCATTAATAAATGGTAAGTTAAGGTTGCCTAATGCTTATTTAGCGCTCTGATGAATTAGTTAACTGTTAATTAATTGGTAATTAATGCTTTTTACGACACTAACTAATGTACACTCATTGTAAAGTGTCACCCTTTAAAGGATATGGGGAGAGCTTTGAAGGATTACAACAGGCAGTCTTGGAATTATCACGATTGGTACAAACCTAATACTTACGGCACAAGTGCTTCCTGAACGTTGCCCCATAACTGCTTGCCAGACATGATGATGACCAACTGCGTAGTCAGCTCTATCAGACAACCTCCAGGGTCACACTGCAGATAATATCATAGCATTTGTTTTCTTTGGTTCATTATTTAAATTATCGCTCAGAAAATGTCATTTTTCTAGCATGTCATTCTGCTGAGAATCCAGCTGACAAAACAGCTGGCATTCCAAGCGTGTTTACTACAGTGCACTTCTGGCCATAGCTGGTCTGTTGTCGGTGATAGCTGGTCTAAGGCCAGACTAAGGTGGTTAAGCTGGTGGTGATGAAATTGGTGAATCAGCTCAATATGTGATGCTCATGTAGCAAACAGTTGGTCGACCAGCAAAGATAACGAACAGCTGCCGTGTGGTAGCAACAGTTTATATAGTTTAGGCTGATTTAAGACAGAATTTTCTGCACAGCATCATTACTATCACTATAGCCACTTCCCCAGAATCCTCTGCAGTAGCACTCATAAAGAAGACCAAGGTGGGTGAAGTATAAACTTACTTCTTCATTCCTCAGCTGGCCAAACATGTAGGTATAGTTACCAGGGTAACCCACAAACTTGCCCTTGAAGAAGGCCACGTAGAAGCAGGAGGAGTAGTAGTTCACAAACTGGAACAGGAACATCTTCATGGTCAGCTTGTTCTCATACTCTAGGTGGGTCTTGGGAATTTCTGTGGAGTTAACAACCAGCAGCTTTAAAAAAAAAAAAAAAAAAAAAAAACAGCGATAGAACAAAATTTTGCACAACAAAACCCTCAGAAGAATGTTCAGTATTAAATTAACTCTAACAGGGTACGCTTCTCCTGTGATTTGGAAAAACCTAGTGAATTTATCAGTGGCAAGTATTCTTGCAACTGAACAAAAACCTTTAGATTCTGGACTTTTCCCAACAAAAAAAAATAATAAAAACTTGATTTCAACAGTTCAAATAACTCTAATAGCTTGTGTTTTAAGATTCTCACCACTCTTAATAACTGCAAATGAGGATCAAACTCAGCTTCTCCCAAAAGTGACATACATACTAGGTTTTTCCAGATCACAGGAGACTTTCTATAGCCCCTACTGGACCTGTCCACCCTGTGAGAGATGACATTAACACTTGACATACTGTGCTTGGCGACAGATATGGCAGTAGGTAATACCTGACATTCCCTCTTGTGTAATGTGCGTACATTCAGCATATTTCAAAACATTTAAAGCAAAATAAAACTGATTATGCAAACCGTTGGTTTCTGCATGAATATTCAATATTGGAAAGCTTTTCTACAGTACAATACAGGCTTTTTTAGCAATGAGTCTCAAAGTCCCCACTCAATTTGTCCCATTCTGAAAGATGACTGATAGTATGTCAACAGAGCCACAGAACGGACTCAATTTCTACTCCTTGAAGGAAACAAATAAACATCCCTCTCCTTCTCAAGTAACTATCAAACTCTCATTCACATATTTTTTTATTGCTGTAGTTTGGCATTTATGCATAATTAAATATTCATTGTTCATTCACATCCAGCATAGTTTACGAATCATAAACAGACTTTCAATGTACAGTATACCAGGCTAAAGAACACAAGACAAGACTAATTATAGTCTTTTTAACATAGCTTTTACCTTTGTTTTGCAATATTGCAGTGCCTACAGTACCCTCTCATTTATTTCACCATATTATTATCCCCATAGTTTTCTCATTTTTACGGAATATGTAACTGCCTGTTTTTTACCATTAGATCAACTATATTACAAATGATTTGACACTAATCATTATAATCGGCATCTATTTTCTCGACCAAAGCCTGTTGCTGTCTTTCACCCATGTCCGTTATCCAGATGGCCACTTGCTCATAGGTGTAGCTGAGGATCATTATGATGATGAAGTTGATGAAGGAGGCGGTGACAGAGGTGGCCAGCTGGGGCGTGATGAGTGAGCCGACCAGATGAAACCGGCTGGACGGGTTCTCCTTCATTATGCTGGCAAACGCTGCGTAAACGGCCAGGCGGTACGCAATGACGCCGATGATGCAAGCAATAATGAGGGCCACCTGGAGAGAAACAAGCGAAACGAGAACACAGACGTGCGCAAGCTGTTGTCAAGGGAACGTACAAATGCAAGCCCGCTCAATTTATGGTTATTTTAAAGAGCAAGAGTGATGCCATAGGCAATAGACAAACATGGGCACAATCACTGCGCTCAGAAATGCTACAAAAAACGTTGCATTATTAGAGTGAGGATGACCAGTAAAAGAAAAAAAAAATCAGACAAACAAAGGAATGTCCTGTAATCAATTGGCAACCAGTCCAGGATGTATTCCTGCCTTTCGCCTAGTTCATAGATGCATAGGCTTTAGCATCTTCATGATGCTGACCAGGAATAAGCTGCTAAGATAGTTGGTTAATAGATAGATACACAGAAACATGTACACTTGTTTGAGGAATGCTATTTTCACATCCTAATGGTGACCATGCAAGGACATTCATTAATGGCAATGGGTATAAGCTGCCCACTCACTTGGTGCCACCATGCCAAAACCAAAACCTACATTCCAACTGGACGAGAAATTCTCCTGACCCGCTTGTGACTGCTCTCAAAACTTACTGCTGCTCTCGAAACACTAGCCACAACAATTGTTCATTTCATTTTTCAGTTATCAGATAAACTTCCTCAAATGGAAATGGTTTCAGCGAGATCTGACACATTCATAACTTAAAACACGCTCACACGCCAATAAGAGGAGAATGGTCTTACCCGATGACTTTTGTTTCAACACCTGCATGTGCCCATGTATCAAAGCCTTTCTGATTTTACCCACAATCCCTCTTTGTCATTCTTACCCAGAGTACCACGGTGGTCCAGCACAGGCAGAGTTTTCCGACAAAATCCGCTGTGGTCCTGTTCAACACCCACTCCATTTCCTGCAAGAGGGACAGGAACAGGGTCCATATCAAGGATCTTATCCACACTATTTTCAACTGTCGAAAGGGACGCTTTTTATTCCCAGCCCTTGAATGGGCTAAATCACAAGTAGCCGCATCAACATCAGAAGTTATTTTTAAATTCCTTTCTGAAGAATGTAAATAAAAGCTTAGTTTCACAGAATAGAAAGTTTACCACAGGATGTTTCAGTAAAACAACTGATCTCATTTCAGATCACTGGCAATTTATGACTCACCAAACAAGGTAATTAAAAGGTTTTGAAATATGAGAGAGAAGTTTTGTCAAAAAATTGGACAGAAAAGGTCTGCAAAATATAACATAGCAGTTTACATAGGACAAGGAACCAGGTGCAGATTCAGAATACAATCCAACGAGGACGTTTATTGATAGGAAAACGGTAATAGCAAGGGAAGGGCCGAAGCCCCAAATAGCGTGAGCACAGTCCAGTTCAGACGTAAATGGTAAATATCTCTCAAGCCCCACAGATTGGTCAGCCTAGATAATATAGCAACATTTTCATCAACTAGCTGAAGGAAACTAGTTAAAGACATGCAGCTGCAGCTGTTATTCACATCACATCATATATTTTGATAGCTTCACAGTTTTTGTGACAATATGGTCAAGTGCAGAGTCTTCGCATGCATTACTTCCATTCCAAAACTCATTTATGGTGATTTCTTTAACATAAAATGTTGTTTAGCCAATCAGATGAAAACCTGACTATTTTGAAATGAAAAGTGCGTCTTATAGCCAATCAGGATGTAACCAGGTGACAAGCTTTTGCTCAGTGGGATTTGGCTTTACCTGTATTACCTTTTTACGCCTGTGTACTGTCAAGGCTGGATCAATCATTGATATGACAATGTAAGCATTAAACTGGATATATCCTGGCTTTAGCACAGATAAATAATGCATTTGCATCAGTCTCTTGTCAGCCAAAGTGAGCCTCACCCAGATCAATTCCAAACCACACAAAAGAAGATTTAGCCAGTGAATTCCAGTTGGGCTCAATTAAGTTTTAACTTTGGCAAATCCCCAATTTGGCACAAGTAAACTTAAGGCAGATTGATCCTGATCAGCTGTATACAAGACGCTCTGGATGCTGCTTGAAAGGCCTGAGGTTGTGTCCTAGGATACTGCACCTGTGTGACAGGGTTGAGCTGGTGTCTAGTGCACTTATTCTCATACTCCGGGCGAAGCTGGAGCTGCAGTTGCTTCTCCTCAAAGTCCACTAGATCCCACTCATGCTCCAAACGGGCCTGTCGCCTCTTCCAAAACTCCAGAAACAGAGTCACTGTTGGGTCAGGACCATGCACAGACTGAAGCACAGGCACAAAGGGCATGTGCCCACACACCCAAGACAATAAGTTACATTATTGTCATTTAGCGGACACTCTTATATGGAGTAATGTACAATACAATGTGCATTTGAAGGAACAAAAGAGAGGAGAATCCCAGGTAACATTCCATAAATCACAAGTGACAATATATAGAGAGGACCTTGTACTATACTTGTGGACCAAATGTATCAGTAAAAATATTTCACAAAGACATTTACCCAAATAAAGCAAGTACAACACCATAAAATTTAATTCCTTAATCATAGTACCAGTCCAGATTTAGGTAATGAGGGATAAGTATTCTGAACAGGTGAGAGGGGAAAAGAAGGCCAGACAAAACAACAATAAAAAAATACTGAGAGAAAAAAAAAATAAGCAGACCAAAGTACATAATAATAAATTGCAAGTGATTGAATATTAGTTTTTGTTCATGCAGAGGGATATAAAACTGCCAATCAATGAAGGTGTTTGTGGCAAGTAGCAAATTATTTGCTTGGACGGAATCAGCCTTTTGTTGCCATCTTGACTTACAGTAGCTTTGAACTGACAAAGTGTAGCATAAAAGCAAATCAAAGGAAATAGTGACGGTCACAGCCAGTCTTTCTTTTCAACGAATAGCCACAAGCACAGAAGAAGCAAAGAACACTTGTGCCCTTAAGCCCCACAGGATCCTGGTTGGCCCTTGGTCAGGACACAGGACTTCACAATTCGATCTAGCCAAAAATTCAGGCTCAGACCTTTTAGAGTTCTATGCTGGTTATAGATTGCTTAAGCTTTTCAAAGCCAGTCTCTAACTGGAAAGTACTATTTAAACAAAGATGGCGTTGAAACCAGTGGATTTGTTGACTATACAGGCTTATCCAGTACAATCTATATAAAGACAGACAAATAGATCTGTTAAACTACTCACCCCAAATACCCATGAACAGGGCAAAGAAAACTGTCCCCGTGTTGTCGAAAAGATGTGATTGCTGAAGAACAAACACCATATTCAAATAGCGAATGCTCATCATTTGAAAAATTATATAATTGTTGAAGATATAAATATACAATGCAAAAATACAATGACGACTTTTGTGATGAAACAAATAAAGAGGAAAGCTACAAGGCAGCAGAAACAAAACAAATGCACATTAAAAAAATGAAAGGGCACTGAAGTGTGCCGTGCATTACTCACCCAGGTGGAAGTACACGCTGAGCTGAGCTTCCAGTACCCACACTTCCTGTCACAAAGCGGGCACATCACAATATTCCCACCAATCTCAGGGTCACAGATCTCTTTGCTGTAAAGGAAAGAGGTAAAACCTCAAAACAATAATAGCCAAATTGGCTGCAGTCTCAGGACTCACCATCTTGTGTGTTCTGTCAGCTCTTAGCCAATTTAATAACAGCATTGGGGCTCATTTAAGCTCTACACTCAAGGGTACACCTGGGGCCTGTAACACAAAGCATGACTATCAAGTGATGCTAGATGAAGACCCAAACCCTTAAAGATGCGGAACATGGACTGAATTTTAGTATTTCAGCCATCCATTTATCCAGCTAACACAGTAATCCATCTTAATGATAAATACTCCAGGGTTTCATTCCAAACAAAGGCTCACTGGGTTTTATTATGGAATAGTGTATCTTTGTTAGGACTGTTATCACTGTAATCATGTCCTCACCTCCAGGCGTTCTCGTGGTAGGTCAGAAGGCCGTAGATAAAGCAGATCACACCAACCACAGCAGCGAAGAACAGCATCTTGGTGTAAAATCCCAGCCAAGCAAAGTAAATACCAATCTTTTCCCCGTAATACTTCCTGATGCCAGCAATCAGCAGACAGAAAAAATAGATTACAATTCGCCCACTATTGTAAGATAAGATTATTAATACAGCACTTTTTCAAAAAGGAAACTCCCAATGCAATGCTGAGTATATTCTTGTACTCTGATACAAATAGCCGAACATCATTAGCAATAAATTGATGTCATCTCCATATTGTTCAAACAGGGACAGCAATGAAGTTTGTGACAGAGCTCAAACAGAAACCTCAGGCTAATGATGTCTCCTTCTGAAAGCCAAAACACAACACATCTTGTGATTTGAGTAAGCCTTATCGATATACTGTACGTATGCGATGGCATGATGGCGTTCCTCACCGAACGAGTTTAAGCGGCTGCTCCTTGTAGAAGCACAGCAATCGGGCCCAGTGATTGAACAGCACATACCGCTCACTCTCACTGTTAGGGTCCCTAGCCCTCTTCCAGTATTGGCACTATATGAAGAAATGAGGGCAGCATTACCCTTATTATGTTTTTTAATAAGTATAATATCTTGAACTAAGATGAGAAACTTGATGAAATCTCGGACTGTTGAAAACAGTTGTGAGATCTCCACTTGAGGACTTCAACAATATGACATCCCCTTTCCAGGTAAAGGCAATTCAAAGGGTGATTCCTGCTTCAAATTCAAAATTACTTTTGCAATAATGCATTTGTCTTAAGATGTCTAATGCCACTTTTCCTGAATAAATGTACCAAAAATATGAAACAATACACTGTGCACATTTTTTAAATATGTATTATGAATTATATGCGGTGGGTTTTATCTCCTGCTGTTATGGCTTTGAGTGACCCGGTGGTACTTTTAGGACTCACATCGTGCAGTGGGAAAGCAGCGGTGTAGGTGCCGTTGCTTAGTAACCGCTTGATCCCGGTCTTGTCTTTGTGCTTGTGGCCATCTTGATAGTAAGGACAGCGAGCCAGAATATAGTAAACCTGTGGAGTCGCAGCCAATCAAATCTGGGCGGACACAACCAATCAATTTCATTGATTCAAATGTAAAAGTCCTCCCTTATGAAAATATCCTATAGTTATTTCTATAGGATACTCCACTATAGTGGCAAAAATACCATCAATTGACAGTAGGATAACTATAGCTGGGAACTGTAGTAAAGTTTCATATGGGCTGACTTTAGATAAACCTTTGTCAAACAAATCCAATTAAAACGTAATGTAATGTCTATTTTCTCTAAAGGCAAGGAAAAAAATATTCTTTATCAACTTCATGTTAATCTGAGGATAAGATAAACTGAATAGGAAAGAGTGGAGTTCACTTGATGATCCCAGTGCACAGTTTACTGTATGACTCACTCAATTCTAGTGTCATTAAAGAATATTCCCATACACAATAATACACATGAAGCATGTACATTTTTGGGGACACGCCTGGTGGCAGTGATACTATTTCTGCTATTTTGACAGGTAAAATACCCATCTTCTAGAAATATTCATGCTTCACACACTCTGGCAGTCAAAAAATGCAAAGCATTAGCACCCAAGTAAATGCATAATGACTTTAAAATTATGTAAATTCCTCTGATTATTTCACAATGGGCATAAAAAGCCAGGCCAATTAATTTTGCTTTAAGTACCCTGAGCTTAAAGCAGACAGCCTGCATCTTGGTATGTTTGCCAACAGCTACTTCATCAGAAGCACCCATGGCTATTACATACATGTAAATCCTTGTATTGGCAATTATTTAAAAAAAAAAAAAAAATTTTGCATGGTTTTATTTGGAACTAGCAAATAGGCGAAGGAATGATGCAAAGCAGGTCAGTTACTATTCTGTTGCGCTTGGAAGGGGAGAAAAAAGTCTCCTTGTCGTCAATGAGGAAGAAGTCGATCTTCTCCTTGTCAAAGTGCGAGGTGAAATAGTCCGGCTCGGGGTGCATGACCGCGCTGGGCAGTCGCAACGGTTTGAACAGCCACTCCATGGGTGCCTCCCTGTGGTCGGGAATATCGCTAGCCTTAAAGGGAGCCTTGATCTTCAGTAAATGGGCATAGGTGGCCAGCACCTCCCATGGGGCATGAATCTTCAAGAAAAAGGTTTTGCCATCATCAGACTCCTGCAGAACAAATTCAGAGAGAGGTGGTTTTAAATGTGAGCACAGCTCCCTGCAAGATGTAAAGCAGGTGTGCAGAGCATTATAGGGGTGTATTACACTGTAAACCCAGATAGTGTGGTGAACTCAAATGTTTTACTGAAACCAGTTACCTCAAAAAAATTATGTAAGCCAACTTAATTGCATTGTGTGGATAGTACTTAAAGAGCATGAGGTTAAAACTTTGAAAAGTTATTCTTGCCACATTTTTAAGTGCTGTGAACACAAGGTCACTAAGTTGGCTGGCACAATTTTTTTGAGGTAATCAGTTTCCACAAAACAGCTGAGTGTACCACACTATCTGGGTTTACAGTGCACACAACTTTCGCAACCTCCTATCACTGTCCAATGCATTCTCAATCACCAGTTCTGATCCCAGCCAATAACTTACAGGCTGTTCTGAGAAGGTGTTGGCTACAGTATTCTGTAGTTGTTTTTTTTTTTACAAAGAAAAACATTTTACCTCACTTAATTAGAATTGAAATAATTTTTTTTCCTGTCGAGTAGAAAATTTCAGCTTGTTTTAAGTTACAGTTTACTTAACAAGGCATATTTTGACATGAATCTAACAGTCAACTCATTAACAAATGTTTGGTCTTATTTACCAAAAAAACAATATAAATAGAAGGCAGACATACAAGTCAACAATTTTTGGTTGTTGCAGTGCACCATCAATGATGAGCCATCTGATTGACTTTCTCAGAGGTGAGAGGAGTTCTACTGCTCCTGAATAAGTACTAACAGATTGAGACCTGTGCTGACCCAACATCCCATGTAGTGGCCTCACTAGTCTTTTTCCACTATTTTTATAAACAAGGCAATACAGGGTTAGCCTTACTGGAACACAGATAAATAAACCTGGATGGTCAAGCCGAACTGCTCATTTTGCACATTAATCAAATTAAAGCTGTACATTGAGAAGTAAAACAGTCTGTATCTGTCCAGTGTAGCTTCTTACTGATTTGTCTTCAGTCTCAAGCTCCAGCCCTTCTTTCAACAGGTTGGCCTCATATTGTTTCCTTCTCTCCTAAAAATGTATGATGCAAACACAATGAAGTATTTATGGACCAATAGTAAGATTTAATCTTTATTGATACATAGTAACCCAGCAAATGGTCATTAAAAAAAGTTTTTTTTTTCCCACCCAGAATAGAAAATACATTGAAACAGAGTATTAATACATTTCATACAGTGTTTGCTGACAATATTCTTATGGTCTTCACAATAGGACATAATGCTTACATCTGATAGGGTCTAATCAACTGCATGCCCATAAGTTAAAAGTGGTATCACCAATGACCAGGCACAAAAACTGGACAGGGTGCAAATCGTTCACTTTCTGTTTCAGGTTTGCAATGAAGTTCAGGTTCAATTTAAGAAATAAACACACAAATCTCATTGGCTGAACACAGCATTTTTAAAAAAGGAAAAGATATTGCATGCTCTGCATTCACTTGTCAATTGTAAAAGTTTGTCTTCACTCCAAGTTGCCCAAATTCAGTTGCTAAACCGTCAATAGGAACTAAAAATAATTCCAGCATAACTTCCCCTGGCTTCCATGCACTAGCCTCCTGTAATATTTTATTCACAGAGATTTTAAATCAATGGGGTAATGAAATCAATAATTAAATCGTACAAAACTGTTTCAATAAGCCATGTAACCACTAAACAGGGCATAACTGCATTTAGTCTGCATAATTGACTGCTAATAAATTAAGTTCAGCAAGCAATTTTGAATTCTGCTTTACAACCAGAGTTAAGAGTGTGTTGTCAACCTGTGCTCATGTGCGTCATTAGATAGAGCTCACCTGCTTCCTTGCATCATTCTTGTCATCCACATAGGAGAGCACAAAGTCAATCCTTCGTACCCCGTCCCGAAAGAAGACTGAGTCTTTGCTCTGTTGATGCTTGTCAATCTGTGAAAAGATGAACGGAGGAGGTGGGAACACTGATATTCTTAGTACAAATCACAATCAGTTTTGCAGACCAATATAGAACCCCCCCACATGTGACGAAATGCAAAAAGAAATGCCATTAGGGTCATGTACAACTATAACAAACTAGGCATGAGGGATGTACAGTAAGTTACATTAACTTTTCCTACTCACTGAGAGGATAAAGTACTCAGGAATTATAGACCAGAGCCACCAGAAGGGTACACTTCAAAGCAAGTTCAAAAAAGCTTTTCTTTGCATGAGCTGGCTCAATAAACCCTGAAGTTGCAATCAGGAGTACCATTAGTTAACATGCAGGTTAAAAAAGAGCCACCTTTCTGACGCTGAAAATCTGGGGATTAGGTTCAAGACATCCCGCTAACCCAATGATCTAGCTTTGTAGTATACCCCCCAGTGCAGAAAGTCTTAATCGCAACGCACCCTGGCGCGAAACTTCAGGAAGAGCCTTCTCTTCCTCCAGATCTAGAGAACAGCAAAACAGTAAAGAAAAGGCAACTAATTTAGAGCATGATAATAATAATAATAATAATAAGAAGAAGAAGAAGAAGAAGAAGAAGAAGAAGAACGACAACAACATCAAGAGAGAAAATTGCATTCGCAGTGTCTTTCCAACTCAAATGCATGCTTTGCACTTTGTCGTTTATACAATAATGACTGGATTCACCAGGGACCGAAGGGCTATGTGCAGTTCGTTGGACAAGCATGCACAATAAGACCTCATTGCACCAAACTCTCTTTAGTGGCAAATGCAAACACATTTATAAAAGTAAATTTTCTTTTCAATATTATTTGGCTAAGCCAAAAAAGCTTGATGCAAAGAATTGAGAAAGCAAATTCAAGGGGAACTTGTTCAAGCATTGAAAGCATGTGATTCCAATCATTATAAGTCTGAAAGTCATAAATTATTAGAATTCTTAAGTAAGTCTTAAAATTTGTCTAATGCCACTTTGATCTTTGGTGTTATCCTATTTCTCCTATTTGGCTATACACTTGGGTATTTACACGCTCCTATTTGTGATGTGAAATATAAATTTACTAATAATGTTCAAGTCAACTGCAACATGTGTCGTGATTTTTTTCACTCCTTTTGTTCCATGGTAGCTATTTCAAATAATTGATATCAGTAAAACAGATTTTAACTGCAAATGACAGCACTGCAAATCTCAGCGTGGGCCTGCTAACCCAGCTATCAGCATCCGTACCATTGCAAACAGAGATCTTTTCCATCTCTTCAGGGGTATTTCCCCAATGATTTCAACAATAAGTGTCACAAAGGTGCAGCATTGTGGATTGTAATTGTACAATGACCACTTTTTGCTGTACTATACCTATATATATAATACAAGACATTGGACACACTCGAGTACTAATGTTAAGTGTCCAAGCATGCAAGTGGGATCATGCACGCAGAACATGACACCTCCTTCAGCCAAGAATTTTGCCAACGAATGCAAATGCTTGGCATAAAAATACAACATCAGGCGCAGCGAATCTTACATCATGGTCTTCTGGGAGCTGGGATGCCAGGTCATGCTCTGAGGTTAAACCTGAGTCTTCGGTGCATTCTCCTGCACGGAGACAAGAGGTGAGTGACAGCTTACAGGAGCATGAGCTAAATCTCTGAGTTTTACAATCACAACATATAACATCAGTGAGATGAGGAGAGCTGGATGTGAGAGACATGAGTCAGTTAATCTTTTTTGTATACAGATTACTGCATTGCTCTGTTTCTTGAAAATTGTGATGTTCAGCATTGAAATGTGTCATATTGAAGAATAGGGGGCTCTTGGCACTGTTAATATTGCCTTTACTGTTAATATTAACTTCAAGATTTTATATTGTCCATATAAGGACAAAATCTATCGCTGATCATCACCAAGATTATGATTATGTGATATATGACAACGATGTTACCAATTATAATTGACAAAAAATTTTTGCTGGTTTGCCTGTTTTTTTTTTTTTTTTTTTTTTATGGAAGGTTAACTTGAAAAATCAAAAGCAATCTGTTCTGCAAGACAGATTTTGTTTTTCTTCTGTTGTTTCTTTGGTACTGATACATGGGTGAGAGTTTCAAAAAGGAACAGAATTTCTCTTGTGAACAATTTCATTATAAACAAGTACTGTTCTCTACAAAGGGGAACAATAAGTACTTTGCCAAGTGCTTGCACTAAAAAAGAGTAAGTTTTAATATAGAAGTCAACAGAAGAGGAGTTTTTAGTTTGTTTAGGTATGCTGCAGATAATAGTGTGTACTGTCACAGGCCCATGTTTGCTCAGTAACTCTTTATATCAGAGTTGAGACCCTCTGCATCAGATTATAGCACTGTCACCTCAAAGATTGCTGACAACAGACAAACAGTTACCAGCATTTTAATATGACGATGGGTAAAGAAGAAACAAAATAAAAATGAAAAATGACGTTCAAATCAAAACATCTGATTAATGTTCCCCCTAAACTACGTTGAATGGTCAGGAGTTGGTGGAAAATGATTTGAATGTATGCGATGTTCAAATTCAATGTCTTCAAAAGGGGTTTCCTGACTCAAATGCCACGCTTGAGTAAGCAATTAACAAAAAACAAACAAACAAACGAATACATAATGAAAGCATGCAAACAAGCAAAAAGCACGCACGTACACACAGCCCAATGCAGCACTGATGACTGTAGACAGTCCTAAAGGCGAGTCAATCCATGACAACCACGCTGCTAAGTTTAGAAATAAAGGCATCCGGACCCCGCAGAGCGCAAGACACTTTATTTAAAGGGACGGTTATGCAAATTTATCGCATACTGATCGGAGTTACCCACACAAAAGATTATTGTCAATTTTTTCGTTTGTAAATATGGAAAATATATTGAACAAGACCGCAAGAGAAAATATTTTCGTTTTAAAGATTTTAAATAGTAGGCGACGCTAATGTTACAGAATGTTTAGTCTCAATTTAAAAAGAAAACAGTAGCCTATAATAATCAGTCGGGCTGTAATTTAATTAATATTTTTAATACTAATTTTACTTACAGTTGGCTGAAATTAATTATAGCACATTGTCATTCTATTTTATTTAATAGTTAAAATATCGATCGAGTAATGCAGGGTTGGACAAGGATCACACGGTGATTATAAGTTATAGCATTTTAGCACCTAACTAGTTTCTTTTAGAGCATGTTTCAGATAGGCTAGCCGATTTGTCGCATAGCCTACTTGGCACTTAATTTACCTCCACTTCGGGTATGTTCCGAGCCTTCCATCTCAATTATAGTTTCATCGTTGACATTTCTTATTTGAGTCATCGTGTTTTGTCTGATTCTAACAACATAAGGGACTCTTCCCTTTACGGTCTCTATGCGTCTAGCTTCCCGCTATCCATAGGTCCAACGAGGCTACTGAAAGACACCATGCCCCAAACACTCCCTGTGAAATATTGCCATTTAAAGGGGATTGCTACCGCTTCTAATTTTATTACATGACTGCTTCGTCGTGGGCAATGAGCCTATTCGTTCAATGTTACGGCTGTGGGTGCGTCATTGATTGTCAATAGAATCAATAACTGAAACATCAACGATACATTCAAATATATGTTATGGCTGTTTCACGGCACAATTTTTGAAAGCAAAACATTCCATAATAGAGCGATTTCAAGGAAGTTAGTGTTAAACCTATTTGAAACGGAAAAAATACCGCGAAATGCTGGTCGCCGTATGACTTGCGCTTAAATACAGAAGTCGTAATCTTTTGCCTTTTCAAATATAATTTTATCGAAGATGATATCATAATTTCACTCTTAATCCCCTGGAGACCATCCAAAATATTCCACTGACCGTTTTTGAAAATCAGTGACGATTAGCCTACCTGAGATATTACAACGATATTTAATAGTTGAAAAGCTAGAAAAAACAGTGCAATACTTTGTCCGCATGCTTAGCCAACTCACCAGCCACCACCAATGAGACAGACTCGACAGCACCAGTGTGGTAACATAATAAAATCATTGGCACCTGGTGATATTTTATCTCTTAATTGGTAATCTTTCCACACAATGAACTTTCCATAAGAAAGGCCACTGGGGTCTGCTAAATGAAGTGATGGCAAATATACTGTAGTTCAGCTATGAAAGTGTTGCAGCAGATGAGGAACACATAAAGAGAGGGATGCATGGATTCCTGAATTTCTTAGGAGCCTCAGATATGATGGAAAAAGCCTGTGAAAACTTGCATTTACCATTGAGCTGCGAGAATTGCATAGTACTTATCAGCGTGCATAATCACAGATGCGCACAGATATAAGCACTATGTCGATTAGAGTTCGTACAGTTCTTGAACCTGCATTGGCTGACACTGGGGTCAGCAGTCCTGATTCTGGACAGTCACAACCTTTGCAGGATTCTGTTCCCACCTCAAGACCAAGACCCAATTAAGGCCCAGTTACCAGGTGAAAGGAGTACACTGTGGAATAAACTGTTATGTGAACATTTTCAGCCTTTGGCATTATTTTCAATAGTTTACTTCTAATGGCTTTTCAAAAAATGGCTCAACATGGTTCCGTGGTTTAGGTCAAGGGACTGTAGGAGGTGAATAATTTCTTTAATGATGCATAATTTGATCATTGTCCAGTTGGAAGATCAAGCCCACCTCTGAACTTTATTGCCAAAGAGCTGTGTTATGGACTCATCTGTCCGTAGAATCTGGTCCCATTGGAGTTTAAGTACCATTTGGCTGATTATACGGTATATGTTTGAACGTGTTTTTGATGATAATGAAGGCTTTTTTCTTGTAGACCTTCTCAAACATCTTGAGGTCGAGTAAATGGAGACTGATCATGATTTTGGAGACTTTCTGACTCCAAAACATAATTAATGCCTTAAGCTTTAATGTATTATTACTCCGCTAGTCAAATTGAGTGTTTTCAACTTTTTAACTATTCTTCATTCTCGCTTCTGGAACAAAATAATGATGTTAAAATTGGATATTGAGGGTTATGGTTTGGATTTTGGTTCTGGTTAGTCGTTTATTGCAGTAGCCATGTGAGCAGTTCAAAGCGCAGTAGTCACACCTACAATCGTTTTCATCATTCAGAAGTGCCCATAGTTTAATCGAAACTACAGCTGTGTTTCAATAGTCCTTCAACATGCAATTGTTGGGGCGCCCCGGTGGCTCGTCGGTCTAAGCGCGCGCACCATAAAGGCTGTGTCCTTCCCGCAGCGACCTGAGCTCAAATCCGGTTCAGGTCATTTGCTACATGTCTTCCCCCATTCTTCTCCCAACCTTCCTGTCTCTCTACACTGTATAACTGTCAAATAAAGGAAAAAATTCCCCAAAAAATAATCTTTAAAAAAAAAAAAAAACATGCAATTGTTGTCTTATCCTCTGCACTTACCCTGCCACCATCTTAAGTGTTGATCCATTTGTCTGAAAAACTGAAGTGAACTTGATGAGATCCTCGGAGGGGTGATGTCCACTCCAGAGGAACAAATCCCCACAGTTCATTGCAGTTATGTATTTGGTGCAAGAAAATACATCCACGACTGGGTTCCAGTTATGTCCAAAAACTTAAGTTGATTACTGCTGAAGAAGGAGGAGATGAATAAATCTAGCAAGGTATGTTTTTCAAGTAATTGGAGGTCTGCCATCAAAGATAGAAAAGGCCTGCGGTAACCACACCTTGCAATGCTCGATGCTAAAACTGGTGCAGTTTGCCTAATTAGTAATCAAACATTCATTTTTTTTTTGTCACTAAATCTTATTGGTAGAATGGCTGGCCAATTTATTTTTGTAAGCTTGAACATTCTATCACCAAGTTATGAGGCATTTTCCCATGCACATAAATGACAACAGAAAACGTTGATATGTGAACACTCGTAACTCATGAAACAGCACAGATTTCACAGATATGCCCTAAGATTCTTATTCGGATGTAATCTTTGTTTTGATTGCTGATAACATTCTGATGAAATCAAGTGCCATCTTATGATTAGTTATGCTGCTGAAAAAAATAAAATGCTAAAAACAGAGATGAAATTTGAGAAAGTTTAGCATTTTTTGAATTTAGCTGGTATATCCTCATCCTTACTATGTCACATAAATGATATAAATATGACAAATAGGCAATAATGAGGCCATTATCATTTCTTAATCATTGTCGGCTTCATGTTGGTTTAGATTACTCGGCGAATTAATTGTTTGTCAATCAGGGGGACAAAATCAATAAAATTTACATTGAGCTGTATAAAATTAAACTTGGGCCAAAACAGGAAAGGGCAGCATTACGCTTATTAAAACAACCTTTCTAGGTAGCCGGTGCAACAGCATGAGAAATGCAATATTGCTTATATACAGTTGCTGATTCCAAAAATACTTCTGAGGTGCAGGTTCTGTATATATTTACATTCGGATGAACTCATGGCTGGCCATTTGGTTGCAGCACATTTTAATCTGAATATATACAGTTTCACAAATAAACAATATCATATACACCGTTTGGTGCAGTATAACCTTCATATTTGCTAATAATATGATTTTGACACATTTAGCGTATCTTTGCACAAGCCAAGCATTTTGATTCACCAGCCTCTATTTTTATGAAACACCACATTCCAGGATCCTTGAAAGGTGTTTTACTAAAATAATTTTGCATCTCATCTTCTTTTTTTTCTCTTTTTTAGAGCTGTGGACTAATATCCGTTTCTTAGGCCACTGCAGAAAAAAGATGAGATGTGAATTTATTCTGCAAATTATTCTAAAAGTTGTACTAACAAATGAGATTCTGTATTTAAAACTGTTTCATTGTTATTTCATGCGGAATATTCTGAGAATACTCCTTGTAACTCAGACTATTATCATTAGTTTCAAAAACAGCAGCACATGCACTGAATTTAAAAACCTTACTTTTTTCTATCAATACTGCCACTGTTGTGTCTTTTCGAAAACACAATAAAAACTACTTTTCTGAAACCAAAAAGACTAAAAATTTTTCATGAAAATGGTAAAACCTGGGCTAATCTCGCCCAAAAGCTTTATAACCATTTAGATGAGCCAGTTTACTTTGCTATGATCTCTCTGGGTGGTAGTTTCAGAGAAAGGATCTCAGAGATAGCTGAACAAATGTACTGAGTAAAATATGGAACACTCCAAAATCTGGAACAAGAAAAGAAGCATAAAGAATTGTTCCAAGTTTTACATTTTGCAGTTATCCAAGTGACACAGTAATCCTACTTTGTGGAACAGGACCGGCTAAATATCTGCACCTAGAAGTGGGACAATCCCAACACAGCTACTGTTCACTTGATATTGACGAGGACAGAAGAAGCTTGCCATAGAAAGAGGATGGTTTTGGCTTTGGAGAAAAGCATTTGAAGTGTCAGGTTTAGTGTTCTAAAAGTACTTTGACCAGATTCTTGTCAATTTTTGTCTTCTGCAGTACTCCACGTAATGGGGGATCCGGTTTCTTGTCCTGCGTTCCGAGTCTAACAGTGACAACGGCTCCATCCAGTGGTGATTAGGGAAAGGCTGCTTATCAACTGCCGCTGGAAATGTGAAGCGAGACTGTTTCACTACACCCCAGGGTTCTCTTCCTCATTGGCCCCTGGATCCTCCCTCGGCCTCACCTCCACCGAGAGCACTGCCTCCCCCTGGGAATGCGGGGCCATTCGGATCACCATGGAGCAGTCTGATGTTTCAGACACCACATCCTCATTGTCTTCCGGAAGCTCCCGGGGCCTTGGGGAGCGACGGTGAACAGGTGGAGGAGGAGGATCGGAGACTTTGGAGCTCATCTGAAGAGAGAAAATAGTTGAAAAGTGTGAGGTACAGTAGAGGTTCCAGGGGCGGAAACTTTGTGAGCCCCTTGCTGAAAACTATGCCTTGCTGGAATCAAATATGAATGAAGCTGGTTAAAGATATTTTTTTTCCCCTCTAGTTTCAGTCGGTCCTGACTATAAGCAGGTCTCCTGCTGGACAATGCTAATCACAGCTTGTTACGCAGCTACAGTGAGCTAGTTGACCAGTGAACAGCTGGTTGACCAGCTAGTGTTGACAAAACAGTAGAAACTGGCCTCACTAGGATTGGTCTGATGATGATATTCAAGTAACAGTCAGTCTAATATCAGGCACCTCAGCTAAGTCCGTGTCAATATCCATCTGTTTTTCCTCTTCATTGTTCACTGTTATGAGTGTTCTAAAGGGAAGAAAATGTAAACAGGAAGTGATGTCATGGAGGTCAGGAGTCATACATTCACAGTACACGCTCATGCTTAAACAGCACAGTACCACATACATATGTGGGTCTCTAAACCAAATACAGTTGAACTGTTCCTAGTTTCTACAATAACATAGATGTTGCCAGCGTATTTGGTTTTTGTGAGGCCATAGAGTAAAACATCATAGGACAGACAGCAATCAGAATGATTCATTTTTAAAAATCATTTCATATAATACAAAATGATTTAAAAATGTACACATTTTCATGTGTGCACAGTAACAATCCTCACAAAACAAATCACATAACTTTTTATCAAGTGATAGCATTAAGCTATGATAAAAAGCGCTATGCGGGAGTCATAGAGGTTGTGTCATAATCCAGTTATGGTTGTCGAAAGGCCTCATTACCTTTCTCTCAAACAGGATTATACACAGTCATATGACCAGATCGCATGACTCAAACATAAAAGCTGGAGAAACTGCAGGTGGTAAGACAAAATTGGTAGAACAAAGAGCTATCAGTTGGTGACTGGTTTGAACCAATGAAAACCCATTTGCCATCCGCAGGAAAATGCTTTGATTGGCTCACATCAGTGAGAAAATGATAGCTCCACCAATTTTGGGGTTCATGAAGATTCATTCGTTCATCAAAGGCTCACAGCAGTATCTTCATTTGGAGACAGTGGACCTGGGTCACTGATTTATGCTCAGGACAACAAAATGTTGGTGCCCGTTTCCTCCACTCACTGTCTGAATGGTTCTCCAGGGACAAAACAAAAGAACACAGCAAAGTGTTAATGGGTGGAAATATAATGGCTTAAAGCAATATACTCCCTTTCCAACAAAGGAGCTGTTGCATTTATGGTTTATTTTCACAGCAAAAGGTTACAGTAAATTCAAAGCATGCTACAAATACTATTACAGAACTTCCCCAGAGAAAAAGTACAAACTCAAAAACATGAAAAAACTTTGAATGTGTCATTTGTTGCCATTTAAAAATTATACCTCACCAGGAGGTAATGTTTTTCGCCGGCATTTGTTTGTTTCATCCTTCAGTTAACGGGATATCTCAAAATTTATAGGATGGATGTCAATGAAATTGTGTGTGGATAGATACTGTGATTAGGAGAAAGTGATTAAATTTTGGTGATGATCTGACTTATATTCTTAATACAGGATCTGAGAGAATTTCATTGTTCATAAAGACTGCACTTTCGAGATTCGTACCATACTGTTCCAACTTCCTCCGATTTGGGGTTGTGAGTACATGTGTTTGTTTGTTTTCCCATTTTTTTCTTGTTTCACCTATTAGAGGTTACTGCGGTATGTGACAGAATACAGGATTTTAATGAAATAAGTATAAAATATGTTGACTAGTTACATTATGAGTGGATATCAGTCACTATTACATTACAATTGGACATGTTCGGAATCAATAAATAGTGCAAAAAATATTGTCAGAGGAGATTTTTGACGTGGCTAACACATAACTATAGAACAATCATTTGAGAAATCACAGGGGATAATATCATCTAAATTACACAATGGAATGCAAAATGCACCTAAAAAGGCCATCATAATTTCTTCGACCAAATTCTTACCAGAGAATTTGCTGGATTCATCTTTGTCCGTGAGTAAGGAAGCCAACTGCCATGATTGATCGATTAGTAAGGAAGCCAACTGCCATGATTGATCGGAAAGGAAACACAGTCTCTTTTATTTTTACTCCGGTTCAGTTGATTTGGATGCTTCCTTTGTCATGACATTAAAGAAATTCTACAGTATACTAGAAAAGGCCACAAGTATGTCCATCCATGACAGAGATATTAGTAACAGTGCGATGCAGTATGCTAAGGCACTGAAGAGGGCACTTAACCCATGGTAACAGCCAGTTCACCTGACGGGTAATTGCAGGTTAAATGCGGATGATGAGGGTGAATCAGGGGGCTGATGAAAAGCAGGTTAGAATCAGGGAACCAACGAAAGAGAAACAGCCAACAGAGTTTCAGTGTGAGTATGCAGAGATCTGGAAGCCAATGTGAGGCATGCCAAGTTCAGGAGGCCAGTGGGAAGCAGGCGAAGATCAGGAAGCAAAGGTGAGGCAGACAAAGATAGGCAGGAAGACGCAGCAGTAGTTTGCCCCTGAAAAAGGAAAAGTGGGGGTTTGGAAGTACTGAGGAGCGGCTCTTATGTATCCTGTTCAGGCTTGAGGCTGCTGAGTCGTTCAAGGATGTTGACGTAGTATTGCTGAAGGCGCTGGGGCAGCTGGGAGAACTGAGGGGGCACATGAAGGAGATTCTGGCATGTGAGGCCCGGCCCAGGCTTGCATGGCATCTTTGGGAGCGTGATGGCGTTCTCTCGCAGAAGCTGGTTGAAATTGGCCAAGCATTCTGATGTGTGGGGCAACTGCATTAGCCAGTTCTTCACTGCAATACAGCTGACAGGCACTGGGGGGCAGCAGAGAGAAGCACACATGCAGGAAAACATTCACAAGCACAAATAAACACAGCATAGGTTCCATATACGCCATTCTAAAACTTACTTCTAGCTTTGTTCCGTCACAGCACTGCTCAGTCTTGTGCCATTAAAGCTACTGCTGGTGTTTCAATGCAAAAGTGAGCTTCCAGACTTAATGTTTTGCGCTACAGGCCTCACAGAAAGGTCAGCTGTCAGTGATGGATACACTTACCTCCACATCCCTCGTCTGCAGTCTCGTCATCCTGAAAAGAGAGGAACATGAGCTACAAACCCCCCCACAGGGCAATTCGACAGAAAAAACAAAAGCAAATGAGCAAAAAGTTGGGTGAACAGGTTCATTTGGAACCAGCAAAAGCACATAAGCTGTGCAGCATTCCCATGATGTTTTGGAGCATGATTACCTGGGTAACGGCTGAGGGAGGATGCACATCCTTGGCAGAGTCAGGCTGCTTGGTCACTATGCTGAGCTCAGAGTTTCTCTGTGATGTGGACAACTGAGCCATTGAGTCACTTTTTGTGTTCTTTGGCTCTGCCTCCTTTGACCGTGACACTATGGGTTCGGTCGCCGTGGAGACCGGCAGAGAGATGTTGTCTACAGATTCGTTATCATCCAGATATCTGGGGGAGTTGGGTGGGGGGTGCATGAGCAATTTCATAAGAGCAAGGGCACACAGAAATTTGGCACTTAATCTCAATACTTCACATAATGATTTCTTGATAAGGTCTGTTTAAAGGAGTTTAAATTTCTGAGACAGTTCACATGAATTAAAGCATTTGGATCAAGGTACAAAGCTTGAAATTCTGAAAGAAACTTGGTATTATTAATGCCATGTACACCTGGAGCGGCCTTCTACAATCATTAAAAAAAAATACATTTTAAAAAAGTCTATTGAGCAGAAGCTGGAATCTAGACATACAAAGGGATAGAAATCTAGGTTTGTTTTCCATTTGATGAGCATTCTAAATTGTTTTTGGTTCATTCATGATTAGTAAGTGTTGATACTTTACATAATTCTAGATGAGCCTCATCCCCTGACACAAGGACATGAGTTTAATCGAATATAACAGTACCTTTTACCCAACTATAGGCTTTCAAGGCCCAAGTCAGCTTGAACACATTTTCAAAAAAACAAATTTCAGCCAACTGAAGCCAAGGTGCACACTTCGCTGACTTTTCATCCCAAGAAAGTTCACTGGGAAGCCAAAAACAAATGTTAATGACACCGAGTATATATTCCTTGGCAAAAAGTGCTGGGCAGCAAAAGCATTGGACACACAAATGTTTTTCACCCCTGATACAGAGAAACAAAAGAATAAAATAAGGTCGGAAGGAGGCATGGAAAAACAAAAGGAAGAGTAAAAGATAAGACTTACTCCGAAAGATCTTCTGTCTCTTTTTCCTGGATAGAGGCCGATCTTACAAAACAAACAGTGAGCAGTTCATTATTGAAGCTTGAATTCTGGGGATTTGTTTTACCAACACAGTCTCACCACATCAATGAAAACCCCAGCGTTCATTTTTACATAGCGCTTTTTATCACAACTCATGCGTGGCAGATTTAAGCCGCTTTCACACCGGACGCGAAACGAAGTTTTCGCACAACAGATTACATTCAAAGTCAATGCAAAGACGCGAAAACACGCGTATTCGCGTCTTTGCATTGACTTTGAATGTAATCTGTCGTGCGAAAAATTCATTTCGCGTCCGATGTGAAAGTAGCTTTACTGTCACTATGTAGCAAAGACCTAAGTGACTTACTGCTCTGTACTACTTGCTTGAGTGGCTTCTTCCGCCAAATGTGTGGCCTGATCTTCCTCAGGTTGAACATTCCCTTCAGTCTGACTGTTCACTTCCCCACTTCCAGGCTCCACTTTCTCTTCACTGAAAAAAAAAAAAAAAAAAAAAAGATTTCATTAGATTTGGAATTGAAGGTTGATAGCTTTAAGGGGCCTTCCCAGGTTCAAAATGAATGTTTTTCAAATTTTCTCTTTTTTTCTCTTTAAGTTTGCTAAGATGTGTACTTTAAGAAAATCAAAACATGTTGTCATTACTTTCATCAATTTTGTTAAAAAATGGCTTTTTTTTTTTTAAGCTCTCCCGCCTCAAATAATTTTTTAAGTCAGCTAAAATCTGGTGACTTTCAAAACTTGTGGCACTGATCAGTTTTTATTTTTCAACCAAATTGCCTCAAATTTTGACTGTAGCCTTGTTGGTTGTTTCTGCATGCAATCATGTTGGCTTTTTCTGATAGGGGCAAAGGTATCAAATTCATGGGAGTTTATGCGTCATCAAACTGACCCATTTGAGGAATTTTTCTAGAAAAACCACTTGAAAAAAAGCATAGATATGTCCTATACCTAACGGAATTTGGTTGGGTGGTTAGGGAGTAAGGCTTGCCACAATACAGACCTTGATTTTGCTTATTAACGTCAATTCCATGGTAACAGTGTAAATAAAAACCAATGGAATGGTACATTTTTGTGTTGATCTAATAAACTGTAGTGTTATTATACCCATATCTGTGCTGGAACAAGGTAAATCAAAAGAACATGGGAACCTGGCCCCTTAAATATCCCAAGGTAAGTTCAAAATGAAGCATTAAGATCAGTTCCAGGGCTTTTATGATACTGAAAAGTACGCACAGCATAAGAAACTACACATACTGCGTTCATTAATGAACAAAATCAGTCAGTAATTTTTATCGATTATTTGGGTAATTGTAATTCTTAATGAACGCCATATCACAAATACAACAAGACAAACAAACTGTCCCAAATGTAGCATAGATGTGATGTCCAGCACGAAATTACATGCAAAAAAAAAAAAAAGGCTACTGAAAACATTTTAAAATTTAAAGGCAAACAAACAATTGAAAGGCAATGCTACCAAATACTAAGTATATGTCAGCTTTTGTCCCATTGGGACTGTGATGAAACAAATCAAAGCTGAAGTAAATCATCCTGTCTAATATTATTCTGACATTTCACATTCTTAAAATAAAGTGGCAATCCTAGCTCACTTATGACAGGGAACATTTAATCGGATTCATTGTCTAAGATAGTGCAAAACTGGGCTTAAATGTATTTGGCTAAGATGTGCGTCTGACTTCAATGGCATGTTCACTCACTTCTCCTCAATCGTTGTCATAGTAGCTTCAGTGTGAGTCTCTGTTTCCTCTTGCTGTGCGGCGGACACCTGGGTCAGTTCACTGAACTCATCCTGCGGGTCCTCTTGCTCCGGCTGATCACCCTCCTGGCCCGTCTTTACCTCCTCCTCAACCTCCTTCTCCTGCACTTCCTGTGTCTCCTCTATCTCCTCTACCTTCAGTGGACCAGACTGCTGACAGATACAGACTAAAGGGAGACAGCCAAATATGAGGATCAGCTCAGGTACCGCAATAACACTCAGATATTTAAGGGCAAAGCCATTATATTCATCTCATTTTTACAAGTCTTCAAATTACTTGCTGCAGCTTGACCTGATTCCAATGTGCGAGCATCAGGGTACTCAAAGTGTAAACAACTTACAATATAAAACAGCAAATCTTAACAAAATGATATGGATGCATAAATAGCTCACTTAACATCAGGAAGAGTAGCTTTATTGTACTACTGTGTCTTCAACTTCTTGAAGGATCAAAACCATGCCTATGTCCTAACTTACCACCAAACATACGCAGCATTGACAGTGCTACTGGAACAATTACATTCAGAATTACAAGTGGAATCAGCTGCAACTACATCAGTGACTGAATTAAGTTACTCACTGTTTTGCACAGCAGTTTTCTCCTGGATCATAAAAGAAAAGAGGATTGAATTGGGACTAATCTTTGAAACTTGACCCAGTCTTACTTTTCTATTACAACCCTATTTATGATGGCTTGTAAAATGCAAGTAAATAGTGTTCTGTAAATCATCTTTGACCTATATTAAATTGAGATCAGTATGAGACTAAATATGTCATGCTTATTGAATCAACTTATCATTTATTTATTTATTTATTTTGGAAATACATGCTCATTCTGAATTTGAAGCCCGGCACACACTCAGCAAAAGTATGGACAGGGGCAATATAAAATGTAAACAGTGTTGTCATGCTAAAAAAAAAAAAAAAAAACCAGGTGTACAGATGTTAAGCAGGTGATTCCATCGTGACTGGACATAGCTTCAGCGTGCACATAAGGCCTGAAAACATTAAATATCCTTTCTTTGCCCTTTTTTTTAATTTAATGCAGGTTAAGGATGACTTATAAGTGACTCCTGATTTGGTCAGCAATGGGGTTGTAATTTAATGGCAACAATAATTTGATTTGAGAATAGTGAACACAATAATAAGTCCACTCCAGTAACATATATTTTCTTGATGTGCCAAATGTTTCTATGCATACACATTAATATAACTTAAGATACACCGAGCATTTGACCTGTTTTCAGAGCATTTGCAGTTGTAATACTTAAAGAGGGATGGCAAAGCTTCTTCAGGCATTGAAATATTTTAATGGATAACCCAACATTTACACCAGTATAATGCATTTAAATTATGAATTTCTTTACATGTGTGTCACCTATATATGTTGGTGAAGTCGTTACAGTATTCTCTGCTACAGAATAGGATTGCATTTTGTATGTTGTAAGTGGTATGGCAGTAGGAACACTTGATGTATTGAAGCTGCATTTTGTGGAAGACTCACACTCACTGAGGCGTTCTCTCTCGGTTTGAGCACTGGTTGTGGTACCATGCGACCCAGTCCTTTCACAAACCAACCAACCATACTGCAAAGAGACAAAAAAAAAAAAAGCTTAAATCCAGCCTTCTCACACGGAGACCCTTTACACTGCTTTAACACTCCTGTACATGCACACATACACATACAAGCTACGCGGGATTTAGTTACAGGGATTGGGCACAATCTTTATTCATTTCTACATGGAATTATGGCTGATAAAATATCCCCTAAATTTGGACATTAGCCTCCAGACATCTTAAACATGATACTTGCCGATGCTTCAGAATGAAAAGTGATCATTTATATTTACAGTACATAACAAATTATCCCACGTTAATACAATTTTTCTCCTCCTGATCACACAAAAGACTCATAATTACATATGAAGACCTCAATGGAAAAATGATCAGAGTCACATTTTCACATTGTGGAGAAATGATTAAGTAAAAATTCAAAATGATCTTAGAAACAAAGCACTGAAAAAATATGCAAAAAATATAAAATATATAAAGCATTATAATAATATATAATATTATTATAAATATAATAATAATAATAATATATAAAATATAAAATCCACAAAAATGCAGAATTTGGACTAATTGTTTTTCCTTTGTGGTCTTCATATGCATCTGTAAAAATTAGCAGGAAAATGTAATTTAATTCAATGAATCGGGGCACAAGATCCCTTGTTCTATCAGTCATATCAGCTGAGGTCCAATTCACAATTGTATTATGGTATTATAATTTTTTTAAGGTTTAATGTGCAATAATAATAATAATAATAAAAAATCAACATGCAAGTGTAAAAACTCAGGAAATTAATCACAAAAACTTAAGTGATTTTTTTTTTATTTTCCAAAAGCCCCAAAAGACAGGAAATGAATTGGCCAAAACCCAAACAAAGGCCTGCTCTTCATCAATATTCACAGATTTTAAACAACTGATCCAATCAGATTGTGCAGCCAAATACATATATTTGGCCACATGGAGAAATATACAGTAAATCTGCAGCAGGAGGCACAAAGGGTGGCTGTACAGATGCAACGCGCTTGAAATAATTTCATTTGGGGAACGGATGGATGAAAAAGAAAGATCTTTGGATCTTTGACCATTGGGAACCGAAGGGGGTTAGACAGACACACCTAGTGCTAACAGACTCTGAGGAGTTTGGGACGTCATGATCCTCATCAGACTCCACCTCTACCATCTGAAGAGGCTCTGGCTCTGCAAATAGATAAAAATGGGTGCTAAAATAAGCTGTTTATTGGTTTAATTATTTAGACTGATGACCGAATAATTTGCATTACCAGAAGCAGTTAAAGGTTTGAACACACTTTATTTCTGTTTTTGTACTCTGTGTTTACCAAAAATTTAAGTGATTTCTGTAAATAATGTCAATGGGCAAAAGATAAGAAGTAATAGTTATGGCTGGACTTGTGACCAATGATGGCCATAGGTGGCAAAACAAACCAACGAAGAAATCAAGCTAGTTTGGATGTTATTGGTACGAAATGTAAAGATAAAACAAACTACAAGCATAGTACATCCATGGGAAATTCCAGAGCAGTGCCAATGTGAACTCCTAGAACTACCCTTGTAAAAAAATATACCAGAATTAAGACTCAGCAATAATTATCTAATTATCTAATTTGACAAATGTCAACTTTTATGATTATTCTCAGAATTTGTAAAAAATCTGTGTAAGAAATAGATTTTAAATCTCTTTTTGCCTGAAAACATGTCTATCTATAACTGATAAGCCTAGAGAGCATGTTCAATCTATTTGTCCATCTATGTACCGTGAAAGTTGGACCTTGCGAACGTAAGCATAGACTAAACTAGAAAGTAGATATTTCAAGAAATATTATTTTGTAATTTATAATATTATCATTGTCTTGGCTGTATTTTTGTGCCATCATGGCAACATAAAATCAGTTTCTTTCAAAAACATTTAAATTTCCAGCTTTTTAACAGTACGGAGAGGGTTTCAGAAAGTCAAGTCTTACCTGGGACAGCATTTAAATCCTGAATCTGCGGGACAAAGCAATTAACAAAAATTAGTTGCACTATTGACAATGGATATTCACTTAAGAAATTGTACATCATTTGACATTTAACTCTGTTTACTTGATGTTTGTTATCTCTAATATGTTTGAATTTTCAGTCAGTCAGTGATTCTGAAGTAGGACATGTTGGGGCATATGCATGTATGTTTATTTCTATATTTATGTCTATATTTTAAATATTTGGTTCCCAATTTTAAGTACTAATTCTAATCTAGGTGCCAATATTCAAATGTATTTCAAAGTTGTGTTTCAACATTAAATAGTTTAACAAGAGCCAATGTTCCAAGAGGAAGCAATAAACAAAGTCAAATGTGTCATTTTTTCGATGACAAAATTCTCTCACCTCCATTTCCCCTCGAGGACCAGAACCCGCTTTGTACTTGTCATCTATCTGAGGAACCACTTTTCCCAACCCCTGCGCAATCCAGCCAATGAATCCCGGGCCTTGCCTGCCACGAAATCAAAGAAAG
The DNA here is from genome assembly GCA_029692085.1 of Gymnothorax javanicus. Classification (NCBI taxonomy): domain Eukaryota; kingdom Metazoa; phylum Chordata; class Actinopteri; order Anguilliformes; family Muraenidae; genus Gymnothorax; species Gymnothorax javanicus. Next base: position 11,352,445 of record CM056207.1, on the reverse strand, counting down.
CAAAAGTTTATAAGCATGAAGTTCCAGCTGGTGCATTCAACAGAAACACACAGTCCAGAGCAGCCTATCAGCAATTTAGTAACAAAGCTGATTATTGATTATAAAAGGTCAATGAGCAGCATTTGGCCATATGATTAAAGTATGAGATTAAATATGTGGTTGTTATTATCATGTCATAGTTTCACTATTTTTCATGATCAGATTTGTCAGTATTTCACACTGTCTAGTGAGCAATACAAATTACACAGTTTCCTCAACTTAAAAAAAAAAAATAACATGCATTTATATTAACCTCTATGTAAATGACAGATTTATTACTGACGTTTTGTGCAATCAACTTTTGTTCTTGCTGTCAATACAGTCAGATACGTGTGTATCCTGCACATTTTTACTGGATACATTATCATATTGAATCACTATAGCAAGCTCTATCTAAATGAGTTTTGGAGTAGTTTCTCAAGCAATTGCCTGTATATGCTAGGCCTGTTTAAGCTCTTGAAAACTCAGCCTAGCATTCAGCACTGCTTACAGATTTGCAAGAAGTTTAGCAGTTTTTCTTTAGCTTATCAAGGATGTAGTAAATATGTCAGATGATGCATTTCATTTTGTTACTTACACATAATCCTTTTAACCCTACAGGATGGTTTAACGGCCGCATAGAGAATGTGCGTTATCCCAAGATGCCAGAAAACTTGCCTCCAAACACGTGACTTTGATCACATGACTTTTGGTTGCCATGTGACCTTGTTAATGATCAGGTGGTTTCCCCACCACAGTAAGCTGTGTTTTGGCATAGGTGGGGTTCACGACCCCTTTATATAATATGGGATTCAAAGGATTAAGCAACTTGGTGTGAGACACCGCTTAATTTGTAAAAAAAGTGAGGGCTTGTGAGCAGCAAACAGCAATGATGTTTGCCTGGAAGCCTTGTGGTTGGGTGTTCAAATCCCAGCCACGCCATTGTTGGCAACAACTGACTGAGCCTCACTGAGGTTACGCTGGTCAAATTTTGTTAGTCTTATCACTTTCTAGTGGCCTCTCCAGGTCGGCTTGACACCTGTGGATGTAAAAGCTAAAAATGCACCAATTACATTGTCCTCCAGTGGTACAGGCAATTTATAATTGGTGGTGCACTTGCAATGTGCAAAGAAGGTACAGCTAGTCTTCATAGGATTTGGAGAAATCATATGCCATGGCATTTTTCTCCTGAGTCCAAGAGAGCAGGTTGCTGCAGTGGACTAAACGGTTCAGCTGTGTTCGGGGGCGATAAGCAGGGGAAACTTTACCTTCTCGCCCCCAAAAAATTTCAAAGAGCACAGCTTGCTTTCAACTGCAAGGTTTTTTGCAAAGCAATTTTTGCAACGGGGCATCCGTAATTATACCAGTGAAAATAGGTCATGTAATGTTTTTACCAATGAATATTTAAAAAGCAATAATTACTTTGTTAAAAATTGTAGACCAAAGAACCCACTACTTTCAGTGAACTCAGACATTGAATGAAAATGCCAATTCTGTGTGAATTAACATCTATGTCTTCTGTACCTAGGTGGCGTGGATCAAGCACCCGCCACCTACTGTGTGTGTCTATGTACATCTGATCTAGCACATCTGCATCTATGGTGAGCTGATCTAGCACATAAGTATCTATGGTGGATACTCTGCCTGTCCACGATGTTCTCCTCCTGTTGTAATGGCAAGGGAAGAGAAACAGAAACAGCTCTGATGAAGCACTGTGGTAATACAAAAGCCAATGTGCTGTACTCAGTAGGTTAGGGATCATCAATTCACGGTCCTTGAGGGCCGAGAACTGCAGGTTTTCCACTCTCCCTTTTCCTGAGAGTTTGATGTAAAGACAATCTGGCCAGAATCACTATTTGCTCAGTTAATTAGTTGATCATATGGGTTAATAGAAAACCAGGGCTGGAGTAGGATTAGAGGGCCTGATTTGGTGATCCCTGTGACAGACATTAATCAGAACAAAATCATGTCAAAAATCAGGTTAACGTGCTCCGATTTCCATGGGTAGGGTTGCTTTAGCGCTGAGTTTGAGAAGCATTGAAGTAATAATGTGTTCCTCTTATAATGTGTTTATGTACCTTAGCTTCTGAGTTAGCCCTGTTGGGCCGTTGGACTCCTACTGGTTGGGGAAGAGCAGAAGCCAACCCGCTGGATATCCAGGTTATCATCCCACCCGGAGCACTGCAGGGAAAGGGAGAAAAATAGCATGAAGGTGGAGAAAAGAGACTGTGCAGGTGGGTGATGGGTCCATATCTCCATGTGTTTGGGGGTCAGAGAGAATAAGTCTGGTAGAGCTGGAAATTCCAGAGGTCAGAAAGTCCTGCCATGTTTAACCTCCACCGACGAGCTCAGTCAGATGATTTTACCGAATAGTTTGACCTCCTGACTGTAAAATTGTCGCAAATCCAGGTGACTGGATCCACAATATACTGCGAAGAACTTTTACTTTCTTTAACAGTCTTGCCATCCTATGATGTCCAGCAATGTTTTTGTCCCACTAATTATGCTAGTTAGCAGACCACACCAAATTGTACTGCCTCTTGGCTGAATTATTATGCTAAGTACAATGGGTTCATGGAGGCTCTTTGTTTCCTGAATGTTATAAACTATTTGTCACCTCTGCATATTTGCTTGCGGGAATTTTTCATTCTGGTCGTAATGCATGAATCTCCAAAAGATCCTAAGTGCTAATCACTAACTTCGCATTCACTGCATCTTGGGAGATTGCTTTAGAATGGTTATTTCTTCCTGAATTCAAGCATTTTTTTTTAATTCTCAGAGAAGAATGGGGGCATTGCCGGGCAATTCCAAAATACCTGAATCTGAGATTACAGCTAACATTGAGTACATGTTTTCTTATTTTAGATGTACTGTCACAGATTTTATATTGACTCTGTCACAGCAAGCAGAGAGAGCCATTTCAAACATGGTCACCAAACGCACCACACAAAATTACCCAGTGAGCTAAAGCAGTTGGTAGATTGAACATAAGTTTCATCATATTGAGAAGGCAAACCTACCTGCTTTCTTCTGAGGTCTCCTCATCCTTGGACTTTCCTGTGAGCACATCACAGAAAAAAGATGAATGGCAGTTCGGACCATTATATTGCGATTGGTTTGGGTTATGAGTCAGACTGTTGTTTTAGTTTTCAGAGATGAATTCTATACTGGTAATGAGAAGTTACTCGAGATTCAGTCATAAACATGAAAATCCTCATAAAAACAGTTTGGGAATGAAAAACCACAAACTTCATGTCAATGAATCAACTGGAGGGAAACTAAGTAGGCAAAAATCCTGACTGCTACATCGAGGGTTTGGAGCACAATGGTGATATGTCCAAATTTTGTGATTTTGAGATTTTTACCCCTGTCACACACTTCTATTAGCTAATTCTTGGAGCACAATAATTATATATCCATGCATCTCAGTTTTAAACAGAATTCACATTTTGATTTTGTCGTATGTCCAACAAAATCTGCTTATATGAATTAAACATTGATATTTTGATGAATAAACATGAATAGTATTACAGAATGATCTGTCTTCCATTGCAAACAAACTTAACTTCAATCTATCACCATTGTGTTATGTCACATCAAGTGCTAGAATTGTGGGAGCACGGAGGTGACATGTCAATTTTGGCCATGATGTCGCAGTAGGCCCTGCCACTCTTATGAAAACTTACATGTTCAGTATACTTCTGAACCATGCAGTAAAAGAGTGACTGACATAAAAATGATGTAAATGATGTACCTGATTTATTAAACATTTGCAAACCTAAAAATCAATTTTTCTCAAAACCTCTAAAATGGACATATAACCATTGTGCTCCAAACCCTCGATATCATCTACATCACAGCAGTACAACAACAACAATGTACTTCTATGCCTATTCAAGCCACAGTGAGGCGATTACTCAGGGTTGCCATGCAGCATTAAAACAGAGGTTCTACAGTTGGCATAATAATATTCACCTTTAATGGCTTCTTCTTGAAATGTCACCTTTTTCTTTGGCTGGATGAGTGAGAAAGAAAATGATGTTCTAAATGAAAAAAAATATTGTAATATACTCTATGTAGTGAAATGTGTTACCATAGGCCATCCCCTCTATTTTACATATTCAAATATTCTGCTTAGTTCCTGCTATAATCTGGATTAATTTGTTGTACTGCAAAATGCCCTGAATACTATGTTCGTGAACATGCATATATGCAAAAACTGACATACATACATGCAAGTACACACATACACACAAAGGCATGCTCACAGACACACACATAAACTCTGACAAGCTCAAGAATACACATACGCATACACACACACACACGCATACATCCAAACATACAAAAACGTGCACACACACTAATGTTGGTTTTGCCATACTTGTAAGGACCTTGTATTGACTTCACAACCAAATATACCTTCCCCCAACCCTAACCCTCACCTTAACCAATTAGCTATAATCTTCTGTGAGGACCACCCAAAAAACGTCCTCATATTCTCGTAAATATTCCCACATGTTCTCGCAAAGTCTGTGGTTTCCTCAATAGTCTGTCTCCAAAAGAATAGCAAAACATGCCCCCCTTACACTCACACACACATACATGTGTGCAATCACACAAAGACACACAGGGAAATTGATCTTTGATAATAACTGAGGCCCTCCACTGAAGTAATACAGATCTTACTGGTGCTGATGACGGGCAGTTGGGCTTTTCCTCATCTCCCAGGTTCCCAAGAGTAACGGGGGGCTGGGGAACTACCTTCACCACCCAGCTGAACATGCTGAGCCTGAAGAGCACCTAGCAGACATCACAAAAAGTTGAATTAGAATTCATATTTTACTGACCAGGATTTGAATTTACATACAGCATGTCAGATATACATGTTGAGTGGTTTGCAGGCCCTGCGGTGGATGGGCAAGCAGCCCAGAATGTGATCCTGCCTTTTACAGAACTGATCTGATTTTTTCGCACATCGAGCAGCATTTTTCTGTTTAATGAAAAAGCCTTACTTCAAAAACCACAATATAATTCTCTCATTTATGAACTGTGCAAAGGCAGGAAGAAAAATCTTGCAGAATTTCTTGGCCTCATTCCTTACACCTGTTTAGGCCTCGAACAGTAGATGTCCTTTCATACAACTACCATCTTCAAGCACCCTGCCCTGCCCCCCCCCCCCCCCACACACACACACACACACACACACGTATGCACATATGTACAGATACACACACATGTGCACGCATGCCCGCACACACACACACACGCAGTCACACAACAGGCACTCCAGCAGCTTTATGATTAGCATTCATGTTTTTGCCTGAGAACCGGAGTGTACATTCTAGACTTGGCTAATGAGACTAAGTCTTGACCCAGTAATGGCAGAGTACCATATTCAGAGCCCAAAGAAATCATTTTCACGCACAGTTATACTTTGAATTAGCCAAAGCTGCATGTATGAATACATTTATCCTGCTCAGTTTTAATGAACACATTTTAAAGAACATTTCATGCCTCAGTTTAGTTTGAGATCAGCTGCAACTCAAAGATCATCACCATCCATCCCACCACACAAGTGCCCTTCTCATTCCATTCCTGAGAAACAAAGATTAAGTCCAAATGGACATTTAAGGAAAACGCATGGTAGCTCTACCTACTTTCACGGTCTTTATTCCTGGTTCGTCATTCCTCACAACATGGACGATGTTCTTATGGAGGACAAAATGCCGCTCTGTGGAGATTAGTCTTTGTAGTTCAGCTAAAGGGATTACAGCCAAGATTGACACTTCAAGCAAATAAGAATAGACCAGCGCCTTGGTTTTTAATTCTTGATGATAGAGAGGATGTGTGTATTACAGTCTGAGTACCTTTGAGGGACAGCATGACTAACACTGGGCCAACATCTGCTTTACCCCTTTTTCCTTTCCACTGAAAGCAGACCAGACACTGTGGGTTTAGTGAACAAAGCTACAGGGCATGAATATAACACTTAAACCATTTATTTGATCTTTTTAAAATGCACAGATCAAAAGCTCTAATGAGATACATTATTAATTAAAGTTGAATCACAGAATTATAATTAACAGGAACCAAGGTTCAGTCAGGTACTTTAAAAAAGCAATGACTAAGGTATGCAAATTCTCTGAGATAGCCTACATCCACAGCAAACCATGAGGTGAGGACTTGTCGCCAATAGCAGATCATTAGTATATTGGGATTTTGAAGTTATAGCAAAATATTTAGTTACAGTAATTTTGTAAGGAATAATTATAACTTTTATTTGCATCCCACCCTCTAAAAAATCCACTTGATAAAGACATTTTTGGAGTCAAACAAAATAAATGAAGGCTTAATCAATTAAAAAAAATTCCTCTGGTCGACCCAAGTTTGCAGGCAAGGTGTTGGATATGTTTATACAGATGTACTGCTATGAGATTATAGCAAGGCAGACCTTTGCTGTACCTGAAATTGCTAATGTTGATGTGTAGTTGACCTGGCTTGCCGCAACATAGAAGGGATTCTGGGCACAGCTAAAAGTACGTCGGACACTAAGCTGGTAATCGGATTAAAGCATAATGAGGCTAAATCCTTTGTCAGGCCACACCTGACACCAAAATTCAGCCCCTGTTTATGTAGCAAGTGGAGTGGATATATCCCTCCACAGTACCACAGATCTCAGCTGGAGTTTTAGACCATCGAGTACACTGCACGGCCATAAAAATTGCACACCCTAATATTTTTCTGGACTGCCTTTAACTTTGGTTATGGGGCATATTCTTTGTTTCATTGTTTGGACAACCTTATGCAATGTCACAAGATTTATTTCTTTGACCGTGTTGCATTATTATTATTTTTTTTTTTTTTTTTTTTTGCGACATCTTGAATTGATGAAGGGAAAGTTGAACCACTCCATATTGTCTTATCCAACTCATTCCAGAGATTTTAAATGGGGATAATAATCCATTGGACAGTACTTAACCCAACTCCAGCAATTTTTGCAATTTCCTGAGTTGTTTTCTTTGCTGCACTCAGGCCAATTCAAGCCACAGTAACATCTTCCGCACAATCAAGCGATAAGCCTTCTGTCATGGCTGTTTAAGAAATGAGAAGCTAATCACTGCATCAGTAAGGGTGAAGCTCATACCCAGGACCTTCAATGACTTGCCATTGGCAGATTAAAGGAAACCTTTGGTGGTGTTACTACATCCCTTCACTGCACTAATATGACACATGGAAAATCACACAAAAATGCAAAGAAATGTCGAGAACCGTGACTGAATGCCTCATTGACCCTCTTCCTTAATACAAACCAATAGCCCATGTTTATACCACCAGCATGGCTGACGTCCAGCTTAAGACGTCATATATAATGAGTTGTGACGGCCACATGAAAGTGATAAATTGCCTCCATTAAAGCTCATTCAGCCAATACCAATGTGGTATCGCATCTACTTAAATTTTTGAGGTACCATTTTGGGGACAATTCCCTCCCTGATCAATGTAAAATATGGTTCAGAAGCTCATGGGGAAAAAAAAAAAAAAAAAAAAAATCTGCATTTCCTGCCAGACTCTGACCGGTCTGTGGCTACCAAGGTCCACGAGGAGTAACGGAATTCTCACAGGAGGAGGAAGATACCCTATGAAGCTGGGCGAGTGGACACCCTGTAATGCCAGGCAAGCAGTTGGGCAGCACTCAAGACAGAACCAGGCAGCGGAAACCCTGTAACACTGGGCAGCGGGGTACGTTGTAACACCAGGCTGGCGATACCCGGAAACGCTGGGTAAGCGGCTCAGACACTGGAAACAAAGGAGAAGTGAAACCCACCATCCTTGGAAGGGTCTTCAAAAAAGTAAACCAAAAAGAAAAAATGGAGTGAACTGCTGGTTCCTTTGCCGGCTGGATGATCCCTTTACGAACTGGGCAGATGAGTAGCCAATTGCAGGATCGACAGCGAGACACTCGGGCTTGATTATAATATGGAGGATGAGAAGAAATGAAGGAAAGCATGGAGAACTTGCTGTACCGAATAATTTGCTCACTAATAATTTTGCTCCCAAGAAGAGACACCAGGGAGCAAAACTAAAAGCCTAGGCTGCATCCTTCGAAGGCTGCATTTTTAGGGTTTGTCACTTAATTCCATCCGCTAAACTGGTGTAACATCATTTCATCTCCATTTATCAGCTTTGGTTCAAGCGAGTCGTCACTTGTTTCCCGAACCTTAACCTTAGTTCTAACCCCAAACCCAAAACCTAACCCTAAATTTAACCTTGTCCCTTACCTTAAATGTCAGTCTGGCAGATGGAAGTAAGTGACAACTCCTAAAAATGCAGCCTTCAAAGGCTGCAGCTGACACTTGGAGATGCACCCATGGTGTGGGATTCAGTGTCCTTGGCAAGGGTAACTTGCATGTCTGTGAAAGCACCATTAATGCTGAAAAGAACGCTGAGATTTTGGAGTAACATATGCTGCCTTCAAGATGAGATCTCTTCCAGGGACGCCCATAGATATTTCAAGAAAACAACACGAAACCGCGTTCTGCACAAATTAGAAAAGCAGGGCTGCATCAGAAGAGGGTGAGGGTGCCGTCTCAGCCTGCTTGCAGTCCCCACTCCTCCCCAATAGAGGGCGTGTGGTGCATCGTGAAACAAAGTGCAACAATGAGACCCTGGACAGCTGTACGCTTTAAGACTTGTTTGCTGGAAGAATGGTACAAAAAAAAAGACGGTTCAAACACTTAATCACTTGGTCTCTTCAGTCACTAAACAAATATTAAGTGTTGTAAAAAGGAATATCAACATTAGAAAGTAGTAAATACTTCACTTTCCCGGCTTTTTTTGCAATATTTTTCTGGAATCAAAAGTTAATCGATATAAAAAATAAATCAATAAAATTTATGTGGTGAACCATTAAATAATGTGCCGTTGCATTGTGTTCGATGTAACACAGGTCAAATTCACAAAATACTGCTTTCTGTTTCACTGTTTCAATTTTTATTTTTAATGCAAGTGAAATGTTCCACATTACAAGAGGTGAACTTGATAAATCAACTGTAAAACACGGTGTTCACATCCAAACTTTGAATTTAACACAAGTCTTATGTCATAAAATCCAGTTTTGTCTGTTGAGTGTGGGCCTCAGCACACCAACAATTGCAGGCTTCACATTATTTCACATATTTATGCATTGAGGTCATGCTGTTAAAATATCCAGCTGTGGATCTGACTTTATTGACTGAAAGAACAACAGATGAGCCAGTACTATGTCTGCCATTGAAATAAAGGTAAACATAAAGGCATGTTGTACATTCAAGAGATTGTGTAATTTGACTGTTTTCAACAAAATTACCTACCAGGCAATATGAAATCCTAACAAATCCAATCAGGAGAAAAGATCAAACTACAATTTGATGATATATTACGCATACTTAAATAATATTCCCAAATGCTCAGCATCTTGTTTTTTTTTAATTGAAAAACTATCTGTTAATGGCCAGTTTGTCATTGTATTTATGTATACAGTACTGTACAAAAGGCTTAAACACATCTAATGCAATGCTGTGAGGCAATGATGGTTCCAAAAAAAAAAAAAAATGAAATTAAAAAATATCAATGATAGAAAATGTCCTAAGAGGAGCTGTGAGGGGTTAAAAAATATATCAATATTTGGCGTGAAAGCGCATTGTCTAAAAACCAGGTTCACTGCCCAGTAGTTATATCGTTTTTTATTGCATGTTTTGTGATTCCAGGCATGCTACAGATTGTGGCACATTTCCTCAGCAGACTAACTATTTTCCCTGCTTCTGTCTCTCCAGGTAATCCCAAACAGCCAAGGTGATGTTGAGATCAGGGTTTTTCCTGGGCTATATCATCTGTATTTACTGGCTTCAATGAAATACATTTACTTGTAAAATTATTTTTAAATTTGCATTTGGTATGTGCTTTTTATTGAGAGCAGCACATCTAAGGCCTTTTTAAATAGAGAAAAAAAACCTTGGATGTCTTAGACTACAGCATAGTACTGTATAAAATGAATTTGGAGGAAAAAATACACATTTTTATATTTATAATCATAGTTTGCATGCAATAATTTCTTTGAACAATATCATCTTAATTATGGTGAAACTTCTCCTCTCTTTTGTTCAAAAAAGCTAATAACCATGACCTTATTTAATTGCTTTTGTGCCCATCTTCATTAAAATTGCCAATAATTTTTCCAAAAGGATGTTGGGCTCATGTAATGAAACACACTTTATGTCTATAGCTCAGGTATTTAAAAAAAAGTCTTGCGTGTCAACACAGTTGGTCCCAGTAGATTTAATACAGCTAATGCTGTTTTCAATTCAAATGCAACAGAATTTCTTTGGTAAGACAATACAGAAAAACTTTGCCATTGGTCAGTCTGGTCCAGAAATCACTGTAACTGAATGCCATTGCTGTCTGCAACAGCTTCAGTATGATATGCTGTTGCGGATCGCACAGCACAACACCATGCTGAAAACCATCTCAAAGATCTGCAGAAGAAGAATAGAAGGGGGTTAGGACCAGGAACTCAAGTCAAGACCTGCATTGCTGAGTTGTCTGTTGGTTGTCATTGTGTTATTCACCCGGCCCGCAACGAATGTTACGGAAGGGGTGTATGTGGTTGTCACGTTTATTTATTTATTTATTTATTTATTTATCTGTGTGTCTGTTTGCACTCTACAGGCCACAATTCTGGATGGATTATCTTCAAATAGGGACAATCCTTTGGCAGAAGGGAAGAAATTATTAGTTTTTGGTGAAGATCAGGCAGGGTGATGTGGCCCCTCCGGACACACCCTCTAGTTTCACTAATGTGCTTAATTTCCTGATTAATTTAACTAAAAAGCCAAGACATCTTACTTCCCCGGCCAACACCAGCAGACTGTGAGGCCCTTGAGAACTGGATATTCAGTTTTGTCTTTTACTATATACTGCCTGGTATTTATATTTATAGAAGTACCATATAAGTAGCAGTAGAACTGTCGTTTGATACATCAGCTCAGTCACAACATATCTTAATTCAAAATCCTGACTGCCAGAATTAACTTAAACATGCAAGCTATTTCAGTGTGTGTTTTGATAAATTAGGGTTCTGATATTCTGCAAGCAATGTTACAAGACGTCTCAAAGGTCTATAAGCCACTTTCCCCACATATAACCAACTTTTTTCTATCTTATACTCTAGAAGAGATTAAGTGCCGTGATATACCCACCATAATCACTGTGACAACAAGGGCCGATATCCCAATCAAATACACCTTATTGGAGAAAAGGGCTTGCAGTCTCGTATGACAGTTCTGAGGGAAAATAGGGCATTTTTGCAGAGAAAAAAGCTCATTAAAAAAATCCATTTCCTTTCATGTCAAATGGACTTCAGCATTATGAGCTCCCATGACTGGAAATGCGCACAAATAACATTATGGAGATAAAATAAAAGTGCCAAGATGCTTAAGATATTGCAGTTCATTGATCCAATTGAATAAACCAATTCACCATAATTAGGGTTTCACAATTATTGGTACCCATAGTTAAATACTTGGCGCAGCCACCTCAGGGAAGGATACTTGCATGTCTTTTCCTGTACTGTGTAGCAAAGTTAAGGTACTCATTAGGAGGTATTTTGGACAACTCTGCTATGCATATCCTTCTGAGATCAGTCACATTCTGGTGTTTGCATTTATAAAATAACCTCTTCAGGTCAGCCAGTAGGTTTACGAATGAATTGAAGTATTGTGACTGACATGGCCATTTCAAAACATGGATTTTGTTATCCAAGCATCAATTCTGTGTGAATTTTGGTGTGTGCTTCACGTCGTTGTCTTGCAGGAAATTTCATAAACAGCCAAGTCTTAGCCTTCTAGCAGATACAACCAGCCTGTCAACCAAATTGCCTGATACTTGGTGGAATCCATTTAACCATTGACCATTGTCTGTTTCTATGTCAAACATGCTGATGCTGTATCTGAACAATATGTTCAATTTTGATGTCATATGACTAAAGCACCTTAGTCCAGTCATAATTTAAATGACCTTTGGTAAATTGCAAGTGTTTGCTCCCATGTCCTGAGGTTTTGAATGCATATTACTTAATTGCTGTACCCTCATGAAAAAGGAGATGATATAATGATAATATGAAGAGTTTGTTTCCAAAATGCAATACATATCCATTTCACTCAGCTTTTTCTATGTTGGCGCCTATTGCATTTTATAGAAAAACACAAACTTCGACCATGAAAAAATACACAATATAGTATGAATTTCTAAATATGGATTTTTTTGCACCATGTGTACGAAGCACAGGGTTATTGCTCTATGGTATTATCTCAATTTTTGTAATTTTGGCACATATTGCGTTTCGGAAACAAATTTTTCTTATAATTTAAAACTTAAAAACATAGATGGAAAACTTGATGAAGATGAACTTCAAGAAGTGGAATTTCAATTCTGGATTCAATTTAGTAGGTTAAATTTACAATATTTTACAATCATTTATAGGTGCCGGTAATTGTGAAACCTTGATTTGGAGGAAATAGATTTTTAATTAAATGACTAAATAATTTTTGCAGCTAGGTTGAACTCTAATAAAAAAATAAACTACAAAAAAGCATGTGCTGAGCAACAAAATGCTAATTTCAAGGTGAGGGGCCAACAAGGTGTGAAATCTAGAACTTACCGCTGGCTTTTCTGAACCTGCGGGCATCTTCTGGCAAAATTCTGATACTTCTGTATGTACTTCCAAATAGTCACTTTTTCCACAGCAGTCAAGCTACAGTGGGAAATGGAGTAATAACTCAGTCGCTTCCTCCCACCCTCTCTTTTCAACCTGTCTGTGAGTGTGCGTCTTGATTATTGATATAGTGCTGGGAAAAATTAGTGCCCCTTTCCCTATTTCCTCTATTTTCACTTATTTGTCATATTTAAATGTTTCAGATAATTCAACTAACTTTGGTATAAGACAAAGACGATATGAGTAAACACAAAATGCAGCTTTTAACTTCCTCCAGCCCAACGTCTCCTTAGCGGTAACGCCGGCGTTACGGGATTTTCAATGGCGTGCCATTTCTGCTGCGTGCTTAAAGATGCACACTGATTTAGTTACTGAGGGGACTAGTCTTCTTTTATGAACTTCCATTTTAAGTTATTTACAGTGCATACATTGTTTGCCTTGTTCATTGTCAAGGTGGAAGGTGTCAAGCGGACATTTCACAAAAATGTATACAGACTACTAACCGTCTTATGGAAGACCTTCAGAACTGTGGTGGCAGCTTGCTTGTTCTTTGGATCACTGATTGCCCTGTCATATGCTGCATCATAAAAGATAATCAGCTCCTTTGTGATCTGAAATGGAGAGAGTGTCAATTATGAAGGTTTCTGTCCAAATTATTTTAAAAGGATTTCAACAGAACGCGCAGTAAAAAGTACCTCCACAATCTCAGTTAATCAAAGTGAAATTGATCAGCAAGTTAACAAATGTTGTGTCTTACATTGGATGATTCATAAGTATTTAGACTCTTTAAAGCTAAACTTATTGAAATTCACCATCACTTTTTCATTGACTTCTTCGCCAGAAGCACAGGACTAATTGTTTCCTTTCATAATATACCTGTCTAAAATACTGTACAAATGAAACATCATTGACTGATTCTTCTAGTGGTGCATGATCACTATCTTGGCAATGAACTGGCTGTAGCATGCATGGAATTTAATTTCTAAATATTGCCTGAATTGTAAAATGTAATTTCCTCTCACTTTTACATTTAGTTAATTTAGTTTTTAATTAGGAATTCAGTTTTTTGGCACTAAATGGATGGTTATGATTAGTGAAATCTGGCCCTGAATCATCCAAACACTTGAAAAAAAATGGAATCTGATACATTTTTTTGATTTTGCAAAACTCCCAATAATTATCTCAGACTCTGCCTGAAAATGTGGTAATTGAAGACGGTCTGGCAGAGATCTAAGCTGATAGATTGCCCTACATTTAGGTCTCCCAACATTCTGAGCCAGGTAAACTGGGGAGGGCCAGCAGAAAATATGATGTAGTTCTAGTGGATGTGAAATCCCCCAAAAGGCAAAATACGTAAAATAAGTCAGCTGAACTCATATGAAACAAACACAAGTCAGGACCTTTGAATTTCATGGCTCTGGTTTCTTATACGTTCCCATTTGCTCAAGCAATCTCACCGTGTCCCGGTTTATAAATCCCCAAATTCCAGCTGCCACCTCACCGGCAAACAGGATCGCCAAACAGGCAAAGAACTGCACAGGATCAATCAGACAGGAAAGGATGGAAACATTAATTCTACAAATCACAAACAGGCAAAGAAAAGCTCAGGACAGACAGAAAGGAAGGAAACATTAATTCTATAAACCAATAAACACAAACAGTAATGCATCAATACAGCTCCTTGAAGAGTTGTCCCTGCTCTGGCTAAGGCAGGCAGTTAAGTTACATCCTTACTACCACTTATATGTTTAGATCAGTGGTGGGCGGTGGACGGAAAACCGAGGGGGCGGAAAACATCCCTTGAAACGGACAAGATAAGTGACCCGATTTCAATCATTGTTCTTGGTCAACATGTTAGTTTCCCTTATAATGAAATGTTTAGGCGAGTGAATAATAAATTCTATAAAATGTTTAATTCACATGCCTTAATAGTCAACTCTTCACGAAAAAACCACTGTGGATTTTCCGCGTTAAATTTTGTCACATCCTAAGCAAGTCGTCAAACCTGTGCGTAATGATTGTTTAATTGAAAAAGATTGAAATGCGCTCTTTTTTGCGTTCAACTGATGCGTTTGATTTTGCGTCTTAACAAAGACAATTAGCTACACCTGAGAGGGGAGAGTTCAAGTGTCTTTTACCAGGGAAATTGACTGAAAACAGATCAAGATTAATAAGCAGTTTAAAGACATGTTTATTGCCCTCCTTGTTCTCTGTCCACCGCCCGCCACTGGTTAAGATGCAGGTCAAACAAGAGAACACAGTCCAAAAATTTGCACAGCCCAATCCATTCAAGTCCAGTATTACTGCACAAACGTACAGATGTAAGAAGCCCGAAATAACCACACCACATGTCTCCCCCCCACCACCACCACCACCCACCCCCCATACAGGACTCACTGTTCCAAGAAGGCACTGGGATTCCTGGATTGCTCCATAGCAACCCAAGAAGCCCACGAACATCATTAGAGCTCCAACAGCAATCAGTATGTACACACCTAAAAGATAGAAATGAGGCTGAGGATCACATGACAGAGTATGTATTACAAGAGACCATCATTAAACAGGAGGCCTGTCGGCCTAGAGAGCTCCGCTGAGGATGAGTGAAATGTCCATGTCATAACTTAATTTCAGAAATCCTTGAAAACTATTGCAATATTAACACATATGACACATTTGGTAACCAGAATATGCTGTGAATCAGTTTGGTGTTTCAATTTATGTAGTATAACAATAGAACCGCACTGCAAATTGCAATCATTTGCAAGCAACAAATTGCAATCAAAAACCTGACCTAATCTGTATGGGGGGGGGTGGTATTTATTGGCTGTTAGTATTGCTTGCTGGTAAGATGATTGAAATAAATGATTGCAATTTGTAGTGTGGTTCTATTGTTATACTACATAAATTGAGACACCAAACTGGTTCACAGCATATTCTGGTTACCAAATGTGTCATATGTGTTCATATTGCAATAGTTTCAAGGATTTCTTCACTGAAGCTCTCTAGGCCGACAGGCCTCTTGTTGAGATATGAATGAAAGACTGAAAAAATGAGCACAAACGCTGATTTACTAAGTCCAAAATGCTGAATTTCTCAAAAACCGGGATGTAGAATTTTCTCATTTTCGCAGGGGATCATCAGAACATCATAAGGAAGGCTCACAATAAATTAGACAAAAAGTTATCAGACAGTTTTTGAGATATTAATGAAAAACTGAAAAAATGAGCACAAACCCTGATTTTCTAAGTCCAAAATGCTGAATTTCTCAAAAACCAGGATGTAGAATTTTCTAATTTTCTCAGTGAATACTCAGATTATCAGAAGGAAGGCTCGCACCAAATTAGAAAAAAAACTTATCAGACAGTTTTTGAGATATTCAAATTTGAAGTGAAAAGTTGACGCCGGACAGACCGGACAGACAGACGGACGCCGGACTACTCGGCATTAGAAAGGCTCCGCTGACTGCTGACTATCGTCACAGCGGAGCTAAAAAGTAACAGAGAAAATAGGATGCGTAAATAAATAATAAAAGGTATGAAGCCTGAGGCCATTTAAAGACAAAAAAATCCAAATAAAAATATAATGTTTTTGTATATTTGGTTAATGTATTTCACTAAGTGTTGCCGCCACATGCTTCACAGTGAAGCCTGGCTTGATTCCCTACAACAGCGAGCTCAAGGCCAGGAGGCAACAGCCAGCTGCAAAGAAAAACTCCCAGGAGGGAGCAGGAGTAGGTTTCCCATCTCCGGTTAAATAAGAATCAAAAAATATTGCCACACTGACATGCACATTTCAGCTATTTGTCCCTAAAATCAAATAAATAAATCAAGTTTTTACCGCATATAGACACACAGTACATATGGGTTGTCAGTGCTGTGATATATAAAACTATTTATTGATAGTGAGTGCTGAATTAGTGGTAAAGTTTACTTTTAATGTTTGCTTTAGATCTAAAGAGACCTGGTAAGAGGGAAGAAATTTCATAATCACAGCTAACAAATTAGATTGTGCAATTATATTGACAATATATGATAATTCATAGCCACCACTTGGCAAATTAAAGAGGGTCCTGCTATGTGTTCGTCCACCAATTAACTTAGCCAGCTGATTTCACTGTATTCATTTTACTCTCTGGCTGAAAAATCACGTTTGCTCGTGAATTCAGGTAGTTGGCGCGAAGTACTGGGGAAAACTGTTACTTCCTGGATGTTTTTTTATTATTTAATTTTTTATATTATTATTTTTCCTATTTGCTCTCTAGAATAAAATTAACCTTAGCTCTGAAGTCCTAAGAATTATGTAGGGCGTGCTCCCAGTATGTCTTAAGGCCCTACCAATCTGGTCTATACACGTCTCAAATGTCTCAATTGACAAGTCACGAGAGATGACAAATGCATTCTGGAATGACTCCCGCCGATACAATAACACCAGCTTCCACATGAAGAGTATACAGACTCCAGGGCAACCTCAAAAATAGACTGAAGGAGTCTGAGGTGAAATTAAGCGTGACAGGCGAAATGGTCGACACAATAGGGGCAGCTGTGGGAAGACGGAGCAAGCACACAGTGAGATCTTGGACAGACAGGATGCCTACTCCAAGAGCATGGAGCCGCCCTTCCTTCAACAGGTCACTGTGAGTTCAGTTTGACAAACATCCCCTCTTGCCCCTATCGCCGGGCAGAATAAGTAGCAGCTCTATCCGTTCCAGAGCTCAGCATACACACTCTACCAAGCCATATTCACACATAAACACTCAGTGTCGGGTTACAGCATTTCATTTTGGGCTGATTCTGTATCTGAAATTGCAGTACTGGTGGATGACAGTGTCCTCTGGTCTTCACCGTCTCCTTGCTGTCAGCAACTAACTTAGAACATGAAACAGGGTATCTTTGTTGCTAAAGTGATATGCAATGCAGGCAGCACATATTTTACCAGTGACACAGCATTGAAAGGGCTCCACATCCCCCATGATTCATGCAACATGGACGTAAATACCCTGACCTTTGTCTTTACAACAACATCATATTCATTGTTTCCGCATCGAAAGTGCTGTAGTACACAGTACAAATGCTATTTTTTAGTGATATAAACCAAATACATACGGACTGTTAGTCTATCAGACAGGTGGCAGTGCTTTTGGCTCATTGTGAATGCAGATTCAGTTAAAAAGTATTCAGAGTATGAGCACTAGCAGAAGCCAAGACAAATTCATCCTAATAGGCAAGATCTACTATGAAGTAACGTTACGCACAAAAGTTAACATAATGCCTGACGTGACCTTACTGCAAAAATTTTTTGTTCTTTTGGAAGCTTACAGCAAACCAATCCATGTGTCAAACTGAGGATCTTGCGTAAACCTGTGTATGAAAACGGGTGCCCAAAAAGTATTGCAGCATGTTGGAAAAAGTCAACCATGCAACATGATGTACCTTTACATTAGAATACGCAGCGTGCAGTAATCTGCTGTCAATAAGTCAGAATGTCTATGAGGAACATATCAATATTTTAAAAAAGCAGATTTACCTCGAGCTAAATGTATCAACATTATAGAGAAGTTTTCTAGAATGGTAAAAAAACTCCTCCGAAGTGGAATTTGTAGGTTCTCCCAATTTTTTGTGACAGCAGATCCATTGTCATGTAAATTAGCGGGTCTATACTGTCACATGCAGCACTGCAGATTCGACTACCATGTGTAGTTTTATGTAAATTCATGTGAACAAACTCCTCTTGCAAAACTTTACTGCATAGTGGAACTACCCCATAAATCAAAAATTGTTAACTTGCGCCATGACAAAAAATATCAGCGCTAACAAGTAACAATTAGTCCTCTATCTTGTTTTGAATTTGTCTTTGGTTGATATACCTCTGTTCCAAGTAACTGGAAAGTGACAATTTTTGCTTTTGGCTCTGGCTCATTGGATGAAAAACAATAAATATTAGTTTAAAGAACAGACTCTCGGCTTTTATTTAATAATTTAAAAAAATCACTGCTCACTGACCTAACGCTAGTTAACAAAGTAGCAAAATAATCGTCATTCACCATTCTCTACTGATTTCTATCCACCAAATTTAACTAGCAAATGGAAGTCCACAGGCTAGCTAGCCAATCAGTAAATTTTGCCAACACGCCACTGATCTAGTTAGCCAATAAAATGAATAGAAGGTGCTTTCTCACTGTTCTTTATTGATTTCTATACTGCTCATGTTCACTAGCTAATAGCAGCTTACGGTGAAAGTTTGCTCAGTACAGATTCCATGGGTTTCCGCAGGTAGTCAATAGCTGCCATATTGATGCGCATATGAGCACATGTGCCAATAAGAAAATATGTGCACAGGTGTATGCCATGTTGCTTGTTACATAGCATGGGGTGGAACGGAAGTCAGTGTCATCTTTAGCTTTTAACATTCATGTTTCGCTTCAATTTTTGCTGAAATTTGATGGATTTAACCAAAATTAGAAAGTGACAAAGTAAGACAACATCCCAGACACATTAACCACGGGCAGGCCACGCACGAATGTTTTGGCCGTGTTTTCAGAAATTGACCGTGGAAATGGCGGCTGTACAGCTTGCTGGCTAAAACTGTTGTGTGCACCTATAAATGAATATTGAGGGGCGCCTATATTCGAACATACGCGCATGTTCCTAAATGTGAGACAATTTAATTTTTCCCATGGTATGAAAATATGATTTATTTCACTTATAGGCACATGCACTTGTATGCGCTTCAATGCAGTAGCAAATAGAGTACTGACTTTGTTCTCTCCAATTTGCGTCTGTGATCGGCCTCCGTCAAGTTATCTCAGAGCTTGTCGACTCATAGAATTAATACCAATTTGAGTAATGTCAGAAAGTGTGCAAATCCCAGTGTAAATTTCCATTGGGATTTTACTTATGACACCAGAAGCAAGACACAGTCACCTCAGTACTCTATTAATATCTGCAGCTCATTCCATATTTATCACACATTAAGAAGGGAATATTCTACTGTTCTTGCTCCTGCATCAAGGAATTTCTGCTGTACCCCAATCAGGTTCTTGCCATCACCAAAAGAAATTATAACAATTGGGAGTTAACAAATTTTTTGCACTCAATGCTAACACATAATGGGAATTATCATGAAGGCGCTAATGGAAATTAACACTGCGATCTCCATAATATACATAAATATAATTATATTTATGTATTTTATAATAATATAATGTATATTATTATATATTATATATATAATTAAATGGTTTGCTCGCTGAAGAAGTAAGAGAATTTTATTAAACTGCAAAAACACTTAATCTTTCTGTTTATCAAATAAAAATATCTAAATCCTCAAAGCTGGATCAGTCTTATACATTGTTTTCACTGGACCGGTGGGGTATGAAAAATTGTAATTTGGAAAGCAATTCCAACTCACACTGTCAGACAAATGTAGTGGAGTAAAAAGTACAATATTTGCCTCTCAGATGTAGTGAAGTAAAAGTATAAAGTTGCATAAAAATGAAATATGCAAGTAAAGTACCTCAAATTTGTACTTAAGTACAATAATTGTGTAAATGTACTTGGTTACATTCCACCACTATATCTGTAAATTTATTCTACATTATAGGAGCAGTCCCCCTTCCCTCAAAAATTAAAGTTAGGAAAACTGACATATGCTATGTTTCTGCTAGTCCTCAAAAAAAAAATTCAATTTTCTACATTCGATATAACTGTAATAATAATAACAATAATAATAATAATAATAATAATAATAATAAACTTATTTGTATAGCACCTTTACAACAAAGAGATTGCATGCATGGAGTCCTCCACATGAGAAAAGATATAGAGTAAACATAGAAAATAGCATTAAATAAGGTGGAAAATAAAACCAAACATTGACCAAGCAAGTAATTTACCTGCAACATGTATTGCATTCACTTCCTTGAATTATCAGTTCATTGCCGACCTCTCAGAATGCTGCTAGCGTTAAATAAAGTCAAAATGACTCCACAGACCATTGAAGGTTCTAAGGACAATAAAATGTAAAGATGATAGGAGTAGGACGTCAGACCACCGAACCCTCCACAGGCTAGGTCACATTAATCAATGCAAATTAAGCATTAATATTAACCAAAATTGGCTGCAAACGTTACAGCTGCTGTCACTCCAGCTTGAAACCATTCTGGTAGGCTGACCGCTCTGACTTGTTTGGAACTACTAAGACGTACATCGTACAACCGTGTGGCAATAAGATCAAAGCTTGTGGAAACTCTCTTTTTCAACGGCCTTGCTCCAGCCTACTTGTAGACACACCCCTGATGCAGAAGTTATCCACCTTGATAGATATTTTGGCAACACTTTTTTGGCACTGGCTGTCATCTCAACAAATTACAGTATCATTACAGTTAAAAAACAGTCATGAGGTGTCTTGACAATTGTATACTTTATAATTGAAGACCTGTATGCAAGAAGTACCTAAGTCACTAAATAACACTTTTGCGATTTTGGGGGGTCAAAGTTTTCAAAACATGTTGCATATATATATATATATATATATATATATATATATATATATATATATATATATATATATATATATATATATATATATATATATAGGATAATACAGTGTTAAAACAGCATATATATATATATATATATATATATTAATTGGTTAAGTATGTTACTGCTCACATACAGTAAAAACGGCCTGCCAATATATCCTGTATTGGCTGACCTTAGGCTATATTGGCCGAGTTCAGCACGTGCACAAGTAACCATTGGCAACTGTGGCATTCGCTCTCTTCAAAGAAGTACACAACAGTCGCGGACCTAGCATTTAGCTCTTTAATGAGTCTTGAAGTTGTGTACTTCAGAAGTCATACTCATAATATTGTCGTGATAGCACAACATCCTTAACCAATTAATATAAATATTATTGCTTATTTTCTCATTGCCTTGGTATTGGCCTTTGGGTTGCGGTATTAGCCCTCGGCCGCAATACGGCGACCCTCAGGCCAATACCAAGGCAATACGGAAATAAGCAATTAATAACATATACTCAGAGGCAATGAAAACGCAACACCAGTTTGGATTCAAATAATTTTGTGACTCAAATTTATTTTCTTATTTTAACAATTCAAATATGTTGGGTGGGTTGACTTTGATGAATTAAATGTGTTAATGGGCCAATTTGGACAATAATAAACAGATGCATTAAACATAATGAGCACAAGTTGAAAATGAAAAATCACAACAAGACTGAACGGAACTCACATATAAAAATGAACTCAAAAGAACAGTCAGTATCGGGTGTGACCCCCACGAACATCCACACAGGCAGTACAACGTCTCCTCATGGACCTGACTAAGCGTCTTAGGTTGTCTTGGGGAAGTTGTCGCCACTCTGCCTGTAGTGCATTCTGGAGTTGCTGCCTGGTTTGAGGTCTGGGTACTCTTGATGAAAGAGCTTGTCCCAGTTGGACGTACTACACCCAAAACATACTGATGCTGGACGTACTACACCCAAAACGATGAGCCACTTGCCGGGCACTTACTCCCGCCTCTAGCATACCCAGGGCCCTGTTCCGTTGTTCAGCTGACAGACGTGGCATTATGACACTTAAAAATGTTTTTTGTGTGGCTTTTATCATGCCTTTATATAGGGAAGACAACCCCTCCTTCATTTCAACCACTGTACTTGCACAACTCCTAATCCCATATGTTGTACTCAATATGGATTGATGAGAGTCCAACTCACACTGTTGAGTTACATAATGATCATTCATGTGTAACGAGGTACACATTGTGACCCCAATGGTCACTTAAGAACTCAAATTGGACTACTCAGGTCCTGAGCAAAAATAAACCAAAATTTAGAGTGTTGCGTTTTCATTGCCTTTGAGTATATATATATATATATATATATATATACACACACACTATATATATTGCAACATGTTTTGAAAACTTTGACCCCCAAGATCACAAAAGGGTTATTTAGTGACTTAGGTACTTCTTGCACACAGGCCGTCAATTGCACAATCTGAACTTTGTTGTATGACACAACTGACATGACAACCTGCATAAAAGGTTCACTATGACACGTGCGTCAGACCATTGTTCTGTCGCGGAATTTCATAATTATGCGATACAAAAATAGCTCACAATTATATTTGATGCTTTCCTGATTATGTTAAAATGAGTTCATCTTGGTATAATGGATGGCAAATGAAAGAATGTTCATCATTGTGAAACATTCCATAATCTCTGGAAGTCTACTTACATTATGGTACTGGCATTGGTGGAGAATCAGATGAGTTAGTGATGTCAAAAAGAATTTATATTTTACAGCGATGAGCTGACTAGCACAAACAAACATAATGTTATAAAAGGTGATAGATCTGGTACTTGTCTACATGAGAAATACTGCAGCTGGTGCTTACTGACAGGTGGTAAAGTAGGTACATTCACTTGTAAAAGGTGTGGAACTGATACTTACTAACGTAAAAGGTAGTAGGGGCAGGATTTCCATCAAACTGTAACAAAAGTAAGTTGCTGGTCTGTTCATCATGCCGAAGCCAGAGCGCCACACCCAGGATAGCGCCCCCCGAAAGCTGTCGAATCCAAAACACATTCAGCATGATTAAACCAACGATGGTCCATTCAATTAACTTGCGTATTCAGTGTTAAAGTTGCTTTAACTGAGGTTGGTAAATGACCAAAAAATGCCACTGATTCGCTGTACTTTTGGCTAGTGAGAAACTACAAATTAAGGACAAACAGCAATTTTATCGTGGACAGCCAATAAAAGCAAAATAAAAATGCATCAGGACAGTATAAACTTTATTATTATTTCATTATCTATCATTTATTTCATTTTTATATCAAATCATGCTATTGTAGGGGCATTTGTGGTAATGCAGGGTAATGAGGTAAGCAGTTGGCAAGGAAGCCACCCCTCGCTCACCCAGTACCACTGTCTCATATATCTTTTCACTCAAAAAAAAACCGGAAAACCCAAGCAGCAGGTCAACGGGAGGAAGTTAATAAGATAAACACAGGATATAGCCTTGGCGCAAACAGGATGCTCCAAGTCCTGTAGAAAAGCTTGCCACTCTGAATAAGCCAAGATGTGGGCTGTCCATTTGTATCAGCTCACCTCTGCACATGCCATGAATGGCTGAATTGCTGCCAACCATGATTCATGATTCATGCAAATTAATTTTTACAACAGTTTTGATTGTAGTTTATAATTCTGCTAGTTATTTTGAACATGGAGGATGACAAAAACCCGAGTTAAACTATTTATGATTGTGATGATGATGACACTCATGATGCTGATAATTATGATGCTGATGAAGATGATGATGATGATGATGATGATTGTTATTATTGTTGTTGCAGTTGTTGTTGTAACTCAGTGCCAGTCTTGCTCCTATCGAAGTTCAGGAAATTTACTTTAGTCATATTAAGTAAGAATTAAACAAAGGTAACGCATATGCAATTTGTTTGAAGTACAACGCATAATTTGATAGGCCTACTTTTCAACAATAAATGTATCAGTGCTAGTAATTACAAATCCGGTCTGTGCCTTACGTCTGAATTCAACCAGAAAAAAGTCACTGACATAGCACAGAAGTTTAAAATATCCTCCCAAAGGAGGACGTTCTTTGAATATGATTGATAACGATTATTATTTCACCCAACATGACGGCGGTTATGTGGGCCATCACCGGAGCCAGTTTAAATTACAGATGCACCTTCCTCACCTGCTCAATAAATGTAGCCTACAGAGTAAGAGCAGTGAAACCGAAAGGTGTTTGAGGGCAATTGAATCTCAAAGTCATGTATAAAATATGCACAACATAATTAATAAGCTGATGAGCAAATAATGGAAAATATAGCCTACATATCGCACATAATCAGAAACGGTCCAACATCTCACATAGGCTACACTAGGACAGTATGAGACATCACTAGTGCAGCCCAGTTAATAATCTTTCATCCGTGAAGTATTGCGGGGATTGGAATTGAACAGGCTCAGTTTTTCAGAATCATTTCGAGGTTATTTCAGAAAGAGAGAGAGAGAGAGAGAGAGAGAGAGAGAGAGATTTAACTCTGAAATGTTTAATTTGCGGCACGCCAGCTAACCTGATCTAATAACGGATCTTGTAGCCCCGCTTTGTCAGAATAAGGACTAAAATACAACTTGATGCCCAAATGTTCGCAGAGAAGATTATGAATTACAATTGGATTTGAATACTGGAATAAAACATAGCTAAATATGACTCACCCAAAAAATGAAATTGCAGAAAAAAAGAAGGTATTTTATGCATTTAGGGAAGCCCTCAACTCCCATGGCAGTAATTTAAACTCCTTTGGTAATTAAAACAGAGACGACTGCACTTATTGATAAAAAGGATAAGAGGAGAATTCTCAGACCAGCCAGCTATGGAAGACTGCGCGTCTGAAGCCAAAAACAGGCAACACCCAACTACTTCCCCTCAGAAGTGTCCCTCACACTGATACCTTACACTCGGTGACTTTGCTTCCTAGTTAGCGAGTTATGATTTTCTTATCTATTCCCCACTCTAATTGAAAGGCAAGCGAGCTCGCGCTCATTTAGGTGGGTGAATTAAGACGACGAGCGCCTAGGCGCACTGTAGCCGTATCGTTGTGTCATGCGTTTATTTTAGAAAACCTTGTTTATTTAAAAAAAAAAAAAAAAAAAATGTGTAGATTTCACACTGAATTACTGAAACGCCCCAAAAGAAATGCGACATATGGTATAAAAAAGTCCTATTTTACAAAACTGTAGGTAAGCGACACTGCAAGAATTTTTTTTATCATTTGCCGGACGAATTGTAGTTTTGCTCTTATTAAGTAAACATGTTTTAATGTGAAGAAGGCTATGGTTTTAGATATCTAAAATGCTCAATGAAATCTTTTCTGTGCCCGCATCGTTCGAAAATGAGGCCCCTATTCAGTAATAGATATTACAGAAGCCTTTTTTCCCCACAAAAAGTGTTGGAGCAGTAACGTTATTATTTTAAGCTGAATTGAATGGAATAGTCCATGATACAGTGACGCCCATCGACTACTTACTTTTCTAAATACTCACTTAATGTGGAATATTTAACATTTTGTGAAACAATTCAATCAAATTGTTTTCAGATAAATCTAATAGTCTTGATATGGACATCCCCAGGCGGTTACGCTATATCTGTCTTGCTTGCCCTCATACAGCCTTGGACTTTTAAATTCGCTTGCAGCCATGCAGGCAAATCTCCTGTTTTTGAGCCATACCAATCAAACAATCCCCATATTATTTACCCCAGTGAAGTCTTCTCTTATGTTATTGATTTGGCCAACTGTTCCGAAGGGGTTTTTTTTTTATAACTGTTCTGTCATCCATGACAGTTGTTTTCCAGATCAGAGAGCTCTTTGGATATTTGTGAGGCTTAACGTGATTCAAAACACTAGGCTGTAGTAAAAAAAAAAAAAAAAAAAAAAACTGGTCTGGATCATAACATTTCTAGCCATCTATATGTTTTTACGCATTTACAGATCTGTGTACAAATTTACAAATCTGTGAACGCATTTTCAGATCTGTGAACACATTTATAGATTGTCTTCACATTCAAACATCTCGATACACGAATTTACGAACTTAGATACACATTTGGAGATTTTATTACACATTTACAGATGTGATTACACACGCAAAATTCGGAATACACATTTGTAGATTCCAGCACACATTCAAAAATCTCAGAGCGCATTTCCAGACAATTTTAAACATTGACAAATCTGATTATGAACACAGATTGAGATACAGTTACACAACTATCAATACATTTGCAAATAGTTTTGCTGGAAGAATGGCCTCGTATTCGGCAGATCACTCCAAAATCATTGCACGTTTAGAAGAGAATATTCTCCTGTTGCCCATACTTAACCACTCTTCGCAGATGAGGTGGTATGCCTCAGATCATGAGCAGTTCCTTCCCTTCTCCATAGCCGTCTTTTTCTATCTGTCTGGTGTGAATTGATCTTTGTCTAGTTTGTCCATAGAAAGTTGTATCAGAACTGTTCAGGAATTTTAATTTAATTTAATTTATTTATTTATTTATTGGTAAGTTTCCTGTTTTTGAGCCTTACCAGTAGTTTACATGTTAAAGTCAACCCTCTGTATTTGCTCTGGTGGTCTTCTCTTGATTGCTGACTTTGGCACTGATACAACTACCTCTTCCAGAATGTTCTTGTTCTGGCCAACTGTCATGAAGGGGTTTTTCTGAACCAAGCAAAGAATTTTTCCGTCATCCACCACAGTTGTTATCTGAGGTCTTCCTGGCCTTTTTCCATTCCTGAACTCATCTGAGTTTTTTCTTTTTCAAAATATACCAAAAAGTTCAGTTGACCAAACAAAATGGTTTCTCTTTTTCTCTGGTGGGTTTGTTTTGATTTTTCAGCTTGATAATGGCTTGCTTTACTGGGACTGACAGTTCTTTGGATTTCAAATTGAGAGTTAACTGCAGCAGATTCCAAATAAAAATTTAACTCTTGATTTCAAAAGGGTGACCTTTTATGTGTTCACTTTTAAATGAAAAAGGGAATAAAATATTAATTAATATTATCAGGGAATAAAACACACCTAGCTAGCCATGGAACAGCTGAGCATCCAATTGTCCAAGTACTTTTGGTCCCTAAAAAAGGAGGATATCTTAAAAAATGCAATAATTCCTACATCATCCACCCAAATTCTGATGTGTTAAACTTCAAAATGAAACAGAATGTCCTCACTTTGAACAAATACTTATCATTGCATTTCAACTCCAATATTCTACGGTCAATGCCTAATATTATAACATAGTCAATGTCCAAATATTTATGGACCTCACTGTATATGTGAATCTGCATTGGCGATTGGTCAAAAGAGTTGGAAAATAACTGCATATAAGATATTGGCAAAAAATCCAACATTGTGCATTCCTAGTAAGAAAGACTGAAATTGTCACAGCGGCCCCTGCTGTGCCCAACATAGTTTTTGCAGAATAAAAGTGTTTCACTGCAGTAATATATTGCAATTTTATCATTCATTTTTTATTTCACTGCCGTAAAAATTTTTAATCATAGACTCAAGGTGAAAAATATGTCAAAACTCATTACACCCCACAATAAAGAGCCTTGCATCCATTAGCTAATTCTTCAAAGTTTTACTTGAGAAAAGGAACACAATAAACATACAGCCCAGAAGCAAATAAAACATCCAATAAATTAAGTTCCCCTCAGCAGTTTGAATTAATTTCATTAACTAAGTAAATAAATAAATAAATAAATACCATGTAGATAAACTTAAGGCGAAAAATAGACAGAAAATAATGGAAATAAAAAAACTTATCGAACTTTAGCATTGCACTGTCAGCAGTTTTAAATGAGTAGCAGTCGACCATTTGTGGTTTTAGGTGGCTGATGTGTAATCCATAACCTCTGAGGTGGACATTCCAGTGACAATAAGTAAAAGTCCCGTAATATTTTATTCCCAACCATGAGCTCCATCAGCTAATTTAACAAATAAATAACCTCGATTGCCCACCTCTGTTAACAAGACTATTTTATGCTAAACATCCGTACTTCAATGCTGAGCTAGCTCAGCAACTAAACTTTATGAATAATGAAGGAATTATGGCATTATGGCAGTGGTATTGAACCATATAGAGTAGATGGCTAGTCCTCTATTTACAGTATGATAGAAAAAATTTTTTGAGACAAATTCCAACACAATATCCCATCGATTTTTTACCTGCCACCTGCACGTTACACAAATGACAGTAAACTCAGCATAGTATATGGCTTGATGTTCAACTGGAAGGACAGGGACTAGAACGAGTGCCTGGCAATCAGGTAGTCTCTACAGCAGTAACAGTAGCCTGGCTGAAATTATAGAAGGCACAAAAAAATCAACTGAAACAAATCCTTAACTTTTTTCAATCATTTTCCTTGATTGACTAGTTTTCCAAGGACTGGAATAATCCCTCGGCATTTCCTCACACTGTGACCTTCTTAATGCAGAGTTGCAGCGATTAAAAAGTAAATTCAATTCAGGAGAATGTTTTATTTGCTTTACAAAAAAAGATAAAGCTCTTCCGCGCTTGCTTTAAGTGCATCCGGCAATCCAGGCATTTTCACGTGCACTATATGATTGTTCATATTAGAACAAAGAAAACAGGCATCAGCGCTAAGTATCTGAAATTTTGAATACCGTAAACAGAAATGCAATTTCACATTAAAATGAGGCATTTTATTTCTGGTCCTTTCTTAATGAGGAGAACTAGCAACACCTGATAGTGCTGCAGGTTTAATGTTTCCAGGGTTAATGTTATGTTAATTTAAAAAAAAATGAAAAAAGATCAAGACCAATCATTTGTTTAAAGGAATATTTTGTGCCTCCTATATTTCCAACTCATCAGAAGCCACTCCTCCACAGTACAGCCTTGTTGCAGGACTGGTGACGGTTACATTGTGTTCTAAACTTAAATGGTTGTAATAAGATGGTGACGAATATTTTCCATACATTCGTCTGTCATGTTTCCCCAGGAAAATGCTGCCAACCTTTAATTGTGAAAGTAAAATGTCAGGCAAAATTAAAAGCAGTTTCTTGTTTGCGCAGCACTATGGATACAGGAGTTCTGCAGCTCCCTTTCACAAGCACACATTCTAAATGTTTTGTTGTTTTCTACCATGGGGACATCGAAGTTTTGTAGTTCTCTATGACGTGACACTCAGATTCTTGTGCCGTGTTACTCGTGTGTGGGCATTGTAGGGAACCAGGCTTTCGCAGAAGTCAAATGCTCTGTTTATTCAGCCTCAGAACTGCATCAGCCACAGTGTCCAGCTCGTATTTCAGCTCCTCCACCACGTTGATGATGCTGGATGTGTCCTTCAGGATGTCCACGCTCCGGGTGTAAGGATTGTATCGCACACTGAAGGGTCGCTTGATGCTCTTTGCAAAATCCCTGATTGTTGGGACAAAGGACAAATGAATATTTAGAGTTCTAATTAAAAAAAATATCATGACTCGTGAACGTGCTCAAGACAGATCCTTCAACGTAAAGTTTATGCTAGAAACTTTTTAACGTACCCAAGAGCTTGCCTTCATAATATGCATTTGCAATCTATCGCAATGTATCGCAATCTTACTTGGCTCCTGCCTGAACCTCCTACCTGCCCCATGAATTTGCTAATTACCCCGCCCGAAGAGTGCAAACTATACTTTTCAGTGGCATTCGTCTGTTTGTCTGTGTGTCTGTCAGCAGTCTAGCACAAAAACAGTTTGACCAAATTACACAAACTTTTTAGCAAAGGTGTGCAATGGTCCAAGGACCACCTGATAAAATTTTGGACCCAACTGGATCAAGGTCAGGGTCACCAAAAACTTGTTTTTAAAATTTTAAATAGAAACGCATTCCTCCATTTATTTTTCTTGTTCAGTTTTTCATTATTTTTCATCATCGTCATTTTTTTAAATCATGTAAACATCAGGTTTGAGGCCTTAAACTTGTGGAAACTTCAGAGAGGAGACTGAGATGGCTAATAAGTCAATCATGTGACATGAGCTGGATCGTAATTTAGTAAGATAGTAGTGGCCGTAGAGGGAATTCATCAGTTAATGGTCGCCCTGGGATTCTCACACAGAAGTATCTTGAAAAATTCTGTACGGTGGTATCATACCTCATCTTTACTTTGGCATCTTCAAAGCTGTCCGACACAAAGTAGAGCTCCTGGAAGGTGGTGATGCTGCATTCCTGTTTGCATACAATTCTAGGGTCAAAGGGTATGACTCTAGCATTCCCGGACAGTGCATGCTGAGAATGACATAAGGTTAATTTTAAGTGCATTATCACCAACATACATTGTTTCCAAATTACTTAATAACACAACTAGGAATATTTCTAAATCAAATAAACAAATGCAGACATGTCAACACGAATATACACATACTCTGACAGAGTTGCAAAAATAATAAAGTGACAGAATATAACTAGTACACTGTTATAAATTGACTGAATTTAACCGTAAAATTAAAGCATTGTCTCCTTGTTATTTTAACTGTAAGTAGAGTCCTGCACACATTTAACTGTAGTTTACAGTTAACATATACGGAACCTCCATTATAAACTGATCCTAAAATTACAGTTAAAATAACTGGCAGATAAGGTGCCAGTTACCAGTTTATAGCAGTGTGTGATCAACTCTGTGGTAGGCTTTTAAGGGCTGATCACATCAATCACGGTTTATCAGTTTGGAACGCTCTTTTTGTTAATGTTTTTATTGATCTGGGGTGTTTTCAATGCTGCTTTTGAGCACCAAGCACCTCATATTTATGTGCCACTGGTGTCTCGCTGTTTTTAGGTGTGCCGCATTCCTACTTTGAGGCGCTTTGATGAAAAAGCACTTCACGTCATTACCAGTTTTTTCTCTGCTGTTCAATAACTTGAATACAAGGCCGGAGTTTAATTTTACATTAGGTTCCCTTGTAAACAAGGATGGCGGAGATCTCTTGTCATCGTTAGCACTGTGTTGGCACTATAACAAACGATTTCACAAAGGTTTTACAATTATTCTATTAATTTCATCTCTCACTTTCCTTCAGAGGAAAAGTACTGCCAATTGCTTACCTGTTATTTAAAAAAATCAACTAACACACCAGACTTTGCAGTTGAATTTGTTTGCCACTACCATTAACATTGATCGAAACACTCGCAGAGTGATGGAAGTGTTGCTTAGCAACCACAGAAAAGATGCATCCAGCGCTTTTTACAATGTAGGCTTCAAAAAAATCAGGACATACACACCTCGTGTTTCCATTCCGATAAAGCACGTTTGGTGTTAACGATCCCTTATAAACCCAATCAGCTGTTCATGACTCATAATGTCGGTCAGATGCAGATACCCTTGTTAGACCACTGCCTTCCCCACTATGACCAGCATAAAGCCTCCATTGAACATTCAGAGGATGACAGACAGGGAGTTAAGATACTGCTCGATCATAAGATTCTTTCCATGATTGGCTTTCAGCCTCGAATGGACTCTACGCCAAAGTCTAAATTTATGTTTGGTCAATTGTGGATCAAAACCATGACCTAGGCTCCTGATTGAGGTGCATTTACTGCATTGTATTTGAAAAGAGTCCTTTTGATGATGAGGATCAAATATCTTTGTGTGGAATATCCAAGTTTTGATTTTGTTAGTTCCATTTGCATAGAATGATCAGTTTCAAGAAATGTATTCTGTTTGGAAGTTGAATGCTGCCAACTGAGAAGTATTATTAACCCTTTGAGTGCTAAATACATTTTCAAGGAATTAAAAATGTAGTTACCCTGAGCTGTTGAAAACCTATCATGTGGCAACTTGTTTAAAAGAGCTCCCCTGCAGGAGCTCTTTTAAACAAGTTGCCACATGATAGGTTTTCAACAGCGTCTGATTTTGATATGTTACATCATTGGGCAACTACACATGTTACATCATTGGGCATATATGTTTTTTTTTTTGATATGTTACATCATTGGGCAACATTTTCAAGGAATTAAAAATGTAGTTACCCTGAGCTGTTGAAAACCTATCATGTGGCAACTTGTTTAAAAGAGCTCCCGCAGGGGAGGTCTTTTAAACAAGTTGCCACATGATAGGTTTTCAACAGCGTCTGATTTTGATATGTTACATCATTGGGCAACTGTAGTTGCCCATGGCGCAGAAAGGGTTAAAACATATACTACACAAATGCACGTGAATGCAAAAATGTTTTCATCTTACTTAATCTCTTAATGAACCACCTACCTTCAGCTCACTGACAGACGATAGCAATCCCGCTCCATAGGCTTTCAATTTCCCGTCCTGTTTGCAAAGCCCAAACTCCACGGTGAAGAAGTAGCACTGCGTGACAATGTGGGAGGTGACGTCAGCATCAGGTGACATTTAATCAATGACAAAAAAAATTAGCCACACCAAAGAAAGAATAGATTGTAAGCAGGGCTAAATATGGGGTACGGGTGGGGTGCTCACCCGAGCCAGCTTCTGGACAGACTCATCCGAGGCACCCAGCGAAGCCAGGCCCATCTCCTGGGAGAACTGGGCAAAACTGGGCTCTGCCAGCAGAGGTACATGGCCCAGCAGTTCATGACATGTGTCCCTGGAGCGAAACACAAGTACATATGAGTTACATTTGTCCCAGGACTGTAGGTAGACACAACTGAGCATACTTGTGATAGGCTGTTGTTGACAGCACAATGGGAACTATCGGTTTTCTTAATGGAAGTTTACAGTGTTTAGTTTAATTGCATCAAAAATGTCAAAAAAAAAATCACACATTTTCTGCCAGATTTTTTATTTATTTATTACTAGACTGAACTGATTAGAGAGCCATTTTGAATTGATTTGCAGGCCGTCAATTGTATAGCCTTGATGTATTGTACGTATGTCTCCATACACTTGCACAGAGAGTGAATGATCCCACTAATGACCCAAGAACATAATGACTGAGGGACTCGGGAGAGGAACCCGTCACAGATATCAATGAAAATACTTGTGGAAACTTTTATTAACTAGAGCCATCAGGAGATGGCATATCCCCCGACCCCACTTTGGATTAGCAAAAGGCACCAGTTCAGGTCATGATTAAAGTGCATCAAGATTTGTTTAAAAATATTGAATGGTTTTCAAGTTATGCTCCAGAAACAAAATGTTCACAGATGGACGGACAGATGGACGAACAACCGCACCCATGACTATACCTGCCCGCATTATATGTGGGGGGAATTAAAAAAAAAGTGGAACAAATTGAGAGCACTCATGAGTAGCAAGTATACACAAGAAGAACATCAGAGAAGACTGCAAAAAAAAAAAAAAAAAAAGAATCACGAAGGCAGAGCTCAGATAGACAGGGCAAATACGCAACAGGTGAGGAGCGGGAGAGAGAAGTGTGAAGGAGGTGGAGAACAGAACGAGATCATAATAGAATAACGAGGTGAAATAAAGGAAAAGGGGACACATGACACTAGAAGAAACAACACACAGGAGGCAGGGAAAATAAAAGCACGGGAGAAAGGAAACCTAAATGAAATAAGCAAAACCGTAAATAACAAACTCAAATAAGCAAAAATAAACAGAAAACACTGGGAACCAAATGAGGAAACACAGCCAGTGAGCAGGCTGAGAGGCAGGGAAAAGCCTCGGTCACAAAGGAGTAATCAGGCACAGAGCGGGGAGTGTAAGAGAGAAAGAAACAAGAAGAAACGAAGAAAGGACAATTAATTAAACTAACAAAACAATAAATAAACCTTCAAAATGCATTATACTAACAGAAATGGAAAAAAAAAAACTTCAAATCAAAATACTGACACACAAAAATTGAAAGTACATTTTACTCTATTTAAGCAAATACAAAACCCAAAACCAGTGAAGTTGGCACGTTGTGTAAATCGTAAATAAAAACAGAATACAATGATTTGCAAATCCTTTTCAACCTATATTCAATTGAATACACTGCAAAGACAAGTTACTTAATGTTGAACAGGTAAACTTTTGTAATTTTTTTGCAAATATTAGCTCATTTGAATTTGATGCCTGCAACATGTTTCAAAAAAGGGCACAAGTGGCAAAAAAAAACTGAGAGAGTTGAGAATGCTCATCAAACACTTATTTGGAACATCCCACAGGTGAACGGGCTAATTGGGAACAGGTGGGTGCCATGATTGGGTATAAAAGCAAAATGCTCAGTCATTCAAAACAAGGATGGGGCGAGGGTCACCACTTAGTGAACAAATGCGTGAGCTGATTGTCGAACAGTTTAAAAACAACATTCCTCAACGAGCTATTGCAAAAATTTAGGGATTTCATCATCTAATTTCGTCAAAAGGTTCAGAGAATCTGGAGAAATCACTGCACGTAACAAGGCGAAAAAACCAACATTGAATGCCCGTGACCTTCGATCCCTCAGGCGGTACTGCATCAAAACCGACATCAGTGTGTAAAGGACATCACCACATGGGCTCAGGAACACTTCAGAAAACCACTGTCAGTAACTACAGTTCGTCGCTACATCTGCAAGTGCAAGTTAAAACTCTACAATGCAAAGCGAAAAGCCATTTATCAACAGCACCCAGAAACGCCGGCCCGGCCATGGGCCCAAGCTCATCTAAGATGGACTGATGCAAAGTGGAAAAGTGTTCTGGGTCTGAAACATTTCAAATTGTTTTTGGAAACTGTGGACGCCGTGGTTCCTCCGGACCAAAGAGGAAAAGAACCATCCGGACTGTTACAGGCGCAAAGTTCAAAAAGCCAGCATCTGTGATGGTATGGGGTGTATTAGTGCCCAAGGCAAACTTACACATATGTGAAGGCACCATTAATGCTGAAAGGTACATACAGGTTTTGGAGCAACATATGTTGCCATCCAAGCAACGTCTTTTTTCATGGACGCCCCTGCTTAAGCAAGACAATGCCAAGCCACATTCTGCACATGTTACAACAGCATGGCTCCGTAGTAAAGAGTACTAGACTGGCCTGCCTGTAGTCCAGACCTGTCTCCCATTGAAAATGTGTGGCGATTATAAAGCGTAAAATACGACAACGGAGACCCCAGACTGTTGAACAACTTAAGCTGTACATCAAGCAAAAAAAAAGGAAAAGAGTTCCACCTGAAAAGCTTCAAAAATTGGTCTCCTCAGTTCCCAAACGTTTACTGAGTGTTGTTAAAAGGAAAGGTGATGTAACACAGTGGTAAAAAGGCCCTGTGCCAACTTTTTTTGCAATGTGTTGCTGCCTTTAAATTCTAAGTTTTTATTTGCAAAAAAAAAAAAAAAAGTTTCTCAGTTTGAACATTAAACATCTTGTCTTTGCAGTGCATTCAATTGAATATAAGTTGAAAAGGATTTGCAAATCATTGTATTCTGTTTTTATCTACGATTTACATAACGTGCCAACTTCACTGGTTTTGGGTTTTGTACTACTAATATAAGCTTCTTTCAAAAAACTTTAGATGGCTGGTTAAAGGAGGAGACCTCACCTGGGCAAAGTATATTTCAGCGGAAAGGAAAATTCTTTAAGTGTCTCAAACGCATAGTTTTATAAATTTTAATTTGGTAATAATCCAGTGTGATGCATTTTAAAACTAGCAAGTCTTCAAATTTTCTTCAATATCAGGAGGCAGACATTTCACTTGGTGAATCTAATTTTATCCAATCAAACTCCTTCATGAAAGGGATGAGTTTAACTGGTGTTACGAGCACCGTGTGGCACAGTCAGTGAACTGGCGTAGTAGTATTCAGAGGTTTGGCTCAACTGGACAAACCTCTGAACACTACACTGACACATAAGTACTGGAATGCAAACATTTTTTGGGGAAAAGAAATTCTACTTGAGTGTAGTAATTGTTTCAAAAGATAATGCACAATTTTGTTTCATTTTAAAACCCAAGACAATCAACATAAATAGCGGTAGAATATAAATGAATAACTACGATAAAAAATAGTTTGAATTAAGACCCATGACTGATCTAATAAAAACTAGAATAGATGAAGGAATAGATTAGATTCATACTAAATATCTGCTTGAAGGAAAAGTATAGGTGGTGTTAATGGGTGAAAACAAGGTCTTATAATTGCACTCACGGTTCGGGAGTGTAAAGGGGGTCGGAACTGTGGCGCACGTATTGTGTACAGTGGAACACCCGGAACGCCAGCCCAGCGAGGAAGTCTCGAGGGGACAGGTACCCCGCCACAGGCCGGATGGTGAAGCCTGTACGCTCTGAAATCCCCACACAAGAGAGCACCATTCTAACTGACAGTGTAAAAAGCAATGAAACCTTTGGATCCTAAAACAAGGTCAAATTAACTGACGCAATAAAAGATTTTCCAAACGAAGCATTTCTGCTCATTTTTCCTCGCAATAAAGTCAGAAAATACTGAGCTGTAAAACCTGTAAAATATAGAGTTTCAACACAGCCCAAACAACAGACACCAGAATTACACAAATGGCCGGAGTAAAGAAAAATGAAGCCTTTTTGTGACATTGCACACAAGAAATCAACATTCGATTTTTGGCATCATTTTTGTTTTATATGATAACAAACATGCCATGTATATCCAGTCAGGAGTGCGACGCATTTTTTGTTGATGTTGATGTTAAATTCAAAGAGCAGTATTTGGACAGAGTACTGTTTGTCTGTACTTATATTGATATGTCTTTACTGGATATACATACATGGCATGTTAATTATCATATAGAACAAAAATAATGCCAAAATCAAATGTTGTGCAATGTCACAAAAAGTCTTCATTTTTTTTTTGACCCTGGCCAAATCTTACCAGGTCTGAGATAACCTTTAAAATTCTCAGATGAACCAAATGGCTTAATTTTTTTTGTGTGCTCATGAAGTGCAGTCTGTATATTTTTAAACACTAACACTCCCTCTCACAGCAGGGCCCAGCCCCCTTTTAAGCCCTCTCTGAGCAGGGGTCCAGTCCCTCTCTCACCCCAGAGGAAGCGAGAGACGTCCTCGAGCTGAGGGATGTTGTCTTCGCGATAGCCGCACTGCTGACACAGCAGCGGCAGGTTCCTCGTGTATTCCTGGCAGGCGTAGGTGGGGTACAGCTGGCTCAGCTCCCGGAATACCATGCCCCACGTCCTAACCTCGTCCTCAGTGAACTGCACACGAGGGATGGGGTGGCCACTACCAGGGAGACAAGATTTGGGGAGATGGAGTCAAAGGTGGTGAACCAGTCACACACCTGATTCTACTAATCAACCCTTTGAGCTTTTGCCATAGACCCTTGATTAGTAGAATCAGGTGTGAAACTGCATGGTTAGAATGAAAGCCTGCACCCACACCGGATCATTCTGGAAAAGAGTGAGTTTCCCTGCAGTAGACTTTCAATGCAGTTAAGGTCAGGACTTTGTGGAGGCCAATTCATGCGACAATGATTCACCATACATGTTTTTCTCATTCTTTGTTTCCTTTGCTCAATGCAAGCCAATAATTTTCCCCTTCTGAAACACTGTAACATTTTTTCTGCCACCAAGGGCTAGGCCTTTCGACCTGTTTTTTAGTAAATGGGAAGCTACTTGCTACATCAGTGACAGTTAAGATAATTATTGCCTGCTGAAACACATTTATTGCTGTAATAATGATCCAATCATAGTATTTGTTGATTTAACTAAATCCAAAAAGCAACTTTTTTTGGACAGGCAGGGTAACTTGTGTATATTTAATGAACTGAAGACAAAAGCAGACTTACTGTTTGTAGCTCATGGCTATATCAGCAAAATGTTTCCTCCTCTTGCGGTAGACATTGTCCTTGAAGCCCTGTGAGGAGATGAAAAAGCCATCAGGTCTGCCTTTCACGTGGAGGGTTAGTACTGTATTCACCTCCGTGGCGAAAACAGGTCTTTTATAACAATTTGATAAAAGAGATTATAGGACTGACTGTGTTAGGCAGTTTGGATCTGACAGCACATTTAGTTCATAGTTCTAGAGTATAAATACACTCACCGGATGGTCCGCATCCAGATCTGATCCATACATTAGCACATGGTTAGAACACTTATCCAGGTCTGAAATTTTTCTTGGGAACCAGGGAAGATCTGAAAAAGACATTGGCACAAAAAAGAACATCTGAAATAGAGGTCCATGCAGTATCCACTTCTCAAACTGAACATTATCACATTCACCATATGTCAAAAAAAAGAAAGTCAGCGTACAGTCAAAAAGTGATTATTGGATTTACTTAAAAAAATAATACATGTGGTTATGCATAAAAACAGTATAAGTAGTACAGTAAGTACATAGGACCTCAACTAATGATATACTTGGCACATGCATCTAACCTGTAAATAACATACTTAATAATGAGTGCCAAACAGCACTTCTATTAAGAAATCAATCGAGTGACCTAGGCTAATTTGGAATGGAAATCATAGATCTGTTTGACCGAGGTTTGTTACAGACCTGGGTCAAGTGCATTTTTACTCTGGATTCAAATACGTTTTTCCCTCTGTTGCCAGGAAGATCTGAATTTGCAAAGAGGACCGAAAAAGAAGGTATGCATTTTTAGGGAGTTTCAAAGGTTCAGGAGACTACACAAGCTTAGCTCCAGATGTGATTACCTTCTAAACTTTCCTTGTGGTTTTATCAAATTTTGAAAGTACGTTAAGGTGACTATAGTTGTAAGACTTTATTTTGAACAAATAAGAATAAATTTTTTTTTTTAATCATACAATATAATACAATATACAGAATAAGGTTCTGACAAACTAGTCAGAGATGCCGAACCTAAAGGACAACATTTCCTTCCTCAGTGACCGAAAAGGAGTTAGAAGAAGCAGAGTGCTTTTCAAGTCTAACCCCTTATTACTATATCATTTGTCATTTAATGTCCATTTAATGTGTAATCAACCTCTTTTACTTGCACAAAGTCAAAATACACAGTCCAGACAAAATATGTCATCCATTACCAATATAATCTCCACAATTCATCAAACAATCAGTCATTTATAAATCAATCAATCAAGGAACAGAAACCATCATATATCAAAACTAGTATACATTACATTCCCTTTCTTCTAGACTGCAATTCTCAAGAATATTTTGCTTGTACTTTTTTTTTTAAATTGTGTCACAATTTTACTGTATTTAATGTCATCAAGCAAACCATTCCACAATTTTATCCCCCAGACAGAAATACACACTTTTGAGAGTGGTGTGAATGCTGGGTTGGTTTAACTTCATTTTGCCCCTTAAATCGTACCCACCCCCCCCCCTTTCCCTGGACAGTTTTTGTATGTCATTTGGTAGCAGATTATTTTTTGCTTTAAACAGTATTTGTGCAGTTTTAAGTCGAACCAAATCCATAAATTTAAACTTCTGTAACTTTAAAAACAATGCATTAGTGTGATCATAATAACCTACATTATTTATTATCCTTCTTGTTCTTTTTTGAATTGTGCATAATGTCTGCAGTGTACTCTTGTAGATGTTGCCCCATACTTCAACATAGCAAATCAAATAAGGCAGTACAAGCAGGCCCAGCGCTAGAACAGGGAATTGGGGGGCACAGACACGTCCCTTTATGACAATTAGGATATTCCTGGCTAGTTCTCAATTATTTTCCTTTATTGGCGCGTTTTCCAATTATCGTAATTGGCAACTGAAGACACGGTTTCTCTCCACATGTGATCTAACAGCGATGAAATCATGGGGTAAATTCAGTAGAACTGAGAATTGGGGTGGACAAAACATCCGTTTTAAACAATTATTAGTCCTGACCTGTTCTCAGTCACTTTCATGATTAACAGAAGGTTCACTCCGAGAGCACTCCACACTTGACAGGTGTTGCTTGTTCTCCCTGATTAGGTAGGACGACAATCATTCATCTGGACGCGTATTTGCTGAATTTAAATCAACGTTATTCAAAATTGCATACCTGCGCAAACAGCTTGAGCCGCAAGCTTTTTATAGCCTATTTCACTGCCGAGTGCCACTTTTTTTTTCACTCAACACCGAGAGTAATTTTGAATGAATAACGTTGACTTAAATTAAGCAAATACGCGTCCAGATGAATGATTGTCGTCTTACCTAATCGGGGAGAACAAGCAGCACCTGGAGTGCTCTCGGAGTGAACCTTTTGTTAATCATGAAAATGACTGAGAACAGGTCAGGACTAATAATTGTTTAAAACGGATGTTGTGTCCACCCCAATTCTCAGTTATACTGAATTTACCCCATGATTTCATTGCTGTTAGATCGCATATGGAGAGAAAGTGTG
Source organism: Gymnothorax javanicus (assembly GCA_029692085.1). Taxonomy (NCBI): domain Eukaryota; kingdom Metazoa; phylum Chordata; class Actinopteri; order Anguilliformes; family Muraenidae; genus Gymnothorax; species Gymnothorax javanicus. The sequence continues at coordinate 11,311,880 of CM056207.1, read as the reverse complement.
TCTTCCGTCGCCAATTACAATAATTGGAAAACGCGTCAATAAAGGAAAATGATTGAGAACTAGCCAGGACTATCCTAATTGTCATAAAGGGACATGTCTGTGCCCCCCCAATTCCCTGTTCTAGTGCCAGGCCTGAGTACAAGTGACCAATACAGAGTAACTTGTATTTACCTTCAAGGAAGCTGTATTTGTCAGGTGAGTCCACATCTGCTATTGTCATTATATGCTTTTGTAACAACTCAGTAATCTCATTTAACTGCTCCTCGTTGTTGTGGAAATCCAAAACAATCTCATCCAGAGAGTTTTGGCTGTTGGATTTTTTCAGTGAGATCTGGATTAAATTCACCTGCTGTTCCTGTTGGACAAATGCAGAATTTCAATAGTCAAAAAAATAAAACAGAAGCACTTCTCATTACTCACAGTAGGTTAAGGCAGGCATTAAGAAATGTAAGTAGCACAGACATATTACAGATGTAGGAATAAAAAGACACATCAAGCATGAATCAAAAAGTGCATAAAAATCTGTAATACTAAAAGGATATTTGAGTCCACAGATGCGTAATCACCAGTTATGCACAAATGTACAACTTAAGAAAAATTATGCTAAAAACCCTGTACAATGATGAAACCACTGTAGTGCAAAGGATTGTCGTCCATATTTGATCTTTCCTTTCTTCCAGAGTTGGTCCTGTATTTCCTTGCAGGAAGAAGGCAACTAAGGTGCTAACTGCCTCTTTCCCTTCATGAAATTTTCCTTCATGACAATTTAGCACTTTTTGTCATGGCTATCAGCCTAACAATTTCCAGTTCATACCGATTTGTGAGTAAGGTTCCTTGCTCTAAAGAGAATTCGGATGCAGCCCCAGTGTAGTCCCTAGATACATCCCAACAAAACATGCTCAAGGCAAAAGCAATGGAACTTGAGAAACAAATCAAACGTTAGGCCCTCACAATGGTTTTTACCAGGATGAAGTTGGCAGAGGTGGACATAGAAAATGCTAAATATTACTTTTATTTCTTTATTTATATGTCTATTTATTCACCTTAATATTAAGTAATGGTGCTTCAAACTATTTTGCCCAATTATAAACTGAGTTATTTTATTGCTCTTATTTCTCATTTTAAATGATGAATTTTCTTTGTCATTATACTTTCAATTAGTTGTTTCATTATTTATTAATTAATTCATTTATGATGGCTTCAAGAAGTGAAGCTGCTGAAACCCCTCTGTACTTGTTATGATTTTTTTTTTTTCTGCCCGAATAGAGTTTGTGCAGCTAAAACTATAGAAGCTAGAGCTACGAAAATTGCTAGATGGGTTTCTATATTCGCCCGTGACCCAGGTTTAAAAAAATAACCCGATTAGCCAGATGGTGGCGCTATAGAGGACCACAGTGCGTTTTGAGCTATAATTCTTGAACCTTTAGGGGTAGAATCAACTGGAAATTGTTTTTAAAATTCATACAACGTGTGTCTTCACTGCGTCAAACTTGATAATTGCCTCATGATGCCTGAAGCCCATAACTGCCGCTTGCGGTCATATTATGTTTATTTAGAGTCAGAAATTACTTTTCAGACATTTCGAGCACGCATTGGGAAATCGGTGGGGCTGGCCAAGCTTGCGGCATTAGTTTAAGTGGTAATTATGAGCCACTGTATGAGTATATTTCCGGGCATAAACAAAACTGCGCAGCTCTGATACTTCAAGAGTGCCCAAGTTTTGGGATGCAGTTTATACAGAAATTTAAAGGCTTTTAACACTTCTAGGCAATGTGAATTTTAGTCACGAGCATGGGCAGTTCAGCAACTTTTTCTTCTTCTACCAATACTGCTCCAAGTAGACCGACGTTTACGTTATTGTCATCCCTTTCAGAGAATCATAAAAGTGAGAAGACCTTTTAAAATACCAATACGCGTATCCCCACTAGCGCGCGTGTCACGCTATTGCAAAAGATCAACATAAAATTCGGGAATATGCTGAGGCAATGTTGATTTCAGCAAATATATGATTAAATTGTTGATCCGTTCTTACCTCGTTATTTGGGCGCATGTCCTCCAAACTCAGGAGCCTAGAATCAAAATATCTTCCTCTTTTCGGTCCCCCAATGTTGCTTGAGTACATGTCAAAGTTTCTCAATCTGACTTCTGTATTCCCGAATCAGCAGGTCTGCTGAATGAACTCCCCGTGACTATTTGCATCTCTGTATTTATGAGCAGCCAAAATACATCAGGATGGTACGAGGACGGGGGTGGTCCCATTCAAATCGAGTGCATGGAAAACCATCTTTTCGTCGAGTGCGAGAAATGTATTCATGGTGCATCATAGGCTATAGTATTTTTGTCTTTTTGCTTTTAAGAATCAGAGATCAAACAGCCACTATCACGTTTTTATATAGGGCATGACGGCACACAAGATAGCACGGGGCATGTTTGAACGTTGGAATTTTGCAGGAATTACTTGTTTCTTAAAATTATTTTCACGTATATATTTATTCATGTGACGCGGTATAACAACATGCTATCATAAACGCATACAGACGCTGTCTATAATAGCCACATCAGTCAAAACAATTAGACTGTCTTAAATGATGTCGTATGACTTTATTTAGATCAAGTACCTTAGAGGGTACGGGCGTTATCTTATGAGACAATTCATCACACATGGTGAAGTCAGGTAATTTGGGACACGTTTTGGTAAATTGCCGAGAAAACCACCTAGAATTCTGAAAACTACATAGTCACTTTAAGAACATTTTTGGATCTTGGCTGTATTTTCACAAAGAAAATATGTTGCAAAGTTAAATACTTCAGAAGCTTGGGACCTTCAAACTCTTAACACACTGAAATCCCCAACCTCACTCCAATGAGGTCTTTATGTCAAATGGGACAGTGACTGACGGTTAAAAAGGACACCAAACAATTCAGGCTCATTGAAAAACAATTGTATTTCATGTTTTTTTATGGTTTAATCCCATCAATTCAGTCATAACTTAACTATTATATTTAATGATGCTCTTTTTTGGCTTCCTCCAGCAGATAGGGTTTCCTACCGGATCCATATTATAAACCATTTACTTCACCCTTCACTTTTCTATCTCGTGTTAACTATGGCACTGTCCATGCCCTCGCTAAACTTTTGGCCTCGGTCTTGTCTCCAGCATCTGCTTATATTTATTTATTTATCACTCCCTTCATTCTTTCCTCCCTCCAGTGATGATATTTTCATCCAACTTCTCTGCCTTGCTTTTCCTGTTCTTTTGCCGCCTGTTTCCTTGGTGCCATATTGTCTACAATGGATATTAAAAATGTTAATATTCCCTTTCAAACTATACCTGTCTCCCCGACCAGGATGTGCGAGTGTCTGTGTGTGCGTGTGTGTGTGTGCATGATAGAGAGTAAGAACGACATGTATGAGTGTACATACATGCACAAGCACTTGCATTGTATGTGCATGTAAGTCTAATATGCACAAACGCATGCCTACGTGCGCTTGCTTGCGCGTAACAATGATGGCTAATTCTGGACCATTGGTACAGACATGAAATTACTGCATCATCTTCAATATTTCTTACACGACAAAGATGCTAAAAAATGTCTGTAATATGACTGGGTGGCACACAATAGCATATGTAGTACCTCATGCTTTCATGGCACCTCATAGCCTAGAAACAGACAGATTTCACCATAGAAAAATGTCCAAATTTAGCTTAATTTTTTGTCCTACTTTACCTAATATATTCAGAATACATGGGACAATCACTTAAAACCATATCCCATAAAAAGTAAAGAGTATTGTGAAATTATTTTGATTATAAGTCAAACAGGACAGTGCATATTGATGAACATCAGAATAAAATACAACATGTAAACATTCCATGCAAACAATGGTAATTTACATCCGTATTCCCCAGGCAGCTTACAAAAACACAAACATTACAATTAACAATAGGTGGACACAAATATGCAAAAAAAATATAAATAAGATATATATATCCCATGGCAAGAAATGAGATTTAAAGAATCAATAGGGTGGCACCCCTGTGACAAGCGTTGTTCCTTTTCCCGCTCCTTTTCAGAGACCTACATTCATTTTTTCTGAGAGAGTCAGTTCTATGCTTGCATGTCCACATAGAGAAAAGGTGTCGACTAAAAATCATATTATACATTGGAGTGGCTACATTTTCCCACAGCATCATACTTTGTGAACTCTACTGAATAAATTAAATTATGGGCAGCTACAAGCACATTGTGAAAAAAGCAGATGTTTTTCTTTGTATGTGTTTTTTTTCATATCCTCACTTCTTTGCCAGTCACCAATTTATTGAGCTAATATTATGATGACCAAGCACGGTGAGTTGACGAGTCCTTGGTGTTCTACTTTTGCTGTTACATTTTATACTTGTATGCTGCTTGTCTGGTGTTTGATATCTATGAATGGGTTATATTCATGAACGTCTGATATTTTTGTGTACCTTCACACTATGCACCATATTTCTTCCCTATGCCCCTGTACAACTGCAATATTTAACATATTGTAACTGCATTAGCAAATATACACAACATGTTATTTGCTAGCATTTGTCCTCTGGCTTCTGACTGCATTTTAGCACAATGCAGTTTTGAGTACGAACTAGCTGCACTTAGATTCTTGTGGCACCAAGCAAAAAATTGATCGCACAATATGCAACAGATGTAGTTCTTTCATGGGGCTAGCTCATATTCACTAGGTTTCTTGCTTTGTCTCTCTCTGGAGCCAGGTTGATGACTCCCGGTGGAAAAAGGTAGGCTATGCTGTTTCTGACAGGTTATAGATAGACATTCCTATCGCAAACTATCAGTGTAGCAAGCTAATGTTTGGTGCTGAAATGCAACATGATGTAGCCTACGTCTGTTACCAAACAGGCGTAGTATGATGGACAAGGAGGAATCACAACATTGTCATTTGGTGATTTGAAATGGTTTATTTATAGTAATAGTAGAATTCATACTTGAAATGAATGGGACGTGGCTCTAAAAATCGATGCCTAATGTCCCTAATAACATTTCAAGTTAATTATAATTCAATAATTATCTGGATGTTTAAGCTTGTTTACTGTGGCCTGTTACAGGTTTGAAAAGGAAAAAATAATTTCCTTGCCATTGACAAAATGTTTTGAACACATAATAGTGCATCTTCTCTTCAGAGACAATATGTCTCCTATTATAGCAAGTTTCCACAACCACCATTTTTCTTTGCTTAGCTCATAAGTTTTGTCACTCTGGTTAGAAATAATCCTCTGGGTTTTAAAATAACCATGGCCTTTGGTGATCCCAGGTACTGCAAAAACGATGTATTTTCACTATGAAAGAAACACAAGCTATAGAAGAAAAATGGCTAAATATTTTCTGTGGTTTGGCCAAAGACGTCACAAGAGCACAACCTATTGCTAACCTCTTTTTGTCTCCACTGTCTGTTGCCATTGTTTGCCCTTATTTTAGCTCTTTGTATTTTACCTCTTTCTTATTCCAACCACAAGCCCATCCTCATGCGTTCTCAAGAGCTCTTTTGATTCTTGCCTGGCCTGTAAATAAGATCTTAATTAACCCAAGCCCTGTATTACAAAGCAGAATGCCTACGTGTGAAACTGAATGCATGTGCGGGCGTAGAGGAAGTGTTTTGTCTCTGTTTTCATGCATTTTTTTGCGAGCATTGGAGAGAGCATGTGAGCGTGTGCAAGTGGGTGAGTCAGAGTGTGCGTTCATGTGCTCAAGCGCGGGCCTATGCAAGCCTCCCTGCTGTGACTGGGCACATGTTCTGCTCAACATCCAGGCCCCCCCACCCAACCCCAACCCTTCTATCCCTCTCTCCCTTCCTCTCACTCTCACACGCACACACACAGCTGTCCAATCCAGAGACTGCCTTTCAGGACCCCATCAAGCACATCACCTATGACTGAAAGAAAGCCAGTTTCATCTGCTCATTGCTGTGAGCTGAACTTCCTCCACCCCACACTCACTCATACACGCACGCACTGTTTAATCAGAGGAGATATTATATTACATAACATACTGCCTAGTAAAACTAAATCTTCAGTTGAAACAGCCTAAGTAACTGTGTAATTCTTAACGACTAAGCTGCACTGTTTGAAATCTAATATCTGCAGTGGAGAACAGAGAATAAATAAATAAATAAATAAAATTGTGATATTACATAGTGAGAAATATCAAACTAAATGGCTTCTGAGCCCCTTACGCAGTTCTGGAGGGCTAAATTTTAGAATCTCTGCTTATTAATCCATCATTTATTTTGTTCTTAATTTTCTGGTGCACCAACATCAAATAACCCAGGGTACATCACAATTCTTTACTTCGAGTACCAAGCCCAACTCCTTTTCCACTGTACAACAATAGTGAAGGGCAATGAAGCACCGCAAGCTATGTAGGTCACTCCATACTCATTTAGTATGTTTACATGCATGCAGTAACTTGATTACCATTGACTGTAAATGACCTAATTAGGGTAAAAGTCTGATTAAAATGTACACATGTACTCTGTCTTCTTGCTTGTCTTTTTAAATTGTCGGCATTGTTTTAAATTCTATTCCTTGTTAAAGCGAGTGAGCGAGAGCTCGGCCGAAGTAAGTAAAAGTAAAGTAAGTTGTTAAAATTAGAAATCAGGTTAAATAAATAAAAAGAACCACATCAGCATTGAACAGTTTAAATAAATGTAAAAAAAAATTGGACATCGTTGGTCAGAAAAAAATGTTAATGTAATGTAACAGACTTGTTTGCTATTGATAATATTGAAGTGCATTTCAAAATACATCAATACTAAAACAGAGGTCATTTTAAAGGCAAATGGCATTATAAGAAATTCTACATACTACATGAAACAGGGTTCCCACATCATTTCTATTTGGTTTCTTTTGAAAACAGTAAGACTTGTGTACCATTTTGAACAAACATGTGGTTAAATGACTTCTAAGTTTCCAATTGCGGTGCAGTCCAATCCATTAAGTGCATTAGTAGCAATGGTTTATTTGTACATTAACTGATATTTTTTTACCTCTAATTATAACAAAGCAAACCATGCTCTCCTCCTCTGATCCTATGGCTACATTCTGAAAGACCAAAAAAAAAAGTCAAGATTGTATTTGACCTCATTAATCCACCGCTGCACATTTTGATAATCAATTTATATCATGTTTTATTTGCCTATATTCACATACATGATATTTTCAGTCTGATTTACAACCTTATCCACATTTAAAATAATCATCAACCGTTTTAGAACTGTAAAACAGATGCACAGGATGATAATTGTGAAATGCATTTTTTCAGCAAATCAAATGGTCGAGAAAAGACCACAATTGACATATTTATAACTTATTTATATCTATCAAATATAGCAGTATATTTGCTGTCCAATCTGACAACATAGACAGAGAGTAAGCCTGTTACGAGGCTAGTGGCCCATCGGGCCAGTGCTTAACCCCGGTGTCCATAGCATGAAGTGAGTAGGAGTATTACTACTCCCCCTGGATGGGATGGCAGTCTATCGCAGGTACTCCCCCAGGTCTTAGTGAAGTTTCCCTGACTATTTGCTGGTACCCATTAATACACCTGGGTGGAGTGAGGCATGGAGTGTGGGAGTGAAGCATTTTGCCCAAGAACTCACCGCGAAGGTCGTGGCTGGGGCTTGAATTCAGGACCTTATATCCCAAGTCAGGCCTACTTGACCACTGCGCTATTGCGAGTCCCAAATTGGTGGAATGTAAATACAGGATAGCTGAATAACCTCCAGGTGAATCTTCTTAGTGCTATTTGCTCTGTTTCTTCTTTTGATACATGTCTGTTGAGATAAAATAAAAAAAAAATAATAATAGGCATGTTAAGAACTGTCATTATAAAACTATGACTACTGCTTCAAGACTTGATTCACAATCCTATCCACAATTTCTGACATAACTGTTTACAGAACTGCAAAAAAAAAAAAAAAAAAAAAAGCTCGGAATGATGATAATGAAATGTACTTTTTTTCAGCAAACAAAATTATTCCAGGGGGTTCATCAGGTAATGTTAAAGAAATGGAGGATTGGTCAATAGTTGTGAAATTATATGGAAGAAAAAAATATTTGATAAGAAATGACAAAATTAGCTATTTATGACTTAAGCATACCAAGCAAACGTACAGAGCCGGTATATTTACTGTCCAATAATATAAATGTAAATATAGGACAGCTGCATCTTCTTTGTTCTTGTTCTCCTGCCTTATTCAAAGAATTGGAATCACTTTTTGGAATGACACTGACAATGCGAGTTGCAGATGGATTTGTTCTGCCACATGGAACGTCCGTTTTACCCACAGGGCAGATCCACAATGCAATACGGTTTCGCACGTAAGATAATGTAATGCCTTACCTAAATTTACTGCTGAAATTCTGTGTCTGAGCTCAACGCAAACCAATTGATCAGCCTTTACGGAATGCTGCACAAGATGACATCAAACTGAAGTTTTTGCGTAAACTTGCGACGGAGCTGGGCGCGCTAAAAGTTCTCCATTAAGTCGGGAAAAAGTCAACTACGCAACATGTCTATTTACGTTGGAACATCCAGCATGCAGTAATCTGCCGCCAACACGTCAGAGTATCTATGAGACACATCAAAATAAAAAAAAAAAAATAAATATATATTCTCCTCAATCTATATAATTCAATGTTATTGAGGAGTGACGAAGTCCTCCTTAGTGGAATGTGTAGGTCCCCATATTTTCATGTGACCACAGATCCACTACCATGTAAATTTGCGGATCTTTACAACCGCTTGCGCGAGTCGAACTTCTCTTGCGGAACTGCTTAGTCGATCCCGATCAGTACCTTCATCTTTTAACGCATCATTCCTCTCACAAGTTTCCATTTAAGATTGCCTCATGAGTATATTTACCGAAAAATCAAGACCAATACATAAACCAGTTGTGATAAAGAAATTATAAAGAAATGACAGATCACCGACTACAACATAATTGTACGTTTAAAACAAGTCGTACTGGAAGGACGGCAGTAATCCAGATAATTATTCCAAAACTTTCACTGAATTCCATCACTCATCTTTGTATTTTTCTTTCAGCGGTGTATTTTATTTTCAGATGGCATTCAACTTATTTAAATAGTTTTCGGTGTTAAAAAGAATACATTTAAATGGGATGCATCTTAGGCGTAACAAACCGTATTGAACATTGGTGCAATACAGCGTCACTTAAAAGCCTAGCTAACAAATATGTCTTGTTTTATGGCTTTGATTTTTAGGCTTTGCACCTGATTAAATTAATTTCTGGCAGCTAATCAGGAAAAGTAAAGGTGAACTGAAGTAATCATGCGAAATAAGGTCAGGGTACTGAGTGGATTTCATACAACCCCAACTTGCTGAAAGTTGGGACAGTTTGGAAAATCCACAAAAAAAAAAAAAATTTCAATGTTATTTCATTGCAGACAGTATGAAGGCAGGATATTTAATGTTTTGTCTTGTCAATTTCATTTACTTTGTAGAAATAAATCCATTCCTGCCATTCAGGCCAGCAACATATTGCAAAAATGTTGGGACGGGGGAAATTTTCTGGTCTCATAATGGGGTAAAAATTTAAATAATGATGGGATTTGAAATAGGTGATTACAATCAAGATTTAGAACAAAAGCAGCATCCAAGAAAGGAAATCATTAAAAGGTTTGAAATAATGGTACTAAGGAAAATACGAAGGAATATGGATATTTCACCCTCTACACTGCATATCATAATTATAGTTCCAGGAAATCTGGAGGAATTACTGCATTTCAAGGGCAAGGGCGCAAACCTAAGGTGAAAACCTGTGATTTTTGATCACTCGGAGGGCGCTGTATTATGAACCAGTAATTATATATAAGTGATATATCCCTATGGGCTCAGAGATACTCTTTGGCAAACCTTTGCCAAATATCTCAATGGGCAGTTATATCCACAAATGCCACTCCAAATTTTACTATGCTGAAAGCAAGCCTTATGTTAACAGTGTCCAGAAGTGCCATCGACTTCTCTGGGCTCAGAGGCATCTGCTATGGACCACTGCATCGTTGAATCGTGAATGGAGGTCAGTTAAACCAGTGCTTCAGATCTTTTTTGGAAGCAATGAAAGCGATGTGTTCCAGACTAAAGAGGAAAACAACATATAGACCGTTACCAGCGACAAGGTCAAAAGTCATGCTGTCATGGTATATGGTTGCGTCAGTGCCTTTGGCAAGGGTAAACTTGCACTTCCGCGAAGGCAACATTAATGCAGCATATGCTGCCTTCAAGGTAACATCCTTTCCAAAGATGCCCATGCATATTTCAACGTAACATTGCAAAAAACGCAATCTGCAAGTTTAGTCTTTCTCAGTTACTTCGGCCCATTTCTTGAATCATCTGAACCACCTCCAAAACAGTAAGTGCATCTCTTTAAACAATTAGTACAAACTACACCACATAGTGAATTACCTGCAAAAGCTTCTAACTCTCAAAATCCTGTTTACCTCTCAAAGTAAGTATTTGTGTCAATGAACATGTCAGTGCCATCAGAATGACAAGCCCTTGTTTCATTGTCCATTAACAAGACAGTCAAATGGCTTAGTCATATTGTCAATTGAACAGTGGAGTTTGGATATAAACTTGCTAATTTTCTGATGGGAATAATTGTAAATGCACAAATTAAATGGAATATGCAGTACTGTGCAAAAGTCTTAGGCACATTTAAAGCAACTTCATAGGCCAAATATGCTTGCAAAAATAATGAAATTAAAACTTCCCAATAACTGAGAGATGTACTATACAGAGTTGTAAACTGTTAAAAAATAAATAAAACCAATATTAGGTGCGACTATGCTTTATGTAAAAATTTGGGACAGTGTCCTGTTGTGCTATAGTTTTATGAAATGATTGGCTTTTTGGTTGATCCAAGCAGAGTGACAAATTTGCCGCTGTTCTCCTGCAGACTGACTGCCTCACTTGTGTCTCTCCCTCCAAGCAACTGCGGACAGCCATGATGGTGTTGATATCAGGGCTCCGTCTGCATCAACTGTTTTTAATGAAATACCAAAATTTATTCATGAAACTATTGTTATCCCCCGCCGCGCGTTTAGCGCGAAGCGGGGGATATAGCATTGGGCTCCGTCCGTCCGTCCGTCCGTCCGTACGAACACATATCGTACGGACGGCGGGGGATATTGCCATGTGAGTGGCAAACACTTGTTTAAATTAGAATTTAGAATTAAAGTATACTTTCAATCTTCAGCAACACTGAGGAAAACAAAAAATTAACATGTAAAGCCAGATGTAAATTTTTATAAGTGTAGGGTGCCTAAAACTTTTGCACAGTACTGTATATAATTTCAGCTTTGCAGAGTTATAGGGAAGATTGCAAGGGATACGATAGGATTCACACATGTAACAGTTTGCAATAAAATCTTCACTGTATTGAAAGGGAATGAAATGAGCTGAAGAATCTTATGAAGACACATTGATGTCATAAGTCATCATTAATGTGGAGAAGAAATGCCTCAATGTTGTGATGCAATGAACAATAATGCTATCAAAAATGAATTGACCAATCAGTTAAACAATTAGTCCGTGCAACTACGCAAATCAGTGTTTGTTTGTTGAGACACTAAGTACACTATTACAAAATCGGATTACTTAAGCGCTAAAAGGTGAGGTTACTGAAGGCCTTTCATACTCCTGTTGGCACGCCACTGAATGTTAACATTTTTGCGTGTAAAGAAAAAAAAAAACATCACAATCATCACAATAGCATACTGTTATAGGATAATTTAAAAACTATGAGAGATCACCAAGATCTGCATGTGATTACAGCCCCATTTCAGTTCTGATATTTGTGTACAACTGCAGCTCTGCTGCCTAAATTCAGCCCAGCTCTCTTTGATGATATCGCTTTGATCTCCTCGGATGTTCAGCTTGTACTTGATGGATAGCGCACCTTTCAATAACAAAAGCAGAGACAGGTCCAAGTCCTGGCATTGATATAATTTAATCCAGTACATGCTGCCCCCTCTTCCCGGGCCTCATATTATGGCTTTGATTGTCGATCTGTCTTCTGTCCGTATGTCCAGACCTCCCTCATGGCTTACCATATAAGGCCTTAAAACTGGCCAGGAGGAAAATTTTAATAGCTCTCTCTTATTCAACATTACCTAGTTGTATCAAAAATCACTTTGTAAAATTTATACCTTGCTTTGCGCCATTTTGTAACTCCTATAGAATTGAGTTCGATGACCGGCAGCCCAGAGGGTTGACAGGCTTGATTTCATAATATCTGCTCTCTGCCATGCATGTCAAAACAAAGCCCATAGAAAACTCTAAGAACTAATACAGATTTTCATGGACAAAGCCAAGTAACACTACACAAAATATTAAAGGGGTGGCAATAATTGTGATGTACATATTATTGGGAAAATATTTGTTTCATGGGGATTTAATGTGTCTTTCAATTATGTTACTTCAATTAAAAATTAGATTTTTGGAAATATTTTGAACGAGAGATCATGAGGATAAACAATAAAGACATTTTTTGTATCTCGTTTTGCTCATTTTTACTAAAGGGTGCAAATAGTTTTGGAGGGCACCAATTCAACTTTCAGTTTCTCAGTGCGAATCAAAGTTGAACCTTACATGCCAAATAAGGACTGAAATGACAACTGAGTGGGCAGCAGATTCCCAAGAACTGGGTTGGGCAGCCACACCCAGCGGTAGTGTGTTCTCTGTTGGACTCAAACCAATGAAAAAATATCAAGATAAATAAATATAAGGCAGTTGCTACGGGTACGGCAGTTTTTCAATGCATTTCAATGTGGAGAGGTACGGCAGTCTCCATTTCAAGCCCTGCCCTTACCTGACCCTCACCCTAACCCCTAACCCTTCCCCTTCCCCTAACCCTAACCCCTAACCATAATCCCGAATCCTTATCCTAATCCCTTGAAATCGACTGCTGTACCAATAAAAACTGCCGTGTCTCTAGACACTGCGTAAATATAATGGGACATTTTACCTCCAGCTCAAAAAGGAAATCAGGAAACGTTATTGTTGTACTAATCAACTTTTAATTACAAACTCAAAATGGAAAATATCTAAGAATAAATGATGCAACGAAGAATTACAAGTTCTAACAAAAGGGCTTTGCTGGGCAGGCCAACAAATTTCATCTGCACACAGTACTGATAAAAAGTAGTTTTTTTTTTTTTGCAATCCTACAAGGACCAACTTAAGCAAGCTTTAAAAGTGGAGAGGATCCAGCCAGGGGACCAGTGACATTTTAACATGGGAAGAGGAACTCAACGTTTTAAGAGCATCGATCCATTTTGGGGTTTCATTCCAGCCACTTAATTTATTTAAACTAATGTTTATGATAAACAACTGTAATTAACACCAGGGGACTGTTCATGTCCTGAATTAAAATGTTATTCCATGACCTAAACAGAAGAAATAACACTGGTTTACAGCACTGAGAAAAATAACAAATGCAATGGGACTCCAGGACTGGAAACAGGAAGTTGGTGGTTAATGACTGAAGAGCTGGTAGCCTGATCACTTTCCCAATGGTGAAAACGTGGACAAGCCAGTTTCCTGACAAAAATCTCACCAGAGAAAAGCTTCCAAGTTCTGCCCATCCCCTGACATTAAATGTAAATAGTGGTAAATATAAAACTGGATCCGCGACCTCAAGGCCAGAGACCCATTAATGATCTGTTTGACCAATCAAAAAAAAAAAAAAAAAAAAAATTATGATCTTGTGGTAGGGGTATCTCCACTACACTATGCAAGAACAGCCATTGTTATGCCCACAGAGATACTAGGTGGCCGAGGATTTCGGAGACAACATTGGCCCATTAGTCCTCTGTCCTGCTCGGAGCCAGGCCACTGGGGGCCTTCACGAGCTCAGGTCCGGAAACTTTTGTGTCACAACATCTGCTAAGCCGGACTCCGCTTCTGTTAGCAAGGCCACCATGTGCTGCACCTGTGAGGGATAAACACAAGCCTTAGTCCATAGGTCATCTGCGACAAATCCAAATTCACACTGACACACACGCTCATACATACTTCGCCAAGCGGTAAACAACAACCAACAACAATGGCTGAGCTGGACCAGTGATGTCGCACAACTGTGACGTGAAATCCTTCAAAATGGAATTGAAACTTCGAACCCACCCCATCTAACAAAAATAAACAAAATGCATCAAATGCACCGACTTAAAGCTCTTTCACTAGGGCAGTTGCCTCTGCCTAATCTCATCATAGCTAGGAGTGACTGAAGGCTGTACAAGTGTGACTGGGGATGGAAAATAGCTCATCCTGGTCCAGTACATTTACGAAGCCACTCACACGGTCTTGCGTGCCAGCAAGGTGTGTGCAATGAAAATACCCGACAGGTAAGTTTGAACAGTGCATTTTTGTTTGTGCTGTAGGTAAAAGAACAGCTCATGGCAGGCAGCGTGTGTATATTTGTACAAGTGCACGCGCAAACGATTGTAAATTTGTATGTGTGTGTCATCTGTTGCAGAACACAGACCTCAGATCTGTGGTCAGGCAGTAAACTCTCTGCTGCAGTGAGGCAGGTTTGTTCACAAAGGTACCCCTTCTTCTGCAACTCGTTAACTGAATCCTAAAATAAAAAAATATGCACAAAAATTTTTCCCCTAGCACACAACACACACAGACAAATATAAACGGAGACACAGAAAGACAGACACAGAAATACACTTCACAATTATACAAAGACACAAAAGAATGTGTATAACTTCATGATATTAACACAGTCAATAATCAATATATAAACTTCAAACATATGAGAAACATTACAGGTGTAAGATTAACTGGCACCCCAGGTTATGTTATACAAACACCCCTTGCAGCATGCCCTCCCAGGTTAACACTACAGGATTTAATGGGATTTAAGGCCAGAGACTGTGATGGCCATAGCAGAACATGGATATTGCTTTTTATTATCCATTCTTGCTTATCTTAGTGGTGACTGTCCTTTGGGAAAAACCAACAACAGCCCATTCTCAGTCAATTTGCAACGGCAACCAGCTTTTCCAACTGACTTTTCCAGTGCTCAATGCAATGCATTATGTCTTTGATACCAGTACTATTACACAAGAGGCAGCAAACTGTGGCCAAACAATCAATGACTCAACTTTATACTTGGCCATAGGTATGAAGAACTTCTCTGTATTCTGCTTTTCCCATCAAACACGCTGACAACAGGACTCTCCACCAGTTAAAGCACCAAAGATGTTCAGCTAACTTTGAATGCTTGGTTTTGTTCCTTGCTTTCAATAAGGGCTGTCTTTGTGCAACCCTGTCATGGCCGCAATTTGAAGGTTTAAAATAGTAGTATGTAGTATTCTTATATATTTGAACTTAAGATTGATATTGTTTGATATTGATAGTTTTTTTTTTGTATGTGGCTTTTATTGCCATTTTTATCACGCATGCCAATAACTCTGTACCAGACTGTCCAAAATACTACTATTGCTATTCTATTGCAGTGTAAAAACATCAAAGGTGTACCAAGATGAAAACTATTCTGAAGCACAACTCAGACTCATAGCAGGGCACTGTGCTACAACTCACAAATGCAAACAAACGCACATCACAGCAAAGAATTGCACCCTGAAGCACACACACAAACTTCTATGCAGGCAGATAAACTGCACAGATTGATCTCCCCAGCTCTACCTTGGTCATGTTTAAGAGCATACTGGCCAGAAACTCCACAGTAGTCTCCCTCAAGGCCAACATTTGCTCATCGTCTTCCTCCTTTGGTCCATTTTCTCCATTTTCCTCCTCCTGGCTCTCTCTCACCCTCTGCTGGCATACGTTAAGGAACTGCAGCACTCGCAGCAGGGTCCCAAGTAGAGGCAGATCTGCGCAATAGGCCCCAGACCCCACAATAAACATTCACATCTAAATCTACTTAATGGACCAAAATATTAATACCCACCCTAAAACAGATCATCAGACCAGGTACAACACAAACAACAAATTAATATGCATGTCACAACACACCACCAGACCTGAATTAACAACACAAATGACAGATGTCAGTCATTGGAGATGAACACCTGGCTTCTGATCCATTAACTTACTACACACACTTACACCAACATGATAATGGACACAAACCAAGGCACACTACACATACTGATGAGTTTTCGCTCATATGTGAAATATGGCAAGCATGCAGCAAGTGTACAAGACTGTGCTGTGCTGAAGAGTGGGGCTTATTTTTGGAATTTTTCTTTATTTTTCAAAGATTTAAGTCATTTTTCCAGGACACAACTGCATTTAATCAGCAGCAAGGACAGTGACATCAGCAACAAAATGTTTGGTTAAGTGCATTCTATTCACAAATTTGATTTCACATCCAAAAGGGTTATTATCACATCTAATTCCATACATAGAGCAGTCAGCAGGAGTATGGCTTAAATACAAAGATTACGGACCTCTAATTATCAAAAGGTTTTATGACCACAAATCATTGGAACCATCTAAACATTTAGTATTACGGCAAACTGGATACGTTGAGAAAGCATTTAAGCATATTTTATCCACCAGATGGTTTCTCAACATGCGCATTCTCACTCTAGAGAAATAAATAAGTATATCCTGTGAGCATAAAAGCAAAAAAGTAGGTTGGAGTGCTTTCCCTGAAAGATTACTGAGGGACGTGACATAACCTGAGACCAATTAGCATGCTTGGTCTGCGCGTGTGTTACGGGCCATGTCTCTGAATAAGGCTTTGTTTAAAATGAGCATTATGCGCTTGGATAGTTCAGATTAAGGTGATGAGATGGACCAGTAAAAGCATGATAAGACCATAAAGATGCTCCTTTTAGTTCAAAACTGCAAGCTCTAAAGTGGGCAGGACCACAAAATACCTTCCTGTATATGTGGGGATATAGCAACCAACTTGAAGGTTCTCTCTATACCAAAAACAAACCCTGCTGAGATAACAGTATTATAGACCATTAAGGTTATAAAACGTTGTAGATTATTAATTAATAGTTATATAGATTTACCGCTCTAGATTATTGCCACATTTGGTATGCTATCAGCATACAAAAAAGAAACAAGAACATCAACAGGGTTGAAAAAAATTACACTAAATAAAACTAATAACTTAGGTGTCTTGAGTTCTTTTAAAATAAGTTGCCTGAACCTGATAAGATAAACATGAAAAAAAAAACAGGTGAAACTATACTGTTAGCCAAATAAATCGTTAGTTTTTTGCGACCATGAGTCATTAGTTTCATCAATTAGGAACCTATTGATTGTTTACGTTGATTAAATGTTTGGTTAAATTGTTTCCCTCTGCAGTTATTTATACTAGCTTCTATCTCAATTTGGAAATGAAATTGTTATTCTTCATGGCATGTATAGATTTTTCAAATGTGGCTTAAGAGGATAAATAGCTGCTCTAAACATAAATGCATCTGATTAAGACAAATCAACAGCTTGTTAAAATCCTGTCATTGTGGTTGCAACAAAAACCAGCATACACAGTGGGGCGCCAGGACCGAGTTTGAGAACCACTGAATTATAGGAAAACATGAATAGCAGCTGTATGCCTTCATACCTGACATGTATCAAATAAACGTACCTTTTATTTTATGCATGCATTATTGTTTGCCTAATTTTCAAAGCTTTAGAAATAAAACTAGCCCATGCTTTGCCACTCAGCCCAACTTCTCATTTTGAGATTTTCTTAACAGCACCTTTGTTTAAGCTATACAGCTGGCTAGTCAGAAAGCTACAGTAATAATTCATACTCATTTAGCAACATCTGTCATGGGTTACTGCTGCTTGGGAACGTTTGCTAGCTGGCAGCAGTATGCTAGCATTCACATCCAGTCACACTGATAAACAAATGAACAAGATGTGAATACAGATGCTGGAGTCCATGTCTCAGAACTTCATGCAAAGCTCAAGTTCTATGCCATTAACCATGAAAAAATAAATAGTCTAACCGGAACGTTGCTGTCAGTTTTACTTGCGTACCAATCGCTAAATCTGTCCAATTATGGATACTTTCACTTATTTTATTTGCTACCCAGAAAACGCTTCCAAACATGAGGTCACTAATGTATGTACACTCAGAGCACAGGCTGAGACAGCCACAGAGCTCCCCTAGGTGTGCACTGCTACATCCTACAAAATCATGCCTATCTGGAAAAAATTTGTTTTTTGGGAATCCCGTGCCACTGAAGGGAGAGGGGTGATGTGAGGGCAGAAAGAGAGCTTAATTTCTGGCCGACATATAAACGTTGAAAACAAAAACCACATCAACATACGGCTATAGGTATGAGGCATCCACAAAAAACTGGCTATAAACTGTACGATGAAAAGGGACCTACAAATTAGGACTCCCACATTGAAACGGGTCATTTTACTGACAAAAAAATCATGTAATACTGCACAGAGGAGCTTTAAAGCTTTAAAGAATCCCCTGTAAAACTCAAGGCAGTTTCATAGCACAGAAAGAGTAAAAGGACTTGCGTACTGCGGTGGATTTGACTGTACTCCTGATCTGGGCATGCGCACAGGGAGGACAGAACAGCCAAGGCTGGGCCGAGCTGCCCCTTCTGCTCCAGCAGGATGAGGGCGGGGTCGTCCGGCTGGCAGAGATCATCACATACCACATCGCATAGCTCTGCCCAGATATTCTCACCAGCACCAGCCAGCTCCACTAAGGGGCACAAACATTTAAACACTGATTAATATTGGCTGTGCCAGAACCAGGTTGCTCAAGGGCGCAGATTTCATCACTCATCTCATATCAGACTCATCCCTGCGAGTTCCATACTTGCAGCTAAATATATACGACTGAATACAAAGAACTGAATTAGGCCCCATTTATCACATAACTGCGGTACTTTTCCCATAGCCCAGCTCATGACATATTTTTGAAATTACCCTTGTGCTAAAATTTAATTGACTGAGAGCAAGGGGGGGGATTTCTCCATGTTACGTCACGCTCTTAATATTTTGCCAAACTGAACGGAATACCAATTGTACTGTTGATTAAATCGGTATGCCTTAGCGCTGTAGCGAGCCAGCTAAGGACCACTCTCATAACCAAGTTATCGTTACTGAGCTAGCTAGCCAGCATGCAAAGAGCACCTTTCCATACCCATTATGCAACATTAGTTTGTTTGCTAGCTAGCTATTCAGTTGACTTCGAATTTATAAACATGGCTTATTCAACCTCGAATGTGGGTGACTCGGTGACTTACGGAGTATCAGAGCGATGGTGTTAGCTCAGTGCTAGCATAATGGGAATTAACTACCATTACGGCGCTAACGGAAATTAAGTTTGTTTTCCATTAAACTACACAATTCAGTTACATGATAAATAGAATCTTATATTCTTGGACGTGTCATATGAAAGTTACGAAACGAGTTGAGCACATTTTGGGTTTGCTGCTCCCCAAAGCTTGCAAACAAACACAAAATTTACTCGACTCGTTTCATAACTGTCATACGACATGCCCAGTCATGCAAGATCTTCCATTTCTTTAACGCAAAATTATAGAGATCAAGTTTGTTTTTTTCTGATCATTTTCTCTCCGCTGATACTACACTCTTCCTCTGCTTAATGAAACAGAAAACAGATGAGCAGTTAAGCCCAGTGCGCTGATACTGTGAGAGCAGTCCTCTCACCTAAAGCCTGCACTCCCTCTTCCACGGTCGTGAGCAGCTGCAGAAGATGCAGGTAAACCTCCAGACCTTCAGAACTTTCCTTCCTGTTGGAGAGGCAAATGATCTATCAAAACGCATACGCGCACAATTACATGCACACATGTACACAGACACATAATTGTACATAAAGTACCATAAATTGCTAACGATGTAGCGATCAGAGCTAATTGCTCACCTGACTTGTTTGACAGCCTCTAACAGAGAGGAGACGATGTGGACCTGGCTGCCAGGTTCAGTTTCTTGAGGTCGCATAGAGACCCAGCTCTTCAGAAGCCCCTCGTCTAGGTCAAACAGCTTGTGCACCAGCTCTCCCACCTTCACCAGCAGATCCACTGCACAGACAGGTGGGTCAGTTTTCAGACAGCGTAGGGCTAAAGACTAGACGCAGTTCAGGTTAAAAAAAACAATAGTAATAATCTGGACGGTACCGTTAGTAGAGCTGCACATGATGAAGCACAGGCTGGGACACACTGATGCTTGCTGCTGTATCCGTTCCAGCCAGATGGAGGCGATGCTGGGTAGGGCCAGGCACGTCAGCAGTAGCCTAAACACACACAGACTAAAAATTCAGTCTGCACTCCTGTCTTACTGCACATTGGAGCCCAAGAAAACTCTCTAGGAACAATATAGATACATTGGTCTGCAAAGCTACTGTAATGTTTAATTTCTAGGCTTTGGCTCCTGAAGGTGTTACGGTTTTTGCCAATGTACCCAAAGGACGAACCTGCTCGTCTCCAATACCGTTGGGGGGTCTGAATCTCCAAGAAGCAGCAACAGTACCAAGCTGTGAGTAAAAACAGAAACCACATGACAGAACAAACATTTTCAGAGGGAGTTTTGTGTGCACTGCCCAGGAAGACAGAACCAAAATTAACAATGAAGCGTACAGGCTGCTCTGTTCCATACAGAATACACAGAAATTGGAAGCGGTATGAGGAAAAAGGCAGTGAAGCTTAACGTTACAAAAAACACAGGTGATTTAATAACCAAAGAAACATCTCATGTCTTGTTATCATTTCCTGTCACGGCAATTATTCAAACCATTCAAAAGTACAGAACAGATGAAAAGATAATCGGTACAGGATACATGAGAAAGGATAAGAGGACTGCTTTTTCCGGCTCCTAGACACAGAAGAAAGCATTTGCAATTTGCCAAAGATCTTTTGAATTATAACTGGACAATAGCGCTGTCGTCAGATAATATCACATTATGTGTCCTGGCCAGATACATCATCAATATTTGGAGAAACTGACTTTGCAAAGCGTAGTTATGTCAGAATGGTGCAGTAGGGGCTATGTTACACATGGCTGTAATTACCAGTTCAAGGAGAGGTCACAAATCAGAAACAGATGACCAGTCATCAGAGTTAAATGTTTGCTAACTCAGACCTTATTTGGCAAAGGTGTTTCCGTCTCCCATTTAGCACATTAAACCTTTTTGAAAAATGGTAATAACCACCTCAAGTGAGCGCAAAAACTTGCTTAACAAAATTGAGGTTTTTTTTAAAAATTTTTTTTTATTTTACCCTTTCCATTGACCTTAACCTTTTCCAGAGCGATACTTTAAAATGCACAAGAAGTATGTTAATGGAAATATGGCTAGTGATGTCTGAGGAATCAGAGATTGTGTGTTTAAAAAGTGGTTTTAGGCCTCGCTCTTTACGAACCCTGATTCAGCTGGATACCATCCGTATTTGAATCATATTATGCACTGCAGAGGGTGAAATTCCCAAAACTCTACCAAGTCGTCCTCGGGAAAAATTATTTACAAAGAGATGGATCGTAACGTTGTGCATCTGTTGGCACAGTGCCTAGACCTGTCTTAACTCTTTGGGGATCAGGCCTGTTCGGAGGCTCCTTTAATACTAGAACAAAATTAGCACACCTGTTAAGCATCACCCATTTCACATCAACTTATTATTGAACCTCTGATTTCATTCAATTTTCCAAGATGTGCTTTTGGAACTTTTCCAGAATTGGTGTTGCACAATACTTTTGACAAACCCCTTATATTAAAGCAGCAAGTCTACCCTTAAAGCGCATCATGGCAGATGCAATTCCAATCCTCTGTGGTGGCATATCAGTGAATACTGTGGAACAGCAACACAAGGAGTCTACAAAATAGACGGCAAACTCAACTTTGACTTACCCCAGATCCTCATTCTGGCTGATGGAGACGCATGTTTCAGGGAAGCAGGCCATGTTCCCCAGGATTCCCACACAAATCTCCTGAGAGTCAAAAAGAGATGTCAACAAGCTTCACTCACACTTCAATGTCATCTCTGCAGGTCAAATAAGAACTTGTTTAATTTTTTTTTTTTTTTTTGAAAAACTGAAAAATATAAGATTTAATAAGCTACGCTGCAAGTTCACAGTCTTCCAAATCAGATATCAATAGTACATCTTACCACTGGCCAGTGAAGGCACAGGCTTTCGTTAGAGCTATGCAGTTACACACCGTATTCCGTTACTCGGCCCCTATAGTAAAGAATGTAGTGGTATCAGTTATTTAACTGATTAGTTGGAATGAAACTGCAGCCTCACCGGCCCTTTCCGAAATAGGATGAATTCTCCTGTCATGTCCCCTTACCAGCAGCTACAGCACTGCACACAACATGAAGCAGGAGACTATTCAGGTGATACTGGTGGTGTGTGTGTGTGTGTGTGTGTGTGTGTGTTAGTGTACGTTTTGTGCGTGTGTGTGTTGGGCAACCCCACCTCCAATTTGTTGTTTATTTGTAATATTTAGCTTCTACTTTGGAGGGGACAGACTGAGGTCTTTGGGGGTGTCCTCGGGTCTACTCTATGTATTATATATTTCTGTATGAGAGTTTTAATGTATTTTTTACCCGAAATAAAATTATCTATCTATCTATCTATCATCAGGCAACACAAGTTTGTCTATTTTCCCCATAGTCTTCAGCGAGAATCTGGTGCCCTTTTTCAGTATCCCAAAATGTGGTCAAACATTACAGTAAAATGGGTATCAGTGGAAACCTTGTGTATAAAGCTGTGTTATAGGGGATCCAAGTATTGCAAGTTTAGGCTCTGGCAGTGCTTTTATTTTGCTCCTCACTCAGCAGTTTTCATAAAACCATTCCAGGTCCTGTTGCAGCAAAATTTTGTACCATTATCAGAAAAAAGGCCAGAGCTGAAATCATCAGGTGTTTGACCTTAATGATGAACATTACTCAAAGAATGCAAATGCAATACTCCACCCCTGTATGCGTCCCCTTAATATACGGGCTTTAAAAAAAAAAAAAAAAAAAAAAAAAAACTAGTCGCTTGAATTCTAAAATAAAATCATTGGTATGGAAATTCAGGCAGTTTGTGTAATTTTCTCCACTCAAATCCCCACAAGCTAATGGCCAGGTAACATGCTAATCAGCAGTTCAATTATCATTTACTGAGAACAGCTCAGTCAAGCATCACCAAAGCTTAACAAGAGTAATTCATTGCAATTACTCTGCTCAGCTCTAGTGAAAATCATAGAAATTTTAGTATTCAGGAAATAGGTAATGCTGTGTCAGCATATAAGAAACACCGATACTGGTGGTGGAATGGGTTTTTAAAAACCGATGCAATCGGTGTTAAAAACAAAGCCAAAGTGCTGACCGTAAGTCTTGGACTTCTGGACTTGGCGATTGCGCCCAGCAAGATATCCGCGGCTTTGAACTCCTGAAGAAGGCCAGCCACATCCTAGGAGGCAAAAACAACAACAACAACAAAAAAAACGAACACAATGAAACACACGAGACATACTGTGGATACAGAGTCTGAACTAATGCAGCATCCCAGAAAACTCAGAAATTTAGATTTTCTGATCCCTTGCAGCTCTTGACATTCAGAATTCCAGCACATAAAAACTCAAAGTAAGTCAATCAGCCCTGACTTCAGAGATGCACAGTCTTCTAACATCTCATAAAGACAAACTGCAGACGCAGCCAGCAAATGGTACATCATCAACTAATAGGCAACAAAAAAAGCCAATATTATTGGTTAGCTAGTTGAGTGAAACAATCTCTCGAAACTTAGCTACTCAGCAGTTGCTATTTTATAAAATGTTACAAATTTCAAAAAGACATGTAAAACATACATACACCACAATAACAAACTTCAGCAGATGAGTTACCGATGAAGTTTCAACAGGAACACAATTAAGGAGAAACATTACTCAAAGGTCCCATATTTTTGTTGGGCCATTCATAATCATTCAAGTATAACGCATGAGTGTGTGTATAGATGTATACTCCATTTTTTTGTAATTCTACACCCCCAGCAGAGACTCATAGACCATTAACACCCCCCACCTGGGAATACAGGGTGGTGTTCCCTTTAAAGGAACAACTGTTAGGCTGCGTTTGAGGTTCATACACTGCGTGGAATGAGCGCAAAAAGAGATGGTAATGCAGGCATGTGCTTGTGTCTAGGTATGTGTACTACAGGAAGGGGCTGCGTGTTCCAGATGAGACGACCTTTCTGGGCATTTATATTTGGCTGATGAGTCAATGCATGGATTTAACGAAATGCACGGGAATGTGAGCATGAAACACAGTAATGACATTACTGCGATATGCCCTCTTCTGCATTTGCAGTGGTGCAAACTCCTCTTTGTGGACATAAGGGGAAAGGGTAATTATTACAAACACCAACCCCCCACTCAGGGGATTGGTAGCAGCAGCAGCTGTGCATCTTTTCATTTTGACATTCATGATACAACTTCTTCAGGGCAACATTAACTGCCCCTCGGAAATGAATCTAAATCAGCACTGCTGTTCAAGATCTTTATTTGGTAACATTTTCATAGAGAAAGCAAAGTGATAAAACATTATCATGTGCAATAAGTAAATGATCATGCAACTGGACATCTATGGGGCATCAAGGTTGCCCGATTCTGAGCTGCTGACAGTGATTTGAAGAAAGACAGCACTGACTGGACAGAGGATTTCATTAGATGACCAAATCACTGCTATGAAAAACACAACAACAAAGTTATACATTATTTGGACATAATTAGAAATCAGCATACTGAAATAAACCAGATTTCAAATAATGCACTTTGGCAATAAAACCATTTAACTGTAAATTAAACCAACAGTCCTTAGCTCTGAAAAAAAATTGTACATGTTGGGAATAACCAAGGCTTGACTGGCTTGATGAAAGCATTTAGCATTTTCCTGGTTTTCTGCATCACTTAATTTTGTTTAAATGTCTGAGGAGAGTTGTTTGAAAGCATCCAGATGGTCCGTGAGAGTGTGTTAATCTGGAGACAGTTCAACACCACATGGCTTCATGCAGTAAAAACAGAAGTGAAAGGCAGCAATTTTAGAAAGGGTTGTCAGATCTGGGCTTGTCTGCTTTCTCTCTTAACTCTATTTTTGGAACAGAGCAGAATTTTAAACCTGTGGAGAAGTGTTGAAGTATCTTCACTCTACCAGCCTATTAGTAAAAATGTAAACATGCTCGCCTGTGGAGGGCAGCGTTGTGCTTTCTACCGCACAGTCAGCCGGAACCCAATAGATGAAGAAGAGAGCACCCTCGCCAATCAACAACTCCGTCCCAAACAGAATGTACCTTGCAGCAGCCTGAATGTGATCCCGTCCTCGCATGCAATGCAGGACAACAAAGAAAAATCAGACAAACCCAGCTGTCATTAGTTTTCTCCTCTGCAGTATTCTACTGAATTGCACAGCAGACATGGCCAGGAGAAAAAGCGATTTCTAACCCCAATTAGCCACTCCTGCTTCTCGTACCATGCAAGATGGTAGTAATTAACAACGACACTTCTTTTACGCAACTTAACATTGCGTTTTAATGCACGGTCATATTTTACCTGCAAGTTCTCTAACTGGATGTAAGAATTAAGCAAAGTCACAGTTTTTTTCCCTTGTTTTTTGGGTTTGTTTTTCCTTGATTGTTAATTTCCATCTGGACGAAGCCAAACTGTTCTGTTCACCGCAGCAACCTGGTCCCATCTACTCAGGAGGAATACGCAGTGTCATGTGAGATATATATATATATATAAATGGTGTACCTTGTCCATAGCCATGTCCCAAACTTTACACAGCTTCTCCTCCTCCACCTCAGACAGGTCAACCTGGGCCTCCTGCTCAGCAACCTCCTGCTCAGTCACAGTCTAAAGGAAAAGGGGGGCATTAACTCAGTCACAGGGGACAGCCGTCACTCAAGCAGTCACACTATGATAGGAAAATCAGTCAGGAGAAAAGCCACTGTCTGCGGAGAGATATCAGTCACTAACAGACACAGCCAGACGACTGCAGCTCTGACATTCCCACTGCTGCCTTAAACACACCATATCTGGTTCAGCCTACCTGGATGAGGCTGGTCAGGGTGTTGAAGAGCCAATGCTTGCTGTACAGAGTGTCCCCAATGGAATCGCTCACCACCTCAGAGTCTGAGCCCTGGCTGGGAGGGGGAGAGGGGTTTCGAGCGATCTCCGGAGAATCAAGCAAGGATTCCGAATCTGAGGAACTGCCATCTGGCACCCCTTCATCAGTCTCAACATCATGGGCCTCTGAAAGTCAGATTTTAAAAAATTCAAATGAAAAATCCAAATCATATAACGATGATTTTACTTATGAATATATCAGCCACAATATTTACTAAATACAGCCGATTTCATGCAGCAAATAACAAACCAATAGTGGTTAAACAGAATATAAACAATGTACATGCCACACTAAATTAGCTAGCCTCTATACCTCTGACAGTCACTGCTCAATACTGTCACTAGGGTGACGTATACTGACAGAGGAAAAAGAGGAGAAAATGAAGACTTGCCAAAATGTTTAATTCAAATAACGAGCATAACAACTGAACTTAAAAAAAAAAAAAAAACAGGCGGGTATTCCATCAATGTAGCTAAGAGCATCCACAGTAAGGCGTAATCTTGAGGCTTGAATTAGCTCTAACTCCCTATTTAGCCTCGAGACGTTCCATCAAGTGAAATAAACTAGCTCCAAATGACACTAATTCGAGCCTCATCTGCTAAGCCGCACTTCGTGCACGAGCCCAGAGAAAATGGAAAGCCCACACTAGCCGAGTGCCGAATATGTCGCAAAATGACTCAAAGCAAGGGAAAGGAACAAGCGGCGGCGTGCTCCTCTTCTTCTTTTTGGCTTTTTCAGAGTGTGTTACCAATGTAAAGGTGCATTACCGCCACGCGCTATGGTGACGGAAGGTAGAGTGACTACCTTCAATATACAAAAAAAAAAAAAAAAAAACTAATCCACAGTTCTCTTTTTCAACTATTTTTTTTCTATTTCCCTCGCGCCTAACTTCCTCAAAACATGACTGTAGCCTACACAACTAGATAATTTTCATTTGGCTCTCGCCAAAACCTTTTTCTAAAATTTCTTGGATTTCTCCTTTCACTTCCATAATTCCAAGAAATTCCCTCCCTGCATGGACCACCATCCTAATCCTTTCCGTCTTCGATTCAATTTCTTTTGCGCAAGTAATGACCATTGCAATGAAAGACAAAAATGTACCTAAATGTTTTCGCCCTACAAACTGTGGCAACATTCTTGACACCAGAAGCAATGTAGTGGTACCCTCTCATAAGCCCTCACCATATAACTCACGTAGTTCAAAAATATTCTGTCCCGTAACTTTTTCGAATTGAAGCAAAACCACCATGCTGTCTTGCTCCTTCCCGTCTCGATATGCGCCGAGCTGCGCCAACTCCCTCTACTGCCAAAAAAGAATCAACTTTAACAGTATAAAGGACCCCTCCAATAACACCCTTTTTAGTTGGCCGCTGATACATTTTAAGACGTAATTTGAAAAAGATCAAATTATTTTAAGTGCTTTTCCCTTGTTTTGTTGTCCTACATTCAATTATCACAATTCCACTTTACATACCCTGCCATCCTCTACGTCCCCAGTTCCATTTTTGACAAACTTCCCGACAAACTGATTATCACTGAATACATGATTGTTTTCCCATCTATTTCCTACCACCTTCATCCCTACAACAAACGGCCCTTCAGTTTCATGGCCACTTCCTCCATTCCTTTTCTTTTTACCCCCCTTCCACCTCATCACTCTCCACTTGTTCGAAATTCAAAATTTCAAGCAAAAGACAACTATCTAACAATCAAGGTGCAAATACTTTCGAAATTTGCACCTTCCACTCTACCCGCGCCCCCAGTCTCTGCGCTGAGCGCTCTCCTCAGCGGAGCAAATCCTCTTTATGGGGGTTTATGAGGATTATCGGGAAATTATCACAAGGAAAGGGAACACTGCTGCCATCAACAGGGCGAGGGAGGTGGCCTGGTAGAATATCGCCGACAAACTACATGCATAAGTGACACAAAGATCATTCAATAGGTTGTATTATATAATAAAAATATCCCGCATGAAAGGAACAAAATGAATGTAGATAGGCTTACTGAAATTCACCAAATTTATTAATTTATTTTCCAAAGTGATACCACATTTATCAACTGATTGCTGTGAAAATTTTAGATAATTTGCTAGCCAATTGGAATTTTATTTTCATTTTTTGAAAGTTTGATTTTGTCTTTATTGGAATGATCATTTATTTTTGAAGAGTTAATGTTTTTTAATGAATTATATTTATGTTTCACATATTATCATTACATGACAGTTGTGAGTGTGTAAACGCACTGGCAGAACTGTCTTTTGGGTGTCCGTTCCAGTCTACTGGACATTCTTTGAACATAGACGAAGCCAATCCTCACCTTAAACCTGCTCTACAGGGCAGGACTGCCCTGCAGCTTAAATCACCATGGTTACTAGGCTGGGATTCACATTAATCACCTTGATGGAACGGAGATGTGGCTCAGGTTGATGGAACAGAAATGAGTTTAGCTGGATGTATCAGGCTTAGCCAGAACCATAGTTTCCATAGTTACCGATGTGGGGCTAATCTCAGCCACTTTGATGGAACAGAACTCTCGCTATCATAAGCCAAACTTGGCCATTTAAGTCTGGATTTTCCTTTAGCCTGCTTGATGGAATACCCCCCAGGTCGAAAGATGGAAGCGTTACTGCTTACTCTGTATGTCAACAAGTAGCTCAACGTGACGGTGCTTTCACACCATACGCGCAATCGCGACATCACGCGGAGCAAGATAACCGTTTTCAAGTCGCGACACTGCACGGACGAGCGGTGGCGCAACTTTAAGCGACGCGCAGCAGCTTGATTATCCGCGAAGTTTGGCGTCCAAAGGTCAACTGCATTGAACCTTGACCTCAAATTGCGCCGACCTCTCTAAAGCGCGTCCAATGACATTGCAGAATTTGCGGGAGTACATTTGCGGAAGTGTCCTAGCAACAATCAACAGTAAAAGAAAAATTAATTCTGTTTGTCTGAGCATCCGGAGTTACACAACTGAATAATTAAAATGAACAGGAACTTGGGCAAAAAAAAAAAAAAAAAAAAAAAAAAAAAACACTGGCATGGCCAATAAGGATATACGGTTTGGTAAAAATTGTCCGTTGTTTACATATTTCACAATCTAATTCCAAAGAAGCCAGACAGTAGCATTGCCGAATAATTTAAAGCGACACAACAGCCATCTGCGAAAATGTTAAGTTTGCTGCATTAATCTGGGGAACGTTGAATACATTTTCCAAATAAACACACGAAGTGGCGATCCGGTGAGAAAAAAATCCCTATCATAATTTATCAGCTTTAGCTACATTTCGCTAAAGTTATCCCCTCATGCTAACTTGCTTACTCATGACATAATGCGCTTGATCTTGCTCTCAACCCCGCGCAAACTATGCGCTTTTGCGCGTGTGGTGTGAAAGCAGCAAGCAGCCTGAGTATTTTGACTGCTGGCGATACAATGTTCACGATGACAAACTCACTGCATTAACTTACCCATTTCCACCAGGGATTGCAGTACGCCGTAGACAAGGGAACTCAGTAAGTTGGCTTCAAAATTCTCAATGTTAGCTAACTTGGTTCCTTGTCTTATCGAAGCTTGAATCTAGAGGAAGATAAATGGTAAGACAGCCGTGTTTTGTTTACGAACTGAGAGGGGAAAAAAAAAATACATACACAGTAATCTACGAATAATCACGGTAAACATTGAAAAATTATATTTTCATGAGATCATGCTCAAACGTGATCGTACCAAAGAGTTTTATCAGCTTGGATCAACATTTTTTTAACGCCAACAAGTCATGTAAAAACACATTAAAGCTATCTTGAACATGCCTCCATTGAACTATGCACCTGCGCGAAAGCCACTTCCTGTAACGTGACCACAGACCCACACACCATAGATGCATCGTCTTAGAATTTACTTGTGGACGATAACAAGTGGGTAGATAGCGCCACCTACTGAGTACGGTGTGTCGTTGAACTTAAAGGGGACCTATTATGCTGATCCTTCTTTTAATACATATTAGTAATGTTATAATGTTGGTTGTCCATGCTCAACCTCTGAAAAGTTTCTAAACATAAGATACAGGGGTTTTGCCGTAATTCAAGAACGTGATTTCGTGAGCGTGATTTCCTCTCTGAACAGCTCCTCCCGAGATCTTCACGAGATCTAGGCAAAACCTGACGTCAGGTTGTGCCGTCCAATTAGTACAGACCTAGCCAGAGCCAACCACTGCGCTGGACCTGCCCACACCGGAAACTATTCTAGCAGGCACTAACAACGGCAAATCAAACTATGCCTTAGTAGCGTTGACACTTTCGGAAATACAAAAGAAGAACCGCAGATCATTTGAGGTGCAATTTTGTTAGTATGTCTCCCAAAGCTACTTGTCCGTTTACTTTTGGACGCAAAGAAAAACAAATATTTCTCTTCGAAAAGACGATGCCACCAGAAATCAGTGGGTAGCTTTTTTTGTTTGCTGGCAGCAAATAGCCACGGCCAAAGGGAACGTTAGCTGTTTGTGCTCAGCATTTCACCAAAGACAGCTTTGTCAATAAAGGATAATTCGACGCAGGATAAGCGTTTCAGCTGCTTCTCAAACCTGAAGCAGCTGCATCGATCAAGCGCTCGGAGCCACAAGCTGTAAGTAACTATATAACAGCAAATATTGTAAGTGAAGCTAACGTGTTACGGGTGGCTAGCAGGACCGCTAGCGATAGTTAGCACTAACAACTGGCCTCAAGTGCAGGCTTTCTAAAATATCTGAAGATAAAACCTGTATCGGTCGCGACTGTCCTTGACTCACAGACACAGAAGCTGTAAGTTGCTTTTACTGCATATGCCAACCTGATGTGATAGCCAGTTGATTGTGGCTGTAGCACAGCGGCTAACGTAGCCAAGTTACTGTTGCTAATGTTTGCGTCCTAAATATGCAAGAGTGATATCAGGGGAAATTCCACAGAAGGTGTGTGAACATAAACCTCATTTGAAGCTAACTTTTAATATTTGTTTGTAATTTGGATGCTTGGTACAACTGTTCACAGTAACAGAACTTGCTGTCTGTAAAACCTGTATTGCAAGGGTTTGTCTCTGTGATTATGACCGCTCGGTTATCAGCTACTGCATGTTAGTTTGCGTGCTCTGCTAATTAAAAATGCTCCTGGTTAACTTATATGCAGTAATTCTGATCGGTATGCTTGTGTTACTTCGGTAAGCATCAATGTGGCAGTTTCATCATAACGTTGCCTGATTGTAGCCACTACAGTTGAAGCTAACCGGAGAGGTGCTGTATGTGTCTGCTGAGTTGGGCTGCAGTTAGACCAGACGTAGATTTTGCAGAGCTTGGGGTGCGTTTTTGGGTGCTTATGAAACGATCGCTTTACTTATCCATGACCGGAGTCAGCCTGATACATCTCCAACATCTGGGCAAGCTCTCTGATACTACCGGTGAAAGCAACAGGGAAGCGCACAGGCTATAATGTCTGGTATAACAAACGATTTCTCTGCATTCCCATCGATTGAATATTAAATTCTTTCCTGTAAAAGTGATCGATTCGCTAGCTCCACATAAGCAACGGTTCACGCAGACGGAACTTACGGTCTGTAAAACCTGTATTATGTTCATGACATAACCGAGCTCTGTCTAGCTCTCGCCGCGATATACATAATGCGCCCATTTTCCGCGAGGAAAAGCTGGTCATTCCGAAGCAATAAGTAAACCATTACTACAGGCAATTTCCGAAAAGGCCGTTTAGCTTGGAGCTTTCGCCCCTCCGTCATATACCAGCGCGGAAGCTGTTCGTTTCTCCACGCTAACAACACACCACAGCTACGCACACGAACCAGCAGGTCCTAATACACACCGAAGCAGTCCATAAGCTGTTGGTCCACTTTTAGCTGCCCCTCACTGTCCATGTTTCCCTCTAAACTCAGACCCACCGGATTTCTACGGTCTCCGGTCCACACTTGGGCATGTCGACCCATTCTACAAATGTGTCTATATGGGGTGGATTCTAGCTTCCCCTGCATCCTAGCTAGGAGTAGAAAAATCACGGTACTCACCAACTGTTGCCGTAGCAAACTGTAGCCGATAGCAAATTCGTGCTTGAGCTGCCAGACTTTCGCACTGCGTCCTCCACTTTCACCGTTGCGTTTATTAGAACAAGTTCATTTCATTAGATCTATACACATGTACTGCGTTTGATTGCAGAATTTCCCCGCTGATTCCTTAGCTCAGATGGCAGACGCGTCTCACATTTCACTCTGAGACCCGGAAACTCCGTTCAGCTGCCTCGTCCCGCCTAGATCCGCCCTCCACAGAGCTGGCCAGTCAGAAGAAAGTGGGCACACGGGGAGTGGGGGCCATAGCGGAAGAGCCACCCCAATGAGGCGTTTCAGGCAGACTACAATGGACTACAAATGGGGTTTTTTGAGGATGGCAGTATGAGCTAAATAAGGACCCTGTTTGGGCTTTGAACGATCAGGAGTACTCTAGGGGAGTCCAAGATCAAAATGTAACCTTGGTAATATAGCATCCGAGGTCCCCTTTAAATTCAAATTCTGCGTTTATTGCTTCTTGCTGCTCATATCCTGTGTACCGACTGACAGCCCCAGAGTTCGCGCATCAGCAACTATTTGTTATATTGGTAATACAATTTGAATCCGGCTGAACATAAATTTTACATGCTTAAGCTGAAAGCAAAAAGTTCTCCAAACAAACAGGAACTGAAGATGGTTACAGTAGTTCTACAGGCCTGGCAGAGCATCACCAGATACTGATTCTGGTTGATGTCTCAGCATCAAAGCCTTCAAGAGGGCTTTGCATGTAAGGAATGTGAGACTTATTAAAAATGATTCATTTATTCCACATCTGTCCCATGTAAATGATTCAGATTGTTTTATATCAAAATTAGTTTGACAAAGATAACTCAAACACAAGTTAAAATCTTCATTGAAGGGGGGAACCCCACACACCCTATCCAGTTCTACCTGGCCCTGTGTGAAGAAAGTAACTGCCCTTTTAGTGAATAAATCAAATTAACACTTAATGGATAAATGGGTTAAATTTCACAAGACACACCATTGCATGATTACTGCCAACCTTGTTGAATCTAAACATCACACAAGGAGACCCTGTCTAGCAATGTAATGCTGGAAAAAAGCAGTATGATACAATGATAAAGAAATTCAAGTAATATAAATCCATTGCTACAGCACTGGGACTCCAAACCAGTGAGCAATTTAAAAAAAAAAAAAAAAAAAAAAAAAAAAAAAAAAAAGGGGGGACCCCCACCTTGATTTGTGGTGAGCATGTATAGGAGTGACCAGCCTATCAAAATAAACCAGACTGACATCTAAGGAACTACAGGCCTCACTTGGGGGGGTTTAATTGCTCACCATTAGACAATAAGATCGGGCAAAAAAAAAAAAAAAAAAAAAAAAAAAACATGGGAGAGCTGCATGGCAGAAAACCACTGATGACCAAAAAGGAAACAAAAGGCTCATCAACATTGGCCAAATGAATCTTGTTACCACTCAAGGTTTGGGATAATATTGTGGGCAGTCTGTCAACAGGAGTTTTTTGGAAGACATGCATCCTGTTATGTAAAGCTAATGCAGCATTCCACAATAAGAACATTACATTTAGCAGATGCTTTTATCTAAAGTGACTTACAAAAAGGAGTAAATCAAGCATCACACCAACAGTCCACAGTGGTGGTAGGGCAATGGTCCTGGGCTGCTTCAAGACCTGGTTGACTTGCTACCATTTATAGCAACCATGAATTCTATTCTACAGAAAAATCCTGACAATGTCTGGCCATCTGAACAAAAACCAAGGGCATTTAAGTCATTGGACAATATTCCAGAGCACGCAAGTCAACTTCTGAACAGCTAAAGAAACTAAAGGTTTGAGTGGCCAAATTGAAATATTGAATACAATTTAGCTGCTGTGGCATGGCCTTAAAGACAGTTCATGTTCAAACACCCAATGTGGTGGAATTCCATTCCAAGAGCGACAAATTTCCCAACAATGTAAAAATTATCGGTTATTGCAAACATTTGATCACAGTAGTTGCCAAAAAGAGTAGCAGAAATAGTTTAGTGGGTGATATACAAACCCCAGTTCCAAGGAAGTTGGGACATTGTGTCCCACAATGCAGTGATGCGCAAATCTCAAACCCACATTTTATTCAATTGGACAAATGTTGAGACATTTCACCATTTCATGAAAGTCACTCCTTTTGAAATTGATGGCAGCACCACATCTCAAAGCCAAGTATGTGGCATATAGTTTGAATGAAATATGGCTGCCACATGAATAGTTGTGAATTTCTCCTTCCTGAACTGTTTCAGAAGCAATGACTGACTTTAACTGCAAAGATTTTAAAGTGTACTTGGGAAGCCAGTAAAAGCAAAATGCTATAGACAGGAGAAATGGTGCCAAGATGGAATTCATACACCCAAGTATTTGAGTCGGACCCCTAGGTGGAATCGAAAGTTTCAACTGGCCAAGTTACACCAGTACCAGTAGTCTGGTGTTCAGAAATCACCAGAAAAATTCAGTGGTAACACGAACACAAGCTTCAGTTTATTTGCAGTAAGAAATGAATGTACAAGTAACACCATGGTACTCCAAATCCAGCTACATGCTGAAGATTTAAGTGCACTCGATGTCAGCAGTCTTCAGACAAAAGGGGCTGTCCTTGATCACCTGTTGATAATTGGGACCATAAGAGGAAAAAAAAGGTACAAGAACTTATGCAGGCTAAATTTGCATGTTTGCAGGCAAAGTCATGCATTTTGGCAGATACTGGGAATTGAAGGATTTCAACCTGTAGTTGACGGTCTCCTACACTGGAGAACTTGTAGGTCACGTGTTGCATCTCGTCCCCATACAAAGGGACTGTCCCCCAGCACTCCTGCTTTGGCCAGCAGGAACACGGACAACGTGAGAAGTAGGGCTGTACTGATGGAAGGAGGAACTGGTTCTGTGGTTGTAGCCTGTATTCAGGCCAATGCCTGGAGAGAGCCAAAACATTGAAATCATGTCCAGGCAACAGGAAGACACTTTAAGCTCAAGTATTTGCACATTACCTGTAGGCATGCTGGAACCAAGTTGAGAGAAATGCCCATAGCCAAAAGACCCTGCTCCACCCTGCACTAATCCAGAGCCTGGTTTAACCACTCCGGCATTGAAATGGGTAGAGGAACCCCCACCAAGGAATTGAGTTGTTCCAGTTGGGATGAATGAAACAGAACTTTGAAGGGATGGGACTCCATGAGCACCAAAAGGAACGGTGTTATGAGAATAGAGACTGCTCAGAGAGGCCACAGCTGCATTGGTGTTAAACTGGGAAGGGGAAGTTTGTGGGGCACTGCCACCATAAGGATAGAGTGTAGTTGCAGGACTCATCCCATGAGGAACCATCACAGGTGAGCTCGGATTCCACTGGCCACTCCCTCCAAAGGGACCGTAACTGGAACCTGAACTGTAGGAAGCACCTGTACCATGCCCAGAGCCAAAGAACTGGGTGGGTAATCTGGCTGCAGCAGGGGCTTGATTGGTTTGGGCTGAAGGGTAACTGGAGGCAATGGAGAGTTGGTTAGCACCTGCCCAGGTAGGGTTAGCAGCACTCCCCAGTGTACCTCCACCCCAGGCTGGTATAGGACTTCCAAACCACTGGTCAACTGCATGGGAGGTGCTTCCCATCTGGAAAGACCCAAACTTGATCACTGGAGATTGAGCAGGACTTGGTGTAGGTTGGAGATGGAGGACAGGAACTAGCTTGACTTGCTCTCGGATGACTGGGTTGCCTCCAGCTTTGACAGCACTGGCATACCGTGGAGCATGCATTTGCGGTTCATGCATGAGGGTGGACACCTGACTCGACAGCAAGTCACTATAGGGTGCGCCACTACCTTTGACAGCAGACCTAGGCCTGAAGCCAGCAGTCTGCATCTGGTTGCGCGCATTTAGGCGGGAGAGGGATCTAGGTTTTCCCAGGAAACTTTGATATTTGACAGCTTCATAGCAGCCAACTGTGGGAGAGATTGTATTAGGTTACAAAAGGCCACATCACAAGTCTGCCCACACCATTCAAAAATGGCAAAACTATTTGCATCCAAAATCTCATAACCAACCAGGATCTTTTGAAAAGAATGTCTCCCCTTAATGATCTTACTTTTCTGAGGAATTGTGCAGTATACCAGGACATGCCACAAGAGAGTCCTAGCAAAATCAAAGTAGAGCTTTTTCAGTTTTGACAAAAGAATATTTAACATCATATAACAATAACATGAAAACTTACCATAAACAACATGGAAAAACCATATTTTAGCTAGTTTAACCAGCTAACATGGGAAAAATGGTTCCAGCATGAGGAAAGATAATATATATTCTCTAATGAAACAACCCACCCTAAGTGTCTGTTTTAAATAAGAGCTTTGTAAAGTGGTAAATTCTGTCAGTCTGATCATCTAATTAGAGCCACCTGGCCTCAATGCAAATGCAGCAGGAGCATAATTTCAGCATGGGTTGGCCTAAGGCTTAAACTGACCTTTTTTCTCTCTCTCACAATTCTCCATCACCTGATATTATCTATGCACAATTTTAACTGAGTGAAAATACAAAAATTTGTCTGACTTTACATTTAATATGATTATTATACATTATTACTCATCATTATATACTGTATAATCATATTCATGCTTTTTTTAAAATGATCAAAATAAGCACATATTTAAGTTAGTTTGATGGTGTTATTAATCACTCAGTTTCTTGAACGCTGAGACTGAGGCCGTGCTTCCACTGAACAAGCATTATGAAGTAATCTTTCTAAAGCAGGTGGCCGATTACAATCCACAAGCCTTCTTAAAGGACATCTAAAGTCGATTCCTATTGTTTTTGTTTATCGGCCAATCAGCGAGCCGCTCCTGCGCAAACGAACAGAAAAAGAAGGATCATCTACGCATGTACACAAAACATTGGGTTATATAAATGAAATTGGTCATGTGACAATGCAAGATGTCAACAAAAGCAAGTGGTTTGTTTGTAAACATTGGACTTTCAACGTCCCATCTGAGAATCGACTTTAGATGCCCTTTAAAGTGGTAATCCATAAGATTTGAATTGGTTTGTTTATATTGACATCTTTGGCAGTAAGCTGTAATTGCAGGTGCGCTTCTGGACCTCATTTCCCATAACTCTTGTCGAGACCCAACAGTGTCGCCTGTATGACGTCGGTAAATTGACGGCTCTTTCCAGTTCCACGCCTCCTCAACTCTCATGCAGACGGGAAAGATGCCCTTTGACACGGCAGTTGAACTCAATAAAAGTAAAAATTATGTGACGTTAGTCATCCATTAGCGTCATCCCATTCCAGTAACATGTTAGGCTATTATGAAAAATCGATTGATTTAAAGGGCTGCCAACTCTCACGCGTTCGCCGTGAGAATTTGTGCTTCATTCACATTCCCGTGCTGTAGTCAGTAATTATTCAATCAACGAAATGCGTGTGTTTCACGATCGTTCAAATTGTTTAAATGAAATAAGACCATTTGAAACATTTTTATGCAATTCCACTGCTTCCAACCCCTGAGTGAAGAAACGCGTGAGAATTCCGGAATCATAATTGTTCTCATTTTACTAGTGGCGAAATCCACCAGCACATGTGAAACTGATCAACTTCAATGCACAAGGACTTCAATTCCACCTGAGAATCTCGTCAAACGATCTGATAGAATAATTTCTGACTACAGCATGGGAACGTGAATATGTCGTTTAAACTCAAGCCGAATATGTGAAAGTTGATAGCCCTGTGTAAATAATGAAAACGGGAGTTGTTTAATAGGTAACGTTATAACTTCTTTTAAATAAAAATGATTTGTCGAGGCGGTTAACGTAGCTTTTTTCCCCGTTTGCTTCCTGAAATTCTGCTATAATTTTCGTTTCAGTAGTAGCCTCAACAGAGACTCAGCTAACGTTAGTTTCTACTGTGCACAGTATAGCTACACAGTATGGTGCCATTGGGTAGACGTCTTGGGATCCAGTAGCGGTACTTTCCGCTTCTTGGAAGGCTGCATTTTTAACGGTCCTCCCTTAATTCCATCCGTAAAACTGACATATAGTGTAAGGGACAAGTTCGATTTAGGGTTAGGGGATAGAGCCAAGGTTCAGGTTAGGGAAAGTACCGCTACTAGATCCCTTCTGACGTCTACCTTGCCATTGCTTCTCCCGGGGTTCCTTACTTCCTTCAAGATAGCTTGCGGCTCCTCCTACCTTCTGGACAGACCAAACACTGCTTACTGACGTAAAAAGCGTCACTAGATGTGCGCCTGTATTTGAATATAGCGCGGGAATGTCGCCACAGACACACCGATTGCTTTACCTGGCAAAGAATGAAATACAAGTGCCTTCATCAGTGGGTCATAGGCCCAATCATCGTAGTTTTATCCCCCCTCTTATGGAGGACAATTTGTGCCATATTAATAAATATATCTTTCAATAAATCAATAAATATATCCTTCAATATATCATTAAATAAATAAATACATCCATAAATAAAAACATAAATTAATGCATAAATAAATGAATAAATAAATCCATAAATATTTTAATATATACATAAATAAATGCATCAATAAATAAATACAGCAATAAATGTTTTTATTTATTTATTGATGGATATTTTTCACATTTTATTTCAAGATTTATTTAAGGATATATTTCTAGATTTATTGAAGGATATATTGACGCTTTTATTTATTGACGCTTTTATTGATGGATTTCATGATCTGTAAATGCAAATAAAGGTGTTCTGGGCGTGTTCTGATTGGACAGCACAGTATTACAGTTGCAGGAGCAAGCAAGGAGGTTGTAACGCCTTGGATGCAACTGAACTGCGAGCACATTTCGAATAAAGATGGCCGAGAAAAGCATTGCAGACTTGATGCGTGAAACCGCGGACCATACTGAACGTCGTCAACGAGAAGTCTGTGAGTAGGCCTAAGCTAATCGCACCTAAATACTGCGTTAATGAAGCAAAAATAGCCATCGTAACGTTAATCCAATATTTTAACCACTGTTGAGTAGACCGTCGTGATTCTGGCGGTGGTCGGAGCGAACCAACTGTGGGCCGTGACGGTGATCGAAGGGAAACCGCAGATGATCGTCGTTGTTCTGGTGGTGTTCCGAGGGAGCTGATCTCCCCCACTTCGTTGCACCCGGTTGATGGTAAGTAGGCCTTGGCTAGGCAACGTCGTTATCGCCTACTCATCATTAAACACATTCTGTAATTATCTGTTTCGAGATTGGCCACGCCATCAGATGAATGATGCTTAAAATAATAATAAAAAGTTTGGCTATAATTCTGTGATAATACCTGGCAGGTTGTCTAGAGTCGGGGCACCATAAAACTTTCCCTAGCTACACCAATTTTGAACGATCTGGCTAATGAAAAACGCGAATAAATAGCCCCGACGTGCTGTTGTGATGTTTTGATGAATGGGTGTCGAAATAAAGTGTTCGCCTGTGAGACGACCAGCCAGTTTGCAGTGAGCCATTATTAGCCACGTTTGCAACCACGCAAAGGTTAGGATACCTGCCATATAACTCTGTAAGTTAGGCCTACAGTTTCACTAAAGGCCAACGCTGCAGACGTAATAGTCGTGTGGTCGTTTGTTGGAGCGTTTTTTCATTTGTTTGAGAGTAATGCCTCGCGGTTCTGGGTGGAATTGATGTGGATTAAAATCATTATTAAAATTATTAGGCGGTCTCTGATTAAAACCAAAGTAAACATTCTGAGTGTCTGTTTGGGGGGGTTGCCAACATCTCTGAAAATGTCATCAGTCATCTTTCTGATTAATCGCGAAAAGTCTGTGTCTGTGGGTGTGTGTGTCTGAATCCGTTTTTCTCCTCAATGGGCTGGCCAATCCATCTGAATCTGCGCATGAGCATTGAGCACTGGCATAGGCAGAGCGTGACGGAGCTGCTTTTTCAAATTTCCCAAATTAAACACCGTTAATGAGCATAAATGAGCAAAAAAATATTTTTTATTTTTGTTGTTTAGAGTTTGTTTCACGCTCCGGCACAGTAGGTGGCAAGTGTTGGGTACAGACTAGTGCAAATGTATTTAACAAAAATGCATAGCCTTTGAGTTGCTCTGAATCTTGAGCAGGTTTACAACCCTTAATCATAAAAAAATATATATTTTAGGTCAAATATAAGAGAATAGACAGTCATATATCCACTTATAAAACTTTGCTTCGTTTAAGTATAGTAAGTTTGTCATGAAACTGAGGTTTAAATCACTGAAAAGGATTATTTTGGGAAAGTCTGGCCAAAGTGGACATTTGGAAAAACTCAGTTTGCATGTACACTGGGGAAAGTGGAGTTTCAAGTTTCTGAACGTCAGAGTATGCGACCGAAAAGCTGTGCGACCAATGGACATATTGCTAAGTCCTACCCATCTAACACAGACAAGCCAATGGCTCACACAAACTTCCATCTCTACAGTCCCTCATGTCCACCGGCGCCACAGCAGTGGAAAGGGTAACTGATATGTGAATTTGTAGTTTCATTTTGTAATCATGGCCACACCATTTAAACCATTTTCCTTTTTTATAGTTGAGGTGCGGAGAATGTTCATGCCGTATGCCATGCCACCCAGCACTGTCACCTCAAGGAGCTCAAGCATGTTCCAGCCCCGAACCCGCCAGTCATCTTACACACACACATTCTGCTGCCTGGCCAGCAAGTCAGCAGGCACTGTTCCTGACAGAAATGAAAAGGACAGACTTCAAACTGTGGGATTAGGTGAAAAAAATTAGTCTTTCATGGTAAGCTACAACTCTATGTATTTGAGAATGTATGTTCTACGTATACATGTTTATATATTATTACTCTAAATATATTACCCGTTTATTGCAAAAAAACACATGGGCCTTCATGGGTTTTCTTGATTAAAGGATAAATAATTAAAAAAAAACAAAAAACTAAGTGCTTTTAGGCAGTATAATCAGACTAACACTGTAAACTGCATACATATTTTTTTTTAAATCTATATGCATTGTTAGATTTGTCAAAACATCTTACTATATAATCACAAAGTCTGCGTGCGTGTGCGTGCATGCGTGCATGCGTGCGAGCGTGCGTGCGAGCGAATCAGTTTTTCTCCTCAATGGGCTGGCCAATCCATCTGAATCTGCACATGAGCATTGAGCACTGGCATAGGCAGAGCGTGAAGGAGCTGATTTTTCAAATTTCCCAAATTAAACACCGTTAATGAGCATAAATAAGCAAAAAAATATGGGTTTGTTTCACACTCCGGCACAGTAGGTGGCACAGATTACGCACAACTGTGAACTCAATGGGTATCGACTAGTTTAAAGTTAAAGGTTAAAGTCAAGGTTGAAGTCCCACTGATTTTGCACACACCTGAGTGTGAGAAATTTGTTCTCCGCATTTGACCCATCCCTGAGGGAGCGGTGAGCAGCAGCGGTGCCGCACTCAAATCATTTGGTGATCTAACCCCCCAATTCCACCCTTTGATGCTGAGTGCCAAACAGGGAGGCCATAGGTCCCATTTTTATAGTCTTTGGTATGACCCAGCCAGTGCATGAGCCCACGACCTCTGTCTCAGGGCGGACACTCTAAACCACAAGGCCACTGAGCTGGTCACATAACTTACATAATCACATAGTTACATAATTACTGTACAGTATGAATATTTTTCTCTTCATCTTGTTATTGCAGGAAATGAAAATAGCTCTGAGGAGCTGAAAATATTTCTTTATGAAGCATATCCAAAGCTTTCCCCATGTGGTGGATTTGAGCTGCTGAAGATAACGGGTTCTACCCGGAACAGGAGGCTGGCAGTCATTCCATGCCCAAATGTAGGGTACACTGTGAGACACTTAAAGTACCGAGGCATCTATAGGACAGGCAGTTATCTATATTCGGCCTTTACAGTTGGATGTGGACGCATCAAAAGCAAGTGTCTTTTCATTTTGACATTCTCACATTGTTTGGAGAAGGCATAGTATACTATGATTTAAGTGTATACATGGGTATAAAATGTGCTGTAATAATGTGCAACAAAAATCAGAAAACCTCTTAATTTGACTGTCGCTTATTTGAGCTATGACATAGTTTCAACTAATGTCAACCTAAAATGCTTTTTACAAGCAAATTTCTTAACCAGATTTTGTTCTTGATTCAATATCGGAGTATTGCAGTCCGTGTAAACCTAGTCACTGCTAGTAATTCAATCACACTGGGTGTCTGTCCAGGAATCTGAACCAGCCACTGGGACTGGGCCCATGGTGAAATGTTTGTCATGTGGTCAGTTCATGCAGTTTTGCTCCATGAGAACCCACATGGAAAATTGCGAAAGGTATTTCATTCACTCGTACTTGAGAATGTATTTTTCTTTTGTGTTTCCGAAGCTCATTTGTCATTCCGTAAGTCAGAGGAAGGGAAGAACAATGTAGTCGTAGATGGCACATACGATTGAGGCGATTAATCCATTACTTCTTTCCTAATACTGTCTGTATGCCTGCATCAGTTACTTATGCACATGTGTTCAAGGTCACCCTCTCAGCCATTGGTCAGGCAAGATCAAGAAGGGATTAGTGGGTCACAGGGGCACCAAATACCAGTTGTATGGTAGGACTCAATCTTTTTGGAGTATCCTCCTGGCACACGTGTGCACCTTTGTTGATATCACTGTATGTCTATGCCTATGTTATCTTCATAGCAGATTGTGACTCTCCTACAGAGGCACTTATTAACATCAGACTGTACTGACTAGACTACAGTTTATCATTGGACATTATTATTGCACTTGCTCTGTAATTTTTGCTGTGTCTTTGTACTTGTACTGGCAGTTTTAGCTTAATTTACCTGTGTGTGACAACTTCGGTTCTCTGCTACCTATTTGAATTCTGAATCCTGTTGTTCTAGGGATTGCGTTAGCATTGTTCTTACTTATTGCACTGTTGTATGTCGCTATGGACAAGGTCGTCTGCTAAATGCCAGTAAAGTAAAGGTAAAGTTGTTTGCACATGGCTTATTTAAGGTCAACAGTTGAGTCACAGACCGATACAGAAGACCTGGTGGAGGAAGGTGGTGGCTTTTCTGAGGAAAGAGTGAGACAGGTTCACACACAGTCTTTAGAAGTACGACAATCAGGGCAGCAGGGAAGCCAGAGACAGGAGCCTGCTGATGATTTGACTGACGGAAACTCATCTGTCAATGGTTTGTGACCATTCGAAAGTTAATTTTTTTGAGTCTTAAGTTCATAGAATATTCATATTTTACAGTCATTGCAGTTTAATCAGGTTACCTTCATCAATGTACAACTGGCAAAGTGATGGCCAGTAGTCTAAGGGATTGCAGTTTTTCAAGATGCAGGGGAAAATTAAGAAATACTCTTTAAACATTCAATTCTTTTATTTTTCTTATAGATTGGAAATATATTTCATCCCCAAAATGGCAGCAAACCTGTACAAGAACCACCTTCTCAGTGAGCATGAAACGGGAAAATCATTGTTTCTGCACATGGATTTGAGAGAGAGCATTGAGGACCGAGAGAAGGCTTTGCTAAGTTTTTATAAGGCACCCAATATGGAGTGGGCATGCCCTCTCAAGTGTACTCTGGATGATAAATCTTATTTTCACAAATCGTTATCATGGACACTAGGATACGACACTGCCTAGGTGTTCGTGATCACTAGATAACATACAGTATCAATACAATACGTTCTGGGTTCCCTTCTGGTTACTACTGTTTGGCTGGGGGGGGGTTAGAGCACACTACTTTGAAGGAAGGGTACCCTTAATTTAAGATGATACAGTAGAATCAATGTTGCAATTATCTTGATTTCATGATAATGGGAGGCCTGAATCATAATCTCCATCTTGATTCTATGAATCACCCAGCCCTAGCACTCACCTTCTCTAATGTTCCCTCTGTAACAGGTGATGCTGCGGTTGGTGGTGGGGTGACCTGGCACTTTATGTCCACAATCATGTCAAAACTGAGGAATGGATTTTAGCTCAATCTTGGTACAGTGATGCATTGAATGTCCTCATTATCTGTGAAATGACTTACAGGAAAATTATTGAGAATAGTTTTTGTACTGCAAGACTTCTGGCTGACTTGACATTTTTGGCATAAACTTTCAGAAACAAAACATGCTTTGCCATTTACACTTATCACTGGTTTAAATCTAATGGCTTGCTTACTTTGTGCCCAGGAAACACTGGAAAAACATTGTTGTTTGAGGGGAAGCCAGGGCATCTTACTCCCTCAACTGCTCAGATCCTTCTTGAGAATGACTTGTTTAAGGTGGCTG
Organism: Gymnothorax javanicus; assembly: GCA_029692085.1. Taxonomy (NCBI): domain Eukaryota; kingdom Metazoa; phylum Chordata; class Actinopteri; order Anguilliformes; family Muraenidae; genus Gymnothorax; species Gymnothorax javanicus. The sequence continues at coordinate 11,267,382 of CM056207.1, read as the reverse complement.
GAAGGATGATTGGTCACAGTTTTCTGCATGATGGCCCTGGACTGGCAGGGGTCAGTCCTGCTATATTGCATGTGTTGCTTGCAAATCCACCCGAGACTGCCACTTTAACAATGGAGGACTGCGTGGACATGGACATCAGAGCCACAATTGAATTGGTAACATTTAGCCACCTCGTAAGGTTGAACATATATGCTGCTGTTGTCATTTAGCTGAGAAGTACAGCTAGTGCAAAATTAAACCTACAGTGCTTGAAGAAAGCATTTGTTCTAAATAATGATCACTTTTGGTGCTTTTATCCAGATCATTTCTAGAACACTGAATGCATGCATTTTATCTGTTATCTGTCCTTACAACTAAACTGATGACATTTTGTTTCTACAAAACTACAAATGGTTGTTTTAGTTGCAGGGAACTGCTGAATTGACTGAGGAGGAGAACAGTGCAGTGACTGATCTGGCACTGTCATGGGATCTCCCAGGTCCAACACGAGCAAACAGGAGGTGGCTAATGGAGAAACTCCTTGTTCACGCAGTACGTTGTTGCTATGTTCATGTACTAGGCTGTGTTGATGTACTGAATCTGTACCTTTCTCTAAGTTAAAATATACTTGTATAGCGCTTTTTACAAGTGTTGTCAAAGTAGCTTTACATGTAAACCAGTATTCAGGTTTCTGTCCGAGCAAGCCTTCGGTGACAATGGCAAGGGAAAGCTCCCTGTTTACAGGAAGAACCTGATGTGATGTGATCAGTGCCTTTTTTTTGTCTCATTTTAGGTACTTGGAAGAACTGTAAAACAGGTGAAGCAGCTATGCAGGGGCTTGAAGGAGACCAAGGTCTGGCCACTTCTAGCTGAAAGGGCTGTCGTCGTTCATGTGATATTCCCACCAGTATCAGCAACAGTGTACACCCCACAGGTACACTGACTGCACCCCACTGGACACTTCCCCAGGAAATATTTTATAACCAAAATGATTTGTTGAATTATCACGCCACTTGAAATTGTTCATTTAGGCGTCAAATGTCTTAGTAGTTGGCAGGAAGCAATAAAATGTCAGAGTATAATGAGGAATTGAATGTCTGGAGGAGCCTGATCCTTTTAACAGTTTAATTTTAAAACCATTTATTCACATAATAAACATTAACTATTTGAACTGAGATGTCATATTGAAAAATTGACCGAGAAGACTGGAAATTTGAGCATGGACAAAGTATTTTATTTGTCCAGTATATTTTATCATGGTCTGATCGTGAAGAACAGTTAACCCTCTTATCTTTTGTGGTTTTAGATGATTCTTGAATGAATCAATTGGCCGGTTGACAACTCAGGGGACAGCAATGACGAGGACTGTCCTTTGGAGATAAAGTGCCGCATTGCAGGGTACCTGAGAAGATTTATTGAAACAGGTTGGTTGTTTAATTATGTGCAACCCCAAATCCATAAAAGTTGGGACACTTTGTAAAACTGCTATAAAAACTAAAATCTCTAATTTGTTCATTTACTTGTACCTTTATTTAGCAGACAAAAGAACAAAGAAAAGATTTTCAGAGTTTAACTATTATAATTAGTTTAAAAATTAACTATTTGTTAAATATTAACACATTTAGAAAATGATGCCTGCTACACACTCCATTAAAAGTTGGGACAGGTGCAATAAGACAATTATTCCAATTATTACAGTTTCCAAACCCTTGCATTTGATGTCCTGATGTCTGTGACGTATCTGCATAATTTGAGTCTGGACATATGATTTTTAGGTTGCTTTCCAAGCATTATGAAAACTCTTTGGATTTGAATGGATCCCTATGCGAACTAGGGGTGGGACTAGATTCAGCTGTACATTTCTCTGGTACAGTATGGAACTCATTGTTGGTGAAATGGCGGCAAGTTCTTCTGATAAATTTTTTAATAAGGTCTCCATTGAACTGTATTGAAAAATTTGTCAGAAGAAATAAATGCTGAAATGATGCATGTGTCATTATGGCATATCTGGCAGCAGCGTGATGGTTCAAGGCTTATTTGATACCTTATACCCTTGCTGACTTGTCGCCATGTAGACCAATCACAGTGCAGACTGCTGACAAGCAGACCAAGCACAGCACACACTGCTGACAAGTAACCAATCACAGCGCACGCTGCTGACAGTGCAAAATTGAACTACAGCACAGCTCATTGACTGCATACTCCGGTACAGTAGGTGGCGGTATGCAGAGCGCTGCATTGAACTACAGCAAGACCACATTGAGGGGGAAAAAAAAGTAATGAAATGTCCCAAAAAAAAAAAAAAAAAGCACTGACTGCGCAGTGGCTGGCGGTAACACATAGTGGCCACACTGTGATTAGACTTTGTATTCTTTCCTTGTTCTGTCATTTAGCCTCCCCACAACAGCTGACTGACCTGCTGAAGTTTTGGGTCGCGTGGGAGATCCTCCCGAGAGAGCTGAATGTGCTCGTCGTGAATCAAAGGCTACCAACAGCTGCAACATGTTTTAAAATACTGAAACTACCAGCTCACTACAGTGATTACAATTCCTTTGATTCAGACATGCGATCATGTATCGGCACTTGGGATCATGGCTTTGGACTGGTTTAAAAACGTCCTTATCAAAATTTTATAACTATGGAGGACTATTTGTTTTCTACCTGATTTGTGCTCTAGCTAAAAAGGAAATGTTAAATCTTGCAGATGACATTGATAGTAAATGTGCCAACTGATTAGTATTTGCCCCCTTCCTGATTTCTTTTTTTTCCCGCATATTTCTCACACTTAAATGTTTCAGATCATCAAACAAATTTTTAGATTTGACAGAGATGACCTGAGTAAATACAAAATGCAGTTTTTAGATGATGATTTCATTAGTTAAGGGAAAAAAGCTACCCAAACTTACCTGGCCCTATGTGAAAAAGTAATTGCCCCCTGAAGACAAAACTTACCCTTGGCGACAACAACTGCAATCAAGCATTGCAATAACTGGCAATGAGTCTTTCACCTTGCTGTAGAGGAATTTTGGCCCACTCTTCTTTGCAGAATTGTTTTAATTTAGCCACATTGGAGGTTTTTCGAGCATGAATGGTCTGTTTAAGGTCATGCAACAGCATCTCAATTGGATTTAAGTCCGGACTTTGACTAGGCCTCTCCAAAACCTTCATTTTGTTTTTTTTTTTTTTTTAAGCCATTCAGAGGTGGACTTGCTGGTGTGTTTCGAATTATTGTCCTGCTGCACCACCTAAGTGCGCTTGAGCTTGAGGTCACAAACTGATGGTCGGACATTCTCCTTCAGGATTTTCTGCTAGAGAGCAGAATTCATGGTTCCATCAATTACGGCAAGTCGCCCAGGTCCTGAAGCAGCAAAGCAGCCCCAAACCATCACACTACCACCACCATGTTTGACTGTTGGTATGATGTTCTTTTCATGACATGCTGTGTTAGTTTTACGCCAGATGTATCGGGACGCATACCTTCCAAAAAGTTCAACTTTTGTCTCATCAGTCCACAGAATATTTTCCCAAAAGTCTTGGGGATCATCATGATGTTTTTGGCAAATGTAAGACAAGCCTTTGTGTTCTTTTTGGTCAGCGGTGGTTTTCACCTTGGAACTCCCCCATGGATGCCATTTTTGCCCAGTCTCTTTCTTATTATTGAATCATGAACACTGACTTAACTGAGGCAAGTTAAGGCCTGCAGTTCTTCAGATGTTGTTCTGGGTTCTTTTGTGACCTCCTGGATGAGTGGTCGATGTGCTCTTGGAATAATTTTGGTTGGCCGACCACTCCTGGGAAGGTTCACCACTGTTCTAAGTTTTCTTCATTTGTGAATAACGGCCCTCACCATGGTTCACTGGAGTCCCAAAGCCTTAGAAATGGATTTGTAACCCTTTCCAGACTGATAGATGTCAATGACTTTGTTTCTCATCTGTTCTTGAATTTCTTTAGATTGCGGCATTATTTATTGCTTTTTGAGATCCATTAGCATACTTCACTTTGTCAGACAGGTTCTATTTAGGTGATTTCTTGAATCAACAGGTCTGGCAGTAATCAGGCCTGAGTGTGGTTAGTAAAATTGAGCCAAAAAAAAAAAAATCCAATTCCCATAGAGATTCTTTCAAATTATGGAGTTTTAGTATTGTTTGTAGAGCCTAAAAATGTGGTTGTAGAGCCTGAAAATGATGGAACATGTATAATGAGGGCTGTCATTTCTGAACAGTTAATCTGATATGGATGAAAATACCATTATTTATTTGATCAGACAATATTCTAATTTTTTTTAGAAACTGGATTTTGGGTTTTCATAAGCTGCAAGTCATCATCGTCAAAATCAAAACAAATGAAGGCTTGAAATATTTCACTTTGTGTAATGAATCTGACAAATGAGTTTCACTTTTGTAACTGAATTACTGAAAAAAAGAACTTTGCGATATTCTAATTTTTTGGGATGCACTTGTAATGATCTCAGGCATGAGGCCGACTGAATCACAGCCGGTGCTGATCTCCAGTTTAACATCACTCTCCCGTGTGATATTGCTTAAATAACTGAAATTAATTCCGACAACAATATTTTAATATGCTTATTGCATTATGCGGATTGCTTCAGTACCTTTGGTTGTGAACGGTTCGCCCGGTGATGTGAGAACAGCGGTTAAGTCCTCTTTGACTCACCATGAATCTGGACACCTCAACATTCTCCCCGCCCTTATCAGATCTCACCCGAGAGGGAAGGCCATATTCCTGCACAGCCCCCAAGAAGCTCTCCAAAACGGTTGTAGCACGATTGTTGGTGGCAGCATTTAAATAGACAATCAGTCTACTAAATCCATCCACACCTCCGTGTACGATGACTCGCCATCTGATCAGAATAAGGAAATAACTTATTAATGAACATACATATTTGCAACATTCAAATCTTCTACCAACCACCATCACTATTTAATTGTTCTGAAGACTCGATGTGTACACCTCTGTTATAACATGATTCTATTGTCTACTCAAAGCATTGTTTTTCTAAGACAGCTTGATGTTGACATGTTTGTTCTCAACAGGTATAATGATGAAGGAAGTTAAAGAATGATAAAGTCATCTGCCAGTTCCTACCTTATCAATTTATGGTTTCCATCAATGTGCCACAGGCTGTTGGGGGCTGGAACATGGTACTGCCTACGCCGGAGCGTACGTATTGAGAGGCGACGTGCAAGCGTTCCCTCGGGATCCACTCGTCTCAGAGACTCTCGCACACGATGCACTGGAGAACAAATACCAAATGCTAAGATTTCATTGATTTCTAAAGGTTGATGCAACTTATAAATTGCACACAATTAAAGAAGAAACTTACACTGAATTCGAACCCCTTGGGCCTTCAAACATCCCAACATCATTTTGTACCCCACACTAGGGAAATGCCGATGATTTGCCAAAACAAGTTCATCCAGTTGCTCGTCCATAATCTCAGAGTACAATTCTGATATTCTAGGGGGATATACAAACCAAGCAATTAGCCCATCTAGCACCACAGTCGAAACCATGCGATAATTAGGACATATGCGAAGATCGTATAGCGTAATGTCATATTAATCACACAGACACTGACATAGCCTCAACAGAAATAGCACCAAAATATGCTTAAAGCAATTGGTGCCAAACAGGGATAAAACGTAATCTCCACCTACAACCAAACAGGGGATGTCCGTGAATTACCCATCCGTATTGTGTAAAATGGCTTTAAGCTGAAATAGCAAGCCGCTGAACAGAACAAGAAATGTTTTCTAAATAATTTTATGTCAAAATACGTTCTTGTCTGGCCAGTTTTGCGAAAAGAGAAAACTAGCGGATGTTTTGTTTTCGTGCTCTCACCTTAGGCCATGCTGTTCCATCCTCCTCCTGATGGTCCGTAAAGACACCCCGAAGAGACGAGCAACATCTGTCGGTTTAACACCACTCAATATATAAGCTTCTAAAGCTTCAGGGGGGATCTCACAGGCGGGTCGTCCTACTCCACGTCTCCCGTGAAAATTTCTCAAATGCAGCTCGATGCAGGATCGTCTGCAGGTTGCTCCACACAAACTCGTCCACGTCGGAATCAGTCAGCGCTGCGATTTCAACAATGCTGTCTATAAGGCCTTCGACTCTGTCTATTACGCTTTCGGGGGTTACAACATTGCCACTATCAATGTCATCCGCAAGAGTCAACATTTCCGCTCTTAGCTCCGCCATTAACTCCATTTTGAATTTCGATATTTTTTGACCTGGGATAAGCTATCGCATTCGTCACTGAGCTATATATACGCACGCAACTGCCGACCAATCAGAACAGCTGGACCAACTGAAAACCACCCCTCATTTGCATTTACAGATCATGAAATCCATCAATAAAAGCATCAATAAATAAAAGCGTCAATATATCCTTCAATAAATCTATAAATATATCCTTAAATAAATCTTGAAATAAAATGTGAAAACTATCCATCAATAAATAAATAAAAACATTTATTGCTGTATTTATGTATTTATTGATGCATTTATTTATGTATATATTAAAATATTTATGGATTTATTTATTTATTCATTTATTTATGCATTAATTTATGTTTTTATTTATGGATGTATTTATTTATTTAATGAATGATATATTGAAGGATATATTTATTGATTCATTGAAAGATTTATTTATTTATTAATATGGCACAAATTGTCCTCCATACCCTCTCTGATAGACACTGACTTAACAGACAGTAGCGAGACGGAAATCTTATGGATTACCACTTTAAGAACAACAACAAAAAAAAAGATACATAGAGCTAAAATAAACAATGTAAAAAAAAGGAATGCTGTATTTGCCTTTTAGCTGTGTTGTTAAAAGCACATAAGTAAGCTGTTTGATATGTTCGTATAACTATATCGTGCAATGTTAGCTATGTAGCTAACGTTGAGAAATGTATCGACTTTCAGTGTAAGATGGCTAGTTAGCTAGCTTAATAGTCTCTTGAGCTCAACCGCTAACATTAGTATCAGCACTACTTTCATCTACTGTATTTTAAGCACTGGCATTATTTTCACCTGATAGTAAAACACAGCATGTCTCTCCTAGCCTTCTAGCTATAGTTAGCTAGCTAACTGTGCCTGGAGTGGTTTTCTGAAAAGCTGTAACTTAACATTACTTCGAATGTACAGGGTCTGAGAGAGGCAGTAGCAGCCAAAATAGTCCTGTGTCCTGTGTCCTGTGTGTCCTGCGCAGTGTCCTGTGTCCTGTGCGGTGTCCTGCGCCAGTCACAGTGTCCTGCGCAGTGGCCTGCGGCAATTGAGCAGTGTCCTGCACACCTGTAACACACTGAAAAAATTGAGACTTTGGATCAAAGTAAAAAAAATTGCGTCAACTTGTTACAGCTAATTTTTTTTTTTTTTTTTTTTTCAATTGAAAAAAATTACCTTTGTTAATTTTTTTTCAATTGAGAAAAACTAAAAAAAAATTTTCAGTCCAGGATAGGACAGTTTTATTTATTTAAATTTTTATGCGGTCGGAGAGAGGTGATGGGTTTATATTTGTTTTTATCTTGAAAACAGCGACGTTCAAATAGCACACATCCTTGTCGATTTTGGCTCTGCGTTGTAGCTTATAGGCTGGTAAGTTAACTGGATCAATCACGAGTACTAACCTGTTCAATATATCAAATAAAGCACGCAGCTTCTGTTGCAGGACAGTCGCTATCTGTACACCATTTCTAATTTTAACATCGATATGTTTCAAACTCGTCCCGGTTTTACGTGGGTTTACAATGCTGATTCGAGTCACGTTGCCTGTACATAGGCAGAGATATGACATAGCTTGCAGTTGAATCACTGAGTTGAATTGGCCAGCTTGTAAAAACAATTTTGCGGGTCATTCCGGATGGATGACATTTGGCTTAATAGGCTGTGTCATCACCTCGTCCCACCGTCAAAGCAACAGTTTCAAAACTTGAATTGCAAACCGATCCTTCCCATCAAATAACAGAGAAATTAAACCAAATCACTGAGTTCGTAGCTCATTTAAGAGGGGTTTGGATTGACTTAATAATGACCATATAATGGTCATTCCGAAAGGAGAAAAAAACTCCAGATGTATCATAGGCCTATCCTAAAAAATTTCTCAGGCGATTAAGAATAAAGAAATGACCATCCCTTACGAAAAAGAAGTATATTTCAAGTTCATATTTTCAAGTAAACTTAAGTAAACGTCAAGTATATTTTCCAAGTATGCTTTTTGTAATGTACTCGTGTCAATGTACTAGTGGTATACTTGTAAGTGTACTAATTAGATACTACTTGGGACTAACTTGGCCCACTTTAAGTTGATAAAAGTATACTTTTAAGTATACTTCAAGTTCAAGCAAAGTAAACATAGTACACATCTAGTTTACATCTAAGTTTTATTTTATACTGCAAGTACACTACAAGTGAACTTTTTAGCATACTGTGAGTTAACTAGTTGTATACTTCTAGCATACTTTTCAGTTTATGAAAGTATACATTTAAGTATACTCTGCAAGTAAACACAGATATACCGCTAGTTTATTAGTTGTATTCTTCTAGTAAACCTTTCAGTTCATGAAAGTATACTGTGAGGTATACTGCTAGGAAACTTAAAGAGTGTCATTGGATGTTTAATGACCGCAGTGAGTCAACTTCAGTTTCACATCTCATCTGAAAGACAAAATCCTCATCACTGTACCTTTGAGTACTATTTCACCAGTGAGAAGATCCCATCCTACTGGCCCACCAACACCTCCTCCAGCAGCAACTAATTTTCCCAGGTGGTCTCCCATGCAAGCACTAACCAAGCCCACACCTACTTAGCTTCAGCCACACATCTCATGCATGTCAAGTACTGGTATGGCTGCCAGTTATAATATTTGTTCACACTTTTCATTGTCACCATATCAGAACAGATAGCACTGAAGTTCCAGTCTTCTTAACCTCATGTTTGAAAATACTGTGTACATTTATCTGTGATAAATCTGCACACAATGGCCAGCTAGATTGAACTGACATCTCAACTAAAACACAGCAATGTTTGGTACAGGTACAATATGCAGGGCTTTGATGTCCACACTCTTGTTTAAAAATGATTAAATCATTAATTAAACAGAATGTACCATCTTTCAAGTCTACAGCACTGTTGCATCTTTTCTTTAGTCGGTCATATTTTTGACTGTGATACAGAACTCCATTAACCAAAAAACATATATTTCATTAGCCTTTGCCTTGAGTTCTTCAGCCTACAGGTCAGGCTGAAGGCAGTGCTAATTCATATTTTATGCATATTTCTGGTTCCATATGAGAAAAAGAGGTTTTTTTTTGTTTTGTTTTGAATTGGGATTTCAATAAGAGTTGCCATTGCTGTGTTCTTATACTTTGGCATCCAATACAATATTGTGTTTGAAAATTTAATTTATAAAGGAATCAATTTTGTTCTCGATCCTGAATAAGTGTTTCACTGCGAATACTTATAAGTACCTTCATCTGTAAATTAAAGCAGAATGCACTTAAGCATTATTTCCTCTAGTAGAGTACATGAGGTAACCTCTCGTCTACTTATGTTAAATAATATCTGAATAGCAACAGTAATACATTTTAGAGTGCAATAATCATAAGCTGTGAGTATGATGTTAAGTTAGCTTAAAGAAGACTTTGAAGTATACTTGCAGTTTAAAAACAAAAAACTTTTAGCTCCCTGAAAGTTTAAAACTAAATGTAAATTATAGAGGGCTTGAAGTAAAGAACTAGTGGACTAATAGTGTATCTATACATTTACTTGCAGTATACTTCAAAGTGTACTTTAATGAACTAAAAAGTTGGCTTGAAGTATATAACAACTAAAGTTGAAGTACATCTGAATTTACTTACAGTATACTTCAAAGTATACTTTTATAAATTAGACATTGTGCTAGAAGTATATAACTAGTGAACTAATAGTTCATCTTTAGGTTTACTAGCAGTATACAGTACTTTACAGTATACTTTCATGAACTGAAAAGTTTACTAGAAGTATATAGCTAATAAATAGCAGTATATCTAAGTTTACATGCAGTATACTTTAATGTATACTTTCATAAACTGAAAAGTATGCTAGAGGAATACAACTAGTTAATTCACAGTATACTTAAAAGTTCACTTGTAGTGTACTTGCAGTACAAAATAAAACTTGGATGTAAACTAGATGGGCACTTTAAGTTTATACTGCTTAAACTTGAAGTATACTTCTTTTTTGTAAGGGTATGTATCAAGTCTGTCAATACTGGAAGAATTGTCAAATTTGTTCTCAAATAAAATTAGACAAATGTTTATCTGTTTCTGTGTGGGTTAATAACACTGCATAAAAATCAAGTTCAGCTCCACCCATGTGCCATTTACTCTGCTATGCTACCCCAAAGCTGACTTGTTACTGCAACCTTACATGTGGAATATGTAAGTTCATGAGATAGTAAAAACTGAGTAGAACTATAATGCATTATACTTCAAAGAAGCCAATATGTATGGTAAAAAAATTTTTAATGTGCTCATTCTTTTGATAGCCTAACTGTGAGCCAAGTATACTTGAACATTAGGCATGAATATTTTAATACTTTATTATACTTTTCTTGAGTATATCTCGATCAAAAGTTTAGTGACAAGTATAAGCCAAATATACTTAGACTTTTCTGTGTACTTTTCAGTATAAGGTAAGTATACAGAAGTATTACTTTGCTAAGTATATCTCTGATAAGTACATCAAAAGTAAACTGAAAGTATACTCTCTTATTTTTAGTTTAGAAGAAGTATACTAATGGCACACTTGAATAAACTTCTTTTTCGTGAGGGATGTGTATCGTTGCGCATGCTTTATTATAATTTATGGCAGCAAACCATCTGCCTCTGATTTATTGTTGCGGGTCATGAACAATATTCAGACATGCTTTGTTTCATTCCAAAATATGTAAAAAGTTTGAGTAGCCTCAAGGTTTCTGCCAGAAAACTGAGCATTACTACCAGAAACCTTGAATCAAAATTTTAGAAACAATGGCTGTGAGACTGTTTGACAGATTTGAAATGGCCAAATCGCGGCTCACGGCAGTAGCCGAAATTGTCCTCTCCTGTGAGATTGATGCAGGACACTCGCATACTTCCACAGGACAGTCAACAGGACACTCGCTCAGTGCAGGACAGTGTGCAGGACAGTCAGCAGGACACTCAACGTTTGGCGCAGGACACTTTTCCCATTGCCTCAGTCACTCTCTCCACCACAGCGAGACAGTCACCGAGAGCTGCTCGACATTCTTAATATTGTTATTACACGTGGATCCAAATAGACTCTTTAAGTGTTGATTTAACACTGAACGTTTTACTGTGTAAAGAATGTCCCGCAACAGGAGCAGCGTGCACTATTTAATATATTGAACAGGTTGGTACTCATGATTTATCCGGTTAACGTAGCCTATAAGCTACAACGCAGAGCTAAAATCTACAAGGATGTGTGCTATTCGAAACGTCGCTGTTTAAAATATACGCATATATTTGGATTTCAAGATAAAAATAAACAAAAACCCATCACCTCTCTCAGACTGCATGAAATTTAAATAAGAAAACTGTCCTATCCTGTTACAAGTGCACAGGACACTGCTCAGTTGCCGCAGGCCACCGCGCAGGACACTGCGACTGGCGCAGGACATTGCACAAGACACAGGATACTGCGCAGGACAGCACTCAGGACACTGAACAGGACACAGGACACTGTGCAGGACAACTCGCAGGACAGGACAATTTTGGCTCCAATGATACAATCAATCTTATAAGCAGGAGAGTGGAAAACAAAGCCCTCTGCACCGGGAAGAGAAACTTAGCCTTGAAAGGGTTTAAGTAAGTACACTCAGCCCTTCAATGGCAAAAGGCAGTAACTCCAATTGTCATGTATTGGAGTTACTGCCTTTTGCCATTGTAGGGCTGCACTGTACACGCTGTTACTCATAAGAATTATCTATAATATATATATATATAAATATATATATATATTACTTTTTTCATGAAATGATTGTGACAATATGATTTATTCTTTATACATAAAATGTATCTGAATACAAAATGAATCCAACTTTATGGGCAACTGTATAGTTGCTGATACCATAAATGGTTTATGACATCTGTTCGATAGATTAAATTTGGTAAAAGGCTTTATGTGAGAATGACCTAACAAAACACATTTTTTTTTGAAATGTCGGCCAGACATTCAAGTTTTATAAACGTCTTCTGTTTTAGGGTGTTTGTCGTTGAAAATAGTTTGGAGGGGAGGGTATCTCCCCTTTGTGTCAAACAAGAGGGAGAACCTGAATCGAAAATATAGAGTACAGGGGTTTTTTCTTGATACATTACATTTAAAAATATTTGAGGGTGTGTCTGTGAACATGGTATAGGTGACTTGCACATTTGCGAGGGCATCATTAATGCAGAATGATACGTTCAAATTTTGGAGCAATAATACTGCCATCTGGATATAACCTTTTCCAGGGGCGTCCCTGCATTTTCCAGGGAGATGATGCCAAACCAAATTCTGCACAGATTACAAGTGCATGGTATCAAAAGCAAAGAGCGCAGGTGTTCGATCGGCCTGCCTGCAGTCCTAATCTGTCTCAGATTAAGAATGTATGGTGCATCAGGAAGCAGAACGCATACAGTAGCAATGAAGGCCCATTACAATTGCACAACAGAAGACCTGCATTACGAGACTTAACCAACTGAAATCTTCAGTCCCAAAACATGCTAATCTTCAGTGCATTTTCTTTTATTGTTTTGCAGTCATCAAATTGTGTATTTTCAATAAGCAATTAAATTCACCATTTTGAACATCAAATAATGTGTTGTTCTGTTTTCAGTTTTGTGGAGGGTAAATGAACTTTTCAAATCAGTCCTTTTTGATTTTAAATGCATCTTCAATGATGAAACAACTTTTTTGGAATTAGGTTTGTAGGTTCTTGGCATGATAGCTTGTCTACATTTGTTGAACATACATATGGATCATACATATATAAAACCTTTATTTATTCTCAAAAGGACATTGAGGTCACCCTCATTTTTAATGCCGTTGAGTTAACAAGTACATTAAAAACAAAAATAACAAATACATGTAAGAAAAAGTCATTTAAAACAATTACAATTAGAAACACAGTGTTCAGAAATTGAAGTCCTACACTCTGTAAGAGAATACAATAAACTAAGCAGTTATACAATTAAACACACTTTCACACTTCACAGATTTAATAAAATTTCATTACCTAATGGTAGGGTCAGTTGAACCACTATCTGAATTTACACTATGCCATTTGACTCACTTCACCCGATAGCCACCATTTTGAGAAAAGAACAAACTAGTTCAGCAATTCAGCCAAATCCTCAGCTAAATGATTTACATGGTTCTATACTTTGACAAATCACTAACTTGTGGAATGCGTATTTTAAGAAATGTATAAATTTGCTTTGAAATGACGCCATAATCCCTGACATGTAGAAATTTACTTTGATGTGGAAAATCAGTTTTTTTTTGTGTAAAGAAAGACCTCAACTGCGGTAAGCATATTCTATCTTACGTGATGCCGGCTTTTGGTCAGCCTGTCACAAATTTCATGTGTTCAATTCCGAACAAGTGAAAATATTCACATAGTATATTTATTTTTATTCTCTAGTATTTCTCATGTTAGGGGAATGTTTGCTAGGCAGAGATGCCAGTGTCGCTGAGATAGGTGAAAGTATCATGCATTTACTCGGTCAAACCTGCATGCAGGAAGTAGTCTTTGTGATTTAATTGCTCTCAGCAGATGGAACACTGCTTTGACTGTCTCCAATCTAGATTATGCGTGCACTAATGGAGCCTACTAATGAGCCACACCAAAATTTGCTCGTAAGTTTCAAATGTTCATCATAAAATCTAAATTTTACAGTTTAATTATGCTTTCTTTCACGGGCTAATAGCCCCAGACCCCCGTACAATTTTTAGATGCCGCACTTGTATTCATTTTACCGCCGCCCCCCCACAAAAAAAAAAAAAAAAAAAAACTATGCCCTTGTTTACATTCCCTATGTAGGAAAAGCAACATTATTGTTTTTGCCCACCCAATTAGTTCAGATGCCCACCCAAAGATGGCATCCTCGTAACATCAGTGATCTAATGTTGCTTACTGAGTTTATATTCTGCAGCTAATTCTGTGAAAGTTCTGCAAAAAACTGTTTTACAACTCTAAATGGTCTGCGACATGAAAGAGCGGTGGTTGGATATGGAGGTATTTGTGGACTTGTAAGAAATAAAGCTTTCTTTTTTCATTTTACCTTCTTTTCATCCTCCTTGAACTTTGCAGAACTGTTCGGCCCAATGCCGCAAACTGCTCCCCACGAATCAGGAGCAGTTGCCCATAAAACGTGATTTTATTGTACTCGTGACATCTAGCCCTTGCTTCTTTACAAAATGCCAGAGCCACCAATCGTACCCTGCCTATGCTTGTCTGAAGTTTGACATTAGCGAATGTTCGTCTTGTGCATCTGCAACAAACAATGGCTGCTGATGAGAACTGAGACCCATGATTGGGCTATTAAATCATTTGTCAATATCGACTTTGCTGACTGAGACCCATATAAGCTGTCCCAATTCTCTTCATTGTTACTCATTTGTTCTGGTTATAGTTGAGTGCTAGTGCAGGAGTGGAGGTATGGAGGTGGATAGTGAGCACATGACTACCAACTATACAACTAATTACTTGAGAATATATTTGTATTATGAATGTGTCACTACACTTCTACAAAAGAAATGTACATCTATTTTGCATATTCAAGTGTGCATTCTGTGCTTGAGTATGTGTAATGCAGTTCTTGGGCTTTACATGGTAATGATGCATCTAAGAACCTTAGCAAGTTTCAAAATGCAAGCTGTTTTTTTTTTTTTTGATGAATTCACACATGGTTGTTTGAAAGCATGAATCTAGCGGAGGCAGTCAGGTTTGCATGTAATAACTGCTGGTGAATGACAGAATCCATGATATCCTGAATCCTAACTAGATTTCCAGGGCCTTTGAAAGAAAAAAGTACCGTGAAATCAAAGATCTTCCACCATGCTTCACATTTGGGAAGAAATTCTTCATGAAATTGCTATTTTTGTTTGCATGCAAAATGCATCTCTGGTATTTTTGACAAAGAGCTGTGTTTTGGTCTCATCAGCCACCAGAGAACTCAGTCCTGTTAGAAATTCCAGTACTGTTCGTCAAAAACTGTTGGCTCATTAGTTGTTTTTTGATGATAACAGAGGCTTTTTTTCAGGTAATTCTCCCAAACACTTTGTAGTTGAATAGATATTGTCTGACCATAATTTTGGAGACTTTGACCCCAAGGCATTATTAATCCCTGTAACTCTCTGATATTGATCCTTGGAGATTCCTCTGCCACTGGACCTATACTCCTCATGGTGCAGGCATTCAGAATGGGCACACATCCTCTTCCAGACAGAATTTTAGCATTGTCATATGCCTTCCATTCCGATAGACATTGGATTTTTGCCTCAGTAAACAAAACTTTCAACTTTTTAGCTATCGTCTTTAAGCCATTCTATTCAGTTCAATTCAGTTTTTTTATGTATAGTGTTTTTAACAAAAAGTCTGAATCACAAAGACCAATAAAAAGAGATCCCAAAGGATGGTGATGGCAGGCTACTGTAGCAAGGAAGAACTCCCTTATAAAAGGAGAAAAAAACTGAAATCTTGGGGGAAATCTTGGGCAAATTGTGGCTCAGCGAGAGGGCAAGTGTGACCTGGGGTGGTGTGAAGTGACGGGGGTGGGAAGTATTGAGGATAGAAACAGGAAAAATAAGTTGCAGACATAAATACACCAAGTGCATGTTAAAAGCAATCTAATAGTGAAGTGCGACATACCATACATCAAATACACTGTGTACCTGATTGTGGATGTTTGGTGTATGAAACAACAAAACACCAAATCAACAGAAGCAGCAGGACAGTATCTTAGCTGGGCGCTAACAGCATCCAAGTTGGGACCGGAATTGTGAATGCACATGGACAGAGAAGTCCAGCATTGAGCCGAAATAGCAAAATGCATGATGGTTAGGGAAGCGAAGAGCCTGGGGAGCCAGTTCTCCTTTGTGGGGAAAAATGGGCACATTGTTAATTTATGCTTTTTTTTTTTCAAACCAGAAAACAAGGAAAAAGTTTATGGCTTTAAAATGCAGAGCTGAATAGTTTTGACTTTGGTCATGACATTTGGCTTTGCGCCAATGTTTGCTCAGTTAATGAAAGAATACATGTAATGGACTCTGCCTTTATTTGTCCAGAGTGGGTTGAGTGTATTCCAGAATGTATCAGAGTAACTATACAAGAATAATAACTGATAAGGAGTAGGGGCTGGAGAGAAACAAACATTGACGTGCAGTGCAGAAACGCTGTTATTTGAAAAATACCTCTCATTGGCCCTCATTTATCAAACTTGCGTAGGATCTGGTGTAGATTCTGGTGTAAATATCAGCGTTCGCCAGGTGTCACGTCTAATTTACTAAAAGTGTGTACGTCGCTGATTTCGGTGTAAAACTGGTGTGGCGTTGATAAATCTGGCGGCAGAAACCATCGTAATTTATATGACACGCCTCTATAAATTCATGCTCCGGGATGCATAGTCCTGCCCACTTTACGACATGGACTCTCAAAAGACGGCAAAGAAGAAAGTGCTTCACTGAGGAGGAAATATAAATTATCACGTCCGAGGTGGAGAAAAACAAAATAATTTTATTTGGAAGCCTTAAGAGTGGCATAAAGGGACCTCAGAAGGCTGCAGTTTGGAAAACTATTGCTGCTGCGGTAAACGCCGTTGGGGTGGAAAACCGGAGTGCAGCAGAGGTTTGATTTAATTCATTAATAAATCGAAGTGATTATTCGCACTTATTTAAGTGTGTCCAAGCACAAAAATTGATCGAAATTCGCATTAGACATACTTATAAGTGTGGCCAAGCTGCACATTTCTCCATTGCCCACACTTATTTTAAGTGTGTCCAAAGCTAAAATTTTTTTCTTGGCCAAACTTATTTTAAGCGGTAGGCTACTTTCTAAGCGGCACTGGAATGGTCATCAACTGGCGCACGTATAAGTGTGGCTAAGAAAAAAAATCAGCATTGGCCACACGTGTAAGTGCGAATAACATCAGTCTTAATAAATTCAATTTATAGATCCATGATATTTTATGTTATATAGCCTACATAATTGACAATCCAAATGCTTTACATGTAGGTTAAAAAAAAAGTGGTCCGATTTTAAGATCGCGCTCAGGCGCAGCAGCGCACGGACCGGTGGAGGCCAACCAGACTCAAACCTCCAGCTGTCACCGTTCGAGGAGTGCGTGGCAGCAGGGCTCCTACTCCATCGTGGGAATATGGGGCAGTCCCCACCGCCTCGATCGGAGCTGCATGAGGGTAATTGTTAAAATACAGTCTGCAGGGATCACTCTTCATTATACTTTTATTAGTATTACTCCATGACTTTTTATTGGGTGCCACACAAAACGAGCTGCCAGCCCTCACTTTCCTGGAGATCTTCACTGTGCCGAAAGTTCTTCTCACGTCGGACAGAAGCTTATTCCTCTAACAATAAAAGATCTGCCATTGTCAAAATGTGATCGCGGTCAAAGTGTCCATAGGCTGAGCAACAAAAGAAACGCAAGTTAGCTTGTTAGTTAATGTACTCTAATGGTTACTCAGTTAAAGTGACCGCAAAATAAAGAAAAGTTTGATGAAACGAGTGTAAATGTGCACGCGCTAGTAATAAATTTGATTTTCTAAAATAATTACGCGCAAACTTATTTTCCAGTCTGCCTTTAATTAACTTGCGTTTCTTTTGTTGTTCAGTATATATCTGACTGGATGAGCATCTGACATACCACACTGTTTATCTGCCAAGCCACGCATCGCGCTTAATCAAATTAATTGTAATTGTCAGCCATCTGGCCTGACAAGCAGGTTATCTCAAAATATAAGTTTTATTAATTTCTCAACACAGGTTTCTTATTTATCTTTGTATTTATTTATTTATTTATTCATTTATCTATTTAGTCCATTTATTCATTTTACTAATAAGAGCAACAACAGCATGACGCATCGCTGCGTATGGTTTATTACTCATTTTGACAGCTGCACTCGCTCCTGCATGTTGTTCGCTGGTTTAAAATTTGCGCACACCTGGTCAGACCTGGCGTGAGATTTTTGCGGACCGTTCGCTCACGTTCAGATTGATAAATGCCGATCCTCGCGGGAGACTTGGCGTACACCCATTTTTTTGGTGTACGCACGTTTGATAAATGAGGGCCACAGAGAGGGCCATTTAACAGGAAACATGGTGCTGATATGATGGCTAATGAAGGTTAAAGGCTGATTTAACTGTGATCAATTATTTTTTTCACTATGGAGATGATCAGGGGTTATGACTTTGTCTCAGTGGCAGAAAAACTTTTCTACAAATCATAGTGGAAGACAGACTTAAGTATCACTATGAACGGGCTTAAACTCCCTAGCGTAGCTACATTAATGCTACTAACAAGCCATAGTACTCTTTGTAAAATACTGGGTTAGAATGTAATTGTCCATTTAAAATTAATATATTCCTGTTTAGTGAATAAAACCTCCATTTTTAAATAGCTTATTTGCAGAAACAATGTGGTATATTTTATCTCCACTGCAAAAAAATGAAGGATAAAAATGCTACGTAAGATGAATTTACTTATTTTAAGACTTAAAACACTTATTTCTATCACCATTTTTCTCAGGAAGACAAAAAAAGTTTCTTGTTTTGAGGTAGTTTTTACTAGCTTGCCAGTGGGGTAAGTAAATTTCACTTGTCAAGTCAAATAGTAACTTGTTTTAAGTTTTCACCCCTCGGCCGACTCCGGCCCGGAGGGGTATTGTCGTCACCTGCGTGTCTGTCTGTCGTCCGTCGTCCGTCCATGATTTTGTCCGGGCCAGTACTCGGCAACTAATGATCGCAGCTTCACCAAATTTGGTATGGTAACTCACTATGACCCATAGATGTGCAACGTCAGGTTTTTTGCTGGATTTGACCTTTGACCTTAGCTCTGTGACCTTCAGCCTGGAAATCTTGTCCGGGCCAGTACTGGGCAACTAATTATCGCAGCTTCACCAAATTTGGTATGGTAACTCCTTATGACCCATAGATGTGCAACATCACATTTTTTGCTGGATTTAACCTTTCACCTTAGCTCTGTGACCTTGACCCTGGAAATCTTGTCCGGGTTAGTACTCGGCAACTAATTATCGCAGCTTCACCAACTTTGGTATGGTAACTCACTGTCACACATATATGTGCAACGTCATGTTTTTTGCTGGATTTCACCTTTGACCTTTGCGCTGTGACCTTGAGGCAGGAAATCTTCTATGGGTCAGTACTCAGCAACTACTGATCGCAGCTTCACCAAATTTGGTATGGTAACTCACTGTGACACATAGATGTGCAGTGTCAGCTTTTTTGCTGGATTTGACCTTTAACCTTAGCGCTGTGACCTTGAGGCAGGAAATCTTGCCTGGGCCGAGGGGTCTTCAGCAACGCGTTATGTTTTTTTCTTAAAACAAGTTCGACTTGACAAGTGAAATTTACTTACTCCACTGGCAAGCTAGTCAAAATTACCTCAAAACAAGAAAATATTTTTTGTCTTACTAAGAAAAATGGTGATAGAAATAAGTGTTTTATGTCTTGAAATAAGTAAATTCATCTTACCTAGTATTTTTATCTTTCATTTTTTGCAGTGTCCAAAACAGCAAAGAAAAAACAGCACAATTTTTGTGTCTCTACCGCTCAGAATGTATGCCCTTCATTGTAGGGGAAACCCTGTTGCACCTAGCATTCATGGCAAGATATCTATTTCATGAGTTCTTCTCACTGATGATGCATGCCATTTCCCGTACATCAATAATTAAAACGCAAAGGCTTAAAACTTTTAATTACAAATAGAATGCAAAGGGGAAAACATCTTTAAAATTCCAATTTACTATTACAAGGGACTAGGTAAATGGACTGAGTTCTCAATAAATACGTGTCTGGTTTCTTGTGATGGTTCAGGCAGCCACTTGAGAAGGAAAGTTTATTTCTCAAGTTAATACAGGGTTACTCTCTAAACACCTGAATAACTGTGTTTCTGCAGTCATGTAGAACTCTAGGCTTCTAGAAAATTAGCACAAAACGGTGTCATTTAAAAGTCAAGCTAACAAATATGTGCTGTTTTATGAGCCACTGGAGTTCTGAATTAACTCTACAGTCAATGGTGGCATGCCATCTGCCTCTTACCCTTAAAAGCATGATTGCTTTCAACCCAAATCCATTTAAGATTGCCTGAGTAATAATAATTTTGCTCACAATTGCTGTACCGTTCAAGGAAAAATTCTACAGCCTGATGGCAGACAGCCATTCTTTTTTTTTTTTTTTTTTATTATACATAGGGCATAGATTGTTAAAACTAAATATCAAATTCTGGACTTTGGGTGATACTAACTGTTTTGAGATAAAGATGTATGTTCGAAGTTTTAAAAAAGTGTTTGAGATTCTAGGCTTTCTATGATACTAGATAAAAAAAATGAAAAAAAATTCTCTTTTCTATGTTTTTGAAGAACTGCTCTAAAATTTGAATGGTTAACTATTTCAATACATATTTTCTAAAAGATTTCGAGAACATGCACATACTCTACATTGGTGTAATTTCCTTTCGTACTCACTCTTGCTCATTAACATAAAATCTGAAATTTGAATGTGATTTTCAATTCTTTATTTTTAGACATTCTCAATACATAAATTGATGAACATAAGCATTATAAACTGAACTTAGCTGGAAAATGATTGTTTGGTCACAAAGATGCAGTTCTACAGTTTAAAAATCTTTGACCCATATTTTTGGAATTCATAGTTTTTGAGATACAGAGCTTTCTTAACTGTTGTCAAGACTGGCGGAATTTTGCCCATTTGCCTCTTGAGTGGAAGAGGTTAATACGAGGAAGAGGACACAACATTATCTGCCAATGTGGTAAGATAATTTGACTGTCTCTATTTCAAGCTTTGCCTGTGGATGATGTTTTGCTTGTGAAGTACATTTTAAGTTAAAACAAGATAATGTATTTTTATCGGCAAGAGGGGAAAAAAGATTTTTTATCTCATAACTAGGCTGAAGCCCTTGTTAAAGTACTTTTTTTTTTTTTTTGCTCTACGACTCACTTGTCCCGTAACCGACATGGGAAAACCTGAGAAAACCTGAATGAATGCAAATAATATTTATTTTCAGTCCTCATGCAAACTATTACAACATTACCAAGATTAGGATATTTATTAAGCAAATAAGCATGTCCCTTTGTCACACTCCATGGAATTTTGCCTCACGAATATACAATGATATCACCATCTCCGTAGAATTACAAGGATGAATGCAATTTGATATTTGAGAGTGTATGGGCGTTTGCTAGATGATAGAAAGTATAAGCCTTTTGAAAATAACCCAAGAGTTGCGTGCTTACTCATGATGAGGGTTGTGCACAATACAGGGAAATTATTCTGAGAAACAGTCCCTATGGTTGAGCAATATTTAAGTCCGCATCCTTTTCTGGGATTGTTTAGATATATATGCTGTAAAGGACCAGGATATGCTGTGTGGGAATGCTTAATGATCTACCTGTGAAACCATAGAGGAAACAGGTGTTTAATAGGCCGGAGAGACACACCCTTCATCAGTAAGCACTGGCCCTGCGTCAATCTGTCTCTTGGCTCATGTCTGAGATGCTTTTCCTCTCTAGCTGTGTCCCAACCCTCCAAACCCAAGCTCTGACTTTGCGTTCTGAAAGTGTCACACGCCATCAGCCATCTGAGCTACAGTGTACTTAAGCATTTGGACAGTGATAGTGCACGAAGAGGGATGAGATTCCAAGATCGTTCATATGATATGGACTCAATAAAAATGAATAGAAGCTGATAGGCTCTACGTTATCCTCATATTCACTGTCGAATGAGTATACCGCCGAAAAAAAAACAAAAAAAACCCTGCGTATATGCATACATACGACAATGCATATGTTGAGGCTTTTGATCTCTGACAAATTAAAGTACAGACCTTATGGAAAAATATTCTGGAAATATACTTACCGACCACTTTAATAGGTAATCCTTCATGTGATCTTCACTTGATCACTAAAACTGGATGGTTGAAGGACACACAAGAAGAGCAGGAAAAATGTCACGTAGTGTGATGAATCTTTGACTTCTTATTGCTGCATGCTGATGGTCAGGTCAGAATTTGGTGTAAACTCTATAAATCCATGTATCCTTCCAGCCTTGTGCACAGGCAGGTGAGTTTGCTGGTGTAACAGAATGGGAAAGATTTTTTGGCGCACATTGGGCCCCTCAATGCCAACTGGACATCGTTTCAATACGGAGGCGGACAAAAGAATGGTTGCTGACCCCCCAAGAGGTCTACCAAATTGATCCAAATGGACATCTTTTGAATGTGATTGCTGGCCCCAAGCATTGTTGCTGACCTGCCAAGAGCTGTACAACATTGCCAATGGCTATCTGGGGTTTTTGTACATTTGGAAATAGTCCACATGATGGTATTTATGGATGTTTTCTGAATATTTGTGTAGCCGAGCTGAACAAATTCTGTTTCAATCAAAATGAATAAAATTATTAATAATTGAACTATTCATAAACAACTGGACTTCTGACTTGCTCTTAGTTAGTACTTTTATTTCTGTTATTAGATGCTACAATTGTGATAAATTAGTTTATTTTTTATGTTGTCTTTTTCCTCCCCTACTGAAATTGACAGGAAGAGATTCAGTGCTTTGGAAAACGTCTGTGATACAGACAGATCGGGTGCATACAAATTCCTGTACACATTTAATATACAATAAGCGAAAAAAACTGTATGTACGCGAACTCTGTTGTGCTTATGTCCAAAACCTCTGGATGGATCAAACTGTATGTGAAAAAACCCAGAAGACCTATTGCATTGGATTGAATTCTGCTGTGTGCAAGAGGTGGACACTGTGCTATCACATAGCGCTGCTGGCATTGAGATGACAAGCTGTTTTCAAAACAACAGAGGAAGCATTAACTCTCTGTTGAAAACGATACATGATATACAGTGGTTAAAGTGGGATTTGACAGGTGGGGGAACCCTAAAATTCGGTGTTGCGGCACAAATGACACAAATAATTGCAAATAACTGTATTCACTTTATTTTTGGCCCATTGGGACTAAGACATTGAATTTTCATATTCACATAATCAGGAAGTGGGCATAACAAGAGAAAAGCAGTGATGGATTTGGCTGAAAACTTGCAGAATAATGGGAAGTATGACGGTGAAGATATTCTACCGTTACAGTATTTTTAATTTCTTAAAACAGTAAATCAAAACTATTACATAATTGCCAAAATGAACAAGTAACCGAAATCTATGAATCTTTTTGTGATTCCAAGACACTGTCCTTACACTGCACACATAAACCATATTCTACTTCCAAAATGTTCTGATTTCCAGTGCAAAATTATGGCTAGATGTATCAAGATGGATCTCTAATAATTTTATGCTCTAATGCAGTTAGCTACTATGCTTTTGGGAAACGCCTCCCTGGATAGTACAGGACGCTGCCATGCTGCCAGCATAATATAGCTAGCTTGCTTGCCAGCTACATAAAAAAATGTGCTGCTCAGCGCAATGATTTTCAAGTTGCTCTGCCGCTAACTAGCTAGCAACTGTAGATGTCAAAGAAAGATATGCACAAGTAACATTAATGGTGAGCCAGAAACACAAATCAACATTGCTCGCATAACTATCGGTGCAATTGAGCCTTTGTCAGACTTTGACTAAATCGCTAATAATTTTATTAATGCACTAGCTAGCTGGTAAGCAGCCTGGTTATCATTTTGCACATAGCCTAAAGCAGCAAACGTTAACCCCTTTTAAATTTAAATTCTTTAACTTGGCCGGTTTGAATTGTTGAATATTACAAAACTTCACCATCGACTTCAACTTAAGTTAATCCACTTACTTTGGCTATAAACGCCGTTTCAAACATTAACAATTCCTCGCAGGCTGTTACGCTACCGATGCACTCATTCAAATGAAATATAGCATACAATACAGCTGCATTTTAGTGAAGGCGGGGCTAGCAGAGACTGATGTTGCGCTCTGATTTGTTGAGCATCTTGGTGCTTTTGAGAGAGTGGTAGGCAGGCTGTAATTGAAAGCAGCATACGAAAATAATCTGTAGTCCGCGGCGCTACTGTTCAGGCGCTTTCATGCTGGACGCGAAACGAATTTTTCGCATGACAGTTTGTCTTCAAGACAGTGGCTATTCTTACGTGACTGTAATCCATAGCAGGCAGGCTATTCTTACGCGACTCCCATTCGGGCATGCGCAGATTGAAATTGTATGACTTGATGCGCAATTTTTGTCAATCAGGTCAATTTGGCGGCCGAGCTTGTACAAGGGGCCGAAGGGTTAAACCCGTAACCATGGCACCGGTAAATTGAAATCTCGTCCCCGGGGCTTCTATACTGAGCAACAAAAGAAACGCAAATTAGCAAGTTAGTTAATATACTCTTATGATTACTCAGTTAAGTGACAGCAAAACAAAGAAATGTTTGATGAAACGAGTGCAAATGTGCACGCGCAAGTAATAAATTTGATTTTCTATAATAATTACGCGCAAACTTATTTTCCGGTCAGTCTTTAATTAACTTGCGTTTCTTTTGCTGCTCAGTATACTTGCTTCACCAAGGTTGGGCAATCTCGTGGTAGCATCTGGAACTAGGCCGTTAATCAGATAGGAGAACTCCGGTAAAAATTGTTGTACATATCCACATTACGTGAGCATCAGTCACGCAAACCATCAATGTGTCTTGCTATTCTTACGGGAGAACAAGGTAAGAAAATTAACCAAGTCCGGCAATTTTAATCTGCGCATGTCTGACCTAAAGTCACGTAAGAATAGCCTGCCTGCAATGGATTACAGTCACGTAAGAATAGCCACTGTCTATATTCAAAGTCAACGCAAAGACGCGAATACAAGAAACGCGTGTATTTGCGTCTTTGAGTTGACTTTGAATGTAATCTGTCGTGCGAAAAATTCTTTTCGCGTCCGGTGTGAAAGCAGCTTTAGTCAAATAAATATTTCAATTCAAACTAAGGTGGCGGAACGCAGTTCCGGACCGTTCCGGCCCACTTTAACCCCTGATGATATAGATAGTATGTAAATTTAACAGAAATGCTATATTGGCCTGTATTATTTTATAACATGAATATTAATGCCACCAATTCTGAGATAAAATTGAGTCTTTAAATTTTCGCGAGGGAAGGTTATGCTACGTCATGGGTAAGCCGGGTGGGCTTTTATCTTGGCGAAGAGCTTTTCTAAAGGCGCATTTTCCCAGTTGCGGGGGGAAAAAAACCTTCTCTGCTGAGGAATGAGAACTTCTCGTGTGCAAAGTGAAAGTGTGCAAGCAAAGCGTTGCTGAAAATATGGAAATATGGTCACAGTGATCTCCAAAAATGTAGTTAAACATATTTTTAAGATATTGTTCAAAATTGTTTTACTCCTATCCAGATGTCAAAAATTATCACAGTGAATACCGGGGCGGCGACTGAACTTTACATTACATTCAGGTTCGCCGGTAGAAAAATAATAATGTAATAATAATACGCTGGTGGGGAACGATCGAGAGAAATTGAAATGAGTGAGAAAGACAGTCACCAAGAAAGAAACAGAAATAATGTTATTTTGATTAGCCTACACTTCCGTAATTTCGTGAACTAGCGGCACTCCGAAAGTGCAAACGTCCGCCAAGGCAGCACAGTTGAAATCTTGCTGAGTGAACATGGCTCGCAGGAAATTGAAGGATTATTTCCTTCCCTGATGCGAGATCAATCAACCCACAAAAGTTGAGTGATGTCACTGGGAGCGAAGTTCAGTGATCGAGTGTCATAGAATTTCAAGATGGTTGCTGTGGTGGCCATATTGTTTGACGGATATGGTCAAAATCAATAGATTCCATCCTGGATGTAATAGTAACCCACCCACAAAATTTCAGAGATATCCCTTCATTACTTTTTGAGTTATCTTGTACACAAACAGACAGAACGACAAACCAACGCCGAAAAAAACATAACCTTCTTGGCAGAGGTAATAAAATCCGACAGGAGTGCAAAGAACTTGCTTCTGCTTGGTCAAGTCAGAAAAATGGAAGAAATTTGGATTAATTATAGATGGTCATAACAATATCATTCCTTGCTTTTGCTGAAACTAAAAGGGCAGCTTATGAAGGCCATTTTGTTTGTCAGCTAAATTGTAAATAATAATAATAAAGACATTTCAAATGAAATGCAGAGCTTTGTATTTGATAATAAAACCTGGACAAATGGGCTACTGGAACTGTATTAATGAATCAGGACGGATTCGAAATGGATTTTTCAGGTAATTGCGGATAATTGTGTGAGGAGAATTGGAAAAGCTTACTGTCGGGCCAGCACAAAAATTTAGTGAACACAAGACGGGCAACAACAGCAGGCTGGCAGTAAACTGTATGGTGGAAAGAGACCAACAAATGATGACTTTCACATTGCAAGGGGTCGTTTGACTAAAAAAAAAACGCTTGTAATATTCCTCAGTGTTGTTTTAATCGCTAGCTCTTCATGTTGCTGCTGAACAAGCTAGTTATGAAACTTAGTTTTCCATTGTAGCTAAGAGCATTTGTCAAAATTATTGTGTTTACTCAACTGATGAAAATAGCAGTGTTTTTACAGAAAAATGCAACGCTGTTTTCGCTCAGAAAGCAGTGTTGCAAGTTCAGTGTCAAATGTGTAAGATGTATTTTATTGCTTTATCGGATATTGGTTGAGCTGAAACAGTCTATATCTGTTAATTTCTTATGTTTGTATTGTGATATAAATACTTAATATATTTTGTTTGAACAAAGTGATTCTAATATTGCTGAATTGGAATGGAATGGAAGTTGAACTTGAGAGACATAACTCATTTTAATATGTTAGGTATTCACATTTAGTCTGCATTTACTCTGATGTTATGACCTAGGATAGTGTTATTCAACATAAGACATAAGACAACGTAGAAAGGAAAACAGATTAGAGACTGACTATTTTTGTAACTACAGGCCAGGGTTTCCATTGAGTGGAAAATCCAGTGCAGAAGATCCGAGAATTCCAGTAGATGGCAAGACTCCCAGCAAAATTTTCAGTAGTCCGGTTCTACATTGCCGTTGAAACAGTCGGATGAACTATCTGCACTGTGGTAGGATTGTGCCAGTCACCCGGATTGGTATCGGCTTCAACACATTATACTACGTGGATCAATCTCCATCTGACCTGAACTCAAACAAAGTGACTGACCAATTCCTTTTAATAGTTATCATAAATTAAGTGGATGTGCTTGAACTGTAACTGAATCCCTTTTAAGGATGATTTTCTTTGGATAAAAGGGGCCAATTTATTTATTCTTATTTGCGTATAATTGACGTATGTTGCATTGTTTTTCCTTTGATATGCAAACTAAAGTTGTAGTTTATGGTTTCCATTTTGGTTTGTTTGTGGTTACTGCATTCAAACGTAGCTCCCTCCAAACCTAGGGCATATTCTATTAGCCAGGACTGGGTTACTCTGCTCATGCATGAATCTGGCTGAGCAGCATGCAATCATATTTCGTTTATCTGCATCTAATTTTTTTTCTTCTTTTTTTTGTATCGTTGGCTTTGGCAGTGGTGCACTTTCATACTGGAACTTGTACAGTATAGTTGTCTGTGCATACTGTATGTAATGTTTATGATGCGAAAGCTTGCTGCTGATAATCACGTTTCTCCCTGGGGATTACATATTTTATTGTGAAATAATTGTTAGCGAAATCCAATGAAAGTAAAAAGGCAAATATGAATATAAAATGCATCAGCATTTTTCCTTTCAATGATATGCTGTCATATTTTATTTATATGGTACATCTAATATGTAGTGAGTTTATGTTTAAGAAGTACCAGACATACAGCAATCTGCATCATTCTGTGAATTAGTTATTCTATTGTGTTTTCTCTGCATTTTAAAATATTTAATTTAATTTAAAATTTTTTTTTTTTTTATAATCCTTTCATCCACCAATTGTAGCCCTAAATTACTATGTTCAGTTTTAGAAATTAAATAACAAAGAGTATGACAATGCCCAGGGATTAACAGGTTTGATAATGGATGCATGGATGGATTGATGAACGGATGATTACTGATATATCAGTGCAATTTCATCTGTGCTGCTCCCGTTGTCATTTTTAAATGTCTACCAATTACATTAGCTGTATACATTCATTCTGAATCATCCATGAAGTACATCACTGTGAAATGGTCCATACATGGTGGTACAAAACCAAAAATAATTGACAGCAGAAGCTGAATGACATCTGAAATCAAACACAGTCCCCGCTTTCAGCCTTGTGATGCGATGATGACTATCATATTGGTCCAGCAATATATTTGATATATATATAATGAATTTGCATATTTTAATTGTACGTACAAAGCCATTTGTACTTGTAATTTAATCATGTCATACTTATTGTGATTGGGGTGAACTGAACTGGAATTGGCTGAAATAAATTAAACTGAATTGAAATGAAATTGAATGAATTTGTCTTCAAACTCACTGAACCAAGTTGAACTGACCTGAAATTAACTGAACTGAATTGATTTAAACTGAAAAGCACAAGATAGAGCTGAGCCAACCAAACTAAATCAAATTAATATGAATTGCAGGGTACAGGACATAGAATATGGCTCAGCTTCCAGCTGTAGGGTGGTGGTCAGTGACTTCACCTGTACATACTGTAACTCCAAGCTGTTTTTGTTTGCCATGTCCCAATAAAATCCTTGAGTTCCGCCCTGTAATAAAGGGGTGTGAGCAGAGACTGATCTGCAGGATATAAGGGACCTCTGGTCATTGCCAAGGTATTTTGTGCCCTGTACGGCTTTCATCAACCCAGCATGGCAAAGACAATGCTGTGGACCTGGGCTGTCTTGGTCACCCTCACCTGGGTCTCTCAGGTGATATCCAGTAAAGGTAAGGTGACATCCAGTAACACATCTTCGGCTGTTTGGAATGACCTATCATCTGTGTGTAAATTCGGTTGTTTATATTAGATTATAGACAGTTAAATGCATTTCACAAAAGAAGCACAAAATCTTGTCTGGGCTACAGTAACTGACAGGGCCATTATACATTTTACTTTGGATGTAGAATTGAATAAAAATGAAAACTTCTGTTGTATTGTAAAATGTTTTTGATTATTTCACTGGGTCTGCGGAATGGTTAGGTACTCTAAAGTTTTGTGTTTATCTCTGTATTCAATTTGTGTATTTCTTCCATAGTTTAGACTTTATGATAAAAAAAAATGTAGCCCTTGCATGTCACTAAATGCAAAGGAACGGGGAGAATAAACTGAGCTTTCATGCCCGTTCATTCTGATTGCAAGCCGTACACACTGGATCCTATATTCTATATGTCAAAAGGCAGAACTCTTGTGTTGCTCTGTAAATGCTGTACAATGCCAAACTGCATTTGTCCCTACATATGAAATCAAAGGGCCACTGGAAATTTGTGTAGTTGGACATGAAAACCCCTAAACAGCTCTAGGGATCATCATGGAAGACACTTTAGAACTGATACATTTTTTTAAATTGGATTTTTTAACCAAAAGTAAATAAAAGAGAGGGAAGCCTACCCCTGCCTTAACTAAACAACATCAACAAAAGGGAGAGATGTGTATCATTGTTTCAAATGGAGTGGTACAGAATGAACGCTTGGCAAAGTGGCTGTGTTAGCAGTCAAGGACTGCAAATACTACTGCTTCCTACTGTTTCAACAAGCAACTGTGTAGATGAGAGCAGGGGGTACTAGAATCTCAAAATACTGCCAACAGGTTTGGCTGAGCATGACAAAATTGTCAGCACACATACAGAGGATCTGACATCAAACAATCTCTTAAAGTTCGTCCCATGCTTGAGTATAATGCGGTGACTTTTTGATGCGTTTAGTAATTCATTAATTAATTATGAAATCTTATTGTCATTAATTTTCTTAGTAGAATGAATGGGGGGACCTTTGAAACAAGATTAAGCTAAAACAATGTCCATTAGCTTCACAATTATTTTTATTTTCTGAAAAAAAAAAGCACCTTTTTGCACTGCGGGTGTTTTTGTCCACCAAATGTTTATCCTAATTATTCTTTACCATACTATCATGGATGTTCGCTGTACTAGTTGGTTTACATCATCAAAGTTCATTATTTGGCTTAAAATTGAACTGCATGTGTTTTAATTGTTGCTAACTTGAACACAAGACAGAAACCCAATTGGGTCACACTTTAGATGAAATGTTGCTCATAAAGGCTTTATGCAGCATGTATAATGCCTTCATAAATGAGACATAATGTCTTCATAAATCATACATAAGCAAATGTCATGCTTTGTAAAGGGTGAAATAACACATCCTTATTCAGCATTTGATGCCAGATGTGATATAACTGACAATGCCACTTAGCTAGTGGCTAAATACTATAAAGGGTTACATTGTCAGCTAAGTGACATTGTCATTGTCACATCTAGCATCACTTGCTGAATAAGGATGTGTAATTTACAAAGCATGACATTTGCTTATGTATGATTTATGAAGAAATCATATCTCATTTATGAAGGCATTATACATGCTGTATAAAGCCTTTATGAGCAACACTTCATCTAAGTGCGACCCATAATTGGTCCTTGTGCCATGATTGAGAATTAAGATGATTCAATCAATGGAGGCAAGTGAATGACATGAAGATGATCATTTATTAGAAAGTTTCAAATTGTCCAGATAACAGAAGCTATAAGATGAAAAAAGTCTTGACACAAAGTCTCTGTGGCGAGATTTCGTAGTAGAGGAGCGTCTGCCCTGAGCAGCCGCAGATAAATCCCCACATGGAGATACTGGTAGTGGTGCTGGCTGATGGCTCTGCTGAGGCTGATAGGCAGATAAGGTTGTTGAGTCTGAATCTGTGAAGACTGCTTATGAAGAGGAGGTGGAGGGCGTGCATAACAACAGCTAGAATGTACTAAAGTTGAGCATGAACACATTTAACTCCTAGGGCTCTAAATTCGTAGACCAGGCGCAGGCGCGGCGCAGGCGGCGGCGAATAGAGAGAGCGCCGCGCCAACGGGGTGTGTCCAGGCGTATGTTGCAATTTCGTGCCCGGCGTAGCCTGGCGCAAGTACTCCTCTGTCCCGCCTCGGTCCCTCCTGCCGGCGCAAGTGGCAAAGAGGGAGGAGAGAAGGCGTGTTTGGGTATAACCAATCAAATGAGCTCCTCTCCTCACCTTTAATGTGTTGGAATAAAGAAGCCTCTGTCCTATATCTGCATGATGCGTTAATGTTGCATTTTACTTTGCTGCCTCAGGCATGTTTTCTGCACCGCTTACGTCTATATTAAGCATTACGAATATGAGGCATTCTCGAATTATTACCATTAGCGAACTTGAATGGAATTTCAAAACGAAACTACGTCAGATCATTCAAACTTATGAAGTTGCAATGAAATACGACGGTTGCTCATTTATTTCTTCTGCCTGCATCATTGGGAAGAGAAACGATGGATAGCGTGTTCCTATTATTACACCCTGTTGCTGCTTAAAATTTTGGGATTAACATGAATGGACAACAATGCAAGATACGTTACACATTTATTTTCAATATGTGATCTTAACTCAGTACGAGATCATAGCAATCAGGCTGTATTCCTTTCCCCCACTAAAAACGATAAAAACCTAAGTGCCAATAATATTAGTATTAAGCCGCTTGGATACTGGACGCGAAACGAATTTTTGCACGACAGATTGCTTTGCTGCGTTGAACGCAGTGTCTACGTGTCCGAAAGTCGGACAGGGTTTTAATATATATCCGTATCCGACGGTCGGATGGTTTCAATATAACTCCGTGTCCGACAGTCGATTATTGTTTTTAATTTCTTCAAATCTACTGAATGTTTTAGATATTAAAGGTGAATGTTTTGATAAGAGGGCTCAGTTCTTCAAGATGAGTACCGAGAATTTCAATCAATGTTTCTGTTTAAGCTCTGCTCAGTAAAGTGAGACAATGTACAATGCCTGTCGAACATTAAATGCAAAATGCTCCATGTCTGACAGCCAAAAAAGAGGACGATTAGAACAGATTGATAACGAAATAAAGAATAAAAAGAAACATTTTAACAACAAACAGAACATCCATTGAACACTGCGATTTATTTATTTGCGGGCCATCTTTTTTGGATGTTCTGTTTGTTGGTGATATGTTTTTATTCTTTATTTCGTTATAAATCTGTTCTCATATCAATACTTTTACTTTTTGCTGGCTGCCGGACATGGAATATTTTGAATTTTTCGCGTCGAACAGTCTTGATCGTGCATGCGATATTTAATTCACAATGTCAATGGTCATGGAATTTATTTGGTCACTGACAACAAGCACTATTTTATCTCTGGTGTGGAAATAAAGCATGAATCTGTTCAATCCATCTGACTAATTTTCAAAAGAGAGATCGAATAAAGACTGTTGTCTATCTTCAACGGAAGAAAACAAACGAATAAAGAGACGCGTGTATTCGCGTCTTTGCATTGACTTTGACTGTAATCAGTCGTGCGAAAAATTCGATTCGCGTCCAGTGTGCAAGCGGCTTTACTGAGCATAGAACGCAAGCATTATATATATATATATATATATATATATATATATAGGCAGCTTGTGGTTGGCTGAGAAAGATGTGAAGTCGTTAGTTTGCATCACAGATTCAGCTGCGTTGATTAAGCCAGGTCGAGTTTCCATTACGCGTGCCAACCGCCTTTAATCTGACATCAGGACAATCGATATAGATACTATAATTTATGTCCTGATTCAGATAGTTACATTAAATAGTGCTTGCTGTGATTATTTATTGCAGTGAAATGTGCCTGACATTCTGGAAACCTGCCTGTGAGGTTTCGGTGACGTGTGCGCACTGTGCGCCGGTCAGTCAAATTACCACTGCACAGAAAGTAAACCAGGTTGGAGCTGGCGAGCTTTCTGGGCAACTTCAGCGGAGACTTTTTCTACGAAACTGCCACTGCGTCTTGATGAATATGTGACACCTCCCCCTACTACGCCGCCACACCCATCTCAGCGCACGTCCGTCAACCAAATTGCCAAAGTGGCTGCGCACGGTGTTGCACCGCACGAAATTACCACTGCGCAGGCTGCACCGGACGAAATTACCACTGCGTGGGCTGCGCCACGCTACGCCACGCTGCGCCACCCAGCGCTGCGCCAAGAAATTAGAGCCCCTAGAGCGCTATAGGCAACTATTGTTGCCCAATGATGTAAGATATAAAAATCAGATGCTGTTGAAAACCTATCATGTGCCAACTTGTTTAAAAGCGCTTCCGCAACGGGATCTCTTTTGACTTTGCACAGATATAGACACCAGCGTCCTTAAATTCCGAAATTTCATTCCTAAATAATTCTATAATTGAATTTCCAATTGTCTTGCTTCACTGAAATAATTTTCCCTGTGAGTCCCTGTGACACAAATACTGAGTTACAAAGCCTAAATTGGCACAGGCACAGCAGGGAACAGGAAAAAAAGGCATTATTTGTATTCTGCGCAAAGGGGTTAAACAAGTTGCCACATGATAGATTTTCAACAGCTCAGGATAATTATATTTTTAATTCCTAGAACATTTATTCAGTGCTCTTAGGGTTAAGAAGATGGCAGTAAAATAGTTGGTTAGAAATGCAGGTGTGTCAGGGAGCTAATGGACAGATTTAATCAGCTGATGGAGCATCTGATGTCTCAACTGATACCCCAAGGCAATGATGGCAGGTAACGTGAGCACATGTGAGAGATGTGAAATCATATGGAATGAAAATATACCACGGGCCAATGATGCAAAAGAGTCTTCCTGACTGAAATTTTGTAAGGGCTTCATTTGTGCTCCTGTCTGTTACTAATGTTGAATATACTGGTGCTTAACAGTTAAATTTCGGAGGCAATTGTTTTGTATGCCACCTGTGTCATGCGTGCCAGTGTGTGCACCAGTGTGTGCGTGCTTGCTGCTTGGGTAGAGTTTATTAAAAATAAATTGAGCTTTCATAATTGGCAGTGCCTCCCTGTTATTAACCTATCGGCACAACGCTACATATTAGGCCCGTTAATACAAACTAAGCATCTTTTAAATGCTAGAGCCTACCTGAGTATTGTTGCTGATCATGTGCATCCCTTTTTGGCTGCAGATTACCCATCTTTTAATGAATATTTTCAGCAGGAAAACAGAATTATGCCAAAAAATTTGGTGCTCTCCAATAGCCGCCAATAGTCACCAGCTCTAAATCCAGTTGAGCACTTATTGAGCACTGTTGTATTGTGCAATATTGTCCAATTATGTGATTTCTGTAAGCACTGGCAATTTTAAGGAGGAGACAGTGTGCATACTTTTCCTGTGAGGATCCACTCAATTGCTGAGGCACACCATATGCTGCAGATACTGTGCCCCTCTTAATAAAAAAGCTGGGCCTGAATGTTTAATTGAAACTCCCTTAATCCCCCCAAAATTTTATCTCTGCTATTCCAGCTCCCACCCGCAACCATGTCAGCAGCATCTGCAGTTCCTGGGGAAAAGACCACTTCAAGACCTTTGATGGGGATATCTACCAGTTCCCAGGCATGTGCGAATACAACCTGGTATCTGACTGCCATGAGGTCTATCAGGACTTCTCTGTACATATGAAGAGAGCAGAGGTCAAAGGCCATCCCACTGTCCGCCGAATAGTGGTCACTATTAAAGACGTGATCGTTATGCTCACCGAAGATGCAATCACCCTGAATGGAGAAAAGTGAGTCATTTTCCAATTTTCCATACCTGAGGCGCAAAGTCTAGGAAAAAGCTTGCGCACCAAGGCAGTGCCTGAGGGACTTTTACTCCTCTGGAAGTGATTAAGAGAAATGTTTCCAAATTACTCTGTATATCAAAAAAGTGTTCACTGTAAATCAGCCAACAATATACCTGTAAAACTATGTATCCAAAAAATACAATGCCAGTCAAAAGTTTGGACACATTAACTTGAGTAAAACTGCTCAGGGGAGGCGTAAAATCTGGGATCAGAGGGTTAAATTCCACCCCAGGATTTTTCTTCGACCACTGGGATCTGATCACTGTTACCGTTGTTCAGCCACAAGATAAACCTCATTGGTGAAATTAGCTGGCCATGTTCATGGGTGATACAAACGCATGGTAGGACTTTGACTCTCTGATGCTTGGGCTGATACTCTTTTTTTATTAAATTAATTTGCCTTACATGATTGTATTCAAAATTTTTAAAATTCATTTTTAAAAAAACACATTCGGCAAAAAAAAAAAAAAAAAAGCAGGCAAAATTGTCCCATTTATCAACAAGTGAACCCAACCAGTCCCAAGTAGTTTGGGGGTTATTGGACTGTAAGGTCAAGGACAGGCCACCACAAGTCAAGAACATCTGTGAGAACTTCTATTATTTCTGGTATTTACTCTAAGAGCCATATGCCTGGCCCTGTACAAAAAATGAGAATGCAATTATTATGACAAATTTTGGCTTTTTTTTTTTTTTTTTTCAATTTAAGAATTGGATCATAGCAAGAAGGTTGTGGGTTTTATTCAGGCCTGGGACCTTTCCATGTGGAGTTTGCATGTGCTCTCCATGTTGACATATACTGAGAGGCATTAAAAACGCATAATAAAATGTACTGTTTTAAGTAGTGGTAAATGGTTTCTTTCGGAGTTGCAAAACACGGTCTCGGGAAACCGTGTTTTTGGTTATGAGACTTGCCCTCACTGTTATCGTTACATTGGCAGTCAATTCAACAGTTCTCATGCATTATCTGACATGGCAGAAGAGGTATTATGGAATGTGTTTTTGTGGCGTCACAGATGACGCACTTTGTTGGGGACGACAGCTGACACATCTGGGTCATTCTCAGTCATCCCTGCAGTCTGCATACGGTCATTTAATGGACATTAATGCGTCCAGAATCTTTTCTTTGAGACTGGCCATCATTTGACATTCAAAATGTTTGATTCTTCCGAGATTCATTTGTTTGTGGCATTTGAAGTGGGAATGATGTGACTTTGTTCATGTGTTTTTTTTTTATTAGCCCTGATCTTCAACTTTTCATGTGCAAAATGATTTTTCCCAATGTGCTTCACGACCACGATCCAGGGAACTGTGCTGCATTTAGATAATCATAATGAGGTGTTAAACTGAGAAAGGATTCAAACCCAGACACTTGACATTTTGCAATGCTTACCATACCTGATGGTCATCATGTCTATCAGCAAAAGGAAAAACTTTCAGTTTTCAAATTAGACAATAAAAACCACTTTGCGTTTTTAATGCCTCCTAGCATAGTTTCCTCCCACACCCCAAAAACATGCATGCTACACTGTAAAAAGTCCTTCAATGGCAATGTCCAAATTACTTAATTTTATAAAATGTATATTTAGTACAATAAATTGATTTTCTCTTTTTTTACTGACTGTTTAAGTTACACAAAAGTAAAAAGTGCTAATGTTTTAATAACTTAAAATTTTCTATCATAAATTTGATTTTATGATACTCCACAATAAATTGATTTCATGAAACTTAGTTTAAAAACGTATTCAATAAGTAAATTGTCAGGACCCACCGACATGCAGTAATTGGAGAACACATTTCAGCATTGTAATTGATCTTCAGGAAACATGTTAAATCTGTAAGTCAGGCCTTGTTTAATGTAAAATATGGAGTAGAAGAGTGAACAAAAGGGATTATTAATATTTGGCAGTGCAAGGCGGACTGGCCATCGGGTATACCGAGAGTTTTCCCGGTGGGCCGCTAGGTCACTGCGCCGGTCCGGCCGGCGAAAAGACCTAAATCGCAGTTGCGTAGACAGCCCACTGGTGGCCGGTAGCCCTCATTAATGTAAGCGATAGCGCAGTGGTGTCGCCTTGTTCAGCGTTACCGCCTTAGCGCGAAAACTTTCTATTCCTTTATTAAAATGACTAAAGATATAAATAAATTTGTTTTACTGCAGGGAATGTGACTCCAACAAATATTACCATGTGCTGACTCAATGACATATATACCGCTTTTTATGGTTCTACTTCACTATTGCGGTTATCCTGCGTCATGGCCATTTGTATCTATCTTTATATTTGCTTCATGATATAATAATGACTGAAAAACTGTATTCTTGCAAATAAAAAACGATGCATGGGCTTAATCTATGTACAATTTATTTAATGTTGTTTTCGTCCTAAAAGTTTCTGAGGGCAGGTTTGCTGGGAAATTTGTTTGACCAATGGCCTTGCTTGTCCCCTGTTGCGTTACCAGCCATTCGTAGTTGCTGTTTGACGTCATGATTAGAAACGGTGTGGATTCAGCTGGTGATTGTGTGCCCAGAACGACAGACAAGTGTTTTAAATCAGTAGCAGTCCGTTGGCGGTATTAAAGGCCTTTAGGTAATGGCACATCTGTATGCTTAATTACCTAATCCTGCTGCAGTTTTCGTTGTCTGATCAGCAACAGTTACTAAAACTAATTGGTTGTATAACAGTCCTCTTTATTCTCGATTGCACTGCTTTGCTTCACAAAGTTATGACGCGTTTTCTTATGTGCATAAATTATGACTTAAAATGGCCCAGATAAACTCCAACTGTCTGGTCCTTTTTTGCGCCTTACAAGCTTGTGCGCGTGCTTGTTGGGATATGTTTTCAAACACAGCAACTATGAATTTAAGCAGCGCATAATTAAGTTTGTATTACTAGATCTTCACCGAGGCGATGTTAATTCGTCAGCGATTTATAAAACTATGAACATTGATCGCTCTGAAAAAATCTGGTTTTTTGTTTGTTTGTTTGTTTGTTTGTTTTTGCTTTGCTACGCCTCCACCGGTAGACATTTTCCTATCCATTTTAAAGAAATGCTCCTCTTTTGCCGCTTGTCATCACTTCTCGAGCGCACCCAGTAAAAACAGCTGGAGGAGCGTTTTGCAATTAATTAGTTTAAATTGGCAACAGGTCAGTAACATGACTGGGTATAAATACAGCATTTTAGAAAGGCACCCTTTCTTAGAAGTAAAGATGGGCAGTGGTTTACCAATCTGCATCTAAAAATTGAACAATTTCGGAAAAATTTCTCAATGTGAATTGCGAAGACATTGATTATGCCTAGTGATGGCCAAACGAGGCTTTATGAAGCTTCGGACCCTTTTGGACCATTGTATTGAAAATTGGTTCACTACTCGATGCTTCATTCATTGAGCACGTGGGTGACATCTGCTGGCACAAAGATTGTTGTACAGCCTTGCAAAGGTGACGCTGACGCACTTCGATTATGTTGTATTGTGAAAAATACTTCAATAAAGCTGAAATCTAACTTTGTTTTACATGTGTCTGTTGTTTTTCTTCCTTACCTTAATAATTTACACTGCCCGGCAAAAACAAAGTCGCACACTCAAATATTTAGTTGGAACCCCTGTAGCTTTGATTACAGTGCATATTCGTCTTGTCATTGTTTTGACAACTATATGCAACGCCAGAACATTTATTTTCGATCAGAGATGCCATCATTTTTGGCCGAGATCTTGACTTCTCGACATAATGGTTGAACCACTCGGTGGTCTTTCTTGAGGACATCCCAATAACTTTTAATGTGTTTAAGGTCAGGACTTTGTGGTGGGAAATTTGTTTGTGAAAATGATTCCTCATGTTTTTGTCATTCATGGTTTTCTTTGCTAAATACAGGCCAATAACTTGCCCGTTCTGAAATACTGTAACATCTTTTCCACCATCAGGGGATGTGTCTTCCGACATGATTTTTTAAGAAATGAGTAGCGACGCGCCTCATCAGTCAGGGTTAAAATGATTAATGCCAGCTGAAACATATTAATAACCGCAATAATGATTCAATTATAGAATTTGTTCATTAATTTCCAAACGGTGACTTTTTTTTTGGCCGGTCAGTGTATATTATACTATAATAACATTATTACATTCACAGCCTCATTGAATCCTGTAAATATTTACTCTGTCCAAAAAACATGTTATATTTTGTGTTTTTTGATTGTGCTTGGTGTATACTGGGTGTGCTTGAGTGACTTTGGCATTATTATTTTTTAATAAAAATGCCTAACACAGCGCTGTTTCATCCATTTTAAATACATTTGAATTGCGCAAATGTTTCAAAGCTCCGCCTATCGAACCAAACCGGTCAGCTGATTAAGTCTGAATGAAGCAGTAAAGCGGTTCGAACGTCATCGGTCACGTGATTTTTCCCGATATGAAGCAAGCTCCGGCACAGTGCTTCAGAAAAATACCCTGTCGAGTTTGAAGCGTGCTTCGGAGCCTCGGTATCAGCGGTAGCATCACTAATCATGCCACCATCTGCAATACATAGACGATTCAGAATTTGGGGAAATCTGTGCGCAAGGGACAAGGCCGAAGGTGAATATTGGATGCTCGATCCTCTGGCCCTGAGGCTGCGCCGCGTTAAAAACAAGTATGATTCTGCACTTGAATTCACTGCATGGGCTCAGGAACACATCCACAAATCACTGCGTGGACAGAGTTTGCTGTGCAATCCATAAATGCAAGTTAAAGCTGTATCATGCATAGAAGCAATGTGTGAACACAATCCAGAAATGGTGCCATCTGCTCAAGACCAAAGCTCATTTTAAAATGGCTTTCCATTTTACCACAGTCCATTTTAAACCATTTAAATGCGCTTTGGGCCAGAGAAGATGGCAGCATTTCTGGATTTTTACATATGGCTTCTTTACATGATACAGCCTTAACTAGCACTTGTAGATTGCATGGCAAACTGTGTTCACAGACAATGATTTCTGGAAGTGTTCCTGAACCCATGCAGTGCATTCCCATGCAGCATCCTACCCATTTTTAATGTAGTGCCGTCTGAGGGCCCGAAGATCGCGAGCATCCAATATTCACCTTCGGCCTTGTCCCTTAAGCAAACATTTCTCCAGATTCTCTGAATCTTTTGTACTCTGGATTGTGGGTTATTCAGTCTTTGCAATTTAAGATTGAGAAGCCTTTTTCTGAATTTTTCTCAATTTTTAGATGCAGATTGGTGAGCCTCTGCCCATCTAAGAGAGACTGCTTCTCTAGAATGCTTTTTTTAAACCCAGTCGTCTTACTGACCTGATGCCAATTAACCTAATCAGTTGCAAAATGCTCCGATTTTTTTTTTTTTTTACTAGCACCACTTTTCCAGCCTTTTGTTGCCCCTGTCCCAACTTTTCTTAAATGTGTTGCTGCTATCCAATTCAAAATTAGCTAATATTTCCTATATTTTTCATGAAGTGTCTGAATTTCAACATTATGTTGATGTTCAGTTGTGAATAAAATGTGAGTTTATGAGATTTGCAAATCATTGCATTCTATTTTTATTACATTTTACACAATGTTCCCATTTCATTGGAATTGGGGTTTGTAGTTTAATGCAGTACTTCCCAAACCTCTGCCGGAGGACCACCTGTCCTACATATTTTAGATCTCTGCCTGCTCTAGCACAGGTGGTTCAAATAATCAGCTCGTTATCATTCCCCTGAGGCTGATTGATAACGAGCTGATCATTTGAATCACCTGTGCTGGAGCAGGGAGAGATCTAAAATATGCAGGACAGGTCGGCCCCTGAGAGAGGTTTGGAATTGGTAAATATGAAAAAAAAAAAAGTAAAATGAAAGTAAAATTTCATGTTTTCTTTTAACTACAACTTAATTTAATGAAGTTGGATGTACTTAAAATGCTGTCCATTTTGACAATGGTTGTACTCAATTTCCTGGGGTTTTTTTGTAGACTGTTCTCAAAAATTTTACTTTATGCAAAAATTTTATGATTGAGTTTTCTCAACTTAAAAAAAACAAGAAGTTCACAAAACTAAGAAAAAGTGCTTGGAAAATGTTGCCTTATTTTTTTTTTTTTTTTTTTGAGTTTTATCTAAGTAACAGTTTTTACAGTGTAGGTTAATTGCCCATAGGTGTGAGTGATTGGTGTGTGGGCCCAGTGATGGATTAGCCAGCGGTCCTGGGTGCAGTCCTGCCTTTTGCATGTGGTCCATAGATTGAGTACATCTCCCCTGAGCCCCTGATAAGGGAGATGTGGTTTGGATAATTGAAGGATGGGTAATTTTTCCTTTGTAATATGTAAGGTGTTTATTTATTTGGATATCTGGTTACAGTACAAGTGTGGATGTGTCCAAACTTTTGACTATTTCTGAACTTAAATACAGTATTTATGTTTTTAATTTCCCTGGAACATTATTGCCACATTTCTTTTGACAAAACAACAGAAGTAGACTCAGACAAGTTTCAAAAATCGATTGTGACATCATTTGTACATAGTACCTCATTTCAGGGTGCCATAACATTTGGAACAAATAGCAATGTAAGTGTCCCTGTTTAGTCAGATGTCTTGGATTGCGCTCTTAATTTGGGTTTGAGAGAGTTCTCAGTATTTAGTCTTCATTCTTTTAACATTTGCAAACAGGAGGACTATGGACCACCGTACTCATGGAAGTCTGTTCAGCCTTTGTGAGACAGGGACAGGTTAAACAAGAAACTCACCAAAATAAAGTGTTTGGAATCTCATTGCAGAGTCAAGACGCCACACTATGGCTCTGGAGTTCTGCTGCAGAGGAACACAATCTACACAAAACTCTACGCTAAACTGGGTCTCAGCATCATGTGGAATGGAGAAGATGCTGTATCAGTAAGAGCTTTTACAGAGCCCTATTTCACAATCGTTTTCTTTACAGAGCCCTAAAGGACAGCCTTTCCTGAACCCCATGATACACCTTTTTTAAAATCCCAATTTCTTTACAACTAGAGCGCAAGTTGACAGTTGTGTTGCCAATTTGCCTATCCTATTGGATATGGGTCACTTCATAAAATGGGGTCACAAGTATGTGACATGCAAGTCGCACTGAAAAATCTAAGCAACACTGAAATGAGCTGTCCTGTCTTCTTCCATGAACCATCCCCAAAACATAAATATAGAAGAAAGATCCAATCATGGCTTTTATGGATTTAGAGGAAAGGTCCATTCATACTATTTTTAGACCAGCCTATTTGATTTGAACATAACGAGAAAGGGACACGATTTAGAATTTTCAAAGTTTTGGTTGCTAAGTTTTTCAAAGTTTTGATTGCTCTTTATTCGAAAAGGAATTAGCAGTCTCGCACAGCACATTTCTTTATACGTTTCCGTTTTCATATTTCATTGTATGGACACAATTATTTGCTATAGGAAGCCGTTTTATGGCATGGTTTTAAATGTAACAGGGCTGGACACTACATGTTACGTTTGGCAACCACTACTTTCAATGGAAAGTTTCGGCGTTAGATATGATTGTGGAGTGATATTAAGAAAAGATGGCAAGTGTGAGGTGGCGTCAGGAACCAGTCGCGAGAATCCAGCAATGCAGTAGAAGATATTTTATTAAGCAAGGGGGTAAACCCCTGCAGGGCAGAAGGCAACAGTACAGAGTCCACAGTCCAAAAAAAAAAAAAAAAATCACAATCCAAGGGATGGAATCCGAGTCGAAAAAGCAGGGCAGCAATAACAATAATCGTAGTCGGGCAGAAGAGGGTTCGATAACAGATGCAGACAAAAATACCAAATCAGAGCCAAAAATCAGACAGTCCAGTCAGAAAAGCAACACTATGAGTACAAGGCAAAAATGAGAGTAGCATAGGGAAACGTTCTGACAGGGATCTGCTGTGAAAAGACTGCTTAAATACACACAAGGGAAGTCACATGCTATGATTAGGGACAGGTGAAATGGATCAGACTAATTGCGTGGGAGCAAACACGAGGGAGAACCTAACCACATGAAATTGGCAAAAGCCAAAACGCGGACAGGGATCACAGGACAACCTATAGACAAAACATACAGCTCCGGTTAAGGAGTTCTATCGTGCACAGATAATGAGAGGCAGGACAGAGTTGAGCAGGTGCGGAGGATCCGCTGAATTGCAGCAAAGACTAAGTGAAGGCAAGAGGTGGAGACTAGAACAGGGCGAGTGCTGAGAGCTTGTTAATCAATTAGTAAAGTGCAGCTATACAATCCCTGGTGCTCGTTAGTAAGTTAGTATTATATACAGTGTTAGTCTTGGTTAGTATCTTTAACAAAACAACAAACTGTTAGTACTGGTTAGTAAAATAGGTAAGCAAGGCGAAGGAAGCAAACGAGACTAGAAGGAATGGTTGGAAACCCAGAAACCATGAAATCACCTAAGCATGTGACATGCAGGACTAGGGGAGAAGCTGTAGCTTAACACAAGACCAGACAGGGGAGACAAAGTGCAATGCAGGGCATGAACAAAGACATGGACCGGAATCTAACAGAAATATGGATAATGGCAGGGAATTACAAAACATGGCAAAAACAAAAACATGGCAATGAACTAAAACTAAACAGAACATGGCAAAAACAGAACAGACATGACAGAATCATAACAGGGCATGGCAGAAACAGAACAGACATGGCAAAATCATAACAGGCAAGAAACAGTCAAGAGGAATAACACAACACAAAAATTGGCAGGATGACTGCAAAAATAGGCTTTATTTCATAAAAATACTGCGGTACAGTAAGTGATGTCACACTGGGTCCTGTGGTGATGGATTTTTTTCTTTTTTTAACCACACTATTTCATGAAGGCACATCATTTTATCTTTGGTATATGGTGATGGAATATCCGTCACTATGGTGGGTTCTCGCCCCAATTGCCAGAAAAACAACGCAGCTCTGGCGCCTTTATTGTCATACTATGGTTTGTGACCCCTAGAGCCGTCGCAAGGGCTGTGCGAAGTGTGCGTCTGCACAGGGCCTCGCGCCTTTAGGGGGCCTCGCGGCTGGTGTGTGATATATATATATATATATATATATATATATATATATATATATATATATTTTTTTTTAATAAATTAATAGCCTACATATTTTACATCACTGCTTTTGACTCATCATGCTCCTTAAATGACAATTCTCTGTGTCAGTTTCATTATTTACCATTTCATCTCGATAAAAGCTTACCCAGATTTTTTTTTTTTTTTTTTATGTCGTCATACGTAACATGCTTTGTCTCGCTGCTCACTCGCCTTTCCTTACTGTGAGATTGCTCTCAGGGTCTTATTGACGATATCAATAATTGGCATCTGGGTAGCGAAGCTTTTCAAAGTTATTTAAAACTATTTTCGGACCTCCATGTCGCAGGAGAGACTATGCGGG
Source organism: Gymnothorax javanicus (assembly GCA_029692085.1). Lineage (NCBI taxonomy): Eukaryota > Metazoa > Chordata > Actinopteri > Anguilliformes > Muraenidae > Gymnothorax > Gymnothorax javanicus. The sequence goes on along the minus strand of CM056207.1, from coordinate 11,222,983 downwards.
CTCGCCCTTCTGTCTATCGAAAAAGACGTTGCATCCAGGCTGGATTATAAGGATTTAATTGCTGAGTTTGCGGCCCAAAAGGCAAGGAAAGAGACCATCACCTAATCAATGAATGGTGAGCGGGAATCTGATGTTTTAAAGTTATACTGCAGCAGAGCGTTTGTGACTGGCTAGTATGAGAAAATGTACTGCACCGTAATCAAATGTTAAACTGCCGCGTTTGTCAGCGGATACTACGTCTTTGTTAATCTGAGATTTTCACATAGAAATGAGTCAAAATAAGCGATTGTCGCCAGTGAGTGTGAGCCATTAGGTATTAGTTTTTGTTGAATAGTAATTCGTGACGCACTATCATACTTCAACATACCAATATAAAGTGAAAGCTGGGCTGATTCGATGATAAAAGCCAATCGTTGTGCAGTTGATTTTTTAACCTTTGAAAGTTTGATATCCGAAAAATCATAGTTGAAATTATTGCCACAATAATGCTGTTTTAGTCTAAAAATGCATGTCATTTCACCGGGTATAACTAGAACAGCTATGCGCTTGCAGCCTGACATGATTAATGCGCGTGCACGTGAGCAGGACCTCGCGCATCAAGTCGGCACAGGGCCTCTCACCCCCTCCGGCGACGGCCCTGGTGACCCCATTTCATGAAGTGACCCATATATGTAAACTAATGTAACTCAAAACTATACTAGTGTGACTGTGGCACCTAACTGTAGCCAGATATCAGTTAATAGTTTTCCCTCAAGGTGACTTCACATTCAAAAGAGCCATTTTCAAAGGTAAAGATTCATTTAAAAACAGTTTTATGCTTGACAGCAGGATCAACTCTATATGGATTGCTGCTGTGTCAAACAAGATCAAAATAATTTATATTCTGCCTTGTGATAATTATGTTGCAATGTTTATATTTTTGTTTGGGAATATATTGTATCACATCTAGGCATGCAGTATATTTTAAGGCTGGACTTAATAAAATTTGATTTTAAATGCAGTAATGAAGGATAGATATCCAAACTGTCAGCTTTAATTGAAGGTAGGTATAAGCAGTGGGCTGCAGAATTATTGGCACCACTGACTGGAAAGGCATTAAAAATACAACAAGAAAAAAAAAATACATCATGTTAGATATTAAATCAAAATGGAAAGACACAAAAACGCTGTAGGTTATTAGTGTTCCAATCGAATCAAAAAATAATCATTCATTTCACTGAAAATCAGTTTTCCCCAAATCAAGGTTTCAGAATTAATGGCACCCATGGTTTAGTAGTGAAGGGCAACTACCTCTGGCAGTGCTAATAGCATGGAGTCATATCCTGCTTAACAAAGTCAAGGCACACATTTGGAGGGATTTTGGACCATTCCTTTTGGCAGATCCTTCCAAAATCAGTCACATTTCTGGCTTTGCACTTATCAACTTCTCAGCTACTTGGGTTTGTATATTGTGGTTTCTGTGGTCCTGTCTCAGCAGTAATAATTTTTATTGCTATTTAGAGAGTAATAGGACCACAGGTAGGGGTAAAAATTGTGTAAAGCTATGTGATGATTGCAGGATGATTGTAATGCTGGAAAGAGATTTCCAGTTTCAGTTTGCCTGCTTCTGGTGCCAGCTCATTGAACATCTAGAAAACAAGATTCTTGGTCTTGAGAGCCAACTGGCGGCACTACATACTTCACAATTGGTGCAGTTTCAGGAGGAACTTAGTAGTATGTCATTTAGAAGAATAGTATGCACTTCACAGTCAGGAAGGGGATAGACCCTAGAGCAGGCATGAAGGGAAGATTGGGTGAAAGTAGGACGTCAGCACAGGAAAGGGCATGCATGCCATACAATGGTAGCTTCTTTAAAGGTTGAGGTGTCCAACTGATTCCAGCTCTGGCAGGAACTCAACTTGACCCCTGACCCTGAAAGCAGAGAGATTGATGAACCTCAGGGCACCCTTATTCCCTCTTCACCCCGAAAAAAGGGAGTTAGTAATAGTGGGGGATTCAATTATTAGGGGGGAAGGCAGCATAGTCTTTTGCGCAACAATGAGTCTCATATGGTGTGTTGCCTGCCTGGTGCCCAAGTAAGAGACCTGGAGCATTCAGACAAGCTCCAGGCCATGCAGGGCTATTCAACATAATCCAAGACGGGCCAATATGCCTGCAGGCTTTCATTCCAACCAAGCAGTTACACACCTGATACAACTAATCAACCCTGAGAATCCTTGCAAAAGAGCTTGATTAGTAGTAACGGGGGTGTAACTGTTTATCTGGAATGAAAGCCTATGCCCACACCAGCCTTTTCTCGTTAATGTTGAATAGCCATGTCACAGGGGAACACAAGAAAGGTCTAAACATAGGACGTTGCTACTGACCACCAGCTTCAGACGGTATTGTAAACGCAATGCTGTTTGAGGTTATGCAAGCTTGTAGGGGATGTGGGACTATTAATTTGGGTGATTTCAATTACCCTGCTATTGCTTGTAAAATGGTGAAAAGAGAGGGTAAAGGTGAGGCAGAATTTCAAAATGACTATTTTTTGGTATAATATGTCTGTAAACCTAAAAGAGAAAGCAATTTTAGATTTAGTGCCCAGTAATGATCCCGATAGAACATGCATGTAGAGGTAATAGAGCCACAAGGGATCATTCTATTGTTAGTTTTGATGTTTCATGTCAAGTTAAAGGGGACTCCTCAAGAACCAAAATTTTTAATTTTATGTGAGCGAACTTTAATAGGATGAGCTCATATATAAGAGCAGAAGACTGTCTGAAACTCTTTGATTGCAAAACTGTAAATAAAATGAGAGGTAGATTCAAAGGAGTTATAAAATAAAGGAACCCCTTGCGCTTCAGCCCCTCTATTGCCAGAGGTCGGTGATCACAGACAAGGACGAGATATGAACAAATGAATGAACAGACTGGAACACTCAAATCACTTGCATCAGTTTATTGAGATGCCAAGACTAATGTTTCAACGCACAGCGTCTTCCTCAGAGTCTTTGGAGACGCTGTGCGTTGAAACGTTAGTCTTGGCATCTCAATAAACTGATGCAAGTGATTCGAGTGCTCCAGTCTGTTCATTCATTTGTTCAAAGGAGTTATACTTGATACACAGTGTAAATTCATTCCAAAGGTGTGCAAAAGTAAGTTTGAAAAGCGGAATCCTCAGAAGATGACTACAGCTACTGTATTCGTTCGGTATGGTAACTGGTATACTTTATCACCAAAGGCATTATGTTTTTGATTTGTGATATGCTACTGCATCCCCTTTCCGGTGACTTTGATTCATTCACATATAAGAAATAAATACCATGTTTTATACATCTTTATGTAGTTTTCTTTTTTCAGTGCAAACAGGTATTGTTTTGAAAACAGCAACAGAAGTCTGGCAACTTTATGATGGTATGATGGTGTATCAATGCTTTTACAATAGTCCCCAGATTTGTGCATGAAACTATGATATTATCACAGTACCCATAACTATAGTAGGAATCCACATAACTGTGGTATTACTATGGTCCACCACAATAATTACCATAATGTGCATTACTAGTATAACTATTGTTTCTACAACTACAGTATTACTGTAATCTGCAGAATCATAATATCACTATAGTCCTTCTAACTGTAGTATTGACATATTCAGCAGTACCATAGTACTACTATAGTACACACACCTATAATATTACTATAGTCAAGAGTACCATCATATTACTACAGTTCACACAACTATGATATTACAAAGGCCAGCAGTACCATGGTATTACTATAGTTCATACAACTACAGTATTACTATGGTCAGCAATACCATATTATAACTAGTCAGTAAGGTCTACCTTACTATAGTATTACTAATGTAATCCTAATGGTGGTGAAAATATCATTGATTTACTATAGGGCACATAACTACAGGAAAACTATAGTTTTGAACTTTAGTCATTTTTCATCAGGGTAAAGTCGTATATACATACTCACATGATAATTGCAATAATTATTATTGTATCCCCGGGGATGCTATGGATCAACAATCGTTATGCTATGTCCGCTGCCGCATCTGTTGAGATTTCTTGTGAGCGCTCTACAAATGTAATGTTATTTCTGTGTAAAGATTCCTGATGAAATAAATTTTTTTCTGATCCATTTAGCCCTTATTCTTTCTTGTCTTATCTTTGCCAGGTGGAACTAGACTCCACATACCAAAACCGCACCTGCGGTCTCTGTGGGGACTTCAATGGTACCCCCCTCCACAATGAATTCCTGGAAAACGGTAAGGAACCTACAGCTCTTAAAGGAGTGAATTGATTCATCACACTTTGTAGGACTCCTCAATTCTGCTCCATTAAAGGGGCACTTTAATTAAATACCTTACTCACGTACCATACATAAGTGTCCGGGTTACAGGCAAGTGTATTTATCAGTGTAGACTGGAAACATCCAGACAGATGGGAAAGGTACTGTAGTATGGGTTGCAGGGGCGACAGGGGGCCCTATGGGTTGTAGAGAAACTAGGGGTTTCTCGCATGGAGTGGGGAGGACCATGTTGGTTAGAGGGCACGGCATGGGCCTCGGGGGTCCTCCGGCCTCGAGGCTCCTAATGTTCAGAGGCCCCTAGGCACTGGCCCCGTAGGCCTGGTCAGAAATCTGGACGTGGTCTTACACTGCATGTATGCAGAAAGTTACTGTTCTCCTAGACAGTTAAACAGGTATGGTTCCTTGATTTATCCTTTCACGTATGCACCATACGTAAATGACCGCCGACATGTCCTGCAAATGTGGAGCTGTCCCACCTATTTGAAACTGGCTTTGGTCTGCAGAAATAATTTTCTCATAACAGGGTAATCTGCCAAACTTTATACTGCATTTTGGCTTCATTCCCATTGTGTGACAACACTCAACTAATAAAAGCATTGAAGACAGTGGGCTCATTCCAATCAAAGTACTTTCTCCAGAGTTCATGACATATAGATCTGTGGTTTTCAAGCACTGACTGTTTCCAAATTTTCTTAGTATTTCCTCTCCTCCTCACATTTCCTTGAACTTAATATAAAATGTCACATGGGTCGAGGGAAAGTTGGGGGGAGATTTTAAAGGCACTTTGAGACTTGTTTGAGGAAAATCGGTGCCATACAAAGCAGTTCTCAAGGACCAAATTTGAGAACTTCTGCTACAAATGAGTGACCAGTAAATCTCCGTGATGGGTGGAGCAACAACATGAATACGGTATAATGGCTTTGAAAAACGAGCAGTTGGAATGAGCCTGTACTTCATGTTTTAGACAGAACAACAATTAGTCTGTGATGAGAATGATCTCTTTTTTTTATCATTTACAGGTCGTGAGATAAGCCCGATTGAGTTCGGTAATAGGCAGAAGGTTCACCTTCCCACTGAGCCTTGTGAAGATCCCCCTGAGGAAGAGCAGATAGAGGATTCCGTTCCTGACAAATGTCACACCTTTGTGAGTGACGTTCCCTTGTTTCCATGAGGAAAAGTGTTAGAAAGATGAGCGGAGAAAAAAAAATGTAAAAACTCACAAGATCTCTGTAAATGTTCAATGAAACATATCATTCACAAGAAATAAGTTTATCCTGATTATTGGAAAACACTTCAATGATCAATAATCAAGAGTAAAACTAGTATTCAAAATGAAAAAGAGAAGCAAAAAGAGTAGCTGGCACTGTTCTGTATGATATATAAAATAATGAGTAGGTTTTCATAAACCCTTCAACATTAAGCTGAAATAACACTGACATAGACATGACACAAGGGCTGTCAAGATGGAATAGCAGATGATGTCTATTCATATCAGCTGATCTGTCCTCACTTTCATCTGTAAATGTGAGGATTATAATACGTGTCATAACCTTTAACCCTTTCAGCGCCGTGGGCAACTGTATGTAAGATATCAAAATCAGACGCTGTTGAAAACCTATCATGTGGCAACTTGTTTAAAAGAGCTCCCGCGGGGGAGCTCTTTTAAACAAGTTGCCGCATGATAGGTTTTCAACAGCTCAGGATAACTACATTTCTAATTCCTTGAAAATGTATTCAGCGCTCAAAGGGTTAAAAATTACAGCATGTGAGGTCAGGTTTTATGTCCATTGTGACAATCAGACCTCATTAGTTATGTTATGTTGTGGCAGGTTTTGGCTGAGGTCATAAGTATGACGGTGTCTTATCAGCCTTATGTTAATGGGTTTGAGCGTTACTAACCATTACCTCCCCACTCCTCCCAAAAGAGCAACAGCTGTGAAGCACTCTTACTCTCTGAGGACTGGAGGTCCTGTGCCCAAGTCCTGAGCCCGGAGCGCTACTTGCAGCCTTGTGTGCGGGACATGTGCAGCTGTGGGGACGCACCAGATGACTTCTGCATCTGCAGTACCCTCACCGAATACTCTCGGCAGTGTTCCCACGCCGGGGGCACGCCCCCAAACTGGAGGACCCCAGACTTCTGTGGTGGGTCTCCCATTATGATGTTCTTCTCTGTAGAGATCAATAATGATGTCACAGAAATCTATGGAAAATTTTCCCTGCAAAAACCACAACCTCATCAAGAATTTTAATCTTGAATTGCAAAATCTTAATCAATCGATCTGGCAAAATAAGTCAAGAGAGATTGACAAAAAGGTGAGAGTTTGATTCTTTTAAGATGCTTTCAAGAAGTGGTAAGTCAATGAAAAACCAAGAACAACTTGGAAAAAGTTAATATTTTTTGCCTCCAAGAAAGAAGTTAAAAGAAGTTAAATCAATGCAAGACTAATTATTTGTTGAAATCATTCATTAAGTCTATCTGAGATTACAGCAGTATGAAATGATAATGGTGTTTGAGGAAAAAGTGTTTGAGGATGAATGCAGGTGTACTCTCTGTTCCTCTCCAGAGAAGCAGTGCCCCTTCAACATGCTGTATGTGGAGAGTGGATCCCCATGCATTAACACCTGCAGCCACACAGACACTAGCCAGCTGTGTGAGGAGCACCTCATGGATGGCTGTGTCTGCCCTGAAGGTGAGTCCCTGCTCTTCCTTTCAACCTCTCTGTTACTGCAATAATAATAATAATAATAGTAATAATAATAATAATAATAACAATGTGTTTGCAGGGTTGCAGGTTCAGTGTTTGACGATATTATGTCCCTGGCATTACAGCCACAGTATTCGTTGATGTCATGTTCTTGGTATTACGGGCAGTGTTTGATGATGTCATGTTCCTGGTGTTACAGGCACAGTGTTTGATGATGTCATGTTCCTGGTGTTACAGGCACAGTGTTTGATGATGTCATGTTCCGGGTGTTACAGGCACAGTGTTTGATGATGTCATGTTCCGGGTGTTACAGGCACAGTGCTTGATGATGTCATGTTCCTGGTGTTACAGGCACAGTGCTTGATGATATCTCAGAGAGAGGCTGCATAAGGCAGGAGGAGTGTCAGTGTATGCATGACAAAGTGTATAACTCTGGTGACGTGCTGCGGCAGGACTGTGAGGAATGGTAACGTAATGTGGCTGCAGATGTTATCTTTTTTCAGGGAGCCTAAATTAATTACCCTTTGTTTCCAAAAATGACTCACATTGCTGTCGTAAATGTAAGAACTATCATACTTACTATTGCAATCAGTACTACTACAAAAAAGGATTAGTTTATATTATTGTTAAGTATTGCCTGAATGACAGATAATAAATAATATTTCATAATAAAAGATACAGTGTGATAATTTAATAACAACAACAAAAACTATTATTATTATACATTATCAGTTATAATATAGGAAACATAGCACATGCTTATAACCCTTGATGGAGACTACACACAAACACAAATGTTGTGTCGTAGTGTTTGTCACCAGGGACGGTGGTCCTGTAAGAACCTACCCTGCCCTGGACAGTGTGCTGTAGAGGATGGTTCACATGTCACAACCTATGATGGGAAAGCCTATACCTTCCACGGAGACTGCTACTACATCATAACCAAGGTTATCATATTACTACCATGAGAAGGCCTTCAAAACCTGCTTTGAACAGCCATTTTTCATGATGTTTTACCTTTTTTTGCTGTCATAAAGATACATCTGCATTATTGTAGGAAAAGGATTATGCTATATTGTTTATGTTATTGGTGTAGTACAACTTACGCATATGCATTTTTATTATAATTAATTTGCAAATGTAATTTAGTTTATAATCAAGAATTTCGCATTACAGTTTCATCAGAAATATCTTTGCATTTTATGTATCTAAAGCTCAAATGTGAATACATGTACTGGGTATCAATAGTAGTATTATGCTTCTTGCGTCCTCAGGATTCTGTGGGGTCGAAGTTCTCTGTGCTGGGCCAGCTGGTCCCATGTGGTTCGCAAGAATTTGACACTTGTCTCAAATCAGTGGTGCTGCGGCTGAATAATGACAAAAACAATGTGAGTGTCCTCCCTGAAATATATGCACTCACTACAGATTCATGTCTCAGCCCCATTCTCGCTAGGATCAGTTAATTACCACAGATATGAAATACTGTTTGGTCATATCTACGGTGGCCTCATTCATAGGATAATTTGGCCCGAATCCCTCAGTGTTAGTACAAGTGGCAGACTGGCAATAGTTTTCCACCTCAGCTCACACATATATTTGTTTTTTTATTATTGCTTAAACGCCACACTGGAATGTCATAGCTTGCTACATTATTAGTCTCCTGCTATCGCACAAGGTCCGGAGAATAGGTTGCCCATTACTGGTCCATCAGCAGCACTTCAGGAAGGCCTGTCGCATAACTTTCACCATTACATATGAAAAAAGAGACAAAAGTGTTGCTTTGCAACAAAAAAGGCACAAACCTGTACAGCTGATTAGTATTTGTAATTGGACAGGAGAGGACCACAGCATTGTTGGGCACTCAGCCTTAAACAGGAGCAGATTATATGCATGCATGGCTGATTAGCATTAGACCACAACACTGGTTGGCTGCTAGGCATTAGCTGTCGAACTGGACAAGATTATGTAACTGTATGCTTAGCAAAAACCATTTAGCTGTGTGACAGGAGATGATGATGATAGGGCTTTATGGCTGATTAGCATAAACAATTAGATAGGATGATACAATTGGTCTAAATACCTACTTGGTGTTAGCTGTTTGACAGGAGAATGCAGGAATTTATGGGTGCTTAATCATTTGCCATTCAACCATTATACTAGAGAACACTATATGTCATGGTTTAGGCGTGCGTTTGTTTGTTGGACCTTTCTTTGTTCTATCGTCCGGGACGATATCGGAGTTCTTTTCTATCAAATTCCTGGCCCAGCTGGCTGATTGAGCTGGGGTGGAGTTTTCCGGACTCTATGTATATGACCGGGGGTTTGCCACGCCTATTGCTAGAGTGTCTGTTTGTTACTAGCACTTCGGCGGGAGAAAATCTCTAGACAAATTTCCTAGTGAATTGTTATATTCCTTTTATTGTTAGGATTTGCTTCTTTTTGAAATTTTCTCTCGCAATGCTTCTGTTTTGCGGACTTTTATTTGTCCTTGGAAGCGCGGGCCTTTCCCCGAGGTATTTACCTCTTTTGTGTTTGTCTCTTGTCTGGGCTGCTCATTTCTCTTTCTCTCACTGGTCGTGGCACCTGGCGTCCTATCACCGCCCATTACACTATAAGCTGTAAGGCTGTAAGGGATCTTCACTCTGAAACTGACACCAGTATCAGTCTGTGCTGATTATACGCCTTTCTCTGTTTCTAGGAATTAAAAATTAAAGCAAATGGGAAAGTGAATCACAATGCTGATATCAGCCTTCCCTACAGTACAGGTGAGAGATTTGCCTTGCATGGATTTTGTCTACACTATTTCTGTGTGGATTTTACTGTATCTTTGTGGTCATTGTCGTATTGCTGAGAGAATAAGATTTTCTGGCTAATTCACGACACTCCTGATTTTAGATTTTTTGGAAAAACATGCCCAAAATATCAATTTCCCACCTTCATATTTAACTGTACGTCTGAGGCATGTCTCCTCATTTCCATAACTTTTTTTTTTTTTTGCCAAACATCACAATGGTTTGTATGTACATTTTGACCCAGTATGATATTTTCTTCCTGTCATAGTTCCAGTAATGTTTGACAAAATCCAGACCCTAGGTTCTGTGCTCAGAAAGCTTTCTTTGTGGATCTCTCTCAAATGGTTTATATTTATTCATTCATTCATTCATTCATTTGTTCGTTCGTTCGTTCGTTCATTTATTTATTTTCAAACTCGGTGACTCAAGATTCTTATCGCATGAACCTGGGTTTTTATTGCCTATGATACCATCTTCTAGGCCTCAAAAGTTATTATTTTTTATTTTTGTGAACCTCTTGGGCAAATGATGTCTCACTCGAGAGTTTGCTGACCACGAAAAGTCTCTCTTCTTACGATAAGTCTTACCATAGTGCTATATAAATGTTTTAATCATTTTTTAGTTTTGCGCTTGTCTTTCTCCAGTTGTCTTTTTGTTCTGTGCCATCTTCCATCTTATTTTATTAGGAAAATTGACTTAAAGTCTTTAGAATACTACATTATAATATTTAAATATATCCTTGAAATAGAGAATTTGAGGATATTAGGGATTTGACGCTGGCTGCCATCACCACCACAGATTCTTTGTGTTAGATGGTATCTCAAGCAGTTTTCATGGGAATCGAATGAAATTTCTTGCGTTCATTCCTGGTGCATTGATGACAATACCAATTATTTTGTTTTATCCAGTGACCATTCCTATTGCACCACTCCCAAGTTTAACTATATTAATGATAAAATTGAATTTCAAAAATTACAGAATTATTCATTCAGATCTAGTCTAGGATAAGGCGCCATGGTAATGTGACGTTATGAATCTGCTGAGATTGTGATGTCATTTTGTCTAAAAGGTTCATCAAAAAAACGATGTGCGTCCCTGCCACCAGTGGGGACAGCCTGTGCTTGCATCCTTCCATACATTTTTTATTATTAATATATTAATTATATATATACAAGTAATATTATGATATTATATTATATTTTATTATTACATTATTTTATTATTACAATGCTAAGTATTATAAGTAAATAGTATAAGTATTGTAAGTAATAGTATGTATTTTTAATTTGTCATTATGCAATCTATTTTGATGTCAACATGCATACTTGTTTGTGATGCTAATGATTTTTTTTTTTTTTTTTCGCAGGGAAGATACGTGTGTTCAAACCCTCATCCTTCCACATCTTCGTTCAGACAGACTTTGGTTTAGAGCTCCAAATCCAGCTTACTCCCATCATGCAACTGTACATAATCTTGGATCAAAAGTATTTAACAAAAACAACTGGTAAGCCACTCCACTGCTAACCAGTATTTGGTCATTTGGCACATTGGTAACATCTAAGGTGAAGACTGGATGTTAACTAGAAGCAGGACAAGATGTTTGTGTAGACATTCCCCACCTAAGCATGAGTAATTTGAAGTGGCGGTACTGGTACGGATGCCTGCAAGTTGTATGGATTGCGTTTACACCTGACTGAAATCCGGGCACAATGCGAGCCAGACTACCTTCAGATGTGGTCTGGACATATCCGATCACATTCCGATCGCAGCGCGTTTACACCTGGCATTAATATGCGACATTCCTTATCCAGATAACTTATCCGGATACAGGTCGCATTTTAATACCAGGTATAAACGGGGTGTTAGTGTCACGGCGGGATTCTGTCCTTGCCTTGGTGCTCCAGCTCATTTTCAGTCTGTGTGTTTATATTCACCCGCTGGTATGGTGTTCACAGGCCTGTGTGGAAACTTCAACATGGTTCTGCACGATGATCTGAAGACCGCTCAAGGGCTGGTGGAGGGCACGGCTGCTTCTTTTGCCAACTCATGGAAGGCACAGACCAGCTGCTCCAATAAGATGGAGAGACTGGATGACCCCTGTTCACTCAGTGTGGAGAACGGTGAGCTCCACCCCCTCATTCAGTCTGTCTCCATGAAGAACACTGATCACCGTGCGGACTGCTACTTTAATTCAGGAATATAAATCATTTTTAAAAGCATCAGCAGAGTTTTTTTTAAGGTCCATTCACAGTTTGGAACCCATTTCCTTTCTTCTAAGTAGCCTACCTCAGTGGATCATGGTTGGCGTACTATTAGTTTTTGGCATCTTTCATAGGCATCTTGGTAATCAGGGTAGAAACTTTGCATGTATTCTGGGCCTTTGCGATAACGAGCACATATCAGGTTGTTAGTCATTGTTATTTTTATCAAAACACTAGCTAAATTTTTTTTTCTGATATCTTACCTGGTAAGTGAGTGATGGTTTTGTCTCTGTGGTGTTGAGTTGTGCAAGGATGCCAAAAACACTCATATAGCAAAGAACAAGAATGGAATGTGGACAGAGAAAGAAAAAATAGAGACATTTTGTTCATCCACCCTTTATGTTTTTGAGTGCTTTTTTTCAGGAGTCTTTAGTATTATTTTTATTACGTGAATAATTTTATACTCTTGTACCATGTCTTCATCTCTTTGTACGATGTAAACTATGAGCTTTTATTTTCAACCGAAATTGTGATAATGGCTCTTTAATAGCCATATAATAGAATTATAACTAGACAACTGTACAATACTTATAATAGAAGAGTGTTTTATGGAATCAATATGCTCATAGTTACAGCATGGTTGCCTTGCCTCCATAGAAAATTACGCTGAGCACTGGTGCTCAATGCTTCAGAATTCAAAAGGCGAATTTTCCAAGTGTCACAGTATGGTGAACCCTGAAGCTTACTACAGGGTAAGACAATCTGTTCTTAAATACAGTTGATAGTTTGTCTGGAGTTAAAGCCTGAATGTAAATATTAATGCTCCACCTTTCCTGCAGAGGTGCAAGTACTCCAGCTGTAACTGTGAGAAGAGTGAAGACTGCCTGTGTGCTGTATTCTCCTCCTATGTGAGAGCCTGCCAGGCTAAGGGTGTGGAGCTGCAGGGTTGGAGGAGTAAAGTCTGTGGTGAGTAACAGTACTGAATATAGCTGTCCTGAAGTGAAGATATCCAGTGAGGGAACTCATCTCATAGTCACTGGACATACATTCAGGTCCAAAATTAATTGGTCCTTCGATAAAAATGTGGTGCTGGAACGTGAAATAATAGCAGGCTGACATATGTCTGGCAACCGATGATAATACTAGATAGAAAGGTTGGTTTGCAAATTTGTCTGGAGGTGTTTATGTGCATTTTGGGTGTAGTGCGCCTTTAACATTTTTGTCTACTAAGATGTCTGAAAGTAGAAAATGTGAAAAATTGTTACTTTCAACTCTAGCAGAAAAGAAACTAAGGCAAGCTAACGCCATGGGAACACCTCGAAGAGCCAGAAGTTATGGTACAGAAAACAGTAAAAGGGGCTATCGGGAGCTAAAGACAGCATATTAATCTCACAGCTGACACACAATTCCAACAATATGCAACATAGATGAGTAAATTTACTCCCATAAGATTCCTATTCCTTTATTTTGAGGATGAGATGACAAAAACAAAACAAAAAAAAAAATCTACTGTGTAAATATGTTCAAAATTCAGTTTTACTGAGAGTTATGTAATCCAATATGGCCGCCGCCTAGTGACGTCACAATATGCAAATTAGATTAGTAAATTTACTCCCATCACAAACTATTGGTCATAATGAATATTTTTCTCATTTACAGTATGCCTTTAGCTCTCACCACTTTCAAGCTACAGCCTTTTGGAATCTTGAGATGAAAATTGAATATTTTCCTAAATTAACTCTGGCGCCTAAAGGGTTAAGACCAATTTTGTTGAAAAAAAAATATGCATCTTGGGGCTCACATCGAAAGGACACGGCAGTCAGATTTCTGCGAAAGATGTTGCCAGAATGGATCCCCACACTGCACAAGAAATCTGTTTTTGAACCACTGTTTTAGATCAGGTTGGGTGTTGATAACATTACCCATCAATCCAGCTTGCTGTTTATGTGTGTAATCATGTACATAATGTAAGGTTAGTAAATTATTATTATAGCCTAGTTCACAAATTTAAACCCTCAAATTTAAACTTGATCCAAAATATTAATAATAAATATGAAATATCAAAAATGATTAACACATTAAGTATGTTCAAAAATATTAGTGATAAAAGTCTATAAACCCTTATAAAATGGAACTCAAACAGCTTATTTGGCTACTCGGATCAATATCTCAGCACTGAGGGGGCGTGGTCAAATCATTCCTGATTGACATCTACTTTTCCAGTCACATCACCCGCTGTTGTGGGAATTTTAAATTGTATTCCTGAGAGAAAACGCTCAGAGACAAGAGAGTAATAATAATAATAGTCTTCACTACGTTCGCACGTATGGTCCAAGTTACATCAGCAGAACAAAGACAAAGGAATCTCTCCTTTGCTTTGGATATATGTGAAAGCAGAACGTCATGATATACGCCCTCTGAGTCAGCTGCGTGCGTGCGCATCCCATGTAAGTCTGGCTCCAGTAATCCTAAAAAGTTTCTCCCCCCTCAGAAATTTACGTTTCCTTGGGTCTTATCTAGGACACACCGGGCTTCAGAAGGAACACACTGTTTCAGTAAACACACTCCATGACGCTTCGACATAGGAACAAGCTAGATTATAAAAGTTGCAATCACGCATGGCCTAGGTCACCTAGGCCACTCGAGAACAAGCAAGGATAAACACTTAATGACTGAATAAACAAATAAATCAATACTAAATCAAGAGCAAGCAAGGATAAACAATTAATAACCAAATAAGCAATAATAAGGAATTTATGACTGAATTCCACAAAAACCCGCAAATTCTCTTTTTGCTTCTGACAGCACAAGCAGACTGAATCGCTGTGGTTCAGCCATACCTGCATAAGCCATAGACTGTATACAGTATATAGACAGTCTCTATGGTACGAACCCTCAGACCAGTGCCCGACATGGACCAGTACTCACCAGTGTTGTGCTGGTACTTCTTATATTTGCGCACATGAGTAAGCTACCCTACCTTCTTTTTGAGTAGGTCTACCACCACCTCCTTGTGAGTCTCGGTACCCACCTCTAAATCCTGATTGATTGGATTCCGCTGGAGATTGCCAACATCAGCAATGTCCTCAGGAAATGGCACTCACTTTACTCCATCCGTCAAGAAATGACAAAAAGTTCTGGCAGGTTTATATGAAGATTGGAATAAATTTCAGTTTTCATATTTGCCATAGAAATGATATGCGCATACACAATATGAAATTATATATTATCAAGGAAATCACATAATTGCCTGTCCAAGGGCTTGAAGTTCCATGTTTGGTTCCAAAATTTGTCACCTGGCATATTCTGACATCCCCTTTTCAGAGCCAGTTTTCTTTCCGATCCCATGCATTTTAGCTATCGAGTTTTCTAGTGGGGATAGTTCACCCAGAGGGCTCTCCAAAAATGTATTCATTTCCAAAATGTTACTAAGCATCTTGTAGTCACAGGAAGCCTTTTTGCTGAAATATCAATTTGGCATCCCACATATTGAAGATATGGAAATGTTTTGACTTTCACTGAAAATAGATTTAAATGTAATGCTTGGCCAAGAACTATTCGATGAAACTCTAGACTGGAAAAATGAAAGTTTTTTTAAAATGTTGTATTCTTGTTTTCTAGCCCTCATAGAAGAAGTGCATCAAGTCAGTTCTTTGCAAGTTAATGCTAACTAACAATTTTGACTGAATTTTATGCTTTTGGAGAATAGAGTTTAGTTATTTGAATACATGATCAGTCATTGAAGACTGTATGACAAATAAATACTTTTTTTCATGTTTTGAGCATTAAAACATACCCGCTTCATGAAAAGTGGGAATATGACGAAACATTTACAGTTTAGCAAAAAAAAAAAAAAAAAGGCATTCCACAGCAAAAAGTTAATTGGTAATACAGAAAATCTTTTGAGTGAAATATCACCACCAAAAAACTCAATGGCTATAAGGGAGTGAGGAGATTTTTCCAAATAGTTTTCTGTCCAAAAATCTTGAAAAGCTTCAATTAACAGTTTTATTGTTTAATTTCTCCACCCTTTAGGCAGGTATACAGAGACCTGCCCTGCCTCCCAGACCTTCTCGTACCAGCTGCGGCAGTGCCAAAGGACATGCCGGTCTCTGGGATCCGATTTGCCGAGCTGCACCACCGACTTCCTGCCAGTGGAAGGCTGCTCCTGCCCTGAGGGTCTTTATTTGGATGAAAGGGGTATATGCGTCCCCATGGCCAAGTGCCACTGCTACCACAATGGTGACCACATCAAGCCTGGGAAATCCATCACCATAAAGGCAGAGCACTGGTGAGTAACAATCAAGAGGTGTAAAATTCCACGTTCAGAAAGTAGCATTCTCTCTCCTTATTACCATGATTTGGATTTTCCAAATAGTACGTAATAGTACAATAGTACAATGCTTCAGCAGTAACGAGTGAAACTAACTGGCCGAATTCATGGACGGCATAAATACATGGTGGGACTTTCTGATTCCAGGAAATTCCACATGTACAAGTAGAACCAATCCACTTTGGTGTGGTTTAGGGATAGAAGAGAGAAAGTAGCGAGAACAAGAACAACTTAAATAGAGTTGCTTGGGCAAAAAGCTATGAAATAATCTGAAATGACCAAACTCTTGCTTTCTATTGCACTAATTTTTAAATGAAATGATAAACCTCAGTGTCTTGATTTAATTGAGTGATCTTCAACAATAATACATTATCACTGTCCAGGTATCATGGCTTACTCAAAGGAACTTATTCCGTGGCAACTATTTACGCAGAGAAACATAACTAAACTATGGGCATGCAGCATAAGTCAGAATGTACACATTCATTAAAATGTACGAAATATAAAAAACTACACACAACAATGGTCACGTTCCGTAGCTTTGCCGATGGCCGTGAGACATAAATTTCACAAAAAGACAGCAAATTCAAATTCATGTATTCGAACCTCTGCCCATCTTTGATTGGTGCAGTTAGATTGATGCAAATAGCAGAAGAGTGGGGCAATTAATTAGTTTTCATGAAACTCCCTGTTGTTTTTCAGCGTGTGCTCCAATGGGAGGCTTCATTGCCAGTCTCGGCCAACAAAGCCGGTGGAAAGTAAGTAATTAATTTGGGGTCCTGCGGATTAGGGCGTCACCATGTTCTGGCTCAGCGGGTCTAAACGAAGTGTACTTCCTGTGTCACAGAGTGCCCATCTCCTAAGGTCTTCTTCAGTTGCTCCTCAGCTGAGCCAAACGCTCGAGGGATTGAGTGCGCCCGTACCTGCAGCAATCTTCATGGTGACTGCGTGAGTACCTTATTCATTATCTGCTTTCCAATGTGTAATGTCTCTTATCTGGTATTCATAATCATTGCACCCTATCCTGTATCCTGCGCCAAACGTGCTATCTTTTATCTCGAATACCATGTCAAATAGTCTCCATCTGATAAATAATATTGTATGGCTTTTATTTACCCTTTGCGAGAGCCATTGGCTAGGTTTTTGTGTTTATATTTTTCTGAACATGAAATTAATACTATTTGTAGTATGATGCATGCTTATTCACCAACAGATGGCAATTGAGTGACAAATACTTTGTTATTAAGCACACAATGAAATTATCTCAGTTGGCCAGGGTAGGGCACACCCCTATTTGTAAAATGGGAAGAGGAAGGGTGGGGTCCTGAAGGGTTGGACAGGACAGTTTCCAGACCACGTGGGCTGTCACAAGCTGAAATGGCCACCTGCCTGACAATTTTGCCGTGTCCCTGTCTCTTCTTAGAATGTTTTAGAAGTGTTTGATATTTATTGTGTATAAAAAAAAAGCCGATTATGGATTTTCTCTTATCAGCTGAAATTCTGCGCTCATCGGGTCTGTGGTTAAATTGAGGAAAGGAAGCCACAACTGTTTCAACCCTTCGAGGTGTGACCCGGAAAATAAGTCATCAGGGTTTTTCATCAGAACATTCTACTGCTGATGTACTGGTCACCATGGTTACTGAAAGCAATGGAGTTCCACAAAACTTACCTGGGACTTTGAAAAGAAAAAACTTGCCAAAATGCATATTCTTCACAGGGTTTTAAAAGAGAGACTATGAGTCTTCTTTTTAATATGTATTGCAACGCAGAATTTCTCTGCCTCTTGTAGTTCTCCTCTGAATGTGAGTCTGGGTGCCTGTGTCCGAGTGGGCTCCTGGATGACGGAAGAGGACATTGTGTGAGGGAGCACGACTGCCCATGTTTCCATGATGGACACTTCTATGCCGCTGGCAAACAGATCCCAGACCAGTGCAACACATGGTGAGTTCCGATGGGTTTCGGCGAATCAGTCTTTATTTCGGCTGTTATTTTCATTATCATCATCTACTCTCAGTGATTCTTAAGCGCTAACGTTTCACACACCTAGATAAGAGGAGTCTGTTTCTGAAACGCAATAAGTACCAAAATTACAAAAATTGAGGTGACACCATAAGAGCGATTGCGCTGTACTTCTTACACAAGGTGCAAAAATCAATTTTTTAGAAATTCATACTATAAAGTGTATCTTTTCATGGTCAAAGTTTGTGTTTTTCTGTAAAATGCAATTGGTGCTAAGTTCGCCAACATCGAAGAAGCTGATCAAAATGAGTAAAATGGATATAATGCATTTTGGGGGGAAAAAACTCTCCATATCTTCAGTCATTTTCCACTGTTTTTGCGGTATGCTTCTCATATTTCAAAAAAAAAAAAAAAAATTAGATAACCCACAGCTTGTTACATGTGTTCATATATAATTCAGAGATGGGATTAATAATAAAACTTTATTCCAGCACCTGTACAAGGGGGATGTGGAGTTGCACTGAGCACAAATGCCCTGGATCTTGCACCATCTATGGCAGTGGCCATCACTTGACTTTCGATGAGAAGAGGTATAGCTTTCGTGGGCAATGCGGCTATGTGGCTGTGCAGGTAATGCTTAAAATGTTGTCTCTTGCTCATATCCTATAAATTTGTTTTCTATTTTTTTTCCCAGTCGTTGACATTTGCACATTGCAAATTATCATTGATTTCGAAGAGACTGCCTTTAAACCTGAATTGCTATGTTTCCACTTATTTTAAAGGATAAATGTGGAAATGAGACAGGAAAGGCAAACTTCCGTGTGATCACTGAGAACATTCCATGTGGATCCACTGGCACCACATGCTCAAAATCAGTCAGGATATACCTGGGGGTAAATACTTATCTTGCTATAATATGACCAATTAAAGATGCTGTTTCTCAAATGGTATTGAGAGCTCATTGTGAGTATTGAACTGTGTTCCAGATATTATGAACAGTATCTTGTTTTTATATACTGGACAAATAAAGTTAGGGATCACCCCAAATTTTGAATTTGAAATATGTGATAGTTTGTATTTTTTTCCATATCATATTTTAATATTGAAAAGTTGGGTGATCCCTAACTTTCTTTGTCCAGTATACATTATTGAGTCTTGTTTTATTTTGATCTTACAAGAGATACGCTGAGGTTTCCTCCTGGTTTTTTGTTCAATTAATTTCTCCTCCACCAGGGTACTGAATTGAAGCTGTCTGGGGGAAAGGTTGAACATTTGAGTCAAAACGACTGGCCCTTTATAGAGCACAAAGTGAGGAGAGTTGGCTTGTTCATTGTCGTGGATTCTAAAATCGGGATCTCTGTCATCTGGGATCGCAAAACAACAGTTCGCATCATCCTGGCACCAGAACACATGGTGAGCAGCAGCTGATGCACATAAGTTGCACTTGTCTTGTCGATACCGTTGACTCTAGCAAGTTGAGTACCTATAGCCTTATGCCAAGAACCCATACCATCGTGAGCTTGTACTAGGTGTGTTTGTCCCTTGAATGATGAACAAGGCTAGAGAGAATAGTCTGAGCTTAGGCACAAAGCTCTATGAATGATGACAATCCAGATAGGGTGGGTTGGAACACAGGAACTTAAAAACACAAAGATCACAATTAACAGATGGGAAAGGAATGTGCATGCGCGAGGAGGAAACACATAGGGAGGGGAGTAGAGAGAGAAAAAAATTAAATAATAAGAATCAATTGATTAATTGGGACAGAAACTGTGACAGACTGTGGGGAAAAAACAATAAAGGAAACATTCAGGTCCGCACCATCTGAGCTTTTTCTGTAAATTGATCACTTTACTTAGTATTTACTGCATGCAAGTCTAGTAAGTCAAATTTGTAAGAGTAAAAAGCAGCTGTTGATTTGCAAACTTTTACAATTCCAGAGCGATCAATGCATTTCAGCTGGGAGTTATTAGGTTATGATAAGTTAGTTTGCTCACAACAACTTCTCTTGTATCAGAACTAATCTGAGGACCCAAGCTAGTTGGACAGAGTTTAAGGCAAAAATACAGACTCAAGTTCACCGCAGCATTGAATAGAGAATAGCTTTAAAATATTTTCCTAAAGCTGACAATTTTTAAATCAAGATCAAGATTGATGATTCGTATTGTACAATCTCTAAATACTTTTTTTGCACTGCCTCATCTAGCCTGGATAATTTCTTTCACTGTTTTTTTTTTTTTTTTTTTTGCAATTGATGGTTCTCGTAAGCACACCTTCTTCCCTTTTCTTCCCTTTTCAGTGAAATGTTAACCCTGTTTCCTGTCTCCCAATCCCAATTTGTCCTCTCCAATCTGTAGTCTTCTCGTGTCTCTTCTCTCCTCATTTCTCGAAGGCAGACCTCTGTCAGTTGGGTTCCCCCTTTTTTGGAGCCAGGTTCTGCCCAAGGTTTCTTCCTAATAGGGAGTTTTTCCTTGCCACTGTCACATTTTGGCTTGCACCTTGGGGGTTGGCCCTGCTCTGTGTTAAGCGCTCTGGGTCAATCTCAGTTGTGAAAAGCGCTAAAGGTGTTGCATAATTTAGCCCACTTTGAATGTCCAAGCACATATTTAAAATTATTTATAATTGTTTTCCCATTCTAACCATCAGGGAGATCAGTAATTAGAGTTCATACATTGTTTTAAATCAAATAATTTGAAGCTATTTTCTTAGAATTTATTTGAGCTTTGCGATCAACATGTCTTTTTGTTCCAGAGAAGCTCACCCATTAAGTTGTATTTCAGTAGATATTTTCTGACTTAAATTCTAGTAGTTATTTAGATTACTACTTTTACTTTTACTCATACTTGATTCATATTTTTTTCCAATGACATTACTTTTACTTAAGTAAGTAAACTGTGTATTTTTCTCCAGGGAAAAGTGTGCGGTCTATGTGGTGACTTTGACGGTGATGCAAGAGATGACTTCACCACCCAGGGGCAGCTGGTAGTGAGCAGCCCCTCGGAGTTTGCCAACAGCTGGAAGGTCTCAAGCTCCTGCCCAGATGCTGGCAATGAGATAGATCCGTGCAGTTTAAACCCACACCGACACAACTGGGCTATGCTACAGTGCAGTATCATCAAAGGCAAAACCTTTTTGAATTGCCATGAAAAGGTATGTGGACCGTCCCTTCTGGGGACACCATGAGAAGGAATATTGACCACAACGCAATGAGTATGCTTTCACACCTGAATTATTTAACGTATTTCAAAGGAACTGTGGAGCATTTTACTGTATAGCCTGATTGGTTTGGGGTAGTGTGAAAGCTAATTCAAACTATGGGGCAGACCAAACAACCTGATTTGGTTTGGGTTTGGTCATTACAGGTGAGAGCGCATTCTGAACCAAAAATACGAAGCGAACCAAAAAACAGTGCATTGTAGGTTGAAGACGAGTGAACAGTTTTCATCTCGCAAAGGGAATCAACATCGAGTAAGGTAGTAGCAGGCGGAAAAAATGTCTTGTGGAGAGAAGTGGTTGAATGAGGAGGTGAAAGCCCTCCTCAAAATACGGTCACATATAAAAGTTGCCCGTGGTTACCCTCACAAAAAAATGAAAAGAGTTAAAGAGTTCAAATTAGTAACAGAATAATGGCAATGTGGTTCAATCGCTCAGCAGATAAATGATAAATGTTACATAAAAGTGAAAAAAAAAAAAAAAAAACTTTGCCAGCTTTACATTTAAGACAGACTTGTTAAAAAAAGTGGTGGCTCAGGGGAAGAGAAAGACAACTTCCCATGCTATGATGACCTGTACGTTATACTTGAAGGTTCACAACCCATAACAAGCCCTAAACATATAGTTGAGTATTAGGAAGGTGAGACCCATCAGATGGCATCATCGCCACCAACGGTTAACGACAGCAGGTCTGCTGATCGCTAGTCCCACAAAGTGGGGTTTTTTTGTGTCTGTCAGTTTCTGCGTGTCTACATACTCTGTATGGAAGGATATATATTGACTATTATATGTCAGGCCTGTAACATTCCCTGGCGTTAAGTAAACCGCCACACGATGTCTTGTCAATTGCTCATATTGTTTGTATTCTTGTAAAATATCTTATGGAAGGAAACAGCAAAGCAGAACCGGGGCTGTGTCCGAATAGTCTTTTTTTGCTTTGGAAAATTCATTATACTCCTAGAATATGACCCAAAAGGATTTACGTGGTAGCCATGATAAGTGTGTTCGAATTCTCTAAATTTTTAGGAAAGGTGCTTCAGTGCTTCAGTACTTACCCCACTCAGCATAGGGTACACTGAACGATCCTTTTCAAAAAGAATAAAGATAACGCTATCCTGCAATTCTGTGCGGCAGCAATATTTAAAGCAACAACCATCCATCCGCCCAATCACGAAAACAAACGAACATGACAGACAAGAGAAGCATGATCACGTCTGTAAGTGCACTGGGATCCTCGAAGCAGAGTGGTTGGCTTTCCTAAGCCGGCATGAATTTTCATGTTCACCTTTCCTTAACTTCATGACATTTTTCACTGAGGTTAAAGAAAAGCTGTTAGGAATTAAGCGACAGGACAGAATTTTTTTTACTATTGGGACACAGCCCAGAAAACCCAAGACCGCATTAATTTGGTGTTGCTCCATTATTTAAGGTTAGGAAGTATTTGTGAGTTTCAGATATTTTGTCCCATAAACAAGCAACCTTTTCAATTGCGTGATATTTGTTTTTGATGTTTGGTGCATTTGACAGAGTACAGTGTGAACCAAGCCAAGTGTAAAATGCAATAATGCTGTAACTTCACTGTTAAATTGTAATAAATCTACCAAACTACAGGTGTGAAAGCACCCTCAGTGTAAACACTTTAGGGGATATGATTATTTCCCCGGATTTGACCACTGCTTTGTCTTATCAACCGTAAGTTGTTTCAGAAGAAATCATTTGCTAAATAACTGTAGTGTGTCGTATAACCACAAGAAACTGAGTGGACTGTTGCACAGCCAGGGTTAACAATATTGGAGACATTTTAAGAGGGTGTTTGGGCCTTAGTGCGAGCTGGATGGGCACTCGAGACATGAGAAGCTGTAGAAAGATCTAGAAATTTTTCTTTACATACCCATTTTATTTCACATTTTGGGACTCGTATGCTCTAGATGAAGTGAAAACAAATGATGATTCAGACTTCACCATTTGTAACTTATTCAATATCCCTTTCCTGTGTACAGGTAACCCCAGTTCCGTACTATGAAAGCTGTGTTAGCGATTCATGCGCTTGTGATTCCGGGGGGGACTGCGAGTGCTTCTGCACTGCTGTTGCGGCGTACGCTCAGGCCTGCAACGAAGCTGGAGTATGCGTTGCCTGGAGAACACCAGACCTGTGCCGTAAGTGGATGGCTAGCAGATTTTCAGTTTGCAGTGAATAACACTTGGATTAAACTAGTAGTATGCAGTAGACTAGAAACTTCCAACATGAAACATTAGCCAAATTCTGGTTCACATCTATGATCTGATACAAATATAAACGTAGTTGTTATTTGCAAAATAGAATGTTTACATCTGTACATAATCAGTTTGTCATGAGAGAAAAATCTGACAAAAAATGTGAGGCTTGACAGTCTGTGAACATTCATACATCAAGGTGCTCAGATTTCTGAAATAAAAAATGGTGACGATTCTCTTTCAGCAGCAAATACGACATTGAAATTCCAAGTATCATTCCCTATGAGTTTCAAGGGAAAGCAAGTAAAATTCCATTTTTGTGTACAACCCCAATTCTGAAATAGTTGGGACCAAGTGTAAATAGTGAATAAAATCAAAACGCAATTACTTTCAAATCACACCAGCCAGTATTTTATTCACAATAGAACAGAGATAACATAGCAAATGTTGAAACTGAGAAATTTTACAATTTTATCCACAAAATGAGCTCATTCCAAATTTGATGGCTGCTACAGGTCTCAAAAAAGTTGGGACAGGGGCCTGTTTACCATGGTGTAGCATCCCCTCTTCTTTCTAACACAGAGAGGAGGCGTCTGGGCATTGAGGAGACAAGTTTCTTGAGTTTAGCCATTGGAATTTGATCCCACTCTTGTTTAATACAGGCTTCCAGCTGCTGAAGAGTTTTGGGTCTCCTTTGACGGACTTTGTTTAATTGTGCTCCAAATGTTCTCAATCAGTGAAAGATCAGGACTGCAGGCAGGCCAGTTCAGCACACGGACTCTTCTACTACGAAGCCATACTGTTGTAATAGCTGCAGTATGTGGTTTTGCATTGTCCTGCTGAAATACACAAGGCCTTCCCTGGAATAGATGTCGTCTGGAGGGGAGCATATGTTGCTCTAAAACCTTTGTATACCTTTCAGCATTCATGGTGCTTTTTAAAACATGCAAGTGTCCCACACCATATGCACTAATGCATCCTCATACCATCAGAGATGCTGGCTTTTGAACTGAACGCTGATAACAGGATGGGTGGTCTTTCTCCTCTTTAGCCCGGAGGACACAACGCCCATGATTTCCAACAAGAATGTAAAATTTGGACTTTATTTCCTTTATCAAGAACAAATATGATACGTGGCCATGCGACATGAATGAGAACAGTCAAATTGGAGTCAATGTGGCTTTTGCCGGTACATATGTGCTGAGTGCTGTTGTAGCAGTGCTAGCAAAAGCTGTAAAAACCCAAACTGCTTGTCGTTTTTGAATCAGGAGACCAATAGTTTGACAACATCACTGATTATGTCACTTACTAAAGTTGTGGAAAAATAGATGGGCACAAATAGGGTAGACTTGAAAGAGTCCAAATAAGTAAAGGCATAATCAAGGTATGAGCAAAATAAACATTAGGCTGTGCTGCTGGATGTCTGAATTGCAATGGCAGTAACCCAAAACTTTATTTTGTTCAAAGAACATCATCCAATAAAAATAATTTTGAGACTACCCATGTGGTTGCTCTCTCTGTTCTGCCCATTGAACCCTTTCCTGTCAATATGTAGTTTTGCTCTCTTGATGACCTAGGTATTACATAGCACTTTATTGTGCTACCTCCGTTCGCGTAGCACAGAAATTGCCTGTCATCTTGGTACATAACATCGTGAACACGGAGGCAAGTGACATGATTGTTACGTATTGAGCGATCAATGTGGCTTTAGCTTACATTATATAAATTGTAGTTTGTTTTGTCAATAGGTAAGCGGACGAATGGCCACTGAAGTTGGGTCAAACACTCACTAAAGCAACAGAAAGGACAGCAGATCTATTTATTTTGTCTTATTGTTGAGGATAAGTTCCTTCATATGTGGTTTTTTTCTTGAGGTGACGAAGCGCAAGAATGATATGACCGCATTGAATTTGTTTGGCTTGCTGGTTTATTTTCAAGAAAGGCTCATAGCTGTCACAATAACCAAAACATCATACATGTCATGTGACTCGAACAGCTTTCTGCCACCACATAGTGGGCACACGTGACATTTTTGTAAATGTTAGACTGGTTTATACCATGAGTGCTCTCACAATTGTGACACTTTCTGCTGTTGGTGGCGCAGATGACTCATGCAAAAACCATATCATGCGCAGACATGCTGTTTCAGAGGACTGACGCTCTCAGATTACAGTTGGATACAGGTCATTAGTAATTATGACTGTAATTATGATGGGCTAATCTGATCTGAGCTCAAAATCGGAATTGAATGCTGAGCCTTGTAATGTGAAGCCAGCATAAATAGCTAGGCTATTATTTAAAACGTTGCAGTTGTCTTGAATGTACAATATTTGTGGGGCCAGCTGGGACATCTGTTCATCCTATCATACAAACACTATAACCTCTAGCACCCATGCCACGCCAGTGCTCAAATTGCTTTTGCAAACACAGTATTTACATGTATGTGTATCCCTTTCACGCATGTGAAACCAGCATAATGATTTGCTTACATGTGAACAAGATATTTCTGGTTTGCAGCCATATACTGTGACTACTTCAACGCTCCGGAGAATTGTACCTGGCACTACAGCCCCTGCCACACCCCCTGCTACAAAACCTGCTTTGACCCCAAGGGGAAATGCAGCAATCCTCTACCCAATATGGAAGGTAATGAAACACTAAGACAATGAAACTCTTTAACCCCTGAAACTTGAAGTTAACAGCAGAGCCACAGACACATTTGCATTAAATCTATGTCCATAATTTAATATGTTACAGTTGCTTAATGTAGCTGTTGGTCTCCAGTAAACAAAAGTCAAAATAATTGAACGTGTTGTGAACATTTTCTTCAATGATGGATATACTTAGATCATATTGTTCTACAGGCTGTTACCCCTCCTGTCCACCTGATAAGCCCATATATGATGAAAAAAAACAGATTTGTGTCGAGAAATGTGATGGTTGCTACATCAATGGGACTGAGTACAGGCCAGAACAGGAAGTTCCTACAGATGAATTGTGCGAGTCCTGGTAAGTCCTGTCTACATTGTTATATGTTGCAAAAAATATTTTCAAGTAGTACTGCAAAGAGAGAAGCACAGGGAATGATGCACTGCATTATTCTTCTGAATCAGATTTTATCACGGTTTCTTTTTGGCTGTTTCAGACGTGTAGTATTGCCTGACATCCGGTTCTCAAGCAGACAGTCCAGTTTCTAGATGCTTTGTCCCGATCTGGTCAAAGGGATTGACCTGACATTTTATGTCTGGCCAGGTCACAAACCCTAAAATGTTATGTCTTCTCATATAAATTAATCAGCATTATAGCCCACTCCTGGTTTTATTGTCCACAATTGGTTAGTTGCTGCATGTACAAGGGAAATGCTTTGCGAGAAAATAACGTTGCCTTAGATATCATCCTGTCACACAAGACTACCTCGACCATCACTTTGAGTAGATACAGACACCAGCGTCCGTAACAGCGGCGTAGCCAGCGGGTGTGCCAAAACACTTCCCTTTATGACAGCAATTAGTCCTGGCTAGTTCTCAATCACTTTCCTTTATTGACGCGTTTTCCAATTATTGTAATTGGCAACTGAAGACACGGTTTCTCTCCATATGCGATCTAACAGCGATGAAATCATGGGCTAAATTCAGTTCAAAAAAATAATTAACTTATTAATTGGTCAGTTGATTGAACTGGTCTGCATTCCAATGAAATATCGCCTTTCACTCTCGGTATTGCGTGGGTTGATAAAAAAAAAGTGTTACTCGGCAAGTTAAATAGGCTATAAAAAGCATGTGGCTCAAGCTATTTGCGCAGATATGCAATTTTGAATAACATTGATTTAAATACAGCAAATACGCATCCAGATGAATGACTGTAGTCTTACCTAATCGGGGAGAACAAGCAGCACCTGTTAAGTGTGGAGTGCTCTTGGAGTGAACCTTTTGTTAATCATGAAAATGACTGAGAACATGTCTGGAGTCAGGACTGATAATTGTTTTAAACAGATATTTGTGCACCCCAATTATCAGTTCTGGTTCTGCCACTGTACTGAATTTAGCCTATGATTTAATCGCTGTTAGATCGCATATGGAGAGAAACCGTGTCTTCAGTTGCCAATTACGATCATTGGAAAACGCATCAATAAAGGAAAATTATTGAGCACTAGCCAGGGGCCTGTCTCACGAAGCTGGATTTCGGTTTAGCGAGGTAACTTCTGGATTAACCCTGGGTTTTCTGTATCACGGAGCTGGGTCACTTCTTAGCGGGGTACGTTGCCGCGGTAACTTACGCTGAACGCCTAACCTGCTCCGGAGCAGGTTAAGTTCAGGATAAGATCCCAGCGGGTATATAAAACCACCTACTGGCCCATCATTGTCTTGGAAAAATGGCCAGCCCATTTCTTGAGAATCCCCTGGAGGAAGCCGCACGGATAGTGAGAGGAGCGCTCGGGATAGAGTGGCCTACATGAGAAGTGCCAAAAGATTTTTTTTTCTCAAATGTATGATCAGCAGCAACAGATTGCTTGTAAATGTATATGACAGTTTGAATTTACTGTTACCTCTATCAAGGACGGCATTTGTGTGGGTGGAGGTAGCAGCGTTAAAGTGAGGGTCTTACTATCCACTGCGCAAAAAAAATAATAACTACATGTTACTTAAGCTACTTTCACAATAAAAGGATAATTATGTTTTAAAAGCAGCCTAGTGTTTTAACATTTGGCGCGCTGAAACATACCATGTAAATATGCCGTGCTTTGTGAGCTGCTACCTCCACCAGGGTCTGATGAGACTCCCCCCTCCACACCCTCCGTTATGGGGCGACCTTATTATAACATAAGGCCAACTCCTCTTCGGGAGTGTGCGGTTGTGTAGGAGGACCCCCTCCCGTCTTTTTGTCACATTTTTTCCTGTGAGCTGCACACAATATCAAATCAGTTCCATTGTGATCATTCTACAAAGAGACGGCGTAAAAGGTAAAGCTTTGTGCATGTTGTAGTGTAGACTGTGTGTATATTGTTCACATCAAATGTAGCCTGGAAGATATTATAATAAACTTACTGACCGCTTTGAACTATGTTCTTGTATTTATTTTTTTTACTTGCTCCCAAGTCCTTTTGGCTCCGCTGGGGTTGCAACTGAAATGCGGTTAAATTGTCAAAAAGAATAAAAGAAAATCGAAACAGGCACATACATTTGAGAGACACACAGTGGTGATTTAATATTACAATCCCAGTAATTTGCGCATTGACAGAGTCGGCGATTTTTGCCAAGATTCGTTGCGGCTTCTGGCAGCTGCAACAGTGTTGCTTTTTGCCTGAATGATGTCTTTGTATTCTTCATACATCCTTAGAATTATTGTTTGCTCCTCCGTCGAGAAATAAGTTGCTCTCTGCGGCTTCTCCATGGTGCGCAATTGGTCAAATGGAGTTAACACCGCCCCTTTTATGTGCACGAGCACAGATCTAGATTGGGACCTATTTTGCTATTTTTCCAAGTTTATATTTTGGTCTTTGACTCCCCTAGAGTACTCCTGATCGCGCAAAGTAAAAAAAGGGTATTTATTTCGCTCATACTGCCATCCTCAAAAAACTGCATTTGTAGTACATTGTAGTCTCTGCCTGAAACGCCTCACTGGGGTGGCTCTTCCGCTATGGCCCCCACTCCCCGTGTACCCACTTTCTTCTGACTGGCCAGCTCTGGAGGGCGGAGTTGGGCGGGACGAGGCTGCAGAACGCAGTTTTCCGCGTTCGGCTCCCCAGAGTGAAACCTGAGACACGTCTGCAATCTGATAAGGAAGCGGCGGGCAAATTCCGCAATCTAACGTTATACTTGAATATAGATCTAATGACATGATCTTGTTCTAACAAACGCAGGCGGCGAAAGTGGAGGACGCAAAGCGAATATCTGTCAGCGCAAGCTCAAATTTGCTATCGGCTACAGTTTGCTACGGCAACAGTTGGTGAGTACCGCGGTTTTTCTACTCCTAGCTAGGATGAAGGGGAAGCTAGAATCCACCCCATATAGACACATTTGCAGAACGGGTCAACATGCCCAAGTGTAGACCGGAGACCATAGAAATCCGGTGGGTCTGAGTTTAGAGGGAAACATGGACAGTGAGGAGCAGCTAAAAGTGGACCAACAGCTTATGGACTGCTTCGGTGTGTATTAGGACCTGCTGGGTCGTGTGCATAGCTGTGGTGTGTTGTTTGGAGCAGCGAACAGCTTCTGTGCTGGTATATGACAGAGGGCGAAAAGCTCCAGGCTAAACGGCCTTTTCGGAAATTGCCCGTGGTAATGGTTTACTTACTGCGTCCGGAATGACAAGCGTTTCCTCGCGGAGAATGGGCGCGTTATGGATTGTGCGCGAGAGCAAGCTAGAGCTCCGGTTATGTTATGAGCATAATACAGGTTTAACAGACCGTAAGTTCCGTCTGCGTGAACCGTTGCTTATGTAGCCAGGTGGAACGTTTTGACTGGCTAGGTGTGTAGTCAGGACATAATTACCTGTGGCACAGGGCAGAAGAGAATCGCTTTCTCCTCGCGGTCAGCTAAGACGCCAGAAACTTTGTTAGCGTCTCTCTTTCTATGGCTGTGGTACTGCTGTCGGACAAGTAGTCTCATAGTAGTAACCGGTATGCATGAGCCAGCGTTGAGCAGGTATTTATATCATTATTGAATTTTTGTTTTTCTTTATTTCGGTGTGGCGTTGTGACATTATGACGTGAGGTGAATGGGATGTGATTCTTTTGAATTGCACAGTATGATCTGAGTTACGGACTCAGGTCCTGTGTTGCCATTTGAAGTGCCTTCAATCAGTTCACCGTGGGGAGGTGAGTGTGCGCTGGTGCTGCGATATATTTATGTAAATGTATTTCATTTTCTTGTATCTTGGGTATTATAATGAATTGTATGATTTATTGTATATTCATTTTTGCAATTCTTTTTTGTGCTGACAGCGATCGCTGAGGTGGAGCAAGTAATCTGCTCCAGTCCACTGTAGCTCATTTGCGTTGAATTTAGTTTCCTCTGTGAACCTCAAAGCACTATCGCACTTTGGAGATCTTGTACAATAGTGTCTGTAAATTTAACGTTGTTGAAGATCCAGTTTGTCTCCTTTTTATGTCTGTTTTTGTGTCATATAGAACAACTATTTTTATATTTGGCTAAGACTTGTAATAAAAGATTATTTTTATATGACTTTAGGGTCCAACTGCTGATTATTAAGAAGTCTAAAGCTACTGTTAAGTAATCTTATCACAAGGTTACACTTATGTGGAGCTAGCGAATAGATCACTTTTACAGGAAATAATTTAATATTCAGTCGCCGATTTAATATTCAATCGACAGCAATGCAGAGAAATCGTTTGTGATACCATACACGTTATAGCCTGTGCTTTTCCCTATTGCTTTCACCAGTAGCATCAGAGAGCTTGCTCAGACATTGGGGATGTATCAGGCTGACCCCGGTCATGGATGAGTAAAGCGATCGTTTCACAAGCACCCAAAAACTCACCCCAAGCTTTGCAAAATCTCCGTCTGGTCTAACTGCAGCCCAACTCGGCAGACACATACAGCACCTCTCCGGTTAGCTTCAACTGTAGTGGCTACAATCAGGCAACGTTAAGATGAAACTGCCACATTGATGCTTACCGAAGTAACACAAGCATACCGATCAGAATCGCTGCATATAAGTTAACCAGGAGCGTTTTTAATTAGCAGAGCAGGGGAACTAACATGCAGTAGCTGATAAGTGGTCATGACTTTGAATGTAATCTGTCGCGCGAAAAATTCGTTTCGCGTCCGGTGTGAAAGCGCTTGACATGCCCGTATTCGCGTCTTTGCATTGACTTTGAATGTAATCTGTCGCGCGAAAAATTTGTTTCGTGTCCGATGTGAAAGCAGCTTTATGGATAGTACGCGACACCTAGAGAGAGCTCGGTTATGTTATGAACATAATACAGGTTTTGCAAACCGTACGTTCCGTTAGCGCGGACAAGTTGCTTATGTGGAGCTAGCAAATCAATCACTTCTACAGGAAAGAATTATCTATTTAATCTCCGCCTTTTTCGGCTTTTTATTAGCCACAACAATTTCTAAAGGGGGATGAAATTATGTCAAGGTAGTGCAGAGAAATCATTTGTAAACCGGTAGAGCTTCTGCGTTTCGCATTGCTTTCATGGTAGCACCAGAGAACTTGCTCAGACATTTGTGAAGTATCCGGCTGATCCCGGTCATGGATAAGTGAAGCGATCACTAACTGTAGTGGCTACAATCGGGCAACGTTATGATGAAACTGCCACATTGATGCTTACCGAAGTAACACAAGCATACCGATTAGAATTACAGCATATAAGTTAACCAGGAGCATTTTTAATTAGCACGACACCCAAACTAACATGCAGTAGCTGGTAACCGAGCGGTCATAACCACGGAGACAAACTCTTGCAATACAGGTTTACAGACAGCAAGTTCTGTTACTGTGAACAGGTGTACCAAGCATCCAAATTACAAACAAGTATTAAAAGTTAGCTTCAAATGAGGTTTATGTTCACACACCTTCTGTAGAATTTCCCCTGATATCACTCTTGCATATTTATGACACAAACATTAGCAACAGTAACTTGGCTCGTTAGCGCTGTGCTACAGCCACAATCAACTGGCTATCACGTCAGGTTGGCTTATGCAGTAAAAGCAACTTACAGCTTCTGTGTCTGTGAGTCATGGACAGTCGCGACCGATACAGGCTTTATCTTCAGATATTTTACCAAGCCTGCGTTTGTGGCCAGTTGTTAGTGCTAACTATCGCTAGCGGTCCTGCTAGCCACCCGTATCACGTTAGCTTCACTTACATTATTTGCTGTTATATCATTACTTACAGCGTGTGGCTCCAAGCGCTTGATCGATGCAACTGCTTCAGGTTTGAGAAGCAGCTGAAACGCTTATCCTGTGTCGAATTATCCTTTATTGATAAAGCTGTCTTTGGTGAAATGCTGAGCACTATCAGCTAACGTTCCCTTTGGCCGTGGCTTTTTGCTGCCAGCAAAC
Source organism: Gymnothorax javanicus (assembly GCA_029692085.1). Classification (NCBI taxonomy): domain Eukaryota; kingdom Metazoa; phylum Chordata; class Actinopteri; order Anguilliformes; family Muraenidae; genus Gymnothorax; species Gymnothorax javanicus. The sequence continues at coordinate 11,190,230 of CM056207.1, read as the reverse complement.
AAAAAAAAGCTGCCCACTGATTTCTGGTGGCATCGTCTTTTGGAAGAAAAATCGTTGTTTTTCTTCGCGTCCAAAAGTAAACGGACAAGCAGCTTTGGGAGAGATACTGACAAAATTGCACCTCAAATGATCTGCGGTTCTTCTCTTGTATTTCCAAAAGTGAAGATGCTACTAAGGCATAGTATGATCTACCGTTGTTAGTGCCTGCTAGAATAGTTTCCGGTGTGGGCAGGTCCAGCGCCATGATTGGCTCTGGCTAGGTCTGTACTAATTGGATGGCACAACCTGACGTCAGGTTTTACCCAGATCTCGTGAAGATCTCGGGAGGAGCTGTTCAGAGAGGAAATCACGCTCACGAAATCACGTTCTTGGATTACGGCAAAACCCCTGTATCTTATGTTTAGAAACTTTTCAGAGGTTGAGCATGGACAACCAACATCATAACATTACTAATATGTATTAAAAGAAGGATCAGCATAATAGGTCCCCTTTAACGAGTTGATAACCGGCTTCGTGAGACCGATAATCAAGACCGCGGATGTCTGGTTAAGTGCAGCTGGGTAACTGAGGGAAACCCCGGGTATGCTAATCCAGCTTCGTGAGACAGGCCCCAGGACTAATTGCTGTCATAAAGGGACATGTTTTGGCACACCCGCTGGCTACGCCACTGGTCCGTAAATTCTGAAATTTAATTCCTCAACAATTCTGTAATTGAATTTCCAAATGTCTTGCTTCACTGGAATAATTTTCCAAAGTCTCTGTGACACAAAACCGAGTTATAAAGCTTAAATAGGCTCATGCACAACAGGAAAAAATTGCATTATTTTATATTCTGTGCAAAGGGGTTAAAGAGAAGTGCTGTTTCTTCTGCTGCTGTGCATTTCTTCCTCTTTATTTCTGCCACCAAACAATCCAGCATCACTTCAAGCATTTGTTGCCAAAAAAAAAAAAAAACTAAACCCCCCAAAAAAACGCTAATTCAGCGTTTTGCGGCCAGTCTCCAGTAGGTATTCCTTTCTTTCCCCTCATTTACTTTGCTCCACTTTGAGTAAGTGGTGAGTGAATGAAAATGAACCCCTGCTCTGTTTGACTGTCTCATCGGGGTGCAAAGTGGTCACATTGTATATAACTGCTGGATGGGGAAGTATTTTCTGTACATATATCGTACTGTGAAGGTTGCTTTATTATATTTGATAAGCAAAGTGAATTGGAGCCAAGAATAAGTTATCAAGTAATCATACAGGTCATAACGATATCATGAGACCACCCTTCAGTGAACGCGCATGTACATGTACTGTATGCTTACGCACATTGTCCTATATACATGCATAACATATAATACAAGTGATCTGGCAGCGGCTGAACGAGAGAATGAAAAAATATCTCACTGTTTTCGTTACTGCAGAAGTCCAAAACATTTTATCTCATAAAAGACTGATAAAGTGCATTTTAAATATGCATACTTTATCGCGAATGAACTAGAAACGGCAGCCACATTTCTACTCCAGCCAGATGCACCATTTTCTGTCGCATCGAACAGATAAATTAATTTCATACTACCTAGTGGCGGATCCAGAGGGGAGCGTGGGGGGCATACGCCCCCCTGTTCAGCCCCAAAAAAGGAGGGGACTCGTGGTAGTTGCCCAATGAAAATGCTGTGATCACGTTTTTCACATAGACTTTATAAAACATGGACGTAGCCTCCGTGACGTCACCCATAGATTACTGAATATCCACTCTGAAGCTCATTTGGTCGCTGTTCACTCCGCCTACCTCCCAGCTAATCCAAAAATGAGCAAAAAAGCGGACCGTTGCTGGAGCTGAGGTGGGCCTTATGGAGCCTGGCTGCCCAAAACACGGGCTTCTAGCTCGAAGCTTCCAAGCCAGCTACGGCTTTGACAAGGTCAAGAAGCTGACTCAGCTCGATGCTACATAGTTCACTATGGCCAAGATGCTGGATCATATCTGTCCAAGTAAAGTAATGGAGCTGACACGTTGCTTGAAGTGGCGGGTCGAACGCTGTTTATATCAGTGAAGCAGTTGCGAAACAAATGCTGTACGCCGCACCCCCTTGGGAGTGCGAGCGGCTTAGCTCTTTGACGAACCTTAGCCAGGTCCTATCAACGGTAGTACGGCCAGTCAAACATTACATTGCATTACGTAGCCTTACTCGCAAACCTGATGGACCTTTATTTTCCTACCTCACACTCACACATTTTTATATGAAGCATTATCACCCTACATTTTGACTTAAGTGAATGCTGAATTAATTTGTTACTGTGGCCAGCATACGCGCGGGTTATCAATGCTAATGCAGCTGGGCGTCTAGCTCTAAAGCTAAACCATGGTTATTTCATCAGTTGCACAGCTAATCCATGACCTTCAGCAATATTTGCGAACGATACCACTACGACGCACAACTATGTCGCGTCGTATAATTAAAGGTACGTCTGGACCCCGACGGGGAGCCCTTGCTCTTAGTTTCACATTTGTTTTTTTCGTGTAAATGGAGCATCACTGGACTCCGAATATAACCGAACTTGGCTAGTTAGTGACACTGCTTTCCGTTGCCGTTTGGTTTATTAATTAGGTTAATGTAGCTGGCTAGCTTGTGGATGATGGATTTTATGAAGAAACACATTTAGCGACCGCTAGCTAGCTCGCTAGATAAGGTCGGATAAGTTTAATTAGCTATTTACCAAGCTAGCCTCTCTATATACAATAATACCGTATCCGTAATCGCGCTGAAAATAGAACGAATCCATTGTGTATCTATTGACTGTCTAATTACAACAATCTCCGGAGGGCTCTCCAATGCTCTGGGGGATCAGCTGAAGGACCCCGTCATATGACTACCCAGCTTATAACTGGCAGTCGTACACTGCCCTTCGGCACAGCTGGCCATCTTGGGCAAAAACTAACTGAGTATATGGCAAGCCGTTTTAACATTTAATAGCTAGACTGGATATGTATTACAGATATCTGTAATTCAATTCTTCCTAGTCAAAAAAGAACATTTCAGATATCCACAATGACATTCTTCCTATCCACAATTGTCATTTCAGATATCCACAATGACATTCTTCCTAGGACAAATGACGTCACTTTTGCCATTCATGTGTATTGGGCTTTTAATTTCAGTTATCCACAATTACATTCTGGATATCTAGAATGAACATTTTGGATATCTGCAATTGAATTCTTACTAGGAAAAACTCCCATTTCAGATATCTTCAATCCAATTGTTACTAGTCATAATTTTAATTTCAGATATCCAAAATGAAAAACTATTCCAGATATCCAGAATGTAATTTTGAATATCCAAAATACAATGTGACTAGTAAAAATGTCATTATGGATATCCACAATTCGTATTATGACTAGTAAAAATGTAATTTCAGATATCTACAATTAGAATTATGACTAGCAACAATACAATTGCAGATATCCATAAAAGTATTGTTGATATCTGTTGACGGGTAGACAGGACTAGTTTTTCATTTTGGATATCTGAAATGAAAATTATGACTAGTAACAATTGGATTGAAGATATCTGAAATGGGAGTTTTTCCTAGTAAGAATTCAATTGCAGATATCCAAAATGTTCATTCTAGATATCCAGAATGTAATTGTGGATCTCTGAAATTGAAAGCCCAATACACATGCATGGCAAAAGTGACGTCATTTGTCCTAGGAAGAATGTCATTGTGGATATCTGAAATGACAATTGAGGATAGGAAGAATGTCATTGTGGATATCTGAAATGTTCTTTTTGACTAGGAATAATTGAATTACAGATATCTGCAATACATATCCAGTATAGCTATTAAATGTTAAAACAGCCACTTAAAGTTTTTAAGGATTTTTAGATATCTTAAATTTAGTTTTGACCAGTACAATCAAAGTTGTAGATATCTTAAAATAACATTTCTACTAGTAAGAATGTTATTGCAGATATCTTTAATTACCATTCTGACTAGTCAAAATTACATTTTGACTAGGAGAAATGCTATTATGGATATCTAAAATGTAATTACAGATAGGTGTGTGGTTCGATTAAATGTTAAAACGGCTTGCCATATGAGTATAAAGGGACTCTAGACTAGCCGAGCTGAGATCACCCCCACTAGTGACTAAGCATAGACTATAAAAAGATGGACGAGCACTCAGGTCTGTAAAGTGAAGCCAATGCGAACTCTTGAAATTGCATTCTATTTAATGGCCAGCAGATGGCGACGTCGGTGGTTGCAGAAAGAAGTTCAATGAGAAAATGACCCCACTTTCCCACCTGATTTATCATTTGAATAATGATTTTCCAAATTATTTTATGGTGTCTATCGCAAGTTTCAAGTCTCCTTTGATATATCATGATGTTCATTTTTGAAAATTATGGTCCCAAATAGACTAGAATAAAGGATAAAGCCAGATATGCTTTGGGGGCGTGGCTAAACTCTGGTCCTGGTCAGATAGAGACGACCGGTTCAACGTCATCAAGAGCTCAGCGCAAAGGCCGCGCCCCTTTTTGGGGGAAAACAACGCTCTAATGCATTGAAATCAATGAGAAATAAGCGCGATAATTGAGCATTAAAATGCCCAAAAGTTGTTGTGTGCCGGGTTGCACCTCCAATAAAATGACCAGTCCGGACCTCAGGTTCCCCATCCTACCTGGAAAAGGGAAGAATCCACAAAGGAGAGTTAAGAGAAGATGAAGAGTAAAAGCTATGTATCCACTGTCTTCCCATGTTTATATGTGCCACTCTTTTTTTAAACTTAGAAAGTAACGTAAGTACCCTATAATATGTAAGACTTGGTACTATACTTTAATAGGTTTATTCGCTACGATTTTTGTCTGATAAATCTGATAAATTTTACACCTGAAAACACATCAAATTACATTAGGGTCAATGGGATCTGAGGTTTTCTATCCCCCAAAAAGGGGCGCGGCCTTGACGTTTGGCGTAGTACCCGGATGTGTCGGTCGTCTCTATACGGTCAGAATCTGAGCTCCGCAAGTGACTGGAGTAAGTGCTTATGAAAAAAAAAAAAAAAAATGATCTCATAGGTGTAAAGACAATAAAAGGTGTAAAATCCCGCCCCCCTGTCTGGTGATCTCTGGATCCGCCTCTGCTACCCATGCTATGAAACGTCAAAAACAGTGAGGAAAAATAATCATTTGTCACATCGCTTGTTAAAAGCTTATTTGCAGTAAACAGACGTTTGCTTTAAGTCCTAAAATGGAACATTTAATGACGAATTTATGAAAAAGTGATCCAGTACTCTTTATGATCCGTTTACCCTTTATCCAGTACTGTTGGCCTACATGTAAACAGATGCAAGAGCCACACCAACATAATACCATAGAATATTATATTACTATTATTACTCGCCGAAATCATACAGTTTTGCAACTGTATCAGTCGGTTGAATTAGACGTCTGTGTGTCTGTCAGTTTGTTAGTAATACACCCTTTTGCCATTTATCCTGCACCAATCTTAAAACTTGGAGACATGTTAGCATAGGTTACTTGTCACTGACCTATACTCTTCAGTTTCCATGTCAAAGGTCAAGGTCACACAAAAGGTCGAAAACACATTTGATCCAAAACTTTGTTTCTAATTAAGCTGGAGACTTCAAACTAATGCCATTCTTTTTGTAAACGCAATGCGGTTCTAGCAGTAAAGGCTTGCAATGCTATCAACCTGACGTAAGTATTGTGACGTCATTTTTTAGATTTTTGGCGAAATGATTTTTTAAATTCTGTTCTTTAGACAATATGATATATCTTTTCACCTTTTTAAATTTTGATTTCGGCAACTCGTCGTTCTAAGAACGACTATTCATTATATTATCGTTATGCTGAAATCATGGGTTTTAGATGCATGGCCAATTTTGTGAGATCAGACGCCAAAAAATACAGGGACGATCGAGTTGACATGCTCTGCCCGGCAGTCAGTCAAACGTGCGTGTCAACAGCTGTATTGTGATCACCACACATAACAGCGAGCAGCCAGCCGTCTGAGCAGGGTATACTTGACTGTATGACCGCGATAATTGTCCAGCTGTTTTGGAGCTGTTGTACAGCTGGTAATGGTGACTTTTGTCATTTCAGCTGAGCAGTACTCTATCTGCACAAATAATAGAGACACAGTTGGTCTCAAGCCTATATAGTAAGTGATTGCACTGGTGACTTGGGTATCCTCAACTTCATGCAAAGTTCTTTCTCCACTTTGTCGAGTGTCCTAACCCCTTTTCTTCGCACTATACAACGCTAGAGGACAATAAATTTGGTCCTTGTGGCTCATAAAAAATCAGTGATCAGGAGCATAGATATGGATGACTTAGACACTGTTTTTTGCTCACAATAAAGAAGACTCGTGCTCTAAGCGGTTGCTTTGTGCATACAATAGGGATAGCATTCATTTTATGTTTTACTAGTTTCTTAAACACATGCAATCAAGGATTTTACGTGAAAACTTTTGCTGAGTAATACACGTTTATATATAATGCATTTATTACACCCATAGTTGGACATCATAAGAACAAGGAAAATGGCGTGTTAATTGAAGTATAGCATACTGGGATATGGATAAAAAGTTGCCCACCCCAAATCTCTGATTGCCCCCTGAATCAGAGCAGCCTAAAACCGATTGATTAGCAACAGCTCTGTGCTCTGCCCAACTAGCAAGTTTGTACTGAGCAGTAGCAATCCTCGTCTGCAAGGGTATTGCTGCTTGAACAGTCATGCCTTGGGGGCTCATAACTTCTTTCATTAATCCGCAAGTATTATCAAATGACTTGCGCATCATCTGAAAATTTTACTTACACTCGCCATTGGAAAAAATTACTCTCTCCCAGTCGTCTTTACTCCTGTCCCGCTTCCAACATCCGCAGGAAGCCTGGCAGTGCGTTTCCCGAAAGCACAGATGCTAACTTACCTAGTTGGAACCACCGACTGTGAGTGGACCAACTATGTAAAATTTTACATATTTACATGTAAAAATGGGGTGCATTTTCCAAAAGGGCAAAAGAGGGCAAAAAGTGGAGTATAGCGGAGGTTGCCCTGCAGGAGCAGTCTAGGAGCATACAGCATTGCTGCTTGCCTTTGACTAATATCATAATCATCAGGGATAGTGAGGATATCATCTGTACAAAAAACAGCGTACAGCACGTGGGAAATGTACGCAGCCGTAAGGTAGCCCATGAGCTCACCTCTCAACATGCTATGAGGTAGCTGCCAGCTAACTTGTTTGACAATTGTTTGGTCTGTGATTTAATAGGCCAACCAGAAAAAGCTCAAACAGGAGCAAGCTGAAAGAGGGCATAGCGCCACCTATTGCAGTGGAGACATGCTTCGGTCAATAAATCGGTCTTCCTCTATGCATGTAAACTGGGACAAGGACAGTAGTGCGATTATATGCCAAATCGAGCTATTACCGTAGCTCGACTTTACTGTGCATGTAAACGTGCTGACTGAGAGGGAATTCTACAGTTGGTGACCCCAGCATGAAAAAAATGTTTAGAAACATGAGGTTTATTAGCCTACAGTTGGAGTTTTCATTTCTGGGAATGCTACAAAAGTGAATGAGAAAATATTAAAAGAACAAGCAAGAAAAAAACAAAAAACTCAAGTAGTTCACAATGACTCCTGCTGGCACTGTAGGCTATTCTGAAGACGTCCATAGCTTTCTGCGAGTGGCAGAAACCACTTGTTGATCCGAGATAATTTCTGAGAGTGTCACTTTTCAGAAACACCCCACAATCTTAAAGAGCTTTATAAGACGGATTCTGCAATCATCTTCTGAGTAACGAGAGCCAGTCTGTTCTGACAGTGTTTACACTGAGACTGCATCTGACTCCACTGACAGTCTCCAGTACTGCTTCCCCTGGTGACGTCACCATGATTGCACAATCGTCCAACCTTTTCACTGAAATTTTTCAGGGGTGTACCCAAATCAATTGTTTATTTACAGTTATTTCCTTAATTAGCCATTTTTAGGGAAACCAATGTCATATATGGATTTCTCGATATATAATTGCCAAGGTATAATTGAGTGCCAAAAAGCAGGTTGGTGTATGCAACAGGACAATGAAGGACAAATTATAAATGTACCACAGAATACAATTCAGACATATAGAATGGACATGCAGGGGCAAGTCTCTTTCCTCTGAGTTAAATGTATACATATCTATTCAAATGCACCATTGTGTGGGCAATCTGCAAAGGGGTAAGGCCACGACAGAAATAAAGTATATACTACTCAAAATTTGATAGGGATCATAGGAATTTTTTTGTGAAATGACATGCAAATTTGGTAACTGCCACTGATGAACAATATATTGGATAAATGACATGCAGTCAGACACAAAACACATTTGCACGTGCATTTCATGACTTTAAATGAGCGTGCAGCCTCACATTTTGGCTTTGACTAACACTTCACCATTTCAACTCAGACGTGTGTGTTGCTTGTTGGTGAAAATTTGGAAGTTCCCAAACTTTTTGCATTACATTTAGCAATAACAATGTCTCCTCAACGTCTTAGACGTCGATTGACTTCAGAGCAATTGGGAAGATGCATCGGAATGCTTGACTCTGGCTTCTCACAATGTCACGTTGCTAATGCACTTAACGTCAGCCAAAGCATTGTGAACAGAGCGTGGAACCGGCATCAAACGTTTGGTACAGCAGCACACCGTCATGGGGGTGGTCGTCAGAGATCGACTACACAACGACAAGACCACTTTCTCACACTTCAGGCACGACGTCATCCTTTCTGGACAGCCATCACCCCACGAAATGACCTTCATAACGCCTCGGGGGTCAGGGTATCCACTCAGGCGATATGGAATCGTCTTCATGCTGCCGGCCTCAACTCAAGAAGGCCATGTGTTCGAATCCCACTGACCGTGCGTCATAGGCGTGACCGTTTGGATTGAGCTCACGATCATGTCGCATGGACACACAACGATTGGGCTCCAGTTCTCTTTATTGATGTGTCCCGATATTGCTTGGACTTTACTGACAGGAGGCAACGGGTGTGGCGAAGACAACGTGGCGATTTAATGATGCCTACATCAACGAACCGCGACCGTTATGGTGGCGGATCAATTATGGTCTGGGGAGGAATAAGCAGGAACGGCAGAACAGACCTGCATGTCATGGGGAGAGGGACGATGACAGGGGTGCGGTACAGGGATGAGATCCTCAATGTGTACGTAAGACCATACGCTGGTGCTGTTGGCCCTGATTTCATCTTGATGGATGATAATGCCCATCCCCATCGTGCTAGGGCGGTGAATCAATTCCTAGAGCAGGAGACAATTGTCCGCATGGACTGGCCCGCAGCGTTCGCCGGACCTAAACCCTATCGAGCATCTGTGGAACATGCTGCAGGTCGCCATTTCGGTCGTGAGGGGCACAACCCACAACTCTAGAAGAGCTCGGAAATGCCCTTGTTGAAGAATGGAACAACATTCCAATTGCAAGCATCCGGGTTCTGATTGACAGTATGACCCGCGTTGTCAAGCCGTCATTCAAGCTAGGGAGGCCATACCCGTTATTGACATTAACTGTGGTAATGAAACATCAAACGAACACTGTCTGTTTTCACTTTACATGTCAGAGGTGAAACCATGAAGTGTTAAGTGAAAAGCCAAGTGTGAGGCTGCACGCTCATTTAATGTCATTAAATGCACTTGCAAATGTGTTTTGTGTCTGACTGCATGTCATTTATCCAATATATTGTTCATCAGTGGCAGTTACCAAATTTGCATGTCATTTCACAAAAAAATTCCTATGATCCCTATCAAATTTTGAGTAGTATATAACATTCTTGTTAGTTGAAGCCAAGTAATGGGCATGACAGTTAATTATGTAAGCCAAAAAACTTTACCCCTTTTGAAACTTAAGGCTTGAACTATCCGTTGTGTTACTTGCGGAAGTATATCTGGCTAATGGATATTCCAAAACAGTACTGCATTCGGCATTCAAGATTTTGCGCTCATGATATCAAGGTAGAGTTCTGTTACTGTTAATCATAAAAAGGGAGATGCTGTTGGTAAGAATAGGTATGACATCAATACTGTTGAGCATATTTGTGAATTGCATGTTGGGCGGAATGGAAATCATGTTAGACTGTGACTAAACGACCATGTTTTCTTTTCTTTTTTTTTTTTTTGCAGCGTTTGCATTGGATATAATATTGTCAAATGTGAAATGAAACGCGGTAAGCTTTATTTAACATTTAATTTTTCATAATTTATGTGAAAAACAGCATTTTACAGCACAAAATCCTTTTTCCTGCATTTTACAGGGTGTTGTGTGTACAACGGGACCGAATATAAGGACAACGACATTATTTACAGTGTGACAGATGGCATGGGGATGTGCCACTATGCGATCTGCAAAAACGGGACTGTCATTCATAGAAGTGAAATATGTCTGACAACAACTACGCCAACACCAACGCCATCTACAACTCCAGTTACTACTACAACTGAAACACCAACACCATCCACAACCCCAGTCACTACTACAACTGAAACACCAACACCATCCACAACCCCAGTTACTACTACAACTGAAACACCAACACCATCACCAACACAACCCCAACCCCACTACTGAAACACCAACACCATCCACAACCCCAGTTAAACACCAAACACCAACACCATCCACAACCCCAGTTACTACTACTACAACTGAAACACCAACACCATCCACAACCCCAGTTACTACTACAACTGAAACACCAACACCATCCACAACAGTTACTACCAACTGAAACACCAACACCATCTACAACCCCAGTTACTACTACAACTGAAACACCAACACCATCCACAACCCCAGTTACTACTACAACTGAAACACCAACACCATCTACAACCCCAGTTACTACTACAACTGAAACACCAACACCATCCACAACCCCAGTTACTACTACAACTGAAACACCAACACCATCCAACCCCACAACCCAACTTACTATCCACAACCCCAGTTACAACTGAAAAACACCAACACCATCCACAACCCCAGTTACTACTACAACTGAAACACCAACACCATCCACAACCCCAGTTACTACTACAACTGAAACACCAACACCATCCACAACCCCAGTTACTACTACAACTGAAACACCAACACCATCCACAACTCCAGTTACTACTACAACTGAAACACCAACACCATCCACAACCCCATCTACAACAGTGACAACTACACCACCATCCACCACAACTATAACAGTAACACCCTCACAAACATCTTGTTATCACTCATGTAAGTGGTCAGAGTGGTTTGATGTTGATAAACCTTCATATAAAAAAGGGGACTGGGAAACATATGAAAACATCACAGCTAGTGGAAAAGAAGTGTGTCATAAGCCTGCAGACATTGAGTGCAGGGCGAGCTCACGTCCAGACATGAGTCTAGAGGACTTTGTTGCCCAAACAAAACAAGTAGTGCACTGTAATATTTCATTTGGTTTAATATGCAAAAAGGAAGAACAAGTAGACGTCCGTTTAAGTGTCTTAATTATCAAATTCGAGTTTTTTGTTGCAGTCTATGTCCAACACCATCCACAACCCCAGTTACTACTACAACTGAAACACCAACACCATCCACAACCCCAGTTACTACTACAACTGAAACCCCAACACCATCCACAACCCCAGTTACTACTACAACTGAAACACCAACACCATCCTCAACTCCAGTTACTACTACAACTGAAACACCAACACCATCCACAACTCCAGTTACTACTACAACTGAAACACCAACACCATCCACAACCCCAGTTACTACTACAACTGAAACACCAACACCATCCACAACTCCAGTTACTACTACAACTGAAACACCAACACCATCTACAACCCCAGTTACTACTACAACTGAAACACCAACACCATCCACAACCCCAGTTACTACTACAACTGAAACACCAACACCATCCACAACCCCAGTTACTACTACAACTGAAACACCAACACCATCCACAACCCCAGTTACTACTACAACTGAAACACCAACACCATCCACAACCCCAGTTACTACTACAACTGAAACACCAACACCATCCACAACCCCAGTCACTACTACAACTGAAACACCAACACCATCCACAACCCCAGTTACTACTACAACTGAAACACCAACACCATCCACAACTCCAGTTACTACTACAACTGAAACACCAACACCATCCACAACCCCAGTCACTACTACAACTGAAACACCAACACCATCCACAACCCCAGTTACTACTACAACTGAAACACCAACACCATCCACAACCCCAGTTACTACTACAACTGAAACACCAACACCATCCACAACCCCAGTTACTACTACAACTGAAACACCAACACCATCCACAACTCCAGTTACTACTACAACTGAAACACCAACACCATCCACAACCCTAGTTACTACTACAGCTGAAACAACAACACCATCCACCACAGCTATAACACCCTCACAAACATCTTGTTATCACTCATGTAAGTGGTCAGAGTGGTTTGATGTTGATAAACCTTCATATAAAAAAGGGGACTGGGAAACATATGAAAACATCACAGCTAAGTGGAAAGCCCTCAAGATGTGTCATAAGCCTGCAGACAAATTTGAGTTTGGATGAATTTATATTTCAAACAAAACAAGTAGTGCTCACGGCTTAATATGCAGAAGAACATGAGTCTAGAGGACTTTTTTGTTGCCCATGTCCAACAAAACAAGTAGTGCACTGTAATATTTCATTTGGTTTAATATGCAAAAGGAACAACATCCACAACGTCCGTTTACTACAAATTAAACACCAACACCATCCACAACCCCAGTTACTACTTGCCGTGAAACACCAACACCATCCACAACCCCAGTTACTACTACAACTGAACTACCAACACCATCCACAACCCCAGTTACTACTACAACTGAAACATCCACAACCCATCCACAACCCCAGTTACTACTACAACTGAAACACCAACACCATCCACAACCCCAACACCATCCACAACCCCAGTTACTAACAACTGAAACACCAACACCATCCTCAACCCCAGTTACTACTACAACTGAAACACCAACACCATCCACAACTCCAGTTACTACTACAACTGACTGAAACACCAACACCATCCACAACCCCAGTTACTACTACAACTGAAACACCAACACCATCCACAACTCCAGTTACTACTACAACTGAAACACCAACACCATCTACAACCCCAGTTACTACTACAACTGAAACACCAACACCATCTACAACCCCAGTTACTACTACAACTGAAACACCAACACCATCCACAACCCCAGTTACTACTACAACTGAAACACCAACACCATCTACAACCCCAGTTACTACTACAACTGAAACACCAACGCCATCCACAACCCCAGTTACTACTACAACTGAAACACCAACACCATCCACAACCCCAGTCACTACTACAACTGAAACACCAACACCATCCACAACCCCAGTTACTACTACAACTGAAACACCAACACCATCCACAACCCCAGTTACTACTACAACTGAAACACCAACACCATCCACAACCCCAGTTACAACTGAAACACCAACACCATCCACAACCCCAGTTACTACTACAACTGAAACACCAACACCATCCACAACCCCAGTTACTACTACAACTGAAACACCAACACCATCCACAACCCCAGTTACTACTACAACTGAAACACCAACACCATCCACAACCCCAGTTACTACTACAACTGAAACACCAACACCATCTACAACCCCAGTTACTACTACAAACTGAAACACCAACACCATCCACAACCCCAGTTACTACTACAACTGAAACACCAACACCATCCACAACTCCAGTTACTACTACAACTGAAACACCAACACCATCCAACAACCCCAACACCATCACTACCCCAGTTACTACTACACCAACACCATCCACAACCCCACTGAAACATCACCAACACCATCCACAACCCCAGTTACTACTACAACTGAAACACCAACACCATCCACAACCCCAGTTACTACTACAACTGAAACACCAACACCATCCACAACCCCAGTTACTACTACAACTGAAACACCAACACCATCCACAACCCCAGTCACTACTACAACTGAAACACCAACACCATCCACAACCCCAGTTACTACTACAGCTGAAACACCAACACCATCTACAACCCCAGTTACTACTACAACTGAAACACCAACACCATCCACAACTCCAGTTACTACTACAACTGAAACACCAACACCATCCACAAAAACCAGTTACTACTTTTAATGTAACAACTCCTGAAACACCAACACCATCCACAACTCCAGTTACTACTACAAATGAAACACCAACACCATCCACAACCCAATTACTACTACAACACCAACACCATCCACATAGATGACCCCCTAATTCACTAACAGCAACTGAAACACCAACACCATCTCACAACCCCAGTTACTACTACAATCAAATGTGAAACACCAAAAATATTGCATTATTACACCATCTTTATCACAACCCCATTTGTTACTACTTTGGATTTGAAAATAACGAACTCCAACCACCCGACTCCACTGGAACCACCTTTACCATTATGTTCATACGCATGGATGCCCTCAATGGGGTAAAGCTGTAAGTACCCTATTGCAAAGTTATGGCGACTCATACTGAATTCAACAAATGTAGCCTTATCTAAAGCTGTAAGTACATATTGCTTATGGCGACTCATACTGAATTCAACAAATGTAGCCTTATCTACATGTGCTATGAATCATATCCATTTTCACTTCAAGTCTGAGATTTGTTTTTACACCCACATAGACATTATTTACATTAGAAAAAGGAATTTAGGATGCATTTACATTGCATCAGCACAGAAATACATTCACCTTAAAATGGCAGCAGACATACCAAATGGCCATATGTCTGTTTGGGGGGGCTTGTTTTCAAATGAGGTGTCATCATGGCAGTTATCAGCATGTTGCCAATTTGATGAAGCTGAAAATTTTGGGTTAGTGGCAGAGACAATCCATGGTTTACAGAGGAATTGTCTTATCTCTTAAAGCAAAGAAACACTGCTGGCGCTAGGGCTAGATTCTCGAACTCAGCTGCTGATTGGTCTGCCTTTAGGGCCCTGAGGAATAAATATACTCTGCAAATAAGGGACCTCCAAATCAAAATATTATTTGAATTCTATTACAGAAAATATGAATAATCTCGCAAAATTTTGGAAGCGAGTCAACCCTTTATCTTGCTCAGCTGTCTCCTCAGGTATCCCTGAACTTATCGTAATTGACTCCACAGAGATGAATGCCAAAGATGACATTGTTCAGCAATTTAATAGGCGTTTTATATCTTCTGGATCTATTTATAAATCCAGTGAACCCAAGCTAAGTGACAAAGCTATTAATGCTGTGCCACCTGCCAGTGCAGGTGCTTTTGGAGCTCCTTTTACCTTTAGGCCCATTTCCTCTGGAGACATTGCTAAGGCTTTCAAAGCTGTTGACCTAAAGAAATCCCCAGGGCCTGATGGCCTGCATCCTTACCTCTTGAAGCTTGCAGCTGACTGTATTGCTGAACCTACTGCATCTATTTTTAACCTGAGTCTTCAGTCAAATATTATCCCCAAAATATGGAAAACAGCCTTTGTGTTACCTCTCTTAAAAGGTGGGAATCCATCAGATTTAAATAATTTTCGACCCATTTCCTAACTATCCATTTTAGCAAAGATTCTAGAATCTCAAGTCAATTCTCAACTAAAACAGTTAAAACAGCATCTTAAACGAATCCCAGTCTGGATTTAGATCCGGTCATAGCACCATTACAGCTGCTATGCTGTTTATTAGCTCCCGCCGTTCGCGGTGCGGGAGCTATGGTATCGGGCTCCGTGCATGCGTGCGTGCGTGTGTGTGTGCGTGGCGTGCTTGCGTGCGTGCGTCAACACATTTTGCTTAATCTCATCAACTATTTCAGTTACAGGCTCCTAATTTTTACTGGACGTGCATCTCATAAAGGCCTACAAATGATGCGCCTAAACATGACCTTGGCCTATTTTTTCAAGGTCACTGGCCTAAAAATATCACCAAAAACTTCAACATTTTGCTTTATCTCATCAACTATTTCAGTTACAGGCTCCTAATTCTTACTGGACATGCATCTCATAAAGGCCTACAAATGACGTGCCTAAAGGTGACCTTGGCCTATTTTTTCAAGGTCACTGGCCTAAAAATATCACCAAAAACTTCAATATTTTGCTTTACCTCATCAACTATTTCAGTTACAGGCTCCTCATTTTTACTGGACATGCATCTCATCTCATCAACTATTTCAGTTGCAGGCTCCTAACTTTTACTGGACATGCATCTCAAAGTCCTACAAATGACGTGCCTAAAGGTGACCTTGGCCTATTTTTTCAAGGTCACTGGCCTAAAAATATCACCAAAAACTTCGACTGTTTGCTTTATCTTATCAACATTTTCAGTTCCAGGCTCCTAATTAGCCTCCACCGCCCGAATGGCACGGGAGCTATGGTTTCGGGCTCCATCCGTGCGTGCGTCCTTCAACAAAAACTTTCACATTTTGTTTATCATAACGGCGGGAGCTTCTGGGGCTGCCAGTGCCCTATATTTAATGATGTTATTAGTGCTCTGGATAAAAAACTTGTGCTGCCTTTTTCGTTGATTTGCGTAAGGCATTCGACTCTGTCAATCACCAAGGACAGCTAAATTGCCTAAGTATTATAGGCGTAGGTGAACAGCCATAAAATGGTTCAGGAATTACCTTATGTCAGACTGACAGTGTCATTAAGCTAGTGGCCAAATACTATATAGGGTGACATTGTCAGCTGAGTATCATTGTCACATCTGGCATCACATGCTGAATAAGGATGAGTTATTTCACCCTTTACAACGCATGACATTTGCTTACGTATGATTTATGATTTATGAAGACATTATGTCTCATTTATGAAGGCATTAAACATGCTGTATGAAGCCTTTATGAGCAACACTTCATCTACAGTGTGACCCTAAATTTTCCTATCCATTCCTATCCATAATGAGTTTGGACCTGCCTATTTTTTTTCTCACTCTCCCCATGCGGCTCTGTACTTCCCTAACTGTTCCCTTTTTCACCCTCACCCTCTTCCTAGCTTCCACATGTGGTATCTTATTCTATGAACATGTCTGTTCCACCTCATTTTCAAACTTCCTTTGTTCACATTCCTTTGCACCCACCTCGTGATTCCCCCGACAGAGGTAACAAACAGCCCTGACCCTGAAAATCTAAAAACGTTTTCTTTTTCTTGAAACCACAGAACGGATTAAGCTGAAAGTTGGCTGGAGTGTCCCTATCCATGAGTACATGAAAGTTTTCCAATTCGAAATCAAATATGGCTGTAACAGCCACCTTACTAATCCCAATTTTGCCTTTATCTGAGGCACTTCTAGATGCTTTCAACCCCAAATTGGTTAAGTATGCTCTAAGCACCAATACTTGACACAAATGATACAAATTTGCTGAACTTTGCATATTGACCTACACTTTTAGCTAATGTACATTGTGCAGTTGTGCAGCGACTTAGTCAGTCAGTCCTGGTAAGTAACCACACCTAAAGGCCCTATTTTTTCACTCACTATTTCTCTTGATCTTTCCCCGCCTGCACACACACACACACGCACACACACACACACATATATGTGTATATGTGTGTTTTTAGATATACTGTATAAATGAAGCCAGCAGGAAATCGCTTTGTCAGTATGATTTTATTATATTATACAATATTATTTTACTGATAGGCTGGTGAACTTTAACGCAAACTGCTGGAGAGAAAATCAGGCAGGAAAGGATGAGGTTATTGAAGGCCCTATGAACATTTTATGGCACGTTACTGGTTCAGATTACATTTGATTTAGCAATTTGTTTTAACAGATTATAAATTTATTGGTTACATGCCTAGCAGCTGCTGTGCTATGGGTAGTGAAAAGCTTCTTGCTGTAATTACCATGTCAAATCATCTAAATCTTCTGTTTCTTTGGATCTTGTGACAACCAGAGCTGATAAACTTAAACCAGTTAGTGATTTAACCACAGTGATTAAATCAGAATTACCCAGATAACAATTGACAATATACCACAGCTTTTTGGATCTGTTTAAATTCTGTTTGCCTCATGAGTTAGTGCGCTTGCATGATGCAGATGGCTTTGTTTCCAAACACAGCAACTATAAATAGTGAAGAATCCTTTAAAAAATTCCAGGATCCTGATCACTGCCAAAATGAAATCACTTCTAAGTTGGGCCAAGACACACCTCTGGTAAAAATTTCATAAAAACCTGCCCTGAAATTTTTTCCGTAATGTTGCTAACAAACAAACCAACGAACATACCCACAAAGTGAAGAAAAAACACAACCATCTTAGTGGAGATTATTAGGCATAGTGAATCTTCTTAAAAATCAAAAACTAATGCTTACCACACAATAAATTCTGAAATTTGTCACGGACTCACACACAAGAGGGCCATTACCTTCCTAGTAAAATATTTCAGTTTGTTGTGGGAAATCTTGTCATGGCAAAAATCCATCAAAGGGTGGATTCAGTTGGCAAGTGGAAGATGAAGTTCTGATTGTCTGAGCCAAAAAATCCGTTTTGAACCTCCCGTGAATCAATGCGCTTGAAATGTCTCCTGAAAACAAGAAAGGTGCCTCTGATCAATCTCTATGTGGATTTTGCATGATGTGCTAGACTGTGCGCATGGATAATAAAGATAGGGCTCTGTATACATTACCCATGAGTAATCACTGTTTTCATTTTTATTTCAGCAAGCTATGTTTGCCTCTTGCTTCGATAACTTTTGGTGTCTAAGCTCTGTGGTCATGGCGAGCTGACTTCAGAAAGCACTCAGAATATGCAGACCAGGGAAAATATTGATCTCTTTCCCTTTTCAATTCCAGACAAATGAAACATTCGAGATTTGTAATTGCACAATGGCTCGGTGCATTAAGGACAATAAAGTTGAAATCATTCCCTTTGAGTGTCCCCCCCTGGAAGAGGTCACCTGTTCTAATGGGAAGAAACCAGTTCTGCAGTTGGACAAAAATGGCTGTTGCAAGGAATATGTCTGTGACTGTAAGTGTCACCTCCAACCTGTGAAGCCCTGTGGGAACAAAGAAAATAAGCACAGTGCGCATGTCATAATGCCACAAGTCTTAACAACATATGTGAGTAACCAACCTTGTTCCTGGAGATCAACTATTATGAAGGTTTTCACTCTCAGCCCAGCAAAACACACCTTATTCAACAGTTAGAAATCTTGTTGAACTGCTAATTAAAAGAGTTGACTCTGCTAAATTGACATTGAAGTGAGAACCTCCAGGATGTTGGATATCCAGGAAAAGGGTTAGTTACCATTGCTTTAGGGATATTTTTCATTTTTGATGGAGGATGAGATCCTGACTGCATAACCTTGTATTTTGTTCATACCCTTACAGGCGTCTGCGAGGGATGGGGCGACCCTCACTACATTACTTTTGATGGGTTGTTCTACAGCTTCCAAGGAAATTGCACATATGTGCTCATGGAAGAGATGACAGTTTGGCACAAGCTTAAGATCTACATCGACAATGTCCACTGTGATCCTGTAGAGATGGTCTCTTGTCCACGCTCCCTCATCGTGTCTTACAACAAAGAGGTCATCACCCTGAAGAATCACAACCTGATTGGTGTTGCCAATCTGGAGGTCAGTCCAGCTGAAGTGTATGGTTGCCTTGTGTGACCACAGCCACGGAATGCTGTTTTTCAAACACTCGATTATGTCATTGAACACATGCCTACCCAATCCCATACAGCGCATTCTATAAGTAGTTGCAAACTTGCTGTATATATCTAAAAAATTTTTTTATACATTTATATGTATAAAAATTGCCCTAATTCCAAAGTCACCTATTATGGAAGTAAATACACTCAGATTTAATGTATTATATGGTTCTGTCAGGCAGTTTTGTGAAATTGAGTTAGGTACATATTACCGACCAGTCAGTGCCCAGTTATGCTGCGATATACACAAAAAGAATGTTTGCTGCAAAAAATTTTAGCCTGCCGCTAATTAATATCCCACCTGAACCCCAGCATCCACCTCTTGGCTTTAAATATTTCCCAGGGGTGTGTGTGTGTGTGTGTGGGGATGGTATCCAGCCACTCCCGGCTTGCTTTATCTCAAGCTTAGTAGGCCGCAGAGTGTGTCAAGGTCAGAGCTTAGGTGTCAAACCATCATTGTGTCTATTTGTTCACACTTTACCAATTCATGTGTGACTTGGCTGACTGAATTGCCCTCAATGCTGTAATAATATCAATTCCGTCATTTATTATGCTAAAAAATAAACTGTAAAAAAAGATGTTTTTGAAGTATGCATGACGTTTGTGAGTGAGATTTTAGCAATCGAAGAACCTATTGCTCAAAGTATTTAACACTTTCAGCGCCATGGGCCCAATGATGTAAGATATCAAAGTCAGATGCTGTTGAAAACCTATCATGTGTCAACTTGTTTGGGAGCTCTTTTAAACAAGTTGCCACATGATAGGTTTTCAACTGCTCAGGATAACTACATTTTTAATTCCTTGAAAATGTATTCGGTGCTCAAAGGGTTAAGTCACATTTTCACACACCGTTAGGGAGAAAGGTAAAACATCTTTTCTAGTTAGCTGAATCTTCGGCCTCGATTTTCGCAAAATGGACATTATATGACCTTAAATACTTTTAGTGATGAGGTTTTCAGTTGTGCAATATAAAATTTGTAGTATAGTTTGTGATATGTATTAAACACTTTACGTGTTACGAATTTCACAAAATTACAGTATCACTACAAAAAAAACCTTGCAATTCAGTGAGTAAGGTGGGACTGCTTCCCTTGCCCTGGCTTAAACATTGATCAATGAACCTGTGAACTAGAGCCTCTCTATAGCCCTTCACCTTCCTCCATTGAGGACTCTAATAATAGCCTTTCTTCTGAGAGACAAGATCATGTAAGAATATCAAAAGACTATATGCAGACATGTGATTGTAGCGAATTTTTACCAATGTCTGTGTGCTTTTACTTTCTGATGCATACATTAATATTCATCGCTTAACCCTGGTTATTTCTCCAGGCTATTATAAATGGAGCGAAGAAACCTCTACCTTACGAGGAAAACGATGTCAAAGTCCTCAGCACTGGGATTAATCTGGTGCTGGAGATCCCTGTGCTGCAGGTGGTTATTACCTTTGGCATCACTGGGTTCAGCATCCACCTCCCCTTCAAGCATTTTGGGAACAACACACAGGGCCAGTGCGGTAGGTTCAGCGCTCAATTCGAAGATCTATTTGACCATTTTATCGAGGAGTGTGAAAATGAATGTTTGTTTTTAAGTTTGTGTTACTGTATGTGTTTGTATGTTTGTACATATTCATGACTCCCAGAGTAATGGAGTCACCAGAGGAATCAGCTGTGGAAACTCCAGATCAATGCCCTGTCCACACATACTTGGGTACTACTGAAAATGTAGCATTTTCTATGCGTTTCAGGTCCACTTTGTCTAAATCTCCAAATTATATCATTTTGCAGTGAATTTACTTGCATTATTTGATTTTGGCGGGATGGCTCTGTTCTGGGGCCTCCCCGCCCTACCATGTGTATGCATGAAAAGCCAGTAGGCAGGGAAAGCCAAAAACCTGCCCTTCCATGCGTACGCATGAAAGCCATGGGCGGAGAGAGCAGCAGCAAACCCTCCCTCCCAGGGGTACAGAACAGGTCGAGCAATCAGTGACTGCGTCGTCATTGACTGAAGTCAGAAAAGCATGTAAAGGAGGAGCTGGGGTTGGAGGTGGGTTGCGAAATGAGCAGAGAAAGCAGCAATAGAGGGCAGGCAGAGCATCTTTAAATATGGCGCCTTGTTTATGATTTGCCAATTGAGTGCCTGAAAGGAATCAGCTGAGTTGTCAGCTGATGTGGGCTTGGCTTGCGATCTGTACCATCACTAATGAAGGCAGGCTTGCGAGCTGCGCGTGGCCTGCCTGAACTACCGCTGTGCTCAATTTTTGGTCACTAAAAACGTGCCTTTTGGAAAATGCCCTCCAGGGCGAAGATTTCCATAAACTCAGTTTTCACTATGTATGTGTGGAAAGGGAAAACAGTTTTTTGCCTTGTGATGTCAGTGTGTGTGCCTTACTGCAGGTTTTTAAGGCTTGTGATTGGCCTACATCAGGGATGTCAAACTGACCCGTAAAAGGGCCAAGAGGCTGCAGGTTTTCAATCCTACCGAGCAGAAGCACACCTGAAACCACGGATTTAATCAACTGATCTAGCCTGCACAACTGATTAGTTGTATCAGGTGTGCTTCTGCATTGCTGAATTGAAAACCTGCAGCCTCTTGGCCCTTTTACGGGTCAGTTTGACACCCCTGGCCAACATGGTCTTACATTCAATTATATCATCGCTGCCTTTCGGTTTGGCTTGCTCTTTACGTTGGTTTAATCATGTTATTGAGTTGTCATATGGACGGAGATATTTTTTTTTTTTTAAAACAAAGAAGTAAATACCCCATTTTCAAAAATACATGTTGAAGTGTGGACTTGGCCTTTCTCCTTCCCAGAATTCTGTTCACTTATTTCACTGACTGATCTCTGTGCGCAGCAGATTTTTCATGGGTTTAAATCAGTGGGCAGCAGATTTTTCATGGGTTTGAATCAGTGTGCAGCAGATTTTTCATGGGTTTAAATCAGTGTGCAGCAGATTTTTCATGGGTTTGAATCAGTGTGTAGCAGATTTTTCATAGGTTTGAATCAGTGTGCAGCAGATTTTTCATGGGTTTGAATCAATGTGCAGCAGATTTTTCATGGGTTTAAATCAGTGTGCAGCAGATTTTTCATGGGTTTAAATCAGTGTGCAGCAGATTTTTCATGGGTTTGAATCAGTGTGTAGCAGATTTTTCATAGGTTTGAATCAATGTGCAGCAGATTTTTCATGGGTTTAAATCAGTGTGCAGCAGATTTTTCATGGGTTTTAATCAGTGCGCCGCAGATTTTCGATGGGTTTAAATCAGTGTGCAGCAGATTTTTGATGCTTTTAAATCAGTGCGCCGCAGATTTTTGATGGTTTTGAAACAGTGTTCAGCAGATTTTTGATGGGTTTCAATCAGTGCGCCGCAGATTTTTGATGGGTTTAAATCAGTGCGGAGCAGATTTTTGATGGGTTTAAATCAGTGCGCAGCAGATATTTGATGGGTTTAACTCGGTGTGTCACAGCTGGTATTGGGCTTGTGTGTGCCTTTACAGGAACCTGTAACAATAACACGGCGGATGATTGCATGCTGCCTGGGGGCCAACTGCTGCAGGACTGTGCTGCTATGGGAGACTACTGGCTCATTGAGGACCTGCAGAAGCCTGACTGCTCTATCCCGTCCGTCCTGCCAACCAGCTCTCCAACCCCTACCCCAACATGTGAACCCCCTGCGGACTCTATTTGTGACCTTCTCAACAGCAGGTGGGGCCTGCTCTCAACAAAAAAGAAATAAAAAACCTAGTGTCCTACTAGCCGTGGGTACCAGGGATTAGTTCTGATTTTTGTTGGATTTACTTTTGCGTGAAGATTTCCAAATCTGCTTGTCATGGATCAGCTATATCTTTTCCCAGAAGTGATACTTGCTATAGGCTGAGTGGGACATACCTGCCTTAAATCTTTCTATTGCGGTCAATCCTATAGGGAAATTAATTTTCTGATTGGAGTAGGTTACATTTGAAATATTTCACTTTAATTATTGCTTTATCAAGTTGATTAGCAGATTTAGTTGTGGCAGTTTTTACAAACAAATCTTTCAAATGCACCAGTCCTCTGGGTCTGTAAATTGCGCTTACCCGCCACGTACTAGTTTTCGCACATACCTACCTGACTCATGTTGCTTTTCTCAAACCCCTAGCCCGTTCACAGAATGCCACAGACTTGTCTCGCCGGATCCCTTCTACCGAGGCTGTGTGTTTGACAGTTGTCACATGACAAACCCCATGGTGGAGTGCACCAGTTTGCAGACCTATGCTGCTGCCTGCACAGAGGCTGGCATCTGCCTGGATTGGAGGAACCACACAAAAAAATGCCGTGAGTTTTGCTGCCCTGGCCCAAACGCAAACCTGGGCCTTCCAATGCAATTTTAGTAATGTGCAAAGTAGGCATGCGTAATTGAGTCATACATTCGTCAAATGTTTTTAGCTAAAAGACATTTAGCCATGTGTGTAATTTACCCTGAAGTGTAATTTGGCTCTGCATAATTTATTAATTCATGTTGTAATGTGGCCTTGCATAACTTAGTCATTTGTGATTTTGCCATGCATTTTATTAACCATGCGTAACTGAGTCTTCAAAACATACGAACCAATTGCTGATCTGTTGCTCTTTGCTTATAGCGAGCAACTGCCCAGCTGACAAGGTTTACAAGCCCTGTGGTCCTGCAGAACAGCCTACGTGTGATGACATGTAAGTTTCTTCATATATAAATGCTTAATGCTTATCCAGCTGGGGGGATGGGGTAGTTTTTTTTCATAATGATCAACTATTTTTGGCTTCATTAAAAATGGAAAAAAAGCATGAGGGATGTGTTTTCATTTCCAGCTTTGCATTTCAAGAACTTGCAATTTCAAAAGTTTTATATAAAACTCAGTGGCAATAGTTATGTTTTTAAAAAACGGAAGATCTTCGAAGGGTTGTAAAGAAGGACTTCTCGCATTTTGACAGAAAAGAGTTTTCCCTCTGCAGAAATAGCTCAATAATGACACGATTGGTCGGGATTGCTTGCAGTTTTTTAATTTAGCATTTGTCACTTTTTGCCCTAAAACACTTAATTTATTATGCTTCGTTATTGCATCTGTTACTGTGACTGGACCAGACTAGACAAGTGTCAACATGTTGGTCTCCCTCTTCAATGTTAGCGATGAGGGTCCTTCCATGCGGTTCATGACAGAGGGCTGCTTCTGCCCGGATGGCACGAAACTCTTCAGCGAGGAGTCCGCCATGTGTGTAAAGAAATGTGGTATGTGTGATGTGTTTCATTCCTGTAAATTGCTCTGCCAGCTGTAGAGAATACACTGACCTCTAGAGGAATGGACTGAGAAGTGCAGGTGTAGCGTTCTCAATGAATGAGAAAATCGATCAATGACCGACGGAGTTACTGTTACTTAAGTTGTCTGCCACGTCACATCGGAGTTAAAATGGGGGAAAAAAATGAATTTGATCAGAGATGAAGTTGCTGACTCTCAGATTTAATTAATGGATATTTACAAACATCCCAATGAAGTGCAGGAAGTACACTTTTTTGTTATCAGTTATGTTTATATTGAAGCATTATGCCACAGGTCGGCTTGATAAAAACAGTGGCGATCTGTCGAAAGAGGCCGGTTCAACTTCAGTATCAATACTGTGACCCTAACAGAGTTTTTTTTTTTCACGTTAAGTATTGCAAAATCGAACATTTGCTCCTGTCAATTACAGCCTGCAGCGCTCACATAGCTATAGCATCCGGACATAAATTGTCGAAAATGGGGGAATATTTTATCAGAGGACTTGGAGTGCAGATCATATATATATATATATATATATGCGCAGATACGTTACGTCACTTCCGGTACTAGAATTTCAGGGGTCCGATAAATCCTCAGCCCTATGTTGGACCCTTAGTGTACACACATGGTGCACACTTAATTTACTTTGCCTTTTTTATTAAGGTGGTCACCTTTATATTGTGGACATTAAAAAAAGCATTTTGTTCATGGCATTACTTATTACATCAATTAAATTTCTTTGCATTTTTGCCATTTAAAAAAAAAATCAAATACATTCAAGGTGCTCACTATATTGTTGAATGCAGCGCACTGCTAATCTCTGGCTGCAAACTGTCAAATTTGGCCATAGTAGCATGTCATTTGAGTACCTTTGACGGACTGGTAAATTCTCTCTCATTGCTTTGGCCTTTCTAAGATGTCTTGCCTGAGTTGATACCAAATTGTGATTCTGGGAATTCAGAAAATTCAGTTTGCAGTAATAAAACCCTGTTTTTTAAAATACTTGTCTATGTGTGCACTCAGCCTGTTGATGTGTTGGGGTTCCATACTTCACTCAGTCATTAACTATCAAGAATCTGCAATCAAGTGTTAAAAATGGTGACTTCGTTTATAATTGTTAGCTTGTCAAGAAACTTACGAGACCCTAAAACTGGGGGCAAGGAGTAAAACAGGTTTGTGCAGGTCATACAGTATTTTTGACAAAACCCTTTACTTAAAGCTGAGAGTCCATTTGTTATATAAGCAGCTGTGGTGGCATACAAATTCAAAATGATAAAAATCATGTTGTAGTCCAAGTACTGATGAACCTGCTTCCCTTCACCAAGGACGCGGACCGGCGGACAGTAGCACTAATTGTTCTGCCAATTTCCAGGGTTTAAAAAAAAAAAACTCAAAATTTGATCTATGATTTAAATATTGTGCGAGAATTAAAAGTCTAAGTAGCTGCTTAAGAAATAGCAGTTTGCCCTTTTATGGGCTAAATGCGTTCAGTCCCGATAAATGTGCACATTGCTAAGGCTGCTGGACAAAGCTCATTTTGAGAAGTATAAAGCCGCTTTCACACCGGACGCGAAACAAATTTTTTGCACGACAGATTACATCCGAAGTCAATGCAAAGACGCGAATACACGCGAAACGCGTGTATTCGCGTCTTTGCATTGACCTTGAATGTGATCTGTCGTGCAAAAAATTTGTTTTGCATCCGGTGTGAAAGAAGCTTCAATCGAAATTGGTTTTAAGCCACATTTTTTTTCTTCTGGCCTTTACTTTTGCAGGATGTTTGGATCCCAGTGGGGAGCCACGAGAGGTGAGCTGTGTCTGTCCCGATAATGAAATATGTTAATATCATGGTGGAATATGATCATTTGAACGATGTATTCATTGTGTTGATGCTTTTCAATCATGTATTCATCCTGTTAGTCAATACAGACGGGTAGCAAACTAATGGAAGAATCAACATAAAACAGTTGAGCCTCCACAAGCTGCTGATCAGCTTTACCGCACCTTGGCGTAGAGTGTACAAGTGGAAAACTTTACTGGAGGGGTGGAGTATCTATCTTCGAAGGGATATTTCTTCATTTGCTGTTTTGATTATGATGATGATGACTCATTGCTCCAAAATCTCCGATATGAGTTCACATTGTTTGAGATCTCGTGACTGAGCATGGTGTTGCATTTGCTTAGGATCATTTTCATATTAATTGTTGATGGCTGGTATTTCGAGATGCCAAATGCAGTGGCCGGAACGAAAGGAAGCACGGCAAAATGACGAACACAGAAAAAAACAAGAGAGAGGGGCTTGCGCTTCCAAAGGACATAAATCTCGTCCGAGTAATAATAAGGAAGCAACGCGAGCTAGACAGAACGAAATAAAGGAAAAATCTCGGAAGCCGAGATCAAAAGATTTAGCACCCAGACGGTGCACAGACAGAGGAAGAGAGACGGAAAAGGGAGAGATAATTTCCCTTACTAACCAACACTTTCCTCTTTTGCAACTAAATCCTAATCAACTTTCTAGCGAGAGAACTTACGGGCTATAGTGCAATCGTAACACTGACACTCTAGCAAAGGTGGCGAGGCAGAACTTGGGCTTAAGTAGAGTCGGGGCGCCGCCCACAATTAATGCCAGCTGGCCAAAGAATCTGATGTGGGCAAAACGATATCATCCCGGACAAGAGTAACAAAGAAAGCTCCCAAACAAATGCCAACCTCCAAAACTATGACACTCATAAACCCATTCAGCGACCCCTTGTACCTTGTGGGGCTTGGGCCATCGTCGTCTTGGAAGAAATCACTCCCATCATGGTTGGACTGCCTCATCATAGGATATAAAAGAGATCGCACAGAATAACTCCACAGTGAATTACAGTGACCCTTCTGCCTTTAAGTAGACCAAAACTGCACCAGGAAAATTGACAGAAGCATCTGCATGTGTTATGTTTGCCAACAAATTTTTTTTCTGGTTTTCTCCATTAGTTTGTATTGTATTCCTCAACTAATAGATGTCATGCTAATGGATGTGATTCACTCATTTCTGTTCTGCAAGTGGATGCGATTCAATCATTTCTGACAATGCATGTTTTTCAATGCATGTTTGTCCTCTAATGGTTTTTTTTTTTTAAACCTGCAAATGCTTCAATCGTATCTGTACCCCATTGGTTGTTTCTCGTACTCATTTGGCTTTTGTTCCTGTCCCAGATAAATCAGAAAATCTTTCCTAAAACCCAGAAAGAATGTTGTAAAGGATCAAAGTTTACAGTCCAAGCACAATAATTCTATACATTTTTATGCAGAAGAATTGGACTGAAAGATTATTTTTCGTATGTTATTTGCTTGCAGTTTAAAGAAGCTTTCCAATACGGTTGTCAAGACTGCATTTGTCACCAGCCCAATAAAACAGTGACCTGTCAACCAATAAAATGCCCAGCTCCTCAGCTGCCTAGCTGTAATAAACCGGGATTCATCGTCGTCAATGCGACAGACCCAGGAAATCCTTGCTGCTCAAGATTAGTCTGCCGTAAGTTCACAAAGGTTCTCCTGAATCGAGCAGATCTATGCCAAATGATTATTTGCTTATAATGCAGCTAAAATTTGAATATGCTCTTTCCATCCTTGAGCAAGACAGCACTAAACAAAATTATCAGTCCTCCAAGATTAATTTTGTTCTTATTATTGGGGAAATATTTTCTGTAAAGTTTTCTTCAATGTGCAGGATCTTATCTGGTGTTTAAAGTTTTGAAGTATTCTCTTTTAGTTTGAAAAGCCTGGGAGATGGACTGTAACATTGCTGTCATGCCACTGTTTTATTGAAGCTTTATTTAGTGTTTCCCTTTTTGTTTCTACATAGGCTGTGATAGCAACACCTGCCCGACCACTGAGCCAGCATGCAAAGTGGGATATATTGCCGTGGTCATCGTGCCAGAGGGAGAGTGCTGTCCTAAATACAGATGTGGTAATGACTCACACTCATGCTGTGCAGCCTCTTTCACAACAAAACTACCAAATGTTTAAGATGGATTACAAATGTACAACCCCAATTCCGAAATAGTTAGGACAAACTGTAAATTGTGAATAAAATTGAAACGCAATGACTTTCAAATCACACCAGCCAGTATTTTATTCACAATAGAACAGAGATAACTTAGCGAATGTTGAAACTGAGAAATTTTACAATTTTATCCACAAAATAAGATCATTTCAAATTTGATGGCTGCTACAGGTCTCAAAAAAGTTGAGACAGGGACCTGTTTACCATAGTACAGCATCCCCTCTTCTTTTTAACACAGAGTAGAGGCGTCTGCGCATTGAGGAGACCAGTTTGGTCACACTTTAGATGAAGTGTTGCTCATAAAGGCTTTATACAGCATTTATAATGCCTTCACAAATGAGCCATAATGTCTGCATAAATCATACACAAGCAAATGTCATGCTTTGTAAAGGATGAAATAACACGTCCGAATTCAGCATGTGATGCCAGATGTGACAATGACAATGTCACCCTTTAGAGCATTTAGCCACTAGCTAAGTGACATTGTCAGTTATATGACATCTGGCATCACATGCTGAATAAGGATGTGTTATTTCACCCTTTACAAAACATGACATTTTGCTGATGTAAGATTTATGAAGACATTAAATCTAATTTATGAATGCATTATAACTGCTGTATAAAGCCTTTATGAGCAATACTTCATCTAAAGTGTGACCACAGGTTTCTTGAGTTTAACCATTGGAATTTGATCCCACTCTTGTTTAATACAGGCTTCCAGCTGCTGGAGAGTTTTCGGTCTCCTTTGAAGGACTTTTCCTTTAATTACGCACCAAATGTTCTCAATCGGTGATAAATCAGGACTGCAGGCAGGCCAGTTCAGCACATGGACTCTTCTACTACCAAGCCATGCTGTTGTAATAGCTGCAGTATGTGGTTTTGCATTGTCCTGCTGAAATACACAAGGCCTTCCCTGGAATAGATGTCATCTGGAGGGGAGCATATGTTGCTCTAAAACCTTTATATACCTTTCAGCATTCATGGTGCTTTATAAGACATGCAAGTGTTCCACACCATATGCACTAATGCATCCCCATACCATCAGAGATGCCGGCTTTTGAACTGAACGCTGATAACAGGAGGGGTGGTCTGTCTCCTCTTTAGCCCGGAGGGCACGACGCACATGATTTCCAACAAGAATGTCAAATTTGGACTCGTCTGACCACAGGACACTTTGCCACTTTGCTACAGTCCATTTAAATGAGCCGTGGCCCACAGAATACGGCGGTGCTTCTGGATCATGCTCAACAATGGCCTCCTTTTTCCATGATAGAGTTTTAGGTGGCATCTGTGGATGGCACGGCGGACTGTGTTTACAGACAGTGGTTTCTTGAAGTATTCCTGGGCCCATTTTGTAATGTCAATGACAGAATCATGCCGGTGAGTGATGCAGTGGGGTCTGAGGGCTCGAAGATCACGGGCATCCAGTAAAGGTCTTCGGCCTTGTCCTTTACGCACAGAGATTTTTCCAGTTTCTCTGAATCTTTTGATGATGTTACGCACTGTCGATGATGAGACCCTCAAAGCCTTTGCAATTTGATGTTGAGGAACATTGTTTTTAAAGTATTCCACAATTTTTTGACGCAAGCCTTCACAGGTTGGGGAGCCTCTGGCCATCTTTACTTCTGAGAGACTCAGCCTCTCTAAGACATCCCTTTTATAGCCAATCATGTTACACACCTGATGCCAGTTAACTTAATTACTTGCTAAATGTTCTTTCAGCTGATTCTCTTATATATTAATTGCTTTTTCAGCCCTTTTTTGCCTGTGTCCCAACTTTTTTTGAGACCTGTTTCAGCCAGAAAATTTGAAATAAGCTCATTTTGTGGATAAAAATGTAAAATGTTTTAGTTTCAACATTTGAAATGTTATCTATGTTGTATTGTAAATAACATATTGGCTCATGCGATCTGAAAGTCATTGCATTTTGATTTTATTCACAATTTACACTTCGTCCCAACTGTTTCGGAATTGGGGTTGTACTTTTGATATGCGAATATCCGATAGTTCTACAACTGCTCTCCAGAGCAGACCAGCACAGAACATTATGAACATTTCTAGAATGTACGAGAATATAGCCTGTGAATGAGGAAATTCATAAGCTTGTTTTTGTATTAATTTGTCAGTTCATTTGTGGTGCAGTGAAACACACAACCAAGACATTCAAGCATACAACCAACTTGGCAAAATCAAGATGCTGAATAAAATTAAAATGGTTCAATTTACTGGTTTTTAACACTAAAATACAAAATTTAGGCAAAAAAAAAAATAAATAATAATAATAATAATAATAATAATAATAATTAAAGAAAACAATAATGGCTGCCTTCTCTTCACAGAACCAAAGAAGGTCTGTGTCCATAACAAAATGGAATACCTGGTAAGTAAAACCATGATAAAATGTTCAGATAACACTCTGAGCTATTTTACTGTATTTTCTGTTTAGGTACTCTTATTCAGTATCTTTAATTGCCTGAGATGTCAATGTTAATGCTGTTTCTCACATTCTGTTTTGTTTAATAACCTGAGGTGTTGATATTTAGCCTGTAATTGTTTTCCTGAAAGCCTTTCGTTGAAGGGTTCACTGTAATGCACAGATCCCTCAAAGACTGATTTGCCAGATGAAGTCAGTTTATGTCAAATGGCATTGTGCTGGCATACTACTTCAGTAAACATTCTGACAGATGTTACTGCCATAACATTTGCAAAAAAATGTGATGACACTTCTTGCGATTCACCTTGAACTGGCTTCCTCATTCATGCCATTTCGTGACAACTCTCAGTGTCATGTACATTGCAGTGCCACGTCAGTCTTGTGTTGGGGGTTCAAGTTCAGTGGTAATACAAATCATCTTCAATGGTCTGAGATGTAATTTTAGTCCCAGGTGCTCCATCTCACATAGCATCTTTAATTGTATTGAGTTGTTGATGTTAAGTACTTAATATTGATGCCTGTCTCAGCCGGGGGCATCAATAGAAGTTCAGCCCTGTCAGCACTGTACCTGCACAACAGAGATAGATCCCGATTCTGGCCTCTACGCATTGCGCTGCTCTATACGGCAGTGCAACCAGGACTGTGAGCCGGTAAGCATGTCTCTTGCAGGTATGAGATATATTTCAGTTGCACAGCAATGAAATTAAAATATTTTTCCACTTTGAGCAGCCACAATATTGTTGGCAAATGATATACCTTCATTCAGAGCAATAAGCAATTTCTTTAGTCAAATGCAATTTTTCAAATTCATGCTGTATTCAAAACCCACATGTTGAATTACCTGGCACACACGCGCGTATACACACACGCACACACACACGCACACAGACACCTGCACGCTCGTGCACGCACACACACGCATTGTTTTGGTTTAAAGACGAAGAAAAGGTAAGTGTTCTAATGTTAGAAATTGGACATTTTATGATAAGTGTATAAGAATAACAGTTTTTTGTTGATTTTTTTTTGTTGTTGTTGAAAATTAATGTAGACCTTAGCCTACTTAGACATTTCTGCTGAATAACTCTTTACCTTCAAAAATACAATAATCATTTAAAGTAGAATTTTGTATTTACATCGTTGTGTTGTCTTTATCTCATATTAAAATTATACGAATGATCTGAAACATTTAAATATGACGAACATGCAAAAA
Source organism: Gymnothorax javanicus (assembly GCA_029692085.1). Taxonomy (NCBI): domain Eukaryota; kingdom Metazoa; phylum Chordata; class Actinopteri; order Anguilliformes; family Muraenidae; genus Gymnothorax; species Gymnothorax javanicus. The sequence goes on along the minus strand of CM056207.1, from coordinate 11,157,431 downwards.
AGAGAAGAATTTGGGAATCAAGCAAATACTTTTTCACAGAACTGTACCTGTACTTGCCAATCGATACTGGTATAGGCTCCAGCCCTACAACATTGATCCTGACCAGAAGCTGGTAATGTGCAGGTTCTGTGATGGATGGATTATATCACAGCTCGTCCTTCCCTTTACTTTCCTCTCCCTAGGGCTCAAAGTACATTGAGACAGAGGCAGATGAGTGCTGTGGCAAGTGTGTGCAGACCCACTGTGTGGTGCAGGTCAATGGAGAAATTCAGCTGCTGGAGGTAGGCAGGCATTTTTACCTGTTTAAAATACAAACTGAATGGGGATTTTACCCCATTTATATTGTAAAAACATTGTAGTTTAGGTAAGATTCCATGAGATTTAGTCCAATATTCGATTGAGTTCAATTTGAAGAATCTCGATTCAAAATAGAATTTAGTCAAGAATCTATAAAATTGGCCATTTATATGGTATTGTTTTACTGTTTTCTATAATAGATTTGCTCAGTGGATATTTACAGTAACATAAATGTATACATTCTATATTTTTTTAAGAAACAACATTGATGAAGTTTAGTCTCCGCAAGGTTTGGATTCTCTGATTTCAATGAAAGTGTTCAATGGAATCCTGTTATTTTATTTATTCGTACGGGATGTGTTGAGAAAATCATCCAAAATTTGCTCTTTGGGACAGAGGATTCAAAATGTCAGATTGTCTGAAGTGATGTGCATGTTTTGCCTCCCTTCCCCAAGCACGGGCACACCTGGTCACCTCTTGGAAACAAGTGCGAGGTGTACAGCTGTCTCAGGATCAACGGCACCTTCATCTCCACACTTTCACACATCAAGTGCCCTCCCTTCCACCCAAGCAACTGCCAGCCGGTCAGTTCACCACAAAAATTGCCACCACAAAACAAATTTGAAGAGTAGGCCAAGGGATTAACCAGTGACCATCCTCCTCAGAACAAAAGTTTAAACAGTAGGCCAGAGGTCCCTCGCAAAATTTCCACCAAAGATCTAGCTGTCATGACTCCAGTACTGAAAAATGAAAACTTGGATAAATGAAATTTCATACAATTTGCGGAAGAAACCCTACTTAATGGAATTAAAATTTAATTTAGAAAATGTGTTCATTGTGAAATAATATGTCAAATATGTCAACAGATCTGCCAGTAATGTTCGCTTTTTATTTCTTTGGGTGACAGAGAGGGGATAAAATACCCACGCCACTGCAAATGTCTGTTAATGAGAACTGCATTTAACTTTTCCAATGAAACCTACAATATTTTTTTTTCTCTCGCTCTAAAGTAAAAAATATAGCTTTGCTTAAAAAGTTGAATTTGACTTAAACTGAAACAGTGTGTACATGACAAGAAAAATAATCTTTACCTACTGGAAAGTTTTTAAATGTAATAATTCAGAAATTATTTGCTTTATAGAGCAAAAAAGGTAATGTTTTGAGTCTGAGACTGAAAAGTTATTTAGATTGGTTATTTTTCATATTTGCCATGTGCTTTAAGCATCACTGGGAGCTAAAAATATAGCATTGCTCAGATTTTCTGAATTTCATCATTGAACAAGGATAAGTTAAGGACCTGGATGTTTTACATGAATACCGTTATATGCAAATGAGAAATTTGTGATAATGAAATGCTACCAAGCCAAATTATAATTGTAATTGAATTGACACAATCAGCTTCTGCCAAATAACTGGGGGGAAAAAAAACTCTGTGGCTAACTGGAGGAACTCCATGCATTTCCCAGGATCCACAAACTTGTACTGTTCCGCTCTGATTTCAGAAATCAACATGCATTAATGTATCTTAGCCATGAAAACACTTTCCTTTTGGAACACAGATCTTACCAGGTATAATGGTTGTTTTGCTTTGCAGGGAACAATTCAGGTGTCTCCTGACGGCTGCTGTAAGATATGTGAGTATGGACACGAAAGTGTTACAATGCAGATCTTTGGCAAAAGTCAGTGTTTTTGTTTTATTTAAGTCATGAACAAAATGAAGAAAAACACCATTCATATCATTAACAAATCATAAAATTGAGGAAAAAATATTGAGTTCAGTAGTCGAAGTTTGGATGATGGGCCTGGGTGCAAGAATTATTTTTGAGCTCCCCAACCCCCTTATTCTCAAAATACACATCTGATCCAATCCCAAAGGTTTATGCATATTAATGCACACACTAACAATCACACACTGGCAGTTCCTGTGCAAATTATCCAATGAACCTTTTAACGTATTGACTCGGCCATCATTGCATAGCCTAGTCTAGGGCTCATAATCGTTATCTCTGCAGGCTAATAACAGGAATGACATTCATATTAACCCCTCAGAGCTTGTCATTAACAATTGTTTCATGACAGTGAAACACAAAATCAGGAGGGTTCGGAGCTCAGTGCATATGCTGTATACAGCAAGGTAGTCTATATGCAAGAACAACACATTGGCTAAAACATGTTAAGAACGAGCAATTCAACTGCAAAAATCAAATCTGAATGATTTCAAGTATATCCATAAAGTAAACAAAACAGAGGTAGTGACAAGTGACACTGCAGGACTGCATCACTGACAGTTCTGCCAAAGTCACATGCTTTCTTGTAAATGGGCCCCCATCACACAAGGGCCCGGGTGCAACTGTACCCCCTGCACCCCTGGTATTTCCACCCTGGTTGAGCAAATGACAAATTTCTCCTGGTATTATTTCTTTGCTGTTAGTTGCACTTATTCCTGACACTTATATCCAAAGACAAAGTAGATTAGATGAAGCAGGGGCCTAACTTTCTAGAAGCAACATGGACGAGGGTACGCAGCTGTACCGATCCTGTTGTAGTAAATCTGGAGCTATAATCATAAATGATTTAGATCCAAGCCATGCATCCTAGCCACCCATGTAGACACCCCCAAGTGCTGTAAAAGAGGGATCCACTCATACATGTGCCCCCATCTTTAACCCTCTCAGGTGTTGAGAAGCAGCGGGCTTGTAAGGTAGCGACCTCAAAGACCCATATCATTCAAGACGCCTGCCAATCTGTGGATGAGATCGAGATGACATACTGTGAAGGAGCCTGCGACACCTATTCTATGTGAGTACGAGAAAGGGCTAGTTTAGTGTATGCCACACAGAGTGTGTACCAGAGAGCTCTGTTTTAGCGCACACTACACAGAGTGAGTAAAAAAGAACACTACTTTAGTATACACTACACTGATTGAGTAACAAAGAGAACTGATTTAGTGCACTCTACACAGAGTAACAGAGAACACTGCTTTTTTGTACTCTTCACAAAGTGAGTAAAGGAGCACTGCATTAGTGTACACTACACAGAGTGAGTAACGGACAGCACTGCTTCTGTGTACAATACACAGAGTGAGTAACGGAGAGCTGTGCTTTTGTGTATGCTACACAGGGTGAGTGACAGGAAGCACTACATTAGTGCTCACTACCCAGAGTAAGTCGCAGGAAGCACTGCTTTAGTGCGCACGACACAGACTGAGTAGCGGAGAGCTCTGCTTTTATGTATGCTATACGGAGTGAGTAACAGAGAGCACCGCTTTAGTGTACGCTACACTAAGTGAGTAACAGGAAGCATTGCTGTAGTGTACACTACACAGAGTGCGTGGCGGAGAGGGTTGTTTAGTGTATACTAGTAAAGCTGAATACTGATAGAGAAAACTAATGCCATAAAACAATTATCAGATGCAGTTTGTGAAGTTTTTAAAGGTTACCAGTTCATATGTCAGTCTCAGGACAACACTCCAGTTGAAGTACTTACTGCAGTAAAGTTGGAATTCATTAAATGTTGATGTTTTCGCGCTCCTGAAGTTGCAAGATCCTTGAGCTCATTTCAGTTGCTGCAGTTTGCTGAATACTACAAATCACAGGGGGCAGTCAAGAGCCAACAGAGTTCTTGTGTGCATTGATCCATATTGACAAAGCACAGTGCTGCTTTCCAAAACAAATAGCCTGAGATAAGTACTGACACCTGGGGCAATTTTCTCATCTGCAGTTCTGTCATCCATCCGCAAGAGGTCGACAGAACGAGTAATGACATTGAATTTTGTACAATGAAATCTGTGCGCTGTATTATCTATTAAATATGACTATTAGCTATTAAAAAATATGACATAATATTTAAATACCCTAACCATTAAAAAGTTAGCTGACAGAGGCTTACCTATTGTTGGCACTTTTCATTGTGCTCCCATACTGTTTTTAAAACTATTTCGGGCAGTCCAGCCACAAATTGTATCTCAAATGCCACCAACACCATACTGGGCCCTGCCAAAAAATTCCAGCTTAAACCAGCCTAAACTAATTTATCTGTGTTCTGGCAGCTTCTAGCTCATTTTTATAGTTTGAACTGCTTTTCACCAGCTGAACATCTTGCATTCAGTTTGTCCACCCATTTACTCTACCTTGTTGGCTAAAGCAGCACTTACCGAACCAGCTATTATTCAGCAGTTAATACATTTATTTATAAAGCACCTTTGACAAAGGCTGCAAAAAAGTTGTAAGAAAAACACTGCTTAGAATTCTAGCTGGTCTTCCTGCAACTTGATTTTTCAGCAAGGTGGTTTGAGGGGGAGTTTTTTGTTTTAGTTCTCACAGAATCTTTGCTCCTCAGGTACTCTGCTGCATCGAACTCCATGCAGCACTCCTGCACCTGCTGCCGGGTGTCGCGTAGCAGCAACCGCACTGTTAGCCTGCTGTGCCTGAATGGGGAACAGGTCCCCTACTCCTACGTACATGTGGAGGCCTGCAGCTGCAAGGTCTCTAAATGCTACCTGCCCAACGATGCGGCCCGGCCACTCCCCGTCAGACGCCAATCCCGAAGACTGCCATAGATCTGCCCTCTATCTGCTGACTGCGACACCTACAAACCCAGCGAACATAGAATGTCCTCATAATGTTGAGAAAATGCTTTCTCGATGTTATAACATTGCCCCCAGCAGCATGTCAACAGCATTGTGAGAATATTTTGTTGTGAGGAATGCTTTATGCTTTTCACTTCCTGCTCGTATTTAACGCTCTTTAATCTTTTGCTGACTGGTTTAGAAAAAGTGATTGTGTGATTTACCAACTTTTCTCAGTCAAAAATATATCACGTTTTTCAAATAAAAATGCGGTCCATATATTCTCTTACCTGTCTGATCTGTGTCCCTCTGTTTTTTCATGATCTGATTCATGAGCCTGTACACTCTCTTGTTATCCAGAGTTAGTACTGAGCCAGATAGTTTAATACACTGAGGAGGAAGAATAAATAAAATTAAGCGTGCACACTGTATGTTCTCTCCTATTATGTGAATTTATGAACATCGCTGGCATTGTTCGTGTGCGCAGGCACGTGAGGTTGTGTGCGCATATTGCCGTATTTATTGATCCCATTCTGTAACTACTGCAGAAAGTTAGGTAATTAAGTGTAATAAAAAAGCTTATGTGGGAAGTAAATCCTCTGTTAATGTATTTAATCTATGGACAGAAATGATATTTGAAGTAAATGCCTTTAATACCTTTATACTGTTAAACACACTTTCAAATTTAAGATGTCCACATTTTATCTCTGTTTACTTTCTTTATCAAATCAGACAACGCCTAATTCACACATATTTGCATATGTTCCTGTGTTTCATTCTGCAAAGCGTTGATTACTCAGGCATGCCTCAGTAAAAAGCCTTTCTGTGAGGGATGGTACAAACCTGACTTAGAACCGGATGTACTGTAATGTGTGAACAAAAGGAAGACAGTAGAACGTGAGACACCAAACGTCGCTGGCATCCTGGAATGGACAAATTTACCTTCATCGTTTGATAAGCAGGTTGTGCAAATGTCAATAAGCAATGTTGTGAAAAGAGATTTCATGGAAATTCTAGACAGTTCCTAACTCCCTTAATCGGGACACAAGAAATTTTATTTTTTGTGCTTGCTAAAAAACAACTCAATTTTTTAATCAAAGTCACAATTTATAAATTAGAAGAGAGCAGGCTGGTTGATGCTCTATGTGGGCTTTTTTATATACTGAATTAATGTGAAAAGGACAAAATAATCAAACATTTATCTTGCAAACCACTGCACCCTATGAATCAACAGACCTGGATGAATCAACAGAAAGAACAAATATTTAATTTACTGCGGTAGGTCGCGTCTGGTGGCTCAGGAATTGATATTTGAACCTTGGGTGGGGAAATGTTATTAGAACTTGCACAACACATTTAAAAAAAAAAAGTAATGTAAAAAAGTGATGCTTCAGCAAACATTCAGCTATATACAGTAAATTGAGAGTGTGCTACAATGTAAGCTATGAGGTGCTTTTGTATAAATATTTTGCAATTTTGCTGTGTATTAAAATATACAAAACTGATTATTTACGGGAATTGCAATGACCACTAATGCATCATAGAGTAAAAAAAAGTAATAATAATTCTCTAAAAATTTGAAGTAATTCTCTTTTTTTCAATTATTTCTTTTTAATCCATGCCTTTGTCCCGTTTGGTGATTTACTCTAGTACTGTACCTGATACACCGGGAAAGTTGCTAGTCAGGTCCAACACTTCTGCTCTTACTGTGGTGACCTTTAATTGTGACTCTCACTTTCTCAACAAAACAAAATTCCACAATTCTCCAGTAAAAATCAAACACTGCATTCAAAACAATGGTTATGTTTTCTAAGAATGAAAATTCATCCAATGAAATTTGTATTTTTACCTCCACCAACAAAATTGGATGGAGTTCATGTTTTTGTTCCAGTTTGTTGGTCTGTCTGTCAGTAAGCAGGATTGCAGAAAAAGTTCTGGACTGATTTTTAAGAACAAAAAAAAAGCTTAATGGGAAGGTTATATATTACAACAGAAAGAGTTGATTATATTTTGACAGGTCAAGGTCAACATTGAAGAAAAGGTTAACAATGGTGCAGGTGGTGGTCACTTTACCAAATGCCCCTCTAGTCTTCAAATGAAACACACCATTTAATGAACAGACATTTATAAGTTGACGGAACCCCTTGCACTTCAGCTCCTCAATTCAACAGAGGTCAGTGCTCTCAGAAAGGACAATATATACAAATAAAGGACGAGACTGGAGCACTTGAATCACTTGTAACAACTTATTTAGATGCCAAGACATCTGGTACCTAAATAAATTGTTGCAAGTGATTTAAGTGTTCCAGTCCTTTATCTAGACATTTATAAGTACCAAATGAATACTCATGCGCTCAAGCCAGAGTACAAAAATGTTTGGATTTGTAAAGCGGTCATCTTACTGAGCAAATAATAGACTAAAGAGAAAAAAAAGAAAATAGGCAGCCACCTGCTTTTGTTTCCTGTATGGCCATCAGACCTCATTGACATCACAGGCAATGTTGTCCCTGGCCAAGCTGGGTCACTCGGCAGGAAGAATTTAGCTATTATATGCTTCAACAGTTGGATCCCCATTTCCTAAAGAGTAGGGAGGATATTAAAATTGCAAATAAAAAATAAAACAGTGATTTGTAAATCATCCTTGAGCTTTATTCAATTTAAAACAGTACAAAGAAAAAATATTTGATTTTTTTTTCTTTACTACATTGTTTGTTAGAAATAAACGATCACACCAATTTTGATGCTCGCACCAAATTCCATGAAAGTTGGAACAGGGGTGTATTTATCACCGTGTTATATCACCTTTCCTTTTAATACCTCTCCAAATAATAATTTAGAGAACTGAGGACACCAATAGTTCCACCTTTGAATGATTATGAAGTATTCAACCTGAGAAAAACTGTCCCAACGGTCAAACACGGTGGCGGGAGTATCACGATCTGGGGTTGCTTTTCAGCGAATGGGCCCGGAAACCTTGTTAAAGTGAATGACATTATGAAACAGGACCAGTATATCCAGATCCTCAGTGAAAACATCAAGCAATCTGCCGAAAAACTTGGTCTTGGGCAGGAATGGATCTTCCAACAGGATAATGATCCTAAACACAAGGCCAAATCCGTCAAGAAATGGTTAGTGGACAACAAAGTGAATGTTTTGGAGTGGCCAAGCCAGAGCTCCGACCTCAATCCTATCGAGAATCTGTGGAGAGAACTGAAGACCAAAGTCATATCAAGGAAACCCTCAAAACTTAAGGACCTGGGCCCGTGCTCACAAAGCATCTTATCTTACCGCTAGGAGTGCTCCTAAGTCGCGCTAAAACATTTTTTGTAGGAGTAAAATCTTGAAAGTTATTCACAAAGCCGCTGAGAGCAACTTTTAGTTAAGAAAACTGGTAACTCGTAGACTAGGAGTAGCTCTGAGATAGGTGGGAGTAAATCTCCGTTGCTATGGATGACGTCAATTCTCATGCACGAGTCTTGGGACAATGAGCACGGTGATTGGTTGTTTGGTGACAGGGCGGCCCATTGAAAAAAATACCCCACATACAACCCATGGAGCAAAAAATGAGGAAATAGTTCAAGCGGCTGGTTTGTCCCATAAAATAATAACATGTTGAGCACTCCTGAAAATACACTATGCGCAGTCCCCACATATCACGCTCTAGGCAAATAAACATACAAAGGAAAGAGATAGTTGTAAAAACGCCAATAGCATAAAACGAGTCAATAATAAAACGCGTCATTTGCCCCAATAATCTTATTACCCAATGAGAATATGTTGTGATCATTTGACTCGTGCGTGCATGGATCCTGGCCAATTCGCAACAATGTCCAAAATATTGTATTCAGCATCAAATACTATCTGGGTGTTGACGGAATAAATTTTTTTCTGTTTACAAATACCTCTTCATCTTGGGTCGGAGAAATAATTAAAATATAGGTCCTGTCAACAGCGCCGATGATACCGGGCATACCTGAGATGGGCTTGAATTCAAGTTTGATTCTATGTTGTTGGCGAATGTCCATTGGAAACCGGATAAACTGTCGGATGACATGAGGTTCACAGAGTGCATTGAATGTTTGTTGAATTGAGCGACTGACAGATGACTGTGAAATCCCTAAATTGTCCGCGTTGGAAAGTTGCATTTTTCCAGTGGCCAAGTAACGAAGTGTTGTAAAACATTTTATTTCGGGGCTTATTGGGTTGTTTCTCATAGTTGGAGACGTAATTCTCTCCCTCACCATGTCAACAACAAATAAAATCCCTTCATGGTTGATCCTATATCTTTTCAACAACTGCGCATCATTCAGAATTTCCAGTTCATTCCGTCTTTCAACAGCAGCAGCCATTTTCCGATTCTTTGTGAATAGGTTTTAGCGAGTTAGGAGTCCTCTTGAGTAGCCTACTTTTATGCTCTCCCAGACTTAGGAGCTACTTTTAGGCCTAAAATGCTTTGTGAATAATACTTGGTAAAAATAATTAGGAGTCCTAAATTTACGACTGACACGCCCACTTTTTTTAAGGAGTTTATCCTAAATCCGGCAGTTAGGACCTACTTTTAGCGCTAAGATGCTTTGTGACTACAGGCCCTGGAGAAGTTTGCCAAAGAGGAGTGGGCCAAAATCCCCGTGGAAACGTGTAGAAACCTTGTGATCAACTACAGGAAGCGTTTGGAGGCTGTAATCGTGAATGAAGGCTTTGCCATCAATTACTGAGAAAATGGACATGACATTTTTTGTAAATCTGTCAAATAAAATACCAAAAAGTATTGCATTTCTCGAAAAATTGTTTACTGTAATTCTTACAGCCTTATTTAAACTTACTGTGTCATTTGTGCAAGAATAAATTTGATTTGTCAAAAAATATCTCGAAAAAAAACAAAAAATTGGTAGGGGTATGAATAATTTTTGGCATGACTGTATATATCAGTGGCGGCTGCTGAACTGGCGATAGGAGAGACTTAAAACAATCCCTTAAAATTAATGATTGGTCACGACCTGTTTTCAATCATTCATTTAAATTACCATTACAGAAACTCCGAACACTCTCAACATTATCAGATGTGGCCAGTTTTCATTTACAGTGTAACGCATACCGATTACGACTCCAGACTTCGAACGCTTTTCTTTATTCAGGGATTGGAAGCAATGCATGTGTTTCCTGATCGTTTAAATGAAATAAGATCATTTGAAACGTATTTATGTAATTCCATTGCTTCCAACCCCTCCAGTGCACAAGGACTTCAATTCCGCACAAGAATCTCTTACATACACGTTGATCGAATAATTGCTCTCTACAGCAGAGGAATGTAAATATGCCACTTAAACTCACACCGAATGCGTGAGAGTTGACAGGCATGCGTTATAATGAAAACTGGCCACAACTGATAATGTTGAGAGTTTTCGGAGTTTATGTAATGGTATTTTTCTGTTTACTTTGCAAAATATGTCCTCTTTGAGAATTCCAAAATTTTGGGCAATAGTCAAACAAATAAATTATTCTCTTCTAGCTTCTGACTGTTACCTCTCACAAGATTCTATTTGAGATTATGTAGAAAAGTTAAGCCATTTAAAATTTCATTAGCAAAATGTGTCCAAACTTTTGACTGGTACTATACAGTATTTATATAATTTTACCTACTCTTTTCCTTTTTTTTTATTCTTTATTTTTCTTTAAGGGGCCCATCTGGACGAACCAAAATAGGCATGCGTCCAGTTTGCCTGTTGGGCTGGTGACAGCGAGAGATTTTATCAAAGTGTGCGGAAATTATGAATTGAGTTTAGTGTTTCTCAAGGAGTGTGGCTCAGAACTGCAACATACTCTCAGATTAGGTATACCTGTAAACCTGCTCATTAATGCAAATATCAAATCAGCCAATCATTTAACAACTCAATGCAAAAGAGCCAGGGCGCGTGCACTAAAACTTCAATTGCTGTTCGCGCCCAATATCAGAATCAAGGTGATTTTAACCATGAAATGATTGTTGTCTCCAGAAGGTTTCTGTTGACCTGCAGGGATTTTCCTGCATGACAGTCATTCGAGTTTACAGGGAATGATGATGAAAAAAATATGCGGCGAGTGGCAGTGTTATGAGTGATAATGTCTTGTTAATGAGGGAGGCCAGGGGAAAATTGCCTGAGTGGTTCATGTTGACATGAACAGCAAAAGTAACTCAAATAACCACTCGTTACAATTGTTCTGTGCAGAAGAGCATCTGGGAATGCACAACATATTGAACCTTGAAGTGGATGGACTACATACTTTAACCAACCTGAATATCATTGCTGAACATAGCCTCCCTTTTTCACCCATCTTCTTATGGCTACTTCCAACAGGATAACAGGCTATCTTATGTAACACACATCATCTCAAGCTGGTTTCACGAAAATAATGGCCTCGACAGTTGCCAGACAATTCTGAAGCAACTGTGTGATGCCATTGTGTCAATATGGACCACAATGTCTATGTGCAATGTTTCCAGCACCTTCTTGACTCTATGCCACAAAGAAATCAGGCTATTCTGTGGCCAAAGGGGGTTGCTACTCAGAAAGAAAAAGGTTTAAAAAAAGTGGCCACTGAGTAAAAGCAAAAAGCGGGCAATGCAATGTGTTTATGCTTGTGCAGAATTAGCATAGTATAAGATTAACTCATTTCCGATTTGGTTTATTTTATTAGATGTGGTGCGTAAATGATTAAGGAAAAGAGCAGTCAGGAGTAAAGACATATTTGTTCGTTTTTTTTATTTGGCTCTGAAGCCAACTATTTTTTTTTTTTTTAATAGCCTGCCATTTTTGCTTTTATTTTTGCATTTTTGCTTTTATTCTCTGTGTTAGTGCGGTATTGCTCCCTGTTTTGAACATTGTTGTTTTTGTGTTATTTATTAAATTTTCCATGTGGTTTCCAGCCTGGTGTTTGGGTCCTTTACTCCTTTTTAGGCCCATGGTCCCAGCTCCCGCCAGATTGATATTTGTATCCGGTGGGAGCGAAACCATGACAGAATGCAGTGACCAGTCTTGGACCCAGCCAGGCTGGGGGAGTGCGGCGGCCCTGTTTGTGGGGCTGGGCAGCAGGCCAGTCCGGTGGGCTGGTGGAGGGCAGCGGTTTGGTCATGGAGCTGACCGGTCCAGCCAGGAGGGCAGTGCTTTGGTCCATGGGGCTGATGTGGTCCAGCTGTGGTGCTGATGTTGTTCAGCCCGTGGGGTTGACGGTGAGCTGCTGGGCTAATGTGGTCTTACCTGTGGGCCGGCGGTGAGCTGCAGTCCAGCCCAAGGGCCGCTGGGGAGCAGTGGTCCTTTTCAGGGGCCAGGGGGGAGCAGTGGTCCGGTCTGGCGGCGTGCAGTGGTCCGGTCCTGTCCGGCGGAGTGCAGTGGTCCAGTTGAGAGCAGTGTTGCGTTCCTGGTTTTCGGCATGCCAGGAGTCGTGCCTTGGGGGGAGGGTACTGCTCCTTTTTAGGCCCATGGTCCTAGCTCCCGCCGGATTGATATTTGTGTCTGGCGGGAGCACAACCATGACCCCTACCTTCCCCCTGTGTTCAGGCTACATCAATATTTTAAAAAATGTTGATATAGATGTAGGAACATGCTCAGGGGAAAAAAGGGGAAGAAAAACAAATAGCAAGTAGTAACAGCTATATTAAATGTTAATTAACCAGTTAGTTAACCAATCAATTTACTTAATAATTAATCAAACAATTGACTAGGGAGTGCAAAGTATGCCATGCTGTAATTCTAAGCCAAAAATTATATAGACATGATGTATCCTTCTAGTGGACCCCAAGTTTCAGTAAACTCATTTATCTATTTCGTAAGACTGCAGCAATGTTTTCCTAAGTGAATCATAATGCGGACCCGCCGGATATCTAAAACTAGCTTGTACGTAAGGTGAACGTCATTCTCCGAACCCGGAAGTCTGGCAAGCAAACAACAGGAGGCAATGTGACGGGTTAGAAAAAAGTAGGTTTTTAGGCGATTTTATCAACTTTTATTTTAGATCTAACTTGTGTTGAAAATGGGACCTGGGGTGCGTTTCCCAAAAGCATAGTGGTTTTTTTTTTTTTTTTTTTCAACTACGCTAGCAACTTACGTAGTTCGTCCATTCACTGTCAATGGCTCCAACTATGTAAGTTCGCACCTGTTCTTCCGAGAAACGCATTCCTGGCTCGGCAGAGCAGACCGAGCAATAGCAACAATGGCTCTGAAGAAATTCACATCGCCATCGACAGCTAACGGGGAAACACCGATAAGGGGCACTCCAGATAACACAAACTGCGACAATAACAATCCTTTTTTCGTTTGCGCTTAGCCGGCTATAGAAATGCAAAAGCAACGTGTTCAATGCTCGAATCATGGAAGGATAACGGGGAGACTTTGCATTCATACTTTAATTTGTGACCCCTGTGACAGGTTTGTAACGGCTAGCTAGCTTGGTAACAGTTTGTTAACCTACTTGATAATACACTAGTTGTATGATTCTATGCTAGAATTTGAAGTTATTCTACCTATCTTGTTAGGGTTTTCTTTCGCAGCGGCTGCGATTCATTTGTCCGGTATTGTTCATTTTGGTTCGAAAGTAAGCAGTTTTAGATTGCAAATGAGATGCGATACCACTTATCTCAAACCCCGCAGTGTATGTAAAATATGTTGATGTTCAAGAATAATGCTAGGTAAGGGAAAAAAGCTTGTGAAGACTACAAAGGAGTTTTTTTACACCTATCGCTGCTGGTGGGTCTACAAACGTATCAGTAGGCAGCAGGTTAACCAGGTTACTTGGGCATAAGTCGCAGCCCGGGACGGGGGAGAAAGGGAGGAGTGTGACTAAATTTAACGCTCGTCATTCACCTATTTATTTAGTGCAATCAGTCAATATTCATCGATATATACCTCGGGAGGAGTAATTTTATTTTTAAACTACCTTTAAGCACACATTTCCGCTTCATTCCATGGAGAAAAAACGAATAATAAGCAGTTTAGTGCGTCTCGTTTTCAATGGTTCTCTATGGCAGATGCCCAATGCTTGCCGGACATCCGCATCACGTGAAGATTATTCACGTTTTTCATGACGTCATTCGGGCGGGTCCCCATTGCTTTGTTGGCTTTGAAGCCGACTGATATGCTGTCTGATAGGCAAATATGCTGTCACTGGTCCACGCCACAGGTGGGGTTTGGAAGTCAGATTTCATCCGTGGAAAAGAAGCTTGGAAGAGCTTTCTTGTCCGGCCTTTGAGCATGGAGCAAAGCAAACCCCAGCAAAACCTGGAACTTTCCCAGATCTGGAACACAGACCGAGTTAAAAATAAATTGCTGCCCCTAGTTTTACGCAGTGCAGTAATCCAGATAAGGCAGCAATACTGCCTTTGTGGAATAGGCCTCTAGTGAGATATATTCCTGCCATTGCCCATGACCTAGACACAGACCTCTGAATGGTGGTTTGTTTCCTAGCGCTGCAGTAAGCACAGTGGGTTTTAACCACAAAAAGTCAGAAAAAATTCTAATGGCATGAAACCAATGATATGTACTCCAGAACATGGCATAGAATACATATATGAAAACGGGAAAAAAATCCATTGGGAAGTTTTTGAGAAAAACGTGTTTTTCAGAAATTGCAATTATTGAACTTTGAGAAATTCAAAAAAGTGTTAAAATCCCCAAAAATGAGACATTGAAGGGTCATTTGTGGGTGTAGTCTCTTCACTATTGATTCCACAATGCTTATGTCACATTTCATGGGCCATAGGTCATTGCACAATTGCACAATAAGCCTTATTATGACTGGGGATGGGTAACGTTTATTATATCACCATTGATTACATCAGACTTGCCTACATTCACAAAGCTAGGCCCTCCTTATATTGTGCATTGTTCCTGAATTCTGTCCTTTTCCCTGAAACATGCAAGGGGCTGACAGCAAATATGGACCACTGCACAGCCCGCACAAAAGTTTGTATTCTCTGTTTCCGAAAAGGACGCTATTCCATCGTAAACAAGCCCCACCTTATCTCTGCCATCCATGATCTGATATCTGAGTATGATGTTGATGACAGACGCCTCCCTACAGCTCTCTGCGGCCCCTGTACCACTGCCATCTATGCCATGCAACAAGGAAAGGAGGGGGTAAAATTCAGGTGCCTCAGCCAGCTTGAGAATGTTGTCTGTAATCAAAGATGGATCTGCTTGGGTTACTAAATCAAATGGAAGAAAAGCCAAGCTGATCCAAGCTGCTATTAAACGCGGACAACCTAATCTGGCTAAGGCATATATAAAAACATATATAAATTAAGCCCCCAAAAACAGTCAAGTCCCTCAAAGGCAATCATGCATCGTGGCCCATCAGTTTGACAACAGATGCGTAAGCCTACATTTAATCTCTATGGGAACAATGTTTCCTAAAGACAGGTCTGAGAGGATTTTGGGCATGTCACCCTCTACAGTGACTAATATAATTAAGTTGAAGAAATTCAGTAAAATCCTGTTGTGTAAAAACGGAAAGGCTGAAAACCGCTTGTGAATGCGCATAATCACCAATCTCGCAGACGTCACTGTTGTAAGAACGTTTGTGCAACTGTAAGGACTACAACGACATGAACCTGGAAATACTTTGATAAACATTTGTCAGTCAATGGCATTCAACGTTGCATTCACAGATGCAATTCAAAGCTTTACTATACAAAGCCAAGGCCAAATAACCAAAAGCACCGCAGACTTCTCTGAGATAGACAATAACAGATTAGAAGCATGTTCTGTGATCCAAAAAGTCAACAATTGATGTGGTTTTTGGGAAAAAAAAAATCTGATTTATTCTCCAGAACAAAGACAACAAGGACAACCCTGACATCAGGATCAAAAAGCCAGCATCTTTCATGGAATGGAAGTGTATCACCACACATGTGGGTGACTTGCACATTTATGCGGGCACCATTAATGCAGAAAAATATTTATATACATACAAATTTTGAAGCAACATATGCTGCCATGTAGAGGTCTGTTTGAGGGATGTCCGTGCATTTTTCAGCAAGACAACGCCAGCTCATATTCAGCCAGCATTACAAGTGCATAGCTGCGTAAGTCACAGGTCCTAAATTGGCCTGCTTGCAGTCTTGATCGGCCTCTGACTAATAATGTAGGGTGCGTTGTGAAGCAAAATACATGGCAATGATTCAGGACCCTTGAAATTGCTGCTGAAGACTGGCATAAAGGAGGAATGGGGGAGAATTGTGCTTCAAAAAATGGACCAGCGCTACATACACATTACAAGCCTCATAGTTCAATTCCAATTTTTTGTTCAGATTAGATTTGCCCTTCTTGACGGTTCAAATTCATAATTACAGGTGACCTGTGTCTATCTGTAACGTGAATGCATCTGCCAACATCTTGCATGTGTCATCTGTGACACCAACAACAAAATATTTTTATATTTGTGAGAGCACTCATGGACCATTTCTCAAAGCGTAGGCGTATCCTTCAAATGCTGCATTTTAGGCTGTTTTGTCATCACAGGCTGTTCCATTGTGAACGCGCTTTTGAATACAACCGAGAAATGCAGCCTTCATCTTGCCTGATATCAGATTGAATTGTTAACATGGAAACGGAGTGTATATGAGCTGATAATTTTATCTGATATCAGGCAAGATGAAGGCTGCATTTCTCAGAGTATAATGTTATGAAGTGAATTCTACTGACGGTGGTATTTAGATAAGATTTATATTTCATTTCGAATTAAATAATTAGCTTACTGCCGTGCATACAATCTCATATTTTAGCCTTCCTACAACTTTCCCAGGGGCTGGACTATAAAGACTTCATCAATGATTTTGCTACCATGAAAGTTTGATGCATGGCATGCATTTTAAATGATTTTAAATACATGCCATGCATCAAACTTTCACAATGCACTGATAACCAATTTACTAAATCATGCAATTATCAATGCTTGACGTAGGAAGCGTTGGTAATATGATAAATAAATAATTATTGAATCGTGGCAACCAGTGTGCAACTGCGCTACCCTGCATTTGTAGCCAATTCTTTTGAACGCTGAAAACATTTTGATTATGTGCAGTCTTCACTCTATTCCTCATAGACTCCCCCCAAATAAACGACCAGTCAAAAGTTTTTGCACACCCTCAGATCTTGTCAAGTCTTTATCTTACATGCAAGTTTATAATAAAGAAATCACTGGAGCCTAATATTTGTTTATTACGAATAATAAATTTATGAGAAAAATCCACAAGGAATCCAGCGCAGGTGATTGAAATGATCAGCTCGCTATCAACCCCCCGAAGCTGCTTGATAATCAGTAGATCATTTGATAAAACAAGCAGGACAGGTG
Source organism: Gymnothorax javanicus (assembly GCA_029692085.1). Lineage (NCBI taxonomy): Eukaryota > Metazoa > Chordata > Actinopteri > Anguilliformes > Muraenidae > Gymnothorax > Gymnothorax javanicus. The sequence continues at coordinate 11,140,243 of CM056207.1, read as the reverse complement.
GTACTCCAGGAGAGGTTTGAGAAGCACTGGATTAGACCATGGTTACTGATCTGCTTAAATATTGACAAAATGACTGATCCTGGTTTTTCTTTATTTGTTATGTTATATACATGGTTCATACAGAGGGTTTCAGATTTTCTACCTTTCTGTTAAACAACCAATATGAGACTATTTTGCAAGCACAAAATATAAAAAATTGTAAAAAACACAGAAAATATTGGGGTGTGCAAAAACTTTTGACTGGTAGTGTATTGGCGTCATATGTAGTCATTACAGGGAAAAGAGTAACAACAAATTAGGCTTGATACTGCCTGGCATAATTTCACATGTAGGCATTCAGCTTCTACCCAGAAGGACGGGATCATTGATCGTGCATGATTTTCTTTGCATGTAACCTTACTACCAAATATTTTACTCATGACTGCTCTATTGCACCCCCTCTGCACTTTTTATCGTTTGGATAATATACCCAACGAACATACCCAACTATCAAATTCAAGGATTAATCGGAGAACTTGACTGAGTATATAGAGAACAGAGGCTGTAGCATTTACGAGAAATTGCTTAAGAGCATGCCTGAACAACTGATGGAGTGCGTTTATTTCTGCGTCATATATCGTTCTTTTTTTTCTCCACAAGTGCGTTCAAAATGTTTGCTGAGCTAACGGAAAGATAAATATTTAAGTGTGCCCTCCCAAAAGCAACTAGACAGAGGAGGTATCACTCCAAATGCAAACAGGTGCATTTCACTTGCTTTAATGCATCATTTTCCTCTTTGGTGGTTGTGTAATGCTTTGTGTTGTAAAATCCCACAGCTGTATGACTCTTTCAGTATTGTTTCTACCAGCTGAACTTAGAACTTTGAAACTTTCTCATTTATGTATCAGAATTAGAGCTGGAATTTGAATGTACTAAACCTCCAAGTTGTAGCCTTCTTCAAAATTCTGCCAGTTTGTACAAACATTTTCCACTTATCGCGGCAAACTAGAATGGCATTGACAATGCTGTCAGATATTATATGATATTGTGAACTGTAGTCATGAAAGCCTTGTTTAAATTCATTGCTTTCAAAATGAACATTATTTCTGCAAGCTCAGTCGATTTTCTGCACAAATTACAACTTTTTTCCCCAAAACAAAATTACACTGATAGCAATTATTAATGTGATCATGCACAGGTCAGACATTATAGTTAATGTTTTAAAATTGACTGTTATTTTTATTTTAGCTGTCTAACATGGAATATTGGACAAATAATGAATTTGTAAATAATAAATATATAACATGTAAAAAAACAATTAATATGTGCTCAAAATCTCAGCTTTCAATTGAAGGTATTTACATCTAAAACATTTCACTTACATTAATGCCTATTTTTTTCTCTATAGTGGCTGTGTAGCTCTTTGTGTTGTATAATCCCACAGCTGTAGGACTGTTTTAAATATTATTTCTACCTGCGGAATATATAATTTCAAAACTTTCTAATATATGTATTTTTTTATGTACTGTCTATTTTCACTGCGGGTATGAGCTGCCTATCCTCGTAAAAGTTTCTGTTTTGACGCCAAGAATGCAGATGCTGTATCTGACCAAACTATTCTATTTTGGTCTCATTTGACCACAGCATCTTGTTTTCTGCTACAGTCCAGGGGTGCGTTTCCCAATAGCAACATAGTTCGTCCATTAACAGTCGGTGGGTCCAACTATGTAAGTTAGCATCTGTGATTTTGGGAAACGCACCCCAGACCAGGGATCAAGTGTGGAGGGAGAGTACAATCCAACAGGTAGTTTATTGACAGCTTATACGGTAATTAGGGGACAGAACCACCGAGAGAGAGGTGGAGACGAAACCCCGGGTCACGACAGCACAGTTCGGTACAGATGTAGTAGACAAAGCTGGGCTGCCAATCGCCAGCCAGTGGCTTTCAATATAGCAGGTGAACTGCACACTTCGCCAGCACCAAACTGTCCCACAGGAGGATGGAGTAACTTGAGGGAACTTGGTTCCAATCTTGATGACCGTAAAAGAATTGGGAGCTTGTTCCCAACAGACAAACAGTGGAACAGACTTGGAAGAGTTAACAAGAGTGCGGTCCCAATCCTGGACCCTGATTAGGTTTGGGAGCCCTGATTGGACAGGTTTGGGTTAATTTGGAGTGCACCCTTGGGACCTCAAATTAACAAAGTTGACAGGAACAGCTGTTATTAAAGTGCACCTTGCACCTGACAAAGGTAAAGAGTTTTCACTAACAGCACTGACTGGCACTAAGTACAAAAGGCAATTTACATTCCAGCAACTTGCAACATGCAGCAGAGGGCTCAAATACAGGTCACATGGCGATTAGAGAATAACCACGCAACGAGACGCAGCTGAGGGTTGGTAAACGCACAAGACGTAAACCAATCACAATAGACATACACCTAATTGACACGCAAGTTGCTGAATAGAAAGAGAGACAAAAGGAATTTGCACAAGGGTCATGACAGTTTTCTGATAATTGTGGACCATTGTGGTTGGAACCATAAACAAGAAAATTGAACGCTATGGTCAAATACAGCGCTGGCACTTTTGCCATCGACACGAATATGCAACAAAAAATTTATCTGAATGCCTGCCATTCGAGCACATCTTGATTGATATAATTTCAAATCCATCGTGGTGGCGTATGACCCAAACTGATGAAAATTGTAATTGTTGAATTACTTTAGGGGTCTGACTTTCGTAATTGAGTAAAAGTAGTTGTGGATATTATTGTTTAACAGACAGATAAAACAAATACGTTTCAAATGACAGGACATGTTCTCTTATTTCATAATAAAAGTTGGAAATAAAAATGTTAAATGTAAAATGTTAAACAAATCAGCATTAATACCCCAAACTTGAGCATGTGCATGGTCGTATTCGAGTTTGAATGCACTTTTTTTTGTCAACTCTTAATGAAACTGTATTGAAACAAACAGTACAAATATAAAAAGTCAAAAAGGGACAAATTAACCCACCTCTCAAACACATCTTTGTGACTTATGTGTGTGACGGTGATCGAGATAGAGGAAATGGTAGAACCTGACTTACTCCAGATTAAGTCGCAGTGTTCTTTGCAAACCTGGCCTAAATGTCTGAAGCACTGCGAGCTGACATTCCTGACATTTTTCACAGTGCATCTAGAAAACATTTTATTTTTTGTCTGCCTGGCCACACCACAACTTTCCACAGCCTCATTGATGTAAACTTGTTAGTGGGTATCGTCTATAAATCAACTCCACGTCCAAGAAGAGAAAAGCTCCATTGCCAACTCCTTCAGGAAATAGTGTCGACAATGGGTCCGACCTGTGTGGTACGCTGGGCACCATACAATGCACCTCCTTGATCTGCGGGCTCACATAGACACACACAGACAATGATCAAGAGGTCACTGACGAAAGGTACAGCTATGCTCAGGCCCAGAGGTGGCTCTACAGATGTTTGATCAAATTTAGTTCAAGTTTAGTATAATTGCAGGATTTGTGACACCTGCTGCATAATATAACTCGTAAACGCAGAGGAATGTGGTCTATAGGTGGCCCTATAGGCTTCATGCTTAAAAAAAATGCAACAGTACTTTACAGAAATGGATTTGGTGCAAAAAAAAAAAAAAAAAAAACATTCAGCACTCTAATTTCAATGTTGTCAGCTCAAAGTTAAAATAAAATCATTTACAGTTTATGACACAGCATTTTACCATTGAAAATAATTTTGACACAGGTCATGAAAACATTTGTCTTTCTTTAAGAAAGCAATAACTGGTTTTGCATTTGAAAAAATGTTCTAGTTGTGCTTCTACGTGATGAAATGGGATATCATTTCACCCTCTATATTACTGATAGATTTATGCAATGGATATGATGTCAATGGTTCATTTTGACCCACATTGTGCATCTAAAGGTTAAACATGTGCGACACAAATGTGACACAGTAGCTAATAGAACATAGCTATAAAATCCTTTTTGAATACTCTGACTCTTTACTTTTTGCTAAGAATCAGTTTCATGCACTGTCTGCTCGCTTGGCAAGCCTTTTTCTGTTGGTCTGTCAGCTCATAGCCTGCTGTCATGATGAAGGCAATGTCAGTGATTAGACGATTTTATTAGGTCTTCCTTGGGAGAAACTTTATTTGGAAGACAAGCTCATGCTGCACAGATAGACATATTACAAAAATGAAGCAATACAACAGTGCAATACAGAGCAATACAACATTTCGAGTGACATTATCCCCAAATCACTATACGTACATACACTGTCACCCACTCAACACCCACCTCACATCTACCACACGCCTGCTTACAACCCATGCGCACTCCCACCCAGACTCATATTTTAGAGACTTAACATATGCTCATACGCAGACCTAACCAAAAAAAAAGGGCTCTAAAGTCCTATTGCCCATGCGTCTGCCCCCCCCCAGCTGCTCATTAATAAGCTTGATTGACTGAGGGACAAATGAGTTCTTATAACGGTTGTGTCGGCAGAGAGGAACCCTGTACCTCCTTCCTGAGTTTAAAAGCACAAATTTGGAATTCAGCACATGTGAGGGGTCACTTAGGATATTACTGGCCTGCCGGATAGTGGACTGAACATAAATGTCTTTAGGGGCAGAGGGTGGGGGCTGCCCCACTATCTTCCCTGCTGCCTTAACCAAATTAAGAATTTGAGCTTTAGTCTTAACTGTTAGATTGCTGAACCAACTAGTTATACTATAGCGCAGCACTGACTCAATGGTTGCTTCACAGAAGATTGTCATAATATTCCTACTAACGCCGAAGACTCTCAGACACCGCAGAAAATGAAGGCACTGATGGATCTTTGTGCAGATATTTGACACATGGGTCTGCCATTTATGCTTATTATCAATGTGGACCCCCAAATACTTATAAGATGAGACCTGTTTGATGTCCTGGCCTTTTATGGAAATAGGACTGTGGTCCCTGATCGAGCTGGGGTCAATCACCATCTCCTCTGTTTTTCGCACACTTAGCCTCAAATAATGTTTGTCACACCAGTCTACAAATTTACTGACTCCAGCCAAATGGTTGTTAGTGTTGGAGTCGCTGGTGAGCAGACTAAGAATGGTAGTGTCGTCTGAGAACTTAACTACATACTGATTGGGCTGAGAGCTAACACAATCATTTGTGTATAAGGTGAACAGAAATGATGAACTCACATACCCCTGGGGGGGCCCTGTATTTCTTCTGGCTACGTCAGAGAGTATGGAGTTAAATCTTACCTGTTGCTGCCTGTTAGTTAAAAATGAATGGTACCACCTAATGAGGAATGGGTTAACTTCTAGCTGAACTAGTTTCTTTAGTAGGATATGTGGCCGGATGGAATTAAAAGCGAAACTAAAATCAACAAAGAGAAGCCTGGCGTATGCCACTGCAGTTTCAAGATGTTTCATAATAAAGTGCGGAATGGTGGAGATGGCGTCACTTGTGCTATGATTTTTAGTGTAAGCAAATTGATATTGGTCTATTGATTATTCCACTTCCTTACGTAGTTTATTAGCAACAATCCTCTCCAAACCCTTCATTACATTGGACGTTAGGGCCACTGGCCTATAATCATTGTCTTCCTGGGGACAGGTCTTTTTAGGGACTGGAACTATAATAGATTTTTTTTCCATAGCTCTGACACCTCGGTGTCAACAGAGAGCTGAAAGAGTAGGTGCCAGGCTGGTGTTAATTCCTCAGCAAAGGTTTTTAATAAATAGTGTGAGGCATACTAGAAAAAAACTATCTGAAGGATGGACACTGAGACCTCCGGGGGCTGTATTCACAAAACATTTCATCCCACAGCAAGAGTTCTCTAAATGCCTGAGGTACACAACTGAGTTTTTGTTGTGGTGTACCATCAAAAGTTATAAAAGCTTTGCAGTAACCTCATCTTTGAACTTCTGATTATTCATATCCTGTTCCCATTTATGTTCTCCAGATTAACAATAAAATAATTGAAGACCTGGGTGCAAGAAGTACTTTAGTCACAAAATAACACTTTTGAGATATTAAGGGTCAAAGTTTTGAAAACATGCTGCAGATACTTTTTTTAAAAGATAACATTCAGTGACGCCTGCTGCTAGTCCCAGGGGTTATACAAAGTAGACAGACACGTTTTTGTGGAAAAATAATGCTTTATTGCAATAAAAAACAAGAAAATCAGTTTCGGACTTTAGTACTTCTTACCATAAAATGCCTAGACTTCAGTACTTATTGCCATAAAATGTGGTACTTTTACCACACAAATGCCGTTTCAATCATTTTCTGATTGCCAGTCATTTTTGCTCTGCTTCTCACATGACACATACTAGCAGCTGATTGGACAGTCATGGACTTAGGCACTTGTTCCTGATGACGTCAAGGACTTGAGTACTTCTGCAAAGACTTGAGTATTTCTTGCACAAAAATTCAGTAGATTCGGGGAAGGCCGTATATCAGTATTGAGGACTTGAGTACTTATATTTGGAATTTTTTGGCTTTAAATGATGCACATGACACTCTACTTTATGGTAGTAGTGTCAGCTCATTTTTTGGAAAATGTGACTTATGTGCTTCTTGCACCCAGGTCTTCAATTTATTTTTTATTTTTTCAGCAGAATAATTTATTTTGACATAGCACTTGATGTTTTCAGGGTTCAGAGTTATACAATTAAAATGGAAAACAGCTTAGGCGTTTTGAACCAAAAAGAACACCGGTGCGAAACAGCTTTATCCACAATAAGTTCAGTCAACATTGTTCATGTACAATTTTTTGCCATTTTAAAAGCTAGATGAGTTAAAAATCTTCAGAATACATAATGATGTTTTATGTCATGATTAATGCAGATGGGAAATCCCTCATAATATATCCGTGGTGCACAGATCAGTAATTGAAGATCCCAGTGTTAAAAATACTTAAGTCACAAAAATGTTCATTCTGAGAAATTTGAGAAAATCAACTTGGGTAACTATAAAAGACATTTTCTCATCCTTACCACACAGTGTGTGAAAATGTGGCTTAAGTACGTTTTGCACAAGGCTCTTCAATTCAATCTAAAAATAAATTGGCAAGTCATTCTACTGGTTACCCTTATAAAAATTCACTATAGTTAACTATAGTTTACAACAGCAAAATTGATGTAAACTATAGTAAACTACACTTTACTACAGTAAACTATAGTTTGTTGCAAATATACTATAGTAATTGAATATCATTGCTATACTTTACTGTAGTAGAGTTTGACTTTTGTGATTTGCTTTAGCATCACTATAGTAAACTACAGAGTTACCATAGTGTATCTATAGTAATTCCGCAAAAATACTTTGTTACTATAGAAAACTATAGTATTTTTACTGTAGTATTTTGTGGTAATTTTTCATCAGGGTAGTCTAAGCAGCTGAATTAATCAATGTTTGGATACTAATCAGAGAAAGTAAACTGGAACCAGTTCATAGTAATCATGCGTCAAAAGGTGAGGCTACTAAAAAAGCCTTTATACCTCCGACCACACCTCACTGAATTTTAGCCACCATTTCAAAGTGTTTAAGATCATTCAAAAACACTGCAAATGTTCCTTGTCTTTACCTGATAACTGCATGCATCTGCTTTCAATGATTGTTTAATGTGAGCGAGGCAGAGACTCACTCATATAGGCATCCCAATCAAACCTGCAGATTTTGCCAGAATATCAGACTGGTTTGACTTTGTTTGTCTTTAGGCGTGACCTGCTAAGTATGTAACCTGCTGTGACCACAGTCAGTGGCTACACAGGAAGTGTGAGCATTCATGACCTGGATATACCAGTGATTTTCTATAGAAACCTTCATTAAATTTTATGATTTTCAGAATTGTATAGGCTCAGTCAGTGACAGACATTGAGGAGACTTAGAGGTCCTGTGAACCATAAGAGGGCAAAATGTGAGTGATAGAGGGTGATGGAAGCTATAAGAATGTTTAAGGCAGGGATCTCAAACTGGTTTGTAAAAGGGTCAAGGGGCTGCAGGTTTTCAATCCAGCCAAGCATAAGCACGCCTGATTCAATTAATTTAATCGTCTGATCTCATCCTGCACAGTTGATTTGTTGTACCAGGTGTGCTTCTGCTCAGTTGAAATTAAAACCTGCAGCCCCTTGGCCCTTGTATGGAGCAGTTTGAGATCCCTGGTTTAAGGTAAAGATTTTTAACTGTGGACTCTGCAGAGCTATAGGCCAGGAGGAACCAGAATTTTCTAGAATCCCAAACCACAGAACCCATCCATGCATCATAACAGGGGCTTGCATGAGCCATGCTGGTGATAAGCATGATAAGCAGCCCAGCAATAGCTGAACTTTTTTGGCATTCTTTTTATTTTTTTACATATTCACTTAAACAGTACCTGCTGCTTTGATTGATGAAGTACACAGTAGAATTCCCTCAAATTTTAGCTGTGAATCTGTCACTAATTGCTCGTAAAGTTGTTTCCTACGTTCAAACAAATCTGTCCAAAGAATATCAGTAATATGCATGATTCAAGATCTTACTGACGTCACTAGCTGTTCTTTGAATGAGTTTCACCTCTGGTAGCACTGTGCTGCATAAATCACTAAGTTTGTCTTAGCAACAAAGGGACAAATTTGTTTTATTTTTCCTACGTAAATTGTACGCTTGGTTGAAAGCCCCACCCATTGCCTGATGCCAGTTAAGTAGCAACCACATAAGAGTGTCACGGAGATTGGATAAATAAAGCTCAACCCGGAACTGCAGACCATGGTAAACAGTCGTAAGAGGTTGAGCTTTGGCTAAGGTGGGAATGTATACATCTCTCTTCAAAGGGATGCTGATCAAGAGTAGCACTCTCAGATGGTAGTGTGCGGAAAAAGCTTTCCTGCACCTAAAGGATGGATAGACAACTGTCTCTATGTCTTCTAGCCCAGAAAGATTGTATACTATAGAAATCAGTAACAAGTTCAGAATCAGTAGGCAACACCCGATTGACACATGACAGAGCACTGACCATACATTATCTTAACCCTTAAATGCCCAACTATGGTAAAAGTTGAAAGAAAAATCTATGTATTCTGTTAATATGTCCTGGGGAGGGGCTAATAACAACCCAATAGCAATTTTTAATTTTTGGTGACCTTTGACCTCATTTTAGTTTTGTGACATATACTGACCAAAAAAAGAAATGCAATTACGTAATCCGGTGCCTCATTTCGAAAAACCCATTGAGAAAGATGCTTTTGCTCTGAGTTATTTTTGGAGGTGAGTACTTCTACCATACAAATTTTCGCGGTCACAGCGCTTATTCTGGAGCCGCCATTTGTCCAGAACCAAACATCAGCAGTGCTTGGGTTCGAGTACTACCATTGTCCTAACACTCCCATTTTTGTTTTGAGTTCCTCATTGACGCCAGGGCCTACAAAAGTCCGACCGAAAATGAGTAAAGATCAGACGGGTTATAATGCCACGACTAATGGAAGTTCAATGAGAACACGTGATTGGGATGCTACAGGCCAGAAGTCGGGTAGATAGAGTTGCCCGTCAATTCGGCGTGCATTCTGCGACAATTAGTCGCCTCAGAACCAGGTTTCATGCCACTGGACACACGGCCGATCGCCCCAGATCCAGTAGGGCACGTGTTACAACTCCAGCGTCTGACCGTCGTATCACGATCGACTGTCTGCTACACACCGAACCAACCTTCATTTTGTTGAAGAAAACCTCAACGCCTTCCGTTACCATGATTAAATTCTCCGTCCAGTCGTCCTTCCGTTTATCCGACGTCACCTACTGACTTTCCAGCACGTGGCACGTATCTGTATGGAGTTCTTTCGGGCTGAAAACGTGCAAATCCTTTCCTGGCCAGCGTTTTCTCCAGATCTTTCACCTATAGAACACTTGTGGGACATTCTGGATAGAGCAATCCGGAGACGTCAACCACCGCCAGCTACAGTACGTCAGCTTAGACGAGCACTGACCGAAGAGTGGAACAGCGTTCCACAAGCAACAATCAGACGTCTGGTGATGTCTATGAGACGCAGGTGTACCGCCGTATGCAACACTAATGGGGGACATATGAGATACTGATATTGTCATTTGTGTTTCTTAATGTCGAACTTCACATTGTTAAATAAAAGCTAACATGGCAATATTCCAACCCGATTTTCTGTTCTATCTATTGTCTGAGATTCCCTCTTTCACTTGATACCAATGAAGTGTTGATTAATAACAGATGCGCTCGATAAAATCTAGAAATGGAAAATTGCGTTTCTTTTTTTGGTCAGTATATATGTCACAATGGGCATTTCGGGGACCTTATTGCTAAAATGACTTGAATGATAAAACAGTTCACATATAGCTGAAATATTAGGCGTAGCTTATTTTTCATTAGCTTACCTGTTTGTCTGCTTTATCCAGTGATGAATGGGTGCTGATCTACCGTGTGGATTCCATCATGGGGGTGGCCATATTGTAAACGTTAGCTTATGCAGCCAGTGTAGTGTCAGTTCCACTTTTATGCATCAGATGGCAGCACTGATGGTCTAAATATGTCACTATGGGCATTAGGTTGCAAAATTTATGTGGAGTCAGTGGTTTTGACAACCCCCAAAATCGTGCGACAAATTTGTCACGGGGGGCATTTAAGGGTTAATATTGGCTCAACAGCACCTTGCTCTCCATGGTATGTCCTTGCCTTTAGCCCATAGTCAGCTGGGATAGGCTCCATCTCCCTCTCGACTCTAGTACGGAAGAAGCGGTTTAGATAATGGATGGATATTTGGCTAAAAACACGAAAGTAGGTACAGCTAAATTTGAGACCTGAGAATGGATATGATGATAAACTAAAGGATATAGATATGATGATTAGATATGATGATAAACATATGCTGCTTTTTTTAGTTATAGCATTCTCTGGTCCTATCAATGTGTCTCATACATTGCTTCTGGATAAACTAACAACATATTCGAAAAACACATTTGATTTTGTTGCTAGCCAACAAATTAACTACACAATGATTATGGAAAAGTAATGTGTCCATGCAAAGCAATTTTGAGTGTGGCGCTTGGCTACGTAGCCAACCAAGCCATACAAGTTTAATTTATGTTACGCTCGGAATTCAGCTTAAAATTAGGTAACACTTTACAATAAGGGTACAATAATTAACATTAGTTAACGCAGTAATAAGCATTAACTCACAGCTAATTAACATTTAAGTAATGCATCTGGTAATCATTTACAAATGATGTTCACATCAACTAAGGTATTAATTTATACATTATGGTTGAAGAATTTGAAGTGCAACAAAGGGGATACTTAAGGGATGTTTTCAACTTCACAATAAGGAAAACAGAAAATTAATCAATGGTCAATTATGGTTCCATAATGCTTATTCTGCTTTCTAACTCATTAGTTACCTGCTAATTAACTGATAGTTAATGAATTAATGTTAATTAATGTACCCTTATTGTAAAGTGTTGCCAAAAATTAACAGTAATTGGACATAATTACTTAGACAGCAACATTTCCTCCTTAAAAATAAATCAAAACCACCACTTCTTTGAGTCTTCTGATGCTGGCAGGAAAAGTAATTTCACACTATGTTGGCTGTAGCATTCAGTGACAGAGCACTTGGTGTATTTGCCAGAATAAAAGTCAGCCTTTCACTGTGATTTAATCCAGTGCCAGAGGCAAATGACCATATAAAAACCCATCCCATTATGACATCATACTATAGTTTATGAAAAAATAACTGTTGGGGTGTTCAGAGCTGTTTGTAACCTATGATTTTGCTCAAAGGAACTACTTCTGCTAACATTTTTCTCATTATTTGAAACTTTGGCCATGTTTTATATGAACACCTCTCACTGTAACGCTATGTATGACAAAAATATAGATTTAGAATTTTAAATTTAGAAATTTTTTCATGCATCATTTTGCTGTCTATAAAAATTATGTGTATGACAGCCAGAGTCCAAGCAATACAAATAAAGATGTGGAGGCCGTTCTTCTGTGGTCTTGAAGTTCAGATTTCAGACAGAAGTCCACAGAAAGAATGAAAGAGAATGCTGCTGTCCCCCATTTGACTGAAAAGTATTGAAATACTGTCCAAGTCATGCAATGATGTTTCAAATCAAATCTGGAGACATCAGATAAATAAAGCGGCAGAAGGAAACGCAGGAATGTAGACCAAAGAATTTTTTAAAACCAGTCTCCACAGGCTACACTGATTATGCAGACTTAGATGGCCTGTTCTAATGATCTGAGATGCCTGTGAGTGTGTTAGCATGCATGCATGAGTGCACGGACATTTTTGTACATGTGGCTAACTACAGGTTGTTGCTTTTATGCATTACTTAAACTCAATTTTAAAAATTAGGATGCAGTTCCTGGATCAGCTAAGTGACTCATTATAGCAGTATTCAATAAAACTAATGACAATCTCAACCAAAGAAGCTCCACAATATGAGTATGATGTGTATTCAAGATTTGAAGCTTTAGTGGAGATTAGCCAGCTTTGGGCGTGCCTGCTTTAAATCTTGTGTTGCGTTTGTTTCACGTTACAGACTTTCGTGTTTGTGGTGAAATATCCATATATTATTTAAACCATTTCTTCCTTACTAGCAAGGGCATAGGTTTAATGTTAGAGTTATAGGGATATATGTGATGTGAGTGCACATAGTGCATGAGCTGGAACATTTTTTTGCAATAATTTCAGAGCAAATACTGCCTTTTCATTTTACAGAGATTATCCTGATGAGTATTTATTTGCTTTTTTTATGGTGCTCAGCGAAGTGCCTCTGTAATTTTCATAGAATAAAAGTTGACAACTGTTATTTATGTCATGAACAATTAATATGAGGCTTAACAATATTGATTGATTGATAAAACTTTTCACGACTTATTACCTACTTAAATAGATGATAGTATATAGTGTCACTGGCGAACGTTAATGTCATTATATGGTAATTTATTAGCTGGCTAGCTAACTAACGATCTAGCCAAGGTCTGACACCAGCCACACAATAACAGCTGGACAAATCACTTCAAAATGCCTTACTCTTGGGGCGCCCCGGTGGCTCATCAGTCTAAGTGCGCGTACCATAAAGGCTGAGTCCTTCCTGCAGCAACCTGGGTTCGAATCCGGCTCGGGTCATCTGTTGCATGTCATCCCCCATTCTTCTCCCCAACTTTCCTGTCTCTCTACACTGTATAACTATCAAATAAAGGACACATTCCCAAAAAAATAATCTTAAAAAAAAAATGCCTTGCTCAATTTCTGTGCATCCTAACATCTGAAATAGTTCCCATATAAGTTCAATAGCTAACAGTGAAACTTAGTCTTTTTTTCAAAGGACCAAGATATGGCATTTCAGACCCATCATTATTTAATAGCAAAGCAAGAGTCATATTTTTCATCATTTGAAACATCCTTGAAAATTAAAAATCTCCAATTCAGTGGCAACTTAAACATCACACAAAAACTGGGTGCTAGCTAGGTGCTTACGTCCAGTTGCAGACTGTCGAGTAGGTGAAATGGTTGAGCTGGAAACACTAAACCAGTGGCATGTAAAAAAAAAAAAAAAAGTCAGATGCCAGAAGACAGGAGTTGGTCTCAGCTAGTTAATTAGTTAGCAAGATAGATAGCTAGCTAAGCTATCATGCACCATGGCTAGCTAAGGAAAAGCCATCTGCTTGTCTTCAGGCATTCTGCTGCTGCACATTACACGAGGAGACAAAGATAAGAATCTAATTTTGGCACTTTTATTCTCACCTCTTCTTCCACAATGCTTTCTTTTTTGCTCCCATTTTTGTGTTGGTTCTTTACTGCCAGCATTATCAGTGAAGTCGCTGAGAACAGCAAGCAAGCAAATCAGCTTAGACATTCGATTGGTCATCATATTTCCCATAAATTCCCACAAAAGGAAAGCAAAAGGAAGTATATTTTCCATAATATGAACAGAAAGCATGAAGCCTAACCACCAACAATTTCAATAAAAAAAAAAAAACAGTATATAATGTAGGTCCAACGGAGACTGCAACATATTTACATGAGTGCTAAACACAGATTAAAATCTTAAAAATGTTACTTTGCTTCACAGATTTGTTTGGTTTTGGTACTGTTTATAACACTAAAAAACTATTTAAGGAAAAATATGCACAGCGGCTTTCTGCCGAATGAAAACCATGTCTAGCCTATTAAAAAAGCTATTGTTTCACGACAACTATGTGTTTTATTCGTCGACAGGTCTCCATTACACGCGGGCCTGAGTGCAAGTGCACCCCTGGTGTTTCTGCCACTGGTCTTTAAGTATTTTCATATCAACTTCCATAAATTTTTGAATTTTGTTCACTTCTCTGAATCCTCACTCACTGCTGCAAATGACCTCTGCGCCCCTGAAACCCACTCAGTTCTAGTAGAGTGGACAGTAAAACCAATTGAGCGGATATATAGCTATGTTAGCAAGCCAGTTTTCCATCTTCCCTTTTTTGTGCGGTATTGCCTTCTTGAAACAACGTTAGTTATGCGACAACAACTGAGACAAACACTTCCGACTGGACAAAGCCGCGAACTACAGAGGTACTAACATTACATTAGACTGGAGCATTTTAGGTTTACAATTCAGCATTTTTCTCATTTACCCCATTAGATCCACACTGGATCCTAAATTGGTTGGGATATTCTTGCCATGTCTGAAAGTTGCTCGGGACATATCCCAACCATCCCAGCTCAAATCTACACCTGTGCTTTACTTGGGTCGGAAGGGAGATACAGCCTATCTCAGCTGACTATGGGTGAAAGGCAGGAACATACTTTAGACTACTCACCAATCCATCTCAGGATGTGCACACCATTTACACACCATTCACTTACACACTCATACTACGGGCAATTTAGAGTTTCCAACTAGTCTGATATGCATATCTTTGAACTGTGGGAGGAAAGCAGAGAGGCGCCAGGCCTATATCTATAACTTTACATGTACTACCACCTGATGTTGTATTTTATCTTTTTTGTCAACCTTTTTTCTCGTAATTACGTCCCAGACACAGAGTGTCCAGGGATATTATGGATTATGAATTCATCTTGGCCGCCATCGCCACCGCCACAAATCCCTTGTGTTAGCGCATACTCCCCCCCCACCCCCCATCATTCTCTGTCCACTTCGGAGGCTGTTGTGCTTAAAAATACCCAGAGAGCACCAGTGTTGGAGCTACTCAAACCACCCTTTCCCATTCTAGTGTTACGTTGTAGGTCTGGACATCAGCTGAACATATTGGCCCATGTCTGCATGCTTTGCTACCACATGATTCGCTAATTAGACACTCATGCTACTGTTTCGTTGTTAATACAAGAACACACAGGGACTAACAAGGGGAAATTCAATGGCAATAGATTGATACTTGACTCGCTGTTTTTAACTCACATGGAATAATGATGAATCTATGAGTGCGTAATCATGTGTGTGCTTATGATACTTCACTATTAAGTATTCAGTTTATCTTGAGCGTTGCAAAGCTCCTATAGAAGTGCTTACTGACTGTTGCTGCTTCATAATAACTACTAATCATTTTTTGATCATAGCATAATAATGCCTTATATTTGAACCAGAAAATATATTTCATGTGGATGCAGAAGGCACCACACTTTGTGAGTACTCCTTCTGAGCTTGTTTAAATGGTTGTAATCATATCAGTCATATGTATTACTGTGCCTTCCTGTGGCTCAATAAAACCAAATTCACACACCAACTGTGAATTCAAATGAGATGCTTACCTACCATAAGCACTAATCAATAATTTTTGGATGACTTGCAGAAAGATACCAAGTCTCACCTTTATATGAGAGTTCTATATTACCATAACATGTTAAAAAAAAACACTCTCAGGAGCTGCCCTGCCTTTCTTCACCCCATGGTCTTATCACCTCAAAAACCTTCTCTAATTAAAACAAACCGCATAAAATGGAATAAATACGTTGGCTTCTGAATTTTGGGGGCATCATCTCTCAAGGGATTTCGTTCCCTTCTCTCAAGTGTTTTCCGATGTGAACTGTCCGATGCACAGAGCAGGAACCAATTGCAGGCTCAGAAATGGCTAGAACTGAGAAACGTGCATGGAAACTTACAGTCCCTGCTCAGAGTCAGCAATCAGAGCAATATAGTGAAGGCCAGTCGAAGTCTTGGAGCTGGCCGAGTCATGGGCTCATCAGAGAACAATGAGAAGGACAGGCAAAGTGAAGTCAGGCAGGCAGGTGAAGGTCAGCACTGTGGACTTGATCCTAGGAACAAATAGCGAACAGGGGAATACAGCGGTCAGGACTGAGGAACTGTGGGAGAGTTCGACACAATGATGCATTTTACATTCAGGCCAGTTTGTTTTCAACATAAGGTCTAGAAATATCATCAAAATGGGGGGTTATATTTGGAAGTAAGATTACTGGCTTAGTCCACTACGTAAAATCTTGGATTGAAGTAACAGCCGTTCTTGGTTACTCTCGCTTTGTAATACATCCCTCTGCCTCCAGATATTTTTTGAGCTGATTTATTTAATAAGACTGAATCTTGCATATTACGGGAATCATGGATTTTTTTTTTTTTTTTTTGGCTTTTTGGAGGTTTCAGACTCTTACATGGCTGAAGATGGAATGCAGCCTCAATTAAACAAGAATTTGAAGTACATTTTGTCATGGATTATGTGTCCGTTTGTTTGTTGGACCTTTCTTTGTTCTATCCTCGATATCGGAGTTCTTTTCCATCGAATTCCTGGCCCAGCTGGCTGATTGAGCTGGGGTGGAGTTTTCCGGACCCTATATATATGACCGGGGGTTCGCCACGCCTATTGCTAAAGTGTCTAGATTGTTAATAAATGGAATCTGACAAATCACTAGGAAATCTGACCAGAGATTTTCTCCGGCCGAAGTGCTAGAAACAAACAGACACTCTAGCAATAGGCGTGGCGAACCCCCGATCATATATATAGGGTCCGGAAAACTCCACCCCAGCTCAATCAGCCAGCTGGGCCAGGAATTCGACGGAAAAGAACTCCGATATCGTCCCGAACGATAGAACAAAGAAAGGTCCAACAAACAAACGCACGCCTAAACCACGACACATTTAGTTGAAAAAAGAGCAAAGAAAATATGCCTTAAATTTTGCCTTCTTTACAATTATTATTTTTGTAAAAATTAGCAAATTCAAAATTTGATTTCTGCAATAAATTCCAAACTAATTGGGACAGGGGAGTGGAAATACTGGAAAAGTTGATGAATCTTCCAAAAAGCACCCATTTGGAATGTGACAAATGGTCATTTGCCTGCAGGATGGTTTGTGGTTTGCCACTTCGCCAAAAGCTGCATGAACAAATGGTCAAACAGTTTAAAGGGATACCCAGGTCAAACCTCAAGTAGATGTGCCCGAAAACGGCACACTTTAAGCTTCTTTCTGCCACACAAATTTCTTCAAAGTGAAATCTGCGTTAGAAAAATGCAAAAAAATGCAAACTCCAAACCATTCTTTGTGGCACTACACACTATCGAGTCACAGTTGCTGGGATTCGGTGATGTTTTTGTGGAAGATTAAATGTTGGTTGATTGATGTGTGTGGTTTTTCAGTTGGAACTTTTCCACCTTGATACTTGCCATTACTCATTTCTATGGGGCTTGGGAAGAGCAATGATATGAAATATATATATGTACACACACACACACACACACACTCATATATACTATATGTATATAAATTCCGTGGCCACAAGATATATGTTGTTCCCACGATTTAGGTAACTCGTGGCCAGGGGACATAAATTGTTCCTATGATTTAGTTAACTAATCTCCACAAGCTATAAATCATTCCCACAATTTAGTTAACTAGTGACCACAAGATATAACTCGTTTCATCAATTTAATTAACCCATTCCCACGATTTGGTTGACTGAAACTGAGGGAACGAGTTATATCTTGTGGCCATGAAATCTATTTTTTCATGTCATTGCTCTTCCCAGGCTCCATAGAAATGGGTAGCGAGTTCAAGGTGGAAAAGAGTTCATGAGTCAAAGCACTATACTTATTCGATCTTCGTACTTTTTTTCAATTGAAAACTGGTTGAAATATGATTTGCAAATTAGTTCTTGTAGTTTTTCTTTACATGTTTACAGCATTGTATTGCAGTACTGCTACTGCAAAAATTGTGGTGAATGGAAGCAAACTATTGTTGTAATGCTGCATTTGAATGGGATGAAACTTTCACAGGTGTATTTGACTCATGGTCATGATTTACAATATAATTATCCTCCACAATATTAAGTTAAGGTACGCCACGTATTGTGTATTTGACCATAGCATCCATCAGGTGTCAATTTTAATCATTTAAAGCAGCTCATTGCACATCCAAAATGAACTCAAAACAGTTTATTTTGGCCAATCAACAAGGAACAGAGTACTATTGTACATCAAACACAGGATTCCTCTCATTTATAGTAAGTCAATGCGAAGATATCAAAAGATGTTTTATAATGAGAAGTAGAGAGCCGCATTCATCCATAGTGAATTTGGATCGGAGGATTATTTGCAATTCATATGACTTGGATATAATATACATTTCTACGTCCAGTAGTGCTCCATAGTGCCTCCATTAGGTAAAGCATGTTTGTTTCATTCTTTCTATTCTGATTCTTCAAGTATTTGGGATGAATTCAAAATCCTTCTATCCCAAGATTCATTGGTGAGGGTTTTTATGTCACTCATTAGTGTACGTTTATGCTATAATAATAATAATAATAATAATAATAATAATAGTAGTAGTAGTTGTAGTAGTAGTATTGTTGTTGCTGACCAAAAAGAATATGCTATACATGCACAAGTATGACATTACAGGCTCTGCTAATGGAAAGATTTTGTACTACATACAATAGAAAGATAATGTGATAAATTTAATAAATACTGTATACTCAACAACAGCATGAACATAAAATAATCAATATATAAAATGTTATATTAGTGACAGTCCTATGTGAGAATGTCAGAATTTACAGAGTACGTGGAATGAAGCTGTCAGCACCATACAGGCATTCAATACTAATGTTTAAGGAGGAAACATACACACAGTCAGTCACTATTCATCTTGACACATTCAAATTTACCTGTCAACCCCACCTTTGCTGCCTTTGATTTCCAAGGTGCCTTAGTCCCTCCTCAGAAAGAGGGGGTATAAAAACTCTGAGTCAGTGTGGGAACTTTACTTCTGTGCACCATTGCTGAGAGCATTTCTATCCCCTCAGCAGAATGGGTACACCAAGGGAGATACTCCTAAGGCTTCTGGCCTGGATGCTGCTATCTGCTGGGCTAACAGGTTGGTGCATCTTTTTGTGGAAATGGTCTGATGATGTGTGCAGAAATTACTTTAACATTTTTAGCGACTAATATTTTTATGATGTGGCTCCACCTTTATGAACTTAACCAAATTATCAGTCCGGTGCCATTGACATGAAAGGAAAAGTTTGCGGGGGTAACGGATGTTTTTGAGTTACATTTGTAGATGGTAGATGTTTTAAATTTAGCTGGTAAATTGAGGTTGCAACACATTATTGAAATCCAATATTTTTGGAAATACAACACTGTCACACAAACGCACCATAGAGTTTTGGATACATTAATGTTATGTACATTAAAGTATACCTGTTCCGTTCCTGATAGGGCATGAGTACTTGCAGTATTTGACGTATAGACATCACCAGGTTCCAAACAAGTCCTCTTGTGTTTTTTAAGCTCCTGCATGTTTCAGAGGCTTAAATGTTTGAAATTTTCTCATCGGGATATGACATTAGCTTTAAATCAAGCCAATTACTTTGCCCATCAAAAATTTTCCAGCTCTCTGCATTGAAAAATTTGTCTGTAGCTTTAGAAGTATATTTGAGATCAGTTTCTTGCTTGGATGATGCACTGTCTAGTGAGTTTGGATGCATATACTTAAGCTATCAGTAAATGTATAGAATGCTATCTGCAGTTGTGTTATCAATGTACACAAATGACCCAGCACCTGTGGCAGTCATACTGCAAAACATGATAAGCCCTTGCCCTAAATCCAGTATAAGTGAATCTTGGTCTCATCTGCACAATTCCTAGAACTCAGGCTCTCTTAGGAACCATCCCACACACCCTGTTTTTGTGGCTATCTCATAGATTGTATTTTATAATCCAGTGGACAGATTTGTTAATCATTTATTTCACTGATTTAGATGAGCACATTTTTAATACCATGTGGAGGAAATAGATATAGCATATTTGAAATAAAATGGTGAATGCATGTTTTTTCTCCATAGTCCAACAAGTTCAACAACAGGAATCTCAAGGTAAATAATAAATTATTCCAGACATATGAATTATAAAGATGGCAAAACATTCAATATTTGATCAAACCATAAGGCTTTACATTTTTCCTGAGTAACTTTTTTGAATACATGTTTTGGCTTTGAAATTATAGCACCCAGTACAAAACCAGTACTTCTAACTTCTCACTCATTGTGCCATATAGGTGTTGTCGTATTCGACCAGGAGCAGCATATAAGTAGGGCAGGTAAGAAGGTCAAGAAATGTGTCCTTCCAAATAAATGACAATGACTATCACTTGAAGAGCCTAGTGCTAAAAGTACTTAAGTCACATTTTCACACACTGTGAGGAAAGGGTGGGAAAACGCCTATTATCATGACCTTAGTCCACTGCCTCAATTTTTTCAAAATGAACAGTTTGTGACTTTAGTACTTTTAGCACTGGGGTCTTCATTTACAGTTGAAATAACTTGCTGCAAAAAAAATATATGAGGCCAGTTTGATAACATGAATCTTCTATGGCCCAAGGAGCGAGGCCTGCTCACAATGGCCAAGTTTGCAGCACATGGGGATACTACAACTTCAAGACCTTTGATGGGAACACCTTTCAAGTGCCTACCGAATGTAACTATATCCTGACCTCGCATTGCCATGGCAATTATGAAGAGTTCAACATCCAGATAAGAAGAAAGGTTGTTGATGGGGTTCCTATTATCAGCAAGATCGTCTTGAGGCTGGACGGGACAGCGGTTTCACTTACCAAGGGGTCCATCCGCGTCGAAGACAATGAGTGAGCAATAAGAAATCCTTAGCCTCACAAGTAATGACAAGAACAGGTCGTTCAGACCATTTAGGATATTCTTTTATCGAAAAGCTCATCAATATTCATCACTGAATCAAGGTTGGGCTTGTACGACCCTTAGGTCTCTACTGGGACTTTGTGACACGGAATGCTATTCCACATAATACAGATATCTCAAAATTGCTCAGCTTTTCAATTTAACTTTAGAATTAGCAGTTTGTGGTATTCGACCCACATGATCTTCTTCGTGTTTCGACAATCTTTGAATGTCTTTACTTCCCGTTCAAAGTCAGATTAAATGATTCATTACACAAAGGCTGTATTACATTTGGTTTCTGAACAAGAAAAAAGGCCCCTCCTGCTTTTGTTTAAAGTAGCCAAGAATGTAGGTTGAACCTTGTGATAAGCACTGTTAGTTTCAATCTGGGCAGAATGCCTAACTGACAATGACTGTTTACATTCACACCAATTACTAGATATCAAACCGAATACTGAAAACTGTGCCTATGGCATTAGCCATGTAAATACTCGATATGCGCTGATATTTATTAGCCAGTGATGCCTAACCAGTTGCCAAAAGGATTTGTGATATTTGGTTCTTATAAAACATCAAAAAAAAAAATTTTGTCATCCAGTAATGGCTGATTATAAATATATATCTCGTGGGCAGTCTCACACTGTTTTCACCTGTAAATGTCTTCCATTTGTTCCAGGGTTTCATTGCCATACGCCAAGTTTGGAGTGGGTATTATGTCACTCAACCCTTACATCAGGGTCAGAGCAAAGCTGGGTGTGACTGTCTCCTGGAACGAAGAAGACTCCGTCATGGTATGAGCCTTGTGATCCCAAATAAAACTATACTGAAGGCAAAGGTGAAACTGACAAATCAAAATCATCCTTAATCACGCCTTTTCCTGAGGTTAAGGAATTTTGGGTACATAAATCTAGTCCTTGAATCCAAATCCTGTCTGGGTTTTCATATCTTCATGATATTCTGCCAAGGGTAATAAACTGCAAAATTAGTGCTGGTGATTGGCTAGACCAGGGATACTCACTGCTATCCAGAATGAGCCGGTGTGGGTGCAGGTTTTCATTCTAACCAACCAGTCACACACCTGATTCAACTAATTTGAGCTTTTGCCATAGACCCTTGATTAGTAGAATCAGGTGTGAAACTGCATGCTGTTAGAATGAAAGCCTGCACCCACACCGGATCATTCTGGAAAAGATTGAGCATCCCTGGGCTAGACTTCCTGAAAATCCTATCTTCAAGTCAAGGGGGCCGACAGAACCTGCAGATCTTCACCCATAACAGCAGTGATTTGATGACTGCTGACCTAGAGACTGTAAATATAAAGTTAGGAGGGTTAACGCTATAGAGTGTTCTTTTTTATTATGCTTGTTCCCATACACAGCATATTACAAACCTTAGAAGCATACACTGATCCTGAAGATGCCTTTTAGGAGGGTGATTATGGAGCTGGAGGGCTGCCTGCTATTCACACAAAGAAATAATTTACTTAATCTCTTATCATAACACCCACATTTTAATCATTGTATAACCTATCCACATCTTGTATTGTCACCATCATTACATGGTCTCAAAACTGCTCAAACGTTACTTTAAGCTTTCTCTGCTATTGAAATATCCAAGATAGGCCCTGCCAATTCCAAAGTTTTGCAGGATTGGAAATAAGTTTTTTTAAAAGGCAAGTGAAGAGCATATCAGAGGTCCTATAAAGTACCATGAGTGGTAGATTGTAAATTGCTTACAAAAAGCATTTGCCCCGTACCCAATCTCTGGTATTTTTGCATACTTGTTGTACTGTATAACGTTTCAGATCATCAAAAGTATTTTAATATTGGGCAAAGATAAACTGAGTAAACACAAAATGCAGTTTTAAAATGATGATTTAATTTCATAAAATGAAAAAACTATCCAGCTCTACCTGACCCTTAGTGTAAAAGTACTTTCCCCTTTGATCTGAAGATATCCAAGAACAGATGAGAAACAAAGTTGTTGAGGTCTATCAGACTGGAAAGGGTTACAAAGCCATTACTAAGACTCTGGGACTCCAGCATATCACCATGAGAGCCATTATTTACAAATGGAAAAAAATTTGGAACAGTGATGAACCTCCTCTGGAGAGGCATCTACACCAAAATTCCTCTAGAAGCACATCAACAACGCATCTAGGAGGTCACAACAGAACATCATAGACTATCATTAAAAGAACTGCAGGCCTCACTTGCCTCAGATTAGGTCAGTGCTCTTTAATCCACAATAAATCAGAGACTGGGCAAAAAAAAGGCATCCACGGGAGAGCTGAAAGCCAAAAACCACTGCTGACCAAGAAGAGCACAAAGGATCATCTAACATTTGCCAGAAAACGTCTTGATAACCCCCAAGACTTTTGGAATAATATTCCATGTACTTATGAGTCAAAAAGGTAACCTTTTGGAAGAATGAGTCCCGTTTACATCTGGCGTAATGCTAACCCAGCACTCTACAATGAGAATGTCATACTCAGTCAAACATGGTGGTAGTGTGCTGGTCTGGGGCTGCTTTACTGCTTCAGGATCTGGGTGACTTCCCATATTTAATGGAAAAATCCGAAGGAGAATGTCCGGCTATCCATTTGTGACCGAAGACTTGAGCGCAGTTGGGTTATGCCGCAGGACAATAACCGAAGCACACAAACAAGTTCTCCTCTGAGTGGCTCAAAAGAAATAAAATGGAGGTTGTGGAGTAGCAAGTCAAAGTACTGACTTGAATCTGATTGAGATGCTGTGGCATGCTCTTCAACAGGCAGTTCATGCAGAAAGCCCCTCCAATGTGGCTAAATTAAAACAATTCTGCAATGAAGATAAGAAAGATTTCTTCACAGTAATGTCAAGGACTCATTGCCAATTATCAAAAATGCTTTATTGCAGTCATTGCGGCCATGGGTGGCAGAAGCAGTGACTGGGTTTAGGGGGGAAATTATTGTTTCACTTGGGTGATATAGTAAGTTTTGAATCATTCTTTCCCGTCAATAAATGAAATGATCATTTAAAAGCAGCATTTTGAGTTTACTCATGTTGTCTTTGTCTTATATTAAAATTTATGATCTGAAACATTTAAATATGACAAACAAGCAGAGACAGTTGGAGCTGAGAACAGAGCAAATACTTTTTTTTACAGAACTGTAAATTCTCAAACCAGCCATTTTCAGATATTCCAGCATTCTATCCATGCACCGAGAGGGGGAGACCAGGAGTTCTTTTAATTGTATAGCTAGCATTGCACCAAAAGATGCTATTTTCGACTCAATGAGAAGATCCCATCGTATGGCTGGCATGGAGGTACAGAATGCAGTAGAGCTCTGCTTTTCACCACCAAAAAAGAATCAACCTTTAGGACAGATTAGGTCAGATCTCTTATGATATTTGACTAAGCCTGGGAAGTTCTGCTTTTACAATTCCGACAGGGTGTTATACTATCACAGAGAGCATGATACTGTCGTGACCATGGGATTATTCTGTCAGTATTTTCATGTACATAATGTTAAGTATAGGCTAATAATACACAACTAATTTCATAAACACAAACCTGACCAGGGATATTTCTGAGTGTATTCATGATTTATACTACATCCTGTTCAAGGTCCTGTTGGCAAACTTATGTGTGAATCCAAAATATCTATGGTTAAATAAGCATATTACTGGCAGCATTGCCATAGCTAGATAATATTTGCAAATGCATATTTGACTATGTCATCAAATGGCCAAATCAAACTGTTAATATAACAAATCTCTGTACACAATTCTATATTTGCATATTATATGAAAATTATGCTTAATTTTTGAGTGCCTAAAATGAAAAATAATGTAATAATGCAACATCAAATATGAAACTGTTGGATGACAAGTTTTTGGTCATATATCATTGCTTGTTTTTCATGTGAAATTGACTGATATTCCATTGAGCATGTTTGCATCGGTCAGTTTTTTTTTTTTTTCATGTAAAACAGACGTTTTTGAACTTCAGTATCACAGCAGTTTCTGAATCAATCTGAATGCCATTTAGTAGGCAGACTGCAATCACCACAGGCTTGCCAAATACTAAATTTGGATAGACAAGGTTCCTGCATTACTGTTTAGTGGGCACCTAAAGAAAATAGCATGAAAAATTCTTTTTGTACCAGAATGCGTCAATTTAAATTGATGACCAATGCCGCTTTCCCACTGAAATTAGCGGGTCGACGCGGGTTTTTTAAATACGGGTCGACCCGCTTACAATCGGCATTTGGCTCCTTTCCATTAGCAAAAAAAAGCCGGGTCTGTTCCCAAACTTGGTCCTGGGCACCCACTGTTTCTGCTGGTTTTTGTCCCAGCCACAATTGCAATCCCAGATCTTTAACGAGTTGCAATTTTTTCTTGACTGCACTACCCATACTCATATGGATTGTTTACACTGTTTTAGCCACATAGTCAGAAACAGCTATTTGAGCTGTAGCTGAAGATCCGCATGATTAATCTTTTCCAACCCGCAAAATGAGTAGCGCTCAGTTTGCAACGGCTGAATCACCGGCATCAGCATCCTCTTTCCGACTCATGTAAAGATAAAGCTCCAGTAAATGATTAAAACCATATCTGGTTATAAAGGTAAGACATTTAAGTTTACTTTAACACCATTATATTGACTGAAAACATTAATTTTATTTTTGTATTTTAAGGTAAATTTCAATTGAATGTCTGCAAAGAAGTAGCCTATCCCACTCAGGAAACAGTTCCGTTAACTGATGGTAATCAAAATGTTCGACATTAAACGATGGTTCTTTTTAGATATAGCAAGAAATAATACATCTTTACCTTTATTGTTAAAGAAGGACAATACTGTGGTGGTTTTTAGTTTTATACTTACGGGTTCAGCCTTCTCGTATCCTCGATCATATGGCGAAGCGAATGTAATGGCTGGCCGCCCGTGCGTGCAAGCATCTCTAGTCTTTATCAAAACCGTTTCGGGAGAAAATTTAATATGAACGCTGCATACGGAGGCTGCGCCAGGATCGTTAATGCGCAATAAAGGTAACCACAATGTCTTACTAAAGCAAGGAAATGACGCAAAAGCTCCTTCTTTAATCGAAAATATTGCTTGGTTAAACAAACGAGGAAGGTGACCTGAAGAATTTCGTATCGTAAATTAGCGGGTTGACCGGGTCTGGCGTTCCCACTGCAAGCCGATCGGAGCCGAGCCGATTGAAGGCGATTTTAACCCCGGTCGCTTGCCGAGTCGTTTGACGCGGGTCGACGCGGGTCGGTGAGCCTTTCCCACTGCCACCAAAGCCGATAATTGGCGGGTTTAAACGGGTTTTTTGGCCAGTGGGAAAGGGGTGCAACACTATACCCTTCATAATACTGTCCATCATTTGGAGATATGCATGCTTCTTGTTGTTTTATGAATTAAATAACTGTTGTTTAAGCTAAATTTTGTGTATCTCTTTCAGGTGGTGTTGGACAAAAAATTCATGAACCAGACGTGTGGGCTCTGTGGTGACTTTAATGGTATACAGGACTTCAACGAGTTTCATAAAGACGGTAAATCCTTCCTGAAATTCATCCAAACTTACAGCTTAGGAAACTTGGAAGAGAGATTGATAAAAACATTTGGTAACACTCTACTTGAACCTCTTGACATAACACTGTCATATACATGCCATAACAGCCATCACAGATTAACAGATTAAGTCAGTTTATGTCAAATGTCATTACAACTGTCATCGCATTTTTGGAAAATGTTAAAACCTTAAAGCTGCTTTTCCTCCAAATGCAAAGCAAAATTTGTCCTTGCTTTATTCGCGGGAGTTTGACCGCAGGATCATTTTTTCTTGCCGAAATCAGTAAGTATATCAGTCGGTTGCATTAGACATCTGTTTGTCTGTCAGTCTGTTAGTTATGCACACTTTTGCCGTTTATCCTGCACCAATCTTAATAAAACTTGGAGACATGTTAGCATAGGTTAGCATAGGTTACTCGCCACTCACCCTTTAAGATTCTATGTCAAAGGTCAAGGTCCAGGTCACACAAAAGGTCGAAAACACGTTTCGATCCAAAACTTTGTTTCTAATTCAGCTAGAGACTTGAAACTCATGCCATTCTTTTCATCAAAGCAATGCAGTTCTAGTGGTCAGGGTCGCGATGATGTCACTCTGATGTAAGTAGAAGAAAATGACGTCCCAAGATGACATCATTTTTTAATTTTTTGCCAAAATGAATTTTTTTTTTATTCTGTTCTTTACACAATATGATATACTGTATCTTTTCACCTTTTTAAATTTCAATTTCTGCAAATTGTAATTCTAAGAGCGACCTTTTATTTTTTTTTTCGCTTTGATGATTCTCCGCCTTGTTCGCGCCAAGATCACATTCAATTCTATGGGAGAACAACTTGACAAAGGATTGACATGTGAATTCATACCGCCGACCAATCGCAATGGCAGTTGAGCCTTGTTTACACTCAATGGGTGGGCGGTACTTCCTGCAGTCTCCAAAAATCATCAACAAGATGGTGACGTTAATGTTACTATGCTACCATCACAAACATTTTACTCTAAACATTGTGCCTGCCTGAGAATAGCTATATTCGCAAAACTGATGATGTTGCCATATCCGATGTTGAGCTAGACCACTATTTTTTTTTTTTGTGTGAAACTGTGATCCATAGGTTATTTGACACAGCTAACTTGCTAGCTAGCAAGCTAGGTAGCTAGTAAACTCATTATCTAAAGCAATGCAGCTAACTACAGTTTGAATATGAAGCTAGTTAGCCTAGTTAGCCAATGTTGCTCGTAGCAATGATGCTATTCAGACCACTGCTCTACTCGCACAAATTTTTCTCAAAAGAATATTTTCACGTGGAGCGAAATGCAAATTTTGTGCATTCGCGCCTTTCGCGCGAGCCATACAAGTCGCGTTGCGCCGCATCTCCCATGTGATTTGCGTCACCCGGCGCGAACTAGCGTCCTTTCGCGTGTATTTGCGTCATTGCATTGACATTGAATGTAATCTGGTCGCGAAAACAAATGATTCACGTTCAGCAGAAACGCAGCCTAACACCCGTAAAAATGTATACCAGTTAATGTACAGCAGTATGTCATTTGTCATCAACTGACCGAATCTGTTATGCCACGTTGTGGCAACTCACAGGTCATGTTTATGAAACTTACGTCAGCCATATGTCGACGGGTTCAAGTACAGTCTTGCCCAAAATTTCATTCTTTGTCTGTGTGTATCCTTGTCAAAGTTCAGTGTCCAACCTTTACATATCATGCAGGGGTACAACTAAGTGCTGCAGACTATGCAACCATCTGGAAGTTTCACAGCCCCAATGAACAGTGTGAAGCTCCTGAAGAGCCGCCCACACCCACCTGCTTCACTCCCGAGTCGCAGCTGGTACGAACTGGTAGTACAAGAGCATGGCATGAGATACATGGTGACTAAAGTGTAATCCATGTATTCTAATATGTTCATCTATCTGATTTTTTAAAATTTGCATATATTTCACAAACCTGCTTCTCTCTTTTGGGCATTTGAACACTCACCAAATGGCCAGAATTTATTATTTGAATCAAAAGCAATTGTGTTCATGCATGATTTGGTCAGAGCACTATTTTGTGCAATTTTAACACTTTTGGGAGCATCAGCCCAAAGGCAAGCTGCTTGGCATAATTGCATTTTTATATCGTCAAATATTGAGCTACATTTCAGAACTATATATTATTTGAAAGTTGAGGACTCAAAATTCTCATTGCATTAGCCATTTTGTGATGCAGATACGATATGATTTTGTGATGCAAATATGACAAAATAGTATTTAAAATTGTGTCATAACAATTCTAAGATTGACTAAGCAGTCCCATAGGTACAATTGTATTGCATAGTTCAGATTTGTCAAAATATGTTGAAATAGTAGATGTTCTTACCTTGGTAGCCGCTCAAAGATAAAAACTTAGGTTTCCAATCCGCAGAACAATCAAGCTTGGAAAATGTCACTAAATTGACTATGACATAGAGTTAGTAGCTGCACTAGCCTGGAATCCATCCATATCAAGTTCTGGTCGCTCCCAACGGTCACTTGCTGATATAGTCCGGCCGCAGTCGGTAGGCCAGCGTTTAGCCCTTACATCACTAATGAACTGGATATATAAATATTAATGTTTTCTGCTCTTGGCTGATTGTGTGACCTTTTGGCGAGAACCACCAATCGCGCGGCGCCATTTGCAGAATGAATGCTGACGGGGCTATTCGTCGTATCCGGTCGCATCTTGTTGTCAGAAGTGGTAGCTAAGTAGGCGAGCAATTAAACGTTGGGATAAAAAAGTATCTATCTTATATCTGCATGTTGAGTGTATATTTCCTTTTACTTTGCTACATCAGGTATTTTACAACACAACTAACAGCTGTACTCAGCATTACGAATATGAGTTAGCTGGCCAGCTGGGGCAAAATAATCGGTGATAATCTGTGCTCACGTTCATTTCTCCTCATTGGAATCAATTCATTCAGGACCCTCCGTAAGTCTATCTAAAGGGGCGGGGCAGCCTTGCGACTGTGAGCCAATCACAGATCTCGCATGGATTTTGTGCAAATATTTGAAAGTCAAACGCTAGCCTACCGGCTGAGGCCAGACATATCAGTAAGTGACTGTTGGGAGCGACCAGACCTTGATATGGATGGATTCCAGGCTAAGCTACACGTCTAAGTAAATTTCTCCATAATTAGCTTCCTTCTCTTTTTTTTTTACGAATGATGAACTGCTGTAGATTGTACAATAGCCCTTGAGGAACAAAATGAGACCACCCACTGGGTATTATGTGTTAATCTAACAGAACTGTAAGTGTTTTAGCCCATCAGCGCTCACTTCAATATAACAGGTAACTTAGATTTCCTTAGTTTACCCAGATAGCCAGTGATATGAAACTTCCAAAAAACAGATGCATATGGTAGCCAAGTGATAAAGTTTTACGAGAAGTAATCGTTTTAGTGATGTCTGACAAGGGGGATTTTGTGAATGAAGCAAAGGAGTTTTGGAAGTGACTTTATTATGCATATATAATCACACACTGGTGCATGGAACTGTAGTGAAAATTTCACTTTATATGAGGAAAAAGACCTGAAAAAAGGAAGTCGTAAAACTACTGTAAAAATTGAAATCGACTGTGGCAAGGAACGCAGAGGAATTTGGACTCTCCAAAATTGTCTGTTATAACACTCACAAACATAACCAAGAAAAAAATGCATAAAATATTCATTTTTGTTTCAAAATCATATTTTAACCTGTGATTGTTTTGGCATTTGGCAGTGGATGTATTATTTTTCTAGGCTGATGAGGTTTGACGGCAGTGCCACAAGGGCAGAAGAAAACATACAATATTTCTCTGTCAGACAGCAACTTATATTTCCAGTCGTTTCTCAATTTTGGGATCATTCTCAGCAATTCTGACTATTCAAAAGCAATCTAGTAAGTGTCACCTTTCAAACGTGATTATGCCTGCAGTCAAAGTGGTTCAAGAACAGTAAGCATTTTAGTTTGGGAGAAAATTTGCTCAAAAAGGGATGCCACTTTAAAGTGTTAAATCTCTGTGCCCTGTGAAAACTGCCCTGAGTTTTGAACAGCATAGCTAGAGTTTCTGAGAGGAAGAAAATGATTTTGCACTTGGGAAACACAAGGAAATGGAAAGGAAAACACAAGGAAATGCCTGTTGTCAAAGTTCATAAAGCTTTTTGGAGGGGTTTGAGGATCAGTATTATTTGAACATACTACATACCATTTTTCCTTGATATCCTTGCAGCCCTCAAAATGCATTGCGCTGCTGAATTCAAGCGCTCTCAGCAGTTGCATGGAACTGGTGGACCGTGAATCCCTGCTGCAGGCCTGTGAAAAGGACTTGTGTATCAGCGATGAGGGCAGCCGCACTTTCTGCACATGTGCCACCATCGCTGAGCTCTCTAGGCTGTGTGTGCATGCTGGGGGACACCCACAGCAGTGGAGGACCCCAGAACACTGCTGTACGTGACTCCATATTTCACCACCACGCATGCTATAATCCAAGCGACATTATAGCATCCTATAAAATACTTGTGAAAATATTGCATTATTTTCGTTTTAATCTGTTAGAGTGAGATCTCCAAGTATTTGGACTGCAACATCATGTTTCAGCCAACACAGATGTCAGTGCCCTCCAATTAAAGTGGGAACTGGCACCCTTTGCTGTTACATCCATTTTAAATTAACCGTATTGGAATTACAGTACTGTAAAATTGAGTCACAGTTGAAATACTTCGAGATCTCACTGTATAGCTTCATACCTTAAATAAGGCTTATGATAAACCCATCCATTATTACCTTGAAAAAATTTACCTCTCTCAATACTTGGAAAATATTATTTTTATGTTAACACTTTGTTGCGTAGTTGTTACTAAAGTAACCAAACCCACGCACCACCTTCAATAAACAAAGAAGAAAAGAGTCATGCAACAAAGGATTCATATTAAAATTTTTTTTACATAGCATTATTTTGCAGCGTAGTGCAGTGGTTAAGTAGACTTGACTTGGGATCCAAAGGTCCTGAGTTCAAGCCCCGGCCACAGCCTTCACGGTGTGTTCTTGGGCAAAACACTTCACTCCCACACTCCACGCTTCACTCCACCCAGGTGTATAAATGGGTACTAGCAAATAGCCAGGGAAACTTGACTAACAGCTGGAGGAGTACCTGCGATGGACTGGCATCCCATCCAGGGGGAGTAGTAATACTCCTAGCCGCTTCATGCCACAGAAACCGGGGTTAAGCACCGGGCCGATGGGCCCCTAGGCTCGGAAAAAGCTTACTTTTTCTTTTATATCCACATTGTGAAGCCTACTGCCAAAAACTGCAAATCTGCAATGTTGGTTTGAATCTGCACCTGGTGTAGTATGAATAAGTTATACAAAATGTACACTGTGACTAAAATATAGCCCTTTGAAAGATCAGTGCATTAGCCATATACATTTGAAGGGTTTTAGGGTAAAATGGGACATGTCCCGTTTCCCTCTTTGGAATGCGTCTCACTTTGCCCCAAAATCCTTCATTTGTAAAGCAGTACCTCGAGTCAGCGATACAGATTTGGTCCTGGGGTAAGTAATGTAAAGTTTATTTGTATGGCACATTTCATACAAAATAGTATTTCAGGGTGCTTTACAGAGGACAAAAAAGTAAGTTAATGACAATAAGTAAAAAAAAAAAAAAAGTAACTTACCTATTGATTTCAATCTTGTCATGGCTGACTGGCTCCACTTTGGCACACACAGACAAAGCCTGCCCTTCTAACTTGGAGTACCAGGAGTGTGGATCCCCAGCAATTGACACCTGTTCGAACCCAGATAGCAGCCAACTTTGCGAGGACCACTGCACTGATGGCTGCTTCTGCCCAGCTGGTAAACTTTGCTATTTAGTAGTCAATGGAAATTGGAATTGGAAGATTTGTTTGCAAAATGCATCCCATAAGTTGGGAGGTTGTTTCTCACATCAAAATAATAACTTGGTACTGGTCACGATGCCCTATGTTTATGAGGCAGATGGACAACATTCAGTCTTGGTCATCTGCAGTGTAATGAGTTTTCTTGAATTCAAATTATATGTTATCACTTTATATTCATGAACTGCACTGTAAGGGCTATTAGAATTCTACTAAATTCTACTACACATTAAATGACACATAAACAACCCCATTTCCTAAACAGCTTTGACACTGTGTAAAATGTAAATGAAAACAGAATGCAATGATTTGCAAATCATTTAAACTCCATGTTTAATTGAAGATAGTACAATGACAGATGATGAAACTGATTGTTCAGACCACAGGACAGTTTTCAGTCCATCTTAAATAAGCTCAGGCCCAGAGAAGGCGACAGCATTTCAGGACCTTGTTTATGAATGGTTAAATCTTTACGTGGCAGAGTTGTAACTTGCATTTTTGGATGCAGTGACTAGCAGTGTTCACTAACAATGGTTTACAGAAGTGTCCTTGAGCACATACAGTGATTTCCACTGCAGAGTCTTGTATGTTTATAATTCGGTGCTGCCTGAAGGCCTGAAGATCACGGCCAATCAATGTTGGTTTTTTGGCCTTGTCCCCTGCATACAGAGACTCCCAGCGTTCCTGGTAAGTTTTTTCATGAGAGGTAAAAAGCAAGAAATAGCGGATAACTTTGTTACCGGGCTCCCAGTCTTTCAGCATTTTAGAGGGTCTTTTGACACGTTATGGCACCCTTTTTTTGTTTAAAAAAGTATATCACCACTAGCCATACCCGTACTCCGCAGGGGGTTGATTGTGACCAATAATCCTAACAAGTAGTGACATCACCCGTCGTCATGGTGACAAAAGGCAAAAATGGATAAAATGGCCCAACTTTCAGTAACGGGGTGAGTTGGTTTGATCCCGGATGGCGGAAGACAGAGGCAGGCTCGTCTGAAAGGCATAGCCAGAGGGTGCGGGGATCCGTTAGGCAGTTTGGGAGGAGAAATGTCACAAAGTCCGGGCAAACTGAGAATATAAATTTTTATTCCAAATATCTGTTGGCATTACTTGTATAATGAAATTCCGTTATCTGTGTAATACATTTGAGCCCATTAAGTATTATGATATAGTCCACTTCATTGTGTTTATTTATTGAATAATTTTTTAAAAAATACTCTTTTCATAAGATATTTATACACAAGGTTTCACGGCGGCATATGACATATTAATGACATCAATGTCACTCACCTTAGTCCAGCACCACTGATGCGCAACACTGTTTAATAACAGACAAGGCTTACCAAACTATTGTTCAGGTATCCAGCTATTAACTTGCATTACATCCATCATGACTCGAGGCTACAACTGACCTTACCGATTTCATATTTATTTTAGGTACATTACTGCTGTTACCCACTAAAATGTCAGGGCAGCAGAAATACACGTATTAAACTGTCCTGCTCAAAAAAACTACTCCATTCTTTAATTAAGTTATTTTATTCTATATCGAAACAATTTTGCTGCTACCCATATAAAGATTTTTGAAATTCCTCCGGTGTGACAAAAAGGATGGTAAGGCTTCATGGTTTCCAATCTCACCATCATGCAGGTTAATTTATCAGCTACTGAAAAACGACAGTAGTTTTAGTAACAAAAGCACGTGCTACATTGAAGAAAGATATTTTGCGTAACACCATAAAAAAATCCTCAGAATTAAGCAAATATGAGAGTGCTAAAGTTATGCTTCATAACATGGATTTTCTAAACCATTACACAATGAAAAGAAAGATGTGTCATATTATGCCCTATAATCATGCGTCCCTACAAAGCTCATGAAAATTATAGGTTCACATGGACTGGGCAGGAGATGGGGTTATGTGCTCATTTGTGGAAAGCTAATCTTCCATGGAGGTGAGTGGGGGCAGACATGCTGCTTCCCTAGGGGCAACACGTGTAACATCAAACATCCCTGGCTATTTTTAAGCTCAAGTGAGGAAAAAAACATACCGAAAAGATAGCGACCTTACACCATACATGAATTGAATTTTTCGACATAGCTAGCTACAGGTTAATGCCAATACTTAGTCTTTTTTGCATACGATTGTAAATATCTTGATGTTTAGAAAGCAAACCCAGTTCATAGGCCAATTGCATGTGATACCCAGTGTTTCTAAAATGATGACAACGGTTAATATTTCTCTTGTTTTATTTCTTATATTTTCCGTGTCTGTGAAGGGATGTTTCCCCCAGTACAATACATCTATGGCTACAATGCTGTGTCCCTGGAGACAATTGTTGGGTTTACAAATTTGGCGGCACAATTACTTCAAAATTATGACATCATCAGCTATCCAGTAATTCTATCCAGATCAGTGGGCGGTCGTCTTTTCGAGCATGAATCAAGGGATAAATTGGTGAAAACAAGCCGGATTTCTTCAAAACATGATATAGTGGCAGCAATATCTGTTAGGTATCTTCACAATATTGGTTGGAAGAAAACAAGCAAGATTAAAATTAAATGCAATGGGTTTTCACATTTGAACAAAACAGCATTCGTTGGATAATTATTTTGGTATTTCAGTAAAATAGCCGGTAACATTTATGTGAACAGTCGGTAAAAATAACTGGTTACGGGCTCTTAACAAGAACCCGGATTCTCAGAATTTTTTAATGATATTATGTACTGTTATTAAGTGCTTCAACTGTTAAAACCTAACACTTATCCAACATGTAAAATCATTCAACTCAATTTATTAATTACCACCAAAGATATTAATTAACAATTAAATTGCCAAATTTGTGGATAGGCAGAGCAATCTGTTTGATCAACCTTTATCAAAAGCACAACTCAGAGTCAGATTCAAAAGTAGGAAAATTTCATAAAAGTTGCAAGAGAATATACATCGTCTATGTCTACAGACAAGGATCTACTTCCTTAAAGAAGAATTTAAAAAGAACATGAACAATCAAAGAAGAAGAAAAAGAAAGAAAACACCAAAGCAAAGCTTGTAGATCAAAGTCTCAGAAACAAAAAAAACCGCAAAATCTTCCTATGAAAACGGCAGATAACAAATCCCAAATCCAATGCATAAATGTTAAAACTCCTATCTGGTCTTAGCTTGGAAAAAGCCCTTGTAGGTTTTCTGAGTGCCCAAAAGTCCCAAAGCTTCTCTGTGCCAAAGGCCCTTTTAGTTTGTTGGGTACCAAAAAAAAAAAAAAAAAAAAAAAAAAAAGCCAAAATACAAACCAAGGCCCACATTTTCATGAGGTTAGAAAGGGGAGGGGGATGAAAGCAGGCTGTGCTGATTGGTGGAGCAGTGGATGTCTGAAGGTGTGAGCAATGTTAAACTGTCTCTTGTGAAACTGGCCACTCATGTATTAAAATGCCAATATGTTTTTAGGAGCAGATCTGAGCACTATGGAATGTTTATATTTAGATTCATGGATTTAGTCTCTTTCTAATGAGACTAAACATGAATATGGTTTGAGGTAATGAGGCTCAGTTGTCAAATACCTCTGGGAAGTTTTACTACAGCTCCTGAAAACATATATGACATGGGCAAGTCTTGGGCAGTATTCAGGGGTACAAAACAAAATCTGAAAGAAAAAATAATAAGATGAAAAGAAGAATTAAATAAAAAGGGGACATACTCTTATCTTGTTGGTGGTCACAAGGCTATACCAATGGTGTTCTCTGTTGTCTTAGGAATTGCAGGGGTGTACACTCATAGTTTGTGACCCTCTGCACTGTAAAAATTCCAGTGTTAATTCAACTCCTGAAGCGTTTATTTGAGTCCAAGATGGATGGGTTAGTGCTAAAACAAAACTAAACACTAGTTGCCCGACAGCACTATAGAGGAGGAAATCCCAAAATTCTTACTTCTGAAAGATTTTTATACCCAATCACGCTACTGACTTGTTTCCAATTAACCTCATTAACATTAAAAATGTGTTGCTGGCATCAAATTCAAAATGAGCGGATATGTTTTTAAAAAACACTGAAATTTGTTAGTTTCAACTTTTGATATGTTGTCCTTATACTAGTTTCAATTAAACACTGGGTAAAACTGATTTGTACATTTTAGCTGTTCTTATTGACATTTTGCACAGTGTTCCACCTTTTTTGAAAATGCGGTTGTATGAGTGCGCTGTTATTTTTGAAAATACCTCCGCAATGACTTTCTTATAACCATTCAGAGGTAATGAAGGATTTAAGTGCTTTTCTATAGCTGGAGGTTCAATGAATTTAACAATTTCAGATTAAGAGTCATGTAAGAACTCAATATGTAAAAAAAAAAAAAATATATATATATGTGTGTGTGTGTGTGTGTGTGTGTATATATATATATATATATATATATATATATAGTATATATATCTTCTAGGGACTGTTTTTGATGACATCAAGGGAACTGGCTGTATCAAAATAGAAGACTGCTCTTGTACGTATAAGGGGAACATATACAGTCCAGGAGAATCTCACAAAAGAAGATGTTCAGAGTGGTAAGTGAAATCCTACATGAAACGTCAAAATGACCTACAGTTATAGTGTATATACTGGATATTTCTTTCTTTAATCATTTTTGTTTTGGCCCATATTAATCTCCAAACTCTTAAATTGTATTTTTTCATAAATTCCAGAATTTAATTTTTCCTCCCAGCCAAATGTATAATGTGTAATTAATAAAAAAGAAAACAGCATGAAGAATGCTTTAAACAAACAAAAAAGGCTTAAAAATGTGGGATCCCTCCATTTAGTTATTTCAAACTAAATCTTTGAATCCTCCATCACTGAATTCACATTCAATCAGGAATCACAGTACAAGACTGGGACAGTAATTAGCATGCATGCTCTTTCTTAGATAAATATTGACACTCTTCAGAATTTATGAAAAGCTTTGAATCTACTGAAATAGGGGTATTTGATAGCTTGGGGAGACACTAATGGACTAAAATATGAGCTATCCTCTTTAGCACATGCACCGGGGGTGAGTGGAAGTGCCAAGCACTGCCATGCCCTGAAGTATGCTCTGTAGAAGGCGGGTCCCACTTCACCACCTTTGATGGAAAATCCTACAGCTTCAATGGACAGTGCTCCTTCTTCTTGACCAAGGTCAGTTCAAATATTATCTGTGTTTCAAACACCATTATAAAAAAGACATGATTATCCTGAAAAGAAAATGTGAAAATTCAATCTCAACAATTTATTTTTGCTGTATAATGACACATAAATCTATTTATTCTCTAGATCTAAAAAGTATTCCTGATGAGGTGGGATAGTTTGGCTCGTTCAAGAATTTCCAATTAGGCCACAATTTCCACTGGTCAAGTACACCAAAAGTAATTTCCTCAAAACTTAGCTAATCATTTCTTCTTGGGGGAGAAAAAAAAAGGAATTAAGAGCTCTCTCTCACAACCAGTGCCAAAGTGTCTTTGCTTGTTTCAGACCGACACAGTGGTCATTTTTCCCGCACCCACGTTGTATAAATAGCAAAGATACTTGGGCACATCTGAGCACCCATGGACATGTTGGCTGCTTCTTTCTAAAGTAATTATTTTGTAGTTTGGAGCTTTGTTTGGGATTGTTGTCCTGGAGTAGTAAAAAACTGGCTCCAGTCAGCTGCTCTCCATATGGAATGCCATGGAATTGCAAAATAGGGTGATAGCCCCCCTACTTAAAGATTTTTGTGTCTTCCTTTACCCAGTATTTTTGTTCTTTTGTACGTATTAATCTTCATTTAACTGGCCAGTCTGAGATGTGGGCTTGTTTCAAAACTGCCTAGAAGGCCAGAATCCTGGAGTCGCCTCTTCACTGTTGACGTCAAAACTGGTGTTTTGCAGACACCATGAGATGAAGCTACCAGTTGAGGATGTGTGTGCGAGGCATCTGTATCTCAAACTAGAAATGCTCACATACTTGTCTTCTTGCTTTTTTGGGGCACCTTGGCCTGCCACAAGTTTTATACTGGTTAGAGCAAGTATTGCTGTTCTGTTTTGTGTGGTACACACTGCAGAATGAAATCTTCAGTTTCTTGACAATTATGTGCACAAAATTACCTTAATTTCTAGGAACTAGAAAAGACATACGAGTTTCAGAGGAAAGTTTTTTTTTTTCTTTTCTGGCCGTTTTGAGCATGAAATCAAACCCAAAAATTCTGATGCTTCAGATGCTCAACTAGTCTAATGATGGCCTCTTTTATTGCCTCTTCAATTAGCACAACAGATTTCAGCACTGCTCGCATGATTAAAAAATGGCTTTCTTGTGATCAATTAGCTTTGTAACATAATAAATTTGAACTGGCCGACACAATGTTATTGTTTGGGGAACATGGCTCACAGCTAAGACGCTTGTCTCGGAGCCTTGTATTTGAGCCATGGCATTACTGGCCGTGGAACGGAATGGAATGGAATGGAATGGCATGGAAACAACTGACTCAGCCTCACCAGGGATAATAGGAGTTAAGCTGGTCATTCATCTCATTACTGTCTAGCACCCATTCTGACTTGGTATTATTAGCTGTATGAGCCAGTAATATGGTGTGCTATCCTTTGAATGCATGGGCAGTATGTAGTCGGCAGTGTACCAGCACAGTAGTGTGGATCAGTGATCACATGAGTTGGAATCACATGCCATGACATCGTCCTGCTGAGTCAATAGGAGCTGGTCACTGTTGGGGACTAAACAGTTGGGCTGTGTTCAGGGAGGAACAGAAAAAGGGGAAAACCCAAAAAAAAAGAAACAAGCCTCTGAACACCTACACTTATATACCATTGAAAATCAGTTATGTCCAGCTATAATTGTCATTTACAACATGAACAATGTCTACAATACATTTCTGAACAATTTTAGGTTTCCGTAATGGGTTCCCTTTGATTCAGAGTGAGTGGTTTTTTTCAAATCTGATGACGGCAATAGACTCCAATCGGAGGGTTTATGTAGGACTAAAAATGCTTGGACAATGTTCAGTAAAAGGGTGATGTGAAACAAGTTATGTTAACCAGGTGAGCAAGTCATTTTATAGCATGAGCATAGCCTATAAAAAAGACCTAGTCCCTCAAGAGAAAAGACGAGTTAAAGCTCACCAATTCATAATATGTGTAAGCGCTTAATCCATCACCGTCAAAGACGAATCAATCGGATTTCAGGCATTTCATCTTCTGAAGAGCATAA
Source organism: Gymnothorax javanicus (assembly GCA_029692085.1). Lineage (NCBI taxonomy): Eukaryota > Metazoa > Chordata > Actinopteri > Anguilliformes > Muraenidae > Gymnothorax > Gymnothorax javanicus. Next base: position 11,100,421 of record CM056207.1, on the reverse strand, counting down.
TATTATTAAAATATGGGAGGAATGTGGTTAAATCTCCACAAAGGGTAAGACCAAAAACAACTTCTGAATGTGTGCGATTTCCAATCCCTCAGATTTCACAGTCCAAAGAGCCATCATGCAACTGTAATGGATACCATAGCATGGGCTCAGAAAAACAATGTCAAGCTTTTGTCAGTCAACATCATTCCCTGCTGCATCCAAAGATGCGGTTTAGAGCTTTACAATAGAAAACCGAAGCCACATAACCTCACTGTCCAAAAGTGTTGCCAACTTTGCTGGACTCAGTGTCATCTGATATGACGCAGTAGCACAGAGGAAGCATGTATTGTTGTCCACCCAGACATTATTTCAAGTGGTTTTTGGAAAACACCGCCCTTGTGTTCTCTGGATAAAAGACAAAAAGGGCAACCTCAGCTGTTATGAGCATCAGGTCCAAAAGCCAGTACCTTTGGTGGTATGGGAGTGTATCACTGCACATGCCATAGGTGACATGCACATTTCGGAAGGCCTCATTAATGCAGAAAAATATGGAAAAAACTTTGGCAAAACATATGCTGCTGTCTTAACGTCATCTGTTCTAGGGATGCCCCCGCATTGGAGCACCAAATAATGTGTTGTACTGTTTTCAATATCAGAGTGGGTGAATGGAATTTTAAAATCAGTCAAATTTTTTTTTTATTTGCATTTTCTATGGTGTGCTAACTTTCTCAGAATTTGGGTTGCAAGATCAGTGTGCCTTTGTTTTTGTATGATGCCTCTAGCAAATCATGACCTCAGTATTATAAGCTCTATCGACCATAAGTTTCTGGGGCAGATAGAACCGTATTATACTAAGATAACAGAATAAGAGAATACGCAGTCCTTCATAATTGACACTGTGACATGGACAAAATGAAAAACATGTACAATCTGAAAAAAAATTGAGTTTTTAAATGAACTTTTAAATGCCGTGTTTGGTTATAAGCCCATAGCTTTTGATAAACGGTAAGGGAAACCACCATTTCTTTTAAAATAACACTTCTGGTGTCTCAATGACATAGCCAGTGGAGTACTATCTATATTCTCATTGCAAAACACATTGTTGGTGGTTTTTATCCCCTCATGCTATGCCACATGTCCTTCCCCCCTTTCTCCATCCTTGGTCTTTGTTATGTAGTATAGTGTGCTGTGCTGCAATAAAGCTGATGTTTTGAAAGTGCAAGAAAATGACATATTTCTGTCATCTTTCACCCTTAGCAAAGCAACATTTCAGTACTGGCAGACTTGGAAAGATGTGGTAGGACGGAGACGGAGTCCTGTCTGAACAGTGTGACCATCCTACTCCTTGATAGCGTAAGTAAGACCAAGAATTTTTAGGGCATCTCTTGCAGAAAGTTAAAAGACTCCCAAATGACTGTTTACACATTCCACAGGTGTTGACTATCTACGCAAATGGGGAAGTTAAAGAAAACTCTATATCTCCTTCACTGCCATTTTCAACAGGTGGGCAGTTGCAGAGTTTATGTGACACATTTGCTAGCAATGAACAGAAATTAATTTATTCTAATAGAATCAATTGTTTCACAGACCAGGTCACCATCTTCAAGCCTTCCACATTCTATATGATTGCCCAGACCATCTATGGTCTCCAGCTCAGGATCCAGATTATTCCAGTCATGCAGGTCTATATCACCTTAAATCCCTCACAGAAGGGGACAACCGCTGGTAAGTACTAATAATTTAAACTTTTACATCATCTTCTTTCTGTGAACAACTGTAACCCCAGTGAAACAGAGATATCCAAAGTTATCCAGCTAGCTCAATAATCATGTTTCATAACACAGGTCGCTTGGCTCTTGTTATGATAACTCATATTTCCTATGTGAACAACAATTCACACCTTGTGATATCTTTTAAAATCAACAGTTTTTCTGTCAGCCAGAAAAATAGCATTTAAAGAATAGCAAATGCTGGTAATATGAATAAACTTTATTGAATATTGCTACCTGGCAAGTTCCAAATACATTCACATTTCGAGTGGAGGAAAGTCCCAGTTTTTTTTTTTTTTTTTTTTTTTTTGCAGTGTCTAGCAAAGATGATATTGGGTTTTCTGCAATCCAGTTTGTTCCAGCAAAGTTGAAAGGTTACTCTGGCTGTATTGCTGCCACCTCCACTTGTACCCAAATGCAACAAGCAGCAACTGATTTTAAACTAAGGCCATAGCAATATACCTATATCCTAGATGTTCAACCGCTGTACTTTCAAGATCTTTGTTGTTATCCTGGAAATAGTGGCCGTAGAAACTGTTAGTCATCACTTGCATTCTTCTACTTTCATTGATGCATCTCATGATTGTTTCAGCTCCTCACTGAATTATGGCGAATGCTGTTATCATCAGTCAACATCATCAGTCGGACTCACAAATTTACAACCCTTACACTGGATTCTGACCGCTGATATATTTACGGTATCTTGTGACTTCCTATCTTAGGCTTGTGCGGCAACTATAACAATGTCCAATCTGATGATTTCCTATCCCCGGACGGATTGGTGGAGAGCACAGCAATAACATTCGCCAACAGCTGGAAGTCGAGAACAAACTGCCCCGTCATCAAAAACATCTTTGAGAACCCCTGCAGTCTTAGTGTGGAAAATGGTAAATTTGCAAACAAATTTCTCGTATTCTACAGCTGTGGCTCCATACAATAGTATTACAGAATATTACGCGACAGTTAGAACTTAATGACAACACATGCATTATAGTTGTCACTCTAACACTATGACAGCATGCTCACCATGGCTAACTCCATCACCGTGAAAACATGTACAATACAAATACAACACCACTTCCATACTTTTTTTCCATTGTCACTTGCCTTGATAATTTTCACCTTAGGCAAATGAAATCTGCGAAAATGTTAGGAACACATTGTATCTAAGAAAGGACGAGGAGTTGACATGTAAGCATGACTTTATACATTCATGTCCCTCCTTTCCTTTTTCCACAGAGGTGTATGCAAACAGCTGGTGCTCCAAGCTGACAGACCCAAACGGAGTGTTTTCCGAATGCCACTCTGCGGTGGACCCTGATAGCTTCAAAGCTGTAAGTTCTCATATGATTTATTTGTCATTTCCAAAGAGGTTATAATCATTGACAAGGCCAGTAGAGCATGTCCTTTTTCCTGGAGATTCATGGTTCAGTAAAATAAATAAGTACAACCCCAATTCTGAAATTGTTGGGACAAAGTGTAAATTGTGAATAAAATCAAAATGCAATGACTTTCAGATCACATTAGCCAATATGTTATTTACAATAGAATATAGATAACATTTCAGATGTTGAAACGGAGACATTTTACATTTTTATCCACAAAATGAGCTCATTTCAAATTTTCTGGCTGCAACAGGTCTAAAAAAAGTTGGGACACAGGCTGAAAGAGCAATTAATATATAGGAGAATCAGCTGAAAGAGTATTGAGCAAGTAATTACATTAACTGGCACCAGGTGTGTAACATGATTGGCTATTAAAGGGATGTCTTAGAGAGGCTGAGTCTCTCAGAAGTAAAGATGGCCAGAGGCTCTCCAACCTGTGAAGGCTTGCGTAAAAAAATTGTGGAATACTTTAAAAACAATGTTCCTCAATGTCAAATTGCAAAGGCTTTGAAGGTCTCATCATCGACAGCACATAACATCATCAAAAGATTCAGAGAAACTGGAAAAATCTCTGTGCATAAGGGACAAGGCTGAAGACCTTTACTGGATGCCTTTGATCTTCGGGCCCTCAGACGCCACTGCATCACTCACCGGCATGATTCTGTCATTGACATTATTAAATGGGCCCAGGAATACTTAAAGAAACCACTGTCTGTAAACACAGTCCGCCGTGCCATCCACAGATGCCACCTAAAACTCTATCATGCAAAAAGGAAGCCATTGTTGAGCATGATCCAGAAGCGCCGCCGTGTTCTGTGGGCCAAAGCTCATTTAAAATGGACTGTAGCAAAGTGGCAAAGTGTCCTGTGGTCAGACGAGTCCAAATGTGGCATTCTTGTGGGAAATCATGGGCGTCGTGTCCTCCAGGCTAAAGAGGAGAAAGACCACCCCTCCTGTTATCAGCGTTCAGTTCAAAAGCCAGCATCTCAGATGGTATGGGGATGCATTGGTGCGTATGGTGTAGGACACTTGCATTTTTTAAAAAGCACCATGAATGCTGAAAGGTATATAAAGGTTTTAGAGCAACATATGCTCCCCTCCAGACGACATCTATTCCAAGGAAGGTCTTGTGTATTTCAGCAGGACAATGGAAAACAACATACTGCAGCTATTACAACAGCATGGCTTCCTAGTAGAAGCGTCCATGTGCTGAACTGGCCTGCCTGCAGTCCTGATCTTTCACCGATTGAGAACATTTGGCGCATAATTAAACGAAAAGTTCGTCAAAGGAGACCCAAAACTCTCCAGCAGCTGGAAGCCTTTATTAAACAAGAGTGGGATCAAATTCCAATGGCTAAACTCAAGAAACTTGTCTCCTCAATGCCCAGACGCCTCCACTCTGTGTTAAAAAGAAGAGGGGATGCTACACCATGGTAAAAAGGCCCCCGTCCCAACTTTTTTGAGACCTGTAGCAGCCACCAAATTTGAAATGAGCTCATTCTTTGGATAAAATTGTAAAATTTCTCAGTTTTAATATTTGCTATGTTATCTCTGTTCTATTTTGAATAAAATACTGGCTATGGTGATTTGAAAGTCATTGCATTTTGATTTTACTCACAATTTACACTTTGTCCCAACTATTTCAGAATTGGGGTTGTAAATAAATAAAAATAAAATAATAAAATAACCAAGCACTGCTCAACTGTGATCAGGATGATCAGCCATGCGCAATCAGATTCATATTTTTGAAATATTTTTTTTGAAAAATTTATGAAAGGATTAGCTTGCTGAGGCTCATGGAAAGCTACCTGGCAAACCAATAGAATCTGGATTAAGCCTATTTAGTACTTGTCATGTATTCTTGAACAAAAAATAAACACATACTGTTTGTTTCCTTTACAAAATACATTTATTCACACAATAACTATTCCAATATGCCTATTGTATATTTGATGCATTTCATTGCTAAGTTCATAAAATGCCAGGGGGGAAAAAAATGTATTTTGGGAATAATTGTTCATTACCCTGGATAATTTCAATATGGCACAGTTCACTTGATAGCACTTTCTTAATGCTTTTCCCCAGCAATGTATATATGACAGCTGCAACTGTGAGAGGAGTGAAGACTGCATGTGTGCAGCGCTCTCCGCCTACGTAGTTGCATGTGTCGCCGAAGGCATTAAGCTTGATGGCTGGAGAGACGATGCCTGCGGTAGGTCAATCTCAATTAAATGAACAGTAAGTAGGGCGGGCCAAGCTGAATTGTTCTAAGATAGTGCTTCTCCTCTCTATTTTTCAGAAAAATACACCGCCTGCCCAAGCACCCTGGTGTTTGGGTATGACATGACCAGCTGCAAGCGTACCTGCCGCTCCCTCAGCGAGCCCGATTACTCCTGCCAGGTGGACTTTTTGCCTGTGGATGGCTGTGGTTGTGCCGAGGGAACCTATATGAACCAAGATAATCAATGCGTGCCTGCCGAAAAGTGTCCTTGTTTCTTCAAGGGGATGGAAATTCTAGCTGGACAGTCAGTCATCAAGAACGGGGCGACATGGTAGGGCTTTGCGTTTGTTGGTGGCAGTAGAACAGAATGTCTAAGGGCGCTTTCACACCAGAGCTGTTTGGTCCACTTTAAACGGACCAGAGTTTGTTTCCTGGGATAGTCCGCTTTGTTTGGGCAGGTGTGAAAGCCCATCCTCACTCTGGTGTGGACCAAACAAGCGAACTCTGGTCCGCCTGAAAACGTGGGTCTCGGTTCTCTTGCAAGTGAACCCTGGTGCGGTTTCTTATGGTGGGAAATGCAAACGGACTATCCAGCGATCCAAAGAGAGGAGGTGAACCAAAGAGAGGTCCTGGTCAGTCAATGCGCCGGGTTTTCTTCTTCCTCATGCTTTTTTTATTCCTGATAAGTGCTCGTTTTGGGCAATACTGCCCCAAACGAGCAGCTGTTGTAACTGCATGATGTTGTCTTGGCGGTTTGGTCCGCTTTCAAAAGTGCAGTGTGAAAGTGAACCGAACCAAATGAAGTTGTGAAATTTTTTGGCATTCCCCGCCCAATCGAACCGAGTCCCCCGCACTATCCTGGTGTGAAAGTGCCCTAAGTGACAATTGAAAGGTATGCCTTCTCCTTGTGTTAGTTGCAACTGAGTGGCACGGTTTTCCTGTTTGGCGCTGACAGTATAGTGGCATTGTTTCTCTGCATGGCCATGATCGATTCTTTCATGATCGATATCTGTTGCATAATGCAAATGGTGTTCGTTAGGCGTAATGTCAATTTCGCCAATAAATAAAAACACTCAGTAAAAGATCAACATTCAGCACACAAAATACATGCAATACTACACAGTACTCTGGCTAATGATGGTGGCCGCACAACTGATTCTAATAATCAACCCTTAGGTTCTTCGCCAAGTTCCTTGATTAGTAGTAGCTGGAGTGTAACCGCTTAGTTGGAGTGAAAGCCTGTACCCACACCAGCTGTTTCTTGATAGGATAGAGGACGGCTGCACTAAAGCGATCAAGTTGGGGATCCATTATTCATGTTTACGTGTATTTATCCTTATTGCATTTAGTATTGCTTGACACATCTAGAAGCCTGTTCCCAAATATTGGCCGGTTGAGTTCAGTGATTGATGCAAGTAAAAGCTTGAGCTATTAATTGAAGTTTTACGTACAGTAAAATAAATAAAGCAACCTAATGGCAATGGTTAAAATGATGCAAAGATTCATAGGTTTTAGGAAAAATTTTCAAAAATGATTTGAGCCCCAAACCCCCTCCCCCAGTGCCCTTTCAAACACTAATGTCTACCTTTGTCTTAGCTTACAGGACAATAACCAATTTGGAATGTGTGAGTAACTCACTTTTCTTTCCATAGACCATCCAGCAGATAGCATGCTTTCTGTGAACAACAATTCCAAAAAAAGTAGGCAAATCAATATAAATGCAAATGAGATATAAAAAAAGAGACGGATTTAAAAAGTCAATACTTTCCATAGCGACTTGACTTGACCAAAAACAAAAAACCTCCCAGCCACTACGAGGCTGTTTACTGGTAGTTGCCTAATTGACGGGTCACTTTCATGAAGCGTGCTGGTAAAATAATTTAAGATTCCAACGTCGGTAAGACCATATTTATATGTATTTATTTGTACATCATTTCGATCCATTGACATGACTACAGTGCACACGCACATATATAAAAATATAACATGTATGCAAACAAACTGATAGCTCAATGGCATGCTGCACAACACAGTCAAAATAAAAAAAAAAAAAAAAAACTGCGTGCTCTCCCTGGTAAACACCACTTCTTCGGTGATTCCACTACCGCAATAATATTCTCCCCTTATTCTCTAGAAACCACCTAGTGAGCAGACAGGGAACTACAATGAACACGAACTTCATAAACACCATGAAAGCAATACAATAATGGCTTCAACACCCTCTATTATACTGAAAACAAGACAATAACCCATTATTCGATGTCCGAATTTGAAGGAAGTTGTTTATTGAAAATAAACAATGTGGTGACTCCAAGATAGTCCAAACATTTTGCACAGTCAACTTTTGATCACTGTGTATAATCACTACTGGGTGTATCAAAAAAATGTCCCACTTTGAAAAATTGCCCTAAAAGTAACATTCTATAATTTTTTGAAAATCCTTTTACATAGTTTGATAGACAATGGTTCAGTGCTTTTTTGTGCAATTTCACATACTCAACATGTCACGCATGAGTGAGCACAGGCTAATTACGTAAATTGCGATGCATCTGTTTTGCGCGAAAAAGTGCTGGGATGAAAACAGGATCTGAGACCATGAGAAGCAACGTGAGACCATGAGAAGCAACGAACAAATCTACCATTTGTCAACTTGTTTAAAAGTGCTCCCCTGCGGGAGCTCTTTTAAACAAGTTGCCACTTGATAGGTTTTCAACAGTATCTGATTTTGATATCTTCCATCACTGAGCAACTAGAGTTGCCTATAACACTCTACGGGTTAACATAGTTTAGTTCATTGATTTTCTGTTCATACAATATCCACATTTTTGGCCTATACTGTTTTACATTTTACACTGTTCTCATTTCTCAGCATTTGCACCAGAGGCAAACTGAATTGCATTGGGGCTCAAAGACTGCAGCAAAGTGAGTATATTTCCCATGCACCCTTTTAATCACAATACTTACCTGATTTCACTTCAGCCAGGAAACAGGTAATAGGCCAGTAGTGAAAACATCAGATTGAACACAGTAAATTCTGCCAAATACTGCACGCAATGATATACAGTGAACGACTGTCAATGTGGCAATGTCAATGCAGCAATGTCAACAAAAAAAGCAAAATACATTTTGTCGAGATAGAACAAACATTTAATGCTGTGAATCTGAGATGGGCAGGGAAATTTTTTTTAAACTTTTGGATGTAGTTTGGTCAATTGCTGCATATTCAGCTGAACTTCAAACTCACTTTCATTCCCCACGACCACGGAACTCCATTACGACTGGATGGTCTTTTCAAAATTGTGAATCAATGATTTTTTTCTAGTTTTACACTGGCTCTAAGGGTTGAATTCCAGCTATGTGCACTGCAAATAACAAACTATAAAACTGTGTACAGTTTAAAGGCATACTGTGCAGGATTTCATTCATGGCGACTGCTGTGTTATATCTCCCGCCATCACAGCTAAAATAGTAGACAAAAATCCTCTGGCACACTGTCATCTACTGGCCGTCTGCTTCTCAGATATCATACTGAAATAGAATCATCTGATTTTTTTTTCAGAATAACCGATAAAGAAGCAGTGCATTAGGCAGAAGTGAACACATACACCAAATTGAAATTGAATTTCACTATTTCCTCTCTCACTGCTCCCTCAGCCTCTTGCGTCGAACCCATGGTCTTCTTTGGCTGTGAGGGGACTAAAGTGGGAACTAAAGGGTCTGAGTGCCTGAGGACCTGTAGCTCACTCAATCTGGAGTGTGTGAGTAGCCACCCAGCTGCAATTACAACAACACAAAATGTGCTAAGTGTCATATTACTATATACAGCATGAATCTCTTAGTACTACTACTACTACTACTATTACTAATAATAATAATAATAATAATAATAATAACAATAGAAAAGAATGTTATGGTCAATACCTCAGAGAGATGGAGGGGATTGCTTTTGAGAGGTGGAGTGGCTAGAAAGGAGCCACCTTAAAAAGAGCACTGAAGGTCTTATAATGGCAGCTCAGAGTAAGTCACTTCGAACAAACGAGATCCAGGCGAAAATTGACAAGACCCAGGAGGATTATTGCCGCTGAATGTGCAGAAAGAATTATTAAATCGTCGACCATATACGAAGTGAGTGCCCTCAGCTAGCTCAGCTGGAGTACAAATGCCGGCATGACAGCGTGGCCCAGACATGTTCGCAGGCAGTTGACAACTCATCCACTGATACGTTTTCCCGCAGTTTGGAACTGAACGTGGGAATAAATGGTATGAGCACAGCCCAGAGGCAGTGGTGGAAAACAGAAATGAAAAACTACTCTGGGATTTCACCTTCCAGACTGACAAGATGCTGATGGACAATAGGCCTAACTTAGTTGTTGTTGACAAAGCTAACAAGATCTGTCATATCATTGGCGTAGCATGCCCAGGAGATGGCAGGATTGCTTTAAAAGAGGAGGAAAAGGTCAACAAATACTGCGACCAAGCACTAGAAATGAAAATCCTCCGGCACATGAAAAAAGTTGGCATCACTGCAGTTCTTATATGGGTTCTGAGGAGCTACATGGACTTACTGGGGAAGAATTTGGAAGATATCCCTGTTGGTCTGAAAGCGCATAAGATGCAGAAAATTGTGTTCTTGGGATTGCCAAGAACCCTCAGATGAGTCGTGGAATGCTATGGCGGCTTGTTGTTGTATGCTCTAGATTGTCCAATATAGCAATATTGTGGTTTGAAAATAATAATAATAATAGTAATCATAATAATAATATTTTTGTTTATGCCTTCATATTTCCTGACCAAGAGTGATGACCAATGAAGGAATAGCATGCACTACCCTAGCAATGTTAATCCTATTTTGTATAAATAGCAACTAGATGGCAAGAAAATCAGTCCAACAGTCATAACAGGATAAGACCATGCAGGTAAAGCAGTGGTTATGCAAACAGCAGTACTGCAGAAACACACTAATGCCCTCTTCCGTATTTGCACTGTAACTGACAATCTGTTTCAGCACAAAGGCAAATAAAATGGTGTGAATTTTTCACTGTCAAGGAAACCTGAAATAAAGTGTTTTTGTGATGCAATTCTCCTCCACAGATCAGCACAGAATGTGTCTCGGGCTGTGTCTGCCCTGACGGACTGGTATCTGATGGCAAAGGAGGCTGCATAGAAGAGAAGGACTGTCCTTGTATCCACAATGGCGTTGAGTATGAGCCTGGGTCCGAAATTAAAGTATCCTGCAACACATGGTGAGCTTAATCCTCTCACACTTTTATAAATGCTCGCTTAAAAACCCCTTTGCGCAGATATAGACGCCGGCATCCGTAAATTCCGACATTTAACTCATTCCCTACGGCAAGCCGCTGCCAACGGTGCGGTGAATTCTACCATTCCCTACGGTAAGCCAGTGCCAGCAGCGTGGATGACCATTCGCAGTCCGATGAAAACATGAAATCAGTTGACGATCGCGGTGATGGGCCACCTGTACCTCAATACTTTATATTGTGTGATTTTCGGGGAAGGTATTCCTTACAAACGCGACAATTTTATATAAAAGTATTCCGTAGGGAATTAGTTAATTTTTAAATAATTCTGTTATTGAATTTCCAAATGTCTTGCTTCACTGGAATAATTTTCCACAGTCTCTGTGACACAAATAATAAGTTATAAAGCCTAAATAGGCTCATGAAAAACAGGAAAAAAATGTGCATTATTTGTATTCTGCGCAAAGGGGTTTAAATGTACCTGTCCTTATTTCTGAGTTATGATAACTGAATGATTGACTTGAGTTGACTAACTGCAAATACTTTTGGCCCCCGTGACATATTGAGTCTAAAAACAAGTATGTCATCACTAATTAGGAAAAATTGCATCCCTGCTATCCTTCGGGTTTCTCGTAATTTGGGAAGGGACCTATATTGGAGTATGAGGTGTGTTCTGATATTAGTGGATCCTTTTCGCGGCATGTAGGATGGGCATTTCTGAGTCTGAGAGTGTCAGGTGTCTCCTCAAATTGTATGGTCAAAAACCAGAATGTGTACTGGGCAAATGCAATTGCTGTAAACCAGTGGCCCTATTGCTTGGGACCTGCGCTGGTTCTCAGGAGTGTTCGTGAACCACGGCACAATACAAAATTCCTAAATTGGATCCTGGCATCATAAAGTATGCCTAATTTGAGTCCGAGAGTAGAGCGAATGAGAGCAGTAACTCACTATTGTTGCCATTTCAGTACCTGCCAAAGAAGTAAGTGGCAATGCACAACTCTGGAATGTCAGGGGACCTGTGCCATATATGGAGACGGCAATTACATCACCTTTGATGACAGAAGGTTTATCTTCAGTGGAGATTGTGAATATACCCTCACTCAGGTACATTTTGTTAGGAATGACATGGAACTGCTTGCTAAGCAGTGCAAAGGAATTTGTCTCGCCAACTATTTTGGTCTCATTATGAAACTGAACATCTTATTTTTTCCTCATATATGAAATATTTTCTTGTTATAAGTCACTCCATGCATGAAATATCACATTATCTTATCCCATTGACAAATCATGAAATGAGTCAAAATGTCACACCTTCGGGCCCCCGAGTGGTTCACAACTTGGACATTTGTCTGGGAGGGAGCTCCCAGCCTCGTCATTACTGGTTGTAGCTGGATATCCGCACAGGCAAAGCAACATTTGATTCAGCTTCATCGGGGATAATAGGGGTTAAACCTGTCATTTGTCTCATTGCACCAAAGCAGCCACTCCTGGTTGGCCAGGTACATGTAGCTGTCGAAGAAAAGAGGGCGCTGACGGTGTCATTCTCCAACAGCATAGGCAGTGTGTGATTGGTGTTGCAACTGCATAGTGTAAAAGAAGCGAGGGCTTTTGAGTCAGGGAACTCATGTGCCTCAACGTCTTCCTCCTGAGGCAATGGGAGTAGGCTGGTGCAGTGGACTTTACAGTATGGTTGTGTTCTGGGAGGGGAAAAAGAGGAGATAAGGAAAAAATAACTCTTACCTAATTGGCTGTTTGTGTCATTATGCAAAGAAGTAAAACAGTTCTTGAAATTTTAGCCCCAGAAACTACAATGTGATATCTTTTCAGAGATATCTTTTTTTTTTTTTTTTTTGAATACTTTTTCAAAGCCCAGACCTGACGTTTGGCCGTACAGTTTATCTGGTCCCTAACGCATGTCATTAAGCCACACATCAATATTCTGTCATATGTGTACAAATATGCATTTACCTGAACTTGGACCATAACGTGTGACTTTCACAGGATTACTGCGGTAATAATGGCACTTTCAGAGTGATTACTGAGAACCAGCCCTGTGGAACCACGGGTACCACCTGCTCTAAAGCCATCAAGCTCTTCCTGGGGGTAAGGACTGCCAACTTTTCGGTCTGTCATTATTAAAATAAATGAAAATCAAACTTTTTCTATATTTAATATGATGATTTTTATTTTGATATGGTTGCACATGGTCCATAAGTACAGCCAAAACTCATGAAAAAAATTGGGTCAGCATTTATTGGGCCATTAAAAACAAAAGGCAGTAATTTGAAAATTTCATTTTGCCTAGATTTAATTGAAAACAGTGCAAATATGCTCTTTCAGAGGTTTAAATCATGAATTGCATTGATCTTCGTAAATATACAGAAATTGCAATTTTGAGGCCTGCAACACATTCTAAAAAAAAGTCAGCACGCAAGCAATGTAACACTGCAAAGGTTGTTTGGAACAATCCACTGGTAACCATGTTAGTACAGGTAATGGGTGATATTATCATAATTGGCTATAAATTAAGCCTCTACAAATGGCTTAGTTGTTTCCTTGCTATGATGGTTTGAGTTTTACCAATCTGCGTAGAAAACTGTAAGAGCAAATTTATCAAAACTTTGAGAAAAACATCGCTCAATAAAATTCTTAAAAGTTTCAAAGAATCTGGAGAAACCTGTGTGTGTAAAGTCCAAGGCTGAGAACCAGTATTGTCTGGAAGTGACCTTTATGCATCTACAAATGCAAGACTGTGCTGCACAAAACTGAAGCCGTATGTTAATGACATCCAGAAAAATTGCTTAATTCTGTGGGCTCGAGTACATCTGAAATGGACTGATACAACAGAAAGCAAAATCTCTTCCAATTGTTCCCCAAATTGCAGCTTTCATTGTTGTCAGCGTAGTTGTAATTGCTCTTTCAGAAAAATGAGCTAGTACTGTCAGATGCAACCTACCAAGTGATCGAGAGGGACACTGGCAGTGAGATCCCGTACAGCATCAGAACCATGGGCATATACATGGTGATTGAAGCAAGCAATGGCGTGATGCTGATATGGGACAAGAGGACAAGCCTGTTCGTCAAACTTAGCCCAAAATTTGAGGTACGTTTTTTCTTCTCTCTCCTCTGCTCAGGATGTTAACTTCGATCAGTAAATCTCCCTGGCTTCTTCATGATGCAGTGTGTTGACATGTTGGCACAAAATGCCACAACCTGATAGTATAATTGCAAGTCCACTGTGCTTTTGAAAGGAGCAGAAATGAATTTACTTAATGCAATGTATTAATACATTTCAAGATTTGATACATAAACATTTTAAGCGATAAAAAAATAAGTTGTAAGCAAATGCAGCATTTTTGAAGAATGTAATTCACAAAAGTCAGAACATGTTCTCGTAGGCAGTCTCAGAATGCCCGCAGATTTTTCAGCAAAGTCTGAACATTGGAAGTGCAGCGGCATAGCAGGCCGGACAAACATTTGTAATCTCTTATCCAGGGTCGTGTGTGTGGTCTGTGTGGAAACTACGATCACGACGGAAAGAATGACTTCACCACCAAGAGCAAGGTTGATGTGACCAGTGCCCTGGAATTTGGAAACAGCTGGAAGGTGTCCTCCACCTGTCCGAATGCAGTGGCCCTCAAAAACCCCTGCGCTTCAAACCCATACAGGCAGTCCTGGTCTCAGAAGCAGTGTAGCATCATCAACAGCAAAGTGTTCAGTGCCTGCCATGCTCAGGTACAGTGGCCAAACAGAAAACAGTTACTGTGCGCCGCAGCATTGAAAAATAGACAATTTCAGTTCCAAAAAAGTCGGTGTATCATGGAAAAATGCAAATAAAATAAAGTTAAAACCCTCTGCTGTATTGAAAACAATACGGCACATTATTTGATGTTATGACGTGAATTTAATTCCTTATTGAAAATATACAACGTGATAACAGCAAAAGAGTTCTTAAAGGTTGTCACAGTCTAGTTTTATTACTGTGTAACATCTCCATGTCTTTTCATCAAACTCACTAAGCATTTGGGCAGTGCAGAAACCAATTGTTTAAGTCTAGCAAAAGAGAAATTTTCGCCCATTCCTCTATTATCCGGTCTTCAGCTGCACAATTGTATGAGGCCTTTGTTACTGCGTATTTTGCATCAAAATGCACCATACATTCCCAGTTGGAGACAGATTAGGACTGCAGGCAGGCCAATCTAGCTGTCTGCTTATGCAGCCATGCGCTTGCAATCCATGCCCAGTGGTGTTGTCTTGCAGGAAAATGCAGGGATTTCCCCGAAACAGACAGCATCAAGATTGCAGCACATGTTGCTCTGAAATTTGTGCATATCTTTCTGCAGTAATAGTGCTCATATAAATGCTCAAGTCACCCATGCCAAGTGCACTGACACACCCACTCGCCCTGATAGATGCTGGCTTTTGGGCCTGATGTTGATAACATCTTGGATTGTCCTTGTTGTCTTGGGTATGGAGAACACGGCAGCAGTTTTTTTTTCCAAAGACCGCTTCAAATGTTGACTGGTCGGACTACAAAACATGCTCCCTCAGTGCTACTGTCCATCCCAGATGATATTGAACCCTCCGTTTTCAAAGGCCGTCTTTATGCTGTATCATGATCCGCTCACCAGTATAATTCTAGTCCTACATTGCCCCTGCGCCAAACTTTTTAGAGACTGTTGCAGTCATCAGATTTAAAATGTAATTCCCAAGTTAAAGCATCAAATAATATGTTGTTGAATTATTTTAAATTTAGCAGACATTTGAAAGCATACCCTTTTAATGTCATATTTTATTGTCATTTTTTTTTAATGCAACAGCTTCTTTTGGTGGATATAAATATACTGCACTTGAAATGTTTATTCATGTATGTACTGCATGCCAGCAATGCATTCTGTAAGTATTTGGACAATTGTACTGCTCTGAAAGGGCTGGAAATCCTACACATATCACACAACGTCGATATACATACCCTCAAAATAAAGCCTAATGACTCAGACCATATTGATCGTTTTATCGATCTGTTGGAGTACGGAGCTAAAAAGCTAAAACTGTCATGGTCCAGCTACCTTTAAACGGTATATATACTGCAGTTGAAATGTGGAATTTCATTTTGGAGTAACATTATATGAATTCCTCCTCCAAACTTTTGTTTTGTATGAATTTCCATGTTGCCTGTGCAAGGAAATGGGCCACCTCTCGTAAGAGATTGTAATTTTTGGACTCATAAACAGTCATTTTTGAGTGTCATATGATGAGATATATTTAATTGTGTTTGCATCCATCTCTGCCATACCTAGATGTTGAGGCCCATTCTTACTTTAGACTCAATTATTTCCAAATAATTTTCTTTACTTTGCAAAGTAATGCTGGCAGCGTGAAATGGCGTGTGAATAAAAAATGATCATCTAATAGATGTATTGTTCTGATAAAGGTGGACCCTGTGCAGTACTACGATGCATGCGTGCATGACGCATGTGCATGTGACAGTGGAGGAGACTGTGAGTGCTTCTGTACAGCGGTGGCAGCGTATGCACAAGCCTGTAATGAGGCTGGAGTCTGTGTGGCCTGGAGGACCCCCCGAATTTGCCGTGAGTCTCAAGAAACAAAGACATTGTGGTGCAGAGTTATGTGTTAATCTGACCTGAGCAGCAAACCTTTACTCACAGCAAACATTTCTATTGTAAAGATACTCATAGAAAATATTTGACAAATTTAACTGCTTGCTTGACAAATTAAATTTACTTACCCTGTTGTGATATCTTGAAAGGTGTCACAGCATCTAATGTCATCGGCACAATTTTTTTAATATAAAGTCATGAAATATGAATTCAGGGCTTGATTTTTCTGCATGCTCTACACCTATACAGGCGCATCCATTAATATTTTCCTCCAGTCGCAATTTGCAAATAATGTTTGGAATATATGGTTTTAGAACCAGAAAAAAAGCTGTTAGCAAAAAGAATATGTGGACGTATAATGAGATTGACTTGGCTCTGCCCTTCTGTAGCTCTGTTTTGTGATTACTACAATGGACCTGATGAATGTGAATGGCACTACAGACCCTGTGGAGCTTCCTGCATGAAGACATGCAGGAATCCTACCGCGATTTGCTCCACACAGATTCCGGCCCTGGAAGGTAATATGTTTTGTTTCTGTTTCTCAATACATTGCAAACCAACTCAGGTCA
Source organism: Gymnothorax javanicus (assembly GCA_029692085.1). NCBI lineage: Eukaryota > Metazoa > Chordata > Actinopteri > Anguilliformes > Muraenidae > Gymnothorax > Gymnothorax javanicus. Next base: position 11,083,619 of record CM056207.1, on the reverse strand, counting down.
ACCTTTGTTTCATGGACAGGCTGTACAGCAGGAGTAAAATTGCAATTCCCCAATTTCAAAAAACTTGGCTGGAAAATAAAATAAAATAAAAAAGGACTGTTCTGAAATGTCTATTCACCCTCTACTATTTTGAAAACAGGACACCAACGCATTACTTGATGTATATGAATTTCTTCGTGCATAATATACAGTAATGATGCAACAAAGTCCAATAAAGTTGGCGCTGTCAACTGTTTGCCGCTGTACAATCGTACTGCATCATTTAATTACACTCATTAAGTGTTTGGGCTCTGAGAAAACCACTTGGTCAAGTCTAGCAAGTGGAATTTCCCCTCATTTCTCAATTACGCTGTTCTTCGGCCGTGCAATTGTTCAAAGCCTTTGTTGCCACATTTTCTGCTTCATAATGCGCTATAAATTCTCACCTGAAGACAGATCAGGACAGAAAGCAGACCAGTCTGGCACCTGCAATTTCTGTGTATATAGCCATGCACTTGTAATCCATGCAGAATGTGGTTTTATGTGTACCGGTATTGCTGGAAAAAGCAGGGATGTCTCTAGAATAGACAACATCCTCGCCCAGTGGATGCATTTCTGGAGCGCCACGCCACGCAGCGGAGCCCCATTTGGTGCTTTGAATTTCCTCTCTGGTGCAGACCAGGTGCGTATCTCTGGCGTAGCGGAGCTCAGTGGCGCTTTTGGGACGCTCCAGAGACGCTTCGCAGCGCGCGCTGTGGAAATGCAAATATTGACTAGAATAGGAGCTAATTGCTCCGCAGTGCACGGCGCTGCGCGGCGCAGACAAAGTATGTGGAAATTGGGGGTAAAAGTTTCCACTCTATGCACAATTCCTGAAAACAAGTCTGCGAGAGCCTCCGTGACGACTTCGCTTAATCTCGGCTGTCAATCACGTTACACCTTACAAAAGGGACAAATTTATTTATTTATTCATTTAACCCAGGAAGTCCCATTGAGATTGAAATTTCTTTTTCAAGGGAGTCCTGGGGGTTGAGGTGGGGAGGGAGAGAGCAATTTGGTGGCAGGTCGAAAGAGCCAGGTTGGGACTTTAGCCATGTCACCGGGGAACCCCCTACTCTTATCGATAAGTGTCATAGGATGTTTACTGACCACGGTGAGTTCGAAACTCCGTGTAACGTCTCATCCGAAAGACGGCGTCCCCTTCAGTACAGTGTCCCCGTCACTGCACTGGGGCATTGGGGATTACTCCACCAGAGGGAAGAGCGTAACCTACTTGCCCACCAACACGTCTTCCAGCAGCAACTTGGTTTTCTCAGGTGGTCTCCCATCCAAGTACTAACCAAACCCACACCTGCTTAGCTTCAGCCACGGGGCTGGAGCAGATCGAATAGTGGTATGGCTACTAGAAACAGGCATATGCTTAAGTAACGCATGACTCACGTTGATAAAACGTGAATTAATGCAGGATGTATCATTAATTCCTGTTGCTCTCCATTAACAAATAATTAAGTCATGAATATAATATATCAATTAAGTTTGACTTTATGTGATTCGTTCACATTTTACAGATCAGTAGGGAATGATTATTCACACTTAGTTCATACATTAATTAATATGCAACTAAATTGGCTGGATTCTTTCACACCTCCTATTCCATGCTGATGCATTTTCTCAGTCTCTCTGGTAGAAAAAATAGCTTCATATTTCTAGACCTGACAGTACCTTTTGACAGAATTACAACATAGTGGGTTGAATATAAGTTATTTTCTTTAAAGTGTATTCATGTTGTTGACAACACTGTTGCATACATGCCATCTCACAGAGCAAATCATTTTGAAAAATATTTCAAGTACAGTAATTAAATAATTTTGTTAAAGCATTTTGATTAATTTTAACCCTTTGAGCACTGAATACATTTTCTAGGAATTAAAAATGTAATTATCCTGAGCTGTTGAAAACCTATCATGTGTCAACTTGTTTAAAAGAGCTCAGAGCTCCCCTGCGGGAGCTCTTTTAAACAAGTTGCTACATGATAGATTTTCAACAGCATCTGATTTTGATATCTTACATGGCGCTGAAAGGGTTAAATTGTATTTGTTTTGTTGAATGCTGTGGAGTTTAACACAGTTGAGAAAGATGCAAACATGCCGGATCCCTCTTTCATAAAAGTTTATTTCAGGTTGATGTATTTGCTCAGCCGCTCTGATAAAAAAAATGATAGCTTCATGTCTCCATAAGAATAGGTCAAATGCGACATGGTGATACAAAACAACATAATGAGACAATATATACTACATAAAGTAATAAATTTATACAAAGAAATGACAGAACAGCAAATAGCATCACATATAATTTGTAAACAGTGAAAAAAACCTATGAAAGGTAACCTCCGGTGTCTTGATATAGCTTACCTGTTTTACTTATCAGACTATAAATAAATACTTTCAAGCAAATTCGGGTCTTCTGGACTTAAATTTTGATTTTATTGACTGCAAAAGTAAGGCCATATCATGGTTTGAATACCCTGTGGGCCACCATATTTGTAAGCTCGCAAAGCATCTTGGGACTGTGATGTCATCTGGTTGCTTGACCACATAAAACACTGCTGTCTGAAGCACTCAAGTGAAAAATGCGTCATTAAAATCACAGAGAACATCTTAGAATGGCTCATATTTTACCATATCAGTTTAAACCAGAATATTCCACATGCAAAGAAATGGAAAACGTGTCGAAAATCAATGACAGTGAATCAAACTTGGAGGAATCTCTTACAATTAGTTCTAGGAATACATCCATAGTAGACTGAGCAGTACATTATTGTACAAGACAAATTATGAACTGGCATTACACAAAAAGAACTGAATATCAAAGAGCTGTTTTACTAACCATTTGTTTTTGAAGGAAATTGCAGTTTGCGACATTAAACGCTTGAATTTCTGTAACTTTGGGCATTGCCGCAGTAACACTGACTCCAGAATGGATTGCCTGCAATGATTTAGCTTGGCACCCATCTACCAGTCTTTGTTACTGGCATTTTAAAATTTATATTGGTAAAAATAAAATTAAATGCGTAAACTCACACCTGACTACATTTTGTGACTTGTGGCTGCTGGAATAGCGCAATTATCCATTACACCACTGCAAAGCCAGGACACCAAGCCCCTCCTTCCTTATATTAATAATAAATCCAAAACCGGTTGCTTTGCAAATAGAAAGCAATAACATAGCTTGCTAGCAAATCAAGATGCTCGCTACCAGCCAGCTGCCTCTGATTGTTTGAATGTCGACCAAGCTAGCCATCTATTATTTGTAGTTCAAACTTTATTTTAACTCAGAAATACACGGAGGTGGAGACCTCATACAATATAGCAGAGTAATTGTCTGTCAGCTAATGAGTTATGCACTCTGATTTTAAGGTTGTTCAAAAAAAACTTACCAAGGACAGAGAAGGTGCAGAGAGTTGTATTTAGAATATTCGTCATTGCATTTCATTATTCTGATTGTGTTGTCACGTTAGTCTATTAAGATCAGCCTGGCATTTGTTTTCTGCATTGTTTGCATGAATAAGCAAAATTAGGGAACGAGTGGGAAAAAACTGTTCCTTTACGACAAAAATGTCAAAGCTGTCTGTTTTCTCACACTCAATTACATTACTGCCCTTACAGTGACATAAATGACCGATCATGTTTGCGACCAACAACTAATTAATGCATGTTGATTGCAGAACATGATCTGTTCCTCAGTGATTGTGGATAACATTTCTGACTGACTTTCATTTTTCAGGCTGCTATCCTAAGTGCCCTGAAGATAAGCCCTACTTCAATGAAGCGACAATGAAGTGTGTACCGAGTGAAGACTGCGGCTGCTACGATGAGGAAGGAAACCACTACAATGATGGACAGGAAGTCCCGACCAAAGAGAATTGTAAACGCTGGTAGGATCACAACTTCTTGGACAATTAGCTAGCACCATCAATACTATATTGTAAACAAAAATTACTTGCTATCCATGTGAGGCATGCCCTTTATCACATATTTTCTTTACAAGAACAATTTGCTGTTATATTCCAGACAAGGAACCAAATGCAAATTCAGGGTACAAGCCACAAAGGCAGTATTTATTAACAGGGATACGGTGATAGAAGAACGAAAGACCGTAGCCCAGAACTGTAGAGGGGCAGTCCAGCATAGTTGGTAATGACTGGAGTGGATAGGGGCGTGTCCATGCATAGGCCAATGGCTGCCCCAGGGTAGAAGCCAGGAGGTGAATCACCCTCGCTGAAGCAGGACTGTTCAACAGTAGAACCAAACGGTTTAGCTGGAACACAGATCCAACTCTGCAGACCAATGAAGGCTTGGGAGGTGTTCCTAATAAACTCACTCAGAGAAACAGGCAGTAACAATGGATTAAGAAGGACATGGTCCCATTCCTGGAGACTGATATAAAAGCTTGGGAGCTTCTTCCTATTCATAAGACTCTGAAGAATAATTACCTCTGCCAACGAAGTTGGGGCAGAGGTTATGTTTTCGCCCCTGTTTGTCTGTCTGTCTGTCTGTCTGTTCGTGAACAACATAACTCAAAAAGTCATGCACGGATTTTTCTGAAATTTGGTGGGTGCATTGCTATTCCATCAAGGAAGGACCCAATTGATTTTCACCGATGAAACCATATTGTTTCATCAGTGAAACAATATGGCAGCCACGGCAGCCATCTTGAAATCGTATGACACGCGATAACTCAACTTTGCTCCCACTCATGAAGATTTGGACTGTGCTGCCTTGGTAGAGGTTTGCACTCTACGAGTGCCTCTAGTTATGTCTGTCATTATCATTAATTTTACCAAAAGCAAACGCAAGAAGAGTTTAGCTCAATACGAGAGGACACAAACTGAATGGAAGGCTTTGTAAGAAAAAAAAAAGCATGGCAATCCAGCAACTATACAGCTTTTTATTGCTATGATGAGTGGTGTGAGCATCATCGGTAAAAAACCGGAGAGCAAAATGGCAGACGGCTTCCTAAGGTTTAATAGTAGACACAGATGCATGCATATAAATCACATCACCATAGTCCAAAAGAGAGAGAAAAAAAGCTTCAGCTTTCCTTTTCCTGCAAAGCATGGGAAAGTTAGTTCTGTGTCGACACATGGTCCACTATGGGTCAAAGGTTTACCACTTTTTGAATATTGCAAAATGCTAACTTACCCCTATTGCAAAATAAACCCAGAGTGTGAAGAAACCAAACTGAACAGCTATCAATAAAATAGCAAGTTATTCCGCACGTGGCATTACTGCAAATGTGACCTATTTGCCTTATGCCTCACGCAGCTAATAAATGATGGAAATACTTTTCTGAGTGCAAGTTAAATATTTACTAGACTCCAACGAATGTATGATACACAAAATTTAGGAGAAAATATGAAGACCTTTTCTTTTTTCATTTTTTACAGCTATTGTGCAAGTACTAGAGTGAACTGCAGTCGTGACACCAGCGGTAAATGACTTCTACGCGCTATATCGATGCATTAATTTCCATTGAAGAAACAGTGGCTTGAATGTATCTGAAAAGTAAATGCAACTCATTTCTGATTTTTGCAGCCTGTTACTGCGAATACGATGGAAAGATGTATGAATACAATGCAACAATATACTCCACCACGGATGGTGGTGGCAATTGTATATATGCATACTGTGGGGAGAATGGAGAACCGATCAGGACAACGTATCCTTGTACAACCACCGCAGCTCCAACTACCACACCTGAAACCACAGAATCTAGCACCACTCTCACATACACTACCTCACCGCCGACGACAGTCTTTGTCTTCACGACAACAGGTATGCTCAGGGCTGTATTTTTTATCTGGGTAAAATGGTAACTGAGTTTGCCAAATGCCAAATGGCAAATGGTTCATCAAGTTAAAGAGACCAGTATATTTAAAGCCTAGATTTTAGAGGGAACATTCCCCAAAAATAAAATGTGTGTTTCATGTGCAATGTGTACACACTTGTATTAACAGTCAACTCAAGAATTAATGGCACCCTTCATGAGCTAAAATTAATATATATAAAATGAGCCATGCAGTAACTGAAACAAGAAGTGGTCATAGACAACAACAAAGTTCCAAGACACTAAAAGCAATATCATGAAACATTTTTTCCCCTTAGACACAAATTCTTTTGGTTTAATATTGAATGTGAAAATAGTTTTTGCGACCTGCAAAAACTCCCCGTGCCATTTTTTAAAATACCTCATTAGTATTCATGAGTATGCAAAAATGATGTCACAAGAAAGCGGATGTTGGCCAACAGCAACTTGCCTCGGCCGAAGAAATATCAAACTGATTCAGCCCATAAAAGAGCAAGAGAAGGCCAGGAAGACGATCGAATGAAGGCCAGGATAAATATAAAAGGCCAAAGTGATAGCTGGCAAACTTTAAAAGCCAGGTTTGGAGATATTTCCGATGAACATGTAGCCAAACATTGCTGGATACGAAAGCTAAAATTGATGCCTGGTGCAAAATGCCTGATTTCCCAGTTTCCTAGCACTTTTAGATCGTTAATGTACTTGAAATCGTCCCATATTTATAAGTAGACATATTTATAGTAATGAATTTCTAATGCATAAAAGTAATTTATTTACTAGCAGTCGAATCTGATGACTGACCTGACGTGACTTTTCATGCGAATCGCTCATGTATATTGAGCAGTTGGCACGTCAAAATGGCCGCGGTCAGCGGCCACAATGGCTAGTCATAACGGTCGAGTGATTGCTTTCCTTCGGAGTTTATCCTTGTGAGGGGTCGAGGACGGCATTAAAACCTAAACACAAATCTTTTATTTGAACAGCCTGGCAAATTATGCGATAAAAGGGTAGAAATTAAGGGAACGAATTGGCTACCTTTAAAGTGATTTTGTTTTTGTTCCTGGTTACTGTCTGTGAAAAATTCTGGGGAACACTTTATTTTGATGGTCCCTTTATAGATGTTGAACAGAAAAGATGTTGCATCTTCACAAGATAAAGGTTGACTTTCAACAAAAATTGATTTGTAGACAGTTCAAATACTATAAACAAAAACATCATCATACTATCTACTGGCTATCTTAGACAGGACCTCAATATTATGTTGACACTCTACGACAAAATGTAAATAAAAGCTCAAGAAGCTTTCTTTAAATTATCGGCAGATGAAATGAGTAATACATGGGTAAATGCTTGGAAATAGTCAACAGACTATCAACAATTCATCAATAAGTGATCTGGTTAATATACAGGGTGATGCTTTTAGATGCTCAACTTAAGATGAATACAGTTCCAGCAGATGATCTGGTAAAAATTCTGGAGATACTTGAAAATACTCAACTGACCATCAACAAAGTATTAATAGATGAGCAAATTATAATGAGCAAATTATCAATATTTGCCAGTGAAGTCAGTACTTGATGATGCCCAACAAATTGTCAATAGATGATCAGGTAAATATACAGGGTGATGCTTGCAGATGCTCTGCTGACATCAAAAACATGTCTACTGATACTTAAATGAATGTTTCTTGAGCATCTCTGAACATGTCACTGTTGATTGTCAACACAAATATTTAGGTTTTGTCTAAGATAGTCTGTAGATAGTATGATGATGTTTTTGTTACAACATTTGAACTGGCTACAAATCTTCCTTTGTTGAAAGTCAACCATTATAAAGTTAACATGTTTTTTCTAGTCTGTTGAGCATCCACAAAGGGACCATCAAAATAAAGTGAGACCAAATTCTGTTCTTTTTTTGGTTAATGTTTTTGTACCCAAACTGTTTCTAATGCCTGGTTGGCAATGTCTACAAACATTTGGAGAAAAATAGAATCATGACATGTCTAATCAATACATGAGAAATAACCCAGGTATAACAAGTGAAAAAGTGAGCACAGCACACTAATACCCCTGACCCTTGTGCACTGAAGAGATTATGGCTTATTTTCATGTAAATTGGCATTGCACCTCTGCATGAAGTAGAGAATGCATGACTGAAATTTGAAAACAATCTGATAAGCAGTTTTCAAGAAATTGGCCAGACAATATTTGCAGTGGTAAATTTTCAAATTTCCAAGTTCAAAATATGGAAGACAAAAGTAATTTTTGAAAAAATCATCACATTTTCATGACACTTGTCACTGCACCTCTCCATGAAGTATAGAATGCATGACTGCAATTTGAAAACAATCTGATGAGCAATTTTTGAGAAATCCATCGGAAAAACTGGTGCAGACTGACGGACGGAAGGACCGACGGATGGACAAAATTCTTCGGTACATACGGTATAGCCCCGCCCCTTATGGATTGAGCGTGTAACAACTGGAAAGATAGCCACCCTGTTAAGTACATTTACAATCAGCGGCTTTTGGTCAATACTTTGTCTCTGGGGTCAGTAAAATGTGACAGAAACCATTAGGCCCAACAGAGTATGATTTTCAGTGTGCACAAAACCAGTTGGCTCCCAAAAGCAATCACAAGACCCATTAAAAGGTAATTTCTTTTGCAGTAATTGTTGATTGAAACAGCTATTAGTTCTGCTCTAAAAAGTTTTGTATGAGATGAAGTTCTCAGAGAGCCAAACATTATTTTATTTATTTATTTATTTTAAAGAGCATGGCAAAACCTTTGGTTTAATTACTATGATTTCAAAAAGAAATTAGACTTTGGCTAATATAACTGCCTAAAGAAAAACTAAAATTGATAGTAACAAACTTTACAAACACCTGGGAATTCTTTTAAGAACACTTTTGTGACTTTTGGAAGGGCATTTCAAACGAATTAGCTATTTTTCTGACATTCTGCGAGCAAGTCCATCCCTGATACAGAGTTTGCTCTATGAAACAAGAATGAAAATAGGTCTGGATCAAAATTTACTAAAAAACTGATGATTGCAGAAACATTACATATAAAGCTTGACCTATTCTCTAGGCTTTACTTTTAGGAAATGCATAAGAAAAACAGTCTCTGAGACTTTACGTCAATAGTAATATTAATATGATAATTTCCAACAACCTTTCCAGAAAAGACATCAACACCGAAAGTTACAACAGAAAAGGCAGGAAGAAGTACAACAACAACGCAAACAACACTTACCACTACCAAAAAACCAACATCTACGACAGAGAAAATTATAGCTAAAACAACAACAACTCCAGCAGCAGAAACTGAATCCACAACTCCAGTTTCAGAAATTACAACTTCAACAACAAAAGCAGAAGAAAGTACCACAAAAGGGGTCCAGACAACTACAGAAGTAAAAACTGTTGTGACTACGTCAAAAACATCGACAACCACAGAGACAACAGCAGCGCCATCCACAACAGAAGAAGGAGAAACAACAACATCGCAAACAACACTTACCACTACCAAAAAACCAATATCTACGACAGAGAAAGTTACAGCTGAAACAACAACGCCATCAAAGAAAGAAACAACTACTCGTGCTGCAGAAACTGAATCCACAACTCCAGTCTCAGAAATTACAACTTCAACAACAAAAGCAAAAGAAAGTACCACAAAAGGGGTCCAGACAACTACAGAAGTAAAAACTGTTGTGACTACGTCAAAATCATCGACAACCACAGAGACAACAGCAGCGCCATCCACAACAAAAGAAGGACAAATAACATCGCAAACAACACTTACCACTACCAAAAAACCAACATCTACGACAGAGAAAATTACAGCAGGAACAACAACAAAGCCATCAAAGAAAGAAACAACTACTCCTGCAGAAGAAACTGAATCCACAACTCCAAAAAACCAATTTCAGAAATTACAACTTCAACAACAAAAAGCAGGAGAAAGAAACTGAATACCACAAAAGGGGTCCAGACAACTACAACTGTTGTGTCTACGTCAAAACCATCGACAGCCACAGAGACAACAGCAGCGCCATCCACAACAAAAGAAGGAGAAACAACAACATCGCAAACAACACTTACCACTACCAAAAAACCAATATCTACGACAGAGGAAATTACAGCTGAAACAACAACAAAGCCATCAAAGAAAGAAACAACTACTCCTGCAGAAGAAACTGAATCCACAACTCCAGTTTCAGAAATTACAACTTCAACAACAAAAGCAGGAGAAAGTACCACAAAAGGGGTCCAGACAACTACAGAAGTAAAAACTGTTGTGACTACGTCAAAATCATCGACAACCACAGAGACAACAGCAGCGCCATCCACAACAAAAGAAGGACAAATAACATCGCAAACAACACTTACCACTACCAAAAAACCAATATCTACGACAGAGGAAATTACAGCAGAAACAACAACAAAGCCATCAAAGAAAGAAACAACTACTCCTGCAGAAGAAACTGAATCCACAACTCCTGTTTCAGAAACTACAACTTCAACAACAAAAGCAGGAGAAAGTACCACAAAAGGGGTCCAGACAACTACAACTGTTGTGTCTACGTCAAAACCATCGACAGCCACAGAGACAACAGCAGCGCCATCCACAACAAAAGAAGGAGAAACAACAACATCGCAAACAACACTTACCACTACCAAAAAACCAATATCTACGACAGAGGAAATTACAGCAGAAACAACAACAAAGCCATCAAAGAAAGAAACAACTACTCCTGCAGAAGAAACTGAATCCACAACTCCTGTTTCAGAAACTACAACTTCAACAACAAAAGCAGGAGAAAGTACCACAAAAGGGGTCCAGACAACTACAGAAGTAAAACTGTTGTGACTACGTCAAAACCATCGACAACCACAGAGACAACAGCAGCGCCATCCACAACAAAAGAAGGAGAAACAACAACATCGCAAAACAACACTTACCACAGCAGAAACAACAACAAAGCCATCACAGAAAGAAACAACTACTCCTGCAGAAGAAACTGAATCCACAACTCCTATTTCAGAAACTAGAAAATTAACAACAAAAGCAGAAAAGTACAACAACGTTGTGTCCATCAAACCAAAGAAACAGCAGCGCCTCCAGAAGGAAAACAACATCCAAACAACTCCACTTTCTAGAAAGGAAATTACAACTTCAACAAAGCAAAAAGCAGGAGAAAAACTGAATCCACAACTCCTGTCCAGAAACTACAACTACAACAAAAGCAAAAAGTACCAAAAAAGGTCCAGACTGTTGTCCTAAAAACCATCGACAACCACAGAGACAACAGCAGCGCCATCCACAACAAAAGAAGGACAAACAACAACATCGCAAACAACACTTACCACTACCAAAAAAACCAACATCTACGACAGAGAAAAATTACAGCAGAAACAACAACAAAGCCATCAAAGAAGAAACAACTACTCCTGCAGAAGAAACTGAATCCACAACTCCAGTTTCAGAAATTACAACTTCAACAACAAAAAGCAGGAGAAAGTACCACAAAAAGGGTCCAGACAACTACAGAAGTAAAAAAACTGTTGTGACTACAGCAAAAACAAAAATCGACAACCACAGAGACAACAGCAGCGCCATCCACAACAAAAAGAAGGAGAAACAACAACATCAACAAAACAACACTTGCCACTACCAAAAAACCAATATCTCAACTTCACGACAGAGAAAGTTACAGCTGAAAACAACAAACTGTTGTGACTACATCAAAAGAAAGAAACAACTACTCCTGCAGAAGAAACTGAATCCACAACTCCAGTTTCAGAAATTACAACTTCAACAACAAAAGCAGGAGAAAGTACCACAAAAAAGGGTCCAGACAACTACAGAAAAGTAAAAAGTACTGTTGTGACTACAGCTAAAACCATCGACAGCCACAGAGACAACAGCAGCGCCATCCACAACAAAAGAAGGACAAACAACAACATCGCAAACAACACTTACCACTACCAAAAAACCAATATCTACGACAGAGGAAATTATATTTGATACAACAACAACATCAAAGAAAACAGAAACAACTACTCCTGCAGAAGAAACTGAATCCACAACTCCAGTTTCAGAAATTACAACTTCAACAACAAAAGCAGGAGAAAGTACCACAAAAGGGGTCCAGACAACTACAGAAGTAAAAACTGTTGTGACTACATCAAAACCATCAACTACCACAGAGACAACCACTTCTACTCCAGTAACCACTGCCGATTGTTATGTGTGCACATGGTCAGAATGGATTGATGACTCATATCCAACCCAGAACCTGAAGGAGGAGATACTGAGAGCATTCAAAACATAATAAAATCAAACAGTAGCATTTGCAGCGAACCAGCAGACATAGAATGCCGATTGGCAGAAGATAAGACTCTAATCAAGGATATCGAGCAAATCGTACAATGCGATATAGAAAATGGATTGACTTGCAGGAATGCTGACCAAGTTAACCCAGGATGGTGTTACAACTATGAAGTCCGATTGAAATGCTGTGAAAACAAATGTAAGACCACCAGCACAACAATCCAGAAAAGCACTGAGACAACAGCAGCTCCATCCACAACAAAAGCAGGACAAACAACATCTCCAACAACACTTACCACTACCACAATACCAACATCTACGACAGAGAATATTATATTTGATACAACAACAACAAGGCCAACAACGACAGAAACAACTACTCCTGCAGAAGAAACTGAATCCACAACTCCAGTTTCAGAAATTACAACTTCAACAACAAAAGTAGGAGAAGGTACCACAAAAGGGGTCCAGACAACTACAACTGTAAAACTGTTGTGACTACGTCAAAACCATCGACAACCACAGAGACAACAGCAGCGCCATCCAACAAAAAAAGAAGGACAAACAACAACATTGCAAACAACACTTACCACTACCAAAAAACCAACATCTACAACAGAGAAATTACAGCAGAAACAACAACAAAGCCATCAAAGAAAGAAACAACTACTCCTGCAGAAGAAACTGAATCCACAACTCCAGTTTCAGAAATTACAACTTCAACAACAAAAGCAGAAGAAAGTACCACAAAAGGGGTCCAGACAACTACAGAAGTAAAAACTGTTGTGACTACGTCAAAACCATCGACAACCACAGAGACAACAGCAGCGCCATCCACAACAAAAGAAGGAGAAACAACAACATCGCAAACAACACTTACCACTACCAAAAAACCAATATCTACGACAGAGAAAGTTACAGCTGAAACAACAACAAAGCCATCAAAAAAAGAAACAACTACTTCTGCAGCAGAAACTGAATCCACAACTCCAGTTTCAGAAACTACAACTGCAACAACAAAAAGCAGGAGAAAGTACCACAAAAGGGGTCCAGACAACTACTACAGTAAAAACTGTTGTGTCTCGTCAAAACCATCAACAGACCAAACAGACAACCACTTCTAAAAGAAGGAGTAACCACTGCAGATTGTTATGTGTGCACAATATCAGAATGGATTGATGAGTCAAAACCAAATCAAGAACTTGATGGAGGAGAGATTGAGAGCATTGAAAGCATAGTAAAATCAAACAGTAGCATTTGCAGCGAACCAGCAGGCATAGAATGCCGATCTGCAGTCTCTAAGACTCTAAACACAAATTGACCAAGTTGTACAATGCAATACAGCAGATGGACTGATTTGCAATTCAGAGCAAGATGACCAAAAAGGGTGTTACAACTATGAAGTCCGATTGAAATGCTGTTTCAAAACAAATGTCACGACCACCAGCAAACAATCCAGAAAACCACTGAGACAACAGCAGCTCCATCCACAACAAAAAGAAGGACAAACAACATCTCCAAACAACACTTACCACTACCAAAAAACCAACATCTACGACAGAGGAAATTATATTTGATAAACAACAACAAAGCCAACAACGAAAGAAACAACTACTCCTGCAGAAGAAACTGAATCCACAACTCCTGTTTCAGAAACTACAACTTCAACAACAAAAAGCAGTAGAAGGTACCACAAAAGGGGTCCAGACAACTACAACTGTTGTGTCTACGTCAAAACCATCGACAACCACAGAGACAACAGCAGCGCCATCCACAACAAAAGAAGGACAAAACAACATTGCAAAACAACACTTACCACTACCAAAAACCAACATCTACAACAGAGGAAATTACAACTGAAACAACAACAAAGCCATCAAAGAAAGAAACAACTACTGCTGCAGAAGAAACTGAATCCACAACTCCTGTTTCAGAAACTACAACTTCAACAACAAAAGCAGAAGAAAGTACCACAAAAGGGGTCCAGACAACTACAACTGTTGTGTCTACGTCAAAACCATCGACAGCCACAGAGACAACAGCAGCGCCATCCACAACAAAAAGAAGGACAAAACAACAACATCGCAAACAACACTTACCACTACCCAAAAACCAATATCTACGACAGAGAAATTACAGCTGAAACAACAACAAAGCCATCAAAAAAAAAACAACTACTTCTGCAGCAGAAACTGAATCCACAACTCCAGTTTCAGAAATTACAACTGCAACAACAAAAGCAGGAGAAAGTACCACAAAAGGAGTCCAGACGACTACAGCTGTAAAAACTGTTGTGTCTACGTCAAAACCATCAACTACCACAGAGACAACCACTTCTACTCCAGTAACCACTGCAGAAAGTTATGTGTGCACATGGTCAGAATGGAAACATGAGTCAAAAACCAAATCAAAAACTTGATGGAGGAGAGAGGAAATTGAAAGCATAGTAAAACAAACAGTAGCATTTGCAGCGAACCAGCAACATAGAATGCCGATCTGCAGAAGAAACTCTAAGCACAAATTGACCAAGTTGTACAAACTACAGCAGATGGACTGATTTGCAAAATTCAGAGCAAGATGACCAAAAAAACTGTGTCCAACTATGAAGTCCGATTGAAATGCTGTGAAAACAAATGTACGACCACCAACACAACAATCCAGAAAACCACTGAGACAACAGCAGCTCCATCCACAACAACAAAGCAGGACAAACAACAACTCCAAACAACACTTACCACTACCAAAAAACCAACATCTACGACAGAGAAAAATTATATTTGATACAACAACAACAAAAGCCAACAAAGAAAGAAACAACTACTCCTGCAGAAGAAACTGAATCCACAACTCCTGTTTCAGAAACTACAACTTCAACAACAAAAGCAGTAGAAAGTACCACAAAAGGGGTCCAGACAACTACAACTGTTGTGACTACGTCAAAACCATCGACAACCACAGAGACAACAGCAGCGCCATCCACAACAAAAAGAAGGAGAAACAAACAACATTGCAAACAACACTTACCACTACCAAAAACCAACATCTACAACAGAGAAAGTTACAACTGAAACAACAACAAAGCCATCAAAGAAAGAAACAACTACTGCTGCAGAAGAAACTGAATCCACAACTCCAGTTTCAGAAATTACAACTTCAACAACAAAAGCAGAAGAAAGTACCACAAAAGGGGTCCAGACAACTACAGAAGTAAAAACTGTTGTGACTACGTCAAAACCATCGACAACCACAGAGACAACAGCAGCGCCATACACAACAAAAGAAGGACAAACAACAACATCGCAAACAACACTTACCACTACCCAAAAACAAACATCTACGACAGAGAAAGTTACAGCTGAAGCAACAACAAAGCCATCAAAAAAAGAAACAACTACTTCTGCAGCAGAAACTGAATCCACAACTCCAGTTTCAGAAATTACAACTGCAACAACAAAAGCAGGAGAAAGTACCACAAAAGGAGTCCAGACGACTACAGCGGTAAAAACTGTTGTGTCTACGTCAAAACCATCAACTACCACAGAGACAACCACTTCTACTCCAGTAACCACTGCAGATTGTTATGTGTGCACATGGTCAGAATGGATTGATGAGTCAAAGCCAAATCAAGAACTTGATGGAGGAGAGATTGAGAGCATTGAAAGCATAGTAAAATCAAACAGTAGCATTTGCAGCGAACCAGCAGGCATAGAATGCCGATCTGCAGTCTCTAAGACTCTAAGCACCGAAATTGACCAAGTTGTACAATGCAATACAGCAGATGGACTGATTTGCTGGAATTCAGAGCAAGATGACCAAAAAGGGTGTTACAACTATGAAGTCCGATTGAAATGCTGTGAAAACAAATGTACGACCACCAGCACAACAATCCAGAAAACCACTGAGACAACAGCAGCTCCATCCACAACAAAAGCAGGACAAACAACATCTCCAACAACACTTACCACTACCACAAAACCAACATCTACGACAGAGAAAATTATATTTGATACAACAACAACAAGGCCAACAACGACAGAAACAACTACTCCTGCAGAAGAAACTGAATCCACAACTCCAGTTTCAGAAATTACAACTTCAACAACAAAAGTAGGAGAAAGTACCACAAAAGGGGTCCAGACAACTACAGAAGTAAAAACTGTTGTGACTACGTCAAAACCATCGACAACCACAGAGACAACAGCAGCGCCATACACAACAAAAGAAGGACAAACAACATTGCAAACAACACTTACCACTACCAAAAAACCAACACCTACAACAGAGAAAGTTACAGCTGAAACAACAACAAAGCCATCAAAGAAAGAAACAACTACTCCTGCAGAAGAAACTGAATCCACAACTCCAGTTTCAGAAATTACAACTTCAACAACAAAAGCAGGAGAAAGTACCACAAAAGAGGTCCAGACAACTACAGAAGTAAAAACTGTTGTGACTACGTCAAAACCATCGACAACCACAGAGACAACAGCAACGCCATCCACAACAAAAAAAGGAGAAAAACAACATCGCAAACAACACTTGCCACTACCAAAAAACCAATATCTACGACAGAGAAAGTTACAGCTGAAACAACAACGCCATCAAAGAAAGAAACAACTACTTCCTGCAGAAGAAACTGAATCCACAACTCCAGTTTCAGAAATTACAACTTCAACAACAAAAGCAGGAGAAAGTACCACAAAAGGGGTCCAGACGACTACAGCGGTAAAAACTGTTGTGTCTACATCAAAACCATCGACAACCACAGAGACAACAGCAGCGCCATCCACAACAAAAGAAGGAGAAACAACATCGCAAACAACACTTCCCACTACCACAATACCAACATCTACGACAACGAAATTTATATTTGATACAACAACAACAAGGCCAACAACGACAGAAACAACTAAAATTGTTATGACTACGACAATACCACCAACAACCACAACAAAGTTTCCAAATTAGTAACAGCAACAACAAAAGCAGGAGAAAATGCCGAACTTTACAACAACAACAAAAGCAGGAGAAAGTACAACAACATCACAAACAACACTTACCTCTACCAAAACAACAGCAGCGCCATACACAACAAAAGAAGGACAAACAACAACAAAAAAGCAAAAAAAGTTACCTACAAAAAAACCAGACAACTACAACAGAGGAAATTATAGACTAAACAAAAACCATCGACAACCACAGAGACAACAACAGCGCCACAGAAACAACAAAAGAAAGAAGAAAACAACATTGCAAACAACATTTTCCAAATTACAATACCAACATCTCAAAAGCAGGAAAATTATATTTGATACCACAAAAAGGGTCCAACAACAGAAACAACTAAAATTGTTATGACTACGACAACACCATCAACAACCACAACAAAAGGGAAGCAACCAGTAACAGCAACCACAATTTTAATGACAATGCCGAACCTTACAACAACAACAAAAGCAGGAGAAAGTACAACAACATCACAAACAACACTTACCTCTACCAAAACAACAGCAACAACACAACAAAAACGAGGAAAACAACAACTTGAAGCACAAAACAACAAAAAGGGGTCAACAACTACAGAAAAAACCGTTGTGACTACGGCAAAACCATCGACAACCACAGAGACAACAGCAGCGCCATACACAACAAAAGAAGGAGAAACAACAACAGTATTGCAAACAACACTTACCACTACCCAAAAACCAACATCTACGACAGTGAAAACAACAGTCCCTGTTCAAACAGAGTCCACTTCAGCAACAACATTTGCAACAGGGAAGTTGTTAAGACATCAACTAGTTCCATTTCAACTACTCTTGCATGTACTTGCACTCATGATTCTAAAGAGTATTCCAAGGGTATGTACCTATTTATTTCTTCCAGCATATTTTTTCTCACTGTTCAATAACAAATGCTTGTTGTTCTCTGTAATTTTCTTTTGTCCTTCCAATATGTTCATGTTGCTGTTTCTCCATTTCAAGACCTGTGTGCAAAAAGTACCCAAGTCATAAAATAACACTTTTATGAATTTTGGAACTAAAGTTTTCAAAACATGTTCCGAAACATGTTCCAGATGTACTTTTTTAATGGTGGCATATATTAACATTCTGTGGAGCCTATTTCTGTTTCTAATGGCAACACACCAATACTCAGAACTTGAGTACTTCATCTGTGAAATCTTTGATATCATATGATGTTCTGGCCATTGTGGCTTTCAATACTGGTGTCAGCTCATTTTTGCAAAATTTGACTTAAGTTCTATTTGCACCACAATGTTCACGATCTCAAAAATTGGACTGCTCTCAATGTTTTCCGTCCTTACAGACAAGGTTCACATAATTTTTCAAGCTTGATTTTTTTCCCGACTTTATGAGGTAAACATAATTTAACTAAAAAAATGAATGCTATGAGTCTACACATGTTGTATGCATCTGTGTTGCTGGGTTTTTTTTTTTTTTTTTTTGTCATATACAACCATAATTTTGGTCTTGTTTTTGTTGTAGAGGCAAATACTTTCTCATTCCTTTCACAATACTTATGTAAAATCTATACTTGATGAATAATGGGAGGATAGAGGGAGTCATTCTTTATTTACTAGTCTTTTAAGATGGTCAATTGAAATGCCTAAAGTAGCTGGAGAAAAGCTTGTCTATTTGTGTAGCCTAGTGGGTGGCATAGTGGCACAGTGGGTAGCACCACCACCTCACAGCAAGGTCACAGGTTCAAATCTGGCTTGGGGCCTTTCTATGAGGAGTTTGCATGTTCTCCTGTGTTTGCCTGGGTTTTTTGGGTACTCCGGTTTCCTTCCACAGTCCAAAATCATGCATGCAGGGCTAATTGGAGACTCAAAATGTTAGTTAATTTAACATAATAGGAGGGTTCAGTAACATATAAATCAAGCTCTGAAGCTCATCTCATGTCATGCGTGTAATTTTTTACATTACTTTTAAGTGTCTGTCAAAGTGTCTGCATTTTTACGATGATTCCAATCTCTCATGATCTTTTCTTTTTTACCATCAGGATCCATAGTTTATAATAAAACTGATGCTGAAGGATGGTGCTTCACTGCATATTGTAATGCTTCATGTGATATTGAGGTGCACTCAGGGCCCTGTCCCACATCTGTTTCACCACCTGCGTCCACAACCATCTTGAAGACCACCGCAACAATATCAACGACCAGCCCTCAAACCACAACCAGCCCTACCACAGGTCCTGACTGAATGAGAACAGTGACTGTGTTCTATCTTTGAAAATGCTGCTTTGCAACATTGCCCTTTACAAATGATGATTAAAAATGATTTGATGGAGCTTTTTACATGTTGGCAAGCTAGGGAATATATTGAGGTGTTTCAGCTGGACGGTAGTTCTACTGCTTAGTCCCTTCATTTTCATCAGTATCAGCCATCCAAACTTTGCAAGGAATGCTATAGAATTAATGGCTTGCTTGAGTATGTAATGTGAAAAAGGGAGTTTGTTATAGTGGGGGACTCAGTTGGAAGGAGTAGACGGCATAGTCTGTTTGCGCAACAAGGAGTCTCGTACAGTGCGTTGCCTGCCCGGTGCCCAGATGGGAGACCTTCTGGAGCATGCGGACAAGCTCCTGGCTCGAGCGGGGAGGAATCCAGAGGTCATGGTCTGTGTTGGGACCAATGACATAGTTAAGGGTAGGTTTGAAGTACAGCAAGGCAAATGTGTGGAATTAGCAAAAAATTGGGGGCAGATCCTCCACGGTAGTACTCGGTGGGATTCTACCCATACCACATGCAAGCAAAGGGAAGCAGAATTTTATTTGGAGGTTTAACCCTTTGAGCGCTGAATAAATTTTCGAAGAATTAAAAATGTAATTATCCTGAGCTGTTGAAAACCTATCATGTGTCAACTTGTTGTGGGAGCTTTTTTAAACAAGTTGCCACATGATAGGTTTTCAACAGCATCTGGTTTTGATATCTTACACCATTGGGCAACTATATTTGCCTATGGCGCTCAAAGGGTTAACATATGGCTGCGAATCAGGAGTCAGAAAGAGGGTTACAGGTTTATTGGCCACTGGAAGTCTGTTGGGACAGGGCTACACCTGAACCTGAGGGGGCATCGTTGCATTTGGCCAGCATATGTTTAGGGTCGCACAGGCTTATTTAAACTTGGGGGTTTGGGCAGTTGGAGAGTGAGATGAATACGGGGATGCAGACTGTCCTGGTGGAAGCTGACAGGACTATATGCACTAGTGAGGATATCTTTTTAAAGCAAAAAAGCAATATGTGAGGTTTGGAGCAGCAGGCAGCTGGGGAACAGGAGGGGAGGCACAGAGGTAACGTGAAATGTTTATTTAAATGCCAGAAGCATAAAACAATAAATTCTCAGAAACTGAGGTTGTTATGATTAGTGGGGTGATCGTCTCTCACCATGTGAAGATATTTGGGTCAGACTCAGAGGAGAACATGAGACGGGTCTACACAAAGGACCAACTGCCAACTTCAGACAGTATTTTTAATGCAGTGCTCTTTGAGAATATTAAGAAAGCTTGTAGGTGAGGCAAGACAGTAATTATGGGTGACTTCCAATTACCTGGCTATCGATTGAGAAATGGTAAAAGGACAGGGTAAAGGCAAGGAAGAATTTCTAGATGTTATAAATTGCAATTTTTTTGGTGCAGTATGTCAGTAAACCTACAAGAGAGAAAGCAATTTTAGATTTAGTGCTCTGTCATGGCCCTGTAAGAATTTGCAATGTATAATGGAGCCTCTAGGGACTAGTGATTATTTCACTTTTAGTTGTGATGTATCATTGTAAGTTAAAAGTGCCTCTTTGAAAACCAAAATTTTTAATTTTAGGCAAGCAGACTTTAACAGGATGTGCTCATCTGTACAGGCAGTAGTACATCTGATGAAACTCCTTGTAAAACTGTGAATGAAATGTGGGTAGATTCAAGGGATTCAATCTTGATGCACTGTGTAAATTCAATCCAAATGTGCACAAAAGCAAGTTAAGCAGAATTCTCCGTGTATGACTATGACTATGGCTATTCAGAAGAGTTTGAGGGAAAAGAGTGTTTTTATAAGACATGAAGGACGGTAATGAGAATACTACTGCAGATCATAAAATGCATGCTAAGGTAAAAGGAAAGAACTGCGGAAAGCTAGAAGACAAAGGCAAATTGTGGAATGTGAAAAAACTAATCCTTAGCGGGGTTTTTTTTCTGTACTATAGTTGAAAAAGGAACTTTGAGGAGGAGGTCAAGTGTATTAAGAACGAAGATGGATCAGTGCTGTAAGAACAAGGATATTGCTGATCCCTTTAATAGTTACTTTGTTGAAAGTTTTATCACAGAGCAGATTTCTAATCGGCCAGAGGGCATTTCAAACACTCAAAATTTTTTATCAGAAATTGAGATTGGTGATAATTAATTACTAGAAAAATTGTCTAAATTTAAGACAAATAAGGCAGCTGGCCTTGATGGCTTATGACTAAGAGTTTTCAAGGAAGTAGGTGAGATAATTTCTGAACCACTGTCAGTTATTTTTAGGCAGTCTTTAGACACTGAATAAATACCAAATGATTGCAAGCGGGGCAATATAATCCAAATATATAAGAAAGGGGACAGTATTGAGCCAGGAAACTACAGTTAAACTTGCATTGCTTGTAAAATACTGGAATGTATCATTAAAGATGAGTAAGAATTATTTCCTGAAGGCAGTAGCATCCTGAAGGATAGCCAACTTGGTGTCTGTAAGGGAAGGTCATGTCTGACAAACCTTTTGGAATTCTTTGAAGAGATCATTCATACTTATGATCAGAGCCAGACCTATGATAATACCTACTTGGATTTTTAGAAAGCATTTCATAACGTACTATATGAGAGACTAATTTCCAAAATTAGTACCGTGGCATAGGAATTATAGGAGGTATTTTGGAATGAATTTGGAACTGGTTATGTGAGAGAACACAAAGAGTTGTGGTCAAAGGGATGTCATCTGAGCTTGGCATTGTGGGTAGTGGATTCTCTCGGGGATTGGTGTTGGGACCCATGCTCTTCCTCATTAATATTAATGAACTTGACATGAACATTAAAAGCAAATTAGTCAGTCTTGTAGATAATACTAAATTGGGAGGTTTGGCGAGCAGTTAAGAGTCTACTAAAGTGATTCAGGATGATTGAGATCAAGTTCTTTAGGAACAGAAATGTGGAAAATAAAATTCAACGTAGCTAATTGTAAAGTTCCACGTCCGACATAAAAACATAAAACAGGATTACTTTATGGGAGGTTTAAAACTGGAATGCGCTTAACTTGAAAAGGATCTGGGAGTGATTGTTGACCAAATCCTTACAGGTTCTAGCCACCGTGTTGTAGCACTTAAAAAGGCCAACAGAATGCTGGGATGTATAGCCAAAAGTGTTGAGTATGAATCTAAAGCCGCTTTCACACTGGACGCGAAATGAATTTTTCGCAAGGCAGATTACATTCAAAGTCAATGCAATGACGCGAATACACGCGTTTCGTGTGTATTCGCGTCTTTGCATTGACTTTGAATGTAATCTGTCATGCGAAAAATTTGTTTCGAGTCCGGTGTGAAAGCAGCTTAAGAAGGTCATACCTCTCCTGTACAATACATTCAACAGACCATACTTTGAGTATTGTGTGAAGTTCTGGGGAACATACTTCATGACAGATGTAGATACTTTAGAAAAGGTTCTGTTCTATTCTAGCCAAGGGTATATTTAGTACTGATATTGAGAAATATTTTTAACTGCAGAGAGTGATCACACTGTGGAATAGCTTGCATGGCCATAACGTAGAGGCAGAAACTCTGGGAGTTTTCAAGTCCAGTCTTGATACAGTGCTGGATACCATCTTGTCCTTGAGTATCTGAAGTGTTACGTTCACTTAAGTGATAGCAAAATGGTGAGCATAGGGGGGCTGAATGGCCTGTTCTTGCCACTCTTGATGTTCCATCTATCCATTCATTCATTTTTCACCACTTATCCAGGGCTATGTAGCAGGGGTAACAGACTAAGCAGCGGGGCCCAGGGGACTGCTCCCCAGCCGCTTCCTCCGACTCTTCCTGGAGGACCCTAAACCGTTCTCAGGCCAGCTGGGAGATATAATCTCTCCAGCATGGCTTGGGTCTACCTCGAGGCCTCCTCCCAGTTGGACATGCCTGAAAAACCTCTAAAGGGAGGCATCTAGACCAGATGCCCGAATCACCTCAACTAACTCCTCTCGACGCGGAGGAGAAGTGATTCTACTCTGAACCTCTCCCGGTCCGAGCTCCAGCCCAGCAACCCTGTGGAGAAAGCTCATTTCGGCCGCTTATGTTTGCAATCTTGTTCTTTTGGTCACTACCCAAAGCTAGTTACCATTAGTCCGGGTTGGAGTGTAGATCGACCAGTAAATCGAGAGCTTCACTTTTAAGCACAGCTCCTCCATCGCCACGACGGACTGGTATAATGCCCGCATCACGGCAGATGCTGCACCAATCCACCTGTCAGTCTCGCTCTCCATTCTACCCTCACTTGTGAACAAGACTCCGAGATACTTGAACTCCTCCACTTGGGGTAACAACTCACTCCCCAATCAGAGGGGAAAGTCCACCTTTTTTTGGCAGAGGACCATGGCCTTAGATTTGGAGGTGCTGATCCTCATTCTCCTCCAAGAATCGCCACCTAATCGTGGTGAAGGAGTTTGCGTGTCTATGGAATCTTAGTAGCTCTGTTGCCAGGGGCATTAGCTCCTTGTAGGGCTTCCCATGGCAAATTGGTCTCAGAAGATAGGCCAGACAAGCGATTCATCAGACTCCTATGACGCATTTCCTGGACAACACAAGAACCTTGCCCAGAATAGAGACACTTGAGCCCTTTTTAGGAGCCAGGTCTGGGAGGGGAGCTCACTGGCGAGTGCCTGGTGGTCGGGTTTTTCCTGGGACCTGATCCGGCTTAGCCCAAAGAGGTTGTGGAGAGCCGCCTCCATGTGGACGTACCACCCACAAAGAGAGGAGTAGGGGTCGGATGTAATGTTGACCGGGTGGCAGACAGGGGCGGAGACCCTTGCATTCTATGCAACAGTTATGGAAACTGGCTCTTGGGACACGTTATGTTACGTTACGCTAAGTTACATTACATTATGTTATGTAAATCACCTTTTTGATTTATACCCATCCCCGTCAAAAAATATGCTCAAATAATTTCAAAATATTGCATACTTTCATGAAATTTGATGAAAAAAAAATGATATACTGTACATCATTGGTGACATCCATGTTCCCAGACATCTACCATCCTGTTGGTTTTGACTCCAACTGTAGCAAAGCACACTTCCTCCTACAGCAAGACACCTCGTTTCTCTACAAATTAGTTGTGTCAGGTGTGCCAAATTCAGGCTGAAATGAAAACACGCGGGGGGGTAGATCTCCAGGAACAGGGTTGGTTACCACTGATATACAGGAATACAAAAGGCAGTCAGCCAGTTGTCTGCAAGGTCTAAAATGTTTGTTTTTATTCCTAACTTACATGAAATGAGTACTTAAACGTTAACCTCAAGTAGTGTACTCATTCGGCGGATTTTATTCGGAAGTTTTGATAATGAGTGTGAACATGAGTATGGCTTCAAATATTAGAGTGCTACGCATTTGGTTTTTAATGCTTGCAATGTGTGATACCTGGGAAGTTGTGAGAATTAAAGAAGGAATTGTTTCATGCCAAACTTTGTAGGAGATTTTAATACTTGAAAGAATGCGAGTGTTGAAATTTTTTGGCTGCCTTCGGAAAGGGACACCTCAGGGCTTGAAGGGCCATACGACCTCCCCGCATGATTGCTGTTGAGAATCACTTAGCGGATTCCCCCTTTAATCACAGCCGGGTGACCAAAAAGAAGCATGCTTATTCTAGATTAGGATCCTGGTCTGAGTTAATGAATCATCACCAAACATGCACAAAGCACCTTTCACAGAAAGTATTTATTTTACATTTTGTTGCAATGGTATTTCGCATTGAGGCGAACTATAAATTATTCTGTCCCTTAGTCAAAGTATCTGGTTATGAGTAATGAAACACCAGAACTGTAGCGCTATTTGACCTCTCCTCTCAATGGCATGCACTTTTCCTCACACAGAATGTGACGTGCACAAATGCCCAGAGACAAACCATACCTGCGCTGAAGGCTATTATCCATCTATATTATTTACTCCGCATGGAAGCTGCTGCCCTGTATATCATTGTGGTAAGCTAAAATGTTTTATCTCACCATTTCTCAGAAATGCACTTAGCTACCACAGCATGAGGTAAAAGGTCACAAAAATGCATGATGTAATGTTCCTAACTTAGCATTCTAATGCTGATGGAACTATCTCCACCGGTAATTGAATGCTGATTAATAAATTAAAAAATCACACATTGTGCAAATGACATTTTGAATCTAGAGAGAATTGTTGCGCAGGTCTGAAGTAAACAAAATTAATATGTATAAATTAATTGCTGCATTTATCATTATCCCCCGCCATGAAGTGGGACAAGGGGATACTGGATGGGGGTCCATCCGTCTGTCCGTCCGTTCGGGCCACAATGGGGACAAGATTTCTCTGAAATTATTATACCTAGATGTGTGAAATTTTGTATATTTAATAAGCTACTCATGATCTACGTTGAGTTTGAAAATTGATGTCAAAGCATATTTTTTTATGGAGTTATGGCCCTTGATCGTGGCGGGGTATTGTGATGACACTGTCGTCTTGTTTTTAATGAGCTAATTTCATTATGTTTTTCCTTTGAACAGCGCCCAAGGATGTGTGTGTCTACAATCAAACTGAGTATCATGTGAGAATCCATTTTTAATATGCTGTTTGTGAAACAATATAATATGAATATAATGGATGTAGTATGTTAAAATAATAATATGTTCACATGGTTAAGGTGTGCTTGTGGCTGATGATTGAGAAAGTACATTTAAATATTGGCAGGTTTCGTTAAAGAGCTCCAATTTGTATATTGACGCAATGCTCAGCAAAAGTCTTCTGAACATTGATAACAATTCTACACTGCAAAAAATGCATTTAAAAGCATTTTTTTTTTTTTTTTGGTAGGGAATTGTTATAAATATTCAGAAGACTTTTGCTCAGTATTTTGTCAATATACAAATTGGAGTATTTTACAGAAATCTGCCAGCATTTAGATTTGATGATAGATTTGATTTAGACTCTTCATTGAAAGTTTTTGATATTCTGTAAAGGAAAAGGTTCAGAATGTCAAAAAACTTTCAATGAAGAGTCTAAATCAAATCCCCAGTTGGTGTGGCCAGCTTTCACCTGTAAATTTGTTACACTGCCATATACGTAGTTTTCCAGTACATAATTTGCCGAAGAAAATAAGCTGGCTAGGTGTTCACAGCATTTCAGAAAACTTGCCAGACCTCTGCGGGCCCACTCGCTTCTATCTCACTAGGTAGCTTCAGATAGCCTCGATGATGCCGAGATCAGGGCTCTGTGGTGGCAGTATCGACTGTTACTTGCTTAGTGAAACATAAAAAATGATCTTCTCTATCATGAAAAACTAATGTGCTCTACTTTTTACACCAAATATATATGTACAACATCTTGGGTGCCGAAGACTGTTGCACAGATCTGTATTATACCAGTCAAAGTTTGGAAGGACTTTTTTTCTTTTTTTTTCAGTAAAATTTAAGTAAAATTTGGTTTCGTCCGTATAATTTTCTGGATATGTCTATTTTTTTTTACAGCAGTGGCACATGGTAAAAACAGGTGTGCGTAAATTAACAATGAGAAGTTCTGAAATGCCGTCTCAGGAATAAATTAATTGCCTGAATAGTGTCTAAAATTTATAAATTCTAAAAGAAGCCTTATTTTTCTACATTTTCCAAACTCGTTGGGGACCTATTGGACAAAAAGGTTAATAAGAAACAAGCCACAAGAGCAGCACATCTATCGTTTAGGAGCTTTCACCATTCATGGGTTGTGTGAACTAAGGCAGGGTGAAAGATACCCTCATACCATATGGCTGCTGGAGAAAAAATTATGAGTATACTCAGCAGTTATTATGAAGAATGGTGATTAGTTTGATCAATTTACAACCCGAATTCCCCAGAATGTAAATGCAACTAAAAACAGAATTAAGGGATATTTAAATTATAAAGTTTTACCTTGCGTTGATTCATGCAAATGTTTGCTAACTCCAAACTTGAGAGCAACAACACGTTCCGAAGCAACTAGGCCAGGGAAATGAAAAGAATGGAGTTGTGGAATCTTCAGAAAAATGTCTAAAACACTCCATACTAGCAAATAGGTGAATAGGTAACAAGTGAATCAATAATGATTGGCACTAAAATGAGTGGTCAAAAAAGGTATTGTCATTTACCAGCCAGATGGTTCAAGGTTTGCAATTTTGCCAAAAACTGCATGAGCAAATGGCCAGGCAGTTTATGAACACTGTTTCTCAATGTGCAATTTGAGAACTGCTGCTCTATTATGCAAAGAGGAAGCCATATATTAATGCCATCCAGGAGCATTGTCGATTTTCTGGGCTCAAGCTCATTTGAAATAGAGTGCTGTGGTCAAACAAGTCCATCTTTCAAATTGTTATGAATGTCTTCTCCTGAGGGCTAAAAAGGAGAAGGATCATCCCAGCGACATAATGAAAAGCCAATGTCTGTCATAGTTTGGGACTGCAATCGCATTCTCAGCATGGGCAACTTACCCATCTGTGATGGCACAATAGACACAGATGGGAAAATGCACATTTTGGAGCAATATATGCTGCCTGATGTCCAGCGGGATAATGCCAAGCCACACAACAGCGTGGCTCCGTAGTGCGGGTGCCAAACTGTTCTGCCCCACAGCCTGGACCCGTCTCCCATAGAAAACACGCAGCGGATTATAAAGCACAAAATATGACAAAGGAGACCCCAAAATGTTTAGCAACTGATGTCATAAGAATGGGATCTAATCTTACTTTTGAAACTTTAACAGATCCAAAATGAATACCAAGTGCTATTATGCCTCTGCCACACATAGTTGGCAGGTGGCATACTGTTTTCCGGTTATCTTTCTGTCTGTTTATCTACAGCAGTGTGCACTGATGATTAAACACCATCACTTTTGTCTAAAAGGGGTCCTATATATTACCTCTTTATAATTTTTTGGTGAAAATGTATTGAAAAATAGTGTAGTAAATGGTGTAGGCAATGAGAGCAAAAAAAAAAAAAAAAAAAATCATTCCCACTGGTATATTGCAGTAAAAATATAGTTGATAAACAAAAACACTGAAAACATCAATTTTTTTTTATAACAATTGAAAAGTGTTGCAATTTTTTTTTACTCTTGTATAGCCTAAATGCATGTTTGAGGGCTCACTCCATGATTACTGATGCTAAAAAAAATTGTTTAAACTGGCTTGAGGCAACATTATTCTGCAAAATTACATCTGATGGTCAGTTGTTCCAGTATATAAGGTGACATGAACATTGAGCAGTGTCACAGTGTTAAACACGATGGCACAACGGCAAGAGCTCTCTGAGATTGTTCATGGCCGCATTTAGGCCTTACATGATGCTGAGGACATTAAATGCTGCCATAGCAACACCTTCAAGTGTTTCAAGGAGACCAGTTCCCTGAAAACTAGTGGCAATAGAGGTGGAAAATGGAAGATAAGAGCTCAGATGTTCCTAATCTGTGTATCACAAGTTAGAAAAAAAAAAAAATTGGCAGTTGACAGCACGACAACTCCGTGATAGTAATTACGGCAGAAGTGAAGAAAGTATCAAGAAAGATGAAAGTATCAAGATCTATTATTTCCAGACGCCTGTGTGAAAGTGGTCTGATTGGTCATGTCCCTGCCAACATCAAAAAAAGACTTGAGTTTGGCAAGAAATTTAGGGATTGGACACCAGTGGACTGGGAACAAGTCCTCTCGTCCAAAGAATCAAAATTCGAAATTTTCATGCAGAACTGAGGTGCACCGTATAGTTGGATAGCGTTTCAAAAATGACTGTTTAACCCCTTCAGTAAAATATGGAGGTAGTAATATTACGGCTTGGGTTCAGTCTGCTTGAAAGGTAGTTTCCGAGAGGGTGTGGGAAAAAGGTTGAACTTTTGGAGCTCTGAAAAATACACAAAATATACCAAATTACTTCTTTACCAGAACATATTAGAGCGAAGTTTCATGCTTGATATTCAGTTTGCACCTCCCTGCATCAAACTTCATTGAGGTTTAAATCTATACATTAAGTCACATTTTCACACACCATGAGGTATAGGATGGGCAAACATTTCTTATAGTTACCTTTGTCGATTTTCTGAATTTTCTCAAAACGGACATCTTGGACTCAAGTATTTTTAGCACTGGGATCTTCAATTAGCAGATTTTATGGATATATTGCATATTCAGACTCTTTTTTTTCTAAAAAAAAAAAAAAAAGACATTTTGTGACTTAAAGTACCTTTTGCACTAGGGTCTTCAATTTATTGTTCAAAAAACATGGGAGTATCCAAACTTTTGACTGGTGCTGTACTTTATACAGATGAATATCGGCAATCTTGTTTTCATTGTATGTTGGAATATTTATGAGTCTTATTGACAGTATGCATTCTGTATACATCCTCTCTCCAATGGTTGTTACTGTGCTGACAATTTGTCTCATTGCAGCCAGGAGCAAGCGTGCCCTCAGATAAGTGCGAGGACTGCAAATGTGGCTATGATATCGATCCAGAAACTCAGCTCCATGCTGTGGTGTGCACCGCAAAGAAGTGTAATGAAACCTGCCAACTGGTCAGTACTAGGAACCTCGACCAAAAAGTTCAGGACAGTGAAAAAGTGTTTGCATGTATTAGTAAAGGAGATGTAATAATCATTTTTATCTGGACTTTTGTGCTGAAGCAATATCGAGCATATTGAAAGTAGATGCATAAAAATATTTTTATATTGTTTCCTCAACAACTTTTGGAAAGTGTCTAAAATTTTGCCAATTCCATAACACTTGTTGTCCATCAAAATTAACTTTGAATGGGTAATGATTCATCCACTCATTGACATAAATTCACTTAACTGAATAGTCTATTTTTCATTTGAGCAGTAGATGACGTGCAGACATTTTAATTGTGTGGTTCTGAGCCTCACAAATGAATCACAACTTTGTTTTTGATAGATTTGGGTACTCTTGACAGTGTTTTTTTTTTTTTTTTTTTTTTTTGGGGGGTGGAAATCTCATGTAGGGCTTTGAGTATGAGCCTGTATCGGGTGAGTGTTGCGGCAAGTGTGTGGAGAAAAGATGTGTTGTCGTGCTGCCAAACAATGAAACACAAGTCATTGAGGTAAGTGACATATCAAGATGATGGCCTATTATTTGGGCTGTTTTTCTATAATTTTAAATGAATTCGCTTCAAGTGCTGTGAAAAATAATTTGTCTGCCTTCCAGAGGTCTTATGTTTTTGGTCATATTTAAATGTCTCAGATCATCCAACTAATTTCAGTATGAGATAAAGACAACACAAGTAAACAAAAATGTAGCTTTGAAATAGTCATTTCATTCCTTGAAGGTAAAGAGTTATTTAATACCTACACTACCCATGTGAAAAAAATTGCCCCCCTGAGAGTAATAACTGGTTGTGCCTCTCTTGGCACCAAAAACTGCAATTAATGTTTGCAAAGACTGGTAATGAGTCTTTTACATTGCTGTGGAGGAATGTTGACCCACTTTTCTTTTCAGTATTGTTTTAATTCAACTGCATAGGAGGGTTTTTCAGCATTAACTGGCAGTTTAAGGTCATGCCACAGTGTCTCAAATGGATTAAAGTCAGGGCTTTGACTAGCTGCTCCAAAAACCTTATTTTGTTTCTTTTGAGTCATTCAGTGGATCATATGCTTGTGTGCCTTGGATCATTGTCCTGCTGTGTCACCTAACTACGCTTGAGCTTTAGGTCACAAACTGATGGCTGGACATTCTCCCTCAGAATTTTCTGGTTTAGACCAGAATCCATGGCTCCATCAGTTATGGCAAGTTGCCCAGGTCCTGTAGCAGCAAAGCAACCTCAGACCATCACACTACTGCTATGATGTTTGACTGTTGGCATTATGTTCTTATTTCAAAATGCTGTGTCAGAGATACATCAGATGTTACTGGACTCACGCCTTTCAAAAAGTTCCATTTATGACTCATTATCCCCAAAGAGGTGGGGGTCGTCAAGATGTTTTTGGCAAATGTTAGATGAGCCTCGGTGTATGGATGTTGTCAGTGCGCTCTTGGAGGAATTTAGGTAGGCTGGGTACTTCTGGGAGGGTTTACCACTCTTCCAAGTTTTCACCATATGTAGATAATGGCTCTCCCAGAAGTTTGGTGGAGTTCCAGAGCCTTAGAAAAAGTTTTGTTACTCTTTCCAGACTGATGGATGTCAACAACTTTGCTTCTTATTTGTTTGTGAATTTCTTTCGATTACAGCACCATGTGCTGCTTTTTGCATATTTCACATTGCCAAACAGGTTCCTTTTAAGTGATGTTTAGATTCAGCAGGGCTGGCAGTAATTATGCCTGGGTGTGTCTAGTGAAACCCCATTATCAATTAAATTTGTTTAATTGGTTGATTTAGTAACTAAGGCGGCATTACTTTTTCACATTGGTAAGGTTGGATGGCTTTTTTTTCCTTCAATGAATTGAATCATCATTTAAAAATGCATTTTGTGTGTACTTGAGTTATCCTTGTCTGTTTTTTTTTTTTTTTTTTTTTTTTTTGCAAGCAGTTTTTTGAGGTCATATGTTAAAGTTTTTTAAAGAGGTCATAATGTGGACTGCAAGGTGGCAGTCCTGGGTTTGAATCTTGGCTGGTTCTTTTCTATGTGGTGTTTCATGCAGACAAGGAGTAAGCTTGCTTGAGACTTAAAATTGCTCCAAGGTACTGCTCCAAATATTAACATGTGTGAATATTTGTAATATTTGTTGAGATGAGCTCCAGAATGATTTTCCCATAAATAAGTGAATTGTTAATGGAAATTTTATGTATGAGGTGTTAACATCTTCATATTCAGATATGGTTACAATTCTGAGGGATTTTGACAAACAAAAAATTTTTTACCCATTTTGTTTCAGATGAGAGATTTCAGATTTTACTATACAAATTTTTCAGTCAGTCAACTCATATGTTCACAGTCAATCAAGGTATTAAGGGGCCTTCCAGATTCATTTGATTTACCTTGTTCCAGCACAGGTATGGGAATAATAACACTACAGTTTATTGGTTCAACACAAAAATGTACCATTCCATTGGTTTTTATTTACATTGTTACCATGGAATTGACGTTAATAAGTAAAATCATGGTCCATATTGTGGCAAGCCTTACTCCCTAACCACCCAACCAAATCACTTAACCTTCATCCTACCGGCCAATTTTACATACACAAACTACCAGGCGGGTTCCGTATGGACCCCAGGAGGGAATACCTTGAAATCAATGCAGTAAGAACAAATTCAATGCAGCAAACACACATAACTTTATTGAGGAACAAAATCCACTACTGCTGAATATCAATGATGTATTATAAATGCAATAACATTGCAATAATATTGCAATAACTAGCATACACTTAGCAAATTGTAGCACCACAAAATAAATTTTGGCATTATATACATGATTTTTGCAGCTCATGCAGCTGTGAAACATTCTGGATTACAACTTCTGTCTTTTCTTACAGAATTTAAAACATAAAGTAATTGTAAAATAATTTAGGGCTTTTGTTTTGTAGTGTAGGCCTTAAGGCCTCTGCTGCTGTGTATCTAGCTTGTCTTTGTCTGTTGGACATTATGAATCTGAAACAACCAAAAAGAAGTTAACTTTCAGTGTGCTATTCAATTATAAATTAAAAGACAGATAAGTTTTACTCTGGGGTCCGGTTGAACCCCAGTAACAAATTAATTATTCCTTCACAATGCAAAAAAGCTGATCTTCCAGTGCTTTAGTGTTTTAATTAAGACATAAATTCTGACAAATTCATAAAATGGTGAGGCAGTATGTCACATATTTTTAAAATGGCAAACGAATATATAGGTGCAGGGTCCAGATGGACCCCACTTGGTAGGATGAAGGTTAATTCTTTTTTCCCTGTTAGACATATGTCATGTCTTTGCAAACACGAGGATTTTTCTATATATTGTGTATTTATTTTTTTTTCCAGTGGTTTTTCTAAAATAAATTCCTCAAATGGGTAAGTTGGATGACGCATACACTCCCATGAAATTGATACCTTTGCCTCTATCAGAAAAAGCCAATGTGATTGCATGTAGAAATAACCAACAAGTCTACAATCTAAATTTGAGGCATTTTGGTTGAAAAATATAAAAAAGTTATCAGTGCCACAAGTGTTGAAAGTCACCAGATTTTAGCTGACTTATAAAATTATTTGAGGTGGGAGAGCTTCAAAAAAAGTCATTTTTTAACAAACGTGATGAAATTAATGACAAAGTGTTTTGATTTTCTTAAAGTACACATCTTGGTGAACCTTAAAGGGGAAAAAAGAGAAATATTAAAAAAAAAAAAAAATCATTTTGAACCTGGGAAGTGGGAAGGCTCCTTAACTGATAGATACAATGATAGTTTGGCATCTAGGCCCTGAGTGTCCACAGATGGATGCTGGGGCAGAGGTTTGATGTTTACTAGTAAGGGTCATGCAGCTGCAGGCAATGTTACTAGCGGCAGCAGAGAGTGATGCAGGAGCAGGCCTACAGCAGCCCATGTTATAAAGGGGCAGAGCAGTGGCAGATATGCATGAGATTGTCTATGAGAATGACGACATGTCTCAAGTTGTTTGCCCAAACTAGCTCCGCAAGCTGAGGCAAACCATTCTCTTTCAATCTCACAGCCTGACCAGACATGGACACCTCCTGGTGAAAAATGCGAAAAGTACAAATGTGAGAAGATAGAAGACCAGATGGTTACTGTTCAAGTGAAAATCGTCTGCCCTGAATACAACCCAGAGAACTGCATTCCTGTGAGTTTCACATCAGCAGGAGAATTATAGATGGTGTGAAGAAATTGGCCAGAAATTTCCAGGAAGCAGAGTACTGATAAATAGCAGAGCTTATTACCAGCCTTCAAAATGTAGATCATCCGTAATGAAGATACTGTTATGACATTCTCCTGTCCTTCATAGAGGCTTGGAAATCTTGCCAAAAGCATAATTTATTACTGAAAATGAGCCGCTGAACATTCAAGTGATCACAAAGTAGTTTTTAATTATGAATGAATTTTTTACAACAGGGCACTGAAAAGACTGACCAAGATGGATGTTGCATGTCCTGTAAGTGAAAAATAACTTTTTCTTTGTTTTCATTTGACTAAACCTTTTGTGAGAAAATGACAATGGAATACTGTGAATTGTGAGGCAACATGTAGTAAACTGGAACCAAACCAAGGCAGAACTTGGAAAATGGTGCAAAAACTCCTTTTTTTAGCATACCAGCACTCTACTATGTTCTATGACAATAGCAAGTTAATCTTTCAATTGATATATGGTCATATTTCGGTTAGCTGTAATGCAAGGGTCTTCTCTTCAAAAAGGCCCTTCAAATGGGCTGTTATGACACGCACACATATTTCCCTTTGCTTCTCTAATTCCAGTTAGCATCATACTCTGCTTGAGAATTTGAATAAGAAGTATTTGAAAATGCCCTTTTATGCTGATGCTTTCAGGTCCGGAGTTATTGGCACCCTTTTTTAAAATGAAAAAAAAAAAGGCAAACTCTTTCTCTGCTTGTTGTTAGTGAGGGCTTTTTTCATGCAACCTGACCAAAATGTTGTTACTATGGTGGTGGCATATTTTGGTTGTTCATTTTTAGACTTGGCAACCCCGGGGTGCAAACTATCACTGGGATTCTTGAACCATGATCATAATGCCTGGTTTATGCTCTCTGCATAAACAGTCATGCAATCATGAACTGCTGTAGAGTCATGAGGTGCAAATGTTTGGAGCTTTTATACTCCATGTAGTTTTTTCCTCCAGGCAAACTGATATTCTCCCAAACTAGAGGGTTAGGCTACAGTAGGCTACATTTTTGAACAGATACCTGTTCTTTCTCACCTCTGCCACCGGCAGCACCTCAAAGTTGTCCATTTTCCGCACATGCGCATCTGTGCTGTCAGAAGATTCCAGATGTCCTTGGCTTGGCGAAAACTCGCCACACGGGACTCCTGTGAAGCAACGTGTCAGTAACCATTACATCATTTTGGCCAAGTGGACCCGTACGACTCTTGCGATGCGTGAAGCATAAATCGGGCTTTGGCCCCCATTTAGACCTTTTATTAGCATGCAATTTGTACTTGAAATTTGTTGCCATGATATTGAAAACACATATTAATTTAAGGTTTAATGCATGCAGAATGATAGAATAGAATAGAATAGAATAGAATAGAAGTTGTTGTTACATACAAGTCATACAGGTACAACTGCAGTAAAATGAACTCTGATCATCCCAAGACTTGCCAAGAATAAAATATACATATAAATATATAAAAATAGAGATTAGAGAATAGAGAAATTATGATTCAGACTACATTTGATGTGACTTGGGTCACATAGAGATCTGATCTTGCCCAGGTGTAAATGCAGCCTGTACACCTGGAATACATTGTGGGGATAAAACACACTCAGATAAGTAAAAAAAACCTCACTACCCCTCATTGTCCTGTTTGCTGTGATGAAATTTATAAAATTGGTCATATAATTCAAAAGTTAGGGCCCATCTGAACATACACTTTTACTATATAATAGGCAAAAAGCTGTGCATAAAATTTGTTGTATGTTCAAATCCTTTATATGGATCAAACTGTGTGCCAACAATACCTGGACAGTTTACTCTATTCGGCATAATCATGCTGCATGCTACCGACACTGCATTATACCATTAGGCTACTGGCGCTGAGATGGCAAACTGTGTTCAAGATCAAAGTGGAAGGGATAGCTATCTATAGAAAACAATAAATGAAATAAATAATACATGAAATTGGCAGGAGCGCTGCATTAGCCTGTATTATTAAAATATTTATACTGTACATGCCACCAATTTTGAGGTAAAGTTCGCTGGGGCAAGATTATGCAATGTCATGAGTAAACTGGGTCAGGAGATGGGTGAGGCTTTGGGCGTAGTGTCCAATTTCATGCACACGGTTGCTGATGCCTGAACAATGTACCTTCTACATTGATGGTTGAGTAGGGCATATCAAGCCAAACTCAGTGCGTAAGATATAATATTTGGACGCACCCTTAAATTCTTGATTTTAACTTTTATTTAAAGGTGCTATGTGCGTGTATTAATCGCTTTCTGTTGTTAATCTGTGTACAGACTGTAATGCAACTTTAAAAAATGAGACTTTTCCCAACTTTGTCGTTTGTTTTTATCAGCCTGTGGACTGATTTATATGGGAAGGTATCAGAGCAGATTTGTGTGCACTCTTGAGTGTGCCTTGCCTGAATCTTACTTTAGCTTAGAAATGGAGTCCACTTGTGTCAACAAAAGGCCAGTGACAGGAACAGTGAAACAAGCAGCCACTTTAATGTCCTGCACAATTTAGAGCGTGGCCACATTGAGTGACAATGGCTATAAAGTGGCTATAAAGCCGTATATCATTTTTAAATAATGGGCTCAGTAGGTGATGGCAATGCTCCGAAATGCTTGTCAACCAATTTTAATTAGAAGAGTGAGAAGAAGAGTTGAGTTGTTTTATAGTAGATAGTACATCCATCCATTATCTATCCTGCTTCTTCCAAACTAGGGTCACAGGGGAGCTGGAGCCTATCCCAGCTGACTATGGGCAAAAGGCAGGGACACACCCAGGACAGCTCGCCAATCCATCACAGGGCACACACACCATGCACTCTCTCAATCATACCTATGGGCAGTTTAGAGTCTCCAATTAGGCATGCATGTCTTTGGACTGTGGGAGGAAACTGGAGTACCCAAAGGAAACCCATGTAAACACGGAGAGAGCACACTAAAAGGCTCCAGGCCGGGTTCAAACTCGCAACCTTCTTGCTGTGAGGCAGCAGTACCACTATGTCACTGTACCGCCCATTTAGTAGCTAGTGCCTCTTAGTCGTAATGCGTAGGTGTACGTTTATGCTTTCACCATATGAAACTCTTTTGTCATGCCAATAGAGACCATTTTGAACTTGAATTTGAATTCAATAGTTCTGAGCTGTGCCTCTAGCTTTCTACCTTCTGTCACTTTAGCAAGGCTAATTATAGTCACTAAACTTGACCTCTAGGCCACATGGAGCTGGTGGCGATTGAAAAATTTTTCATCAAAATATAGGGAAAATGATGTCTTAGTGTGCAGTTAATTGTACGGACAGACCGTCTCAGGAGTCTTTGCTCCATTTTTTTCAGTGGGTGAAATTCTGGTATCATTTTATTCAACATTACATGCTGGCATTAAGTAGCAGGAATCTGGGTAGGCTTTTTAAATAGCCAGTTAGCCACCTAATTAATAAGCCTTCAGTTAGCCTTCCAGCAAGATGCCCAGATGTGCTGACGAGAGCGTATACTTGCTGCATTCAACTAGCATGTGCCGAAGTCACAACAAAATTGAGAAACATCAAAATTTAGGGTGATAATACTTTTTAACAAAAGATTGGAAAGCTGTTACAACTTCTCAGATAGGTAGCTAGCTGCAACTCGCTATCAGGAGACTCTGTCCCTCAGCTACTTCCCCAGGGCATTGGACTGCACCTCCAGATTTTGTTGTGTTATACAGTCAATAGGTGCGCACGGCAAGAGATTGTCATGCAGTAATTACCATTACTTTGCCAAAAAGTGATTCAGTATGTGCTTGCCATAAGCAAGCAACACATTCTTCTTCTTCAGTCGGGTTATTTATTTATTTATTTATTCATTCTTTTTCCATTTCCACACACTTTTTTGTCCCTTATCAAGCGCCCGAGTGTTCGCGATAGAAACACGGTTCAAACGCCGAAACGTCCGGCCTGACCGTGTCTCTGGGCTTTGTACGAACGGTTGCATAGCCCCTTTTCATTCTTTTGAAATCCCTGTTTTTCATCCCTTTTTATCTCCATTAAAAATACATGGTGGAGTTCTGTCATTATGACTTCACGAAACACTAGAGGGCAGCCTCAACACCACAACCAGTATATAGACAAATTTCAGAGCGCAAAGCGGTCTGAAATTTGTCCTTTAAACAATGTCAGGTGATAACTGTGTGTGTGTATGTGTGTGTGTGTGAGTGAGAGAGAGAGAGAGAGAGAGAGAAAGAGAGAGACACAGTCAGACAGACTACCTACCTACACTCTGCCAGACTGCCACTCTACTGTGTGTGTGTGTGTGTGTGTGTGTATGTGAGAGAGAGAGAGACTGCATCTTTACCGTCAACATTTTAGCAAGCACACTCTCAAGGTTCGTCCTGACAAAAGGCAGTTCTAGTTTATTCTTTTTTCATTCCACACACTTTTTTGTCCTGTATCAAGTGTCCGAATGTTCGTGATAGAGATGCGGTTCAAACGCCGAAATGTCCAGCCCGACCGTGTCTCTGGGCCTTGTATAAATGGTTGCATAGCCCCTTTTCATTCTTTTGCAATCCCTGTTTTTCATCCCTTTTTATTTCCATTAAAAATGCATGGTGGAGTTCTGCCATTATGACATCACGGAACACTGGCCCACTCTAGTGGTAGAACTCCACCATGCATTTTAATGGACATTTTCGCAAGCACACTCTCGAGGTTCGTCCTGACGAAATGCAGTTCTAGTTCCACTTTCAATCTGACTTATGATAAGGTATAATTATATTTAGACAGGCTAGCCAGCTAAATAATCAAACCTATTCCATTTTATCCAGCTAGGTAGCTGTTGCTGAATGAGTTTCGTCCTAAAGTCCATCTGCAATGAGCCATTAAAAAAAAAAGCATATCAGTAAAAATATAAGACAAAATTATGCACAGCTGTCAATGCTGAAGTAGTTGAGAAATCTTAATAGCAACAAAAATATGTCATTACAAGAAGTAATTCCAGTGTCCTTTATGGCATTTAAACCCATTTCAGTGGGGGGGAACCAAAGGAACTCTTTCCGTGTTTGCGGACAGATGCATGCCAACTTACATTACTCTGATATTTTTTCATCATTCAATGCATTTATGTAAATCTAAATTCTCTAACTCAATGTCCAAATGAACTTTCCTCAAAAACTGGGCTAGGTGGCTAACGTTATACACAGATGCTGACTGTCTTGAGTAAATAAAATGGTTGAGCTGGAAATAAAAAACCAGCGGCATCTAAAAAACAAAAGTCCGATGCTGGCAGAATCGCCCCCCGCTGGGTAGCCAATTAGCTAATTACCTTACTTGGCATACTTGCTGGATAGCACCACGGCTAGCTTGAGAAAATGTCAGCTTACTAACAGGTGAATGCCTCCGTTGTGCATCAACTGTTCTACTGTTGCACATCGCACGAGAAGACACAAATAAGAATCTAATTTGGCAGGTTTACCCTCGCCTCCTCTTCCTCTGTATCTTTTTTTTTTGCTCCCATTCTTGTGTTCATTCTTAGATGCCCGCATTTTCAGTCTAGTCGCGTCACTGAGAAAGGCTAGCTTGCCAAAATAGCTAACTTGGATATTTTATTGGTCGCAATATTTCCCATAAATCTCCACAACAGGAAAGCAATATGAAGGATATGTGTCATAATATAAACAGAAAATATGCAGCTAAATCACAGCCAATTTTAATTTAAAAAAAATCATTGTAGGCGTTATGTAGGCCCTTACATATTTGCATGAGTATACGGCATAGACTGCCTCCATTTTTTAAAATGTTTTGTCACCATAGAAGAGATTTGTTTGACTTTGGTGCTGTTTATAATGCAAGAATGCTGCCATATTTAGGGAATTAACTCGTTTTCTGCACAGTTAGAGCTATTGCTAGCGCATTGGACTATATCACAGACAGTTTTTCCACAATGAAATCAATAATCATCTTCTTCCTCTATGATGTTTATAGGCGGTTGTAAAACTAGCTTACATTCTTCATATCCATTGGCTAAAGTAGTAACATAGCACTTTGAATCCTCTGAATTTCCATAGAAACTCCTGAATATAGAAAGCATGATGCCTGAGTAACTAAAATATATAAATACAATGAAAAACGAAGATGGATCGGTGAGGATGTAATGAGATTTTGACTTGCAGTCGAGCAGATTCACTTCGTTAGGCTAACATTTTGAAATTGTGAGCATGCACAGTAATTCTGACACAGCTCCTTTAACTTGGATTGTTATCAACTGTTGTTTATTAAGCGTGGCCTTTTTCCTTCATTTATATCAAGGGTGCCAATAATATCAGACCTGACTGTTACAAATCTGTTATATGTTACATATGTGGTATAAATAAGGTTTTTTTTGGTGCACAGCTGTCCCGATGAAATAACTTCACAATAATAAATTCTTCACAAGGGAATTATTTCAGTAGCCATTTTAAAAGATTTTCCTCTCTTGGCCAATTGTATGGACTGCTAACTTCTTCTCCTTCATTAGGCACTCCAAAGTACGAATGCAAAGTCCTGAAGAACACCACTCACCTGGAGAAAGATGGCTGCAAGACCTTAAAGCCTGTGGAAGTCAGTTATTGTGAAGGCAACTGCGGAAGCTCCACAATGTAAGTTCCACATTAGCAAAAACAAAACTATTAAAACAATTGTCCTTTAAACAATGTCAGATGATAACTGTGTGTGTGTGTGTGTGTGTGTGTGTGTGTGAGAGAGAGAGAGAGAGAGAGAAAGAGACACAGACAGACAGACTACCTACCTACACTCTGCCAGACTGCCACTCTACTGTGTGTGTGTGTGTGTGTGTGTGTGAGAGAGAGAGAGAGAGAGAGAGAAACTGCATCTTTATCGTCAACATTTTAGCAAGCACACTCGAGGTTCATCCTGACGAAACGCAGTTCTAGTTCATATTGTGTTCATTCATTTAAATGTTCTGAATCTCAGGCTCTGCCCTGGGGGTTTAAATCACTAGGACTGTCTGCATTATGCTTGTTCAGATTGTTCCAGAGTATAACTGAAGCAAAGTCACTGCCATACACAAATAAATGTCACTCTAAAATGAGTGTTCGAATCTGACGTTAGTGTCCAGCCTGAACTGTTTTTTTTTTTTTTTTTTTAATATACCAGGTACTCAATGGCGGCCAATTCTTTGGTTCACTCGTGCAACTGTTGTCGGGAAACCGCCACAAGCAACAAGGAGGTGGAGATGACGTGTGAAAATGAATCAGTCATCAAGCACTCCTACATTTACGTCGAAAAATGTAGCTGTGAGCCTGCAGAGTGCGAAGACTTCCTGAAGAACAGACGATGAAGGCACCGATATACAGAAAGATTTGTGGCCGCTGCGCCACGGCAAATGATCATTCCTCTGGTTGACCGTACAAAGAATGTGCAATTCTCTCAATGGAAAATGTTTCGGCTCATGAGAGCCAGTTGACAAATATTGCATGCTTTTTTCTTTCTTTTTGTTTGCATGTTGGTTTTTCAGATCAAGTCTTCATATCAATTGGTTTTCACCTTAATTTAATATACTTCTAAATTAGCTCTATACAATGCAGACTGCAAGTGTCATGTCTGTGTGCGTGGATTGAATTTTACCTTTGGATAACTGGATGAAAAGACAAAGGGAAAGTTGCTATAATCTTTGCATTTAAGTGGCTATCTCAGCTTTAACTATTACAGAATATTGCTGTACATAGAAGAGTGTTTCTATTCTAACCTGTATTAACCTTTTAATAAACTATAGCAACTGAAATTTGCTCTGGTTTTGTGATTCTCTGAGGGGATATTATTTGAAGTTGCATTATTATTCACTGATTACAAGTGTGCTTCCTGAATCAAAATTTTATACTGACACTATAGCAAAACTGATAATTGCTGGTAGAAACATGAACTGAACCCAAAAGGATTTCCAATTCATTATCAAAAGTTTTCAAGAATAGTTCATTGCTCATAAGCCACCTTAACTTTGGAACGGCACAAACTTCACAGATGTCTTTGGCAAACTTCATTTTGAGGCGCACCAATGACTTACATCTTTTGGTTAACCCTGTGTATTAATTCTGATGGAGTTGTTGCTTGGTTGTTGACACATTGGGCATTTTTGATCTGGCCTCCTGTCATAGTTCTCTCCAACAGGATAATAATTTACCAACCATCACAGTTGTTATCATGGCCTCTGGGCCTTTTGGTATTCCTGAGCTCACAAGCGTGTTCTTTCTGAAGGAATGTACTAATTGGCTGATTTAGCCACAAAAAAATGTGTTTTCCATGTCTCTTGTGTGACCGTGTTGATTTCTCAGCTTAACCCCTCAGAGCAGATTTAGACGCCGGCGTCCGTAAATTCTGAAATTTAATTGCTAAATAATTCTGTTGTTAGATTTCCAAAAGTCTTGCTTCACTGGAATAATTTTCCACAGTCTCTGTGACACAAATACTGACTCATAAAGCCTTAAATAGGCTCATGCACAACAGGAAAAATTGGCGATATTAGTATTCTGCGCAAACCGGTTAATCACAGTGACAGCACTTCGGACTCCATATTGTGAGCTAATAGCGGCAGATTCCAAATGTAAATGCCACAATTCAAATCAACTCTTAACTATTTATCTTACTTTTGAATAAGATGATGAGAGAAAAGCACACATCTCTCCACAGAATAGCAAAGCAGCCAATTTTCCAATAACCTTAGTGGCCTGATTATTCTCCATGCGCTATGTCTGACACATAGACCAATTGCTATGCCTATTCCTATTTTTCTCTTCCCGCAAGGACTAAATAGAATTTTTCAAGCACTGCACACAACTATGCAGAGAGATGAATATTGAGGGCGTAGTTATGTTGCAGGGGGTGTTTCCTATGTAAACAAGATGACGCCAGTGGGAGTATTAGTTAAATTAGGTCGTGCTTGGCAATTGATGGAATTTTCCTAATACAGACCGCATTTGATTTGCTAGGACTTCATGTAAATTGCGCAACCAATTCATAATTTCACTAGAAGAAGCAGACAGACAAAATAATTTGTATTTAAAGGAAATAATACCAATATGTACAACCCAAAACCAGTGAAGTTGGCACGTTATGTAAATCGTAGATAAAAACAGAATACAATGATTTGCAAATCCTTTTCAACTTATATTCAATTGAATACACTGCAAAGACAAGATGTTTAATGTTCAAACTGAGAAACTTTATTTTTTTTTTGCAAATAATCATTAACTTAGAATTTAAAGGCAGCAACACATTGCAAAAAAGTTGGCACAGGGGCCTTTTTTTACCACTGTGTTACATCACCTTTCCTTTTAACGACACTCAGTAAACGTTTGGGAACTGAGGAGACCAATTTTGAAGCTTTTCAGGTGGAACTCTTTCCCATTCTTGCTTGATGTACAGCTTAAGTTGTTCAACAGTCCGGGGTCTCCGTTGTCGATTTTACGCTTAATGCGCCACACATTTTCAATGGGAGACAGGTCTGGACTACAGGCAGGCCAGTCTAGTACCCACACTCTTTTACTACGGAGCCATGCTGTTGTAACAAGAATGTGGCTTGGCATTGTCTTGCTGAAATAAGCAGGGGCGTCCATGAAAAAACGTTGCTTGGATGGCAACATATGTTGCTCCAAAACCTGTATGTACCTTTCAGCATTAATGGTGCCTTCACATATGTGTAAGTTGCCCATGCCTTGGGCACTAATACACCCCCATACCATCACAGATGCTGGCTTTTGAACTTTGCGCCTATAACAGTCCGGATGGTTCTTTTCCTCTTTGGTCCGGAGGACACGACGTCCCACAGTTTCCAAAAAACAATCTGAAATGTGGACTCGTCAGACCACAGAACACTTTTTCCACTTTGCATCAGTCCATCTTAGATGAGCTTGGGCCCAGCGGCCGGGCGGCGTTTCTGGGTGCTGTTGATAAATGGCTTTCGCTTTGCATTGTAGAGTTTTAACTTGTACTTGCAGATGTAGCGACGAACTGTAGTTACTGACAGTGGTTTTCTGAAGTGTTCCTGAGCCCATGTGGTGATGTCCTTTACACACTGATGTCGGTTTTGATGCAGTACCGCCTGAGGGATCGAAGGTCACGGGCATTCAATGTTGGTTTTCGGCCTTGTCGCTACGTGCAGTGATTTCTCCAGATTCTCTGAACCTTTTGACGATATTACGGACCGTAGATGATGAAATCCCTAAATTTCTTGCAATAGCTCG
Organism: Gymnothorax javanicus; assembly: GCA_029692085.1. Lineage (NCBI taxonomy): Eukaryota > Metazoa > Chordata > Actinopteri > Anguilliformes > Muraenidae > Gymnothorax > Gymnothorax javanicus. Next base: position 11,039,192 of record CM056207.1, on the reverse strand, counting down.
TTGAGGAATGTTGTTTTTAAACTGTTCGACAATCAGCTCACGCATTTGTTCACTAAGTGGTGACCCTCGCCCCATCCTTGTTTGTGAATGACTGAGCATTTCAGGGAAGCTGCTTTTTATACCCAATCATGGCACCCACTTGTTCCCAATTAGCCCGTTCACCTGTGGGATGTTCCAAATAAGTGTTTGATGAGCATTCCTCAACTCTCTCAGTCTTTTTTGCCACTTGTGCCAGCTCTTTTGAAACATGTTGCAGGCATCAAATTCCAAATGAGCTAATATTTGCAAAAAATTACAAAGTTTACCTGTTCGAACATTAAGTAACTTGTCTTTGCAGTGTATTCAATTGAATATAGGTTGAAAAGGATTTGCAAATCATTGTATTCTGTTTTTATTTACGATTTACACAACGTGCCAACTTCACTGGTTTTGGGTTTTGTATTATGACTGCATTGTGTTTAATTGTACCATTAATTTGTATTACATGGAAACAGGCAACATTTGGCATTGATAATAATGAAATTTAACTGTGCAGCTGGTATGCCATTGCTCACAGCCAACTTCACCCACTCAGGTTTATACAGTTAAGGCCATAAATATTTGAACATTGACACCATTCTAAGTATTTTTGCTACCAAACCTAGAAAATTGGAGTTGAAATTAAAGTAGGGATTCAAAGAAAATAAGTAGGCTACCCATAAAATTGGTACGTTATGACAATTTCATGATATGTTGAAGGTATTAACTCATATAACAAGAGGAAAAAAGTTTCACGCTACTTGATATTCGCTTTCCCAATGTTGTTCTTTTTCGACCGTAACCGGTCCGCCGACAGTCTCATTTTCTGTGACGTCACGTACGGGTTGTGTGCTCTGAAAGTACCAAGATGCTCCATGGTTATAATACAGTAAACACTGTGAAAATTGTTTTCAATTTTGTTTTTAAAGCCTGATGAGTCAGAACTCTTAATAGATTTCTTCCAGATCTCCCAGTAGTTCATACTTTTTAAAGCTAATGTCGCATAAAGGTGATTTCTTTCATCGGTGCATATTAGTTATGCTGCTTATTTTGGTTCGTTCCGTGCTGCAAGAAGTCCGGTCGCCATGCTGGCTATACGCTATACACGTACACGTTGTATCGTTTAGAAAAAAAATTATGTTTTTATTGGAGTCATCATGCTACCATTCCGAGGAAGGTTGGATAAGCCAATGCTCTGGGCTACTAGATAGTATTTTATGAACACGATCAAGTGGACTCTCCCCACCAAGCAAGAATACGTCCAAACGACGTCTTTTTGCGACCTTCCACCAACGTCTAAATGACGTCAGCTGAGGAGCCAGAATGAAAGTTTTTATGACGTCTTTTTACGACATCCTCTGGACGTCTCGTATTAACGTCCACCGAACCTCTGCACAAGGTTAAATATTAGTTCAAATGAGGTCGTTCTGGGCGTCTTTTCAACGTCAACTGCACAATTATTTTAGAGATACTTGACGAAAAAAAATTATATAGTTTCTGTCTCCTACCTCCACGTACCTTGCGATGCCTCCCTATCCGACTGCTTTATTAGCTCTTAGATATCACTTTTGAGCAATGCGGTCATTGCAAGTAACGTAGGTGGTCACATGATCCCTGAAGCAAAATGTACTCAGAGGTTGATGGCAGCATAGTGAAAATGGGGAAATCTTGTGCTGCTGTTGCTTGCACCAATAATAATGCCATTCAGTCGTCTGGAAAATACGGCAAAATAAGTTTCCATCAATTTCCACAAAATAATGAAGCCCTTTTGAAAGATTGGCTTGTTAAATTAAGAAAAATTGACCATGGAAAGCCTTACAAACCAACAAAACATTCAGTTCTTTGCTCAGAGCACTTCGAGAAAAGCTGCTTCACGTACCAGAAGTTCACAAGTAAGTCAACGGTTTTGTTGCAATGAAAACTGGTTTTAAAGTGAAGATTTAAAGAAATTAGTGGAAAATATATATTCAATACAAACATTAACCTTAAGCCTGAACGCCCCTGTAACGGGGGCAATGAATTTATATAATAAATGCAGCATGTTTCCTAATAGCAACCTCGTCATGCAGCATATCCTCTTAAAGCGAAGAAACTCGGCGAAAAGTTTGTGATGACCGTTTTTACCTAAACCGAACATAATTCAAGTGCCAAGCAAGTAAATAAGCATCAAGCAAAACATTAAATAAAATATGATTAAATAATCAGTGCTTTATCACAAGCATTTCTACTGAATTTGTGCATACAAACGAATGAAAAAGGACAGTCCACAGATTCCAACGATATAAGCCTTGTCATTTTAAATTGACACCACACTCAAAGAACAGCAGGCATACACTTTAAATGCTACAGAGATTAGCAAAAATTTTACTTACCTTTTGATATTTTGTCATAAAAGCGGTTTGTGGGTAAATCTGCACTTGCTATTGTTTTAGCCAGTCTATCTGAGAGTCCTCTCGCCATTATGCTATGCACTGGAAGACCTCAGCCGTATAATCACTTAAATGGTTTGTTTTTTGTATTTTCGCTATAATTGACCGCTAAATATTCAACTGTTGTTTTCAAAGCCGGTTTATGACTGACAATCCTTGCGCCAGTATGCTCAAGTTCAAACACAGCACAGCTATACAAGTGCTAAATCGACCACTGAATATATAGTCTGTTGAGCTAGTGTCGTGGATAAGGCGGAGCATTTGGACCTGAGGTTCAATATCTGGTTATACATGCCACATTTCAGAGCAAGGAAATACATTTTTTTGTATAAATAAAAATAAATAATCAATGCATTCCCATCCCATCAAAGCCATCTTCCTGAGTTACGTCAAAGATCACGTGACTTACACTGCGGTTTCTGCATCCAGTGCAATGCCTCCATTGTTATGACAAGCAAAGCTCTTTTTGGCGGTAATAACAGGATTCGATCTTCCGAACTGGTAATCACTAAGCAACAATCGCTACCGATTGCGCCACTAAGTTAGGATAAGGGTATGGCGTAGTTAAGATGTGTTTCCCGACGACTACTTTCCACGGGTCATTAAACGAACTTTGTGTAACGTTAAGATGGTCGATATTAATAAATGGATGTCCAGGCTGCATATCTACTCATGAGTGTGTCTTTATTCGACTGTCCCAGATACAGTATGCACGTCTACCACTGGGTGGCGACGTAACATCAGGTGTCATGTTAAACCTATCAACACCACATCCCCCTTTCTAAGATCAGTAGGCTACTTTACTGATATGGAGATTCAGAACATATACAATGTTATTTCTACTAGGTCTAATCTAAATTCTGTCAGACCCAGTACATACTGTAACAGACTATATCAAGGTTTATTGTTATGTTATTTTAACCTTAGAACTGTTCAAAACACTTTGCATGACAAAATAAATGTCTCTTATTCCATCAGAACAGCAACTCTGTACTTCACAAACTGTAAACACATTAAACTAAACTAAGAAGGTGGGGTAGACTGCCCGATCCTTCTACTGAATGTGGAGGTTTATTCTGCCCCGTAGAAGTCACTCAGTCTTAGCAGGGGTACCTGCTATTTAAACACAAAGTCTTTTAGGTACCCTGGAGGTCATCTCTCTCTTTCAGGGTAGCGTTCTGGAGGCTCTGGACTGCCTGGATGAACTGGTTCCTGCTCTGCACACTCTGGACTCACTGGCTGACCAGTAAGTTGTTCTGGCTCTGGTAGGATGGTCTGCGCCGCTGGAGCTACTGGAGTTGTGACGAGGTGGTTCCGGTTGCAACGCAGGGTCCCTCTGGGAGTGTCAATGATGTATGACCTGGGTGTCTTTGCCTGTCCCAACACTGTCCCCTTCTCTTTTGTGTCCTTGACCCAGACATAGTTGCCTGGTATCAGTCTTGAGAGATTGTGAGCCCTATGTCTTTTGTTGAAGTTCCAGCTCTGCCTCTGTCTCTTGTTCTGTTCCTCCTCTTTGAGTTTTGTGATGTCCGTCCATCCTGGGTTTAGAGATGAAAGGGAGACTGGAACTGTTGTTCTGAGATGTCGGCCCATTAGTAGCTCCGCTGGACTGTGCCCGTTGGCAAGGGGAGTGGCTCTGTAGGCCATAAGTGCTCGGTACGGATCTTTATCCTTCTGGAGAAGGCTCTTTACTGTCCGCACGGGCGCGCCTCCGCCTCTCCATTGCTCTGAGCATATCTGGGGCTGGACGTAGTGTGTGTGAACCCCCACTGTGCTGCAAACTGTCTGAAACATTCGGATGAGAACTGGGGTCCGTTATCCGATATGACCTCAGATGCTATGCCATGCCTGGCAAAGATGGACTTGAAATGTTCCACTACTGCTGCTGAAGTTGTTGATGTGAGTTTTGCTATCTCTATGAAACGGGAAAAGTAGTCTACTAATATTAGATACTGGTTATCGTTCCACTGAAATAAATCAGCCCGGACCTTTTCCCATGGTCTGTCTGGAAACTCTGTTGGCAGTAACGGCTCTTTGGGGTTGCTTCTCTCTTTAGCACAGGTGTCACAGCTCTCAACGACCTTCTGAAGCTGTGTACACAAACCCGGCCACCAGACAGATTGTTTAGCTCTCTCACGGCACTTAGCTATCCCTTGGTGCCCGACGTGCAGCTTCTGTAGTACATCAGTTTGTAGCAGCTTGGGTATGACTAATCTACTCCCTTTTAGTAGCAGTCCGTTCTCTACTGTTAACTCTCCAGCGAACTGTGCGTATGGGAGGAAGGCTCTGTCTATTGTGAATCTGTCCGGCCAGCCCTCATCACAGTACTTCTTCCCTTAGCTCAGTATCTCGTCTCATTCCTGATGTTCTCTTATTTCCTGTAGCCTTTTTTCTGTAGCTGGCAGAGTTGACATGACCATGTTTACATACAGGTTCACCTCTTCCTCCTGCTCTGACTGTTCCCTCTCCCTCAACGGTGCTCTTGACAGCACGTCAGCTGTGGCCAACTTCTTGCCTGCCACATGTGAGATGGAGTAGCAGAAAGCCATCAGTCTCATCCTCAGTCTCTGGATGCGCGGCAGGAGCTCTTCTAGACTTTTTGATCCTAGTAACGGAACCAGAGGTTTGTGGTCCGTTTCAATGTGGAATGTGATCCCCACTAGGAAGTCTGAGAATCTCTTGCACGCCCATGTGGTCGCTAAAGCCTCTTTCTCAATTTGTGCGTATCTTTTCTCAGTATTAGTGAGTGCTCTGGAGCCATATGCGACTGGCTTGATCTGGCCATCCTCCTGTCTCTGGAGTAGCACGGCTCCTAGTCCAAATGATGATGTGTCTGCTGAGATAACTGTCTCCGCTTTTGCGTTGTAGAGCGCCAGTCCTGGTGGTGTGCTCAGCTCCAGCTTGATGCTGTTAAAATGCTGTCTGTTGGTCATGTCCCCACTGAAACATGTTCTCCTTTTTTAACAGGTTACGGAGCGGCTGTGTCTTCTCTGCAAGATGGGGTAGGTACTTTCCTAGGTGATTCACCATACCTAAGAATTGTCTCACTCCACCCACATCTGTGGGCTCCTCCATGTCTCTGACTGCCCTTACTTTGGTAGGGTCCACTCTCACCCCTGCTGTGTCTATGATCTGTCCTAGAAATTTAACACAGTCTCTGAAGAATTCACATTTCTCACCTCTCAGCGTGATGCCTGCTTCCCACAGCTTCTCCAGTACTACCAGCAGTCGTGTGTCGTGCTGGGCCTGTGTCTCTCCATACACAAGCATGTCATCCATTTGACAGAGAACGCCGTCGAGACCCTCCAATATCTGGGACATTCTCTTTTGATAGTGTTCCGGCGCCAAAGAGATGCCAAAACAGAGGCGGTTAAAGCAAAATCTTCCAAAATGAGTGAGGAATGTTGTGAGGAGGGCAGACTCTTTGGCCAGAGGAATCTGCCAAAATCCTGAGTTGGCGTCGATTTTTGAGAAGACCTTGGTGCCCTCTAGCTGTCCTAGTGTGTGTTCAACCGACGGGAGCATGTGTCTTTCCCTCTTGACTGACTGGTTCAGCTTGGTCAGGTCGACACAGATGCGCACCTCCTCACTGCCTGGCTTTGGTACTGTGACCATCCGGCGCACCAGTCTGTGGGTTGCTCTACTTTTGATATCACACCCATCTCTTCCATGCGAGTGAGTTCCTGCTTTACTTTTGACATGAAAGGCAGTGGAATCCGCCTTGGAGTTGATATGGAGAACGGCTTAGCGTCTGCTTTCAGCTCTATCCTATATTCTCCCTCCAGCTTTCCTAACCCCTCACACAGTGTAGGAAACTGCTCCTTGACTCTCTCTAAGGAGTCCAGTACCACTGCGTCTACTCTCGCAACTAACCCTAGTGCCTGGATAGCTGGGCGTCCCAGTAGACTATACTTAAGACCTGGCACTACATAGACATCCTGCGTGATGCTCTTGCTGTCTGTACTTAACATAGCTGTGAACTGTCCACTCACATTAATGGGAGTCTGACCCGGGCCCTGTAGCATTTTCCTTGCCTTTTCTAACTCTGGAAATGGCCCCTTCTGAAACTCATCTTCTGACAGCACTGTTACATCTGCCCCTGTGTCTATTTTAAATACAGCAGCATGGTCATTTACTTTAAGTGTGATTAGCCAGGGTGTGTTATCTGCAGCTTCTGAGCTGACTGTGCCTTGGAATGCTATTCCCTCGTCTGCCGTGTTTACTTCACTAACAGTCCCTGACCTGCACACTTTTGCATAGTGTCCCTTTCTTTTACACTGGTTGCATGCCGCGTCTTTAGCTGGGCATTGACTTTTGCTGTGTGCTAGTGTTCTACCACACCACTTGCACCCTGACTGGTTCCCTGGCTGTGTCTGATAATGACTGCTTCTGTCATGTGTTTTAGCCTGGGCTTTATGTTGTCTTTCTTTACCTTTGTTGAACTTCTGTTTTGTTTGAACACTGTCCACGTTTGTAGCCTCAGCCTTAAAGTTACTCTTCAACAAGTCCTGCTGTTTTTTCACACTCTCACTTTGACGTACGCGGGTCACCGCTTTCTCCAGCGTCAGCTCCAGGTCCAGTTGAAGTTGCTCTGACAGTCTTTTGTCACGTAAGCCCACAACGAGTCTGTCTCGGACCATTTCGTCGTGCAGCTGTCCGTAGCCGCAATGCTCCGACAAACAATAAAGCGCCGTTATGAAACTGTCAACGGTCTCACCCTGTTCTTGTTGTCGCTGGTTGAATTTTGCTCGTTCAAAGATTACATTTCTCCTGACAACGAAATACTTGTCTAGTCTCTCTTTGACCCCTGAGTACACGCTAGCCTCTTCCTCCGTCATACGAAGCGAAGTCACGATATCTTCCGCCTCATCACCCATAGTATAAATTAAGGTGTTCACCTGATTCTCATCCGCCTGTAGTTCCAGACCCGATGCAATCCTGAACCTTTCGAATCTTCGGATCCACTTGGGCCACTCTTCTGGCTTTGTGAAGTCGAACTTGGGTGGTGGGGGACCTTGAAACCGATCCATTTCTCCTCAGCAACGACACCGAAAACTGGCTAGTTAGCAGCTACTTTTGGCGTGTTGGCTAGCTAGGCTAACTGAACTTGACCAAACTACTAATCTAAAACTAGCTAAATATATCTCTCTTCGTGAGTTTTCTCTCCGGTTACCTCGTCTAAAACACTTCTCTTGTTTAAACTTGATAAACCGGAGTCTTCTGACACCATGTAACGTTAAGATGGTCGATATTAATAAATGGATGTCCAGGCTGCTTATCTACTCGTGAGTGTGTCTTTATTCGACTGTCCCAGATACAGTATGCACGTCTACCACTGGGTGGCGACGTAACATCAGGTGTCATGTTAAACCTATTAACACCACACTTTGAACTTTCGCGCCGAAGCGCTATGGGACGAATAGCCGCTTCCTTGTTTGTTTGTTAGTAATAAACCTTAAAAACCTCGCGAAACTCGATTGCTACAGCAAGTTCAAAGACTGGAGCGGATAATAAAATGAAATCTCTTATTGGCCCAGTTGTGGGGAAAATAGCGGAAGTGCTTCTCTCATCCGCCTCGCCGCGGTGCCAATAGCAGAACTGCTTCTCTCGTCGGCACCGCATAGCCGATCTCTTTCCCCCAATTAACCCCGCTGCGGGCCAGTCGCCACTTTCAACAAACAAACAAAAAACATACGACTATTATGACATTAAAACACAAAATTTCATGTTAATAATTTTAATTGTTTTATTTTCCGAACACTACAATAGTATAAGTCCAGTTCATTATTTTTCATATTATGGATACAAGTTGTAATGACTTCGTTTAATGACCCGTGGAAAGTAGTCGTCGGGAAACACATCTTAACTATGCAGTACCTATAATGTAAATTCGTGGTGTAGTCGGTAGCGAGTATACCTCAGTGATTAACAGTTCAGAGGATCGAATCCCGTCATGATCGCAAAAAAAAGGAGCTTTACTTGACATAACAATTGCTCAAGAACGACAACAACGAGCCAAAAAAAGCAGTCGGAGGCATCGCAAGGGAGGAGACAGAAACGATATATTTTATTTTCGTCAAGAATCTCTGAAATGAGTGTGCAGTTGACGTTGAAAAGACGCCCAGAACTACCTCATTTGAACTAATTTTTAACCTTGTGCAGAGGTCTGGTGGGCGTTAATACGGGACATCCAGAGGATGTCAAGACGTCATAAAAACTTTCATTCTGGCTTCTCAGAAGACGTCATTTAGACGCTTGTGGAAGACCTCGAAATGACGTTGTTTGGACGTATGCTTGCTCGGTGGGTCATAACAGTGATTGACTGACATAGAAATATGGAATGACGAGGTCGATGCCATTTAGAACACAATCGTACCCCTCAAATATCTCCACCCAATACCTCAAAAGCAGCCTGAATCGTCCGCCTGTACTTCTCATGCACTGAAGTTCAATTTTAATTGCTTTTTTATAGTTTTTGTCGTATCTCTTCCCATGGTTCTTTCTTCATCTTCTGATCCTTCCTCTTCCATGATGGCCAAAACGAAACAAAACCTCGAAAATGTAATAACGTTAAATAGTTACAGTATACGCAATAGAAAGATCTGAGGACAGGCAGCTGCAAGTGCATGAACAATATGTGTTCCTGCGCGAGTTAAGAGAGAGAATACATTCTAAAAATCTTCCTTTATTGTTTTGTCGTCACTCTTATCAAGTCTAATCATCGAAAAAATATCATAATAAATTAAGGTATCAGCTTCCCCGTATTTACACTTAATTTCCGTCAGATCGTTTAGCCTACGTCCATGTTAATCTTCAATGTACTATATAGAAAACTATGAGTTTAAATTAAAAAAAAAACGACGGACGAATGTTTCTCCATTATAATTTATCCATCTTAAGTAAAGTACGACACAATTTGAACCTTGAATAACAAATTATAAAGCATAGAGAGAGACGTACACTGCACGCAAATTCATAGAGCAGGGCTTGCAAAACCCATATGTGACATCACCCAAAACGGGCGTCATTCCTAGCATCACGGAAGTATTCACGCTTGATAAAGTACTGTCTTTTCGTGCGTGTTTCCATTTTCTCGTATCGATAATGTGACGGAATGACATTACATTGCTTTCTTTGCGTTCCAAGCTTTCCACTGATGTCGAAATTGCCATAATTCAGTTTTTCCTTTGAATGCCTACTTTAAATAATCAATACAAGTTCAAAGAGAGGACATTCTGCTTCAGTTTGCGAGTAAACATGGCATAGAATGGCATAGAAATTGCAAAACTTTTGAAAAAGGTCCTCCCTCTTTTAGGGCTCAAAAATATTTGGACAGTTGAATGCTCAGCTTTTCCAGTTTGGTGTTTTAAGCCTTTACATTTTCAACTAAAAGTGAACACATACAAGCTCCTATGTTGATTTCAAGAATTGCATTTTCATTTATATTCTGTGGCTATTAACTCTCAAAATGAAATCCAAAGAGCTGCCAGTACCAGTAAAGCAAGCCATTATTGGGCTGAAAAATTAAAACAAACCCGCCAGAAAAAAAAAAAAAAACCATCAGGCGTGGTGAACTGAACTTTTTGGTATATTCTAAAAAAGATAGAAAGCACTGGTGAGTTCAGGACTACAAAAAGATCAGGACAACCACAGATAACAACTGTGGTGGATGACAGAAGAATTCCTGTCCTGGTTCAAAGAAAAAAAAAATTCAAAAAAATTGGCCACATCAAGAACATTCTCCAGAAAGTGGGCATATCGGTGTCAGTAATCAAGAGGAGACTTCACCAGAGTAAATACAGCGCATTCATTTTTACATGTGAACTATTCACAATACTCAACAACAAAAAAAATCTAAAAGTTCCTGTATAGCTCTGGAATAATACCCTATAGACAAATGAGATAAAAAGAACTTATAGCAGGATAACAAAAAGAATATGGAAAAGGGTAGGAACTGCTCATGATCTGAGGCATACCACCTCACCTGTGAAGAGCGTTCATGTATGGGCATGTACGGCTGCTAAGTCAGCTGGATCCATTGTACCTGCTGGTGATGAGACTTGTCAAAACCTGGAGGGTGAATTCTGAATTGTATAGGGCTAAATTACATGCTTACAGTTGAGATCAGAAGTCTACATACACCTTGGAGAAATTTAAACTCAGTTTTTCACAATTCCTAACATTTAATCCAAGTAAACATTCCCTCTCTTCGGTCAGTAAGGATCACTACTTTATTTTAAGAATGTGATATGTCTGACAAATAGTAGAGAGAGCGATGGATTTCAGCTTTTATTCCTTTCATCACATTCCCAGTGGATCAAAAGTTTACATACACCTATCATTTGGTAGCATTACCATCACATTGTTTAATTTAATTGGGTAAAACATTTTGGCTAACCTTTTACAAACTTCTTACAAAAATTTTGACTCATTCCTCCTGACTGAACTACACCGTGTTCAAAAAGTTCATGCACCACAGAAAAAGTCAACTCAGATTGAATATTCAACAGAATGCATTTATTCAAAAGCCAGTGTATCCCCCCTGCATCTTAATTACTGCCCTCAGCCTGTGGGGCATAAAAGGCACTAAGTTGTTTAGAACAGAAGGCTCAAAGTTGCCCCATGGTGCTTCATGGTGGTAGGGGGTGGTCTATGGAAGACCCGACTGTTCAGGATATCCCAGGAGTTCTCAATCGGGTTGAGGTCTGGGGTGTTTGGTGGCCATTCCTCTTTGCGCAGAAAGCCAGGAAGCTGCTCAGAATACCACTGCTGAGTTGAACGAGCAGTATGTGCAGGGGCACCATCTTGCACGAAGACCATTTCCGCACGCCTGTTGAACATCTTCCTCGCACTGACGGGGCCTGATTTTCTTTTTTCTGGTGAGTATGGGAAGTAGCACTGGCTGGAGAATGTTCTTGACATAATACTCAGCATTGATGGTGGTGCCCTGGGGTACAACATGCAACTCCAACAGCCCTGAAGATGACATCGCCCCCCAGACCATGCAATGGGCGCTGAACTTGACTAGTTCAGAAGGTGGCACTTTCTTTCGATCGTCAGCGTAGATGAGGTCGTTTTGGCTGTTGGGAGTTGGAAATAAGTAGAGTGGGCACTCATCAGACAAAACCCTGTTTTCCCAGTGTCTTGGGGTCTTGCAAACTTCTTTGTAAAAGCCAGCCGCTTCTCCTTTTGCAGTTTGGTAAGGCGAGGAATCCACTGTCTTCTGTATGCTCTCAGACCCAGTTTCTCAGTCAGAAAACGATGGATGGTACTCTTAGAAACTGCTTCCCCAAGATTCTTCAGTCTTCGACTGAGTCTGTGGCAGGATTTGTGTCTCTTTCCCTTGGCCTTTCGGATGAGGTCCTTGGCCCTGGAACTCAGGACTGAGGGGCGACCTGCACGGGGCTCGTCTTCAAGGGAGTCACAACTCTGGTGTCTCTGCCACCACTTCTTCACCCATCATATGCTTCTGCCAAGGTCCTGAGCTACCTCTTTGCAAGTTTTCCCTGCCCTGCGCAAGGCAATGGCTTGAGCACGGACCTGAGGCTCTCAAAGAGCAGCCTTTCCAGGTTTTTGTTTGGCCATCGTAGCAGCACTACCAAAAAGGTTCTCTCAGTGACAGTTCTCTTTTGGTTCCTTGGTCAACCAAGAAATTTATAGGCCTCTCGCAAACAGATGAACTAATTAAACAACCTCACAACACCTGGCTGATAAGATGCAACCCATTTTGGAGACAGACATGTTGCCCATTGGGGTGCATGAAACTTTTGGGACACGGTGTATTCTGACCGAGTCAGGTTTGTAGGTTCCCTTGCTCACACATTCTCCTTCCTCATGATGCCATCTATTCTCTGATGTGCACCAGTCCCTCCTGCAGCAAAGCTCCTCCGCAATTACGATGCTGCCAGCCCAGTGTTTCACGATTAGAATGGTATTCTTCGGCTTGCACACATGCCCCTTTTTTCTCAGAACATAACAATGGTAATCATGGGCAAATAGTTCAAATCTTTGTTTCATCATTTGTCTTCTGCAGCAAAAGTCATTTGAAGGGCTGTAATAAAGCGTTTCATGCGTAAATTAAGTAGAAACGCAAATTTGTGACTTTAATAGAAAAAATCGCGTACGCTTGCTAGCTAGCTAATTAGCCGTCCCATTGATTTAAATAGACCGCTGACCAAAACCGCTAGCAATCAATAACGGTCTCCAGCGAGCTACCTTGGTACCCTTACCGTCGCGGGGACTGCATTGACTAAGCAGTCAATAAAATGAACAAGGTGGCTAACTAGCTAGCTACTTGTAACTGACATTCAAGGACAATATTTCTTACCTGCATAATATTTAAAACAATGGACAAGTCGCTTTGTCTGTTTATACAAAGCTCCAAAAGACAAGGAGGGGAGAAAGGCTTGGCTGTTGGAAATCAGGAGAAAAAAAAATCCGTCTCTATCCCCTCGATCCGTGCTGTACAGTGATTATTTTTTGAGAGCAGTGTTATAATGGGACAGAGGCAAAGATGACGCTTTAAGAATGGGGATTTAAGAAGGGGATAAGATAGATATTTGGGTTTTTTTTTTTTTTTAACTTTCATGAAGTTTCTTGATACGGTTATTTTATTTTTTTTTTTTTTTCTGCGGAGGGCAGTAATACGCCTAGTAGCGTCCATACTGCCGTAAATCTCAAAAAGAAGAAGAAGAAGAAGACTCGTGGCCTACCAGCCAAAGTAATAAAAAATTGTTTCTTGCTTAAAGTAGATGTCCTCACTAACTTGCCAAAACTATATTTTTAAACATGAAACTGGACTGGCTGAAAAAATTTGTTTTACGGAATTCAACCTAAGTGTGTGTAAGCTTCTGGCCTCAACTGTATATTTGTATCCATCAAATGCAGCAGCTGCATTCAAGCCTGTGGAACTTGAGGTCTATTTTAACTTTTTGGGGAGACCCAGAGGTTTCCAACAATCCCAAATATGTCCAGCTAAATTAAAGGGAAATGTGTATAAAATCACATCATCACGCAGTGATATGATAAATAACTGGTACTCCTGACTGGCAATGCACAAAAAATACTTAAAACATTTTTTAAAATACGTATTTATAGAGAAACTCTAAATTACGTGAAAAATACTGTGCGATATTAATGTTCCAATGCAACCAACCAAAATCATTTACTGATTTTATTAAAAATTAATTTCCTGCAAATCAAGGTTTCACAATTAATGGCACCCTAAAAGATTATTGTAAATAACATCTAACAAAATTAAACCAGGCATTAAATTCCACTTATTTAAGTTTTATCTAAGTGTTAGGGAACTCAGTTGAGCCATTACATCACTTGCTGTATTACTACGGTTTAAAAATGTGGTAATATACATGCAGTATCCCTTTGTCCAACACCATGAAGAAAACAAAACAACTGCCAGTTCAAAAGAGGTAGATGGTCATAGACCGTCATAAATCTGGTAATGGCTACAAGAAGATTCACAAATGTCCGAATATGCCACTGAGCACTGTCAGGGCGATTATTAAAAAATTCCAAAGATATGGAACTTTCAAAGGCTTCAAGGGTAGAAGACACAACTGAATTTTGCCCCCCAGGATACAAAATCCCCAAGAAACACTGTGAAGAAATTCCGGGCCTTGGTGGCATCTTGGGGTCACCAGGTTTCAAAAAGCACCATCAGGCGCCACCTCCCACAACCACAGGTTCTTCGGACATGTTGCCAAAAGAAAGCCTTTTCTGTCCTGAAGACACAGAAGCAAGCACTTGGAGTTTGCCAAACATCATTTAAATTATGACTGGAACAAGATGCTTTGGTCAGATGAGACCAAAATTGCGTGTTTCGGTCAGCTACAGCATCGGCATGTTTGGGGTCAAAACAGGTGCTTCCAGAGAAGGAGAAGCTCCTCATACCCCCGGTAAAATGTGATGGTGGGGCAGTCATGTTTTGGGTCTGGTTTAATTCAAGAGGCCCAAGGGCACTAGTTAAGATTAATGGCATAATGAATTCCATCAAGCATCAGGAAATTTTGGCTGACAATCTGGTCCCCTTCGCCAGAAGGCTGGGACTTGGCTGCAGGCAGACTTTCCAACAAGACAACGACCCAAAGCATACCTCAAGATCCACGCAGAAATGGTTCAGTGACAACAAAATCAACATTCTGCAATGGCCATCTCAGGCTTCAGGCCTCCATCCAATTGAAAACCTGTGGACTGAGTTGAAGAGGGCAGCTGAGAAACTCAAACCAAAACTGTGAAGGATCTTGAAAGGATCTGCTTAACGGAATGGTCCGAAATCCCCCCAAATGTGTGCCTTAACCTCATCAAAAATTATAGGAAAAGACTCCATGCTGTTATCCCTGCCAGAGGTGGCTGCATCAAGTACTAAATGAAGGGTGCCAATTATTCTGAAACCTTGAGTTTGCTGAAATTTATTTTGTATTAAATGATTGAAATGATTTTGGATGTTTCCATCAATACATTAATCAAGTAAATTGTCACATATGCTGGTATATTCCATTTCTCTATAATTTGTTTGTATCTTTTTTGCATTGTTAGTGCACTGCCAGTCAGGGATGCCAGTAATTTTGAGCCCACTATAACCATCAATTTTATATTATTATCCATCCATCCATCCATCTTCTTCCGCTTATCCGGGGCCGGGTTGCCGGGTAAGCAAGGATGCCCAGACTTCCCTCTCCTGGACACTTCCTCCAGTTCTTCCGGGGTATCCTCGAGGTGTTCCCAGGCCAGCTGAGCGACATAGTCCCTCCAGCATGTCCTGGGTCTTCCCCGGGGCCTCCTCCCGGTGGTGCATGCCCCGAACACCTTCCCAGGAAGGTGTCCAGGGCCTCTTGAGGAGTTGGGTTCCAGAGCCCAGACTGCGTGGAGGTGAGCCCGACTATCTCTAGCCGGTACCGCTCGACCTCCTGCACAAGCTCAGGCTCCTTCCCCCCCAGTGAGGTGACATTCCATGTCCCGAGAATCAGATTCAGTGTCCAGGGATTGGGTCGCCGGGGCCCCCGCCCGTGACTGCCACCCAAAACACAAGGCATCGGCCCCTTTTGAACCCTCCCACGGGTGATGGGCCTACGGGAAGGCGGGCCCACGTCGCTCGTTTGGGCTGTGCCTGGCCAGGTCCTGTGGGTGGAGACCCGACCACCAGGCGCTCGCCTGCCAGCCCCAACCCCAGGCCTGGCTCCAGGGTGGGGTCCCGGTGATGCCAATCCGGGCGAGATGAACGTCCTTGATATGCATTCATTCATTAGGGGGTGTGGAACCGCTCTTAGTCTGACCTGTCACCTAGGACCTGTTTGCCCTGGGAGACCCTACCAGGGGCAATAAGCCCCAGACAACATAGCTCCTAGAATCATCCAGGTACTCAAACCCCTCCACCACGATAAGGTGGCGATTCAAGGAGGGGATTATTATAAGTACCCTTTCTATTATTGTGAGTAAAATTTCTGAAATTGTGTTTTGGTAGCAAATGATCATGGCCACAGGTGGAACTACTATAAACCATGAGACCAACATGAAATTTACTGATGCACCAAAAGTGATTGGATAACATTACTGGAGTTGTCTTCTCTGTGTGCTACAGACCACAGTACAATGCTATCAATGTTAATGAACCACTGAGACCCACGTGATTTTCATAACTTGACGCTCATGTGAATGTGTTGTTGACTGGCTTATGTAGTATTGAGTTTATGCTGGGGCAGCACACCACAGCAATTTCTCAAGTATCCATTTTCAAAACTGGCCACTGTTCCCTTTTGGGAAACCTGCATACACTTTTTTAATGCCAAAAATGCACCAAATAATAAATTGTTTATTTTTTTAATAGCTTGTAGAAAAGGTTACGATAGGCTTTCCGTGTGCTGCATATGCTCAGTAAAAAAATCAGGCCTCGTGAGGCATTTTTGTCGCAAGTCAACTCGAGAGAGAAGTTTCATGTTCTTCCTCAATTATAATGGTAAAGCTTCATACAAATTTTAATATCTTCTGTAAAGTGCGCAGCATTTTGCATTGATCTGAGGCCTAGAAATGCAGAATTTTTCATTTATTGACACAGCCATGTTAGACCCGCAGTAGAAAGGGTGCCCAGGAATGGACAAGGGAAGTGCTTTCGCTCTATCTAATGCTCAGCAGTCCCCTTTCATCTTTTCTGCTCGTGCACAAACCAACATCTGCTACGTTTTCGCTCCGGCAGACATCCAAAAACCACCAAAAAAATTAGATGATCAACTTTTGCAGGTGTGGCTTTGTAGGAACTAAATATAGCAAGCAGCAACACGCAGACAAGATTCTTTGGCTTCAATCAGTATCAATAGAAAAAAAATTACATGCAGTGGGACCTAGAATTATTGACACCTCTGACTGGATATGCAGCAAAAATGCAATTAAAATAAATAAATTACATTATAGATACTATCAAAATGCCAATGTGAAAAATACTTTATTGAAGTTTCAGTGGAACTAAGCAATTTTAGTTATTCATTATTAAGAAAATCAATTTCAAACATTCAAATCAAGGTTTCACAATTAATGGCACCCCTAAAAATGACTGTAAATTCAATCTACCCAACTTAATGCAGGACAGATATTCAATTAGAGTTCATCCCAGCAGTATCCAGGCAGACTATGGGCGAAAGGCAGGGACCCACCCTGGACAGCTCGCCGATCCATCACAAGGAGCACATAACATTCATTCACCATTCACTCACACACTCATGCCTATGGGCAGTTTAGAGTCTCCAGTTAGCCTACCATTCATGTTTTTGGACTGTGGGAGGAACCCAGTGTACCCTGAGGGAACCCAGGCGAACGAGATAAAATATGCAAACTCCACACAGAAAGGCCCCAGGAGAGATTCAAACCCACAACCTTTTTGCTGTGAGGCAGCAGTGCTACCCACTGCACCAGCCTGCTGTCAATACAAAATGTCTGAGACAGCATTGGCATGATTGACGTGGAAACAGTGACACAAAGGAAAGACACCTCAAACTCATGGTGAAATAAGATCAAGGATCAGAGATTTTTTGCCGCGGTTTAAATTCCAGAGGCTCAGGGATGTTGGTTTCGATCAGTAGCTTAATAAGACAGAATCCAGTTGAACCATTTTTTGCCAATCTGCGCACTTCCGGTTTTGAAAGCGAGGCTCAGTGCGATTGATCAACAAAGCGTAAATGGCCGATGTACAAGCAATGCTTTATAAATTGTACATTTGCAGTCTTTTAGTGGAAATTACTAGCCGAAAGTAGCTACCAGAAGTATACAACATGTAAAAATGTTTATGATCGGTTCCGTGATTTACAGCGAAAAGGAATATTGGTTTTGCATGCGGTTTTTCGGTGATCATGTTCAACATGCTAACGCTCGTTTCGCCACTTCAGACTTCATTGCGTTGGCCAAAAATTGAAGAACAAGCTTCGTCAAACTGTTAAATTAACATGTTCACAATTTTTCACAAACCTGAAACCAGTCTCGAGGTACCTTAAACCGTGCTACTCGTCTCAGAATTGGTGTCATGCCAATGCTAAGGTGTAGCCTATGCATCGTTATAGGTCGCGCATAATACATCTTCGTCAGGCTCGATTGGTACAGGCATGTCCAGCAATTCAGGGATATGCCATAATTAACGACATCAACTCGTCTGTAGACTGTGCAAAACGCATCCCGCCCGCACTCTCAACACAGCAGTACAGTGAGCAAGAAATCGTCTACAATCATAGATCAGATTGGTCCTCGAATGCACGCTATTTTTGGTGAATACATTGCTATAAATAGCAAAAAACTAACCTCTGAATAATCAGCATTTCTTCGATGAACACACAGCACGATCATCTCAAGGATGAGACTCATTTCAAAAGGACCTTCATGAAGGAATGGTCCAAAATACCTCAAAATGTGTGCCTTTACTTGGTCAAACAGTACAGGAAAAGGCTGTTATTCTTCCCAGAGATGGTTGCACCAAGTACTAACCAGGGGTGCCAATAATTCTGTAAACTCAATTCTGAATCTATTTATTAAAAGAAAAGTAAGATTTTTTGTCGGTTCTGACAGAAATTGCTTTTTGAGTTTTTCTTAAGCACATTTCCAGCCAGGGGTGTTAATAATATGGAAGCCCAGAGTATAAAATTACACAAAAACATGAGAGCTGGGTAGAACATCTAATACTGGTAGCATAATATATATTAAAAAAAAAAAGAAGAATGAAGTGGCCATGTGCTCTACAGATAAGAAAACTGAGTATACAAAGAAGATGGATCAACTTCTGTTTTAAGTTGAGAAACAAAGCAAAAAACGGTATTCATGCCATTGCCATTTTTCCCCTTATTTATATATATAAAAAAAAAAACAAAAACATTCCACTCAATTATTGGAAGCTTTTCACTGAAGAGAAGCAACTGGAAGATGTAACAAAAGATTCATAATTTTAAAGTCGATGGCATTTTTTTTGCAGGATCAGAATGCTGCCACTGCTTTTATCAGTTTCCAAAATCAAGCAAAGCCAAATGACATGGTGTGAAACCAAAATCCACTCATTTTCCATGACTGTGACTACAGTACCTTCACATCTGAAGCACTCTCATAACCAGTTATTATAAATTGATCTATGTGAATTTGGAAAATGAAAACAGCAAAAACCAGGAACATAAACCAGATTTAAAATGGGAAAGAATGAGGTATTAATCTACACTAATCTGAATACAATCAAACATTCTCTTTACTACCATTGCCAGACTGCAGTATCCTGACATTGCCGGTTATCAAGCATGTCTGAACATCCTGCTGAGTGTCCCACTATGTAACAAAATATGACAATCTGTGGTAGGCACGAAACCCCGGTGGGCACAAGAAACTAACTTACTACTGAAAAAAAAAAAGGCAATAGAAAGCGTAATTTCATAAGTGTAATTTTCTAAATCATTTTGCAAATAAATTATAATTCTTTACACACTTACAACTGAATTTGTATAGATTTATGATAAACACATTTGCAGATACAGCTTACACATATACAGTATAGATATTTACAGGGTATGTTTTCATGCTTCTATTACAGCTCTTCAGTCATCTGAAGTAGAGAGTTGATGGCGGCGTCCTTATTCCCTTGCTGTGCCTCCATGACAGAGCGTATCACCTCCCTGTCGAGGTTGGGGAACATGTCTTGCAGTGCCTTGAGGTCCTCCTCGCTGCAGAGGGCGCCACGCGACACAGGGGCAGGAGCGGCAGGCATTCCCATGGGAACCATGCCCTGGTTATACACTGTTGGCACACCTGAGAAAACAGCACAGCGAGAAGGTTATTGGCTTTCATTGGTCCAGTCAGTGGCCAAACGCTTCTCCTCACAACGCCCACAGGTTTTACAGAAAAAGTCTGACTTAACAGGGTAACAGGCTGAGCAAACAGCTGACGTGCGTGCATGTGAAAAACGTCAGACACGACAATCCACGCGCAAAATTTTGATAGCAAGGAGAAAACTGCAAGCGATCAGAGTTTGGAAAAAAAAAAAAAATTGACCATGTAATATCAAATAACAATGCGAGGAAGCAGTGTGCCATGTACATAAATAAATATGAAATTCTACGTACTATACCCAGATCAACAAAAGACAAACTGATGCTGAGAAGTAAATTAAGATTTTATCATAATTGAAAAAGTGACTGCAGTCTTGGGCAGGGGTTAGCTAAAAGTAGTTCCGTTATATCCTCAATGTCCAACAATATCCTCACCTTGGACCACGCACTCAAGCTGCCCAAGAGAGGTCTTGTCTGCCCTGGTTACCACATCAAACACCGTCATACTAAACTCTTCGTTACTTTGCACCTCTGTGTAACTATACTACTCAAAATTTGATAGGGATCATAGGAATTTTTTTGTGAAATGACATGTAAATTTGGTAACTGCCACTGATGAACAATATATTGGATAAATGACATGCAGTCAGATACAAAACACATTTGCACATGCATTTCATGACTTTAAATGACTTTTCATGACTTTAAACCTCTTTTCTTCACTTCGGAGGGTTTTATGCGAAGCAGCATTTTGAATACTGGTAACAAAATGGCATGATGGCCAAGTTCACCCATCTAATTTTATAAAACTTAGTTGTGACGTCACGTTGCATGTCCACTTCTCGTCTCGTGCAATACTTGTTCGAAGAGCATCGTTTTTCCAACTGTGTCTTCAGACCGCTGCGGACATGTCAAAAGTCACAAGCTAACACAGTTCGACCAAAGACGGCGTGACTACAGTACCGAAAGGAGCCAAAGTCAGTGAGAAGAAAATTCCATATTCATGTCTATAAAGTTGAATCCTCTGTAACTTTTCTCACCAAACAGTGAACTTAAGAAATGGGATTTGTCAAGTGAAAATCAAGCGCAAGAGAAGCTGCCCCCACATGGAGTACAATAAAGTCAGCGAAAAAAAAAGTACATACATAACCAACAGAGCTAATGACGTTTAAAGTAAAAACCATATAAAATAGTAAGCCAACAGAAAAAAGTAAATGCCATCAACTCAGTTGATCTCGCCGCTCAAAATAGGCCACACAGAGAGTTGTGTTCCAAGACAAACTTCCTGTGCTCACTGCCGTAGCATCAGCTACAGTACTACAAGACTACAGTAAACAATTGCAAGACCAGCAATGTAATGTGAAGTCCTTCACTAAAGGTCCCAACAGTTGAGGGGAATTTTTTGCTCAACTCAAATGAGCGTGACAAGTTACCCAAATTGACGTGAAAAAAGCAACAATCGCCAAAAAGCAAAGTGTTTGTGCCCCTGAACTTTGCTATGACAACAGCTTCACTGATTAAGGGGCCTTCCCAGGTTCATTTGATTTACCTTGTTCCAGCACAGATATGGGTACAATAACACTACAGTTTATTAGTTCAGCACATTATTTACATTGTTACCATGGAACTGACGTCAATAAGCAAAATCATGGTCCGTATTGTGGCAAGCCTTACTCCCTAACTACCCAACCAAATCACTTAATTTTTTTTTTTTTTTTCCTGTTAGATATATGTCACATCTATGCAATTACATGAGGATTTTTCTATATTTGGTGCATTTATTTTTTTTTCTAGTGGTTTTTCTCCAAAAATTCCTCAAATGGGTTAGTTGGATGACACATACGCTCTCATGTAATTGATACCTTTGGGCCAGGTCCACGCAGTAACGGAGTTACAAAATTGGTGTATTTTGTATCAGAGCTCCAAAACTAAGATAGAGTTACAATTTATATGGTTTTGTGTAGGTTTTCCCTAGTACTCCAAAAAACAAAACAGCCAATTTTGTTCATTTGATTTATTTTGGGTGAAAACGGCAAAAAACTGGTCAGTAACGGAGTTACAAATTTGTAACTCCGTTACTGACCAGTTTTTTGCCGTTTTTACAGCATTGGTTTGACTCTGAAGACGACCTTGTGTTGAATGCTAGTCACCTGCACCACAATAAATCGCCTGTTATAACCATGTGCTCCAGGACTCCTTCGTTACTTGTATTTTTATCCCCCTCTTTCTGAGAGGGACCAGTTTTCGGCTATAGTTTGCCAGCTGAGGCGTGCATCTCTCGTCGGTTTTGGACAGCATTGGCATGTTTGGCGTTCAAACAGAGACGCATGCAAGGAGAAGCACCTCGTACCCACGGTGAAATATTATGGTGGGTCAGTCATGTTTTGGGTCTGGTTTAATTCAAGAGGCCCGAGGGCACTGGTTAAGATTAATGGCATAATGAATTCCATCAAGCATCAGGAAGTTTTGGCTGACAATCTGGTCCCCTTCGCCAGAAGGCTGGGACTTGGCCGCAGGCAGCCTCTCCAACAAGACAACGCCCCAAAGCATACCTCAAGATCCACGCAGAAATGGTCCTGTGACAACAAAATCAACATTCTGCAATGGCCATCTCAGTCTCTCAGTCTGGAGTCCACAGTAAACCAACTAACAAACACTGGCAAAACACATTCATCTGCACTGGTTGCAAACAAATGCATTCCTTTTTTGGGGGTGGGAGGGGGCTGGTGGTTAGCAACTAAAAACATCTGAAAAGTGTTTGCAGATCGGCGGAAGACGACATCAGCAGCTGTGTGCTGTGAGGTAGAACATACCTGCAATGGGCACATACCCAACTCCCTGCTGGTACACTGTGGGCATGAGGACCACTGGCTGAGGCTGCATTAGCATACCAGCTGGCATAGACTGGAGAGGGAGGGGGAAGATGGGGGGAGCAAGAGCAAGGAAGCTAATCAGAAAGCACATGACCACGAAACATGGCTATTAACATGTAGCGCTATTAAACGCAGACAAACGGCAATTTTTAATGTATATAAGCCATATTTCCAGTTTTAAGTTGCAGAAATGTATGAATTTCACTGCAAATACCGCTGAAAGATCCAGGAAATTCAGTGAAAAAGGTTTCAGGGGCCACACCTGGGTTGGACGACACGTACAATAAGCAAAGTCATGTCAGTGCACGCAGACTCACAGCAAAAGACATCACTAGGTTGATCATTCCCTCCTTGTCGTCCCCTTGCCTCCCGCTAAGGCTGTACCACTCGTCCACCACACTGCCCTCCTTCAGGCCCTCAGGGATGGTAATGTGCGTCCAAGCAATGCGGTCATCCATGGAGAACGCCCTCTGGGGAAAGCAGCCAGTTGAACAATGATCCCTTTCTTGCTCCCAGCCTTTAAAAAAGCCTGTTCAGGTCTCATGGGCCTTCTCTAACCATTTTAAGATCTCACAGAGCTAGGAACTTGACTGGACCAAACCATCCAATAAACAGCAGTAGTATAACCCATTTCAGATCCTTGCATTTAATCTCCATCCCATCAAGACCATTTCATAGCTTCAGAGGTATTTTAATATCCTATGAATTCCGTCAGAAGGAAGTAAAGAGAGAAGGCAGGTTTCGTAATTTCCTGGCAATGCCTCGCAACGGCTTGTCGCTGTGCTGGCGATGCTTCACTTCTGAATTTCCACACCGTAAATTGTACACTCCTTGAAGCAGCTGTGTCACAATTACAGCAACTGCTCGTGTTTGTCAAATGCAAATGAGTATACAAGGCCATGAGCCCAAGTGAAAACCGCTGGCTTGTATTGATCATAGTTTTACTGGAGTCTTCACTAAGGATTTCCTTCAAAAATCTGCAGGAATGAGTGTTTCAGCAGACCAAGGCACCTTTTTAGTGACAAACGGCTGCCCACTGTGTTTTTGTAGTGAAATTTCAACCACATTTTGACTATAGACGCGCAAGCTACATCTTAGGACGACATGAAGTCCAGATTATTTGCTTCTCGTTTGCACAGGATGATTCCCCAAACTCTTGCCAGAGTGCTAGCTGGAAGGAAACGAGTCAGATGCCCCAGCAAAACAGCCAGTCATTTTGTTTCCCATCCTTTGGCTAAAGCACTTAAATACCATTCTGAATCTTTGAATTTCCGCAGAAAATCTGTTAATATAGAAAGCATAATGCCTGAGCGAAGGATATATGTGTGTGTGTGTATGTTTGTGTGTATGTATATATATACATATATATATATATATATATATATATATATATATATATATATATATATATATATATATATATATATACACACACACACACACACACACACATATATAAATGCAAAAACAAACAAACAAACACATTATGACACACTTTTGTTCGTATATATACAATGCAAAACAAAGACGATTAATGTCTAAATTCCGAATCAGATTATGACTTGCAAAGTTCGAGCATGTGCAGATTCACTTTGTGAATGTCTTTTCGATTATGTGCAGATGACTGTCTGAAGTTCCGATGCATGTGCAGATGAATGTCTAAAGTTCCGACACAGATGAATGTCTAAAGTTCCGAGCATGTGCAGTAATCGTGACACGGCTCCTTTAACTAATGCTTGGGTGGATCTTCTGGCTCAAGACAACTTGAAATTAATAAGCAGCCTAAAGTTACAACCACACTGCAAAACATTAATTCTTCAACACAAGGCTGCAATCAGCATACTAATATTTGTGCAAGCATGCACCACTGAATTGAGCTGATGAGAATGTCTGTCCACTTAGGCAATCCACTTCAGCTGAAAAAAGAAAGTCCTAAGGGAAGCAGGGTGTGATAGGGTATGTCTAGTCCTCTTCTTAATTCCTTCCAAGTCATTTTTAATGTTTTTTAAAAGTTACATTTCACCTGCTTTATTGGAAAATGTCAAAAGGAGCAATTCAACCATGTCCTGCCTCACCTCATCAAAGATCTCCAGGTAGAAGGAATCAACACCAGGAGGCACAGTACACTGGATCACCTTGTTCCAACGAGGGTTTTTGGCACCATTGTGGGCAGTAGGCGTTTCATAAACAGCATAACCTAGTCGTACACGGCAGTATGGATCCATGCGGGTCATGCCATAGTTCTTTGCCAATTTGGCCTGCATACAGAATGACACAGTAGTGAATACATGACAAAATTCATGCACAAGGAGGTCAACTCTGCTTCAGTGATTTTTCAGAAAACATTTTCACCGATTCATTTTCATATTTGGAGCAATTAAAGCTACAGCTTGATCTAATAAAAACAACTAAAACACTGTGCCAAAAAAAATAAGGACTGTTGGCTTTGACACCAATTTAAAAATTGTTATCTTCAAGCAATCGCCCTTTCAAGGATTTAAGGATGATATCTTTTTTCAACGATGTCACAAAATTAAATTTTGTGGCAAAGAGTTACACCAACACTCCGTATGCAAGTACTCATTTATGATAAAATACTGTGAAATTAAATGAGATCCAACCTGATGCAAGATACAATCCCACATGAAAATGAAAAATGGCTGCAATTCTGACAGTCACCCAATATGGATGCTCATACTCACAACTTACATCTGGCAGTATGCAAAACACTAAAAAATTTCCACTGCATTTAATTTACTTTCTTGACCAGGTAGGAAACGGAAAATCAAATAGCAGCAAGAAATGAAGGACAAGTAGTCAATTATGCAAGATCTAATTAGATTAGATAAAGTCACCTGAGGATATTGGGAGACAATTTTGGATGAGAAAACAGAACATCCCTTCTCTTTCTTGTAAGTGGAATCGAATCTTGAACTTCCCAATGGCACTGCCAAATCCCAGTCAGATATGACTGGCCAATAAGGTCATCAAATTTTCCACGATCGCACTTCAAATTACATCAGATTACTTTGCATTATATACGTAGCGCCAATAAAAATTCGCTGTAGAGGCATGTCCTGTATTTGCTGCAAATTGTAAAATCAATCGATTTTTATTGCTTTTCCAGTGACATACGAGAGGAAATAAAGAAAAGCGCATGGTATTGTAATCCAAACGCGTGCCATGTGAATGCGCCAAGCACTTCAGTAATGAGAAACATTGAGCTGTTTGTGATGTGTACTGTGACACTTGACCTGTTCTTTTGGGTGTGGTCAACAGCCTAAATCAAGCCAACAAAAAAAGAGAAATGCTACGGCATCAAGAAAATGAAACTGCTTACGACACGAGAGAAAAAAAGAGCCATTGGCATGTTATGGGCAGGTCTCAGCTGTCGAGAGGTGGCACGTCATCTGCACTGTCACCAGTCAACAGTCAGTCAGCTGTCTGTCTGAGAATGGAAAACAGCCACCGTCGCTGACCAACGCCGCTTAGGGCAGCCACGAGGGACTATGGAAGCTCAAGAGCACCACACCTGGTTACAGCCTGTACATGTCAGATTCCAGACAGCAACCCAAACTGATCATGAGACGAGGGGCCTGAGATGTCTGACGGTGAGCACACAGGCAAAAAATGGGTTTTCTGCAGGGGATGTAATAACTATGCACAAGATCGAAGTTGATGCACAGCATTAATTGCCATGCCTCCACCTACCACAGCATCAAACACCGTAAAAGCTGATCTTCAGTCACCTGCAACCAGCTGACCTTGCGTGACCTAGACCTTTGTCCTGATGACCCCTTAAACTTAATCAGTTCATCTACAGTCTGTGGAGAGTTGCAGTATCCAAACTGCTTGAAGTCCATCCTTCAGTAGATATCGCGCATCCTAGGTGGATGGGCCAGATGAATGGATGGACGGCCAGGAAACCATATGCCTCATAATTATAATAAAATGTGCTTTGCGGGAGCGAAGGCAGTACCCCTCAGCCCCAAGATATTGAATGACAGGCGAAGGTGACTTTGAAGGTTTAAGAAAAACCTTCAAATATCAGTTGCACCACAAATATCTGAAGCATGGCTACCCATCAAGGCGAGTCCACATATGCAAAATAAAGTTCCTAACCCAAGCAGTTTGAGAGAAACGGCTCAAACAAAGTTTCGAAGGTCAAGGTCACTGAGCAAAGGTCAAAAGTCATTCGGGTACGAAACCTCAACGAGACATGGCTACCCACCAATGCAAGTCCACCTACGCAAAATGCAGTTGCCAACCCAAGTGGTTACAGAGAAATGGCCTGGACAATAGCTGGACACCCAAAAGCCCATCCGCGAATGGGACGACAATACCCCTCTGTCCCTTAGTCGGCACTGAGGGGTAAAAAACAAGTATGTCACAGAGTAACAATGTCCCCACCACGAGCCACACTGTGACCTCGAAAATGAGGTCAAAGGTCACCAAAATCAACTGGTGTTGAGGAATTCTCATAAAAGACCTTGGTGCGAAATTTGATCAAGTTTAGATCACTGGTTCTTAAGATATCGCGCCAACAAGTCAACTGGACGGACGGACGGTCGTGAACACCATGTGCTGCAGCGGGGGACAACAACGCCAAAAAATTGTAACAGTAAGATGCCAAATGTCAGAAAATCTGTCAGAAATTACAGCAATAACCCCTGGGCTGCAAGCTATGCCAAAATGACAAACCATCGCTGCATATTTTTAAAAATAATACAATTAACCATTTGCACACAGTGTTGGCTGACTGAAGCTCCATTATTACAGAACTACCTGCACCACAGTGATGCTGAGACGACCAACAGTGCCCATGCTGCCTCCATACTGCAGCTGCTGTGCAGTCTGAGCGTCCAGCTGCACCTGCTGCTGCTGCTGCGTGGGCAAAATGCGCAGGAAGTCCTGGGGAAGCTCTCCAATGTACACCTACCAAGCAGAGAGAGAGAGAGAGAAAGTACCATATAACAATAGTGTGGGTGAAAGAAATACAAAGATATCAGCAAATTATAGCAATCATTGTTATGCAAATTTTCAACCTGAAAATATTCCCTGATAAAGCAAGCAATTTGGCGTTTTCAAAGTCATTCTGTTGACTATCAACGGATTCTATCAAATTGTGTTTTGTTCACATCCAGAAGCTGCTGGCGCGAAGCCATATTAGCCAGGCAATTTTAAATTAAGTAGTAGTCTATGCACTTAAAGTTAACCAAACGAGTTAGGCCCTATCAGAAAGATGACTGGACAATTCATCTTTAGTTTGCATAACTGCGGTCATGAAATTCTCAAAAAAAAAACCATAGATTTGTGTTTACAAGCTTGATTGTTCTAAAAGCGACAGCCTATTGCCTGCACTGCATACAAAAAAATTTTGAAAGTGAAATTCAGATTTTTTTAAATTAATGATGCAGATAAAAACCATTGCGTTTCTGTGTAACCATAGCGTGACGCAGGACAGAGTAAAACAGCTCTATTCAGTCTGTTAACGTCAAGTCAAGTTTGACACGAATGACGTCAGGCAGCGATAGTTTCTGAGTGGGTCCGGGAATAAAGCTGAACATTTGGAGCTGTGATAAATGCGCAAACATGCGAAATTATTTCTTTACCATAACGTATTAGCGTGAATTGTCATGCTTTATATTCAGCTTACAGCATCCAGCATCAAAATTTCGTTGCGATTAAAAACCGTACATTTGACCTTTAAGAAATGAAAAGCTGAGTCACAACAAGCTAAATAACTTGTTGCCGGCTGAAATATGTTAATCACTGCAGAAATTATCCGATGAAAGGCTCTTATCTTTTGCCTTTTTTAATTCGAGGTGGTGTCTTTTTTGGCCAGGCAATGTATTTTCCATTCGATATTATGCTGCAGCCATAAAACATTATATTCTGGGTTTGTCTACCCCGATTTCACTCAACAGAATTAGCTGTGTGAAGTAGCATCAGTGAACCGTGGCAACCAGCAGGAACAGAATAGGTGACATTGTCCAGCATTGGACAAAAGGTTTTTTCCCTTTAACTCTGCATCGGCTTAACGGTAAATTCAAGTAAAAATCAGAACTTCGGTAGTCAGCCAAGAATCTTCGATCGCACGCTCTACATTCGTGCAAAACCACGGCCTCCAACCGGTCCCCAACAAGAACCGCGGATAGCCAGCAAGATAGCAACGTCATCTAGCCAACTCCTTCGTAACGTTAACGAGCGCTTTCCGATTTCTGTTGTCCTATATAACTAGGAAGCTAACCAGCTACGTCAGGAGACACAAGACCATGCAAGGTGCCTTAACGTTAGCAACTCATCTCTAAGTTGCCCGTCTAGAATAGCCCCTATGCCAGATAAAGCCGAATTAGCCGGTACTCGCGGTGTAAAATAAAACGCGTTAATGTAACCGTCTAACCTTTCTAGTTACCTATACCACCATCGCCTGCCAGTCTTGTTGGCTGGCTAGCTAACTACCTAGCGAGCCAGCTAATTAACCCCATGAGTTAGTTAGCTAATGTTTCCAGTGAATATTAACTAGCACCATATATACGAATAGCGCTAGCTAACCCTTTACATTAGCTTGCTGAAAAACAGCCAACGTCAAATAAGCCAACTAGCTACGCAAGCTAGCTTGATATAAGTCATCAAACACATTATAAATAGAGGATGGCGATAACGTCGGTACAGCTGCTTTCACACCGGACGCGAAACGAATTTTTCGCACGACAGGTTACATTCAAAGTCAATGCAAAGACGCGTTTCGCGTGTATTCGCCTCTTTGCATTGACTTTGAATGTAATCAGTCGTGCCGAAAATTCGTTTCGCGTCCAGTGTGAAAGCGGCTTACCACCCAGACAGCTGGCTGATGAGAATAGGCTATATGACAAGGCATACGCGACCAAAAACAGAGAACATTGGGCATGGCAAGACGCATACTTGAATAACGGAGCCAAGTTAGCTAGCTAAATCACAGACCTTAGCTAGCTAGCTCCAGTTGACTGACATCTGTAACTAAACATTACCTGCCCCCGCTGCGTGCTGATCCTTGTAGCCATTTGAAGTAAGAGTTTTATTTTTTGAGGAATGTAATTATAGGAAGTAGGGCGCTGGGAAAGGCGAGACGGAGTATGTCCAAGTGGATTAAAACAATCGTCGACGTAGTTACCACCCAGTTTAGCCTGACGTTACTTCATGCGTTAGTTACATTACTTTTCCTCACTTCCTTGTCAGCTGATTAGTACTAGCTTTGGCTCGACTTAGTGGACTGGGCGGTTAGCTGACTAGCGCACTAAACGAACTGCCTGAATGTACACGGACCATCAGTGATGCTACTGCTCCAACAGACAGTCGCCGAGGTTGCTGGAACTATGTTATGCTGACCCGACAGTCACGGTTTTTTTGCTTGCCATTTTGGCTCCATTTTTTTTTTCAAACACACTGCTAAAATGGAACCAAAATGGCGTCAGTTTCAGTTTTTTATGGCCAAATCAGCTATTTCAGAAATAGATGAAAACAAGTAACACACACGCACATACTCTAGGGGAAGATAAAAGAAGGTTAAAGCGATACAATCGTTGATTACATTTCAGTGCATTCTTATTTTTCGAAAAAAGGTAATAAAATGCAACATTGTTTAAAATCATCAATGAAATGGACGAATTTTGGCTTGATTGTGGCAATTTTCAATTTATGAATACAGTACTCCCCAATTGTATAGCATAAATGCATGATAAAGCCTCAATTTTTATCCTCATTATCTTTCTAAGTGTAGAATTATATATAAAAACTCAATAATAACCAATTTACCAAGTTGAACTGTCAAGCCAAAACATCCTGGAGTCATGCATAAAAAGAGATGGCTGATTGCTTCCTCCAAAAATTGGAAAAAAAAAAAAAATATATATATATATATAATATATATATATATAATTATTATCAAAATCAATAATAAAACTTTCCAATACATGCATAACTGGATAAACTCTGTGCAATATCATAAGGAATACTTCTTAAAACTTGTTATTGATGTAATATATATTAAAAATAGTCCAAGCTCTCTTCCACTGAATACCCTCAACTA
Organism: Gymnothorax javanicus; assembly: GCA_029692085.1. NCBI lineage: Eukaryota > Metazoa > Chordata > Actinopteri > Anguilliformes > Muraenidae > Gymnothorax > Gymnothorax javanicus. The sequence continues at coordinate 11,008,504 of CM056207.1, read as the reverse complement.
TCACAGGCTAAAACTTTGTTGACACCAAGGTATAATTAGATTCCCTTGCCTTTCTAATACAACTGTTACTACGTTTATCTTTCAAAATATTGATTTCCCTCATACAAAAATAGGGTTTGAGCATTCAGTCAGACTGCTTTCATAAGTAAAATCCCAAGAATTTCTGAGTAATGAGATAATATTCCTAGGAATTGCATCAAAGAAGGAATACTCTTTTGGAGAAATGAGAACTTTAAATTTTGTTAGGAATTCTGTGTATGATAGTAACAAACTTTTCTGACTGAGTAGCTAACTGACTGTTGTAATTTAATCATCAAACCAAGACTGAGGTAAAATGCAAAAAAAAAAAAAAAAAAAAATGCAGAATGTGGTTTTGCATTGTCGTGTTGAAAAATACATGGGCATCCCTGGTCTGGAGCACACCACCTCCATTATTTTTTCAAAAGGCCTGAAATATTGATTTCTCTCACCAAAATACACATTTCAACCATGCAATGGTCCATTGTCGATGCCTCCCAGCTAAGAGAGGTTGACGCTGCTTCTGCACACTGTTAACATAAGACTTTGTGTTTGCACAGTAAAGTTTTAACTGGCATTTTTGGATATAACTACATATTGAGGTACTGGACAAAGGGTCACCAAATTAATACTGTGCCCATATGGTTACATCACAAATAGATATACCGGTACGACAGTTCTTGGTTCAGTGCCATTAGGGTGATTGGAAATCTTGGGTATTCATCTTAGGCTTGCATCCTTGCCCTGTACACACAGAAATGTCTCCAGATTGCATGAAACTTACAACTATCTTATGCACCACAGATGGTGAAATATACAAGTCCTTTTGTGTCTTTTAAAACTTTCAATTATTTCCTCACGAATTCGTGGGCAAATTGATGATCCTCGGCCCATCTTTGTTCCTGAAGGACTAGGTCTTTCCTGGATGTTGTTTTCATACTGAATCAGCTGTTTGAAATCAGATGATCATTTAGATTTTTTTTTTTGCCTCATAACTAGTTCTAAACTGCCCCTGTTCTAGCATTTTTGGAGTGTGTCGAAGGCCTGAACGGATGGAATTGATTTATATTAACAAATAAAATGAAATGGACCAGACGAAACATTACATATCTTGTCTTCATGCTGTCTGCAATGAAATGCAAGTGAAACTAAATTTACACATCCTTGTTTTCTGTTTTTATGAGCATTTTCCGAACCGTCTCAACTTTTTCCTGGAAGGAATTGTATATGAATATGGCATATGTCTGTGAAAAGTACAGAGGCACCTCTCTTGGCTGCATAAAAAAATCAAAGAAGCACTCATCAGGATAGCATCTGTGAACTGAAAAAGCAATATTTGCGCTCAAATTCGGGCAAAATTTTTTCAGCATGCGCAATATGTGCACTTGCATTTGCCTTGCCCCTACCAACTCTCAAATCAAACCTACGCCCTTGATGTGGGGTATACTTCAATGGCTCGGACATATGTGGTGGCAATCGATTCTAGGCCATGCAACTGTTTTCCGTGTCTCTGCAGCTGTGTGGATGCATGCGCCTGAGGGTACACCGCGCACAATCAGTTCGCGCGTTCATTCAGTGAAACATGAAAGGTTTACCAGACCCTTATTGTATTTTACTCTCCAGCAGTTCGTGCGGGAAAACAAACGAAAAGCGTCTTGGGAGTTAGTCTTCTACAATAATCGCGAAATGCAAGTTACAGCCGCATTTACAGTACCCTTTTAGATGTATTTATCCGCCATTTAGCGTTCTGATTGAGAAGTAGTACCGGTTGTTGCAGTGGGAAGTGTCCCTCAGCTCATCAGCTGATTTCAAGGAAATTCCTCAGCAGCTGAACTTGGGTTATCTACGTCGCTATATCGTTAACCTGGCTAGCTACGTTTAGAAATGGAAGTGAGAAGAAACTAGAATTCGTTTTCAATGACAGGTGAGTCAATTTTACGGAACAGTAGCTTGAGTACACTCCGTAGACGTGATTGTTTCGTGTCAGTGACAGACCTCATTATCACTGGCCAGCGAACGCGTCAGTTGAATCTGAATTAAAGTTAAAAGGTTGCTTATTCGCGCTACTAGCTGACCGACATGCCTGTCTGAGAGCTTAGTTTTGTAACAAGGGTGAATTGTGCTTATTGTCGCCACTTTAACTTTGTTTAACCTATGGTTCATTACATGCCACCAAACCAAGTTACCGCAGCACTCGCGAAAGCGTGACAAGCAAAGCGTCACTATTTTACTTGTGCTAGCTACTGTTCATTTACTTGGGGCTTACTGTGAGGGCCGTTTTGCCTTTTCAGTTTCGTTGGTCTGCCTGCCGTCTAAAGCAGTGCTACTCTGCTGTAACGTTTAGTTTGTTTATTGGGCGGATATGTTGCTATTCTAATGCCAGCTCGAGTATGTGGCGTGTTTTTTAGTATGTCGAGTATTATAGATTAATATTAAAAGTTCAGATTCCGGGTATTAACGCACTGCGGTCCTTTTTCAGTTGTCTGAATGGCTGCTCTTTAATTACAATTTGAAGAGCATGGCAATGTGAACGAGAATAATATCGACCTTGCAGATATTTGTTTTGGGAAACAGGGGTCCCGTGAGGGGTATTTTTTTTTCCCCTCGGAAGGCGAAGGGGTGACCCGCCTCTGATTGGCTTACCCTGATTTTCTTGCCCTGACCCAAACCAATCTCGCTCCTTATGCCGAAACCTAATTAACCCAACCTACGAAGGCTACGGGTACTAGCCAATCAGAGGCGTAGTAGGGCGGATCATCACTTTGCCGTCCTAGGAAGGAAAAAAAAATTGGCGTCCCGTGATTGCTCACATTCTATCGTGCTGTCACTGAATTTTCCTGTAATCTGGAAAAACCTAGTGAGTTTATCAGTGGCAAGGGTCTCGCAATTGAACTAAAACTTTTAGGTTCTGGACTTCTCTTAACAGAAAAAAAAGTAATAGAAGCTTGATTTTGACATTTCAAATAACACTTATAGCTAGTGCTTTAAGATTTTCACCACTCTTAATTATTGCAAATGAGGGTCAAACTCAGTTTCTACCTGAAGTGAAATACGTACTAGGTTTTCCAGATCACAGGAGAAATGTAGTCTGGTCTAGTTCACTGTGTGCTCAGCGCTTCGCATTGAAAGCCTAAACAGATTGGGTGTTTCTCAAGGTAAAGCTGCATCCTTGGAAGGCTGCATTTCTAGGCTGATACCTCTTTGCAGGCTGTTCCATCGTGAAGGCGCTTTCACATACAACCAAGACAAGCAGGCTTCATCTCGTTTGACAACACTGGGCCAAAATTCCTCCCCCGCAATGCGAGAGACTGATAAAATCATACGATCAGTTTAAGTTATTGCTGCTAAAGGTGGTTCTACTAGCTATTGAATCATGGGATGTACTTAGTTTTTCACACATGGCCTCTGCATTTTGGCAGAATTTTTGTAAAATAAACAATGGCTCAGTGGAATCTGTTGTGTGCTGTTTTACACCTGAGGTTAGATTTACATAATTTTAGGCCCTGATTAGGACCAGCTGATTTTTAAGCCTGCCCCAGACGGTGCAACTTTGCCTGAGGCAAGTGACAGGTGTGTATACTGCATCAGGCAATGTTGCACCATGTGGGGATGGTTTTGGCTGCGTAACTTCCTCGCGTGACAGTGCAGCGGCATATCTAGCATGCTAGATATTTTGCGTCACGCAGGAAGTTACTCACCGTGTGGGGGCTACCTGCTGCAATGTTACATGTGCTCGACCAATCGCAACATGCAGACCCGTCATATGATGTGCAGACGAGTCACATGATGCAGAAAAATGACGGCACCCTCTGAAACTGTAACAGACATCCTGGCCGAGGATAAATGAGTTGAATTTTGGCCATTTTTCATGTATCATGTGGCTGCCATAACTTAAAATACTGTTTTGGATGAGTTTCTACTTCAAACCGCCCAGGGAAGGCCCTTACCTGCTTCAGTGTGACAATGCACCAGTGTACAGGATGAGATCTGTACGGGGCTTGTCAAGCTGAAATCAACCCCATGGAGTCAAATTGAAAGCCTACTTTGATCCAGGCCTAATGGCCCAGCATCACTCTCTGACTGTCTGATGCTGTTCTGGCTGCATTGGAAATGCATTGCTGCAGCAGTGTGCTAATATTTTTTGGAAAGCAGTGGGTAGCAAGTCTGCATCAAAGCCAATGGTTTTGTAGTGAGATTTCTGATGAGCAGATACCCATTTAAATTTGGCCATATAGTATGTATAAATGCGGGGTATCTGAAAATATATTCTTGTATGAAAGATGAGGTTGTTGCTAAATGCACGTGCTGTAATGTAATAATGAGTGCTAGCCTGCAAACAATCAGACTGTTGGAACCGAAGAGCAGCAAAAGGGGAGGGAAGTTTGTGTCCTTCCTTTCCCCTCTGTAAAACCAATTGAGTACATAGTTCCTGCTTTCTGGCCTTGTGGTTAAATATCCTGGATAGGTTCCCTTTTGACTGCTTCAATAGAACACAAACTGTGTTGCAAAAACTACATTTAACGAACTTCTGCCTGCTTCAGGGGAAAAAAAATTCTCTCTTTTTCTCCCAGCAGTGTGTGGTTGAGGTGAGGGATGAACACCATGCCCTCTCTGTCGGCTGTCCCCGAGGGATACAGCCATGTTTTGGCTGAGTTTGACTGCTTGGACCCTCTGCTTGCTGCATTGCGCCTGGACTCTGGTCGGCTGAAGGTATCACTAGCACTTTGAAAAGTTTGTCTGATACGTGGATAGGATGCTGGTTTCCTGCTAAGTGAGGGGTTCCGGTGCACCAGAAACCAGCATCTGGGAAAACACTGCAAATGCAAAATGTTTCTGCATGAAAATGCCAAATTTGAGTTGAATTCCTTTAGTTTAGCATGAAATACTGAGAATTGCAATTGCGGTTAGTATCCCAATATCATTAACAGGCCTGCTCTGCATAGTTCGTGCCTAGCGGATCAGCTGATCTGCTGCTCCGTCTTTCAGACTCTCCCACAGCCTTGTTTGACCTCCCTACTTCTCTGATGCTTGTTGCACAAACATTGCCTTTTTAGTGGTTGTATCTGTTCACCAGCTAATCAGGCCAGATTGGAGGGGAGGCCCACTCTAAACAGCCTGTTCTTCACGATGGTGAGAACGGCAGGCAGCAAAAAAAAAAATTTTTTTGTCATCCAATGTTAGGTGAATAATAAGATTCAGATTCAGATGACTTTATTGTCATTGTTACAGAGTAACAACGAGATTTACGTTTGGAGAGAAAGTGCTTCGGGCCGCTGCAACGTGCGTCGTGCCGCCGACTCCACTTTCTTCTTCGAAAATTAAGGTTGCAGTTAACGCAGAAAAACATTTATAACAAATATTGATGACATCAGACATAATACACATCAGGTTTATAACACGACACGCTGGAAACGCGTAGGAATTTTTTAATGGGAATGGGGGGGGATGGGAGGTGGGGGAAGAATGGGTTAATGAAAAATGCGGAGGCAGCCTGTGGCAGAGGGAGGGGGAGGTGGGGGAGGGGGTGGAATGCAGAGTCCAGAAGTTCTTATCAGGGGCAGAATGTTCTGTCCTTGAGGGATAAGGATGTTTTTGAAGAGGACCGGTCCGTGTGAGGCTGAGGCAGACAGAGGGGAGATGCGGGGGGTGCCGAATTCTATTCAATTTCGGGTGGAACAAGCAATTTCGATTGATCCGCTATCCATTTTGTAAATTTTGTACTTTGCGCTTCAGGGCCACAAGTTCTCCCATCATCTCATCCTGTCTCTTGCCCAAATTCACAGTCAAACGCACAAACTCTCCACACTGACTCAAAACAGCGTCCATCTTTCTATGCATTTCCGTAGATGATCCCAGAGTCTTTTTGAGCAGCTCTCCATTCTCTGATGCCCTCCGATGTAAATCCATCGCCGTTCACTCATTACTCCACTGAGGCGCTCCATAATAATTTCGGTGCTAGGCAGCACGTTGGGCATTTTCCTCGCTCCCAGCTTGCACACTTTGCGGTAGATCAGAGCAACTCCCATGCCAATTAGGAGAAATCCCGTCACCATAAATCCAAATAGGTAAACATCCTCCACGTCTTCAAGGGATAGTGCCGTCAGACAAAGAACTTGCCATCTCGACCACGCGTCCCGAACGTAGCCAGCAGCAAAAAGTCGCGTCCGGGCAGCGCGGTTCGCCAGGTGCTCCACTTCTTGGTGAAAAAATTCTGTCAATCGCATTCAGGGACCAGCTAATTAATTCCATCTTTACTTGAAGAGCCTCAGAAGCAGACGGAGGGTCCAAAAAAAAAAAAAAAAAAGAGGGGGTAACAGGACAATACAGGACAAAGAAAGAAGACGCAGGCAGGAGCAGAGATAGGGTGCGACTGCTCTCCTCAGAAGGCGGAAGAAGAAGTGTAAGGTGTAACCATATGTATGTATCCTTTTGAAAAGACTGTTTTAACATGGAAGTATTCTCCAAAAAAATAGATTAGAACATATGGCTCCTCATTTTATCAGTGAGAATGTGAGTCGCAATGGATGTTGTAAAATGCCTTTCAAGCGCAAAGCTATATCGTTGTGCTGTCAGCTCTTCTGGTTACCCTCAATGCAAGCCAGGTCTAGTTGCTGGACATTGTGGACCTGGTAGACTGTCTTCAATTGGTATGGTTTGTCAGAGGTTACTCTGCATAAGAACATCCGTCTTGTGAATCATGATTAAGTGGCGAGAGATGCCAATTCACGGAGGCCGTCTTGTTTGCAGGAGTTGTTTTGGGCAACTGAGTATGTGGACTGTGGCTATTCTGCTTTTCAGGCTTTCCCTGCAAAGAGACATGAGCCAAAACTGCCTATTTCAGGCTGAGTGAGCCTGTGGTGCTGCACTCACAGCCTATACAGCTGTAACAAGGAGCTTTTTGAAAATAAAAACATGCAAAGGTTTTAAAATGGAGCACAAAAATTTAAATGTTATGCTTGGAACTGGGCAAAATATGACCTCTTTAATAAATCTTCAGTTGCACCTGTGGCATGAAAAATAATTAATTTAATTTATATGGCGCACTTATATCTCAAAGTTCTTGGCGTTTAACAATAAAAAATCACTAAAACAATAAAATTATTAAGTTTTTGAAGCTATTCCAAAAGTAATGTTTTGCTGTCCAAAAATTTTGAAAAAAGGTACATTTTAAGAGATTTCTTGAAGGTACTTGTAGAATTTGCCTTGCGAACATCAAGCGGTAAACTGTTCCATAGTGGCTAAATAAACCGGTGTACCTCTGATAGATTGATTAAACTGATCAGCGAACATTACCCTGTATTGGACACCTAAAAATTATGTGTAAACGTGGTAGTCTTTTAAATTTAATATGACATTTGCAGTTTTTCATTTGGGCCTTTATCTTGAGGATACAAAGTACCTTTATGTTTAGCAGCTAATTTGTCCATCTTTTGCCATTATGATTGGAATGTTCAAAAAGCAGTGTGTACTGCAAAATTTGTCAACTGTGTTGCTAATTTCTGGAAATATGTTTTGTGCTCATGGTCAAAGAGGTTGTAATACATCAGCGTGTCCCTCTGCTTGACCTGGTACTTGCCTATAGAAAGCTGTTTGTATGTGGTCTCTCCACCCTGTTCTGCCTCAGTGCACCTGCTTGGCTGTGTCCAGGAAGTGGTTAGCCTTGGGTACGTCAGCAGGGGGTCTGCACCTCATTCAGAGGGACGGCTGGAAGCAACGGCTCATCCTGACGCACAAGGTACTCCTCGCCACACTGGTTATTTTATATCATTATGAGTCCCCTGCATGACTAAATAAGAGAGATGAGTGCTTGCAATGTGAAAAATTATTATTTATCTCGCATCCTGAAGATGCAATGTGAAAAAAAAACACAATTATTAACCCTTTATCCTCTGGGAAGGCGGGCCCCTGAACCCGAGCGCTCGCCTGCCAGCCCCAAAGGCCTGGCTCCAGCCCAATGTCCTTGGTGTAGATCATTAAAAACCCGTCAGTCTGGGAGAAAACCCCCATTTGAATTCCACTGTCACTGCATGCTGACCAGCCACTAGAAGGCATAGGGTTTTGCATCTGAAAGAACGTTTACAAGCGGCTGAAATGGGTTTCCTCCGCATAGAGATAATTTAATGACCGATATTTTCTATATGGGGAAATTTTCATCAGAAAACAACTGATCAAAAAATCCAAATAAGCGGAAAAATTTTGCGGTATGGTCAGGAACTTTGGGAAAAGAACGAGATGATGGCCATGGAAGTTTTGCATGCTGACCAGACCAAGTATGAAGCCAAATTTAACCAACAGTTTCAGAAAACAACTGATCACAAAATCCAAACATGAAAATTGTCAAATATTTTGACCAACAGTTTCAGAGGAGGACTCAATCACAATCAATCACAATCCGCGATGGCAATGCCGGACCCCACTTATCCCAATAGCTCAGCCTACCAATTAGTTGATGAGTTAAAAATCTAAAGGAACCCACCAGAGAGAGAGAGAGAGAGAGCAAAACTGCTAGGTGTGGCCAACTGAACTATTTTGTATATTCTTAAATGGAAAAAAGCACTGGTGAGCTTGGGAATGGGAAAAGGCCACAAATAAAAACTGTGGTGGATGACAGGAGATTCTCTCCCTCGTTCAGAGAAACTTCTTTCCAGTTGTTGGCCTGGTACAGAACACGCTTCTGGAGGTAGGCATGTCAGTGCCAAAGTCGGTAATCAAGAGAAGTCTTCACTTGGAGTAATTGCAGAGGTGTATCTCAAGATGTAAACAATTAATTAAGCTCAAAAACAGGAAATTTGCCAAAAAAAAAATTATAAGCTGTATTATATGCTTAGACTCTGCCAAATACTTCAGAATCATTGAGCAATGCTTCCCAGTGCAGATGGACTGTGACTTGAAAGTATATTGCGAAAGATTTATTTATTTATTTATTTTTTACGGCGGAGAAGTGGAATATTCTCCAATAACAGAGTCAGTCATGTGACCTGAAACCAATGGAGCATGCATTTCACTTGCTGAAGGCAAAAATGCCCCAAGAACAAAGCAGGAACTGAAGACAGCTGCTGTGAGGACCTAGCAGAGCATAACCAGGGAAGAAACCAGCATCTAGTGATGTCCACAGTGCTTTGAAAAAGCGTTTGCCCACTTCCTTATTTATTTATTTATTTATTTATTATTTTTGCATATATTTCATTCTTAAATGTTTCAGATCATCACAGGAATTTTAATATTGGACGAGGAGAGCTCCAGTAAACACAATATGCAGTTTTTAAATGGATTACATTTATCGAAGGAGCAAAGCTATCCAGCCCAAGCAGGCCCTATGTGGAGCAGTAATTGCCCCCTTAGTTAATAAATCAACCAAATAAACAACATTAAAAAAAATTAAAAAATTGAACTGCGAAAATTGCATCATATGACTTCATTAAGAGGAATTTAATTGGCACTTTTAGTGCTTGTGCCTTAATGGACTGCTGTACCTCGGTTAGATTGATTAGACTGTTCAGCTTGCATTATCCGGTATTGGACAAATAAAGAAGTATATCTGTGGTAGTCTCATAAATTTAAAATGATGACATTCGGTTTTTCATTTGGACCTTTAACTGAATTATATGTAGCAGCTAATTTGTCATTTTTTGCGAATACGATAGGATTGTTCTAACAACACTCTTCTGTATAAGTTGTCAACATGCATGACAATGTAAAGTAGGCAAAAAGCTGCATATGATGCCATACTCTATAAAGAAGCTCACAAACTGAAGAGAAACTGAGTTATTGCCATCTATCAGTCTGGAATGGGTGGCAAGGCCATTTCTAAGGCTCTGGGACTTTAACGAATGACGGTGAGAGCTATTATACGCAAATGGAGCAGTGATGAATTTTCCTAGGAATGGCCGGTCTACCAAAATTCCTCAAGGAGTGCATGGACAACTTATCCAGGAGGTCACAAAAGAATCCAAACTAACATCTGAAGAACTATAGTCCTTACTTGCCTCAGTGAAGGTCAGTGTTCACGATTCCATTATAAGAAAGAGTCTGGGCAAAAATGTCATCTATGGGAGGAAAAAGAAGGAACTGTGGAGCAAAGAGAATGCAAAAGCTTGTCCCACATTTTCCAAAGAATATAATGATGACCATCTAGACTCTTAAGACAATATTCTTTGACCTGATTAGTTGAAAGTGGAAGACATGGGTCCCGCTACATCTGGTGTAAAGCTTCAGCATTTCAAAATAAGAACATTGTGCCAACCGTGAAACACAGTGGTGGTGAAGTGACGGCTTTGCTGCTTCAGGACTTGGGCAACTAACCATAATTGATGGAACCATGAATGCTGCTCTCAACCTGAAAATCCTGAGGGAGGAACCCTGTCTGACCTTTAGTTTGTGACCTAAATCTCAAGCGCAGTTGGGTTATGCAACAGGACAATGATCCGAAATGCACTTGCAAGTTCACCTCTGAAAGGCTCAAAATAAGAAAAACAAGAGCGCAGCACCTCCGCCACGCCAAGGCAACTCTGTGCATTAGTTATTTTCGTTGGCTGATGTAGGGTGTTGTTGCATTCCACCGCCAGGTGGCAGCAAAACCCAAAAGCACGCCGATTGGAAATCCAGCCCATTGGAAAGACTTCAAGTCCCTGCCAGCATAGCTGGATTTGAACTTTGGCCTGTATCTCAGCTGTACTTTGGCCTAGATATGCCAAAATTTAATCACTTGTTCCTCTTGTGCTACTCTAAGATCCTGATCTAAGTTTGGATAAAATATATGCAGCCGTTTTTGAGATATCCTGCTAACAGACAAACAGACAGACGGATAAACTCCGGCAAAAACATACACCTCCTTGGCGGAGGTGAATAAAGGATTTGGAGTGACCTAGTCAAAGTCCTGACTTGAATTCGATTGAGATGCTGCGGCATGGCTTTAAACAGGCAGTTTATGCTCGAAAACCCTCCAATGTATTTTAATTAAAATAATTTTGCAAAGAGTGGGTCAAAATTCCTCCACAGCGATGTAAATGATTCTTTGCCAGTTATCGAAAGTCTTTGATTGCAGTTGTCGCTGCAAAAGGCGGCACAACCAGTAATTATATTTAGGGGGTGATTATTTTTTCTCATGGATGATATTGGCTTCGAATAACGCTTTGATGAATTAAATAATAATTTCAAAGCTGCATTTTGTGTTTACTCACGTTTTATTTGTCTTGTATTAAAATTAAATGGATGATCTGAAACATTGAAATATGACAAAGAATCAAAAATGAAAGAAATTGAGGAGGGGGCAAATACTTATTCACAGCATTGTATGGGTTCCAGACTTCTGGCAGTCATCGATTGCAAAAGGCTTTCCGCCGAGTTCTAAAAATGACCATTTAATCGACGATTGTGTCAGTTCGTCCAAATATTCATGAGCTCCTAAAACAGAGGGGGCTGTGCATGAAAAGGGTGTAATTCTTACATGGGTCATCAGAGATTTTTCACAAAACCCATGAATTGAAGCTGAAAGCTTGAAGTTCAAGCACATCTTTATTGTTTCTTTTCAAATCCATCTTGATGGCCTACAAAGCAAGGTCAATGAAAGCTATGTCGCCATTTTGACATTTACTATGTAATATATTTAAGTTTGATATTATTGCTATGCGCTGCCTTTGCTTGAGTTTGAAGTGTTGTTAGGCTTACTATTCACACTGTGCATATAATTAGCTGTCGGCCATTCCATATTGTCAGTGCACATTCCTGTTTTCATGGCACTTGGATGTTAATTTTTGAGTCTGCCAGGATTGGATGTTCACTCCTGTTGCTGCTGTGTCCATTACATTGCTCAGCATTAGTGCCTACTAAATATCATGATTTTTATTATACCCCTGACATAAAGGGGGGGTATAGTATACCAAAGAATTCTGTCCGCCCATCCTTGTGTCCTTCTGTTCGTCCGTCTGCATCATCAGATTGTTTTCAAATTGCAGTCATGCATTCTACACTTCATGGAGAGGTGCAGTGCCAAGTTTCATGAAAATGTGATCATTTTTTTCAAAAATTACTTCTGTTTTAAATATTTTGATCTTAAAAAATTTACCACTGCAACTGTTGTCCGACTGATTTCTTGAAAACTGCTCATCAGTTTGTTTTCAAATTTCAGTCATGCAATCTAAACTTCATGCAGAGGTGCAATCCCAATTTATATGAAAATATGCCGCCATCTTTCCCGTGCACAAGGGTCGGGGTATTAGTGAGCTTGTCTCACTTTTTCACTTGTTTTAATAAAAACTCACCCTGATGTTTCTGATGTGCTCTCCCACCCCGCATGCATTCAGAGATGTTTATGCTGTGCTTATACAGGCTGGCAGCTTACATTGAACCTGAGGCTAAAAATGCTGTGTTCTTCTCTGCTCAGGAAGGATCCATCACTCAGGTTTCTTGCTGCCCCAATGATGACGACTTTGTGGCTGTTGCTACTAGGTAGGCCTATCCACAGCACCATGTCTAATTAAAATTGAAAAACGATAGAGTAACACTTTCAATGTCACACAGAATTATATGTTGCTATATGAATTAAAGGCTGTAGTGCAGCATAATTGGACTATATACAAACAAAAACAAATGGTGAGGAGTTTGGAATCTTTGTTAATTAAATTCAAATCAAAAATTAGATTTCATGTTCTTGAAACATTTTATTTCTATTTGCACTATTTTTGTATTGTTGCAAATTAAAACTGCTCCTGAAAACCACTGCCAAATGCTGTACTTATTCCTGAGACAGGGGAGCGCACCGTTGCAGCCCAAGATTTGTCTATACCATTTATCTTTTTAGAAGCAGTGGACAACCGAGCTGCTGTACCTCCTGTAATATTCATTTTTGGCCTCATTAGAAGGGGACTAAAGCCATTAATCTCTTAAAGGGCATCTAAAGTCGATTCCCATTGTTTTTGTTTATCGGCCAATCAGTGAGCCGCACCTGTGCAAACGAACCAAAATAGAAGGATTATCTACGCATGTACACAAAACATTGGTTTATATGAATTAAATTGGTCATGTGACAATGCAAGACATCAACAAAAGCAAGTGATTTGTTTGTGAACATTGGACGTTCAACGTCCCGTCTGAGAATCGACTTTAGATGCCCTTTAATAAAAAAATCCACAGTGCTCAGCCCTGCTACTAATAACATAAGGGAACTTTAATACGATTTCCTGGATGGCAGTTCAGCATTTCTTATATCTGCCCCTCCGCAGGTCTACCAGCACAAGTTCCTCTGATCATTTTGCTGGGGAGTGCTTCCCTTCCCTCTTTGTAATCACAGAAAATGTATGGCTTTATTGAGTGGATGGCTTTGACACTAAAACCAACAAGGAGGTTGGTTCACGAGCTTGGATATTGGCCTTTTTTTGGTAATGTTCTGCGACAGGCAAGCTGTGGTTTGGTGTGCTCGTTCTCTCTTCCTCTTTGTAGCATTTCTATGTTCTTCTTTTTTTAACCCTTTAAGGCCTAATGCAAAAATACCAGCAGAGAATCGTGCTGCCATGGGCTGAAGCACAGCTTCTCAGCTTTCGGGAACAGTTGGAATTTTTTTCTATTGCGCAAAACTTACAGTAATTACGGTACTTTCAAAATTACGCGCATATCCGTGTCTGCAACGACACGTTCTTAAAATGCGCACATGCTGTCCCGGTTTAAATGGGTTAATAGAAGTAGAGCCTTGCTTTGGAGAAATACACTGAATACTTTTAGTTTTTTTTGGATTTTGTCTTTTTTAATATCTCATTTTAAGTTTGACATTTTGAGAACGGTAAATTCAGCAGTTTGCTCTACCTATCAGCAAATTCAGCTATTTTTAATAATATGGTGCCCCACACTAATGTTGGCATCCCAGCTAAATATGAATCTCAGTGGTTATCTTAATGATATGTAATTAAAAGAACGGAAATGTGACCCTCAATTGAAAAAGCGGCGATTAAAAGAAAACAAAGATAGTGGTGAAACAAACATTTTTCTCAAAATGTATGTGTCACAAATATTGGATCCTGTTAATTTAAATCCTTTCTGCAGATGAGCAGTAACCTTGGACGCAGTCGTCGAAATGATGCTGTAATTGCATTTGTACCTGGAATACATAGCTGTGTATTGCATATTCACGCAAAAGATGAGTTTTCAAGTCTGAAACAATGGAATAGACTTTGCATGAATCGTATCTCCCATAAAACCTGATCTGCTGCCAGCCTGGCATATCTAGCTACAGAGGCAACCTGGGAATATTTCACTATGTATATTTATTGTGAGAAAAATGTCTAATTGTTACAGCAAAAACATTAAGCCATACGTAGTCGGATGAATGTGAGTACAGTGGTGAAACACTACTTGGTGAATTACAAAATATACAGTGTGAATTCCTGTACTGACAGTCAGCTATCAAAACCTCCTATTTCATATTGATGTAAATGCATAATGTTACCATTGCAACTGCTTGGAGAGTTCCCTTTCAAAATTCAGCATTCATGTATTCCTCCGTCATGAGCTCTCCAGAAAATAAAAAATTATAAATTAGAAAGCAGCCGAATATTAAAAAAGAAAAAAAAATTTCCCCTTTTAGCAGTGCTTGTCCCTTTAAATCTTTCTCGTGGCTCAGGTAAGAGTTTTTACCTTTTTAGTCTAAAAAGAGACCTTTGTTTTCAAAAGATGTATTGCTTTAATTATAATCTCGTTCATGAGGGGTTTAAATCTACTGTGTAAAGAAACCTTATTTTCTATGTTTTGTCCCAAGGTGTTACTATGAACAGATGATAGGACTCTAAAGAGTTAGTTTAGGCAAAATACCCCTATCTCACTTGCTATGTTTACGTGGACCGCTGTTAATCGGAATAAAAGCCTGATCAGAGTAAAAATGCTTCATGAAAACAGTGAAAATAAACGGGTCGGATCTGGCCCATTCAGATTGAAATTTCATTCCGATCGAGAGGGTTGGTTTATGCCATTATATCCTTTTTTACTCGATTAGTAAAATTATTCTTGCCGCGCAATTTCCCCTTGGCGTTGTATTGCGTTTTTAAGTAGGAGATCAAAAACAACATGGCTACATCAGTATTTGTTTTCTGCATCTGCATAGGACTGCATTTAAATAAGAGGAAAGCGGCGATGGTTTATAGGGGAACAAACTGCCGCACCTGACAATAAACTATCAAATCATTCTCAAGAACCTTGACGGAACAATTACCAAACACTCGTTTCAATGGTCCGTCTTGACGATGGAAAACCATCTTACAAAACTTACATTGAAACTGGCACTTATTTCCATCTGCCAAACTGGGTTAAATGTAAGGTTTGGGTTTGGTCTGGGGTTTGGGTTCAAGTTAAGACTAGGGAAACGACTGACGACTCGCATAAACCAAAGCTGTTTACTGAGATCAGATAATTTCATGTCAGTTTGGCGGAGAGGATTAAGTGATGACCGATAAAAAGCAGCAATTGCGTCTTCCTCTGCTGCTGTTTTGGCAGTTAAAATCAGCGGGACAACTCTGCGCATGTCAAAATAGCTTAGTTCTGATTAAATGCTTGATACATGTACTCGCTCTTCTCACTTGGATCACTCTGTTTAACTTCCATGTAAACCCTGAAGTTGGAATCGCTATTCTGAATGATTTTAATGGGACTGAGCAAAAACTGCTCATGTAAACATACGGTACATGTAGCTTGTAGTGTCATTTTGCCATTTGGCAAACTATTCTGCAGGTGTTTTATTTTCTCAATGGTCTTTTGGTGGTGGTGTTTGGGTGATGGTGTTGAAGGGGTGCTACTCTGGGGTCATTTCTCAATCGGGTCTGTGGTCATGTTAAATATGTCAAAGTGGTGCTGTGGTGTTCTCGTTTCTGAGTTTGGGCAGTGGTGGTTTAGGAGCTAGTGGCATTGAGAAGTGCGAGTTTCCTCCGTCTGGGACATGTTGGGTGAAGGTATTTTGTATTCTAAAAAATAAGGGCCTGCTCGTAGTGTTAAGGTGCTCTTATTTCTCAGTCAGGGCCTGGTGGCAGTGTGGGAGCTGCATTTGGAGCGGAGAGGGCGTCCAGAGCGAGTGTCTGTGTCCTGGGAGCATCGAGGCGGGGCTGTCACAGCGCTCTGCTGGGATACCTCCGCGCTTCGGGTCTTTGTTGGAGATGCCAGCGGAAAAGTGTCCTTTGTCCGAGCTGGATCCTCAAAACTGGGAAAGGTAAGATACATCCGAAGTCTCGAGACTAAAGCTACACTGAAGGTGTCCCACACAACATGGACTTCACATCTATATCAATTCAGTTGTATTGCAAATTGATTATTTACTGTATGGTTTTGGAATCGCAGGTTTGGGGGCGGAAGTGGGTCCGCCTAAGAGTCACCGCCCCCATGGTACATTGTAAGTTATAAGAAAGGGCCCACAACGAGGCAGCAATCATTTCTTTGGTCAACACGGAACCTGACATTCTTTTTGTTGGCAATTCTTTGATAGGAATGTATTGCAAAGCAAATCCAAGTGCGAGTCGAAATGTACCAAGTGCAAGCAAAAATGTTTCAAGCACACAGAGGCAGTTTTGAGCGCGTGGAGAAAAGGTTGAAGTTTGCGCACAAAAAAATCTGTCTAAACAGCAGCAGATCCAAGTGCAAGCGGGGGCTATTTGAGTGTGAGAGCAGAATTTTGGGGAAAGATTTTGCAAGATCGACGCATGGATTCGACGTGTCTGCTCTCAAGTCGAAATACCATGCTCTCGAATAAAGATGGAGATTTACCTCCCCACACCTCTGCTCCTGCAAGCGCTCGAACATATCGATTGAATTCCATCCTGTATGGCAGTACTGTATGAGACTGTGCTCGGGCAGTTTTTGTTGCCGCTGTTTCATCTTCAGAGTTCGAGTAGCCACAGCACTGTGGTGAAAATGTTTAATATCTGCCTTTTGTTTAATTCCTACAAAGGAATAAAGCTGGATAAACATCCTCTAAGTGTTGTGATTCCAATAATTTTGTCAGGGGTTGTACCGTGTAAAATTTTTTGGCCCCTTGCAGCCATCGCATTGCATATTTTCTTAAAGCAATAAATTTCATTTGTTAAACCATGAAATATGTTGTTGTACTGTACCTATTCTCTGTAATAAAGGGTGATTGCGCTCCTTAGATTCCTTTTTTATTTTAGGCGCATTTTTCATGATGTGCCAAATTTATCAGAATTTGGGTTGTAATTTCTACATGGTTTGTTCAATACTTTTGGTATAGAAACTGAATGTATAAATTTCAGGAGCATCTTGATTAATTTCAAACCCATGGTGGCGGGGTACGGAGTCAAAATTATGAGAATTGTGTCTCTGTCCCAATATTAATGGACCCAAATGGCCAATACTGATATGACTTATGTTATAGTGCATTTCTTTATAAAAAGCATGAAACAAAACTAGAGGCACTCGTAGGGTGCAAACCTCCGCCAAGGCAGCACAATCCAAATGTGCATGAGTGGGAGCAAAGTTGAGTTATCGCGTGTGATAGGATTTCAAGATGGCCGCTGTGGCGGCCATATTGTTTCACTGATCGCGGTCAAAATCAATAGGGTCCATCCTTGATGTAATAGCAATCCACCCGCAAAATTTCAGACAAATCCGTCATGACTTTTTGAGTTATGTTGTTCGCTAACAGACAGACAAACAAACAAACAGGGGCGAAAACATAACCTCCGCCCCAAGTTCGTTGGCGGAGGTAAAAAATCAATGTTTGGGCCTATACTTGGATGAGAATCAAATTCAGAACGGACATTATAATTTCCATTATTGCTCTGTGGTAAATGCAATCACAATCAACACAATCTAATTGTCTCTGTGCCCTTGGGCCATGATGCCAGCTACAGGCACAACAGGGATTTAATTAACGGTGCAACAGGGATTCAGTTAATGACTCAATTTATGAATTTTCATCAGATTGTGCACAACTATGCTAGATCAGAGTTGGGAGACAATGGAATGCTTGCTAGATACAGTGTAGAGATTATTGCATGACTGTGTGACCTTAAGTTCTGTTTAACCAAGTGAGCTACATTGTGTTTGACTTGGGTAGGGGAAAAAACACCATGCTGTCTGTGCTTGCAGGGGTCAGCGTTCGTAATGTTCCCCATTCAGACGATTACCACGGTTGATTCGAGGGTGGTGCAGCTTGGGTTCCAGGACAACCGGCTTCTGGTGTCCTCTCTCAGCCGCTGCTATCTGTGTGACACGGAGAGGTGGGTTCCGCCATGCCAGCGAGCACTGTGCTCTCTGTAATGGGGCTGTCGCAGATTTACCAGCTCTTGCATTTCTGCATTCTCTGTTAACTTGGAGGCTTGAATGTTTGTTCTTTGGTATGATTTCTGGTGAAAAGGCCATATGAAAGTGCGTTCAATATTTCTGGTGTGTTTTCACTAGGAATATTTCAGGATGCAGTGAGCTGCGGCTGCAGCTGTGTCTGGTCGTGAAGAGGGTTGTGAGAGGGGCCACCTTGTGCTCTTAGTGTGGCTGCAAGGAGTACAACTGATTGGCCTGTCTGCTCCACAGGGAAAAGTTCTGGCGCGTGGGGAATAAGGAGCGGGATGGCGAATACGGGGCCTGCTTCTTTCCTCAGGGGCGTGGCCTGGCTGCCGGCCAACCCCCTCTGCTGTATTGCGCACGCCCTGGGTCCCGTGTGTGGGAGGCCAATTTCAGCGGAGAGGTGCTAAGTACACACCAGTTCAAACAGCTGCTGGCCTGCCCCCCTCTGCCTCTCATATCCTACAGGTACATGAGCCTCAGTACAAGTGAATGCGGCGTTTTTGTTTTAAAATGTGACCCTCTGTACAGTACGAGTAAATGTGGTGTTTCGTGACCTTCAGTACAGTACAACTGAATGGGGTGTTTTTGTATGAAAATGTGACCCCGGTACAAGGCAAGCGAATGTAGTGTTTTTGTTCTAAACTGTGACTCTCAGTACAGAACAAGTGAATCTGTTTTTTTTTTTTTTTTGTTTTAAATATGAGTAAGAGGCAAGTGAATTTGATGGTTTATTTTTCAGATGTGATCTTGTGACCCCAAGTAAAATAATGTTAAGTGTGGTGTTTTGTGCTTTAAGAGTGCAGTACATGTGAATGGGGTGTCTGTATATTAAAATGTGTCCTTCATTACACTACAATTCAGTGTGTTGTTTGTGCTTTAAGATGTGACCCTCAGTACAATCCGGCCGAACGGTGTCCTCAGTCCATCGCTTTCCCAAGATTGCTGCATCTCGGGTAACAAAACTTGTGAAGTCTCTCTGTTTTGCTGAGTAATTTTATGCATGTGTGTGTATGTGCGTATGTGCGTGCACATGTGTGATGGGTGAGATGAAGTCCAAGCGTGAGTGCAATAACACACAGAAGTGTTCGAGAAGAGATCTATAATGGCTGCATGCATTTTGTGTGTGTGTGTGTGTGTGTGTGTGTCTGTGCTGTGCTGTGCTGTGCTGTGCGCGTGCGTGTGTGTGTGTGTTTGTGTGCATGTGTGTGCAATGTATTGCCTACAGCACCAGCAGTGTTCTGAGAATCGTCCCTTTTTCCACAGTGATCACAATTTGCTGTCTTGGACAGACTCTGCGATGTACATTTTTGTACCTCAGAGTGGCCAGGTTCTGCTTTGGACGGAGATTAAAGGTGAGGGACGGACACACCTGTAGCTCTTTATGGGGATGATTACAGACATGTGCTTTCTATCTTCCTTAACCCCTTTATACAGAAGCGTAAATTTCCGGATTTGCCATTCGCCTGTTTAAGGCTTTATAATTAAAATTTGAGCTTCACAGTGAGGGGGAAAATTGCTTAAACGAAACAAAACACTTGTAGCATTTACAGTTGTAGGATACCATCTTATTTCAGTTTATTTGCATAATTTTAGTTCAAAATGAGGGCCACAAACACAAAAAAATCTTAATGAAAATTCAGCATTGAAATTGTTTAAAAAAATCTTGAATTGAAAAATGGCTGGCAGGTAAAACAATGCAAATCCGGGATCTTAAACTCATTGACCACAAGTGCGCTACATCTGAGTTGGTTCAAAATTACCAACTGTCTTTGAGCCAAATAAGACGGCTGTCCAAGTGGCTCCCTGAATGGCTCTATTTGTGGCTCCCCTGGCTTTCCAGGCAGCTTTCCAAGTGGCTCAGCAAATTGTGTGCTGTAAATCATTAAATCATCATATATTTACCACAATTCAGCTGTTTTCTCTCATGAAGTTCAATATGAATGCAATTGCCATGGGGAATCAGAAGCAGTCAAGTTCTCAAACATTGACTCCGAATTTTTTTTGTAAATTTCCAAAAGAGCCTATTCTCTAAATGGTGTGAGTCGACTTTGCTGCAATGACATCAATTTCTCTCTCCTCACCCTCCAAAGATGTTGTCGACGTAGCAGTCTTCCGCAGTGAACTGTTCTGTCTCCATGGCGATGGGCACCTTTCCCACCTCTCCCTGCTGTCCGCCGAGCGATGCGTGGAGCGGCTGCTGCGGCGGGAATCGTGGGCCTTGGCTGCCACAGTCTGCTGCATGTTCCAGCACGCCATCGCCCCCTGCAGGGTAAGGCTGGGGCTGCATGATATTATGTCACTGCAGTTTACGATTTGGGATTCAAGTCTTGATGATACATTATTTAAGCTTTCTAGTGTGGGCCTAGATCCATGCCCTAGAACAGTGCCTTTCCCATGATACCCCATGTTATGCCGTACTAGAAATCCATGCATTTGACAGCTGACCTATCGAACGCCCTCGTCCCCCCCATCTCAATCGCCTCATAGGTAAGGAAGATGCTGCCCATTGATCGACTGGAGTACCTGCGCTCTCAGCTCAATAGCTCCACCCAGCATGACCTCATCACCCAGCTGGAGGAAGTTATATCCAAGCTGGAGCCCCTGGATTCAGCTTCCAGCAGCCGAAGAAGCAGCATCTCCTCGCACGTTAGTTGGCCGGCTAAATTGTTTCTATGCGCTGAAAAGTTGTGGTCCTGCACTGTACACATAGTGTTGTGATGCTACTCACCAAATCATGCCACTTCAACTTTTCTAATTTACTGTATTGCAGTTATATCGTAATGCACATGAATGCGTATAGTCCTGTTGCTCTAGCAGTGATGGCACATTGTGTGATTGGGGCAGATGATTTGCTATTCTTTTGTTCCTCTGTTCAGCACAGCGCATGGCACTTTCATTTGATTTCGGAACTCTGGATTGGAGCAAATTTTAACTAATTTTAAAGCATGCTTATTTTCATTGAGGAGTTTGGAAATATTATTTTTACCTTGCCTGTTTGTCCACACTGAATGGGCAGTGGGCCTTTATGAGTAATAATAATAATAATAAAAACTTTATTTATATGGTACTTTTCAAAAGCAGGTTTACAAAGTGCTTCACTGACATAAAAATATACGTAATGCAATGACAGATACAGTTAAAAAGACCATGAACTAAAACACATAAAAAACGAAAAAGCCATTCCATAAAGATGAGTTTTTAAAAGAGCTTTAAAAGAGGACACTGAAGTAGCTTGTTTTACTCTCAGTGGGAGATTATCCCACAGTTTAGGAGCCCTCAAGGCAAAAGCCCTATTGCCCTCTGTCAAAAGCCTTGCTCTAGGGACAGAGAGCAAAACCTGGTCAGCAGATATAAGGGTACGACTAGGTGTGTAAGGGGCAACAAGGTCCATAAGGTAGGGCGGGGCCAGGCCGTTCAGAGATTTAAAAACCAGCAACAAAATTTTAAAATCAATTCTAAATGCTACAGGTAATGAAATGAGCACAGATGTTGTCATTGCTCTTCTACTGCCATAATGCCTGTATATTGTCGAAGATTCACCGAGCGCTTTTTGTCTAGGAGAGCTTCAGTGTGCTGGACTGCGGGATCTATCGTGTCATCAGCCGCAGGGGTAGCCAATCTGATGAGGAGACAAGCTCCCTCATTAGCCAATCAATGTTGGAAGAGGAACGGCTCAAGGAATTTGGCTTCATTCAGGAGGATGAGCCATTGGAGCAGGGTGAGTGATGTTCTTTTCTACTTGCCAGAAAGTTGCAACCCCGTATTCCAACTTGTAAGAAATTTAACAGGATTTTAATTTGTTGGCTTAATTGGTGCCTCATTGATAAGGTCATGAAATTTCGGCTTTTTTGGCTCACGTACATATTAGACACTCTGACCACTTTATTAGATATACCTGTCTGCAATCTCAAATCAGAAAAAGTTGGAAAGGTATGATAAATTAAAATAAAAACTGAAAGCAGTGATTTGTTTGTCAAAATGATCCCGAGCCCTTGTGGTTATATGGTTATATCACTTATAGATAATTTATGGTTTTCGGTGCAGAGGCATCAGAGATCACGGGTATTCGGCTTCAGCTTGTGCCGTCGCCCTTTATACACTGAAATTCCAACCGATTCCTTGAAGCTTTTAATTTTGTTACGCACCGTGGAGTGTGAAATATCCAAATCCCTGTTTTTGAGGAACACTTCAGAGATTTTCTCATGTATTAGAGGATAAATTGGTGATCCTCAGCCCTCCTTTGCCCCTGAAGGACTAGTCTTTTCTGGATGCTGCTTTTTTGTACCAAATCATGGTTAGAATCACCTGCTGATATTAGCTGTTTCAAATCACATCATTATTCAAAATTTTTACGTCATTACTAGTCCTACATTTTGACCTCACGAATAGTCCCCCCTGTCCAAACTTTTTTTGGACTGTTTAGCTGGCCCCAATGGCAGGAATGGATGTATAATTACAACTAAAATGAAGTTGACTGGACAGAACACCAAGTGTCTTGTCTTCTTACTAACTGCAATGAAATACAAGTCAAAATACATTTAGATATCACTGCTCTCTGTTTTTTGGTAATTTTTCCATACTGTCCCAACTTTTTTGGGACACATATGCAAAATTGTTCTTTCTCTGCCAGCATCGCTAACCACCCGATTAATTTAATTAACATCCTTATTTCCTCCTGGTTTCAGTAGCGCGACCAAGGGTGCACACTCAAACGTACTATTTTTACCGTGACATACATTCACATACATGTCTATGTTCCCTTACCTGCTAACCCTTAAAGTGCTTAATTTTTACTCACCCTATCCCTCCAAAAGTTAATCATTCATTACTTAGTTGACAAATAACCCTCAGAAGGACTCACAGGTACCGGTGAACCCTTCTGAAAGGTCATTGCCAACTAATTTACTGACTAAAAATTGACAAAAGGTGAAATCTGACATTTTGCTTCATATATTTTGCGCCTTGTGACTATAGCAGTGATGAGCACTTTAAGGGTTTAGATGCATTGCTTTGTATTACCTGCCATGCCCCATCTTCATGTGCTAATTATGGAAACGGAGTGCGTCATTTCCGCATATTAGATAGGTGGATTTGATGCACAATGGTGATCACGTTTCAAGAGATTGCATCTCCTATATGATTTATTGTTTATTATAGCAGTGTAGTTATGTGTATTTAATTAAGAAAAAAAGAGATGAAGTTCAAACTATTGGGGGAAAAAAGTGAGTAATTACTCATTGAGAATAACACCCAGGGGGAGGGCTTGCATGGCTTAAGAGAGCTGCTAGGGCCTTGGAAGTCAATCTGGTCTTGGTTACAGGGAAGGTAACTGCTCTTAGACCTGGTTTGGCATTATTTGTGATTTTCCTCGTAATTTTTTAGATGTTTGAGTTAATTTTGAACACATTTTTTGTTTTTCTTTTTGATTTTCTTCACTCTTGTAAAAAAAATTTCCCCACTGCACCTTGGGGAGGCCGGAAAAATAAAATTACACTAAATAATGTTCTTACAACTGCGCCTGAGTATTAGTTTTTTGTTTTTGAACCCCGCAACATAATACAGGTTAGAGCCTAGTTTTTGCCTGCAGAACAGCACAAATTCTTTTCAGTATGGATTCAAAGAGATGCTAAAGACATTACTGTGGGATTTCTGTGCTCACAGGAGCCAATGGCATTCCGTGTTTCACCTGAGTCAAGGTTTCCGCTACAAGTAATTGATCGTGGCGCACCGCCACGGCAAAATAAAAGCCGCCACGCCCATGCAAAATGACTTTACATAAACTCCAAAAATCCTAAGGACAATCAGGTGTCGCCAGTTCTCCTTGTAAAGTTAAAATGAGCGCTAATAATTCTTGACCTGTTGTCAATCATTTTGCTTGATGAACACATTTTCGCAATGATGCAATGTGTGCAACGATTAGAGAAAAAATATTTTGTTCACTTTGCAAAACGATAAACTACGATGTTAACTTCTGTGTTTGCTGTGAGCACATCCTGCTTTACCCAATTGTATCTTCATGATTATTTAATTCCAATTCCGGAGTCCAGAGTCCTAATCGGTTTTCATATTATATGTGAAATCCACCGTCACGCACGTGAAACTGATAAACCTCCGTGCACATTGACTTCAATTATTACATCGCCTACGTGCTGATTAATGAAAACTGGCCACACCTGATAATGCTGAGTTTTGACCCGACACTGAAGCCCTCCACCACAATTTCAAAAAATCCTGGAGGAAACCCTGTGAGTGTAATTGTATTCCAATAAAAGAACGCTGTTGCCGCAATGTGTTCATTCAGAATTATGGTGCAATACATGTAGCCTTTTTCATGGCTTGGCGAAATCGCCTATTATGTTACTTTTTCTGTTTGTTTGTTTGTTTGTCATTCTGTCCAAGGAAAAGAGGCGGCAATTTTGGTTCGATTGCAACAAAATGCATTTCATGCGCTGGATCCTGAGCCATGTGCCTCATCCAGTAATGGGCAGGATTGGCCATTGTTGTAATGTTGGGGGGAAAAAAATTCTGAAATCTCAAAATCCTCATCTTTTAAAGATTGATGAATTTTCTGAAATTCATACCTTTGTCTAAACTGATCCTGTTGACTTGTAATTTGACCTTACCAGATATTACTGGCTTCCACTCTTGTGGATTTGGCGGCCTTCTACACTACCAGTCAAAATTTTTCGAACACCCCAGTTTTTCCAGTTTTTATTGAAAATTATGCAGTTCCTGTCCAATGAATAGCTTGAAATGGTACAAAGGTAAGTGGTGAACTATCAGAAGTTTTAAACAAAAGGTAAGGTTACAACAGGTTTTTTGTACGCTGTCGAGTAGGTGAAAGGATGGTTCCTCAGTGTGTGACATCAACTGTCAAACATGGAGGAGGAAGCATGATGGTCTGGGGCTGTTTTGCTGGATCCAGGGTCAGTGACTTACAGAGTGAAAGGCACCCTGAACCAAAACAGCTACCACAGCATTCTGCAGCGCCATGCAGTACCCTCTGGTATGCGCCTAGTTGGTCAGGGGTTCATCCTACAGGAAGATAATGACCCAAAACATAAGTCCAAGCTCTGCCAGAACTACCTTAGGAAAAAAGATGGTAAGCTTGAAACCATGGAGTGGCCAGCACAGTCTCCAGACTTAAACCCCATCGAGATGGTTTGGGATGAACTGAACAGAAGAGTGAAAGCAAAGCAACCTACAAGTGCCACACATTTATGGGAACTTCTGCAACAGAGTTGGGAAGAACTTTCTGAAGAATATTTGATTTCCATTGTAGAAAGAATGCCACAAGCGTGTTCAGCTGTTATATCTGCCAAAGGTGGGTACTTTGAGTCAAAAGTTTAAAATATATTTTGGTTCATAAATTGATTCCATGATTTCTTTTTTAACTTTGATTTTTAATTTGTTCTATCATGTCTATGCTTTCATTCCAGAGTACAATGAGACATTAAACTGCATAATTTTCGATTAAAAAGCTGGAAAAATTGGGGTGTCCTAAGACTTTTGGCCGGTAGTGTATGTTTACCGTGGGAATCCCCATTTACAATGCAGTAGTTTCCTGTACTGCCCTCTATCCTTTTGACCCTGGTATGAGGAATGGTTAACAGAGGTTACTGAAGAATAATTTGTGAACAGATGTCGGGATTTTGCCAAATTGTCACTCTCTGAGCCATTTTATTTGTTTATTAGTGTGTTTTTTAAATCAGTGTTTTAGCCAGAGTAAGTACTCAAGCTTCACTAAACCCAAACCAATGATGTCACAGCGCTCTCTAAAAAGCAGGGATCTACTCAATCACACTACTGTGCGGTGTGGTTTAATGCTACTGCATTTGTTTGTTTCCTGTCTTCACAGATGCTCTTAGCATTAAAATACAATGTTTTGCAAGCTACTGTTCCATTCCTGTCAGGTTGAACCAGTCTCACCTCTCTGCTCTGACCTCACACACTAATGTGATATTTTCAGCCACAGAATGTTTTCTAGATGGTTTTTTGCTCCATTTTCTGTAAAATCTTTAGCAGTTCCTGAGATACTCAATCCACTCGGAAAGCTACCACAATTAAGCTGCTTTCACACCGGACGCGAAACGAATTTTACGCACGACAGATTACATTCAAAGTCAATGCAAAGTCGCGAATAAACGTGTTCCGCGTGTATTCGCGTCTTTGCATTGACTTTGAATGTAATCTGTCGTCTTAGTTTCAAGGTCCGTGTGAAAGCGGCCTTATGGTCAAAGTCACATGGATCTAATTTTTTGCCCAATTCTTGTATTTGAGCTTCACAACAGCAAAAACTCTTGATAATAGCCGTCTGATTTGTGTATCATGGGTTGCTGCCACATGAAGATGGCAAAAAAAAAAAAATTTTGTATAATCAAGTTGGTGCACAGGTGTACCTAATAAATTGGTTTTTGCGTGTACATGCACTTTTTAGTTATTTTTTAAAAATTTTTTATATTACATGAAAAGTGTGATTTCAATGAACCAGAATGTTACATGCTGCATTTTTTCTGTAAACCCAAAAACACTACATCCTCTGTGTTCTCCATAGCTTGTGTTCAGTCTGTTTTTTAATGTAATCTGGTAGTTTGTGTAGCTTGTCTTCAGTCTGTTTTATCTTGTAATCTGGTAGTTTTTTTAGCTTGTCTTCAGTCTGTTTTCTCTTGTAATCTGGTAGTTTTTTTTAGCTTGTCATCAGTCTGTTAGTTTTTTTTGGCTTGTCCTCAGTCTGTTTTATCTTGTAATCTGGTAGGTTTTTTTTTTTGTTTAGCTTGTCTTCAGTCTGTTTTCTCTTGTAATCTGGTAGTTTTTTATCTTGTCTTCAGTCTGTTTTATCTTGTAATCTGGTAGTTTTTTTTTTCTTTGTCTGTTTGGCCTGCTTCATCCTCTCATCTCCATCCCTTCATTTTTCCACCTCCCCATGCCTCCACCTCCTCCCCATCTCTCCCACTTCCCTGTCCGTGGGCTCCAGCCCTCTGCTCAGATCAGCTGCCGGAGCGGCCGGAGCCGGAACGCTCCGAGGCCAGCCTGCAGTTCCACCTCCCTCTCTCATTTCGTCCCAAACCCCCCCGTGTGGCGCTACAGGCGGTCAGAGACAGGTAAGCCCTGTCTTTGGCCCATAAAAGCTCCTCCCGTCCATCCTAATGCAGGTAAACTCCACCCTTTCGCCCCTGACTGATCCGCCCATTAGCCTGTCACAAATAACCCCGCCCCTAGTCTTTGAGAGCTCCTCCTATCAGCCTATCAGAGGTTAAACCAAGCCTCCAGTGGCATTACTGGTAATCTCCCATCAGCCTATTGCGGTCAGTATTGCCCCAGGCCTCCTGAAAGACCCTTCCATCTTCTCATTGTTTGTCTCATCCCTCATCATTATTCCTGAGAGGCAAATAATGCTTCAGTTTCAAGAAAGTAGAATCAAGTAGGCATCATTGTAGTATTCTGGAAAAATTTGTGATATACTGCGCAAACTGCACATCAAGGCATTGCATCTGGGTATCACCGTTGCTACTTATTGCAGGATTTACTGATGCATAAACATGTCGCATTCTTCTTAATTTTTCTCCGCTGATGCTGCCAAATGGATGACAAAGGTTTGATTTTGTGGGTTTTAGACCAGCCATATTCCATGATGTGAAAGATGCAGTAGGGCATGCCGATAACGACTTTGATTTGCAAGTTTTTTTTAATTTTATATGGACAGAGAAACATTTGAACTGAGAGAGCCTTTGTGTTGGAGTGATGATATGATGTGATTTTTTTTTTTTTTTGTTGTTTTCTGCTCCTCAGGGACGTGCAGAATCCTATGCCGCAAAGTGAAACTCATTCTCAGGGTTCTTCTGAGTGATGCTAACTTTGATATCATCTGGTTATTGCATTCACGGCAGCGGGGAAAAATGATCTTGATCTTCGAAGCGTCGCATTCAAATTTGCAACAGTGTTTGAATTAACTTGTTCTATACCAGTGTATAGGTAATTAGCTTGTCGTGCCAATTCATCCTGCTTACTAGCGAATAATTTTACATTTCATTGGCTGCTTGCCAGCCTATGACCTGCTTAATGCTTTGAGGTTCATGGGTATTTAGACAGTGGCACTGTGTAAAAGGACCTACAGATTAAATTTCTGCAAATAAAAACTGACATTCTCTATGTTGACAGTTTATTCATTTTTATTAATTCGGTATGTTGGTGCACAGACAGAACTTAGATGTGAAAATAATGTCCCTATTGTACGACCCTCGCTGTTCATCTATGATTGGTTGTAGAGTCTAGCGCCAATGAGTTTAAAACTGGCTGTATGTCTTAGTAGGGTGGTCTTCATTCAAAATGTCAAGTCAAGCCAATTTATTTCTATAGCACTTTTAACACAACAATATTGATTCAAAGTGCTGCACAATACAAACCACATACGATAAATAGAGGTAGAGAGAAATAAGACCATTAAAAGAGACTAAACAAGCACATTTTTCAGAAAAAAATGGCTACACAAAATGGCACAGAAAAATGAAATTCAAGTTGCCTGAAAAGCTAAGGCATAAAGAAGGGATTTTAAACAAGATTTAAATGTGTCAAGTCAGCCAGTCTCTATCTACTATACATTATTTTGTGTGAGGATATTTTTGTAGTACATTGGTGGCAAGAGGACAAGCAGTCAAAAACTGAAATTTTCTCACATTGAATTTGATTTATTTGAAACGTCATGAACACGAACACTAGTTAAAAAGTGCCTTAAATTTGTAAAATGCATGAATGAAAGTTTCCTATGTTTCTTCTGTTATCGCTGCCTAGTGGTTTCTCATTTTCAGAAGTCTATCTACTGCACAAGGATTACATGGCGAGCCAGCAGATAGCACTGGCGGGATATGGTCACCCAGTAGCTAGTGTGGAAGTGTTACACACTGTACACATACTTAACAACCTCTTATTCTGACAGCTGTCAGTATCTGAATAGCTAGCCCTTTGATTGCATAGTTGGCTAGTTTAAAAACAACAACTGTTTCACATAGCCATATAAATGACAAACAATGGGTCTACACAATTATCATATTAGGTGTTAATTTGGCTGGATTCTAATTTGCTGTGACTATTTGCCAAGAGCTCCACACCATTTTTTAGATGCTCCAAGGAAATGATGGGGTATCCTGAGTCGGTACTTCTGACTGATTGTGACTTTAAAAGTGACGCGAGGGCTGAAGGGATGATTATAAACCAAACTTGCCATCTGAGCAAGGAAGGAATATTTAAACTGAAGAAATTGTGCTTGAGGAACTGCTGTTTTCAAAAATAGAAGTCACTGTGGTCAGAAACCAAATGTGTAGCAGAACCAGTTCATTGTTATTGTAAACAGGAGTAGTTTCATTTCAAACTCTCGGGCAGGTGCGCAAGTCATATGGCCTGATGTGCCGTTTATGAGAAGTATGAAGGATGTCTAAAAAAAGGATGTCCTAGGTAGCCTCCCTTTTTCACTTGAAATAATGCATTCATGACATATTTAGAATGTGGTTTTATTTTTCATAAAATCCCAGAACTTATTTCTTGTTCTATTCTGTTGTCAGCCACAAGTTTTATACGCCCAGATTTTTGTCTGAGGAAATGAGGTTTTCAATCGGAAAAAAAATTCAGTGCGGTGGAAACTAAAAGTTTCGCAACTGGTTTGTTATGATTGAAAACGGGTAGTTTCATTCTCAATTAATGGGTATTAATATGGCCTTTGCTGCTGTGACAGCCCCCAGTCTAAAGGGAGGGATTTCCACTTTATTGTAGGACACTGCTGAAAGAATTTGCTTTCCTTCCTGCCCGGAAAGAATTGATGTAGTCAGCCAGTCCATTGATTTCCCCAATAATTGCAGCTCTTGATGACACTGAGGTTTGGGATCCATGCAAGCCAGTCAAATTCTTCTGCACCAGTCTTTATTGACCATATGGGACTTAGCTATGCATGTTGGGTCATTGTCAACCTTAAAAGGGCCTTCCCCAAGCTGTAAAAGTACAGTTGGCTCAAATGGCATTATTTTATGACGTCATTATTTTTCTTCTGTGGAATCACAAAGCTAAGCCCAATCCAATGAAAGACAGATCCAGAGATAATGCGTAAATGTGATAGTGTCGTACAGAATTATTTTGCATTACACTTTACGTCCATGTTTTGAAAACCCAATTTAAATTGCCAGTATCAAGTCCTGCTTATTGCAGATGTGGAAAATAAGACGAATCAGTCACGCTTGACCTTCGACACGCCAAACCAACTCTTTTGCATGGGCTGCCTGTTCCTTTTTTTTTTTTTTTTTTTTAATTAACAGAATCTGAAACCCTCTGAGAAAGAGGAAGTGAGTATAAATGTTGGAGGATTACCTGCAACACTGTAGCTCTGTGCTTGCAATAAGCCACCCTCTACACGACTGTGTCCCTGTAGACGGAGGAAAATGATGTACTGAGGCTTGAGCAACTCCTTGTTTCTCGTCTGTCGATAGTTTTCAGATCTTTAACGCAAAACTGAATTTGCTGCGTATGTTTGCTTCATTCACGATGCATTGGCTGGGTGTCTTGATGGGAGTGTTGTAGACGGAAGGAAGGAAGGTTTGGATGCTGTTCACAGGTCTGTATTGTTAACCGCTTAGAAGTCCATCTCATGAATGGGTTTGCAGGAATGCATTTGATTGGATGTTTTTGGTGTTTTCCATCATCGTTTTTTCCTATTTGTTTTTGTGTCATTCGCTTTGTAGGCATTTATGACTGGTAATTTGTCTAATAACACAGTAATAATCTAATAGTAATGATGATCCATTACCAGTCATCTAGGTAGACTTAGGTTGAATAGAGCACAGTTTCCTCCTGAAATTTTGCTTATTTCAGTGTATGGCTGGTGAACACTCAGGAAGTCAGAGTTTTAAAGCCATCTCACGCGGGCACTCGGGTGCTACACCCATGCGGTCGCAGCCGACCGGACTGTCCAGATTTTCTTAGAGATGATGAGATGAATTTGGTAAGTGCAGTCATCTATGGTGTATTTGAATATTTGGACAAAATTTGCATCCCCAGTTTTACTTGGTCTTCCATCTCTCCTCTGAGACATTATATTTTATGACACATTATTTCTATGTGCCTGGCAAGCAATGAACTTGACTATTTCCATATAACACGCTATCTCTTTACTATATTGTTATATCTGGTATCATGTGGATGGCAGCGATCATCAGTCCTGTAATATGGCCGCTTGGACAGGCTTCTATGAAAATATTATTGTCTTTTCTTATTGCAAATATATGCTTCCTAATGTCCTTACCCAGCAATGTTACTCAACTTGAGGTGTCAGACAGGTTTGGTTATAACATCCCTGGCTTTAAAAGAAAAGTGGGGAGATGGCATTTTTAAACTTCTTAATCAATGTGAGCATTCAGCAACCAAACAGATGCATGGCTTAGGATGAAAGTGCAGTGAAATATACTGTCGTAATCTTGACGGTGAACAGAAATTGGCTTCTGCCCTCCAATGAGAGATCTTCAGAAATAATTTCACTGAGGAAAATGCAGTGATGGAAATTGCTGAAATTATTGAGTTCTGTCATTGGGGTCCGATGATGTTGACTCTACTTTTTAAAATGTTTCTAAATATTTTATTGTGTCCGATAAGTGGGGCACTTCCATATAAATGCTTTAGCTTGAAAACTTTCACACATCCTTCACTTCCAGTCTGGCCAGGATTCATGCCGTATTCTTGAGCTAAAATGGGTAGCACGGTAGCGTGTCATATAAAAATGAGTTCCACCAGTTTTTTTTTTTCTTCATTCCAAGGTGCCACTAAAAATCCCTTATAGATATTTGCATTCCATTTTCTTTGTTGGTTCCTGTCTTGCTGTTCTCGTACTCTAAGTTGAGTTCCATAAGTTCTTGTGACTTAGTTGTGCTGTTTTTGGGGAGTATTTCTGCCTTCACCTGGTCTGTGCAAAGAGGAAGGAGAAATGTGATTTTCTGAAAGAAAGAGGGATGGTTAGTACTAGCCTGGAACTTCATCTCTTTGAAGTGATGATCTTTGGACTGTATTTTCAACAATCGCTGTGGAACATGACTGTATTGGAGACCTTTTGTCTTCTGACCTTCTCAGTTTTGACTATTATTCACCGTGAGAGTGTTTTGTTCAGAATATTTTCTGCGCATGTGGTAGGTGTGATTCCACACCCTAAAGTGAGTGATTAGGGTCACCTTTAGAGTGTGATGCATGCAAGACTGGCAAGCAGTTTTTCCTCCTCTGTGTTGCGTCTTAGCAGGGTGTGAAATCCCCGTCTTTGCTTGTGTGCCTCAGTGTCTCTAGCTTTGTCAAGAAGACCACGGAGAAGATCAACACCCTCCAAATGAACTCTGACCTCTGGGCTCGTCCAGACCAGAAGGAGGGGGGCCAGAGTGATGTAGGGGCCACCGTTAACCAATTCTCAGAGGACACTGAGTGAGTCAATACATTATCGATGACAGCCATCATGTCCTGATTCGCACCACTTGGAATTAACTGCGTAATTTCTCTACGGTGTGTTGTATAATGGCCATGATGATGAATAGAATGATATTAAATTGTAAAATATCTATATGAATGATATTATATCCTGTCATATATTTAATGAATCTTCCATGCTCATTTTGTTATGCGTTTCTGATGCTTTTTTCACTTGTTGATGAGCTTTTGAAGTTTAACTGGCTTTGTAGAATACATTTCTGCCTAGTGACAAGAATATAAGTGTAATCCTTCTTTTTACAGTTCTGTATAACCTTTTTAAATATAAATTTGGCAACCAACGCAGGGCAGATGATATCGCTCCCGTCCTAATTTGGAGTATCCAAGTACCATTTGTTGTCTTTTCCATTGTATTCGCCAATGTGCAGAGAGTATAGATGGCTATGGCGGTACTGCAGACTGTGAATAGAACAAGAAGGCGCTCAGAGAGCACATACCTCCACCAGCAGGTTTTGATCCACTAGCACATAAAATAAGCTGCAGAATCCAGGTCTGTATCCAGGTTGGTCTTGAAATTTAATAAACTCATCCCATTCGTGAAGTCTAACTTCTTGCGCACACACAAGTGTTCGGAGTGGCAGAGGTAATGAACAGGAAAAATCTGAAAAACATGTTTCATATGTCGATTTTGCAAGAATTTCATGGACCTACCTTGATCCAGAGGGAATATTGTAGTATTTTAACGCTTGCTGCAAATCTGAATTGTTAACCCTTAGAGCACTGAAATAAATAAAATGTATATATATAAATTTAATTATCTTGTGCTGTTGGAAGCCTATCATGTGGCAGCTTGTTTAAAAGAGCTCCCATGTGGGAGCTTTTTAAAACAAGCTGCCACATGATAGGTTTTCAACAGCTTTGATTTTGATATCTTGCATCATTGAGTAACAATAGATGCATTAACAATAGTGCTGTAAGGATTAATGTAATCAAAGTGCAGAGGCGATGTACGCTTGAGATGCTCCTTGATGCCGGCGAAGATGCTCATTATCTGTGGTCTTATGGTACAGGCAGAGTGCTGACCCACTGAGTGCTGACACACACCTGCAGGAGCTGAAGGAAGCGTCGGAGAAAACCATGTGAGCACTGCTACACTATGCATTAGCACACAAACCCAGGGCTCACAAATACACACAAACCCAGGGCTCATAAATATACACCCACCCAGGGCTCATAAATGTACACCCACCCGGAGCTCATAAATGTACACCCACCCGGAGCTCATAAATGTACACCCACCCGGAGCTCATAAATGTACACCCACCCGGAGCTCATAAATGTACACCCACCCGGGCTCATAAATATACACCCACCCGGGGCTCATAAATATACACCCACCCGGGGCTCATAAATATACACCCACCCGGGGCTCATAAATATACACCCACCCGGAGCTCATAAATATACACCCACCCAGGGCTCATAAATATACACCCACCCAGGGCTCATAAATATACACCCACCCAGGGCTCATAAATATACACCCACCCAGGGCTCATAAATATACACCCACCCGGGGCTCATAAATATACACCCACCCGGGGCTCATAAATATACAACCACCCGGGGCTCATAAATATACATCCACCAGGGGCTCATAAATGTACACCCACCCAAAGCTTGTAAATATACACCCACCCGGAGCTCATAAATACACACCCATCTGGGGCTCATAAATATACACCCACCCGGAGCTCATAAATACACATCCACCCATGGCTCATGAATACACCCACCCAGGGCTCATAAATGTACACCGACCCAGGGCTTATAAATATACGCCCACCCAGAAATCGCTAATGCACTCCAGTCCGGGGATCACAAATACACACCCACCCAGGGCTAATGAATATACACCCACCCAGGAATCACTAATTCACTCCCACCCAAGGATCACAAATACACACCCACCCAGGGTTCATAAATATACACCCATTCAGGAATCACTAATACACTTCAACCCAAGGATTGTAATGCACACTCACCCCAGACATCACAAATGCGCATCCACCCGGAGATCAAGAATATACACCCACCCAGACTTCACAAACACACACTCCTGTAGGGATCATAAATGTTCACCCTCCCAAGGGTCATAAATACAAACCCACGCAGAGATCAAAAATTTATACCCACCCAGGGATCATGAGTATACTCCCACTCAGGGATTATTCATATACGCCAGCCCAGGGATTGCCAAAACACATCCTGCCATAGATCACACCCACACATGCTGCACTGTGTTCGGACTGCTACACATTGCCTCATGAATAAGCGTATGTACACAGCTGTTGATTCTCCAGGATTTGACGGTTATGGTGAAATACTGATTTTGTGGTGTTTATGTTCTCTTAGCGCTCAAATACAGGACCCTGTCGTTCTGCTGGACCCAGCTTGTCTGGCAGAAGTTCTCCAAGAGTGGCTGCCAGTTCTGGAGCGGGTTCTTGGTCCGCAGGATCACCCCTCAGCTGACAGGAACTCCTCTGGCCCTGAGAACATTCCTGAACCATGGTGCGAGATGGAGCGTCCAGACCACAGCTCCACAGCCCCCGAGCCTGTGCCGGATGGACACGAAGAGGCAGCCCCGAAACGGGATGATGCAGGAGGGGAGAGTTTCCCTCGAACCCTGGGCTCTGACGGGGTGCTGAGAGACCCAATCCGAGTGTCCCCCCCGAGGCCCCTCCCCGCTGCCCTGCTAGCAGACCTCTCTCAGCTGGCCTGTCTCAGCTTAGACCTGGGCTGTTTCCATGGCTACACTTCCTGTGAGGTGGGAGCCTGCTCCTTCCTGCGCCGGTACTTTTTTCTGTTGGATCCGGAGCGTGTGCAGAGGGCCTGTATGTTCAGGTACCGGGATCAACCAGAGGTCCTGGAAGCATTCATCTCCTGCCTGCTTGGTAAGAGTGCACCACCTGCTGTTCTGCATCTTGTACTGCATGACTATGACTCATCATAACTTCTTTATCCATAAATGTAATGATGATATTATTTGGCCTCTTGTATCTCATTGGTATCTCATCACTTAGACAGTTGCGTCTCAGCACATGCTAACGATTAACATCTTAAACGGTTCTTGCAGTGACTAAACTATAGATGGCTTTTGCTATTTCTTCATTTTATGTGACCTTCCATTTTGTTGCCCTTGTTGCCAATCTTACAATGAGTCAGTTTCTGAACTTATTTGCGATATTTTGTTTGATTCAACATAAAAAGTAACAGAAATTGCATTTTAGTCCAAATATAAGACTTGTTGAGACTTGCAATGGTCCCGTTTCTGAGGATAAAACCCCACTGTTCTTAGTTCAGGGAGACTGATCAGAGCATCAGGGAAAATGGGTCAGGTTTCTTCAGAAGAGCACTCCCTGATGTAGGGGAATGTGTGTGTGTGTGTGTGTGTGTGTGTGTGTGTGTGTGTGTGTGTGTGACAGAGTTGACAGAGTTAACTTCGGCCCAGTCCAGTTGTGGGAGTGATTGAGAAGGGGGATCTGCTAAAGTCTCTTCGGACCCTGAGGGAGCTGCAGCCCTGGTCCGGGCCTCTTCTGCTGGCTCATCTCTACAGGTATGAACCACAGACTGTATAAAAAGATGGACGCAGTAGCCGGATCTGAAAAGTGAAGCCAATGCGAAAATCTCTTGAAATTGTATTCTATTTAATGGCCAGCAGATGGTGATATTGGTGGTTGCAGAAAGAAGTTCAATGCTATAGAAGTCCATGAGAAAATGACCCAACTTTCCCACCTGATTTATTATTTCAATAACGATTTTCCACATTATTTTATGGTATCTATCACAAGTTTTAAGTCTCCTTCGATGTATCAAGATGTTCATTTTTAGCTCGCCGGGACGAATGTCCTCGGAGAGCCATTTCCATACCCTCTGCGTTGGCGTCGGCGTCGGCGTCCGTAGACTGCAAGGTTTAAGTTTTCCGGCGAGCTGTGTTGTCTTCTGACAACTCCTGTTGTAAATTATGGTCCGAAATAGACTAGAATAAAGGATAAAGCCAAATACACTTTAGCGGCGTGGCTATCCTCTCTTCCTCGTCAGATACGGTCAGATCCACCCGTAGATCCATTGTAAAGAAATTGATGCTCTTTGATGCTCTTTTTAAATTGAGCCATTGTCCAAATACTTATGGGCTACACTTTTGTGAGCAGATTGTCAACACTGTATACACATACAACTGTTCATCTGTACATACAGACTAACACACAGTGGGCATTTTTGCTTCGTTTCAGGTGTCTGAGAGCCTTTTTTGACCGTATGCATATTTTTACGTAGCGGATTCTCTTTCTTTACCTTCTCTCCATGTTAGGCTGTATGAGAAACACGGTGAGCTGGCTGTTCGCTCTTTCACCCAGTTCTACCCCACAATCCTGCCCTCTGACGTCATGGCTATGGCCCAGAGGAGCCATTTCTTGGCCTACTTGGATAACCTGGTGCACTCCCGTGCCGAGGAGCAGCGGTGAGCTCTTAAAACTCGGCAGCAAGTTCGTGAGTTGCAGATGCTGAGTTATTTTCCAACTGAATCAAAATACAGTGCTAGAAAATTTTTCTGTGGTAAGCATTTTGGTGGTTTGAGACTCAAAATCTTGAAAAAATATAAATTGTTACTTTGTTGGTGTTTTCTTGACAGCTGAAATTTTCTTAACCTTTTGAGAAATTACCTGAACTTGTCTCATCTTCGCCGCAGTAGACTTGTCATATTTTTTTGGGAAAAAAAAGGATATTAAGTTCTATTCTACATGTAAGAAAAGTGTTTGTTTAAATTGACTGAAGGGTTTGGTAGCAGGATTCAGTGCAGAAACCAAAAAATACATAAATGAGAAAGAGTATAAATTGTTTCAATTAGTTTTTAATATGAGGAGAAATGGATTGAATTGAGTTGATGCTGGTTATTCAGAAGTGTATCTTTTCACAGATTTATTAATGTGTGAAAGAGATTGCTAATCCACCAGTCGGTACTTTACTAACTTTAACCTTTTAAAGGCATTAAAATCCTGGCTTATTGCAGTGGCCAACCGGGCTTTTGATTCAGAAAAGGATCAATGGTTAATTGTTGAAGCCCCACCCGGGGTTTGGTTGTTGGATACAGGAAAGGGTCACTTGTTTATGCACAAGGCCCCACTGTCTTTCCTGATTGGCTGACAGTGATTCTTCATAACTATTGGACCATTTGTCACAGAGAGTTGGGGGTTGGGTTATTAAACTCGGGATAAAGTCACATTTTAATTCTTGAAGCTCCACCCCCATTCCTGATTGGCTTCACTTGTATCCTTAATTACTGTTGAAAGTTTTTTCACGGAGAGATTGGGATTAGGTTGTTGGACTCAGGAGAGGATCAGATGTGAATTGTCAAAGCCCCGCCCCATTGCCTGATTGGCCGATATTTCATCCTTCATAGCTATTGAACCGTTTGTCACAGAGTCTCGAGGGGTTGGGATTTTGGGAATGGGAAGATGTAATGAAGCCCCGCCCCTAACTCTTCATTTTAACATGTAAACTGCAACTGGACGTGTTGGCAGAGGCATATTTCAAGTTATTATCTGTTATTATTTTATTTTTGTATTCTTTTTTTTTTTTTTTTTTTTAATTATAAATTTGGCATCTCCAATCCCACCTGAATCTGGAATGCCCAATTGGTGAACTATGTACAAAGCTTGCTCGTATGCGACCCCTTGCTGCCAACTCAGGAGAGCGAAGACAGTTCACGGCTCTCCTCCGAAGCACGTGCCTGTCAGCCACTGCTTCTTATACACTCATTGGTTGAATCTTCGCGAGTTCAGAACGAGGGCGGAGGATACCCGGACATGAACAGACTTAGAATCTTCCTGACGAGCGCCCGTCTGGCCAACAGGAGGCGCTTGAGCAACGAACAAAGCTATTTATTTATTTCCCTTTCCCGGCAGTCCCCTCCCAATTTGAAACCCTGTAGCGCGATGGC
Source organism: Gymnothorax javanicus (assembly GCA_029692085.1). Taxonomy (NCBI): domain Eukaryota; kingdom Metazoa; phylum Chordata; class Actinopteri; order Anguilliformes; family Muraenidae; genus Gymnothorax; species Gymnothorax javanicus. The sequence continues at coordinate 10,969,776 of CM056207.1, read as the reverse complement.
CAATTGTGCGCTACTGAAAAAGCTGCTGACCACTGCCGGTTGGTTATTTTTGTATTCTTAAAGTGGGTTTCAGCAAATGCTAATTTCCCTGTGTTTTCAGTCATTTTCTTGTTTTTAGTTAATGGTGCTGACCACCTGTATTCATTGATTCCTAATGCCATAGTTCCCAGTATTCTCAAATTACCATTGGAACATGATTCCAGTTGCCACATTTTTAAAGTGTTTTCATGTATCAGCTGGTTTCCTGCCTGCGTTCATTTCATTGGTCTGCTTGTGTACTCCCTCCAGACTTTCCTTCCTGGGGTCCTTGCTTCAGCCAGAGTCACTGCGGCAAGAGTGGCTGGAGCTGGCGCTGTCCCATGATGCACCACAAAAAGAAGACACTCTGACTTTAAACGGGCAGCCCAGGTAGAGCCCAAACTCGCAATAAAAGCACACTATTATATTTCACTCTCTCGGAGTACAAATGTGTGAGCGTGGCTTTGCTCTAGTATTTGTGCTGTTTTTCATCCTGTTGCCTAGGTGGCGCTCTCATCTTTTCAGCTGGGGATATGGGCGCCTCCTCTCTCTTCTGATTCAGCTGCCAGCAGACCTGGCCTCTAAGCAGAAGATGGCAGAAACTTGCCAAACATTCGGGTGAGGGGACTAACCAGAATAGTGGTATTTGGATAGGCAAGATAAGATGATATGCATAAAAGCAGCAATATCTGTGCACTGTGTCTTACACTAACATTGCCATTCAGATATTGAGCGCTAAACCTGCTGCGTGCTCGGCACTTGTTAATGTGGACGTGCTGTTGTACTGATGTTGGTATACTTGCACAACACACACATACAGAAGTACACAAAACATTTAGTTGCTTTTTACCAATCAGTGCTGCAGTCTTTTGGGTGGCTCATCAAATGTGAAAAAAAGGAGTGATAGGTTTCCGTGCCCTGGGATGGCTTGGCAGACTCTGGAAGTTGTTCTCCGTTGGCCCAGTGCAGCCCCCACCACCCACTCTGTACAGGAATGAGCAGAGTGGATAATAGATGGATGTATGAATTTCAGCATGGTGAAACTAAAGCTTTGTCCTCTAGTTTAAATAATTTATGTATGCTGAAACTTTGAAGCTTTTATTGTCCATGTTGGCACCTAACTTGTGCTACTAGGGGCAGATGTCAAGTTTAGGTGCCACAGGACAGTGACTGACAGCCTCTAAAATCTTTACCATGTGGTGGACGGAAACCACCGCTGGCTCATTAACGTTTCAGTGTGCTGTACTCTGTGTTGCTGGTGACTATCCTGGAAAAGGTGCATCATATTGTTGATTTCTGTACATAGGCACTGGATGGGCTACCTGTCCCTTGCTGTTGGTGATTATCCTAGATAAGGCGCTTTATATTGTTGATTTCTGTACATAGGCACTGGATGGGCTACCTGTCCCTTGCTGTTGGTGATTATCCTAGATAAGGCGCTTCATATGGTTGATTTCTGTATTCAGGCACTGGATGGGCTACCTGTCCCTAACTAGTGGTGATTATACTAGATAAGGCGCCTCATATTGTTGATTTCTGTATGCAGATATTGGATGGGCTACCTGTCCCTAGCTGGTGGTGAAAAGCCTAGATAAGGTGCATATTTGTTGATTTCTGTACGCAGGTACTGGATGGGCTACCTGTCCCTGTGCTGTCAGCTACTGCGGCGCTCGGAGGCGTTTGCCACCATCTGCAAGCTGGATGACATGACCCTGCTGGAGGGGCCTAATGGTGAGCAGTAGAGGTTATTTCCACTATCAAGATTGATCCGCCTGAAACTTGGCTCATGTGACCAAGTGACACTTCCAGCCAAAAAAAAATTTACATACCCTCAGGAAGTTTTACTGCTTGTTAAGAATTTATGGTATTGTTGTATGATGACATTTTAAATGAACATGAACATGGAACTGTGGTTCCAATATTATGAAACAACATCACCACAGTTAATTATGGACTGGTGATGTTCAATACTTAGAAGTTTGCCTTATCATAACAGATATGCCTTATCACATCTCTTCTGCTCATCCTGAGAGCATTACAGCTTACAGATACACCTAGATACACCGCTCAGCTCTTCAGAAAAGCATGCGATTACTCCCTCTCAGGTCCTCAGGAGAGCATCACAGCTTCCAGATACACTTAATTACACCTCTTCAACTACTCAGGGGAGCATGACCGCATACAGATATGCCTTTAGCTCCCAGGAGAACATTACAGCTTAAAGATACACCCAGTTAGACCTCTTCACCTCACTAGGAGAGCATAACGGATAATCTAATTAAATATCTTCTGCTCATCAGGAGCGTCAAAGCTCTCTGATTCACCTAATTACACTTCCTCAGCTCACCAGAAGAGCATCACAACACATAATTACACCTCTTTGGCCCTTTGGAAGAGCATGAACGCTTACAGATGCACCTAATTCATCTCTTCAGCTCATGGGGAGAGCATGATCACTTGGACGTACACCTACGTGAACCGCTTCAGCTCCTCATAAAGCACTCCTCCTGTGTTATTATTGTAGCCCCTGGACGAAATTGGGCGGCTACTATGGATTCATGCTTGTCGTCTCCGCAGCTGCTGCCGCGTCCGCGTCCTTAGACGCTTCATTGTGGACGCTCTACAGGCTGTAATTTTTGACCGATTCCTTTCATATTTGGTATGGACATGTGTTATGACACCTATCGATTTTGGTTGCCATGGCGACAATATTGGCCAAATAATGCGCAAAAAAGGAGAGAAGCAGGTTTTCGGGGGCTACACCCATGCGGTGGCAAGTGGAACTAGCAGTTGCGGGCGACCGGACTGTCTAGTTTTAAATGGTATTACTGAAGTGGTTGTTTTTATGATTTCTGACTTTGGCCATCATTATATTGAAGGGTAACATGCATGTATAGTTCACACTTAAATGGTTACGTGTGTGACAACTGAAAACTGAGGTCGCTTGCAGACACCTAGCTAACATTAAACAGCATCGTCACTGCCATGTTTTCATATTGTTATAGCGCTGCCATAGTATTTCAATAGCATTGTGAAAACACTTTGTATTGGCTGGTTATTTCGTGTACGCTGGGTACCTGGCTGAAAAGGAGAAGCGGTGTGCTGTTGACATGTTGCTTGTGCTTTCTCATGCAGGTGTAAAGCCTGAGACCTTGGAGGAGTGGAAACACCTTCTCCAGCTCTCCCATCAACAGCGTGACTCTCCTGGGTCTGCCCCCGGCCCTGGCCCCGCCCCAGCCAACGATAACGGGCTCTCGAATGGCTCCTGTGATACCTGCAGCCAGGTCAGTCCGGAAAACCTCATGCTGCAGTTAGCCCTTGTAATTGGACCAGACCGAGCCATGGAGGCACTGGAGGATTGTGGGATACAGGTGGAGCTGGAGCCTCGCTCGAGTCTGGTCTGTGAGCTGCTGAGAATGGCGGAGAAGAGGCAGAGGTGAGTGAGGTTGCCTTTATAAATCAGCTTTACTCCGCGATAATACCCAGTAGATTTATTGTGGGAGTATGAATTAAAAGTGCTGTCATTTCTCAACCATGAAAATCAAAGTGTATCAATTATGCCCTTTCATAAAAGCTGCGAATGTGCTCTTCAACTGCATTTTAGTCGTTTTGTTCCATATGAGAAAACTGTGGATTGCAGAGCCGAAATATGAACTGTGCTTGTCCCAAACATTATGGAGCTCTATGTGAATCACTGAAGCTTTGTGTAACAGCTGTGTGTTATGTTGCTCTCTCCTTACTTCCCTTCTCTCTGCCTTAACCAGGGCTCTGATCCAGACCATGCTGGAGCGCTGTGATCGTTTCCTGTGGTCGCAGCAGGCCTAGCTTATACCACTGTGACTGACTGCAGGATTACTTGAAGGCCACACTCTGTTGACGAAGACTGAGTGACTGTGATTACAATCAGACCCAACCCAAAGACTAAATGTGAACAATTTGTAAGCAATTCCTTTGGTTGTAAATTTTAGAATCCATTTTTATCAGAAAATTTTTTAGCGTGACATTGGGATGTTTCCTTAATAGTTTTAGGGTTTTAAAAAATGTATTTTAACCAGGTCTGGCGACAATATGAAACCAGACCTGTTTTTGTCTGTTCGTTTAAACAGAATTTTAGTTAAGCCTTTCTTGGTTTATTATAAAACACTTGTATGACAGGTTGTTTAATCACAGTATTTTTGGTATTATGTGGGTTTTTTTTTTTTTAATATGAAAGTATTAAGTTCCTGTATATCTAGACATAGAGTTTGAAAATGCTATATCAGAGTTACTTTTAAAGAATAATTCAAGTTTTTTGATTACAAACCAGTGCTCATGTCCAAAAAGAAATGGGCTAAATATTAATTAGTGGCCTTATCCGTGAATGTCCCTTAATGAGACCTCATTGCATCTGAGTATTGTGTACATTAATTTTAAATTCACGGATTTAAAGAAATGGGTTGTTAATACTGTAAACCCATGTTCATTCATTTGAATGATGATCACTTTCATAAATGCATCTGTAAATTCCTGAAAAAAATGTTTAATTTAAATGTGTCCTGCAAATTGTGTGCAAATTTGTTCTTTTATTATTAGTGAATGCTTTAAAAATATAGAGAAACTCATTTACGCTCATTTAAGGTGGTGAAAGTCTTAAAGTGAAACTTGTGTTCTTTTATTATTTTTACATAAGTTTTATTGCCTTACCGATCAACGTTTTGCATCTGGCCCTACAATAACAGTGTTTTTATTTCATCACTGAGTCGCGAACAGTACAGGTCTGCCGCAGAATGGTGTGTTCCTTATTGTGCTGGAATGAAATAGGAGCGATCTGAGATGGCGCAAAACTGTCGTAAATCGGGAGATGAGATGAAGGAAGGGGATTTTTTGTCGACGTCCGCACTTCCGGTAATAAGACCAGCTTCGCCAAGTCAACGCATGCATGACGAAATGCGATGAGCATTGCGCAGCTTCGCAGTCGAATACCATCGTGGATACAGATATGAATATGAAAATACCGCAAAATTCAAATAAACGCTACATTCGAGTCAAAGCCGGAGTTCACGTCCTGGAACTAAACGCTATAAATCGCCATTATATTAGCGTTCGACCACGCGCGGATATGAGCAGAAGTTCACTCGTCGACATTTTGACCGTTGAGCCGTCATTATCGGCAAGCATATCCGCCTTGCGATGTGCCGTATTGTATATCAGATCGCTCCTATTGTGTATTGCTGACTACTTTGGGTTGTAGCTGAATTATGCACTGCTGATTATGGTTGAATGCAATTGAACTGAGCATCATTGAAAGGACGGCAGTGCTGCTGAAATTTCTGTCGCTGATTGTATTACTAAAACGCTGCTGTATCCAAATAAAGCACGTGAAAACACTGCTGTATACCACCAGAGCTCTGCATTATCACAAAGTATTGCTTCATTGCTGCTATACCACAAAAGTAATGCTGCTAGTACGGCTCTAGTCCTGCTGTGTAATCAAACTGCTCTGTTACATGGAGCTAGAACATTACTTCATTCCACTAATGCACAGGTATTCACTGTGCAGTATAATATTCTGTGCTTGACCTTGTCTGAAACCACAAGGCTGGATCTGTATTGAAGTTGCTAGCGGACAGACCTCCATAAGGGTCCTTGTCAAATCCTCATTATGGATATCTGGCAGAACACAATATTCCTGTATTTCTTTAAGCTTGTCAAAGTTTCGGCCATTTTTTTCCCCCCAAAGAATGAGAGCACGTTGAGTCTGTGCAGTTGAAACATTCATAACTATCCTTGTGTTGAGAAGTAAATGTTATCACAAGTGCTTCTCTCAAATATCAACTCTAGGTTGCAATTCGCATAGTATCTAGCTTTTTTAACTTTGCTCATCCATTTAGGTTTTCTGTAAATATTTAATTGGATATCTAAATTCGTAATATATGCATTTTGTGTTTTATGAAAATGGTGACTTCAGGTCTGTGAAGACTGGGTGTATAATTTGGTCGCTGAGTCGGCCAAACTTTAAATGTAATTCCAGTCTGCAGGGGGAAGATCGTTTTCGTAATATTCAAGCAATTATCTGCATACCTGGAATCATATGAAAGATACCAGCATTTATGATCAATTGTATTGTTGGAAAATTGGCAGCATTTTCACTGGAGATTTATATGACACTACCGATGATTCCGCTAATCCAGTTAAATGGCAGGTCATCCATCAGAGTGGCAGAAAGCCCCTTTAATGAATGTAGATGACAGACGGCTTACGAATGTTAGAAAGAACTCCTTTCTCTTTCCCTGGTCCTGACACCTGCTCCCTTTTCTCTCTGTTCTGATTATATCGACTCCAACCAGGTTTCTCTGTGCCTTCATACACCTGGGACTTCAAAGGGAGAGAGCGAGAATGTGTGGGATGGGTTTGGGTTACTGAGTCAATGTCAAGCTTCTTATCGGCGAGCAGTTATTTAGACTGTCTTCATTGAAATCCCATGACCTCATGCTCTCCCTTGTCATGCCTTGAGTATGTGCTCAAACACTTCCTTGAAATGCTCTGTGTTCTGCCAACACTGCATTGCCTCATTGCAAATCATTTGATAATCTCTACTGGTATTTTCCTTTTTACATTCGCCTACGAGTCGGACGGAGGTTATGCATTTGCCCTCGTCAGTCTGTCTGTCTGTTTGCAAGCAGAATTATGGAAAAGGTTCCTGATTGATTTAGATGAAACTGGCTGTCAGCATCATAGAAGAAGAGGTATTCTTCTATGATGTTTATTGGCAGTTGGCAAACCAGCTTACATTCTTTATATCCTTTGGCTAAAGCGTGAAAATATCGCTTTGATTTCTTAAATTTCCATAGAAAACTCCTTAATACAAAAATATAATGTCTGGATTTATATATGTTAGTTACTCAATGCAAAATGATGATGGATTAGCAACAATGGAATCAGATTTAGACTTGCAGTCGAGCGGATTTACATCACGTCATTTCTTGTTCGCCTGAACATTTTTCAAAGTTTTGAGCATGCGCATAAATCGTGACACAGCTCCTTTAAGTTGCTGTAGTTCTGTGGCTATTGGCAACTGCCGTACCTATTGTCTTTCTGTGCGTGCCATGGAGCATTGACTTGGGATCACCGTTATTTTTTTTTTTTTGTCTAGTGGTTTTGGTGTTGGGCATATGCCACTTTTTTTTCCCACCAGCCACCATTTTGTGATTGATGCACCAATTACCCCATTACATATTTGGCTCTTTTGGAACTCTACATGTCTTCATCTTGCCTTGGTGACTTGCCTGACAGAGTTCCGGCAGTATGTCCTTATTGAACTGGCAGGTACTGCTAATTGGGATTCAACTGAAAAGGTATTGCCATTGTAGATGCTTTTGTATTTTTGGATTAGATATGTCAAATTAACTCTTCGAGCGCTGAATACATTTTCAAGGAATTAAAAATGTAGTTATCCTGAGCTGTTGAAAACCGAGCATGTGGCAACTTGTTTAAAAGGGCTCCCCTGCAGGAGCTCTTTTAAACAAGTTGCCACACGATAGGTTTTCAACAGCGTCTAATTTTGATACAGTGCTGTGAAAAAGTATTTGCCCCCTTCCTGATTGTTTTTTTTTTTTTTTTTGCACATTTTTCACACTGAAATGTTTCAGATCGTCAAACAAATTTTAATATAAGACAAAGATAACCCGAGTAAATACAAAACGCAGTTTTGAAACGATGATTTCATTTATTAAGGGGAAAAAGCTATCCAAACATACCTGGCCCTATGTGAAAAAGTAATTGCCCCCCTTGTTAAATCATGAATTAACTGTGATTAACCACATTTTTTGAGTCCAATTTTACTAGCCACACCCAGGCCTGATTACTGCCAGACCTGTTGAATCAAGAATCACTTAAATAGAACCTGTTTGACAAAGTGAAGTAGGCTAAAAGATCTCAAAAAGCAACATGTCATGCAGCAAACTAAAGTAATTCAACAACAGATGAGAAAGAAATTGACATCTATCAGTCCGGAAAGGGTTGCAAAGCCATTTCTAAGGCTTTGGGACTCCGGCGAATCACGGTGAAAGCCATTATCCTCAAATGGATAAAACTTGGAACAGTGGTGTGCCTTCCCAGGAGTGGCCGGCCTACCCACAATTACTCCAAAAGCACATTGACGACTCATCCAGGAGGTCACAAAAGAACCCAGAACAACATCTAAAGAACTGCAGGCCTCACTAGCCTCATTTAAGGTCAGTATTCATGATTCAACAATAAGAAAGAGACTGGGCAAAAATGGCATCCATGGGAGGGTTCCAAGGCGAAAACCACTGCTGACCAAAAAAGAACACAAGGGCTCGTCTCACATTTGGCAAAATACATCTTGATGATCCCCAAGACTTTTGGGAAAATATTCTGTGGACTGACGAGACAAAAGTTGAACTTTTTGGAAGGTATGCATCTCGTTACATCAGGCCCATAAAATTAACATTTCATAAGAAGAACATCATACCAAAAGTCAAACATAGTGTTGGTAGTGTGATGGTTTGGGGCTGCTTTGCTGCTTCAGGACCTGGACGACTTGTCGTAATTGATGGAACTATGAATTCTGCTCTCTGCTGGAAAATCCTGAAGGAGAATGTCCAACCATCAGTTGGTGACCTCAAGCTCAAGCGCACTTGGGTTATGCAGCAGGACAATGATCCGAAACACACTAGCAAGTCCACCTCTGAATGGCTTGAATAAAAAACAAACTGAAGGTTTTGGAGTGGCCTAGCCAAAGTCTGGACTTAAATCCAATTGATATGCTGTGGCATGACCTTAAACAGGCCATTCATGCTCAAAAACCCGCCAATGTGGCTGAATTAAAACATTCCGCAAAGAAGAGTGGGCCACAATTCCTCCACAGCGATGTGAAAGACTCATTGCCAGTTATCGCAAACACTTGATTGCAGTTGTTGTCGCAGAGGGTGGCACAACCAGTTATTAGGTTTAGGGGGCAATTACTTTTTCACACCAGGCCAGGTAGGTTTGGATAGCTTTTCCCCCTTAATAAATTAAATCATCATTTAAAAACTGCATTTTGTATTTACTCGGGTTGTCTTTGTCTAATATTAAAATTTATTTGCTGATCTGAAACATTTAAGTGAGACAAATATGTAAAAAAAAATGAGGAAGGGGGCAAATTCTTTTTCACGGCACTGTATCTCACATCATTGGGAAACTATAGCTGCCCACTGCGCTGAAAGGGTTAAAGCCAGTTTTCAAGGGTGTGTCCGAAGCATTGTCCACCCTGCATGTTCCAGATCAGTGTAAGCTTTGATATAAAAACCACACATTTTATGTATCCCACTGAAAAGAATGGAAATGGGGCTGCAGGAAAGTACTTGTCCTTAAATCTGCAGTACGAAAGCCTGCATTAAATTGAATTTGACTGCAAATGCTAGGAAGGATGGTGAGTGAAACTGTCAATTGTCTTTTGTGGGATGTTTGTCACCAGAGAGGTTTGATAAGTGGATTCTGCACATACCTGCATGTTCAGCCAGCTTATAAAAGTCCCTCCACACCTGGGGAGATTGGCAAATATGCGGAGACACCGTCCTGTACCTGCTGCCATGTACAATATGAGGTGCTGTGGAAGTCACAAGTAGACAAAAGTATGTGCACACATAGATATGTAATATTCTACTGACACATATGTTACGCAGTTCAGTCAACAGAGACTTGTGGAGTTGTTAGATACTATTAGATACAACGTTATGTGACAGAATTTACTCATAAGGACAAAGTTGTGGTGTTGGCCTTAGAGCAATGTTGGGAGATGAGTACTGGAAGGGTATCTGGTGGATAACACTGAGACCGAGGAATGTTGTGGAGGAGACAGCGTGAGGGACTGGCGGTGATGGACACTGCAACCTTGGTAAGTGCTTAAAAATAAACCACCTTACTGTTTTCATGACTGAGTGAAGCATATGCCAACATGATGTTCTGCATGTTTTTAAAGCCTATATTAACTCATGCAGTCTAATACCATTTATATTCATATAGCTTGTCAGTGCTTCCATCAATGTGTCAGTTATTCTGTTTACCAAATGTGCCAATTTGTGTTGAGTAAATTTATTATTATTATTTTTTTTATTTCTACTTTTTTGCATCTGACTGTCCTTCACTGTTTCAGAAAGGACGTTGCATGAAAAACGGGAAGTAACACTGGCTGAAGTGGGGCTTTAACCCAAGGGCAGGCCACTAGGGATAGTTGAATTTTTATACTGTCAAATATTGTGCTGCGTTGAAGAACTATATAGCATTTGAAAGTGTGAGGACTCCACATTCAAAATGTGCAAGCCATTTTATGATGCAAAAACTACAGCAAAAAGACTACTTCAAATTGTGTCATTAAGACCCTTAGCCTGACTTTGCTGTCCCATAGGTTTGATTGTATAACATTTCTCAGATCTGTCAAAATAGGTATATATTGACTTTCATACCCTGGTAGCAGTCCAGCAATCAAAACCCTTTATTTTTTTTAAATCTGCAAAACAAGTAAACTGGCAAAAACATTATTATAGCTACTTTGACTCAGAGATAGCTGCTAGATGTCTTGATTAATTTCTCTAGGCCTATAATTAACCTTTTTATCTTTTTATCCTAATTAACCTTTGTTAACCTTAAGTCGTCAGCGCGGTCATCCGTCAGCCCATCTGTCCATCTGTGGCCATGTCGTTTCCGGAACAGAACTCTAATACTGTTCAATATTTTTTAACAAAACTTGCAATGCACATTAATCAGGTCCTAGACTGGTGCCTTTTGATATTTTGGGATTGCTGACATTAGATTGCAGGGGCCAGGAGGATGTGTCATCTTCTGATGATTCATGTTTACTCATGATGCGGTGCAGATTGTAATGTTGGTAGTACAGTAGCCTTTTGAGAACAAAACCAATGCTCACACTGGCTATTATCTGCTAATCTAACGGAACAGTGAGTGTTGTGGGCTATCAGCTCTCACTCCAGTATATCAGATAAATCAACACCTTCTTGATTTACACAGACAGACAGTGGTGTGGAACATCAAAAAGATACCCTAGGGATTAATTATTATGACGATGAATTGTTTCAATAGTTTCTGATAAGAAGGGATTTTGCCAATGAGGCAAAGGAGTTTTGGAAGTGACTTTATTATGCATATAAGGTTGCTGGAAATCAAGAGAGTATATTGGAGTGAAAATTCGGCTACAGATGGGGAAAAGTCCAAAGAGAAGGAAGTTGTGATACTATTGTAGATCCAAAGTTGACGGCGACTAAGAACACGGTAACTTGGAGTCTCCAAAGTTGTTTGTTGAAACACGCGTGGACATTACTAAGTAAAAGTCTGTAAAACATTCACTTTTGGTTATGTTATCTTAGCATTTGAATCTGCGGTTGTTTAATCGTCTGGCAGTAGGTGTATTATTTTTCTAGGCTGATGAGGCTAAGTCACAGCACCATTGGGCCAGAAGAAAACATAGAACCTTTTTTTTTTTTGTTTGACAAAACTTGCATTTCTAGTGTTGTTACTCAATTTGGGTAACATTCTCAGTAATTCTGACTATTTGAGAGCAATCTGCTGAATATCGCCTTTCAGAAGAGACCATGACTATGCCTGTAGTCAAAGTTGTTCAAGAACAGTAAGCACACTAGTTTGGGTTGAAATTTGCTCAAAAAATGGCAGAACTTTAAGGGGTTAATTCAATCAGGGCGATAACTTTGTGCCTGAAAAGTGTTCTAGAATTTTAAGTGCATTGAACAGTGTCAATATATCAATGTGTCATTATGTGCTGCAAAAGCAGATTGATGTTTCTCATTGTATTACAGTTACCCTTCTCCTTATTGGCTGTAGCTCTCTCTCTGACCTTCCCTCTGCGGCTTCCAGCCACGCCCCAGTCCTCATCCCATAATCACTTCGGTAATTTTTTTTTTTTTTTTTTTTTTTTTTTGTCCTTTGAATATTGTTGCCTATGTAATATTTTAGCATGTATTATTCTTGTTAAATCTAAATTCTAAAGTAGTGGGGCTGCCCAAGTAGTAACACTGCAAAGGTTTATGTGCAGGCTGTCGAGATTTATTTATATTGTTTATTTATGTTTCTACTGCTGTCTCCTGTATAGTGACTGTGCACCTGGGCTCCAGGTTTGTACAAGAGGCCCTACAGAGAGCCACAGAACTGACTGACTCTGCGTATACACATACTGGCGAGAGGTGATTACCTGAAGGATGTAATACGGACCGCGTTCAACATTAGCCAGGCTTTCTTTGCGTGAGCTGACTCAACAGACCCTGAATCCATAATTGGAGAGAATCCATAAATTACTATGGCAGATTAAAAGAGAGCCACCTTTATGACATTGAAAAACTTGGCATTAGGCTCAACAAACCTCTTTAACTAACTAATCTGGCTTTGTAGTGCTCCCTCTGTATGGGCTGCATAGCACTGATGTCTCTTCCTGTGGTGCTATTTATGAAGTACTGGAAGGTTCTGAAGTAACTTCCCCTCATTCATTATTACATCTTATACCATGGTCTGAGTGAATACTCTTTTCTGATTGGCTGGCAGGTATTGATTAAAACTGTGGAACCGCACAGGTAGTTTGGCCTACGGTAGTTTCACCGTTCAAAATCACAGTCTATGTTCGAAATTCATCTGCTAGGCAATGTGTAACCATAGCAATATTAGAGCACTGGCATTTGGCTGGGTAAAACAGAAACATAGCTACTCATTTATCTCCAGTAAATTTTGCGGCGTCAGATAAGTTACGTCTTGCGGGGCAGTTAACAAAAGGTGCTCCAGCGATAATGACCGTAAATACGTGTTAATACCAGACTTTGTATGACTGAAAACACGTATGTGTTATTTGAAACTTGATATTTTGTCTTACCTTGGATTTTAGTTTGGTTTGAATTTTACGCTGTACTACCTGTTGAATGCCAGAGTATCTGAGTTTTCTAATTCTAATGTGCAGGACAGAACTGAGATTAAAACAAAACAAAAAAAATAACATACAGTATGAAATGAAGGGAAACATGAATTGGCGATGAAGCATCTCAGCATTCCCAATTTGAGAATTTTAATATTGAGCTCTGCGAATGCTTTACCTTTTCATCCATATGTGCAAAGGCATGAGTGTTTAACTCTGACTCCTTTTTTATGATCACTTTAGTATGTTCATACAGCTGGTCTTCTCCTCCCCTCTCTTATACTAGGGTGAAGATGTCTTTATCAGAGGGTTCAGTCAGACCCAGTGACCTGCTGGCTCAGTTCAAACAAACAGGGCCCAGGACCAAGGCACACATACGCGCTGCGGAGGTCCTGGACAACACCGTCGAGCTTATCCGAGAGATGGTTTACACTAACACTATGACTCGGCCCAACCGTACAGGTATATGACACTTCAGTTGACAGGGAAAAGCTGATTTTGTTAGTTATAGCAGATGTTGATATTTGCCACCAGATGACTCTTTCATCAGTTGAGATGGAATGTGGATACTTCAAGTTTTTCTCTGGGACTCTATTAATATTGAGCACTTTTTGCTTTCTGAACCCAAATTAGCCCTGAATAAAAGCTCACTGGGAGATACTATACACTCAGGTCTAGAAGTATTTGAACAGTGACACAGTTTTATTAATTTTGACCCTGCAACACCACACTGGATTTGAAAGGAAACAATCAAGATGTGATTGAGGTTTATACTTTCAGCTTTAAGGGTTTTGTAAAAAATGTTTTATGAGCTGTGTAATTACAGCCATGTTTATGCATGCAATGAAAGTCTGCACTTTGAGCTAGTACTTATAATTTAATTTCAACTCCAATATACTGCGGCAGACAACTAAAATAAAGTGTAACAATAACTTTGTCTAAGATCAAATAGTTATGGACCGGACTGCATTCTTATAATGTGGAAAGATCAAAACAAGTTTTGCTGGTCAACTAACAACAGTATTTGCTTCTGTATTGGCATTCGTGACCTAAGCCAGAAATTGTGTGATAGAAGAGAATGCTTAAAATCTGAAAAAGGCTTTCAAAAGTAGGCAAAAGTTTATTCAATCTTCTTAAATTTAGTTTAAAAATGTAAAACTGAAAATGTGGTTATTTTTCAAGATATTTGAATATGAACATACTCAATTTTAGAACTTCCCCAACTTAAATTTTATCAGTGAAGTGAATTAAGTTTGAGAATGTTTATTAAATGTTTCTTGCCCTGGTTTGGGGGAAAAATGTTCTTATGTTATAAACGTGTATTATCTGTACCTTTATCCTGTTGTGTATTCAGTTTGTATCAGTGTGTAGATATCCAGTCTGCATTAAATCATTTCAAATGAAAGCAAATGATATGAAAGCGTATTCAGGAATGTGTCTCTGCCTGTCGTAGAGTTACTGAGTGTCGCAGACGTTGAGATGCTGTTGCAGGCGACCGGCTGTTCTGATGAGTACCGCCCGCCTCTTTGTCAGTCGGGTTGCCTTTCTGAACGCTATCGCACAATCACCGGGGAGTGCAACAACAGGTCTGGACCCTGACAGCCCTCTAAAACCGCACATCCACTACATCCAGCAATTCTCATATTCGTCAACTCTAAAACACCTGAACACGAGCTACATACATCAATCATAATAGAGCTCTACACCAGCTGCAAGCTCCATCCCTACTCCTCTTCAGCTATACATCAGCTTTACACAACTTCAACCCTTACTCACACATATTCTCTTGCTGAAAAACTGATCGCTCATTATATTTGATTTTGTAGGACAGTTATGAAGTGAAATTATCTTCCTATGTCATGTAGCTAACTAATGAATAGATCACTATGAGTGAAGAATCCTCGCGCATCTGCCGGTTTCATGTTTTTTGTAAATGATGATTTCAGAGTATAAAAATGTCAGTTGTTCTTGTGAATGGCTAATGTTTGTGTGTGACATCATAATAGGTGGTTTTATATTCAATGCTTTGTTTGGCCATTGTTAATTGACTAATTATGAGGTACATCTGTTGGAAACTTTTAAACGATACACTCATTCTGAATTTTCTGACTCTGTTGAAGACGTGGTAACGTCGAAACGCGTCAGTTTTTCTTTTCTCTGATTCGTACTATTAAAGGCTTTTTGGTATCCGAGCGCTCCAGTTTTTTCCCCTTTTCCATAATGAATAGATCACTTTGCATTGAGTGCAGAGATGAATTTTTCAAAAAAGAAACTTTCTTTGGTAGTGAATGTGATTTCCATTGCTATAAATTAATTTTGACTAGGCAAACTAAATGGCTAATTTAAGCTGTGAGATCAGTTTAATTCTCTGTTGCATCAATATTGTTAGGAATTTGGTTTTGGATATTTTTTTCAGTGTTTTAGCTATTGTTGGGTGTACTTTTTTGTGAAACTAGTTGGATTTTTTTTGTAGCTGTTGGCAGTTATACTGTATTAGAGTGGATATTTTTGAGTGTACAGTTTTTAAAGTAGCTTGGTGTGGATTCATAGGCGTTTTTGGATGTATGCTGCTGGGTGTGCTGTGTTGATGTGGATTTTATACCAGTGTGGGGTGCAGGGTTTTGGGAATTCTGTGTTCGAGGTTATTTCCCTGTGCCTGATTCCTCCAGACGGCACCCTCTGTGGGGGGCAGCGAACACCCCCTATGCTCGATGGCTTCCCCCGCAGTATGAGGATGGTCAGGCTGCACCCCGGGGCTGGGACCCCCAGCACAGCTATAACAACTTCACTCTTCCTCCGGTAAAACGCGCCCCTTTTAAACCCCTAAAGCAACTGAAGACCACAAAGGAAAAAAGATCAGTCCAAATTTTGCATTTTTTGTATATTTTATTTATTATATATTATTATAATATTTAATACATTTTATATGTTTTGCATATTTTTTCAGTGCTTTTTTTTTTTTTTTTTTTCAAAAATTGTTTAGAATTTTTAATTAATCATTTCTCCACATGACTCTGATCATTGTGGTCTTCAACTACAAAACAAAATCAGTGCTTTTTAGGATGTTATAGTTTTGGATGATGTTTGGTGTGAATTTTATTGACCATTTGAGAGAATTTTGGCGGGTATATTGTTTTAGTGTGGATGCTGGTGTTATTCGGGTTGATCCGCTGTCAGCACAGCTGCATCCAATGGCACCTTAATTGTTTAAATTATATTGACACAGTGAATTTAGTTGTTGTTATCTGCTCTCCCCAGGTGCGCTCAGTCTCTCAGTTAGTGCTCTACACGCAGAACGAGGACATCACCATGGACACATCGTTGTCTCACCTGCTGGTCGAGTGGGGACAGTGGCTGGACCACGACCTGACCCTCACCCCCCAGAGCCCCAGCGCGGAGGCCTTCCGCACTGGAGCCGACTGCGCTCGAACCTGCAGCCGAGACGCACCCTGCTTCCCCATACAGGTTCCTCTGAGTTCAGATTTCCTCTCTCAGCGTCACCCTCACATCCAGACCATGTCACCCCTCACAAATTCGTAATGTACATTCACAACACGCCTGTATGCACAACAAACACGCTTACCCATATGCACACACGCATACACACTCACTCCCAAATCCACTCTCTCACACACACACTCCAACATCACGCCATAAAAACGCACAGATGCATTCTCGACAACATACACATATCCACAGCACACAAACGCGCGCACACACACACACTGAAATAGAAAATAACAAATTAATTGCCATTAGGCTTTTCAATCACCCAAAACTCTGAGGAAACCATTAAGAATGGACATTATTATGAAAAATAATGGACCTCACCTCTAATTATTGTTCAATATCAACAACACCGCATGCTAAGGGTTTTTAGTGAGGGCATCTTCCATTGGAACGGTGCCAACAATGTCTCTTGCCCAGCATCAATCTGAAATTTTTCAAATGCCAGATGTCAGAATACCCCTTATGAAAAATGACTGTAGTTCCAGGCTATAGTTATCCTACCGTAAATGGATGGTATTTTTGCTACCATACTGTAGTATTACTATAGTGATACTGTAGTGATTCGAACTGCAGCAGTACAGTTGTGTGGACTATAGTAATATCATGGTACTGTTCACTGTGATAATGCTATAGTTATAATGTGATAGCTGTAGTACTACTCTAGTCATACTGTGCAAACTATAGTAATACTATATTTATGCCATGAATACTGTAGTATTACTAAGAAATAACTATAGGATATTTTCATAAGGGACACCACAGTATTATGGAGGAAAATCCACTCTGATGGAGAACACTATGGAGACTGCAGTATATCAACTGTGAAATATAATCTCATTGATTTGTTTTGCTGCCACTGTAGGGCTAAGGCCAAGCGATTTTTTTAGCTCCTCAGTTTCTATTTCATTTTTCATAATCTGAAGACTAATGGCTTCTGTTATGCCTATTAACTGTTGTGCAAGAGCTGCTGCAGCTTTTATGCAGCTTTATAGCACATTATTGAAACATTAACCTTAGGTCAGGCTTACTGTGGTTTGATTAAGTCCAAATAAAGTACCTACGCTGCATTTACTCTTCAATGCAATAGTATAAAACAAGCTTCATACCTATCTAACTTCTTCCTCGCTTTTTTATCTCCATTTGTTTCCTCTCTGTTCCTGCCTTCTGCTCATTGAGTTTCCTCTCAGGCTGCTTTCACATCAGACGTGAAACGAATTTTTCGTGCGACAGATTACATTCAAAGTCAACGCAAAGACGCGAATACACACGAAACGGTGTGAAAGTGGCTTAATTCTTTTCATTCTCCACCTTTACCTCTACCTTTCCTTCTCTTCACTTATTTTACCTTTTTTCCCCTCCTCTCTCTCTCTCTCTCTCTCTCCCCCCTCTGATGGCAAATTCTACCTTTCATCCCTTCTTAGTATCATCATTCTCTCCATGTCTTTCTTTTCTCTTTTTTGGTTAAACTCCTTTTTCCACCCACACTTTTTTCCCTCTCGTCTCCTCCTCATTCCTCTCTCTGTATTACATTACCCCTTGCTAAGAAGTGCTGCGGGGGATATTGCAATGGAGCTAGTCCATCCATTTGACCATCTCTCTTGATAAATAGGGACAAGTTTTTCCATAAATTACTCTACTTAAATGAATGATATTTTTTGTTTGTTCATAGTTATTACCTTGATTGGCTTCGAAGATGGGATTCCATTCTCTCTCTCTCTCTCTCTCTCTCTCTCTCAGATCCCTCTAACAGATCCTCGCTCTGGTTCGCAAAGCTGCATGCCCTTTTTTCGCTCCGCCCCCAGTTGCTTCGCCACAGCATCTATGCTGCGTCACAGGGAGCAACTAAATGCCATCACCTCATTCGTAGATGCCAGCATGGTGTACGGCAGCTCCGCCTCCCTGTCCTCCGGCCTACGCAACCTCTCCTCCCCACTTGGCCTGCTGGCCTGCAACCAACTACACTCAGACCAGGGGCTCGCCTACATGCCCTACCTGCCACGCCAGCCCTCACACCCGGACCCATGTGGGCCGTGCCGGGGGGAGAATTGCACGGACACGGAGACTCCCCTGGAGCAGGCGAACCTGACCTCCTGCTTCCAGGCAGGTACAGATAGACCACCTCACTGCAAAGAGATCTCGCCTAGTTGTTTAATTTTGTGAGATTTAAAGTCGTTGTTAAAAATTGTTTCATGTATGTGAGAGAAAGTCATGTTATCTACTGTGTCTTGATGAATCATGTCCATTCTGTGAAACGGCTCGTTTTTGCGCGTTGGAAACAAGTTGGCTCTAATCTTGAGTTGTCATGACTCTATCTATCTAGGGACACTAACTTAAGCAGCTGTCACATAGTTTTGAAAACTGTTGCCAAACATCAACGAAAAGTTTGGTGAGCTACTACAATCAATAGGAAAGTCCCACCACACATCAACTGCAGTATCACCACTTACAACGAATATCATAATGAACTTAGTGAAGAACTTGGCAAATTTTTATCGCAAACTTCACCAACACGTTCTGCTTCTATGTGCCAGCCGCTTTAAAGTTACTTTAGGCTATGTGAGAGTGTGGTCCTCAATCAATTCATAGTTTTCATAAGTCGTCACAGTCTGATGGAAACGCCCACCTGGAGGGCGAAAGAGAGATTCCTCCGCTTCCCTCCGGTGATTTTTACCGCATTGTTTTGGCAAAATGCTGGTTAGTTGTCATTTAATCGAATGCAGTGACCAGCAAGGAAGAGAGCTTACTTTTACAGAATACCGTCCAAGAAAGAAAATACAGCACAGAGGCGATTGTGGATTTGTTGCTAATGGTTCTTCCATTGAGCAGCTAGTACCATAAACTAACAACTAACACAACTAGGGCTGTGCTCAGAGAGCGCAAAGTACCTCCGCCAACAATTTTCAGGAATTTTTTGTGACCTTGACCTTTGATATACGAAGGTCAAATTCAATAGGCTTCTATTCTGGGGCAAGGCTTAGCGATTGTTAAATTTTGGTGATAATGAGATCAAAACTGTATTCTGCAGGTTGTTCACAAACAAACAGACAAACAAATGGCACCGATCACATAACCTCCTGCCAACTTCGTTTGGTGGAGGTAATTAATATCCGGTAGCTAGCTAAATAGCATTCACCTTTGACAACGACGTTTTTTTGTCCTTCTCCTCCCAAACAACATTATTGTCTGTCTAGATCAAAAATACATATACCTATCCATACTTTTGTTTGCATTCATGCTGGCAGTATTTAAGGGAAAGGATTCTCCACAAGATGGCTAGCTATATTAAATATGAAAATCACTGGTGGAGCGTGGGTAATGCTAGGGACTTGGCTGGCCCTTTTTAATTAATGAAATGGGCCTACAGCGGTGGGTGCTGTACATGGATCGCAAGTGCCTTTAACTTGGAGTCTGTTATTCATTATTCTTTAGAGAGGGGATCTGAATATCCTTGGGTTGAAACAAAAGGAAAAAATGACCGTTTTGCGTGGCAATACTGTGGAATGTCTAGTGTTAACCGCTATAATGGAACAGTGCTTTGCCCTCCACGGGTACGGAGCAGTTACTGTGCGTGACAGAAAACTGTGAATACTCTGATTGTTTCGCTGTAACTACAGTATAATTGCAGCTGCTAATTTAGAATTTTGGACATAGTCTGACTGAGGGTGAAACTACGCTCTGAGTGCTTCACAATTCATTTCTAACCTTACTGTATGGTCGAGTGTGCAATACAGTACCAGATCCATTATCACCTAATAGCGAAGGGGCCACATATATTCCTGGTTGCTATGGCTACAATGGCCCCTGTGTGTTTTGTGCAGGGGACTCACGAGCCAATGAGCACCTGGGGATGATTGCACTGCACACACTCTTTCTGCGGGAGCACAACCGGCTAGCCAGTGAGCTACACCGCATCAACCCGCACTGGAGCCCCGAAACCCTCTACCAGGAGGCCCGCAAAATTGTGGGGGCCCTGCATCAGGTCTCCTCGACTTCCTCTACACCGATACCTTCCCTCTATACTTCTCCTTCTCTTCATTGGCGTATTCTGCTTTTCTTCAATGGATGTTCACCATCAAAGACTCAAACCTGTAATCAGAACAAGGGGAATCTTTCTTCCTACCAAGCAAAAAATTTTGTCGAAAATTGAGAAGATTTGGCTGATTAAGCATATTTGGAGTCATACACATTGACACAGATAACAAAAAAATAAAATCAATTGTTCAATTTTTAATCAGGCGATCTCAAATGGGGGCAGTTTGAGAGCAATTATGCTTTAAAAAGTAAGAGGTTTAATATGCTCTTGTATGGCATTTATTGAGATATGCACAGCTTGCCTGAGTACCGAGGGCGCTTGGGTTTAAGAGGTTAAATAAAGTAAATAAATACATGTATATCTTAACTGGTGGGGAATTCTAGGCACGACTGCCTGAAGCCTATGATACCATCATACCCTCGGTGTCTTCACTGCCAACACGGCAGGAATCGTGTCATTGTCCACAAACTTTTAAAGGGGTGTGTAATTTACTCACATCCCTCAGTTCCTCTTTGTTGACTGTTCATCTGCCTGTCCGTGTCCAGGTGCTGACATGGGACCACTATCTCCCGCGGATCCTGGGGGAGCGAGGGTGCTCTTCCCTCCTCCCTCCATACCAGGGTTACAGCGCTGAGACGGACCCCAGCATCACCAACGCCTTCTCCACCGCCATATTTCGCTTCGCCCATGTGACAGTGCAGCCCCAGGTGGCCCGTTTGGGCCCCGACTACACGCCCCGCCCCGAGCACCGCGCCCTCCCCCTCCACTGTTCTCTGTTCTCCTCTTGGAGGGTAGTGCAGGAGGGTAGGAATGAGGGAAGGGCTATTGTTGGCCACTGTGTCTGACATTTTGTTTCAGGTTATGCATCCGAAACATTGACTGTATAAAAAGATGGACGCAGCACCCGGGTCTGAAAAGTGAGACCAATGTGGAAATCTCCAGCACGAGGCGACGTCGATGGTTGCAGAGAGAAGTTCAATGCTACAGAAGTCTATGAGAAAATGACCCTACTTTCCCACCTGATTTATTATTTCAAGAATGATTTTCCACGTTATTTTATGATATCTATCGCAAGTGTCAATATAGCATGATGTTAATTTTTGTAAATTATGGTCCCAAATAGACTAGAATAAAGGATAAAGCCAGAATATACTTTAGGGGCGTGGTTATCTTTTGGTGCTTGTCAGATACATTCAGATCCACCCATAGATCCACCCCTCGTTCCTCCCTGGACTTTCAATTCAAGCTATCATCGAATAGGAATCACATCCGGTTTCAAAATGACAAAATGGCACTATTCAAATAGCCAAAATCGAGGCTTCCTAAATGGTATGCTGAAACCAATGGGTGACGTCACGGTTGCTTCGTCCATCTTTTTATACAGTCTAAGGTCCGAAAGCAGCTCAGTCTCACAGAATCTAATGACAAAGGTTTGTGCTTCACTTAGGGCTTTTTGTTGTGAGACGTGTTGGTGTGGAGGATGGAGGAGGGAATAGCTTTGGTGTGTTTAATAAAGCAGAGGTGTTTCATATGTGTAAATGATTTCTAAGAGACCTTATATTATTACTCTGCATCTGTGAAGCTCCCTTAACTCTCCTTCAGTATGTGGTCTTTTTTCTCTCTCTCTCTCTCTCTCTTCTCTCTCTCTCCATTCTTTCAGGTGGTATACTTTCTCTCCCCCTCTCTTGGGTGGTCTACTCTGTCCCCCTGTAGGTGGTATACTTTCTTGTCTCTCATAGGTGGTGTACCCTTTCCCATCTCCCTCTAGTAGTATATTCTCCCCCCCCCCCCCCCATGATGTACTCTCCCCCTCCCTCAGGTGGTGTACATTATTTCCTCTCTCTTAAGTGGTATACTCGCTCTCTCTCTCTGCTCACCAGTGGTACACTCTCTCCCTCTCTCTCAAGTGGTGTTCTCTCTATTTCGTTTCTCACAGGTGGTATAGTATCTCTCCATTGTCTGAAGTGACATACTCTCTCCCCCCTCTCTCTCAGATGGTATACTATCTCCCCCTCTCTTTCAGGTGGATTCTCTCTCCCCCTTTTATTTCAGGTGGTATACTCTCTCTCTGCCTCCCCCAGGTGGTATACTATCTCTCCCCTCTTATAGGAGGTATACTCTCTCCTCCCTCATCCTGGTGGTATGATTTCCTTCTACTCTTTCAGGTGGAATACTCCAATTTTCTTCTCCAACTTTGGTGGTATACTCTCTCCCCCTCTCTCAGGTGGTACATTCTCTCTCCCCCTGCCCTCAGGTGATATACTCTCCCCACTCTCTGTGCTCTCACTGGTAGTACACCATCTCTCTCCCATCTCTCTCAGTTGGTATATTCTCTCCTCCCTCAGGTGGAATAGACCCCATTTTGAGAGGGTTGCTCTTTTCTCCGGCAAAGCTGCAGAGCGCGGGGCAGATGATGGTGGAGGAGCTGACAGAGAGGCTGTTTCAGGCCCAGGGATGGCTGCCGCTGGACCTGGCTGCTCTCAATCTACAGCGAGGCAGAGATCATGGCCTGCCTGGTACAGACACCAGTATTCTCACATGCGTATACACATCCGCTGTGCCGCTAAACAGACAACACCTTTACATTTCTGTGAATATAAGCATTGTTTTTTATGCATAAAGACTTTCCAGATTAATTTCATAATTGAAAATCTGTTGCACAGTTTATTTTTTCCAGAAAATGATGATGATTAAGGATTAGGGATGAACCTACTAACTAGAGAGATACAACTGTCGAAACATCGTGGTCTTTATGCGTATTGTAATACACAAGCAGTGGTTGAGGCCTTATAAAAATATGTGTGAGTTTCCTCATCAAATTATGCACTGTCCCAAACTCATTAATGAGCTTACTCATCAAATTATGCACTGTCCCAAACTCATTAATGAGCTTACTCATCAAATTATGCACTGTCCCAAACTCATTAATGAGCTTACTCATCAAATTATGCAGTCCCAAACTCATTAATGAGCTTACTCATCAAATTATGCAGTCCCAAACTCATTAATGAGCTTACTCATCAAATTATGCACTGTCCCAAACTCATTAATGAGCTTACTCACCAAATTATGCACTGTCCAAAATTCATTTATGAGCTTACTCATCAAATTATGCACTGTCCAAAATTCATTTATGAGCTTACTCATCAAATTAATGGGCACTGTCCCAATCAAGTAAAGTATAAACAAAATCAATAAATGAATAAATGTAAGCCATTACAAGACCTGAACACTTTTTGAGACTGCTTATAAGAGGTTTCACCACACAAATTTGAACTTAATGATCTTCTTTAAGCTGTCATATTAGCCCGCTTTACGGATGCAGCCCCTGGTCTGGTGTACTCCTAGGTTATACTGCATGGCGCCAGCTTTGCAATCTCTCAGCACCGGTGACTGAAGAGGACCTTGCCACTGTGCTGGGAAACCACAGTCTGGCCCACAAACTGCTTTATCTGTACGGGACGGCTCACAACATCGACCTGTGGGTGGGGGCCATTTCGGAGCCCCCTCTTGCGGGGGGCGTGTGGGGCCACTGCTCGCCTGTCTGATGGCCAAACAGTTCCGAGCTTTGAGAGACGGAGACAGGTGAGCTGGGGTGACTGGTTTTTGAGAAATTTCGCCATTACATCACAGTGTCTGCACCTGTCTGTTCCTCAGTCTATAAATACTGAACTATTCCCTGTTGACTGTACCATGTTCACATGGAAATCCATGAGTGTCTCTTTCGATCAAAGAAAAATTATCTTTGTAACAGAAGCAAAGAAACAACTTGTTAAAATAACTTTACATTTAACATAATCCACCTGAAACCGATGAGGTGACAGTGATTGGATAACATTTTAGGCGCATTGTCTCGGCTGGAATGTTGCCATTACAGTGTCTGGGATATATCCCCATTGCTTTCGTGCAACTATCAAAAAAACCGAATCAGATCTCTGCAATTTGAATAATTCAATCTCTCAACTTCCTATCTCTACTCTGTGATAGGTTTTCAAATACAATGGAAACATGATTAGCCTATTAAAACTATCTGTGTGGGGCGCCCCAGTGGCTCATCGGTCTAAGCGCGTGCACCATAAAGGCTGTGTCCTTACCGCGGCGACCTGGGTTCGATTCCGGCTCGGGTCATTTGCTGCATGTCTTCCCCAACCTTCCTGTCTCTCTCTACACTGCAACTGTCAAATAAAGGTGAAAATCCCTTTAAAAAAAAAAAAAAACTATCTGTGTAATAGGCTTGAGGCTCCCTGATTTTCCCTTGATTAACAGTGACAGCTTATCAGAATCATGCGTGATACACATTTTTTTATTAATTTGTGAAAATATTTTATTGCAGAATTTTGCTGTGCTCAACCAGGAAGTGTTTCATTTTTAAAACTGTTTTGTGTTTACATTCAAAGTTATTGGTATGACTGGATACATCAAATGGTATGGAACAAATAAAGAACTTTTTAAAATTTGTGTACATATGTAGATCTAGACATTAAGAAACAATTGAACATTTTAGGTCTAAGCCAAGATCGATTAGTAATTCTCATACTCGCACATTTACCCTCACCACGTCCACTTAGGAGAATCCCTATAGAGCTCAAAAGTTGTATATTGGCCATTTGCAGGGCAGTCTACTCCAAAAGAAACGTAAGTGAAGAATGCATTATCAGCCCCTCAACCCTCCATTTGGCTCATGCGAATGAGACAACATAATCATCACTGCAATAATGATTCAATCATAGGCACTTTAGTATTTACTGATTTAAATCCAAACAGCGACTGTTTTGTTGATGGGCAAGGTATTTTTGCCTTTTGTATTGTAAATGTGTACCAGTATTTGAACGCACTCAAGCTCTGCGCTAGCTGCTTGGTCCTCCTTTAACAGCTAGGTCTGCCTGTGCCTTAATAGTGTAAAATTAAAATGAGCCATTGTTGGGAATTCTTTGGCCCACAATAAAGTTTTGGTTTTTTTTATTGGTTGAATTCGATTCCGGGGGCATATTGTTTTGCACCTGTCCGTCCGTCCGTCTGTCTGTTTGTCTGTAGCAGCAAAAAAACTTTAACCATAGCCGTAACTTTGGATTTGTCAGAGATAGGCCTTTGGTACTTGACATGTGTATCCTTTGTCACGAGACCTTTCGGATCAGGTCATCATTTTTGACCTTGTGACCTTGACCTTGGCGTAGGACGCATTTTCCAAAAACTTTAACCTTGGCCGTAACTTTTGATTGGTCTGAGAGAGGCCTTTGATACTTAACATTTGTATCCCATGTCACGAGACCTTTCGGATGAGGTCATCATTTTTGACCTTGTGACCTTGACCTTGGCGTAGGACCGATTTTCCAAAAACTTTAACCTTGGCCTTAACTTTTGATTGGTCAGAAATAGGCCTTTGATACTTGACATGTGTATCCCTTGTCACAAGACCTTTCGGATGAGCTCATCATTTTCGACCTTGTGACCTTGACCTTGGCGTAGGACACATTTTCCAAAAACTTTAACCTTGGCTATAACTTATCATTGGTCAGAGATAGGCCTTTGATACTTGACAGGTGTATCCCTGTTCACGAGACCTTTCGGATGAGGTCATCATTTTTGACCTTGTGACCTTGACCTTGGCGTAGGACGCATTTTCTGAAAAAAACTTTAACCTTGGCCTTAACTTTTGATTGGTCAGAGATAGGCCTTTGATACTTGACATGTGTATCCCTTGTCACAAGACCTTTCGGATGAGGTCATCATTTTTGACCTTGTGACCTTGACCTTGGTGTAGGATGCATTTTACAAAAACGTTAACCTTGGCCATAACTTATCACTGGTCAGTGATAGACCTTTGACACTTCACATGTGTATCCCTTGACACGAGACCTTTCGGATGAGGTCATCATTTTTGACCTTGTGACTTTGACCTTGGCGTAGGACGCATTTTACAAAAATGTTAACCTTGGCCATAACTTATCATTGGTCAGTGATAGACCTTTGACACTTCACATGTGTGTCCCTTGACACGAGACCTTTCGGATGAGGTCATAATTTTTCACCTTGTGACCTTCAGCTTGGCGTCATTTTGATTTCACAACAGTTTCCTGGAATAGTTTGAACTTTTTTTTTTCATTTATTTAACCCTTTGCAACTCCAAGTGATTCCATCTGTTCCTTTTTCATATTATAAATCCAAACTATGCTTATATCCGGGGGCATCAGTGTTTCACAAACGCATCTTGTTCCTTGTCAATTACTTGAATTGTTTCGGAATTTCTTCATTCCTTCATTTAATTAATAATAAATGGAGGTGTATTAAAAATCAAGTCCCTTTTTCTTTCTCACTCTTTCCCTCTTTCTATTTCTCTGTCTTTATTTCTCACTCTCTCTTTCTCTGCCTGTTTGGCTCTCTACGGAAGGTTCTGGTGGGAGAGAGAAGGGTTGTTCACAGAACCCCAAAGGGCCCAGCTCCGCAAGGTCTCCCTGTCCCGAATCATCTGTGACAACACCCACATCACCCACGTGCCCCCCGACCCATTCGCCCGATCCTCGCACCTGGCCGACTTACTGCCCTGCTCCCACCCGCTCATCCCCCACCTGGACCTGAGCAGTTGGAGGGAGCCTGACACAGGTGAGGAGAGGGTGGGATGAGCAAGAGTGAGACACAGGTGAGGGAGGAGGGAGGAGGGAGACAGACGGGTGATAGACGAAGGGCTGAGATTGCTGGCCATGATTACACCAAAAACTATTTCAGTGTTAGTGTCTGTCCACATGCATTAAAGTTATGATGAGAGGTTTTCCCTCTCAATTAGAAAATGTTAGCTTGTTTTAAGCTACTTTTTTTCCCCTTTGGGAGATTTTTTAAATTTGTCCCACTTTATGAAATTCCCAGTATTCTAAAATGTTGTGTCTAAATTTAAGGCAAAAATGCTTGTTAAAATCATCTTATTTTTTGGTTTTATGAACTACTTGTCTTAACCTGCTTATGCCTTTTGCTGTGTTCTTTTCCCGTGATGTGACACAGGATGTACGTACATACAGAGTATAGTCATGCCAATATACTATTTATTTATCTCAATAAATGCAGGGGTGTGAGGGGGGAACAGAGAAGGGAAAAGTTGCAGTTGGAACAGGACCAGGGTTGATGGTGTAGATATCTCCTCTCCCTGTAAGTCTTCTTTTCTCTTTCAGATCCTGTTTGTGGTGCCATCCCCAGGCTGAAGTTTGGTTTTTCCCTGCTGTGCAAGTCTGCCCTGCTGTACAGCTGCCAAGATGGCTACCACCTACACGGCCCCTCCTCCATCAGATGCGATCACGGCTCCAACCAATGGAGTCCAGCTCCACCCACCTGCCAAGGTACACAACAGCACTGAGTCCAGCTTCTCCCACATATTTCAGCATACGCCCCTGTTGAGTCCAGCTCGATAAGCAGAAGAATAAATACACTGAGATAGCAATTGTAGGCAGCACTTATTAATATTACAGTGTGATGAAAGTATGCCTGTGTCTGTGTTTGATGCTGTTTCAGACATAAATGAATGTGCTCGTCAGTCATCTCCCTGCCCAGAAAATATGGAGTGTATCAACATACCTGGTTCCTACACCTGCACAGGTATGAACATTACTTCCTGACCAAATTGCCGGAAGTCATAGAACTCCACTGTTGTCCATAAAGGAATTTAAACAAAGAGATAAATTTGCTTTGGTCAGTATGATTCAACCTCATAAAAAGCCTGGTTTTGATACTTTTTACTGAAACGACTTCATGAAGTTAAAAACAATGGTAAATCAATATATAAAAAGTATTCCTTAAAAGATTGAGCAAGCGACCAAAGGAAATGTGCACGTTTGCGAATGGAACATTGTTGTGTACTAATGCTGATATTTTTGGCGGTGGAAAAAAAATCATAACGTAGCTCAAAACTTGCCTATTCATGAGCTGCTTGATTATTCAGTGTATAAATATGCAATATTTCCAGTGAATTTGGCATGTCTGATCATACCTGAATCTGTAATGTCCAATTGGCGAACTGCGAACAAATGCGCTCCACGCACAACTAATGTTGCCATCTCGTGAGGGCGCAGACAGTTTGTGTTTCTCATCAGAAACACATTCAATACTTCATTCTGCCATTTTTGAGACCAACACGTTCAGTTTGAGCACCAACTATTTGGCCTCTTTGGAGTTCTATTGGTGACCTTATCTCATTTTGAAGACTTACTTTGCAAAGTCCTGCTAGTTATACCTCTTTAAAATGAATCAATATTACTGATTTGGTCTCAAATTAATGAAAATGGCCATTGAAGATGTTTTGTCTTAATTCTGGATTAGAGTCCTCAAAGTTTAAAGCCATTTTCAAATTTAACGCTTCTGACATTTTGTCCACACCCTGTAAATGGTTTATGGCTCAACAAGACATTTGGTCATGAAAACGTTTGAGCTCTGCAAGTTGGACAGAAAACATTATCAGTTTCATTTAATTATTTTAACCCTTTGAGGCCTAATGCAAAAATCCCAGCAGAGAATCATGCTGCCATGTTTACCATAGTAACCTGTATTTGGGATGAAGCACAGCTTCTCAGCTTTCAGGAACAGTTGGAATTTTTTTTCTATTGCGCAAAACGTACAGTAATTACGGTACTTTCAAAATTACGCGCATATCTGTGTCGGCAACGACACGTTCTTAAAATGCGCACATGCTGTCCCGGTTTAAATGGGTTAATGGGATAGCAGTACTGAAACATTTTTAATAATGGTATTATCCTTAAAACTCCAGCTGTGTTTTTGTGCTCAAACAAAAAGCACCAATCAGTCATGCTCACTTAATAACTTCAATTCCTACTTTTGTGTTCCAGAGCCTGATGCTTTGCCCTCTACATCTGTTAGTTCAGTGGTTTCCACGGTGATGGCCATCATTTGTGGTGTTGCTGGGGTGGTGCTGGTGGTCATATGCTACCGAAGGTGAGTGAAAAAAATCAAATATATGAAAATAAGAATAACAAGTAGACATGGTCAACAACATCCCCCGCCAAAATGTCTTCTTTAAAGATACTATGAACAGGGGGTCCCAGAAGTGCCACAAGGGCAATAACTGTGGGAAAAATAATAGTGTGCTTCTTATTTTCGAACTCCATCAGGGTCTTTATGGTCTTAAGCTACACACCAAATTTGGTTATCCTATCTGGAATATTTCCCGTGAAAAGTTGTTCCCCTTTTCATATACTGTGAACAGAGTTGAAAAAAGTGAATCAAGGGCAAGAACTCCGGGAAAAATAATCACGCGTGTCTCATTTTCGAACTCGATCAAGGTCTTTATGGTCTTAAGCTACACACCAAATTTGGTTATCCTATCTGAAATATTTCCAGTGAAAAGTTGTTCCCCTTTACATATACCGTGAACAGAGTTGAAAAAAGTGAATCAAGGGCAATAACTCCGGAGAAAATAATCACGCGTGTCTCATTTTCGAACTCGATCAAGGTCTTTATGGTCTTAAGCTACACACCAAATTTGGTTATCCTATCGCGAATATTTCTTGTGAAAAGTTGTTCCCCTTTATCCCGGACGGACGGACGGACGGACGGAGGTCAAATCAATATCCCCCGTCCACTTCATGTGGCGGGGGATAATAAACCAAATACTATGAGACTAAAAAATAGAATTGGGAGAAATGGATATTCATATTTGAATGCTGCAGTTCAGTAAAAAAACGGATTTGGTTGTTTTTGCATTTATAAAACATCGAGCCATCCAAGAAGTTATGTTGAGATTTCACAAGGGGTTCCAATTATCCACTGCAGCTCAGTCTGGTAAAACCCTGTGGGTGGAGATTTTTCTAAGATTGTTTTAACCTGTGCAGAATTCTGTGCACTTTTCATTAAAGACAGCTTATCTGTTAGTTGAACCAGTTATTACCTAAAGTATGTAAAGAATATGCATAGTCTATTGCTCAGTGAACTGAGAATTCAGTCTTCTTCAGCCATCGTTGAAGACCAAAATCACAGGTTTGGAAAATATACTACTCAAAATTTGATAGGGATCATAGGAATTTTTTTGTGAAATGACATGCAAATTTGGTAACTGCCACTGATGAACAATATATTGGATAAATGACATGCAGTCAAACACAAAACACGTTTGCACGTGCATTTCATGACATTAAATGAGCGTGCAGCCTCACATTTTGGCTTTGACTAACACTTCACCATTTCAACTCAGACGTGTGTTTGCTTGTTGGTGAAAATTTGGAAGTTCCCAAATTTTTTGCATTACATTTAGAAAATGTCTCCTCAAAACGGATTGACTTCAGAGCAATTGGGAAGATGCATCGGAATGCTTGACTCTGGCTTCTCATTCTAATGCACCATCAGCCAAAGCGTTGAACAGAGCATGGAACCGCATCAAACGTTTGGTACAGCAGCACACCGTCATGGGGGTGGTCGTCAGAGATCGACTACACAACGACAAGACCACTTTCTCACACTTCAGGCACGACATCATCCTTTCTGGACAGCCACCACCCTCTGCAAATGACCTTCATAACGCCTCGGGGTCAGGGTATCCACTCAGGCGATACGGAATCGTCTTCATACTGCCGGCCTCAACTCAAGAAGGCCATGTGTTGAATCCCACTGACCGTCGTTAAATCTTGGGCTCACGATCATGTCACATGGACACACAACGATTGGGCTCAATTCTCTTTACTGATGAGTCCCAGTATTGCTTGGACTTTACTGACAGGAGGCAAACAAATTTAATGATGCCTACATCAACGAACACGACCGTTATGGTGGCGGATCAATTATGGTCTGGGGAGGAATAAGCAGGAACGGCAGAACGGACCTGCATGTCATGGGGATGACAGGGGTTGGTTACAGGGATGAGATCCTCAATGTGTATAGTCCATACGCTGGTGCTGTTGGCCCTGATTTCATCTTTGATGGATGATAACACCCGTCCCCATCGTGCTAGGGTGGTGAATCAATTCCTAGAGCAGGAGACAATTGTCCGCATGGACTGGCCTGCGTGTTCGCGGACCTAAACCCTATCGAGCATGTGTGGAACATGCTGCAGGTCGCAATTTCGGTCGTCACAACCCACAACTCTAGAAGAGCTCGGAAATGCCCTTGTTGAAGAATGGAACAACATTCCAATTGCAAGCATCCAGGTTCTGATTGGCAGTATGACCCGACGTTGTCAAGCCGTCATTCAAGCTAGGGGAGGCCATACCCGTTATTGACATTAACTGTTAACGAAACATCAAATGAACACTGTCTGTTTTCACTTTACATGTCAGAGGTGAAACCATGAAGTGTTAAGTGAAAGCCAAAAGTGTGAGGCTGCATACTCATTTAAGGTCATTAAATGTACTTGCAAATGTGTTTTGTGTCTGACTGCATGTCATTTATCCAATATATTGTTCATCAGTGGCAGTTACCAAATTTGCATGTCATTTCACAAAAAAATTCCTATGATCCCTATCAAATTTTGAGTAGTATATAAAAATATTGAGTTTGCAAAGTCTACCATCTCTTGTTTGAATACATGTGAAAATTAAAGGGTGATCTGTACTTTCATTCTTAATATTGAACATGAACTGTATTCTTGTGTACACACAACACTCAATATGGACATGGCCTTGGTCTGTCATTCTGCATATTGTATCACTCATTCATGAGAAATAAAAAAAATATAAGAAAACTGATAATTTGTGTGTCAATGTACTCTGTCTTGTCACCCTCACATTTGCAAACAGTCAGTCTAGTCATCCTTTGTTTCCTATGAAATGTCCTATCAAGCAATCAACCTACAACTGATTGATCAATCAAAATTTGGTAGAGGAAAAAAAAACATACAGGTTTACCATGTACCAATGAGTATCATGTAATTGTTGATCCGAGTACGCTCCTGTCAGCACATTTGAAGAGTTGGAATGCAAAACCCACGAAGTCCACTCAACCTCTTTTGTTTTAAATTGAGTTTTTTTTTTTACTCAGCACGATATATGCTGAGTAAAAAAAACTCAATTTAAAACAAAAGAGCTTGAGTGGACTTTGTGGGTTTTGCATTCCAACTCTTCATTTGTTTTCTAATACATTATTTTCCATTCTGTCATGTAATTTTAGATTTTAATGAACCGCATTGAGTGAGTGTTTTTGTGCAATTATCTGTCAGGCTCATTCTGAAGAGACGAATCCCTATAATTGATGGGTGTTGCAAGAGGAAAGACCAATGGAATGGTGGGGACCACACCCTTAAAGAGGAAACAGCCCAGTGAGCTGAAGACCATGGACTAATGATTATATGTATGAATGGACACAGTCTCGCCTGCTGGTATACTTACTTGGACAGTACCAGTTAAAGTTTGGAAGACATCAGAAGTTCTAACCCATGGTTGCACCTCCTAAGCGGTTGAGAATTACCTCATCTGATCTAAATCAAGGCTTCAGATCATGTTTTTGGAGGATCTGAATATCCAGCTGATGTTTTAATGGATCATATTATGTGATCATCATGTTAATGCGACATTTGAAATTTATCTTGTATTTCAGCCAAAACATCACCAGTATGGTGTGAGTTCATATTATTTCTCTAATTCTGAGCAATGCTATATTTGCAATTTAAGTCAAAATATTATGCAAGTAAATATTGGCACGTTAGTGAATCCATAGTGAAAATATGTAATTATGACAACTTGCTGAGAGTTTTGCATTTAAATGAATGAAATCCAGTCAGAGGTTACGATCTCGAGACATACAGCAAATGGCATGCATGTGTGCTGTAATGTTCTCAGGGCTTTTCCATAATGCATTTCCATCAAACAATCAGTTTTTCTTCAACAGACTTTCTTGGATATATTTGAGGTCAGACTTCTTTTAAAAGTGTCATACAGGTTTAGGAAGTAAACAGCTTTTGTAGAATGTTTTTTCAAGCTGCAGGATTTTCACAATGACTAAATGTATCCTGCCGGGAAGATCTAATTAGTCTAAGATGACATCATGAGTGGCACAATATCTTTGCTTGACTTTTTCCTGACCCCTGGACTTTACAACTTCAACATTGCGAGTTTATGAAATCTGCTTGTAATATGAATGCGCATTTCAATAGCACAGTTATGTATTAAAATGTGCATAGCTGCTACTTGGCATTAGAATAAAAGTGCATCATCAAAACTGTCTATTCAATTGTCATGTGTTGAAGATAAGTTCAGATCAGATTACATGTCTTCTTAAATAAATACAGAAGTTCTGACCTGTTTTTGCTTTTCCTCCAGGGCCGACTTCTCTGGTTCATTCTGGCATACGATACCCATTGCACTGGCTCCCCAAACTCTTTTAACAGTGATTTAAGGAGCTGTGAAGACTAAAACTTGTAAAAAGTAAAAAAAACAAAAAAAAAAAACTTTTGATTCCCGATTCCCCCTGAACTTATTTTGAGTGCCGAAGACCAAATTTGATCAATTCACCCGTTTCTACTTGTATGAAGCATTTCAATTTTACAATAGAAGGTATTCAGAAAGTCAATGCCTTGCATCTTAGATGTAATTTGAGAGTTTTATTGTCATTGCTTCATAACCAGTAAATGTAATGATGTCTTGCAGCAAAAACGGTTAAATACCATGTTCTGACAGCTTTATGTCAAGGGGTTCGAATAAAGTATTACTGAATATTCTTTAATTTAATGCTCAGCAACAGACTGAGTATTTTGTAAAGTAGAGTGGATGAAAGACTTTTGTATCCTGCCTGCACATTCTCTGGGAGGTAGGGCTGCTGTGAATACGTAGGATCATTTAACACTGTGCCCAACACAGCATTTTTCATCAACCAGAAACAGTGGCTAGTCAAACAAAAAGTTTGTTTTAGCCTCTATTTCTGTTTTTTAGATTACTCACACAAAATGTAGCTTTTAAATCATTATTTCATTTACCGAAGGTAAAGTGTTATTCAAAACAAACATCACTCGAGTGAAAAAAATATTTGCCTCCCTAACCCTCGTAACTAGTTGTGCCACCCTCTGTAGAAACAACTGCATTCAAACATTTTTGATAATTGGCAATGAGTCTTTTACATCACTATGGAGGAATTTTGGCCTATTCTTCTTCACAGCATTGTTTTAATTTAGCCTCATTGGAGGGTTTGAGCATAAACTGCCCGTGCAAGGTCTTGCCACATTGGATTCAAGTCAGGACTTTCACTAGGCCATTCCAGAACCTTCATTTAGTTTCTCTTGCACCATTCAGAGCTGGACTTGCTTATGTGCTTTGGATCATTATCCTGCTCCATAATCAAACTGCTTTTGAGCTTCAGGTCACAAATTGATGGCCAGACATTATCCCTCAAGGATTTTCTGGTAGAGAACCACAGAATTTATGGTTCCGTCAATTATGGCAAATCGCCGAAGTCCTGAAGCAACAAAGCAGCCCCGGACCATCACACTACCACCACCATATTTGACTGTTGGTATGATGTTCTTAGTTTTGTGCCAGATGTAACGAGACTCATTTCTTTCAAAGAGTTCAACTTTTGACTCATCCGTCCGCAGAATAATGGGTCATTTGTTTTCTGGCACATGTGAGATTTGTATTCTTTTTTGGTCAGTGGCAGTTTTCGCCATGCAACTCTCCCAAGGATGTAATTTTTTTGCATAGTCTTTATTGTGGAATCATGAACACTGTCCTTAATTGTAGAAAGTGAGGCAGGCAGTTCTTCAGTTGTTAGTCTGGATTCTTTTGTGGCCATGTGGAGGAGTCGTTGATGTGCTCTTGGAGGGAAAACTTGCAGGCTGGCTGCACTTTGGAGGGTTCAGCACTGTTCCAAGTTTTCTCTATTTTTAGATATTGGCTCTCACCAAGGTTCACTGGCATCCCAGAGCCTTAGAAATGGCTTTGTAGCACTTTTCAGACTTTTTTCAAGGTAATTGGTGGAAACAAAAACTTGCATACACCCCAGCCCCCCAGGACTGGAATTTCCCACTGCTGAATTAAGGAGTCGAGTGTGACAGCAAGCAGCGGAAACTGTCAATAAAGCAGCGTAGCAGCCAGCGGATATGGAACCTGAGCTCTGACCTGCTTCTACATACTCCTCAAGCATCTCATTTTCCGGAGTGACACTGTCACCACCTTTCAGACAATTAACCCAGTTTTCCTAATTCTTCATAGACTACCCAATCATCACACCTTATTCTCTCTCTCACTAAAACAGGCTTTTATGATTACAGTCTGTCTGCACAAGATTATACTTACACACTATGTCATCACTATACACATTCAAAATTTAAGCCTGTCATAAGAATACAGTTGAGATTACACTTGACAATGATTTATCTTTACCCTATGAGCAGTCAGCAAAAACTTGCTGCAGGGTGCAAGTGTCAGAGGTCATAACTAAAAAAATCCTTCAGATTTTGACAAGGACTCCCGAAGGATTGGACATGACCCACAAATCTACCAAGATGTACAGCTTATTATTTTCCTGAACAATGCTGATGGAAACCCAGTCCATGTCACATTTAATTTTTAAACATGGATAGAAGCAGTTAAAATTCAATTTGTCATTTACAAAAAAAGAAAAAAATAAATAATTTCACACACAGTTCATGATAAGTCATGACAATTGATTAATTCCAACTAAAATATATAAGCAACAACACTGACAAATGTAAAAAAAAAAAAAAAAAAATGCAAGCCTAACGTTGGCAAGGAATCTGATTTTTATCATTTCAATGCATAGCCCTCGATTAATACCAATTATCTATCTGATGCAATCTAATTATCTAATGTCATGTATTTGGAGTTAAATTACTGCCAAAACCTTATATAAAACAGAACATGTTTTACAAAGGCACAACGATTCACTAACAAACTCAACGTGATTTGCAAATACAAAACTGATTCACGTGCAAAAAAAGTGTGATTTGCAAATACAAAAAAGATTTGCAAACAAACAGCGTGGTTTGGTCAAATATAAAAATGATTCACGTACAAACAAAATGTGGTTTGCAAATGCAAAAACGATTTGCAAACAAACAGTGGTTTGCAAATACTACCCCAATTCCGAAATAGTTGGGACAAAGTTTAAATTGTGCATAAAATCAAAACGCAATGACTTTCAAATCACACCAGCCAGTATTTTATTCACATAGAACAGAGACAACATAGCAAATGTTGAAACTGAGAAATTTTACAATTTTATCCACAAAATCAGCTCATTTTAAATTTGATGGCTGCTACAGGTCTCAAAAAAGTTGGGACAGCGGCCTGTTTACCATGGTGTAGCATCACCTCTTCTTTTTGACACAGAGTGGAAGCGTCTGGGCATTGAGGAGACAAGTTTCTTGAGTTTAGCCATTGGAATTTGATCCCACTCTTGTTTAATATAGGCTTCCAGCTGCTGGAGAGTTTTGGGTGTCCTTTGACAGACTTTTCATTTAGTTATGCGCCAAATGTTCTCAATCAGTGAAAGATCAGGACTGCAGGCAGGCCAGTTCAGCACACGGACTCTTCTACTACGATGCCATGCTGTTGTAATAGCTGCAGTATGTGGTTTTGCATTGTCCTGCTAAAATACATAAGGCCTTCCCTGGAATAGATGTCATCTGGAGGGGAGCATATGTTGCTCTAAAACATTTATATACCGTGGCCCACAGAACCCGGCGCGCTTCTGGATCATCCTAACAATGGCTTCCTTTTAGCATTGTAGAGTTTTAGGTGGCATCTGTGGATGGCACTGTGGACTGTGTTTACAGACAGTGGTTTCTTGCAGTATTCCTGGGCCCATTTAGTAATGTCAATGATAGAATCATGCCGGTGAGTGATGCAGTGGCGTCGGAAGGCCCAACGATCACAGGCATTCAGTAAAGGTCTTCGGCCTTGTCCTTTACGCGCAGAGATTTTTCCAGTTTCTCTGTTATGCACTGTCGATGATGAGACCTTCAAAGCCTTTGCAATTTGACGTTGAGGAACATTATTTTTAAAGTATTCCACAATTTTTTTTTTTAAAGCCTTCACAGGTTGGAGAGCCTCTGGCCATCTTTACTTCTGAGAGACTCAGCCTCTCTAAGACATTCCTTTTATAGCCAATCATGTTACACATCTGATGCCAGTTAACTTAATTACTTGCTAAATGTTCTTTCAGCTGATTCTCTTATATATTAATTGCCTTTTCAGCCCTTTTTTTTGCCTGTGTCCAAACTTTTTTGAGACCTGTTGCAGCCATAAAATTTGAAATAAGCTCATTTTGTGGATAAAAATGTAAAATGTCTCAGTCTCAACATTTGAAATGTTATCTATGTTCTATTGTAAATAACATATTGGCTCATGTGATCTGAAAGTCATTGCATTTTGATTTTTTTCACAATTTACACTTTGTCCCAACTATTTCGGAATTGGGGTTGTACAAAACACGATCAAAAAACTAGTATAATCTGTTTTACAAATACAAAACGTACCTATCACAAATACACCGCGCTTCAAGTCGTATGAGAAAATACTTCCGACAAGTTTGTGACTTTTGGCAGGTGCCGATTTTCTCACTTGTGTCCTTCGGATTTGCGAACAAATGTCCTAGCTAAGTTATTTGCCCTCCTCAACAGCAGGTGGCGCTATGAGTCCATTTCCTAGATCTCTAAATGACACAACAGAGACGGTCCCGAAAGAATGGCTTAAAGGTCCACTATTATGTCACCAGGTGCACAGATAATTAGTTATTACAAGCCATTTCAAAACCTTTTCCCTCTTGACATCACATGGGGAAGTAACCAACCAGAGGTAAGAAAAACTGATCACCTTCAGCCAAGCAGTCAATCAGATTTTATGATTCTGGGTGGTTACTCCCCCTTGTGATGCAGGTGGGGGAGACTTTGAAGTGGCTCATAATGGCTAATTAGCTGTGCACCTGGTGGCATAATAGGGGACCTTTGACATCCCTCCAGGCACAGTACAGAAATCAAACTAATTATTTTGACGGCAAAGGGTGGGCCTGTTATTGATACTAAATATCACCTTATGCAAGGGTTTCTAACATTTTGCACATCACTGTATATTGGCAGATGATTTCCCTTGTGTCACAATTCCCTGCCAAAATTTTTTGTATTGTATTCCGTGGTATTTTTGTAAGGGACATGCAAAACACCGCGCCAGCTGGATGAATAATTAATCAAATACAATTCGCTACCCAGTACATTCACGAATCCTGAATACAAGCGATGTCGCCACTAGAGCTTAGGCATTCTGCATAATTCTAAATTTAGAGATCTTGCCAGTTTGTTAAGTTTTACGTTTAATTTATACCAGGATCTTCCGAGTTAAATAACAAATCGGAGTAACGAAAACAAACCAAATCCAAATCCGCCGATAACATCAACCGGTTTGCCGTTTAAATGGCAGTAATGACGTGAACTATTTAGCTACAAGAAACTATCCTTGGATCTCTTTAGTTGACCCGTTTTAGTGGGACAGGGCCCAGAATGACGAACACTCGTAGTTTCCGTAGTCCTCCGCAAGTTTTCAGCGTCGAGCTGGCTGAAGACTCAGGGTCGGTTACTGTTCTGCTCCAAGTGATTGCAGTCGGATATGGGTTCGGGAGGTATAGCCTATAATAAAAGTATGCTCTCTAATTTAAGAGATAACTCCTCGCAAACTAAATTCCACTCATGTAGGCTATTATGCTTCAATCATAAATCGTTCACAATCCCTCATATCTGAGGAAGGATTTTTGAGTAACTGTGACGACATTCTGCGTTCTACTGCTGCTCACACACTAACGTAATAATTAAAAGTTCTATTATGTCATTGAGATGAGTTCGTGCCACTCCTGTTTAAAGAATCAAAACGCAACGTTCCGTAGGCTAATCAAGACGTTTTTTGAGGTCTTGAATGCCAAGAGTGAATTGATCGCATAAATTAAGGCTATAAATAAAGGCTATAAGGACAATGGACTTCACCTTGTTTAATAAACTGCGACTGGAGAACAAACTCTGTGATGTGACCGTTGTGGTCGATCAGTTCGAGTTCAAAGCTCACCGAATTATCCTGGGCTGGAGAAGTCCTTTCTTCTGGTGAGTGCCATAGCTAAGTTAGGTCCAAAAGGGTGTTCCTGCGAGGTAAATAAGGTTTAAAGGAACAAAAATTTTTTTCTCTTTCTCTCTCTCAGGAGAGATAAGACAACATTGGGAGTCCTGCTTTATTGATCATCACAGAAACAAAGCCCCAAACAATCAAGCCTGTAAATCAAGCAAAATGCGCAGACAGTAATGCTGCACTTGCAGTGAGACATCTTGGATTCTCTTGGCGTCGAATTCTGATTAGGCTGTGTTAATTAAATTCTAAGCTCGGTGGTCAAACAACCCATTGTGGTTCATGTGTCTGTGCATGATCTTTGTCATCTATTTACCATTTTACAGCCAATATGCCTTGGAAAATAAATGCTACTGCCCAAATTAGTCCTGAAATTTGTACTACAAACAAATAAATTACTGAACTAAGTAAAGCACATGCTGTATATACTCATTTATGCAAAATTCTGTCAAAATTGCATTTCTCACCCTTAATTTGTGTAGCTCCTGGAAAAACCTAGTTGTTAATATATTTTGCTGGCATGATTTACTTTTTTTTTAACAAAGTGTATCTTGACTCCACTATGATCCCTCTTCAGCTCGCTGCTCAGCGGGACAGATGAGCGGAGGCATCAACTCTCTGGGCTGTCGCCGGAAACCATGAGGCTGGTGATCGAGTACATTTACAAATGCCCAGTGTCAATCACAGAGAGCAATGTGGCGGACCTCCTGACAGCAGCAGCCATGTTTGACATTGCGGGCCTCATTCAAGCCTGCTGTGAGTTCCTGCAGGCCCACCTGACCCCTACGACCTGTGTAGGCACCTGGAGGCTCGCTGGCCAGCACTCCTGCTCCGACCTGCAGAACCACTCGAACCGCTACATCCTGGGCCACTACACGGAAGTCGCGCAAGCTTCCGGAGAGTTCCTGGAACTCTTGCACACCGAGCTCCTCGACATCATTGCTGCGGATCATCTTAATGTCAGAGTGGAAGAAATTGTATTTGAGTCCATCATGCGCTGGATTGGACACAGGCCTGGTGAAAGAGAGCAGTACCTCTCCCTCCTGCTAACAAAGGTAACTGAAATACATTCAGCCAGTCTATCCTTCATTACCTGCAAACTTTGATTATCTATTCAAGGCTAGTATAGTCATGTAGTTGAGCATGCTAGTTCAAAAAATAAAAAAAATTTCTCACATAATGTTAGGCTGGTGCATGTAGACTTAACTAGGGGAGTTTTTGAAACATGGAAACGGAATTCAGTTTAATAAAATTCATAAAATCCTCAAATGAAATAGAAAAGGTAGGTATTTTTAATCCAAGTATTGCATTTATTATTGTATACATATTACAGTTTGATTTGAACAAAAACCATGCCCCAGAGTTCAAGGAGAATGGTTTATTTGAATGAATTAAAACAGTATTTGATTAAATACAATGAATACATACGACACTTTCCTCCAAAGGACCATCTCAAAGACACTACACTAATTGGCAAAACAGGGCCGTGCCCCGGCCTAAATCCCAAGCAGAGACAGAAAACTCTCAGACAGCCACGGGAAAAAAAAAAAAACACGGTGGGAAGAAATTTCTGCAGGAATCTGGCAAAATTAGGCAAGCTCATTCTTCACCGGCCAACAAACTGTAATACAGTAGGTTACAGTGAATGCTAGAGGAGTCATGTAATACAGTAGGTTACAGTGAATGCAGTAGGTGAGGAATGCTAGAGGAGTCATGTAATACAGTAGGTTACAATGTGAATGTAATACAGTTTAGAGGAATGCTAGAGCAGTCATGTAATACAGTAGGTTACAGTGAA
This sequence comes from Gymnothorax javanicus, assembly GCA_029692085.1. NCBI lineage: Eukaryota > Metazoa > Chordata > Actinopteri > Anguilliformes > Muraenidae > Gymnothorax > Gymnothorax javanicus. The sequence goes on along the minus strand of CM056207.1, from coordinate 10,928,464 downwards.
TGCTAGAGGAGTCAGATAGAACAAACTGTAATACAGTAGGTTACAGTGAATGCTAGAGGAATCATGTAATACAGTAGGTTACAGTGAATACTAGAGGAGTCAGATAGAACAAACTGTAATACAGTTGGTTACAGTGAATGCTATAGGAGTCATGTAATACAGTATGTTACAGTGAATGCTAGAGGAGTCAGATAGAACAAACTGTAATACAGTAGGTAACAGTGAATGCTAAAGGAGTCAGATAGAATTGGATGTTGTGTGGGCTGGAGTCGGGTTGGATAGGATGTCAGGCGGTGCAAGATGGGGTTGGACGGAATTCAGTAGGAGCCTCGAGATGAGACAAACAGAGGGGCTCATGAAGGCTCCATCTCGTTCCCCGAGGTTCCTGTTGTTGACAGAAGAAAGGAAGAAGAACAAGATCAACACAAGGTGTGGCATATGCCCCCAACTGAAACAGTTGAAGAACATGAATAGAAAGTGAGGGTTAGGCATCATCCCCTATGTATGACCATTCATCCCACCAAAAATCATAAACCTCCGTTGAGCGGTGTTCACGTTAGAGCACGACAAAGGATTTCAAGATGCCTGCCGTGGCGGCCATATTGGCTGGCGGAGCGAGCTGAAAATCGATAGGCATCATCCCCTATGTATGACCATTCATCCCACCAAAAATCATAAATCTCTGTCGAGCGGTGTTCACGTTAGAGCGCGACAAAGGAAAAGTTTACGACAGGACGGACGGACGGACAGAAGGGGTGAAAACATAATGCCCCCTACCGACTCTTTCGAGGTTGGGGGCATAAAAAGGGAATGGGAAGGAAAGGGTACTGCACAGGACAGACAAGGAAATTAATATTGAGGCAGTAAGTGGGAATATCGCATAATGACTGGGCGAACAGAGCAGAGCTGAGGTGTGGTTTGCTCCCAGACTTCCGCTAATATTAAGTGCATTAATATTCTTGCGAGGGATGAAAACCTAGAAATTCCAAACTTGCTTAAAAATATGGGCATGAAATAACCAGGTAATTGGTCAATAAAATGACAGGTGTCTCTGCGGTCATAAGTTGGTGTGCTTTGTTTCCCCAGGTGCGGATGGGCTTGATGGATCTTGACTACTTCTGCAGCAACCTGCTGCATAACGCGCTGCTGAGGCGGAACGTGTCGTGCAACCACATCATCCAGGAGGGAATGAGGGCGCTCATAGTATCCAGCATGAACAGCCCCCAGCTCAACTTCCGGAACTCTCTGGCACGCCCCCGGCTGCCTCATGCCGTCCTGCTGGCCATCGGGGGCTGGAGTGACGGCGCGCCCACCAACGCCATGGAGTCGTACGACTGCAGGGCGGACGGCTGGGTGAACGTGACGCTGGAGCAGGAGGGTCCCCGCGCGTACCACGGCACCGCCTACCTGAATGGCTTTGTCTACTGCGTGGGAGGGTACAACAGCATGGAGTACCTCAGCACTGTGCACAAATACGACCCGGTCAACCTCTCCTGGCAGGAAGTAGGGTCCATGTACCACCGCCGCTGCTACGTGAGTGTGGCCGTGCTGGACGGCTGCATCTACGCCATGGGCGGCCTGGACGGGCAGTTCCGCCTCAACTCGGCCGAGCGCTACCAGCCAGGAGACCAACCAGTGGAGCCTGATCTCGAACATGCACCAGCGGAGAAGCGATGCCAGCGCCACGACGCTGCATGGCAGAGTGAGTGTGGGGGAGGGGGGTGGTGGGGGGTTCGGTTATGAAATTTATTTTAACACTCCCACTGGGAGAGTCACTGCGCAGTGGTCTGCAGGGCACTATTTTGTGAGAGTGGCACCAGGGAAAAGCAGTCGGCATTTTGGGATTAGCATTTTCTCACTTGATAATTCTTCAGTTGGTTTGACCAACAAACCTGGCGGTTCCGGCCGCCACAAACCTATGCTGTTTCAGACTATGCTTGCAGCAGTTATTAGGATATTGAAGTATTTTAAATACTTTTTAGTGACGATATAGTAGCCTATCTCTGATGAACTCAATGAGGTGCTTATTGTACGCGGGGGTTCAATATTATTGGGACATCCCTACCTTATCCCGTGTTAATGAACCATTTTAAAGCTGTGAAATTCCTGACAGAGACTGCAAAATCGTGTTAAATAGAGCAGCATTTTTTAGAGAAATAACATGCATCAAGAGGTCTGCTGCTCATGAAATTGAATGTTTGCTGGAAATTCGAAAAAAAATCCCATCCGAGGCGCTTGTGTTTGTATCATAGTGTCAAACTCTTGATCCACCTAACTTAGCACATAGACCATAAACAGTGTCACTAATCATACAAAACACCACATATTACATTTATAACATTTTTCTTTTTATACGCACTCCATTCGTAGTGCGGTCATTCCACATCAAAACAGCCAATATTGAGGTGCCTTGTACATGACACCTCTCAGATTTTGCTCAACCTTTGTCCAAAAAAACTTTATGGTACCAAACAGAAGAATTCCAAGTGTTGTGTCAATATCTCTGACGGTTTTCGTGTGGCGCCCTCTTGAAATGTGGGTGCCACGCCCCTTTTTGACTTATGTGAATTGGTCATTTCATTTTGTAGCATTTTAGAAGGACCAGAACTTCTCATGTAATCGAGATAGGAAGCTGAAATTTGATGTGCTGGTGCATCAAACTTGGGATTCTTTTGGTTGTTACCATAAAGTATTTTTGGACAAAGTTTGAGCAAAATCTGAGAGGTGTTATGTACATGAGTGGCTGAGTTGACATGGAATGACCCAGTATTTACTTTCCCGCATTTGTTGGATATAATCCTGAACCAGAAAGTGTCTGTTAACATGGGACACGATAGGAGCGTCTCAAAGATATTGAACTCCTTGTCACATACAGCCATTGTTCATACAGCTGTAACACCCAATGCAAACAAAGATGTCCGCACTGTGGCAGAATGCCAGTCAATAACACTTGCGAAAATTAACTAAAGGGTTACTAAAGTATGCTATAAGAATTGTATAGTGTTCTACAGTGTGGCTGTACTGTTCTAAGTACATTTCATCAGCTATGGTATTACCATAGTTTTTTTTCTGTTGCGTTATTTTATTAGCGATGGTAGCCCTACAACCATACAATTACTACAGTAATACTGATATTTTTTGGTGGTAATTTTTTAATGGTATTCCCATAGTGGTTTTTTGTAAGGGAAGTAGCCAGATTGACGCCTGATTAATTAGCCAGTGCTGGCAATTCGCTAATGAACCATTTGAAACGGTCTTATTCAAACAGGTGTACATCTGTGGGGGCTTCAATGGCCATGATTGTCTTTCCTCTGCGGAGTTCTACAGTCCTGAGACCAACCAGTGGACGGAAATTACCCCCATGAGTAGCCCGCGCAGTGGACTGGGCGTCATTGCCTATCGGGGAGAGGTTTATGTGGTGAGCTCGCATACCTTATAACCAAGCACGTCCGAGACCTGAGCCCTAACCACAGTGCTTCAGCTTTATGTGTCAATCAGGACTGCTCCCGTATTGATAAAAGATTTTAAATGAAGGCACAAGTAACATATTTTAGTTATAGAGGTGCATGGATCTGTTTCAGGCACCACAGGTCACACACCAGCATTCACTACCCTGGGAAATGGGGAACACAACACAAGACTGCTGGAAGTGGGGAAGAACCAATTAAGTAGACACATGGGTTGTGGCCGGCAATAGGACCAGAGGGTAATTCTGACTGTTGTTTTTAGTAAGTGATGTATGTCAGTAGTTCTCAAACTCAGTCCTGGGGGATCACTGTGCATGCAGGTTTCCATTCCAACCAGAAATGCAACCCTAGAATTTTAATGAGTTGTTAATTTTTCTTCATTACCCTTTGAAGCAGTATTGTCAAAAATAGCCAAGCATGCTATGAAAAATGAAAGTTTCATATTCACATCATGCCTTATGGGAAACAGCAGAATAATAAGAGAGAAATGTAAACAGATGTACCATTAATTTTCAAAATATGAGTAAGCTCTTGATTAGTTTAGTTATTGATGCATGGTCGCTAAATTGAACCATTTTTGTGATAATGAGGAGTTAGAAGGCAAAGCAATTGACAATGACTCACTCCTGTTTTGTGTTTATATTGTAGAAAAAAAAATTTAAGAACTTAAAGTGTGTGCGCAGCAACCTAGAGGAGCTCAATAATTAACTTTTGTATGACTTGGATCAGTAAATATATATTAGACCTTGTGCAATTATTGCAGCATTATAAACACAATATGGACACGGGGCCTTCATTTCGCATGGCAGGCGTTGCATTAACTCAAAGTGAAGTTTAAGGCAAAAAAAAAAAAATCCCCAACTAATTAAGACAAATCAACAGCTCAATAGAATTCTGGGATTGTAACTGTGGTTGCAATGAAAACCAGCAGACACAGTGGTCCCAGAGGACCGAGTTTGAGAACCATTGATCTATGTGACGGGGAAGTTTGTGAAATGAGTAGGTGTACACAATTGGCCAATTGAGGATACATGACAGCTGAGGTCAGCTTCCAGAATGTTTCCAGACTGAAAATACGTTGCAAATTTAATGCGTGTCCCTTATGAGTCAGAGCAGAATGTTCTGAAGGGAGACAGACAGCTCAATGGAGTATTTCATTTACAGGAGAAAACATTGGACGCCTTTATGGGACATCACTCCTAAAACAGAATCAGACAAGTCAAGTACTCACTTACAGATTTATTCCCTGTCTGTATGGATGTAACCTTCATGTTCTGAATGGTTCCAATGAACTCATTTTTGATTTCTAAACAAAAATCATATAATTCTTTTTGACCTGAAGCTCCATCGCCCTTGGTTATTTTCAGTGAAGAACAAGTTAAAGGACACATTTTTAATGAGTCCACATCTTACAGGCCCCCGACACATTTACTGTTCATCCCTGACTGTTGGCTGCAAATCAGTTGACCCAATTCAAATGGCTAAAATTGTAAGTGAGGACAGACAGGTTATGGTAAATCGTAAACCAAAAAAAAAAAAACAGTACATGATTCTGCAGTGCATTTCAGCAGAAAGTAAGAGGATTTACTTTTGCTTAACCTGTATCCCCGAACTACAGGTCGGTGGTTTTGACGGGGTCTCCCGGCTTCGGAGTGCAGATGCCTACAACCCCCGGACCGGCACCTGGCGTGCGCTGCCCGACATGATCTTGGCACGCAGCAACTTCGGCATTGAAGTGCTCGAGGAGCGGCTGTACGTAGTGGGCGGATTCAATGGCACCACCACCTCGGACTGCGCCGAATACTACGACGGCGCAAAGAACGAGTGGAGGGCAGTGGGTTGCATGGCAGTCAACCGCTGTGCTCTCAGCTGCTGCGTGGTTTATAACTTGACAAATATCACCCGCTATGCTGTCCCTCGCAATGGCGATTCTTAATATTATCATAAATTGCATTGGAATTGAATTAAATTTCATAAATGTCACCGTTTTGGATCAATCCATGAACAAATAAACGTTCTTGATTCACGTCACGCGTGTAAGTAGCGTTGCTATGCTGGTATACCTGCAACCTGCCTTGTTTTCGCTATTACAGATATTATGTGTTTCCAGAATAACCCACGAGTTGTCTTTTATAATTGTGGCGAACACACCAATGCAGAAAATACAAAATGACACAAAGAATTTAAGAGCCACATTCTGAGAGAATGGCGCTTCTGAGATACTTAGCGGAGTTGATGTCTTAGAATTGCATGAAATTTGGCAGAATGGTGCCCATGTGCATGTAACAGAAAATTGTGAGTTTGAGCTCACAATTTTTATCGATATGGCTACAGCGCTACCTAGAAGTGGACAAGTCAGGTACCAAATTGAGCATTTTTGATGAAAAATACCCATTTTTAGCTTACCGGCTCTATGCGCCAATAAGCTATTGTCATGGTGTGGTGTCCGTTGTCCGGTACATGTTTTATCTTTTTTTTGGCCGTATGAATTTTTGTATAAATTTGCCATAACATACTACTAGACCATATCTCCAGATATTTTTTTTTTTTTTCCCCAGATTTTCGATTTAATCATTGTTATCCGTTTCATGGGCCCTTGAAATTCTGGCCCCAGTGTTAAAGATAGGACTGAAAATTTTTTAAAAATTATTTCTCAAAAACTGCGCAATAAATTTTTTTCTAAAGCAGGCAATCAACTTACCTTGGTACCCTGCCTGGTTAGCTCACTCGGTTAAGGCACCGTATTTGTGAAGCAGCAGTGACTACCACGGTGCGGGTTCGATCCCCGGTCGTATCAACCAGCAGTGGTTGGCAGCTTTTCAGAACAGCGCACGATTGGCTAAAGCGCTGTGGGAATGCAAATTGGGAAGTGACTGCTGGGAAGGGAAATTAAAAATGATTGCCTTGTTTGTTGCTCAAGCACCTCCTGTTGGCCAGCTGGGTGCTCGTCAGTGAGATTCTAAGCTTTCTCATGTTCGGGTATCCTCCGCCCTCGTTCTGAATTTGCAATAGTTTCGACCAATGAGTGAAAAGATGCAGGGGCTGAAGGGCGTGTGCTTCGGAGAAGAGCTCTCTCACCTGAGCTGGCAATAAAGTACTAAAGTGATGACGTCACGCTGGTGTCGGAAGTAAAATTTCCCATTCATTTTACCCTTAGATGTTTTTTTTCAGTTCACTTTTAAAGCACTTTCCATTGTTTTCCAGCCTCCAGCGATTTCGAGATTTTATGTCATATTTCTGAGTAACAAAAAATGTTGTTTTTCTTGACCAGAGTCAGCTATAATTTAAATCATTTTAATTTTTTGCCACCATGCTAATCCTATTTGTAGTCTAAAAACTACACGTCCCATGATCCTCCTAATTCCCGGGCAGAATGAGTTTAAAATGAGTTACTAATTACCTGCACCTTGCCAATTGCCATAGCTATTTGTTTGCTTAGCTTGGTGAGACTGGGAATTCGTCAGCCACTATACGCTCTACTTAGTTATATTTACTTGCGAGATATCAAGTTTTAGTGATGGGCAAATGAAGCTTTTGTGAATCGCTGAACCACTTGAGCCAATTGCTTCGAAAATTGGTTCAGTACTCGAAGCTTCAGTAAGGGTGACCTCTTCTGGCCAAGTGTGATGCTGCAGTCAAAATTAGGCTGGCTAGTCAGTGGACAGGAGGGTAAATTGCACGCACGCACGCACGCACTCACACACACACACACACACACACACACACACACACACACACACACACACACACACACACACACAGTATATTATGTTGTATTTACAAATAAAGATTGATGAATAAGTGTTTTGTGTTATTGAGGAGAGTGCTGGGGAAATATGGAATAGGTTGCTATAGCTTTATGGCAACACTAATCATACATACATTTACTGTAATGCTACTTAAAATAGACTTGAAATAGACCCTACTATAGGCTAGTACTGTACTGATATTTACTGTTGTTTATGTAACTTTACTTTTCTTATGAACAGCCAGCACACCTACCTTATCAGGAGCGATCAGATTGAAGTGTTCCCACTTATCAGAACGACCTCTCTTCCTGCCTGGCTCCATAATTATTCACCTCAACAATGCAATACAAACAACAACTCAACAGCAAAAGCACACCTCCTACAACAACCCACAAATTCTTCATTCTTTACGGCTGTTATAAAGCCTTTATGGCACTCAAATTCAAAACTGTCTCATCCTGTCACCCGTCAGTCAGTGAATCAGCTGAATGGCGCACTCGAACGTGTCAGGTGATTCATTCAGGAAGCGAAGCAGTTACTGCTTCGGACGTCATATGTCACGTGATTTTTTCCGCTCCGAAGCAAGCTTTGAAACAGTGGTCCTGTCGTGAGCACGTATCGACGCTTCAGTGTCATACTGCCATCACTATCAAGTTTTATAACTAGCGCCAATTTACTTCAATAGCCGAGCATCTTTGGCCATCGCTTGTTTGGTTAAAAACTTGCTAGCTAGCGAGCGAACTAATCAGCTTTGTCAACGTGTAACTGACGGAGCTACGTAGCAAATTCAGGTCTGCTTGCTCATCTAACGCTAGTTAAGTGCCAAAATAATCGCAAATCATTGTTTTTAGCGATTAAAATTCACCATGTGAGGCAAGCCGAGCAAGCAAACTGACTTATAGCTGGCTAACTTCACCAGCGAGCTAGTTTACCGACTTCGGTAGCTGACTAACGTCATATTAGATGGCAATATGTAAATACTAACTCGCGAAATGTTACCGGCTTGACGCTAGCTAAGTAACTTAGCCAAATAATGGCTATTTACCATTTTTATTGACTTAACTAGCTCGCTAGCTAGGCTAGCAAACTAGTGATTTTGCTAGCTTAGCCATTTATAGTAGGTGAATTTTAATGCTAGCTGGCTTGCTAAATGACAGTAAGTGACATTAAACTAACCATTTACTGTTTCTATTGATTTAGCAAAGTGCACAAGATGTAATAAGCTCACTACCTGGCTAGCTAGGTGGTTTGTTAGCATAGCTAAATGCTAGCTAGCTAAATGGCGAAATAACTCATCATGATCAATTCATTTCTAGGCATGTAGCTAGCTGATGGTGGACCCCTATGTGGCAACGGATGGACGGACATAGACAACAGTAATTTAAGCTAGTATACCACTGAGTGGCGAATGCTTAGGAATGTAGCGAATTTTGGATTCGCCAACTTTTCTGACGAAAGTTGGCGAAAATCAGGATAGACCTAGATGTCATTAGCGACATTTAGCAATGTTTAGCGTCAGTTAGCAACATTCGCGTAACTGTTTGCGAAAGAATAGGAAATGGCTTTCTAGAGTATGAAAATGAACTTTTTGTGACCCTAAAAACCGTTTGCAAACTCTTTTGCAATCTCGACGAAACCTTGATGGTATCCTCAAGAAACCCAATATTCGTCTACATTCGTCTGCATTCGTAGCTCTGTTGTATGGTGGTCACTACTTCACGAACCAAAAAGAACTTTAGCGACACGTGTTACAACCGTTTGCAAACAATTACAACTCTTTTACAAATGTCTGCAATTGTTTGTGAGAAAAAAATTCGCAAAGAAATTTTGAACATGCTCAAAATTTCTTTGCGACAAGAAAACCTGTTTGCGATCCTAAAAACTTTTAGCGAACTGCTTTGCACCCTTTTACGAACTCTGTCGAAACTCAAAATTTGCTACATTCGTAAGCATTCGCCGCTCAGTGAGATACTAGCTTTAGGGCACTCATCGGCTACCATCGTTGTACGTTGTGAACGTTTGCTGAAACTGAGGTACCCCATTGGCTGGGAACAATCATGGGGTCCTCGCCCGCTTATGCAATGGGTATGTAGTTTGCAGAAGTGTACTACAAACTGGACTACAAGTGCAAAAGCATACAATTTTTGGCAATAAACAACGAATTTGATGATATCATTTGTATCTGTATACCCCATAGGCTAATCTCAGAGTGAGGCGGCTCATAAAATTAACACGAGTTTGAGCAATGCCAGAAAGTGTCCAAACCCTATGATAAATTCCCATAGGGATTTTACTTCCGACACCAGAGCTAAGTGGCTGTGACCTCATCACTTTAGTGCTCTGTAGGGGGTTGCATACGAGCAAGCCTTGTAAATAGTTCACGGATTGGGTATTCCAGATTAGGGTGGGATTGGAGATGCCAAATTTAAATATATATTAAAAAAAACCTTACCTTTGTACCGTCAATGTACAGTGCGAGCACCATTTTGATTGAATCGACGGAAGTGGGTTTAGTGGGGGCGTTGTACTTTATGATTATGCAAGATGGCCTGTGGAGGCCAAATAGTTGCAGATAGAGATTAAGTTTGTATTATCAACATACAGGAAGTCATATATGACCTATATTTTGGCTATGTTACAGTTGACCTCAGATGGCTTTGAAAGGTGAAACTCAAGGTCAAGGAAAATATTAACAATTTTCAAAGGCTTCTAGGCTTGAAAATATTGAAGATTGGGAACGTGTTTTGAACATTTATAGGAAGTCATCCATGAACTTTCATGTGGTGGCCTTGAACTTGACCTTCGGTGACCTTCGAAAGTCAAACTTAACATAGTGAAATTTCAATGGCTTCTATCACCAGAACTATTACAGATAGAGCTTAGGTTTGTATTGCGGGTATATAGGAAGTCATGTATGAAGTTTCCTTTGGTGACCTTGAACTTGACCTTCAGTAACCTTCAACAGCCAAACTTAACAGTGAAATTTCAATGACTTATATCAGCAAAACTGTTACATATAGGGCGTAGGTTTGTATTGGAGACTTATAGGATGTCATATATGAACTTTCATTTGGTGACCTTCATATTGACCTTCGAAGGTCAAACTTGACTTAGTGAAAATTCAATGACTTCTATCCCTAAAAAGGTCACAGATGGAGCCTAAATTTGTATCACAGACTTAAAGGAAGTCACACATGAACATTGAACTTGACCGGTGGTGATTTTTGAAGGTCAAACTTGACCTTATATAATTACAATGACTTGTATTGCCAAAATGGTCACAGATGTAGCCTAGGTTTGCATTAGAGACATATAGGAAGTCATACATGAACTTTCATTTGGTGACCTTTGTATTGACCTTCAAAGGTCAAATGTGACCTAGTGAAAATTCAATGACTTGTATCACTAAAATGGTCACAGATGGAGCCTATTTTTGTGTAACAGACATCTAGGAAGTCACATATGAACTTTCATTTGGTGGCATTCAACCTGACTGTCAGTGACCTTTGAGGGTCAAACTCCGCAGTGAAATTACCCTGACTTTTATCACCAAAATGGTCACAGATGGAGCCAAGGTTTGTATAGAGGCATTTAGAAAGTCATATATGAAGTCCATTTTCTGACCTCAACTTGACCCTCTGTGACCTTTAAAGTTCACAACTGACATATTGAATTTTCAATGACTTGTATCATCAAAACTGTTTCAGAGCTTAAAGGTGCACTATGCAAGTTTGTTTACTTTCTGCGCGATTATATTTTTGTCTCAATTCGCCGACATCTCTCCACGATCCACTAGCTGCCTGCCCCAAAATTCACTGTAAAAAAAAACCCAGGCTCTGGAGACCGCACAGGCATCACAAACTGCAGATAAACACAAGGGGCACAGGCTGTGCCCCATAACATAACAAACCATCCCGGCCAATCACCGACAAGAGTTGACAGTTATGGAAGCATGGGAAGGAGGGAACTATGGGAGGGAGGGGCGGGCTAACTTTGTTTTGTTTGAGTTCGAATTTCAACAGAAGGGAAAGTAAAGAAACTTGCATAGTGCACCTTTAAGATTGGGTATTACAGGGGGTCTTATAAATGTATGTGACCTTTTATTTAGTGTCCTTGATGTTGACCTTCAATAATTCGAAGGTCAAACCTCACATGAAATTTTCATAACTTGTATCATCACAATAAGATTGCTTGCTGGTAAGCTACAGGACCCTTGGTCCTATTTTTGAAGGAATATTGTGAATAACTGCTTCAATGTGCCAAAGAAGTTATGATTGTATTTGATACTAGGACATCCAAATTTTTAAAATGTGAAAGAGCCACCTGGTGATCATGTTAGTTTTATGTTCAATGACGAGAAATCTTTGTACAACGGGAAAAAATATTTTTACAAATTCAGGTTTATTTTATTTTTTAAACCAGACCAGTGCTGAATTCATCTTACCTGTTTCCTTTTCATACATTAAAGGTGAGAAAAATTTTGAGGTATTTTGTCTGACACTTTTTTGGTTTTTTGAGATATTTGCTCCCAAAGTTGGGTGTGGCAAATTTTTTCCTGTTTGTACAGTGGATGAACATTTATAACCAGACACCTGTGGGCATGGGTAGACCATTCATTTGAACCTTCCTTCAGACTAAACAAAATACACCAGAAGAATCTTTGGCACTATGCACCATCTTGGAACAGCGGCTACAGACATTTTGACAAAATCTCCAATTCGCCTATTTGCTGTGATGTTCAGGGGCCCATAAAAATGTTAAACAAAAAGTTAGAGCCTAGAAATTAGCTGAATCTCCAGCCCTTTCAGGATATTTTAGCATGCCAAAGGAAGTTTTATGGCACTCTTTGCCAATGTCTGGATATAAGGGGACGAATGTTCAAAAATATATCAGTATGGGGGGCGCTGTTAACAATTTGTCAGATCTCACAAAACCAGACATGTGCCATGGAGAAGTTTCTTGAAATGGAATGTGTCTCTTATGTACATTGTGAAAACACTGATTTTGTTTTGGCACTATGTTGGTTTAACTAGTAAGGCCAATGGGTGGCACCTGACCGTACCACCTTATTAAGATCTCGCAAAACCAGACATGTGCCTCAGAGAAATCTCATGAAATTAAATATTTGTCATGTATACATGGTGAAAACACTGATAATGCTTTGGCAGTCGGCTGGTTTAACTAGTTACAGAGACAAGTGGTGCCCATAGAGGTACTGGTGCAAGAAAAATTTAAAGGTTTAAAACAGGTTTTTGTGTACCTATTTGTGATAGGTACATTTTGTATTTGTAAAACAGAATATACCAGTTTGTTAATGGTGTTTTAGTATTTGCAAACCACACTGTTTGTTTGCTAATTTTTTTTTTGCATTTGCAAACCACACTTTGTTTGTACGTGAATCATTTTAATATTTGCAAACCACGCTGTGTTTGTTTGCAAATCTTTTTTGTATTTGCAAACCACACTTTGTTTGCATGTGAATCAGTTTTGCATTTGCAAATCACGTTGTGTTTATTAGTGAATTGTTGTGCAATTGTAAAACATGTTCTGTTTTTATATTAGGTTTTGGCAATAATTTAACTCCGTACATGTAGTAATAAACATCATAATGAACAAATACAAAAACACCATGTAAAAACTCTTAGTATTACTGGTCTTCTTCAGACAGGCAAAAAAAATTCTGCCACAAATTTCCTTACTCTTCTCTCTTTGTCCAGAATTAAACCAGACATCTCTTCTAACAACCTGTAATGTCACCTGCAAGTCAAAATGTGAGGGTACAGAAGACAAGGAGTCAGTTCTCTCAAGCATGTGTTGCTTATCATTGTAGAATTTACTGTTAGGACAAAGGACAGGCTAGTGCGAAATACGCAATGAATGTCATTGAATTATTCTAAAATTTAAACCTAGAAAAAAAGAAATACAGGCATATACGTGTGTTCTGCAGTGATCCCTCAGAGAGCGCTGTGCGAAAAAAGCAGAGTACATCCACTACTGCAGAGGGCGATATTCTGACTGGATTTCGGATTTCTATGGTCAATGAGTTTCGACCTAACCTCACCTCTCCGGCCTAATCGCGGATGCTGGTTCAGGTCGTGTGCCATCATCATTGTTCATTTTCTGCGGATTCTGGATCGTTCGCTGTTATTAGAACAAATAAGCTTTGATGGGAATCGTGTCTCTGTCGGCTTAGTGAGGAAAAGTAGCAACATTTTTATTTGTGGTTCTTTTCTTACCTTGGCTAAGATAGCTAGCTTCATGAGTACGTGGTTGTAAAGTTAGCCCCCGTATATTTGAATATTGGGCACCGGCATTTTTTTTTCCAGTTGCACGTCGAGGCGACGTCTGCAAACGCCAAATCTCCTGCTAGTAGCTAGTAACTTGGCTAGTGGACGTTAGGTTAACTATAACGTTAGCTGGTAAACTGCAGTGGGTGGCTAGCGAAGTCTGCCCAATAACCGCAGGACATCAGTAGTTAACCGTGGTTTTGTCTTCGCTACATAGCTAATGCTACATAGTTATTTGGCAACACAGGGGATTGTTCCCTGCTAGGTGCTCCCGAGTTAGCGTGCTGGTTAATATCACAGCGAGCTAACAACTGACTTCACCGTACAAACGGCTCAGACGTATTCCTGGCGTTTCTGAATAACATTTAACTGATCTGTTAAAGTTAGCTTGCTATATCTCTACGTCTCATTTAATCTCCGTTTGCACAATGGCTACGTGGCTGAAGGCACCTGGCGGTAGACGACCACATCCGATGCCGAACGGAGGGTAAGCGAAGTTGGCTAACGTGAGATCAGCCTCGTCCAGGATGAGCCAGTGTGGATACGGTTTCATTCATACGAAGTAATAACACTGACTTTTCTATGAATCAATGGTCTGCAGGAAAAACACTAGTGTGTTATGGCAAATCAGCTGTAGCTAAAGTCGCTTTCACACTGGACGCGAAACGAATTTTTCGCAATACAGATTGCATTGAAAGACAATGCAAAGGCGCGAATACACGCATTTCGCGTGTACTCGCGCCTTTGCATTGACTTTGAATGTAATCTGCCGCTCTGAAAATATGTTTCGTGTCCGGTGTGAAAGCAGCTGAACTGTATGACAAACGAAAGCCTGCATCCTCGCCGGCCGTTCCTGGCTGAATGTTAAGGTTTAGATCCTCTGGTTGGCTAGCTGGCTCCATGCTGGTAATTTCCCTACAACATCTGACTGCGCATTGATGCTTAGTAAAATAACGTGTTCCATCTTTAACTGCAGAAACTGGGTTCCAGGGCTAACGCGCCCTCAATGGATGTCCGACCTAATGCTGTTCTGCATTCTTTGTATTATTGTAGAAATGTAAATCCACTCAGGCCATTCCGCAGAGCCCCATACCCGTTAAGAGAGGGGCCAAATGAAGTCCAGGATGAACCCCGAGGGTGAGTCGATCTCTGGACGTCGATATAAGCTGTTAAATTTTTGCATCAATGCTGAATGCGAGTAAAACTGCAATGACTTTTGTAGTAAAAACTCTAACGAAAGATTGCGTGATGCACTTGCCGGTCTAATTCTCCGTCTTTTCAAGCTGCCTTTCAACGTTCCATATATTCAGCGATAAGATTAAGTTTCCGATTGTGACACTGGAAAGTTTAATGATAGAATTGTGCTTAATGATTTTGAGGGAAACCTCAAGTTCTATATGCCTGTTCTAACTTGCATGACGAAGAAATGTGGTTGGGGAATGCGGGCTTATAGACTATGCGTGCATCCTTTATCACCATTCGGTGGAAGCAGAAAATTTTGTAACATTGTACCTGAGATACTGTTTCTCTTTCTGTGAACTGCTGGACCTTTTACAGAAAAAATTTTGTTTCTGTTCAGTGGCTGGTTCATAAACTTCCCCCGGATATGAAACTATTTTGTCCCCCAACGTTTACTCTTCTGAAACACGGCTTAATATCTCACACCTGTTTTGGCATACAGCTTTGAGGAGGTGTTGGATGTCCCGCATGACTTCCCTGATGGTGTGGCTGATTATGAGAGATACCAGAATTTGCAAAAGGGTAAGTTCTTCCTCTCAAACGGCTTTATAATCACAACTTTTTGTGAAACTTGCAGAGCTTTCTGATTCTAGTGAATGGAACTCTATGGTAGTGGTAATGTCTGCTCATTAACTGCAAATGCTGTACAGCCCACTGTAGACCAGGGTGTACATATGCAGTAAATGAATTTCAGAAAATCAAATGGCAAAATACTTCGATCTCAGCCTGCCTGAATTACATTCAGAGCTGGATGGAACTCCTTGGTCTCATTGTGTGACACCATTCTATTCTTCTGATAATTTGGTGGTGACACTTGGAAAAATTTAGCAATGTTGGGAACATCATAGTGGTGAGCTGGGAACGTTAGTCTTTCCTCTACAACGGTGGTTTCCATCCATATTTTATCCTAAGCCGGATCCAGGTATTCCATGTGATCCAGTTCAAGCCTATCTGTTGCCACCAAACAAGGCTTCAGTAGAATATGAAGTATATTTGACCAGGTTATAGACATAGCCTGGATCTGGACGGGGTGCTATATGAAGGGTTTAGAAACCACTGGTTTATCAGGTTTGGAGCATCTGTCCATTTTCCATTCGTGGTTTGCACTGTAAGTGAGAGCCAGGTAGCATCTTCTGTAGGCCCGGTCACATTAGCATTTAAATCTGAAAAAATTTTTGCTTTAGTCGGTCACTGTCTCCCAATTTAGTTTGTGCGAAAGGCGAAACTACTTGCCAGCTCTGGTTGTCAAGCGATTTCTCCTATTCGGTTGGCAGAAAGTTGAATAAAGTTGAGCTTTGACCTGCACTGCTCACTTGATGTCAGCCAGTGCAAAGGCTGATTGCTTGCAGTGGAGGAAAGCATCTTTCCGGCTGTCCCACATTTTGTAATTTTGGGTAATTTTGCTGACTGCAGGCAGCACCTGTGTGGCCACAGACAATCGTGTCACGTCCTGTATTGCTACAAAATGTGAAGTTCTTTCGCCAGCCATCTGCTGATGTGACTGGGCCTTGTGAGTCAGTGAAGTGAAAAAGCTGCGAAAAGCGGCGCTCGTTTTGACATGAGGGCAGCTTTTCTTGTCCTTCAGGTGAGTAAGCCCGTTGCTATGCCAGTGCTTTGTGGCTCAGTGTGTGTCTGGGTCCCCATACAGGTGGGCCGGAGGGCTTCGCCCCAGCTGACAAACGCAATGCACTCTACGAGCGCTTCTATGCTCAGGTTCAAAAGCACTATGAAACAAGACCAGCAGACTGCGTGGTGCTGTCTGTAAGCATCCAGAACGTGTGAGTATACCACCTGCCGACACATTTGTTCTTCTTGCTCTACCTTTGTATCTTCTATCGGACAAGACCTGTCGAATGAGGAGTGTGGACAAACAGTTCATAGTATTGGAGACAGTGTCACGTTTTGTGTGTTTTCAAAGACTGACTGTTTAAAATAAGACTCCATGCCTGGTTTAGCTGGAAATATTGTATGTTTAAGTGCTTTTAGTTGGCCAAGTAAAGAAAGATATTCTTCAGTATTAGATCTTGTCCAGGACTCTGGGGGGTACCATTGGCTGCACTGCAGTAACGGGGTCTTCCAGTAAGATTATACTGACTGACCTGGTAATTCTTTAATCGTTCATCAGCCATGTATTGACAAAAAAAAAGCAAATAACATCCCAACAGGTATACAAAACAAAACTGCTTATTTCACTGGTATGCACTCATTTCATTTTCAATATTCCTGGGGAGAAAATATGCAATAGCAAATTATGTTTATGCTGTTAATGTTGTTTTTACAATAGCAAGTAAATTAAATGAAGTAAAAATGGGGAGTAAATGTCTTGTATCCGTGTGTAATGATGGCAGGCTATCCTCAGGCGAAACAAATCTTAAATAGCCTTTACTTCGCCTTTAAGAAACACACTGGAAATTTCACAGTAAGCCTATTAATCACTCAGCATACACGAGTAAAATGTTTATTTCAATGCATTGAAATTTTTAACACTTGGGGAGGGAGAAAAAGTCAAACGCGTGATTTTCCTGATGACGTGAGCCTCCATTTTCCAGAACCACTGGCTCATGGATGCCGGGAGTGGGCTCAAACATGTCAAGAACCACGACGAAAATGCCACTTAACCGGTGTGACACCAGCTGAAAAATTGAGCCCACGGTTTTAAAAATGTTAGATCCGGGAATTGTGTAATTATTAAAACAAAATCGAGACGATGCATTTAATGAACTCACAACAACAACAACAACAACAACAACAACAAAAAAAATGGTGACTACGGTACGCACGTGGTGCCAGGCACAACAAACCCCGCCCCTTGCACATACTTTCACCTACTTGTACGAAATTCAACAGGGATCTATTCTGGGTCAGTGGCAATTCCTATACCGAATTTGGGGTGAATGTGCCCATGAGTTTTGCCGCTAGAGTGTTAACAAACAAACAAACAAACACAGAAACAAACGCACAAACACAGAAACAAACACACAAACGCACAAACACAGAAACAAACCGAAGCAAAAACAATACCCCTTGCCCTCACCCTTTGGGTGGGGCGGGGTAATAACGAGTTTCAAATTAATTACTGCACAATGAAATGAAGCCCAATACATGGAAATCCAAGTATGAAAACACCTCAACATACTAGTGTATACCTGCATCTTATTCGGAGCGACCCATTTTACTGCGCACTTAATCAGGTCTGGACCCACATTCCCAACATGCCACTTCCCTTTGACTCCAAGCAGTCGTATTTGGGGCGCCTATTCAGTGTCTGCTTGTTGGTACTTAATACTTTTGTTTTAAGAACAGAGTTTAGTTACAAAGGATGGTTACACATTGGCCTTGAAAGCCTAATGCTGCATTTCCACCAAACGCAAGATGAACCATTTACGCGGCCAGATAATATACAAAGTCAATACAAAGACGCGAATACACGCGAGAAGGCGTTAACTCGCGTCTATTTGCGTCTTTACGTTGACTTCGAATGTAATCTGGGTGCGCAAATAATTTTGCGTTTGCTGGAAACGCAGCATAAGAATTTATTAGTCTAGAATTATGAGAGTGTTGAGGATCATATTTCAGTATCTCATCATATTCATCAGTAAATCAATTACCATATTTAATAACCATAATCAATAATCATGTATTATGTAAGCAGCAGTAACACACTCCCAATCATCACCTCACTTCAAGAGCTTTAACGAGTTTGATTCTGGAATACATTTAATTCCTTAACGGTCATTTTTAATTTTATAGGGCTTTTAATTAAACAGATATTCGGGGGGTTAAATATTCAGCAGAACACGGACTACTATAAAAGCTATAAAATGCATAAATGTGAATGTTAATGATGAGATAGAATGTCTGTTTTAACAAAAAAAAAAAAAAAAACCCCAAGTGCCCTTTCTGCACAACATGGATGTGTTACATGCGCACGCACTTTTGCACACTAATGTCAATGCTCAAATCATTTTCTAAAATGCATGCTGCTAACGTGTATCCATGAATACTCGCAGTTATGTTCACATAGACATATTGGTGCAAACCTTCACTTCTGTGTGTACTCACTCGTACTCTTGCTCAAAAACTCACTCTCTGCAGACATTCCACGTGTACATTTTCTCCCATTCTCCCAACCACAGACACACTCAAATTTTGTCTCCTACATAAAAGCATTTACAAGTCGTAGGTATGACAGCTGTATCCTCTCCGTAACCCTCGGGTACGGAGGTCAATAACAAGCTTTCTTCTTCTTCTTTTAAGGGATTATGCAAAAACGATAGGCCACTGTTTGCAGGAGCGCGGCCTCGCGATGGAAATGATTTACCTGCAGGCGGAGTCAGGCCTGACGCGGGCCCTGCAGGACGTCCGGGCCCTTGGCTCCCCCTTATGTATTCTCGTGGAGCAGACTAACGTAGCGCTCTCCTCGTGCACTGTAATCATATTTTCAGAGTCTCTCAAAAGTAAGTTTTGCCCTTCCCCCCCCAACGCTGAAACAAAATCCAATAAAAATGTACTGAAGAGTAGGAACTAATAAAAAAAGTAATAATAATGATAATAAAAACTATCCCAAATGGCAGCAGTTATTAATAAAAGGCTGAATGATTCTAGAGACAGTCGTAAACCTGCATAAAACAGGAGGGAGGGGTTGAGCAGAGCTCATTGTCACAGCTGTACAGAACAGCCTGCTGGTGAAAAAACACAGTGGCTCAAAATAGTTCCTGTCCTCCAGCATAAGACTGCCTCTGAGTGTGGTGTCCAGGAGCCGACGGCACACATCATAGACTGCATATAAAGATGGGCGACATGTCTTGACTTCTTAACGCTGTGCAAAAATGAAGCCAAAATACCCTTCTTGCGGACGCTGCCATCTTGCACATTTGGAAGCAAGAGTCTGTGCAGTAGTGATCAGGGGGTGTTGAGCCGCGATATTGAGGTCCCACCCATGCACTTGCCCATCTCATTCACTAGCACATCCCTGAAATTTTTATGTAGCCTGGCTGGCAGCGTCAGTGTTGACATGGGACCAGTGATATTTTGCTCTGTAGTGTCTTGTTCAGAAACATAACCAAACTTTAGGCCTGTTGAAAGCATCATTCTACCACGACTGAAAGCTTGTTTAAGGGTAAGCTAGTTTTCCAAGCCCAGTTATATAAGGCTAAATACGTTTGCTGCTTTCCTCCTCCATAGCAGTAGCTACATTGCTTGACTTCCATGCTGATGTCCGCTGCTCCTACTAGGCTCTACTTACTCGTGCCGACTGCTAGCCACTAGCTAGGTCGCTCATACATTGACTATGTTTTAGTACCTCATACAGACCTAGTTCAAAAATCTGTGCCAGTCCTTCAAAATAAGGTAAATGGCGAGAGTCTGTGGGTAAATGGACTCCCAGCTATCATGCGTTTTAACGTTACTTCTGACCACCTCGCTAGCTAGCTGGCTAACTTGCTAGGTGACCTGCTAGCTACTGAATCTCAATTTACTAGCTGAGTAGCTAGCCAGCTAACTGTTTTAAACTGTAAAAAAAGCTCTTTGCGCTGAACATGGCTTTGTTGCTAAAAGTAAATAACACTGTTCTGAGTAAAAAGATTTTTACCATCGATTTCCATTGCTACCTATCTTATGGTGACCTGTTACTGAATCTTGCTATACTAGCTTGCTTGCTAGCGAACTGGCTTTACTTATAAGCAATAGAATTGCCGCAAACTGTGCATGACGCGATGGTCAGAGCAAAGATACTTCCACTGTCAATTTTCCTGGGACTTTCAAAATAACCGTGGGTTATATTTAGCCGTCATGGGACCTAGCAACTTATGCATGAGCGACATTATCGTCAATGTTAAGAATTCTTGGAAATAAGCCAGCCGCAGACGTCCTCCCTTAGAGACACTGGCGATCACATCTGTCATTCATGACTTTACATCCCCTTTTTATAGTATCAAATAAATAAATAAAAGTAAACTTATCAGAAAAAATGAACACTTTAACATAGTGCTGGGCGATATAGCTATCGCAATATTTTTAAGCGCAATATAAGTAACTGCCGCTATGGGGCAGACAGGCGAGGCTGCTTATTACCTTTTCTATACCTAATGCCGCGTGGAGCAAACATCAGAGGTCATTTGAAATGTTTCCGGGAATAAAAGTGCAATTTGAAGTCTGCTAATTATCTGCGAGGTTGGGCAGCTCTTCCTTCACCTTGGCATAATTAGCTTACCTTAAATCAATTCCCGTGTACTTTGCCTAACTTGCAGTCAAGCCATTTATTCAGCCAGCTGACTAATCAAAACCAAGATGTGGCCTATAATGATTTAGAAGAGATGATGAGAAGCAGGCAGACCTAACCAAGCAACGGTGTTAGACTGAAAGAATGTCAATAATCTGAATAAATAGCAGACCTCTGAATTCACCTCATTGTTGCATTTTTACGTACTGTTAAAAAGATTTTTGAAAAATAAAATCAATTAAGATGGCCCTGGTTTTAAAGCGTTTAAAAATACGCAGTGTCTAGAGATACGGCTGTTCTTATTAGTACGGCAGTCGACTTAAGGGAACAGGAAAAGGATTATGGTTGGGGGAAGGGTTAGGTTAGGGCAGGGTTTGAAACTGGGACTGCCGTACCTCTCTACATTGAAATGCATTGGAAAACTGCCGTACCCGTAGCAACTGCCTTAAAAATGGCTATATGCAACGTGGAAAACATTTTGTGAAGCACACCGAACGTGAATGTGAGAAATTATTTTCGCATTGCACGCAATAGACAAATGCACCAAATTAATAATTGAACAGGACTAATTTGAAATAAAGTAATTCATAGCTCTTGATTCTGGTTTCTTTTGAGTGTCTAAATAGCCTACAGTGAAGGTGGAAAACATTTTGTTTAAGCGTATCGAACGTGAAAATAATGTACCTAAAATAATGTAACTAAAAATAATGTACCAAACGCATTCAGGCAACTCTGTCATGTTTCATGGCCATTTAAATTTCAAAATGCGACAAACAAAAATGTTATCGAAATAAATTAGACTACCAACCAATTTAAATTGTTAATTGAGCGAAACAACTGTCAACTGTTTGATTGCAAATTGAGCAAAGTAAATGGGAAGGGGGTGAAAGCAATTGTTGGGTAGAGGATGATGATTTTGAAGACCTTAATGTTGCTTGGTTCAGCACGCAATTTGCCTGAATGCTTTTGCTGGATTACTACATTTGGCCATTGTGTGCAAATGCGATAACAATTTACATGTCACGTTCGATATGCTTAAACAAAATGTTTTGACGCTCAAAAATAACTAAAATCAAGAGCTATGAAATACTTAACTTCAAATTAAGCTTGCTCAATTATTAAATAAAAAATGCAAAAAAAATTTGCGGCGCAGATTTTCCTGAATCTTCCTGAGTCAAAAATCTGCAATTTTTGGTGCATTTGTCCATTGCTTGCAATGCGAAAATAACTTCTCTCACATTCATGTTTGATCTGCTTCACACAATGTTTTCCACTTCGCGTATATTTTTAAACGCTTAAAAATCAGGGCCATCTTTACATGATTTTATTTTTAAGAAATCCTTTTGAATAATACGTTAAAGTTTCACGATTAGAGGCGGAATTCAGGGGTTTGCTATTTATTCAGATTACTGACATTCTTTCAATCTAACACTGCAGCCTGGTTAGGTCGGTCTGCTTCTCATTATCTCCTCTCATTATTGGCCACATTTTGGTTTTGATTGGTCAGTTGGCTGAATAAATGGCTTAATTGCAAGTTAGGCAAAGTACACGGGAATTGATTTAAGGTAAGCTAATTATGCCAAAGTGATGTAGGCTGTCCAACCTCGCTGGTAATTAGTAGACTTCAAATCGCACTTTTCTTCCCGGAAGAATTTCAAATGGCCTCTGATGTTAGTTCAACACTAAATTAAAGGTATAGAATAGGTAATAATCAAGCTCGTCTGTCTGCCCCATGGAGGCAGTTACTTTTATTGCGCTTAAAAATTATCGCGATACATATATCGCCCAGCCCTACTTGAACATACATCAGCATGGTAAGAACTACTTAAAATGACACAATCCGTCTAAAGAAAAAAAATATGCGACACGTACTTTGATTTTGTAGTGTGACCCATGTCCCACCCGCTAACATGGAGCAGGTGGGTTTATAACCTATACTGCAGCCAGCCACTAGATGGCGATCAATATGTTTTGGCCACACTTTTGGGGAGCTGTTAGATTGTCCATCTTTATATACAGTCAATGCGCACACAGAGTGAAAATGCATCCCAAAAATTTTTCGTTGCTCTTGAGGGAGCAAAGTCCATTTTCAGAGCCCTTCTCTATAGGCTGCAGGCTGAGCTGTGGGTGAATACAGGACGAGTTCAGGTCGGTTTGCTGCTTCTGCGTGTAATTATGGTCCTGCAGTGGAGTATGCAGGACATTTTTTGCATTGGTGCTGCTGGAGAGAAACCTTACTGTACTTTACTGTATAAAATTCACAAATTCTGAATGCATTGAGCCCCAACAACCCCTGCCTCGCCAAAAAAATTCTCCTTTTAATACTATTTATTAGTTTCATTCAGCTTGAGAAATACTGCCTCAAAGACCATGCCTTTAATGTGTAAAACTGGTACACCAGATTATAAGATGACCTGCATTCATGCAACTGCCACAGAATGCTCATTTGTTACACTGAAAGCAAAATTAAACCGCAAACACAAAATCCCATGTCGCCTTTCTGTGACATTTGTCAAGTTATCTCATCAAAGACTTTATAAAATATTACATCCAACTCTGCAAGATTAACCAATAGACCAACAAACCAACAGACATTAATGTTGGTGTCTGAAAAGTAGAATTTAATTAGTGAATCGGTGCAGCAATTCCATTGACCATATGGTTTCAACTTTGGATTATGCAGGCTGTAATTTCCAGCAGCAAGCTGGCGATACGGTCTTCTGCGGTTAAAATGAAATGCCTTATTGTAGCGCCTAAATCTCATTATGGATAGCAGAAAAAAATGCTGAAGTTTCGCCAAAAGGAAAAATTGCCTGAAAACGAAACTTTTTTCATTAGAAATGGTACTTGCTTGATTACATTTCTGCAACGTGACTTGTTACACCAACTCATTCTACAGTATCATACAGTAAAATTTTTATTTATGAGATAAAATAAAATACACTGTTTAGCTTGTTGCATCTGATCCATTATTTTCACATATTTTAAAAAGTTAATCTTTTTAATATTAGTGCATAAAACTGTGCACTGTGGATATACTGTGCATAAAACATCAGGTCTTGGAGCATAATAAGGAACAAATATAAACTGAATAATAATGTAAAGTGCAATCTGTATGGTTCTGCAGGGAAACATTTCTCTGCCGTTTATTACTGAGCACGAGACTACAGAATAAATTACTGAGTGCAGAACTAAACCTTGTGTGGGAGTGCCCTGGACTTGACTTGGCTATATTATGGTCCAATAGAATATGCTGTATTTATTTGTATTTGACATCACTGAATGTTTGAGTTTAATATTTATTCAACATGTACTGAACCATGTCAGCAGTGGACTTAACCATGTGTAGTTGTGCGTATTTCATTGTACCGTGTTTAGTAGTGCACTAGATGCTTCAGTAAAGAATTCTTTTAATGAGCTGTTGCATATTTTGGTGAGTATTTCAGTGTTATGTTCCTATGGCTGCTAAGTACAGAAGCATCACAGTTTGACGGGAGTAAATCTAGCCCCAGGTGAGTAAGCGGGTGCCTCTGTGTATGTGTAATACATCACTCTGCCTCGTCCTCCACCTCGCCGTCCCTCTCAGTCCATCGCAACATGCCGAAGGACCAAGCGATGAACTTCGTGACTGGGGAGTTTGAGCGCGTGCGCGCGGAGCGGCACGATAAAGAGCCCGGGGAGATCGTTACCAAGGCGGCGGAGATGGCGGATGATTACCTGGAGCGGGAAAAGCACGAGCGGCACACCGTGCCTTTCACCACCCGCCACCTGCTCCACCTGCTGGCTGACGGTCTTCACCTGTACCCCGAGGAGTTGGGCAAGCTCGCCGAGTACATTCGCTCCCGGCAGGACCGGCTACAAGGTGACTGAACCCACGTACTCCCCTATCCAGTCAGGGCATCCATGGACCTTCCATTTACAGCTGGGGGTTTCTGTTAGACTTTCCAGACAGGGCCTGGACTCTCTGTTAGATCTGCCCAGATATGGCCTGGGGATATTTTAAAGACCTGTATCCACTCAGGGCCATGTTGCCAGCTCTTCAAGTATGGCGTGGAACATCTTTTAGACCTTGAAATTAATAGCTGAGGGGTTTATATTACACCAGTCTACTGAGGAGGGCCTGGGGTCTTTGTTAGACTAGTTCAGCCAGAGTTTGGGGTTTCTATCTGACCTTTCCAGTCAAAAGCTTGGGTTTTTGAGTTCGATTTGACTATTCTGGGGCAGGCATTTCTGTTGGGGTAGCTTAATCACACCGTAATGGGACTGCCTGTGACCGTAGCCATTAACTCCATCCCCAGACCCTGCCACGGAGGGAGAGGAGGGCGCATACCCAGGGCGTAGGAAGATCCTGCCCAGCGGCCTGGGCAAACCCCCGCCTCTGCTGCCTACACCCTCAGGCTCCCATGTCATGGAGCACCCCCCACATCCTGCTGACGCCAGCGAGCACCCCTCCGGTCCTCGACTGCACAGTCCTGGTAACTACTCTCTCCGCCTGGATGCTCAGTTCTCAACACATGCTAAGCTGTATTCTCCAAATATGTGCTGCTACCCAGGGGTGCGTTTCCCAAAAGCGTAGTAGCTAACTAAGTTGGCAGCTTGCATAGTTCGTCCATTCAGAGTCAATGGTTCCAACTCTAAGTTAGCATCTGTGATTTTGGGAAACGCACCCCAGATTGGGTAGCTAGATGCTTACTTCAACCCAGTACTTCATTCCTGCTGCATATATACTATTTGTGCACTACTACTGCCCACTAAGAATTATCGCATGTGTGCTCTAATGGTTCCAAATTCATGCTTCACCGTTTATAATAAGAAACTGATGAGCCAAACTTTGACCACTTGCCTCATGTTGTTGGTCCTCTGCCAAAGCAGTTCATACTCACAGAGACATGGACGCCAAGTTCTCTGAAGGTGCCTGATGGTATCTGGCACCAAGTCATTAGCAGCTAATCCTTTATTAAGGCTTTATGAAGTTCGCAAAAAATAATTAAGGTTTTTCAGCATACAAGTATTAACCTCTGACTACAGAAATTCACTCTCAGAGTTGACATCGTCAAATAAGGATGCAGCCATTTTGTCTTGTGAAACATGTCATATTGGTTGGCTTGTCAGTTTGTCTGTAATCCGCTGTTGACAACACTGACATGACGGAACCAAAGGAATCACTCAGGTCATTTTTTATCATTCTGCTGAATGAAAAACCAGTGAAAGATGGTACACTTTCATGTTTTGCCACTAAAAAGCCAATTAGTTTTCCATCGCTGGCTGCCTACTCTGAAATGCCGGAATCCCCGTCTGCCCATAGCTAACAAACCGGTTTAAGCCAGAAGCTGCTCCTTTTAGACAATTTAGGACCTACAGACTGACTTAGGTTTGTAGATCATGATTTTTACTCAGCCGTTTGCATCATAGCATGATTCAAAGAGAGTGAGTGTTACAGATGAAAGTAGATGTGACAGTGCACTATAGCCCTGAGAATTGCAACCCCGATTTAAAAATAACAAAATCGGCACATCATGGAACATGCTGATAAAATCAAAAATGACTGGTTTGAAAAATCTGTTTGCCCTCAATTAAATAGAAAACTGGAGGGTAATCAGAGCGCATACTTCTGCCAGCAGGTTATGATCACCTAGAACTTGTAATCGGCATTAGATTATTCTGTCAGGAGCATTCAAATCACATCACCTCATGACCTGAGGGGGCAAATTCCCACTTTGTGTTTTTTGCCTTCAGGTCCTTATCCAGCCAGCAAGCCGCCTCCACTGCTATCCATGCAGGGATGTCCTGTCCCTCCCCACGGGCCCCCACCCCATGGCCTCGGCCCAAGGGGCCCGCCTCCACATCGCGGGCCACCCCCTCCACGAGGCCCTGCTCCTGTCCACGCTTTCCCCCTTCGTGGCGCCCCCCCTGTTCGTGGGCCATCCCCCCATGGAGGCCCACCCTCTTTGAAGAGTCTCAAGATGGGCGAACCGCTTGGCCGGCCTCTACGACCAGGTTAGCTTTTCTGCATAATGCCAGCAGAAAGCCTCTAGGCGAATACAGCTGTGCGACTGTGTGTTTTATACGTGAGTTTGTGTGCACAGCAACACCTGTGCACCTGCACATTCGTGCTGTTATTCAGTTGGCCTTTCATGCAGCAGACAACGCTTAAGATCCAACAGATACAAATCAGTAGCTCCAGTTAATGTTCACAAGGAGTATCACAATGTGGGACCTAATGTGATCTTGGTTGCTTTGTCTGAGACATGGTTGTTGGTGCCCCACCGGCAGGTATCAGTATTTCTGAAACTGCCGACCTCTAAGATTTTCATGCTCTACTGTATAAGCAGTTTACACATAATGGTGCAAAAAACAAAATGCATCCAGCGAATGGTAGTTCTGCAGGCGGAAATGCCTCCTTGCTGAGAGAGGGCAAAGAATGGATGGACCCATTCAAACTGACGGAAAGGCTACGGTTTCTCAAATTATTGTGATGGAATCATGTCAGGCTGTCATGTCCCTCAAAAATGGGGTAAAAAAAAAAACGCATTGTGACAGATCTTGTTTTTTTTTTCCCCCCCTCAAAATTTTAAACATCCACTGCTCAGAAATGATTAAAAACTTCCAAATAATATTTATCTTAATGCTGAAAAACACACTTTTCTGGGTATCTGTGCAGTTTCAAAACCGTTGGTGATTTAGTCTGGCGGAAACTGGCCTGTAAAGCTGGCTCTAGAATGGAAATGTCAAAATTCACATTTTTTTCAACAATCAGAATACTCATGCGGAATACATGGTTAATAAAAAAAATCATAACTTCCCAAAAAGAACACAATCTGGTGTTTTAAATTCATGAAGAAAAAATTAAGATGCATCTGTTTTCAATTTTTCAAAAAAAAAAAAACAACCAATCCCTCTATTTTCGTGGTATTTGAATTCCTATTGAGCAATGGAGGTTGAAAACGATGAGGGGCTGTATCTGACACGCATCCTAATGGAAGCAGCCCAGCTGACCAGAAACATACTGACCAGCAAAGTACGTGAAAGCTCAAAGTACAGACCAGTACATAAGCAAAGTATACAACATTTAGCGTCATGAAGCCTCTAAACTTGCTCTATATATTAGGACAAATTTGTAAATTACCCCCCTCCCTCTGTAAGTGTCTGTAACTTAATAAATAATTCCCCCATAGCAGTAATATTTGAGATTTCTACATCATTTTGATATCTTCCACCAAAAAAAAATTAATAATTAGAAATGTGTGGTGGCAACCCCTGGTTGATTTGAGAAGTAATGTGTTTCAACGACGTCTTATTCCGCTGAAGCGTTGTTTTCTCCTGCTCTTCTATACAGGCGGCCCTCCACGTCCCGGCCTGCCGAGGCACTGAGACCATCCCACCCATCTAAGCCCCACCCCTTTCCATAATGCAGTGAAAGACTCCCATCACCCCAGCAGAGTCCTCTCTTTTCCCCTCGCTGGGCTCCTCATCATGATCTCGCTCAGGAGTCTGAGAACAGTAGATGCAGCTATACATTTTTCCAACCTCAGCCCCCGCCCATTCTCCCATTCCGTGACATCAGACCTAATTCCCTCCCGCAGCTTTGTGACATCAGAAAGTTATGTATGACGACAGGTTGCTGCCTCTGCTGTGTTTTTGTGTATTACAGGATTGGCTTGGATGGTAGACTGTAGCTATGTTCTGCAATGTTGCAATTATTCTTTGGTCTCTGTACTTTCCTCTCAGCTGTTTGGTATCAGTTACTTACTGGTGTTTGGCTGAGAGCTTGTCCTGTTCGTTGGTTCTTCTGAAAACCAGTTCTTCGATGAAGTTTTTTATGTTTGAGATGCAGCTTGGGTCCTATGTTTTAGTCATCTGAACAATATTCATTACTCACTTATTTGGTTGAAGTTGTCATTTGTGTTTGAAGTTAAAGGCATTGTTTGGCATTTAAACATTTTGTTCAGTCTTATTTTTCTGAAATGTTAGAAGTGGAGCAGTGTTAAAGTACAATTATTTGTTTTTATAGTAATATAAGTAATGACTGTAACTCTGAGCTCTTTGCCTCCAGAAAGGAACAGGTGCTGCATGTGCCTCTTGCACAGCCAATCACAAGTAAGATTTCATATTGCACCGTTTGATTTGTATATCTGCTCTGATCAGTCAAGGATTGTTTTAAATCAGATTTTTTTTTTTCATTAAAAGCGTTCATAACTCACCCATGTCTCTGAGTTTGACTTAAAAGTAGTGGAGAGTCTAGTGATTACCACAGCCTGGGTTCCATCCCTGGTCCTTTTCGGAGCAGCAGCTTCGCGCTGCAGGGAAATAAAGTGCCTCCTGTTGGTCAGCCGGGTGCTCGTCTGTAAAATTCTAAACTCTCTCGTAATCGGGTATCCTTCGCCCTCGTTCTGAGCTTGCAAAGTTTCGAGCTATGAGTGTAAAAAGAAGCAGCCGCTGACAGGCGCGTGCTTCGGAGGAGAACTGTGAACTGTCCTGCTCTCCCGAGATGGCAATATGGGTCGCATACGAGTAAGCTTGTGTCCATAGTTTGCTAAATGGTCATGACAGATTCGAATGAGACTTGAGATAAATAAATTTAAAAAACGTCATAAAAATGTATCCCTAAAATTGGATAGTAGAAAGAGACATTTTGAGTGATATTGGTTCAGAACATCTGTGCCAAAATTGCTTGCGTAAATGCTAGTCAGGCCTAAATTACTGGACCACCTTGGGTTATAAAAATAAAATTCAGGCAGGGAAGAATGCTGTATTGGCATATTTATGGCAGCACAGGCAAACCTGCATATACTTTAGTTCATTTACTATCCATAATCGCACAGATTAGTCTGCCTTCAAAAGTGTCTTCAAAATGACCAACTCTGGCTTAAATTATCCTCGCCAGGAAGTGGACGGGGGAGATAGACATGAACAAGGGCTACACCCATTCCTATCTGACATGCTTCTTTTCCAGGCAAGAACTTTAAAACCATTCAACATATTTCTGGGAAATCAAATGTGTAGATACATCTTATATTGTAGATGTCAGGGAGGGATGTCAGTCCCTCTGCCGCATTTTGTTTCCAGGCAAGAACGCCAAAACCATGGCGAGGGATCTGAGTATTTCAGGCTTGTTAAAACTGGATCAATAATAAGTCTATACAATTACTGTACAGTTGGAGACAGAGGGGACCTGGCTCCAGGTTGCAGTGGGCATTATGGTTACCTCAAGGCAAGAATGCCTTTCGCAGATGCATTGGCCTTGCTCTTGTTGTGCCCTCCCAAGATATGCACATCAGGCCACCCAGAGACACCCCCCAGCTGCCCACAATCATAAGAGGGTGCCCCGCAATGGATTGGTGGACATCCAGATTGTGTCCTTGCCTCCCACCCAAAAGGAAGCTGGGATAGGCCCCTGCCCTGGCCACCAGGATTAAGGGGTCAAGACTAGGTTCAGACTTGGAAAAAAATTTTTTTTTTTCATTTTGTTAAAAATCTTTCAAAACATTCATAAAAGGTGATTTTAAGACCAAAAAACTATCTTTTAAGTGGATTTTTATCATGTGAATGCCTCCAGTGCATTAGTTTTAGCATTTCAAAAACGCGATTTTCTCGCATCGCAAAATTTCATAGTTTATCAGGCTTGTGGCAGGCATAAAATCCACATTTTTCAAGGTATTTCTCTGAAATTTTCACCATAGCATCAGTTTGTTATGTTCTATACAATGACATAGTCATTTTTGGGTAGGTAGATACATGGTGTATTTATGATCCATCTGCCAGGCAGGTTCTGCCACCCATTTCTAAAATTCTATGACCAAATAATTTTTCAAAATATTTTCCCATGAAAATACCCAGAATGAGTATGTCATTGTATAGCTGGTGATATTAGCTTCAAAACAAAAAAGGAATTACAGGAAAATATGGTATAGTTTCTGAGATATTGTTGCCACAAGATTTCACATTTTTCGCCAATAATGTACGGTTTTCACGGTAACAAACTTATTAAATTTGATTAAAATCAAATTCCATTCTGAGCTTTTTTCAGTTGACACAATTTTTATGTGTTTTTAGTGTTTAGAAGTACTTAAATTGAGTGAACCCAGGCTTGACCCCTTAAGGCAGCTCGATAATGGTCAGATTAATTCACTGATGGCTTAATTCTTTCAGCTGGTAAGAATTTTGAATAAGAACTTATTAGGTGAGAAGGTTATTCGCTGTGAGAGCGTTTAATATGGAAAGAAAAAAAAAAAGACATCCTTATGTTTACAGCAAGTGGTGATATTGATGTACTGCAGTGTTTCCCAAACCTCTCCTGGAGGCCCTCCTGTCCTGCATGTTTTAAGACCTCTCCCTGCACCAGCACAGGTGATTCAAATGATCAGCTCGTTAATCGCCCCCTAAAGCTGATTGATGACAACCTGATCATTTGAATCACCTGCACTGGTGCAGGGAGAGATCTAAAACATGCAGGACGGGCCTCCAGGAGACGTTTCGGAAGCACTGGTGTACCGTATTGTACGTAATTGCAGCCCCCAGACGAGGCCAGGCGGCTGCTATGGATTCACGCGTGTCATCTCCACTGCCGCTCCGTCCGCGTCCGTAGACACTTCCTTGTGGATGCTCTACAGGCTGTAATTTTTGACCAATTACTTTTATATTTGGTATGGACATGTGTTATACTTCACTTATGACTCCAATCAATTTTGGTTGACATGGCGACAGTATTGGCCAAATAATACGCAAATTAGTGGCAAAACATAGAGATTTCCTTTTGGACGCAGTACAGGCTGCAATTTTTGACTGATTACTTTCATATTTGGTATGGACATGTGTTACACTTCACTTTTGACATCTATCCATTTTGGTTGCCATAGCGAAAGTAGTCGCCGAATAAAGCGCAAATTTGTGCTGAAACATACACACTTCCTTATGGACGCTGTACGGGCTGTAATTTTCGACCGATTACTTTCATATTTGGTATGGACATGTGTTACACTTATGACACCTATCAATTTTGGTTGCCATGGCGACAGTATTGGCCGAATAATGTACAAATTAGTGGCAAAACAGATTTATTTGTGGACGCAGTACAGGCTGCAATTTTTCACGGATTACTTTCATATTTGGTATGGACATGTGTTATACTTCACTTGGGACACCTATCGATTTTGGTTGGCATGGCCACAGTATTGGCCGAATAATACACTAATAATTAGTGACAAAACGTAGAGATTTCCTTGTGGACGCAGTACAGGCTGCAATTTTGGACCGATTACTTTCATATTAGGTATGGACGTGTTATACTTCACTTATGACACCTATCGATTTTGGTTGCCATGGCGGAACTATTGGCTGAATAATGCGCAAAAAAGGGGAGAAGCGGGTTTTCGGGGGCTACACCCATGCGGTCGCAGCCGACTGGACTGTCTAGTTGATTGCAAGGGATGAATTGTATGATGCATGCAATATGATGTAGGGATGGGGGGGGGAGACTAATCCAGACATCAGCATAGGTAGGATGTGTAGTGAGCGCAACTGAGTAAGCGCCTCCACCAAAGAGGGAACAGAGCAAAACTGAGTTTGCAGCTTCCAAGAGGAAGGCCGCAAAACACAAAAAATAGTCTTTTGGAGTAAGCTCAAGCCATACTGGAGCTAGAGGGAGTGAAGAACTATCTCAGGGGAAGAAATGCGTGGGTGGTTAGTGTGCTCAAGACAAGACACAAAAACTAAATTGATCGAGACCCATTTTAAAGCAGACGTCCACTGGAGAAATCAAAATGTAACCTTAGACATCGCTAGACTCCAAGTGATCGATCCGTCATCATTAAGGTGATTCCATTCTGTTAATATGAAAAATATTGCCATGGGCACTGTTGCTCATATGGATAATAAATCTCCACTAACCACAAATAAAAATTTATCACTTGATCTCTGACATACTGATCAAAATTTGCTATATGTTAATGTCATCCTATTACCCCAAACTATAAATACTAGGATCATCACTTAGTGCGTACTCTTTAAAAAAATTTTAAATGTTGCAATTGTTTTTTGGGTAAAATTTGGATCTTCAATCTTTAAAAATGTATTAATTTGCAAAATTGAGATTTAGCAATTAAATAATTGTAATTAATACTGTGAATAGATTGAATCATCATTTCTATCTGTAAGATACCAACTTAGGTCGAAATCTTTACTGTTTGAAATTACATGTCGAAAAATTAGACTAAGTGTGGGCTCTTATTGTTACATAATTTGACCTGATTGATAACCAAAAATTTGATTAGCTGAATTGCTGCAAAAGAGAGACAATTCCAAGATGTTTGAAATAAAATGGAAACAATTCAAAAAATTTCTGTGCATTCATGGGCAGGGGGAAGATACATACCAAGTTTCAGCTTACTTGTTGCAACGGTTTCTCAATTAACTTTTTGGAAAATTTTGCTGGCATGGCATAATGACAAAGGTCAAATCAAGGTCAAAATGCCCCAAATGAGAACCTGCAATGTATGCTGTCTTACAGCTTAGTGCCTGTATACCCCATTTCAGCTCAATCGGTGCTGAAAAGGGAGAGATAAGAAGCATCACAAAAGTTGATGTTTACAGACAATAGAAGTACTTATAGGCCTGGCATAATGATAAAGGTCAAAATGCGCTGCATGACTAGTGTCATAATCTAGTTTGAGTTTTGCTACTTGGCTCCTATATACCAAATTTCAGTCGGATCAGTGCAAAAATTCCTTAGATATGACAGAAAGAGGCATTCTAAAGATGACAGCCTTTGCAGCCACATTTAAAAGTGGTTCGGAATGCCGAATAAACCTTGGCGCGCTCATGGATAGGAACTTGTATCTTAAGTTTCAAGTTGAACCGCTAGACCGTTTTGGAGAGGATGTTCACCGACGAACGACGGCGATGGACAAGCAGGGCATGACATACGCCCATCAGACCTTCGGTCAAGATAAGCTAAGAAAAAAAGAAAGGAATAGAGGTTTTCCTGCAGTAACTTCTGGCAAGGAACATTGAGACCATCCTTTGCGGAAGTATACTGAACGAAAACATGAGTTATTCCAGTGAATTACAACGATGTTGAACAAAAACCAACAGACACAGTGGGTCCCCAGGACCGCGTGTGAGCTGAGAACCCCCTCTTTTAGAAGAAAGCTGGCGTGTTCACAGATGAAGCGCCAGAAAACGCGCGCCCCTCATTGTAAAGAGCGCGCACTCCAGCGGAAAAGTATTTAAACAACAGTCCACGCGCGACCCCGAGACCGGCGTCCATGTGGAATCTTAAAAAAATAAAACCCGATTGCTACGTTAAGGATTAAAAAACCCTGGACTACCTGATGTATTAATAAAGCGAAATAAAACATACTTTTAAGTACCCTAGATTTTAGATGTTAGCTTCATGTAATTACATTGGAACACAATACGAGAGAGAGGTTGGTTTTGGTTCGTATTTCTACTCAAAGGACTAGCTTTAGCCCAGCTACATGCTAATCACTACCTGCTCCGATATACTGGGACCAATTTTCGCCAATCCAGGGAAAAGCTAAACGCCAGGTAATGTTGACCGGTAAACTGGAATACAAATATGTTGCCTAACGGTTGTTTTGTTTTAATTAAAACACTCTGATCTGTGAGTGGTTGTGTGCCAGGGGATGTAAATGTTTTCATGAGGTAACCTTCAGAGTCTTTAAGTTCTGTGATTGTGTTATAGCTAACTAGCAAACCTTACTTGGAAAATGTTTGTGTCGGCAGCACAGCGATAATGGTGTGGCTAGCAGTCATGGAGCCAATTAAGCTAGCGAGCTAAAGGGCCATTATTTATACTACAGGGGTCACTTGAGCTGCAGTTAAGATGCTTTCACACCGGACGCGAAACGAATTTTTCGCACGACAGATTACACTCAAAGTCAACGCAAAGACGCGAATACACGCGAATTTGCATTGAGTTTGAATGTAATCTGTTGTGCGAAAAATTCGTTTCGCGTCCTGTGTGAAAGCGGCTTTACTCTGACGGTTTGGTGCGGGATACCAAGTATTATCAGAGGGGGTCCTGCTGAGCAGTGATTGTAGTCGGTACTCCGCATGCTAGCTGTAGCCAAGCTGCACTACAACTACATGCTAACGCCGCTTTGTGATTGCTGGTCGCCGACGGGGTGGTTTGGGCTTTGACTTTGCCGGCCGAATCTGCGCTGGGGACGGGGGTCTAGGCCTAACCTGACTTGCCCTCCCTACATGTAGAGCTTTAGCACTGGCTAGCTTGCCAAACGAATGGACGGATTTCTGGGGTTGAAATGACATGTTCGAGCTAAATTGATAATCGCGTCACAAGGCGGCATGAAGTTAACTTCATACTAGGAGCCAATTAGACTGAAACGGAAAGACGCTCTGAAAATATGCAGCAAACGAGTGAGGTTGGGCTCACGTTATGTTGGCTAACCTTGGCTGGGAAGGTACCCGGTCGTCTGGGGTAGGGCTAATCTGCTGCAAACATTCTTAAGAAAAAATACAACCATCTATACTTTCCTTCATAATTTCTTATTGATAGATATACATCTCTCTAGAATAACTGGTGAAAATTTCATCACAATATATTAAGAAATTATGAAGGAAAGTATAGATGGTTGTAGTTTTTCAGCAGAATGTTTTCAGAAGATTAGCCCTACCCGGTCGTCTGACCGCCGGTCTACGCTCAGTCTGAGTATGAGTTCTGATTTCATTTAACGCTAGCTGTTTCTTTTATTGAACCCCGTGAGGTAATCTGTCCTCTGTTTCAAATCCAACCTATTGTTGGGAGCAGTGGGCAGCCACAGAGCAGCGCCCGGGGACCAACTCCGGCCCCTAAAGCCAGTTTCTTGGTCAGGGGTACTAGTTGGAGTGTTCCTATAATGCATGTTTTTTTTTTTTTTTTTTTTTTTGGGTTAACTAGCTGGCGTTATTTGAATGGACGTATGTCAAAACACGGCACGCTCAATGAATCCCGAATTTCCCCTTCTCCAAGAGGCGTTTTCTTGTTGTGTATTCGTTGCCAACATGGCGGAGGTCAGGTTACGACTCGGCTTCTGTCAAGGCTTGAGAATCTACGGACCAACTATGAATAACATCTGCTCCTGCTTCGTGTGGAGCAGAGGTGGGCAACGAGGGCCGTATTTGTCCCAGGTTTTCACAACAACTTCTGGCCTTTAATTAGTTCATTGTCTAAATTAGCCAAGCTATTTATGAAATCTGACATTTCAGGGGCATTTCTTTAAATTATCATGAATGACCACCTAAGACTGTTCTTGTCTCCCTTCATAAAACATTTTTCTTTGATCTAATCATTGGACAAATCTGTATTTGTGTTGTATTCAACCAATTAAGTCAATTAGTCAGGGGAATTGATAAAAATAAAAACCTGCATGCACACCAGCCCTCCAGGACTGGAATTGCCCACCCCTGGTGTAGAGTAGTGTATCGGTAATAACGTTAGCATACGATTTCTATTGCCAACGCTGCCTCATTCCGCTCTCTCAGCCCGGCGCTGTGGAATGCCCAGTGGGCGCACATGGTCGCCCGGTGTGAGAGATCACGGCTTTTAAAACTACCGTGTGATGCGCAGGAGATGCGGAATGCAGCTAACGTTCGGCGTTCTGCTTTGACCGAAGAACGCTCGTTGACACACTTTAAGCGAGCTAGCTGGCTACCTACTGATGCAAAATGCAAAAACTCGAATTTGAACTGCAAGGTAGTTTGCAAGTACATTGTTCTAAGACAGCGTAGAAAAATATGGAGACGTTCAACTCCGTAAGCCTGGTAGAATATTTGCTCTAAATTTGGCAAGGTTTAAATTAAGGCATAAATGTGGTCTCTCATTGACCAGTATACGGCACCATGTCACAGTGGCTGCATGTACTTAAACACGTTAATCGAATGAAATGCCGCATGGTACACATCACAAAATGTACTGCACACAGTTGCTCATTTCAACTCTCCTTAGCATGTATTCTTTGCATGCATATTGATGGTTTATTTTGGGCTCCCCTTTGGCTGTTCATATGGGCTGAATGCTTCAGCCCCTAACATCATTTACAAATTGATTCAGAGTAAAATTATGTTGCTTCCAGAACAAGAATTTCTACAAGCACGTGAAATTTACATTCCCAAGTAATGTTTTGTCGATGTGTCAGACTTATTTTTTATGGGTTTCTTCAATAGCCTCGGGGAACGTTGTATATTCTTGATTAATGTCTCGTTGTCACAATTTTTCAATCACTGAAGACCAAGCCTGTTTGAGTGCACGTGTAACGAGCATTCATTTATGCCACATCCTAAGTTTGAACTTTCTTCTTCAGGGTGACCCGCATTTCAAGAGAAGGGAGTCTGTATCAGAGATCATCATATGGACGAAGGCAAGAAGTCCTTACTTTCCTTTGCCATCACTGTACAAAATGACTGTGATCCTATTCTCACTGTGTGCAAAAATCTTTGCTTAGTTTGTTACCAGATTTGCACTTAAATAAAATGCATGGATAAGCTGCATGGCGAACTGCAGGAGACTTAGTTTTGACTATATGCCTGAAAATGGCTTTGTGTGTTAGTATAGGTTCCATCCAACAGCAGCTCTCCCCTTGTATGAATATTCCATTTTCAATGACTGCGTGATTCGAAAAGCAAAATACTTTGTGAAACTTTTATTGAAAGCAGGATGGAAGCCAGTCCCCCTTGAGCAATGTGGGGTTAAATGCCTTGCTCAGAGATCATTTGCTGTATTGTATGTTAATTTGAACAAGGACCTCCTATTTTCAGCAATTATTAATTGGCTGTCAACTAAGGTAACTTAACTCTAGGGCTGCGTTCGAATAGTCAAAAAATTGCGTCCTAACGTCTGATTCCTAACCACTTCTTTTAACCTTGATAGAATACACCTTTCCTTTACCTCGTGACGTTTAGGGGAGTTCATAAGGGCACAGGAAGACAGCCGCGCTGATAAGAATCTGAATGCACTTGCACTAGGCAGCGTAATCACGTGTCTCTTGCCCGTCATGTTCATTTGTTTTTGTGATTGACCGGATGGATGGTCGTCGCTCTAAATATTGCTGTCGCACGGTATTGTGGGGCAGTGTTATCATCTTTTCGTAAAGGATGGTTCAGTGTACCGTATGTTAAAGGTGATAAGTTTGGAAGCATTGACGCACCGATCCTTTTCATTTACAGAATTTGAACACGCTTATCATGGCTGCCATGTAAATAATTCGGGGTCATTTTCTAGGAGATGGGAACTTTCCTGGGCAAAAAAGACTATTCGAATGCAGCCCGGGTGTGGAGGCCTCGGCTACCTTTAATGAGCTGTTGATAAATGCTATGGTCTGGATCAGAGTCTGACAGTCTCTCAATCGCACTGGACTTCTGTAGCTGTGGTCCCTAACTCTACAGCGCAGTCTCCATTAATCACACCAGTGCTCATCTATTCATATTACCAAAAGGCAGTGGTTTCCAAACCTCGACTTGGGTACCCCTTGCCAAATCCAGGAATTTGAAGTGTTCCAACAGAGGCATACCAGCTACAACTTGACTAAGCTTTTGGGTGGTAGCATCTGATGTGCTTGAGGTTGAAAACGCATGTCTGCATCTGGCTGTGTGGGGTATTTGAGTAGTTCAGGATCTTCTTTTATGGCCCTCATTCAATGTACATGCACTTTATTCATGGGTGCAGGACCATGCAAGACTTAGGCTATTTGAACCCTGTATGTTCTGCCTCGGCATGTGTCCATAATCTGAATGTATATTTTCTCTCCCCGTTTTCTTTGGTCATTGCTGTGGCCACGCCCCCATCCACTTCACCCCCCCTCAATGCAGAAATGAGTCGTCAGACTGCCGCAGCGCTGCCCACAGGAGCCTCCAAGTGCGCCCCGTCCCAGCGAGGCCCAGCCTTGTCGGGCACTACGGCCTCCAACAGCGACCTGGCCAGCCTGTTCGAGTGCCCCGTCTGCTTCGACTTCGTGCTGCCGCCCATCCTGCAGTGCCAGAGCGGCCACCTGGTGTGCAGCAGCTGCCGACCCAAGCTGACCTGCTGCCCCACCTGCCGAGGCCCGCTGGGCTCCATCCGCAACCTGGCCATGGAGAAGGTGGCTAACTCGGTGCTTTTCCCCTGCAAATACGCCTCGTCGGGCTGCGAGGTGACGCTGCCGCACACGGAGAAGGCTGAGCACGAGGAGCTGTGCGAGTTCAGGCCGTACTCCTGCCCCTGTCCCGGCGCCTCCTGCAAGTGGCAGGGCTCGCTGGACGCCGTCATGCCCCACCTACTGCACCAGCACAAGTCCATCACCACGCTGCAGGGAGAGGACATCGTCTTCCTGGCCACGGACATCAACCTGCCGGGCGCGGTGGACTGGGTGATGATGCAGTCGTGCTTCGGTTTCCACTTCATGCTGGTGCTGGAGAAGCAGGAGAAGTATGATGGGCACCAGCAGTTCTTCGCCATCGTGCAGCTCATCGGCACGCGCAAGCAGGCAGAGAGCTTCGCCTACCGCCTCGAGCTCAATGGCCACCGGCGCCGGCTCACCTGGGAGGCGACGCCTCGCTCGATCCACGAGGGCATCGCCACGGCGATCATGAACAGCGACTGCCTGGTGTTCGACACGTCCATCGCGCAGCTCTTCGCCGAGAACGGCAACCTGGGGATCAACGTCACCATCTCTATGTGCTGAGAGGAGACGCGCCCTCTAGATGTGTTTTTTTTTTCCTTTTTATTCAGCGGAGAATGTTCAGCGCAGCCAGCGGAGACTTGCTTAGCTGAATGCTGTTCTCTGCGCTGGCTGTGCATTGGCAGCGCACTCAGGGTGGCCAACTTATCATACTATCCCTGGGCTAAGTTCGTCCAAAGACTTGACACGTGTAGTTAAATGCTGCGTAAAAATAGGAAGGCAAACTACAAAGAGGCCATCTAGAATCAACTGCAGGTGCCTTTGCTAAGCTCGTTCAGCCAGCATGAGGAGCGAGCACTTGCTCGTGTGCAGGGAATGGAGGATCGTTTTATGGCTCCCTCTTTTTTTAAAAGCTGGAGTAGGGTGGGGCTGTCGGGGAGTTGGGGGAGGTAATCATGGTTAAAGACATTAATCTGCAATGGTTAACAGCATTTCATTTTTATTATTCCCCCCGCATTTTTACTCCCCTCGACGTCACTTAAGTCCTGGATGCTGGAGCTGCCTGACGGTGTCCGCTGAAACCGCTCTGCTCCTGGGACATTTACACGAATATTATAGCTCTTTTTTATATGGACTTGTGTAATATGTAAGAATTCTTGTAAAGTCATGGTTCAGTGTTTCATCTTTGTTTTTAACATCGTTTTTTTTTTTTTCTGTGTAGACGATGAGAGCATTTTAGGACAGGGTGCTGTTACCCCCTCTCAAGTATAAACAATATTTGTTGCTTATTCTGGCATTAAATTGTTTTCATGTCCTGTTCTTGCCTCATCTTATGTAAATAGTCCGAAATCTTAAATTGTTAAATTAATAAAATCTTCTGAACTTTTAATTTTTGTCTTTTTTTTTTATTTGCGGGGACAGGTGTGCTTGGCCAGAATGTGCAGTTGTTTGCTGGGAGTGTTTCAGTACAGGCCGCCTACTTCCTTTCCTCTCCCCTTTGACCTTGATAGAAAACATCACACAGGTCAAGGGAATATTTCAGGGCTATTTTGAAGTTACCTTGGGTCATTTGAAAAAAAGCCTGATGTCCTTCAATGCCTCAAACTCTGAATAATCAATAATGACATAGCTAATCCAACAGGAAAACCATGACAAATGACGAAGCCAGTGAAAACGGCTGTAAAGGATTGTAAATCCATAAAACAGTTCCTTTCCTCACAAGGTTAAACCTGTGTTTTCGTGCGAGAAGGAAGGAGCGAGCTGCCTCCTTCCCTCATGAAATTGACAATTTGGATGCTTCATATCATGATCTTCAGCCAAACTAAACCCGGATCATGCGTGTAATCACAGGTGGTTCCTTGTTCTTTAGGTAATTCTGACTTGACTCATGAACTCTTCCCCTCTTGAGTTGGCTTTATCTATATCCCAGGGGAGGTTCTGGGTAGTGGCATCTGCACTGGACCTTTTTTGAAACTTCCTTTGTGGAAGTGGCTGCTAGGGGCTGTGGTTGTTTGTTGGTAAGTGTTTTTGCAGCCATTCAGGGACTTGTTGGTGGGGTGGGATGGGGTGGGGTGGGGTGGGGGATGGGCAGTAAAGCTGAAGAAGGCTCTCTGGGCCAGGATTGGATGGAGGACTCTTGATTGAGCTTTTGGGCTGAAAAGGCAGCAGAATCTGGGGTATGGCAGGAGTTTGGAGTAGCTTATGATTGGGGCTAAAGTGGTTTTGGAATTTCATTTGGTATCTCAGGCAGGGAATGCAATACTGACTGAGGTTCTGAAACTGAAACTGGGGTAACTTAATGGGTTGCGTTTGTACAACAGATTTCTGCCTGTTGATCACTTGATCTCTGGGCAAATTATTGTCACGTGAGTGAGTTTCGGTATTTTTTATGGTTCAGCTTTTTTTGGCTATGATGTATGAGGGAGGGATGGCTGCCCTCCCATGGTCAATTACGGAAGTGCTGTTAAACCCTCGAACATCGTAACTGATACCTTTGGGCTGTGGAAGGAACCGGACGTAGCTGGAAGAAAAGCTTGATGCAGATTGTCCATTCTTACAAAGTACGCAATACCTCGAATCAATGCGAATCATTAGCTTTTAACATTTTTAAACTTAAATTGCAGTAGGGGAGACTGGGGTCCGATGAGCCATGGGGACCAATGAGCCATATGACTATTTTGCGATCAATCGATGACAGAGCTGCTTAAAATAGGCAAAATATTTGACCATTGACTGATGAGTCATGGAGATAAATGAGCCATATCACTATTTTGCCTATTTTAAACACCTTTGGCATCGATTGATCGCAAAATAGTGATATGGCTCATCGGACTCCAGTCTCCCCTTTTTCTTTTTTTCCAGAATGAATTTATGGTTTTTTTTTAGCTCACTGCACAGGTTTTGGTACATTCAGATTGAGCCTAATGTAATAGTGCTTGCGACTAATGTGAGGAGGCTAGGTCCGATAGCACTTCCCTCTCCACAATCGTCTTAGTACGTGCTTGTTTTTCATTACTGACAAGGTCTCGGAAGGTTGGAAGATATGGTAATTTTATGGTAATATGTTAATTTTCTGATCAAATTTGCTTCTTTTGTTAAGGTAAAGCAGGCATATGACTGGTCCTTGGCATATCTTGGGGAAGGTGCAGAAGACCATACTACAACTCCAGAATGGATCTCTGTACACACAGAGCGAAGGCCGTGCTTGCCTTGCACATTAATTCAAGCTTACAGGACTTTGCTTAAGGTGTGGCTTATCACTTCTACTGTTCCTGGTATACGTGGATACAGGATCCAGAAGAACAGCCAAGATAATGTTTGCGTCTGGTAAGGGGACAAAGAGATGGCATCCCTGCTGTTTGTGGATAATTTGGTGCTGGTCTTGTAGTACTGCGTCCTTGATGGACGTTCAAACAGTTTGCAGAGTGTGGTAGACATTGGATGAGGATCTGCACCACCAGCTCTGTGTCCTTGGCCCCTCTACAGGACAAAATGGTTCATCCCTTTAAAGTGGAGGTCAGGGGCAACTTCGGTAAGTACAAGAGTTCAAGAATGGATGAGTCTTCATCAATTAGGAGAAATATGGTCTGGCAATTGGCCGCTGAAGATAGCCGAAGATAAATTCTGAGATGATCGCAAGTTGTAGTGATTAAAATGCAAATAAAATTGTAACAGCTGATTACAATTTGAAATCACCAGTGTACAAAGGATGTGTTTATATTAAAGATTCTGTGGCCTAAGTCTTATTTTTGGATGACCAAGCACTTTCATTACATTACTTCACCCACCTGCAACCCATCCGCTATTAATCAGAATCTTAATTTTATGACCCACACACCTGATCCCCATATTAACCGCAGTTTCAGGCG
This sequence comes from Gymnothorax javanicus, assembly GCA_029692085.1. Lineage (NCBI taxonomy): Eukaryota > Metazoa > Chordata > Actinopteri > Anguilliformes > Muraenidae > Gymnothorax > Gymnothorax javanicus. Next base: position 10,885,523 of record CM056207.1, on the reverse strand, counting down.
ATGTAACCGAAATCCGCGCGTCTCTAGTGGGAACTATTATCATGGGTGACAACAGTTACCATGCCATTAAATGGGAAATGGTAAAAGAAATAAGTGAGGATATATTTTAAGATGTTGTAAATCTAATTTTTTTTTGTGAAACCTACAAGTGAGAAAGCTGTTTTTATTTAGGGCTATGTACTGACCCTGACAAAAGGATATGTCCTGTTTTCCTATCATTCCAGTCCTGTTTTTCCTTTTGATCATTCAAAGATCCCACTTTCATCTCTTACAAGGTGTTGAAAAGAATGAGAGACAGTGAAACCCTTTTTTCAAAGATTCTTCAGTTGAAACAATTTTGAGTTAGAATCAAATGGCAATATCATTTTGAAAAGATCATATTTTGACTTTTTACATCTCAGCCCACAAGGTGTTGATAAAGAATGAGAAAGTTAAAAACATTAACCCTTTTCCAGGATTCTAATCATGATATATGTTGTAAGACTTATCAAATCTAAAATGTATTTCAATAGAATCCTTCAAGGTTGATGTTTTTTATTGAAAGTGTTGATGAAAAACTCAAATGGCTATCTTAACTGTATCTAGGTCAAAGTCATGTAAAAAATGTGAAACTTTTGCATTTTTCATTGTTTATTATGTGTAGATATTACCATATGAGTTTTGGATACATTATTGCAATAATGGGGTAAGAAAATTCTAATGAGGTTTTTTTGGAGAGTCTCAACTGACATGAGATCTGCTAAAAAGGGGTGTCTTTCACTGTCTCTCATTCTTTATCAACACTTTGTAAGAGATGAAAAAGTCAAAATATGATCTTTCAACGTGTATTGCTCATTCTAACTCAAAATTGGAAGAAATTTGGGCAAGTTTACGAAAGTGGGCTGGAAAGATAGGAAAACAGGACATATCCTTTGCAGTGTAGAGGTCATGGAGCGCAAGGAAAACTGATCAGTCCATGGTTAGTTATAATGTATCTTGGCAAAGTAAAAGGGTCGTCTTACTAGAATTTTTTATTTTAAGTGCGCTAACTTTAGAACACATTTTAAAGTACTTATAGGCTCGATGAAACTTCTTGATTTCAAGGCTGTGAATGCGTAATGCACAAAGTAGTCATCCGAAGGTGCGGAAAAGGTGAGTTGAAAAAGCAGACTCCAAAATTTATGAGTGTGGCTATTAAGAATAGTTGACAAAATTGGTATAAATTCAAGCAGAAGCTCAACTATTAAGTCCTCCAAGTGGAAAAAAAAGAGTATAGATCCATTGTTTCAGGTACCACGTTACATTTGTCTAAATAGTAATATGGTTTCCATCCAAATGCAAGGCAAATTTTAACCGCATTTTCAGAAAATTCGAATATCTGCGCGTTTCCATCCGCTGCTGTTATAATGCGAATATTAGGAATTATTTTATTTTCTTTTACCCTTATTTAACCAGGGAAGTCCCGTTGAAATTGAAATCTTCAAGGGAGCCCTGGGGGGTTGAGGTGAAGAGGGAGAGGACAAATTGCACAGCCAATTAGATCAGGGGATGATTAGGTGGCAGATCGAAAGAGCCAGGTTGGGACTTTAGCCATGACACCGGGGAACCCCCTACTCTTATCGAAGAGTGTCACAGGATTTTTAATGACCACAGAGGGTCAGGACCTCGGTTTAACGTCTCATCCGAAAGACAGCGTCTCCTTCAGTACAGTGTCCCCGTCACTGCACTGGGGATTATTCCACCAGAGGGAAGATCGCAACGTACTGGCCCAAAAACACCTCTTCCAGCAGCAACTCGTTTTCCCCGTGTTGGTCTCCCATCCAAGTACTGACCAAGCCCACACCTGCTTAGCTTCAGCCACGCGGCTGGAACAGATTGAATAGTGATATGGCTGCTGGCTATTGGTCGAGATAAGCAGTAGGTGGCGCCAATTCTCCATTTAGGCGACATAGCATCATGCGATTGCAGAAGAAAACGGCGCAACGAGATGACGTAATTACAAGAGCGCCAGTCAGACGTCAAACGTTCGAAAACCCACGGAAACCTTACAGAAAGCTTGGTGACGGAGAGCACACCGCCCGGTCAATGCAATGAAAAGGGAGAGTAATGCACAACTAAGTACAGCTATGCGCTCATTATGAGTGTTTCTCGCATTAATTCAAGGAACGCTGCACTCTCCTCCCTGGACCACAAATGCCTTTTTTTGTTCGTCATTTACCTTTTATTGATATACCAGCTTTTCCACCTCCCTCGAGCGCAAAAAAACCCAATAAATAAATAAATAAACGTTTTGCAATATTTATTAGAGAATTTAGAATGTATCAGCTCGGGGTTGTCCGCATATGTGCATTAAAAATATCACGTGCGCTTCACGTGATACATGTCAGGATGGCCGAGCGGTCTAAGGCGCTGCGTTCAGGTCGCAGTCTCCTCTGGAGGCGTGGGTTCGAATCCCACTTCTGACAACACCTTTTATGGCATATTTCATATTGTTTTTCTGTGCTAGTAACACATAATGTGTAATCTCGTCTGTTGTTTGAAAATAACCGGCACTCTTAAGCAGATACTGTTCATAATCTATTTCAGCCGTTTCTTTCATATTATTAAATAGACTGGCAGCAGCATCTCAGGCGTCTTAATGCCATTAAAACATATTTACAGAGGTACCGCTTTAGGTCACATGGCCACCCTGACAATTTATTCGTCGTTACTATGACGTCCACTGATCTAAATTCAGTATAATGTAGATTCGAGGGGGAAAAAGATCCAGACTCGTTAGAGTTTGAAGAATTCAATAATCTGAGATATTCATCGAAAAGTACTGAACGTTTTATTTGTTCGTGAGATAAAATACTAGCTCTGCTACTATCTGATGATGATTGGCAAAACGTGGTCATGCGTACTGATACTGCAGAACTGAATTTGGGCAAACGCCTTGTCAGCTTTTTCCAACGAAAATTCATATTAATTCAAACAAAACAGACAGAAAATTACTCATCCCTAATAGTTAATTGTACATGCCCATTTAGCAGTGCAGAGCGCCTGTGTAGCCTACTGCAAAGACGATGGCCTACCTAAGAGAACAGCAGCCGAAAACTGCTTGAAGCATGCACAGGCCCCCTTCAACGAGTTGACTCGACTGAGGCCTTCATTACATGCCAGTGTTCTGACCAATTCACCAGCGCCACACCGCTGAAGTATAGCGTATCCTCTGGACACTGTATCTCATTCGTATAAGTCTCGACATACCGCAGCATCTTACCTTAGACCACAGGCAACCGACTTACACAACGGTGCGCTCACATATGTACAAAGAAGAACATAAATATTGCACTTTTTGTGTTGCCCCGAGTTCAATGAGTTACGCGAATTCGGGCTAGTTATTGATGCTCAGCCAATATGAGAAGAAATGGTGGAGTTGATCGCCAAACCCGCATATTTGAACATGAACGAGACGCAAAATTGGCTGTTTCCACTGATCGCGGCCCACTGTACCCATTTTCGCCGCAGCTGGCCCAAAACATCGGCCTTTTAATAATATGACCACACTTAAATGACCTCTTTATGGTTTATTTTGTTTAGGAAAGTTTGCAAGAATGTTCCAGCATTGAAATGCTTGCGTTTTCCGCAGAAATGATTAGCTATTCCATCGCTGGCGCTAACTAGCAAGTCAGGTTTAAACCAGCAGCAAACTTACTTTTCCAGCGTTGGTTCATAATGTTGGCAAGCTACTGAACATACTCAACATGCTAGTTGTCTCAATACGATGATGTAAAACACAAATACCAAACTTTGTCCGTAAAAATGTGACTATGCTCTAAACTTTGTGTAGCACACAGCAACACTACTGTAAAAAAAGGGCCAGCTAAACTAGGAAACAAATTTTAGTTTACCGGTCAAGAAGACAAAAATGCAATAACTGGTACCTTCTCAGGTCTCCTCCCTCCTATGGTTCACACCAGTGACCACAGGCAGCCGCTGAATTCACTCGGCTCTTGCACCTGTTGAGTTGTAACCAACTGCGAGGTTCATTGACGGTATTTGTTCGCGTGTGTGTGTTTGAGGGCCCGAGCGCGGCAGTGAAACAAACCAGCCGGAGAAAAGGAAATCTCAGGAATAATACCAAGAAGATAACACGTGGTTTCAACATGATAACGCCATTAACTGAGTGAAGGTCCTGCTGTTGCAACCAAAATAAATGCAGGACTTCTTTCGGACCCTACAAAATGTGGAAAATAGTCGAAACCCAAATGTATACAATTTTTGTGGGAAAATAAATACTTCTACTTTGTACCTTTCAAGTTGATGTATTCGATGTCCTATTGATGTATTTTTACATTATTAAAATCAATAAAAATATTCTTTCACCTTTAACTTTAAGAACTCATCCCTCCCTCTGGTGGCAAAAAAAAAAAAAAAAAAACAAAGCAGCGAATTTTCTCTTGGTTATGAGTTTTCGGCCAGTCCTTTCAATAGGGATCTCAGGCTGAAATTGCAAACACTAGCAGGGACTTAGGCCATTGGGTCTGTACTACAAAGCGGGAATAAATCTTGAACTCGGCCAAATTCTGGATAGTGATCGGGAGAAAAAAGAGCTGCTACAAGATTTACTTTCCGCAGATATCAGGATAACTCAGCCTACTTTGTGGAACAGGTCCTGGGATGGACGTTCCATATGCTTGCTTTGCTAATATAGGATACCATGATAAGCCTGCTCTCTGTTTGCACCTGTGCCAGTTTTTGTGGACAGAAAGTGAAATTCCTGTTAAAAGTCCTCCCTTGAAGACTTCAACAATTAGTTCTCTCTCCAAGTTGAGGAATTAAGCTTGTTTACACACCTAGGCGGTAGGAAAAAACAAGATGATTTAAAATCCACTCCTAAATTTTCTGCAACCGCTTTTGGTGCTGACAAAAATTAGATGACCACAATGGAAGACATGGAAATTAATTTGTAAGCTATATTGGAAGCCCACATGCTGGAGCTCCCAGGGGCTTGAGAATATGATTGTGGGTAAAAACAAGAACTCAACAGAGGATGTCGTTATGTACAAGATTCTTTATTCTGAGCCAGAGAGGTCTCTCGAACAGTGAATGAGAGCTGTGCTTTTCCATGTACCAGCCCGGTGTGTGCCAGTTCAAGTTACAAAACTGAGAGAAAGCGTGGTAACCTGTACAGCACTGTCAGCACAAAGCGTGTTAACCTGTACAGCCAAGCAGCGCAAAGCGTGTTATCCTGTACAGCAATTTAGCGCAAAAGGGTACAAACTCACACAGCTATATGGTGCAGAGTTGTACAGGCACGCAGCGCAGAACCTGTTAACCTGTACAGACACACGGTGCACGACAGCGGTGATGTGGACGGCTGCATGGCACAAAATGCGCGTTGTCTAGTTGGGCTATGCAACGCGCATTAGGGCAAACCCGCACAGCTCACAGCATGTTTAGCTGTGCAAACACGTGGTGCAAAGTGTGTTTTCTTGTTTCCAGATGCACGATGCAAAGCGCGTTCACCTGCGGAGCCACAAGACCTTCAAGTCCGTCCCAAATCACAATTATTCTCAAGCATGTGCCCCCCCCCTTAGTACAAGGACCTGACACACCCCAATATGATTATTTCTCCACTTCAGATTTCCCAGTAAGTACATACTTGGCCAGGGAGACAGGCTGAAAAGCAATAGGGTCAACTGAGACAGACAAGAGAAAATATCGTCAGCTACAATGCACAGAAGGCCAACCCGTACAGCATTATTATTACTATAATAATATCAATAATAATGACGAGGCCTGTCTCCCTCTCCCAGTGATTTTTCTCTTTTAATTTGTTTTTCTCAATTTTCTGTTTTTATGTTGTTTTTGTGGCTTTTGAATTTTTGGAGCAGTCTTTTATTTGTTTGGTTTTTTTTTTTTTTTTTTTTTTTTAAAGCAGGCGAATCATGCTTTGTGCAGAACAGGGAGATGTACAGAACTAAAAACAGGATGTGAAGAAGTGATAGATTATGAAGGGTCATCTGTCCGTATGTGCATATCAACATCAGTGTGCACGTGTGTGTATATGCGTTAATGTATTTGTGTGAACGTGTGAGACAGGATGTGCATATCAATGTGTATGGCTAATGTGCAAGTGTAGCATATAATTGTGTACATGTAACGCAGAGACTTTGGCCATGTTTTAATAACTGTTTATTTGTGTGTGTGTGTGTGTGAGTGTGTGTATGAGTTCTGAGTGTGAGAATGCATATTTGCCAGTGAATTTGAGTGAACATGAGAGTGTATGTGTCGTATCTAGGATGAAAAGAAAGCTGGTATGCATGTAATGACCTTTATCAATGACAAAAAAAAAATTACAAGTCATTACATGATAATCTCCAAACAGTTTTTCAATGACCTAGTGATTCAAGTGCTATTCCCAAACATGCCATTTTCAGGCTGGCACAGACAGGACACTTTTCTGAAATTTAATTTGCTAATAGCCCTCATAATGACGCAGAACGCTAAGGCCCACCCATGGATAGGCACAGCCAATAGCAAGACCTGCCTCGGAGACAGGGTGGCACCTGGGAGACCCCCTTTGGCTGAACCTCACGAGAGCACATTGCATGCTGGGAAAAGCAGGTTTGAGCATCACCAGGATAGGAGCCAACAAACTTTGTTCCTGTGTGGGAATCTGCACTCACTACCTTGGTGTTTAGCACCATCCTCATCCTCAACCAAAATCATGTCCATCATAAACATATCCAGGTATTCATATTCATATAATAAATGTACATACAATTAATAGTTAAACATTTAAAAACGTAAATGAAGACACATTTAAAAAACAAAAAGAAAACTTTTTTTTTTTCCTCAAAAGACACAGTGAGTGGAAGGTGACAAAAATAAACAACCAAAAAAAAAAAAAAAAATGCTAAAAGGGTTTCTATAAGAAATCCGCTGTTGGCAGCTCTTAAAGACAAACTTAAAAAAAAAATTGAATAAAATACACTTATATACACACACACACATTGACATACCCACACATACGCACACGCACACATGCATACACATATACACACACACACGTGTGTGTGCGTGTATGTACATGTACCTGTTTAGAACCCTCATTCTTTTTAGCCAACTTGCGCTTCAGTACCAAAATGATGGCCAGAGTAAGAGCAAGTGTTCATTAGTACAGGCCACAGCCCCGCAGGTTGTTGGCGATGATGATGTCAGTCACGGCGTCAAACACCACCTGGATGTTTCCCGTGTCTGTGGCACAGGTCATGTGACAGTAGATCTCTTTGTTGGGAGAGCGGTTTTTACTCTCAAACTGTGATTGGATGTACGCTGCTGCATCGTCATAAGTATTGGGGCCTGGGTGGGGCAAAGGTTCAGGAGAAGGACAAGAAAGAACAAAACGACAACATGAAAAAGAGAGGAAGATGAAGAGGGGAGAGAGATACAGAGAGAGAGAGAGAGAGAGAGCTGTCACTGCATGAAGGATGGTACCACTGAAGCTATGCTAAACTGCTTAAATACTGATAATGTAATCTTTGTTATTATTGCCATTGGTTATTTAAAAATATATGTACATTTTCCTCACAGAGTGCACATAAAATATGGATCATGAAAATTGCGAATAAAAAACAATGGAGAGAAAGAGCACAAGTGTGAAAGAGATTTACAAATCTTTGTTCGCACAAATTTGCGTATTTTTTCCCCATTCTGTTCTCACACGTTTTTGTTTTTATCCTCACTTCGGCCGTCGCCCACACCGTTCTGTGTGTCTGTTACTTCTTGTTCGTAACCACGCCCCTTGCAATGCATCCCTGTGCACTCACGCCTGTGATCACTTTCCCATTTGCTTTGTCTCCCTTAATATAGCCCCAGTTTTATTTAGTTTTTCTCAAGTTTGTTTGCCTTTCTGAAACAGCACTATGAGCCTTTTATATTCCAAGAGAGTTTTCGGGTTTTGATTCTGTTTAGTCCCACAGTTTTTTGAGATTGCTTTGCCTCCAGCGTTTTGAGATTTTCTGTTTTGACTTCAACTGGCTTCTTGGATTTATAATTCTCCTCACCTCTGCTTTTGGCGATCTTACTGTTTGGTTTCTGACCTGTGGACTGTACCTTTACTTCGATTTGGATTACCCTTCTTGTGCTGCATCTATACGTATTGGCTTTGAACTGGATTACCGGACCAAAAGTAAGCACTCTAATAAACCAGTGAAACTGATCTTCCGTCCGCCCTTAAGTCCTGTCATATACATCGCATAGCCAAAAGTAAATAAATACTCTTTGTTGTGTTGCGGAGCTGTTTTTCTTGGTTTAGGCAAGGCCTCTTACAACCCCAATCCCGGAAAAGTTGGCATGTTATGGAAAATGCAAGTATAAGAGGAGTGATTTCACAAAGTGTATCACCATCTACTACACTGAAAAAACTGCAACTCATTATTTGATGTTCTGTCTTGTCAAATTTCATTGTTTATCAAAAAATATGCATATTTTAATTTTGATGACTGCACCAGACTCCAAAAAAGCTGGCGCACATGCACTTAAAGACTAATAATGATGTGACAAGAGGCAATAATAAGGTGATGTGAAACAGGAGAGCCAATCGCATTACAGAATAAAAGAAGCCTCCAAAATAACAACAGTCCCTCAAGAGCAAAGATGCATCACAGCTCACCAATTTGCAAACAAGCATCAAGACCGTCATTTTGAGATCAATGTTCCCCAAAGACAAATTAGTAGGATTTTCACCCTCTACCATGCATGATATAATTAGAAGATGGAAATAATCAGGTCGAATCTCGGTGCATGGAGGGCAAGGCTGAAAACCACCTCAAAATGCACATGGTCACCAATCCTTCAGACGTCACTGCCTGAAAACCGCCATGCGACTACAACCACTACACGGGCTCAGAAATACTTTGTAAAACTTTGTCAGCCAATGCCTTTTGCTGCTTCACCCACAGAACCAAATTAAATCTTTCTATGCAAAAATAAAGCCATTTATCAACCCAGTTCAAAAGCACAACCTACTTCTCTGGGCCAGTGTCTTCAACGCCAGAATGCTTAACGAGTGGGGTTAAAAGACATTGAGACAATACAGAGTAGTAAAAAGTAGACTGGGAAAACCTTTTTGGACTCTGTTGCAGTCATCATACTATATATTGTCAATAAAGCAATTAAATTAGCATGTCAGAACATCAAAAATGTGTTGTAATTTTTCAATATTCTGTAGATTTCTGTGGAATTGGAAAATCTTGAAATAAGTCAGGTTGTCTCATTTAAGTGCCTGTTTTTTTTTTTTTTTTTTTTTTTTTAGGAATAAAGCAATAGAAACAAGATTTAAACTGAATATAAGACTAAAATGCTTGAAGACATTGACTTATCTGTTGGTTTTGCAGAGTGGATCTCCCTATTGAAGACTTGGGTTTATTTTCTACACAAGGACGGAAGAACTCACGTTGAGTATGTAGACCTGGGCCGTGCATTTTGTGTGTGTTGGCTCGTTTGTTGCCGTTTGCGCTGGCTAACTCAAGTTGGACTTGTTTCTGGCTTTAACCATCATTGGTCGTAGCGATGCACTTACCTGTGTATTCAGGGAAACAGATGTTCAGTGCTGACTTTTTAATCTTTTCAGCAAACAGATCTTTCTTATTTAGGAAGAGGATGATGGAGGTGTCAATGAAGAATTTGTTGTTACAGATGGAATCAAACAGCATGAGAGACTCGTGCATGCGATTCTGTGGAGGGGAAAAAGAGGCCGGAGACGAAAGTGGGAGTATGAAGAGAGGACAAGGAGTGAAAGAGAGAGAAAGACAGTGCAGAAAGATTAGCTTCAGAGAGTTAAAGCACGAATATCATGCTGGTATGTCCAGTTGACGTTCTGGCTAGAACCACTCGTGGGCAGAGCCACAAACTCACCGAGCTTAACCAATCGAAAATGTCTTGAACTCCACAGTGAAGACTCGGTGTCACACACATTACACAAGCACTCCACAAATAACAGCTGGCTTCCCAAAGTAGTGTTAGAGTGCAGGACAGCCTTTGTTAGCATCAGTGGCATGCACAGAGTTAGCTACTGCAATTTATGCAGGTTATGCACGATAAGCACAACAACTACAGACAATGTTAAGGCATGACTATGACTGGAGACCCCTTTGAGACGAGGGCTAATTTGATATAATGCAAAATCTGAGAATTAATAACTCATGGGCAGGACTGATAGTACTTTCATAGCACTGAGTTTCAAGCCAAAACACCTAATGTGAGAGCGGGGGTGCATCCCGATGTCTGATAAACCTTCTGGACTGAATTTTTCATGACTGAAACTACGCTTTAACTGCATACATTGAACACCTTGGTCTGTTAAGCTCGTGAAGGCATATTATCATTTAAGCCCTCCAATTTAGAATCACAGTGCAGAGGGTGATAATGTTACCCAATTCTGAAGGAATAACAGGTAGGCTATGCCTCGAAAAACAGGTCTAGTGCAGCGATTCGAACCACTAAAACATGTGCAATCATTATGAGTTTTGATTGTATACTTAGAGAGGTGATCATTGACAGAAATTTCCCATGAGAAACAAAATGGGAGATTTCTTCTTTGACAGCCTTGAGATCCACGGAAAATCCAAAAAAAACAGAAAAGTGAGCTAGGACGATGTAAATGAGTGTACATGTGTAAATGTTACAAGGGTACATGTGAGTGTAGTCGGGTATGCATGAGTGCAAGTGTTTTTGTATGTATGCACACTGTATGTGTATGAATCTAAGTGTACATATGAATAAATGTGTATATGCTTGTGTCAGTGTGAATACGTTTATTTATATTTAAGTTTGTACGCGTGTTAACGTGTATGTCTGTGCAGGTCTATGTGGGGCTATGTGTAATGTTCATGTCTCCTGGAGCTACCGATGCCACTGTTTAGATGGACTTTAATGGAACTCTATTGCCATTTTATTCTATTTTGCTTTATTTTGTTATTAATTAGCTAGCCCTCGGAGGATGGGCTTTCCCACTATAGCCCGGTTCCTCCTGAGATTTCTTCCCACTGGGGAGTTTTTTCTCACCACTGTTTGAGGATTTTTCTCCCTACTGGGAGTTTTTTGCCTCATTTGCTATAGTGGGGAATAGGCCGGGCACTGCCCTTTCATTTACTTCATCTCTCACTGTAAAGTGCCTTTGTGACAGTCTCTGTGAAAAGCGCTATACAAATAAATTGAATTGAATTGAATGTACAGTATGTTTGTGTGAAAATGAGTATTTGTATATTTGTGCTGATAGTTACATGGTAATAAGTGACTATTTTTATGTGTATACCTGTGAGTGTGTATATCTGCTTGTGTGTGTGCACATTTGTGTATCAGTATTTGGGAGTGTGTCTCAAAGTGTACGTGTGTACGCATGTGTATGTGTAAATGTACTCACTGTGGTCTCATCTTCATGCAGGACTTGGTCATAGCCACTCAGGGCCACACAGAAAATGATGGCCGTCACATCCTCAAAGCAGTGGATCCACTTCTTCCTCTCTGACCTCTGACCTCCCACATCAAACAGCCTGGCAAGTACATGAACTCAAAGTAAGCCAATCCAAAGGCACCCAAACCAATATCCAAAATTTAGGTCAGGTCCAACTTCAAATGCAACAAGACGACAGTGACATCACTATCCCCCGCCACGTTCAAGGGCTATAACGCCATTAAAAAATATGCTTCGACATCCATTTTCGAACTCAAAGTAGATCATGAGTAGCTTATTATGTATACAAAATTTCACGCATCTAGGTATAATAGTTTCAGAGAAATCTTGCCCCCCATTGCAGCCTGAGCCTATGAACGCATGGATCCCAATCCACTATACCCCAGTCCCACTTTGTAGTGGGGAAAGTTATATATTTTTGCACCTTGTTTAATCAGGGAAATTTCATGTTTCTCTATTTTACAAACGCCCAGGGAGCAATGCCAGACAGAACAGCTGCTTTAGGAGTAATAGAGGGAAACAGGGCTAAAGCTCCTCGGGCAGTTTTGGGCTTGAGGGCCTTGCTCAAGAGTTCACCCAACTTCATCTCTCCAGATCAAGTCAGAATCGCCAGCCCCACTGGTCACTTGAACCAGCAACAAGGCAAATAAACTACCACAAGGCTACCTTGCCACCTTGGCAACCCTGCTGCCCCATTCCAATTCCAAGCTATATTGGACAAAGTCTATATAAACACAAGTGCAATCCATTTAAAAGCATCCACTTCTCTCAAGATAAGGCAGAGAAAATTATTGTGGCCAGATAGCAATACACTGAGAAATGCTGTATTAGATCGTTCTCCCAGAGTTAATGAAATGTTTTTTTTTTTTCATGTTATAACATTTCTATAACACAGCAATAACATTATAAGACCATTTTGTTGAAGCTGAAATTTCACAGACCCTTCATGTGCCCCTCACAAAACGGTTGAGTTTGGCATGTTGGCTGCCCAACACTGTCTTGCAAAACCATAATCTTTTAAATACCATTCTCTCTAATGCATTACACTGTGCATTGTCATGTAGCACCCAGCTTGATTCCACCCTCGAACAACTCTGCACGTTGCAACACTGCACTATTCTGCCAAACATCTCGCAATTAAGAGGTTCCTGTTATGATTCTGCTCTGTCTGTTCTGATTCTGCCATGTTTATGTTTCTGCCATTCCCTGTTATGTTTATGATCAGTTCTGTTAGGTTTTGCCATGTTCTGTTTAGTTTTTGCACTTTGCCATGTTTTCGTTTTTGCCATTCCCAATCCACTATTCTGTTAGATTCCAGTCCATGTCTTTGTTCATGCCCTTCATTGCACTTTTGTCTTCCCTGTCTGGTCTCTTGTTAAGTTACAGCTTCTCCCCAGTCCTGCGTGTCACATGCTTAGGTGATTTCATGGTTTCTGGTTTCAAACATTCCTTCCAATCTCGTTTGCTTCCTTCGCCTCTTTTTCTATATTACTAACCAATACTAACAGTTTGTTTTCGTTAAAATTACTAACCCAAACTAACATTGTATATAATACTAACTTACTAACGAGCACTAGGGATTGTATAGCTGCACTTACTAATTGATTAACAAGCTCTCAGCACTCGCCCTGTTCTAGTCTCCGCCTCTTGCCTTCACTTTGTCTCTCCTGCAATTCAGCGGATCCTCCGCACCTGCTCCACTCTGTCCTACCTCTCATTATCTGTGCACATTAGAACTCCCTAACCGGAGCTGTATGTTTTGTCATAGGTTGTTTCGTGTTCCCTGTCCACGCTTTGGCTTTTTGCCAATTTCATGTGATTAGGTTCTCCCTCATGTTCCCTCCTTTTGTAATTAGTCTGATCCTCATCACCTGATCCTAATCATAGCATGTGACTTCCCTTGAGTGTATTTAAGCTGTCTTCTCACTGCAGTTCCCCGTCAGAACGTTTCCTCTTGTTTACCTGTGCTGCTTTCTTTCGCCTTTGTACTCATAGTGTTAATCTTCTGACTGGACCGCCTGACTTACGATTTTTTTGCTCTGCTCTTTTGTACTTTTGTCTGCATCTGTTTTCAACCCTTTTTGCCCGACACGAGTTTTGTGTTTGCTGCCCTGGTAACGGTTTGGATTTCGCCTCTGGATTTTGGCTTTTGCTTCTATGACAAACCTGTGCCTGTGTAAATTTAACCTGTTTTTGCCCGACCACGATTACTGTGATTGCTGCCCTGGTTTTTCGACTTTTTGGATTTTGTCCCTGGTGTTCTTTGGATTGTGGACTTTGTACTGTCGCCTCCTGCTCTGCGGGGGTTCGCCCCCTTTCCAATAAAATCCCATTTTACCTTCACTGCTCGACTCTCGCGTCTGGTTCCAGAACCGTACCTAACAGTTCCGGGTTCGAGCCCTGGCCAGATTGTGCTAACCCCACGCAAGGAGGCCCTTTCTCCCCGTGTTCACATGGGTTATCTCCGCGGACTCCAGTTTCCTCCACCCAGAAAAACATGCTTTATAGGAACACTCCTACTGGTACCCCTGGCCTAGGTACCGGCTTTAGAACTGGAGCTGGTCCCCAGGCGCTGCTCTGTGACTGCCCACTGCTCCTGACTATAGGATGGGTTAAATGTAGGGCAACAACATTTACAGCCTGACGCAACACCAGCATGTTAATAAGCACAGTTTTTGAAAAATGATTTACCAGAATGCAACAGCTAACCTGAAATGTAAATTCTTAAACGTGAAGTGTGTTTCTACGATTCCTGTGGTCTTCACTCGAGTCCTGAGAATATCCTGCTCTGTAGGCTGGTAATCTGCCGCTCCAATGCGATCCAGGCTGTCCAGATAACTGCAGGAAGAGGAAAAATGAACAAACCCCGCCCCCTCCATGGAGCTCAATCACAATAAGCCCCGCCCTATGGTTCCCCATTGCAGTAAGCCCTGCCCCTTGGAGCTCCGCCCACCACAGTCCCTCTATTTGGCAATAGTGACAGCAATATGACCAGCCAAAACTTGGTTTTACGTTTTGATTCTATTTGATATCATGCAATTAATAGCTATTTGAATGGTGTAATATGATTTATGGGCCACATAGGCGATTGTCTACACACTCCTGACTATGACACAAGTTGGGATACAAATGAAAATGCCTTAAAAAAATCAAAATTACAAGGCTTATTTTTTTTGTATATTTTTTAAAAATACAACAAACATACATTCTAATACATTTTAATCACATACATTAAAGATAAAGGGTATCAAGCATTTCATGTCAGTGGCCACATTTCCTTATAGCGCTGACATATTTATGAGTAACATGTCTGATCCTTTTGGCAATTTATGGACACATAAATAAAATCTCCAACTAATGCACTACATTGCACAGAAACCATTGCGAGGGCTTTATTGACAGTACAAGTGGGGGGCGCACTTACTACTGGGCGGAGTCATTGAGCTGGTATTCACGTGCGCGGCTAAAACACTCCTGCAAGCCGGAGTCACTCCAGAGGCGGATCATGGCGGTGAGAAGCTCGGCGGAGTACGGCTCTGTGTCCTCCATGCGACTCACCACGTCACACACCATCTTAGCATCTGCCTGTGACGGGGAGAGCTCAGGTCAGGGGAATTCTGGGAGAGCTGGGTTCCAGGAGCATTTGCCAAACTGTTGCAATTGTGGTTGGAACAAAAACCAGCATAGAGAGGGGGGCCCCAGGACTTAAAGAACCACTGCTCTCGACCGAGGAGACTGTTTTTGCGCCTTTCATCTGATCTGACACTGATAATTCATGTGTGAAATGATGGACACAAGTGTGCAAATGTGAAAGAGAATAATTATATCCCCGAAATACGAGTTTCGGGGATATCATGGTTTCGCCCCACCCGCCGCCGCCGCCGCGTCTGCAGATTTTAGCCGTTTAGCGCGATAACTCACAAAATACTTTACACTGGCTTCTCATTTTTAGCATATGGGTAGATATGGTTAGAGAGGATGAACTGATTAGATTTTGGGCAAGTATGCACCCCTAGATTTGCCATCAGGTGGCGCTATATAGTGAAAAAATCAGTTTTTTAACTATATCTCCAGAACAATTACTTACACAGACCTCAAATTTGCCTCATATTGTAGGTCTAGTAAAGGGGAATCTAATAAAGGGGGCTTCGAGGATTGGGGAATTTCGGGGATATACCCCTTGATGTCGGCTGCTGACAGCGTAGGCCTAGTTTTTTCTCCGTTTTCTGTAGATGAAAGTTAGCACCCTCTGCTGGGGAAGTGTAGTGGCAAGACCCTCTGCAAACTCTGTACATGTGAGTAAGGCTCAGCGGAGTGTGCTTTGACCCCTGCAGAGAGGGTGTGTGTGTACCCTGCAATGATGTGTGTGTTTATCCATTGTGTTGTGAGGGTGTGTTTGCCCTGCAAGGTGATTATGCATATGTGTGTGTGTGTGTGTGTGTGTTTGTGTGTGTGTGTGTGTGTGAGTGCACATGCATCCCGCAGCGATGGATGCCACTGCTATTTCCTGTGCTGCTGAATTATAGATCAGAGAGTCCCCCCACCTATTAAATCCAGAGCATAAAGTATGTGTGTGTATGTGCACGCGTGTGTGTGTGTGAGTACACATATTACAATATACTAATCTGCATACATATGTTAGCTAGTCATGTACCCTTATGGGAAGGACAAGAGATGGGATAACTCTAAACAGGACGTTATCTCTCATATCAAATTTCGTCTTTGTAAATGAAAGATGGTGAGACAGCAAAGAGAGAAAAAGCAGAGAGAGAGAGGGAGAGAGAGAGAGACAATGAGACCGAGCTGGGGCAATAATGAATGTAAATGAGAGAGAGATCAACTGAAAGAGAGAGCGAGTGGCAGAGAGAGTAAGCAAGAGAGATGGAAAAAGAGAGCAGGAGATAAAGGAAGAACAAGGGAGCGTCCGAATGGGCATCTCGAGAATATAATGCTCGGCTGGGTTGGAGTGAGGGCACTGAGATGAAAAGGCCAGAGGAGATGAAACGATGGCTCACAGTTCGAGGGTCCTGCTGGTTCTGGCTCTTTTAAGCTCCCATTAGAGCCGCCGGGAAGGAGCAGGCTGTGATTAGGCTCTAAATGCCACAGCGGCCCCCTGCTAGGGGGGTTCTGCACCGCCCCAAAGGCCACTGTGTCAGCTGTTGCTTATACCGAGACCGGCTGTCCACAGAAGTGCTGAATTCAGATTCAGAGAGCCCTCCCCAGTACATTACTCCAGTCACCTGGATTTGGTATTTAACAAAATGTCTTAGGCAGGAGGTGGCACTATTTAGTGAAATCAGCTGGCTGTGCTTGTGGGTCAAAGGAACACATGACAGGGCTTTTACTGTGGGTCCTTTCTGGCCAATTCACCACTGACAAGCCCAAATGGATCGTAAGAGAGCCATTCTGGGCAACTATTGTCTCTTTTGTATTCATTACTTAGCTGTGAACATGACGCAACAAAGGTGTAGAGACTCGAACCTTTAACACAATCTCTCCCTCACCTGCTGTATTTGCCTCTTTCTATTTTTCAGAACTTTAGAATAGCAGTGGGCAATTCTGTCCCTGTTGAGCCCGTATGGGCTATTTGCAGGGGTTGCTTACCCCAATTATTATTATTCTTATTAATTGAACCTTTATTTAACCAGGGGAGTTCCGTTGAGATTGAAATCTCTTTTTCAAGAGAGCCCTGAGGTTTGAGGTGGAGAGGAAGAGGGCAAGTTGCACAGCCAATTAGATCAGGGGATGATTAGGTATCAGGTTGAAAGAGCCAGGTTGGGAATTTAGCCATGACACCGGGGAACCCCCTACTCAAGTCAAAGACTGTCGTTGGATCTTTAATGACCACAGAGTCAGGACCTTGGTTTAACGTCTCATCCGAAAGACGGCGTCTCCTTCAGTACAGCGTCCCCATCACTGCACAGGGGCATTGGGGATTATTCCACCAGGGTGAAGATCACAACCTACTGGCCCACCAACACCTCCTCTTCCAATTATGCAGGTTTAGTTGGATGTCAGCAAACTGCAAAGCTTGTGCACTATAGGTCACAGCAAAAGGGGGCAAGCATTTAAGAAGCAGATACGGCACACCCAGCCATCCTGATTACGATGCTGTTTTGCCTGACTGAAGCCATTATACAGCCAGGTCCATAAGGGCTAGGACTGTGACACCATTTTCATCATTTAGTCTTGGTAAGCAGCCACAATAGATTTGAACAGAAACAATGACGATGTGCTTGAAGTGTCAACTTTCAGTTCATTGTAAGAGTTTTCAAAAGAAATATTGTATGACCCAAACAGGAATTACATTTTCATTCATTGCCCCCCATAATAGGGGCTAAAATGAAGTTAGACGATCTAAAATCATAAAATGAATTTTGAATACTTGGTTCCAAGTCTTTCGCAGACAATGACTGCATGAAGTTTGGAACCGATAGACATCATCAAACACTGGGTTTCTTCCCTGGTGATGCTCTATCATGCCTTTACTGCGGCTACCTTCAGTTCCTCAGAACATTTTGCCTTTGGTGTTGCCCAAGTAAATGAAATGCATGCTCAACTGGATTCAGGTCAGGTGATTTACCTGGACATTGTAGAATATTCCACTTCTTTTCACTGAAAGTAGCCTTTGGTTGATTTTGCTGTATGCTTTGGTTTATTGTTCATCTGCACTGAGAAGCAACATCCAATGAGATTGAAGCATTTGACGGAATATGAGCAGAACATATAGGGCCGGTTTCACAGACAAAGATTAAGCTTAATCCTAGACTAAATTCAATTTTCAATAGAAAATCTCTATACAAAACTCTCCTTAGTCCAGGACTACGCTTAAGCCATGTCTGTGAAGCTAGCCCATAGCCCTTTACAATTCAGAATGGATCCTGCTGCTTTTGCCAGCAGTCCCATCATGAATAATTACACAAGTACTAGTTCCACGGGAAGCCATACATGCCCATGCCATTACATTCACTCCACCATGCCCCACAGATGACCTGGTATTCTTCACATAATGAGTAGTTGCTGCCACTCTCCAAAATCTTCTCTTCCCTCTATTCTGACGCAAATTGATCATTGTCTCATCTGTCTAGAGAATGTGGCTGGAGAACTGTACAAGTTTTTTAGATTTCTTCTGGGCAAACCCTAATCTGATTTTTGCAGTTTTTGAGGCTCACCAATGGTTTACATCTTTTAAAGAACCCTCTGTATTTACTATGGTGAAGTCTTCTCCTGATTGATGACTTTGACAGTGACACACCCACCTCCCAGAGGGTGTTCTCGATCGGGCCAACTGCTGTCAAGAGGCTTTTCTTCGTTAGGGAAAAAATTCTTCTGTCACACATTACAATCGTAATCAGTAGTCTTCCGAGGCCTTTTGGTGTTCCTAAGCTCACAAATGCAATCTTTATTTTTAATAAAATGCCAAATGTTGCTAATTTTGACATTTCTTGCTATTTCTGTGATGGGTTTGTATTGCCAGTGGCTTGCCTCACTGGCAGTTACAGCTCTTGGACCTTCATACTGAGTGCTTACAGTGACAGATTCCAAATGCTAATGTCACACTTAAAATAAACCCTAGACCTTTTATCTGCATGTGTGCAAATGAAAAAATTAGGGAATGACAAACACCAGGCCAGCAACTAATAGTCCAATTTCTTTTACAATTTCCTTTTGGATCCTTCAAGGGGGGGGGGGGGGGCAGGGTATAATGCCTTTCCCCTGATTTGGTTGTAAATAGAAAGAAAGTGAAGAAAAGTGAAGAAAGTGAAATTTTTGAAAAATATCACTGAGGAAAATTTTGATAAGGATACACATCCATATGTCTTAGAATTAGTATGCTTATTTTCATGTGAACAACAATACTCTAACACGTCCTCATTGTGCCCTATGCTGTGTGTATGTTAGAGAGAGAGAGAGAGAGAGAGAGAGAGAGAGAGAGAGAGAGCCTGTGTGTCTGTAAGCGTGTGCATAAGGTATATATGCATGAGTGCAAAAGAGAGGAGAGAGTGCAGTGTATGTGTTTGAGAGTATCTGTGGTTTTGTGTATGTGTGTGTGCATGTGTGTGTGTATGTGTGCGTGCATGAGTGCGAGTGTATGACTCACTTTCCTCCCCTTATCTCCATACTCCAGCCCCAGTGTGTCCATGGCTCGGATGATGGCCGCTAGGGACTGGATGGTGTTGCTGTAGACCACAGGCTTGTACTGCTTCACATCGTCCCCCGAGAAGCCATCCTCATGGATGATTCTGCAGAGACATCCACACACTCCGTTACAGAGCACCTCGGATCCTGTTCCCAAAATCTTCCGCTTTCCATCTCTAATCCTCCTCTCCTCTCTCCATCTCTGCCTCTCTCAATCTTAATCCCATACACTTCTGTTTCCATTACTCTTTTAGCCTATGGAGGAATATGGGTACCAGTCTGTGTCGTACTGCCATTTTGCACTGTAAACCAGATAGTGTGGTGCACTAAATTGTTTTGTGGAAATTGATTACCTCAAAAAAATTGTGTTAGCCAACTTAGTGATCTTGTGTTCACTTAAAAACATGGTAAGAATAATTTTTCAAAGTTTTTACCTTATATTCTTTAAGTACCGTCCACAAAAATACAACATACCAAGCACAGACCATGGCCGGTCCATAAGTGTAGGAAAAACTGTCCTGCTTCCTGCCAGTAGAGGCACTAGAGAGCAAAAACGAATCCAATAAGCGAGTTCGATATTACGATTTACGCATGCGCGATTTCTGTCAGAGCACTTTCGGGGCAGGGTCAATGTGACCAAAACAGAGGCTTCGCCATACGCTAAGTGCTTGTTTCCATATCTCAAAGGGTGCTTGTGAATTATTCATTATCGTGTTACTGAAGATATGGGCGATTAATTTATCATAACAGATGCCCACTCCCCCCTCCCCTTTCCCCATGTGGTCTTGGATCAAAAAGCACTTTGAATGTGATCAGACGTCAGTAAACAAATTCGGTCAGTGCCTTTTGTAATTTGGAAACAAGCACTTACCTCGCACCAACACACGGCGATAGATGCAGAGCGATTCATAATCAGGTGATGCAGTTTGTGGGTTTCATTATCTGATCGGTGGCCTCTCTTAAAATATTCACTTCTTTGCAGCGAAGACAAGAGTGACGAGCTCATCCGTTCGTCCACTCACTTTCAGATTCCCTTTACAAGTAGCGTGATGTCAGATGTCAGGAAAGCCTTCAGTAACATCACCCTTTCCCACATAATTGCTCTTAAACTGTTTGCGATCAAGTTTGCCTGATTAATAATTAAACAATTTATTAACTGAACAACGACCACCAATGCATGACACGTAATGATAAAGAAATGCTAATGACAAAGCGATTGCCTATTGGCTGTGTTGATATAATTGATGTGACTCCACATGGATGACAATCTGCAAAAAATCAGGAACATTCGCGGACTTCGCAGCAATTATTTTCACCATCACTCAGCTGTGCATCGTACCTAACAACGCATTTTAGCTGTCACTGCATTCAGACTATAGAACGGATTCTCATGGCTAATTTCTCAATCGCAAACTAATTTACGTAAATCTATGCTGTTTCACATGCTACAGGAGTGCAGAAATTATGAAGACATATTGATATTTTTCGTAGTCATTGATATGTGGAAGAAAACACTGTATAATTTCGTAGTGCAATGGATAACAAGGCTTCCAAAAATAAATAAGACTTTCGTCGGTTCTACCAATCAGTCTGAGCAACTGTTGCTAATCGGGAGAGGTAAACTGCGAGAGGTGTAGGTAATTAAGCAGTAAAAGGTGAGGTTATTGCTGGCCCTGTGTTTCTGCGACGGGCCGCCACCTTTACGGAGAAAGTCTTTCAACGAACTTACACTCCACAATCTAATATCATCGATCGACAACTCTTCTTCAGCCATAATAATACTCAATAAACACAAAAAAAAAAAAGAGTATAATTATCGATTGACAAAGTACTTGCAGCGTTACGCGTGACAGATCGGGCACAGAACAGCATAGAACTCAATACGTTATGCACACAAAACCACCGTGCAGGGATCGCGAAAGCGAGTTTTTGGTCACTTTGACCTGGTGACCTGTCACGTGATACACTCAATGGATGCGTCCATGGCTAATAGCAAACTTGCTTATTGTATTTAACACAGAGTTAAAAAAAAAAAAACGTCAACAACGTCATTGGCTGAACCAACCAGAAAACGTGAGGCGCGACCGCCAACTTGTGTAAGGAATTGGCAGGGGAGTGGCGCAATCAAATGTTGTATGCATATGCAACTTGATTAAATGATATGAAAAACACTGGATTTCTTTAACAGTAAAAATATTATGTATGATAAGTGATAAATCTGTTAGCATCATCGGCATCAAGTTCACTTTCGGGTGTATTTTTCACATATGCTCATATACAAACTTCATCTAGCTTAATATACCCTTAGAATCTTACTTCATGGAAAAATCATCAACATAATCTCTGTATTCCACCTCTAAACTACCTTGGTCGAAGGTTTCTCACAGTTCCATACGGGACGCTATCCTTCGGTAAGATGGCGGATGCGAATCTCGCCAAAACTGGTCTCGTGTCCACTCTAGTGTTTTCTTTAGCTCTGTGGTATTTAAAGCTCACCTGCGAGCAGCATACCTTACATTTAAAAATGCGAGTTATTCGCTACTTTGGGTGCAATGACAAATGGGCCTTCAGTGAAAACTGAATTTCGTAATGCCTGATGTCTGAAGGTATAGCATTTGTGCATTTCATGATGCTTTAATTTTCAGAACAGTTCAGAACATTCAGAGTGAGGTATCACACACTATAGTGTTCTTTAATGATTTTCGATAGAGACATTATGGACTGGAAAGTTGGCATGCCATCTTTTACTAAAATCTGTAAACTCACACATTGTATATTTTAATGTTTCATTCAAAATATCATCAGCACTCGCAAAAATGAAAAGTATTATTGTTATGCAACACACTTAAGGTTCCAGGCCTCCCGCATAGACAAGACCAAACGCCATCACTCTTATGTCAGAGAACAAAAAATCAGTTTGGCTCAGGTCATTAAAGCCAATGCGCGGTGAAAAATATGTGTCTATTTTTTCAATATTACTTGTCAGTTTTATTTTACATCTGTTTGATAAGACAAGTGAGCAAAAGTTTAGTTTTTCTGACATATACATTGTTCTTTTGAATAGTATTTAGTGTCAAAGAACCTGAGTTGGGCGAATGTTTCTCTCTACGGGGGTGTAGGTGGGTGATTTTGCAGGGCTGTTGTTGGATGCTGTCCTGCAAAAAAGAGTTACACTGTGTGCAGGTGGATACTCTGAAGCTGTTTTCAGTTCTTTACCAAAGAGGTATAGACTCTCTGATTGATGAAGCTGAGAAGGGCTTGGCAGTATTCACACATACAGTATAAGGGAGTCCCCTGGTCAAAAACTATGATACATCAACGACTCATCCCGTGGGTCACAAAAACACCTAAAGCACAATCTAAAGAACTGCTTGCCTCAGTTAAGGTCATTGTTCCTGATTCTACAACAAGAAAGAAACTGAAAAATGGCATCCCTGGGACAGCTGCAAGGTGAAAACCACTGCTGACTAAAAAGAACACGAAGGTTCATCTCACATTTGCTTAAAAACATCTTGGTGACCCCCCATACTTATGGGATTATATTCTGTGAACTGATGAGCAAAAGTGGATGTTTTTTGAAAACATAGGTCCAATAATATCTAGCATAAAGCAAGCATTCCACAATAAGAACATAATGCCAACAGTCAAAAACAGTGGTGGTAGTGTGATGGTCTGGGGCTGCGCTGCTGCTTTTGAACCTGGGCCACTTGCCATACAACCTCATTTCCAGAAATGCTGAGATGCTGTGTAAAATGTAACTATACTCTGCAGCACCCAAATTTTAAGCATTGTTGAAAAAAAGAAAATATAATGAAATGGCAAACTATATGGTCTTCCTAAACAGAACGTATCGCACCAACACGCCAAGTAACACTGAATTCTGGTCTTATGTTCATTTACATGTACTTTGCACACGATTTTGTACGGTTCATGGGCCACGTGAATCCTGTCACTTAAAATCCCTTTAAAACCTGGTCAACACGTTAGGGATGCACTTTGTTGAACAAAAAACACTAAAAAATAAAAATAGTAAAATATTCAGGGACTCCAGATGAATCTTTGTATGCAAGGGACAGGGCCGAAAACCAAAACTGCATGGCCATGATATTCAAGTCCTCAGGCGGCACTGCATTAAAAGCAGACAGGATTCTGCCATGGAAATCAATTTGTGGGCTCAGGAAAATGGGCTGAAAACCATTGTCAGGGAATATAGTTTATCATTGCATCCACGAGTTCAAGTTAAAACTCAACGATGTAAAGGCAAAACCAACTAAATCCAGAAACTCTGCCACCTTCTCTGGGCTCAAGCTCATTTAAGGCAAAGTGGGAAACTGTCCTGTGGTCTGACCTATCAAAATGTGTAATTATTTTTGGAAATAATGGATGCTGCATCTTTGGGTAAAAGAGGAGAGGGACCATCCGGCTTATCAGTGCACAATTCAAAAACCAGCATCTATGATGGTTTGAGGGTACATTAGTGCACACGACTTGGATGACTTGCACGTCTGTGAGGACATCATCAATACTGAACAATATATACAGGTTTAGAGCAACATATGGTGTAATCCAGAAGTCTTTTTCTGGGATGGCCTTCTTTATTTTAGTGAGACACTGCCAAACACTACATTCTGCTCGTATCACAACAACATGGCTCCACGGTAAAAGAGTCTGAGAGCTAAACTGGCCTGACTGCAGTACAGACTGGGCATCCACTGAAAACATTTGGCACATTATTAAACAAATAATAGGACAATGGAGACCACGGAATGTTGAGCAGCTGAAATCCAAGATCAAGCAAGAATTGGATAACATTTTGCTTTCAAAACCGCTGTTGTGGGTCTCTGCAATTCCCACACGCTTACAGAGTGTTTTTAAAGAGATGATTCAACCCAGTGGAAAACTTACCCTGACCCAACTTTTTTGAAGCCTGTTGTTGAAATGCAATTGAAGATGAGCATATATTTTTTCAAAAAACCATAAAATTTCTCAGTTTCAACATTCAATATGTTGTCTTTGTACTACGTTCTAAAATGATTTGCAAATCATTACATTGTGTTTTTATTTACATTTTACACAGCATCCCAACTTCTCAGGAAATGAGGATGCATTGATGGAACCACAAATTGAGCCACTGAGAACAAAAGTGGTCTAACTCCATATTCATCTTTTTTAAGTTATGGATTAAGTCAGTGTAGTTCCAGTACTATACAATAGGTGGGACATATGTTCCTCACTTCAGGAACACATTAAGTGCTCAGTGCAATAGTGGTCCAAAATGAAAAAAAAAGAAAAAAGAGTTGAACCACTCTTGTTCTCAGGGGTTCAAATCTGCTTTCCACCAGAAAATCCTGAAGGAGAATATCTGGCAAAAAAGTTTGTGACTTAAAGCTCAAATGCAACTGGGTTATGCAGCAGGACCACAATCCTCCAGTTAAATGCCAGTCCTCAGATCGAAAGGTTCAGAGTTTGACTCCTGGTTGCGGCTTTCATGTTGTGCTCGTGGCAAAACACTTGTCTCTCACAGTGCCTCGCTCCACCCAGGTGTATGATTGAGTGCAGGCAAATTGTAGGGGAAAGCTGACTAAACGCCAGGGGGTAACCTGTGATGGACTAGCATCCCATCCAGAACTCAGTACTCCAAGTTGCTTCATGCTACTGAAACTGAAGATAAGCGCTGGCCTGATGAGTCACTTGGCTTAGGACTTTACCTTCTACGGTGAAAACCACATGCAAATCTTGTGTGTTTTTTAATGCTTTAAAGAGCATTCCTTTTTTGAGCAAATTTCCTCTCAAACTAAAGTGCTTACTGTACTTGAACCACTTTCACTGTCATGGTCTCCTTTGAACGGTGACACTCAGAGGATTGCTCTGATAAAGTCAGTATTGCTGAGAATATAACCCAAAATGAGTAACAACACTGGAAAAACAAGTTCTTGTTTGACACAAAAAGATTCTATGTTTTCTTCTGCCCCTGTAGCATTGTGACCAAGCCTCATCAGCCTGGAAAAATAATTCAGCCACAGCCAGATGCCTAAACTACTGCAGGCTCAAATATTATGATTCTTTAACCAAAAATGAATATTTTATGGATTTTTTTCTTGGTTAAGTTCGTGCGCGTTTCAAAACATAATTTCAGACAGTCCAAATTTCCCTGCGTTCTTAGCCACGGTTACGTTGGCTTTTACAACAATTTTACAACTTCCATAATTCACATCATTTTCCCCATCTGTACCTGAATTTTTTCTCCAGTATACCCTTCCAATTCCCTGCACTGGTGTGGGATTGTATATGCATAAAAGTAAGTAAGTAAGTAAGTCTGTTCCAAGCCTAGTGGCCCATCAATGCAGTGCTAAACCCTAGTTTCATGCATGAAGAGACAAGTAGTATTGCTACTCCCCATGGATGGGATGCCAGTCCATTGCAGGTACTCCCCCAGCTGTCAGCAGATTTCCCTGACAATTTGCTGGTACCCATGTGTACACCTGGGTGGAGTGAAGTGTTTTGCCCAAGAACACACAGCGAAGACTGTGGCAAGGACTTGAACTCCGGACCTTTTGATGCCAAGTCAAGCCTACTTCACCATTGTGCTACTGCTCTACTGTCGTACTCTCATCAGAAACCATTGAGGCAATTCCTTCACGTAAAAATTAATCCCTACCATACGCATCCGTCATTTGAAAGTTTCAGACCACTGGCTGTCTGTGTAAACTCAAAGAATTGGATTTTCCAGTTACATTGGAGTGAAGGCTGATAGACGATAACACTTACTGTTCTGTTAGATCAGCAAATAATACCCAGTGGGTGCACTAAATTTGTTCCTAAAGGACTACTGTACAATGTACAGCATTGCATCATGAGTAATACAGCAAATTATGGTGAAATTCGCTAAGACGCACAGCTACTACATCTATGTCAGAATCGTGTTTGTGATGTTTGTCCAAGCTTGCTTGTTCTGCGGATCAAAAACGAAACATTTTTCACCTCTGGACCGATTCCAAGGTAAGAACATCAATTTTAACATGTTTGCACTAATATGAACAATGCTACACAACTGAACCTATGGGAGCGTAGTCGAGCTTAGGGTTGTTTTTACACAATTTTAAATTCTATTTTCACTATCGTATTTGCATCATAAATTGGCTTATACAGTTAGAATGCTGAGTCCACGAACTTCAAAACGATATAAAGTTATATATCGTAGCACAATATTTGGCGGTATGAAAATGAAATTATGCGTAGTGGCCCGCCCTCGGGCCGGTGCTCGCTAAAGGAGTCACGCTTGTAACATTTTATGCATTGATCCATAGTGTTGCCGAGTTTTTATGTTTTCCAGTGAGATGAGGGCAGATGAAGTGTCCATCTGCATCACAAAAGTCCTGTCATGGTGCTCAAATCTTGCTCAATTCCAAGTGCTTTTGGTTTGAAATAATAAATGACAATTCCTAAGATGATAATTTTAATTAGCAACACAATCATAAATCATAACTTCACTTGACATAGGTAATGTAACTATTTCTTTTAAACACAGAAGAGTAGGTATGCCATGCAGTCTATAATTCAGTTATCTGTGATCTTAGAAAATTACAACAGAACCCAGCTAGCACAAAACATGCTTGCAATGTTGCTGACATGTTAACAAAATGGTAAACCATTCACACAATTTTCCAGTGATAAATGAGAACATTTTGTGGTTTCTGGGAAGAGCACAAATCAGACAGTCAGGCAAACAAGTCATAGTCAGCTGGTCATTTGAATGTAAACTGGTTTCTGGCCAGGCGTAATATTACAAAAACCAATACGTGTCCCTAGAAGCATTTGACCACAAGGGTGAACCAGTGCACTGCCCTGCAAGTGGATTAATGTGAGAAGTAACCTTTGACCTTTCTGCACTTAGGAGAGGCGAATAAGAGACAGCACAGCTTATACACTGTGTTTGTCTGTTGCTGACTATAAGCCATCTGGAAGCTGCCATTAATGGGAATCTGATGGATGACAGACTGATAGCCAGTTGAAGCAGTATTGGAAAGTGCCCTATCACTGTCTGATATCATAGTAGCTCTGATGTTGCCATTTTAATACATCATTATCTGGTATTTATCTGCTCAGCATTAGTGGCCAACCTCACACAAACAAGATACCGTTAGAATATACTTCCGCTTAAGTGAATAAAAGCAGACTGTACAGCAATACTAGCAAGGGTAGTGGTCAGGTTATCAGCAGCTGCCTCCATCAGAGCGACGGGCCCTGTTGAGAGGCTCAGTGTAAGTGTTTGATGTACTGACCACCGCAAATCTGCCTCCTTATTCTTTATACCTTTGAATTCCTCCTGCAACACTAAAAGCAGCGATGTCCTCCAGCAACCTCAAATCCACAAGAATTAGCCTAGGACAGTATGCAAAATGCAAATAAAAACATAATTCATTCATTTGTAAATTATATTTGTACCAAAATTTAGTTGAAAACAGCTCAAATAAAAAATATACTTAAGGTTTCACCACAACTTTTATTGATATTTTTAAAAAGAATAGTGAGTTCCGATTTCGGTGTCTGCAACACCCTCCTAAACAATTCGGACAGGGGAATGGAAAGACTGGAAAAGTTGTAGAATTTTCAGAAAAAAACCCAGTTGGAACATTTCACACGTAAACAGGAGACTAGGTAACAGGTGATTCAATTACGATGGGACATAAAAATGAGCGGTCACAAAACGAACGGTCGTTTACCAGCAAGACGACTAGATGTTCGCCACTTTGCAAAAAGCTTTGTCAAATAGCTTACGAATAACCCTCCTCAAAGTAAGATAGCATGGAATTTCGGGATCTCACCTTCGACAGTCCAGAATATGATGAAAATATTCTGAGAATCCAGAGAAACCAGAGCAATCTCCATGCTTAAAAGATAAAGGAGATACCAATTTTGGATGTGTGTGACCTTTGTGCCCCCAGAATGCACTGCATTAAGGACCAAGACACTTCTGTAATGGACATAACCAAATAGAGTGGTTCATAAATACTTCAGAAGACCTATGTCAGTGAACACAGTTCATTGTGGCATCATCAAATGCAAGTTCAGACAATACTAAGCAAAAAGGAAGCCTTACATCTACACCATCCAGAAGCACTGGCAACTTCTCTAAGCTCAAGTTCATCTAAAATTGACTGATGGGGCAGTGGAAAACAGTGCTGTGGTCTCATGAGTCCATCTTTCAAATCTTTTTTTAGAAATAATTGATGTCGTATTCTTGAGGCCAAAGAGGAGGACTACCTCAACTGTTATTAGTAACTGTCACGGTCTGGGGCCGCATTAATGCACTCCGCGTGGGTAACAAGCACATCTAACAAGACAAAATTGATGCAGAAGGGTACACTTCTATTTTGGTGCAACAAATGTGCCTTCCAGATGTCATCCTTTTCTGGGATGCCCCTGCTTGTTTCTGCAGGATAATTCCAATCCACACTCTGTACTTATTACAACAACAACAACAACAACAACATAGCTTCATAGATACAGAGTGTGGGTACTTCCTGCAACCTGGATCTGTCTCCTATTGAAACGTACAGTGAATTGTGAAGCGTTAAATATGACATTGGAGACTGTTGACCAACTGAAGTCCAGTATCAGGCAAGAATGGGAACCCATTCCACTTTCAAAACTCCAACAATTAATATCCTCAGTTATAAAATCACTATTGAATGTTATTATAAGGAGAGCTGATAGTAAGCATACACTTGTCTCAACTTCATTGGAACGTTTTGCATAAATCACACTGCAAAATATCTACAAAACATGTAAATTAAAAAGTTGATGGGTTAAAATATTTCTTGTTTTGTCTTTGCACTTTTATCAATTGCATTCAAGTTAAAAGAGATTTGCAAATTACTGCCTGCTTTTTTATTTACATTTCATTCACTGTCCCAATTCTTCTGGAATTGAGGTTGTAAATGCCATTTTGCTTTTTACATTTCCCTGATAACTGCTTCAGTAATCCACAATGAAATTAAATATTGGGCATCTATAATCAAAAACAAATGAAAGATAACAATAAAACTGTAAAAAAGGACAAAAGTTCTCTTGATTTCAGTCCATAATAATCACGGTATCAAAGCTTTATGTCATTTTAAGTTATTTGACCAGGTTTTTTTGAATCATGTATATGTTTATATAGTTTCTTTCAAATTTTTCTTTCAGTTTTCTAGATCATGGTGATGCCATGGGGACCACTTTTGCCTCACTGCATAAAGGTTGTAGAGTTTATCCTTCCTGAGCCTTTCTGTATACAATTTGCATGTACCTTCCATAACTACGAGTGAGTGAGTGAATGCTGGTCTTGCCCAACACAGTATTGGCGACTGCACAGGGTGTATACTTGCATGATAGTGTGGTGAACTCAAACGTTTTGTGGGAATCGCTTACCTCAAAAAAAAAATTGAGTAGACCAACTTAATTGCATTGTGTAGAGGGAACTGAAAGAAAATAAGGTTAAGTTATTTTTTAAGTTTTTAAGTGCTGTTAACACAAGATCATTAAGTTGGCATACTCAGTTTTTTGAGGTAATCGGTTTCCACAAAACATTTGAGTTCACCACACTTGTCAGGGCTCACAGTTTGCCAATTGGATAATGGGAAAGGTTAAGATCCCCTTAACCCAGACCAGGAATAAGTGAGATGGATAAAGCATGCAATAAAACTGCTTTTAGTAACCTGATTTTGATTGTTACGCAAGCATTAGAATGCACAGTTTAACAACACAAGCATTCAGCAGTTACTCATAGCCAGAGCAACTAACATAGCTTTTGCAATATTATATGGGATTAATTTATACAGCTGGACAAATACTGTACAGTATTTCAGCAATTCAGATTCATTGCTTAACGAAGGGAAGCAAAACAAAGGAAATCACAACTGCGGCCATCACCTGACCGAGACGAATCTCGTTTGATAAGACAGACATTAATGAACATCCCTCACGAATGACGAAAGCTTTCCCTGCAGACATAGTGTACCTGAATCCCATCTATTACACCACAAATGACTATGGTTTACTGGCTCAGACGGTCAGGAATCAACCTCCAACTTCTCTAAACTTTCAGTGATGTTGCAAAAAACTGACAAAATATGTAATGCATTGCAAATCTGTATTACAAAATCGTACTTCAACTAAAAACATGCTTCATTAAAATAACACATTTTTTTAAGGTTTTCAGGATTATCCTCAAAAAAATGTAGACTGAATGTTAACATTTCAAGCAGATTTAATTCAAGGTTAAAAAAAGAAATCTGTATCACAGACCTGGGAAATCACAAGTTATTTGCATAAATGCGATTTGTCAACATGCAATGTCAATGTGTTTGTTTAGAACTATTTTGCAATCATATGTCATCTAACTATTTCTATGTGTGGTAAATGTATCTGCTGTTATTTTACAGTATTTTTCTATTTTATTGGCACAAACAAAACAGCCATCTTCTGTAAACTTTCCAGTAAACCACTGCATGTCAAGATAATCAGTTAGGAAAACAGTCTGAATTTCTGAAATGAGTTTCTTGTAAATCACTTTCAGTCATTTTCAGTACAATTAATTGAACAAAACACAGGATTGGGCAGGTGTAGCCAGGAAATTGTTTGGCAAGGAAGATAACAAGTTTCTGGCAGAGGACTGAAGTACACAAAAAAAAGGTAGATATAATTTAGCTGGCCCCCGCGTAGGAAGGTCAGCAAAACAAGTCATAGGTTATAGCAGGTGAATCAGATGTGTCAGCACTCAGCTGATTCGATGTTCTTTGCAGGATGAAAGGTCACCAGAACCCGGATGAACAAAAAAATAAAGGAATAGGATATGTCTATCATCACCTTTTGCATAGATCAGTAAAAAGAGCGCCATTCATTAAAAAAAAAACTAATAACAAGAAAAACAACAACACGCACAGAAATAGGTGAATAACTTCCC
This sequence comes from Gymnothorax javanicus, assembly GCA_029692085.1. Classification (NCBI taxonomy): domain Eukaryota; kingdom Metazoa; phylum Chordata; class Actinopteri; order Anguilliformes; family Muraenidae; genus Gymnothorax; species Gymnothorax javanicus. Next base: position 10,853,994 of record CM056207.1, on the reverse strand, counting down.
GCAACACTGTGCCATTTAAGGACTGTACAGCTAAAAGCCCATCCTTGCCAGTCGTGTGTGGTCTGTTCCAAAATACACCTACAAGCCTTCCTCATAACAATGATATCTCAACCATCCTATCCGTGTTTGTTTCACTGTCCCTGCTTGTGCTTCCATTAGCAGATGCCGGAAACTGTTCATTAAGCACTGGTGCACCTTGAGCATTCGTTTACAGACAGTGCTTTTCCCTGGAGGCCGAGTGCTGCAGGGAGGGAGTCCAAACGAAGGCCAATTTACTCCCTCACTAAGTAAAACATACGGCTTAGCAGGAACAAACATACACAGCCTCTAGCCATTAGCATTGCGCAAAAACACAACACAATGGATTCCTAAAGCAATACAATACAGCTGCCAGGACTATCATTAGCCTACGTTCTGAAATGGCATATGTAACAAATATAGCTACTGTATACATTATCGAGGACAGTTTCCAGCCACAGAAGAGTACTATTTTTCCACACCACTGATCATTTTCATTGTCTTTATCTTATGTTTCATTATATTTCATAATGTGTCTTTATTATGACTTTTATTTTTAATTGAATTGCAATGCCGAGAATTTTACGTCGTTACTGTAAATTACATCCCATTTTATTTAAGAGGTATAGCCCTATTAGTGCTTCAGGAAGAATCAATGTAGTTGCACCAGTTTATCCACTGTTCCTTAAAGCACGAACACTGAATAGCATTCATTCAGTGAATGATATTTTTATAAGCCAGGTTTTGTTAAATTTACTCAATTATAATAGCTTCCATTTTTTTGAAAATCGCACGTGTTCCACGCGTAGTCAATGGAAATAGCAGGAATCATTCTTCCACATCACATAGTATATCACTTAATTTTTTTAAATCATAATTCATGCTTTCACGCATATCTACAGAAAATACACTGTATGTTTTTTTCAACGCCTCAATCATTATTCTTCCTCCAGTCTCAGAGCACGACACGTTCTACTCACAACGTTGCGAAAATCCGTCCCTGGTTCCCTCTCACCCGCAGTGTAGCGTTAGCCTAGCTCCCGAAACGAGAGAATCCGAATGCGTTCGAAAATTAACGACTGAACAAACGTTCTCGGTTGGGCGCTGTCCACTAAGGCAACTGCCTGAAATGCAATGATTGCTTTAATTACGAACACGTTCCAACCTCTTATGCAATGACATGGATCCGTTATTTCGCCCAAGGCTGCATGTATGGCGATTGCAGGCCTGCTATTCGATGTATTACACAGATGGTTCTGAACTATGCGTTTGCAATTTAAATAGTAGTTCATATGTCTACGTTTCACTAAACACTGGAGCGCAGAGGTATAAACTGAGTTTTTTGAGAGTCGGTTTTATTTCTTCAAAAAAAGGCTCACACTATCTTCGTTTACCTCGATGTTGCATTTAAAACGAACGACAGCGCTTACCTGACGAACATGAGAACGATATGCACGAATGTAGGCTTATCCCATGGTACAATCTGTCCATATTGTTTAATTTGTGACGGAAATGTATTGGTTGAATTAAAATAAGTTAGGGAAGGGAAAATGCGCCTTGGACTGCAACATAAAATGGTCGTATGGTTACAGGCAATTAGAACGAGACTCTTCAAGCTAGCTGCAGCAGTAATAATGTTTTTTTCTTTCTTTTTTCATTCAGAAAGAGTAATCTCCAACACGGACATAAGCGTAGCAAAGGGATCGATATAGCTTAAAACTCTCCACGATTCCTTGCAAATCGGCACCCAGTAGATAAAACCTTTTTCCTTGGGGGGCGTGGGTATGCCAGTATTCCATTTTGTATTTTTATTATTTTACATCGTAAATGTCTCAATTGTTGCTAAGCCAGACTGATACCCACAAGAGATCAAATACTGGCAAGAGAGGCCCAGATTATAGAGATAAATACGTGCCATTAAGCTTAATTGAAAGGTGTATTTTAATGGCACTCAGATTCACACAGCAGCTTTCGCTGGACTAGCACACATTCAATCACTGGTCCCTGTTCAGAACCAGGAGCGTGAACAGCACTCCGTTTTCTCAGTCGCCGGTGAACACGGTTAGCATCGTTCGCCAGCAGCAACAATTCAATGCGCGAATCGCCGCTAAAGGTGATCAACTCGTTAAAAATATGGCGGAGAGGAGTATTCAGTATCTAGAGACAGACGGAGGATTTTATCCCACATTAAAGGCGAGAAAAACTTGAAGCCAATCACTTACTTCATCTGTTTCACGATGGTGCTTTTGCCTGATTCTCCGGCCCCTGTTAAGATGAAAATGACAACAGAGAAAAGTGTCCTCAGTGTTGTTTCATTTAAAATGATTTTCCTAGGACTGTCGTGCAGACTGGGAATCAGTGGCTACACTCGAGGGGTGACTACCGATTCAAAATCTTACCGAGCAAGAGTAATTTCACGTCTTTAGCAGCAATGATCCCATCTTCCTTGAGATTTTTCTCGATTGCTTTGCTCCTGTCCAGAGCCGCTCTCTCCTCCGCGCTCAGTGTACATCCCATCGTTAGACGAACCTCGGCTCTTCTTTCTCACCAAAATAGGCGAGCTCCCGTTTTCCCTTATTTCTTCCGTATCCCGTTGTCTCGCACTGGTCCGTTTGGCTGGCTAAAGCATGAAAACAGGCGCTGGAACAGGGCTCGTGTCCGACCCTATCTTTCCGTCTCCCTCGAGGGGGTCGTTGTGCTCGGTACTTCTGCTGGGGTCTCTACTGGGCGGTGACGATGGCTGCCAGAGTCCGCATCGCTCAGTTCACAATGGAGGAGAGGACAGCGCGTTAGCTCGACTCTCACTGTCTGACGTCAGAGGCAGAGCAAGCATGCTGGTCGTGCTCCGTTAGCTGCCACATATGGAAAAAAGAAAGAACGGTTTTATTTCCTTTTGCATCCAATATCATCGCGTATCGCTCTATTTCAAATCAGCTTTATGAGGTGTGATGCCGTGGATGTGTTCAAAGCAGTAGATTGCGCCTGGCAATGGTGGTAACCAGATCCCATTCCATACAGAAATCCGCTGGATGCGGGCCAGGCTATCGCACTGAGGTGTGGTCCAGCTACAGTTAGGTTTTTTTTTTCTGTTGTAGGCCTACCAATCCTCTGAAACATGGAGCTCCCCACGTCTTCCCTGATATGATGATGACGGCGACAGCGTTGATGATATGAAAGAAAACTGTGTAAGTCTCCCATAATAGGCAATTTAGCTATAAAAATAATGGTAAAACATATCTTGAAACTAAAAAAAAAAAAAAAAACATAAAAATCTGATTTACCCAAATAAGACTAGATGAGAATGCGATAGCCAGCTACCAAATTATTCGCACCTTGATAAAAACGAAGAAATAGTAAAATAATAAACATCACAAGTCGCGTGCAAATGGGATACTATAGATAGGCGGAGGATTATGTAGTTTTGTAATAATAATAATAATAATAATAATAATAATAACAACAACAATAAAAGAATACACAGAGGCACGCAGAACAACCCAATACTTTCAAAGATCAATCACCATACCCTGAAATCAACAGGGAAAGTAGTTCAAGTAGGCCTACTCTAATTTGCCGTAATTAAAGCTTCTTGGATGACAGCAACTCGTTGAAGTGAATGTATCTCTAAAAATATAATTTCATTTGATTGAATATCCTCTGAAGCGCAGGTTTCAGCAAAGTATGATTTAAGATTACAAGTTTAAACGCAAGCGCAACATAGGCTACAGGGCAATAAAAAGTTAAGGTCATAAGAGGGGTACCCTTTTCCCAAATCACCAACAGCTGGTATTAGTGGTCACAAAGCTCAACCTGGGGCAGTGGTCAACCTGGGGCTTGCATCCACTCAACCTGGGGCAGTGGTTAAGGGCAACTAAATTATGGACCCCAATAATTACTGAAACAATTTTCCTTCAAAATTAGTTTCTTCCCAAAAAAGACAACACAACGATCTCAAGGATGCCTCAGATTCTACAACAGAAAAGACAATTTGGCCATTTTAGTCTTTGAAACCAATCCAGACTTTGGCTAGAATGGAAAAATGCGATCCATAAGCATAAAGGATATGAAGGTCGGTAGGAGAGCAAAAGATTCCTGATAATATGTTAACAAATCTTAACACTTCAGACAACATTTTAGCACAACTTTTTGGGCTGATGTTGCAATGAGAAGGTAGAACTATAAGTCTTGCAAATTAAGGCATGAATAACTTTGAAGCATATCTTTAAGGGCAAACATTTCTCACTGATATATTTTTCCTGAGAGCAGTTTTGATAATTTTTACAGACGGTAATTGAAGAGCCTAGTGCTAAAAGTACTTAAGTCACATTTTCACACACTTTGGGGCAAGGATGGGAAAACATTTTATGGTTACCCAAGTTGATTTTTTAAAATTCCTCAAAATTAACATTTTGCGACCTAAGCACTTCAATTTGCTCATTTAAGCTAAGAATATAACTCTTCACCCAGCTATTTTTTTGTTTTGTTTTACTGCTAAATGTTCTTCATCAAAAAAAAAAAAAAATTATGAATTTCAGACCGTGTGGAAGTATTCACCTGAAAAACTGTTAACCATGAGAGATGGTTTTTAGCATTTGGGTTTGCCTGGCGCTCAGGCTCCTCTGTAAGATAAGGCTAGTTTTCACAGTGAAAAGTTATTTGTTCACTTGAGTTGATTAAATAAAGTCATCTTGTTGCTGTGACAGAGTTACACTAGAATGTGTTTTTACTTGTAAAAACGGACGTCTCCCCCCCAGCCTCTTCCTTTCCTAACCCACCAGGACGGACAGACAGACAGACAGGCAGGCAGGCTCATACCAAAAGGCACCACTGCAGGACCTGAGTAGTAAGTATGCAAAGTTTCGTTAAGACCATGCAAACGATTTTGGAGTTACGCTCCAGAAACGAAGCGGGAACGTGAACGTGAACGCGAACGGTAACCGAGTCTTGCACCCTTTACATTCCCATAACTCAATCAAAGTAACAGGATGACTTCACTTAGTCAAGTTCACAGAACAAATCCATGTCAGTGTTGTGCAACAAAAGCAGTTTGAAAAGAACAGTTCCAAGCAAAAGAAAGTCCACCATCATTTTTTCCATTCATTCTTTTCTCAGCTGTATTGTACTCAATCTTTCCAGTGCCATCATAAAATTTCTAAGCTCATTTTTAACAAGCAACAAAACTCTCACTGTGCAATAACCCAACAAATGCAGTGCATTTTAGTGGGGTTATAAAATCCACCTCACACCAGCTCATAGAAGATATTAACACAAAAAGTGAGGTTCATACTATGTACCCATCCATTCCTCCTCTGTTGACCTTGTATGATTTTACACTGCGCTTCCTCAGGTGGCACTATCCTTCTTGTGTGTTCCAATCTGGCCCACCCATTGCCATTTCTGCTGTAATCTGGAAAAACCTAGTGAGTTTATCAGTGGCAAGGGTCTCGCAATTGAACTAAAACTTTTAGGTTCTGAACTTCTTCTAACAGAGTGAAAGTAATAGAAGCTTGATTTTGACAGTTCAAAAAACACTAATAGCTAGTGCTTTAAGATTTTCACCACTCTTAATTATTGCAAATGAGGGTTAAACTCAGTTTCTACTGAGTGAAATACGTACTAGGTTTTTCCAGATCACAGGAGATTTGGCTCTTTGCCTACTTCCCATGTGCTCCTCTCTAAACCTCGCCCCAGCAGGTACAGCAGAGGTTACCTTATCGGCAATGTACTAAATCCTTTATTTCAATTGCCATAAATGAAGGTTGTCTCCATTTTAGATTGTGAACAGTTTGAATTAGGCAAATGGGTATAGGCAGGGAGACCCTGTTTCTATGAAGTAGACTGCATTCTATGAGCTTGCCAGCCGCTAATCACATTCCGTGTGAGCTGATATTTTGTGTCAGTCAACATCATTAAACCCCCAACCGATAACTAAGCTCTATATATTGTGATTACAAAATACATTTAATAAATGGTCTCAGAGGAACACGTGGTGCTGATTTTATTGCTCACTTTAAAAATGTTCCTAATCCTCCGGCCACATCTGGAGACTAATGCAGTGTAGTCAGTTTAATAGCATGGGAGGATTATTATTTCCATTTAATTTTAATGCAACAGAAAGATCATTTCAGACAGTAAGACCATGGATTACCATTTCATAAGCAATGCAGATTTCCTTTTTTTAGATTCAATCATGCCATTTCCATTTTTCTGAATCGGCAAATCTGACAAATTTCAATGCAACAGTTTCATAATATTATTCTTCATTTTTTGATCCATTTTGATTCTCAGAAATATGCTACAATTACAACTAGAGATGACTGCAAAAAACATTGCAGTCGTATGTTCCTATACAAACACTGGTTTGTATAGAGATTTACTGAGAAAAAATAATGAAGAGAGAATTAGTATTATTACAATTAACCTAGTTTCAGCTCTAGGATGAGTCAGACCAATCATTGTACTCATTTGTATTCATATTTTCACACCCAGATGAGAGGACGAGATCTCATACTTGGTGCTGGGATATGGGGTAATTATGTGATACCTGGCACCCAAAAACAGTCCATTTGGTAATGTGACCCATGATTGTGATGTCATCATTGCTAAATCAAGCTGATCATTGATGGGTACTTGAGACTGACGTCACACTCAGCATTGATTTGGAAGGTTCGTCAAAATCCCAGTCCAGGATCTTAATTAATCATTATATTTACTTCTTTAACCTTTTAACCACCAGGAAATCTCTGCAGATTATGACCCTGTTTAAGATGGGGGAAAAAAAGATTTTCAACAATATTCAAAACAAAATTCTCTTTTAGCATCTTTTGAGTGATTCTGTTGGTTAGAGGCTGGTTGCCTCTAAAATTCAGCAGAATATGCAGGGGAATTCTCCAATTCTCCGGTAACCAAAAGAGTTAAATTGCACTGCAAGACCAGAAGAATTTTGGCACCCTCTGACAAGAGGCTGTTTACATGGCTCAGGCGAGGCCTCTTGGATCCACTGAAGATGAAGTCTTGACACAATAGCATGCAGTGACATTCCAGATGGTCCTATGCTTCCAATAGTTAGGGGAAGGCCCTATGCTGTTCTCGCATGTCAATGCCACCATGCACAGGGCGTAGTCAATACATGGTTGGTCGAGATAGGTGTAAAAAAGCTTGACTGGCTTGTACAGAGCCCTGACTTCAACTTAAGCACTTGATAAGATCAACAGGAAACTTGCCTTTGAGCGAGGCCTCATTGTCAACAATCTCTGCTTGACCACATAAATGCGCTTCTAGATGGAACGAAGGTAAATCCCCATAGCACTGTTTTTTTTTTTCCATCGTGTAGTGCATCCAGACTAGTTTGGGTTAACTTCCTCCTTTTGCATCCATTAAACTACTGCATCAGTTTCCATATTTTTGGTAATGGTTTTAACCTGAAACAAGCGATGTCGTCTCAGGCACCATTGCTAAGGACAGCCGGAAATCAAGTTTCCTCGTAGGATGCTAGGGGCAAAGGGCCAGTACATCTCAGACAATAACAAATTACTCCACGAATGATCCTCGCAATTACGCCAGTAAGCTGGGTTCCACTGATTAAAACGGACTGAAATAACGCTGTTTGCAGCCTGCCACCATTACCTTGTTAATGATTATTCATGACCCGGTTTCCCATGACGGGATTGCGTAGATCCTCGAAGCAGACTGTTCAGGTTCTGACCGGATGAGTTCGTAACTGCAGCATTGGCAGCACCTGTGACCTGAGGTTTTTTGGTTTTTGAAAATTAACAGAAATGCACAAGATGGCAGAATGCAGTAGTCAGTACTGTAGAATGGATTAGTGTAACTATCTGTGTACATGATGCACTACCAATATCTAGACCATTGGGGGTCTTTTTTTGAAATTACGGTCATTATGAACTCCCATGGTCCTCAGTTACACCGGCTTTCATCCACAGCCACAGAAGGAATGCTGAGAGATTTCATGTCAATGGGGATTCAGGGTTAAAGGTCAAATAAAATGCTGAAAATAAAGTTAGAAATATACGGCTCTACCGTATAGAGGAATTTGCATTCAAGAGCTGGTTTGGAGACCTTTATCATACCAAATAGGAACTCTTAACAGAAATGAATGGATTCTATTACTGCTGATGTAATAACGCACATAATGTAGCGGAGGACTCGATATAGTCAAGCAGTTAATTTACAGCAGAAAAACGGGAAGGGCAGAACCACTGTATTTATTAACATGCAAAAGCAAGAAAAGCCTTGATCAAAAACAAAATCTCTCTTATCCCTCACAGACTATGAAATAAAGATTTTCATTCAGATATCAGATCTGTGGAATAGCGCACTATGGTAGAATCATAATGCATAGTTGAAAACCACATTCTAGCTCTTATCTGCGCAGTGTCGTTTGTTTCGATGACCTTTTTCTTGTTTTTCCAGACTGTAACTGAAGGGCAGCTGCAGGTTCTCGAGCTTCAGAGCGCTTTTCAGGGATGGATACAGATTGGCTGTGCAGTGAAGTCCCAGAAGACGTGTACACGTAGCTCTATCACACTTGGCTGTGAGGGAAACCGCAACTCACACCGTCCTCAGCCAAGTGTTGCAATATTTTACATCAGATGAGACGAGCAGTATTTAAAGGAAAAAAAAAAAAAAAAAAAAAAAATATTTTGGAATAAATGCGCAATTCCTTATAAAAACTGCAAATGTATTCCCAGCAGGTACAGCTGTGCACACATCAATCAGAAACACTGGAGTTCACTTTAAGCCTTACAAGAGATGAGATCAAAATAAGGACCTAAGAATATTCTCAAATGAATATTCCAAAGAAAATGGACAATGAAATTTAAGAACCCTGACACATAGTGCAACAAAAACATACCAATACACCAACTCATTACATACTCCTGTTTTCCTTTGGCAAGTTAAACATGCTGTAACACTGCTACTGGGCTAAAATAGCACAAAATAATGTAATTATGCATCTCTCTACGGCAGTGATGGGTGCATTTAAAATAACAGCCTGGATCCATGAAGTGAGCTTCCTGTGTCTTCTAGCCACAACAAGCAATACAGGAGAGAGCTTTGAGTTTGGTCGATTTGTTTTAATAGCTGTACAGCAATACATTCTACATCATCCATGCCCCACCCTGATAAATGTCTTTTATAATGTTGGCTTTCAAACACTGAGAAACTTACATGATACAGCCAAGTACAAAAAAAAAAAAAAAAAAAATGCATTAACCTCGAGTTAAAAAAGAAAACAAAAACAAAGAATTAGGTTTAGCAGAGGATCTCACTCTGAATCCGTAAGAACACTTATCGAAAGCATACAGCTTTTAGCAGGTGACAGTGAGCATATCTCCCATAACCCACTACTGGTCCACAATGAGGTTTCACACAACTGGCTTCCTTAACCTTAGTCCTGCCTCTAGGCTAATGCTCATCGAGGACCGGCATACACGGAAGTAGCTACCGAGGAACGATATATTGACGGCCGGCACACAGGGTGGGTCCTCTGTATATCGGCGACCGGCAGGACTAGGGTTAATTATATATTTAAAATTACGCCCAGGTCAAACGCAAACTCGCTAATCTCATACTTAGAATCCGAAAAGAATGGGACATTCTTTCTCAAAACTTAGATAAATTGTTTTGACAAATCTCTAGCTGTGTCGCTGGGTGGATGCAGTATAGCGGCTTGGATTTGTAAACAGCTCTGGATAAGATGATCCTCACCTATTGAGCCAGGTCGACTTCACTGGAGTCGAAAACGAGAAGGTTCATGCCAGCAAATTGGGGATGAATGCATGCGTGTAAGCGCAGGAGTGCATGTGTGAGAGAGAGAGCGAGAGGGCGTGCATGTGTGCGTGCTACTGTGTGCAGCATCCCGTGAGGAGGGACCGCAGTAGGGAGCAGAGGAGAAGGGAGGCGCATGTGCCAGGGCCACGATTCTCTTCTTCGTGTTTCCGCAGATTAGCAAACCGGAGCAAATATACTTGTTGGTGGAAATTCAGAAGCTACTTCACAAAATAACTATTTTTCAGCCATTATTGTCTTTGATAACTAGAAAGATTAAAATGTACCTAAAACAAACAAAAAATATTTACAAGCAAAAGCCGCGGGATTGCTTTTATACAACATAATTGCAGGCTTGAACAATACGTGTCATGGTCTTCTCCTTGGCTGAAAGTATAAGCAAACATGCCAGGAACCATCATATGCTGCACGAGAGGCTGATCAGAAGCCGCAAGGCAGGACCGACCCCTTCATAAGGCGAGAACACCGACAAAGTGACGATCCCGCGTCCTTCGGAGGGGCAAGAGAGTGCTACATGGGGGCTGCTGGCACCTGAAGTTCTCCCGACGGTTCTGCAGTTCCATTACAGAACCGTTGGAGAAACTTACATGAGTGCTGGGAGAGTCGAGCGAACCTCAGGTCCGGATGGAAAGACCCACTAACCCATCGTGGGACTCTGGCATAGATCTCATCACAACACTAGAAATGGCCTCTCTAGACCTGCGGCCTTCACACACAATCCTCCTCTTTGGCCGGCCGTGTTACTGAGGAGCGAGTAGCCAGGTAAGGCCAGAGAGCGGGAAGGTGACTTGTGATTGGGACAAACAAACGTAGTCGGGCAGTTTTTCAGAGAATGCTGGATACAGAGGAGGGCAGTTCTTAGGTCGGTAGGAGGAGCCTGGCGAACCGACGGGGCCCATCATCGGTCCATCATGCTCAGGATCATCTCCGGCGTCAGGTCACCGTTAGGCGCCGCCTCCACAGTCGGCAGCTGCACAGTCTCCGCCTCCCCGGCTTCGGCTTCGGGTTCGCCGTCCTCGACCACGACCTCCGTGGCGGGCTCCGCCTCCTTCTTCACAATGATGTCCTCCACCTCGCCGGTGCCCTCGTCCTCCACCCGGATGATTGCGGCCGCTGAGTGAAAAACAGCCAGAGAGGTGTGTATGGAGTTAGCCGTGTGACTGCAACACAACTGCGACACATTCGTGATTCAACTCCAGCACATCCACTGCCCAAAGCCAATCCATATCTGAGTGAAAAACCAACCCAGCTACTGCATAACCCAATCCAAACCCATGGAACCATGATGATGAACCAACTCTAACAAGAACAAAAACGTCACAAACCTGACCCATCCACGTGCTTGACCAAAGCCCATCTCCACCCCTTTTTACCAGCTGACCAGCTGTCTCAAAATTAACTCCTATTCCCAACTACAGAACCAATGCAGAAGTCTCAAAAATGTGTTATTAACATTCACAGGGTCCACGCAGCCCCAGGGCTATTAAAGGGGACCTGTTATGGTTTTTCTGTTCTGTGACAAATACTGTATAGTGTTATAATGAAGGATATTCATATTAAACGTGACCAAAGTTGAAATAATGAAGTAAATGTGTGTAGAAGTAATCTCTGTGAGCAAAGACCGCAGGTTCTCCACAAGCTCTGAACTCTCAGTTTCCAACTGTCCCCCCCCAACTCTGGCTACAGTATGATGTCATAGCGTGATGGATTTCTTATGGTCATCTGCCACGGGCACAGGCTAAAGTCACAGAAAAAAGCAGACTTTCACTCTGGCGAAAACGCCAAGAGTGACTGTATCGACCAGCATAACACTAAAGTAGAATCTGTAGTAAGCTAGCAAAGCATTTCCAATTTATGTTAATAATTAAACTAAATTTGTTATTTTAACTTATTTAGCTTAGTTGTTTATGTAACCGAGTGCTATGTTTGAAATTGCTCAGCATGTACGCATTACCTCGCCACAACCATTGAGTAGTTTAGTAACTAGCAACTAGCTGATAAATAAATGTGTGTATTTAGAAGCCATTGAGACAATGTACAAGACAAGTCGATAGAAAGAGATCGAATGGGTGACCGTTTTTAATTGAACTCAGTTGCAGAAGAATAATGCAGCCAATCACAATAAATGGAATGTTAGCCAGTGGTTGCTACCGTGTAGTTAAACTTTAACGGCAACGGCTTGTCACGCTTAATTGCGAATTTAACTACCATCAACATAGTTTCTTAGCCTGGGGGTGTTACCATAATACTCATTGTGTAGTTCAGTAGCTGGCAGCTAAAACAGTCATGTGTATTAAGGCTGTTGCTAGAAGCCAGGAGGATTTTTACATTGTTGCTCTCCATTGACACGCTGGTCCAGTGGCTCTGCTCACTGGAAATAAGAATATTCAAACTTAAGACGTCATGTTTTTATGACCACAGTATTTAATCAAAGATAAAACGTACAGATAGTGTGCATCATTTTACACACATTTCCCTGTAATGTAGCAGGACATATCTGGAATATTTGAAAACCTTAGGATGTCAACTAGAATTGAAAATTCCACAGGTTTGAATAAAGCAGCTGCATTTGACAAACCCATATATGACTTTGTAGGTTTTATGGAATTAACATACACAGGGTCAAAGCAGCCCCAGTGCTATTAAGAACCAACAGCTTGTTTTTTTCACGGTCACCATTTTCTCCATGCAGCTGCATTAGGCTTTTTTTTTTTTTTTTCTTGGCAGAGCCCTTTGCTCTTGGGCAGCAGTCAGACGCGGGCAGTAGACACCCCAGAGATGCATTACAGCAAGCAGCCCAGACTTTGGGGAAATTGGTACCGCTTGTTTAGGTCTTACGGGCTGCACTTACAGCAGTACGGCTATTTAGTATGGCAGCAACATAATGGAAGTAAAATGATCAGCAAGCTAGAAACTGTGTAGCCACAAATACAATTTTAGCCGATACCTCATCTCCAACTGCTGAGAAATCCAGTACCGTCAAAGCTGTAGGAAGGGACTCACCTAATTCATAATTTAGGGTATAACACCAACTTAAATATAACCATGAGCTGTAAAGCTCAGCCGGCTCACCAAAGCCCTTCAGCTCCCATCAGAGATGCCTCGCTAGCTAGTTTGCTAGCGAGCAACGAAAAATCAGCCAGATGTCTTTTGTGCTCAGATTCATTCACTGCCTCACCTGAGAGAGGAGCGATATGATTTCGGTGGAATGCGTTTGACAGCATTGCAGAGCAACAATAGTTTGCTCAAATCATTCAATATTTTCAAGAAAGGTGTGCAATGGTCCATGGATCAACTGATCAAATTTTTTTTTTTTTTTTTTTTTTTACCTAATTGGGTCCAGGCAAGTCATCAAAATATATATATATATAAAAAAAAAAGCATTTCTCCACAATAAATGCTCTAATCAATTTCTAAATGGATTCAGAATGTGCATTTTTCAATTCTGCTTCCAACCACATGCTACACTATGGCGTGACGTCATATAGGCTGGTGGGCAGTAGGGGTCAAATGTCAAGGGGGGGGGGTCCCATGTTATTCAACACTCAGAGCACTAAAACGCCTCCCCCAGACTGGGTATATTACGCCTGGCACCACTTGTTCCATTTGCGTTTCACATGTTAACACTTTGTACCATGCTTTAACAACACAAACCGTTTTGAAGAGTCAGATGTCATAGGACTATTCACAGCTCATACAAAAACCTCTGGATTCTGCAGTCTTGAACATTCAATTCTTGTGCATTGGCTTATGAGAGTAAGCAAGTACATAGTACACTCAGGTGCAAAAAAAAATACAATCAATCATGTACAAAATTCAATAAATTATGTAAAATTTCCCCCAAGCCCTGAGTAGCTGGGGAACTATTAAATTGGCCGTGTATAAAATGCATTTCTCGTGCTGGGCGGGGTTAAGAACTTACGAGGGGTGAGTTTGGTCTGATTGGCTTTGCCAGGCGGTCGGCCTCGCTTCCTCTTGACGGGCGGGGCCAGGGGGGCGGGCACAGGGATGGTGGCAGGCGCCTGCTCCATCTCGAGTTCGGCTGCCTCCAACAGGTCTTCATCCTCCTCGTCGATATTGTCCAGGTCCGGCTCTGCGTGGTCATCTTCACAGCCACAAGAACAAACACACAAGGTGAAGGTTATGCGGATTTGAGGTGAATCAGTGGCGAGCCTTCAGATCAAATGAGGGTCTTCAGTGACCTCACCTTTAACTGCATTACTGTTCCCTTTTAATTTCACCTGATCAACAACCAAACAATACATCTACTGAATAATCAAGGCCGATACAGGGTCTACAATGATCAAGAATTGATATTGACAAAGTAATTGCCTATTGGCCATATTTATATAATTGATGCAAGATTGTAAGGATGGCAATAATTTGAATAAATTCAAAAAATCTAAGACTTTCTCCGACTTTAATCTCCAGATTATTGCCATCCTTGCAATGTCACTATGCTGTCTGTTGTGCCCAACGATGCACTTTAGCCGTGACTATATTCGCAATATAGCACAGCTTCTCGTACCTCATAAGCCTCGTACACTAATCAATGCAAATCTGTGCCGTTTCATGAGCGACATGAATTCAGAATCTTCATAAGACGTATTGACCTTTTACGTCCTCCTTTATGTGCTGAGGAAAATGCCTGCTAACTTTGCGATGCAATGAACGTTAATGTTATCACAAATAAATTTAACAATCTGCCTATTAATCTTAGCAACTGTTGCTACTCAAGTAAATTTTACTGCCACAGGTTTATGTAATTAAGCACTGGAAGGTGAGGGTGCCGAATGGTTTTGATAACACCAAAGGAGCATCACTGCTGCGAATTAGGAGAGGGTTAAAGACCTGGAGATAAAGCCTGGATTTACAGAGCCCAAGATGAAGTCAAACACAGTCTCCATTTCAGTCTTTTTTGGTGCCATTTAATTCTTACAGTGCTTTTTCCATCTGACATTAATACAATAATACATCCTAATGCTAAGATTGACTTTTCAGTGCTCAGAACACGATGCTACACGACCAGATCTGCTCATTTCAAAATTCACAGCCTGGCCAAAAAAAAAAAAAAAAAAAAAAAAAAGTAGCCCATTGGATTTAAATGAGCAAATACTTCAGAGCCTATGATTCAAACACTACTGCAGCGATGAATATTTTTCAGCTTTTTTTAACCCTGACTGACGCATTGTGTGGCTTCTCATGTCTTAAACAACCATGTCAGAAGATGTATCCCACTGTCGTGGAAAAGATGTTACCTTGTTTCAAGAGGGGCATATTACTGGCCTGTATCAAGCAACAAAAGCAACTAAAGCGATTGCCGAAATCACTGGAATTGGGTTAAGAACTGTCCAACACATTATTAACCCGTTAAGATCGGATGCGACATTTGCGTGTATATCCCTTCAAGACCGGGAGGTCACGTTTGCGCGTTTTAGATGATATCATCAGTTTCAAGAAACAACACCGTTGAAATACACTGTGATTCCATGAAATATACGTGGACGAGGCGAAATCATTTATCAAATTTGTATTTAAATAAAGTTTTCAGAGCTGTGTTGCAGACAGTGACAATGACTGATGATCTGAGGGACGACAGTGACACTGACGCCGAGTGAAGCAGTTACTTAGATGAAAACAATGAATTAGAGGATTCAGACCGAGATCAGATAGTGATGTCACTGCTAGCCAAGGCTCAGTGGGTGAGAGACATGTTTGAGGAGGAGGATTCTGGCGAGTTAGCCCAATCTCAAGATGACTGGATAACAGGGCATCATTATCCTTGCTGAAAGATTATATATCAATAAGCAAAAATCTGGAGAGAGTAACAGTAATGATAAAAACAAAATTAATAATTACAAGTGTGAAATACTCCATCCCATGCCGCGGGATGGCCGATATCTGGCCTGGAAACAAAACATGGTGGAGGGATGGACAGACAAACAGAAGGATGGACAGAAGTATGACAAGGCACATCTGCACAATAAGATGTAGCCATATATTCAATTTCGTTGAGAAATATTGAATGATTTTGGAGTTCAGGCCAAGAAAAGACACATGACGGTTGGGCACGCAGATGGACGGACAATTTTTTAATAAAAATGTTCAAATATTAGGACAAATTAAATAATTCTCTTTGAAAGTCAAAGCTAATAAGCACTCAAATGGTTCATTTCATGTTTTTATCTGCAACAGTGACTGAGAAACTAAGGTTTTGGTAACCGTTGACAATTCTGTCAAGTTTTTCAGAAAACAGTCAGGTTTTAGGACTTTGTTTTCAAAAACTGCCTCAGGTTTTAGAATGCTTTTTCAGAGGGCACCTTAATCTTAATGGGTTAAAACCTAGTAGGGTAGTGGTGAACCCTAAACTTCACAAAAAAAAAAAAATGGATCAGAAAAGAACCAGGAATGAGTGTTATCAAAAAAAATCACTAAAACACTTGGTTAAGTCTCATAGTTAAAAACTGACAGAAGAACTCATGGCTATGATTAATGACGAACGTAAAAACATTCCCGCACGCAACAAGAGCTCACAAGATTGGGACTAAACAGCTGCGTGGCCATTAGAAAACCACTAGTTAGTGAGGCTAAACGAGGCAATGGTTCAGCAGGCACAAGGAATCATTTCCACACATATTGGCCACAGAGTCCTGACCTTAACAAATTGAAATGTTTTGAGATGTGCTGGAGAATGCTGTACAAAGTGGTTTGACTCTTGCATCATCAATACAAGATCTTGACCAAGAATTAATGCACCTCCGGTCAGAAATAAATGTTGTAACATAGCATAAAATTAGTCAAAACAATCCCATGATGAATGCGTGTTGGGATCAAAGTTATAGGCGGTCCGACAAAACATATGAGTGTGCAACTTTTTTTTGGCCCTGCAGTGGAAGTGTCTGAAGTTATGAATACAAGAGCCAATGTCGTCCCACATTCAAACCTCCTATGAGAATCGGTTCAGTAACAGCACAAGTGTCCCCAATGATGAGCGTCCCCCTCTCACCGCTGTCATCTTCATCCTTCCTGGAGCGCATCTTCCTCTTCCTCCCCACCCTGCCTCTCTTGGGCGGCGTGCCGTTCTCCGCCTCTCCGTCTGTCCCACAGCAGGTATCCATGTGTCGGGCCATGGTGTTCTGAAGAGGCACCAGAGGACAGGTCACTGATTGGCTCACGCCGTAGAGACCACCCACAAACTAAGCCATGAGAGGCTGCCCCTGCTCCTGGAGATGCGCTACCGGGGATTTCGGCCAATTACAGCGCAGATTTTTTTCAGGCTCCCTGTCAGTCAGGGTGCAGCCAATCAACTGCCCAGCTTGTGTCACTGCCTGAAGGGCTAGCGTGTTCACAAGGGAACAGTTCCACCAAACATGCCACGTACATTTGCAAGTCACCAAATAAAACACCAAGAGTAGTTTACCACTAGAAGGCACCATTCCAGCAAACGTTTCCAACAGACACATCCAAATCATCAAATCAAACACAGCAGCCACTCTTGCTTATAAGGCAACTGGAACATAAGAGTTCCTCGCACTGCGCGGGGCACAGGGGTGCGGTGCATTCCACGTACCCGGCGGGTGAAGGTCTTGCCGCACTTGGTGCACACGAAGGAGGTGGGCACGAAGTTAGGGTCGTGGTAGCGGCGGAAGTGCATGTCGAGCAGCTGCTTCTGGCGGAAGGTCTTGTCGCAGTGGCTACAGGAGAAGGGCTTCTCGCCTGTGTGTGTGCGCTTGTGCATTACCATGTGCCTCTCCTGCAATTATATACACACACAAACTCATTAGCAGCTTCAATTATACACTCATTTTCCTCTTATGATTTAGGAGGATCACTACTGATGGATACAGAAGCTCAGGTGAACAGAATGAATCCAAAAAATGAAAGTGAAGAATAACTGAAGAGGGGCACGAACTTAGGGTTTTGTCAGAAGCTGGATGGGTTAATTCAGAAAAGAAACAAAGATTCAACGGTAAGAAGGAAGCACAGAAGTGAGACTGTGTGTGTGTGTGTGTGTGTGTGTGTGTGTGTGTGTGCGTATACAGGTTCCGACCTGGCGGCAGGCGTAGTCGCACTGGTCGCATTTGAAGCGCTTCTCGTTCTTGTGGGACTTCTGGTGCTGGATGAGAGCGTAGCGCTCATGGAAAACTGCCTCGCAGTAGCGGCACTTCCTGCCCTGCTCGATATACGAGTGCTGCTTCCTCAGGTGCACCCCTGCAGCAGGGACAAGGAGCGGGACTTTAGACACATACATGGGCAAAAGGGGTGTCCGAGGTACCCACCAAACACATACGTGCGTGCACCGGGGTTGTTAACTTTCACGTATTCGGCGTGAGATTCAGTGGCATAATCACCTTCCCGAGCTGCAGTCAGCAATTATTCAATCAGCGCGTTTGTAAGAGATTCTCAGGGGGAACTGAAGTCCTGGAGCATGGAGGTTTATCAGTTTCACATGCATTACAGTGGATTTCACCACTAGTAACATGGAAATCAACACTGACTCCGGACTTCTCACGCTTTTCTTTACTCAGGGGTTGCAAGCAATAGCATTGCATAAAAACATTTCAGATGGTCTTTTTTCATTTAAACAATTTGAATGATCGTGAAACACATGCATTGCGCTGATTGAATAGCTGCTGAGTACAGCACGGGAATATGAATATGCCACTAAATCTCACGCTGAATGCGTGAGAGTTTGCAGCCCTGGCGTGCACACACACACACGCACGCACGCACGCACGCACGCACATGCACAGAGCACTGACCCAGGTCGCTCTTGCGGGCGATGACCGTGTCGCAGTGGGGGCAGTGAAACTTGGCCACGTTCTCCGTGTGCTTCTGCAGGATGTGCATCTTCATGGTGCCGCTCTGGGTGAAGCGGGCGTGGCAGATGTAACACTCGTACGGCTTCTCCCCTGAGGACAAGAAACGGGACTCACTGCTTCCTCAGTACAGAGAACACACCCCTAAGCTTAAAACCACAGAACACACCTCCATGACTAAAATAGCTGGGTGCACCACAGGTGCGAAACATTGACCAGATGGTAAACTCTCTCACTGCCTTCAGCCTGTGCCATTTTTAATGTTACGGAGCTCTGGTTAGTTTGGATTAGAGTTTCTAGCTAAAGGCATGAGATCTGTAACGCTTCAGCACAAGCAGTACTGAAAGGGAAACTCTGCCAGTTGAGTGATAAAGATACAGGGCCACACAGTGGGCTGGCGTTTCCTGTCTCACCGGAGTGGGTCCTCATGTGTCTCTTCAGCTTGTAGGTGTCTCTGCTGGCGTAGCTGCACAGGCTGCACTGGAAGGGCCTCTCCCCGGTGTGAGAGCGGATATGTCGCTTCAGCTTACTCACCTGTAACACAGACCGAGAGGCTGAAGGGCTGTGTGTATGTGTGTAAGCATGTGTGAGAGAGAGAGAGAGAGAGAGAGAGAGAGAGAGAGAGAGAGAGAGAGAGTACAAGAGTGAGAGACAAATACAGTATTGGTGCGTGTTCGTGGGATGCCAGTACTGAATGAATGTGTGTGCGCCTGTGTGCGTGTGTGCGAGTGTGTGTACGTGTGCTTGCGTGTGTGTGTGCGCACACGCGTGTGACAGCGTGCAAGAGTGAGAATGACTGCGTAAGAGTCCAGCTGTGTTTGCGAGACAGAGACTGTATGCGCACGTGTTTGTCAGACATAAGGACTAAGTGCACGCTTGTGTGTGTGAGAGAGAGAGTGTGTGTGTGTGGGCGCGCACCTCCACACTGGAATAGTCACACATGGAGCACTTGAAGGGCTTCTCGTGGGTGTGCTTGTAGCGGCGATGTCGCACCAGCTCTCCGCTGGTGACGAAGGCCATGTCACAGTCGCCACACTTGTGTGGCCGTGTTCCTGAAAGAGCAGCAGCAAGTTCACAAAGGAGCCAATCACAGCAAGGATGTGCTACACTAGGAGACCAACCCCATACTGAAGCCTCCAATAAGAGCAGTTATTGTAACAGACCACTGTGGTTAATGCTGCATTCATATGGATCAGGATCCCAGTACGCTGTTATTATACATTACAGTGAATGTGAACACAGTTTTAAAATCAATTCAGGCTAGCACTGCCAGAGGATATTCAGATACTCCTGGTGTGCCCCAGGGTCTCAAAAATGTACCTGTATATGTTTTCAGGTGTTCTGGACATGCAAGAGTGCATGTTCAGACAAACAACATGCCCGTGTTTGCGTATAAACATTCCTAGCGTGCCCACTTTCCATATATACTCATGTGTGCATTTACGAGTTTGGAACATGCCCTCGCGTGTTCAGGCCTTCTGCTCATACCCGTGTGCGTGTTCAGGTGGTTCCTCAGGAGCGTGACGGTCCTAAACGCGCGGCCACACAGGTGGCACTTGTGCGGCCGCTCGTCCGTGTGGCTCTTCATGTGTCGGTCCAGGTTAGAGCGGCGCGGGCAGGTGTAGCTGCAGAGCTCGCACTGGAACGTCTTCTTCACACCTGAGGGGGCAGGAGACTCCGTCTAAACCAGCAACACTAACCTGCCCAGCCACCAGCAGCGCAGGGGCCCAGGGACCAGCCCAGGCGAACATCCTCCTCTACATAATGAGATAATCCCACTAACAAAACTTACTCGTTGTAATAGGAAGGCTGCCTCACACAAGCTACAAAGATGTAACACAGTTCCTGACAGTCTGCAAAAGATTTGATTTGCTACGGTTAGCAGTGTAGTCATGTTAAGGCCCCTGCCAGGGGTCTATGGGTTTCTGGGATTTCCATTCAATCAGCAGTGAACTCAGGCATCGTTAGCAAGCTGTGCGGACTCCTTAGCCAACAAATGACTTCAGTTATGTCCCACTAAGTGGGGGAACAAACCAAAAACCCACAGCCACAGGGGTCCTCTGGGATTTTATTCTCAGACCCCCAGCCTAAAGGCTGTGGGTTATTTTACAAGGCAGCACATCGCCACTGCGGCCTGAGAAAAGTGCTTAATCAGACCAGCTTCTGTAAAACATTCAGATGTAGAAATAAATCCCAGATAAAACAATGAGCAAGTTTCAGTTGTGCCAAGTCACTCTGCATAAGAGCATCAATTAAATACCCACAATGCATTGCAAACACACCACTAAGGATTTATATTCCTTTGAGTGAGAGTTATAATGCCCTTCCCAAGGCAAAGCTAAATTGCGCCTGTAACCCGTGCCTTCGCGTTTCTAGAACAGTCCGCCCCCTCGGTGCTGCAGTGACATCACACACCTTTCTTCTTGATCTTGGTGGGTTTGGGGGGTTTCATGTTGCCCACCACCTTCTCTGCGTTCACCTCGCTCAGCAGGCCCTCCTGCTGCTCCTCCTCGAAGTCGTACACGGACACGTCCATGTCCCGGCCCTCCTCCGTGTCATAGCGCAGCTTGCTCTTCTTGCCCTTCTTGGCCTTCTTCAATGGGGGCTGGTAGTCGGGGTCCTTGGCCCAGGACGGGTCCTCGTTCTGGGGCTCGGCCGGCACCTCCTCGGCCGGCAGCTCATCCTGCTCCACCGTCTCCACCTCCCCGTTCGCCCCCACTTTCACCACCTGGGGAGAAGGGGGAGGGGGGCATTTGCACGTCATGCAACCCAATCGTACACCAGTAACACCACGCAATCTCACAGCTCCTGTAGCGTGTTTCACTAATGCCACATTCTGCACCATAACTCCCACAAAGAGAGCATTTTAACCCACGATCCAGTAATATATACTACTACCTCCTGAATGACAATAATATTGCTGTACCAAGACACTGTTATTATGATTACTGCTGTTGCCATTTTAAGAAAGTTCCATCAGTTTTAACATTTTCACCTTCTAATCTTAACGCACCCCACAGAAAACGAGTGAATCCTCGGCTCAACCATCATTAACATTGTAGCTCCTGCCTGATACGCCAGTCACTTTGCACCAGTACGTTTACCACTCATTTGCTTACAAACCAGAGTGAGGACAAAGATGCGCCATTTATAGGATGGGGGATGACTGGCAGTTAAAGTTGAGAGAGCCGAGTGAAGGAATTTATCCCAGACACCGGGTGACCTCCCTGCTTTTTGCCATGGGTATAACTGAGGACCCAAGAGATACAAACCTCATTGGACAATCAGAAGAAAGACTCATGCACTACAGGCCAGGAGTTTATAAGCAAGGCCAATACAGGTCAAAAATCTGGAAGCAACTTCAAGTTTCTGTTCACAACGCCTTTCTGAAAAACCAGTATGAAATCTATGGATTTTGGGATGTATTTACTGCATGATTAGACTTTTCTTTCATTGATATGCACCATTTTCCTCTATTTACCTTTAGGTACTGTATACATAGATGTTACCAGACCACTGCTGAATAAATGTTAACAAAAGAAAGGAGGGGCTTAGTTTTTGGGTTGAGAAGATTTGCAAGAGTCAAAACTTCAGTGAAAAAGTAAAAAACAAATTAGAGTTTGCATTATTCACTTTATGTCATGGTTTGCAGCCCACCGGATTGCCGTTGGCATCCATGGGCCTAGTAATACGGGCCTGACAATTTGAGTAAAAATGTATTCTGATAAGTGACTCTTTATATAATAGTTATGTTTATTTTGTTGCAAAGTATGCCAAAGAAACTATGATCTTTTTTTGTACAAATATGATCTTGCTTCCAAAATTTTGGCCTGTAGTGTACTTTTCCCTTCAGAGCCTCTGGGTTTGTTTGGGCAGGAAAATTCTCCAACAGCCTTTGAATTGATGATTACCTTTTCATTTCTTATCCATGACTACATCCATTCAGAAAGAGCAGAATGTAGGTGTTAGAGCTGCTACATTAGCAGGTCTGCAATGCATCCATTCATGAGTGTGTACAAGCATATGACACAAATGCTATAAAATGCTTGTCCCCTCTCATCTCAGTTAGGAATGGTTAGACGTGCATGATCTCCACAAACACTGGTAATGGTTAGAGAGAGCGTATTCCCTGGAGCATAGCACATTAGCTATTGCCCCTCATCATGCTGCAAGTGCTGGAGAAACAGAGCTGCTTCAACCATAGCTTAACTGGTGGACCTGCAGAAGGCCAGTCGACCAGCACTGTCACTGAGCAGCACAAGGATCTCTCACCCTAGCAAATAAATCCCTTTTGACAATGTGGGCCACTTCCTATATGTCTTAACCCCGCCAATATACACCATAATGAGGTCTTCCCAGAAATCGCCCCCGCAGCGACGATGAACAGTCATCCGGTTAAATCTGGGCAGTTTAGCTGATCCGTTAGGGAAATGAGGACGTATAATGACTGAACGACATTAGCGAACAGCCCGTCAACAATTGACGAGCGTAGTGATTCTAATGTGGATATGCTTCTAATTGCTCAGTAGGCAATGGGCCCCTAGAGTGAAGGCCCCAGGAGATCCCGATAAATGAAATTCCAGTCATTAGAGGTGCGGTAGTCTCCATGGATACAGGTCACACAAATTGCCACATGAATTGACCTCCGCTTAGGGGGATTAATACCCAATCGACTTGGATAGTCCTGCCTGATTTGCATGACCGATCCATCAAGACTCAATGATTGCCTTTTAAATCCCCAGAAAACACCTGGCCATCATAAACAAACAAGCCCATTCCCTGTTCAGATCACAATGCTCTTGACCAAAGTCTAAAAACTTGAGCCCAGTCCATAACCTATGAGAACAGTGATACGATATAAAAATGGGGCTGTCCTAACACAATTCAAATTATATTAATGCAACTATCAGCAAATTGAAGAGGACATTTTCCAGTTTAAAGAATGAATAATTTTCTAACCTGATGTGATGAAGTTCAGAGCCAAAAAGCGAAACCTGTCACTGTCCCACATACAGCAAAATCCAAGGTCTGACAAATCAATGTCCTCCCCACTGTTTGTTCCAATCATCTGGATTTGCTATTTATTATGATTTTTCGAGCAGGAGGAAGTACTAGTTAGTGACATCAATGGGCTGAGTTCATGAGTGGAGGAAAGACGTGGAAGGAATGTTACTTTCTCACCCCTACGCTTCCCTCCTCAGACAATCCTCTGCACAGCGTAACAGTCAGCAGAATGAAGGAAAGCTGAATGACTTGTTTGTAAGAAACTGAATCACTGTGAAGCTCCCCACAGAACAACAGGCAGCGGAAGGTTCCGGACTCTCACCTGAAAGCCCTCAGGCAGGGGCAGCGTGTGGCAGATCACAGGCTCGCCGTCCTTGGGCATGGCTGCGGCGTCAACGAAGGTGCCCTGCAGCTCGCTCACGGCGGCGGCGGCCGAGACGGGCACCTGCACCAGCTGCAGCTCGCCCAGGCCCAGCTGCTGCTCCTCCATGTTGACCACCTGCAGCGTGATGATCTGCGTGTCGTCCGCCGTGGTGACCGTGGCCTCGTGAGCCGTCCCCGACAGCCCCACCCCAACCCCCACGCCCACCCCGACCTCTGAGTGGTGGTGGTGCTCCATCACCTCAGCCTTCATCTGCAGAAGGGTGGGGTCCAAGGAGTCCATCACCATCATCTCCACCACCTCCGCCTCCGCCTGCTGCTCCGGTTCCATCCCCACCGCCTCCAACAGCTCCACTCCAGGGCCCGCATCCTGCCCCTCGGCCCCGCACTCCTGCCGCCGCTGGTACGTCTTGCAGTCTTTGCCCTTGTAGGCGTCTCCATCCTCCTCCAGCACAGTGCCAGTGGGCTCCCCCTCCATCCGTCCAGCCTGTGAACCATATGAGCGTGAGAACACACACACACACACACACACACACACACACACAGACCACAGACTGTATAAAAAAATACACACATGGATGCAGCACCCGGGTCTGAAAAAATGAAGCCAATGCGGAAACCTAGCAAAATTGCGTTCCATTTAATGGCCAGCAGATGGCGACAGAATAGGTTGCAAAAAGAAGTTCAATGCCATAGAATACTATGAGAAAATGACCCTACTTTCCCACCTGATTTATTATTTCAGTAATACTTTTCCACAATATTTTATGTAATCTATCACAAGTTTCAAGTCTGCTTCGATATATCATGATGTTCATTTTTGTGAATTATGGTCCCAAATAGGTTAGGATAAAGGATAAAGCCAGATATGCTTTGGAGGCGTGGCTGTCCTCTGGTCCTCATCAGATACGGTCAGATCCACCCGTAGATCCACCCCTCGCTCCTCCCTGGACTTTTAATTCGCGCTCTTGTCCAATAGGAATCACATCCGGTTTCAAAATGGCAAAATAGCGCTGTTCAAATTGCCAAATTGAGGCTTCCTAAATGGCATGCAACACATTTAAACCCTCCCATTATGTTCAAGTTAATAAATCATTTTTGGTTTGAGGTCACTCTGGTCCCCGCAATGAAAAACTGCTTAAGATGTTTGTAACTGAAACTGTTACCCAATCTCCTCTCAGCTTATTTATGCTTTTCTACTGACCATTTTAATGGCCAAGTAAATAAAACAAGACTCCCCCTATCCTCCCCCTATACATCAAGCATCGATTTTACATGATTATAGCAGAATGAATGAGACCAAAGGTGAAATGAAAGAGAAATTAATTTGAACATGCCCTTAGTCTTAGGCAACACTACAAAAACCAGATCAACTTGATGATTTTATATAATTGATCCTGGGGTCAAAATGACCCAAACTACACCAATGCACATAACGTGTTGACAGAAGATAATATATATATATATTTTGAGTTAAATTCATGTTTCACTTGCAAAGTTAGGGAAAAAAATCCAGCTGAAAAAAGTATGTTAACCATGTTTTTGGAGACATTGAACATTGAGTCGGGTCAAATTGACCCGGAACATAACAGGAGGGTTAAGTTGAGCGCTATGAAGAATGACTCCATTCAGTTATCGCCCGAAAAGGGCTTGTGTGGTTTACTGAACAGTGTCTGGCGACTTAGCTATAGAGGGAGCTGTCAGTTTTGCCGAAAGAAAGGTCTGCTTCACTAACGTAAGCATTGGCCAGCCGCACTCTTTTAGGGACAGCGAATGGCACTGGCTTGGAAATGTATCAGGAGAAACTATACGAGAAGCTCGAAATAAAATTGCAAGTAGAAACTCAATTTATTACGGGACCACGTTTCCTAAATAATGGTAAGGTAGCCAGCGAATACAATGTGCTTAATAATATCGCATGGATACCCAGGGAGCAAACGTTATGGCTCTAACTAACAACAAGGGGAACGAATGCTACCAAAGCAGCCGTCAAGCTAGCGAGGTTGTCCAGCTTCCTAGTGCAGCATTGGCTCCGTTAACTTGCCAAAATTAGACGGGATCTTTAGTTTAATTGCGGTAAGTCATTCGTTGGCCTGACACGACCAGCCATTGTCAAGTTTATAGCCGAGTTACAGCATGTTGGTGATACCCGAGGACGCCCAGGCCGAAGGGGAAGCGATGAAGGCTGACGTTAGCCGACCCGAGTATCCATTGTTGTGGACGGCTGGTCGCGGACACGACAGAAAACAACCCACCTTTAAAGCCTCTTTCACACTGGACGCGAAACGAATTTTTCGCACGACAGCTTACATTCAAAGTCAGTGCAAAGACGAGAATACACGCGTCTTTGCATTGACTTTGAATGTAATCTGTCGTGCGAAAAATTCGCTTCGCGTCCGGTGTGAAAGCGGCTTTAATGTTTGCGGAGCAACGTTAGCGTTACACAATGACGTTAACGCTGGACCGCCAAATACACACTGGATTCGGAATATAGCTAGCGAGCGGGTAGGGCTAATCAGCTGAAAACATTCTTCTGAAAACTACAACCATCTATACTTTCCTTCATTATTTATTTATCTCTTAATATGTTGTGATGAATTTTTCACCAGTTATTCTTGAGATGTATATCTATCAATATCTAGTTGAGTTGATGAAAAAAAAGAATTAGCAAACGAATTTTCAGCAGAATATTTTCAGCAGATTTGCCCTACCCCTAGCGAGCTAGCTAACGTTAGCTGGCTGAAAGTGAAGTCATTTAATGTTAGCTTGCTAGCTAGCTAGCTAACGAGTTGTTCGACGTTGGGAATCCGTTATAATGTTAGCTAGCTAGCTAGCCAACCGACATACCCAGCGTCACAATAACATCGGAGACAGACCAGGATTTATATCTTTTAAAGAGGAAACAAAGAAGAGAAAGAAAATGGACGCCTGGCCTAAACACACTGCCTTAACAACGAATGCTTTCCATTCACAGGCAACGTGAAGCCTACCCTATATTCGATCTTAAGGACAAAATGACTGAACGTTGTCAAGAACATATGTGTTATAACGCTTTATTGCTAGCGAAATTTTCAATAACGATAGAGGGAGACAAACACCCCCCGCCAGCCGCCAGGACTGGGAGCGCCATCGTGACACCTAGAGGCCGAATAAAGCTCCTACAAAAACCCCCTTTTCGAAAAAAGTGGTGCGGTTTTACCTATACAACTCCTCTTATTTTCTCGATGAATTCAGAGCAATGAAGAAGTTCAGTTCTGCAGTCTTTCGCGGACGGTGCAAAGCGCGTCCTTCTCCTGCCGTTGTTTTAATCCTCTCTCACCCTGTTGGGCAGAGTGGTCCCCGCACAAAATGGCGGCCTTGAGTAAAGACGTGCGCATGCGCGGATTGATTGGCCTAGTAGAATGGGAGGCGGGCGCTGAAGGTGGCGGTGAAAAGTATTGCAGCAGACCGCCTCTGCCTGGAGCAAAACACGAATGTGGAGCAACGTTTGTGTTATGAGGCCAGTTGAAACCCAGCTAGTCTTACGAGTGCCTTGTTGGTTTAAAATGCAAAATTCTGTCTAGTATATTGAGTTTTATCCCATTCTGCTGTCAATGCACAATTATATGTATCATTTGGCATTGCAATATGAACACCAGGCTGAAGCTCAGCGTAAAAATATAACTCTGTGCTTATTTATCTGATGACATAAGATCATACTCATAGCCTTTAAACAATACATTTAGCCTACTTCAGCTTCAAACAGGATTGTGCAGTGTAAAACAAGTAAAAATGAGGTGAGACACAGCATGCACTTTTCAGGACCAATCCTGTTTGAGGATATCAGTCATGCTGTACGCTAAGTATTCACATGCATATGGCACACCTTAACATTAAGTGTGTTTGATAGGTTTGGAAATAAACCCTGCAGAACAGTTGATCTTCAGGAACTGGATTGGACAGCCCAGCCTCATTTTTATTACTGGTGCAGGAGCCTGAAGTTTTCCCCATATATATGCATACAGTTTTTCTTAGTGTTGTCTTGGGTGTTGGCTCACATCTTTAATCAGCATTAGCATCCTTAGATTATAAAAAATAAATGGAAGAAAGCTTACTGCATTAGTGAGTTAAAAATGAGATTGAAGTCCTGTGATCCATTGAGACACTCAGTGGGTGCTTGCAGGAGAGCAGTTGCTCAATAATCCATGGCACTTGTATATATTCCAAAATACAACTTTGTTTCCAGAAAAGTTAGGACTTTGTATAAATGTAAAAATAGACTGCAATGATTGGCAAATCATTTAAAAACTATGATAAATTGAAAATTGTTTCAAAGACAACATATCAAATGTTGAAACTGAGAAATTTTGTTGTTTTTGAAAAATATCTGCTCATTTTAAATTTAATGCCAGCAACATGTTTCAAAAAAGTTGGGACTGGGCCATGTTGATCACTGTGTTAAATCATCTTTTATCAACACCCTGTTCGTGTTTTGGAATTGAGGAGACCAATTACTGTAGTTTAGGAAGCAAAATGTTTTCTAATTCTTGCTTGATTTTAGATTTCAGCTTCTCAACACTGTTGCAGACTGTTCGTCACATTTTTTGTTTCATTTTGCACTAAATTTTTTAATGGATGACCTGTCTGGACTGCAGGCAGGCCAGTTTAGCTCCCGGAATCTTTTACTACCTATCCACGATGTTGTAACACGCAAAAAGTGGTTTGGCATTCTCTTGCATAAATAAACAAAGCCTTACAAGAAGAATATGTTTTGGTGGCTGTATTTTTTGCTCCAAAACCTGGATATATTGTTCAGCATTAATGCTGTCTTCATAGATGTGCAAGTTACCCATGCCACGTGCACTACTGCACCCCCATACTATCGTGGGTGCTGGCTTTTGAACTGTGCGCTGATAAAAAACCTGATGTTCCCTCTGCTTCTTAACCTAGAGGATGTGGCATCCTTGATTTCCAAAAATATTCTGATTTTGATTCGTCAGACCACAGGATAGTTTTCTAATTCGTCTCAGGCCATCATAAAGAGCTTTAGGCCCAGAGAGGAAGCAGCGTTTTGGGATCTTGTTTATTTATGGTTTTTTTTTCTTTACATAGTAAAGTTTTAATTGGCATTTGTGGATTCAGTAACAAATTTTGCTCATTGAGAATGGTTTTCAGAAGTGTTCCTGAGTCCATACATTGATCTCCACTACAGAATCCTGTTTGTTTTTAATTCAGTGCCACCTGAGGGTCTGAAGATCATGGCTATTCATTATTGGTTTTTGGCCTTGTCACTTGCATACAGAGATTTATCCAGATTCTCTGAAAAATTTTATGATATTAAATACCATGCATGATTAAATCCCCAGTTTCTTTGCAATTTCATTCTTAAATTGTTGAAGTTTGTTTTTCCTTTGCAGTCTGTCACAGAATGGTGAAGCCCTCACTATCTTCTGAAAGACTCAGCCTCTCTGAGATGCTCATTTCATACCCATTCATGTCACTGACCCGTTGCCAATTAATCTAATTAGCTGAGATGTTCCACCAGGTGCAAATTTTTTTTTTTTTTTTAGCATTATAAAACATTTCTGATCTTTAGTTGCCCCTGTCCCAACTTTCTTAAAACATGTTGCTAGCATCAAATTGAAAATGAGCAAATATGTTTTAAAAAACAAATTCCCTGAGTTTCAGCATTTGATGTATCATCTTTGAACCATTGTCGATTAAATATAGGGTTTAAATGATGTGCAAATCATTTGTTTTATTTGCATTTTACAGTGTCCCAACTTCTCTGGAAATGGGTTTGTTGAACAACTGCGCTTCCTGGTGTGTAAGCATTCGGCCTACTTGAATTTTGCAATTAAGCAGTTCATAACAATTAGTTGAAGGCTATGCAAAGTGCAGAGAGAACTCTATGACAAAAGAACTCTCATAAACAAAATTTGAATATTGACAGTGTGCAAAAACATTAATCCATAAAAGATGATTCTCAGTTACAGCGGAAGTACTTTATTCGCTGCATTGCCATTCAGCTTGCGGTTTTGCGCTATTGTTTCAAATTGCTGAGTCACCCAAATTCTGTGACTCTCCGTGGAGATGGATTAGAAATGAGTTTGGAAAAAAATTAGAAAAAGGATAATCAGTTTATTTTTGAGAACTGTCAATATATAACAGAAAATATGAGGCAAAAATTTTCACATTTCAACTATAAACAACCATATTACATGAGTTGGACGAATGCACAAATTATTGCAGAAATTTCATGCTTCTTGGATGAATTCATAGGAAGGAAATATCCCTGGATCTGTGCTATGATCCAACACTATAAGTATTTTATACATAGCAATGAAATGTTTATTGATTATTTTGTGAGTATTTTTAGAATTGATACATCCATTATCTAAATCGCTTCCTCCTCATCAGCCTTATGGGGGACCTGGAGCCCTTCCAAACTAACTATGTGGGCAAAAGGCAGGAACACACCCAGGACAGCTCGCCAGTCCATTGCTGGGCTCACACATCATTCACTCACACCTGTGGGCAGTTTAGAGTCTCCAATCAACCTAGCATAACCGAGTACACGTTTTTGGGTTGTGGAATAAAACCAGAGTACCTGGATAAAATTCATTTGAACACTGGGAGAACATGCAAACTCCACACAGAAAGGTCCCATGGTTGGAGTCGAGACTATGGCCTTCTTGCAGTGAGACAATAGCCCTACGAACTGCAGCACCTTACCGTCCGCTAAATTGATACATGTTGCATTTTGTAAAAAGAAAAAAAAAAATTCACACGCTATATTGGTTGGTGGATATTTTGGTGTACAGTATGTTATTTTTGGAAGGTATTTGTTATATGTTGGTAGCCTTTTGTATGCCAAAACAAATAACTTGTGTCACTATACTATATAACTTATACCACCATTTGGCAGAAGAATTGACTAATTTTCTAAGTAAAATTTATCCCATTATAAGTAAAAAAGTACAGAGGATGGAGATTTTTGCATTTCATTTTGACAAAATGACCATAAAGAAAACTGGCTTCCTTCTTGGATTTTCAAGCAAGCAAATTTTGGTTGGATAAGTGATGTAAATGTACATAGATAGCTGAAACCATATCTGTACCAAGTGTGAGATCCTTTTTTTTAATTAATAATGTGTAAAAACTGAAATAAAGAAATTGTCACAACCCTCATGGGAATCCCTAGTGTGACTTATTGCAATTTGGCAGTATGCGTGTCTGTAAGGTACTTGTTTGTTGTGAATCATGTATGTCTTTTGCGTGTCTCAATGTCATCAGTACTTTCATGGCAGCCAAAGGCCCTTTGAACCTTAAGTTTCATTAGTTAATTTGAACAAGCTTCCAGTCCAGAATCAGGGACCAGGATTGGGACGGAGTTCAAGTAAGCTTAATTCATCCTGTTCATCAACTCCAGTTTTCAGGAACAAGCTTCCAATCTTAATCAGGGTCCAGGACTGTGACCGAATTCTTGTTAACCCTTGAAAGTCTACTTTCTTTACTAAGTTTGTCAAGAACAAGCTTCCAACTCTTGGCTGGGGTTGGGACTGGGACTGAATTCCTCTCAACCATCAACCCTCCTTTTCATGGGCAGTCCAGTGCCAGGAAGCACTTCAACAACTGGCAGCACACTGGAAGCCTCTGGCCGGTGACAGCAGCCCAAGCACTGCCTATTACGCCTGTGCTGAAATGTCACTCTTGCTCTCTGGGGTTCCTATGATCTCCAGGGTTCCGTCACTGTCATTGCCACACTGCTGCCAATAAAGTACTGGTTGTATTGCTAGTCCGTCTCTGCACTTGATTCCTGATCTGAACCATAACACAGATATTTCAACTAGAGGCACTGGTAGAGTGCAAACCTCCGCCAAGGCAGCACAATCCAAATGTGCATGAGTGGGTGTAAAGTTTAGTTATTGCATGTGATAGGATTTCAAGATGGCTGCCGTGGGGGCCATATTGTTTCATTGATCGTGGTCAAAATCAATAAGGTCCATCCTTAATGTAATAGCAATCCACCCACAAAATTTCAGACAAATCCGTGCATTACTTTTTGAGTTATCGCGTGTGATAGGATTTCAACATGGCTGCCATGGTGGCCATATTGTTTCAGTGATCACGGTGAAAATCAATTGGGTCCATCCTTGATGTAATAGCAATCCTTCCTCAAAATTTCAGACAAATCCGTGCATTACTTTTTGAGTTATGTTGTTCGCAAACAGACAGACAAACAAACAAACGGGGCGAAAACATAACCTCCAAAAATAAATGGTAATTTGTACTGTCTTGGATTTATTTTTCTTGACCAATGTAATGTCAGCCAGGAAAATAAATGTAATAATTTCACAAAAAGTAAAAAAATAAATATATATGTACAACCCCAATTCCGAAATAGTTGGGACGAAGTGTAAATTGTGAATAAAATCAAAATGCAACTAGAGGCACTCGTGGAGTGCCAACCTCCGCCAAGGCAGCACAATCCAAATCTTCATGAGTGGGAGCAAAGTTGAGTTATCGCGTGTCATACAATTTCAAGATGGCTGCCATGGCGGCCATATTTTTTCACAGATCGCGGTGAAAATCAGTAGGGTCCATCCTTGATGTAATAGCAATCCACCCACAAAATTTCAGACAAATCCGTGCATTACTTTTTGAGTTATGTTGTTCACAAACAAACAAACGGGCGAAAACATAACCTCCGCCCCAACTTTGTTGGTGGAGGTAAGGACTTTCAGATCACATGAGCCAATATGTTACCTACAATAGAATGTAGATAACATTTAAAATGTTGTAACTGAGACATTTTACATTTTTATCCAGAAAATGAGCTTATTTCAAATTTTCTGGCTGTAACAGGTCTCAAAAATGTTGGGACACAGGCAAAAAAAGGGCTGAAAAAGCAATTAATTTTTAAGAATCAGCTGAAAGAACATTTTCGCAAGTAATTAAGTTAACTGGCATCAGGTGTGCAACATGATTGGCTATAAAAGGGACGTCTTAGAGAGGCTGAGTCTCTCAGAAGTAAAGATGGCCAGAGGCTCTCCAAACTGTGAAGGCTTGCGTAAAAAAATTGTGGAATACTTTTAAAACAATGTTCCTCAACGTCAAATTGCAAAGGCTTTGAAGGTCTCATCATCGACAGTGCATAACATCATCAAAAGATTCAGAGAAACTGGAAAAATCTCTGTGCGTAAGGGACAAGGCCAAAGACCTTTACTGGATGCTCGTGATCTTCGGGCCCTCAGACGCCACTGCATCACTCACCGGCATGATTCTGTCATTGACATTATTAAATGGGCCCAGGAATACTTCAAGAAATCACTGTCTGTAAACACAGTCCACCGTGCCATCCACAGATGCCACCTAAAACTCTATCATGCAAAAAGGAAGCCATTGCTGAGCATGATCCAGAAGTGCCGCCGTGTTCTGTGGGCCAAGGCTCATTTATAATAGACTGTAGCAAAGTGTCCTGTGGTCAGACGAGTCAAAATTTGACATTCTTATTGGAAATCATGGGCGTCATGTCCTCCGGGCTAAAGAGGAGAAAGACCACCCCTCCTGTTTCAGCGTTCAGTTCAAAAGCCAGCATCTCTGATGGTATGGGGATGCATTAGTGCATATGGTGTGGGACACTTGCATGTTTTAAAAAGCACCATGAATGCTGAAAGGTATATAAAGGTTTTAGAGCAACATTTGCTCCCCTCCAGACGACATCTATTTCAGGGAAGGCCTTTTGCATTTCAGCAGGACAATGCAAAACCACATACTGCAGCTATTACAACAGCATGGTTTCGAAGTAGAAGAGTCCGTGTGCTGAACTGGCCTGCCTGCAGTCCTGATCTTTCACCGATTGAGGACATTTGGCGCATAATTAAACGAAAAGTCCGTCGAAGGAGACCCAAAACTCTCCAGCAGCTGAAAGCCTGTATTAAACAAGAGTGGGATCAAATTCCAATGGCTAAACTCAAGAAACTTGTCTCCTCAATGCACAGACGCCTCCACTCTGTGTTAAAAAGAAGAGGGGATGCTACACCATGGTAAACAGGCCCCTGTCCCAACTTTTTTGAGACCTGTAGCAGCCATCAAATTTGAAATGAGCTCATTTTGTGGATAAAATTGTATCATTTCTCAGTTTCAACATTTGCTATGTTATCTCTGTTCTATTGTGAATAAAATATTGGCTGGTGTGATTTGAAAGTCATTGCGTTTTGATTTTATTCACAATTTACACTTTGTCCCAACTATTTCAGAATTGGGGTTTTATATATATATATATATATATATATATTTTTTTTTTTTTCCCAATTTCATTGTTTTGAACAGTTGAAGAGGGCCTAAATTAGCTTTGCACTCGTATGTTTAGACTGAACTAAACAAACAATTGAAGAGCCTAGCACTAGAAGTACTTAAGTCACAATTTCACATGATGTAATGCAATGTTGGGAAAACGATTTTATTGTTACCTGAATTATTTTCCCCATGCCCCCCCCCCCAAACATTTTGTGACTTAAGTACTTTTAGCTCTGGGGTCAATTATTTTGGCAATCAAAATTCATTGCACAATTATGTGTTGGCTGCAGTTTGAGAAAAAATGTATCCCATCTCTGGGAATTCAAGTTTCTCTGAAAAGCATGAAAATTTCTCTGTGATTGCTGGCTTCCTTCTGAATATATCCCTTCCAAATTCATACCCATGCTCTGTGATTGCAGAAATTTTTGAGGCAAGGATAGCCTGGTACACGCAAGAAAGATTCAGAATAAAAAAATGGCGAATTGACCCTGACTGTGATTCGTCAGTATGAATGTCACTCAGCAGTGACGTGCGGAAAGAATAGGCGTTATATTTGAAAACCGTGATTCTGGATATATGTTGAAACGGTGGCTGTAGCTTTGGTTGTGATTTTGCGTTTAATGTAAAAGTCGCGGAGAATTTTAGATATTACGGTCATGGAAAGAATTAGGCGAAAGAGTAGCAGTAGCGGAAAGTGCACGCCAAAAAGGCGCAAGGACAGTTTGAGTTTTGACGAATTTGGTTTTGCACTAAGTAAGAAAAAAGACCAAAAACTGCAACACAGAAGTCATGATTACAGGTAACGTCAAAGTTTTCCCCTCTAACTTAAGCATTTTCTTGCCTTTTACCTCCAAGGTTAAACATTATCGATTATGTTGGCTGGATCTAACAGTAGCTTACATTTGTTGTGTGTAATTTTGCAGTTATTGTGAATACATCCGCAAAACAAATGCCAGTCTTTGTTTTGAGACGTCAGTTTGCTGGTGCAGTAACTGTTGCACTTTTTGTTTAGTTAATTTGTTTATTGACTGCGAGCTGTTTTATTGTTGGGCATTCGGTATTTAGTTCAATTTGTTTCTGACAGCTACCCACAACCGAACACCGTTAGGGTGAAGGAGCTGTGTGAACTTCTCAGTTACTGGAACGGATCCAGCTTCATTTGCAGAAACCAGGTAAATATTTTGATTCTTGTGTTATTTTCTAACATCATGGGAGAAATCACCTTAGAAAACTGGAAATAGTGCGGAGATTTTAGATGAAAGATGTGTTCCTTTTCCTAATCAACGGTGCTCACCTCTCGCAAGGGCTATGACGCCGGTTGTCTTAGTGGAGTTTATACATCAAAATATTTCCTAAAAAGTAAATAAAATAATGTTGAGCCATAGCAAATTTGTGGTAAAATATATTGGGATATATAATAGGATATAGGGTACATCATTAAATTGTTCACCAATAAAAACGTCGGGACACTGATAACTTTACAAATGTGCAAATTCGTATTGAGTGTCACAGCTGAATAATGTACCCCTTGGCTTTCTACTGCACAATATGAAACTGTAGTATCAAAATGGAACATTATCACAGTTGCATTGAGATGGCATGACACTTTTTTTTTTTTTGCACAGTGGAATAAAAGAAGTTGAAAATTGGGCTTTGAAATTGACTGAAGTAACTATTATTTAACACTAATCATAATTTGTGATATTATTTTTGTGGCCTTATTTTTTGAATAATGAGTATTGCATTTTATTACATTTTGTAGAACATTTGCTTACAAGGCTGAACTTTATAACCTTTGTACTTTTCGCCTTTGCTCTTTGAGTTAAGTATTCAGGTCTGTGTTTGAAGGATTGTTAACGGAGTTCACTTTACATGACATACAGCAGCACCAATATGTAACTATGATCAGTCAGGTGCTCTTGGGTCATTAAACCACAGGATAAAAAGTATTGTTTACAAAATGGTTATTTATCAATTATTGTTCTGCCACAAGATCCTTTATACAGCAGCAAGATCGTGTGTAGGAAAATCTGTAGCTAGCTAGGCACTTGGAGCGATGTAAAGCATAACACTTTAAAACTAATTTTTACCTCAAGTTCTGTTTGAAGTAGTTAGCCTATGCTGTCCTTTCAGTGCCAGCCAAGAGCACATCCACAACCTTTTTTTCATTCTTTTTACATTCATTACAGAAGTCTGTCAGCATCAAAGACAAACTCTCTGTCACAATGATTGACAGTTGCTTGAAATGAAATCTGTGAAATTAGATGCGTGTGGCCCTGTCAGTTACCTAACTTAGACACTGCATGAGTTTGTAGCACTGTGTTTGTTAAATCTGACATGGTGGCCATCATCAAAGACAAAAATATTGCGTAGTCTGGTCCTGACATTAGACCAGTCTGGGTTCCTAGCAGGTATAAGCTGTGCTTTTGACACATCAAGTTGCTCATATTTGGTGTGCTGTTGGTCAGAGCAGGTTCTGTAGGTAGACTAAGCAGGCAGCTGAACTGGTTGACTAGCGGATTGTTGGATGCTCAGCTGCTGAACAGTTGATTAGCCAACAAGAGGTGTTGAAAACTGAGTTTGAACCTGTTTAATCTGATTTAAGCAAGACTTTTCTGGAGGGAATACAGCATTATGTGTCTTTTCCCTCAGATTGAACGGTTTATCAGAATTGGAATCCCCCCAGCTCTTCGAGGGCAAGTTTGGAAGTGCCTCTTGAACACCGATACCCTGCGGGATACCAGCTCTTTCAGTTACCAGGTATCTCTTATCCTTCCTTCCCTATTTGTCAGAAAAACGATATGAGGTCGTGCACAAGTAAAATCAGAGCCAAAAAAACGGGCCTTTATGATATGGCCGACTGAGGCAGAACCGGTGGTTAATCACCTACAGCTTCATTTCCGAAGAGTTGGCGCGTCAAATGCAAATAAAACCAGAAATATCTTATTTGAGAAGTCTGTTCACCCTCTTCTGAATTGAAAACTGTGCAACAACACATTATTTGCTGCTCTAACGTGAATTTAATTGGCAGTTGAAAATGACGGTGTGTAGATTGCAACAAAATCCAAAAAAGTAGGTTGACTGTTTACCACTGTGTAACATCACCTTGTCAATTAATCACACTCAATAAGCATTTGGATACTGAAGACACCAGTTGGTACAGTCAAGTCAGTAGAATTTCCCCCATTCCTCAATTACACAGGTCTTTATCTGCACAGTTGTGTGGGCCCTTTGTTGCCAAATATTTTGTTTTATAATGTGGCATGCGTTCTCAATTGGTGATAGATCAGGACTGCAGGAAGGCCAGTCTCGCATTCATGTTCTCTGCTCACGCAGCCGAGCACTTGTAATCCGTGCAGAATGTGGTTTTGCATAGTCTCCTGGACAATGCAGGAGTGTCCCTGGAACAAACAGCATCTCAATAGCAGCATGTATTGCTCCAAAATTTGTGTATGTCTTTCTGCATTAATCTTGTTAAATGTAGATGAAGGACTGACTTTCAGCTTTGAGGTTTTGCCAACCAAGATCTGTGTAGGATTAACAACAATTTCTTTACATGCCCCCCATACACACATGCACACGCACACACACACACAAACAATTTAACGGGCTCAAAAGTATGTGGACAAAAATTAAATTGAAATTTTCGTATAACATTAAAAAATAAATCTTTTGCAGTCAATGAAATCTGGAACCCGTTAGCACCGGAAGCTGGGCCTCTTTCCTGGTGATGCTCTTCCAGACCTTCACTGCAGTCCTCTTTGGTTCCTGCTTGTTCCTGGGGCATTGTGCCTTCAACAAGTGAAAGCATTCTCTATTGCAGTGGTTCCCAAACTTGATCCTGGAGCTCCTCTCAATATGCTGGTTTTTGTTCCAACCTCAACTGTGATCAAGGAATTTGAACAAGCTGTTAAGTTTTTCTTGTGTGTGGTGCTTTTGATGTTTTCAGAGATTATTAATTTTTGAAGTCATTATAATATTATTATAATAGCTTTGCCAGACCACAAAGAATATACGGTATGAACCTCCCAGATTCATATTGTCTTTATTGCATTTGGCAAACAATTGCATGAAAAGAGGCTGCGTAAAAGACTTGGGTTAATGGCCGTCTGATTTGGTTTTTCATTAATGTTTTTTCCTCCTTGAGCAACAACACATTCAGGTTTGTCTTATTATCATTCCCTTTGTCTTTGAATTAATTGTTCATTATCCACCAGATGGTTATGGTTGGTGATCAGGTGTCTGGACATTTGCCAATCAGCAGCCATTTGATTCAGCTCTGTGTTTTATTGATCAATGTTATGGCCACGCATTAGTGAGCGGGACATAAATTCTAATGCCTCCTAGTTTATAGGTGAATATCTATGCATGATACTCACTCCGGCATGGTGGCCGTGTCCTGGAAATGCTGGCTGGTATAGGTAGGTAATTTGGTAGATACCTAATGTCTTGATTGGGTGCTGGTCGGTGATAAGGTGGGCTTTTCTTTTGGAAATAAAAAACAAGCATAAGTTGGTCTAAAGAGTGTAGGGTGAGCAGAGCAGAGGAAAAAGCACTTGAAGGATAAATTCTTTGTGCTTGTCTAAAAGCTAAGCACCCCCGTTTCCTTGTTCAGGAGCAGTGTAAACAAAGAACCTAAAGCATGAAAGTAGCTACGAAAACATTTCTGAATGGGGAAACTGCAACATTCACAAAGAATCTTAAGCCTAAAGCTGCGTTTCCACCAAACACGAAATGAATTATTTGTGCGGCCAGAATATATTCAAAGTCAATGCAAAGACACAAATAGACGCGAGTTTGCGCCTTCTCGTGCGTATTCGCATCTTTTTATTGTCTTTGCATGTAATCTGTCCGCGTGAAGGATTTGTTTCGTGTTTGGTGGAAACGCAGCATAGAAGTAGCTCTTAACAGGTCAATTTAGGAGTGACTCCCAAAAAAATAGGTGTGTTATTCCTGACTTTCGGCCTCTTAAAATCGGGGGATGGTGGTCACTCGCTGTTGAACAACTGTTGGGGAATGAGCTCGACTTTGTTTGCGCAGACCAACCTGGGTTATTGTATTTCGCTTTTACAATAAACCTAATTGCATCAGACTGGAGATTGTGTTCACTCCTTCATAACAGATCAACAGTGCAAGAGGAACACTTGGTCCACTGGCCCGAACTGAGACTAATTTTCTCCCACAACACAACTATAGAAATCTCCATTTCATAATTGATTGAATTGGATTGATAGGCAGTTGTCTGCGACTGATTCAGTTTGGTTCCCCATCAACCAATCACGGTGGACATGGTGGATCTGTATATGAAACACAATTATCATCCTTAGCAACGAGGTCAACTGCGCACCCAACCATTAATGCAAGAGTTCGTCCAAGTCCGTAGTTAGAATTGCTCTCAGCAGCTTTGTGAATCACTTTTAAGAGGTAGCTCTCAGCTAGGAATCTTTACCACTTCTCTGGAGTATTTCTAGTGCTACCAAGATTCCTTGTGAATATGACCCCAGGCTGTTTGCTAGCTTATCTACCTTTCTGTGTATTACCATTATGCTTTAAGAAAAATCCGCTTAAAAGAGCTGAATTTGAAAACAAAGGACACGGAGCTCTTCACTGGCACAGCAGTGGCTTGGGATTCAGGGTTAAGTTTTTGGTTCGTGACATACAAATTGTCATTGCATTAAGAAAAGCATCTCTGATGCGACGATTTCACTCTCTATCTTGCAGAAATGCCTGAGGGAGATTCGGGAGCCCCTTGTTGACCTGGGGGTGAGCGAGTACAGCATCCTTGCTGCAATCGCCACCCTGAATGAGACCGAAAACGAGATGGGCTCCACTCCCTCACCCCCTCAACCCCCCGAAGCCTCCGTGTTCTCCAGCAGCGACGTCGCCATCTTTCGCCAAATAGCGCTCGATCTTCGTGAGTTCACTCAGTCCCTCGACTGCTCCTTTCTTTCCATTTAGAATAGTCTTTCTTTTATCTTCTGTTAAAGTAATTCTAGTGCAACCTATATAGTGGTATTTTGAGGCTATAAATACTGGAAACATCCATTTTTTGTATCATGCTGGGATTTTTTTTTTCTTGAGTGCAATAGTCTTGGATTGTATCCCATGAAAAGAATCCAAACTTTTCAAAAAAACCAGACCAGTGCTGTCAGTGGATGACAGCTGAATATATTCCCAAAACTATAGCATTCTTAACATGGACAAAATGTATAGCTTTGCCGAGTAGTGGCACCACAGTAAAGGGTATAGGGTGCAGAAAGTCGGGGGGCGGGGTGGGGGTGGGGGGGGATGGGGCGGGTGGGACTCCTATAGGCTCCAGGAATATTCACAGAAATTTTTACCCGATTCCAATCAGAATTGTTTGACTTATTGCATTTTTTTGGCTTGAAGGTTGTGCTACAAGAACAGTCATAGTGCCTCCAAAACAAGAGGATTCTTCTTTTATCCACCGAGACATTCTTCGCAGTTGAAATGATCACTAGAACAGTTTGACACACTGCATTTGGAAGTGTAGTTTAACCTAATGGTGGTGGTACTATAAAAGAAACTGAGGCTCCGAATCAATAAGGTTCCTCCTTTATATGCCAGGAATGTTGTCCGCAGATTTGGCAAGATTCCTGCTGAAAGTGTTTGAGTTATTGCATTTTTAAAAATAAAAAGTTTGGACCAGTTGTGGTGCTACAACAAAGGTCATACGGTGACCAACACCGAAGAAAACCCTTCTCTTTGCTCCTGAAACAATCATAAGAAGTGTTTTTGCATTCAGAAATGTTAAGTTTGATGTGATTATCGTGCTTCAGGAAACATTAGTCCCACCCCCTGAAATAACTTCCTCCTCTGTGCTCTAGAAATGTCGAAAGCAGATTTAACATCATCCCAATTAAAGCTGTTTGAGGGAGATGAAAGATGTTTTTGGAGATGAAAATTTTGGCCTGGTGGTGCCACTACGGCAAAGGTCATTGGGTGACCTACATCAGTAGCAGCCCCTCTTTATGCCCCAGAAAAGATCACACTAAGTGGGACACAATTCCTTTCTAAAGCGTTTGAGTTTTGCATTCAGAAATGGATGATTTGAGCTGGTTTTGGTTCTTCAGGAGACGTTGCAGAGCCACCAGAATCAATAATTTCCTCCTCCAGGCACCAGGAGTGTTGAGAAGATATTTGACTTGATTCCCATCAATGTTGTTGCAATTATTGGAATTTTTGAAAATGAAGTTGGGCCTAATGGTGTTACAGCTGAGGTCAGATGGTGACTTGCATCGATAACCGCCCTTCTGTTAGCACCAGAAACGATCACTAGAATTGTGACTTGATTCCCTTCAAAAATTTTGAGTTATTGCATTTGTAATGGTAAAATTTGACTTGGTGGTGGTGCTGCAGGAAAGGCCGTTGGGTCACACAAAACTAGGTGTCGTGCTCTATGCACCAAGAATGTTGAAAGACGATTTAACATGACAGCTGTTTGATCATAGCGATTTTTAAAAATTAATTTTTTCCCAGGTGGTGGTGTTACAGCAAATGTCATAGGGTAACTAACATCATTAATAGCCCTCCTCAATGCATTAGAAACGATCCCAAAAAAGTGAGACACTATTCCCATCAAAACTGTTTGAGTTATTGTATTTGAGTGTAAAGTGTGACCTGGTGATGTTATTACAGGAGAGGTCATAGTGTTACACAAAACCATGGGGTTCATCCTTTTGCATCTGGAATGATTCCCATGATTTCAATTTTATGTGATTCCAACAAAAAGTTTTTTGAGTTCTTGGACTAACACAACGAATCTGCAGCAGCAATGGCTGCCAGGGCATGTCTATAATATCCTTGAACACTCCATTTTTGGGATACAGTTAGCAAAGATGAGGCTAAGTACGCGCTAAACATGCCCAGGGTAATACAATATGATTTGCATATGACTGATATGCAAAATCTGCTATCTATGTGTATAGTACTCTTTGTGTATCTGATTTTTTTTGGTGGATAAAATCTGAGAGACCAGCACACCTTTACATAAAAATGGATAGATTCTGAAGGAGTCTTCCAGCGAAGATATACGATTGCAATTCATATTGCGTGCTCAAGCATTTTTTGTGTGTTAACTTACTCGTACGTGGAGAGAATGACTTATAGAAGAGTGTTAGTTTGCCGCATGCAAATAGTCATAAAATGAATTTTCTTCATTTAGCCTTTAGAATTGTGTTACCAGTTCCAACTTCAGTGGTTAATTGTCTCTTTACTTCTTGGAAACAATGACATATAGCTACAAAGCTTTGTGTAACCATAGCTACCGAAAGGTTTGTGCATTCTGTGAGAAGGCGTGCCGGCTTGATTGATTTAGTGTCGGATATGGTCTCGCCTCTGAGCCAAACCTTGCTTTGTCTCGTACAATTTGACGGGCCATACCTTGAATACCTCAGATCTCTGCGAGATTCTTGTTTATTTTTCCCTGTGGGTGAGGGATGTGTGTATAGTCTTCACTAATCCAGAGTTTGTCTTTCAGAAAGGTCATTTCCGACCCACCGCTCCCTAATGGGAGACTCTGCAGAAGCCATTGAAGGCCAGGCCAAGCTCTTCAGAGTCCTGACCGCCTATGCCCGCTACAACCCACACATAGGATACTGCCAAGGTCTGTCTTTGGCACCGGGCACCTGAGTTATTAGACTGGTCCTCATTCACTTTTTTCTCATTTATTTGTTTTTACCACAATATAACTTACTCATTGGCAAAATATTTCCGACCTTGTGCAATTCCATCGTTGTCCCATTTTTTTCTGTTCACCTTTTTGGAACATGTTTCTTGAACTATTCTGGGTAAAACATGCCATCTTCATTAGCACCTAATGAATCTTTCCTTTCTCAATTAGACACGATGAAATATGTCTGAGTTGTGCTAAAACAGGAAATGTAATATTTGATTAAACATTCGGAGAATGCCATGACTTTGTTTTTACTGCAGGCATCGTGGTCTCTGCTTTCTTCCTCTGTCTGTGCCACTAGACGGGAGTTTTGTTGAAAAACTTTATGAAATTAATGTAATACTTTTGAGAGGTGAAATGTAGTGGGTACTGGGTGGCTCAGCCAGTCATAGTGCACTTCTAACACCTGGGCCTCATAATCTGGACTAGAGCATGGACCGTCCCAGGGCAGACTGCTGGGTGATGCACAGTTGGGTCAAATGTCACTCTGGTGTGAAAGCCTCCTATTCTTCATAGCTGATGACGGGTCTCTTCATTAAGCAGCAGTTGAAATGTCTCTCTCAGAGTCATGCCTGTGCAAACCTGAATTATGAGCTGTCGCGGTGAAAGAATTGCTCACTGACTGCTCACCTGGCATGCTTCAGAGGAACAGCACGTGCTGAAGCTTTGTGTCAACAAGCTCTAGCAAAAGATCTGTTCGAGGACTCCAAAACAGCTGGAAGAAGAGGATATACATTTGGAACATTCAAATCATTACTTGGAAAAAGTGAAAATAAATTTTATATGTTAGCTGTGCATTTTACATTATCAGATTCTACGAAACGATGTGCAACAAGACTGCTTGACTTTGGCTGTCTACTGGTTTCGCCCACATGGTGGCAGTAGAACACAAATTATGCTTTCCTGGACCCTTTCACCTGGATAATGAGTACTGAGGAGCAAATTCAAAAAGATTTTTCTGAATTCAGAAAATGATTTTTGTAAAATGCAAGGCTGTTTTTAAATGCAAAGCTGTATTTATCTGTCTTTATGTGCGCAGGAATGTCGTATATTGCAGCCGTGCTTCTCATGAACCTGACTGAGGAGGAGGCCTTCTGGG
This sequence comes from Gymnothorax javanicus, assembly GCA_029692085.1. Taxonomy (NCBI): domain Eukaryota; kingdom Metazoa; phylum Chordata; class Actinopteri; order Anguilliformes; family Muraenidae; genus Gymnothorax; species Gymnothorax javanicus. Next base: position 10,809,884 of record CM056207.1, on the reverse strand, counting down.
CACTTGTCGCTTTATTGGAGCGACCAAAATACCTGTCAGGGCTGTTTGACCACTCAATGGACAAGTAAGAGCTGTGCTACCAATTCTCTCAGCATACATTCATGGGCTGTAATTGCATATGTTAATGCAGTACTTGTATCCTTATTCATCTTTTGTGTAGGTAGTTTCATTGAGGCCAGAATCCCTCTTATTTTAACAGAAAAGTCTTACACAGGTTGGAAATTGAGTTTTAGTTGTATTTAATTGACTATATCCCACAAATGAGGGCATGATAATACCACATAGAATGCTGAATGTAAGATTCCTTTGAGAATCTTTGAGGTCATTGTTCTGTACTGAAAAGTGTTGGATGGAGTAGTGGACGTTCTTTATACCCAAAGGAGTAGGGCGTAATGTAGCCTGTGTTTTACATTACATTTTACATGTGTACATTAGCCTGTGTCTAATGTATCCAGTCTTTCCTTTCAGAGTTCAACACCAGGCGAGGGTCTTCCACCAGCTTCTGAAGCACCGAAGACCTCAGCTCTCCCAGCACATGGTGAGCGAGAGCCATGTTCTTAGCCATGCTAGGTTACTATGTTATCTGGGTAACTGCTGCCCCACTCTAATACAACGACTGGCATAAAGAGAGAAGTTCCAGGTTTCACTCGGTGGTGCTCTCGAGCTAACTCTGCTAACCTCCTCCATTGCGCAGGCCCTGTTTTCTCAGTGTGTGAGGGAATCTTTCATCCCGAAGAACTTTTCTTAACATGAGACCATGTTTCTGCAAGGATACCTGATCTCTTCTGAAGATGTTTGCAAAATTTAGAAGCCTGTCTATTCCATACTTAGTAGCCCCATTAAGCTTCTGCAGTGGTGCTTTGATTCATGGACAGAGAGAATGTCCCACCATGCACTGGGGGTTTGCATGACCTTATTAGCACCCTTTGACGAGAGAGAGGAGTCACTCCCCATTCATTGTAAAGTCAGCCCCCCCCCCCCCAATGCTGCCCTCTCTTGCTACCTGCTGCGCATCATAAAACTAGGAAACTGACGAGGAGCATCTCTCAGGCGGAGGCAGCCCCTCCCTGACCCTCCCTGCTCTGGGGACTGCTGTTTGCGGTCCCGTCTCGTGAGGGAAGGGTGTGTTCTGTGGGCCGTTGTTTTCTGGGGCCTGCCGCGTTAGACGTTCTCTGCCCCTCAGCTGTCTGGCTCTCAACTGAGCGTGCTCCCGCTGACGATAGCATTGTCGCATCTGAAGGGCAGAGATCAGCAGTATCGGGGCATTATTGTCCTGATACCAGACAGAATTACAGCTGTCCAGTAGATACTGTTGCTCTGATACAGCAAATAATGGCTATCTCTTTACCCTTCTCTCTCTCTCTCTCTCTCTCCCCTTGTTTTGCTGTTTTTATCTTCACCCCACCCTGCCTTTACATCGTCCTAATCTCTCGCTATCTCCCCATCTATCTTTCTAATATACGCAGGAAAACGGTGTGTCAGTAACTGGGCTGTATACACAGTACATTGCTGTTGCATCACTTCATTGTAGTGTAATTATATGATTTATGCATGGAAGGACATTACGCAAGCCAACCCACACAAATATCAGACACTCACTGACATTTGTTTGCATTTTTTGTATGTTTATTCTACGTTGAGTATATTTTCTTTTACACGTTTTCATGCTTTGGCACATCATGCCGGTAGAGCTAATTTGAAAATGACTTTTTTTCCACCCTCAGGAAAATTTGGGGGTGTCCTCTTTGCACTTTGTGACGCCCTGGTTCCTCACCCTTTTCACCTCGCTGCCTTGCTGGGACGCTGTGTTGGCCGTGTGGGACGTCATTATGCTGCAGGGTGAGGCCTGTGCCCTCGAGGCGGGGGTGTACACCCCCTACTCTCGAATGAGACAGGATGATGATTCTGCCCCATGAAACTCCCCTCTTATGTCTCAAAATGTGAAAAGCACTGGACTCAGTCTAGCTGTTTGCTTTTTTTTTTTTAATTTGCAAGGTTGTTTCTCTCAAGGTATGTTCATTAATCAGGGATTACAAAGGCACAATCCTCAGAGGTGTTTTTTCTCTTGCTTAGAGACAGGTTAATCCATCCCATTTGTGCGCTGTCAGTCAAATATTAAGCTAAGCTTTTATAAATGCCAACTGACGGCATTTGCTAATGATTTAATGGTTGATGATCCAAGATCAGAGAAGTTTGACAGACTTCGATGGCAAATGTCTGCCCTTGCCACTTGCAACTTTAGTAGAGGAGGCTTTTGCTGGTAGAGTTGTGGCTTGTCGTCTTTGTGAGCTGGCGTTTCTGCTTGTCCTTGATTGGCCGAGAGCCACGACTGAAAATCTGAGGTAAAAGTGTTAAGGTCAAACAGTCATTCAGCAGTTGTAACCCTCTGGGATTTGGAGCGTTCATGAAACGAAGCCGCAGTTTAAGAGCGCAGTCGGGCTGTAGGATGTGCGTACACATTCACTGAGGCTCTTCCCTTGGGAGTCTCTTGAGATTTCCTATGGGTCTCTCACAGTGTAACTGTACTCTTACAGAAATATAATCATGAAGCAGGACCTTGTGTGATACAATCCTACTGCATTTAAACGGAAACAATCAACATGCAGCGCCTGGGCTCTCATGTGCAACTCAATATAGCACACGCATGGGAGATTCATGCCTTGGCTGATCCACTGATTTTGCGCCAGAATCTCTTTCACGTGTACCATGAAGCCAGTGGTCCACCGTGTGCATTTTTTAACTCCTGCTTAGGCTAAGTTAGCGTTGTAAACAGAGACACTGAAAGAGACACCAAAAATGCTCAAAGGGATCGTGAATAACACTTGAAGGCATTGCATATTTGCCTAAAAGTGAACACTGCTTAAATTAGCACCGCCTGATGTGTTTATTGGATGTCTGAACATCGTTGCCTAAACCTCTATGCTTGCACATTTGTATAGGCCTTTGGTGAAGGTGTAAAAATATCACATTTAATTAAGGCGTAAATGACAATCAGCAGCTTTAAAACTGACCTCATAATAAAAGTTTGTGACCCTGGCAGTTGGAGATACTGGAAGAGATTAGTTTAATCTAAATAGCCCCAACCTAGTGTCTTACTACACTTGAAGAAACTGGGCGTTGTTAGTAGCCACTATCTGCTCAGAGACAAATGGAGTCCAGTTCACAATGTGTCAACATTACAGGCAGACTTTCACATTAAGAATGTTCTTATCATTGGGATCCCGGATCATTTGCTCTTTTCCAGTGGAGCGTGCTTGTGGAAAAGCCAAATTGTAGCTTGGCAAAAAGACTTTTTAAAGAAAATAGTTCAACCAACACAAAGGGAACCAGCCCTCTCATACGACAGAGCTGGTCAGTCCACTGCCCCCCCCCATCAGCCCCTTCCTCAGTGAGTGCTCTGTCAGTCAGATTCTCTGTTCTGTTCTGTGAGATGTGGCCATTAGGAGAAGCTTATTTTCACACTGACACTCCATTAATAACACTGAAATTTCCATTAATAACACAACATACATTTTAATGGGCTAAATTGAAGTGTGTCTTCAAGGTTAAGGTTCCACTAAGCTTTAAAGCAAATGGTCAACTAAAAAAGCCAAGTAAATATTTAGCTGTATGATTTTGGAGAGCTAATTTATGTGCATTTTTTGTCGGTCAGAGAATTTCCTTTTTCAACTTATTCTTCACTTCAGATGAACTCATGATTGGATTTAAATTTGAACTCCTCCCTAACTTTGATTGTTTGTTATTGTACAGTGTTTTTATTTGACATTTATTCTACATTCCACATCTCCAGACCACCATCTAAGCTTGTTTTTTCTTTTTTAGAAGAAAGTTTGAAAAAAGGGCAAATGATTAACTGCTACCAAATGGCTGTTCTGGAACATTCCCTGATAAGTGAGCAACATTCAGCTGGAGATGGGTGCTAAAAGCATTGTTGCAAATTCAGCTTTCATCACATCTCCTTTTGTACCGTGTGAGAGATGATGCTTTCTCAGTAAAATTAATCTGTGGGGCCTGAGAGCTCTCTTTGAGTGCTTTTACATCAGGGACCCAGGCCTGGATCTGAGTACGCCTGACCCCAAAGTACAGTTCATTTAATTAATGTGAATACAAGTGTACCGTACTCGGGTTCGCTTGAAAAGGTGGTCTCAGGTACGGTTCACGTGTACTCATATGACCTGTGATAGCAACTGTGCCAAAACACTGAAGTGGACCGCCATGTCACGTCGTAACTATTTGACTGTCCCATCCAAACAAACATGGCCACTGGTCCAATGAAGAAATCAAATGCTGTTTCTCTCCTCATTGATTAAGGCAAGTGGCAGTTTCTAAAATAATAGAACCAGGCATAGTACGAAGGTGGACTCTATTGTCTACTTTGGAACTGGGATCTTGATGACGCAATTTTTCGCCTTTTCCTCTTCGTGTATTGGCGAATCGCAGACCAGTCAGGCACATACTGCCATCTTCTATACCTCTCTGAGCACAATGATAAGTATACTTGGGTATGGAACAATATTACTAATATGAAAGCAGTCTGGCGGGGGGGGACAGTTGTAATCTGGCACAGTACAAAACAATTGTTCCAAATGTGAAAACACCCTTAAAACCCACACCTGAGCAGCACAGCGCAATCAAACCGCACTCCACCTGCTGTGCAGACAGACACACACTGGAGCACTGTATTAGAGCGCAGTTTACAGATGCTGGAATGCTACATTTAAAGTCAGCGGACTGTTTCACTTCAAACGGAGTTGTAAAGGGCACCTGGGGTCCAGGCACTCCTCCAAACTCGTATATCTTTTAAATGACTACGATATGTGAGCATTAGCTGAATACCTTTCTAATGGTAAGCACTTGGATTTAAAAGAGGGGATTTCTCACTGGTCGGCGCATGAATGGCATGCCGCAAAGCTCCCTTTTCTGCTCGATTGTGTTTGGTGTCTTGGGGGCATTCATCACGAAACAAAATCTTTGGCACATGCTCTTGACTATTACAGATGCCCTTTTCCAAATGCATCCATACTCCGGTGCTGCTGTCGACAGGGTTGTAGTGGGCCTTTCCTACAGGTCTAGGTCGGCCAGCAGAATTGCCTGGTGTGGCATGCGGGGTCCGAAGCTCAAAATGAGCGGGACAGTGTCTTATTTCTACTGCTTTGGGGCTGGAGGGTGACTGGAATTTTGATGGGTTAAATGTAGTAATGCCTTTGAAAGGGCTCTGTGAAATATGCCCTCTGCTCCAAGATGTGGCAGAAATCTGAAAGCTCGCCTGCAGTGTAGATGATGTGTCCGAGATGCACACGATGTGCAGGTGGTTTGCGAGCAGCACTACTTGTTGCTTTTTCTTCTGCAGTAGTTCTGTTTATCGGAGATCTCTTACATCTAAAAGTCTTCATTTTTACACAGCTGCTTTTCAATTGGCTCCGGAGCCTGACAGTCTGTATACATGCACTATATAGCCAAAAGTGTGCGGACACTTTGCTGAAACCTTACAGGCATGGATAGAAAACAGACATGTTTAAATTTTGACAACTCTTACCCCCTGCTTCTTCTCTCTCTCTCTCTCTCTCTCTTCCTCTTTGGCTCTTTCTTTCTCTCACTCTGACTCCCCATTTCTTTTGCTCTATCACTCTTCCTTCTCCCTTTCTCTCCTTCTCTCTGCCTTCTGTCTTTCACTCCATCTCTCTTCCCACTCTCACCTTTTCCCTCTCTCTCTCTCTCTCTCTCTCTCTCTCTCTCTCTCCTGGGTCTCCTGGCGGTGTTCCGTGTGAGCCTGGCCCTCCTGCAGCTCCTGGAGCCCCGCCTCCTGCAGATGACTGACGACTCCCTGCTGCTGCCCACCCTGCTGAGGGTGCCTGTGGAAGTGTGAGTGACACGCCCACCACACACACACACACACACACACACACACACGGTGGCTGGGAATGAATATGATGAGCGCAGGTTTCACAAAGACCGTCTGTCCTCAGCTCACGAGTCCTCAGCTCAGCCATGCAGTGCGAGAGAGGTGAACGACCTCACGTTAGCCATACAGAGTGAGAGACGATGAAGAAGGGATTTGTTTTAATTTGTCATTTTTATGAATCATCCCTTACTTGGCTATCTTAATTTTGATTATGATCATTCTTTTCTGGTACAGACTCCTTTCTGGTTTGAAATGTGGATCAGAGGATCTTGTGGATCTTATTAAGAAAATAAGTCAATCAGCAAGTATTGTTATTAGGTATTGAGTGTTATTTATCATTAAAAACTTTTTATTGCAGTTATTGAGCTAATAAAGAGAAATTATTTTAATTGGCAATAAAGAAGTGAAATATAATGAGATTTTCTACTTGTGAGAAAATACTATAAGATCTTGAGTCAGATCATTTGAAACACAAATTTATTTCACTGCTTTATTGTATTGCATTTATAGAAATTAGATAACTATGCAAAAGGAAGCAAACTGCTCTGATTGATGCTCCAAATGAATACCCACGTGTCCAGGTTTTAATGACTGGTATTGAAACCTGTTATCATGGATTTGCACTAACACCACCTGTGGCCTGACCTCTGATACAGCATTTAATCAATTTTTGTGTGAGATTGACATTCTTTCTTTAATCTCAGAAGTAACCTTGGCAACCTCTCTGCAATAAAAGGGCTTGTCTTGGCTCATAATCACTCAGTAACTGATCTGGAAGAGCGCCTGCATTTTATTTGAACTTTTGTGGTTCCTTCTTCAGTGAATATTTTTGTGCTGTTCTGTGTAAATAATGTCCCGCTGATATTCGCGGTTTTGATCAGACTGATAAGCCAGAGGCGGAGCCAGAGCAAGGGAGGTCCCAGTTTAATTGTCTTGGCTTTTGAACATTATTTTATTTCTGGTTTAAATTCAATTTTCCGTGGTTGGTCTCTTATTATTTGCTGTGTTTCCATTGTTAGGTTAGCTACCATGACAGTTGTTATGAGAAATAGACCAGATTTAGCAATATTCCTTCTGAAACATACCAAATGAATGAAGAATTGAGCGTGACTGAGAGCGAGCATGAATGAGTGTTGTGAACAGTGTAAGGGAGCGTGTTGAAGAGACGTGGAGAGTTTTTTGCCATTTTAGACAGGTTCTGGTAATCACAGGGTGCTCTGCAGTTGATGAGGAATGGACAGAAAACAGGTCTCTCAAGCTCAAGGCAGACACCGCTCATTGTCTGCCTCAAATGCCGTTTTTGAACCCCTCGATCTCAAACGGTGGGTGGGGCTGTAACTATGGCAGCAGTGCCTTGCTTCTCCTTTTGTTGGCTGTGCCCTAAGGTTGCTCGTAATGGTGAGGTCTTTCACTAATTAAACTCCGTTCACCTTTCTACTCTGCTGAATGCCACTACATGACCACGCAGCCTGTGAAATACAGCGTGTTTTGCCTTCAACCCATAGTGTGGTTAGAGAAATTAAACACCCATTTAATCAGTGCGGTCATAGTACGCTTTAACAGCATTTAACCTTATCAGGGTTGGCTCTGGTTTGATTACCTTTCCAGAGTTTGGAATCACTCAGAAAATTTCACTGTTTCAAAGAAAATGCATGCAATTTGCTAAATAAATGTAAAATATCGTCAAAGCGTTGATTTAATAAATAAAAATTTTTCACAATTAGCAATTTTGTCCTTTAAACTTTGCTTTCATTAAAGGCCTTGGGTACACTTGTCTTCTCAATGCGACTTTTGCCATACAATCAGGCCAGGAGTCTGTACTCTCCAAGACCAGATCTTGCTTGCATTGAGATCCGATCAGCCAGACCACTTGCTGAAGTGGCCTGGCTCGCACTGAGTACAGATCCCAATGAAAGTTGGACAGTATGTGGGCACAAACCAGGTAATTTATCGAACGCGAGTCTTGCATCATCTTCCTGCAACACCGGAATTCCTTCTCCGAGCGTGTAGAGCAAAGGTAAGATATTCAGAGATGGAGGAAAGCCAGGGCTGGAGCACAGCTGAGACCCGCTGTCTCTTAGCACTGTGGTCAGACGCCATAGCGCACGGTACACTAGAGAGTCGTTACAGGAGGAGGAAAACAATAGCTGTGCTAATCAATCGTCAATGCTGCTCTCCCCTCTATAAAGCACATCTTGTACCGGCCCTGCCTCCATTACAAAACAAACAAAATATTAAAAGAAGTAGACACTTTCTTGCACCATGAGCTATTAAGGGTGCATCGACTGCATAGGAAAATATCCACGCGAGAATTTAACCAATCATTATCTGATCAGGCAGGTAGCCTTGAAGCGTCAAGTGTGGACTCATATATGCGAACACTGCTGAGTTCTAATCTGACGCATCCAATTAGAAAAAGTTGCATTGAAAAGATATGTGTAACCAAGGCCAAAGAATGGCGGGTTTGCAGCAATTCCAGCCTTGCAGACCTTTGGCATTTCAGTTGTCAATCATTGGAGGGAATTTCACCCCATACTTCCTGAAGCACTTCCTACAAATTGGATTGGCTTTGCAGGCACTTTTTTCTTACCATGTGGTCAAGCTGCTCCCACAACTGCTGAATTGGGTTGAGATCCGGTGACTGTGCTGACCAGAAAATTACCGGCAGAATACCAGCGGACCGCTTCTTTCCCAAATAGTACTTGTACAAGTTGGAGTTGTGCTTTGGATCATTGTTTTGCTGTAGGATGAAATTGGCTTTAATTAAGCTCTGTCCACATGGAATGGCAATAATGGAGTGATAGGCTTCCTTGTTTAAGATCCCTTTTAACCTGGACAGGAGCCTGATTTACCTGCACTGAAACACCAAGAGATCATCCAGTTTTTTTTCTACCATACTTGGCAGATGGTGTTAAGCACTCCTTCAGTAGCTTCGCATTTGCTTATTTCATAAATGTTCTTCTCTGCAATTTGAGCACCTCAAACTTGGATTTGTTTGTCTATGAGACAATTTGCCAATTGTCCTACAATGTCTGTTTTTTTAATGGCCCATCTCGGATATGGCTTTTTCTTTGAAACTCTGCCTAGAAGGTCAGTGTATCGGAGTTGCCTTTTCACTACTGAGGTTGACTGGTATTTTTCGGGCACCATTTAATAAACCGGCCGTCTGAGAACCTGTGAGGCATCTGTTTCTCAAACTATGTTTCTGTCCCCCTTCACAGTTGTGCCCTGCAGCCTTCTACTCCTCTTTCAATCTGGGTTTCAACCAGTTTGCACTGTTTTGAGTGGAGAATGGTAGGCACCTTTGTGCAGTGTATCTTCGGTTTCTTGACAATTTCTTGGATGCAATAGCCTTGATTTCTGAAAATGACTTTTGACTCACAAGTTTCCGAACAAAGCTCGTTTTTTCTGGCCATTTTGAGACCTAATTGAACCTCCCAAAGCTGATGCCTCAGATTCTCCCATCACCCAAAGAGGGTCAGTTTTATCACCTTCTTAAACAGATTCCTGACATTTTGACAGCACTGTAGCTTTGCTCTTAACTGAACATTGCATTGGTCATGTAACAATAGCGTAACAGTAACATAACATTCCAAAAAATCTTGTCTAAGGATGTAGTCTCCCTTCTTTGGAAATGTATTATGAGGAAAATAATAACATTGATTTTTTCATTAAAATATTCTTGTTTGAAGCGGATGTCCTGTCTGAGATTGTATCTGAATGTTATTCTCTCCTATTTCACTGATGACTGCACAGCTGATAAATGAGGTCTTTGGACAGCCAATATCGAACCTTATTGCATAAGCTGACATTTTAACCAAACCAATTTTAAAGGTGCTCTTATCAAGTTTAGACAATGATTAGCAGATGTGCAGGCGAATTGTAATAATATTTATTGTAATAATTATGTATGCAACCAGACCTGAAAAAGAAATGGTCTGCCTTCTGGTCCCTATCTTTGATCATTCCTGGCCGAATCTGTAATTTTGCAATAATCCTTTGTCTTTTCCTTCTGGTGCAGGAGAAGTAATGAGGCGTAGGTGAGAATTTGCCAAGCAAATGCCTTCAGCAGAAGAACGGGATCATTTTTCAAAGCATTTTGGTTGCTCGGGTGTTTTCAGGCAGTGCATTGATCGTTTGCCCAGGCCCAATCCAGTCCACCCTTTGGTGCCACCCTTGGCATGTGATCAGTGCAGGCGAGGTCACTTCCTGGCGCTTTCGGTGCTTCACTGACTAGGATCCATATCCAAACCAGCGCAACCCAATTTGCCTTTGGCCTCCCCACTTAGTCTAAAGCGTTCCTACGCTTTACATTTTTACTGCTGCAAGTAAAAGTTTGATAAAGCTTATAATTGCTTGTAGGCATAAGGATAATGTGGGATCAATAAGCCTTTGTTCCAGTACCATTACTTACTTCTCTAAAACCGATGACAAGGCTGGAGCAATAGCTGAACACAGTGCCAGGAAATACCGTAATAAGGGTGGACACTATAGAGATGATGCATCGGAGTTATTTATTACTGACCTCAATATGCCGATTCCCAGATAGTTAATTCAGACCAATGACTTGAGTTCGACAGAGCTCGTTTTTCTTCTTGCTGTTCTCGTGTTTCTACATGTTCCGCTCCATATGTGAAAGGCAACAGTCAATTACAGATCCTCATTAAATCAAATGAGGCAGAAACCGAGGACTATCAAAGCCGAATTTAAACCGCATCGGCTGGACTCCGCTCACCATGTGCGGAGGAAATTTGACCCAGCTTCCAAAAACCAATTTGTTTAAGCGCTCCCATCTACTCCAGATGTTGGGAGACTTCAAAGTGCCATTTCAACGGACGAGGCTCGTCCTAATTTTGGATTAATGCACTTTAGGCCTTTGAGCTGTGATTGGCTGGGGGTTGGTTCTTGCTGGGAACCCCACCATAGGGCTGTCATAACAGCTGCTCTGACCCCACCGGTGTGTTATCATATGAGATCTGTGCTGAATCTGCAAACACCGTTTTTTTTCCTGTAAGATCCTCCACCCCTGGAACTCAAATTATGGGATGTGCGGCAGTGTAAAGGATTTTTTAAGGCTGCTGTTTATTTCATAAGAAGTTGCACTTTTGGAGCAAAAAGAAGTCATGTAAGATGCAGTGTTTCCTGTTCTTTTGGTGTTCCTTGTGCACAACCCCACAGTCAAACTTTGTCTTTTGTCCTTTCTAATTCTGATGCCTCCCCCAGTCTGTGATTGGTTCTGACATCACCTCAGATTATGTCACTGCTGAAGTCAGTGGACAGAGTACGAGACAAAGAACTGCATTTTTCGCAGAGTATACTACACGCTGTGTTCCAGGACATACTCAATGGGGTTTTTTTTTTTTACTTACTTTCATCTTACGTCTTTGAAATATACTGCCCAGGTAGCCATCTTGTTAACCCAGTACGATCCCTTTATTCTTGCTAGAGTGCTGTTGAAGCCATAAGATGCTTTCATCACTGTTTTCAAAGTTACTTCCAGGAAAATGATACTATTTCATGTTGATTTTCAGCTAGCATATAATATAATGCTGGATGTTGGTACGGTAGCCCCCTGCTAAATTGGTAGTAGAATTGGTCAGGGTTGGGAAGCATTCATTTGGTGGTAATCTGCATGACTGCATCTGCAGCACTTTAGCAACCCCAGCTGGTTAATTTGGCGGGTGCTAATATGTTAGAGAAGGCATCCTGAACTGTGGCATAGCAATGCCAACATGGTTTCGAGCAAGTACTTTTGTATCCTCCTAAATCCATAGCATAGGTCCATTATTGAGCAGCTACCGTATTACTTTGTATTCCAAAATAGGGAAAAATAACAGCAGAATCTATATTTTTTTTCACATGCAACATGTTCATTCTGACTAATTATTTTATTGCAAATTCACCAACTTAGAAATGATAGTAACTGATGCCTGTGGTTTTCCCTGTTGGTAAATGCATTCAAATACTTATTTTTTCTGATGGATTTTCCAGAATATTCTTGCTGAATGGTGATAATTCCAAATCTGAAGTGCACGTCCATAATATTCCTCATTGATTGGCTCAAAGGCACATGTTGCTGCCGGTTTTATGATATATTGTGCCTCTATCATATTTACAGTGTAAAGATCACGGTCTACTCCTTGGTGTAGGATACTGACGCTGTAGAGATCAGTGCAGTTGTTGTTCCGGATTCTTCCTTCTCATAGTGTCTGTACTGTTTGCATTTCTCTTGCAGTTTGCATGATAGATCCTCCTTATTATTAGTTATGTCCCATGATGCTCTTCAAATCTACAGCCCTAGTATCATTGCTGGTGGCCTGCGGAGTTGATTTCCCTGATGCTGTAAATCTCTGGGAAATCACCATTTTCAGGAGCACTTAATGTTACAGTGAGCTTGATGTTTGCCTCACCCCTCTCCACTGCTTTTAAACCAGCCTGTCGATTGGTTCAGAGTGAGGGAGAGCTGATTGGTGAAGGATTTGGCCGGGCATGTTTATTTTTGTCGGATGTGGCTAATGGTTAAGTAAGGTCATTTGGTATTATTGAGGGCCCCACTCTAATGTATTTTTTCCTCTATTTTGGCCTGTTTCCCTGGATTCTGCTGGGGAAACTTGAGATTGTTCCCTGCTTAGAGGGATTGTCTTAAGCCGGAGGATGCAAAATCTCTCCATTTACTGTGCATTGCGATAAACTGCTTGTCTGCTTGAGAATAACAGTGCATAATTTAATCTTCTTAACCTCTTAAGATTTAGCCATTCATTTTTGGAAGACCCGGAATGGGATCCATTCTTTCTCCTGTGCTTAAACCTGTTGTTCCAGGCACATGGAGAGTTAATTTAAAAAAAAAACAAAATTATTCAAATAAATCGAAATACAAGCAACCTTTTTTTTTAAAACACATGCCTTCAACGATGTAAAGAAAAACATGATTGGAAGAAATAAGAGATGCCTTTTTTTGTGTATCATTTTGCATATGAAATGCAATTAAAGACGATGGCATTTTAGGAAATCATGCATGCTCTGTGTTCATTTCCTGGTTTTTCCACGGCGCTCTTGGACCCCTTTCCTCTCAGCCGTGATGCCTTATTGCAGAGCAGCACATAATCACTCTGTATCTACCTCCCTCCTACACTCTGTAACTGGCAGTGCATGGGCTGGGTTATTTACAGCATTAACCTGGGCTCTCATGAGAATAGCCATAGAGGCCATAGAGTGGACCGCGGCCCCCAGCCCCTGGGATCGGCCTTTGTGACACAGGGCATTCAGTGTCACCGCCTGTGGATATCGGGTTCACTCAGACTCTATACCACCACCTGCACTGCGACAGGTTCCTATATCTCCTAATCCAATTTCAGATTCACAAAGTGGAGACGTCCAGGAGCATTACACTCTGAACTGATTAAGGAGTCAGTTTCCTCCATCTGGTGTTTACCCCCCAAAGTGATGTTTGGGGGGATTTTGGCTTTGAAAAAGCACTTGCTGTCCGTGCCTGATTCCCCTCTCCAGAGTCCCCTTCTCAGACCGCTTGCATTTAGTTTCCCTATCCTGATTGGCTACCAGGGGTGAGAGCTTTGATGATGCTGGGTCCTTACTTGATGATATGAGAATGTTTTATTAATGAGTCTTTCACTGTCAAGTCAGTTCACTTAGTTTGTTTCAATTTCACTTATGTTCTCGCAATGTGGATGATTAAATAATTAAATGTAATTTATTGAAACTGTTGCAATACAGCTTTACATCCCTCATTTAGGAACCTGCTCGGCCTGGTTGTCAAAGTCAAAGTTACATTTGGCCCAAACATGGCTGCTTTGCCATAACGATTTATTCGTATTCCGGAACAAGCAATTGAGTGGTAGAGAGCAAAAGTCTACTATCTGACTTTTTCAAAGTTCTGAGAAAATAAGATTTGAAGTTTTACTCATATTTTCGTAACCGGAATGACTCCAGAAAATTGTATCAAAATAAGTAGGTCATTTATCCCCGAAATAAAGATTGGAGAGCCTAAATTGTTAGTTAGTAGCCTATTGCACAACGATATATTGCTATCTAATGATTACGAACTGAAATTATGTTTACCCCCTGGTCATTTACCCCCGCGGGCAGTTACCCCCTCAGACAATTACCCTCGCGGATAGTTACCCCCACGGACTATTACCCCCGTGGCTGTGGTTGTGCCCATCCGCAGGGGTAATATCCGTGGCGGTAACTGTCCACGGGGGTAATTGTCTGAGGGGGTGACTGCCCGCGCGGGTAAATGACGGGGGGGTAAATGTCTGGAGGGTGTCTGCCCTAGAACCTTTTCCACTACAGCCCATCAGGTTAGGCAACTTCGATACTTAGTCATCCGTCTCTTCCTCAGAATTGCGGTTGGGATCAGGGATGACGTCGACATCGTTGTTGCTGCCGTGTTTTAGTTTGTTACAAAACTCGTGGTGGCACGGTGGCACGTATTTCAATAAGCTCATGATATCTCTATGCTTCATGAGAGATATTTCACAGCCATCGGGATAGAGCAGTGGGACGTCCTCGGAAAATGGCCGTCCAGGACGTCCTCTGGTTTGCTTTGCAGTATCAATACACTGGAACTCCTCGTCATCAACAGCGTACTTGTAGAAAATACTGTAGGGCTGATCTTTCAGAAAACGTAACCAACGGATCCTAAGCCATTCTACTTTCCCCTTGGCACTATTGGTTTTTTTTTTTATAATTCCTTTTTTGAGGCATGAAAATGTTGTATCTTTATGTTGTATCTTTATGTTTTGCTGGGCATCATCAGATTAGTACCTACCCGCTTACACACCCACCCACCTTGCATCCATCTTCTAAAATCAGCCTACCTAGATAGATGTGTAAAAGCATCAAAATTGTATTGCAGCTTACCACAGTCATATGCATGCCTTCATCAGGTTCATAGTCATGGTCATGGCCATCATCATCTAAGTCACTGACCGTATCTTCACCAAGAATACTGTCTAGTATTTCTTGGACGCTCAGTTGCCTGGGCGCTGCCATGTTGGATTTTGCAGATAGTAGCCTCTTGCGCAGAACACCTGTTGGTCGATCTAGAGGGCAAGAGCATTACACGCCCTCTGACTGTTCTATTAGGAACAAGTTAAGTTAGTAGACCGTAGCACAATAAAATTCTGCCAATTTTGTATGGTATGAGAATGCAAAGTCATATCAGGTAAAATGTCAGTTAGTAGGCCTTTGCTCTCAGCCACTCAATTATCAACTGCATTGCATTACAAAATACTGTAATACAGTATTCAAAGTACTGCTATAATTAGTTTACTCACACAACACTGAATCAACAGCATTAATAATTGGCATTTATAAGGGTAAGAAATGCTTATGAAAAGCTGGGCTGAAACTCTTAAGTGTGCTGTGATATCAGCTCCAGTGGGAATAAGTGTCAGTGACCAGGCGATTATGAAGAGGCCTGAGCGGGCCGTGGACAGTGAGGGCGGAAGTGACGGATTTGATTTTCAAAACAAGTTTGTCAAGATGGAGAAGGGATTGTTTACTCTGAGTGTTCTCAGTGGTCACGAAGGGAGGAGGATGGGTGCCGGCTTTTGGCGCGGCTCATCCGTTTTCGGTTTCCTGTCTTCCCATTCTCAAAACCCCAGTATTGGGAACACCTCGCTTTCGGTGCGACAATTAGCCTGAAATGCGACATGCAGAGCGACAGAGGATGTTCTCAGAATCTCCATTTTTATGCCTCATGACTTGGCAGTATTGACTCGCTTGCGCTAACTTCTAGTAACCTCATAGAATCAAATTAATTGTTTTGATGCTTCTTTAAGCATCATGTAAGCCCTGACAGAAATCCGATGGCAGTCTGACTGTCATTCTAGCAATATGGCAGAAGTCTTGGGGTCAGAGAATACTGACAGCTGTGTATCGGCAGCAGGTGAAATCGATGAAGTCCTACAGTATGGTTGCAGGCCTAACTTTCGTCTGTTTTTCTACAGGCTTACATTGTCGTAACATGTACATCTCTCTCTTCAGCAGTCTTATTATGTGGGTTTACCTGATTTCTCTTGCTTCCTGCAGTCTCACAGTGATGCCTGATGTCCCCCTCTCTCTCTCTCTCTCTCTCTCTCTCTCTCTCTCTCTCTCTCTCTCTCTCTCCCCCTCCCCCTCTCTGTACCTCCAGTTCTCAGCACTGTGTACTGGTCCCGGCCCTGTGGAGCACGGAGGTGCAGGATTGGGAGATTGACTGCATGAACGGCCTGGTGCTGGAGGAGAGCAACGATGGGAATCGCCAGGAAGGTACACTGTGTGGTCATCACTGTTCACTCATGTTACAATCCACTCCGTATCCCTCCTACAGCCTAAACCATAGACCCGTTACTGTCTGTACCCTGCACAGGCACTGCTGTCTACATTGTGTACTCACTCACACCTATACTGCTGTACCTCCAATCACAGTCCTGTAAGTCTGAGAACTGCTGGTTTTCCGCAGTTCCTTTGTCTGGTTGCCAGGTGTTAACACAGTCCGGTCAATCGTGGCGCTAATTGTTCACCTAATTACTAAGGGGGCTAGATTTGAGTATCTGTTGTCTATAACATAATGTGAGTCTGCAGAAAACATTCGCTGTTATGGCCGCATTATACATGCTCTGCACTGTCTGCTTCCTGCAGATACAGGGGACAGTGACCGTGACTCATCTGGACACCAGTGTATTTTGAGTCAGAAGAGGCACTGATGCCATTTCAACTACAATTAAAATCTGCCCTGGGTGACTCTGACAGCAATATAGATTGAGCAGGGAAATTAACCCTGATCGATTACTTCTCTGCTGAAGCAAAGAACAAACACAGAGCAATAAACAATATGTGACCAGAACAAGTGGAAATCTGCTAATCCAACGTCTCACTCCAAAATCACGGGCGTAAATATGAACGTGTTGGTCATCCCCTGGCTGCTAGAAGGACATCCATTCAACAGTGAAGTCTTTTCAGTTGCTGTGGGGATTTCCATTCTAGCTAGTTAGAAAAGGATTAGTCCGTTTGGGCAATAATGGGGCTGGACCCTTGAAAAATGCGTCTGGGTGCCATTGGCCAGGTTGTGTATATCGACCTCACTGGACACAATGCGCACAATGTGTAACTGGAGACGTGGCTGGAGAATTGAAGGTCGACTGTAAAAGTTTGACAGGTGTAACCTTAAACTGCCCTGTCGGGTTTGGTTTCCAGTGACAATACCTACAGAGTCTATAATATTCAACAGCACTGCGAGCGAGATGAGGCTGCCTTGAGTAGAGGTATTTTACACAAAGCGCGAGGCCTGCAGGTGTTTTTGTTTGTGTGCCTGTATGTGTCCCTGTGCATGTGAGCATGTGTGTTTGTATGTGTGTGTGTATGTGTATTTCAGTGTATGTGTTTTTGTATAGGCTTGCGAATGTAGAAATGGCAGCCGAAAACTGGACTGCCATTTTATTAAAAAACTGAATATATTAAAAAAAACAAAAAAAAACAACAGAATTTAAAACTGTTTTGTTAAATTATCAATACCTTGGTTTTAAGTTTTGATTGAAATAATGCTTTCATGAATAGAAGCATCAGTCTCTTTCAAATACATCAAGATTTATAAGTTGATCCCAAACTTCTGAATGGAGCCGTGTGTGTTTGGGTGGGGGTGGGGGTGTGTGTACCTGTCCATTGCATTCATCGTAGGATGGAAATCAAAGCGTGTTTAATCATCCCTGTCTGAACGGACATGGGGGAGGACACTGTGCCCCTTTGTCCTCACCCCTCTAAGACCCACCCCCTCACCCCCACCCCCTCAATGTTCGGTCCGAGTCCCTGAACGCCCTCGCACACTACAGAACTACCTTCTTTACCCTCTGAAATTAGGAAGCACTTGTTCGCTCAGTTGTAGACAAGCTGTCAATAGATGGGACCCTTTGGGACATTCAAGCAATGCGATCAGATTTCGCTGATTTTGCCATTGAATCGTGCACAATGTGACCCATTCTCACTGGCCCCCAGCCCTCCTCGGCCACCTCGTGCCGATAGCATCGGGCTGTCAGCCTGATGCTGCTCTTCCCACCATCTCTGTCACTATAATCAGGACCTGAGGACAGTGCCCATTTGAAACGGCTTAGTGACCATAACAAAGATTCTGTGGTCCGGAAACACAGGGACAGTGTTTCCTTGTACGTGGTAAACACTCGAAAATAAGTTTGGTTTAGGGCCTTGGTTCCATTTATGTTTCATGACCAATGGCATACTTTCTCTGGTGTGTTGCTTGGTACTTGTTTTTAAATGTAGGAAAGTGTCACTTTTTAAAATTGCATGATAGTTTTGTGTACATGACAAAGATTCTGAGTCCAGAAACACTGAGACAGTGTTCGGTTGTGCGTGGTAAACGTTAGTAAATGTTGGTTTGAGGCCTTGGTACTGTTTGTGATTCATGACCGATAGCCTACTTTCTCTGGTGGGTTGCTTGATACTTCTTTTTAATTTAGGAAGATGTTACTTCATATAACCGGTGTTAATTTTGACATTATTGTTAAAACTGTAGTTTTCCATTCTTAATTTCATCCCTATAAAGGTTTATGTGTTAGAATGATGTGTTCCTTGTTTCCACTCAAGTAGAGAATATTGGCTCATTTTAAGTTACAATTTCGTTTGAGAATACATTTTTTCACCTCATTAGCAGGGTCTTTGTCTTTTGTAGCAATAAAGTGACAGGAATAGGATTTTAAGTCTTAACCCTTAGAGCGCTGAAATAAATTTGAAACTATATAAATTTTATTATCTTGTGCTGTTGAAAACCTATCATGTGGTGACTTGTTTAGAAGAGCTCCTCTGCTATTGTTACATCATTGAGTAACAATAGCTGCATTTAGCACTTTGAGGGTTAATATATGAGTAAAATATGAGGTTGGTTGAATTATTTTTAGTTTTTTTGCGAGCTCAGATCCATCCACAGACCGCAGTGGGGTTATGGATGATGTCATGAGGGGAGATGCTGTGGCAGACTGCGGGGAGTAAATTGGGTCAGGCCTGTGGGGACCTCCAGTTCATGTTTGGGTCTCTGTCACTTTTCTCCTGAACAGCTCTGTCTCACTATAACAGAGCAGCGTTGTTTGCCGCTACAGTCCTTTTTCAGGCACTTATGAGACTGAATCCTTTCGTAAGAAGAGGGGAGGGGGGACTGTGAGTGTTTCCCTGGCTCTCGAGTCTGACATCAGGTTTCACATTTTATGTATGGACGCTGCCCTGAAACAAGATGGTAGTAAAAAGTTCTCTCCAGAAAGATTTCCCGCCTTGCTTTTCAACGGCCCAGACATCTGCCCAGATTTACCCTTTCTCTAGCAAAGTGGCTGCTCCTCGCACTCCATAGATTCCCGGTGACTCACAGGCAAATCGTAACCCCCCCCGCTTCCCCTGACACCTTCTCTCCAAGTCTAGCCGTGTGCCCCTCAGTCCATGAGTCATCCAGCTGTCTGCACCCATAGGCTCTTGGCAAAAGGTAAGCCTGTAAAAGATGAATAAAAAACTGAAAGTGGAAAGAGGGAATGACAGAAGCACCTCCTCTGTCTCGCTCTCATGCAAGCTTCAGATCAGCCCCCGAAGTTGTTGGCTCATTAGTAACGTCGTAGTAGTGACTGCAAAGGCACTGTTTGCACTGGCTGACTGACTCATTTTCCTGAGAAATGAGTCATTGAGTCAGTGGGACTGGGGTGCTGGAGTAGTGTACCTTAGACGTAGCTGGGGGGCTCGTAAACTATTATATTCTTTCATTGGATGTATTATCCCAGCCTTCTTAAAAGCTTGTTCTGTAAGTGGCCTTTGCCTGAATTGTGCGTGCATATGCTTTCGCGCCCCTATTGATTTATGAAAGTCTGTGAGATTGAAGAGCCAGTAGTAGCTGCACATGGCCTAACAAAGTCATTCAGAGCTGTGGAAACCACTGATCTTTAGCTAACAGCATTTAATTACATGGCAGGTAACTGAATGTGAGAATTCTTTTAAAAGCTTTTCTATCGAACTCTGTGTGTACACTGCATAATGGTGATCCTGCATTGTTGGATCTGGCAATTATTCTGTAGTGAATCTTCCTAGATAGGGCGCATTTGTGTTTATGTGCATGTGTGTATTTCCAAATAAATCCTCTTGCAGTTGTCCTTGTCCTGTCAGTTAGAAAATGTCTTGGCTGCAGGAGTTATAGTGGAAGTAAATGGTCTGTGTGCACAAGTTGTAAAATAAAAATTATGTATTTCTACCGCACCACAATGTTTTTCAAAATAACTTGAGCTGAGTGTAAACTGTCAGCAATATTTTTAGCGCCAAGGTTGCTATCCTATTACATAAATGTGGTGATGTAGTCATTTTGAAATACCTTTCTACCTAATGTGTCTGGTACATTCTGGAAAAATTACTTCATCTTTTGAGGGTGGCAATCATTGAGTATTTTAGGGCCCTTTCGTGCCCCTAAACCATATTTTAGGGCCATTTTGTGCCACTTAACTATATTTTAGGGCCCCTTCACCATACAGCATTTACCTCGAGTCGAGACGCATATTTGATTGCTGCAGTCCTTATATCCTTCAGCTGTTTCATTACGCTGTTTACAAAATGTAGTCTGTGCTCAGAAGCATTGACTAGGTGATCATTTAGCCTGGAAATGGAATGGTCCCACACCCCTCCCTAACCCCCCCCACCATCTTGGGAGCGGCGTACCCCTTCTATGCTGACTCCATGGAAACATGTGGCGCACCTCATCGCTCAGCCCCCCCGAGACTGCACCTGCGTCCGTCTGCTGCAAACCAAACCGCCCCCTGCATTTCTCAGGCTTCAAATCGCAGGTTGAGAATCCGAATCCGTACGGAGCTCTCGCCGAGCCCCTGCCACTCCTCCCCTCTGTCTCTTTTCACTCTGATCACGAGACACCTCGCAAATTCGCCTCCCCAGGTGAGCTTTGATTGCGACGCCCATCTCTCTTGGCCTTTTCCAAGGCGCTGGAAATTTCCATCCCATAACCGTATCACATCTGAAATGACTTCGACTGCATGAGCAATTTATCCTCTTCAGCTAAAATCTGAAACCATCCTACACCTGGCTGTCCCCGGCAGTAGAGTCTGTATATTTAGTCCAGAGGTTGTTGAAAGTTGGCCGCAGGCTTTTGGAGGTACTGAGGTGTGTGTGGGGGAGGGGTAGCTGAGCAGCTGCACCTGACACACACACAGGGATTATGTTCTGCCAGTCTGCATAGGAAAGTTTGCCTCTGTGAAGTGGAAGGGACCATCTCGACACTGCGTTACTAATTACCTGCGTCATGGCTGTCCCCGTGTGTCCCCTGACTGAGGCTAGTGTCCCAGGTGCAGTGATTCGGTTGTTATCCCCCTGGGTTATGAAAAGGGCCCGGCTCACCCACGGGATGAAGGGCGAGTAGTGCCCGCGGCACAGAGCCAGTGGAGGATGTGGGGGGCAGGGCAGTTTAACATCAGCATGGGGCTATCTGCATCAGCACTAGCTGTACGCATTATCTTACAGCGGCTGTCCACCGGATAACCTCGTCATCACGCCTCACAACCCAGCCTGATAAAGGGCTACGAAATGTCAGGCAGTGAGAATAGGACTGCCTAATGTCCGGTTTTCCGATGGATTGTCCGGATTTAGAATTAATTTACACATCAAGGTTTCAGTCCAGACTGGACGCTGGTATATTTGGTCTAAACAATTGTCCAGTCCTTGGTTACAGGTAGTTTGTAACAAATTCACATATTTGAACACTGATAAGATGCCCCACCCGCCTTCTGCACTCTTTGCCAGGCTTTGTCTGTGATTGTACTCTCAGTTTTTCATGTGGTCTGGATTTGACTAATTCTGAACATGCGAACACTTAGGGTGAATGCTGTGCTAATGGCAGAGCTCAGTGCTTCTGGTGGTTTGTTATTGAATGTACTTGCTCAGGGACTGCTACGGAAAGGTAAAATTTGCCAGTGTCATTGATATATGGGCAAAAATGTTGATTATTGTACATTTTTCCAACCATATAAATGCAAGAGCAAAGTAGGCTTGTTTATGCTCCAAACTGTGAGTTGCTAGGAAGGGTGCTGGCATCCTGAGCAGGGCTCACGAGTCTCCACAGTTTCCTGGAATTGAAACTGGGTAGAAAGATGTGGATAAACATACACCGCAGAAAGACTCAGGATGTTCTTACCGAAGTAACCCAAGCTCCAGCTGTCCAAAGGTTGATCTGCCCCTCTCACCTTGGGAGCGTTCTGGCCTTGGCAGAGAACATGCAGGGGCTTTTTGATTTGCCGAGCTTTTGCTTTTATACTGAAAATTGAGATGTGGAGATACAATGCCAGTTCAAGGAGAAAAAAATGTGAAAAATTTCTCTAGGCTGCTTGGGAATTTTTTTGTTATGCTGCCTGTCTGCTGGTGGCACATTTATCCCCAAAGCTTTAGCCAGCTTGCAGGTTTGTGGATGCGTCCCAATAGGCCTTTTGATGAGGGAAATTCTGAAATTTGTGGCCATCTTATCCTAGAACTCCACTTTGCCTTGTTTGTCTCCGTTTCAATCCAAGTGAAGTGCCCTTCGCCTGAGCTCTCGAGTTTAGAAAGCCGTGCCGATCCTGAATATTTCAGCCACCAGTTATCTGTTTGCTGTATCTAATGAACTCATTAAAACTCGGGCCCATGACCAGTAAGAGCTGTTTGAGTGACTGTGGCTGGGGATTAGCGAGGTTACGAAGTTGAAATTGTTCATCCTCTGGGGAGAAAAGTTTCCCATGCTGGTGAGAGACCACTTCAGGGCCTAAATGCCCCTCCCTGCCCTTTATCAAGAGATCCCTTGCGTCTTTGAGTGTGTGAGAAGGAATAAATGAGGCTTTCGTATCGAAGCACTCGCAGTTAGCACAACTGGTTAAGGCATGTAAATGCTGCACTACATTTTAACAGAAGTTACTTTGTGAATAAGATATGATTTCAGCTGAAAAAAGTGCTGCTTTACACCTGTTCTCAATGTTGCGCGCCTACAGAATTTAGGTATTGCACCGGTACACCTTTCGCCTAGGTAAAGTGTGTACTTTGTACAAATGCATGTCGGAGTCTGGCATCTTGTTACCATGGAAACCGGAGAATCCTCCCTGTCCGCCTTTGCTGAAGAATGAATACTGAGGCCAAATCATTGTGCATCAAAATATACGATCAAATTGGTTTGCCTCTGCAGCCCCTGTTGTCAACTCACAAAGTTGGTGTTTGAAACCCGGCCCATGACTCTGAGGAGTTGTTTTGCTCTGGTCTCTTGTCTCTTGTGTTTCACTGGCAGAATAGGCCAAGTTTGCTTTTGGGACTGAAAGGCATTCGATTTCATCAAAGTGGTCTGTTGTGCCAGTCTGGTCTCTTCAGAGAATTGGATCGCGAATCGGGGTGGGCAAATTTAGCGATTTAATTGGGCTGTGCTATTAGTCTGGGCTGAAATGGAGACGAGTTGAGCATATGCGCCGCACACAACCATAAGGCAGAGCAGCATTTCATTGTAGAGCGCCTTCTGTCTTTTTCTTTGACAGGCGTGTGTGCGGGCACTCCCAGGAGCCTGGGGTTTAGCGCCTCTAGTTCTTTGGAGTGATCCATCTTGCATGACAAGATTTGTGTCAGTTTTGAACTTTCTTCACAAATTACCCCAAACCAGTCCCCCTCCGATGGCAAATGAGAACTTTCTTTGCTAGACAGCTCCTGTCATCTTGTAAAAGGGAAACTCATTCCAAGTATCTTATCTTGGAAAGGGACATTTGTATAGATTTGATTTCCTATTTCGCCATTATTGGTTTCAGCCTTATTTATACTTTGCACTTTTAAACAGTACGGTGTTGTGATAAAGTATTCTCCCTCTTTCCAATTTGTTCCATTTTTGCATATTTGTCTCACTAAAATATTTCAAATCAACAAAAAAATTTTATTAATAGACAAAGATAATCTGAGTTCACACAAAATGTAGTTTTTAAATGATGACCTTGTTCAGAGCTATCCAACCACACCTGGCCATATGCTGAAAGGTAACTGACTCATTAGTAGCAAAATCAACCATTTAAACAAATTGAATTGATAATTGTGTTCAATTTTTCTAGATATCGCCAGGCATGATTACTACCATCCCGGTTGAATCTATGCATCACTTAAATAGAACCTTTCTGGCAATTTGTAGCATGCAAAAAGCAGCATATGATGCCGTGATCAAAGGAAATTTAAGATCAGATGAGAAACAAAGTCGTTGACATCAATCAGTTTTGAAAGGATGACGAATCAATTTCCAAGGCTGTGATACTCCAGCGACCCACAGTAAGAGCCATTATTGACAAATGGAGTAAATTTGTAACAGTGGTATACCTTTCCAGGAGTGGCCAGCAGATCGATGACTCATCCAGGGGGATCACAAAAGAATTCAAACTGTACAGAACTGTGGACCCCTCAATTTAGGTCAGTGTTCACGATTCCACAATAAGAAAGAGACTGGGCAGAAATGGCCACCATGGGTGACCTGCAAGATGAGCACCACTACTGACCAAAAACGACACAAAGGCTCATCTCACATTTGCCAAAAAAAAATCTTGATGACCTGGTAGACTTTGTGGACTGATGAGTAAACGGTGAAACTTTTTGGAAGACAATGGGCCCATTATATCTGGCATAAAGCTAACACAGCATTCCACAACTAAGCATCATGACTACAGTCAAGCACCGAGGTAGTGCTATGGTATGAATTCTGAAGCATAAAGCGAGTCCACCTCTGAATGGTTCAAAAGAAACAAAATGAAGGTCTTGGAGAGGCCCAGTCAATGTCCTAAATCTGTTTGAGATGCTGTGGCACGACCCTCCAACTTCGCCAAATTAAAACAATTCTGCAAAGAAGAGTGGGCCGAAACTCCTCCTCAGCGATGTAAAAGTCTCATTGCTAGCTATCGCAAACATTTGACCGCAGTTATTGGCGCCACGTGTTCGCACAACTGGTTATGTGGTTTAGGTATTCACATTGGTTGTCTGGGTTTTGAATAACTCTTCACTTTTAATGAATGAAAAGATCATTTAAAAGCTGCATATTGCATTTAGACATGCTGTTGTCTCAGTCTTGTATTAAAATTAGTTGAATGATCAGAAGCATTTAAATATGACAAATAAGCAAAAATAGAAGAAATTTGGAAGAGGGCAAAAACTTTTTCACAGCACTTTATTTTACTTTTTTCATGCAATCTGTGTTGCTGGATATTTGGTTGATTTCCTCCCCCCCCTCCCCATGGGTACAGCTGCACTTTTTCTGTGATCTTTTCCCAGCTGTGTTGAATTGCAATGCTGGACTTTGCTGTTTCTGCTCCGTAAATGGTTAGACAGTACCTCTGTGTTACTAGATGGTATGTAAAGTTTAAGCTGTTCCTGAGGGGTCAATGCTTTCGAGATGTGGAATGATTGTTTAATGGGATGGCTCATAGGAAACCAAGTGCCCTGCATTAATGTGGGAATCACTGTGGATATAAGGAATGTCATAGCATGTCTGTGTATATTGTGTTTTTCACTGTGGTTTAAAAAATGCTGCATGCGCAATCAATCATTAAATTAACCGTCTTGGCAGCTCATCCGCTTTTTCTCTCACCTGTTTTTGTTTGAATAATTTCAATGTGCCAAGGCCTGTAGCCAAGTCAAAGAGTACAGTGACTTCCCAGCCCTGCCCTCAGCACCATCACGTTGAATGTGGAAAGTGTGTCAAACATCTCATTAGCACTCTCCCGCTGTTTGTTGTTTGTGCAGATTTATTTTTCTTGGTTTCAGTGTGAGATTTTAGGCTCGCAACTGCTGTTTTCTGTCACCCAATATTTTTATTTCTGGGGTCCAACACTACAAAAACCACTAAGATCTCAGCTTTATATTTTAACTTAAACTGGATTTATGTTATTGTGTTATTTAAATAGAATTATTTCCATTTGTTTTTGCTAAATTATACAAAACGATTGCCAATGAGTTGAAGGATTTGACTCACTTCAAGATTTGCCGACGGCGTGAGAAAATATTAGGCAAGCAATACATAACTTTATGCAATGCTTTCCACTGGATAGAAAGAAATAAGTTTTTAAGTTGAACTACAAGACTAAAATGCTTGTTAAAACTTGTGTGGTAAATTAGCAGAACTATTATGTCGTAAAAACCTTCCCTAAAAGCGTTATTTATGCTTATTTACGTTTGATTTGTTACTAGAAATGCCTGGAGGTGTTCTCTGGCAGAGATGTATCTCCAGATGCTTGTTTGCCCTTCTACTCTCCTGGTGATTGCAGATTGCTTTATTTAATGGCCTTACACTATGAAAATATCTGACCTAGCAAGTACTGCAGTCTTCCCGTGAAACTTAAAATTTTCATGTAAAAGAAAAATTGCGACTGCTCGAAGACCTCGTTAGGTGATAAGCACCGTGCTCAGCAGCTCTGCACGGAAAGTCTTGGAAGGACTCTTCGAATATTTTTCCTTTGCTGGTGTTGCTGGCATCAAATTCAAATTGAGCAAATATTTTTTCAAAAAAACATACAATTTCTCACTTTCAACATTTGTTATGTCATCTTTGTACTATTTTGTTAGCCTCATGGCACAATTGCCCAACTCATTTTTTAAGGTTTATTTATTTATTTATTTTACTTTTTTTTAAATTAATATTTAAGGGAATGGATTTCTTTTTTTAAGGTTTAAAGAAGAAAGGAAAAAACACTTTTTTTTGCCAACATGAAACAACAGGCAGCCGACATCTCAATTTGGCAAAAATATGACGCAGGCAATTATGCTATGAGGCTAACGATTTTCAATTAAATACTGAGTTTAAATCATTTACAAATCATTGTGTGCTGTTTCAATTTACATTTTATTCAGCATCCCAACTTTTTTGGAAATGGGGTTTTACATGCTTAAGAGGAGACTGAAGACAAAAAGTCCCTAAAACAAGCAGCAATTTAGGGAATTGAAGATGGCTGTAGTACAGGTCTTGCAAATCATCACCAGGGAAGAAACCTAGCATCTGGTGATGTCTATGCATCGTAGACGTAAAGTGGTCATTGCATGGAAAGAATTTCCAACCTTATTCTGCATTATGTAAACTATATTTTTCATGCAGGCAAAAATGCTTTAGGAGAACTATATACACGTGCTTTCATCTCTAAACGGTTCATCTGTAATGGTTGAACGTGCCCTCAAATAAGAGCTAACAGCCTGCACTTTGTTCTCGTTGTCATTATATCCCTTCAGACTAAAAGTGCTAGAGTACAGAATCAAAATAAGAAACGTCACTTTGCCATAAATTATGGTGCTCACTGCATTTCTTTATCTCAATACTAAAATAAAATACTCTTTAAGATGGCCTTATTTATGGTTTTTGCAGCGAGTGAGTTATGATTGTTGTGCCATCGCTGGCATTGTCCCTCGCGAGTTGATATTGTAGACGATAACCGAGTCAGTGATACTTAAGCCATATGGAGACTGCCAGCCAAACTACCCCAACTGCCATTTTCCCAAGTGCTGTTTGATTTGATTTTTTTTTTCCCTCTCACACAAGCTTCACTGTGTGATCAGAGGGGGTAATGGGGGGGACTGTCCATCTTTAGCTCTTTTTATATATACAGTCATGCCCAAAATTATTCATACCCCTTCCAATTTTTGTTTTTTTTAAGATATTTTTTGACAAACCAAATTTATTCTCGCATAAATGACACAGTAAGTTGACATAAGGCTGTAAGAATTACAGTAAACAATTTTTCGAGAAATACAATACTTTTTGGTATTTTATTTGACAGATTTACAAAAAATGCCATGTCCAGAATTATTCATGTTTTTGAGGCAATGCTCCACACCATGTCATTGCATGCTATTTGCATGTAGCTAAGAAATGAGAAAATTATAGACAACTGAATGACCGGTTATAATTGTTTATCTGATGAGTGAACTGAAAATGTGCGCTGCAGGGCTCAAAATCGTCTTTAAGCCAGCCTCTCCCTCTTCAGGCACCTTGAATATGTGGTCTCTGGGTCGAGGATTTATACTTGGCTGTTGTCAGAAGGGCTGTTCACCCCCCCCCCCCCACGAAATGGCAGTTTAAGCCATATTTCTGAATCTTGGGCTCGTTCCGCTGAACTAACCCCAGATGAATGCATGCTTATGTGGGTGAGTTTGTTTTTGAAATTGCGGGCATCAGAAATTCCTGAGGCAACGGTTGAGCAGAGCTGAAGTGCATTGCTAATCATGGCCTCAAGGGGGAGCCGTGCTGCTCTCTGCTCTCTTGTAAGCTTCAGCGCTGAGATAAAGGTTGCCCCACAGAGCAAAAGGGAGAGATCATGATCTCTTTTTTTTCTTTCCTTCTCTCGCCTATCTCTTTTTCTCTCCCTTTCTTCTCTCTCACTTTCTCCCTCGTTGTCTCGCTTCTCTGACTCCTGCCTTACCTGAGGCAGACATGCAGCTATCTCCTCGTATCACTGAACCACCTGTGATGTGAACATCTGCAGAAGCACTGAGCCATTGGCCTGCCTGGAAGGCAGTGGTGTGCACTGCAACTGTTGTTCTAGCACCTTGGCGTCCTTACGTCAAGGAGAATTCTGAAATATTCCCATCTTAAAGATTAATGCGCTTCTGCTGTCTTTATGGCTGACTTCTACCTTTCTCGACATGTCTCTTTAGGCTTTGTAAGATTCAATTTGAGAATACTGCCAGCTCAGTCAGCCGTTCAACTTTGGCTTCATGCCCGACAGTTATTTGAACTGTGTGTGTGTGCATGTGTGTGATGTGGAAGTGTGTGCATGCACCCCAGTGCAAGTGGGATGTGTACCTTCACTTGCTGTCTTGTAAAACAAAGACTAGACTAGATAAATTATTCCTTTCTCAAATGGACTTAAACTCCTGTTGAGTATATAAGTCTGTGGCTAGAAAAGACGCTGCGGGGTTGAGCTAAGATTTGAAATGCTTTGTACGGTGATATATTCTGTTATATACAGACTGGCAGAGTGAATAGATTAATGCAAGACCATGCTTTTTTGTGCAGTTGAGTTTTTTCCCCAGTTTGTATTCATTTGGTGAAAGCAATATATCCACACCTGGTCTCAGTAAGTGTAAATCCCTGTTGAACTGTACGTATATTTGAACACCTGATATAAGATTCTCAGTTATACAGCAACATTTGAGATTTTATGCTATTGATTGATAATGGTTACGTTTTATTGCTATGGTGATGCTGGAAAAGCATATTAAAACTGTAAAGAATACAGACTCTGTTTTTAGTTAAATAAGCCAATACACTGATACCGGTGTAATTGAAGCTTGACCTTGACTGTATTCAAAAAGCTAGGGTTGTTCACTTCAAAGTGCGCATAATAAGGGCCACGCCCCCCGTTGCCATATTGAAGGGCATTCTAATCGAAAATGTGCATAACTCATCACTTCAAAGGGCCGTACAAAATGGCCATTTCTGAAGTGAGCAGGCGATGGTCACTTTGCTCCCACAATGCCGTGCGATTACCCGATTCTAGTGACGTGTGCGATTCAACGTCATTCAAGAAGATGACAACAACAGTGGCAAATAGCTAGTTAGCGCACAGAAAGCTGACGAACCTAGCTTGATGGTTTACTACACACGAGTGGCTGTCGCTGGTTATGTAGTTTTTTTATTTTTACCCGTGGCTATTTGTCGCCTTATGAAATTTATGCAGTTGCTTATAAAGCTACCGCGAAACTGAAAAATGGCCAGTGAAAACAGTCCTCCCGTGAACTGGCTGCGTTTGTTCACACTTGCTTAAGCAGAAAGCAGCAGCTGCGAAATATGTCGAAGGACATTCCAAACGACTGTTACTTGAAAACTCTACTCCCTGCTGCCCTTTGGAGTTTTCACTACGAAGGGAAGTGACTTTGTAGGGTGTAGGGATTAACCCTACTGAATGAAATACAGCCCTTGAGTTTGGAAAGGCCTCCTTTTGTATGATGTATTGAATTTGAAAATGTTTGTTTGAGGAAGCATCTCTAGGTCTTTCTGCTGTTTGCGATATAAAACCAAGAGAATTACTTGCCAGGACATAAAGCAGCCACAATAGGGAGCAGGCAGGAGAACATTCACCTGAAAGTGTTTTTGCCAATTTCACCAAGCTTTGCAAATGAGACACTTATTTTTATCCCCGCCTCTCTGCAGCTAAACCCTTTGTAAATTAGCCGATCGAAGTCTTTGAGGGCGAACACACAGACTTTGCATCTGTCCAAACCTTTTGTCTGTCTTGCTTTTCGTTGTACAAGCTCTTTGACAAGTGACGAAGGGCATGTAGGGCCATCTGCAATTCTTCCAATTCATGCAAATTTGAAATACACGTTCTTAATTTGGCTCTCAACGATTTGCTAGCTAGTAAACAATCCTAGATGTGTCTTGGCTTTGTTTACTTTCTGATTGCTTTCAGTTCCTGATGTTATCACATTGGAAAACCTGCCTTTATAATAAAGACTCAAAGTGCCGCACCTCTGTTCATAAAAATAGACCGAAAATACAGATGTAGTTTTTGCACGTTTCTTTCCTCTGAGGCATTGCCCCTAACACTGCGTGATGCAGACAAACATCGTCAGCCTTTTGTTGGGCTGCCGAAGCCCCTTCCACAAACCTTCTGGACTCACTCCAAAAACATCTTTGCTCTGAGGTTTCCTCTCTCTTCCCCTATTGACCCACATTTCCTCCGGAGAAGATGGTTTACACCAGTTTACTTTCCTGAGGTCATGTCTTCCTCTGAGCGGCGGTCTGTATGACATGGTTGTTTGATCTGCTGTCATTTAAACTGTTGTTAGTCTATTGGAAATGTAGGTAATGCTGGGCCCTCAGAGACCATGGAGTGGTAAGGATCTTTTGACATCCTCCGTTTGTTGACACAGGACTGCCGTGTGACTGTGGTAACTATGAGTAATGTGGTTCAGGGGCAAAAGCTGGCTGAAGGGGAACAGTCCTATAATCGCGCCAATTTTTTTATTGTCATTGCTGAAGTGTTGCAGTAATAGTGCACTTTTCCCCAAGTGGATGGGGATGCATGAGAGGCCATTCTTGAGCCTGATGGCTCCCCAGTTGCCTACGGATGGGTCCAGGACACTAGAGAGCAAACTGTGAGGTACAGGGGACCCAGTGTTGATTGGCCCCAGCATCTCTTGATGTTCTGTTCCGTCAAAGTCCAAAGTCAGCATATCCTTCATATCCAAGGCCAACACCCCCCCGACAAGCAAAAGAGGCTCTTACGACAAAAGCAACAAAAGCAGGACAGACCTGGGCTATTGATCTCACTAGCTTAATGTATCATTGCTTGCTGCCTTTTCAGAAAAGCATGCATAACAGTGAAGCGGTTTGGAAGCTGCTAATTTATGCTGCAGAGGCGCCTTCTGCAGACATTTCCCCTAGCGGTTGGCTTCACGGGACTAGGCTGGAATGTAAACAGCCTTCTTCGTAAAGGGCTCAGGAGGTCGACAAGATGATAATGAGTGCGCAGGAAGCCGAGACGGTGGATTTCCTGCCCTGTGTAGCTCTATCCCCTTCCCCACTGTGTTATTGTTTCTTTCTAAATCTGTCGTTAGCATTGGCTAAAAGCTAACCAGCAGTAATCGCACCAGCGAACGCCTGCGGGCAGCAATTCTGAGTGTCATTTGGACATCGTGGCATTTGAGGAGGCTTATTGCTGACGAGAGCTTGGCACGGTTTGAATTGCTTTCTGATAGCTTAGCAACTTGTGTTTAATGCCAGCAATGGAGGCCGCTGGCGAACGCTGGGACTTTTCGATTTTGCTTGGCGTTAATGAAAAACGCTTTTACTGAATGACGTGTGAAAGGGCTCTGTTTGCATAATTGCAGGAAGCCAGCCGTTGAGTTGTTGTCCTAGTTTCTCCTTTCAGGCTCGGAGAGCACATTTAAAATATCTGTTAATGTTTCAATGTCCCCAAATTAAATCGCTTTCAGCCGCGTGAAAACATGAGCTCATTTCTGAGTTCACGGAGTTTGCCACCTGAATGTGGCTGATAACGTGGCATGATTATCGGTCCCTTTATGTTCCGAGAAAGTAATTCGCTCTCATACATGATACGTTCTCTTTCTTGCAAATAATTGTCTGCAGATAATGGACTTCAAAGCGTTCTGCCCTTTGCTATATTTGTTTAGTAAGATTAACACCATCAAAATCAGTTTTACTTTATGCATGCTATATGATAGACTGATTTTAAGATTAAAATAGCTGTGGCCCCTGATTGGTTGTAGTTTACATCGCTGTCTTTTGACTCCAAAGTAAACTGGGGCTCCAGATTGCATTGCAAATTAATGAACTTGCGCTTTCACAAATCTAATTTTGCCGTATTTAGGGGTTACCACGCTGTCTTGATGCCTTGACCTAGCTATATCACAGTCAGAATTTTGAGAGTCCATGGCAATTTAAGTGAACGTGTGCAATGGCATTGAGATCAGTGAAGAAACGGCTCAAAAATCACTGTCTGACATGGAGCTGCCCCATGCAAATATACTTAGTAACAGTATTTTAGGTCTTGTCTGTGCTCTGCATTCACACCTTATGCGTGTAGAAAACTTCTATTGTGTATGAGCGTGCCCTATGCATGCTCCCTGTCATTGTGTGTGTGTGTGTGTGTGTGTGTGCGCGCGCGTGCGTGTGTGTGTGTGTGTGTGTGTGAGCTAGTGTCTGTCTGTCTATTGGGGTGATTTCTTTCATTCCTGTTTCCTGAAATCTCACAGCTACCAGTTCCAGCATTTCGTATTCGTAATTCCCAGTGTAACGGGAAATGGCTGAGTGTTCATGACGGGCACATCCCTCCAGCGAGTGAGTCATCTTCACCTTTTGAAATGTCTGTGTGAATAATCCAGCTCGGCTGCAGTTGCTTGCTGTCCCTCTTTCTTTTCCTGTGTTTTTCTTTGCATCCGAGTCTGCCGGTGGCTCTAATGAAAGTGATTGGCCATCTCAGACAATATGAGGGAGGCTTCGGCCAGATCCTGCCGTCTGCTTTTGAAAGCTTAGTGTTTATTCATCTGTGCCGGACCTTTCTGTGCATCCCGGCAACCTGGCGCAAATCTGCGGCCGAGCCGACTTGGCATGCTGCTCACTGCCCAACTGGCAGCCACGGACGGCCTGCTTTGGGCTGCCCCCCCACCCCCACCATTACCTCACCCCCCCACCCCCTCTACCGCACCCCCTCCCACCCACTTTTGCCTCTGGCCCTCCCGCCCTCAGACCCATCTTCATGTGCACCCCTCGGCTGCTTACAGTTCCACAAGAAAGGTCAGATTCAACTCACGCGTGCAAGCCCCCGGATTTCTTCGGAGATCCAATTACTGAAAGGGATTAGCACTCGCAAACGTGTACAATGGGTCTGAGGTCTTGACAGAAGTTATGATGTTTTTTGTCTCGCCTGCAATCATGAAAATATATCTGATCTACTCCCTGTTTAAAGGGGGTATAAGCACTGACCTGTTTCTCTTCAGGTCGAGTTTCAATTAAATGTAATATCAACGATGTACTGTGCAAGTATTTGGACTATGATGCTGTATAAATCATTCAAACATTTCTGTCAACATTTCTGGCATATTCCCCAAGCTATAGATGTGAATATCTTCAAGATTGGAAGTCTTGACTATAACCTCATGTGCATTGTTTTTAAATCCATTTTTCTGGAGCAAAGCCAAAAAGCAAACATTGTGTTTTGGTCCAAATAACTGTACTTCCCGGGCTACACGGTATTTATTAACCCTGGTGTATTTGAGGAGAAATTAAAAAAAAAAAAAAAAAATTTGCTGCCAAAGAAATGCCTCTCGTGCAGCCCTCTTGTGTTATTGTTTCAAACAGGAACACTCCCCCAATCTCCGAGGTCACTCGGCCTTCGTGTTCTTTGGCTCGAAACTGAGCCCATTTGTTCAGGACTGCGCTCACAGAATTCCCTCCATCTTTATCAGACATCCTGTCCCGTCAGTCAAGCACTCGCAGAATTTTCGGCCAGCATGATGTGTTTTGACTACCAGCTGTTTTTGCTGCAAACTGCATGAGCCCCAGCTGAACTTATGCCCTGCAAATTACGGTAACACTGATCTACTGCTTGACCCTTGATCTACTCTTACACCCTTGCTTTTCTCATTATATTCCAATGATTTGATACCCTTTGCATATTTTTTGGTGGTGGTTTATATTGAGGCTCTGCTTTGAACTGCTGTAGCACTGAGACGTGTGAACTTGAGGCGCGTCCTGTCGTCCCTGTGGAGATTGTCCCAGGAGTCCTTCCTCAGTGGCTGCTCTGTCAGTGTGACTTTAGTGCTTTTTTTTGTCTCCATGGCGGCCTCTCCTCCGGTCATGAGGTGGAGAGGAGATGCACAGCAAGCATTTTCAGTTTTTGAGAGGCAATGCTTGACCCTTTAATCAATGTACTGTACTTGTCCTACAGGAGTACAGTCCATATCCAACTATTGATGCAGATGGGTGACAAAATGAGAAAAGAGGCCAAAATAGTCTCATAATGAGGAGTCGGGCCACCGTGAGCCTCTAGAACAGCTTCACTGCACCTTTACAGCACATATGAAGAGTTCGTTTCCAAAACGCAGTATATCCATTTTACTTATTTTGAGTAAATCAGCTTTTTCAATGCTGGCGCCCATTGCATTTCATAGAAAAACACAAACTTTGACCATGAAAAAATACACCTTATAGGATGAATTTTTAAAAACTGATTTTTGCACCATGTGTAAGAAGCACAGGGCTATCGCTCCATCGTATTAACTCAATTTTTGTAATTTTGGCACTTATTGCATTTTGGAAACAAACTCTTCATGTATTGTGCAACTCTCAGAAACCATACTCTGGAGCACCATTATTCCAAAAGATCCATTATTTGATTTTGATGATGGTGGTGGAGTGTGTGGCCTGCCTCATCGACCTATAATCTCCTTAAGCTGTTGAATTATCTTGAGATCTGATGACTGCAAAGGCCGATGAATCCCATCATTTTCATCCTCCCAAAAACCATTCTGTGACCTTTCCGGCCGCCGGAGATGGATGGGGGGACAATATTAGTCCGGAATGGAGCACTCCGATCTGGATAGAAATGTGTCCTCATGGGGAAAAAAGTGATTTGCAGTTATCCTCCCCTCTCTGGGGACAAGTGGACCTGCCCCTTGCCTAGAAAATGCTCCCCACAACACATAGCCATTGCTGAGGGTCGAACCTACTGGTCTGTACCATTCTTTTAGTGTATGTTACACCTGTGCCCCGCTCTTGATGGCTTGGTGAAGGAAGTCTTATCTGTCCCTGTCACTTTTCATACCGGTGCCATAGTTTTTACACCCAAATATGTTTCCTCTTTGTACTGAGAGGATTATACAGTACAATGCAGTCAGCAGTTCAATTGTAATGTTCTTTGTGTCATTTATGATGGACGGCTCTTGCTGACAGTCTGATCATGTTCGGCATGGACATTCACCGTTACCTATGGAACCGTTTCTTCTCTGTTTTCGTAGCATAGCGCGCGAATGCTTGAGTATCGTGGTCATTGAATGTGCACTTTTAGCTGCTATCGACCCCATTTGCTGTCATCTTTCCTGTACATGTAGATGTCTCTTTAATCACTGTGCAATTGAGACACTGTGACTGAAGTTCCTCATTTATCTCTCAGTCTTGATCCAAAATGAAGGCCAAATGGGCCTGTTGAACATTTTGTTTATATCATTGAGTATGATTAATTGCAGCATCATGCAATCCTCCTGAATGGGTGCATCTGTGCTTTTGCTGTAAAATCCAATATGATTTATTTATTGATTGATTGATTGCTAAATTGGGGAAAAGTAATGCCAGTGAGTAAAGGGCAGGAGGACCCATCCCACTCTATCCCACCCAGTAATGTAAAAAAAAAACAAAAATGTATTCTCTCAGACACTAGCATTTCAGTTGTTCTGTTACTTCCAATAATGAACTAACTGTTACTCCCTTGCAGTGAGTTGTTATTGTTTGTTATGGTTTGGTCGAGATCTGATGCCTATTCAAGATTACCCAAGGGGTTATCAGGCAAACGCTTAAAAGAAAGGCAAATTAATGCTTGGGCCAAACAAAAATGACGAGACTTGTTTCTGACGGACTTTTTTCAATAGTGATAAGAAAAAGAGTAAGCTAATGAGAAAGTCAGCCCTCCCCTGAAGTCCCGGAGTCTCTGTGCAGCCACTGAGTCGCAGTTCTCCCGCCTCCCATTGTCCTCCTGCAGGCACAGGTATTAGTTACCTTACCTGCTATTATATCAGGCTACGCTGGAAAATCCCACCGGGCTGCTTCTTTCTTCGAAGTCTTGGCCGTGCACTTTTGTAACAAATCTGATGAATGGGGGCAGCGATACCCCCGATTTAGTTCTTTCTTTACTTGCAAAGAAGACGTTGACAAATTGTGCTTTGAAGCAGAACTCCTTGTCCTGGAACTGTACTGAAAGCTTATACGCTTAGCTCCTTACAGTTTGGCATTTAGGGCTGCACAATGCTTGATGCAGGATGGCGAACATAACAAATATCCTTCAGGTCTGGTTCACTACATTGTAGCCTGGTAATGGGAGGCATTCAGGTTTCCCAGTTAATACCAATGGGCTAGTCTGGAGGGTAACTTGCTCATAGGTTTCTGCTTTCATACATACCTTTTAACATTTAGCTTTTGATTTTTGTTGAGTATTGTTTTTTTGATGCAATCCAAATTACAATGGCTTGGTATTTCTCCAAAGCAATTTGGGTGAAGTGTCTTTCTCTTGTACCCTACTCAACTTTCAGATTCAAAGTACAGCTGCAGGACCTCAGATTAGGACTCAAATTATCTGAAACTCTAGCTCAGTTCTTTCACCAAGAGATGTTGCTACTTTCCTCATATTGGTATTTTCTTTCAAATATCTTTAATATGCTGGTAGTCCATGATGGATTACTTGCTGATCAGAGGATCTAAAACATGATTCAGGAGAGCTTTCCTTGGTGCTATAAAACACACAGCGCACCATAGCCTCGCAGTTTTTGAGTATGTGGACCTTGGTGGATTTAGTCACCGGCTGCACCGAACTTGGCCTACATCAAAGTGCACAGCTTCGGTTAATCTCTGTCTCCCAGAATTCCTGTACTGTAGCAACAGGTTGCCTGGGCGACTCTGTTTACCTTTCCACCCCAAGAGGAAAAGGCAGCAGGCGAGGGAGTTCACGTCCTGTTCTGTAGTGACCTGGCTACCTCTCTACCGTCACTATTCGCTCCCTGTATCTGCTGTTCCTTATCACTTCAGTGCCTCCAAAAGTTGCTGGTTTTACGTGTGCACTGCTCTCACCAACTCTGTGCAACACAGGGTGTGTCGGAATACCCGTGCATGTTACTGTACAGTAGGCGAAAAGCTGTATGTGAAATTCGTAGAATGTCCAAACTCTCTGTACTATTGGCAAGAGATACCTGGATGGCCTACTGCATTTGGAAGAATTTTGACAGGCTGTGTTCAAGATGATGGGGGAATCTATTGTTCTCTGTAGATCATTTTACGTAAAATAAACAATGTGTTTCATAAACAGGAAAGCTATATTAGCCAGTGTTATGAGAAATATTTATAAATACCACCAATTCTGACGTAAAGTTGTTTATTTGACTATTCACGGGGGGAGGTTATGCTATGTCCCGGGCCAACCGAGTTGTGAGATGGCAGCCGTGTAATATGCTCAGTTTCGCACAGCGCTGATGCTTATACATTTTCCCTATTGCTTTGATGGTTGAGCAGCAAGTATGGAACCAAATCCTGTACACAAAGATGCAGTTTGGGCATTTGACTTTACCCTCAGATTAAGGCTACACCCCTTTCTTTCAGTTCCTTTCATTGGGTATCTTTTGTAATGGATAAACATGAAACTTGGTGACAGTATCATGTTTTTGCACTTATTCCTTTTAATTTTAACAGTTTGTATGTTATTATATACTGTACATATTTACGTACTGTATATAGCTATGAGTAAATCGGTTTTAAGATGAAGTATGGAAAAACAATAAATGTTTTTCATGCTCAAATCTAATGATTTTCGTATAATATCTTATTGGATGTTACCTGTACTAAAAGTGCTGCATTATATTTGTCAGTGCGGAGATCCCAGCATGTTGGCTCCTTGTGAAATAATGACAACAATGGTAGCTTCACTTATTATTTGAAAAAAATCGTGCTGTTTTAGATTAGTTGTTGACACCAGCAATGATAATTAAATCCTATTTCCCTTGTGTTCTGCATTTAAGGGTTCAATTACAGTTTTTTTTTTTTTTTTTTTTTGCCAAGAATGCAGCATAAAAAAAGCATCAAAGCAAATGCAGGAACTATTCTTAAAGGTGCACTATGCAAGTTTGTTTACTTTCACTTCTGTAGACATTTGAATTCAAACAAAACAGAGGTAGCCCACCCCTCTCTCCCATAGTTCCCTCCTTCCCGTGCTTCCATAACTGTCAACTCTTGTCGGTGATTGGCCGGGACGGTTTGTTATGTTATGGGGCACAGCCTGTGCCCCTTGTGTTTATTTGCAGTTTGTGATGCCTGTGCGGTCTCCAGAGCCTGGTTTTTTTTTTTTTTTTTTTTTACAGTGAATTCGGGGGTAGGCAGCTAGCAGATCGTGGAGA
Organism: Gymnothorax javanicus; assembly: GCA_029692085.1. Classification (NCBI taxonomy): domain Eukaryota; kingdom Metazoa; phylum Chordata; class Actinopteri; order Anguilliformes; family Muraenidae; genus Gymnothorax; species Gymnothorax javanicus. Next base: position 10,771,360 of record CM056207.1, on the reverse strand, counting down.
GATGTCGGCAAATTGAGACAAAAATATAATCGCGCAGAAAGTAAACAAACTTGCATAGTGCACCTTTAAGGCCTAATTTCACTTAAATATCATGCGAGAAATTATCTCTTACTTGAGTTGGTGAGACACATGCCTGTAGTAAGTCAAATAATACATGCAGAGACACATTGAATGGCCTTTTCAGTTTGTTGCTGTTTAATTCATACTCCAGGTCATACTACTGTTTCAATTTTCATCATTTTGGCATTTGGCATACAAAGACATAAACTAAGCTGGAATAATAAGTTACTTTCTGTACATGTTGGGACGACTCTGTTGTAATGAAACTCCAATTAGCAGTCTCTTGGTTAATTTGAGTGTCTAGATTATGGTCCTAGGGAAATTTTAATGCATATATCATGAAAGCTCATGACAGTTACTCAAACTTTAGATCACTCTGATTTGAGCATAAATCTGTCATCATCCTCCTCTTCTTTATCTTCTCTGTCTTCTACCTCTTCTTATAACAGATGACAAGGGATGCATTTTGCTTTTATTTTGGCTACTATTTTTGGCCATTGAATTATAACTTTTGTTGTTTTTGTAATATATTGCTTGAAGGACCTCATGGGTCTAAACATATCCTATTGGTCTAGCATTCGCTTCCTTATAGGTCAGAGCTTTGGTTAAGGAATAAATTATGAAACCCAGGCTGTTTACGCTCTATTTCCATGGGTAATAAGAGGAGCAGATATTGGTCTTGACCTTGGCTTGTCGCTCTGCTAGATTAATCCGCAGAGGTGGAATCAAGATAAGCACGCTGTGCCTTCACACTGCACAGGCGCTGAGAATCCTGGGAAATTCTATAATAATGGCCATCTATAATAATGGCCACGCAGTTCTCTCTTCTGGCTGGACATTTGGGAGATCCTATCCTTTTACCTACTGGATTTATTAGCCCGTAATATGAACGTTGGTGTGGGCCACCATTGCGGGTAGCACATTGAAGTAATTGTACGTACTTACTCCCTCTTAGTGGGCTGTTCCTATATAATCTTACAGTGTACATTGGTATTTACAAGTCTTAACTGCTAATTTTAACCTGACCTTTTTATGTGAGAGTCATTGTCATTGGTGGCAGTGAATGTCATTGGTTTAATAATGCCTTTGTTCCTGCACCCACTCACTATCATTGGTTGTTCCTGTGCGATCGCAGGCTTGTGAGAGCAAGTCCGCCATTTCAAGGTCGGCACACATGCAGCTGTGACGCACAAGGGCTGAGATTCGGACAAGGCCTTTGGCAGTAAAGATAAGGAGGTTTTTCTTTTATGGGGAGACGTGGGATTATGGCCGATTGAGGCTGCCTTTCGCATTTGGTTCATTGTCCTCATTCCATAAGAAGAGCCTTCTGACGCAGAGGCTAATCCTTTTCCGGAGATATTCTAATTATTGTATACACCAGAGTTTGTGAATCTTCATTTCTCAGTGCTAAAGTAGATTAAGTATCAAATATGCAAAGCTATAGAGTCAGAGGTTTTTGGGAAATATTCTGAATTTTTTTGTGTTTGTGAATGTCCTTAGGATTACCTTTAGATTTCCCCCCTGCCATCGCTCTGCATGTGTGGGACAATAGGATCTGGGGTTCTGGCAGACATGAGTTTGGCGCCGAGCGCATCCGTGTTCTCAAATGTCGCAGAACTGCTTTGTGCGTCTCACAGCTGATTGATCTCTGTGATTTAGAGTTTTATTGTCCATGTCTGTCTGGGCCCCGGCAGTGCTGGATGACCAACTTTACATGTTACTTTTCCCTGCAAAAAGGAATATCCTGCTCTTGAGAACTTTATAGCCAGCTTGAAAAGTTTAGCGCCCACAGTCACAGATACACCCATGTAGAGGGAGGTAAGAGCAATATGCCCACGCTGCGTCTGATCCTTATTTGTTTGCTTATGAAGTCCATCCTGCTCTCAACAATTAGGTCTGCAGGCTGCTGCGATGACCAATGAATCAAAGCTTTTGAGGTGTTGAGTTATTCATATTTGTTGAGCTTATCCATGAGTACAGCTGTTCTGCTCTTGTTTTTATACATTTCATTTTTAATCTGTATTATTGATAATATTTCAAGTTTTACTTAACCAAGGCCCTAAATAGTTAGTTCTGTCAATAAAGGGTAGATATCAAATGGGGATTTTATATTTTTGATCTTCTCTATCATTTAACAGTTTTTAAAACTTACCATGCACTGTTCTTTTAGAACTACTCCAGAACAAGATGTGATATCTCAAAAGGATTACCCATAAATGTGAAAGAAATTCTGATATTTATCTAGTTTTCATATGCAAATTAATTTTTTCTCTGAGTTGCACTTAACCTTTGGAGTTACCAGCTGTGCCTTACAGTATAAAACATCTGTTTTTGCATAACTACGCCTCTCAAAGTCTTTAAAGATTCACTAAAATCTGGATCAGATATACCTCAGAATATGGAGCAGAGTGTTTTCTGGGCCTCAGCCATCTACGTGACATCACCCCTGTGTCTTTATTCCGGTGAATTGTTTGGTGTTAAGGCACGTGTGTGGGCTTGCACCATGAGGACCAGCCTCTAATTGGCAGAAGATATATGAGACCCAGGATGTGATCCCACGTCAAAATGGCACCCGTTCCCCGTGAGTGATGAAGGCAGGCGTGTCTTGCATCCCCAGCAGTGAATGCATCAGGTGATTTATACCTGTTCTGTGTGCAAAGGCTGTTTAGACAGTAGACAGAAACACACAGAAATACTCGCAAAATATGTTGCCCATGATAAAGACTATATAGCGCATTTGCGCTTATTTCTGGAGTGACTCTTTATGACGCAAGTGCAAAAATTTGCACTGGAGAATAATATTTTGTTTTGCTTTAGAGGTCACCTTATCAATTTTTCATGGCCTGAACTAGACTCAACTCTCAGCATTGTCAAAACTCATCTCAAAACTCAAGGTTAGCATTCGCTAAATTTCTTTATGTGGCTTTGAGCGTCAGTGTAACCTCACCTGAAACCCCAGAAATGTGTTCTGCGGTTCATGATGAAAAACAGGCTTTGTACTTTTGGAAATATGAGCGAAGTGTGAAAAAGTTGAGGTGCTCTCGACTGCTAAAGAACATGTTTAACACGGAGGGTTTTAGCTGAAGCTGGCCTGAGGTGAGTTCATCTCTCCACTTCAAACAACAGGTGTGTAATTTCAGACATATGTCAGCAGGCCCCCCCAGGGACCTTGATTTGCCCTTCTGCCTCCAGATAAGAAAAAAATCATGGGTCTGTACTTGACTCTATAATTGTGTGATGAGTGTGGATTTGTTTGAGAAGTACAATATGGACATAAATTCAACGTAGGATTTCATGATTGTCTCCTCATGAGAATGCACATCCACGTGTTTCAAAGGCCTGCTCTCATAAGTCCTGCTATTTTGTGGGAAAGGCACACTGGGCCCCACCAAAGGACTGCACTGGTTTACAGCCTCAGAGGTGAAGACAAACATGTCTTCCTCTTCAGTGACTCACTTGGCTGACAAGGAGTCATTCCAGTCAAGTCGGCCCCTTACCTCACCTCTCAGACCATGGCAGGGCTTTAATTAACCCTTTAAGGCCTAATTCAAAAATCCTGGGAGAGCGTCATGCTGCCATGTTTACCGTAGTAACCTGTATGTGGGCTGAAGCTCAACCTCTCCGCTTTCAGGAACAGTTGGAATTTTTTCGATAGCGCAAATATTACGGTAATTACGGTACTTACTACAAGACGTGCGCATTTGTGTCGGCAATGACGCGTTTGGATTATTAAGTACCGGAACCTTCTGCAGGTGTCTCTGTAGTGCATATGCGGAAAGGATGCCTGGAATGTGATAGCTGGGATGGTGTGTGAGGAGCATTCTCTAGCCTTATCTCAGGACACTAAAGCAATTAGCGACATATTTTACCATCCTCTGCTATTTTAACGATAACTCTTCCTCTGGTGATAAACTAATACAGGCCTCTTCCTGACGCATGACTTATCTTGTTAAAATGACTGTAAAATATGAAATTTGGGGCAATTCGTTAGAGCAGTGAGATTAGAGCAGTTAACAGAGGCTGCTTATAAACATAAATTGCTATCAGTTGCGCTTTTGTACCGGAAGGTCCAACCCAACATGTGACCTTGCAGAACATTAACAGCCAGAATGCCTGAATGAATTAGTTATAATGCTGGTGAATTGCTTTACATTGATGCACTAAAAGTAAACCTTAACACGGGATTTCTCTTACATGGTGCTTTCTGAACCATTTTACTTGATGAATTACATATGGCGATGGTATTAGCTCTGAGGATTTATGGAGCATTGCTCTGAAAGACTCTTGGCCCGAATAGCAAGGAAGTGGCATCAAAGTGTAATTTTGATTTGTGACACGTTCATTATAACCTCTTCTCCCGAAAAGTTGGTATACTGTGTAAAATGTAAATAAGAACAGAATACAATGATATGCAAATCATTTGAACCCTATATTTAATTAAATATGGTACAAAGACAACACAGCAAATGTTGAATGTATTGTTTTTTGAAGAATACCTGCACATTTTGAATTTGATGCCAGCAACGAGTTTCAAAAAAGTTGGGCGATGGCGACAAAAGACTGGAAAAGTATAATGCTAAAAAAATAAACTAGGTGGAACATCTCGCACCTAATGTGGTTATTTGGCTATCGGTCTGTAACATGATTGAGTGTAAAAAGAACATCCCCGAGAGTCTTTCTGAAGAAAATATTGTGAGGGTTTCACCACTCTATGAAAAACTACTTGGGAAGATTGATCAACAATTTAAGACTCATGTTTCTCAATATAAATTGGCAAAGAATTTGGGGATTTTATCCTCTGTGGTACATAATACCATTAAAAGACTCAGAGAATCTGGAGAATTCTCTATATGTAGAGCGCAAGACCAAAACCCAACATGGAATGGCCATGATCTTCAGCCCCTCGGGCGGCACTACATTAAAAACAGGCTGGATTTGGTTGTGGAAATCACTGCATGGGTTCAGGAACACTTCTGAAAACCATTGTCAGTGAATAGAGTTTGTCACTGTAATCACAAATTCAAGTTAAAACTATCTTAGAAATGCTGGCGCCTTCTCTGGGACTGAGCTCATTTAAGATCAACTGAGGGGTAGTAAAGAACTGTACCTTGGTCTGATCAACTGAAATGTGAAATTCTTTTTGGAAATCATGGATCTTGGAAATCATTGGAATTATTTCTAGCTGAAAAGGAGAGGGACCATACGGCTTGTTATCAGCGCAATTCAAAAGCCAGCATCCATGATGGTATCGGAGTGCAAATGTGCACATGGAATGGGTAACTTGCACATCTGTGAAGATACCATTAATGCTGAAAAATATATACAGGTTTTGGAGCAACATATGCTGTGCACACTTTGTGCACGTGTTACACCTACATGACTCCATAGTAAGAGTCTGGGCGATCATCTGGCCTGCCAGCAGTCCAGACCTGTCACCCACTGAAAACGATTGGCACATTATGAAGCAAAAAAATATGACATAAGATGCCATGAAGTATTGAGCAGCTTAAACCCTACATCAAGCAAGAATTGGAAAACCTTTTTCTTTCAAAACTACAGTTGTTGGTCTCCACAGTTCCCAAATGCTTACACAGTGTTGTTAAAATAAGAGGTAATGCAACACACCGGTAAACACGTCCCTGTCCCTACTTTTTTGAAAAGTGTTGCTGGCATAAGCTTAAAAGTGAGCATACATTTCTCATAAAACAATAAAATTTCAAATCTGATATGTTGTCTTTGTACTATTTTCAATTAATTATCGAGTTTAAATAATTTACAAATCATCGCATTCTGTTTTTATTTACATTTTACATGGTGTACTGACTTTTTTGGCAAGGGAGTTATTAGCTTGGTGACCATGAGACATGGGACAATATAAGCGATTAGGTTTGTTCTTGGCTGTGTGTCAGATGTAATCTTAACTCTTCACTTCTCATACTGTGTTTTGTTGATATGTCTCAGCAGGATGTGTGTTTGGTCTGCTGCATAAAGCTTTGTCCTTCCGTGTTTGGCTTGTTAATCTGCCTTCCCGTGGAGAGCAGCATGTCCGTACACGTTCAAAGTCTGTCTCGGACATACATATGTGCCTCAATCACACTCCAAATTTGAGAGTGCGGACAAAACATAACAACGTTACCGCCATTGTGAGGAAAAGTAAACAGAAACCCGCATGAGAATCTAACCGGTGAGGCGCTACTGTAAATATTGTTCTGCACGATTTTCAGAACACTTCCTGGACTGTATATAATTAAAATCTCGGACTCTCCGTGCTTTGATCTTTGATGAGTGGGCCCTATTACTGAAACTATACGTTCCCCTGTTTCCCATGAATCACCGGATATGCGCCGGTTGTCAGACAGGAAACTGCACTTGTGGGCTCTAGTTAATGAGGTTATGTTTTACTGTGGGGGTGTGTGTGTGTGTGTGTGTGGGGGGGGGGTGTCACTTAAGCCATGCATGGCAAATGTATTACCCCCATAATGCTGCAGCACAAATTCTCTTCCACCTTTAGTCCTGCTAAAGAGCCTCTGCTCTACCTGAGGCCTTACTAACAGGACATATGCTATCTTTCTCCACTCTGTACAAGGCTGGTCAAACCTAGCAGATCAAACCCTCGTAATGCAGCTCATCTGCTTTGAGCCTGTAGCAGCTTTTCTGAACCTGCTCGCGGTGTATTCAGTTCTGTATTTTCTCCGGTGACCCGATATCTGGGAGGTCAGATGAAAGGCCTGTTATTAAAAGGAGAAAAACAACCTTGGGTGTGACCTTTGAGCGCTGCGTGACAAGATAAGTGTGGTTTTTATTGATGTGATTGGGGTGGGGTTGCTGTGGAGGTAAATGGGTTTTGATGGGGCTGTAGGCAGGTCCTCCCATGACCCTGTCCAGGGGGTGCTTCAGAATTAAGATCAGCTCCCCACTACAGATAATGCCACCCCCCCCCCCCCACTCACTTCGGTAGTTTCTCAGCAACCCACCCTGTCAATGCTGCATTGCCCATCATCCCACAAAGACACCTTTAGCCCCAATCATAGGCTCTCCATCCTGTTGATTGCTGATACCATCGCCTGTAGACGCTGATGCCCCTGCAGGCCACCGTAGGCTGTGTTGTGTTGACATGAACCCCTGGGGCAGGTGCTGTTTCTCCTGTCTTTATCAGTGCTGGTCCACAAGGCAATCCTTAAGCCAAACCGGTGCAGCTCTATTATGGCCGCGCAGCGCTAAACACACTCGTCCTGAGCTGCTCCTCAAAGTCGGCGATGAAAGAAGCCTTTTCAGAGGCGGATTTGGGAGTTCCAGCCCTCTCGGCTTTTTATTCGGGCGAGCAGAACCGCCTGGGGCGCTGCGGGACAAGATCCGCTCCCCTCTCCTGCCGCCCCCCCGTGGCGCTGTCGCCAAGCTTGCCAGCATGCTGCTACTTGCCAGCACCTTACGTTCACAACTGTGACGGAGGGAAACAAAAGCCTGTAAACGACCATGCTTACGTTAGTTTGACTGGATAGAGTTACATTTCAGGTGCTGATCTGTTAATGAGGTGTGGGAAATTGCATGTGACATTTAGACGTGTTGCGATCCAATTTTATGTAGTTACAATGAACTGCATTGGGAATTCATTGTGAGTACAGCAAGTACATTGTGCATATGGCGTGGCCAGGTAGCCAAACAAAATTCTGGTTGTTATTGGTTGGAAAGAGATTGCATTTCCTCTCAATTGACTTGATCATGCAATTTTTCCCATGTAGAAAAAATATTTCATTTTAGAGGAAGCAGCGTTCCTTGTGATTTTACCCAACGTCAGTTTTTTTTTTTTTTTTTTTTTAATGAATTGCTTGGAGGAACCACTGGAGAATTTAAATTTTAATTGTATTCAAATATCTCCAAAAATGCCCTTGAAATTTAACGACTATCAAAGAGTGGATAATGTTTACTGAATGTAGCCTGGTGATTTGTGTAAAATTGTAAATCAATTTTTTTTTTTTTTTTTTTTAGCAAAAGAAAACAACCCATTCATTCCGCAGGCCAATGCAGGAGAGGAGAGCAAAGTGACTGATGGCCTCGCGCAGACGTCTGCAGCAGACGTGAAAAAGCCTGTAAAGAAAGGTAAAATACAAGATGCGGGAGATGAATATCAATTTAACATTTGGGCAGGCAGTTCTGGTCATGGAGGACCTGTTTGCATGCAGGCATTTCTTCCCCCTTCCCCCCGTCAGCCTACAATAGTCAATATGTAGATTGTGTGACATTTCACGTGGGGCAAAAGATTTTGGCTTTACCTGTAGAAAAACATAGGCCTTACTTGATTATCAAATGGTATTGATGTATGGGCTAATTGAGTAATTAAGGAATGAAGTTGGCATAATTGCTAGAAAAGGGATTCTGCCCTTGTCTCTCACCACTGGGGTAAGAGAGACCTAAAGCAGAGGCTTTTCTATACCCACCTCCTCCGCCCACCTCATAACGCTCATCCCAATTCCTATTCATGGTTAAATCGACAAATGCAGCCCAGGCGCAAATCAAATACCCCTCCAATGCGATTGCTTTGATTTATGCTCTCATAATAATGCCGGCGCAAACCCTATCCAGCACTAAATCAACTCCGCCGTTATTCATTTCGGCTGAGGCGGAGGCGAGGCGATTCTCGGGGAAGATTGCCGCATATGTTTGAGGAAATAAAACAAAGTGCCTGTGCCACTGCGCATGGCGCGGTGCCCGGGTTATGGATAGCCGCGTGAGCGGGGCCGATGCTAGTTTTGGCAGCCTGGGCCCCGGGGTCAAGAGCTGCGTAGTCAGAACCATTGTTGGCCCTTGGCGTTTTGACGCGCTGTAAATTTTGCAGGAGAAAGGGAAACGTCTTACCCTGTCACCTGTGTAAACTTAGGTTTTATCAGCCCCTATTATTTTTGTCTCTTGGGCCGGATTGCAGTTGGAAGGTTGTTAGCAGATTGCCGCTGTACGCCCTGATGTTTGACGCATGTGGGTGGCGTGCTCAAGTGCTTATGGCTATGGCTTTGACGTGAATAGCTTCCTGTGAGTAAATCTGGTTGATGGCGATAACATTTATGAGCTACAGCCCTGACCGTGACATAAGGACGCCCCTGCATCTGCAGCTGCTGTTCCAGAGAAATAGGTATGCTTGCCTCAGATAAACTCTGTGATTTCAAACCGGACTGTCTGCGCTCTGATTGGGCAGGTCAATGATTCTCCTGGTTATTGTGTTATTGATTTACACTGTGCAGTCCTTAAGCATTTGGTTAGCATCGTAATGTTTGAGTCTGGCTCTGTTTTCTTGCATATTGAAAACAATGAATATGACCTTATGGGGCTTTTACAGTTAACTGGTCTCTATCCATTCTGCGTCCAAAATGCAGTAAGTGCAGCTTTTTGTATTCTGTGTCCAAATACTTATGGACTGTGGTAAATGATGAGCCAATGTTGTGTGTTTGTGTATTGTGTGTCTCTTCAGAAGCAGGAGGTGGGGCTAAAAGTGTGTTCGCGCGCATGCTGAAGGTTGCCAGGCGCTACCTGGGGGAGGTGGGCCGCGGGCAGAGCGCAGAGAGCAAGCCGTCCCCCCAGAAATCCCACCTTGCGGGGGGGCACTCATCCCAAGCTCGACCATCCTCAACCTCCCTCACACGCACACAGGTGAGCGGGGCTTAGGGAAGCGAGGGCCTGGGGTGCCCTGCCCATTGCCTGCATGAAAAGAAAATGATTAGTCTCCTACCATCTTTCTCGAGTGAGTGAGTGAGTGTTGGAGCATGCGCGTGTGTTTATTTATGACTGTATTGGCACGTGTGTGTTTGAGGGAGCGCATTTGTTTTGTGTGTTGAACGGGGACCCTGGTTGCAGTGTGGTTGCTCATTGTATACTGTAGCTTTCTTGGCAACGAAATGTCATAACTTCTTCCTGCTTCACAATCTTATTCCCTATTTAATTTTGTATTTGGCATGTAATCTGAAAATCTCAAGACTGCTTACCATGAACTGAAATTAAATGTTGCTGAGGTTAAAGCTTTGCCCACTGTGAGCACAGCTGTTAATGAGTATTTAAGTTCAGTCTTTGCGTCTGCAAAAGGCAATCTTTTACTATGATGGCAGGAGTCTGCTGTGCCAGATCTGTAATTTCATTCCGAGAATATTCAGGAAGTGCAAAAGAAACATCATCAGTCACTCATATGGGATAGAAGAAGAACTGAAGTTAAAAGAAATTCCAGTAGTCTGCCCTTGGAGAAACCTTATACAGCATTTATAGTGGGCTTGCAGGCTTTGTTTAATCTCACTAAGAATCACTATGAGAGACAAATTCAGAGATGTGTCTGACGGTATCCAGCAGGACAGGACTTTTCCTGCTAAGTGCAAATCAAACCACTTGCTGAGAGGAGCTTGACTCAATCTCCAATGTAGCCTTTGATGCACTACATGGCCAGAAGTATGTGGACAGCCCTTGGTCTGGTGTTGTGTTTTATGGTGCGGGCTAAGACTCTTTACTGATGAAAATTCTTGCTACAATAGTATGTAGTGACATTTTGGGAGATTAGGGGAAGGCTCTGTCTTATTTCACTGAGAAAAAGCCCTATGCCCAAAAGAGGGCCCATGCATGATTCGTCAAGATTGGCATAGTAGAATATCACTGGCTGTCATGGAGTCCTGACCTCAACCCCCATCCAGTGCCTTTTGGGTCAATTGAAAAGCGAAGTTTGAGACAGGCCTAACTGCCCAACATCACTGTCCAATCTCCCTGATGGTTCTCTGGCTGGTAAAGAAACTATCAACATCTCTACTGGAGAGCCAATTGAGCCGCATTATGATTTCAGGTGGTCATATTCGGGGTGGGGGTCAACTCCATTTTAATAGCAGTGATTTTGGAATGAAATATTGGATGAACAGGTGACACTTTTGGCCATGTAGTGCATGTAAATACGTGGTTAAAAAGCAGCCACCTGTTAGCTGTTTGCATTTTAAGGATAACCGGTTCTGATTCAGGCTGGCTTGGGAGTGTCATTCACTGCTGAAAATGGGTAAGAAAATGGCTAAAGAGGCCTTTTTTGACGGCCACTTCAGGGATTTTGAGGTTGTTGGTTATTTTTCACACTTCTGTTTCAGGACTAGGCCCTTTACGCACTGCAGCAGTGTGTGAAAACAGATTTACTGTTTACCAACCCTCAGAGCCAATTTTTTGGGGCCATTGCAGTTTAAAAGCCTTTATTTATTTGGCCTGATCCTGTCATTCCTGTTCTTTTCTATGCAATGCACTGCATAATTACTGCCAGGCTGCACTCGTTTAGCTAGAGTACCACATTTTTATCTATCGGCACTTTGAAAATACTTTGCTGAACCACTGCATTCAAAAATATTTTGCACCTTATAGAATTTAAACATTGCTGACTTTAGGCGGGTGATGTGACTTCGCCTGACAACAATTCTGTTCTCTGCTCAGTGTTTGAGTGCGAAGGAATGGTGCAAGATTTAGTATAGCCTTGGCATTTGCGCAGCTAATTATTAAGTGCTGAAAACATGGACAGTTTGATTTTTGCAGTCTTAAAGTGGTGTTTCTATCATTTCATAACGTAAAAAGCGGGATAAACTTTACCTCCAACACAAATCCCACACTCCCGTTTCCTCTGGTCTGTCATGTGCTCCTGTACTTAGTTGGTTCATTTAAGTCCCTGAGTGGCAGAAAGCTTTTTACACCCGTATCCTAATGGCCTAAATGGTCACTGAATGAAAGTAAATCACAAACTTTCTCAGAGACTGCAGTCCAAACCTGTTCATTGCACTGTTTTCATATAGAGTTTATGGATTGAAACACTAATTTGCAATTAATGGCACTTTTTTTTGTCAATAATATTTTATTAACATGTCAAGGATCTAATTTAATAATTTAATTATAATTTAATTTATTTATCTCTTTTTTTATATTAACTCGTCCTGGATTTCAGTTCCCCTGCTTGCGTTGGTTTTACACTGGAGTGTAATGGAAGGGGCTGGAGCCTGTTCTGTTAGTCATGATGTCAGAGGCTTGGCTGAAGAGCCCCCCCTCTCTGTGCCGAGCTTTATTCCCACCCCTCCTCTCCGCAGTGGGAGACCCTGGGAACTTCCTCTTCCATGTCAGCAGTGACAGGAGGACATCTATTGACGTGACACATGGCCCCGCGGGTGACATGAGCAGCAGGCCCTTCCGATCGGCTCCTCTCTGCGGCCCTGTTGGCCGATGTAAATTCGTTTCATCCAACAATATTCGCCAATTTGCCAAGTTCTTTAAGCAGAAGGGAGTACAAATTGGAGTCACCATCTTTTTAAGGTCTCTGATGGAAGAAAAACTTGGCAGCATATTTACCTCCGCCAACGAAGTTGGGGCGGAGGTTATGTTTTCGCCCCTGTTTGTCTGTCTGTCTGTCTGTTCGTGAACAACATAACTCAAAAAGTCATGCACGGATTTGTCTGAAATTTTGTTGGCGCATTGCTATTACATCAAGGATGGACCCTATTGATTTTCACCGCGATCAGTGAAACAATATGGCCGCCACGACAGCCATCTTTAAATCGTATGATACGCGATAACTCAACTGTGCTCCCACTCATGAAGATTTGGACTGTGCTGCCTTGGCGGAGGTTAGCACTCTACGAGTGCCTCTAGTTACTTTACGTATTTTTTTTCCTGAAACTAAGTTGCATATCTCTGTCTGCTGTATGGGAAGGGCCAGCTGTCGGTTTATGGTCTGACTCTGCTTCAGTTCACTAGTGTTCTTTGACTAAGTGTGGCGCGTGTCAGCAGTTTCTGCTCCAGAGCGGTTGTGGACTCATTGTATCAGATATTTACTTTTAGGTTGGGCTGGGTGATGGGACTGTGGGGATGATCATCTAATGCAGTTTTATTGTCCCCATCAAGTGATGATGTGTTGCATTTCTGTTTGCCTTATGTGCTTCAATTGCACCCAATGAGCGAAGGATTTCATCACTTTAGTCTGTTGATGAAAAAGGATCATGAAGATTGCACAGCTTCCTTGTGATCATGTGATGTGATTATGAGAATTTCACAGAAGCTGTAAGGCCTTTCTGGTCATTGGCTGTCTTATCAACATCCAATGAGAATGATGGCCAGATTTGTGTACTGGAGGCATTTCATGTGTCCTTGGAGGTTTAGTTGTTTGTTTGTTAGTTTACGAACACAAAAGAAAATGAAAGGCAAACATACCAAATGGTGGCAATGATCAATTTTGCAGTTTGTAATCGTGATATATTGCACAGCTCCTGTTTAAGGTGCTGTGCTAAGGAACGTAACAAAATGAGAAAGTGATCATTTTGAATGGTGTCCACCTTGGCCCCAGCCTTATGTTATCAGTAACATGATGGGAAAAAGCAATAACGGCCTGCACTCAACTGATTTGCTCCCAACAAGATTTGTTTTTTGGCTTGAAGGACAGTGTTTCAGTGTTGGATCTCCTGAAGAAAAGTAGGTTCTGGTTGAAACTTTGTCCCTCATAGAGTAAACACAGGTCACATTTCTGAGTGAAGAATAGTTCATTGGAATTCTTTGATTTTTTTTTTTTTTGCATTCTAATTTTATATTCCCAGGCACCTCTGAAAGCTTTTTGAGTACATGTGCCATTTGAGAGTCTCTGAGAGTAAATGGCTGTCCGAGTCTTGCTTTTTCATTGCTCTCTCATTATTTTTGACATTACCTGTTGCAATGGGTCCTGCCTCCAGTTTCCCATTTGAAGCACTTCCAGCACCATAGAATTGGTTCCTGCTCAGATAAATTCCATAATATTGCTTTAATTGTAGCAAAGTTTGTTCACTTCAGCTCATTTCTGCTAGCAGCAATACATGGGGTCTGAGCTCATCTGACTGACTAATACTGGCCCGCTTTACAAGTGGCTAATCAAAGTCAAAATCACTTGGAGATCAATGCAAGGTTCCCTGTTCCACTTAGTCTTACACTGTGGATGGGGCTTTGTGTGAGCAATGTATTAAGATATTTGTCAGTCAGATCAGACTTCTGTGCCAGTACCAAATATACTTCACTGTATGTGCCCTGAGCCCACAGGAGCCGTGACTGAGAAGAGCAAATGTGAGGAGGGCATTGAGGTTGGGCAGGAAACGAATCCCATGTGAATCTCGCATGTTACTGACTCTCACAGCACCGATGGCCAATCTCCGCTTGCTGTGAGCACAAAACTTGCGGCTCTGGTCGCATCTCATGGAAAAAGTCCACCGTTTGGCGATGTGTGATTGTTGCGCACAAACATCAGGACTTTCTACTGCCAAAAACTAGAGGCCAGAACGGCGTCGAAATTTAAGCCTGCCTCCCGCGACCTCTCCACCTACGCTTGGGTCCAGATGTTTCCTCCTGGTTTAAGAACCCATTTTCAGGCACTCAGAAATTCAGCCCTCAAAAGATGGCCCTCTGTGCAGAAGATCCCAGGTCTGGCCTGTCGTCTGTAAATACTGGCCCACAAAAGAGCCGTCCAGCCCATGGGAGGCCGTTTGCCTGATTTACCGCCTTTGTTAACCGCTCGGCAATGCATAGCTGAGGTACAAAAAAGCGTGGGAACACTCAAAATGGAGCAAACGTCTAATGGAAAGGGCAAATTCTGTTACGTGAGAAACTCGTTTGAGCTAAAAGTATTTCACTTTTTGCCATCCCAGATATGGAGCCGACATGGCTTCCCCCCATGGGAGCGTGGGTGTCCAGTCTCCACCTCCGCTCATTGAGATGCTGCCTGCCACTATCTCACTGTTCCCCACGTAGCTGTGACATTTCAACAATCTTATCAATGCTATTGTGACATGGTACTCTTAATTCTGTGAAATGGCTCCAAGGAGCATGGAACTAAGAGGTTCCGCCTATCTTCTGGTCAATATCTGTTGGAATAGTCTGTTTCTGTAAATGTTTTCCTTTAGGAAGACATCTTCAGTACACGGTGACGCTGCATTAGATTGCCTTTACAGTTGTGCTGCCCGCTTTACTTACATACTAGCATATTAGTACCTTCGAGCTTGTTGAAATCTTGTGATCATTAGCCAGCTGCTGTTTTCAAAGTGTTCTCTTTTATCAACCTTTTTAAAGCGTTGGTCGCAGCTGTGGGCTAATCGGGATTTCTCGGCGCTGTTCGGTGCGCGATGCAGGTTCGGTAGCTCTTCTATAAATGGGTCTTGCATTTCCGAATCAAAAACGGGATCTAAAATGCGGTTTCTCATGATCATTATGAATTGGCAAGGGGAGGTTTTAGATAAAGGACAATAGTTGGAGTGCGTAACAAGTTGCAGGTGTGTACGTCGTGTGGTTGTTAAAATTTTTGTGGAAGTCTGTTCCTTGAGTAGTATAGATACAAAGAGTTTCCAGCTCATGCCTATGGTGATTAGTGCTGAGAGCATGGCAGAGCAGTCCAATGAGCTGCGTAAACAGCAGGGCTTCTGAATGTGTTATAAAGGCCGACGCTTATTCACCGGTCCCTAAATGAATTTTTCACGCTCCCATGGCTCTTAACAAGGTCTGTAGAAGAAGTTTTGTACTTTGGTGTGAAATTAGAGCAGGTGATATTCCCTCCCAGGAATGGTGGGATGTACGTGGGTGGAAGGTCAAAGGTCAGCAATGGGCTTAACAGCCATCGCCATGGAGATGTGACTTGTGTGTTGCTGCATAGTTGTTTGTTGCTTTTGTTTTGGGTATTAAAAAGCAACATTGGGGCCATTCCACCTCAAATGGACCAGTGGCCTGGGCATTTGTAACCACCAAATCTCAGATTGTCCTGATTTTTCCACCAGCAGTTGCTATATGTACATGGACAAAAATCCCAAATTTTGGCTGCCAACTCCAACTGGTTACAAAATGGCAGCCATTTTAAAAATCGCCTTTTACACGCGTTGCGATGTGCCCTCCCACTTTTTTCAAACCCTTTTTTTGTAATAAATCAAAAATTATAGAACCTCTTGGTACTCTTATGTAATTTGTCATGCCGATTCTGAATATGCAGTCAAAAAAGTGATAGCTCGTATGGTTTGGAAACTATTGGATGAAAACCCTTTTTGGGGGTACTGAAGTTTGGCCCCCCTCATCTCAATGCTGCCACCTGATATCAAAATGAAACTTATTTTATGCTCATCACCATCACTTCAACTCTAAAATTTCAAAAAATTAGAGAGGTGTTCTGCTTTGTTTTGATGTAATCCTCCAAAACTTAAAATAGATATTTTGTGAAAACAATATCGCCATGTATACACACATGTACAGAGTATATAGTAGTATTTATAGGGATATTGCAAAACTATGGCAAAAGGTCAGCAATTTGTAGCCTAGTAATCTAGCATGGATTTGATCTGCAGAATCTGTACCCAGGTACCTTGTTGACTCTGTAAGAGGTCACATAAATAGCACTTGTTTACTGTCTTGAAACCAAAACATAGCATCAGTTTAAGGGGGCTCTCTCATTCATTAAGCCAGTGGTCTTCAGCATCTTTCCTGGGGACCCATGATAGTGACTTTTCACTGGTGACGGCTCGGCTGGTAACTCCCTGCAGAGCTGGGAAGTTTTTTTATTTATTTATTTATTTATTTATTTATTAATCCCTTTGGATAACTTTAGATTTAAAAAAAGGGTATCTGTTTTCAGATTTTACATTAAAAAAATACTGTAAGCTGTAATCTCTACTGCAGTATTGCATATATATTCTATACAGTTTTAAGGTGTTTTTTTGGACAGAGGAATATCGTAGATGTATTTTTTGCTGTCAGTCATTTCCCTCCTCTTTGAATATTCTATGGAGCAAAAGATGCAGGCAGATAATTTTTGTAATTTATTTGGGCTGAAAAAATGTTCCCCTTGAGCTGATTCAACTTTTGTTTGAAAAGCAAAGTGCCGTATTTGGTAGACTCCATGCGGCCAGGATTTATCAAACTGTATACCGGCTTTGCATGGCTATTCGTCTGTAAGTGTACAGTTGTGTTTTAATGAAATCCCCTACTCGGGTTTACAAGATCAGTGTGCACCTCTCCTCTTTCCTTCATCTCCCGGGCTTTATCTCAGTCCAAATCAGCTTCACGCTTGTGGGAAAGCACTGGTCCTCCTTACCTTACACGCTAGTGCATTGGTAATACGAGAAAGAGAATGGCAGTTTTGTAGCAGTGCCAGCTGTGTCGGGATCAGTTTAAAGCTGTGTTGGGCAGCTCTATTAGTCCCAGCCTCATAGTGAATAATCTCACGGATTTTCCTGAATTCTGGTCCCTTTCCATGCCAAGAGCAGTTTTGACTGCTTGGTTCCCTTTCCCGTGATCCGTCTTCATCTTTTTCATCTCCAGTGATCGGTGTCAGTTGGTCCCATTAACAGTGTACTGGTCCTTCTCAGTGTTTTCCCTTACTGTTCAGTTTTCATGGTTTAACGTATACAGTGGTGGGTCTCCATAGTGTTCTTCTACAATGGTCTCGCTCCACGGCTTCTTTTGTGCACTGGTCTGTCTCCATGGTTCCCTTTTATGTTTGTCAGTTTCCACGGATTTTCAGTTGTCTGATTGTTCTCTGTTATTATTATTATCCCCCTGGCATTTAATGTGGGGGGGATATAGTCATGGGTGCGGTTGTCCGTCCGTCTGTGAACATTTGGTTTCCGGAGCATAACTTGAAAACCGTTCAATATGTTTTAACAAAACGTGGTGTGCACTTTAGTCATGACCTGAAGTGGTGCCTTTTGCTAATCCGAAGTTGATGTGGAGCCGGGGGTGTTAGCCATCTTCTGGTGGCTCTCGTTTTCCCGATGCACTGGTCTGTCCCCATGGCTTTATATTGCTTATTTTACATGGTTCTCCCATATTCTTATCTGTCTCCATGAATTTCCCAGCACTCTGATCTGTATCTGGTTTTTGCAATATGCTGATCTGTTCACAATGGTCTCCTCTGTACACTGAGCACTTCCTGTTTTCCCCCATACATTGTGCATCTCAGTAGTTCATGTGCACACCTGTCTCAGCTGTTTTGCCTTCCACCTTTTTCTGCCAGATGAGGTCCCGAAAGAAGAGCCAGAAGGGGACCCTCCAGCGCTCTGCGGGGGGGCGGGGCAGGAGGACAGCTCTTCCTTCACAGGATTCGGATGGAGGGGTAACGGACGCGGGGTAGGCATTTGACACCGTGATGTACATCTTCACCCGTACTGAAGCTCATCAAGGGGACACACTTGTCTCTGTACCATACATCTTCTAGTAATAGAAATACCCTCGATGGTTGCAGTAAACTTTATGACCCTCAGTCAAACGTGTGATTCGCTTTTATTTCTTGTTTGCATGTTGGATGGGTGGCTGTTTTGAGGAGTTGTTTCAGTTAAGTGAATGGGAAACATTTGGGTTTGACCGGAAATTAATGCTTAAACATTGAAGACATTATGAATTGTTTGTTATTCAGCAAAATGCCTGATATCAATTTGCTGTCGTACATAAAGGTGCATTCAGTAATTCTCCAGAAAGTTCTTGGTGTCGCACAGTGGTATTTCCACTCACCGGTATTTTGTTTGCTGTTGTGAGGTGTGAGCCACATTTATTGGAACACAGTAAATGTGTGCATTGCATGTCATTACTCAGAACATAGTCTGTCTTACTGCTTTGTCTTGTTGCATTTTAGCTGTCCATCTCAACCTTGGGAAATGGCCCCAAGGTATCAGACATTCTTGAATTAGGTGTGTGTGTTTGAATTTGTATGTGTATGCATGCGTGCGTGCTTGCTGGCATTTGTATCTGTCTTTATACTCTATGTCTGCATCTGTGAGTGTGTGTGTGTGAGTGACTGTGTTTGTAGGTTGAAGAAGGGCAGAATGTAGTTTAGCGTCAACATTATTGAGGTGTCTTTTTTCTAAATTTCAGTGACCTAACTGCATCTGTAGGCATGTGTAATGTTCGTGTAGTTGTATGTTGTGTATTTATTTTGTCCAGCTCAACTTCTCTTTTGCTTTCATTTATTTTCAGCCGCAGCTTAAACGATCAGTGCAAGACGATCCTTTATTTTTTTACTGTATGTGTAATTTAAGATGGTAGATGGACATCTTAACTGGTTTTACTGCCTCGTCTCCCTTTCCCTTTGCCTGCTCCGCCAGGATGCGAAACTAAGGAATATAAAACACAATGCAGTTACA
This sequence comes from Gymnothorax javanicus, assembly GCA_029692085.1. Lineage (NCBI taxonomy): Eukaryota > Metazoa > Chordata > Actinopteri > Anguilliformes > Muraenidae > Gymnothorax > Gymnothorax javanicus. The sequence goes on along the minus strand of CM056207.1, from coordinate 10,752,191 downwards.
GAGACCCTTTTTCATCGGGCTGCACTCTGTACATTGAGAAGGCTTAAGAGCTGTCTGGCCTTTGAGTTGATGTCTGACCTTTGTCTCTCCTCTGGAGCGGTGTGTCTCGCCTGTATTCTGGTTTCTCCGTTTTCTTGCCCTGCGTGCTGTGCCCTTCCGTTTTCCCACCTCTCTTCCAGAGCAACGTGTTGTAGTATTTTGCGCGGCCAGAACCAGACTGTGCATCTGAGAAGCACCCAGACATTTTTGTGGTCTTTTGTGTAAGAGATGGCTCCGGTAGCCTTCGTCTAATCCCCTTGCTGCGCTGTGGTGGGAAGCGTCGAGTGTAAAACGATGGGGATAATTGATCCTAGCTCATGTCTGCTGCCTCGCTGTAAATGGTTCTCATGGCCCCCACCCTCCCTCGCTAGCCGGTGGAGTTACCACAGTGTATCTGATTGCCATCTTCTGACACAATGTTAGCATCTATAATTCATCTCCTCCTTTATATGTAGGAGATGCTTAATTACACTGGGGGTTTGAGGGAATGGGTTGCAGGGAGCAAGAAGACACTACTCAACGGGTAAAAGGTTGAGGACACTACCAGATTGTCTTGGTGGTTTTCATTATTTATCAAGGAGCAAGGCAATTATGATTCTCCAGTTGCTCTGCGTATTCAAGGTTACATTATTGAGAATGAGGAGAACTTGTTAGGATGGCTTTCCCACTACAGTTTTGGAACTGAACCAAAATCGAACATCTGCGGGGGCAGCCAAGTGGGGATGTAGCATCAACGGATAATCCATGGGAATTGTTGAGAAAGTGCAGGGATGAAAGATGAGATGTGTGTGAGCTGGTGAAATCAATGCCAAGCAGAGTGAAGGTAATGATCAAAGTGAAGGGTGGGCACACTGATTACTAACAATTTTTTATCTTCAGATTGGGACTTCATTTTAGCACAGTGCAGGTTCGAATACAGACCAGTTAACTTTGTTTTTCCCGACACCCCGCAAAAAAATTGGTCCCACAATATGCAACAGATGGCAATCTTGCTATAGGTTTGTCCCCTTTATACCATGGGAATATACCGTGGGAAGCTCTAATGTTGTTATCAGGAGGATAACCTCGCACTGCTGTGTTTTAGGTTGCTAGTCATATAAATGTGGGGAATCTGACAGATTGTTACCATTTCACCATTTCCTGATAGATCAGCAAATTAATATACAATAGATGGTGAAAATCCAGTGGGACTTCAGGCCATATTTCATGGTAAACTAGCATGTTTGATAACTATTGGCTAATGTGAGACAACAGCTAATGTTAGCATGCAACCACTTCATAGCTAACATTAGCATTTGATTTTGTTACACGATGGGATCGGAAAGGCATAATTTAATTCTGACAAAGCAATGCACGATTTAGAAACATTTATTTGAGCCTGCATGTAAAATACACTGAATTTAGTCAATCTTGCGATGTAGCATTAACCTCTTCGCTGTTTTTCAGCTGACCTCAGAAATGCTCTGGTTGGATTAGTAATGCTACGTGATATTATGCTCACTTGTGACATGAAACCTATCAAAAAAGACTAGAATAATGCTCATTCATTGAACAACAAATCAAGCAATGAAAGGTTAAGTAAGCAGTGATGCATTTGCTCTGTTGTCATATTACTGTATTGTTAATGCATGTTGATCATGAAACCATATGTCAGTGAGTTTTTACAGTTTGCACAACCTAATAGATTGATTTGCTGATCTGACAACTTTAGTTTCACTGACACTGATGTTAAAATTAATTGCGAATTTCTGGTTTGCTAGCCTAATATCAGTGTTTCCAGCGTGCACCAGTCAGGCGCCAGGTCTTACATTGTGGTTCTACGCATCAATTCAGTAACTCTTTCCTTTTTTAAAATCCTTTTTATGACCCTGGAAAATTCATCTGCCCATTTATCCATTTGGTAAAACAAAAGTGATGGTAAACAAGTCCAGTATTGGACCATCCTGCCAATCTAGTACATCCTTTACTTGACAGTTTACAAGGCCTCCCACCCTGGGCTTGAAGTCAGATTATTTCTTCTCAAAAATTCATGTTTCTGTTTATCGCATCTCGTTCCTTAAAGATCAAAAATGTGTCTCCATTGTACTGTAATGTATGAGAGGAAAACGTAAAGATGCGTGTGCACAAAAGTGTAAAATGCGCTCTGTGCAATTTCTATTCTGTAAAGACTCGTTAAAACTTTGGACAGGTATTGAGACTTATTGAGAGTGAATCTCCAGCTTTGCCATGTCCTCCAAATAATGACAGTTCAGGAGCTCTGAATTCAGGCCCACTCTCTTCCTGTTGGCTGCCAGCCATGCTCTCATAAGACAAACATGTCACACATCTCTGCCCAGAGACAATACTCGCAGCGAGCCCTACCATGGTAGGTACATGCCTCTCATTCCTTAAGGTTGGCTTGTTGGTGTCGAGTCGTCCAAATTGCTCCAACGACAGCCAGGTCACCCGGGGTCATCAGCTGGATCATTTTTAACGTAGCATGAGATTCAGGGGGGTAAGAACTCAATTTGACATATTGCTTGATGGACACAGTTGCTGTTTGCTTTTCAGCAAGGTACTGATTGTACAAAGGCTTATGAGAAAATGAGCGCCGTGCACCAAGGGCCTATTCAACAGTCCTGTTGATATGGTTAACATCCCCACCGTAGATTACTGGGGTCTAACTGCAGCATAAATTGAAGTGTTGGAGAAGAAAATGGCTACATGAAGTCTAAGAAAACAGGAAGATTGCTATGTGCTGCATTTTTTTTGTTCTTGAAATTTCTGTTTTCCTGTGTTTTGGGTGTACCATTAACCGTATGGTTCGCTGGAGTTATTAAATTTGAAGGTCTTCACAGAGCTCTTATGGATTGAAAGCCTGCTGACACAGCAATACAAAGATAGACTGCTCTTAGTACAACAGAGGCAGTCAGCTGCTAAGGGTGTGTGTGCGCGTGTCGTCTCTGTATCTGTGTGTGTGTGTGTGTGTGTCTGCTTGTTTTTGTGTGTGTGTGTTTCTGTATCTGTGCACACACGTGCAGTAATTCTTCATTGCATGCCAGCTGTGGATGTACTGCGGTGAATAGGATCCAGTAGCTGCTTTCGGGCACGGTATGAATCTGTATATTTATCTTTGTTCCCATTTTCCGACCCTCTGCTGCTCATCCCTGTGGTGTGGAGCAGCTGTACCAGATCTCTTTTTTCATGTAAAAGCAGAAAGTTCGCATTGTCCTCTTTTTTTGGGGTCGTATTTTTAGTTTTGCTTTGCTCATGCAGGTGGAATGCTCTCTGCCTTTTCTCAGTAACTGATGGAGATTATTTCTTAGCTTGTCGGGTGTCATCATTTAGGATAAAAGCCCCTGCCTGGTCACACATCCCAAGTGCTTTCCTGTTTCTCCTGTACCTTCTGCCACACTGCTGTGTCCCTTACTCTCACACCCCTCCCAAACCTACCCTGCTCTCAGTTTGGCTCCCTCTTGCACCTAAATGGAGCAGCTTGCATGGTTCTGGAACATTCCCTGGATTTTCCAAACGTCGCCCTCTTTTCTGAACCCGATTGCCACATGCCTTCACTGCTCGTCTTTTCCGCTTTGCGAGTTCTTCAACTTTGTCGCCCGGTTTTGAATTCCAGCTGGTCGAGAAGCGGGAAGTTCAGCGGCCATACAGAGCTCCTCAACCCTGTTCCAGGAGATCTGCTGCCTCGTAGGTTTTCATTTCAGGCCTAATTTGACACGGCTGATTCTACTAATTACCAATGTAATGAGATCTCTCGCTTTTGAGTGAGGTGCGCTTTGTTGACTGACTTGGAGCAAAAGTTTGGGATTGTGGATATTTGCCAACAGGGCAGGGCAGCCTGACTGTAAAGCTTGTGAATTTCACACTCCTTCACCAGCCGTAATTCAATAGGGCAATTACAGGGCAAAAGAGCTACAGGAATGTTTGACCTGCTGTACTGTAAAATGGCTTCACTTCAGCCCTGTTAGAAAACGTTGATTCCTGTGAGGTGAGTACAGTCTGGCCCCACATCCCTTACTCTGGTACCCCGCACCCCTGTTCTGTATGAGAGCTAGGTGCTAGGCAGGCGCTGTGTCGGGGGAGATGCTGTGGCTGTGTGTTTGTGTTTGTGTGTGTGTGTGTGTGTGTGTGTGTGTGTGTGCGAGGTTGTGTGTGTGTTTGTGCGTGGGAGGGAGGGAGAGAAACGTGCCTTGATGTTTACAAGGCCAACGGCAGGCTTGGCTGGGGTTCATATTGGCAGATTAAATTCTGAGAGAAAGTATGTCATACCTGGCCAGAGGAGAACAGGTTTTTTTTTTTTTTTTTCCTGTTATTGCTCATCTTGTCTGGGGCTTTGTGTGCAGTGTGTGTAGTGTGTGTGTGTATTTGAGAGAGAGCCCGTATTTGTGTGTCTAGGCAGGCGTAGTGGTTTTAATGTAATTCAAAGTCTGTTGATGTATTATATTTCTTTTAGCATTGTATTTAATGTGATTTCATTCTTGGTGTGCTTATGTGTGTGAGGGAAAGGCTGTGAGGGAAAGTGAGCACGTGTATAGTGAAGTGTGTGTGTGTGTGTGTGTGTGTGTCTGCTTTGTGAGGTAGTGTTTTACAACCTGTCCATATTATATTCACATCTCATGAGCCGCTGATACTGTGTAATCAGGGGTAATGCTGATGTAAGGTATGTGGAAAGGGACAGTACTCATAAAGTAACCCAGAGTGGGGACGCTGACCCAGGATCAGCATTCCCTGTCCGTGTCCATTATGAGGTCACTGTTAGACTGCTCCCAGATCAACATCATGCCCTGAGAGGCTGTATGAATGTGGGCTCTGCTCTCTGCAGCCCAGAGCCGGCACTGAAGAGGAGGGGCTCAGGGCCAGTGGGCCGGGTGGCCCGACGCCGCAGCAGCTGCCGGCCCATTAGGGGGAAGTCTCTCCACGCGCTCCGCCCCAAACCTGGCCATGGCCCCGCCCCAACTGGAGACGCTCATGAATCGCCTGGAGCACCACCTGTCAGGTAAATGCCAGCTCATCACAGGGGTGGCATGTAGTGCTTTGAATTGCTTCAGTTGCCTTTTGTTTGAGCTTAAATAATGGATTTTGTGCTTAAGAAAGCATGTTATTAATTTCCTTTTAATCAGGGTGGGTCTGATGGCAGTATACCCTCAAGAGGAGCATACCTTTGAACCAAGGCTTTCTGCATTCTTTTAAGAATTATCACGCAATAATCTCTGTTGTCCTTTTAATTATTTCCTCCATGATTATTGTTCACACCGACAAAATACTGATACTTTTCTATGAGGAACTGAGCTGAAAGGAAATTAACATCCCATCTCTGCCAATTTACCCAACAATTTTTGCTATCCCCTATTTAAAGCTTTAATTTTAGTACAGAATGAGAGCTTCAAACACAAACAATCTTCAGGAAAACTGAACATTAAAGTTGCTTAAAAACAAAACAAAAAAATGGCTCAGAGGTGAAACGATGCATTTCTGGGATCATAAACTCCTTCACCAGAAGTGTGTTACATCTGAGTTTGATAGTCAAAATATCTAACTGTCAATGAGACTTGTAAAAGCATTCTCCAAGTGGCTTTCCAAATGGTACACAGTCATATAAAATAATCATGTTTTACCACAAGTCAACTGTTTTGACTTATGAAGCTCAATATTAATTAATGATTTTCATGTGGGAATTTGCATGAGTCCATCAATATCAGCAGGTGTGGACGTCAATGGTCTCCAAAAACTCCAAATCCAAAAAATGCTTTTTTCTCCATTATAAATTATTGAAATTTGTCCATTTTTCACCAGAGCCCCATTAGCCAGCGCACATACTCATTAAAAAAGAAGCTTATTTTACTGTTGGACTGCAGGAGGCATGCAAAATGAAGAAAAAATGTTAAAAATATTTATAAGAAACACTGGGCAGCATACTGTCCGGCACTGTCCCACTGCTCTGTTGGTCACGCCAGTTGGTAAAACGTGACTTGCCACATTGCAGTGAGGGACATCACAAGAACGATGCTTGAGCATTGTCTTGTTCAGCTTCTTCCTTCTGTGGCAAAGCAGGCAGTACCGGCTTTCCTTACTGGCCTTGTGACGAAGAGTAGGGGACCTCACGCCTGTGATTCAGCTCCACCTAGCACATTCACCTAGCACACCAGCACACAGCAAACTTTTATAAATACTTTCCCTGTCCTACAAGGAGTAAGTAAAAATCACTGATACAGTAATATCCAAAATGAACCTTATGTATACAAAAAAGATATTCCACCATCAGAAATAAGCCGGCAATATGCTACTCTATGCTACTCTACAGCTAGATGGATGCTGTTCGCAAAATATATGCCTCCCAAAATTGCAGATTGCTTGAAGGATTTCTTATTTTGCTTCTGTATTGCTTGAGTTTCGATTTGCGTTTCTGTGCTTTCAATTTAGTCTTCCAAAATACGTATTTTGTAAAAATAATATTTTTTTTTTGTACTTAGCTTTTGTAAGACTAAATAGGATGCAGCATCAATGAAGAGGAAGAATTTCTCAGTTGATTGTGTGAGCAAGGGCAAAACAAATGTTATCAGCCGATTAAACGAGGCAAATCAGCCTGTAAAGTTCATTGCTTCAATCTTTGGTCTCGTTAAATTTATTAGAGAAGCGGGTCACCATTTTTGGAACCATCCATAACAAATAAGTGCGATTGGGCTGAGCTAGGGGGGTAATGCACTGTGGGATCATACCGGGGTGGGGTTAAGTCCTTAGGGGAAATGAGCCTGTTGACGGCGTGTTTGGAAAAGCCCCTCCTCGCTGTGGGAGGCTGTTGAATGCAGCGCAGCACAGGCCCTGTTGCCTCCAGCCCTTCCCCTTTGATTGGCCCCCGTAATGAAAGGCAACGGTGTGGAATTCCGGCCTTAATTAGTGGCACAGCCGGCACAACTCTTGCTTTAGATTAGCGACCCAAAGTGACACATTCCAGGAGGATAAAAAAAGGATAATTACACTCCAAAGAGAAGCCTAATACTTCCTGACAAGCAAGGAATCTGTGCAAGTCCCATTTCTGAAACAAAAAGAGAGAAAGGGGTTCTAAACCTTAAGCTGCATGCACGAAAGCATGTGCATTCAAGCACACCCATACGCATGCCTCTGTTCATGCACAATGGTGCAAACACTCACACACTCATACACAGGCTCCACACAAACACTGATGCTCTGATCCAGTCCTCGTCCCTTTCTCCTGCCATTTGTTTTCACAACTTCTTGTCTCCATGGTGCTCACGGGTCGAGTTGAATCCCCCGGAGGGAAGCAAAAATATCCCAAATCCTGTGCCGGCGACCTGCCTTGCCCGTCCCATCCTGTTCTGTCCTGTCCTGTGCTGGGTGTTCGGAGAGTCATGAGGCGCGAATCAGAGAGCCGAAGCGGCTGAAAAGCGCCAGGGCCTTCAGCATGTTCCCCAAATGTCACGGCCCCCGTGAACGCCTCCCTTTTCCTGCCTGGCGGTGCTCTGCTCTGCATGTATTTATGAGCACAGCGTCCGCTCCACACCCCCGGGGCCACTCAGCCGGACGCTAGCATAGTGCTGCCCTTTGGAAAGCAGATGAGTCATCGCCGCTATGAAAACAAAGGCCTCTCCGTCACATTAACCTGGGACCCTTGGAGGGCGCAGTCGGCGGTGGGTGGTGGTATGGGGGTTGGGGGACTGGGGTTGTTGAGAGGAAATGGTCGTCCCGCCTCTGCAGCATTTCAAATCAACCTTCTCCCCCACAGTGCCTCAAATCGATGGTCTGCAGCTTCCAATCAGACTGTTGACAAAAAGCTTTGACCAGAATTCTGGTTTTGAAATTATCCCTTGCAGAACTTTCTCACAACCTCTGACTTAATTGTTGTGGACCTTTAGGGCTTCCTGGCTTTTACTTTTACCTTAATTGCTAGAGGTCACTCATTTACAAACCTGGTTGAGTAATTTAACTGTGTAATCTGCTGCTTTAATTACTCAATTATTTGCTGTGATACAACAAAAACCAGGCAACCTGGCAGATCTCGAGGAAATGGGCTGGTGGCCCCTGCTTCAGGATGTTACTTTTCGGCCACAGTTTCCACTAATGAGCTTTATGCATCTCCTCATTGCCCTGATGAGATAATCCCTTTCAACACACTTTGACTGCTGTCACATCCAGCCAAGTGTGAGCAAAAATCACCTAAACTTTGCAAGCATGTGCCTCACTCCTCAGTTTGAGATCTGAAGATCTGATGGAGTTTCACACACCCTGGAGGCAGAAGTACTTGAATGAAAGTGGTAATGACTGATATATTAAGTCTTTAAACCTCTCAGAACTCATCCTTGAATTGAAGGGCCATTAACTCTGGTGACTGATGAAGCTAAATATCTCCCAGTGCTGAGTCACGCTAGAGTGATACACAAGGGCTGATTCGGCTCAAAGATCATAACTTGGAATCTGATGCTGTATGTATTCTGATACAGTTAATTTGAGTCTCTGACCACATTTTTTTGTGTAAAAAATGTCCCTTGGGTCCCAAGATGCTGATCTGCCCTTTGGTGTTGTATATTACGGTGCTCCATTCCTGTCACAACATGAACACGGTATAATTTTGTTTTTAGTCACGCATGTGATTTAAAACGACAGCTGTCTTTGCATTGTTATGCATTGACAGATTTCAGCTTAATGTCAGTTATATACTCAATATCACCTTTGGCTCAATGGATAATTCATGATGTGGTTTGCAGGATAAATTATTCTATGATTCCTGGCTTTTCATGTTCATGACAAACTTAGACCTAAACATGAAATATTATATTCTGCTGGCCATATCCTTAAAGCTGTATTTTCACAACTTTTGTTAAGGCTTAAAGGTCCCCTATTATGTCACCAGGTGCACAGCCAATTTGGTCATTACAAGCCGTTTCAATTTCTTTCCCCTCTTGACATCACGTGGGGAAGTAAAAAACCTGAGGCAAGAAGAACCGATCGACTTCAGCCAAGCAGTCAATCAGATTTCATTATTCTGGGTGCACTGGTCACTCCCCCTTGTGATGTCAGGAAGAGGAGATTTTGAACTGGTTCATAATGGCTAATTAGCTGTGCACCTGGTAGCATAATAGGGGACCTTTAAAATGCAGTTACCAATGTGTCTTATACATTTTGCAGTTGACTCACCAAGATTTCATGCCTCTGTGATGAAGAGGAGGTCTTTGAAATTTACCTTCCTGCACCCTTTGCCCAGTGGCAAGCTTTCATATCCATCTATCCTCCATCTGTAAAGCATTCACAATCTCCCTCAAAACTTTTAATGCTGATTTCTCAAAACCACTCCTCTGACATACCTTTTAACAGGCCGTATCTCCAAAGCAGTTTGATTAATTTTAGCAAGTGATGACTGGTTTAGTATCTCTGATCTTTTGATCTCACGAGGAATGAAAAACAAAAAAAAAAAAATTCAATTTCATTGATACCCCCTGTCACATATGTATTGGCAATGGCTATCATCAGTTAATGGAATATTGTGCATGGATCTTCTTCCATAACAACACTTAAGCAGAACAAACACATCTTAATTTGGGATTTAAATGACAACATCATACTTTGACTAGAGTTTGAAAACATAAATGGCATGTTTACATTGTTTTTGAGTGTGTTCATGTATACAGCTGTAATGAGAGCAGCAGGGGAATTTTTGTGACTCATCCTTACTGTAACCGCACTCTGAGTGGGGAATAAAAGAGCAAGTTTGTTTTAGGTTTAACCGTGATTACATGTCAACAGATGTTTAGTCTTTAGCCCCTCTATTTGTTTACAGTTAGATGTAGAGTATGCTTCCGTTAGTTCATGCATGAAAGGATTAGTTACGGTGCACTGCAGTTATTACAGCTGGTTACACAATGCGCTACGCGACTGAACTTGATTTTTTTCGTCTGGTTTGTGGTCCCCCTCTCCAGTTAAGCATGTGTAAGCACTGCATTGTGCGGTCAGACGAGGAAACCGATATATTTGTTAGTCTTTGTAGAATCTCGGGACAAACCATTTACTCTGTTGTCCTGATGTCAAGTCGGGTCTCCTCCCCACTTCCTGTGTGGAATCCAGGTGGATGGTTGTGGTGAAACGCAAGATGGAATTTGCGGGGTACATCTTACGTTTGTATTCGTTATCCCGCCATCGGTCATGTCAAGCACATGGGCGTAGTCATCGCTGTTCTGCTCTGACTAGATTGACGCCGACCCTTAGTAGTTTATGAAGCTCTCTGTCAGAGATGTCTGTATTTAAAGTGAAACGAGCATCTTGCATCTTTTTTTTTTTTTGGTTTCACCGTCTAAGTCGCCTTAAAGTATTTCCCCCACGGTGGTTGGGGCTGTATTGTAATTTGAACATGTATGTTGTAAATGATAAGCCTTAAGCTGTATGCAGTTGACAGCATTAATTAACTGCTAGCTGTGAAAATGTAACCCATTGTGAACATCCTGAGCGATAGTGAAGTGCTTTTATGACATTCCTTTATTCCGGAAGGCTCCGAGATGATTGACATGAGTCCCCCCCTTGCCACCCCTCAGAGCCAGTGCTGAGTGGCTTATTTTTGAGTGACGGCATGGTGGCCGGGGTCTTCGCTCCTCAGAGAGATAAAGACCTCCGGGACCTGGCCCCAACGGCCCCCGTGCCATGGGGCCACCCCTCTGGAGGGCCAGAGTGAGGGGGGGTCTGGCCCCTGTGATGATGCTGCCATTGTTCCCCCCCATTACGTTAATGCTGCCTCCACAAAGGCCTGCTACGGAGATGAAAACATCAGGCGGCGAATTGCGCCTGACCTCTGTTTCTCAGATTTACGCTCTCAAAGCCTCCCAGACAATACCATGCCCTTCCTTTGAGCTTGTTCTGACCTGTTTGCGTCTGTGCGGAGAGTGTGTGTGGTGTATTCGCATTTGTGCGTTTGTGTCTGCATGCGGCAGGGTAGCCTAGTGGCAGGGCGCTTAATTGGTAACTGAAGAGTTATGGTTCAAGTCCCTGGTGGGGCTAGAGATTCTCTCTCATTTTGGAGAGATGAAGTTGGAAAGAACTCTACCTTTGGGCCCTTGAGCAAGGCCCTTCACCCCAAATGGCTCCAGGAGCACTACTACTGTTTCTGTCTGTCCCTTTTCTCTTGTAACTATTCTCTCTGTAAATCCTCCCAGGGCATCCATGAATAAGAGAAACGTGTTCTCGATGGAATTTCCCCAGTTTAATAAAGGTTAAAAAAGATTGCCCATGTGTGGGTGCGCGTTTGCGTCATTATGCAGTGTATGTCCACACCTGTCCAACCGACTCTGCGAATTAATGTGAATGTAATTGTGTTAGATTGTTAAAGCACATGTGTGCTAATTTGCGTCTGTGCGTCATGGATTCTGTGCATGGACATGTCTGTGCCAGCGGGACTGGGTGGGAATGGCGAATTGGGAAGGGTAGGGCAAAAGCACGAGACATTGAATATTCCTATGAGGAGTTCACTGAAAACTTCTGCCCTTGAAATGCAGCTAATTCCCGCATGAATACTTGGAAAGGTACAGTTTCAAGGTTTTTCTGCAGCCTTTGAAAGCTCCAGCTCCTGCTCTCTCGTGTCCGTGGAGAATGTCCTGCCCTGAAAGCACAATACTAAACTGGCTCCAGTGATGCCAGGTACCTGGAGGTCTGCTCCTGTATTAATGACTTACTTGGCTGCCCTGGTACATGGTACATAGTGGGCTCTTTCCTCTGCTCTGAAAAAAAGTCCAGTGGAGTAAGTTTCTTCCAATTGAAGAAAAGCTTGTGGAGTGAGAACTTCTCACGAAAAATGAAAAACTACTTGATTTTGACATTTGGAATAATGGTAATTGCTAGCGTTTCTATGACAGTGGCCAGCAGATTTACGCCACGCTCAATTAGTTTAATTAATTAGCGACTTACAAGGTTTTTGCTGAGCATAATATCCAATGCCATACATGATAGTATGATAACGAAGAGTGGAAAAATACAGTAAGGGTCAAACTCAATATCTGCCTAAAGTGACATACTGGGATTTTAAGAACCCTGGAGCCCTCTATAATGGGAAGGTTGTTGACTCTCCAGTTACACAGTTGGTATCTTACTGGCTGCTGTGTACCTGGTGGGCTTCAATGATCATCTAAGCGTACATAATCTCCCCCTCTATAGCCAGGCTACTCCTGACATTTCTTCCCATCAGAGCACTCCCGCTTATGCTCGCTATTTTGCGGGTTCAGGCCTAGTTTTTAGGCCCCTGCGATAGATGGCTGGGGGCATTTAAGGTTACCCTTGTCCGTTCGTGCGTCCGTACATCCGTACATCTGTACGGGGTTGATCATGTTGATAAGGGGTATCGTTTATCCACTTCTTCTCAAAAACCGGTCAACAGAATTCATTGAACTCACACATGTCCTTTATAGGGACACTAAAGGTGTGCATCTCATACCTGTTTCTGAATTTTAAAAATTTTGATGATTTTTGGGTGTTTAAACTTCACTTACTTTTGTCAAATTTCACTCTCCCTTTGCTGTAACAGGAGGTGCAGTCTATCCACTTCTTCTCGGAAACTGCTTTACAGAATGAATTGAGTGTATACATGTGCTTTGTAGAACTCAAAAGGTGTGTGTCTCATACTTTGTTTTTAATTGTCCAAAATTTTTATCATTTTTCAGGTGTTTGAACTTATCGAAAATTTTGTTGACTTTGTGGGCATCTGTATCTCATGGACACAAATTTTTTGTTTGCAACTCTATTAGGTGCCTGTCTGATGATGAATATCTGTGAAAATGACCCTACAAATGAAATATACTTGACGTGACAGCATGGGGTGGAAATGGAGACAGGGAATGCGACGATGCGCCATGTGCGCAAATAACAGGGGAGCCATATGGGGCTAGTTTTCCACATGGATTCTTCCTCTGCAGGACACTGCTGAGGGATTTCCCTGCACCGACATGGTGCTTATGTAACAGGAAGAGGAACTAAAATGACCGCGGGCTTCCCGCACTGACTGCCTCTGTCTAATTCATCAAAGCTGGCATCTAGTCATTGGTGCGATTCTGTTTAGACTGCCTTCTAGTGCGCAGGTGTGCCCTGTTTGGAGTAATTGGGTATGGGGCATGAATAAATGTACACGTGTTCAGAGGCAACCATGTGATGGTGCACGTGCAAAATGCCAAAAGCCTTATTGGTTTTATGAGGCTGAGAATAGTTTCAATGACCTCTATGTGAAACTCTCTCAGTTTATTTATGATTTTGCTGCCAAATTGCTGGTTTGATATTTTGTATGAGAAGTGATGGGATGTCTGGATGTCTGTGAACCAATACCGCCCGTGTTCTTACTTGTATAAATCCATTTAATGGAGCTGTGTCTTAGAAAATAAGATCTCTTATAGTAATAAAGTTTTTTTTCTCTGAACAATTATATTATTCTCTGTCCCATAAGGATAGTTGGTAGTTTATTGGCTCTTCTGTTTGCAGTACTTTTTGTACGTGCCCTTTTCAGATATAAAAACATCTTTTGAGTGGTCTTATACTATATTGTGTTTTATGCGATTTCTGAACGAGAGGTGATTTTTGGCCTCGCTCTTGCAGAATGAGATCATTTCCTTCAGTTTAATCCTGCAGACTGCCCTCAAACAGCCTAACACAAATGATTGACCAATCCAACTCTGGAGCTAAAGATGGTCATTGAGAAACAATAATGAGCTGGTTGTGGGAAATAGGTTTTTGGCCAGAAAATACCTTTGTTCTTTCAGAAGTTCATGACTGCATTGACCTTTAGAAAGGTGCAAGAGTGTATTAGTGTGAAGGGTCTTCATTATATCAAAAATGTGGCACCATATCAGAGAATATGTAAGGCATCCTTTTCTGCATGTCCATCCTATTATGCCAAATGCACTCTGGGATACTCTGACCAAAATGTTCTGTTTCTGTCTCCTGTTGCAAGGAATCCAATCATTGCCAGTCGGCACCATCTCAACTTTCAAACTCACACCTGACCACAGATGTGCAGTTTGAAAATAGTGCGTGGAAGCACATGCCAAAGTATCTGTATGATTTCAAAAGATTCTGAACCGAAGAGGCGTGTGACACAGTTTTCTGAGATCGCCTGTCCAGATTTAAATTGATTAATTAAAGGAGGTGAATACTTTATAATAAACAAATTACTGTGCGGAGAAGGTAAATCTTTCTCTGGAAGTGAGTTTTGCTTCATAGTTATTGGCTGAAAAGTTCCCCTTCATGTGCCCTGCACTCCTGTCTTTACTCATAGGGGGGTTTAGCTCGGGGCCGGCAGGTCGAGCGCGGCAGTTCAGAAATCTCCAAGCTGTTTTAGTGGCTCACTCACTTGAGGAAGCGGTTTACACTCATTTGGTGCAGCACAAAAGCACTTGGACAGTGGTGTAATTGCGTGCTTTTTTTTATCTCAGTGCTTGAACACACAGGTTTAAAAAACGATGAATGTGAGGATAAGGCAGATTCTGTCCGCTATACTTCACGGGTATGTACATTTATAATGTGTGAGCGGTGCTGAAATTTCTGCTCTTTTTATACAGTGTCACTGTCCAAATACTTATGGACTGCAGAGTAAGTTAGCGGGGAATGTATCTGTGCTGAAGAGGACTGAAGCCTCTCGCTCTTTGTCTCAGAGGGTGAGCCATGATGAGCATGCCGTTGTTTGTTTTGGATTGATGATCATGTAGCCTAAGCTCGGTTGTTTTGGGGGGAAAGTCCCGATTAGTCATTATCTTGAAGAGCACCCCCCCCCCCCACCCCCCTTTACCCTGCTTTTCTGATTTTCCCTCCTGTATGCGGATTATGTACAACTATGTCTGGCTTTGAGCAGGAATAATAGCATTCTTTGCTCCGGTGTGGTAACTGGATCCCCAACAGTGGAGAGTGACTGTTAAAGCCGTTATGATGCCAGTTGTCCTCTCAGTCTGAATTTGTGGCATTAGTGTGAGTTAAAAAAAATAAAAATTGCCTTTTGCTAAGCCTTTCATGTATAAAAGGTTGAAAGCAAAAATTTTGCGAAATTGCTTCACTAAAGAACTATTATTGTGCTTTCACCCCTGTCTTCTGACCTAAAGTTGAGGGCTCGGGGACATTCTCATTCACAATGGTTTTGGAGTTCATTGTTGTAAATGGCAGAGACACGTGAACCTCAAGGAATTCATGGAACTCAAGCTGACTGAACAGTTTTTGAAACTGTGAGGGATTTTTGGCCAAAGTTGCTCATTCAGTAAGAATTTTCCCCCCACATGATCACCAGAATTGCGACGGCAGTGGTATGGGTCCAGTCTGGGAGCGTTTGTAGACCCTGTGCCCAGTGGCTTCCGGTCTCCTCAACACTTGTCTTGTCCCAATACAGCCAGGATGAAACTGTGTGTTACGCTGTAATCCTTCCCCCTTGAGTGTTGGCTTCCTTATCTGTGCCTTGAAATGGGGCAGCTAGATGACGCAGGTTCCTATGAGGCAAAGAGAATGAGTAATCTTTAATTTTCAATGAAATATTTGTCTGAATCAGATACAGCATCTCTCAGAAGGTAGGGCCTTCAGTCAAAAGGTTGTTCCAATGCCTCACTCTGTAATGGAACTACTGAGGGTTTTGAAGGGCCCAGCGAAATCATAGAGGACACTTTGGCACTGAGACTAGAGTCCCTAGGTGGAGAGAGTCATGACAGCTCAAGAATAAGAGCCGTTTAGTTTCCATCACGTGAAACTGAGCCGTTTTGCTCAATGGAAATTGCTGGATTTTTTTCGTTCTTTTCTCAGGGGTGAAGTATATTAATTTTGCAGGCAAAACAATAAACTAGCTAGCAATGGTATGGACAAGCGTGAGAGGGGAAAATGTTTGGACATGAGAAAAGAGAAAAGGGGGGTAAAGAACTCATTCTTTTTTAGACTGTGCTCAATAACGTGATGGAAACAAAACGGCTTAGTGACCGTATTTTATGGAACCTTCATGTCTCAACTCTCGATCTAGGAACTGTAAGTGAGACAAGCCTGCTGCTTCAGTTGGGCGTTCCAGTTTATGGAACAATGAAAAGTAGTTATGAAAATCCTTAAAAAAAACCCTTTCTCATTCTGGTCACGCTAGTCTACATAAACTAGGAGCAGAATTTGCATAACAAGCTTGGCATCGGAGAGAAAGAGAGAGGTTTGTGAGGTCCCATGTCGTGGTCACGGTGGCTCAAATTAAAATCCAGCACACTGGAAAGCCATAGGGGGTAGTGGAAGGTGCTTAGTTTTAAGTGTTCTGAAGCTGTCAAAAGGTATTAGGCCCTCTGTGATCTCATTTCTACCCAGGCCGCTCGCATTTCGGGGCGGCAGTCTTACGAGACAGATCTCACTTCTGGTCAGCTGTCCCCGCTGCTTTCCGTGGCGAGGCCCGGTCGTTTCGCTCGCTCGCTCGCTCCACCCCAAAGGGCCCTCCCCTGGTCTTATCTCCTCTTGAGTGTTTGTGCTAATCCGCCATGGCAAAAATCTTCTGGGTAATCTCTTTTACGCAAACCGGCCCTGGAACAATGGGAGTCGAACGCACGGCAGCTGTTGTGCTCGCCACAGACTAAACATCAAACCTGCCATAAAAAAAAAAAAAAAAAAAAAACCACGGTGGGGGAAAAGGCAGACTTTTTCTTCTTCCTAACCCCAGTATTCATGAGATGCAGAGTGTGCCATCACTCAAGTATGGGGTGGCGGCACTAGAAAAAGGCAGCCTGGCATTTATAGTTTATCTCAAAGAAGCTGCTGTCTGGAGCAGATGGCTCGTTGGCTCTTGGTCTTTTTAGCCTATGTTACTGCAGTCTGGTGTTGTTCAGTTTTCTGGTAGAATCTGGTCATTTTATTTCTAGAATTGAATACAGAGCCTTGTAAACAGTGTCTTTGAAGCCATCTTCTTTTTTTCTTTTTTTTTGAGGACCGAGTCACTCCATTGTCTGTCTTCTGGTCTTTTTGATGATTTTCCCAGGTTCCAAGCTGTGCGGGTTTACATCTTACAGGTGGAAACCCCCTCATTTTCAACAGCCTTGCAGCATGGCAACAGCCTAAGGACAGAAAAGACGATGAGAAATATCTGTACTGGATACAACCCACAACATTGCTACAGTTTAAAAAAAAAATAAAATAAAATAAATAAATAATATAGGGAGTGTGAGAGTGCATGGAAGTTCCTAGATGGTGCTTGCCTGTGCATTATTCAACCTTTTCAAATATTCTCTCTATTCAGTAGCCTTTAACAGTGCTGTGTGTTGAGATGCTGGAGTACTTATACGGCCCGAGGGGGAGGAAGCTCTTGTAGCCACTGTGGGCTTTTAGCGTGGCATAGATGAAAAAAAAAAAAAATCCATCTGCACTGCCCTGCCTTCTAATTGCAGCATGAATAGACTTCATTCCTTTTATTTCTGTTTATGTTTTCCTCTTAATAGCCATGTAGTGCACACACGCCATGACTGCTTTTGTTATGCTGCTTTACTTTACCGGAGAACGTGGACTATCAGGAACAGCAATATACAATTATGACCCTCAGGAATGCAGTTTCATCACAAATGAGAAACTGATACGCGCTTTGAATGGTAACTCTGCACTCCTGTGAAAAATCAAAGGTTCCCCACGGCCAACACGTGGATATCGTGAAAACACGAATGTCGTCATCATGGTGACTTTGAACTCCGTTATGGCAGCATGCAAAATAATGTTTAGATATTGATCTGCCGAGTGAGTGAATGAGTGATTTGCATATCTTAGTCCCCACGATGACTCGTTTCTACGCTTTGAGTATCCACAAGTTAAAAATGTTCTCTGCATGTAATTACGTTTGCCTGATTTTAATTCATATTGACTGGTGGCTAGTTTGCATATTAATGACCATTGATTTTAAGCTGCGAAAAAGAGGGGGCGTTTGATAGGTAAGATGAATTTTTATTCAGAGAATGCAGGGCGCTTCTTTTAGAACAAATATTTTCATTCTTAGGCTTAGAAAACCATTAGCCCATTATTTTTTGCATTATACATACTTGCGCTGTCAAAGTTGATACTTATTTCAATCAGAGGGTGAACCTCACCAGATTTACAAAAACTCTACCAAAGTAGCCCTTAGTTGCATGGCCTTGTCTTCCCTAATATCAATCACAGAAAGATAGTCATGCTGGAGCACTCACCAAAATGACGATGTTTTTGTGTGTATAGACAATTCACTGATGATAACGTTCAGTCTTGCTGATTGTTTTGTGCCTGCAGAAAAGTGGGTCATTTGTCTTTACAGACAGAACTTGAGCTTGTTTATCTCCCGCCACAAAGTGGGATGGGGAATATTCGATTGCAGTCTGTCCATGCGTCCGTACGTGCATGCATCCGTCCTTCTGTCCTGGCCACAATGGAGAGAAGATTTTTCTGAAACAATTATAACTAGATGTTTGAAATTTTGTATGCTTACTTAGCTACTCATGATCTACGTTGAGTATGAAAATGGATGTTGAAGCGTATTTTTTTTTATCGTGGCAGGGGATAGTGATTACAGTCATCTTGTTTAAAATTCTTATCACTGACACAGGCCTACATGATACTGCAGTTATTGGAGCTTGAAATAAAAGCTGTAATGCACTGCACTACTGTATCTAACAGCACATACACTGTATATTCCATAACACTTCTAACAAACTGGTGGTTTTTACGCAGTACAATGTCATATTTCCATTGAAACTGGATTAACTGTTTTGTCAGTGCTAATAGTTCATTTGCTCATGCGTGTCTGAAGCACTTAAAACAGTAGATTGGTAACACAGTTACCATTTGCTGTAGGTGCCATCACTTTTGACACCATCGTTTTTTGTTTCACAGCATTCTGTGCAGTTGATTGGCATATAATTTTTTGCTCTTTGATGCCCTGTCTTTTTCAGGTATATTTGATGTACCTCTTTTTTTTTTTTTTTTTTTTTTTTTTTTTTTTTTTTTTTAAGGTGAAGATACGGGTTTCCTGGGGTTTTGCTATAGCTTTCCATTTTGCCCAACAGAAACTCATCTCTTAAATAAGCAATATCTAATTTGCATAAAAATGTAATTTACAAAACCCAAAACCAGTGAAGTTGGCACGTTATGTAAATCGTAGATAAAAACAGAATACAATGATTTGCAAATCCTTTTCAACTTATATTCAATTGAATACACTGCAAAGACAAGATGTTTAATGTTCAAACTGAGAAACTTTATTTTTTTTTGCAAATAATCATTAACTTAGAGTTTAAAGGCAGCAACACATTGCAAAAAAAAAAGTTGGCACAGGGCCTTTTTACCACTGTGTTACATCACCTTTCCTTTTAACGACACTCAGTAAACGTTTGGGAACTGAGGAGACCAATTTTTGAAGCTTTTCAGGTGGAACTCTTTCCCATTCTTGCTTGATGTACAGCTTAAGTTGTTCAACAGTCCGGGGTCTCCGTTGTCGTATTTTTACGCTTCATAATCGCCACACATTTTCAATGGGAGACAGGTCTGGACTACAGGCAGGCCAGTCTAGTACCCGCACTCTTTTACTACGGAGCCATGCTGTTGTAACACGTGCAGAATGTGGCTTGGCATTGTCTTGCTGAAATAAGCAGGGCGTCCATGAAAAAAAGATGTTGCTTGGATGGCTACATATGTTGCTCCAAAACCTGTGTGTACCTTTCAGCATTAATGGTGCCTTCACATATGTGTAAGTTGCCCATGCCTTGGGCACTAATACACCCCATACCATCACAGATGCTGGCTTTTGAACTTTGCGCCTATAACAGTCCGGATGGTTCTTTTCCTCTTTGGTCCGAGGGACA
Organism: Gymnothorax javanicus; assembly: GCA_029692085.1. Taxonomy (NCBI): domain Eukaryota; kingdom Metazoa; phylum Chordata; class Actinopteri; order Anguilliformes; family Muraenidae; genus Gymnothorax; species Gymnothorax javanicus. The sequence goes on along the minus strand of CM056207.1, from coordinate 10,732,374 downwards.
CGACGTCCACAGTTTCCAAAAACAATTTGAAATGTGGACTCGTCAGACCACAGAACACTTTTCCACTTTGCATCAGTCCATCTTAGATGAGCTTGGGCCCAGCGAAGCGGGCGGCGTTTCTGGGTGCTGTTGATAAATGGCTTTCGCTTTGCATTGTAGAGCTTTAACTTGCACTTGCAGATGTAGCGACGAACTGTAGTTACTGACAGTGGTTTTCTGAAGTGTTCCTGAGCCCATGTGGTGATGTCCTTTACACACTGATGTCGGTTTTTGATGCAGTACCGCCTGAGGGATCGAAGGTCACGGGCATTCAATGTTGGTTTTCGCCTTGTCGCTTCGTGCAGTGATTTCTCCAGATTCTCTGAACCTTTTGACGATATTACGGACCGTAGATGATGAAATCCCTAAATTTCTTGCAATAGCTCGTTGAGGAATGTTGTTTTTAAACTGTTCGACAATCAGCTCACGCATTTGTTCACTAAGTGGTGACCCTCGCCCCATCCTTGTTTGTGAATGACTGAGCATTTCAGGAAGCTGCTTTTATACCCAATCATGGCACCCACCTGTTCCCAATTAGCCCATTCACCTGTGGGATGTTCCAAATAAGTGTTTGATGAGCATTCCTCAACTCTCTCAGTCTTTTTTGCCACTTGTGCCAGCTTTTTTGAAACATGTTGCAGGCATCAAATTCCAAATGAGCTAATATTTGCAAAAAATTACAAAGTTTACCTGTTCGAACATTAAGTAACTTGTCTTTGCAGTGTATTCAATTGAATATAGGTTGAAAAGGATTTGCAAATCATTGTATTCTGTTTTTATTTACGATTTACACAACGTGCCAACTTCACTGGTTTTGGGTTTTGTACTCGTGCTGGCAGCACTGGTTTAATAACTGCAACAGAAACCTGTGACTGTGGCTTAACCACTGCTGCATTATTTTTATGAATCGGAAAAATACCTTGATGAAGTTTTTTTTTGTGATGGTTTGCTGTTACCCTCTATAATTGGTATTGGAGCTCTATGTAAATTCCCTGACTGTCTTATGTGAGTAACCCTGTTGGTTTGAGGTCAGGAACACCTAATTACACAAGGACTAATATGTCCTGCCTTTGTCTACTTGAGATCTGAGAATTCCTTTTTTTTTTTTTTTTTTTTTTTTTTTAACAAAATTTATTTTGCATTTTACAATAATACTCATTCTGAATTTACTTTCTGTGTGGAGTTTAAATGTTCTCCCCCATTAATGTCGGTTTCCTCTGAGTACTCTGGTTACTGGTACTCTACGTAAATTGGAGACTCTACATTGCCCTTAGGTGTAAGTGCATGAATTTATAACGTGTGATCTCTACATTTCTGTGATAAAAGTATGAAGTCTGGCACTAGTGTTGAAAGTACTGTTCATATATCGAGGGCTGACTGCAATAAACAGTTATGTCCAATATATAACATCTGGACATAACTGTTTATTGCAGTCAGCCCTCGATATATTCAATCAATCAACCCTTTGAATGAACATTCCAGTTTGTAAGCATTTGACAGTTGCACTCTATAATTACAAAGAACGGCAATGATAAGGGTAAAAATACTTGCTGATAGCTTTTATTTTAACCTAAGATTTGAACTGTTTCCAAACCTAATCTGTTAGAGTACAGAGCCCAAAAGCAAAAAAGCTGTCCAAACAGCTGCAGAAATGTGTATTGTCGAGTACAAGTGAGCAGCTGTCATGTGTTGATATATGGTGCCATCCTTAGCAGTAGCCAAAGTAAATACCCCAGTGGAGGATGCGTGACTCAGATATAAAGCTTGTTTTCTTTTTTTCTTTTTTCTTTTTTTGCCTTCTTGTGCATCCTGTGCGAGTGTCTTTATTTACTTTCACACTATTATTCTGATATGTGCCTTGATTTTCATGTTTAACAACAATAACCGTCATGTCATTAAAATGAAGTGACTGCCTTGCTTTTACAGACTGATGACTAAGATCTGAGTAAGGCAGTATCTCTGTTACTGGTGCCCAGTATAATGCGCTCAATCTTGGCTGCTCAGCCCTGCTCTTGGAGATCTATAGTCCAGTAGTCCAGACCTGAGAAAGCACACTTTTAATAGCAAGAGATCCTGGTTGGCTCCTAATTTAGAGAACCAAGAGTGTCAAATTTGGTTTAATTTAACCGTACAGGGTGGTGGATCCCCAGGAACAGGATAGGGCGGCCATGCGCTTCGTGTTTATTCAGCTAATTTAGTGCCAATATTGCTTACACGTGATGTACAATTCACATGTACTTTGCGCACCGGAAAAACTCAAGCATATATGCATAACATATTCATGCATATTCATAAATCATATGCTGAACATGTCGCACAACGAATTACAAACCATAAATCTGGAGATCGCCATTTATACAGGAATGAAAGGCATCTGTAATCAGGATCAGGCCTGTAATCCAGTGTAATACTAAATAAACATGTAAAGGTCTTTGTGTGGACTCATGGCCCCGCTACTGACTTCCTCCCAAACCCTCAGTGAGATATAACTTGTTTAGCACGCTAATCTCTTTTTCTTCTCCTGGTTTAAAGGGAACCATCTCCACAATATTACATGGCAGACAACCCAAACTACATCCCTGACAACGTGCGCGAGTCACAGCTCATCTGAGAGAGCAGAGGCGTGGTCTTCAGGGACGGTTTCGCCGCTTACTGTCCCGCGCGGTCGACCCCAGCTGCGCGACTAACGCTGCGTGATATTACATTGATGTCGCTTTAGATGTTATATAATCAGATCAGCATGTTCAAGCTTCTGTATTGCACATCTGGGAGGTCATTGGCTTGTGAATGGTTCTGATGCTTATGCCCCATAATTATCTTTTAAAATGCTCACGGTGACTGTCACTGATTGGGGCTTTGCCATGGCGTTCTTTAAATGATGTGACCTGGTTTCCATCGAGCTCTCTACGCTGGTGAGCCGCAGTTGATGAGCGCACTGCTCTATGTATACTGCACAATTATCAAAGTGCAAGTAATTAGGTGCCAACGTATTTTTTATAATTACAGCATAATTGTGCGTGAACTCAAGGTTTTACGTCCCCATGCCCCATGGGTATTATCAGGCAGGACCTGGCACAGGACTGCTCAAGGCTCTTTTTACAATGATGCACAAACATTCATTTGCTCCTCCTCTATTTGCACTGAAGCCTCCTTGTTCGAATGGGCCATTTGGATTGTGAATAACTGATGATCTCAGGATGGCTTTTTTTGTTATTATTATTTTTATTTCCGGATGGCAAAACAAAATTTACTTGATTTGTATGTTTTGTACAATACCTTCTGTTGCCATATATGTATGTCTGTTTTTAATCTTCGTTTTTGAATTATTCGTTTGGAATAATAAAATATTTCCAGATTTCCTTCTGGTTGTCGTTTATTAATTCGGATAGACCTCTTTGAGTGTCGTCCTTTGATTCTGCGGGAAGTATTTCTGGTGTTTTATCAGTTTTTTTTTATTTTCCATGAACCCTGAGTTTCCATCCTGCAATTCTGTTATCCTGTCGGAATGACACTTGGGTGGAGGATTTGACTGGAGGCAGTGCGAGTTATCCGTCAAACGCCCTTTCGTTTCTGTGGGCTGTTTACTCAAGCGAGGAATCCGCCGCACTATTTTCATAGGATGACAAATGGGGCAGAGCCTTTTATTGCGCACCGTGCCCTGGTGTTTATCTGGTGAGATGTATAAGGTGGACTATCCCAGCTTCTGTGTACTGAGGGATCCCAGTGCAGTACAGAGGCCATTTGGACCCTCCCCCCGGAGCTGTTTCGCGGGGAGGTCCAGGGCGTGGAAGGGAAACTTCCATACATCACCAGGTGCTAGAACAAGAGCAGTCTTGCTTTTGAGGGCTGGCGATAGGTATCACTTCGGCGGACATGATGAATGCTGAGGCTCATACAGTAAGACTGGTCAGATCAAACAGCCTGCAGGTAAATCCCCGCACTTCATGATGAAAGACTGCCATCGGAATACTCCACTGTTCTGAAGTATAAACATTAGTTCAGATGCACCATGTGGGCATCATTCAGAGGTGAGTTCTAAGCTAGAATCAGTGAAGTTATTATTTTGTGCTCACGATGGTAGCATCAGAGGTTTTGGACAGGACAGCAGGAGAGCCTGTTATTCAGGGTGCAGGTAGAGGGAGGGACTCAGTGCTCCTACCTGACATGGTCTCTCAGCAGTTGTGTTCAACACTTGATTTCCTTCCAGGAAGACGGCCTGTAGAGACGCCTGCAATACCAACAAAATTGATAGCTTCATTGACCTCAACGGGAAATTCTTTCCTGTAGTTCCTTTACATAATTGTCGAGGCCTATATACAACATTCCATACAATGCAATATAACATACAACACACTGTACAATGCAGCGTAACAACACAGAAAATATATTTCATATACAAGATGGTCATGCAGAAAAGATGACTGAAGGACTGAAGCTCTTGTTGGCTTGTATTTAATCCACTTTTGAATTCCTCCTATCCCTGTCTATTGAGCCCATTCTCATCCCGCCGCATCGTACAGCAATGCTATTTGAGCAAGCGTTGATATATGACAAAAAGAGAGGCTTTTCACGTCCTTATTTGATGCCATGAATAAAAAGAACCCTAACCCAAACCTTAACCCTAAATATAAAATGAAGACGCCAAAAGCCTCTCTTTTTGTTGTATATCAACGCTTGGTCAGATACCTGTTACTTAATGATGCTTGTGGATGAGAACGTGTTGGTCTATCTCCTTTTGCCCCAAGGCCTCTGGTTTGATGTTATTGAGTGAACTGCCTGCCTGAGTGCAAAACACCGAAGGAGAGGCATGTTATATAGATACTCAATCAGGCTTGCAATGAAATGCTATGAGGGCACATCCTGTTCCACTTTGCAGTAATTAGCCCTCATTAACCTTGGCTCTGTATGCATGCACATGATACTTAGCTTTTAATTAGCCCATAACAGTGACTTTCTATTAATTTTAATGTTCACAATGCTGCCAGGAACAATTTGTTTGTGATGCTAAACTGCAATATAAACCTGCCAATTATTCAGGTGACTCATCTTCAGATCTGCTGACACCTGATGCTCTGTTTTGTTTGTTTGGTCAAACATGATTCCTTTGCATCTTCCAGTCTGTCAAAATCTTTCTCAAGCAAGCAATTTAACATCTTTGATGAAGCCGCATTCCACTCTACTTGCTAAATCACTCTGAACCAACATTTCTGGCTGCGATAAAATTTGTCATTACTGCTTCTCCGTGATAATACTCAATATTTGCGTTTCTTAGTAGTATATTTGGCACTTTTTTTTCCCCTCTGTGACGATGCTCTATACCTTATTTTCTGTTTGTGATAATATTTAGTACCAGTGCTTCTCTGTGATGATACATCTTTCTCTGAGTAACGTTTTTTAATGGGAGAATCCTCAGGACTTCTCCACGATAATGTTTTTCTCCACGATAATACTCAAAACATGAGTTTCTCTGTCTGTACTCACAACCTGTGTCGCTGTCTGTGAAAATACTCTGTACATGTGCCTCTCCATGGTAATACAGAGTAGTCATGTTTCTCTCTCTGATAATACTCGGTAACTGTGTTTCAGTGATAATACCAAGTACCTGTTTTTTTCATGATAATAAGTGTGTGTTTCTTTGTTATAATACTTGTGCTTCCCTGTCTTAATACTCATTAGTTGTGTTAATACTCAGAATCTGTGTTTCTCTTGGTGATAATTCCAAGAAGTTCATGCCTCTTTGTGATAATACTCAGTATTTGTGTTTCCCTGGTGCTTCTCGTTGGTAATGCTCCATACTTGTGTTTCTGTGATAATACTCTGATATCTCTGTGCATCTGTTCCAACTCTGGCTCCTGTTGCTCCTTAATATTCCATCAGACTGGTGAGCGATTAAGCTGTGGAATGCAGTGGCCGGCCCTGCCTGACCTTGTAATGACTGTGACCCGGTAGTTCAGGATCAAAGGCAGCGTTCAGTGAAGGGGCAGAGCTCAACTGAGGCCCCCTCCCTTCACTAAAGAGTGGGAGGGAGGCCTTACCTCCCTCTTAATGGGGACATTCTGGAGGTCTCGGGGGTCACGACGCACCGCCCGCATTCCTTACTGCTATCTGCCCGTGAGCAACTGCTCTGAGATCAGTCGGGTCACACAAATCTAGTCGTTAGGTTTGAAAGTTTTAGACTTTTGATCCTGGACAGTGTCTGGAGTCTTCAAATGGGGAGCCATGAGAGGTCATGTTCCTCACATTTTTTGTGCAAAAATACTTCAGACTTACGGCATGGAGTAAATGAAGGATGCCTTAACCATTCTGTGCTATTCACTTTTTAAACAAAGGTGTTTTATGGAGTGTAGCTGGTGTATGCTGGCCAGAATTTTCTCCTCTGTGATTGTAAATGTGCTCAAAGGTTCCTCCAGGGCTTGGGTACATGGACAAGAATGGGGATAGCGAATCCATCAGGTTAAAAGGGTTCAATTCATCAGATGGTCCTTTCTTTGAAGTGAGCCAAGGTATGACGGCCCTTGTTAAAGACACGCTAACTGCTAACATCTGCGAAATCTAGACGAAGAGCAGGAAGGCTTAATTATTGACATTGCCCTTCGACTTCCCCTCCCCTGACAGGTAAACCGTGACCCCTTTTCTCGATGGAAAAGGACTGAGTTATGTTGCCTGGAAGTTAATCTTTAATGTCCTGTGTGTGAAACGTTCAAATTTTTTAAACTGCGGAGAATGTTGGCGCTGACCAGGAAATGCTAGTTATTCCCACGGATTGCTATCTGTGGTGGAGAAGCACGGGAAAAGGCGGGATTGAGGTTAGAGGTGCTTTATCTCCGTTTTTCAAAACAAGGTGGGTTCTGAAGCACCCCATCCCCCTCTCCCACAGAGTTGTGAGAAGTGCCCAGACCGGATAAGGGAAGATTCACATCTGCTTCCTGCAGAGGCTTCACTGAAATCTGCCTCAAAACACATCCTGTGCATCCGGCAGGCTAAAGCGTGACGCTCATCCATGTCTGTGTGTACAGCCGTCGACCCTTATCACCGCGCCATATGTGCAAACGTGCCTGACATCCAAACCCCTCCCTTTCCTCGTGACATGTTCTGGTCCAGAAAAAAGTCCACAGATGCACATTGTGCATCACGACTGTTTATTAACCGAGCATAGAAAGGTTGTAAAGAGGTGTGGATTTTTGTGATCTCTGATATTTCGAAGACTGGATTCCAGAGGATTAAGATGCCTGATCTCTGATTCAACTTTTCCCCTTCAACTAGATTCCACAGAGGGCTGCAGTTCATCTTCAGTCTGTAAACTTATACAGGTTATTGCCTACCTGTGAGAGTAAACAAAATGAGAAATAGACACAGGCTTAGCTGTAGAGACCTGAAGCTCAGGAAGTAGAATAGGTGGGTGTGCTGCACTGTATATCATAATTGACATTGAGATTTATATCTTTTTGGAAAAGTAAATGCTCTTTTTTTTTTGGTTGTTTAAAGAAAGATGATGCTTTATTTCCCATCAGGCCTTTACCTGTGTATTTTCTCCAACACTGTGATACTAATTTCTTGCCTCTGGGACGCCTTTTGTTCTTTGCCGGACGATCAAAAAATTGCCTCACTATTAGCAGTCATCTTTACTGATTTTCAATTACAGCTGGATACAAAGGACCTTTGCACCGAGTCAAATTTTAAAAAAATAAATGAATAACTGAAGACAACATGCAGGGAAAGTCCTATTGTGGTTGCTGGCATTTACTAGCCAAACTGAGTGTTTTATACAGCAGTGGAGAATTTCTGTGATCGACTTTAGTGAGAGGATCTGCTGAGTCTCAGTTAGGGGCCTCAAACACACATTCTGGAGGGTCTCTGTCAGGGAGTCCTGTGGTCTGGTGTTCGAATCCCGCCATTGCCATTACCGGCTGTGGCCAGTGGTCTGTATGGGTGTGGCAACAATTGGCGCAGCCTCATCGGTGAATAATAGGGGTTTAACTGGTTTAGTTTAGTTTGTTAGTTCTTCACTCTGTAGCGACCACTGCAGCCTTTAGCTGTACGAAATGGTGCGCTGACTGCGTGATCCTGCGATTGCAGTGCGTAATTGGTGTCTTAACTGCATTGTGTAAAGAAGCGAGGGCTGTTCGTCACCGGAGTCAGAGGGATCATGTTCCACGGCATCTTCCTCCTGAGTTGATAGGAGCAGGTCTCTTTGCAGTGGTCTTAAACAGTTCGGCTGTATTCAGGGTGGGGGGGGGGGAACCAGGGGGAAAATCCAAAATGATAAGAACTCAAATCCTGGAAGGCTGCTGTTTCTGTTGGATTTCGGTTTGTTCTGACACTTAGGTGTTTAATTTAAGTCGTTGATTGGCTACACACACACACACCTCGTTTTTGAGGTTTGATTAAATTACTAATTAAATGGAAATCCTAAAAACCTTTGGGCACTGTGGCCCTTAAGGACTGGAAATGTGAGACCTCTGCTATAAGGGGTTATTACAGAAATACCTCGATACCAGGACAGGGTCGATGATTCCAGACCCAGGGGGCCACAGTGTCTGCAGGTTTCCGTGCGCACCTTTCAATCAGCAGTGAATTCACACTGCCTGTGGACTCATTGGCCAATCGGTGACTTACATTACTCAGTCCTGCAGAAACGAACCTAAAACCTACAGATACTGCAGCCCTCCTGGACTGGAGTCTCCCATCCCTGCACTAGGACATTGTAAATACCTGTGCCTATCCTATTATGTAGAGTTGAGATTGTAAATATCGGAATTACTAATTTATTCTGAACCTGGTTCGTTCATTTTTTGACAGTTAATATTAGATCAAATGCTTTGACTGACTAAACATAATCAGATTTCCCTCCAGCCATTCCCTGCATGAAATGCATGCATACTGGGCTGATTATTGACACTGTCTAATTTAAATTTTTGATTCTTGGATTTATGAGTAATGCCTGCCTTGATTGCTTGATGAGTGAGCATCACTCATCACTGGTAATGACAATAATATCTGCCTGCACTGTCTGAAGCACTTCTTTTTCTTACTCATTTTATTGACGGTTACTATTGTCATGTATTTAATTGTTTTTATTCGTATGTCTGTCTATTGGCATGATTGTTATTGCTGCCTTTGAGTGTACATTGTCTGTCGTCCTACACTGCAAAGTGAATGTCCCTGCTGAGGGACAATAGAAATGACTATGACTATGAGCCATGGCCTCTGATGTTTTCCTGTGCTTATTTGCCTGGCTTTTCTTAACATTTAGTGGCCCTGCACACAGACTACTGTGGTATGTTTGCACACAGTCTGCCTGTTTTGTCTTTTCAACTGCGTGGCCTCATTAGCTAGCTCCTATTCAAGGGATGCATAATTAATTAGAGAGTCTCATTTGGACGAGCTGAATTGCTCATTGTTAAAGGTCATGACTCATTCTTCTTGGTACCTGCTCAAGGGCGGTGAGCTTTCTCCCAGGGCTACAGATAAACAGTGCCAGCCTTTGATGTTGAACTCTCAGATTGGTTCAGCCAGATTTATATGACACTAAAATCAAATTTGGGTCATGATAAGTGAAACATGATACTTGTTTACTGCAATGTGATCATATTTTTGTTTTTAATGCACTTTACCAGAAAGTATAGTAAATAGAGTACCATAAATCTTTTTTTTTTTTTTTTTTGTAATTTCTTCTGATCGAATAGACGGCAAAATAGAAAGGCCTATCTCAAAGGAATAACTTCATAGTTTGCAAAACAAAATTAAACTATACAAAAAATTTTATTATTTAGCTCAAACACAGCTCACTGGGCAGTCTTCTGCAGGTTAAATTTGCGTGATCATCTTTGTTGAGCTCAAAAATATCAACTTTGACCGAATAGCCACTATAATTTCTCAATTGATGCACTGATAACTTACCTGCCACCTTTGGAAACAAATTTGTTAAGTGTACAAATTAACTTGATATTTTTAAAATTTCATTTGGTCCACTGGACAGGGGCGCAATACATTCTCAGCACACTGAGCACCATAAAATGGTGAGTCTATGGCAGCCTGTTATATCATGGTGAACTGCATCTACTAAACCAACAAGATGCAGGAAACTCATTTGATCATAACCATCTGCACAAATAGATTGCCCTCTGTCTAGTGAGTTGAACAACAATTTAATCTTTGGCTGAACTGGTTTCTTTAACTTGAGACCAAGAAGTTACACAATTCTGAAAAATGGCTGAAAGTTACCGGAATAATAATCTCCCTTGCTTTGCTATGTTAAGATTAGCACTTCAGCATCTGCCAGTGGGATGTTTGTCAAGTTCGATTATTTATGTTTGCATTTCTAAATCTCTGTGTTTGCGAACTCTGGAAGAGAGTCAATGTGTTATTAAACATCGACAGTAAGTTCTTTGCCCTGGGTGTCACAACGCTAGTTTTTGAGCTTGAAAGAGAGTATGTACACTATAAGCCAGGTCCAGAAGCAAAAATGAAATGATAAATTTGCATTTGCTTCGGAAATTATTTAAAATAACTAGACGTCAGACATTTCATGCAGTGAAAAGCTCCTGGATCATCCCCTGTGGAATTAGGATATAGAGCAAGTATAAAATGTTTCAAAGTCTTCATGGTAAATTGTGAAAGAAAGTGACATTGACGTAAAATACTTCCCAAAGAGCTTCAGAAACGTCATTTTTTGAATGTTTGGTTTACAGTGTACAATCCAGTAATAAATCAGACCAAAAATGGTGAAAAGTGAATTTGAAACAGGGTGTGGCCAAAATGAACAGAGAATTTGCTTCCGGATACAGGTGAAATACCTACTTTCAAGCTCTGTAAGATTTTTCTGGAAGGTTATCAAGGCCCAGGAGAAGAGCTTCAAGGTGGCCATCCTACTGGCTGCTCTGCCAGAAAATAACCATCATAGCATGACTTTTTCTTTCTTCTTTGAAACATTAAAAGAAATCGCTTGTATTTTGAGCAAATGACGAGAGCAGAATAACCCTCCTAATCTCCCCAGCTTCCTTTGGACAAACAGCAAATTCAAGGTTAGCGTTAAGAGCACACACACAAGGCTGTGCAGGAATTCATGCACAGCCTCGCTAACAGAAATCAGAGGTTCCTGAGTAATTTTCTGTAGATATAAAGCCAGGCACAGGGAAAGTTACAGTTGGATTTACAGTAGCACAACTGTATTTGAATAGTCTGTGTGGGTGATTGTGGAGTGAAAAAGCTGTAGAAATTCAATCTTGGCTTATTAAAAGGCGTTTTTGCCTTAAATATAGAGGTGAAGAAAAATATGCTTGACCATTGGCTGCCTTCCACAAAGAATCTGAGCAGAATGCAGGCTTTTGGTCGGTTGTGTAATTTCCAGATGGCAATGTTCGGTACATTTTTATACATTTTTTTTTTTTTAAATATGTCTGCCCATTGTCACAACTGCAGGTTATATTACCCCTCAACCCTTTTTATAGAGCCAGCGTGTGTTCACCCCTGTAACATTATGATATTAGAAGTAATTTAAACTCTTGTCTGCTGTCGGGTTAAAAGCGTATTTGATGTCTCGTGCAAGCGTACGCTGCCCTTACTTCCTTTCACTTTCCTTTTCCATTTCAGAATCACGCACCGCACTGTGCGAAAGATTAAGGCACGTTTAAAACTATTCAGTGAGGCAAAGATACTTCCAAAAATCATAAAATAAATTGTTTCTTTATACTGAAAAATGTACCATAAAAAGTCATGCATTGTTAAAAACTAAATCAAATCAAGATCTGGTTTTACCCTTTGGCTAAAAATTCTGTGCTTTATTGTGTAGTTTTATAATTTTAGAAGATTATCGCCTTTTCTCCTGTTCCAAGCATAGTGGAGAACATACCGCTCTCTCTGCAGACTGTCTCACTTACTCTCTCCAGGTATTCCCAGACTGACAGATGATGAGATCAGGGCTCTGTTAAGTTTATATCAACTTTATCAACTGCATTCAATGAAATATAAACATTTATTTTTTAAATTATAATTTGGTCTCTCAAATGTGCATTTTATCTTCAGTAGTTCTATTGTGGAAAACAAAAGATATACTGTACATCAAAGCCCAAATTTAAATAAAAAAATCTAGGGTGCCTAAAACTTTTGCACAGTACTTGAAATATAAGTTTGCATTGTTGTGGTTCCCATTCGACATGTTTTCGTCTTTTCGAGGTCTCCTTATCTTCAAATAACTGGAGAGAGGCAGAAGCTTGAGAAGATTATCAGACTGTATTCAGCTCATGATGACACACTGACCTAAAGCCCAGAGTAGTGTTTCCATGCAAAGAAGACTGAAAACTAACATTCCAAGCTGTCTTTTCATTAGGACCTTCTTACAATCACATTACACTGGTTGTCTCTTATCTCTTTCCCTTCCCCTGCTGGTTGGCATGTTCTCTGTGGGATCTTCTGGAAAATATTAGTGGCACATGGAGGTATAGTCCCCATAAAAAAAGAAAGAAAATTGCATTTAAAATGAAGAAAAATACATTTAAAAATGGGATACAAACAGATACGTGAATGGCTCAACTGATTATGTTTCCAGTAATATGACTAATGATTCAACTGAACAGATATTGATTAAATCAACAGATATTAATCAAAGCAGAAATCAACGAAACAGATTGAATCAACTGAACAGATACTAACCAAAGCAGAAATCAACTGCTTGTGTGTGTGTGTCTTACTGCTGTTTAATCAACTGATTATGATTATTGATTTACTGATGAACAAGATGAGTAATACTGAAATATTAATATTAACAGCATTAACAGCTGTGTGCAGTCAGCACTTTCTGAGACTTTAAAAAAGCAGCATACGTAAAATGTACACCAATACCCGAGAAAAGCATTTTTAAGAATCTATACTGTATTTTGATATCCCACCGACTTTGTTACAAGTATTCATGCGTGTGTAGTAGTGCAAAAGTGTGTGTGCACAGTAGGTGCTGGTTTAAGGTCTGTATGATTATAGTTATGTTGTTAAATACATTCTATTCTCAGCAATATAGCAGTCCTCTGGAATGTTCCGGGATGGTAGTTTATTTGTTTTTGACAGAGGAGTGGAATGCCAGGGTCATAGAGGCCTCACAGATACATTTACTCTGGTAAATATTTAATCCTTCTGCTCTTTCCGTGCCAAAAAGACCACTCGCTACCTCAGCTTAACACGTTGCTACAGATTCAAAACCCAAATCAGGCCTTGCATTGAAACAATATCTATCTAGCCTAAAAGGGAGGAAAAAAACTAGTAAAAAATTGGTTGCAAATAATCAAAACTGACTCCTTTGACTCCCAGCCATTCCCCCAACCTCCTGTATCATGGTGATGTGCTCACACTCAGACCTTCACACAAGCCACTCCACAATCCACCATCGTCTTCAATGTCAGCGCAAAAAAAAATATTTCTTATCTTTGTTTTGTTTTTATGTCTGGCTCATTCACAATCATCTTCACAATTTTTACGACATGTTTACACAGTTCTTTTCATTCCTTATGCCTGTCTGAGCCGAGGTGCTGTGTCCTTAACAGGCCCTTCCCAGCCCAGACGCTGTAATGTCTGATGGGAGCTCTTGTCCAGGTGTTCCATCTGGGTCTGTCTCCAGTCACAGCGGAGACGCCATGCCTGCCCTCCACCAGGATATACCAACCACGTGTATATGCAGGAGTCCCGTGTGCAAGTGTGAATGTACAATGCTTAACAAATTTATGAGACCACCTGTCATAAAAAAACGAGAAAACACGATTATTTAAGAAATTTGTCAAAAACTTGTTTAAAACTAAAACTTATTTTGTTATTTCTTTGGCAACTAACGAGCTGAAACCACTAAATAGTCCTTATTCACACATAAAAACCAAAAAAAAAAAAAAATATATATACTATAACTGTATACTGTATATGGCCTCCTATGGCCTTGATGACAACTTGCATTCTTGCATTCAACTACTAAAACTAATTTTTATGTTCAGGAATGCAAGAAAATAACTGTTATTTGGCATCTTTATCAAAAAAATAATAATGTGCTAAACTGTTCTGATTTTTTGTAAAACAGTAAATTCGAAAATTCATGGATAACAACAAAAATTATATTTTAGCATTAAAATTATTTCAGTGAAAGAGCTTGTGCATACTGGTGGATTAACCATCACAGAAACATAATAAATGATTTTGTTAATTACCAATACTGTTAATTTAGGGCAGCTGTGGCATAAACCTTACATTGGGTGGTGGTCTAATAAATTTGTTAAGCACTGTGTATACAGGAGTCAGTGTGTGCAATTGTGAATGTATGTGTGTGAGGTTAATATTGGTCAGTCAGATGGCGCCAGGGCAGTGAGCTGTCGTCAGAGTCTCATAAAGCCGAGCCTCGTTTGACTGCGCCCGTCATAACAGTCAGATGTATAGAGCAGCCAGACGAGCCCTGCTTATCGCTGCTATCTCTGTCATAGCTGCCAGAAACTAATAACTGCTGCTGCTCCGTACCCATAAGGTGTCGGCTGTCGCATGCCTCCCTCCAGACAAAAAAAAATAAAAAAATGAAATGCCCTGCAGCATAACGGCCTTCTCGCTCTTTTTTCGTTATTAGTATCTCCTTCACTGCTAAAGACTTGCAAGGGTATTGTATGTCACACTATAATGTATTGGTCTTTATACGATGAGGTCCTTCAGTATTTAGACCGTAAGACATCATGAAATGTACTGCATTGCTGTTCTCTGGAACTGAGAGAGCTTTCATTCCCATATAGCCTCAGGTATTTTTGTTGCAAACCGAAGCCAATGATAATGAAAAAAGAATGACGTTTGCAGTTTGGAAATAAATGGTAGAACTACTATTTTAGTTAAATATTTTAAATTATGTTTCGATTGCAAAATGTTCGGTGAACTATGTTAGCGTCTAATGGTACATTCTTTCACAAACTCAAAGTTTCCTCCAAACATCCATCTGCATTTGGGCTGCACATACCCTCAGGTTTGGCATGCGTAGAAAAACACCTGCACTCCTAGAATTCACTCAGACCAGTACTCCTGTTCTGTTGCAGCAATGCTCAGAACTTCCATGAGAATCTGAAACCGTTCGGGTAGAAGTGCCCTTGAAATTCCATGAATAACACAGGGATTTCATTTGGGGCTGAAGACCATTGAAGTGCTTCGATGAGTGAGTCTGGAAAAGTACCCCGAGCCTAAGACCAGACTCAATGTAATTAAGATTTTAGGAGGGAAGTGCAGGCAGACTGCAGTTAATGAAGGTTTAATGGAGTGGCTTTGCCTTGTAACTGCGTGTTGATACCTGTTATATTAATGGGGCAGAGGGTAACAGGGCATGAGGGAATTTTAAGTAGTGTCGCCCCATTAGGGAGCTGGGGCTGGAAGGCTTGAAGGGGCTTAGCGGGGATGGGGGGGTGGGCAAAGAGTCGGGAGTAATTATGCCTCGTTAACTGCGCTAGGAATGGATCATCAGCCCCCCTCAGAACCCACAATTCAGAAGATGCAACGACAAAACAATCGATTCACCCCCTTCATTTTTCATTGTTTTACATAGTGACCAGGAAGTTTCTGATTACTCTATGTAAAAAATGTATTGTGTCTGAGCAGAAAGTGTTATTTCCCAATTGCTTATACCTGAAGTAAATGGGAAAGACCTATTTTTCTCTTCAAACTTTGCGTTTTCTGACCTGGGTAATTACATTTTCAAATTTATCCTTTTTCCAGAACATTAAAGGTAAATTCAGCGCTGACTTGCTAATAGGGAATTTTCTAGAGCTTACATGAATTTTCAAGAACTTTCTAGAATGTTGTGCAACTTCCAAGAAGTTTCAAGAATGTCGAGGATGTTGTAGAACTTACGAGAATTTCAAGAACCTTTTAAAATTTTCTTGATCTTTCCGTAGTAATATATACTGTAATACAGCGACTCACCAACTCCGTTTTATTCTAGCTGCTTAAATTAACACAAAGATAAATCTGAATTTTTCAGTTATGGCATCAAGAAGCTGCAAGCATTTTCCAGATGCATTCTGCAGTATCTGTGGCCAATTTTTATCAAAACAAGAGCAAAAAAATACTCTTTGACAGCATCTGCTAAAATGTTTGAAGCCTACAAGATATATGTTGGCATGTCTGTCGGGGATCAACACAAATTCTGGGCACCTCATTTTACCTACAAGCACGGCAAAAAAAACTCTTGAAGGTAAGACTCGCTTGAATAGGAAGATTTGATTTTATACGAATGTAATAAATTTGATTCATATTTTGTTTTATTCAGACCTTATGTAAATGAAAATATGCAAATTGGTGAATTCCTAAATTTTATTATCCAGGTCACAAAATCAAAGTTTGAAGGGAGTAATGGGCATTTTCTATTCTTTTAAAACATAAGCAATAAAGAAATAACACTCACTATCCAGGAACAAAATTTGTGTTACATACAGTAGTGTGATGGTCCCTAAGAGAACGAGCATGTACCAGGCCCTACATTTTGTTAACCCTTTGAGTGCCGAATACATTTTCAAGGAATTAAAAATGTAGTTATCCTGAGCTGTTGAAAACCTATCATGTGGCAACTTCTTTAAAAGAGCTCCCCTGCGGGAGCTCTTTTAAACAAGTGGCCATATTATGGTTTTCAATAGCATCTGACTTTGATATCTTACATCATTGGGCAACTATAGTTGCCCACGGCGCTGAAGGGGTTAAGCCGCCTGGGGAAATGTCAATTGAGTGTCAAACCTGACTTGAAAATTGCCAGTGGGCTGTGGCGCAGGCATTCTGGTTTCTACAGAGGGAAAAATGGGCAGCAACCTTTTAAACTCCCTGAGAAACGGACTTAAGATGTCAATGAGAATCTCACCCTGGTTAATTTATCTCAAGGGCAGTATGACCGAATACGTGTTTACCCCTGCCCTGACCTGTCTCCAGAAAACCCATAGCAGCAACTTATGAGGAGACAAACCATCCAGACCCTGGTGCTGTTCCAAATAAACAGGTCTACTGACCCTGCCAGATAACTTTGCCATATAAAACCCAGAACACATGTGTTTACTCCACAACATGTTCCAGTTTTGGGGGTTCACGTTTTACCCACTGTATTTATTCAGTAAATTCCCGCTTTATGGGCCAGGCTTCCAGGAAATGCATGGTATTGAGCCATACTGTAGAACAGACCTCTATAAAATAAAAAATCTCCTCTATTTTTATTACATAAGTCCCCAGACAGAGACTCCCAGTCCAAATTTGAAACAACATATTTTGCACAGAGGAATTAGATTACAGCAGGCATCACAAAAAAGGAAACGTTGAATTTAAGTAGGTCATGGTTCTTCTGTTTCCTCTTATGTCTGCAGGTGGTTCTCTTGGCTTGGTTCGCATGAGAGACACAGTGTCACATGACTGTTTAGAGAGATAGGTGTGTGACTCCACAGGCTATAAACATGCCCGGTCTGATCATGGCAGCACAAGCCATCCAGGATCACTGCTACATATGACCGTGTGACTTTCCACCAGAAGTGTGAATGTAATCATCATAAATGTCCATTTTTCCTGTCAATTTTTTTCCATTTAGATGAATGAGACCCAATTCAAATACATTGTTAACTGTAAACTATGTAAAAGGAAATGTATTTGAAGGGATTTATTATGTAAAATTATGAGGGTATTTTTTTTTTTACTTTCTCTCTTAATTTAAGAGAATAAGGCTTTGTTGCTGTGGCTTTAACCAAAGGAAAGGGAATAAGAGCCGCCACTGGACAGAGCCATACAGGAAACTGATGTCATAAAAATCCTTTTCTCAAAGAGAATGGTGGCAGCGGAAAAATAAAAAGTCAACAAAATGAAAAAAATTAAACACTTCTTGGAGAAAAAAAATTAGTAAAACAGTCTAAATCTTGCTTAAGTTCTAATACTAGCCATATTCCGAAATAGATTCTTTCTCTTAGCCATATCAATGCATGCTACACGACTAGCCTCAAACAAGAGAAAAAAAATGTTCTACAAAAACTAAAAGGCTGTGAAATAAATGAATACAAATGTGATTTAAATACTTACAGGTGAAAAAATACACAGAAACCAATGTCCAAAAAGTGAAAGGAAATTTAAAAAATTTTTAGGAAGTTGAGGTAGATAAAAATCATATTAATTTAATACCATGAAATAAAAGCCAGGAAATAAAGTTTCAGAAATCTCTTACTGGAATGTATTCTTGTAAAAAAAAAAAAAAAAAAAAAGTGGACTCAAAATTGAAAAAATGGGAAATTTCAAAAAATGTGACGTAAGATGATTTAATGAACCCACTCCTCATCTAACCCATCATCTTAAACTTAACTTTAAACTTTCCATTTAAACCACAAAATATTTGAGACTGCAGTGTCCTTTTTGATGCAGATATATAGATGTTCATATAGTTTCATCAACCATAGCTGATTAAATGCATCATAAAATACATTAAATGAATGTATTATGAAAATTTCCTTTCTACAAAATGTCCTAATACACAAAGATTACAGTCTTATGTTCGAAACTAGAGCTGGATTTGCCAGAGTCCATACCTCCGCCAGCATAGCTGGATTTGAACTTTGCCCTATATCTCATGGGCTAGATATGCCAAAATTTACTCACTTGTTCCCCTTGTGCTACTTAAACATCGTGCAAAGTTTGGTTAAAATCTATGCAATCGTTTTTGAGATATCCTGCTAACAGACAGACAATCAAATAAGTAAACAAACGGAAGCAAAAACATAACCTCCTTGGCGGAGGTAATGATGAAAAATAGAAAAACAAAACAATGTATTATATGTATTGACCCAGATCAGTTTTAAATAATGTAAATTTAATACCAAAGTTCAAGTGATGAAATGCAATGTACCAGAAAATTTATGATGAAAAATATGCATTAGCGGAAAAAAAGTCAAATAATGTGAAAGAGTTTGCAAACGTAATTATTTTGGTTAATATCATAAGGAAAGCATATTTCAATAATCACAATTAATTGCGTAAAATTGTCAAAAATTGCTCAAGAATTTGAAAGAATTTATGATGGAAATTCTGTGAAAAACTCTTAAAATAAGGCTTTCATGGTGTCTGAATAAAGATGGAAGAGTTCGAAAAAGAAAGTGAAAAAGGCAAACGTTAATAATTTGGATTTAAATTATCCTAATCCTTACCATAACACTTGCGCAAACCAAAATCTTATTCTAACCCCATTTTAGCCTACAGCACAAGTATTCGCTCTAATTCCAGCTATTTTATTGCTTAAGCCTATAAGCTCGAAGTTTAAACATAAAGCCATCTAAAGTTTTTTAGATGAGTGAGAAATAATTTAACTCTAGGCTAACTATTTACAAGCAGTCATCAAGTTTGTATGAAAACACTTTCAAGGTAAGCAGGGCTGATATGAAAATGAATATGTATATGGTTCCAATGTTCAAAATAAAATAAACTTTTAAATACTGTGTCAGGAATTCAAAATCGACATCAAACTCTAGCAACAAGAACATACTGAGGGCTTTTTCATGGCTTGTCATTTTCAATGCATACAAGGATTCATTACATTTTATCAACAGAAATAACATACTTAGAACAGTCTTTGGCTTACTATCTGTACTGGAAAGACTTAAGAGGATGTCAATGTGAGTCCCATGCCTTGACAAAAGTACCCTTTCTCTTTCTCGTATAAAATATGAAATTGTACATTTGATTCATTTTATAACGCTACTACTTTTTACACTAAGCTCACTCGGTAATGTGTTTGAATATGCAGTTCACCAGGGAGGCTATCAATCAAAAACGTTTGGAATTCTAGAAAAGCAAAGACCAACTAAGCTTATACAATATGCTTCAAATATTGATCATCCAAACTCAGTACAAAATGGCGCAATTGGGCTACATTACACTCGTGAGTCAAACTCTTTGAAACTGTTCAATAGCCTATAGCATTCAAAGGTCACGAGGCAAACCTCTGTTTCAAGCTATTTTCAGATTGATGGCTGCCCTGACGATAACCTTCAAAACCATGCTGTAAAACAGGTGTTCTCATTATAGGCTACTCTACCTGGAAACAAAGTCTAAAACCGATACTTGGGATTTGCGGGAGGTAGCGAGTTTCACTTTATCCGACGGGATCTCCAGCACCCTCACTTGTGTATTTCTGTCATTTTTTTCCCTCCTTTCAAACCTATTCTTCTAATTGTCTTGTCAGGGGGAAATATACACTTGGATTGTCGACCGCTGGCTTTACACTTTAATTGCACTGAAGTGAAGAAGGAGATTATCGCAGAGGATTTTTCAGTTTCTGGACAGGCATAATTACAGAGGGCTTTTATCTCAGCATCTCGCTGTCCTACCTAAATCCATTCGTGTCTACACCTGTGTTGTGCTAGAGCCATGAATCAGGATTACGATTGTCAGACCACAAGGCCAACCACCAATAAATATCTGGAAGGAACATTCGAAAGATATTTAGTTCTCTGGAACCAGGGGAGGGTAAGATGGAGGTTTAGAAGTGCTGACGATTCCTATTCTTTAGCCATCAAGGACCAGAGGGCTAGAATTACCCCTCATCTCCAGTCCAAACCACTATGCAGACGAATGAAGGGGACGCTAAGCACAGACTCCATTCAAGCAGAAATGTTACCATTAAAGGGGGCATGCAATTTCACAATGCTTACTTTTAACTACCTTTTCAAGTAGCATTCATTTCAACTTGTGGAATGCGCTATGCACTTTCCCTACACAGCCCCGAAATAGGATTATGTGTGAATGGATCTTATCCGCACCACTTGTTCAAATGAATGAAAATGTCTCTCCGGATAAGGGCTCCCATAGTTACACCTCATTCTGTTTAATGTAAATGGCTTCGCACAGGGATATGAGGTTTTCAGTCAACAAGCCTCTAAAGTGTTTAAAACTCTGTACAGCCTCGTAGTGTCAAAGCTGTTTGCGGCAATTATATTAGCTAAATTGGCCAATGTTGACTGAAGTTCATGTCATTAGGGCTTACATGCAGTTAAATGAAGACGCATGTATCTATAGTAACCTAGTTTAGTCATGTGGACACATTTGTACTTAAGATTCTCTTCAGACAGATAAACACATACACACACAGACAAGCTCAACATCAAAAATAAGAGCAGATTTTGTGACAACCTTTTTGCACTGAAATAGCCATGATGCGGATAAGGTTTTTGATTCTGCACATATTGACAAAGTATAAATATTAGTTAGTTTGGGACTCCCATGCCAGCTGTTCAGTACTTTTCTAACACGCAACGCATCCCTGTGTTAGCTTGTGCTCATCCAATCCACTTGGGTCTCCGCAGACCAAAACAACCAAATATTTCCTGTCTCATTCTCACAAATCTGAACTCTGAGACCCTTCCTGCGACCGTGCAACATTTTCATTTCTAAACCCTCTCTTCAATCTCTTTATCATTTCCTTCCTTTATCCCTTGCATATCATTTCTCTCCCTCCCTCCTTCATCCAGTGCAGTGCAGGCGCTAATCTGCGCTCAAAACTGTGCGGCTTGACACTGCAGTTGAGTGTGATCAGAGCTGCTGGATAAAATTGGCCCGGGGCAATAATATTTACCATAAGTTCACTGACCAGTGTGAGCCCCCCTCCCTCCTCCAGGGCCTGGGATAACATACAGTACGTGTGGCCTTTTTCCATACATGTGCTGGCCTGACTTTAGTTAGTTTGACTCGACACATCAGCTCTGCATACATGGCTGAGATTTGCATCTCCATTGCAACAAGGCTACCTGCCTGAAGGTGTCTTTAAGTGACGACTCGCTGGTCTCGAGTCAATGACATTTAAAATCCACACCCCCTAAGGGCTATCTGCTATTATACTGTACGTACAACAGTTGGTAGTGAAGTTGTCTGACATCTCTGCAGCTTGCTTGAGGACGGGTCCGGTGTGCTTTGGTCCTACTCCTGCAGTAGTCCAATCCAGATGCGGCTCAGCAGAACTTGGGTCACTTAAAGTGGTGAAGAAAATACAATTCAGCAGGGCTTGGTTCAACTCAGAACAGCCAATGTAAAAACCCCACTTATTGCCTCCTATAATGGAGAGACCCCGTGTGGGATTATGAATAAATGCTGTGACTCTGCATTGAATATAGCATAGTGTGGCAGCGTTCGGCTCAGAGAGCTTGCGGTCATTAAAAGAAGCAAATCACTGCAGTACATGTCTTGCAGCTCGAACTGTTAATCATACAAATGTCTGCATGTGGCGAGCAGTCACTGCAGGCAGTATGCCATCTGCCTTTGTACACAAGTCAGCACTGAGCAGAGAACACAATTTAGCATGAGCCAGGGTTACCGGAGCGGGCTTATCTGCCACTCAGAAAGCAGCTCCTTGTCAGAATGGTAAAAACCAGATCAATGCTGTCATATGCACTGGGATGGGGGTCTCACTGCGCTCCAGCT
The DNA here is from genome assembly GCA_029692085.1 of Gymnothorax javanicus. Taxonomy (NCBI): domain Eukaryota; kingdom Metazoa; phylum Chordata; class Actinopteri; order Anguilliformes; family Muraenidae; genus Gymnothorax; species Gymnothorax javanicus. Next base: position 10,709,916 of record CM056207.1, on the reverse strand, counting down.
CAATTGCCCAAGCTGGCGTCGAGTAGCTCATAACCAAAGGTTTAGTAGTCTAGGTGTTTGAAAGTCAAAGTCCTACCAAGTGTTTGTCTCACCCACAAGCCTAGCCAGGTGAATTCATTCCTTAGTTTAACAGACTGGCTAAAGTATTTTGCTAATTAGCAAATCCTTTTGGCTCAAGCAGAGCACTGGGAAGAATTTCCACTTTCTAAAGCTGGATTTTAGACCTGTGCTCATATCAAAGCGTGTGTTTTTTGATGTGAAAACACAAGGTGAAGCCACACAGGGCAGATTTCCAGCATTACTGCGCCTGCAGCACATCATACAGCCCTTAGCCTGGCACATGTACGCATGGGAAACAAGCTAAACAGGCTAAGCTGAGAATTAAGTTTTAATAAGGAGACGCGTCCAAGGATCCAAAGTATTGTACTTAATAAGTCTCATTTTAAATATGAGAAGCTGCTCTTGCCAGCATGTGTTAGCATAATCTATTTTTATAGCTGGATATTTAATGAAAGAATTCAGGCAAAGGGCCTGGCTGTTGGATAAAATATGACACTGCGCAAATCATTATGCTAGTGTGCTGCCCAAAACCCTTTCCTCACGGAAGCCACCTCAAAGAATCCCCAAACTGATAAACTGTTGAATCTTATCCATTATTTTCCAGTATGGAGCCAAAATCTGGGAACTATTCGACAGATATCTGTAAGTACATGGTGGCATACATAAGTCGTGATGCTGCTGTATACCGTAATGAAAAAACAGAGACTGATTAGTTGCCCGTTTATACTAGCTAAATCATTTGTTATTTACACAAATAAATAGTGTTTCAATCAGTTACGAATAATTCGATCAAAAGAGAACACATTTTAATGACGTGGAACCGATGTCCACAATTTTTTAGTAAATCCATTTTGTTTTTGTTTTTTGCCGGGATGCTTCAGTAGATGATGTAGTCCATCACCATGAGACCACAAGTTATTCCAGTATCAGAAAGTATCTTAAAATGTAAAGATGGTTTGGTAACCTGAGGCAGACAGAATGCCTCTTCTTCAGGGTCATTTTCATGTCCCCTCCTGCAACCGAACATCTTTCACACAGCTCCCCCCCCTTTGCCTCGTGGAGTGCCGTTTGACCTCTCCATGCCCTTTCCTCGCCTGCGCAGGTCCCGCCCCCTGGCCCCAGGTCACCCACACATGGTGAGATGCTGGCCCACATTAGGCGCTGTTACGTAAGGCCCTCCTGCTTCCCATAGCACGGTCCCAGCAGCTGTTCGGTGCGCTTGTCATCTCGCCTCATCAACTCGCGCCCCAGCATCTCGCCAGCAACCGCTAACCGTCTTGTGTAATCAAACTTTTCTCCCCTCCAGCAATTCCTTTTGCTTCCACACGGAATTATTTTTGTTTCCCAGTTACTTCCAGACTCTTCTGAGGTCATTTTCTCAGAGGCCAAGAGGCGACATAAACCTCGCTACTTGGAAGTGTGTGTCTCGTCTCAGCTGATTAGCTGTCAGTTGCGCTTTTTTTGTGATCCCTGTGGAACTCATATCAACAGTCCCTGTACTATCTTGTTAGTTTTTGTGAATTGACAATGATTTATAACTAGTGAACGCAAAAATTGTTTTTGTTCATTTTGACGCTCGAAATACCAGAGCTTTAAAACAAAGCTAATGCCTAAGACTTGTTTTTTTCTGAGATCAGATTGCGGTGCATTTTAGAGAAAGTACATCACTATTGTCGGCTGAAATGATAAAACTAAGCAAAATTTTTTATCTACTTTTAAATAGTATTTTGGATTTTAGGTGCTGGGCCCCTTAGTTCCATTGAAGATATGTCTTAATGACACTGCAGATATTGACATTCCAGATAATTATTTTCTTCTAACCTATTAGTTTGGGTATAACTCATTCCTGTTTGAGTTTGTGTTTAAGTATAATAGCCCCATATACAGAGCAAGGCCCATACATGGTCTGTTGAGATTCGAGCTGATGAATGAGACTGGCCGGTGCAGAACCCTAATCCTTATCAAGCACCCTTAAGGATTGGCTGGACAGCCGACCTCGTGTGACATATTACTACAAAATACCACTCCCAGATCCCTGTAATATTTTTCCTGATTGAAATGATAGTAAATCCCAGCAGCAATGTTCTAATATTTAGTATAAAGTCTATCAGATGACTTTAGGCTGCTGTTGTTACAAAGGGGTGAACAACTCCATGTTAATTTCCTTGATTTTGGGATGAAATGATGAATGAGTTGGTGTCCATAGACTTTTGACCATGCAGTATGCTCTGGTGCTACAAGTTGTGGACAGCAGTAACATTTTAGGTCAGAATTCACGAAATATTTATGTCAGTGTTTGATTTACTTGCTAGATGTGACTGCAGAATGGTTGAATCTCAAAAGGTATGTTTCCCCTGCCATAAAAATTTATGACTTATGAATGTCAATTCCAAATGACGTGACAGCATAAAAAAAATAATAATTAATAAATAAAATAAGAGCTGGCCTCATGAAAATGGTGGCAGATAATGTTTCAACCAGGTTGGGATAATTCTAAACCACAGCTGTAATCCTACTCAAAACAAACCAAAAATATTTGCCTAAAACTTACCTGCATCTTGACTGCATTAGATCCCCACAAGCAAATTGTGCGGCTATAAATCATGTCACAACATGTAATGATCAATTTCATTGCTCCCATCTTCTTGGCATACAAGCGAAACGCGTCATATGTAACTAGCTTTGCTGAATTCACCGAAACCTTCAAATGTAAAGGAAACTACTCCAGGCAAAACTATAAGGTAATCAAGACTTCACTGCATGTATAAACCTGCAACAAAGCAGAGAATAGTTTGAAGAGAAGAGCAAGAGTATTTACCACCATGGCCGCAGTTCAGCTCCCAGATAAACAGATTTTTTTTTTTTTTTGTTCTGTACAAATTAAAATGAAGCAATAAATTTGTAGTTCAAGAACAAGCCTTCGGCTTCAAATTTATGACCTTTTTATGACATCTAAAAATATATCCAGTGATATTCTTTGGAAATATAGTCATTTTTGTATAGTAATTGTCCAAGCACTTACAGACTCAACTGTAAGTTGTATTATATCCATGTTGCTTTCAGAGTTTCTTAAAGATTGTTGTGGCCATACGTCACCGCAAGCGTGTAATTCCTGGCAGAAATCCTCCAAGTTGCTGGAATGAAAAAAGAGTTAGACCTACTTTACACATGCACAGTTATAGTGATTTCATTGCAAAGTGTTGAATTTTTTTTTTTTTAAACGATCATTTATAATGTTTCTCATTAGCAATGCTCTATTTCATAGCACCTGCTAGGTGGTGACGCATCAGCACAAGTAGAGAGCATGTGATCCATGTCTTTGCCCACAACTTTTATAAAACATTGTCACCTTAACACTGATGATGTACCTCAGCTAATATAAGCTCATGTCAATGTTGCGCCCGCATTTTCGCATTCAACCCCTGCAGTTTCAAGGATTTCATGGTGCCCACTGTGCACCAGAAACGCAACTGCACAACCACATGACAGCCCGGGACACACAGACTGATAGTGACCGACAGAGAAAAGTACCGACTCCACCGACTCATCTCATCAATCTATCCCTCAATGCAGTGCTCATCATTATGTTTCCTCTCAAATCTCTGCTGTCAATACACAGATGCGGGGTTGGTTTCACCATATTGTATTGTTAATGACTTTATACACTTCCAAATGCTCTGTGGTAATTGGTAAGTTCACCGTCAATTTTCTTAAACTTAGAATTACATATTTGTGTTCTTTGTAACCATGCTGAGTTCAAATACCACAAACTTTTTAGAGGCTGTCCATTTTTATTTGATTTTTATTGACTTTTTATGGGTGATACTTCAGTATTTTCCATTTACAGTGCCAGATGTTTGTTTGTAGGCAGTCTATGTGTTATCGGACTTTCACTTGAATACCTGGGTATTGGGAGGTAAGAGAGATTCACAAAAAAACACCAATTATAGATATGATCGGGGGAAAAAAATGATTAAATCTCACACACTACAGTCTACAATGCGTCGTACCACAAATAGATAATGAAGTTCATTATGTAGCACATATTGTGGTCAGATATGTTTATAATAAAAAGCACATTCAAATATTATTTAACACATTTGCAGGGCTGGGTAATGGAGAGCGGGTAACCTTTCATAATTGCTCAATATTATTCCTGTTACCATTAAGATGTACCTGGATTGCCTCAGCCCCTGTTATAAAAACCAGTCCCAAACCAATCTTTAAGTCCACTTTAAGTGCTAGTATCTTGCATATACAAGTATATAGAATCTAAATTGATTATTTCTCATGATCATGGACTGGATTTCTCTCCTCAATATTCTGTTATTGCTTTTAGAAGCTAAAGTAAACCAGTGTTAAAATTTGGGTCGGTGCTTGGCATTTGATGCCAGTTACAGTAGCTCGAATCCTTGTCTCAAGAAAGTTAAAGCTTATCACCTTCTGAAGTTTCTCAATGCCCAGAAAAAAAAAAATGTTGATACACGTCTTTAATTGTTCATGGAACATCCCATAATAGCTCACTTAAACAACTCCTTCCAGTGGTTGATGACCACAATGCCACTAGCCTTGAAAACTCCAGAAAAAATGTCAGAATCCAAAATCTTTTCCATTGTCAACCATGCTACCCTGGCTACTTGAACCTTCCAGATTTCCATCTCAAGATATCTGAAGAGGCAACTGTAGGATTGGAGCACAGTGCTTGTTGATTTTTGATCACCTAGATTCTTCCTTACTGCCCTGGTATTGTTACGTCCACCAGCATGTTGGATTGAGTTCATGTTTTTGCCCCTGCCTGCCTGCCTGCCTGCCTGCCTGTCTGTCTGTCTGTCTGTATGCAGGTTTAAGGAAAAATTTCAGGACTGATTTTGATTCAAATTTGTGGGAAGCTTGTGCATGACAACAGTGAGAGGTAATTAGATTTTTTCAGGTCAAGGCCAAAGGTCAAGGTCAACATCACAGAAAAGGTAAAAGTAGATGGTGCAGGAGGAGGTGTGCATTTTTCTGAGTGCCCTTCCAGTTAAACAAAGTGGTGGGAGAGAGTTCCTCCAGGCCCATGCTTATACACTGTCACCCAGTTTGAATCTCAATTTATACACTGTGTGCACTTTCCTAATACTGTGTGCCCACCTCCTAACAGTACAAGACACCACTGCCTGGCAGCCTGGTATGCTATGAAATGTAATGCTATTTGGTTACATAACTGTACCACTATAGCTAACTAAGCAGAAAACAGCCAGGAGACTTTTGATAATGCTGAGGTGGGCCTATTTTAGCTGCGACATGTTTACAGTCATGAGGTGACAATGCTTCAATCAAGTCTCCAACGAAGCCTTGAATCATAGACTCACCACTGGTGTTAAAACATCACTGCATGGTGGTCCTCCACTTATTTGAATAACCTTAGCATTTGTTTGTCTAATAGGCCCTCTCTATGCCATGTAATCCCATAATTCTCAAAAAATATATAATACATTGTTTTCTGAAAAACAGCCAAATCATATGATATCTATTCATGCTGGTACGTTTTTCATTTTATTGTAGGTAAGGGATTTGGCATATTTGCAAATCCATCATACCCGTGAACAGCAAACTTTAAAAGCCCGATTTCACTCAGCACATTACTGCCAGCACACATGCGCCTAATTATGACAGACTTGTCCAACGTGAGAGAAAGTGCTGTAAGTAGCACAGCATTATGTGCCACGAAAATAGGCATTTATATGGTTAATATTTAATCCAGCACCATTTCACCCGACTGATATGCCCTCTGTTATCATAACTGCTTTTTTCTGATATAGGTTTTTTCTCGTCATAGCACAGTCAGAACGTGCAACAGTCAAAAATATCTGCTCATGCATCGGTGGTCTAATGGTATGACTCCAATTAGTCCAACCCAACGGTGCGTAACATTTCATTTCGGCGCACACGACACATATCAAAAGGAGACACAGTCGGAAAAAAAAAGAAGAAAATGAACTTTGAACTGAATTATTTTCATCTAGGCAACGAGTCAGTAATATGTAAAATACTGAACACTGATAACTTATTTCCTTTACATGAAGAAGCCCATTTATTTTTCTGCGTAACATAGCCCGACATCAGGCTAGGGAACAACAATTGTAATGTGGAGTGACCTGAGCGTAAATTTAAGAAGCACGCGCTTGTAATTGATCCGTGCTTATTTGAATCTATTTTTAATTCCACAACAACCTTTGTTTATACACACCAAAAATCCATTTAACCCCGGATTTCTTCTCAGCAATTGCCATGCTGTCGTCGATCGTTCTGTGATCTAAACATTTGTTATAAATAACATCGCAACTTTCGCACGTACATTTGGAACACATAAGCATGTAACTGATTTATTTCAGTTTGTCAATTGGTCTACTATGCCAGATGGTATGGACGGAACAGCCAACCACCTTTGTGCATTTATATTCGGTTGCAGAACAAACTCATTTAGAGTATTGGTGAGCAGTCTGATGGTAAACTAAGCCTATGCAACACGGTTCAACGTTACAGATAGATTACAATTCTAGTTACTTGTTAATAATGCTGCCGTTTTTTCTTTTAACAGATGGAATAACATTTCAGTGTTGTGAGAAGCACATTTTCCCTGAGTTAACTACGTGAATGCATAAGCGTTTATAGCATAACTAGTCATACTAGCGACTCGCAGACAGGTGCATTGTCCGAGTCCTGGCTGTGCATTGAACTGAGTCCTGTGTCCGAGTCTTCGTCATTAGTGTCGCATTTCTTTGCAAGTCCCCGAGCCTGTTCCACCCACCCGCTGTTCGTCTCAGTAGAAGGCAACATTTCGGTCTCGGTTACGACAGAGCCACTTTCTTTCCCCTTCACCGACGGTTTCACTACTTCCTCAAAATCCAGAGACTCCACTTTTTCCAGCAAAATCTTTAGCTCTTTAACTTTAGCATCCCACAGCTCCTGGCTCATGTCCAGATCACCTCTAACAGCCTCTAAATCCGTGTTCAAGCGAAGTCCGATGTATAAACTCGTGTCCAGCTGGGTTTTTATTCTCTCCCCTTCTAAAAGTAACTCGTTCTCGGATGAAATGTCAAGCATGGGAATGCCCACGTCTCTCCCAGTCACTTGGGCGGCCGTAGACACCCTGATAGCTGTGTCCCCGGAGCTGCTCTCCGCGTTAGCACTCGAGAGCTCTTCCTGCCGTCGCTTCATCCACCTCTGATTCAGCTCCTCCTGGATCTCCACCGTAATACTGTCCATCAGCTCCTCGTGCTCGGCGAGCTCCTCTTGAAGCCTAATAATTTCCTCGCATCTGCAGGCATACTCCTCAAACTGAGCCAGTGCCTCCGCAGAGCCAGGTTTGTTGCTATCCGCCTTCGACTCTGTCTCCGGCTTCCCCTCGACCAAGTATGTGTCCTGCACATAATTGATCCCATGCCTCTTCATCCTATCAAAGTGAACTTTCGCCTCATACCTGTCAATTTCCCGGTCAAGTTCTTTAATCCGCTGGATCTGCTGGCGGATGGTGTGATCTTGCGATATTACCAGGTGAACTAAAGTTTCCATCTTCTCCACTGCAGATGCATCCTTAGATAAAGCCTCCTCTCTCTTTTTGTTGATTTTATCTAACTTTCTAAAAGCCTTTCTGACAATACGCCGTTGTTTTTCCTGTGATAATGCCATCGTTACCCTGGCAGTTCCCTTGTATTGGCAAGGACTTTCCTTGCTAAGTACGACACGCGCCTCTGCGCTTCGGGGTCCGTTGTTGGGTAAAGACGCAGCATTTTTCACCAAAACAAACCTCACATTTTCTTGCTCATCACCCCATGCAGTCCAAAGACGAAGAATTTTGGTTTTGTTCGGCAAAATCCGCTCAAATCCTCTCCATTTCTCAACGATGCAGTACGACTGTGGAGACCCAGACAGCATAGCCGCAGAAGCGCCTTGCTGTAAGTTTTGATCCTCCAACAGCACTCGGACAACATCGGCGCAGGTTGTGCGTCTTGACAGCCCAGAAACAAGCTTCTCCTCCCGACAAACCCACACGGATATTTTGCATTCTTCCAAATCCATTTTAAGTAATTCCACTGCTCACAAAGGTTGTTCCTGGGCGCTTAGTCTATTTCAGCATGCGGAGAAAAGTAATTTAACTTTCTCAGCTGCGTCAGGGTTATCCGTTCTTCAGCATTTTATTAAATGCCAGGTAGTTGCTTCTACCGTATCCTTAGAAATTTTGAATCCCGGGTTTAATTTTGCGGCAAGTCATCCCCGCTGACTAACACGCTCAGTTGCTCACTGTTGAGGTATGCGCCGCTGTGCATTGCAGCTCTGCGAGGAGGTCCTTTTCAAACACTACGTAGCAGTTTGAAAATCCGCGTGTCCGCCTTCGAAGAGTAGGAGCGCTGACTGGTGCACGAAAATCTATACGCAATACTGCGTCGCCTGCTCTGGAACTCAACGCCCGCCTTGCTCTGAAATGATACCATTCTATATATACAATGATCAGCCACAACATTAAAAGGAACCTGTCCAATTTTTTTATAGGTCCCCCTCCTGCCGCTTTAAGAGCTATAACAGATTGGCGTCCACTTGAATCAACCTACCGGACCCAGGGTCTCTCTAAAGAAAATTTCTGAAGCATCATACTCCCTCCACCTGCTTGTCTTCTTTCCGCAGTGCATTGTGGTGTCATCTTTCCCCTTAGGTAAATGATGCAGACATACCTGGCCAGTACACATGATGTAAAAGAAAATAGGACACACTGGACCAAGCGACCTTCGACAAGTGCTCCAAGGTCCAGTTCCCATGCTCTTATGCCCATTGTAGGTGTTTTCGACGGTGGACCAGGGCTTGAATGGGCACTCCGACTGGTCTACTGCCGCAAAGCACTGTTTGCAGCTGGTGCAAAACACAGTGTGTTGTGACATATGCCCCTTGCGTCTGTAGTGCCACTGAAGCCCCTCTGTCAGTTTGGACCAGATGGGATAGCCTTTCTTGCCATTGTGCATTGATGAGCCTTGGGTGCTGAACACCCTGTCGCCAGTTTGTGGTTTGTCCCTCCTTGGACCACTTTCAGTGGGCATCACCACTGCTGACTGGGAGCACCCAGAAGCCTTGCTCTGACCCACTCATTTGGCCATAACAATTTGGCCCTTCTCAATGTTGCATAGGTCCCATTCCTTCAACATCCAACATGTAAACTACAAGAACTGACCTTTCGGTAAGTGTTTAAGGTCTGTCTGCAGGCCTTGACATGTGCCATTGTACGGAGGTAATCAACATCATTTTCCTCATCTTAGCTTGGTTTTAATGATTTGGCTCACCTGTGTATTTGTCTTTCCATTCTCTCTGTAGTGTCCCAAAATCTGCCTAATTTAAGGTGATCAGATTACTCTAGGGAAGTATGCTTGGCAAAATATCTGAACTGCTTGCTAAGTTCCATTACAGAGGTAATAGGTTCTACTCAAAACAAGAATTTGTTTTGAAATGGTTTCTCTGTCACAGTGCTGTGAGGAAGGAGAGGTGTTGGATGAATTGGGTTGCTTTTATAAACTGAGCTGGAAGGAACTCATAATGCAGTGTTGAGGTGGCTATATCAAACGCGCATGATCTTATCTCGTTGTGCTCTTATATTTTCATTATTATTCTAATCCGACGGAGCGTCTCTTTGCAAGGCAGGCGACGTGAATATCAGAGTTCAATCAAAGGTGGGATCTGAACTGAAGAGAAAGAATGTGTTAACGATCTCAGAAGTGTAGTGTGCGAGTGTGCGAGAGATAACATTGGCGTCTTAATAACTAGTAGCCTAACTTTTGAAACCGCGTCTCTTCGACATCGAGCTGCTTTATTGGGAGACTGCGCATTGCACGTGAATGTATTCCCCAAGATATTTCAGGGTAAAACTGCGCTCTCGCTAGAAACTTTGAAAGGAATTGTGTCTTGCCATACTTCAAGATTCCGCTTAGTTTACTCTTCGTATAGAACATAATAAGGATTTTTTTTTCTGCCTCTGTGGGTCCCTTTGTTCAAATAATTTCGCGGTGAAACTTAGTTTAGGTATCGACTTCCAAATATTTCACAATAAAAATAAAACAATCGCCGATAACAGTCCAGGAGTAAGGGCATAAGGAATGAGAGAGATTTTTTTCTGTTGTCTTTGTACTTTGACGATGCCTCCAACCAAACTTTACTCCCAGCGCCGTATGTTTTATTGTGGGGGAAACCATTAAACATGAACTGACAGATATGTTGAGGGAGATCACTGAAAATTCCGGATGCAGTCTTTCAAATGGAGACCGTCCGATGCAGACCGATTAATGGTTTATTTTTCTTGGGAGCGAGGTGCCTGTCCAGCATTATGTAGGTTCATATCTATTGCTTTTTTTCTGTAACACAGCATCAGGACTGGCTATCAGATAACGTGCAGAAAATATAAGTGCTTTTGTTGGTTATGATTAATCCTCAGCACTTTTGAACAACTGAAATACTCATTCACACTGGCTTCACATCACTGCTGGCCCCATCAACATGTTAGACCCCCCATGACCAACAGTATGAGGCTTCAACTGCCACCCTCAGTGATGGGGAAAGCTTTTGTAAACAATTAATTATGAGAAACCACCATCCCTGCCCTGTCCTTGCTCTGTGGTTCTCAATGTTATTCTAAGGGACTCACGGTGATATAATGGTTTTTTCCAAACACAATTGCAATTCCAGAATTTTAACAGGGTGTTAATTTTTCCTCATTGTACTTTTCATGTTTCTAAGGATCAGATCAGTGAACCTACATATGTAAATTAGATTATATTGCAGAACTCGTTCATGCGCATCGATTTGATTACGTTGGATAAACTTACGTAGCTGCAATAAACTCAGGTCCATTGGATATGGTATATCCTGTTCTTCATTTATGTTCATCGCTTGGTATCCCCAAAACTACTTGTTAAACTCGATAACAGTTTTATGTTCCCATTATCTTCAACATCCTATAAGCGAATAAAGTAAGAAAACATGACTTCTCAATGAGGTGACTGTTGATATCTAAACAGTTTGGCAACTTTAGTTTTGGTTAGAGAAGAACAATAGAATTGTTCAGTGTGGGTGGTGCGGTGGGTAGCACTGCTGCCCCACAGCAAGAAGGTTGTGGGTTTGACTCAAGCCTGGGGCCTTTCTGTGTGGAGTTTGCATGTTCTCCCTGTTTCCGCTAGGTGCTCGATTTTCCCCCACCCAGAAAAACATGCATTATAGGAACATTCCTACCTGTGCCTTTGACCTAGGTACTGGCTTTAGAACTGGAGTTGGTCCCCGGGCGCTGCTCTGTGGCTGCCCACTGCTCCTAACTATAGGATGGGTTAAATGTAGAGGACAAATTACCCCACAGGTTTCAATAAAGTATATCTTATCTTAAGTGCTCAAAAATTCAAAACACGGGTTGGATGCTTGTGCTCAGTACAACAGTGGTGAAAGAAAATGGCATCAAGTAAGATGACTAAGTCTTTAGTCTACTGAAAAATCCACATTGGCCCACTAAAGAGGAGGTAAAGAAATGACTAACAATGGTGCTGAGCTTTGAGAGGGCAATACACACAGCTGGGCATTCTTCCATCAGTTCATAGTCCAGAAGGTGTTTGGCGACTCTGAGCTCACACAGACCACCTTGACAGAAGTTCTCAAATGGTATGTGTCCACAGGATATGTAATTTCCAAACCTCCCATTCATTTTTTTATGTAAGCAGTAGTGCAATGCATTTTGGTAGTGTTCCTTTGCTTTTCGAGAGACGGGGCGTCACATTGGTGGCTCTGAATGTGCATAAAGTTGAGGTTTAGGCTGGACATGCCCCTTCTGGAAACCCTCGAAAAAAAAAACCTTTAAATTAACCGTTGTTGAACTAAAAATGAATACAGATTTAACAACTGCATAGCTTATCTCTTGACTCAGATGTTTTCAGACACACATTTTGGTGAACTGTTTTTTGTGATATAAAGGAAAGTTTTGAAATGAGCTGCCATGTTGGCCCAGTTTGAAATGCGGAAGCAGACAGCCAGTGAGTGAAAACTTTTGTCCAATCAGGTCCAGCCACCACTACCATCTCTCCAATGCTTGAAATGAAGCCGGGAATCACTGTGTTAATCATCTATCTAGATCAAGTATCCAATGCTGGGGAAAAAATGCGACCCTTTACATGAAAACACGCCCTTGGACACAAACTGCTGCGGTTTGTATCCACCGATGCTCTTTTTCTGAAGCTGTGCCACCTAGTGCCGTCTGGCTGGGCATTTTCAATGAAATTTAATGCCAACTTACTGTATCTGAAATGTGTTTTTTCCCCCACTTCTGTTCTCATACACCATCACACATTGGTGCAAAATAAGATGGTAAAACAGCATGTCAAATCACAAGAGGCAGGTTTGAAGTCATGCAGTATTATTATTATTATTATTTTATTTTTTATTATTTCTTTTTAAATGCGTTGCAAAATAGATACTTGTCATGAAGCACTGATTAAAAAGATGAGGAGACAGTATTTCTCCATTAACCTGCTTGGCTGTCCACCGTGTTTTTAAAATGGACTTGTTAATCGCGAATGAGGTTGCTATGTTGCATCAACAGGCGTGATTGGCTGCTGCCTGGCGGACGTCGAGAGAAGTCGCTACTTATTTGAGTCAAGTGAAGACCTTCGAGCTTCTTTCCGCGAGCGTTTCCACGCCTTGCAATGCCATGAACCAGAGCGCAGACCTGCTGCGTGTCTTCGCCTCAACTCCCATTCAAAGCTCCGCTTGACCCCGCCCCCGATCGCAACACGCCATTGGAAATGAACCGAGCCTCTAGTCAATCGGAACCACCACTTCTGCGAAATTTGGCTGCGATTTAGCTATTGCCGCCTTTTAACTCTGTAGCTAGAGCTGCTTAAGCGTCATACTTTAAAGTAAATTATGTCAAACCCGACGCTGAAAATGAAATGTGCTGCAAATTTATTGACACAACCAGTTTGTCTCGAGTGTTGTATAGGAAACTGTCAACAAATCATGAAGCATTCTATGGAGTACATCGCCATCTTGTGCTCAAATGGCCCATTAACACTACCCGCTCTGAGTCAGATGTATTGGGATGTTCCATGTTGTTTGATTTAACGAGCTAAATCTCGGGAATATTACGGTTAAATTTTGAATTTAAAAAATGATGTTTACATAATAAACACATAAGTATGATATGCAAAATTATTTTGGTAAAGCTCTGTGGTCTGAACACTGTTCAGTAATACGCTGAAATATGCCAAAATTGCTCAGTTATTGACATACCGGTATTTGATTTCGACATACCTGAACGAAAAAAGTCGTATAAGCAATATGTACAAGTATGAGAACCGATGAAGTTGTGTTTGGTAGTTATCCCTGAATATGAATATATGTAAACGGTATACCACTTTGGTGGGTTACACGACTGCCATTTGAAAGTTTTATCTAGATAGACTCGGCTGAGGAGAAGTGGAGAAATCATGGTTACAGCTATCTGTTAGGGAAATACTGGAGGTTTAAAAAGTGTGAGATGCACACCTTGACAGTATTAAAAGAACACAATTTTACGTAAATGAATGAATGGGCTCATGGCATCGTTAATTCCATCATGTACCAGCCGAAAACCAGTTGGTCTTTGCCAGAAAACTTAAACCCAGGCTGGATCTTCCAACAGGCCAAGGATTCCAAGTATGCACTAAAGTTATCACTTTAATGATTCAACAACCACAAAATCCTTTCCATTCCCCTGACCTAAACCCAACAGATTGTGCACGCAGACTGAGAACATTGAAGGACCTGGACAGACTAATTTCAGGAATGGTCTCACATCCCTTGTTTATGTCTTCTCCAACATCATGAGACAATAAAGGAGACCCAGAGCTGCTATCTTGGAAAAGGGATGCTGCAAAAAGTACTCAATGAAGGTTATCCTGCAATTATAGTACATTTTAGAAAGTATTTCTTTCATGATAATAATAATTTTCTTTCAATCATCCATTTCAATTAGCGGCTATATTTTTGTCAATATTTTGAATTTAATTCCAAGTGGATGAACAATAAAGGTATTTACTTTATGACCACTTTTGCTCATATTCTCCAAAGATGCCAATATTTGTGGAGGGCACTGATGAGTCAAGACATTATGACTACTCAGCTATCAAATAATGCTGATCATCTCATGAATAAGCATGTGAAGGTCTGGGAACAGCAAAAAGTCAGTTTGCATAGATGATGCCTTGAATACGGAAAAAACAAGACCTGAGCATCTCTAACAGGGGACATGTTGTTATGACCAGGCAACTGGATTAGAGCATCACGTAAACTGCAAGGCTCATGGGGTTCTCCCAGTCAACAGTGGTGAATACCTACCATCAGCGGGCCAAGAAGGGAGAAACCATGTGACAATGGCAAGGTGTTGGGCATGGGTTTACTGGCGAAATTTACAAACTTTCAGCTATTTGCAATGAACAAATTAAACAAGAACAATTTAAATAGCTCAACACAACAAATATTAAAAGTGGCTTCTCCAAATTCAACACAAAATGCCACTTTTAGTGACGACTGCAGGCTCAAAATTATTCAACCCCTTCATGACAAGCATCTTTAATACTTAGTAGAGCATCCTTTTGCCGCTATGACCTGCTGGAAACGTGATGCATAGGCAGACAACAGCTTCTGGCAGCATTCCCAAGGAATCTTTGCCCAGTCTTCATGGACAATGGCCTCCAGTTCACTAACATTCTAGGGTTTGCATGCTGCAACTGTTTTCTTCAAATCTTACCAGAGATTTTTTTTATGGGGGTTCAAGTGAGGCAACTCTAGAATCTTCCCAGACTTCTGAAACCAGGGCTTGGTGGATGTTGAGGTATGCTTAGGATCATTGTCCCATTGGAAGGTTCAATGATGCCCAAGTGTCAGCTTCCCTACAGACGGCATGACATTTTCTCCTCGGATATCCAGGTACTTGACTGAATCCACCCTGCCCTCCACACTTTGCAGGTTTCCAGTGCTAGAGGAAGCTAGGCAGCTGCAAGGCATCAAAAAGGCTCCACAATTCTTCTCTGTAGGCAGGGTGTACTTTTCAGCATATGCTTCTTTATTCCTCCTGCAGACATACCACTGATTCATAAGCCCGAAAAGTTCCAGTTTTGTTTCATCACTCCACAGAACAGTATCCCAAAACTTCTGTGGCTAATTTATATGGTTTTGAGCATATTGGAGCTTGTGATTTTGGATCAGTTGAGGTGTAGGTCTTGGAGACCTTCAATGTTTAGTATGCGCCCTACTGTGCAAACTGAAACCTCAGTGCCTCCTGCCTCCAAGTCTTGCGCGGGTCTCCTGCAGTTACTCGAGGGTTTTTGATCACCCACTTCCTCAGGAATCTCATGACAGCCATTGATAGCTTCCTCTTTCTGCCACATCCTGGTACAGTAGCCACTCTTCCTTTAACTCTGAACTTGTGAACTATGCTTCCAACTGTATCTCTATGAAAATTCAGTGCCCGTGCTGCCTTTTTGTGTCATTTTCCTTGTTTGTGCCAGTCAATGATCTCCTTTATTAGCTTTTTGGACAATTCTCTTGACAGCCATAGGTCTAATATGCAATCAAATGTCACTGTCAACAATCCCCTAGCGAGTGCAAGTATTTCATGTGTTCTATCTCAAGCAAACCTGATGCAACTAATCAGGCTCTTGATTAGCTGCATTAGATGTGCTTTAGACAACACCTGATTTGTAAATATGCTCTAATGATGGATTCTATTAGGGGAGTTGAATAATTTTGAGACTGCAGTAGTCATTAAAAGTGGCATTTTGTGCTAAAATTGGAGAAACCACTTGTAATACTAGTTGTGTTGAGCCATTTAAAATATTCTTGTTTAATCTGTTTATCACATACGGCTGAAAGTTTGTAAATTTTGCCATTAAACCCAATTTGCAATGGGGGTTGAATAATTTTGATTGCAACTGTAAATCTTGTACATTGGCCTGGTACAAGAGCGCCGTTTACCTGGGAAGGCACTGTGGGGAGAAGACAAGCTGGTGGAAAGTGTGATGCTCTGGGTAACGTTCTGCTGAGAACGCTGGGTTCAGGCAGTCATTTGGACATCAAGCCGTTTCCGCAAAAAGTGGAGGACAGTAAGCATATTAGGCCTGTGGGCATAATGTTTTGTCTCATCGGCTCATTCACGCGATGCAGCATGCGCCATGAAACACACAGCATTCAAAAGTTTGGCGTCACTGAGAAATGTTTGTTTTTGAAATGGATACACCACCAAGGTAGCAACAAAGCCAAGACCTTAAGTCCACAAATTGCTATCACTGTTTAAACCCAATGTTTCACTCACACACAGATGCAGATACACTGCAGTAGACTGATAATCTGTGCACGGAGTACTGTACTAAGCATTGCTGGAATCATTGTCAAGGTCGTACGAGGGGGGAAAAAAGGAGACGTCATCCAAGTTTTAATATTTATTTTCATTTGATATTATATGCATACAAAGTTTCTAGAAAGCTACAAAATATCTACCACTTTATCAAGAAGGCATCAAAATGTTACGGAGCAAAGACGAGACCATTTGCAGTAAAGAACACACACATGTGCGCGCATAGACAGACGCGCGCGTACACACGCACGCACACACTTGTGTAGCCAGTTTCCTCCTCTCCCGTCTCTCCCCTTTTCCATCATGACCGATAATTAACACTTCACGTTTGTACCGAGAAAAACCAGGAAACATCTTTTTTTTTTACAAAGCACCTTATAAAAAATCTCCGCACACATACAATCATTTTTCCCATGACACTATATGAACTAAAGAAAAGTTCACTTTAAAGCCGATCATTTAAAATGGTTATGAACAAAAAGGTACCAGTACCTACACGTAGACGAAACACAAAACGATGAAGAACTACAGCTAAACTGCTGATATTTTTGCATCAAAACTCCTTCTTCTACACCTTTAGTAGCCATTCTGGTCGCTAGAATGTCCTGACATTCGCTTTATTTTAATATTATAAACAAATATGGATACCCATTGAAAGGAGAGGTATTGAAAGCAGAATTGACGCGGCAAATGTACCAGCAGTGCAGCGGTAACACCGACCATTGACTCAGGTTTGAACATACTAAAGTCATCACAAAACCATTATATAAGCTAAGTACAATAAACGGGAACTGTCATTGATTTTCAGAAACATGAACAAATACACAGGGGCGAAATGGTAATGCAAGCCCCCCCCCAAAAAATCTTGAAGAACAAAGGCCGTTTAATTGTGAACGGGGTGACATCTGTAGTCTGCTTTAGGCATACAACACAGAGAGCAATCACAGCAACTTCCACTTAGATCTACTTTTAATTTAATTAAGAAATGGCGTTATAAGGTTACTAAAAGACTGTGAATCCATTTAAATAACTGGGACTGGTAATCTTTAACAGTGTTGGTCGGTGGCATTCCGCAAGGAAGGGAGGTTATTGTCGCTCTATCTCTGTTCAGGCACCATGGAGGATTACTGGCATTCATTATAATGTCAATCATTTAAAATCATTCCACTCAAAAGAAAGCGGTACCGCAGTCCAGTCGCGGTGACATTCAGGCCCTTGGGATTCAAACTCAAGATTTCCACTATCACAATGAGACATACGTCCTGTTTTTTCCTCAACAGAATATAAGACAACACTCTTGTATGATTCATAACTTACGAGGGACCCACACTGACTGATCTGACGTCTCACTGGTCATCAAATAGATATGGTGAAGATTTACATCCAATGATATAAACCTGGTGTCTTTTACAGTTCCCCTCCACCTTAACCCCATCAAGACAGAGGGACAATATTAATACTGATTAATGCAAACAATTATGGTCACATCAGTTGATCCAGGTAAAATTTCATCCACATGGGTGATAAAATTATTTCAGCCAGGAAAAAACCTCCTGCTGGAGAATATTCACTTCTCAGGAGTTAAAATTACACACAAATTAGCACAAAGGTGCTTTTTCAATATATTCCTGCACCTTTTTTTCTCAGAGTTACCAAATTAACTTCCTTTTAAAATTTCATTATCTTCTATACCTCAATCAAAAATGTACTGTGCCTCATTAGTCTATTACAAAAACTTAAAAAAAGGCAATGTGGTGATCCATTTTCTCACTTGATAATATTCGTTTTTGGTCTTGCTTATGTTTATAATTCATAACATGCTGTCTTTTCTAAGCTGGAAATTCCAAACCAAGGCACTTTTATGCTACAGTGCAGGGAAATACTTAAGAGATTTGATATCTCTAGATTTTTAAAAAATTTTTTTGGTCTTTTAGACGAAGGCAAACTTTGTTTGGAACTGTATATATTGTTTTGCTATGAAAAGTAAATGAAAAGTATAGATATATTTATATATCTGGATAAAAATTTCTTTATTAATCTATTGTCACAGTTCTTGATATGGTGTGATGAATGTTGGCATCTGCATTCGCAAAAAAAAAAATAGGGGCAGGTCATTCTTCTGTATACAAAACAGCTGATCTTGAGCGTGTTTTGAAATCAAAACAATGTTCTCACAAGTTAACAACGGTCAGTGTTGCATACACTAAGGCACTGTATACAGATATGCTTTGGCAGTTCTGTACTGTATAATTCCTATAATGTGTGACGTTAACGAGAAGGTCGTCTTCCAGCTTAGCAAAGAGATCACAGCTTAAGTGGCATCTTTTGGAATTCACACCACATATATTTAAGGCTCCAAGTTGTAGTAAATGAATTGTGTTCTCCACAAATTCATATGATTGATGTATGTAAAGGCAGAAACTGACTGAAAATTGACAGGATTGACGATCATTAAAAAATATTTCAAAGGCCAGAGGAAACAAAATCGAACGTACAGCCTCTTCAGAATTACGCACCGTAACAAAATAAATGCCACTGAAAATTAAGTGTCACCTGGTGTCCCAGGTTTTTAGGTTTAGCATTTTCTTGAACTAGTTCCTGTGATTCTTAGCACACTGGGATAATTTTCTTAATCAAATGCTGAAGGCAGTGTTTCAGGCAGCCTCGAGAAGGCCTGTCTTACAAGAACAACCAAGTGCTTTGAACAAAGTGACAATTCAAAAACTGTAGTGCTTTCCATTACAGACAACATGACTTTGTGACTCCAGAAATTCCACTTGATGTCTTTTTGGGCGGTTCGAAAACGTTTGCAGCTCAGGAGGATCTGAGTGAGTCAAACAATTGAAGATTTTTTTTCTTATTGCAGTATGAGAGAGGACCTGGCCAGTGTCCGGACAACGGCTGATATTTAGTGTTCTGTACAGTCCAGCTGTTGTGCTGCTCAGTCACTGGTACAGCGGCTGGCAGAGGCTCAATTCTCTCACAGCTGCAAAAGTTTTTCCCAAGTTAGTGTCCTTGTACTTAACAATAAACCACAATCTTTCATCTTCTAAATAGTTTTCATTTGTAAATGTAATTAGCCAAAAAAGACATACTTCAAAACACTTTTCTTTGGAAAACATTGTGTATGTGTGCATGTGTATACATGCACACACACAGAACTGCACACAAATACACATGTGCACACTATGTAGTTTACATAACTCACAAAACAAAGGCTACTTTCCATTATTTTTTTTTTCCATGACGGACCTCACAGGACGAGAAAAAAAAAAAAGAAAATAAAAAAACAAAACACAATCCAACCCAACAGTTAATTCTGTCTGGTGTTAAGCACTACCACATTGCAAGTACTTTGCCCTACAGACAAAGATAAACTAGTCATCCATTAAAATGGAACTATTTTACGTATCAAAACATAATACAACTGTACCGCAATTCACTGCTGCAGTCATACACATACACGTTAAGACAAAAATAATAATAACAACAATAATAATTAATAATAATAATAATAATAATAATAATAATAATAGGCGTCACCCAAATGTGACTGAAAGCAGTCTGGGTCTGATTTCAATTAGAGGCACTGCCACTTGTATTGAGGTTTTCAGTCTATGTCAGAATGGGCTGTAGTGGGCTGGAGTCTCATTCCTTCACCAGCCGGTAGATGTGATGCTGGGCCCCGTGCTCGCTGTTCGACACCTCAAACACGCACGCCATGCAGAGCAGAGTCTCCTGGGTGTCTCTGTTCGTCACCACCTGGAAGGAAGGTCAGCAAACCGTTATAGTTGTGACAAATCTGCGGTCGCTGGTTCCACAGCCTCCCAAAATCTGTCGCTCATTTTGAAGCGACTCTAAACGAGCCACACATTTCTTCACATTCGTGATCAATAAAGCTCAAGTGCACAAACTATCCTGTAAATTTAGCTATACCGTTTCCCCTAAAATATTTACCTATGTGGTCTCATCTCTAAGAAACAAAGTATTGGCTATTCTTAAACCATTCACCGTTTTGTGACCACCTCTTCCTAACTGGAGGGAAAAAAAAAAAAAAAAAAACTGAACAGCATTTTTAAAATTAAAGATACAACTTACAATTCTTAGCACATAATGACATAAAATTATTATTTTTTTTTCCATGATGAGGTTGACTATAACTTGGAACTGCCATCTAAAAAAAGTGCGCGAGTTTAGAAGAAGGGGAAAATTGTTTTTTTTACTTTTTTTACATGTGTTGTTTTGCAGAACAGACAAGGCTTTTTTGTCATAATTTTCCTTCTCGTTTTCCTACACTTTCTACTAAACAATTCTTGATGTGGTCCGGCCAGATTTAACACTGAGCTCAGTGTACTTCGATGGCCTCCCAAGTCACCCATTCGAAGTACACATCTTTGACATGTGGCAAAATGGGAGATTTGCAGCAAGAATGTACAGCTGACAAATCTGCAGAAATTATGAGATGCAATCATGTCACCATAGACCAGAATCTCAAAGAAATGTTCTAAGCATCTTGTGGAATCCATGCCACAAAAATAGAGGTCAATCTGAAAGAAATGAGAGTATCAGTACCCAATATCAGTCAGGTGTTCCTAATAAAATAATTGGTGAGTGCATGTTGAAATAAAAAAAATGTGGTAAAATGTTTTTTGCATTATGTCCAGCCCTCGCAGTGTATACAGGGGTTAGGAATAAGTACAGACAGGGAGTGATAAGTAGTCTCAATCCAAGAGACATAAATTAGTAGCCCGTTCACACAAAATTCATGCAAGATACAACCCTGCAGGCAGAGTGATGTTGCGCTAGATTCTGTGGTATTGCTAATGAGTCCTCGTGAGCATCTCTATCCTGCTTGTCTAGAGCAAAAGGAAATTAGACCAGGAGATTGATAATTTCAAGAATAACAGAGTGAAATTTGTTTCTTCAAATGAAATGCAAATGCTCTCATTTCTTAGAGAAAGTTGCAGTTCTAGAGGAATATACTTTGAAATGCCTTTACACCAATAAGTAACGAGAGCAGCAGCTCAATGTGTATCATGGCAGTGAAGGAGACATGAATGGTTTTTCAGTCAAAAATGAGTCATCTTAATAGTAACACTTTACTGGATGTCACAGAAAAGGAGACCGTGACGAGGTCAAAATTGGGCTAGTGCAGAGAATCGAAAACAGCCGTGATAAAATTTCATGGACACCACCGTTCCAGAACCTGCCAAGTCTCAGTCAACTTTGTCGCCAGGAGCACACGGTTATTACTGACAGAATGTTGAAAAAAAGCTACAAATTCACACAAAAAGTCAGTGTATAACATGAAAGACCTATTAGGACCATTGTTCATTATACACCAAAGGGATTTGGACACATAATTGTTTTGCTCATTCCCCCTCTAGTGGAGACAGAGAGGTATAACACTCACTGGTTATATTTCATTCTCCTATAGGGGGAGAGAAATATACTGTTTTAGCTCCGTTTCTTGTTCTTATCCTTCTGGCTTTTTGATCAAATGAGCGCCACACTTTCATTTTAAGGCCAAATGACCTGAAATTTGGAACAGGGGTAGCTTAGCAACATACGCCCAGATGTTTTTTTTTTGTTTTTTTTTTCATTTTTTGGATGCTGGCCTTAGAAATGATTTAAATGAGCTGTTTTTGGGTAATAATAGCCAAAAATGTATATTTTTGCCTCTGCCATTATGGTCAGGCCAAATGACCCAAAATTTGGCTTGGAGATAGCTAGTACTTTTTTGCTTCCTTTCACGAAAAGCTCAACATTGTATAGTTTGCAATCAGTATGGCTGGCATTGCAATGTCATCTTGTTACTGCATGTCACATTCCACGGCAGATCACGCCTACAATCACCGCTGTGTTAATGAATTCGAAATAATTCACTTGCAGCTGAATTAAATTCTACAATATCAGTTTTTTCTTTTTAAAGCGTACAATAATTGGACTAAGATTTTGGTGACTCATACAGTTGAAAAGAAGTCCAGCTCAATTCACTGCGAAGGGCGCTATGTCATTAAAATGAACCCCTTATAGTTTGAGTCCGAATGAGAAAGATTTTCCCGCCATTTTCCAAGGTTTAAATCATTTTAATTAGGCGATTTTAATTTTGTTTTGTTTCTTTCTTTTTTCAGTTTTTGTTTCCTTTCCCAAAAAAATCTAATTCAGGCACCTGTACGGTGGGAGATTATTAGACAGTAACACAGTTACGCTATAACCTTACCATTTGAAGGCGAACATTTTGCTTTGATTAAAAATGTTATATTTAATGTTTTTTCAGGTCCGTTATTTTCACAAAAAAGTCTATTTTACAAGAGATGCGGGGTGATTTTATAATAGTCCCTTTCTGCATGGGGGCAATTTTAGACAATCCATTTCCACTCAGGTGAGGGATGGGGAGTGAAATATCCTGCATTTGCTCGCAAATGTTGACTTTCTAGTTTTCGTCTGTTTTACCTGTATCTTAAGGCAGGAGTGGGTCAGGTCGGGGCACTGTAGCTGAGGCAGTAGGCGGGGGCGAAAGCGTGGTTTTGTGGACCAGCTGCACTCACCAACAGGATGGTGAAGTTCTCCAGGACGCTGTTCATCATGTATTTCTCAGGCAGGTGCTTGAGCTTGTGGATGAAGTTGATCATGTACTCGCACATGGGCGATCGGCTTATCCTGTACACGAAGCGGCCATTTTCAAACCGCGCGTACTCCGTCTGCATGGGGAGGAGGGAGGAAAGGACCAAAGGGAAAAAAAAATGGTAATGCTGGGTTCCCACTATCACGATTCACGGCACGATTGAAATAGTGGTCTTAATCGTGGAGTAATTGTGGTGATCCCATCAGATCTTGAGGGCAGTCGCGGCAATCGTCTTTGATCGTAGAAAAGTTTTGGATGGTTTAAAAATTTCCCACCATCAACACGATTAACTGTCAATCGTGATCATCGCATCACCTCATATCCAAACCTGAAATTTTAAGCCACTTTCACACAGGACGCGAAACGAATTTTTCGCACGACAGATTACCTTCAAAGTCAATGCAAAGATGCGAATAAACGCGAAACGCAATGCATCTTTGCATTGACTTTGAATGTAATCTGTCGTGCGAAAAATTCGTTTCGCGTCTGGTGTGAAAGCAGCTTCAGAGAAGTTCCAAGATCAGCTATGAATGGCCAATCGTAGCGTTTGTAACGGAGGGCACGACACTGGGAACTAAGCCTACTCAAAGTTACACTATCATTAACTCCTGGATGTGCCGTTTGTGAATCTTACTTCCCGTGGTTGCGCTAATGGCAAATTAATTGATTGATAAATTAGTGAGTGACGGTCGAGTCTCATCATAACACTCCTTCCTGAGCTTCGCTTACCCCAGGAGCAGTAACTCTTTCAGCATTAAATCTGATAACAGTACACAGCAGAATACTTTATTAAAAAGCCCAAATGGCAGCAGCCTAACACATAGTATAGTCTGTATGTAAATACTGACACTGCATAAAAAAAGGCAGCAAGTTCAACACATTTTATACAATGGGGAAGTAAACTAATGAAAATTAAACATCACAGTCCATACTTTACACTCAAGGTGCAAGAAAAAATATAGTGCCTTTATGTAAACACGTATGATACTTATGGACTGTACTGCATGTTAATGCAAAGCACTCCGCTGACCGCTGGGTACAGAGAGATGACATAACTGATTAAAAAAAAAGCATACATAGTAAGAAATTACGGCATGAAGCCAGACGATAAAGCAAATTTCACTGGTGTAAAAGCTACTACTATCACAGTCAGTTCCTCAGTCGGAACTGGGGAATGACTGAGCAGTCTACAGATGATTAAGCATTGAGGTAGCTCAAATTAGATGCATCGAAAGTCCATTCAACTTCCCACAGTACAAGCTCAGAGATGCTGTTTCGCACAGTTACACAAGTTTTAACTGCAGAGCAACGCTGACAGCTCTGACAAATGAATCTATTAGCAAGAATTCATCTGCTTAACGATGCCATCATTATGATGCACCATAACAATAAACCGTTATGAGGCCAACATTAGAATAAATTGTTACCATCAGTGGTTGAAAGTCCAGGGGTAAAAAAGTCTAAATCCATCCATGTGTTGTTTTTTTTTTTTTCACCTATTAAACTGGGCTGCTGATTTCACTTAATAAGTCATACTTCAGGACTAAGGAATTATGCCGATGAGAAAATACAGGAGACAGAAGCAAAATTAACAAACTACCAGTGAGGACCAACTTTCTCAACCTGTATTTCACACCTACGATTATAAGCCCAATTCCAGTAACATTGGCGCGCCATGGAAAATGCAAATAAATTCAAAATGGAGTGATTTGAAAAGTCTATACACCCCCTTCTACACTGAAAACACTACAAAAACACATTATTTGATAATTTAACCAGTGAACTAAATTTTTAACTAGTAAATTTGGGCTAAAAATGTACTCTTTTCGAATCTGATGACTGCAATGGACTCCAAAAAAAGTGGACAGAGGGGTAATTTAGGGCTAATACTTATGTGACAAGCTGCAAAAGAAAAAGGTGATGGCAAACAGGAGAGCTAATCTTGTGGTGGTATAAAAGGAGCCTCTATAAAGGCCTCATCCATTAAGAGTAAAAATGGGTCAATGCTCACAAATTGCCAGCAGATGCATACAGTACGCTTAGATCAAAGACAAAAGAATTTGGCCATTTCACTCTGGTGTGTAATATTATTAAGAGATGGAAGGAATCTAAGGAAAAAAAGCCACCATGTTCTCTGTACCACAGAGGACAAGGTCAACCAAAGTTGGTGAGGTCAGGTCCAAATGCCAGCTACTAATGTGGAATGGAGGTATATCAGTGCACATAACATGGGTGACTTGCACATTTGAGAGGGCACCATAAATGCAGAGGGATGTGTCTGAATTTTGGAGCAACATATGCTACCATGATCTAGACATCATTTGTTCCACGGACGTCCCCGCATTTTCTCGCTAGACAATGCCAAAACATATTCTGCACAGATTACAAGTACACATGGCTGCATAAACAGAGAGTGCAGGAGCTATAATGGCCTGCCTGCAGTCCTGATCTGTCACTGATTGAGAATGTCTTGGCGAATCTTGAAGCAGAGTATGTGGCAATGAAAGTCTCATACGATTGCACAGCTGAATACCTCCATAAAGTAGTAATGGGGGAAAATTCCCCTTGATTGACCTACTGATGCCTGCACTGTCAAAATGCTTTGTAATAAGTGTGATTAAAAACACGATGATGTTATACGATAGTAAACAGTCAACTGCGCCAGATGTTTTAGACTAATCACATTGTAGTCATGCAGTCATCACATTTTATATTTTCAAAAGACAATTAAATTCACAAATTAAAGGTGTCTCGTACTGTTTCCGGAATAGTACAGGTTGAATGTACTTTTCAATTCAGTCCTTTTTTATTTTATTTGCATTTTCCATATTGTGCCAACCATAGTGAGAATATTTATGAGTTTTATCAAAAGGCGTGGGGAAGGGTTTTCGGCACTCACCTCTACTTTTTCCACCACTTGCTTGCCAAAGGAGCAAACTTTGGTGGAGCAGGTGATGGTCATGTTCTCCGAGTTCTCATACTGGCTGGTCACTCCGTAGAAGGCTCCGGCATCATCCTGGATGTTGCAGTTCAGGTCCGCCTGTGGACACAAAACCACAGCACGGCTGACATCAGTCACTAAGGCCAACACTTGCTGAGATATTCTACCAGGACCCACAAAGCCAGTATCACTGGCATTCATCCTGCCCCTCTGATCGCTTTCTAAGGTTTATTATGACCAGTTTGACCAGACCATTTCTTTTCTAATAAGACCATTTCATATATTTTTTTGTCTTTGTACATCATCTCTCAAGTGTCTGCTAAAGAGATGTCACACAGCCTAAGAAAATGGCTCAGGCAGGCTTCCCGTTTAGGGGCAAGAACAGTACCTCGTCTCAACTCTTGTTCTTTGATCTGTGGACTGGGCTATATCTCAACAAACCACGTGAGCAAAGTTTTAGAGATCACCTCAGTAAAGTCCAAAGATTTGAGTTTCTCCCCAGCACATTCTTCTCTTGATAGAAGTCATCACTGTGCTGCTCATTGGCCAACATTGTTCCACACAGACAAAAAATCCTATCAGCTCTAATCAGGTGAGTTAGGTCTCTGGCAAATAAGAGGCATTAACTTATCAATTATCCACTGAGAGGGAAAAAAAAACAAGCAGCCTTACTGAGCTCAAAGTTAAGATCTGCAGCATATTCTCACTTACACACAGGGGTCAGCATGTGGCCCCAGACAATGTCTCATATCAACTTTAAGGTCATTAGATAACATTGTTATGCTTTCAGATTCCTTTGAACGCAACAAGTTTCCCCGTTTCTGATTTACAAACGGCCAAATTCAAATCCTGTGATTAACTTGGTCGAAAATGTGGCATTTGGTTTCTGTGGCATTAATGCTTTTAAAGGTTGTATCAGTGATTCTGAACCAAAACATAATTTGTCACATACAGGAAATTTTTCCTCACAAACTATTAGCAGCTCCTCTCATGAGTGGGCGGTGAAAAACTCCGGTCTCTGTAGGCCACCTACAGCCAGGTAGACACTGAGAAAGATACACAAACTCGTGGGGACCTACCCGCTCCCCCAAACATCAACAAAAGTGTTCCAACGAATCGGAGGGCAGGGGTGGGTCTTCTGCGCCAGTTCTGTGCTCATGCACGACAAGTGGGTGGGACTGAGCAACGAAAGGAACTGTGGCACTACCAAAGTGGCTGAGTGAAGCATGGTGGAAGCTACACTGAAAAAAAGACGCTCGAACAAGTGCATGTCAAGGAAAAAGGAACGCGATCGCAGCTATGCGAAGTCCCAAATAAACATAGGGAAAGCATACCAACGTTGGAGAGAATTCCAGGAGTTGAATGGTTTTAATTCTGACGCCCAGGTCGCCTTGTTTCTACTTAAGGTGAGTAGAGCTGGTGCTAACTCGGTTGGATGTGAATTGTAAATCGTCATCCCGAGCAAAACTGAGGGAAGCTCTTGTATTGTTTTTGTAAGGCCATCTTGCATAGATCATGCGGGTCAGGATGATCAAACAGCAGAGATATCGATATTTCCTCTTTGGAGCAACCTTTGCTAACTCTCGGTTGGCAAGCTAGCGAGTTTGCCAATTCTGTCTGATCAAACCAGAGTTTGTGTTCATGTTATAACATGTTTTCTCTGGTTAGTACTCAGAGTTGAAATTCGTCGATGAATGTATAACCGCATGATAAGTTTAGCTAAAATTGGTGATCTATTTGATGTTGTTAATACTCATTTTGTAATACCTTATTGTAGCTAGCACTAATGGTGTAAATTTATCGTCTGGCAATGGTCGTCATTGTTACTACCGGGCGTTTATCACAACGAGCTGTACACGGCCATTTACCCAGCTGAGTGAGCCATTCTTAAGCTGCTTTTACACCGGACGTGAAACGAATTTTTCCCGCGACAGATTACTTTCCAAGTCAATGCAAAGACGCAAGGTTTCACTTTAAGAAAAGCGTGTTCATGTTCCAAGCTTCTGAAGGGGAGGGGCGAGTGGCTCTGTTGGGTTTCGACTGTCAACAACAGTGACGTCATATCGCTGATACAGCCTTTAAGGCGAATCAAAGTCCATTACAATGCACACATCTAAGCCAAGAATTCTGCCGCAATTTCGCTTCGAGACATGAATTAGTGTAAGACTGGTCAACACTGACCACAAATATTAATTGGACACTACAAAAAAACCACTGGTACATTCTTGTCTGGATAAATAAATGAATTGTTGATATCAGGAGAGAGAGTGATTATTGTAGTGGAGCTGATCATTCATGCAGACTTCCTTGAATTATTCACGTTACTTTACTGACTGGAATGTTTTACTGAACTTCATCTCACTGATCTGAATTATGGAGGCTTTGATTAGATCATGCATTAATAGCAGCAGCCACGCAGTCAACAGTTAGGACGCTAATCTTTAAAATGCGAGGAGGAAGCTTAATTAATCACGCCTCAGGGAGAGGTTAATTTTGTGATGAACCCCTGGCTCACGGAGCAGCAGCGCCCCCTCAGGCAGGCTGGGAGGCCACAGGATGACCGTAGAAGCTGGACTAACAGCGCAGTCAGCCATAACAGAGGCCGGTTAAGTGCCATTTGAAAAGGAGCAGTAGCTGGATGCGTGAATTTTGGAGAATTCATGTGCCAATCCACGTTCTCAACGAATGTTATAATGGTATGGCACACATTAGAAACACTTAAGGAAAATGCGTGCACTTATTCTCAAACATAAAAAATTCAGAAACTTTAAATCAAAGGTGTGAAAGTACGCAAAAATATCACCAAAATGCAAACTGAAATAATTATCATCCAATATGTATTTCAGCAACACAGCTTCCTCTGCTGAAGCCTCTAAAAACTTTTCCAGAGTGTCCTTTGTTTCCAGTATGTCCAGTGTGTTTCCAGTAAACCAAGATGCACCTAAAACTGACTGAGCCCTGACATTTACTACAATAATTGATTGACTAAATGAACTAAGAGATGAACAGCGGTTACATGTTCGAGCCACATCATCGAGCTGCTACTGCCTCAAGTTGGCCTATCTGACACACCGCAAACTACACCGTTGCAGTTTTGGGAAACCTTTCCAGTCTGAAGAGAAGCTTGTTGTTCTGTCTGAAGTAGCGCAGGTCTCCCACAAGTATCAGGGTTTTTTAGTTCACTGTGTAATGATAAGGAAGCCTATATTGGGGCTATAACCTTTATACTTCTTGAGTGCACTTGAATGAATTTCACGAAGTGAAAGTAAACACATGCATAATGAGGCCTTTAAGTGGAATTTCAGCAACAATATGCAAAAAAAAAAAAAAAAAAAAAAAGCGCATTTAGGCATAAATAGATCCTTGGATAGGGAATGGCGGGAACATTTCCACTATAAAAAAAGACACGCATTTTACTGCTTCACAAGATGCGCGGCTTTATTGAGGGATGACATTCAGAAGGCTGTTATTGTGTGGGCCGAGGGCTGTATTTGAAATTCAGATCCGTGCCGGCGTTTCAAAAGAATCCTGAAAAAGGCTTGCGACTGCATTCTGTCCATGTACAGCGGCTGAGCATTTCGCACCGGGTGAAGTACGCATGACGGGTCACGACGCTGTTTGTGCACATAAAACTAAGAAAGTAGCAGCCTTCGATCGCGCTTACAGCTTTTCCACACTAAATACAGCAACGGGCATTTCATGGGTTCGCCACGGCTCACACTCAGGAGCCTTCTTTGGTTTATAACAAATAATGGGCCGTCTTCAGATTTCTTCACAAAACAGCCCAGACTGGGTCAGCGGTTCATGCCTTCATTCAGTGAACAAGCTGAAAGGATTTGCACAAGTAAATAATGTTAATACATATTAATGCAATACCTCCTCGACCCCTCTCCTTTGACACAGATATCATTTTTAATTAACCGCACCTTGACACTTCCCACATTTACTGAAGCGTTTTTGATCAGTGCCTCCTTGCTATTTTTGTTCTGGGTAAGAGACGTGACTGGGGCTGCATGTAAAAGATAGCTACTCTGTTCGGTGTTAATAAAATGCTTGGCTGGCTGCCTGCACAGAGGGCACAATCACATGATTTTCATTCAAAATAAAGCATTCTGTCAACTCATATTTTAAAACGGGGATACACAAATTCAGTCCATTAGTATTTGGACAATGACATTTTTTCTGGTTCTGCAGCGCACAGGATATCAAAACAATTGAAGAGTTTGTTTCCAAAATGCAATAAGCACCAAAATTACAAAAATTGAGATAATACCATAGAGCGATAGCCCTGTTCTTCTTACACATGGTGCAAAAATCCATTTTTAGAAATTCATACAATATGGTGTATTTTTTCACAGTCAAAGTTTGAGTTTTTCTATAAAATGCTACAGGCACCAAAATAAAAAAAAAAAGCTGATTCACTCAAAATCAGTAAAATGGATATATTGCGTTTTGGAAACAAACTCTTCAGCTGACATCAGCTCAAGAAGAGACTGTCAGGTTTTTATTCAACTGCAGGTATTTACATCAATATGGAGGGAGACAGAATTATTACGGCTCTTTTTATACACTGCCACTATCCAAATGCATTGGCACACATCTCATATATAGATGCCTACCTAAACGCAAAGAAGTGTGGAGAGATCTCATTAATTTGGATGCATATGACTACAGCAATGACAATAAAAAGTTGAAACAGGATTGGGAGAATGCATTGTGTTTCCATCAACAGAGGGCTACAAGCGACAGCCCTCTATCCCCCGATCCCTAGCACCTGCCAGACAGCAGGCAGGTGTTCAAACAAAGGCCACCACTGCCTGAGCGAAACATGCTTTAGTGCAGCGAGGCCAGGGCCGGGCACGCCACACGCATGCATGTCCGCACGCGCTATTCTTTCTTTACCACAAACACAAAATATACGGACAGCTGAATGCACACCCACAAACGCATTCCAACATGAAAACACACAAAAATATTTCGTCAGTCACTGACTTGACTGACTGCATAACCAACACACAAAAGCACTCAAAAAGTACACATATACACAAGCACACTCGCAAACACGGACACAAGCACACACACAGGAATACGCACAGTGCAGTATGAACACAATTCCTGCTGATATACAACACAATTTCTGAAAAAGTTGGAACAATAGATAAAATGCAAATAAAAAAAAAAAACGATTTGTAAATCACACTTTACCTGTATTAAATTGAAAACAGTGTAACGATATTCAATAATGTTCCTGCTCTACTTCAGTGTTTTTTTTTGGAAATAAACACCAAATTTTATGCCAGCAGTAAGCTCCAGAAAAGCTGGGCGAGGGATGTGTTTACCTACCCTTTTAACAGACCACCAAGTACTCGTTCGGGGTACTGAGGACACCAACTGTTACAATTTAGAAAGATTTTTTCCAAGGCTGACCCCATTTAGTTTGCTGGTTGATTGTTTGGTTGATGGGCTGTATGTCAACTTAAATTTGATTTGGTTGAGCAATTGCAAATAATCAATATCCATGGAATAATCCATTCTGGATGCTGTGGATATGACGGTGGCAGTCCTTGACCATGAACTAGGCCTATGTTCTCTTTAAATTATACAGTTAAGGTAATATTAACATAGTGAATAATTCTGCAAAACTAATAAAAGCCACATTTTTAAAATATATGTTTTTATAAAACCACCAAGTGTAACTGCCCCTTTCAAGCCTACATTGTATCCTTCATATCAGCACGCAAATGTGCACCCTAACTGTAGCCGAAGATTTACCCAGTTAAGATTAGTGATATAGGCATACTTGAATTTCTCATTTTGATATAACCTTGGAACATAATGTTTAAGAAAAAATCTGGAGCTCGGCAGCATGATGTTTTTGTGGCAGACCATTGAAAAAACTGGAATGCAGACTTTGCAATGTTTTGCTAACCTCAGTTCAATACCAAACATGACCTATTACTTGAAAACAGTAAATCCGTCTACTTTATATTTTTTCCGCACATGAACCTGTTTTATGTGCTTTATAGGTGAACATTTAAGATTGAGTTGTGATATCTATTAGTAATATGAACAGATTTATTTATTGGCTACTCAATTTGAAACCATATTTAAAGATGCATTCCTCTTACATCACAAGCACTCCCACTGTAACTTCAGGTTTAGCACAAACTTGGAGCTGAAGCCCGCTACCATCTCACAGAAAACAAAAGGAGGTAACTGATGCTCTTGTCACCATGACCAGTCTGACTTACCTAATCCTAAAGAGAAATTTAGAGCTAATTAACCAAATAAAACTTGCATTTTTTGCACGTTTACTGTAATTTATAAGCAGAACACAATTACATCACATAAAACTTAACATAGCGGAAAATTAACCAGGCTTAAGAATGGCATTTTTAGCACAATTTAACTGTTTCTTATGTAATGGCATTTGAACGAGTTGTATAGCGTGTACTGCCCATGCTAATACGATTGAAAACTGTTCAGCCCAACAAGAAATCAAACAGAGGCGCAACATTCAACGACTAATGAAAATCTGCTTCCGTTGTCTTCATTTAGGATTACGCTGATATATTTCTGTTATTTGGACATCGAGTTCCTTATATTTTAATTTCTTTTTTTTTTGAGGAATGACTCAAATTTAAGGCACAGCAGAAACGGGCAGCTGTTTTACTTAGACATTCAGTTGTCTTTCTCCCAGCTTTGTTTGAAATCTCCTTTTTTTTGTTTTAAAACGAATTTACCATACCATCCCAACTTTTCTGGAAATGGGGATGTACAACAGAATATTAACAGACTTCCTCACACAGCCCAAAGCACCCAAAAGTACACAAAATCGCAAGCATAGACACTGATGCACACACTCCGCGAGCATGCAAACTCACCCAAAACTTCACGAGGAAGAAGGAGTTCTGCGGGCCTTTGCCGAACAGTTCCTTCAGCCCCCCCTTCTTCTCGGGGAACTTATCGTAAATCTGGCGTATGTCCACTGACTCCAGCAGGGCGTCGTTGTAAGAGTGATTTGTCTGGCCGATGTGCACAAAGAGATGCTTGTTGTACTGGATGGGAGAGAAGAAAACTGCTTTAGGACCCAGCACCATCGCGCTCGTGTTGCTTTAATCACCGCATGCTGCACTGGTATAAATACTCAAGAGTACTGGTCAAAAATGTTGGTGATAAGGCTTTGTTTTGTACACTACAACAGAAATGGGGCCAAAATCATGTAGGAAGCCAGGTCCTGCGATGCTGTATGCAGATTATACAGTTCAGTGTTTTGGCCGCTGAAGTGGGATACACTGACAGCACAACAGATATTTTTGATTTTATAAAATTACAAATCTGTCATGACTCATGACATAAGAATATCAATGAACTATTCCTATTGCAACAAAGCTGTTCAGTTAGTAATGGAATTTCATCATTATCAATATTAAATCTGAATTATGGGAGAAGTATTTCAAGCACTATTCTGTACCATTTCACATATTGAACATCACGACACAAGTCCAATTGCTGCCTTACACCAAAAAATAACTTTTGATCAGTATCGCAGAGTCCATCAACCAGCATGATTTGAGAAAATGGCAATCCAATATTACGTTAAATAAATACTCAAATAGTACTTGGTTTCTGATTTATCTTCATTTTATTAAGCGTATACTCATCACTGCACACTACCGCAGTGCACTGTTGTGTGCTCTGCCCAGTGAATGGGGACAGAGGGCTAGCGGAGGGGAAGGAGGTGAGAATATACTCACTGAGTCTGGATCTCGCTGCTGCTCCAGGAAGGCAGAAAACTCCACCAACCTCAGTTTGGTTGTCCCAATCGAGCGGCCCTGCCAGGCTGGGGCAGTGGGTGTCGGTGCAGTCGCGGGCTCATACCCTGTAGGCCATCGTCCAAAAAATAAAAATTCCAAATATGCTACTCAGCACACGACCCAAGCGGTTATGCAACACAGTTATGCAGCTAATACACCTGACATACTGTTCTATCCAAAACTCCGTCAGCAGGTGACAGCAGGATAGAGCCCTGAGACTACAGCATTCACCCCATGGGCGAAATTCATTGTTTGGCCTGTTGGTGGCACTACAAGAAAAGGTATACAGGGGAAGTACTCACAGCTCCAGGAATATTCAAAGCAAATTTTACGCATTTCCCAGACTAACAGTTTGACTGATTACCTTTTCGAATAAAAAAAATAAAAGTTTGGCCAAAAGGTGGTGCAACAGGAATAGGCATAGCATCACCAGAACAATACGGATTGCTCTTTCGTACACCAAGATGTTTATAGAAAATTTAATCTAAGCCCCATTAAAGCAGTTTTATATATTACATTTGGAAATGTACTGTAGTTTCGACTAATGGTGGCCCAACAGTAAAAGTAATAGAGCCACAAAAATCAACAAAGTGCTTGCTCTATGCACCAGGATTGTTAAAAACAAATTTGTCAAAACTGTTCAAGTAAGTGCATTTTTCAAAATGAAGTTTGGCCTGGTGATGGTGCTGCAGGAGAGATCATCGGGCCACAACCATCACCTCTGTACACTTGGAAAAATCAGAGGGTTAAACATGATTCCCACGTCTGAGTTCTTGCATTCACTAATGTTACATTCCTCCCAGTGGTGATGCAACAGGAACCATTATACTGCCAACACAATCAAGAACTCCCTTTTCTATGCCCCAGGAATGTTGACAGAGGATTCGCATTGAGCCCCATAAAAGCAGTCAGTATAACCGTATTTTTTACAAATTAAAAGTTTGGCTATGTGGTGGCACTACAGCCAAGGTCACAAGTGACTAACATCAACAACAGCCCATCTCAATGCACCAGAAACAATCACAACTAGTCTGACATGAGTGATTGCACTTGGAAATGTAAAGTCTGACCCATAGGTGGCGCAACAGGAAAGGTTGTGAGGTCAAAGAAAACAATATGGTTTATCCTCTATGCACCAGGAACAAGCACAAAAAGTTTCATGTGATTCCCCTAAATACCGATCCAGTTATTGCACAGCACAAAGGATCTGCAACAACAGCAGAATCCAAGGCAAATCCATAATATCCCAGAAAACTCATGTAAGATATGCAAACCAAAATGGAAGTTGTATCCTCTTCCAAGATACTAAAATTACAATAGCCCTGCAATCAAAGTGGTGCAGTTGAGTTTAACTGGAGCCCTTACCTGAAATGGCTGTAGTGACAGGAGGCTGGATGGGGTAGGCTTGTTGGGCAAATGGCTTAATGCTAGAATAGGAGGGAAAAAAATGTTTAAATCCTCTGCAGATACACAGCAATAATGCCACTTTGAGAATACAATCTTGGTTTCCTCCAGCCTGAGGTTTTTGCAATAGGATTGTCACGACATAACCATTTTGAAATTGGCATCCTGCTTCTCAAAAATAAAAACAAAAAACAGAAAAAAAAAAAAAAAACAAAACAAAACTGCCGAGTAGTAGTGAGTACCAAATTTTGCTTTAAGCAAATCAGTGGCACCAACCTGTTTTCACTCATGTTGATTTATTAACAGGTGTGCTAACAATCAGAATCACCAAATGCCAAGTGAACATGCAGTTTATTTATGCCATGTTGGGGTGTTTTCTGTAAACCACAATGTATTACGAAGGATCCATTTTAATCACCAAATATACTAAACAATAAATACAAGTCTCTCTTAACCAAAGATATCAGGACATGTAATTAGGACAATATCACCAAACTAGTGCATCAACATCATTTTAGTTACAAAATCTGTGCATTCAATTTAAACCTAAATTACCAATTGTGAGTCAAGAGTACAATGGCCCACAAATATTTATGTTGACAAAATAAAGCGACATATTTTGCAATATACATAAAAATAATTTTATTACCAACCCATAGCCAACTTGAGAACTGGAATCATCAAGTATGGTATTATGATGTATGACATGCATGTAATATAATGTAGCATAATGCACATAAAAATGTGAAAATATTTAACAACAACAATGAAGCTCTGCAAAGAAACCTCAATTTTGATAGTATTTGTAAATGTGCTCCAGTTGCCAGTAGTTAGACCACATTCTACAATAAGCCTGATTAGTAAAATGTGCCATACTACAGACCCTACCATCATCCATCATTACACAAGGATATTCTAGAAGCCTTACTTACTCTTGAGATGATCCCGGCTGGCCTGTCGTTATCATGCCCTGCCAGAACTAGAAAACAGATTAGTAAGTGAACAATATCTCAAAGAAGCAATGCTCCACAGTAAACACTAACACTATCAGAACGTTTTTCAAAATAAAATCCGGAACAGCTATGGTGCTGACAAGACCAGGTGTACGTATGTAGCTACTCGCCATGGGGAGTAGACCATAGAGGTACAAGTGGTATCCAATCCAGCAGACTATACAGCAAACCATGATTACCCAATGCCACACTAGATGGTTTCTGAAATAAAACTTAAAAAGAAAAATGACTTGAAAACGTAAGCAAAAGTAAATTTGAATAATATCTAGCCAGCTAGAATTCCAAAATAATCTGTTTACTGAGCTACAATAAACAGATACACCTAATAACTGCCAGCTAATACCAAAAAGAACGTCGCACAGTGACTGCGATGTCCTTTTAGTCAATAAGGGTCAAAGCCTTTTCTTGGCCAGGCCTATATCTGGGCCCATAAAGGATTAAAAATGGGAAGAGTATTGCTGGCGCATTTTTATCATATTTAAAGCATGGCCTTTATCTGCAGGCTTATCAGATAAGGCCAGCTACCTGGAATCCAGCAGTGTGAAATGTGATTAGGGCGGAGGCATGGGCACAACAGCTGACAGGGGAGAGTGCTGATTGGGCGGTCTCCTTACCCCGGCCGCTCCTGTGAAGGCGGGGCGCGGAATACCCGGCAGGCCTAACTTGTTGTGGATGGCGGTGGCCGAGACGATCTGCGCCGACGACATGGAGGCCATGCTCTGGAGGGCTTTGTCCTTCACGGTCTGATCCTTCGAAACAGCATTCGACACAGGGGCTTAAGCTCGCGCGGGTGAGCGTGCACGCTCCAGAGAGCGCCAGTACAAGACGCAGCAGCGGCGGACGCGGAGGCAGAAACTTGCACAAGGACATCATGCGCCATCACGCCGAGAGCAAATTAAAAAGGAGAGAAGGGCATCACCTTGCCCATTAAAGCTTTCCAGCAGCCTGAAAGGACTGAACCATTAGGGCGCACAGAGTGGAATTCCTGTATGCGCATCGCCATTCCAGCATGAGCTGCTGCTCCGCACAGCAAGTAACAAAGCAAACTCCAAGCAATGCTACCACATCTTGCCATAGGCTGTTGTTCTTTATGCAAGCATTCACAATTTACAGCATGCCATTTCCAACTCCTTATTCAGTCTCAGCGATCTGGAGGTTGATGTTATTTGCTCGAAATAATATGATTTTTAGTCATGCGCAGGGATCACCAGATGACTCTTGTCTGTACTAGCTAAAGGCTTCTAATGGCATTTCAATGTCAGTGTTCACTCAGATCATTGAAATGGCCCATACATTCGCCCACTCTGTGAACCATCATTTGTCATTGCAGTAAATCCATTAAAAAAGGCTGGAGAATGCAGACTAAAGCCTTCTGGCCATTCCAGGCACATGGGCTTTAATCAAATATCTGCGCACGAAATAGGAAAATAACTTTTTTTTTTTGTTTTCGTGGAGGCACGGAATGGATTTTTTTTTTTCTTAAGCAGAATTTGATTCGATATAACAGGACAAAAAAGCCTTGTGGAGTTTCTCCCTCGCGTGCGCGAGCCAGAGCAAGCGGCCAGTCTGAAATGTTTTGCGAAACATTTAGGCGAACAGCGGGAGCGGGCGCTTCGGGACGGGCAAACACCGGGCAGGGGTGGGGCATGCTGGCAGGAGGCTATGCGCCGAAATGGAGCATCGCGGCATTGGCTGGGCACGAGCTCCTGGCATGTGACGGAGGCTGAGAAGCGCTACGCTAGGAAGTACCAAACAGACTAGCCTGCGGGATGGCCCAAGCACAGCCAGGGGAGAGTGAGCCGAGGAGTTACAGCTACTTACCATGCTTGTAACCTGAATGCAAACAAATAAGAGCCATTGTAATCACACAGGCTTCACAGAGCCCTGAGGGCTATACAGTCCTTCTAAAACAGAAAGCTGCTTCACATAGAGGGGCTGCTGGTGGCTAAGTCTCATAGCGTGCATGCTGCTAAGTCCATATTTATCTGTCGACACATTCACTTCATAAATGTCTGTCATCCTTCTCCTCCATCTTGGCTTGATGGAGTTGTTAAAAAAAAAAAAAAAAATCAGCGATCTACAGCTTTGCATTCAATTATTCAATTATCGGCCATTGCATCTGCTGCAAAATGTCCATTTCAGAGAATTCTATTCATACATTTGTTATCTTTTGTCTGATTAGAGAGTTAACACAAAGCCATTTATTAGCAAATGTACTCAAAGGCTGTTGCCGAATTCTCTTCACCGAACGGGTAAACAGAATGCAGTGAATTTGAGACACAAGAATGGAAACATTCAAATCAAACAAGAAGTATTTACCATAAGATTATGCTTTTTTAATTAATAGAAAAAAAGGCCTATAAAGACTATAATAAACACCACAGCAGCTTCATCAGAAAAATTTAAGTCATTAAATTCGTAAGTAAAATTGAAAAAGATGTTTCATGTTTATTATGATTTTCAGAAATACATCAAAAAAGCTAGCCTTGTGCATGATTCCGAACTATGCAAATACCAACAGCCTTGTAAAGCTCCGTTAAAAGGACTACATTATTAGACATACTCTTATTTAAAATAAAACCATAAATTGTATAAAATTGAAAAAAAAAAAAAAAAAAAAACCCAAGCACAATAATTCCCAATGTGTTCTGTATTCAGTTGGATGGTGCACCGAAAATTCATTCGTTTGAAAATGAAAACTAAATGACATTGAGTCGATGAAGGGCATTCATTGCAGATTCACTGGACATGACTGCACTTTGGGAAATGGCTGTAATTGAAAAATTGAATAGCAGTGCACTGTTAATGGCGGAGTTACACAGGCACACTCCCCATAAATAATGCCTCATTTCATCACATTAGTAACTCGATACATTCAACCCAATTTTTGGTTTACATTTTCTAGCTCTTATGCTCGTAGCAAATTTTTTAATAAGCCATTTCTTTGCATATGACTCAATCTTCTTCAAAAACCAGCGGATTGTTCGTTCACTATTGGGGAACAGATCAAATTACGGACATTTGTATGCTTTCCTGTCCTTCCGGCAAATGTCACTTCACAAAGTGACTATCACAATAAATCAAGTCAGCATAGTTATTAGCATATTTTCAATGCACAACAGATCAGCAAGGCAACTACTGTGTGGTTTAAAAATATTCGGGACCACTGAACAACTTTCCCTGATTGTATGATTTCACTATCGGATACCATTTTTTATCTTCAACCATTTAATACTGCATTTTCCTTTTCAGAAAAATTTTTGGGACTAATCCTGTATTATGTGTACTAATGTATTTTGAGAGCAGAACAGCGCCAAAAGCACATTTTTAACACTTCACTCTGAGTAAAGGTAAATTTGAATAAATTCTAAAAACAAACTATGTCCAAAATAACACTCTGTTTACCACATCACAGTAATTTTTGCAAATATTTGGCTGTAAGTCAAGTGAAAATTAGTGTTCTATTAATCACAATGGAATTCACAGGTGTTTAATGGGGTCAAGTGTTTGACATAATGTTTGCCCCAGGTCTCGTTGCTAAAACTGTGATCAAATCCTTTGAGTAGCAGGAGGTACTGTCGCCAATTACTCTGGGTTGAGCCAACGCATGGAAGCCCATTGCTGTATTCTAGGTTTGCAGCTAACCTTACAGCCCTTACCAAATATCAATATTCGCTATGATTGCACCCGTCAGACTATGAAATTCATGATAATAGTTGGCCGTTTCTTTAGACTCACACATTCTCTGCTCTATTCTGAGAATTTAAGATTGATTTACACTTGGGAAAATATAAAGACGCAATTAAGATTTCGTAGAACCATTCCTGTCATTTTAACACTGTAAAAAAAAAAAAAAAAAAAGGCAATCAGCTGCAAAGCATTTTACAGTTTGTTCAAGTTCCAGGTTCTTTCAGAGATGAGTTAGTGGAACTAATGCGACTTGAGACTGAGCAAACGCTAAATTGCTTTGCAGGTGGATGTCATTTTAAGTTTAGTCAACTTTTTATTTTTTAAAGTGTAATGGTGTGTTCGAGACGTCGTGGGAACTGAGAATAGTCCCAGGTCAGAGCTGGAAAAGTGCTCAAGAAACACCTCCCCAAGTGGGAATCTGACTGGGGAGCTCCAGAATGATTTCTGAACCCCCAGTTATGTAATATTTTTTCCAATAATACAGTACTGTTAAATAGGATTCTCTTATGAGCCACATGACCTGTTGTTCACAGAAGTTCTTCTATTAATGTTAGCTACCTAGCAGATAAACATGGCATGCAATGTCTGCTGACATTGCGGGAGTAGATAATGTTAATATGTAAAGAAGTCTCAAATGCTGCATGAGTACACAGCTTCCCTGGAAAATCACGTAAAGGTTCAATATTTTCGACATTTTTTTGCAGTTAGTATATTGAGTCGACCCACACCCAAGACGAGTAGCTAAACCAATTAGCAAATGTTTGACGTCAATAGTAATATATTCCAATTTGTTTGGCTACTAGGTCCAACAAACAAGTTTGTTATTAAACAACATTAATTTAAGAACTACAGTGCTGTGAAAAAGTATTTGTCCCCTCCCAATTTTTTCTATTTTTACATATTCTTCGCACTTACACTACAGGCCAAAAGTTTGGGTCCACCCTCAGATTTTAAAAAAACAATCACACATCAACTGTTCTTTCCTTATTTTTTGCGCATGAAATGACTTCAGTGCATAAAATATGGGGAGCCATTAGGTTTTGGGTGAATTCCAGACCTCAGACCACATTATAAAGCTGTCTTGACTGATTGATCACTGACCACAATGTTTTCTAATTGAGTTCCAATGCCTTTGTGTTACATGATTTTATGTCACTAGGATGTGAACAATTTTATGTGAAAAGAGGTTATGCTGTATAAATGCCTTCCCCAAAACCAAGGGGTCACATTGCGCTTGGTGCACCATTAAAAATCTGAGGGTGGCCCCAAACTTTTGGCCTGTAGTGTAAATGTGCCAGATCAAGTATTTTAGCACAGCTATAAACAAGTGGTGTCTGGATTTGTGGCTTCAGTGCATGAAAGATAATTTCAGAGATGCCCAATTTAAAATTAATTTCCCAAAATTCAATATTATATTGATGGCTAAGGGCTTCACCTAAACAACTTGACAACCAAAAAACACAGTCAGTTTCTACCTACAATGTGCTCAGTCTGAGTACTGACTCGTCTCTTAGCAGAAATTAATTGATTTCTTCTCACCATTGTTAATTCCTCATTTCCTCTCCTTGATTAATAACAGTTCTTGTTATAGAACTCAGGTTTACTTTGTGGTTACCACTTTTTCTCTCACAACTGACAACAATACGAAGAACTGTGTTGAAGTTCCACATTTGATGTCTTATTTACCAATTCACTTACCCTGGACGGGCATGAAGATGGTAGATGGCAACCTTTGTCACAGTCCGAATCGAGCGTGAGATAAAACTGGCAATTGTCACAGTCTCAGAGCTATTGGATAGTCACAGAACACCATAGTGGACCAAGTCCGGGAGCAGTTTCACAAAACAAATACATTTTCATGCATGTTGCACTTTTAGATGTATTCTCTCCTGCGATTGGTTTAAGTCCTACGTGTGTTTTCTGCCAGCCGTTATGCATTTGGGTTCTCTATTTCTTGACATAGGTGTGGACGTATATATACCCCTTAGTTTGTTAGCGTGGTTGCTAGACTATTGCTTTTGCTATACGGCCGTTAGCATCCAATCAGGATGCTAGTTTAGATCCTAGTTCATGTTTATCTTCTTTGAAAGTTTAATCACAATCTTTAATGATAGTAATATACGGAAGTATTCGTCCTGGTTCAGTTGGAATGAGCTCCCAAGCCTTTCTTATGGGGTCCGCATTCCTGTTAATCTACTCTCAGTATGTTCCTCTGTCCAGTTTATCAATAAAAAGTTCCTGAGCGTTCTACTATCATCAGGATTGGGATTGCAATCCTGCTAACTTCTTCATTGTGACACCTTCATCATGACAGTTCAGCTAAAGCAAAGTGTGGACTCCATCTGGCAGTCATCCCAGAAAGGCACTGGCTGAGCATCGGTGATGCCACACTGCTTCGCCGGTAACACCTGAACTGAACTGTGCTGTGCCATTGTCCTTAGGGTTCCGTCCCACTATCTACCGTATTACTATTAATAAAAACCCTAATATTGGATTGTATGCGGCCTCAGCATTTGACTCCTCATCTGGAACATAACGTAATGATCCAGACGAGGATCATCAGCAAAGAAGGACCATAACACATAATATTGTGTTTTATAAAAGAAGTAGGTCTTATATTTCAATGCTGATTCTACTTCAATAGATATTTGATAAAGTAAACAAAGATACCAATAGATTTACACATACAATTCTCAAAAAATCAGTACTTTAATTCACCATATCTGTTATTACTAGAGGTGTAACGATGCAGTGGGGTCACAATACGATATGTACCCTGATACAGGCGTCGCGATACAATGCGTATACTGATACACTACAAATTATTTTACTGCTGATTTTCTTTCAACTTACAAGTAAGCAGCAACATTGAAAGATTTCCCAAGACAAGGCTTTTGAAGTTTATTAAAACAAAGGAGTACAGTTAGTTTACCTTTAGGGTGTGTTTACTGTTCAGGTCAATGTCTTCAACTTAA
The DNA here is from genome assembly GCA_029692085.1 of Gymnothorax javanicus. NCBI lineage: Eukaryota > Metazoa > Chordata > Actinopteri > Anguilliformes > Muraenidae > Gymnothorax > Gymnothorax javanicus. Next base: position 10,666,998 of record CM056207.1, on the reverse strand, counting down.
AAAAATGATAAAAGCTGAATAGGTCTGCACTACTATTCACTAGAAGAAACAATCATATTGCAAACTACTTATCATTAGTAGTTAACCTGAAGTCTGGAGACTTGACCTCAAACAAGTTGAAACAACACTTCAGCAAATTGCACTTGGAGCAATACAATCACGTGGAATATGAGGCAGGTCACTACGTTTTCATATAAAGCGATAGAAAATGTTGCAATTTCTGCATTTAAGAAAATATGTGGAAATTTTAAAATGCCTTGTGTATCCCAATACACGTCCTCCGAATCAATGTATCGCATCGGAGGCTTTGTATCGCGATACGATACTGCATCGGCGTATCGTTACACCACTAGTTATAACTAAATCATCATCCGTTCGATTTGATAACATTATGAAGAATACCTAATTCAGTATTCAGATTCCCCCAGAGAAGTTTCAATCCTTCAATCTAGAATCCTGCCTGGGAGCTGTTTTGTTGGAGAAACCAACACACTTTTGAGGCAAGCAATGTCGTCAGCTCAAGTAGGGCTCTGATGGTCTACGGTGGTTTCGCTACTTTGGTTTTTCGCTACTGTACTTTCGCTACTACACGCTGTACTTTCGCTACTATGTCCAAGTGCGTTCATTTCAATAGGTAAGTGCAAGTCAGGAATAATAATATAATAAATAAATATTAATGTACGAATCAGTAGTAAAAATTTATTAAAACCATTCGCCTTACAGCTGAGAATATTTTTTCCGGTTCTGACTCAATACGGACAAAGATCGAATCGGCAACAAATACTGGTGCGCCCGAGTCCGTTCGCTTATTCAACTTTTGACTTCACTCGTGCTCATAACAAATCCTGGCAAAAGAGTTTACTTAGAAGCTACTCATAGCTTTATTACTTTATTACTTTTAAGTAAACAAAATGTGCAATTAGTGAAAACTGAAGCTGATGTGTAACAAACGATTTACTTCAAAGAAATACTCAGCCATCTTAGATCTGATCTTTGTTTGATTATAGCAGCGAACGGACTTGGACACAGTAGCGAAACTACGGTGTGCAGTAGCGAAAGTACAGTTGCAAAAAAAGTAGCGAAACAGCCGGTTACCGGCCCTGACAGATATCAGCACCCATACCCCAGCAGGGGCCCCCAGACGGGTCTCTGAGTAACACCAGCACTGACTGTGCTTAACACTGCAAGCCACAGTCCACATTACCGACGGTTTTTTTTTTCTTTTTAACCTTCTTCGTTCATCTTTATCAAATGAAGGATGTAAATAATCATGGAGACCATTCTGTGTGTGCCTGTGCAAGAGGATACGCTTCAATACACTGAAATATTGTTATTTTCGCAAATAAACCTTATCTGTTCAAACTGGTGCCTTCATCCGTGTCCCGATGAAGGCACCAACCTGCTGAAACACTGGTTTAGGTGCAATACCAGAGGTATCGCAGTACAATGAAGCTTGAAATTTCAGAGGCTTTTTTTGAATTAATGTTCAAAAGTGCCAGACCAGATTATGACCTGAGGGTCAGAGTGTTATGAGCGTTGAAGAGTTGTGCGTCGGGATTTCCTTTTTACAATTATTTGGAATTACCCTTGCGTGGTAGGCAAACTTTAATGATTTCACTAATGCAGCGAGAGGGAAGCAGCACACAGCCCATTAGTTATTAAACAGGAAACTGAAGTGGTGACCGAGCAGGCGGAGGTGCCCCAGCCTCAAATCTGTCCCAAAATAGAGCAACTGTCTGCGCAAGCAGCAAAGTGATGGAAGGAAGACTTGAATAAAATGAGTGAAGGACTGGAAAAAAGTTTCATTCTCTCCCTGGCTGAATCTCTACATTCTCAGTACAGCACAGCCAGCATAATTACAGGATGCAGGTCCTGGCCTTTGACCTATGACCTCTGAACTCCAGCTCTCAGCCAATCACCAACAGCCAATGCGTCTTGCCAGCATGCAGCCCAATTTACCCGTAACCCCACACGCTCCCAGTGCATGGTAAAGGAGCCTGCTGGACAGTCTTTCAATCAGACAGGAGGTAAGCCATTCCAAACTATCAAAGTGCCATTTACTCTGAGCTTTCATTAAGAGTCACAAAACTTGGGAAGATGTGACTCGTTGTAAAACAACAGTTAAAAGCAACAACAGTGTGGAAGCACAGTAAACCTTTATTGTGGATAAATTTTGAAAAATGTACCAAGAAATTTGGAACCAAATGCCCAAAAAATGGTTTGTCAGTGCTCAGTGTTAATTATTGCACTTCCAAAGATTATTGATATTCCTGTATATTTGCTCCCCACAAAATATTATAATAATGTCCATATTCATTTTTCTATTCATGCTTCAAATTTGCTTTGAGAGCTCTTGATGGATATGAACAATGGCTTTTTATAATCAGAAGATCAAAAGATTTTCAATATGGATTTTTCATGTTCAGCTCAAAGCAAATGTACTTGTTGGTGAATAAGAAGAGAAGATAAAAACACAAACTCCTGCTCGAAGAGGGGAAGGGCTTCAGGGGGGAGGGGCCTCAGTGAGGGGAAAAGGGGGAGGCATTAGAATGCTGAGAGGATTGTCACATGACAGGAATCTAGGTTACAGGAATGGCAGTCCCAGGCATTCACTTCTTTCACCATGGGAAACAGGAAATGCAATGGCACAGCAACCAGAAGCCCGAAAGCAGAGAAGCGCATACCTTTAGCTTGGAATGAAACTCTCGAGATTTCCTTCTGGCAAGAACCTGAATGTGACTAGACACCTGCGGGGTAGGGAGAGGGAGGAAGACAAAGGAACAGCCTGTAACCATGGCGATGAAAAGCCCCCCATTTGCGACTGGGCAAAGCCAGACCTACCTTGATGGCCGCCTGGATTTCTCGAACTTTCTTTCTTGCTAATACCTGTATGTGACTAGACACCTCCATTTTTTTTTTTTTTCAAATTTATGAGAGGGAAGAACAACAGAAAGAATATAAATAAAAACAATAAACAAAACAAAAAAACCAAGACAGAATGAAACACATTTGTTAAGAGCACTTGAGGGAATTGGAGGCCTCTTCAGCCAGATTAAGCTAGTAGGACAAAGAACATTCCCAGCCACGCACAGCATCCAGCAGCCACAGCACTGCCGCGTTCATCTTCACCACTAAGTGAGGTAATTAAGGATGACGCGAGATCCCTCGCCACATCGACTTGGCTCAGGCGGCGGCCTCTGTGTGCGGAATAAAAATCGCGCGGTCTAGTCCTGTTCAATTGGCCACTCAGGCCTCGCTATGTGCGGTCTTTTGGGCGAGTGCCACACGGACTCAGCCTCTGGAACATTCCGAGCCAAATTTACAGGGGTAATGTATGTGATAAGGTGCCCTGGCTCAACAGCATGGGGAACAGGAGGAGGATCGGGGCCCAGAGGGAGGAGGGAGGGTTGCCTCTTGTTCCCAGTCTTGCCTGCAAGTCTAATGTGGAGTAATAAGGCAGGTTAGCCGCTGACGGGCATCTCTCGAACAGAGATGCATTATCAGTCCACCCATACATAAATAAATAAACTGTTTATTCTCTTGTTGTTGCTCTTTAATGTAGCACTAACAATTAATTAACTTCAATTGACTAAAAAACCTTCTCACAAGCTTGTTAAATACATTTCCCAAACAGTATGTGAATGAGATTTTAACCAACTCGTAACTCATTTTTAAACCTCAAATAAGCCCTGCTGATATAATGAAAGTTTTGCAGCACAGACTTCTGATCAGACAACTCTCCTTGTAAAATCAACTGTACAATGCAAGTCAACATGTACCTCTAAGAACCTGGTAAATGGCACTGCAAGCGCATATTTTAAATTATTTAGTATTGCATCTCTTCGCATAAAAACTTCACAATCCAGAGGTTTCGATACTTAAAGATACATTTTTAAATTAATAATTGTCCCATGCACTGTCTAGTCCAAAGGCCCAGTTTCAGGAATTAGATTAAAACTTCAATGAGAACAATGTGGACAGAACAATATGACAGGGTACAAGTCCTACAGAGACATCTGCATGAGATCAGACTGCGATAGGGAAAATAATCAAATACACATCCTCACATTTTATGCTGTACATAAATAAAATCTTAACCAGTTTACCTCACCTTTCTCAGAATCAGTTCTTGCTCCTGAGCTTTATGTAAAACAGATTTATTTGACTGTGGACAAATAAATCAACCTTGAATTGATATTGAATTTAATTAAATTTGTGGGGCTGCAAATTTTTTGCCATAAAAGTAAAGAAATTCTTGGAAAATGCTAATGAACTTTCCCTATCACAGTCACTTCAGCAAGATGGCAGAATAGGAAAAAATAATTTGGACTGAATTTGCCTGAAAGAAAATTGACAGCATACTGTGTGTGTGTTGGTGTCGCTCTGTTTTGCTATTCGGGTGTGTGCGTGTGTGTGTGTGTGAGTGATAGACACCCATCGGCAGCATGAAGCCCTGCACAAGCTTTCAGCAAGAAACCAAAGGTACCAGATTCTAAAGTAGCACTCCAGAGCATGTGCAAACACACACACACACACACACACACACAGACACATACACAGAGCCAGACACACACAAGCACGGGCACACACACACACACACACACACACGCAGACAGACACACAGGAAGACATGTCAACAGATAGAAGCACACGCAGATGCAAAACACACACTCACACTCTGCAGAGAGCAGAGCAGCTCCACTCGTGACATCGAAGTGGAGCTCCCCAGTACGCAGATATTCAGCTCCTTCGCTTTCACTCAAGTGAGGTCGGCCGCACTGCCACTAAAGCTGAATCCCTCCCATCTCACACATCGAGCAAAAATGCAACGCCCCATGGCCCGGAAATCACGACTCCAGCCACATGCTTCCCCACCTGAGAATACAGCCGGCTGATCTAACACTCCTCACGGAAGAATTGAGAAAATTAAAAAAATACAGGAGACGGAAACAAAATACAGGGGAGGAAATTTACTTCTTATGACTCGAATTTACACTTCTCATGGTCAATAAATGAACCAAAGTGTGCAGCGAAGTACACACAGTGCAGCATTTAAATATTTGAACCTAGGGCTGGGCAATATGGACCAATTCAAATATCACTGAATTTTTCACCGAATGTCTCGATAGTGATATTGAGGCAATATTGTGTGGATCACTATTGGTGCTTTCACAGCATATTTACACATATCACAATATTACCATATCAAAAATCCCAGATGATATCACTTACATCACTATATCTATATAGCATCCAAATACTGCCCGGCCCTAATTCAAACAATGACTAAATAAGAACAGCAGCATTTCTTCTGTGGTTGACACAACGTGAATGTAAACACCCACAAATTTAAGTCGGCAATAACCTCATATTCATTGTTTTTCAGCCCAATGCACTGGAGTACACAACCAAAAACCAAAAAATCGTATCACTGTCCAAGACTCAAAGACTGCACTGTAACTGGAGAAACCTCTCCTACCATCCATAATCTCCTCACCGGTAAGTGGCAGAGAAGATTGAGGGGCAGGAAGGAGCTGAATATCTGGAGAACAATCAAACTGTGTCACGTCTCTGTTATGGCACATGCAGGCCATGCAGCCATTCTCAGTGCGCACACTGCTTCACGGCAAGCAGGCGGTCCCCGGGGTTCCCAAGCTGTGACCCCACGGCGGCCATCTCGAGACTACATTTCCTCTGGGAGTGCTGTCCTTTTGTTTACCGATAGGTTTCTCAAACACTGATGAGCACATCGGTGTTATCATGGAAAGTACATTCCCGCTTGTGCACCTCGTGTGGAAAATTTTGATCAAGCTGCCACGTCATTTTCACAGTCAGACGATCGCACGGGGGAAATGCCTTTGGAGAAAATGTGAACTGTCGTTTTCACAGATGGCAGCAGAAGAGCGCCCCCAGAGGAAGATCAGGGCAGGAGCGGGAGGGGGAGGGGGGAGGGCGGGGCCACAGGCCTAATCCCCGGAGCTGATTAAAACATGCAGGTGCTCAGGGTGCTCTCTTACCTGCTTCCGCGTCCTCGTCTTTCCCGTTCTCAGTTTGATGTATCTGGCTATCAACTCGTTTCGACCTTCAGAAGGGAACACACACACACAGGGGAAAAACTACATTAATGCTAAACAATATTAGCTCTGGTTTTCGGGTCATATCCATGTAGTAAAGTGAAGGCCCAATACCCAAAATGCTGAATGGGTTGTTATCCATTTTTAGATGACCAACTAGAAACGTAAACAAGGCTTAAAAAAAAAAAAAAAAAAAACAATCCAACAGCTTCTCAAAAAATAGGCGAGCAAAATATATTTACATTATATTAACAAAGCGTTGAATGCAACCTCCTTGTTCTACCACATCAGCGTGCTCTTAATAACTGCTTCCAAAATGAATTTACATATTGAGACGTATGGATTTCAACAAACAAAAACCGCATTTAAATATAAAAGCAACAAGTGTTACCATCACAAAGGCCGCTTTTGTACACGGCCTTTTGCGCGGAATCTAATTTATTTCCCATTTTTCGCCCCCGAAAGCTCAACTCAAAAGGAAAGAGGAAAGGATCTTGGCATTCCGACTGTTAGGGGAAAAAGAGTGAAACGGAAATGTGTTAATTTAACACCAGCGGTGTTCTCACTAGATTATAATTAAACCGGAGCTTTGTTGTCAATCCCCATTAACAGAGGCTACAAACATTCTCCTGCCCCTCCGCTTTCTATGGGTTTGCAAAGCACCGCACAATGACCCCTGCTTAGCCTTTTCATATGTTAATAACATACTGCCACGCCAAAACTATTATGCAAATTATAGGTAGGGAGGCATCCTAATTATGTGCCCAGCTGTAGGCAGCGGTTACCATAGAGCCATGCCCCCCCCCCCCCAAACATTTTTTTTCTCCAGATACGGCCACTGGTAATATCTTTAGCATGCTTATAGTGTTCGAGCCAAGCAAAGAGGAAGTGTTTATGCAAACAGCCTGTCGTTCATGGCTCATGAAGAGCAGAAATACCTGTCTTTGCAATCCAATCAAAGCCTAAGTAAGGTGGAGGTGCAGGCGGAAGGTAATCACTGCAGACGGGGGACAAAGCCGGCGCGGTTTAAGGTGTCTTTGTTAATGGTTGCCGTGGTATACGAGGTCTGTGTTCGCTCGGCGGAGAGAGGGAGAGGGAGGGGAGTCCCACCTGCTGGGAGGCTGGAGAGCGTGCTCAGATATCAGGTGTGTAAGATGAAAGGCAGGGCATTCTGGGAGCCACCCCCCCCATCCCCCGCCCCCTCCGCCAAATGCTGTTAGCCACAACAGCCGTCCTCTCTCACTCCCCCTCTCTTACTCACTACCAACTGCTGCCACGCTCTGCTGCAAGACACACACCTGCACTCTCGTAATCTTCTCCCTCACTTCTCTCTCACTCACTCTCTCTGACTCTGTTTCTCTCTCACACTCAGTGCTACTGACAGTTTTTCTTCCGTACTCTCTCGCTCTGAGACACATATGCCATTCGCTTCCAATTTAAATTCCAGCTTTCTTCATTGACATGGGAAATTGACGTTAGAATTTCTATGGCATAAACATGATCAACATCAGCCGCATCAATACTCCACATCTCATTACCACTATACTTAACAACTGACAATAAATAATCAAATTAAATGCCGCAGTATGAATACTGAATTCTACTTGGTCATCAAGTCCCAATACTGACGATAAATTCTGTTGTTTCCAGGATCCAACAGGTGTTCAAGTACTCCACACAATGCGGTGTTCACGTAGCGTTAGCCATATGTCCAATGCTACATTAACTGGGTGTTCAAGCGCAGCAATTGAAGCACAGGCATAAATGGAGGTGCCGACCCAAATGGCAGAACTGTGCGGTATGGACAGGTTGAATACAACATGGGAAGAGGTATGTACACAAGCACCTCATCCAAAATCTAATTTGAAAATAACAGGCATTCACAGACACAGGAGCCTGGAACAGCCTCCAACCTTTTAACAAGCCTTTCTAAAAGAAACAAGAACACTGCTGCAGGAATTTGCTTCCGAATCCCCATAGAAAAGCATCACTGAGGTTGGGAAGTGATGCGGGGAAACTAAAGCCTGGATTGAAGTCAAGGGCATTTGATGAGGCCGAGGTCACGGCTTTGTGTAGGCAGGTCAAGTTCTTCAGCAATGATCTCCACAATTCGATTCAATTAAATTATATGTGTATCGCACTTTTAACAAAAGACCTCATCACACGAAGAGCTTTACTGATGTCAGAACAATAACCATAGATTCCCAAGAGCATGCCACAGGTGATTGTTGCAAGGAAAAACTCCCTTATTGGAGGAGAAATATAAATCTACAGGAGACAGAAAAAAAAACTTGCTTTAAGGAAAAGGCCTCATGCTTAGTTCCCGCTGTCATGCGCTCAGTTACGAACGCCACGATTGGCTATTCGTAGCTGATCGTGGAACTTCTCTGAAGCCGCTTTCACACCGGATGCGAAATGAATTTTTCGCACGGCAGATTACATTCAAAGTCAATGCAATTACAATGCAAAGTCTTTGCATTGACTTTGAATGCAATCTGTCCTGCGAAAAATTCGTTCTGCATCCGGTGTGAAAGCGGCTTAAAATTTCGGGTTTGGATGCGAGGTGACGCGATGATCGCGATTGACAATTAATCGTGTTGATCGTAGGAAATTTTTTGAACCATCCAAACTTTTCTACGATCAACATGATTGCCACGACTGACCTCAAGATATGATAAAGATCTGATAGGATCACCACGATTACTCCACGATTAAGACCACGATTTCAATCGTGCCGCGAATCGTGATAGCGGGAACCTAGCATCAGGAAGATCCTGGCTCAGCGAGAGATGGGCACCTCTGCCTAAGGCCAGTCTGTTGGGATAGGGGGGCATAGAGGACAATAAGGAAAAACAAGCTCTGGGCATAAATACAGTACATCCAGGAGGAAGCATAATAGTGCATGGAACAGTATAACAACAGTTCAACTGAAACAGCAGGAGAGTGTCACAGGTAGAGAGCCACAGGGTCTAGGAGCCGAAAAACCGAATGGCTGAGCGGTTCAAGAAAGATGCAAGCAGAGTAGTAAGTATTTTGACATCAAAAACGTAAAGCCATTGCTGTAAATGTTGTAGGAACGCAGGGGCTGACTGCTGTGTGACCCTTGATCAGTCTGAGATGATATTTAAGAGGAATCTGGGGTTACTTAGTTGGCATCAATCAAAGGTGAGCAGCCAGCTGACGGTTTCAGAGAGTGCCTTTTTATACACTACCTGACAAAATAAACAAACTGTCGTGCACTCAAATATTTTGCGGGACCACTTTTAGCCTTGATCACGGTGCACATTCTTTGTGGCATTGTTTTGATAATCTTATGCAATGTTACAACATATTTCCGACCAGAGATGCATTATTTTTTGGCCAAGATCTTTTATTGATGACAAACAGTCAAATGCTTCCATGAAGCCCTCTCCAGCACATCCCAAAGACTTCCAATGGGATAAAGTCAGGACTCTGCGGTGGCCAATTCCTGTGTGAAAATGATTCCTGATGCTCACACAACCACTCTCTCACAATTTGAGCAGAATGAGTGTTGGCATTATCATCCTGGAATATGCCCATGCCATCAGGAATTAAAAAAGTTTGGCTCATTCTTGAATTATGCATTAAAATGATATTGGTATTTTCACCACAAATTCCAGTGCAGTATATCCAGATAAGCAGCAGTTTTAGGAATGATCTATGCCTGAAGATGTACAGCTAGTGAGAGGGAATGTAAAATAATTATGTATTGATCAGTCAAGCCAAAATTTTTGCGGCAACACCCTAACATCATTAATATTTATGCCGCATGTAAGGACTAGTCTAGTATACTGCCCTACAAAGCCTAAGTGCCGTAACTACATTTTGGGTAAAATGTGAATTACACAGCTTTGGGTCTGAGGGTATTTGGAGGTCAGGATTTATTTGGCCAGAAATTACACCATGATAAGTCAGTTAACCATAATTTATCATGAATGTGCTAACTATTCATTTGTTGGGACAGCAAACCAATTCTGAAGCCATTTTTTGCTGTTTAAATTATTACGTAGTTACTGCACTGGGGCAGTATAGTTAAGACTTCTTTTCTGAAGGAGTCAGTCTCTAAATGAAGCCAAATGCTGAAATCACCACAATCAAAACTCGGGGCCTTAATTTGACAACCTTACTGCAGTCGGCAAACCAAAGTGCAACCATTTTTGCAGGTCAAAACTGGCAGTGTCCTGTTCCATTCTGGTAATTTTGTGACAGGGAGTGATAGTGCACCTGTGATGCTGTTGGCAAAAGGGTTGGTCCAATTACCTGTGGGTGAGCTGAGGCCCATCAGATTAGCCACTGTCTTTCCCATAAAAACCAGTGGGTTAACGGCATCGCAAACTGGCAATTTCAGCTGGTGAAGAACAAGCACCAAGCTTCCGTTACCACCGTCTCCTTTGGGTCCTCTTGAAAACTGCGCTTTACTGTCGTAAGCACTTCAGTGATGTGAGGTGAAGACGAAAGCAAGTGTCAAGCCGGTGGGAGACCAGGTCCACTGGGGGGGGGGAGGAATCTAATTGGGAGCCCCTCATGTCAGTGGAAGACATGGCTGCCTCTACCGTCCCAACGCAGAGCGTCAAGGTGTTCGGAGGTTGATTCATCAGGTTATGCATTTTTTATGAAACCATGTGGGCCATTTGAACAGTATACAAAACAGCACTTTTAAGTATTAAAACAAGGGCAAGTCTTCAGTTCATTATTTGTATTTCCCCCACAAAGGGAATATTCACGTGTAAAAAAACCCCTTCACCCTCCCCTTCCCAATAGACCCCACCACCACTATATTCAGTCCCATGAAAATGCCAGAGCGACAGCGTTCACATTAAAAGGCGGTCTTGGTAAGTCAAAATGCTAAAGATAAAAAACTAGCATAGCGACAGACATCCTAATGCACTGTCCAATCCATTGTTAAGCAAGCAGCTTCATTTCAGAGCAGAAACCTACCAAACTGTGCAATGGCGATAAATATGCCGTTTGCAACAGATGAAATTGTGCAAAATATTACCGCTACATGCATTTCTGTTCACAAGGGCACAAAAATAGAGCCTTTTGTCTGTGCAGAGTATGAGACCAGATAGAAACTCAGAGACTTCACGCAGAAAATCATTATAAACACCTGGAGGCCTGCAGAGTACAACAAGAAATATTAGTTGCAATGTCCTTTAATCAGGATGTTCTAGATGAATAACGAGTAATTCAAAAGATTTTAAATTAAATCCACTTCTTAGGGAAGAGCATGAGGTAGAATAATACATTTCTGCTTCTTAGGGAAGTAAATGAGGTAGAATTGTACATTTCAGTGGCCCCGCCTCCACGGCCGAGTTACAAGGCACCTGGCCATTCACAGGGCTACGCAGCGTGGGTTTATCAAGATAAATACTGTATATTCCTCTGGTTTCAGCCAAGTTTCAGAAAAACAATATATAAGTTCTGATTATCTGTTGTTAGTTCATTTGCCAGAGTTGCTTTAGATGACATGCACCTGAAATTAATCCGTTTTTTCCTTTTTTTTGTATTTTCAAAAGTATATTAGGTCTAATTTTTGGCAGTTTATCTGGAATAAATCCCCATATGGGAAGTGTTTTGATTGATCTTGTTTGAGAAGGATTGTCTCCATTTGTAAGAGACAGGCAAGGCCCTCCCCCAAATGGCTGGATCTAGAAAATCATTTGAAACATTATTGTATGTTATACATGTGTGTAAAGATTTTCCATCAGTGGAACCAAGAGGCCAAGCCCAAATAATGAAAAACATCCCCACATCAAGGATTGTCCTCATACTTCCGGCACTTTCAGATAAAGCCCTCAGCTGTCCTCAGGTACAGCCAGTCAAATGGTTTAAATTAGATTTAGACATTAAAAGACAGTGCGTACAGCTCTCACAAAAACATAAAAACAAATCAGCCTCCAGCAATACATTCCCACTTTTATCTTGCTGATGGAATCCAAAGCAAAAATATTCAATTTTACACAGAGGCACACGTTCACGCATTTCTACACATTATCCCTCATCTACCAACACTTTGTGAGTCTGCTGACCCGTCCCCATCAAGTCTGGTACCTGCAGTGTGTGTTGAGGACTTATTATACATGCACAGTAAGAGACAAAACTCTCAATTACTCCAAACATTCAGGCCATGCAGCCAGAAAGGCAAAATCACTCAGCTCTGAATCTTTGCAGCCCTTCAAAGAAATGCATTTTAGTAAATCTGCAGTAAAGTAATCACGTTAATAAGAAAATACAGCGGACACAATAAAACCATTTAAGTCCATTACATGCAAAGGAAATAATCAGCCAATATTTAGATGCATTGTTTATTCTGGTCCGATGAAGCATATGCACACGCTCGCGCACGCGCACACACACACACACACACACACACACCTCCTGGTGTGACTCAACACTGCCCCAGGAGAAAACTCCGCCCAGACAGGTGTTGTTCCTTTTCTTTATAAGTGCCTGGAGGGGGGGGGCAGGGCTTCTGAGAGGTGAACCGGCCCCTTGCTTTCATAGCAGGAGGCGCGTTTGTTAAAGCCACGCTGACTGCAGGAGGTCATGTGACCCTACCAGCCAAACAAACAGCATCTGGGGATTTTCAATTACAGCCCTTCACCCAGCATGCCTGCACTGTAATATCCACCAGATGAGGCAGGGGCTCTTGCTATTTTCAATAATTCACGCACTGTGTACACATAACATGACAATAAGGGCATTCATGCAGACGCCCCACTCCCAGATCAAAGCCCCCAATTGGCCAGCTGTACGCATACTGCTGAATAATTAATTCCTTTCACAAGTTTTGAAAAAAAAAAAAAAAAAAAAAAAGAAAGAAAAAAAAATCACTCTGCATGACTTGGAGAGCCGGCTTTCTCTCTCCTGTGTGCTTTTCAAATTCACATTCGAAACAAAAAAAAAAAAAAAAATACTGAAATAACTAGGAGGCGTGTTCACATTTAGCACCCTGAAATCCTGAAAACAAGAGGGAAAGATGTAAAGGCCAGGATGTCTGTAATCGGGAGTGCTTTGCTTTCAGTAAATTATTTGGCAGAATGGCTGTAATTCCAGAAAAAAGGCCGAAGGACTAAAATTTGCAGCAGAAGAAAGAATGAGCTTCTCATTACATGGTATGACACTAATTAAACCAGAAATTACATCCAAATTCACGAGTTTTTAAATACAGTAAAAACAGCAGCAAAAAAAAAAATAATCCACTAAATGCAGGAGTTTCTACTTTCCCAGTAAGACCATAGGTAACATAAGCACATGCTGTGAACCACTCAATACAGCTCAGATAGTCATAAACTTTACTTCACTTTTATTATGCACCTAAAAATATAGAGAGCTTTTTGAGTTTAACGTGAAAATATAATTAATAGTAAGACAAATACACCCTTAAAATATACACAAAGTTCCCTTAAATCCCCTCTTTATGTGGGGAAAAATAACTGGGCTAAGAAGCTTGTGACAGCATAAAGCTACATGAAATGGGATCAAGCCTTTTTTATGACGTCAGCACACGTCAAGCAGCTAAAATTAGCGCTCGCCCAGCCTCAGAAGGACCATACTAAAGTGGTGTAGAAGCCACTCTGAAGTATTGCTTCCACATGTGCACTTTAAATAGGCAGGGCCTCCTCTGTTATCGCACATGGTTATTTAAACTTAGTGGGAGGCGACCGAGAGCCGTGCAGTCAGGGGCTCTTAATCTTGTTTGCGAGCGCTGCGATTGCCGATAAACGATCCCCCCACCGCGACACCGGTGCCGTCCCCGCTGACCTTTTCGGCGCCCTCTATCCCGCCCCTTCCTCTTCGTGCGCCTAGCTGTCAGCACACGGCAAGCGCCCCCTGGTGGGGAGAGCTCAAGGGGAAGGGTCTGAGGTCCGATGTTCCGCCCTTCCCCTGTTCCCAGCACTCGTGTGAGCTTCCCGTCGGAGCCGGCAGGGTGAGTCACCGTACAGGATGGCCTCAGAAGCCCTGGCTAAAAAGGCTGCACACCGCAAAGCCCCTGCTGCAGAACGCCGGGCCGGGATTGGGCCCCAGGACAGGAAGGGGGCGGGCCCACCGCCCCGCTGTGCTTTCCCGCTGCTCCAGAGGCCTCGTGTAGGGGGCCGCGAGCTGCTCTCCTGTCCCAGAAAAATCATACTAGGGGCCAGGAGAGTCGCGCAAGGAGGAAAAACAACAGGAAATTCACTGTCACCATTTTAGCAGCCGCGTAAGAGAAATTCAGCGCTAAAGTGCCTGAGCCCACCGATTCTCTTCAAAACACTTCAGTGCAAATGGCAGGAGGAAGAAGAAAGGGACAGGAAGGAGGAAAAAGCAGGAGTTTTTTTTTTTTTTTTTTTTTTAACAGCTGAAGAAGCGTTTAGTGTTGAGAAGCCCTGGAGAAGGATTCTACATGTATGAGCTGAGCAGATCAGGCACAGGCTCTCAGACAGGTGGGTAGGGCGGTTTCTGTAACTCTGGACCTCAGTGACCCCAACAGAACCTCACATGGTGCCAGGACCATCCTGAGGAAGCTGCCAACTGAACACGCTGTTCTGCCCCAACTCCCAAGAAGACCCATTCACTTACGAGAGGCCAGGTTCGACGGCAGACTGGTGAGGATGGATCCTCATGTCTCCACTGCCTCCCCCGTGTGTCTAAGAGGATTCAGGGGGCCACATTCTGCTTACATAAAAGTTACTGGATTATTATTATTTTTTTTTTTTATTCCAAGATTCCAAAAGTGTCAAGATTCAAATTCAAGGCCTGGCTGCCATCAAGGTGCCAGCATCACGGTGCTTGAACTGCATTCAGGATTTTGGCCCATCCACATGGTCTGATCGCATCATGAGAACATTTTCTGGGAAAACCTGGATCCCTTTCATCAGAGACACTAAACAACTGGAAACTGAGCTCACACTTAGCTTATTCTTGGGTCAGCCAACCTGGTGTTATGAAAGTTTGTTGGAATACCAAATGTTCCTACAAAAACTTCTCGCATTAATGTGTGCTCCTCTGATCCAAAAGCATTGGTAAATGCGCTTAAAGTGCTGAAGTCTGCCGTTAAAATGAAGGAAACATGAGAGAACAATTCATCTGTAGATGCCATTATCAAAAAGCAGTGTGAAAGGGACCCCCGCTCTCAAGTAAAACATAAGTCATGGTATTTCAAAAATGTTTTAGTGATGTGAGGGCATTTATACATTTTATTATTGACCTCAGAGGTTTCAAAAAATGTCACAGAGGCTGTGAGCAAAAACAATATAACCCTTTACCCAAACATTTTAAATGCATTTCAGGTAAACACTACACTAAATACCAAATTTCTTAAATGCAAGGGGAATGCTACATATTTAGCCCCACTCATGTAAAGGGGAATAGGCCTCGATAGTGACCAGAAGAGAATGTGAATTTCATGCTCCTGATTTAATATATTTTCATAAGCCTCACATGAAGCACTTGCCCAAATGACCGAATGAGGTGCAGGACATTCAGCTGCTGAAAAATGGAGGGGGAGCTGGGTATTGTGGGTAACCCCGCCAGTGACCTCATGCCTACAGTGGAAGGGCCTGTCAATCAAACACGGGAGGAGAAGATGAACCTCAATCCAGGATTCAGGGGCAGGATTGTTTTATACTGCTGTTCTTGTATGAACAAATAAATATTTGCACGTATGGGTCATGCCTTGTATGCAAAGGTAGCAATCTACATCCGCAATGATGTCGCGCACCCCATAAAGAATTGAAAAGCGTGTGAGGAGCAACCTACGGTCACGTACTTTGATGTGAGCTCACTCACTTGCGTAACGAATTTAAAGAACGATACACATCAATATATTAGAAGCCTAGCCGAAGACGTTTGATGACACAGACGCACTTTAACAACAAATAGTTATGAAAAATATGAAACAAGTTACACCAGAAATCTTATTCAGTGGCCTCGGTGACCCATGCAGAATGCACACAAGTATGAATGCTTGGCCTGTTCACCAATGTCACATAAACCGCTAATCGTGAAATATGTCGAATATGTAGGAATAAAGAAAACGGCCTTCAGGATGCATTGGGACGTGATTAAAAGACGGGTCCGAGCAGGACATCACACATGGCGGCTCATTGTGAGGGACGGGACCTGATGGATGGTGTCTATTGTTCCCCCTCAAACACAGACATCACACTGACACACACTGACCTGACCCCCACCAAATCTCCTGCCATGAACAGCGCCACCACACCCTCCCCCTTACCCCCTCTGACCTTTGACCTCACACACGCATGCACACACACCAATCAAACCTCAAGAGATTACATCAAGTTTTCAGAGCAAGCACAATGTATGGGTAGTTGAGCTCATATCATTTCACAGACACAAAATTCCTGCTGTTGTTTGTTCTCAGTTCTAACTAAACAATTCAAGGACAACTCTCAGAGACATCTCAAAGTTGAAACGATAACATTTAACACAAGAATGTGCAATTTAAGAATGAGAAACCTCACCTAAGGGTCCGGGGGCCCGCGCTGATGAGGCAGGGCTGAGGAACTGTCACTCAATCTGATACACACCATTGTAGATCACAAGCACAGTGCTATAGACTCTAAACGTACAGCAGACACCATGAACACTGCTGTTGATCCCAGACACGTCGCTCTAGACCTCGCCAACATGCACACATTCCTGTCCCAGTAAATTCTTACAAGACTTTGAGCCATGGTCCAGAAGAAGGCACTTCGAAGGTTCAAGAAGTCTTGACCCAGGAGATACATTAATTCCCATTAGTGCGTCATTCCTGAGTATAAATTTTCTCCACGCGAGGAGACCTCAATTATGACACTACCCATATTTGACCTTAAATTAAATCCACGAAAGGGCAATATGCTTGCAAGTTGTAAAGCCATTCCTCTGCAATAATCCTCATTTGGCACCATATGTGCGATTGAAAAGACCTGCAGAGGGACAGTGATTTTGACACCCTAACCAATCCCAAATGCAGACGAGGACCGAGCAGTGCGGGAGAAGTGATAGAGGACTCGTGGCTCAGATGTCGTCAATCCTCTCTCCCTCTGACGAGGGCTTTGATAAGGAACGCTCTCCATGACACTCGACAGGCCCAGCTTACACGGCCTGTGCTGATTAGTCACGTACTTCTCTGTGGTCCAGTTGCCATATCCGCACGACTCACATTGTTGTTTTTGGCCCGATTGTCGGCCGTGTTTACATAGCAACAGCGGCCTCTAATCCTTTCCGTTCTTCTGCTCCTCCCAGAATGCACCGGGGCCCTGGCCCCTGCTCTGGTACAGAGCAGAAACACAAACCCTGGACGGGTCCGGACAATAGCCTAGCTGTCCCGCCATGCGTGATAAACGGCTGGAGGGTCCGAGGCCCCGTATTTGCATCACAATGCACAAAACCAACAATATGGAGCTTTTCTCTCCATGAGCTCTGGGTTGAGGGTCCGGGGAGGGGGAGGGATCGGGAGTGGAGGCGAGGAAGTTTCTGACTCGCAGGGACAACAGGACGAGGCCGGGGGAGGGGAGTCAGCGTCGCAGGCCGAACCTCCAGAAAAACGGTTCCCTGGAGGCTCAAGTTTTTTGGTCCATGAGTTACACAAGGAGCTACAGGCTCATGGCAGTACTCAGGAGCCGTTTACAACTTAACGCAAAGCAATACATTTTACCTTAATCGACTATAAATTACATATAAATTACTTTACTTTAAATTACTGATTAATCAGTTATAAGTGAGAATACACTGACTGGATAAAGCTTGAAAATTGTTTACTACGATGATTTGCTATTCAGTTATTATTATTTAAAATCACACACCTCACCTGTTAGAAGTTAACACTCATTTCTGCACAAAATACTGAAAAAATACAAATTGAGAAAAATTGCAAAAGGCTTTGGAAGCTGCACTTGCATATCTAACAATCACAAAGCTCTAGGTTTAGAGAGGTGAGCTTTGTGTTGACGCGTCACAGCTAAAAACACAGCAGCCCGAGGCTGCTGCTACAGGTCAGCCTTCTTAACCAGATGGCTGTTTGAACAGCCCTGTTGCTGGGAGTCAGGGCACTTAAACTGATAAAATCTGCAGAGCAATTGCAGGTGTTTCTCTGAAAAGGTGTGGCTGGCCCTGTTCTCTCCCTCGCTCCCTCCGTCTGTCCCTCCCGCCGACGGGAGGTTATTAAGAGTCAGGGAGACATTAGTGCAGCCCTCTCTCTCTGTGGCTGAACAGTGAAATCCATTTAGAGGGACAGAGGATAACGTCTGCTGATCACAACATCTGACTCAAGAGCACCAGCTGCCTATTGTGCGTGGCTTAACTCCCAGCACCCCCGTCCTCACCCCACCCCACCCCACCCCCACCCCAACCCCAACCCCAACCCCCAGCCCAGCCACCAGAATTCGCCTGGCCTACTCTTCCGAGAGATTGATAGGTCAGGCCAGAGCGAGACCTCAAGGCCAAAGTCAGGCCAAGTGGGGTCACCTGACCCATTTTCAGAAACACAATGAGGCCCTCTCCAGCGGAGTTTACACACCTGTAGTCTCAACTACTTCTACAGAAGGCAGCCAGTTTTCAGTAGCACAATGAGAATTCCTCTTCAGTAGATTTTACGCATATTGAAGTCTACGTTTCTTCCGCACAAAAACTTCCGAAGGGCTTTTTTTGCAGGTAGGATGGGAAGCAACGGGTGAAGCGAAATGCCATTTCGGAGCTGCGGAGCCCAACTGGCCTACATTTTCTTTGTTGACTGAAAGGCAACATGCAAATGAAGTTTTCCAGAGGAGAAGAGCAGACAGAAGGACCGGAGCGGATTTTTCAGACGGCCAGGCCTGACGGGGGCCATTAGACACGCCTCTTGCATGCTTAGGTGGGATTAGTCGGGAGAAAACAAACCAAAGTCTGGAAACCTCGCAGAAAATATTGACCTGAGCTGCCAGGTTAGCTCACTCGGTTAAGGCGCCGCATTTGCGGAGCAGTAGTGACTACTATGGCGCGGGTTCGATCCCCGGTCGTCCCAACCAGCAGTGGTCGGCAGCTTTTTCAGAACAGCGCACGATTGGCTAATGCGCTGTAGGGATGCAAATTAGGAAGGGACTGCTGGGAAGGGAAATTAAAAAAAAAAAATGATTGCCTTGTTCGTTGCTCAAGCGCCTCCTGTTGGCCAGCCGGGCGCTCGTCAGTGAAATTCGAAGCTTGCTCATGTTCGAGTATCCTCCGCCCTCGTCCTGAACTTGCGATAGTTTCGACCAATGAGTGTAAAGGTGCAGGGGCTGACAGGCGCGTGCTTCGGAGGAGAGCCGCGAACTCTCTCTCTCTCCTGAGCTGGCAACAGGGGGTTGCATACGAGCAAGCCTTGTACATAGTTCTCGAATTGGGCATTCAAAAGTCGGGTGGGATTGGAGAGGCCAAATTTATTTAAAAAAAAAAAAAAAAAAAAAAAAAAAAAAATAAAAAATAAAATATTGATGACCTGAAGTGACCCCAAGATCTACCTTTTTCCACAAGAACAGTGTCACATGCACTGGAAGCAAGTGGAATTTTAAAGACTGCAGCTGGAACAGGATGCACTCTTTCAACAGATAAAGAACTCATTTAGCATATGTATCAAAGGTAAAATACACTGCCGCAGAACGGCGCACGTCAAATCAGCCTACTATTTTCTATGCACAACCCCACATCGGCAGCGACTACGCACGCGCTGGCACCTGTTGAAGCACCATCCTGCGACACATCACATCACTTTCCTACTTCCAAAATGTATTTTTTCCAGGGAAAATAGGTTTTTTTGCATTTCAGTCCAATGATTGACCAACTACAGATGTTGTTTACTAGTTTGTTGCTTGATTTTCACCGCAGTTTTAAAGTGACTTTGTCACGCATTTCCAAGTGGTCGAATTACTGAATCTTTCAAATGGTTATGCTAAAGATATTGTAAGGACAACAAAAGAATATTAAAAAGGTTATTCAGAACAGAAGAACTTTAATTTTAAAATTAACTGGCCAGATTCAACCACGTAACTGCAGCACAACGCCACCATTTGTAATGATGTCATGGCGAGAAATCCCCGCCAGCATGAACCATCAGTGACTATGACAGTTGTCTCAAGGTTCAAAGAAAGTTTAGTTTTGGGCTCCAGGGAAAACACCGAACAACAGAAATTCAACTCGGCTAAATGATTAATAGATGTACTGACCTGATTTCTTCCTCACTAGTGAAAATCACAAGCCTCAGAGGAATTTTTTACAAGCGAAAACATTCTTTTGTTTACATCCACTCAAGCGAGAGGCAAGGGCTACTCTCGCTTATGCGTCACTTCCGCCTTCCCCCACGGCCAGCACTACTGATTGGGGAATATCAGGCGCTAAAATTTAACACTGTCATCAGTGTTTTAATGTTACGTTTTCGCCCGTTCTTCTTGCCATTTGACAGTCAAGAGTGTATAAGCTATCATTTTTCTAACAGTTGGAAACAGGATGGCAGATTCACTTTGACCATTTCACTTGTCCCTGCATCTACAAGGCAAAAATAAAAAATAAACTAACTCCACTGGCTTCCTGCTTGTGAAGCCCAGCTGCCATATCAGCTCTCCTCTGCTCAGGTGGCAGCTCGACTGCCTCGCCTCATCTCTTGCTGTTGCCGTCTCTCGTGTGCGTAAAACAACAGATGAGGAGGGATTAGTTGTTGAGGACGAGAAATACACCCAGCTATATGACCCACAATCCCGTCATTCCCATGGCATTTCATTGTTCCCTGCTGTGCGTGGCCTTCCTGTTGACGCTGCAGTGCGACGCTTCTTAAATGTGCAAGGAGCTGCAATTGGCATGTGTCATATGAGGTACCATGGCGCTCGGGCGGCAGTGAGTTTGCTCCTTAGAAATAAGCAAGGTGAGTATAAAAAGGAATATCAATGACACAGTACCGCAATAAAGATTTTCTGCCTTAAAGGGACCTATGTAATATGCCTTTTTTTTTTTTTTTTTTTTAACGAGTCATAACATTATATATAATTACATAATTTTTACATTTTGTACTGACTGAATTGCCCTTTGGACCTATACATTTGTCAGGAGAGATGCATTACTATAGTCCTAACAATATTATAATTTTGCGTAACATAAAATATCTGCAGAAGAGGACTGCTACCAACATCACATATGAACAGTCAGGGAAAAGGTAGCCTTCCACCCTCTTAGTAAGACTGTGTGAACAAAGCGGTTCACTGGCCGGTTCTCTTTAAAGACAGTACAGTTTGCCATTATAATCTTCCATGCTTAACTCATTTTAAAATAAACTGAAATCCTTTCAGAAATGTGGAAAGCAACAGATTCATTGTTAACTTTTCCACATACCCCACCTAACACAAACAACATCTATGCCCATTCTCTGCTAAAAATCAATCTTTAATAATGCCAGCATCAATCTGAAAATGAAGATCATTTGAGACCTTCAAAGACCAAACACTGTTAGCACTCACCATTTAAGAAAAAATAAATCAAGGTGATCACGCACTGAAACGACCATTAAGAGCAGACTGTCTTCCATAAAGAAAAGCGGAGCATAAAGGGATGCCCGAATATTAACCGAGCTCGAGTCTGCAACAGATTCAGAAAGCTGTTAGACCTGGTTTTTAAATAAAGGGGGAGGGGTTGATGTTAGGAAGCGAGTCTCCGCTACCGCTTGTTAAAGTAACTTCGCGCAAACAAAGAGCCACAGCTTTAACATCAGCTCCAGTAACATGCCTCTCATTCTGCTGCACAGCAATGAAGCCATTGTGTGTGCGGAATGTAGAAACTACTAGAATTTGATGGTAATGGACCAGACCTTTCACTGCTACAGAGTGCCTGTCCTACATGACCTTGCCAACCTCTGTACAGAGGAGGAATACGCTGAAAACCCCCTGTATAAAAGCACAAATAAACAAAGCCATGGACAGTGTCCTATACTGTGGCAGGGCCAATGTTTACATAAATTGTAAAAATTCCACATACTGTACGCATAACTTGAACAATATATGCAACACATTCAGAATTTACACCACAAAGTGTATATGTAAACAGTCCATTACTCTTTTCCTGTACGTTTAAAGGCATAAATGCGTGTTCCCAGAGTCCAGACAAGGGTGTTTTTTATTTTTTGATAGATTTCCTACAGTGAGCTGTCCAATTGGATTTATGAGGAATATACTGCACATTTGTGTGCTTGTCAGTCCTTGTGTAAAACAAAACAAAACAAAAAAAAAGAACAAAATAAAAGTCTCAGAATATAACCTTTGTATAACAAGTCCATCCATCAAAAAATGTCTACCTCCCTCCTACTGTAACCAGAGCAGATTGAAGGGGAGCTAGCAAAGTTTTGAGAAGGGAACATAAGATTGCCCAGCATCCGTCTGCACAGCTGCCACATGTGCAAGTGATCAGGATAGACATTTTCAAATGACTGGTGTTATGGCCCCAATTTGTTATGGCGTCAATTTGTTATGGCGTCACGGACAGCAAGGGATGACAGACAAAATTCTTAAACTTCAACAGATTTAATTAAACAAACAGAACTAATCTACACTCTACCCTACAGACCAAGATTGAAATAATAATAAAAAAATAGTTACAGTCCCTTGGTAATTGAGATGGGCTGCTATGTTGCGATGTCCTGGGACAGGAAAACGCTCCAACACAGGCAAAAATCCACAAAAAGCTCCACAGGTCTTGAAAAGAGTGACAGGTCTGGTCAAATGTATCCTTCCACAATTTCTCCTTGCAATTTCTCCAACTCCTACACTCTCTCGATTTTTCTCCTTATATACTCTTTTCCAGCCCCCTCTGAGGCATGCCCGGGACATGCCCAACCTAGCTTTAGATTGGGCTTAAAAAAAATATCAATACTGCCATCTAGTGGCTTTTTTTTTTCCCCATTACACTGGA
Source organism: Gymnothorax javanicus (assembly GCA_029692085.1). Taxonomy (NCBI): domain Eukaryota; kingdom Metazoa; phylum Chordata; class Actinopteri; order Anguilliformes; family Muraenidae; genus Gymnothorax; species Gymnothorax javanicus. Next base: position 10,644,010 of record CM056207.1, on the reverse strand, counting down.
CACAAAAATTGCAAATACACAGTGTTTACATGGGGATGAACACCTGAAAAACATTCTAACTAACAAGTGAATATTAGGGTGCATGAGGGTGCACTGAACAGTAGTTTATGGCAATTCTGATTAAAATTCAGCAGCCTCAGAACTGATTAGCTGCTTCTCTGATCCAATATCTCAACAATCTCCAAATTTTTTGATCAGTAAAGCTGACACGAATTATCTGATACAATTCTTTGTTTTTTTTTTTGTCCCAACAACAGTGCCAGCCCAGAAAAGGCTTTGTCCTTTACTGAGCGATTGACTGTCATACCTTGTTTAAATGTGCATGCATGACTGAGAATGCTTGTACATACTGCCAAAAATAATTAGGAGTGAAAGCCATGTCACATCAATTGAATACAATCCAGTGGAAAGAGGCGTTTTTTTTTTCAGCAGAAAAACTAACACGCAAGCCAACGTGAAATCATGATTAGCCCACTGTATACTGATGGGACAAGGAAGGTAAGCCATGTCAAGTCTCGTTAGCTTTAAAGCTCACAGGTTAGGAAGGTCAGAAACTTGTGCAGATTTTTGCCATCACCATCCCCATCAGAAACTTATTTAACAAGCTTGTTTATAGCAGAAGTTGTCTTGAAGTTATCAGGTTTCCACAAATAGGTTTGTTGGTTTCATAGCTGGTTTTCATTTTGCTAGCAGTCAAGTACATTCATGCTGTACTGTAGACTCGCTGTATTCCCCAAAATACAAGGGAAGGCAGTTGCTCACTACTGAGGTTAAAACATCTATTCCTGTTTCTCAGCCCAGCTCCAGTATTGCCCCAGCCCTCCACCTATTAAATGCATCCCTGATTCAACACACCTGATTAAGCTGATCAACTTATTATTGAGCTGAAGTGGGTGAGCTGGATAAGTGAGACATTTAAAATGTGCAGGGGCACTCCAGGAATAGAGCTGGGAAGCGGAGCAACCATAGTTTTACACTGTATCAGGCAGAAAAAGTACACTACAGGCCAGAAGTTGGGAAGCAAGGCCAATACAGGTAAAAAATTTGGAAGCAACTTCAAATTTCTGTTCACAATGCCTTTCTTAAAAACCAGTATGAAATCTATGGATTTTGGGATGTATTTACTGCATGATTAGACTTTTCTTTCATTAATATGCACCATTTTCCTCTATTTACCTTTCGGTACTGTAATCATTGATGTTACCAGACCATTGCTGAATAAATGTTAACAAAAGAAAGGAGGGGCTTAGTTTTTGGGCTGAGAAGATTTGCAAGAGTCACAACTTCAGTGAAAAAGTAAAAAAACAAATTAGAGTTTGCATTATTCACTTTATGTCATGGTTTACAGCCCACCCGATGCCAACGGCAATCTGGCCGGCACTAGGACCATGGGCCTGGTAATATGGGCCTGATAATTTGAGTAAAAATGTATTCTGATAAGTGACTCTTCATATAACGATCATGTTTATTTTGTTGCAAAGTATGCCAATGAAACTATGATCTTTTTTGTACAAATTTGATCTTGCTTCCAAACTTTTGGCCTGTAGTGTATATACTTGAAATGTTTAGAAATGCACATTCAATCAGAGTCATTAGCCTGCATTCCTGTGGCATGTAAAAAAGTTTAAAAATCAAAATCAGTTGTACTAGTAAGCCTAGGACACTAGCTAGAGAAATAAATCATGGACATCATGACATTAAAATATAATCTTATAAATGTAACCAGGAAATGCATGTACTGTAAAAGTTTTTACAAAGTAAGTGATTATATGCTGATGCCACTGTTATGCAGTAACAGGAAAGGTTGAAGTTAAATTAAAAGCCCGATAAAATTTAGAGGCATTAAGCTGCATTAGTGAGTGAGCGGCACTTACAGCCCCTACCCACTCCATCCCAGGGGAGCTCCACTACCTTATCACACTGTGCTGAAATGGATCGCGTAGGTGCCCCACTCAAAGTTTACACTCAAAGGGAAGGAATTTAGCCCAAACAAACGTGTAAAAACAGCCTAAATCCTCCAACTATAATTGGAGAGCAGTTTGTTTGTGCTCCTGTCCTGTCACCCGGAAATACTTTTTACAGCCGATTTTTCTGCATGTGCTACATCTGACGATATATGCACAGAATGATAGCTATATCTATTCCAATTTTACGTAAACTGCAAGGACTAGCTGGTATTTTTCAGCCAGAGCAAAATGCAACTGGGCGCAGAGATGTATATCATGAGTGTGGATGTATTTCAGGGGGCGTTTTTCATGTAAATTATGCAACAAGAACTTGGAGGACTGGGACTAAACAGCTGCGTGGACTCAAGAAAGCCAGTTGCTAGTGAGACCAATCGGAATAAAAGGAGTTCAATTCACAAGGGGACACAAGGATTGGACAGAGAAGCCAAGAAAAAAGGTCAAGTGGTCTAATGTGTCCAGATTTACCCTATTCCAGAGCAATGGGCACATGAAAGGAAAGAAAGGAAGCCTATAAGGTGATGCTCCGTCACACAGTGCCTGCTGTACAAGCCTCTGGAGGCAGCATTATGATCTGGGGTTGCTTCAATGAGTTAGGTCTAGGCTCAGCATTGTTTAGCAGCAATAAAATGAACTCAGCAGAGAACCTGAACACACTGAATGACCAATAACCCATCAATAGACTTTTTAATCCCAGATGGCAAAGGCATATTCCAGGATGACAATGCCAAGATTCATTGGGCTCAAATTGTGAAAGAGCAGTTCAAGCATTCGGAATCATTTTCACACAAGAATTGGCCCCCTCAGAGTCCGGACCTTAACCAACTGAAAGTCTTTGGGATGTGCTGGAGAGGGCTTTGGTTTTACTCACCCATACAACATCTCAGCCAAAAATGAATGCCAATCTGGTTGGAAATACATGTTGTAATATTGTATAAGATTGCCGATACAATACTATGACAAATGCAAGCCATGATCAATGCTGAAGATGGCCCAACAAAATACTGCAGTGTCAACATTTTTTTTGGACGGGCAGTGTAGATGAGACTGGATTTTTTTGGATTCTACCCACTCAGATTGGAGCAGTCATTTTTGGTGTGTGGTCTGAGTATTGTGGCCTACATTTGCATCGACTGACCAAGTGTGGAATGCATGACTGCTCAGAGACAGAGGCATTTACAGTCAGTGTTCTAAACTTAAATGATGTGGAGTGCTGGAGAAGTTTCACTGAAGATCATGGACATCTGCCATCCACGCGACCCAAATGCCTTCCATATTACAGTCAAAATAACAATTTCCCCGGCCTTATATGCCAATTTATAATTCATTCTATTGTTACAAAGTGATGAACAAGAATGAGTCCACATTCGGCTGTGGCACTGTATGCTGTCAGGACACTAAATATCAGGAATTAAGCACATAGCCTATCTCGCTAGAGCTGCAGCTGAAACGGTCAAAAAGTGCACGTTCTCGACAGAGTTGTGTTGAATAAAGTAAAGGTTAAACCAGAGTCCAATAAATATCTTGGTCCTAGGGTACAACTTGGTGAGTAGGTCTGGCTTTGAGTTAAAGAAATGCCTCATCCTGGGCATGCCCAGTCAAGCTGGGGGTTGATTCCCCCTGCCTAGCTTCTCACTGCAAGAACAGGGAACAATTAACCCAACGTGTTCCCGCCTGAATACCCGATCACGCACGACTAACTACACTTGTCATGTACATCTTTGCCCCGATTGGTCTGCCGGATGAGGGCAGTCAGGCAAGAGAGCGGCTGCTGGAACACACTAGCCGTGATGAGCAGGCAGCTGTAGCAATTTTTTCCTTTCTTTTCTGAATTCCCTGAGGAATTGACACTGAGCAGCGCTGATGTGTGAACATGGCCGGCAGTCTGAAACAGGGTTAAATCGATATTTTCACTTTCCCAAGATCAATCCTTCCCTATCTGAATGCCAGGCAACTTGTTAGCCGCATCCATCGGCCGATTAAAAGTTAAACTGCATGGGCATGGCTTGTCTTTCTTTCTCTCTTTCTCGCCCTTCTCTGAATAGCTAATAATATCTACATTTATGTTTCCATCCCTCAGTGACTGATAGCCCTATAGTGTATATCATTAGTCTGTCATGCAATTGCAAAAATAAAATCCAACTCGTAACACAAATTTTCCTTGCATGAACTAGGCCCCAAATGCTAAAAAAGTACTGGTTACACACTTAAGCACATTCTGAGTCCTGTTACTGCAGAGGAGACCATGAGGAAACCCTTCAACTTCCTGACAGGAATGATTCATATGGCAAGAGTGTGTGTGTGTGTGTGTGTGTGGGTGTGTGTGTGTGTGGGGGGGGGGGGGGGGTTATCATAAAGCTGTAATTTACACAACAGTTCACTCAGATTAGCACTGTTCGCTATTCTGCCCTACTGTTCACTCACACCATGCAGTTTGAACTGCAGCCATGTTAAGAACCTGATTAGCCAAAACCAAGTCGTTCCAGACCTTTAATATTTTTTTCAATCGTGTGTATATCTGCTCACACCAAGTCCTTGTTCGACCTCCGGTAGAAGTTTGAGTTCAGAACTGCAATGACAATAACTCGGACAAAATTGTCCTCGTCCTTTTCCAATGAGTAAAAACACAAAAAGACGTTTACAATTCAGCTTTGCAAGGCTAGTATCTACATGCATACTGAGGGCATCTAACAGCGGCAGCCAAACAATTTCGGCAGCAGTTTTATTCCAGGACTGTTTTGTGCAAATTCATCAGCCTAGAAGTAATAATTGAGATGTGCATCTAATTAGAACACGACATAAATTTACATTTGTATGGGAACAAAAAAAGACTGTTTGAAAACGAACCCCGGGGAAGGCTTTCATCTGGAAGCACTAGGCGTGCAACCGGTAAATAGACCTAACAAGAGGCGTAAATGCTCCGCTGGACGGGCCGAATGCTTTCGTCAGGTTTTTATCTTCTCGGGCCACCGGAGGCATGCTTTAAGAGGCAGTGCGTTCTCCGCGCCCATCTGCTGCAGTGTTGGACAGGCTCGCCAGATGGCTGGAGCTGCTTTCAGTCGTCAGCCTGAATTTAGCCTTCGACAATGAGAGCCAGAGGCACAGGCCAACGCACTTCAGGATCAATAATACAGGCGCGGTACACATCGGAGCAAAAGAATACAAGAAAGCTGATCCAGACCAACACGGAATCAGTATTAAAATCTCAAAGGCAATGAATGCAACACGCTTGGCTTACTCACCGTTACACAGTACATTCATGAAAACACATTCCCATGTAAGTGTCCAATGGATTATTAAGGAATATATCTACAGATTACCTGTTTTTTGAACCATACAATGTTACTTTTCAAATCCAGGTTTTGGAAATGATTGGTACTTACTAGTATACAGATTGCAAAGAAAAGGAGATGAGTGAATGCAAATGGATAAAAAAAAAAAACAAATTTATGAATGGTCCACAACATGAGTTTCGCTTTTTGGATCAACAAATCATATTTTTCATTGAAAAAAAAAAAAAACTAGCAAGCTCTCCATGCTTCGCACAGCCGGGAGGCACGCTAGCCCCAGACGCTCAAGGGCCAACTTTACGTTCAGGGTAGGAAGCAGGGACCTCAGTCAGGTGTGGGCGTACTCTCCATGGTCGCCCTATTCTGAGCCCCTCCTACAGGATATGGTAACACTCATCTAACAAACCCAAACCAATGCAGTGATGTCATCAAAATCACACTGAAATACACGCGTTTCGCGTGTATTTGCTTCTTTGCATTGACTTTGAGTGTAATCTGTCGTGCGAAAAATTTGTTTCGCGTTCGGTGGGAAAGCAGCTTCAGAGAAGTTCCACGATCAGCTACGAATGGCCAATCGTGGCGTTCGTAACAGAGCGCACGACAGTGGGAACTAAACATTAAGAGCGTTTGTTGAACCTGACGCGGCGGGCTGGCGTGAATCCGTATTACAAACAAAAGTAATGAAGATTTATGATAAGAATGCAAAAATGGTGTCGCATGAGCCCCACAGATCTTAAGAAATCCTCAAAATCAACCAGAAAAAGGTTAATAGACACAATAACTGTTTGGCAATGCCAGCGGTAGTCTCCGAATCTGAATACAATACAAAACCTGTGATTGAAGAGACCAATCCACAAGTGCATTCCGAGAGGTCTAAAGGACCTTTAACAATACCGTGTGTAGGAATGGTTAAAGATCCCTGAATACGATCAAAAATGAATAAAAAAAAAAAGCAAAGAATCACACTAGAGTAGTTTACAAGAGAGGGTAAACAAAACACCACAAATTAATGCAAATAATTGCACTGACTATGCACGTCCATGATGTATTGCAAGTATTTTGGTGGCAACATCTTTTTAAAGACTGAAAAAATATATGGATGCAAAGACCCTGTGGACTGTCAGCTCGAATGAAGAGGTGAATACATCCACACAAAGTGCACCACATAGGAATTACAGCCACAAGAAATGGTGCTGGACATATTTTAAAGTGAATTGTAACTATGGCTGCATTACTGCAGCAGTAGTGAAACACGTTGAAAGTTTTGTCTGAGGTGGGAGGGGTATAGCATATATGCGCACGCTCACAGATATATGCGCACACACACACACGAACAGACGCACACACACGACTCAAACGGTCCCCTGGTAGAGAAAAACAACAGGTGTGGCCATACCGCCAGCCAGGGAGCGCTGTTTGCATCAAACAGCGCCGTGAAAATCCTGCCAGAGAAGAAAGAAGAAAAAACGGTCTCATGCCTCAGAGGCCAAATCGTCACGTTCCTTAGAGCCGGCGACATTGCCAGGCTCTTTCATTAACAAGAAAAAAGTGAGAAAAATCTGGGTTTCAAATGGGCCTGAGCCGAGAGCCCTCAGTCGCGCTGAAACAGGAGCTTTGTCCTCTGCTCTTATACGCAGCCGGAGGGGCGGACAGATCTGCATCTTAAAGCGATGCAGCCGCCCTATATTCTCTGTGTGTGCATGTCTTTGTCTGCATATACGTCTCTGTGCTTGAGTGTATGTGTCAGTGTGTGCATACCCTATGCGTGCCCACACTAGCGTGTCAGTTAGTATGTTGAGCAGTGTGAGTTTCTGTGACCGCACGCATGTGAGTGCACACGTGTGAGTGCGTGCGTAGGTCTTTTTGTGTGTTTGTGTGCATATATGTGTGTGTGTATGTGTGTGTGCGCGTACTTAGGGGGATGGGAAGTAAGGTCACCATAGCAGACGCTAGTCCAGGCAGCAGTGTTAGCTTGTGCGCTGTCTGCACGGTCAGAAAACAGTCCCATTTCCACATGTTTATTACATAGACAAACACAAACCAGCTGCCATGCTCAGCACTGAGACCCAGCGGAGCGTCGCGACAGAGTACAGATGGGCCGCCGTGTCGAGTTCCTGATGTGTGCTTTCGCTTTGAGGAATGCGGCTTGACCTCTCCTGAACCCAGCCTCAGCATTAGTCAGAGTCCGGCTCACCAATCAGGCTCCAAACCAGGCTCGAAAGCAGGTCACATGACCGCTGAGCCAGCCTCTGCTCTAACTCACTTCAGCACGAACAGTTAAACCTGTGAGACTGAAACTCAGAAGAATAGGGGGGTCTCTCCACCTCAACAAGCTGAAGAATGGTCATAAAGTACCAACCATTCAGTCTCAGCCTGTTCGTCCCCACTTTAACACTACCCTCCGGATTAAAAATCTGAGAGACTCCTCCGCTTGGGAGCACACCTTAGGCCCCTTTCCTTCCAGCCAGCGACAATCCTCCAGTCCCCTCAACCAGTGTGGACAAAAGGCAAATGGGCAAGGAGTAATTACATTTCCTGACATAGTTACTTACCTAACCAGAGCTTTTACCCAGTGCGGCAAACACTTAATTAGACAAAGCAGAGGACAGTCTCCACTGGAACAATGTGGGGGAAAGTTCAAGACCCCAGTAATACTCGTGAAGCTGTTGTGGCTGCAATGGGCCTTAAATCACCAACCTTTCAGGTCCCAGACAAGCACCTTATCCACCCACCTTTCGGCCACCCGTGTCAGAGCCTTTCAGCTAGCAGGGGATGGAGGGCTTGGGACAGCGACGTCTCCAGTACATCAGCAGAAGAGAACATGAGGGAACGAGAGGCTTGGACAGGGCCAGACAGGGGTTGTTAGAAACGTGGCCTGGACCTGCCTGGAGTTATTCCGAGTCATTATCCGGCTGGGAATTTCCACCCCCCCACCTCCCTCTCCACGGCTACCCGCCGTTACCCCCTGCTGAGCATCATTTCCATGCACAAATTCACCACAGCGTGTACCCGCACAGCGAGGGACCGCCCCCGGCCGTGACCCCGAGCCAAAGTCTATTGAACAATGTGGATTCAGCTCGCAGTCTCCCGAATCCTGAGCGTGCGCGACATCAGAACAGGCTCAGAAAAACACCAGGAGAGCTGCAACAACAACAAAAAAAAAAACTTCAGCTCAGAGCTCAAAGCACAAAATAACTCAAATAACTCAGTCTAGACAAGGAAGCTCAGGCCTTGGTATCTAAACGGCAAAAACGCAGCAAGTACACGACCTAGAAACTGTAAACGACTGATACCAACATCTAACGGATTAAAAAGAGGGAATAATTAGCAGCAAATATGTTCAACCTGTGAAAAAAAAATTGGAGACAAAAACATCAAAAACCGGTTGTCGTGCAAACATATGACAGAGCAGTGGAACCCCACTCCTGGAGATCAAATGTACGTTACTCCAACCCTGAAAAAGCACAGCTCATCCAACAGCCAGGCAGCTTATTGAGCCGCTAATTAGCAGAAACAAGAGAAAGGCATAAGGGCTGAAATGAAAACCAACAGGGGGGCTGGTTACCACTGACAGAGAGAAGCAGGTATTTCTATAGAGACCTATATACTGTATCTCAGAGGGCCACAACCCTGACTCACGCTTTGAAAGGAAAGGATTAGCCCTGAGACAGAACATCACCTTCTCAAGAGCCACTCTGGGGGCAAATTCAAGTGACTTCTATTCACACACAGCCTGCGACAAAATGTGAAAGGTGCAGCACGTGCGCCTTTCCAAAAAAAAAAAAACAAACCACCATCCTCCAACCCAATGGTTCCCAACCCAGTCCTCAAGGACCCCCTGCCCTGCAGGTTTTTGCTCCAGCTCTACTCTTTCACACCTGATCCATTTAAAGGCTCAATGCTGATTGGTTGGAAAAAAAAAAAAAAAAATCTACCTGAACAGGGTGTATATGAAGGTGCATTGGGCCTTAAATGGATAAGGTGTGCAAAAGTAAAGCTGCAACAAAAACCTGCAGGACAGTGGGTCCTTCAGGACTGGGCAGGGAACCACTGCTCTAACCTTTCATGTCCTGTGAGGCTCATCAGCGGAGGCAACATTTCTCCATTGTTGCCTCTGACGGGCGCATTAACATACATGGTTTTCTTCAACTCACCAGACCCTTGACTTTCCCTCAGCTGTTAAACACAACTCCTCAGCAAAGGGAAACGTAACAACCCTAGTGTTTGCTTGGCGGTGGAGGCTCCAGGAGTCGGATATTGTTAATGTGAGCGCGTGGGCGAAAACAAGTCGTGGAGCTCAGGCGAAGTGGCGCGGGCATAATAAAGAATTATTGCTGAGATGGGCGAGATTGGGGAAAAGCTGGGTGCTCAGGGTTTCAAGCTCCCATCCCAAAGGTGCATTTGGAAACAGGATAGAGAGGGCGCCGTCCACCTCGTCATGCCAGCCTTCATGAGGCGAAGACACCCTGCATTTGGCTCTCTGTTTATTTGCAGTGGTTTGCTGTCCATTACCCACCATGCCCAAAAAAGCATTTCAAAACTGCTGGAATAAACTCAATTCCAGAATGATACGATGTATACCCGCGACTTCTTGCAATAGATTCACTTTTCTGCCGTGTTTCTTTTTTTAATCTTCCCCTACAAACGGTTTATGCTCGTTCAAATTAAAATGGAGCAAAACGTATGTCTTTTAACAGTTACACATGTAGAACAACTAGGAAGCCGACAGGAAATTATGCTGATGGTTCCATGTCACTTCGGTGCGAGGTTCAAAATGCCCGACCGTTCAGAGCCACACTGGACATGCAAGCCCTGGTTGTTCCAATACCCCATCCACAAACCTGTCCACACCTTCTGAGTCCCACAGCCTGCACTTTCAACAAGTTAGAAAGACTTTGTTCTACTGCTTCCATGAGGACACAGCAGCCCATAGAACTGCCTGAAAGGACAATCAAGTATAGCGCATCACGGTCCACGACCGTGGACCTCGTTGTCCTCATTGGCAGCTGGATTTCAGGTAGAAGAGTGGTACAGATGGTTTACTTCACGGCATTTGAGAATGTGCTCTTCAGAGACTCACACCAACGTCAGCCATACCCAACAAGTGCACTTACCCACATCTGTCCAGCAGCAATTTTCTTGCAACCGTCCATACAATTTGTACCCAAATCACCTGACCCATTGCATCCCCACAACAATCTTTCCGGAACATTCTACAGAAACAATAGAGGCCAATCCACGGACGTAATGGAGCCTGCGGCCACAGCAAACAGCACTCTGGCAGGCCTCAGCAGCCCCAGAGCACAGTTTATTCTGTCATATGTCATTGTATTAACGCAGCGCACAAAGGCCCCCGTCTTGGGCTCGCTCATACATATTCCGAGGGGAATCTAATTACGCTGGAGCTAGATAAAGGAACACTTGCAAAGCAAGTGAATTATGTAAATAATCAGTCCTGAGCTTTCTGCCGGGGCACAGCACTTCCTCCAGATCCTTGTGTTCATCTCGTTTGGAAAGCACCGAAGCCCGGCGTCCTTTACAATGCGGCTGTCTTTTCATCGGCTTCACCATTAACCTCTGAAGCTGGGCATGGGGCCAGAGCCAATGAGACTCACAGCACCAAAAAAAAAAAAAAACCTTCAGGTAAACAGTATGATAAGCTAAGCTACATACAAAAAAAAGGGACATTGTTTTGAACAGAGAGGCAGTTGCTATAGAGACAGTTGCTAATTAACTGCATTCAACCGGAGGGAACAAAGGACTTAAGGGCCTGCGGGCCGGCATCTCTTGTTAGGAGCTATGCGCCATATCAGCAGGAGTGCCCCCCCCCCTTGCCCCATACCCCGACCCTCCCCCGGGGCTCCTGTTGCCAAAATACCTGCGTCTCTGCCTGCCAGGCGAATGCCTTAAGAACAGCGACCGTTAGCTAACAGACAGAACTAACGGTTAACTGCTGACGGTCAGGATGTTAAGCCGCCGTGGGCCTGTACTGGCTAGCCCTGCCTTGCTCTCTGCAGACCCAGAGCACCAAAGCCCTGGTAATCAGTGCACTTAATCAGCACAGAGGACCACTTCAGTGGTCTCTCATCAGCTCTGCTGGCATCCAAGACAATGGCCTGCCGCCAAATGCATTTCATTAAGGCTAACGACAAACTGTGCGGTGGTGTGCCATCATTACGGAAGGTGAGGCGTAACAAGCAGGCAGATAAATAGGTCCTGAGATGGTGACGCCCATCATTGGTTCTCTGCGAACTCTGACACCTTGAAATTAACGTAAATTTTCATCACCGTCTGGGAACAGTACCCATTCCAAGCAGCTTTAAACACTAAGGCTACAGCTTCAGTCCATCCCCACCCTCCTTGCCCTCCCGCAGTTCCCAATACGACCAACAGAGGAGCTACAAGAGACCTTCTGCTGCAGAGGAAACCGTTAGATGTGCTTCAAGGTCAGGATCCTTCAGCCAGTTCAAGAACTTTTCAAATTAGGCACCATCTGAAGATCTAACCTGCTAAAGTGACATATGGTAATGACAACTCGGTAATGTTATAGAAGTGTTGCAAAACTCATCCATGCATATTACATTTATAAATAGTTATATAAATGGTACCAGTTATTGCATAAATCCATGTACAAAGAGTGCAATCTTATGTTTAAAAAAGCCAGTTTATAATACTCAATAATATAAGTTATAGAAGGACTGAAAGTATTCAGAGAAAAATCCATAATAATAATCCATAATAACTCCTGGTACACAGAGATAGGATGTTGTAGTTTTTGTCACCCTATGACCTTTCCTGTACCACCACCGCTTGGTCAAACATAATGGTTTTGATGGGAATCACATCAGACTTCTTGTGATCCTTTCTGATGCATAGAGAAGTGCTGTTATTGATGTTGGTCACCCTGTCACCTTTGTTGTAGTGTCACCACTAGGCCAAAGTTTAAATTTGTATAAGTTATGAAAACTCGATCAGCTTTAATGGGAATCATGTCAAATCTACTTTTAGTATTTCTGGCACACAGAGGAGGAAGATTTTAATTGGGGTTTTCCTGTAATGTTTCCTGTAACGCCATTACTTGGAAAAAGGTTGCATTTCTAAATGCAATAACTCAGACAGTTTTGATGGAAATCACACCAGATCTTCTGTGCTTGCTCCTGGTGTATAAAGGTGACGTTGGTGACCCTGCGACTTTCCCAGTATAAGGACCACAAGGCAAAACTTCTCATTTTTAAAACTGTAAAACTCAACCAATTTTAATGGGAATCCTGCCAAATCAGCAGTCAACATTCCAGGTGCATAGAAAAGGAACCTTATTGATTCTAATGGCTCATGAGAATGGACTTCCTGGACCTTATACTCTTTCCAGGAGTGCAGCGACCTGACCCAACTATAAATTTTGCCTATGGGGAGAATGCTAGTTTTGGGGATATACCCTACTGTCATCCGACAGAATTTGTCCATTTTGTCGCGCAAAATGGACTGAAGTAAGCAACAAAAATTGACATATCAAAAAAGAGGACAGATTGCAGATTTTTCTTCCAAATAGAAAGGCTTGACCATGTTTATTGCCTTAATAAATTGAGTTGCAAGACCTGTGTTTTTCCATGAACTTGAAAACAAAATGAAGGTCACATGGGGTGAAGACTTTGTAATGCATAATTCTGCACTGCAAAACACAATTACCACAGGTTTAAAACATGCTGAAAACCTGCTCAAACAACCTCAGAACCAATTTACTCAGAATTTTAGTATGACAAAAATCCCTTTGGAAAATAATAATTAAAACCTTATACTCAAAAACTATACTAAAAAACAAACTCACAACTGGCTGGCATGGATGTTTTTTTGTCTATTTGTTTAGTCAGTTTTGTTTTAGCATAGAGACTGAAGCAGAAAATGTGTGACCTGAATACACATACAGACCTAAACAACACTGGGTCTATGAAAAGTATGCCCTGAGCTAAGTGTTCAAAGCATTTCATCTGCATGGCTATTTGAACACGAAGGGTCACAGCTGACCATGTAACTGGTTTGGCACTAGGACCCAGTGACAGCTGGCCTGCTCAAACATAAGTGCAGTCTCACACAGATCCTGCCCACTCCGCTCAGCTTTCACTCTAGTCCCGAGGAACTTTTTTTTGGTAGTGAAAGAGATCTGCAGGGCTCTACTCCCAGCCACCTGGCCACTTTACAAACTATTCTCTCCCCCCGATTATCCATAAATATCTGTGCAAAGCCGCTTCATTTCCAAGGCACGACAAAGTGCCGTCCATGCAGTTGCCCGGCTTGCATTCTTTGTTTGCTTCTCGTATTTAAAAAAAAAAAAAAAAAAAAAACAAGGTTTCGGCACAAAACCAACTGGTCCCTCCCTCCTCGGCACCACCGCCCATTTTTCCACCCTATGAATGAGCGAAGTTGCCAGAGCAACAGCTGGTCTGAGCTGTGCTTCCAATTCAGAGGAGAGCATTTGCAAGCAAACACACTGGCAACTTTATTAAATGCACCACATTGCTGTGTGCGGGGAGGGTCTGGGGTTTGTGCACCACATTATTTGACACCTGCGGACACACAATGGCATTGCAGCCACACAGTCCCCTCACCATTCAAATTCTTCTGGCCAGTGTGCCTTTCGACTGAAGAGAAACCGTTGCGTCGGTTTTCGGGGGTCTGGAACAGAACTTGCTTTGACCACCACGGCCACCAAGTAAACATGGAATTGGACACCCTGCACATCTGTTGGGACTGACCTCGCATCTGAATCCGTGTGCCGGGCCTCCGAAAATTTGATAGCGTGGATGACAAATGCGAAATGCTTCGTCTGACAGGGAGACGGAGGCAATGTTTGTAAACACTGCTGTTAATGGTTCTTCCATGGCAAATATGGAATCAAATACTTTTTGCATATTGTAACAATGTTTCAGGTCATAGTAATTCCACTAATACACTAAAATAACCTGAGTAAACACACAATACAGTTTTGAAGGATGATTTAATTTATTAAAGAAAAAGAGCTATCCAGCCCTAATACCTGGCCTCGTGAAAAAGTCACTGCCCCCTATTTACTAAATAAAGCAATTAAAAAAATTTCACTAGAAACACCCAGGCATGATTATGGCTAGTCCTGTTGAATCTAAAGATCACTGAAATGGGACTTGTCAGGCAATGTGAAGTAAGCAAAAAGTAGCACATGATGCCACAATCTAAAGAAATTCAAGAACAAATGCGAAACAAAGTCATTGGCATTTATCAGTCTGGAAAGGGTTACGGAGCAAATTCTCTGGTTCTGGGACTCCAGCGAACCACGGTCAAAGGCATTATCAACAAACGTAGAAAACTTGGAACAGTGGTGAACCTTCCCAGGAGTGGCCAGGCTATCAATATTCCTCAGAGACTGCATTGACAACTCATCCAGGAGGTCACTAAAGAACCCAGAATAACATCTAAAGAGCTGCAGGGCTCACTTGCCTGAGTTAAGGTCAGTGTTCACAATTCCACAATAAAAAAAGAGACTAGGCAAAAATGGCATCCATGGGAGACCTGCAAGGCAAAAACCACTGCTGACCAAAAAGAATATAAAGGCTCAACCACTGCTGACCAAAAAGAATATAAAGGCTCATCTAACATTTGCCAAAAAACATGTTGATGATCCCCAAGATCTTTGGGATAATATTCTGTGGAATGATTAGTCAAAACTGGAACTTTATGGAAAACACGGGTCCCGTTACATCTGGTATAGTGCTAACAGTATTCTGCACAATGAAAATCATAACAACAGTCAAACATGGTGGTGGTAGTGGGTCTAGGGCCTCTCTGCTGCTTCAGCACCTGGGCGACTTGCCATAATTGATGGAACCATGAATTCAGCTCTCAACCAGAAACTTCTGAAGGAGGATGCTCAACCATCAGATTGCGACCTAAAGCTCAAATGCATAAACCCAAGGTTACACAGCAGGACAATGATCCTAAGCACACAAGAAAGTCCACCTTTCAATGGCTCATAAGGTTTTGGAGTGGCCTAGTCAAAATCCTTAGTTGAATTTGATTGACATGCTGTGCAATTACTTTAACAGCCAGTTCAGGCACACAAAGCCTCCCATGTGGGGGAATTAAAACAATTCTGCAGAGAAGAGTGGGCCAAAATTCCTTCACAGTGATGAAGTAAAAAACATAGCCAGTTATTGCAAGCTTTTGATTGCTGTTGTTAGGTTTAGTAGGCAATTAGTTTTTCACATGGGTGATATAGGATTTCAATAACTCTTTGCCTTCACTAAAGGAAATGATTATTTAAAAGCTGCATTCTGTTTACTAACATTGTCTTTCTCTTATATCAAGAAGGGGCAAATACTTTTTCATAGCACTGTATTCTTCAGTTAAAAAACTACAAGGTATTTTCAATGTAAACCATCTATGGAAAACAAAAAATATGAATCAGTGGTGGCTGGTGAAACCAAACTGGCATAGCACAGAACACCCCTCTAAAATAAATTTGGTGTTGATCTGTTTCAATAATTTTCCTTGATTAATAAGTTTTCCAATGATAAGAATAAGCTATCGGCAATTAAACATGCAGCTTCCTTCTTACTGCAACGTTACCACAATTAAAGAGAAAAACGTTTTATTCACTTAAAAAAGACAAACGACTACATTAACTTCTGTGTTTGCTTGTAGCACGTTTTAGATTATGAATGTTAAATTACAACAACAAAAACCAAAAATTAGCGACAAATGTCTGCAAATGAATAGCGTTGATTGAAATGCAATTTTGCGTGAAAATGACACCTTTTTGTCCCCCGCCACGAAGTGGATCGGGGGATACTGGAATGGTGCTCGTCCGTCCGTCCGTCCGTCCGTCCATCCGGGTTCAATGGGAACAAGTCTCGAAAACTATTGCACCTACGTGAATGAAATTTTGTATGTGGCCAGTACATCCGGGTTCAAAATGGGAACAAGTTTTTGACTCTGTTCGTGGAAACTATTTGCACCTACGTGAATGAAATTTTGTATGTGGCCAGTACTGATGACCCTACTGAATGAGTTCGACAATTGATTCCGAGAAATTCATTTTAACATAGTTATTGCCCTTGACTCTGTCCGTGGACTTAAGTGTATAGGTGTTGCAATGGGGACAAGTTCTCTCGGCAACTATTGCACCTACGTGGATGAAATTCTGTGGGTGACCAGTACTAATGATCCTATTGAATGATTTCGACAGTTCATTTCGAGAAATTTTTTTTTACAGAGTTATGGTCCTTGTTTCTGTTCGTCGACTTAGTGTATGGGATTTGCAATGGGGACAAGTTTTCTCGGAAACTACTGCACCTTCATGGGTGAAATTTCGTGTGTGGCCAGTACTAATGACCCTATTGCATGAGTTCGACAATTGATTCCGAGAAATTTTTTTTAACGGAGTTATGGCCCTTGACTCTGAACTTGGTGTATGGCTGTTTAATGGGGACAAGTTTTCCCCATTCCCCTGTGACCATTCTTACCGTGGCGGGGGATATTGGTGACAATGTTGCCTTGTTCTTTCTTGTTTTACCTAAATGAGGGAAACTAGCCATACCAGATAATGGAAAGTGTTTTCAGACTTCACGTAAAGTGAATTTACGTTTAAAATGAATGATTGAAAACAAGTCAAGACCAGAAGGGGCAAATTATTGGCCTGCAGTAAGCAATGAAAACAATGAATGAGGAAAACAAGCATGAGGAATCATTTTCACACACAAATTGGCCAACAAAAAGTCCTGACCATCACCACAAAGATAGTTACTGGGACATGCTCAAGAAGACTACAAAGCAGTGCAAAAATCTTGTTAAGACAAGATCTCAAGCCAAAAATTAGGGAAACTGTGATTGAAATTAAATGTTCTGATGTTGCATACAGTTGTCAAAACAATGATACGATGAAAATAACAGTTTCCCACTAGATGGATGAATGCTATGAATACTAGCCCTGTATTATAAAGCAAAGCATTTTTTTAAGTATATGTGCATACATGAGTATCTGTGCTTAATTTTATAATGAACACAGGGCATGAGTAATTAATTACAATTGATTATCAGATGGCTTAAACAACTACTGTATATAATAGTACATGATTAAAATAGTTAAAATGCTGGATCCTTACACCAAACATGCAAGGACAGAAATTTGTCACTAGTATTACAGAACCACTTCCTTCATTACATTGATTGTAGAAATATTTAATTACGGAAAATTTACTACTGTGGACACAGAGGTATCTCCTGCTGTTTGCATCTTCAATAATAAAGCATCACAGTTGACATAGTTGTGTAGGAGGTCCATTTTGAAGGACATTGAAGAGGTTGGGTTTCAAATACAGGGCTTCTTGAAAGTCAGTTATTTTTAAGCTTGACCTGGGGTTGAGGGGTTTGGAGAAAAGATCTTGCTATTAAATCAGATTTTCCAAAAGGAAAGGATCTCATCGAAAATATATAGCTGAAATAAAATGGCAATCAATGAATTTTAATGCTAAAACAACACAAGCAGGCATTATGCTAACCTAGCAAAGAATTTCAAGTCCCTAAGAGAAAACTGCTTAAATCTGAGCTCTTTACTGGCACAGCTACAGAGAGCTCAGCTATCTGCGGCAACTCTCATTACACACAAGCGCTAAACCACTTTTCAACTTTCTCCTCCTTGATTTCCAGCCTTTAACCCTTTCGTTTAATCAGAGCGCCGCAGGCTCCTGGTCATGTGATAGCATTCTCCTCATCGGCGGACAGTCGGCAAGTGCGGTACGGTGGCATACACAGAGTCCATCAATTAAAACCACTCAGGCAAACTAATCCAAAGCGGCGGGCCAGCAAAGTCGCCGTGTTGCCCGGTTGCCCAGGCCGGCCGCTTTGAGGCCCTCTTTGTAGCAGCAGCTGAGCGGGCCTCACTGGGAGCCCAAGACTTTACATTTCATTTGGCTGGAGGGGTCACATGACAGCTGCAGACCAATGGCCCGGGGGCTCTCTGGGCTTTCATTTGACACTGACAGCCTGAGAGAGACTCCAACACCACAGAAAGAAAATATTCCCCCCTTTTCCATTACATCACCCAGCCAGGAACTGGGGGGAAGGGGCCACAGCTGGTGGTAGCCGCAGTACCATCTGGTCTCGGCTAATAGTTCACGCTGCTTTACTTATAGAGCTCGACTTCTCCAGAGGCATTAATATGTGGCCTTCCTTTGCCAGGAACACACAGACCCCACATCTCCTTCATGAATTGTAGATTGTCAATTTTGCTCGTGTCACGTCTGCAAACTTGTGTTTTTTTCCATCCCTTTCGCCTCTTCACTCACTGTCAGCGGACTGAGAACCACTGAATCCCTGCACCGTGTCCTAATACAAGTGCTAAATGCCCTACACGTTACGTTACATGCTTATATACACCATTTATGATTATTCATTATTTTTTTATACAGCATCCTCAAAAATTGCATAAGAGATTGAACTCATTTTTGAATCATCTACGAGACCACAAATAAAGGTCATCACGGATGATGGCACCATGATAAGTTTAAGACAATATTTCCATTTCATGGAAGGCATCACACACAATGAAAGAATTAATAGCGATTAATAATGGTGAAATAATCATCATTTTAGGTTATATCTCCAGTGTGGAGGAAGGAGGATTTTTCACAACGCCACCCCAGAGCTGGCAGATACATCAATGCAGGGGCTGTTTATGAAGGTCGACTGTCCTGATGGGCTCCACATCAACCCCAATCTGGCCCACAATAGCAGCTAAATCTCTCTAGCAGAGGTGTGCTTTGTAAGGCATGGAGTGAAAGCAGAATGGGCCCTAAATGTACATGAACAGAACAGGGCAGCACTGAATTGAAGGAATGCCCCCAGAACTCACCATACATCTTCCCCTCGTCTGACAAGATGATCTTCCTGCGGCCGCAGGGCGGGTAGATGGCCAGCGCCTCCTGGAAGCTCTGTTCGATGTCAGGGCTCCACACCCCCTCGGCGTCATTGTCCATGGGCTTGTCGGCCGAGTCACTCATCCTCTCTAGGTCCTCGGCAGGGCTCTCGCTGCCGCTCCAGCTGCTGGGATCCATGATGGCGGTTTGGTCCTCCAAGCCGCAGCCCGGAGCCCACTAGGGAGAGAAAAACCTGGAAAATGGAGAGAGACAGAAGAACTGTGTCATTGGCCAGAGAACACTGACATCAGCTTTCCAGGGCTGGAGCGTGCCACGGGAGGATGGCCAGGCGGCTACACAAGGAGGGGTTAAACAAGGAATAACAGGGGAAAATGGTGATTCGGAGATGGGATGAGACCTTTGCCGAAATTTGTTGGGCCAGATAAAACCAAGGAATGAGAAATAGAACTTTGGCACTAGAAAAGCAGTCCTGACCATTTTCTCCTCTGTGGATGCCACTTCAAAGCATTCATTGGAAAATTAAATCACTTCCATTGGCGTGTCGTTCCGCAATATATCCGCATATTTTAGTGCCCATTTTATGGAACTGCCAAATGCAAAACATCAGAAACCCAAACAAACAAATCTGTGAAATAAAGTGAAAGGCAAGTAAATGAAAATTGGGAAGCAAGGACTGAGAACTCGTGAGAAAGGCCTTTAAGTCATAAATCCAACACGTTTCTGTACTCTTGTATCACCAGTGATGAGCCTCAGCAAATCCTTCATGCCAACTTTCCCTTTCAGGCCTGTCAAACAGCCTCTTAAATCTGAGCCAAATTCATGAAAGAGTATTGCTGAGTAAAGGTTTCTGAAGCCTAGTGAAAGCAATAGCCCAAAGAAATATCCGTATTGCTTCAAAGTTCCCATCAATCGAATCCCTTCTCTCCCCCAATGATCCTTTGGCTTAGGAGGATAACGGGTTCAACTCACTACACACAAGGTCTCCTCTTTGACATACCTCTGTTTTCCAGACATACATACAGAGCAAAACAATCCTGCCCGAAACTATATTCCCATAAAAACCTCGTCCCAAAATATCCAGATGATACTTCAGCAACAAAAAAGCCATGTTTTTGAAGGGAGCCAAAAAGGGTCCTTGGGGCACTAAAGACTATGAGGCACACCAGTCCCCCAACCGCAGAATAGACGTGATCGCTAAAAAACTGGGCCTGTACAAATTACAGATCACAACACATTATAGGGCGGGAGGAATTGTGAACATGCAGTGAGTCAGGTTTAGGCATGTTTGTTTTCTTACTGCACAAGTTAAAAAAAAATCTTCACCAATCGAACAAGGACAAATTCTTGCTCTAAGCTCAGTGAAAGTTCATGGGCTCAAGATAATGCTGGAAACCGCCCCCCTTCCAGCACCCCAACTCTCTCGACAAAGGCCTTCCTTTCTGGGATAGCGCTGCAAATTCAGGCCCGCCCCTGTAAAGTGGGACCGGCAGCATATGTTTCTTCTAGAATGTCAGTTCATGAGAGAGTGGGGGAGGGAGGAAAGGGGAAAAAGAGCCCTCACAGAGCCGAGGGAAGGGAGCTCGTGCTGAATTCAGTTTCTGTGTGCTGAATGCTGACAGTGCAGATCCCACTCAGGCACTGGGGAGGAATCTATTCCAGCCGCTAAATGGGTCTTTTTTTCCACCCCCTTCCTCCTCACAACCCCCCCAATCCACAAATATACAACCTTGAACTCCTCCCCCCCACCACCATCACCATCACCAACCTTCCCTACAAATAATCACTTCCAGTGAGGTGAAGCTCATAACATGCTGGTCTGGCCCGATTCTCCTTTCTGGAAAACAATGTGCTGGGTGCAATGTATTTTTTTCACTTCCGTGACTAAAACCATTCAACGTTGAGGTGTAGGGTGGCGGAGGGGGGGCTGGTACAAACTTTTTGGAAACCTCAGTTCATGAACTTGTTAATTTCCAGAGAACAGTCCTTTCAAAATCACATCATTGTTGGACTCTGCTACTGTTTCGATAGATGAGAAGTTTGTTCCAGGGTTAAGTGATGGGGGGTCACTGTAAAGGACTGCGACAGTAAGCAGTGTTTTGTGTTGGAAGGGTTTGAGAGGCCAGCAGGCACTACAGCCTGTAATTCCACAGGAAACCCCCCCATAAAGCCCCCCCCTCCAACCATGCACAAAGATGGATTTTTAATACTGCAGCCACTGGGTACTACAGCCAAACGCAAACTAAGTGTTTGATGACCACAGGCTTTTACGTCTGTGTCTGTAGGGGTCAATCATACAAAATGTTTCTATGCAGAAAAACCGCAAGTGAACCCCTCATCTCCACAGCCTCCTCAGAAATCAATTTTTAAAAAATGCATCCGTTTTAAATGAATGAACGGCAAACACTGAGGGGGGTTAGGGGAAATGGGGGAAGAAAAGAAAGAGCCCCTTTGTTGCACTTGTGCCTGTTGTCTTGCGGTAATCACACACACTTGTTGGTCCTGGCTGCCTTGTACATGAGGAGCCAAGGTCCCCACATGCAGGCCTTCGGTGGAGGACTAACCTCAGTCAGGGAAACGGCAGAACCAACACCGCAGGAGGTCCACCTGCAGTACCTCTCGCTGAGATATCCTGCCACCCTACTGAAAACTAGACTCACTCAGTCAAAATTACACACTGATAATAATAATAATAATAATAAAATAAATATTATTAATAAATAATCAATAAAAAAAATAACAATAATTAGTATTATTATTATTAACCCCAGAGTGCTGAAATAAATAAAAAAATATATCAATTTAACAATTTAATTTACATTATTATTAATAATGTAAGATATCAAAATGAAAGCTGTTGAAAACCTATCATGTGGCGACTTGTTAAAGAGAAACCATAACAATTGTTCATTGAGAAACAATAGCTGCATTTACCCTGCCCTACCCTAGCATACCATCACCCTGCCACCGTACTCAATAATCATAATGAGGCAATCACTGCAGTGATCTCTTTATTGAGTGACGAGACGCATCGTAACATGAATAGTAGTGCAAAGGCGTGCAAGAGAACGGTGGCCCATGACCTGCAATTACGATCAGACATGTTGGGTCATACCAAACTCCGCAATAAAACGAATTGTGCATCCCGAGGGATTTTTTTCATCCAGTTTAATTATATTTACGGAGGTTATGTTTTCTCTTCCTTTTGTCAGACCAATGTAATGAAACTTATTGGGAGGGTTATGGCAACAGTGAGAGGTGATTAGATTTTCAAACTTCACGATCAAAAGTCCAGGTCAACATCACAGAGAAGGTCAAAAACTACGAGTGCCCTTCCAGTTTGAACAATCAAAAGATCAATGTCAAAACACGTATCACAACTCTCTAAATCAAGGGCACACTGTGCCAATTCACAGTCAGCCTTTCCAAATCTGAAGATAACAGGATTGTCAAGAGCTCATTTGAAATCTCATGCAAGATAGTGGGTCTTTGCCCCTTACATCAATCATGATTACAATAATCAGCACGTGTATTCATACGTTAAAATGGTACTATGAATGCATAAGCCATTTGTGTCAATGAACATCTTGAGCAGCTTTTCCACCCATGAAAAGTACACAAGACATTGTATAAACTGTAAAAACGACCAATGAAAGCAAGGCATCCCAGCTACATAAATGGTGCCCAAAAATAGCGCCAACATTATTGTTGCTATACATGCAGAATGACTCCACTAATTAAAAATAATTAGTCAAAAGAAAAATTTTTACATTGTCCTTCTGCACAGCTTATGTTAATTTTCAACTGATACACACGCAGTGCATGAATGTGATCACTGTCAAATTCTATCCACATGATCTCCATGTCCATTGTTTCAGTAGAGCATGGTAATGCGTCCGTTTTTCTAGGTGAGTCTGTGTAGCCGAGAGCGTGCGCTGTCGTTTATGCTTCGAATCAGGGCAGGTCAGCAGGTTTAAAGCTGGACAGTCGTGCATTCCCTCTCCCCCGCGGTGATGTATGTAAAGTGACATGGCAACACCAGCTCTCTTGCTGGGGCGCCACAATTCATCAATCCATATAGCGTAATAGAGCATCTTAAAAAAAAAAAAAAAAAAAAAAATCAATGGCCAAACCCCTGCTTAATCATTGTACATGGCTGTATTCATTCTACACTCATTTACTCCGGAATAAATAACCCTAAATAATTAGCCTCAGCCTCTTTTCGATACAAAGTAGTCCTCTGTGCCTTCAGTTAAACATCAAACCTTAACTTTTTGTCAGTAATTTCTTACAACATCCCTTTGGTTTCCCTGTACATCAGGGTCGGCAACCATGCCAGTATAAAAATGTGACGGTGCCAGTAGTCATCTTAGAACAAAGTAGTCAGGCCTAAACTGCAGAAATTTCCATTGTCATGGATGAAATCATTTCAGCAACAGGTAGCAAGTAACATTCACTTACATTTTTTTATTAATTGTTGCATGTAGAAAGTTAGAGTACTCACAACCTGGAGTTAATTGCCTAAGAAAAGAATGAGTTCGCTATTAAATAAATTGATGGTTTGGGGCGACGCATAGCACAGAGCAGATTTGTAAAAATACATAAATAAAAGTACCTACAGAAATCACACCGATGAACGGGAAGACCTTTGTTTTCTTCAAACGCATTTCGAAAAGTACGAGGACAATTTTCCAACAGCCAGAAGGCAGCAATTTAAACTGTGAAGTAAATGGAAAGCAATATGTTTTTCACTCGCTGTACGCATGTGAGGTGCAGTTCTGACCCAGAAACAACGGCAGCTGTTCTTCTCTCACAGTAAAAACTAATACTGCGCTGCAGATTACCACATCTATAACGGCCAGTCTCAGAAACGTTAACCCTTTGAGTGCCATAGGCATCTATAGTTGCCCAATGATGCAAGATATCAAAACCAGGTGCTGTTGAAAACCTATCATGTGGCAACTTGTTTAAAAGAGCTCCCTTGTGGTAGGTTTTCAACAGCTCAGGATAATTACGTTTTTAATTCCTTGAAAATTTATTCAGTGCTCAAAGGGTTAAGGGAGGGGTACATTAATGGATAAACTAGACGCATGGCGATGGCGCGCCATCGCAAATCTCCGCACTCCACAACGAATGTTATGGGAGTAGTAGTAATGTGTCAGAGGGCAATTCACTGAACTGGCATTCTGCTGTACAAATGATAGTCTGCTTGTTGCAGTGACAAAGCACTGATACTGATCAGTTATAGCAATGTGATATAGTTGGTTAGTTGGATAGAGTACTTTTTGAGTGTCTGTTGAGGGCATAAATTACTCTTCATTTTGAAATAAGAGTATTATGAAAGGAAAGGACGTACAGTACAGCGATTGGCACACCTGACGCCATCTGACCTAGAAAATGGTCAAAATAATGTCAAATCAAAAACCCGCCTGATTTGTGATGAAGGGTTATCCCATGCACCTCCCATAAAAATTTGAGCGTCCTCGCTCTATGCATAAGGTAGATATGGCCATTTTTCTTTTTTCACAAAAAGCCCCCTAGTGGCCATAATATGAATCACAGGATGGCTATTTTTGGTATGCAGGTTGCTATCACCAAGATACATATCCATACCAATTTGCAGCCTTCTACGTTGAGTAATAACAAAACGTGCCATCCTTTTCAACGATTGGCACACCTGACGCCATTTGACCATAAAAACGGTCAAAATGAGGTCAAATCAAAAAACCGTCTGGTATGTGACGAAGGGTCATCCCATGCACCTCCCATAAAAATTTGAGCGTCCTAGCTCAATGCATAACGAACTTATGGTCATTTTTCAATTTTCACAAAAAGGCCCCTGGTGGCCAGAAGAGGAAATGAATTTAAATTCTAAATGCGTTGTGCACCCCTCTGGGTCACTACCTTAAACACACCAAAGTTTCAGGTTGATTGGTCTAACGGCCTAGGAGGAGCTACTGTTTCGGACGGACGGACGGACGGACGGACAGACAGACAGGCGCCTGACTATTACAAGGTCTCCTCGCTTTTTCGGAAGCACGGAGATAATAAATAAGTAAATAAATAAACAGAATAAAAATTTCTAAAAAATCCAAAAAAACCAAAGCCAGTAGCAGATGTCTTTTTGACGATGGTGAAGAGAGAGAGAGAGAGAGAGAGAGAGAGAGAGAGAGATGGAGGGAAGTTGAGGGAGAGGAAGATGGAGAGCACAGATATTTCTGAGTAATTAACCCCTCCAGTACCTTCTAATGATTTATTTCCAAGATTCTCAGTGTTTTTTCCCCATTTTTTACAAATCAAAAAGGTTTATCTACAGCTCATTTTAATATTTAAAGTGGAAGCATGCAGAACTCCATACCTTTAAGAGTGTAGTGGGTGCAAGGATTCAGCAAAGATCGAAGAAACAAAATACCGCTTTGCTCACAGATCAAAAATCTTCCATTTACTGTGGGCAAAAAAAAAATGAGTGTGTACTAAACCAATTCGTCATCAGTCTGACGAAAGCTTACACAAAAACACTTTGTTTTTTTGCCTGCAACAAAAGAAGACTACCAATATATATATTTTTTTTTCTTAAGACTCATTTATATCAGAAAATGTCATAAATTGGCCTGGATATGATTACAGTAGAGTTGGAAGGCCACATCATAAGGAAAAAAACAAGAAAAAAGCGAGCAAAGCTCACGTACCCCCGCTCCCCATTTGTCGCTCAATGAATGTCAATAGCAAATAACGCTTCTATGGAAATGTAATATGCAGTCATATTCAAATCAAGTACCAAAAAGGTCCATTTAGTGTACAAACTTGTCTCCATTGATGCCTCCCTGTCGATTTTAGTACTAAGTTGAATTAAGATTCAAGGGCAATAACTCCGTAAAAAATACAGTTTCCTTCGGTTTCAAAAACTTCGTTCGAGAGTATCGTCAGGAGTACCCACAAGCAAAATGTCATTGATCTAGGTGTAGTAATTTCCGAGTAAACTTGTTCCCATTGACGCGTCCCAGCTAATTTTCGCACTAAGTCGAATCAAAGATTCAAGGGCAACAACTCCGTAAAAATAAAGTTTGAACTGGGTTTCGAACTCGTTCAAGAGTATTGTCAGGAGTACCTACAAACAAAATTTCATTCATCTAGGTGTAATAGTTTCGAGGAAATTTGTCCCCATTGATGCATCCCGGCGGATTTTTGCACTAAGTCGAATCAAAGATTCAAGGGCAATAACTCCGTAAAAAATAAAGTTTCGGAACTGGGTTTCGAACTCGTTCAAGAGTATCGTCAGGAGTACCTACAAACAAAATTTCATTCATCTAGGTGTAATAGTTTCGAGAAAATTTGTCCCCATTGATGCATCCCGGCGGATTTTTTGCACTAAGTCGAATCAAAGATTCAAGGGCAATAACTCCGTAAAAAATAAAGTTTCGGAAGTGGGTTTCGAACTCGTTCAAGAGTATCGTCAGGAGTACCTACAAACAAAATTTCATTCATCTAGGTGCAGTAGTTTCCGAGAAAACTTGTCCCCATTGTCCACTATAGAATAAAGTACAAAATGTGACGTTTCCATGGAAACGTCAGAAAATTGACATCCCAGAAAGCTGAAAATGACTGGATGCGTAGTTTGTGACATGGTTCACGATTGTACAAAGTTTGGTCAAAATATTTCCAACGGTTTTTGAGATATGACTCCGGACGGAAGGACGGACGGACGGACGGGCGGGCCGCTATATACCCCCGCTTACTTTGTAGCGGGGGTACAACAATTAGGTTTAGTGAAAAACTTTGTTCGCTTGAGTATATCTCCTAAATCAAAAGTTCGGCGGTATGTCGGCCAACATTACAACGACTGGGTGTGTGGAGTCGTCGCATAATAGAGCCATGCAGCCACTACTTTATTATGTACAATATATACAGACCAGCAGAGCACCAGGTGGGAATATGCTTAGGGAATTGCCAAGAAACCACTGTAAATTCATACCTATATTATTAGACTAAAAATAAATACATTGATAAAAGTATCAATAGAAAAGTATCCATAATTATTTTCCCCATGAACTTCATCATAAGAACCAAAGAAGCACATGACAAAGAATAAATGTAGGTTCTGCAACACCTGCAGAACAATGGCAGTTGGGCGAGTGTATTACAGTACATAGTGTACAATACATGCACAGTAAGTTTTTTTTTTTCTTTTTTTTTTTACCGTGAACAGTGAAAATAACTCATTACCCAAAAATGGCCTCATATGTGATAGTTTTGTTCCACTTAGTCTCAATTTGAAAGTTATTGTCAAATACACTGCAATAAATACCTCTTCCTCAGAAAGAGCAAATACCCCGTGTGAACCATCACAATCTTTACTAGAATGAGCCATGTCTTGAAAATGCGCTTCTACAGATGGTTTCTGAAGTATAAAGCAACTGATGCAGTCTTCTCTTATAGGCCATTGCCTGTGTGCAAAAAGACCACTAGAAATCTAATTGAATCACATTGAAGGTCTATGTGAATAAATAAAGATAGGGTAGTTTATTTTCCATAATCTGATCGCTGGTGCCCAGAAATTAGGGTGAAAGTGCCATTTTAGTCCCTTTTTGGCCCCTTTTTAGTACCCCAGGGGCCAGTAAGCATAATAAAAACCACCCTACCGTAATGTACTTGCAAAGAACTTCAATTTGATTCCCATGTTGACATATTTTGATGACATCAATTTTTTGACCCCTTCCTTATTTCCATCAGACCCTAAAAGGGTCTCAATTTCTGAAGTAACTGCAGGGTTTCACATGGAGAACTTTTTACATGGTGATTAGGGGCCCAAAGCCTACACAATTGTACATAGAACAAGTAGATCCACTGATATTGGAATGAACCAGGTAGATACAGCACACAGGCAATGGCCTACTATGACAAGTAACGACTACAGTGAGCCAGGAGAGGAAATATTCAAAACCTGACAGAATACATGCCAAGTTTTCAAATACAACCCTGGTTTTAGTGTTACCCTGCAAAAACAGAATCTTACCAAGCACCTTAGTTTTGAATTTAGGCTTAAAAACTTATTTCTATTAAATTTTTTCTCACATTAAAAAAAAAAAAAAAAAAAAAAAATTCTATTGTAGAGAGATCATTTTCACTCATTTCCAGATTTGTTTATGGGGCTTAATAATTAATTTCACTTACCCCCATAGCAACTCAAGAAATGAGCCTAAATTCAATAGCAGAATTTTTTCGAAGAAAATGTCATAGAAATAAGTAGTTTATGTATAAATACAATTTTTAATGTCTAGTAAGATTTTATTTTTGCAGTGTAGTCAACTCAACTCGAGTCAGACCTGCATAATTATTAAAAAAAAAAAAAAACAATACAAAAAAAAAAGTTATCCTGTGTTCAGGAATACGTTTTTTGACAGAGACGTAGGAGAGAGATTTTCAAAGTGCGTCGAGTCAATCGGCTTCTAAGAGTAGCACTGTGCCGATGCTCTTCAGAGAACAGGCTGTGAGGGCTGAGCCGTGGCTGTTTACTGCTAGTAGGAGAGGTTGGGGGGGTAGCTGGAATGTTGTGATTGGTGCAATATGGCTCCAGATGATGCTGAAGAGGGGCTGTTTGTCTGGATCTTGGTGGCAGATGGGAGAGGGAGATTAGTCATGCTACAATATACTGTGGCTACACTTAGCCTGCGCTCTGTCCGCAAGGCAAGTACAGCACTCCAAATGAGCGCATGGCAAGGACCAGATTCTGTGGTGAAAGTGACAAAAACACTAAGCTGCTTGGCGCACTCTCCCCTCAACTCCCTCTCTTACCCTTCTTTCTTTTCTCCATTGCCCTCCCTCCCTCCCTCTATCCCTCCCTCCAAAATCTAATACCAGTTACCACAGATTACCCTGGCCTAGCGGTGTCTTTAATCACAGGCACAAACTGAGGTCAGACTCGTAATTGAGGGCAATGATGTGAATGTGGCTGAGCAGTGGTGAGGGTCTCTTGTACGCTCTCTGGTTAGAGAAATCGGAATGAAACGTGGCAAATTTATTGTACCTAAAATACAGTTATCTAAAATTAATTAACTGCCTCCTGAGAAACTGAGGAGCTGCTGGGTGTTTTTAAGGGGCTTTGGGTTCATGAGGTTTTGCAGTGTATAGAAGCGCGTCAAGAGATTGTTTATAACTTCATGACCATACTGTCTCTCCCTCTCTCTCTCATCAGAAGCTCACATGGAATTGCTCTAGTCTTCTGAAAAAAAGTGTCACTGAGCTCAGCAAAAAAAAAAAAAAAAAATCAAGAAAACCTGGCAGGCCTTTGTGAGTTTTCCCGAGTTGTGCGCAGCTCAACAACTCAGTTTTCAAATCCTGAAAAACCGAAGCAAGCTGCAGTGTGGCACAGCCAGCCCACACACCAACAGCGTATCGTTCTCCATTATGAAATCCAAGTATAAAAGCTCTAATGCGACATTAGCTGCCATGCACCTTCGATGCCAGCACAGCTTAATGAACTGCACCTCAGGTGAAATATACTCACTCTCTCTCAGGTCATTAACACATCAAACTGAAATACGACAAGTACGAAACTGGCACACCGACAGACATTTAAGTGCCAGAGTATGTAGTCCAAAGGCAAGAGGCAAGTTTGCATTTTTCAACCATGGGTTCTCTTTCTAGACTTCTTAATGCATTTTCTGCAAAGGCATTGTGTTTTTTCTAACTAATATGTAAAGTCCATATTTCATGTCAGTGGAAAAATTGGTCATGTTATGTTCAACAAGATAATTTGCCTTATACCTCAACCTCAACCGTGGATTTCAAAAGCTGTTAAATGCTTTTAAAAAGCAAGTTGCTTACAAATTGTATAATACAATGACCTCAATAAGGTCGTGAGCACATATGCCATTATGAAACGTGAGATGCTGACAGAATGAAACTGTTGTTGCATTAAAATTCACTATTGACACAGTAAAAATGCAGCTGTACTTGTAGAACAAAATGTGAATCACTAGTGAGCTTACATGTACCAAGGATCTTACATTCGTTCAAAAAAAAAAAAAAAAAAAAAAAAAACCTCACACTATGGAAAAATCCAACTGGAAACAAAGCAAAGAAATTCACGATGGTTGAAAAAGCCAGGCTGGCCAACAAAAACACTTCGTCTGACGTGACATGTCATGTGACTGGACCCTGATCAAACAAAACTACAGCATGCACGGATCCCATGGAAATCATGGTTCTCAAGTAATTGAAGACTGGAATTGAGGCAAAGATTCACCAGGATGAAGTGGGTTAGCAAAGTTAGATTAACATGAGTTGACATTTTGATAATCTGCCTCATTCTGCCCGCTGACATCTTTATAAAAACACAGTGCTGTCATAGTTCCTGACCTTAAATGAAGATAGAAAACCGTACAGCTGCCCTGAGATCTGTTATGGTTAAGATTAAGTGTTTTCAATAAAAGTACATGTTGAGAATTATGGCCTGAGAGAAATTGCATCATTAGTTAAAAAAAAAAAAAAGAAAAAGCACAACTGTGCCATGAAGTGTGGTCTAAAATATTTGGACAGCAAAGCGATCTAAAATGAATACACTTCCATAATTGTAAGGTTCACTTGGCATGGAGGTAAACACCTTCAAATTAAAGCTAACATTTGGAATTAACTTATGGGCATTTAAAATCATATAGACTGAACCATGAAGGAGCTGCAGTTGTTTAACTTGTTTTTCAGTCCCAGTGCCTCACCGTGTACACTCAGACACATGCAGAATGAATGAAATGCTTTTGTTTCAAAGGAGAAATAGTTTGAGGACATAACCAAATCAGCAGGGAAATCAATTCACTATAAGGCCTGCTAGATAACTGTAAAATGCCACCCCTAGCTGCTTTTATCAAGAATAAAAAAAAAAACTAAAACAAAGGCATCACTTAGTCACGCCATGCTTTGGCTGCATGTAGAGCGCACTTCCAGTTAACAAATGATGCCTCTTACGTCATGGAAACATAAGCAAACAAAACACAGACAGGAATTGGGAAAACCGTGAACAAAAAAGGGGAAAAAATTGGCTCATTAGTTTTTTTCCCCAGAATGAATTGAAAAAGAATGGTTGAAGTTCAGTGGTAAGGCCAGGCACACATTTGAATTGCTCTTTCCGTGAAATTATCAGACGTTTAATGGCACTTTGCACAATGTCCTGTTTGGTTAGATGAGCCGCAAAAAGGACATGCAGACCCCAGCTCCAAACAGACAAACTGCAGCCGGTTCCAATGTTGTCTGTGCCTCTTATACTCATGCATGAACTGCGATAACCTTAGGAGTTCACTGAGGGAGATGGTGAAGGTTGGGTTAAAGAGGCAGCGTCGAGCTATCGCTGCTCCCTGACCCCCTTCCCCACGTGCTTCCATGTCAAATGCTGTGTACCGAGTGATGCCATCTCCGGTTTCACCACAGGCGTTCCTGCACAAGAGGAGCTTGGAGACCCTCTGTTCCTATATCGCCCCTGCAATCTCGCAGATGGATGCATCTGAAGTGGTATATCACTAATTACTCCGATATCCTGAGCAGATCCTATTCCATCACAGGGGCTGAAGCGGCATCTTCTCCACTGGACCATGACAAGCAGTAAAATCTAAAGCTGCACGATTCTGGATAAAATGAGGATCACAATTTTCCATCTCAGAACAGAAATGACAATTCTCTCATTGGATTCCATGAAAAACCACATTAAGAACTGTGAACACATAAGATTAGCCTCACAGAATAATTGCCCATCTAATTTTTTAAGGTTTTTTTTTTTTAATCTTTTTTATTATTTAAGATAGTGGATTTAATTTTTTTTTTTTTTTTTTTTAAAGGTTTTGATAAAGGGGAAAAAACGCATTTTGAACAGACACCCGATATCTCCGTTTGGAAAAAATATGACCTAGGCAATTATGCCATAAGGCTGATGATGAACAATAAAAGGGCATCACTTATTTCAATCTCTTGAGTGACAAAATGTAAGAGAAATCCCATAAAAATACACCAAATCGAAAAACACTCCTCCTAACAATTACCTAAAAGTAGAAACACAAAAATTATGAACAACACTATACAACCCCAATTATTTCAACCTCATTAGACAACGCACATAAAATAAAAAATGGGATTTGAAAAGTCAGTTTACCAAAGCTAGTATTTTGAAAAAAATGACAACATAATAATATTTGATGCTTTAACTTGTGAATAAAATTGTTTATTGAAAATATACGCTTAGCCAATGCCAAAAATCTGATGATTTCAACAGTTCCAAAAAATTTGGAACAAGGGCAATTTAGGACTGATAACGATGCATCAAGTTGCAATAGTAAGGTGATATGAAACAGGTGATTAAACAAATGAGCTAATCTTGATATACTATAAAATACTCTGAAAAGGCCAAGTCTCTCAAAACAATGATGGGTCAAGGCTGACCAATTCGCTAACATAAGCTTAAAATCAATCACGGTGAGAACAACATTCCCTAAAGACAACTTGGTGGGATTTTGGGCAATTCACCTTCTACAGTGCTTAACATAACTCAAAAAAGGGAAGAATCCGGTTGAATCCAGTGCGCAAAGGGCATGGCCAAAAACCAGTTCTGAATATGCATTATCTCCAATCTCGCAGACTTCACGTGTCTGTAATGGATATCATGAAATTGGGTCATAAATAAACTCTGTCAACGCCATTTGCCGTTGACTCCACAGACCCAAATTTTAATATTAATATGCAAGGCCATTGCCATACATCAACCCTGTCCAAAAGTGCTGCCTTCTCTAGGCTCGGTGTCGTCCGAGATGGACAGTAGCGCAGTAGGAGGAGCATGTCATGCAGACTGACGAGTCAACATTTCAAGTGGCCTCTGGAAAAACAGCCGTCAGGTACGGACTAAAAAGGTAGCTGACAAAATGTAGCATAGACCAAGGCAAATCCAGCGAGTGACACTAATTTTTTTCCCCTTTTATATTAAACATTGGCCACACACCTTTTAATTAATCAGGTAAAAGACTAAGAAGCTTAAACAACATGGTACATACTAAGGCATATCCTTACAGGTACCACAAATGTAATTTTAGCTAGTTAACCCCGTATTTCTTCTCGTTTTGGAACAGGCTTTTTCTGCTTGGCCTCGCTACATTTCATTTTTTCTGCATATCCATCATTTTTGCAGCTTCTTCTCTGGAATTTGAGTCACCGGCATGGTGATACTGGCTGGGAACTACACACGCAGTGGCCAGAGGTTGTCTCCCCACAAAAGTCCTGTTCAAAGTGAAATAAAACACTAGCAGAAGGCAGGGTCTCTGGAGATACAAATATCCCCACACAATTCTGGTCAATATTTTTAAGGAAAATCCTACTCAGCACCATTCAAGTACAAAATGAGACGAGACCTACACCTCAGAGTCTAATCATAGGATTTTTTGGGGGTGCCAATGATTGAGGCACACGTTTTAGAGAAAAATATTTATATACTGTAAAAACAATTTTTTTCTTTGCATAATTTTACGTCAAGATTTTTGCAAATGTTCTTGAGTTAAAGACATTTGTTTCACAGCCTGTTTTGCTCATATTCATTAAGGGTCGGGGCGGAAATACCGTAGGTGCAGTTGCACCCGGGTCCATGTGTGATGGGGGCCAATTATGACTGTGGCAAAACAGTCAACTGTCTGTGAAGCAGTCACATGGTAACAGTTTACTTTTGCAGCAAAACAACTTTCTCACACTAATCATCACCAAAGTCAAACAAAACTCTTTCATGGTGACAAAGTTGAAGTAGTTAATAAGTAGTCAATGTCTAATACTCATGCAAATCTCTAGGGGCCTATGTTAGTCCTGGGTAATGACATTTTTTAATTAAAACTGATGGTGGTTAGGAAGCATATTTTCTGTTAATATAATAGAAAATATCCTTCCTTTTGCTTTCCCGTTGTGGAGATTTATGAGAAATATAATGACCAATCAAATGTCCCAGTGAGCAATTTCAGTTTACTAGCCTTTCTCAGTAAGGCGACTTAAAATTTAAAATATTTGGAATAAAAAAAATACAATAGTCTTCAATGGCAACAAAGCACGCTATGAATAACAGAGAACTGCAAACTTCTTGAGGTTTCTTGGCCAAAAACATGAGCCGGTCAACATTTTTGTTTGATGAGAATTCAAAATATTTACAAGGAAATGAATTTATCCAATTAAAAATGTGATTTGAATAGTGTAAAATTATATAACTGCCCAATTATTTCCATAACTGATGTGGATTGGGAAACATGGCCGAAGATGGCAGTGACACTTTAGTGCTTGTGAAATATTCCGTAAAACAACTCCGAAAGAAAAAAAACTTTACTCTAAGAGGGAATATTTTATCATTTTAGTACCCCAGCAGATCATTTTACCCTGCACTAACATGGACTCGGTGTGTATTAGGCTACTGCTTCAGTGGACAAACACAGATGCTGAGATATAATTGCCAAAGTAGCAGGTGTTCGAATGGCTGCAGTCCTCCACAGACGGGAAATTTATGGTCGACTTCCCTACGGCGAGTCCCAGGACCTCGTCCAGAGCCCATATCCAGACCTACAGCTCCTTCTGGAACACCCACAGTTTTGAGTCCGACAACCGCCCCCATGGGACACTGCAGCCAGGACCAGCCCCAACTTGCCACCCCTGTTCGCAACTCCATGCTAGCACACGATTACAAGCTGTTCTTGGATCTGGGACTTGTGTAAGCAGTGTACAAGGCAACTCCGATTAGCTGGACTCACACAACAGACGTGAGCTCAACAACAGTGCTTCTGCAAGACTTTACAAAACCCTAACTTCTTACCGAGGCCTCAGTGAAGCACGGACGCTAATCTAGGACATCACACTCCAGGTTGGGAGTGGGACCAACATTAAACTCAGATAAGACTCAAATACAGGTAAGTGGTGCCACAACGCTGTTTAAAGTAGGGTTGGGCGACTGGACGAACGTATTGGTTATCAGCGACTGGTTGAGTCTATTGCCGGTTGGTTTATTTTTTGGACAATTTTTCTGATTTTACTAAGGCAATTCAATGATCACGAGAAACCTATGATTTACTACTTAAATATGAAATAAAAATGATGGTAAAAAAATCACGCAACAATCATCCCCAAAATAATGCCACTTCGCACCGTAGCTGAGGAAACCCTTTCCAATGGCATGCTCGTGGCTATTATGCATGACTATTCAGTTTCATGGTCAACATAAAAAAAAAAAAAAGAAAAATTATTTTTGTGCACCCCCAAAGTCAGTGGGTCGTTGTCACCATCAATGACTTCTTCACTGAGATAGCTGTACAACCCTGTGTCCGCCCTCCAATTCCAGGTGCAAATACGGCAAACTGCTACACTTAGGTCCTTTGGCTTACCAGTTGCATCCCGTTTAAAACAAAAATAACTCCAAATAGTGGATTTTGTATATTTTTTGCTACAAGCTCTTGCATTATTGATTCACTGACAATGGCGTGAGGAAAGTGGGGACTCCCCCACTTCCTGTGCACTCCAAACGTGGACACATCCGCAAATATATCGCCACCTGCCGGTTGTTGAGCTGATGGTGGCCGATTGGAAAATTTGAACATATTGCCAAACCCCAGTTTGAAGCTTCTTAGTACAAAGTAAAGAGCTGGATTATGTGTGCCATCGTTTGAGAAAGCTGTTAATTTTTTTTTCAATTAAACTGATAATCAATTAGCTACATGGATCTAAATTTTTTTCGTCACAAAATGTTCTTTTTTTTCTCCACAGCATACCATCAATTTGCCTAATAATGCTCAAACAGCAGTCTACTTTCATAAATTAAAAAAAAAAAAAATCTTTGAGCCTGCAGGATACAAAATGAGTCCCCAAACCGAAAAGGTGGCAGTTATGAATACCTGAGGTAATGCGTGACTTGGTGATGTTGCAGTTCTTGGCTACCAGCACAGCAAACATGAAAAAAAAAAAAAAAAAAAATCCACCTGCTTTTTCATTGTGTTGAAAATCACAATTCAAGGTGGGGTGACCACTGCAAATCCTCATAGTTCTCAGCACATATTCTATTCTCAAGGTCACCAACTTACACAAAACAACCAGTGCTGTAAATGCATATTTTTATAGATTCTTTATAATTATGTGACACACGAGGGCACAATGTTTGTATATCCATAATCCATCAGCCAGCAGTCAATCGACAAATATGAATCGAAGAGTCAAGCATATGGGTGAAACACGGTCAGGTGTCAGTACTAAATGTGTCGTGTTATTAATTTAACACCACCTATACACTATTGGGATGTGTGAAAAATACAGCAAATCAGTTATTACAAAAGAAAGCCAATGAGTAGAATATTGAATATCTGTATTCCTACATCCACAGTTTTGCCGTGGCATTGAAACTCGCAACCTTCGGAGCCGAATTCAATTATTTCTGTTGCTTAAATGTAAATTCTCCAGCTCTATTCAAAAATCACTAAACCTAATGAAAGATATAAATTTATGAAATAGCCAATGTATTCCTTCTTATTTAAATCAATATTTTATATTTACAGTATGATCGAATAATTACCGTTATCATTACACTTCAGGGGTATAAGCACATGGATTTAATTTGGATAATGAATGCTAACGGTCGTTGTATCGCAAATAAATGTGATTCTCTGTAGTAATGTCATTCAAATTAACATTCATGGTCAGTAAATCTCCTCTAAAAATAGTAAGACAAAAATTATGCTGTACACAGAGATAATAATCGTAAAAAAATCAAAAAAATCATAATATAATCCTTCACACATTTCACTGAGTACAACATCATGCCAGGTTAGAGGTGGCAGAAATTAAATAACTTTACATATTCTTACTTCAATTAAAATCAAAATGCAAATAGCGGAACATTAATTGGCAATAAGCAATGGTAATTTGGAGTGGATCTGTTATGCCATTTCCCTAAATAATACAAGCCCCATGTGAACTAGCATCTCATTTCTTCAAACTTGTCCTTTCACTGCCCTTGTAGAACACAGGCTTGGTAAAGTTAAATCGGTACTTAGTACTTTTGAGCACCCTTAAACATATGTTGACGAGTGCACTCCGAAACTAGAGCAGTCAAATACACTTCCAAAAAAATACAAGGATACTAACAAATTGAAATTGCGATTGGTGAAGCACTGCTGAGCCTGAGAACAATGCTTCCTCGTTGTTAAAAATTAATACCACTCTTCCCTTATGGGGAACACATTGTGAGATCTTTTTCCAACCATAATCATAATCTCTGTCAGCCAACACACAAGCAAACTGCTAACTGCAGCATCAACAAACAGAAGCAATGATAGTTTGGTGTCTAGGCTCGGACCCCGACACACCCTGAGGCCTACTGAGCTTTAAGAGAAGATGGCGGAGTGTGTGAGGATACAACCCTTACGGGGAAAATTCAGAGCCCACGGGTAGATGCTGGGGAGGAGGTGGATGGTTAAACAATAGCAGGCAAGAGTGATGCAGCAGCAAAAAAGCAATGCAGCAAAGCAGCAGGCAGAGCAGGAGAGCAGCTTATATAGCCTACTGACTTGAGGGGTGAAGCGGAGTCTGATATTAGTGTTTACAGTGATGCGGGCATGTCTCAAGCTTTCTTCCAGAACTAGCCTCACATTTTCTGATGGTAGGCAACAGGATAAAAAAATCCATTACACTTGAGCACAGTAATGCAAATCCAATAAGAGTTGAAAGGAAGAAGAGTATCAACTAAATGTAGGAAATCTGCTTGGAACAGAATGGTATACTTAGCTAGCAATATCAGAGATAACTGTTCAGATGAATGCTTTGTTTGCCAGCTTGTACAGGCAGCATTCCCTCCCATTTCATTTCCTGAAAAGGCTTGGCAGTTTCTACTAAGCAAACTGGGTCAGGCCAGCGAGAGACTGAGATGGCTAATGTGTGGCCACGGCTACATATTGTTTACCTTCCCCCATCCATTGTAATGTTTAATGTTTTTTCCACATGCTCTGCCCGCAAGAGGCCTGAAATGCATTCTACAGCTTTTTCTGTATTATTTTCTAAATATTTGACTTATTTTCAATGGTACGGCTTTCCAGTAGATCGAAGCCACTTCCTTCATCTATGAAGAATTGACACACTGCATTCTAACAGTCCAACTCCATTACAAGCTTAACTGGTATTTTAAAATCCACACAGTAACATTTTTATACCTTGAAAGTTGGTTTGCATAGTTCTGACCAGTCCTATGTGAAGGGTTTGTATAACCAATGACAAGAGAGCTCCGTAAACGCTATGGCTAATCCAAATGGCTGACCAATAAAGAACAGAGTCGTGAGCAGAAAAGGTTTCTCCCGATAAGCCGAACGCAATAGGAAAAGCTCTGAACAGATATCCTGCTGACCGGACGAAATGACAGGGGCAAAGTGCCCACCAGCAAACGGGCTTCTTCAAAATAAAGCGATCCAGGCAGTAGGCATATAGTAACAATCGTTCAGCCAGAAATGCACATGCATGAATCCACCGTGCCACTCCACTATTCCTGAGAAAAACAGGCTGGCCTTTGTCTGCCACAGAAAGGCTGTGACAAAGATGGGTTTTTTTCCCAGATATTGGTACATCAGTATTAATGACATTAAATACTTATGCCACTGTGGTATATTACACTGTCACTGGGCGCAAAATTCAATTAACGGTGACCTAAAAATGCTTCCTTTCAAGCTTTTCTCTGCAAGATGTTTTGCATTTCAATGGCATATATCTGTAAAAGAGTGCGCCCATCTTGTGTTGAGGCACCTCCTTAGCACTCAGCTATGTGGAACACGGTCCTTTTATTTCACAGGAGTGAAACGCAATGCAGAGGGAGTCATTATCAACATATCAAACTGACAGCTCTGGGATCATCCTATTTACTTGTTAATTTGCCTTTCCCTTCATGTGAACCTGCACGGCATTAGCGTGCATGTCATTTTTTCATTTCCTTTGCAGTAGAGTAATTGTGTGGATGATATGAAAATTGAGGATTTGATGTTCTCTGTGATTAAGGAGCCCTGCGAGTTCTTTAACACCAGCCATCTACCCGACCCGCCCAAACGAACATAATAAACAACTGATGACGAGTTGATCAACCATGAAACCCTTTGCCATCGCTGTGCGCGTTCTCCAATTGAGTCAGGCCCTCATGTTTCGCTAATTTAACAGTCTATCATCCCAAGGCCATGACCAGAAGGATTGAACATCATCTGACAGGTATGGACTTTGTCTCAATTCAACCCCTCAATCTTCACCTGACAAAATTGTTATCCCCATGTAGGAGCAACACTGGGCTCCAATTTCTACTGCTACAGACAAACTGTTTCCACCTTTGGACAAGCCTAATGATTACAATTCAGCAGAAAGACCCATCCAACCATGAGAGAATAGCGGCAGTGCATATCGATTGTTTCTCAGTCCGGACCCAATGGCACATTTTGCTACTTGACTTGTCTGGCTAAATGAAGCACACAAGACTATTTCACATGGCTCCGTTCCCCCTTTCAAAACAATCTTGTTGATGGAATGCCCCGTCATCAACTTTAAACACCAAACATGTGGCAACTGGCTGGCTTCTCAGGAACTCCATGAGCCCTGATACGTGGTAAGATACCCTACAATGGACTCACACTGTAGCTGCCTTTCTGCTAAACTTTTCTAGACTGCTTTTAGTGAAACTATTCAGAAGTGCAATTAGCATGAGGTCACGCAGTAAATCCCAAAGCAACAGAGGACAATAATCTCTACATTTATTAGAAGCAGTTCATTGACTGCACTGGAGACAACATCTATATATTACTACTGAGTTGGCGATTTGCATAATTTCACAAATCTCCTCCGAAACCACCATGAATAATGAGTCTGTTTTCCGCATACATTGGTTTTACTGTGTGACAAAGACAATGCGCCAGGTTTTGAACTTAGTTATGAAGTAAAAACTGCATTTTGAAGCCGTTTTTGCAAGTAAAACTGGCTAATTCAATCAGCTGTTATCGTGCCCGGGTATATAGCCTGTGCATAGCATGGGTATCGGCTAGTTTACATCATTTCCAACAGGGGGCATCATAAGATGGCTCCTTTGCGTTCAATGGATCAGATGATAATTACCAGGCCATTATTTTATGGGATCCCTCCACAGTAAACCCGGTAGTGACACATGACATCCACAGGTACCCACCACCCGCGGGCAAACATCTGCACATCGTCCTCTGAGCAGTCGGCGAGTTTCCCGACATCATTAAATTCTCACAGGTCTTTGTCCCACCAAACCGCCATTAGTCGCACATTCCGCCTTCAGGTTGGATGCTCCGTGGCAACCCTCATATGCCAGTTACATTTGCTGGAGAGGTGTTTGCACTTCGAGTCGTATTTTCCAACCCAACCCAGTCCGGCATCGCAGCTCCCTAGAATCTGCCCTTCTAATCACCAGCCCATGAGGCGAAGCATGACGAGCCTGTGAGAAGACTAATTATCAGCGTCTTTGAGTGGCAGGAATGTCACCTGCGCGACACTTACTGCAGTATTAACAGATAATTACAGACTGCAGTCTCCCTAACTCCACTCGATGGAAATGTCCTTATTAGAGAGATAAAGAAAGAGCTGGGCAACAAGTAAATGCCAGGGTATGAGCAGGCTGTAGCTATGACATTGCATTAAAGGAGATGACACTCGTCGACACATTACATAAACTGTTCTCATTTCTTTATTTATTCCTGGAGGTGGAATGCAGCAGCTTAATTTACGAAAACCAGTTCTAACTGGCTTTAGAACCATGGTAATGAAATAGGGTATGAATGGACTCAAAATGTAATTTTCCGCGTAAATTCTTTTTCAGCGTAATCTCAGAATGCCCTATAATGATTTTGTGAAAGCCTTCATCCGCAAATTCATAACAAAGCCCTGCAGTTAGGGCCAAGGCTGTCAAGCAGTTATAATTAATATATAGTCACAAAATGTGCATTTTATGAGCTTTACAGACGTGTCACCATCTTTGGAGAAACACACCGGTAATGCTGCAATTATTCCAAGGTCATATTGCGTATTTGCAAAATAAGAGGCAATTATGCACACTTAAAACAACTAGAAAATCACTGAAACTCAATTTCAGGTAATCCCATAGAATGGTCATCATCAAAAACACTGAAATGATTTGTGCACAGAAGAAATGAGAAAAACTATTTTTATTCACTGCAACAGCATATCAAATTATTTTTGCAATTTCACCATCCTTTGGTCTTTTGAGCAGAAATAACACATGCCTCATTAAACCATGGAATACACCAAAGAAACTAGAAATACAGCCATCTTAAAAGTAGTGGTGAAATATATGGAGCCAGGAACCGGATTCACTTCTCTCGCAAACACACAGGACCAGTCTAAGTAAAACATATGGGCGTGAAGATAAAAAAATAAGACATTTTGTGTCCACACTGTCAGTCCCATTGCAGATAAACGTATATTGCTCTGTATTTGCCATCCTTCAAGAAACTAAAGCGGTCAGGCCTCAATCCATTTCAACTGGATTTTCCCAGATCTTTCAGGCTTCATGAATAAATCTATACAACCAACCATGCTGATAAATGGATGAGCTTTTCAATACCAATCTCCAGGTGTAGAGAGCAAAAGTACAGCCGACTGGACCGCAAATGCCCCTCAGTTATTGGACACAGCTGAGCATTTATTACATGCCTTTTTAAACCAGCGGGAATGGCCACAACCGAAGGGGGCTATAAATACCCATCTCAGACCAGAGGTTCGTCGTTTGCCACCCCCCCCCCTTCACTTCACTACCCTTGTGCCTGTAGATCTGTCTTGAGCCATCAGAGAGGGATAAATACACAAGCTACACTTCTGAGAGCCTTTTCTCACCTGTTCCACAAAGCCCAGAATAATTCATACACAAGGGTAATTATTAAAAATGAAATGAGGATAGCAAATGGTAAATTCAGAGCGGTAAGCATTTGTACAATAAAATGCAAGAAAAGCCAAAATTCATTCACTGGCAGATATAGATATAAATATATGGAAATTAAAGTTGAGTGTCTTTAATCTCGTTCATCATTTTCAAATTTAATGTGCAGGAATATGGTTGCAAAAATAGGAAAACTGTCATTAACCAAACACTTACATCATAATGGTAAACAGCACCAATAATTAATTGTGGGAAAATAAATATGCCACCTCACATTAGTTTCAGTTACCACTTTGAACAAAAACATGGTATCACGACAAAGCCATTCTAATGACAAGTGACATCAGCGCACTTTCTTAGATTTAGCTGAAATTTACAAAAAATAAATAATTCAACCGCAACTCCCCCTTCAGTGGTCGCATTCCTGCATCTGAACACACAGGGTTTTCACAAGCTGTCGGCTGGAGTGGCGGAAAGGACTGGAAATTAAAGCCATAAATTAAAAAAAAAAAAAAAAACTATGCAGATAACAGACCCTCCTGACAGTTACGAGGCTCCAGTCAGACCCTAAGCCAACCACGTGCCAGGGACATGAAAAATCAAATTCAAGTAGGGCGAACACAAAGGCCGTTTGAGGCCAGCTCCGGAGGGGCCTCTTTGCAGGGTGGGCAATGTCAAAAGAGGCTATTGTTTACTTGCCCCATTCGCCGTCGTCAGCTTCTCACACCGAAGTGCTAATGGCACGGAAGTGAAATCTCATTTTCTGAAAACTATTTTGTTTGTGGTCCATTCGGCGCCGGGCATTACGGCCCTTGCAGACCCACTGGATCCTCCCCTCCCCCACTAGGTCAGATGGGAGGCATCCCAATAAAATGGAGAGGTAATCCACAGAGGGTGTGAAAGGTCAGGGATAGTCTGCGAAGTGCCACCCTTCCCAAAGTCGGTGGCCATTTTGAAATTTTCCTCTCAGCTGGGCAATCAGAGGAGGAGAAACAACATTATGATAATGGATGGTTTTAATGTATGATGATCATCATGTTAAAATGAGAGTGCAGAGCAAATACATTTACAAATGTCAGTTCAAACAACCAGCAACTTAGACTGGTCAATACTTTCATTCAGTGGTGTGCCGTCAGGGCCAGCAAGGCCTTCTCTGCTGGCCTAGATAAATTGGAAAAATTATATTTTCTTCATAAATACTTTCATTAAACCTGCATGTATTTTAGAAAGTTAATCAAAATCCTCAATCATTAAATCTAAGTGATTTCATTGCTTAACTCCGAGTTGCACAGCTTCCACAGTGCAGGCAGCTTAGGACAGCTTCGACTTATCCAATCAGATTTCTTCTCTGCTGTCTCCGAGTCAAAGCTGCTCTCTCTACATGGCTCTGGTCTCAAGGCCTTCAGAATGTAGATTGCTTCCCTCTCCCATTAAAAGGAGCAGGACGGGGAGCTGCCGGAAAGCTCACTTGGTTAAGGCACTGCGTTGCAGTGCAGAAGTGAATATCACATCGCGGGTTTGAGCCCCGGTCGTACCAACCGCCAGTGGTCGGCAGCTTTTTCAGAGTAGCACACAATTGGCTATTGCGCTACAGAGTTTCAAATTGGGAAGGGACTGCCGGGAAATAAATATATAGCTTAAATAGCTTTGTTCGTTGCTCAAGCGCCTCCTGTTGGCCAGACGGGCGCTCATCAGGAAGATCCTAAGCCTGTTCATGTTCGGGTATCCTCCGCCCTCCTTCTGAACTTGCGAAGATTCAACCAATGAGTATATAAGAAGCGGTGGCTGACAGGCACATGCTTCGGAGGAGAGCCCTGAACTGTCTTCACTCTCCTGAGTTGGCAACAAGGGGTCGCAAACGAGCAAGGCTTGTACATAATTCACCAACTGGGCATTCCAGATTCGGGTGGGATTGGAAGATGCCATATTAAAAAAAAAAAAAAAAAATGGAGCGGGACGATTTTGCCAATTTATTTTTAACCAATCAGACTGCGAGTATGCCAAGTGGGGCATAATCTTGGACACAGCAGAGCCAGCTAGCTGGCCTTTGCCTACGCCAGGACGTTACGTGCTGACAACAGGTTAGTTTCGTTGGCTAGCGGAACAGTCTGTGCCGTAGATCTTACATGAGTGGGCGTGTCCTATGAAAGTAATGCAACGAGTACAGTAAATTTGGCGGTTGTTTCAAGCTTTAGCGAGCTACAAACCCAAAATTTACTCAACGTGTTAGCATTGAGCTAACTCCGTCACTGCCACTCAAACAGTACCTGAGTCACAGACATTCGCGTTTGAACTAACAGTTAGCTAGCTGCGGTTTTTAAATTCACGGTCAACTGAGCAGCTATGTGATCTATGTGAGAGCATGCATCAACTTCACGCACTGGCATGTCTGCTGGTGACCATCCCGGTGTCTACTGCCTCTGTCGAGCAGTCTTTTTCAGCTCTTAAAACGCATCAAAACATATTCGCGAAAAGCGACTGGGCAGGCTCAACAGTCAGCACTGGCCTCCGTGGCAATCCTGAAGGAACTTTTATTGGAGCTCGAATGGACTGATACGCTGTACGACCATTGATCATTTTTTAAAGAAAGAGAAGAGGATGGAGTTCATTTTCAAATAACAAGCAGTTGTTGTGAGTTTAAAACATTTTTATTTTATTTTATGTGTTAAGTTTTGAATTTTGTTTTAGATCGTTGCTGCTGGTATGTGAATGATGTCCCTGGCTGTGTCCTTGTACATTAAGGCACGTGCGTGTTACAGCAGCTTGGCTTGGGGGGGGTTGTGTA
The DNA here is from genome assembly GCA_029692085.1 of Gymnothorax javanicus. Classification (NCBI taxonomy): domain Eukaryota; kingdom Metazoa; phylum Chordata; class Actinopteri; order Anguilliformes; family Muraenidae; genus Gymnothorax; species Gymnothorax javanicus. The sequence goes on along the minus strand of CM056207.1, from coordinate 10,599,152 downwards.
ATTAAGTTTAGGTTAAACTTAAGTTTAGGTTAATTGCGGGAGGGTTACTGAAGGCCTAGGTGTAAAATGCATGGCCCGCCACGGCTTTCATTATTCAATTATTTTTGTTAGAAATTTCCTTTTCACACACACACCATTCAGGCTTGAGCCACACACTAAGTCCCCCGTTTATCATTTGCTCATGCGATACATGTTGAAATCAATCTAATCTTTGCAGGAATTCCACAGCCAAAACGTGAAACAACTCCCATTGAAAAGTTCTAAAGAACACATTAAAATTCTGTCATTCCAATCCTGCTCCCTTTCAGACGTTCTGTCCTTAACCCTAGTCCTGTCGGTCGCCGATATATAGCGGACCCACACTCGATTCCCTGTGTACCGGGTCGTCGATATATCTTTCCCCGGTAGGTATTTTCCTGTATGCCAGTCCTCGATAAGCATTAACCTAGAGGCAGAACCAAGGTGAAGGGAATATTCTGTTTTCCTCTATCTGCATCATTCTCATGTGTGCATGATTCTACTATAGTTAAATCAAAAGGAGCCATTCAGAATCATTAGCAATCTGAATAATTTGGGGGTTAGGTTCTAGACTCTTCTAAAATAATGGTTCTCATGAACTTACACAATATTCCCAATATCCTGTTGGATGAGCTACAGCTACTTGGAGCAATACCACCTCCACATCCCCACCTTCATTTTTCTCAAGGTGGCCAAGTTGAACCCCAGTCATCTTAACACTTTTCTCACTCCCCTGTAATATTGCCATCTTCCAGGCAATGGACAAGGCCAGAGGGTTACGTCCTCAAGATTCTGGGCCTGTGTCTAAACGGGAGAGCCCCTGCACTCCATCCAGCAAACCTTACCGTGAGGGGGGAGAGCACCATTTACAAAACTGCCTGAACATACCCGAGACAGCAGCCTCGTCCTCCAAAACCACACGCAGTCAGGACAAGTTCAGCAGTGTCCTGTAACCGCAAAGCCGTCTACGTAGGTGCGGTGATGCTCTCTGAAGGCGCAAATGTCCCTCAGGCCAGCTAGGTTTGCCCTTGCTTTTCTGCTCTGAACCCATTCAGACACCAAAAGCTTGACTTCTGCGGCGTGATTTCCTGACAACCCACCAGCAATTTCAATTACACTGACTGGGGTAGTATTGTCTCTTCAAGGAAGCTGATGTTCACAAAGGTGAGGAATATCCCTCTACAAAATCTGCTGGGGTCAATTCAAGCATTATGTGCTGCCTGCACCACATAAAAGTAGAGCCAGGATTACACCGAAATGACTGATATTACACAGGGTGACAGTGCGATACAAAGGGTTGAGACCTCGGTTTGAATCTCAGGATGTAAAAGGTTTGAATCCCTGGAAGGACCCTGTATTTGTACCCTGAAAAAGGCCTCTCATTAGGCTTCCAACTGTAGAGATTGACTCAATATAAAAGTGAGGGTAAGAACCTTTGCTAAATGGCAGTGATATAAAAAGCTTTGAGAAATATTTCAAATGGCAGGCCCTCTCAAAACGATTCAGATTACCAGTGAAGTGACCTTTCCAAATTAAAGACTTAAGAATGAAGACCAACTTCCAAACAAAACCAAATTCTCACTTGACATCCCCATAAAGACAGAAGCACAAGACCTACTCAAAAACCCTCACTGCATTACAACCACGACACATTTAAACTGTTTATACTGTATAATCATGTTATACGTCTTGGTCTTCCCAGTAGAAAGTTCACGTATCTGATTTCAATCAGCTTCAATTCAGCACAGTAACCCTCCCGGGGCTCTGCGCTTGCTTCGGTTCCCACTGGGTTAAGAACAAATAAAGCCGCAATGTAGTTCTTAAGCCACACGCTAATGCACTGCACAACCTGGATCTTCCGTCTCAATCACCAGAGCAGAGCTCTTTGTATCTCAAGAACTATAGTTCAGCCTTTAGACAGAGGTAGACAGTGAACAATATGTAATGATGCACACTTTTCTTTGTGCTCCGACATAGCAACAAAGCCAAGAAAGATGCTATCTGGGTTTCTGAACCTGAAAAAAGACGTGAGGCATAGTTCAGAACCAAAGACAACACACGTCCCACACTGAAAACGGGAAGTCCAAAAACTACGACCGTAGCTGTGAATTAAGCGGTGGAGTGTCTTTGTTCTGCAGGTGCTACACTTCCCAATGCTCAAGAGCCCGCAGAGCCGGCCGCCAGCGCTGCCACAGCCAGGCGCTGGGAAAGGAAGTTCTAGAACCCTGGATTTCCTGCGTTTGGCAGTGGCCAAGAGCTCTGAGGTTTCTGCAGTGTTTTCAGGAACTGACTCATCCAATGATTCACGGATTAGATATTGCTTTGTGTGTGAGCATATGTGCGAATGTGTGTGTGCGTGTGTGTGTCTGTGGGAGAAAGCATGTTTTTGTGTGTTTGTGTGTGTGTGTGTACGAGCGTGCGTACTGGCACACGTGTTTGTGTGTGTATGCAAGTTTGTGTGCGAGGTCACAGGGTCTACTCTCCGTAGGGAAAACATTCCCAAAACAAAACAAAAAAAAAAAAAAAAAAAGGCGAGGGCACTAAAATGTTCCGACAATTCCCCAGTAACATAAAATCCATTGCTTTTGTAATCAAGGGTTATTAGGACACCATTTGTATCTACATTATTTTCCTCAGAAAAAGGGATCACGCTTGGCATTTGGTTTTAATTACCAGCCCATTACTTATCCGGCTGAAACAGTGGTTTTATTTTGCTGCGTAAGTGCTTCAGGAAGAGTCAGCAAGAAGGTTGAATTTGTGCCTTTGCTTTGATTATTTAAATGCATTACACGTAAATATAGAGCCAGGAAATTCTCTAGATACTAAATAAATACATTTAAAGCACATTTGATTGTGCTTATTCTACGAAACAGAACAACTATGACATTAAGACTAAAAATGGCAAATTCTCTGCTCTAATGATTAAGTGATACAGACAGTGTCACTGACGCTGAGCCAAAGTATCAGCAAGGGGAAAGTCAATTCACCAGCTATATTTTCTTTAAACATGAAACAGCCATTTATGGCAATGTCTTTACTACACATAAGAAATAATGTCGGCCGTCAGGCTAACATCTGGAAATATACTTGGGGTTTCATTACATCAACATTGGAATACAAAATGCTCCATGGGATAGATGTTATGAGTTCTGAGGCTTGAGCTCACGAAGCAAAACTTCTTGCAGAAGCCTAAAAAAAATTTAGCCACTTTGCACCAGGTACCACTTCAGAAACCATAGCTTTAATTACTCAAATTTGTGATCCCAAAAATTCATTAAAAAACATCCGTCTAGCGATTCTCCGGCAGCAGAAAGCAGATAAAGCAGTTTGATTTGATCTCAACTATGCGCATGCGTAATCAAACACGAACGGCTAATAAAAAAAGATGAATAACCGTGAAGCTTTCCCTCGAAGCTTTTAAGAAATTACTTGACCAGCGGAAAAACAAGGCCCCTGAGGACAGCTTCAGCCAGCGTTCGGCTGTGGAGCCGCAACCAAGTCCTGCAGTTCTGAGAGGCATCGGCATTATTTAGCGCTTCACACCCTGACCACCCACACAGGAAGGTCTCTCGTCAAACAGAACAAATGAGTAAAAACACAAACAGGAAACGGGAAACAACAGACCGGGGGAGGGAAAAAAAAAAAAAAGGCAAGCCGGCAGGCAAGAACACAGAGAAAGGGAAAGAGAGGGGGAGAGAGAGAGAGAGAGAGAGGGGAGAAAGAGGGAAAGCAAACGGAGGATGAGGGAAATGCTTGCAATAACTTTTCAAAAGAAAAAAGGAAAGTTAAAAAAATTATTTAACAAAGTCCTTCCGAAAGCGGCTGATATTAAGAGCTCTCGGTAGCTAGCAGCAATATCAAAGATGCAAACCCATTTAAGGCAGCTTTATACTTGAAAGTAGTTTGCATAAAAATGTGTCCGTGTGGGGGTAATGCGGGATGTGTGGAGTATGTGAAGGTTGCAAATCACGTCGCACACCTCCTCTAAAACAAAAAAACAGGAGGTAAAAAGCACATAGTTAGCAACCAGTGGTTGCATACTTTGCACTGACAATGACTGGCTGTCCAGTGATTAGATGTGAGATAGTGGTCACTCTTGTAACAAATTGTAAAAGAAAAATGCTGAGCATTGTATTTAGAAGCTAATCAAAGAGGATTTATAGCAAAGGAATACTTTATCAATTCATAATAATTATTAAAAAATTATGAAGTATAACAAAAATCCGATGATGTGGCCTGCATAAGTGCTAAGCCCGTTCACAAATACCGCACAAAACACAAATCACGCAAACTACATGGACTACGCAGAAGTAGCAAACAACTACATTTAGGTGAAGACAGTGGCTCAGAGCTGCCCTAATTCCTCACAGTGTCACTCGCTGTCAGGTCAAGATTACAAACGGCTTCACCTCTCCCCCGCCATGGAGGACTGATATGGTAGAAACATTGAGTCTTCTTCTCTCACAGACAGTGTGGTGCGGTGTGACAGATGGGAGGACTGAGGTTATCTCCACAGAAACATCTCTGCCGCCGCACTCCTCAATACATTACCGTTACGCTAAATAGCCCGCTCCTAAATGTCATTTCACATTGCTTTCTGGTTATGGTATCCCTCCACTTCGTGCAACAAATATCTAGCATGAATTCCGTTATTTTCCCCCTCCCCACCACGCTGTCATGTTTCACATAAAAACACACCTATTTGGAATTTAACCCTTAGAGCGCTGAAATAAATAATTAAAAAATATATATATAGAGGCGACTGGTGAACTGGCAATAGGGGAGGCTCAAAACAATCCCTTAAAATTAATGATTGATTGAAAACGACCCGTTTTCAACCATTCATTTAAATTACCATTACAGAATCTCTGAAAACTCAACATTATCAGGCCAGTTTTAATTAATTACGCACACCTGTCACTCTCACGCATTCCGCTTTAGTGTCATATTTACTTTCCTCTGCTGTAGTCTGCTGTAATAATTATTCAATCAAAGCATGTGTAAGAGATTCTCGCACTGAATTGAAGTCCTTGTGCATGGAGGTTTATCAGTTTCACCTGCGTTATGACTCCGAACTTCTCACGCTTTTCTTTAGTCAGGGGTTGGAAGAAATGTGTGTGTTTCATGATCGTTTAAACTGTTTAAATGAAATAAGATCATTGGAAGCAATGGAGTTGCATAAAGAAGTTTCATATTATCTTATTTCATTTAAACTATTTAAACGATTATGAAACACATGCATTGCTTCCAACCGCTGAGTAAAGAAAAGCGCGAGAAGTCCGGAGTCGTAATTGGTATGCGTTATAAATGAAAACTGGACACACCTGATAATGTTGAGTTTTCGGAGTTTCTGTAATGGTCATTTAAATGATTGATTGAAAACATGCGTGACCAATTATTAATTTTAAGGGATTGTTTTGAGCCTCCCCAGCTGCCAGTTCACGAGCAGGCACTGATTATATACATATATGTGTGTGTGTGTGTGTATATATATATATATATATATATATATAAAAAATGTCATTATCTTGTGCCTTTGAAAACCCATCATGTGTTAACTTATTTAAAAGCTCCCACAGGGGAGCTCTATTAAACAAGTTGCCATATAATAGGTTTTCAAAAGCTTTGATTTTGATATCATACATCATTGAGCAACAATAGCTGCATATAGCACTCTAAGGGTTAAACAAGCTACGTGATGTTACTCGTATCTTAATGGGGAGAAATGCATTTGTGTACAGATAAAAGGGCCTTCAACAGATTTCAGTTCCCCCCCCCAACGACAGGTCTTGCTGCTTATGAATACACCAAGTGCACGCAAGCAGCAAATATAGCTCTCACTGAAAGAAAACCTACCTTGCTTTTACCATTAGTTTTCATTAAGATAATATGATTTTCTTAGGTTTGAATGTCTCAGATATAAGCCCTGGCAGTTGTAATGGTATCGCATGTGAAGCCTGTTACCATCTGTAAAATTTCACTCACACCACCTTCCACGATTAGCTTTATCTACTAGAACCTTGATTTCTCGCCACAGAATTTCATTCTGAAGACAACATAATCACAAAACTAGCATGTTTGGGGTGGACTCAATTCCAGTCAAAACTTGCTTTTTCACAAATATCACTGACCACAAATGAAGTATGCCAAGTGAAGAGCTGGTAGGTTAGCCACCAATACCGCTGTGTTATCAGTTAATGAAGAGCAGGTAGTTCCTTCTTGTCCACTGCGGAGTCTCTAGCCTTAATCTCAAAACCCTACTTTTTGCTACGCTGGAACACGCACTCAGGGACATTCAACTGTAAATAAAATTATAACAATGGTTTTGACAATAGTTCCACTGAAACAAATCTTGAAACAAATGTCTTGAACATTATTATTAAATATCATTTATTAATATTATAAAACAAATAACAAAACATTCCACCCAGCAGGAGGATATTGAATTGTTACAGAAGAAATGACAGAAATCAGATCCGAGAGCCAGCCAGAACCAACTCTCCAAATCTGCGAAGATCACCACGGCATGAGCTTGGAAAGGTCCCAAAAGTCAAATAAGGAGTTTATGAATTCTATTATGGCTTTAACAAGCAATTAATCTGAATCAACAATCTAGCGAAATATTAAGTATGTAGCAATCAGCATAACAAGTTTTTTTTTCTCCTGCCGTTCCTGAGGTAAATGCCAACTGATAATGATGGTGGTCGGAGGAGATTTGTACTCAGCCTAAATTACGTTGACGCGTTTGATTAGATTGCTCCAGACTGCACTTTCCAGACCCTAAATAGCAGTTAATCTCTTCTGATGTTGTTCAGTAAAATTAAACCAACCAGTACAAAATATCACTAACCCACAGATGAAAATAAGAGCATATCTAATGAATAAATTAAAGAACATATTTTTTGAATACATATCCGAATGCATTAGTATGCAATATGCAGCTACAAAACGAAAGAGTTTTTAACAAAAAATAAGATACATTTCTTATAGTAATAAATTCATCTAAAAATATTATATTTGCAAAAGTTAAAGAAAAAACCCATAAACAGTTCATTTTTAGAGACATAATTATTATTCCCATTAACACTGGGAAACTGGCTACTGGCTATACCTCCGTACCCAATAAAATATCAGAATCAAACTCATAAATTCAGCCAGTAGATGGATCAATTTGTATTCCAAAATGCCCAGCAGTTCCTGTGTGTTTTTTCACTCAAAAATATAATTTATAATGACTGAGCAGATGAAGTTTACATTCAATAAATTTTTCAGGGCATTACACCTTCAAAACCTAAATAAAGAACCTGTGTGACAAAGACATGCTAAAGAGCTACGGCCCGCAGCCAGCCAGCCACCACTCCTAGACATGCAAACTATGACAAAACTTGCTTTTGGGTTCAGTTTTACAGCACACTGGATTTTAAAACAATGACTATTTAAAAAGAGCTTTAATTTGAGAGCACGTAAATCCATAACTTTGAATCATGTACAAACTGGAGCCTTTCTTAGAGTCACCGTCAAAGTAATTATAGACCTCACAATATTCTAACAATCTGTGATGAGATCCTGTTTTTGATAAGTCTTATATAAACCAGTATAGACATATGCATCCATTGAGTTACTGTGCTTAAAGACTAGGTTATAGCACATATCCATTAAAAACTGTCCAATTTTAAAAGCGCTACACAAAATGTATTAATTTTAACCAAGAATCTGCCTGCTCTGCATTTCTGTTTCTTTGCGATATTTTGAGCCAGGAAATCTGACTGCATTACTGGGAACCACATCAGAAAAGAGAAAACAGACTTCCTTCCTATTTGGAACTGCAGGGAAGTTTTCCACGTATGAGTAAACTACCCAGTCACTTACTATTTAATGGAAATTTCAAGTACACAAATTGATTTGTAAGCATTTCTGTTTTTATTATACTTTGCTGAGAAAGGCAGAAGTGCTTGTGTCTTTGATATACTAAACTTTACATTTCTGGCGTGAAAATGGTTTTGGCCTAACTAGAGGAGTTAACGTTCATTGGAAAAAAAAAAAAAAAAAAAAGGAACCTTGTTTTCAAAGTCAGATTCCATCAACGTGAGCCTGCTTAAACACAAGCCAAGGATTTCATGAAAATTCAGGGAATTATGGCGTCGCTATTTCGTAGAGAAAGGAAGACAGCCATGGTCACTGGCACGATAGCTCCCCTACAAGTAATCAGCAGCATATCTGAAATGCACTTGCACACGCACACGCACACACACCTAATATGCATTTAATCTCCCATACATTCCAAGCGCATGCTGCACACACAGGAATTAAAGCACAGGAAAAGCCCAATCTATCACATGCAAAGCCAGACATGAAGACTGCAAAAAAATTCAGACATTGACAGAGATTGAAACCAACCCCCCCCCCCCCCAACCCCCCCCTTCTCCCCCCCCCCAAATCCAGGAGGAACCGAAGCAGTTGGTGACTCAAATATGAAGCATATTAAAATGCTATTGATAAGCTAAATTAACAGAGTTTATCTGAAGCATACACTGGCCATATGGTGCCACGGACACTACCGCCTGTTGCTGGCATAACAATAGGCCAGCCCAGACTGAGAGCGGCAGGCGTCGTGATTAATGGTCGTTAGCTTGAATTTCCTGACTTACAAGTATGAGAGCAAACTCTCATATTTGCATTATTTCCCTACAGGTGCATGAAAAAACTGCAACAGATGTCAACTTGAGGATAGAACTGTTTGCCTTCTGCGATTTGACAGCAGCTTGTTCTCTCTTGGCCGGGAGACAATGAGCCCCCTCTCTGGCTGTTTCTTTCCCCCTCTCTGGCGCTCCTCTCTCTCTCTCTCTCTCTCTCTCTCTCTCTCTCCCTCCTCCCCATTCTCCCACAATCCTCCACTCCCAGAAGTAACTCAATCCACTCAGTGTCCTTCTTCAACCCGCTTCACAACCGAACAGGCGGCCCCTCTTTTTTCAACCATAACTCTGTGCTTGAATCCGTAAATTCAAGTTTTTGTTTCTTTTTTTATCAATTTAATACTGCATCAAATAATTTTCAATATTTCAAAGTCCACCAAATAAGTGGGCTGGTTATTTAAAGTGAGGATTGGATACAAGAAAAACAAAATCGTACAATTTGGTCCCCCAGGCGCATCATCCCACTAAAAGCTAAATAATAATAACATCATTACAGTGAAATGTAATAGAGACAGTTAATATGTAGTCACCAGTTTATTTCACATTGATTAGGCATGGCTGTTTAGGAAATGTTCTCCATGCTAATCAGAAAGAATCCATTCATTCCCCCAAAGTGTTAAATACATGTCTGCTGAGTCACCGTGTCTAAATCAATAAAACAACCATAGAGAGGCCTTTAAAGATGTTAAGTACAAGCAGGCATAGCTTAGGAATTCACAACTACGCTAGACATTGAGTTTTTGACCAGAATGGCTAATTCAATGTCCAGTTAAGGTTCATGAGGCAGTTTTCTGCAAAACAGAACTGTTTGATTTCAGATCTCTCCCCAAAGGCAGCACACTGAGAAGAGGACACACTGGTTACAGCCTGCATGTGAAAAATTGTCCCGTCTTATAAAAAAAAAAAAAAAAAAAACCCTCATCTGAAAGGGGAATGGGGGCAGACAATTACCCTGAGGCAGAAAAATGAAAAAAAGATTTTGGTGATGGCTGGTTACAAGTGTTACCTGGTTAAGGAGAAGAGCAGTAAGTCAATTAAAACCATTTTGCTGTGCGTCTGCAGTCCAGTCTGACCAAGTGGAAAAAGAATCAAAACACACGTGCACTCCAACAAAAATTAAGATATTTTGCTTTTCAAAACTATGGTAAATTATTAACATTAAACACTCCTCTAGTTAAAAGCACAAAATATAATGATCTCCAATTTCTCTCATTCTCTAGTTGCAACAGGTGATGTCAAATCAAATAATGATACAATGCATCAAACTGTAACAGCTTTCATTGTTTAATCAGTTTACACTGGATTATTATTTATTAATTTTTTTTTTTTTTTGGGGGCGCAGCTATGCCTTAATGCAATTACATTTAGAAATTGTTTCTGTAAATTTGAAAAACATGAACACTGTAAAATAATAGCCGTTAATATGACTAGTGGAGTTCATTGACCTTCAAGAAAATACAAATTCCATCCATCAGTACATCAGAATCAGCGCCGATTTAAATAAATATTTTACACTGTATGGTACTGAGAAAATTTGGCATTAAGGTTATAACAATTAGGAGAATGTTTACAATATGCCATGACTAATGTCAATAACAGCATTTCTGAACTTTATTGTATTAACTGCACGGTGCACATTAACCCTTTAAGAGACACACCAAGAAACACTTTTGCAGAATTTTTATTACATTAAAATCATGGGGGAAAAGGTCAACTGTGTGGTTACAATACCTTTTATTAAAGTGTTAATGCCCCATTCCTTTTATAATCTGTACATCTTATCTAACTCAGCGCGATGTACAATGGCAGCTACACCCTGTCCCAAGTCAATAGCTATGATAAAGAAATATTAATAGAAAGGCAAAAGACTATCAAATTCAAATGGAAGCACTATCAGGTTTACCCATGAATCTCGCTGAGCCAAAAAAAAAAAAAAAAAAAAAAAAAAAAAAAAGAGGCTTAATGCCAACTGAAAATACGAACTGTTCACCAATGTTCACAAAAATAACATAGCAGTTTAATAAAACAGGAATTTAAGGTTCTCCCTCCACCTTCTTTCCCATAGCTGAGGCAGCCCCCTATATTTTAATGCAGCGCTTTTTCAGGGGAACACTGCAGCAGGGGCAGGACGGACTCCTAACATGGAAGCAGACAATGTACTATTCTTGCACTTGCAAATGCAATTCAGGCTGCTGCCCAACAGGTCCAGGAGTTGCATAAGACCAAACAAAGCAACTATTGCTGCCCCCCCTGGTATTTTTCCTCGGTAAACAGATTTGCTTCTCGTCATCGTGACAGGTCTGGGATGAAGTCTGTTAGAAGTCAATCCGTTTACTGTAGTAAACGATAATGGTCCCGTTAGAGCCGTCAACAAACAACACATTGTATGCCTGCCATCGCTTTCTTTCTTTCTCCCTCCCTCTCACTCCCTCCCTTTTTTAAAAGGCCACTGTGAAATAGACGACAATAATTAACTACAATAAAGGAGGTCTTTTCCCAAATCGCACAATAGTGCAACTTGTTCTCAGAGCAGAATCCCAGACTGGATCAGGAACAGGATCAATTCTGCAGCAAGTTGAATAACTTCAACAAACCATATGCCAATCCTCCAAACTGAAGACGTCTACACTCACTCACTTAAAAATAAATTATTTACATACACTGGCTCGATTTAAAAACTTACTAAAACTTTTTATTAATGCATTGTCTGCAAGGAAAAGCAGTAAATAGACTTTGATATTTAAAAACATGAAAATATCGAAGAGTTAGAATAACTCTGTGTGACTGTACACCCATAATTCGTAGAAAGAAAAAATCTGAAAAGTAGTAGCATACTCTTTTGCGCGGTACATTTCACAACTCAGTATGGCCGTAGAGGAACAATCGAGTGGCCCCAGATAACAATGCCATTCAACTTTCTATCAGGAAAGCACTGTTGTGTTTTCAAGTACGCCATCAGGTGATTTCATTGGCATCAGTTATCTGTACGGCCATGCAACTACAGGAATTGTTCCCAGTCCTACTAATATCAATAACAAAACAAATCAAGGGAAATAAAACTCTTCAAGGCATGCGGGAAAAATGATGCGGACTACTACACACAGTGTGGCTCTTAGGTTAACCGAACATTGAATAAACTAGTCCAATTCATTTAATCGCGAATTCAGTTCAATGTCCGAATCGTGAATCCAGCTTTTACATGAGCAGCTTACAACGCATTCCGAAAAAGGCGGATCTGATATTTGCAACTCAAGCGTAACCGAGCAAATACAATTTAGCCAAGCAGTTTGGGGGAAGTCTCCGTATTCCAAGGGAAAAATTAAGCTTATAGGAATATCTAAGTATAATTAACTGCTAAGAACAGGCTAAACACTTCGAAAACTCCCAAGACCGGTAGTCTTCTGAGTTTTTTTTTTTTTTTAGCTATTTATTGACAAAATCACAGGCGGGTCAGTCGTCTTCCTTTATTTGAGCCATGTAGATGAATCATTCACTATCTCCGATACAAACTCTCAAGTGACCGAAAAAATTGGCTACTAAATTAGAAAACACTAAAACGCAAAATTTGCTTTACGAAGCCAGCTTTTAGGCCTATCTGTATTCCATTCTTTGTTCTCAAATAAGTTCTGCGACAGAAGAGAGTCCGTAACTCGATTCGTTCTTGGCAAAAAAAAAAAAAAAACAGCCTAAAATTCAGAACAAACTGTATTGCATCGGCTGTACAGCCTAATACAATGCATTTTGTTTAAAAGAACTGCCCTTAAAACATAGGAATCCATACGCAGCAAGAAACCTTGAAGCAGCTGAACAGAATTCAGCAAAGAGAATGGAATTCGGAGAATTCAATTCCGAAATACAACTAGATACAGGAGAACCGGTAAATATAGGGCCGATACTTACGGAGTATAAATAGCCAACAGCGAAGAAAATGCGCCGTGTCCTAGGGTTGCAACAAGTCTTCTTTGAATACTATGTTTTTTGCTGAGTTCTGAAATGTTCCACTCCAATCTGCAACTCCGAGTTGAAGCGGCTATGGAGAGGAAAACAGCAACAATTTGATTCGTCATCTTGTTTAAAAGACCCGTTTCTGCATCGAATACCGATAAAAATGTATCAGAAACCGTTTTCCGACTGGTCGTGGTCCGTGAGGGTGATCAACTGCAGCCCAGTAGCGCGTAAGGTTGGGCTTCTTTACAAAAAATGTGAAAAATGTCAAAGATTTTCGTGCCATGTCAGACGGCTACAGCGCACTGAGTCAATAGACAAAGTGAAAGCACCCTTTAGCAGCAGCGCCGAGAAATAATACAGTCATCTACAACCAATTATATCCAGTTTTTAGAAGCTTCGTCGCTTCTTATCACAATACATGTTACTTTGATAAGAATATATTGAATAATCACACAGGATAAGCGCAACTTAATCTAAACTTGTTATGAATCTGCAACCATTTTGCATACAATTAATTCAAACTTACCTCAAACACCACTGCTATTATTTGCTTTGCTTTCTAATGTCGCTCTTTCTTTTCCTTATGTGATCTGATATCAGTTTTTGTAAACTGTGTAAAGTTATTCTTGTGCTTCTGGGCCAGCCGGGTGCATGTACGTGATTCGGCGGCGCACCTACAGAGATGCGAAGAATGCTCGGAATGAGAAGAGGAATGAAATGAACGCGAAGACCGACTTTGCTCTGGGGCGGAGCGAATGTGGCGTCATCCTAAAACCCATAACCAGGGTAGGAGGGACTAGAACAGAGATGACCTCACGGGGACGCTGAATTCAAACTTCTGAAAGACAAGAGCAGAAGGAATTTGGTGTGTTGAAATTCAGGAAATGTTCATAATCTGATATTGTTTTGTGAAGTTAAGTGATTTCCACCAATGTCTCGCATTCCGGAACGATCAGAAGGTTTTCAACATCAGATAACTAAGAACACAATGACTGAGTCCGATTACACGATTTTAAAACTAGAATGCGCTCAGTCGGCGCTATGTACACCGTCGGCCCTGCCTCAAAATGAGGTCAAAGTGGGAGCTATGACCTTGACATACTTCTGGAGACACCCAATATGCATCAGCTGTTTAAATTTGAGGGCTGTCTTTACAACGGTTTACTGCCTAGAGCGGTAACAATTGACGACAGGACAGACAAACAGACGGACGGTGGAGGGGACAATACTCCGTCGGCAAGATCCGCCGAGGAGGTAACCAGAGGCTTAATCATCATAAGTTAGTTTTGAAATGTATGCTTCAGTCTTATAAACTGCTGTGCATAATAGTTCAAATGTGCTTTTCAGTACCCTGCTTGAGTGAGCAAACCCCATAACCTCCAAAAGTTTTCAGGCAGAAAGAGTAAGACCAAAGGGCAGTCAAGTCACTGTCAAGTGTGACTAACCCCGCATTTTGAACTTTCATTTGTAATCTTCTCTGCTTTTGTCTTATCCAAATAAATACAGGTTGTCATTCAAAGACATCCAATGTGATATTTTTGAGGACTAAGAAGATGGTGGAATGGCAAGTAGCGTGTTGACACCTTTTTCTCCACAGATTTTTCAAAATATGAGGTAGAATTTCTTAAATTCATTTGAGAAGAGTTCTGTCATCTACGATATGCGTTCAATTCATGTCTGTTATATAGTGTATCAACAAAAATATCAACTCTGCTCAATTAATTTAACACCATAGGAAATAGTATGGGGTATCATTTAATAGGATGATGGGACATGCACAAAAATATCATTTTTATGCTTTGAAATAATAAATCAACTAGTTTTTTCTATGGGCTTGAAGATCTTATAACTCTCAAATTTTACTCATACATTTACATACAAGCTGGCATTTCTCTTCTGTCATAATATTCCATCTCCTGCACAGATGTGGCATACCAGGATTCATCAAAGCAAATATATTATGACAAACTCACTTTTTCCATACTTATGCAAATACATTTTGGTAACAGGAGTGCCTACCGTTCCACAAACTGTAATAAAACAACCAAGTCAGTTTTTTGGGGGCTGCCTTTTTCATAAGACGTGGCATAAGACGTGGAAGCTCTGTTCTGATTGGCCAGAGCTTTTTTTGATAGCGGGGATGCCCACTCAGAATGGCCTGCTTTTCAGACGGTTGGGAATGACGGGTATCAAATTGCCTCAAAATCATGGAATTTTTAAGTTGTTAAAAACTTAATAAAATAGGGGGGTGGTAATAAAATAGCTCCCCTTTAATACTCACGGGCACTCACACAGGCGTTTTTTATGTTGAGATCAATAAAAGGCTGCCCTATTATGTTTCTTGATTTTTTAAATTTTTTTATTTTTGCCTAATGCTATGCCACAGGGTTTAAGCAATGTTGCAATATTGGTACGTCAACTACAAAAATATGTTGCACAGCTGTGCACAGCTGTTGTGATAATAAAAGTTACATTTTCCAACATAAGCTGCCTCCAGCATCATTCTCGAGTTTTTGGAGGTTCATCAAACCCGGCCTCACAACTGCTGAGCATGTGAAATCATGCCAGCTCAGGACTGCCACTTCCAACTTCTTAGCAGTGGGATTGTTTGAGACCAGCCTCACGCACAGATGACGAAACAGGTAAGTTTGCGCACAGAGGAATTGCTGCATAAACAGTCAGAATTAATGTCAAGGAAGCTCATCTGCATCCTCAACTTTCTCAGCAGGTTATTGATTTGACTGCAGTTTGGAGTCACAATGAGTGTGCAAGCGCTCACCTTCGATGGCCCCCGTGGCTGATGAATCACCGTTTCAAATGCAAAGGGCAGATGGCAGGCAGTATATTTGGCACTGTGTGAGTGAGCAGTTTGCTGATGTCATCATTGTGAAAAGTGGCCCATGCTGTAGACAGAGTAATGGAATGGGACGGCATATGTTAAATCAAAGACCATTTTATACATTCCAAATAAGTGTGCAGATACCTTGATGGCATATTCGTTCATTGCCTTATGTTTCCGCATGACAGTGCGTGGCCTCAAACACCACAAGCATCTGACAGCTGAAAATTCTCAGTTCCTCCATGTCCTGCTCACTCACCGAGCATGTCACATTAAGCATATTTGGGAAACTCGACGACCGCACATGACATTATGTACTACTCTGTGACGATATCCAAATTCATACAACTATTGAAGAGGAGCAGGAGAACATTCAACAATCTGGGGTGCGTTTCCCAAAATGCTTAGTTAGCAACTTACATAGTTTGTCCATTCACAGTCAATGGGCCCAACTATGTAAGTTAGCATCTGTGAATTCGGGAAACGCACCCCTGATCAATTCTATGTAAATGAGATGTCACATTGTCTTCAGGCAAATAGTGGTCACAATAGATACAGATTTATATTTTGTGTATTCTATGGTACCTTTTTCTTGGAATTCTGTTACCAGCGAATGCATTTCTGTGTCCCAGTCACATGAAATCAACTTACTCTATCAATGAAAGTGCATTTTAGCACCATGCTAGCAACTTTCTCCACATAGTTCTTAGGATAATTGATGATCTTAAAACACCGCAGGCTCCAAACATACTGTGCTGTTTTTAAGGTATTGACTTATGGGTTATTGGATGGTATAGTTTTTTCCAATGATATTATCAAGAATGGCAGCCATCTTGAAAATGCCATTTTCACTCATTTGTGAATCATTACTGCCGCAATTGCGCTGAAATTTGGTATATTGGTTCTGAAGACAAATGCAATAGCGGAGGTCTGAGTGCTGTCTAGTGTTCATAAAGATTTTCCATATATCTTGGGCACTAACATGAAATGTGGACTGAACTGCGATGGATGCAACACCCAAGGACTCTGACAGCATTCACTGCTGAATGGGCCACACAAATTATTGGAGCTGCAAAAGAAATGGGAACATTGCACCCATCTCTCTGTACCGATCCAAAAATAACATGAATAAAAGTGAAATAATCCTCAGCCACTTATGGCATTTGTTCCTCAACCTCTCCTATTGGACCCCCCGCCTGATCCAAGCATTTGATGTGCTTCAAAGGGCTTGATTGTATACAGGGTGTCCCAAAAATGTCGTAGCCAAACTGGACAACCTCAGTATATATGTTTCCCTGGATCCTTATGTGGAATCTTCTTACATGAAAAATTGTCTTTATTTCCTCATAATCGGACATTGCATCAGTTTTGGTGCAGCAAGGTCAGCCCCTCAAATATGAGTGACTGATCAAGTGACATTTTTTTGCATTCTTTCTTTTCTTTATTCTTTTTTCTCGTTGCATAATTTGCGACAACAATTTTTATTTACAGGTAATTTTTCTCATTTGGACCATGAAGACACGCTGCTCAGTTGTGAACTGTTGGCCAACCATCTTGACTATGCATACAGGTGGACAAAATGCTACCAAAGAAGTTCCCCACCTCAATGAATAGGCCTAAATGGACACATTAATTATGCAATCAGGCTGAAATTGACTTAGGCTGCCAATCAGAGATACTTTGTGAAGAAGGGTGTGACTTACCTGCACAAAAAAAATGACATAACTTTTGATTGGCTTGACCGATTTTGAAGAAATAAAGACTGTTTTTTTAAGTAAGAAGATTTCCATTCAGGATCTGGGGAAATATGAATTCACAAGTTGCCTGGTTTGGCGTGGACACTTTTTGGGACACCCTGTATATCAGGTGTGCCTGAGATGCAAAACTTTAAATACCTGAATCTAGCTGAAGGTACATAAGGAGACCTAAGGGAACTTCTGACTTTTGGTCACCAGTTACTTCTTTGGTGGATCTTATGCACCTGTGCAAGCCAGCGAGTACAAGGCCAAGTGCATGCAAGAGCACAACAGACCTACGGCAAGAAAGAGCCAATCAACACCCCTATAGACAGAGGGCAGCCACGGAGTAATTGACAGCTTTATGGAAGACCACTGGGCAAAGTTTGTAGCCCATACTAATGCTTCTACCTGGGCTTGCTGTGCGCAGACCTGTTGAGACATGCAGAGACCATTCCAGAAGCTTTGCATGAACAAGGCACAGGGAAGGAGAAGGATCCATGAAGTTGAATGACTGGATTTTTTTTTTTTTTTTTTTTGCAGACATCAATCAGCAACCATGGTATCTGTTATAGCATGCTGTCTTTGTGCAGCAACAGAGAGAGAGAGAGAGAGAGAGAGAGCAAGAAAGTGAGAAGCAAACTAGTATGAAAGGCCCTTCAGGCACTAAATACTTTCCGCTGACTTCAATAACGTCCATTCATCTGCGGACTACATGCGAGAAATTCCCTCAAATGCTTTGTCTCTTGACCTGCACAGCACTCATGAGGTCCTCAAATCACACCAGAAGACTTTTCATATCAAGATCTCATCTCTACATCATTTGTATAATAAACAGTTATCCTCATTCGCTTTGTTTCTCCCGATTGAACTGTTGTGACCCTTGTGCTTAATAGCGACAAAAATATTCACGTCATATCCGACAAGGGCGAACAGTGGTGTGATTACAGAAGAGGAACGACTATTGTGCCAGTCCACAAGTCCTTATCTTCCAGACTTTCATGACATAACAAAATGGTTTGTGTTAAATTGATTCATTTTATATTTCATTCTTATGGTGTAGCCAGCAATTTGTCCCTTGTTGCTCAGAGCTGAAAAAGTGGCAGTATTGACATTCATTGTGACGCTCTTTGTTTCCCTGCATAGCTTGACTGCTTAACGTATTCCTGGTGCTCTGATTTGGAATGGTAATTATGTGACCATTCTCATAAGATCACCTTATCTCATCTGTGTCTTTTCCTCTGGGGCATTGTCACAATAGTGTCCTGTTAGCCATCAAAAGGTCTGCTTATCTATGCAAAGGAAGCTGGCCTCGTAAGAGCAGCCCAGCCCTTTCTTGGCCGAGTACAGCAGGAGCAGTAAAACTGGTGAGAACCACAGGGGTTTGTTAATGTCTGCGGGTTGTTAGCTAAAAACTCTTGCACAACCTCTTGGCCACTGATTGTCTCAGTGTATCCAGGAAGCTTGTCGCATACACCTGCGTAATGCAACGTTGTAAAATGATTCATAATCTTACATGTGCAATGCATTGCTGTCAGGATGAGAGTTTGTTAAAGACCAGTTCTTATCTCATTGCCTTGGAAATAAATCATCCAGGGAAATTCTGTCCATTTGAAAATTTTTAAGTATCTATTTACCCATGGGAGATTTCCAATGAAATCCTCTCATGAAGGATATCATGCAGATTGAAAGCTTAAATAGCAGCAAAGTATGCTAAATCCCAATTATTCTTTCAGGAAGAAGTCTTAAGGAGTATTTTTTTAAAGTTAGTTTTTTTTTAAAGTTACATCCTCTGTCTTCAATGCCTTCCCCTTCACTCAATAGTCTAATTCAGGGATCAGAAACTCAAATCCTGGAGGGCCACTGTGTCTGCAGGTCTGTGAAATGTTCCTGCACTAATGTGCTTACTTTAAGTCATTTATTGGCAAAGAGACACACACCTTGTTTCCCAGACCTAATGTGGTTGGTAATTGAAAGGAAATCACAAAAACCAGGGAAGACTATAGACCTTCAGGCCTTGCTTTTGAGACCCCTAGTTTCGTTTTTAGACTTTGTGTGGCTGGCAGGGAAAACAGGTCTGTTTGCGAATCTTAGGGCTCCACAGGACGACATTTTGCATCTTCAAATTAATTTTTGTGGAACAACATACTTTTTAAAATCAAGATTGCTGATATTTTTAGATCTGGCTGTATTATAAAGTATTATCAAGCTGCAATCCAAACATGGAAGTGCTTTGCAAATGAAGCTTATTCATGATGTTTATTAATTAAAAAATATACGGGACTACTGATGGCACTATCACCCCCATGTGCTATTTTGCATATACAACTGATAAGCACTTTACCATGGAGACAGTCTGTGCTCTCCTCAGCAATGTTCCCTTCATGTTTACATCACAGGTACGTGAGAATTTCCCCCTCACTGTTGTGTCAGTCGGTAGAGACATAGCTGAATATTTTTCCAGTGGATGGAGGAAAATGCCTTATTAGGAAATTATATCCTCTCTATCGTTTGCAGAAGTTGTGCTCATAGCGCCCATTATCCAGTGGCCATGCAGAACCATTTAAAAAAAATGCCACTTGCAACCAACTGAACTGTTAAACACAGGGCATCTCGCAGAGGTTACCTGATTCAGCTCATGCTTTCCTTATAGTAGCTTTGGGTGAGCTTAACCAACATTGACATCTTCGCTAATACAAACATCAATTGCACAAAGTGAGAATGAAATAGAAATAAAATTAGAAATAAAAATTTTAATTGATCCCAATCCATGCAATTAGAATCGTAAATTTTGAGCAGAAATTTATTTATGGCCAACAGAACTTGAACAGTGGAGCACTTTTAAAGACCTAGGGGCCAGCATCATGAAGGAGAATTACTGACTCAGCTGGATAACTGCTCTGAGCATAACTTGGAGCCCTCCCAACCTGGAAACGGTAAAGGGAACTAGGACTTGGCCCCAGAGGCTCAGGAATGTTCACCATATGCGTAGTGAATCTCAACCTCAGAGTCACAATAATATCCAGGGTGAATTGCAAGACATTTTCAACCAGTGTAACATAACAAGCAGGGTAGGCTGGCATTACCAGTATTACCAGAAATACACCAAGCCCAAGGACTCCCAAGAGATGACTAAGTCTTCGCACTACCCTTTCGATTGCCACCTCATTAGTGTCTATTTGTATTCTTAGCCTCAGTAAATGCGATTCATTGATATTTTAGGATGTAAACAAGAAATGCACCAGCTAGTAAACAAAAACATGGAACACGAGGGGTTAAATGTTTGCATATTTTCTATATTTCTAAAGGGACCAGAGCTAAAGCCAATTAGTTAATAACAAGAGCACTCAAAGACCACCACATATCTCCACCAAGGTGCAACAGTCCCCTACATATCTGGGACACATACAAGTGGCATTATTATGTGTCACCACGCAAGAAAATAAAAAATTCCTGGATCCAGAATTTGATCCAGATTACTCCCAAAATGAAATCACTTCTAAGTTTGGCCATGACACTCCTCTGGTAAAAGTTTAAGAAAAAATCTGTCAATAACTTTTACCGCAGAGTTGCTAACAAACAAAATTACTTACCTTCAAACTGAGGGTAAAACATAACCTCCTTGGTGGAGGTAAAAATTTCTCTAGCACTGTAGATTTAACACTAGAATGGCTGACAATGCAGTACCTCCTAGAACGACCGTGAGGTCATTTTGACCTCCCACCGCTGCGGGCTTTATAATTGCAGATTAGAAGTCTGTTGCTGGAACAGTTGTTAATTATTTTAAAACAGCATGTAAAAGTAAATGAAAAAACATCTTATTTGATTAATTTTTCCACATTGGGCTTTATTTTATTTTAGTAGCCTAATATTACAATGTAAATTAATTTCTGTAGTGTTTAATGAATGTATCATTGAACAATGGAAAAATATACAATTTGATTAAGCTGTCAAACAGATTAAAAAAAAGACCATTGCACATAAACATTGAACATTAAAATAATAACACACCTCTGCTCTCATAAAAAAATGAACATGAACACAGAGCACATGAGAGAGAGCCTTGGTCAAAATGTTTGGGAACCACAACCTACACTATTTTGATGCACAGTCTACTCGCAACCAGCACAAACACTGAACACCTTGACAATCAGGTTCAAAATCAGATCACTGGATCACTGAGCCCTGGTATTTCTTCTCCATTTGACTCACCAGAACTCATGTCCTGAAGCTCTGCTAAAGCCTGACTTAAATTCATCCGTTTCCACTGATTCATTTCCTTTTCTGGTAGCCTACCCAACTAACTAAATAAACTAAATCACTAAGAGAACAGCCCTGTGACGATCACAATTTCGGTATGCAAAATGGGAGAACAAACTGATTCTGACGTCATGACAGCAACTGGTTTATATTTGCACCTGCGCACTATTCAAAAGGTAACAAAATGTGTTGCTCGGCAACCAAGATGCAGTTGACTGCCTTACATAGCTGTCAGTGTATGAATGTGTTGTAGAAATGAGCATATGTGAGGTATTAGGCTACTGTCAAGTGCTTTGAGCTGTGTGTCTGACTAGCTATATCGTTAGCCTAGCCAGGCTGACTATATGGCCTGGCTTTATTAAATGGTTAAGTATGTTATTGCCGGCATACAGTCAAAACGGCCTCCTAATATATCTTTTTTTGGCCGAATTGTATTGGCCAACCTGTATTGGCCGAGTTCAGCACGTGCACAAGTAACCATTGGCAACTGTGGCATTCGCTCTCTTCAAAGAAGCAGACAACAGTCGCGGACCTAGCATTTAGCTTTTTAATGAGTCTTGAAGTCGCGTACTTCAGAAGTCATAGTCATAATATTGTCATGATAGCATAACATACTTAATTAATTAATAAAAATATTATAAATTGCTTATTTTCATGTTTCCTAGGTATTAGCTTTGGGTCGTGGTAACTGTGACATTCGCTGTCTTCAAAGAAGCAGACGACAGTCGCGGACGTAGATTTAGCTCTTTAATGAGTCTTGAAGTCGCGTACTTCAGAAGTCATAGTCATAATATTGCCATGATAGCACAACATACTTAACCAATGAATAAAAATATTACAAATTGCTTATTTTCGCATTGCCTTGGTATTGGCCTTTGGGCCAATACGGCGACCCTCAGGCCAATACCGAGGCAATACAGAAATAAGCAATTAATAACATATAATACAGCCTGGCAATATGGTCCATTTTCAGTTTTTTGCATTGGAAGTAATGGAGGTCAAAATGACCTTGTGGCCATTGTAGGTATAATCAGTGATTTTTTCTTTCTCTTTTATTCCAGAATCCCCATAACTCATAAGCTGAGGAATAACACCTTTTTAGGAAAAGTCACTGACTAGGAGACATAGGGTTGTTATTCAAACAGAGTTATGAGCAGTTTAATGGGTGAGAGAGGTCAAAATGACCTCACGGCCATTCTAGTGTTAACAAAAACCTTCCTCCTAAGGCTTTTCCTGAATATTTGCGCTTAAAATAACTGCATTTCTGGAATTCTAAAAAACTGACTCAATAAAGAAAAACAGGCAGATTGGTCCATTTTTGTTACGACAAATTCCTCGCTGGCAAATCATGCAGGGAGATGGTAGCGTAACTGTATGATGAGTCTGGAAGAGAATGTGTTGGTGCTACACAAGATGTGGTTTGATGATTGTATCAATGATCATTTCTAAAGTCGTAAACATATACGATATTTTCATACTTTTTCTTGGCAAGTTGCACAGTAATGGAATTTGCCACCAGATGTGTTAGTGATCCAGTAATACTAAATTTTATCTGCTAGTTTAAATGGTAGTTGGACAGAAATGTTTTTTCAGTGCATATGAGAGAGCGCTCACTATGTATTTGGTGTCACTACAAGGATGAAGAAAGAATTGTTAAGACCATACGAATTTTGACTTTCAGTTCTCAATAGAATTCATTCAATTAGCATCTGATTGGAAAGTGATCCGCTACTCCTTAGGATACTGCAGCTAAATTAGTTAGCTTATGCATCATCCCTTCACTCAATCTAGTGCGTGAGCAACAGAATGTTGACCTCAGTTCAGTTGACGGCCAACTGTTAATGTCAGTAATGACAAGGAATTTATGAAAGATACACATAGCACCTTTAAATAAATTAAAGAATAAAATAAAGAAAAATTGCTGTTTGAAGACCAGTGAAGAGAGGAAGTTACAAGTTGGACTTTCTTAGATAAGGACTGAAAAAGGTGGAGAACGATGGATGCTGATGGCCCCATGCCTGCATTTGCCTTGGGCCTCCAAATTTCTAAATATGCCACTGTTAACAACCAAAACCAACAGATATAATTTTGCACATATGATTGGACAGTTCATTCTGTGCAACTGTATGATCATGTTTTTACAGTGGAAATTGAGAAGGATTAAATGGTTGGACGTTTGGGTTGGGAATCATAACTGTGAATGTTGTATGTATAGAGATAGTAGGTTAATAAATCTGCGGAGTTGTAAATGCCTCTGACATTCGTATATTCAGTTTTTCCACCGAGCGAAGACTTCAAGTGAACTCAGAAGACCACCACAGGACAACTTTTGTGAAATTCTACTGGTCTGAGAACAGTCTCTAGCTGCGCATTTTCTGGAGTTGAAGTGGAGATAAACAGACACAACACATATTTAAATCGCATTTTGCTTCATTGAGGAGCAGAGGAATTCAGAAGCATGTTGAAAACTTGTTTGAAAACATTACATTCCATGTTTAATTTCAGTTAAATGTCCTTGTTTTGTATTTTAGCTTGTTCCGCGCATTTTAACACTTTTCTCAGCATGCCAGGACTTTACATAATTTTCGTACCATGAAAAAAACTAAACAAATGGCTGTAGCTTCAACACAAGAATATCCGAATCGATTCAGTTGTCTCGTTTATTTGAAGAAAATGGTCTTGAAACATTCAATTTCATAATCTGAATGATATTAGATTGCAAAGAGATTTGTACATTCTACTCCAACACTTTGAAATAGTGCTACATACACCAGCCATGTTGTCTCCAGCACTATTTCCCTCCTTTGACAAGCCTCCCTGGAGCTCAGGATTTAATTTTTTTTTTCAAGACAAGTTCCTGTTGGACCAACCACAGCCAACAACAGCAGGCAGACTGCAGCCGAATATGGGTCTGGGGTCAGCTGGGTGTATTCCCAGTTCACCTGAAGCCATATAGGGGAAGTAGAAATTTATTGTGGGTTTATGAGAAAAGCACCGTCAGGATAGGTGGAACTCACACTGGTAACCTGGTCATACTCATGGATCATACATGCTCATCACATTACATTGCAATTTACCAGAGAGTCTTATCCATCTTACA
This sequence comes from Gymnothorax javanicus, assembly GCA_029692085.1. NCBI lineage: Eukaryota > Metazoa > Chordata > Actinopteri > Anguilliformes > Muraenidae > Gymnothorax > Gymnothorax javanicus. The sequence continues at coordinate 10,574,558 of CM056207.1, read as the reverse complement.
ATGGGAAAGAAGGAAAATAAGTGCATCCATTTGATTTATGTGAACAATAGGGCCTGGCCTGGCAGAAAACATTCCTACCGTTGCCACGGGGATATTATCAATGCACCGGATAATATCCTTGCAGCTATCAGTGCTGAATTTTATAATACATATTAAGCAGTAGAATCAGACACAAAAATAATTCAAGAGTACCGAGGCAATATTAGATTTTCTTTATATGTGACTCAGTAGGTTCATCTTCAGGAACATCAGAGAAAAATTGTAATGGTTGTATGTATTTCAATATGTTACATTTGATCATTTGTAAAACAAAATAGTCTCTTTTTCATTTGCCTCAATCATGAAAGAAGGCATGTGCAAAAAAAAAAAAAAAAAAACTATCTTGGTGTGCCGTTGCATACTGTGACAATAGATCTAATGTCTACAGTTCTGTTAATATCAGATCAGTAATACCTCTGTGTCTGTTTATCATTATAGTCAGCAGATTACCTGTACCTGCACAGATCTGTGCACCCCTAAGCAGGAAACACAACTATAACCAGAAGAGACTTACCCTGCTCAAGGCTGTGTCTTCAGCTACCTTTGAGGAAGGCGATGTTTTTTCTTCATAGAGAAGACAAAGAATTTCACAAACATTCAGAAACTGAGATCACATTGTTTTTAAAAGAAAAAGATTGGCAGGCAGCCACATTAGATCGATGGTCATTATGTTACTTAAACACCTGAAAAACGCACACACACAGACACACGCACACGCGCACAAACTTATATATAAATTTTTTTTTTTTTTTTTTTTTTTTTTGAATGGCATATGATGGCAAAGGAGGATTTTCAAATCAGGGTAGTAAGATAAGTTGTATCGATGGTAGTTCTTTGTGGTGGATTACTAAATTACTAAAACTGTGTTGTGAAACACTTATACAAGAGGCTCAAACAGTAAACAGGGGATTGACCACTGTTCACCACAATCAGATCATAGAAAAGGATTCACTATTTCCCCATAACATTCATTAAAGTAAAAGTAAAAAGTGAATAACCATGCACTATAGTCCAATGAAAGACAAGTACTCCAGACCAGCCTAATTAGATGTATGCTCAGTGATTAATGATAGGGATTAAAAGGTGTAGACACCCAGTTTTGTCCTGGGGGTTCTGAAATACACCTTCCCATTTGGGCTGAGAAGGGGAACTGGACTGCAGTCCAATCAAAACACAGCATTTCTAGATTAACAATATATGTTTGAGCCTGTACATTTCTTTTTTCAAGGTTGACTAAACTGACTATTGCAGTGGGTAGCTTGGCTTCAGAAAACACTATCAGGTTTATTCGATGCTTAACAATTTAAATTAAATTTATTGGCATAAAATACCTGCTCCTGTACAACAGGCTCCACAACTTGGCTTTTGCACGAATCACTTTGCTAAATTTCAGCAAACACCTATGTTTGCAAATATGAGGGCCAAAGATGCCTATGAAAAGCAAACGATACAGAATGCTTACCACACACTAGGAAAAGGTGAGACAAATACGAATAAGGGAATGATTATTGATTATATTGTTTCAGCAATATTGACATGTTTGCAGGCAAAGCAAAGCGGAGCTTGGAAAATAGGTACGCGCACGGTCAGGACTATGCACCCACAAAGACGACCAAACATCAACCTTATTTCCTTCTGTTTACGCAGAGGGAAGAGTCTCTTGTTTCGGCACAAAACAGAGTCTCTCGTTTCGGCACCTTGCCCAGAGTGGCGCTCTACCTGTAAACCGTTTTACAATGGGGCGGAGTCAAAACACAAAGCCCCTGCAGTGCCCTAGGGATCACATGGTTAATAAGCGTCAGGAACCTGATACCTGGGTTTCTCTCGGCAACTCCACTGGGGGCAGGGGGGAACAGACTCTACTACTTGCATAAGGTGTGTAGGGGGGATGCTGTGCTGCTTTATCACCGCAAAGGCCCAGGAGAGAGGGGAGGAAGGTGTGGACAGTACCTGCATTGTCAGGTTTTTAGGGGAGGTCCTCTGCTTGCCCCCACATAACCTTTCCTCCTCTTGATCCTTTCTATCAGGGCTGCACTAGACACTCTCAGCTCCCGTGTGTCCGAAACCACCCTTTTTGTCACACTGCACCACTTTTAAAAATCCCTGAAGTGGCCATTAAAACTAATACAGAGCGGGGCATCTCTGCAGATTTAAAACATATTGATTTGTGGGGACTGTCATACGTATAATCCTCTAATGTAACGTGGAAGCGTTGGAAAAAGTGGTACATGCGTACACGGCCATTTGTGAACTCACACTTTGTGGGGAGGTCATGGGGAAATGGACTCAAAATGGTGGATGCTGCCATACCAGGTGCCATAAATGATAATAACCACACATACTCAGATAACTGAAAGCCTCTCTCCAAACACGGCACCAGCAGGAACAGCTGGAGAGATTCTCAGAGCCTTGTTATCGCTCTGAAAAGGGTGATTACAGCACAGAGTTGTTTTAGAGCAACTAAATTGGCATTAGCTGGAAAGCAACAACATGAATCTTACAACAAGGGTGCTTATTAAAGAAACTGTTGTCTATTTCGGAGGACATAAACTGTAAAAAAAAAAAAAAAAGAGTAGATGGGCATGCTACATTCCAGCATACCAGGGATTTTTTTTTTTTTTTTTTTTTACCCTCCATGCTAAATCACCAGAGGACTTTCACTTTGATTTCCTTCATATGTTCAAAGATTTGAGCTATTGGCCTCAATAAACTTTATGCAAATGTTAGTCTTATATTTTTTCAGTTTTTAAGATATCCCTTTGAAAGGGGATGTTTTAATTACTGTAGTGCTTAAACTGATCAAAATCCAAACATGCTGAGGTACTGCACGCTTGGGCACCGGGTTGGCTGCTTAGAATGGTGTTTCCCAAAACTCTTCTGGAGTAGCACTTGTCAAGGTGATGTAAATATCCTTGAGTTGAAAAAAGTGTTAAAATGTAAGCCTTGCATGGCAGCTCTGTTGAATGTCTAGTATTAATCATTTAGTTGAAATGATGTTTTGCCCTTCAGGTGTACGCAGCAGTCATGTGACTCGTGATCATGCAGTCCAACATTTTTGCAGCCACAACTAGATCTAGCCATAGCTAATTGCTTGAAGTCGATGTGAGAATCACCTTTTTTTTTCTTTTAAAGATCACCATCTATACATATGTTTTGTTAAAATTAGTGGATATACAGCCCACATTTTTTTTTTTTTTTTTTATGTGCAGACACGGAGGGTTGTTCGTGTCAGTCTACCTACTTGTGTTAACGAGGCAATTTAACACAACTATCATTAGGATTTCTGATTGCTCGGCATCTTTAGTTGCTAGTTGCAAAATAAATTGAGTCAAGACGGAGACCAAAGACTGCACTGTACCCTGGATCAGAATTTTTCAATGACAAAAATTCTATCAACGTACCTGAAATGCTCCAGCCGAACAAATCTCATCTTACCGCAGGGGGTATCTTGCCCCTCTTACTTCAGACACGGGCAGTTTTTTTTTTTATCATTTATTCAACTTACAACTTACTTTCCCTCTGGACAAATTTGCTGGCAGAGTAAAACCTGGCAGGAACTCTGCTCAGAATATGAGGACACGATGAGGAAACAGGGTTTACACCATAGGGTGCACCAGATCTCATGAAATGGCTTTATATTCCTCGGCTGGTATTATACGGCCGTGCAGAGCAATCATCGGATCCCAAAGTAAAAGGCAGCCTATCAGACCACATTATTTCTTTTCCAGTGCTCAGGGGTTCAGGTTTTCTGCTCTTCACACCAGGTTACGTGTCTTTTTGCATTAACTTCAAATTCATGCGGTTTCCAAATGGCAGCCCTGCCATAAATGCCAGCTTTTTGGAGCTGATGACACATTTTTTTTTGTTGCGATGTGATCAGAGAGGTAAAGATTCATTTCCGTCGCAGTTTTTCAGGACATACATTTTGTGTTTGGCTGCTACACTGTGAAATGTTGATCTGTCCCTGTGAGTTAAATTTGACCTGGCATTGCCAGAGCAGTTAGGCTTAAGCCCAAACGTAAGTTACCCCAAAATTTAAAAAAAAAAAATGAACACAAATCATTAATCATTTACTGTACAAGAAGTACTCAATTAATAGTTATGAAATATATCATTTCTAAGCATATACACTATATTTGAATGCATGTGCGTGTTTGTAAAAGTGTGGGTTTACAAGGTTATTAAGCCTGCCATCCCATACTGCACTGCCGTGGTGGCTGGTGTCCTGATGAAAGTAATGGCGCTTTTCCACTACATGGTACCGGCTCTACTCCACTCTTCTCTACTCTACTCGGCACCGGGTACTTTTTTGGGGTTGCTTTTCCATTAGAGGATAGTACCGCCTCCATGGTAGGCCTACCTGCTTGTCGTTGCGAGGCAGCATGTTACTGCCGCGACGGCATACTCATTTATATCAAGTTTACTTTTATTCCATCGATTTTGTTAAATATTTATGTGATTAAATCAGGGCACGCGCACTACCGTCACCGCGTTATGGCACTGAAGTCCGTGAGTGTTTAATTGTAGCTAATTTCTGTTTGACATTGTCCTGATACATAGGATAGCAGCTGGTGTTGTGTCCTAGTAGGTACCACCTAAAAACGCAAAGCAATGATTTCCGTAAAAGGCATAGAGTACTGATGGAAAAAGGCAATATATTCTCAAGGCATTTGTGTACCATCAGTATACCATAATTAACTACAACCCCTCGCAAAAAATATGGAATCACCACACACCAAGAATGTTAATTTACCTTTTTTCCTTCATAACAAAGAAGCAAATAACACATATGACAAAACGATTATTGTTTATTATCTTGACATTCAGGCTTCACGAAACATTTCACTTTGAAATTGAAGGCAAAACACGTAGCAAATGCGCAAATCGCAGGAGATGGCAGAGTATTAGAATTTATCGCTTTAGGATGCGTCATCTCATCTAATATAACATTAAGACAAAAATGATTCGTCAACACCCGTGTAGTTATTTTTCTGCGCGATTTTCTTTAAACGGGGGTAGCATCACATAACTTTCTCAAAGGAAATTATTAAGGCGAACATAACTAGACACAATACCGTCACTTAATTTCGCCACGAGCGGGGTCACAGGCAAAGAGAAACGCATTTCATGAATGTAGCAGCTTTGGTGAACAAGCGAAACCGTGTTTGAAAGGAAAGGCAACGCAAAGTATATCGAACAAGTAGCCTAAAACAATACAAGTTGATGATCATAATAACTACGCTAATTTTGAGACTCAATCCAAGGTCGACTTTCAGAGTGACGATTCTCTCTGTCCAATCAGTGGGCAGCAATGTTTCACGTCACATTTTAGTACCGACTAGTACCTGGTCGGCCGTTTTTTGGAACCCCAGGAAGGCAGGTACCAGAAAAAAGTATCTACTAGTGCTTACTAGTAGCTGGTACCAGGTACTTTTTCCTAATGGAAAAGCAAAAAAGGCGAGTAGAGTAGAGTAGAGCCAGTACCGTGTAGTGGAAAAGCGCCATAATAAGTATAGTAACGAGGACCTACAACACCTGGCTTGGGGGCGGGGTTGGTTTAGGGAATGCTTCCCTGGTTTTTTTTGTAGTTATTGTTGTTGCAAAAACACTACAAATGGTCACTTCTAGTGACATTTATGGGCCATATTACTGAAATGTTTTTATACTTTTGTACCTGAAAAATAATTTGTGTATTTTCCCATTCTTCCACATGATTCAAATCCATTTCAAAGTTTATTTGGTTCTTCCTTAGTCCATGGTAAAGTTCACCCTTCCACCAAGTCTCATGAATTCAGACGGGTACTTTTTTTTTCCATAATCCTGCAAACTAATGCTGCCCTCATCTCAAACGACTTTTGAAGCGATTTCACTGTTGCAGGCAAATTCTCAAACTTGAAATAAAGTCATGAGAGTTTTGCTCAAGTTTGGGCGCGCTCTCATCATCTTGATTGTTTGATGGAAGTTGGTCAAAAAACTCAGTCCAACTCAGTCATTTTCTTGTCTTAACATGCTGATAAATTAAACCTGTTTAAAAGTATAAGAAATCCCTCAGTCTTGGCTCATGCTTGTAGCGAAATTCAATCACATGAACATTGTCAAAAACCAATAAGAGTGCTCAGCAAGATCCTCTGCCTTTGCAAAATTTTATAGTCTCTGAATGAAAACTCAATGACTTTATTAAACATTGTCTTTATGCCCGCCTTACACCATATAACTTTGGAAGCAATTTCATTGTCGCAGACAAATTTCCAATGTTGGAATAAAATCATGAGAGTTTTGCTCGACTTGGGGTGCGTTCTGGTCATCTTGATCGTCTGGTGTCAAGGTGGTCATAAAATTCAGTCTTTTTCTCAACTTGATTTCTGGTAGCATCAAACATATTCAATATAGTTGGAAGCCTTTGGTCTTAGCTCATGCAAATAGTGAGATTCAATGACATGAACATTGTCAACAACCAATAGGTCTCTCAGCAAGATCCCCGGTCTTTGCAAAATCTTATAGTCTGTGAGTAACAACTTTGTGAATATGACACATTGTCTTTAGATGTGAGAGGGTGTCAGACATTAGTCTTTTAAAAGTCTTCTTGTGTATGGTAGACGTAAAAGAGTTAATGGCTTCCAAAATTTTGCACACTATTTTTTCTTGGTCAGAGAGCATATTGCTCAAATGTAAGCAAACTAGTTACTTGCTAGCTAACTAGCACGCAATGTAGCCTGTAATAAACTCAGTAATAAAACAGTAATAAAATAAAATAAATATACAGTGATTCAATTCACCAGCTACAATACATGACCATGCTATAAAAAACATATTTAATTTGCACAGTAATGCAAAGAGAAAGAGATTGCTGGCTACCTCCTACCCAGTAACTTTTCGATCTAACCAGTTTTAGGTGAGCATCCTCATTAGCAGACGTTCACCAAGAGCTAAAACAAAACCCATCAAATTTTCCTTTACAGAAGTCCTCATATGATTCATTGCATTGTTTATTTGTACAGTGCAGCACACTGGTAAAAAAAAAAAAAAATTGGACAATTTGTCAAAGTTAATTGATTTAACTTTGGTACGCTGAATGTAGACGGTAGAGGGCCTGAAGTACAAACTGTCCAATCGGAGTCATGAGAAGCTTTATATTGAATTGAATAACGCATGGAATTACACTATTCAGATGATCAGTCTCTCCCATTTATGCTGAACTGTGCTCGGTGCAGTGTAATTATTTTATGAGACAGTGCAGACAGCTGGTTACAAAAAATTCAAAAATAGACAAAAAAAAAAAAAAAAAAGTAATGAGGAAGTATTGCCAAAGACCAGAAAAGTCATGATAATTGATTTAGGATTATGATTGTGCGTAAATTTGTAGATTTTATTTTTAATCTATTTTTATTGTACGTAGTGCATAATCTTCCTAAATGGACAACTGACCTCTGCAGCATTGATACATTATGCAGTATCACAATTCTGAATGGACTCAATAATCCAAATGAATGAAACAGTCATGTTAGTGAACATAACCAGCTTAATCTCCTGGAAGCATTTTGGCAACATATAAAATGAATCATTTCAAAGGGGATCGATTGATCAGCCTACTATTGCTCTGAACATTTCACAATGGTATTAGGCAACCTGTGCATTCAGATCAATTATTCCATGAGAGACAATTTGATCAGTAATAAATATGTTTTACTGATGTTGTTTCATTGCTTGGTATTGTTGATCCTGCCGTTTTTAGTTTTGATAAAGGTTGCACAGAACAAAAACGCGGCTCGTAATTTTCTTAGCAAAGGCACTGATGCATTCCTGGAGGGGGGTATGTAGGTCTGCCGGCACAAATCATTATTTTGAAGTTCCTAGGTCAACACTCCTTGGCAGCTAAGCTTTGTTGGACCTAATCAATCCTGAACAGCTGGAGTGTGCTTGCTGTCTGTACCCTGTTTCCTGTTTGTGTGCAAGTTGGCTGAAGGCAGATCGCCCCCATTGCGTAGTCTGTTGTACACCACTTTGGAGTCTTGTTTTTCATTACGCCATAGAATTTTCAGCAGCATTTTGAGTCCACATTCTCTGCAATGTTATTGACAATTGAATTCACTGTTACAAGGAATGGTTTGACCAGAGGGGTGTTCTACACTGCGAGTTCAACATTAGCCAAGATTTTTTTGTGTAAAGTGGCTCGATAAACCATAAACTCGCAGTCAGCAATGCCAAAAGTTACCACGCCAGGTTCAAAGACAGCCACCTTTGTGACATTAAAAAAACCCCGGCTTTAGAGTCTACACACCTAGTTTACCTATTAATCTCACTTTATAGGACACCCCTCTGGTTAGTCTGAGCAGGATGCGTCATATTTGTCTCACCGGGACCCCAGTTATCTGTGATTAAGTCAATAACATTAACGCTATTAAGCCACAACATTCAAAAAATGTGGAAAATTACACCCAATGGAGAATCCCCTTCCAACCAACATAGTAGCTTAAATAAACAATGACCCCCAAAACAACTTTTTAAAGACCATATTGCCATTCTTTGAGGGGCCACATCAGCTTCAGAATTGTACGTCAGGCTCAAGGAATCACGAAACACAGCTGGATTGGAGGGATTCCTGCTCTCTTTTCTAATTCAATAACTGCATAACCTAATAATTCTGAAGCACGCTCCCAGAAATGTAATGCTTTTACAGCTTCATCCAAGGAGTCATTTTCCCAAGAGTGAATCACTCGGAGGGCTTAATCAAAATGTAATAGCATGTAATTGATTTGAATTACATTTGATGGAGGTGCTGAGCTCACTGGCGCGTCGGTGTTCGCCACCCTGTGGTAATAGAAAGGTACTGTTGATAGACTGAACAATGTCCAATAAGAGAAAGCTCAATGACAGCAGAATCATGACAAACTTTTTCTCTTTTTCTGTCATGAATAGTTAAATTAAGTTTATCCAGCTTAGTGGCCATTTCCCTCAAGGTAGATGGTTTGCAGAAAACTTTACAGATCATGAATTATGAGATAACTTCATCTCACAGTTATTCATCCAAAGGAGGGGTCCCCTGTCTTTCCCAGAAAGGGCCGGTGTGGGTGGAGGCTTTTATTGCAGCCAAGCAGCTAAAGACCTGATTCTACGAATCAAGCTTATTAGCAAAGAATCCAGGGGATGATTAGCAGTATCAGGTGTGTAATTGCTTAGTTGCAATGAAAGCCTGCACCCACGCTGGCCCTTTCTGAGAAAGACTGGGGACCCTGATCCAAAGCATCGACTTGGAATGTGAAAAGTACAGTAAAAAAAAATGAAGCTGTATTTCTCAGATCTGAAGGTTTAGTGGTTCCTGGGTGCAGCCCATGGTATCAAGCTAAAGCTACTTGATGTGAATGTGTCATCATTCAGCTCTGACTTTTCTCCATGTTTCTGAATGGAATCGTTAGCAGAATGCAGCAGAGCCAGCTGAATGTCTTGAGTTAAAGGTGAAGAAGAGGGTCAACCCTGTATCAGCTGAAGACTTGTGGAGGGTGTAATGGACAAGATTACATAAAATCTACGGGGAAAATTAAAGTGATATTCCAGCAAACCTGTAGGAAAATAATCAGATACCCAAATGAACAGATTGCATGGACTTAAGACCCAAAGTCTTGAACAAATGGCTTTAACTGAGGCATTTATAAAAGCCACATAAACACAAAGGAGCCCATCAGGTCATTGCCATCATTTCTAGATGCACTTAGCACATCGAACTTTCCCATGTAGTCTCTAAAAATGACTAATTCATAAAGGTCCCTTGACAGCTGACCTAAATTACCTTATGCTCCCCATCTGATGAGGCAGATGCGATGATAATAACGTTCCCAGGCCCCGCCATGCTCCGGCAACCCACTCCTCCATGTAGCAAAATTTGCAGTGCTGTTCAAAGTTCTCAGGCACCCTGGTTTGAGGCAATTTGGTCTCAGATGTTTATTATGTTTTCTTTATTGTGAAGTGTTGTGATTTCCATACATTTCCAGACACTCAAATGTGTCTTCTGTAATGGTCGGCGATGGGAAACACCACTCGCGCGACAGAAACTCAAAACAAAGAGGTTTATTCACAAAAAACACAAATAAACAGGGCACGAGGGCCAACAAAAAACTGCACTCCAAGAGCTGAAAAATACGAAAGGAAAAAAACACAAGAACTTCTAAGACTGTGGCAAACAAAGCAGGGACAAACAAGGCTCGAGGCAAACAAAGCTGTGGCCATACAAGGCTGTGATACACAAGAGAACATAACAGAAACAGGGATCCATCTGCCAGATTGGAGCTCCACCTCAGAATATAAGGACTCAGGGCGGGATCAAGGAAACAGGGAACACCTGGGCAAAACGAGAGGGGCAGGGCATAGGAACATGAGACATAGACAGGCAGTCAGACTTAATGAGCCCATTGAGGGAATGGGTGTGTTTCCGCTTAAGTACCAATGTAAGATGTAGCAGAGAAGGAAGGATGAGACTGTCAGCAGCAAAGCAAACGAGATCTAGAAAATAGCAAATTTATTTATTTTATTTTTATTTAACCTTTATTTAACCAGGAAAATCCCTTGAGATTCAAAATCTCTTTTTCGAGGGAGACCTGGCCAAGACGGCTCACCATTTCACTTAAAATTACAAAGTGTGTACACAACAGGAGTGACAAAATGCAGTAAGATAACAAAAGACAAACCTAAGGACAGCAACTGCACATCTCATTTATATACTGTCGTAATCTATGCTTAAACACACCCAAGGAGACTAAATTGTTCAACTGGAGAGCATTTTGGAGGTTGTACCAAGACCAGGGTGCAAAATAGGAAAAGAAGCTTTTGCCAAGCTCTGAGGAAATCCTAGGTACCTGGTAAAGTATCCCTTTTGTGGAATGAAGCCGATAATGGTTGCTGAGTGGGGTCAAAAGGCTACTGAGGTAATGAGGCAATTTACCAAATATGGCCTTGTATGTAAAAATGAACCAATGATGCTGTCTTCTTAAGCTTAAAGAAGGCCATGAAACAAGATTATAGAGTTTTCAGTGGTGTGTGCGGTAGTGTGAGTTGGTTATACAGTCCAAACTGCACAAAGAAAGGGAGGATATGTTCAAGTAAATAATGTCACCATAATCTAAAACATTGAGAAAGGTGGCTTGTACAATTCTTTTTCGGGCCTCAGAGTCAAAACAAGCATTGTTACAATAATAGAAACCTAATTGAACTTTTAGTTTCTTTACAAGCCTGACAATATGTTCTTTGAATGAAAGCTTTTCATCAATCCAAATACCTAAGTACTTGTAGGATGATACTCTTTCAATAACATCCCCTCCCAAGGTATAAATACGAAGAGTCAGTTGTGACTGAGACTATGCTCTAGAAAACATCATACATTTAGTTTTTTTGGCATTCAGGATGAGCTCCAAGTCATTCAATGAGTCCTGAACCTGAGTCAAGGCAGACTGAAGCTGAGTCACTGCCTGCCTTAATGAGGGGGCAGATGAGTAGAGTACCGTATCATCTGCATAGAGGTGTACTTTACAGTTATTTAAATTTTTACAAATATCATATCATATCAAACCTATCTAAATTACTAAGGATTAGTCAGTGCCTGTGTAAATAAACACCTCCCGTGTGAGTTAGTAAATGTTAGTAATGAGTAAAAACAAGAGGCAATCAAGCTTAGGACAGCCCTGTATTCAGAACAGCTGTAAAGGAAGTAGAAACACCAGCCAGCCAAACCAAAGCAATGAAAGACACAGGCAGGCAGGAACATAAACATGGCATGGAACACGGACTGGAGAGGTGGATCCCAACTGGCAGACCGGACCGGAGCTAGAAGGTAGAGAGAGACCAGAATAAACAACACATAGCAAGAACTAAGGGCATGGCTATGGTAGAACATGAACATACCAAGGCAGGAACTGAAAATGCACTAAACAGGCACGCAAACAGAGCAGAGAGATAACATCTTCCAAAAAATGTAATGTGACAGTGAAATATTTGAATTTTTAGCCAGAAAGATTTAGGGTACCGATGACTCCCTCACAACATTGTACTTTGTGTTTTTGTATTGATTAACTGTGGTTGCCATAAAAGCGGCCTGAATGGCATGCAAGCCAGGTCTCATGAATGGAGTAGACGCTGCACAAAGCTAAGCTGTCAGCGAAGATTGTCATTCTTCAGATGCTTTCATTCAGTGAGGAATTGTCCATGAAATCTTCAACTGTCGAACACTTGCAAGAAAAATGTCATTACATAGCATTGTACATACAATCAATTCACTCATGTATTTCAGGAAAATGTGGACAGATATTTGAATGATTTGAGAGAGTACCTATTTATTGTAATTGCTTTCAAGTGAGTTGACTCATAGCAGCTACAGTGGACATTATCTTCTCACCAATCTTTCCAAGAGGGGCTTTCGGCACAGCTTACATTTTGACACTGATAGGCTTGATAAGGCGAGGGGGAGGGACAAGTGCTGTTTTTTTATGCAATGGGTTTTCATGTAAAATAATACCAATGCTGTATTTCTCATTAGCATAAGCACATAAATTATATCCTGGCGTGGCTGGACCGAGTAGAAGCATGAATACGCCACCTTGGCAGTTTCCCCCCAAAAATCTTGTTGTCACTTTGCGTAAATATACGATCCCAGCAAGGTCAGTTTGCAAAAGAGGAACAGAGACCTGACTTCAAGTTCAAAGGTGGAGTTTACCAGAACTCTGGGAACCAGAGGCAGTTCCGGAGTTTGACAGTTTAGATCACAATAGGCGGGTTGTGTGCGCAAAATGTGTTCAATATAAATATGGTGGAAAGGTGAAACACATTTAAAGTACTCAAAAGGAGAAAACAAGGACAGTGTAGATCCGGTCGACTGCAAGGGATGAACGCTGCCACAAGAAGAGGATACCTTACCACACCAACACAAATGCTAGTACTGCCACTCACACAGCAAAAGAAGGGATTTTAAGTAAAGGAAAAGAAAAGAGAGAGTCCTATATTAACAACCCCCTTCCCAGGGGTACAACCAAACTCAATTCCAAGGAATGTCCGAGAGAAGGAGATAGCTTAGGATATAAAATAGCAAGGATATAAAAATATCCAATAATTCACAGTTGGTTCACCCAGGGAGATAAATACATTCAACTGCAGAGCATCAGAAACAGGCAAAAGAAGACAAGTAAAAAGATAAGCACACTTATAATGCCTGAAAACAAGGCCTGTGTTTAACAATTCAGTGGCCTGCACCTTATACACTCCAAATCACCCCCAACACAGGGATATACCAACACTCTAAAGTCATGGCGAAGAACAGGACTGCATTCAAACACTGGGTGCATCTCAAAGCATAGGCTGCAGCCTTCGAAGGCTACATTTTTAGGGGTCGTCACTTGAATCCATCCGCCAAATTGACTTGACATCATTTTATCTCCGTTAAACAGCTTTGGTTTAAGCGAGTTGTCTCTGGTTTCCCCAACCCTAACCTTAACTCTAACCCCTAACGCTAAACCTTGGGCCAAACTTAACTCTGATCCTAAATTTAACCTTATCCCTGACCCTAAATGTTAGTTTGGCAGAAGGAAGTAAGTGATGACCCCTAAAAACGCAGCCTTCGAAGGACGCAGCCTACGCTTTGAAATGCACCCACTGGATCTTAGCACAATGCACTGACTTCCTTAACCCAGTTCCTACTGAGCGTAAATATACTGAATAGAGTGAATGAGTAGATTTACAGCATGTGAAACGGCAATTGTGATGACAAAGATAATCATTCAGTTAGTATAAACTGGTTAAAAAAAGATGTAGAAACATAAATATTAAGACAAAGAGGCCCCTGTGAAACTGGCAATAATCAATATTGATAGTTAACTACACAGAAAAACTCACATATGGGATCTGTAGTAGCGAAGGGCTATTTTATTGAATGACTACGGGCAGCAGTGTTAAGCACTTCTCATTAAATGCATGGCCTCTCATTGATATGCATTATGCCTCAGTCTCATGCATTGCCTGTCACTCTTCAAAGTTCCGATGGTGTCCACTGCACTTAGAGTGAATTTCCGCATACACCTCTGTCATGAATCAAAGGCGGGAGAACAAGACCGGAAGAGCGACAGTGTCCCTGAAGGACTTGCAAGGTTTTGAAGTTTAAAATGTTTGTGTGCCAAATGTCCCTTTAATACGATTCCGTAATGCAGTGTTTGAAGTCACGGATGAATGTCTGCAGGCTTTGATGTTGGCCGCTGTGCTCTTAGCTCAGCGTTACTGTGAAAATTCCACTCTTAGAGTATAAAAGAGGGCTGAACCTTCCTGAAGCCTTGTGCTTCACAGCACAGGTGCGCTCTATTCCTTTACTCGGCTAGCTTTACCGTACAGCAGCTGCCTTACAACACTTAATCAGCCCTACACATTACATTCATTTCAACATTCATTTTGCCAAATGTTTTTTTATCAAAGGATCTGCAACAAGTGCACACAGAAGATCACTGGAAACGATACACAGGTCAGGTGCGGCACAGTTCTGGATGAGCTATCCACAGCCTTGAATGTCAAGTCCAGTTCACGCAGTAAGAACTGGTGAGTCGATCAATTAACCCTTAAAGTGCTAATCACTGCTATAGTCATGCAAGGCCCAAAATGTACGTACGTCGCAAAATTTCAAATTTCAGCCATCAAAGGGTCAACAACTTTGTCAATCTTTTTTTTTGGCAATAACCTTCAGAAGGGTTTGCAAGCACAGGTGAGTCCTGAATATCATTTGTCACCTACATAATGAATGATTAACTTTTGGAGGGATGGGGTGAGTAAAAATTAAGCACACTAAGGGTTAAGATAAAGTTGCCCCAGTGGCTCATCGGTCTAAGTGCGCGTACCATAAAGGCTGTGTCCTTCCCGCAGAGACCTGGGTTTGAATCCGGCTCGGGTCATTTGCTGCATATTTTCCCCCATTCTTCTCCCCAACTTTCCTGTCTCTCTACACTGTATAACTATCAAATAAAGAAAACATTCCCCAAAAAAATAATCTTAAAAAGATAAAGCTGCTCCATACCATAAGGAAAAACTGAGTTATGGGTTTCTGCTTCATGTGATTTGCTCTGAAAGGTGAGAAAGCAACAACATTGAGCCTGAGGATGATGTTGTACCCAAACCCAGTCTGCACTGGTGTCCTCCACCATTTATTCTCTGAAGTCATTATTATTTAGTATTAACCAACCAAAACAATATTGTCAAAAGAACTAGGCCTGCTTAAAGGGGTTTGTGACCTGCCTCAGCCCATTTGGATATAGAAAAGGGGCTAAAGGGCTTGTGGTGCCAGTGTGAAATGGGCTTATTGAAGTAGGCACATGGGCTCCATGACAAACAGTAGTATCAGCACACACCATCTGTGTCTGATCCGATACGAACCCCCAAAAGCCCCACAACGGCAGGACTGAAGGGTGAGCCTGCCAGGAGTGGTGAGCCTCTTTCTCTCACAAAAGTCTGTTTTAATCTTCAAGAATGAGGAAAAGTGCACCTTGAATTTTCCATCGAGGTTTGCGTAAAAGAGAGAGAAGAGAGTTCTGACAGAGGGCATACTGTGTGTTGGTTGGGTTTCACATTGCTTCTTCGGAAAGACAGCAGAAGTGTAGAAAAGAAAGTAAAGTTTTTTGTGAGGGAAGAGTGACGTAGGGTTAAGGAATGAACTAGGTCTTTTTTTTAGCGTGCTGTCAGTTCTTTTTGAGTATTTACTGCGGCGACCATGTCACAGTGCACTAGGCAGTAGGAGCCCATCAAGCAGATGGATCTGGGGTATAGTGGTTGTTTAGCTTGACCGGGTGACCAAACCCATTAATGAGGATATTGCAGCAATTGAAAGGGGGATTCAAGCTGGACAGAGAAAAGATAGGGATTGCTAATGCTGCTAGCCTCTCAACCCGATTTGCTGCACCTCTCAATTGAAGTTTGGAGGTTTTCCTTACATGACATTCAGTTTAGAGGTCATATTGAGCGATAATTCATATCTATCTGCCCCCCCCCCCTTAAGATTTACACATGAATAAATCTTTCTGCACCTCATTTCCACATCCAGTTTTTCTGCTGCTCAGAGACCCTGACCAAGCCAGGTCAGTAACTATCGCCCACTCATAACTGCACAATGGGCATTTACCTGAGCTGACCTGGTGAGGAAATGACAAGAACTTCATGTTTAATCTCCTCCTTTTAGAGGAAAAAAAAGCTCACCGAGTCTTTGATACTCCTGCATCATGAGTAATAATGATGTAAATTAGTTGAAAAAGCATAAAAGTTCTCACAAATTAAAATTAGATCAAAACTGCGGCAACTAAATGCTACTTCTCTTCTTCACCTAAGAGGAATCCCAGTTTCTCCAAGCAAGTTTATTTGTGTCTGAAATGGAAAATTGATGGTTAGGGGCCTCATGTAGCCAATCCCCGCAAAAATAAACAGAAACCATCGGGAGATGGCGTACCGCCCACGCACCTGCACGAAGTTCAAAAATTTTAAAATAGCAAAGTGCACTACTGCATCATGGGCCAACATGCGGGCCAAGTATTATCACAAAAATATCAAAACGTTTTCAAGTTATGCCAGGGACAAAAATGTTTACAAACAGACTGACCAACTGACAGACGGCCAGAGCAATCACTATAACCCCCTGTAATATGTGCCGAGGAAAATAAAAAGGGACAAATTAATGCAGGTCAGCTAACGTTTTACACAAAACACAAAGATAATTTCAAGAAATGGTAAAATATCTGCAAGATTTAAGAAAGTTTCGTAAAAAAACAACGTTGAGTATACAATGAAAACTTGTATTATGGCATAATCACAAGTCATACTGCAAAATCATGAAATTTAATTTCAAACATAGATCTAACTGCTTGGCATGAGAAAGGAATGGATACCACTCCAGATTTTCGGAAACTATATACTTGACTGTGTGATTATGGCATAGTCTCTCTGGCCTAGCAATAAAACATGGCCACATGACTATTGGAACAAGTAGCCTTTTTTCTGAATGCTGGGTGCCGAAAAGTCACAACACACCTTTATATTAAAATAAGCCACATGCCTACAATTTCAAAGTAAGTAACGTGCATCCTAAGCTAACTTTTTTGTGGCCCATTTAAAGTAGTACTATTTGAACAGATTTCCAAAAAAAAGAAAAGAAAACATTGAAGAAAGATGACATGCGCACTTGCATAGAAAATTTTTCCACATGCTGGTGACCATTTGCAAGGGGGCAGATTTTATTTAATTTATTTTTGTAATAACAGCTGCAAAATTTGTAGTATATATATTTTTAGTATACCACAGAGCCCTCAAAACAAAGAGCAGATAAGAACAGCTAATAATCCATCTGAACCCCTCCTATCACTCCCAAGGTCTGTCAATAAAAACAATGTTGACGACCAATCTGGAAACCTTTTATTTTTCGTTTTCCCTTTTTAACAGTTGGCATCCCTGCGTAGCTGCTGGGCCTGGCTGACCATTCTTATGCTAGGTTCCCACTATCACGATTCGCAGCACGATTGAAATTGTGGTCTTAATCGTGGAGTAATCATGGTGATCCTATCAGATCTTATCAGATCTTGAGGTCAGTCGTGGCAATCGTGTTGATCGTAGAAATGTTTTCGACGGTTCAAAAATTTCCTACGATCAACACGATTAATTGTCAATCGTGATCATCGCATCACCTCGTATCCAAACCCGAAATTTTAAGCTGCTTTCACACTGGACGCGATACAAATTTTTCTCGCGACAGATTACATTCAAAGTCAATGCAAAGACGCGAATACGCGCGAAATTGTACTCGCGTCTTTGCAATGACTTTGAATGTAATCTGTCGTGCAAAAAATTCATTTCGCGTCTGGTGTGAAAGCAGCTTCAGAGAAGTTCCACAATCAGCTCCGAATGGCCAATCGTGGCGTTCGTAACGTAGCGCACGACAGTGGGAACTAAGCATTAGAGAATGATTGCCCTCGATTGAGATAGGTTGAAAAGATCAAAGTACAGAGACAGCCAGCACTATTGACAAATTTTTGAAAGCATCCTGTGAATAAAAGTACCTTTTTTTCCCAATTCATGCACAATGTTAACATATGGCAGAAATAATCTGACCCTCAGCAAATGGCAGAAGTATACAAAGTATTTATTTTATGCAAGATATTCACAGCATGCTTAATAGAACATAGACCACATCATCATATATCACTTTATTGTAAATTCAAAACATATAATGTGAGAGGCATTTCACCAATATATAATCATACACAAGAAAAAAATAACCCTGTTCACAGAATGTGCAATCTATGAGTGCAAACTGGGCCCAGTAGGTTAGTCCTGGGGACAGTCAAAAGCCTCACACACTGGAGTTCAGGCAAATTAGTCAACCATAGTTTCTCTACGGCTCTTGGACACTTCGTACCCAGACTTTTCGTCCCCAAATTTTTCATCCCCGGACTTTTCATCCCTGGAATTTTCGTCCCTGGAGTGTGTACCCCCAATGATGCTTTGCCCTCCACCTGCATTATAACCCTAACCCTAAACCTAACCCTAACACTAACCCTTATATCATGGCGATCCGTCCATCGTCTGTCCGTCTGTCAACAATGGTGGCACGTTTCGTTATCATTAGGGAATGAAAAATCCGGGGATGAAAAGTCCAGGGTCGAAAAGTCCCCAGGGACGAAGAGTCCAGGGATGTAAAGTCCATGGGGACAAAAAAATCTGGGGACGAAAAGTCCTGTAACCTTTATCAAATATATTGCTGTAGTTGCTCCCAGCAGAGCCCTGCTTCCTGAGAACTAGTGGATGGTGACTTTCTGTCCAATCAGCATTAGCGCTCTTCTTTTGGGACAGTAGGTGTAAAAGTTAGGGACCCTGGGGAAAATGCTCTTGCAGAGGCTGTAGGGCTCCTTGCTGTAGGTACAAAGCAACTACAATGGATAAAAAAGTTCACTCAAGAACAGGAGCCTTCAACAAAATTAATACATTCTTCAGGGACCAAAAAATAAAGCTTATAATTCACTGAAGTGGTTGAGTCTGCTCAATTATAAACTCCTCGAGGTGTCGGACATGGCAAAGACTACATTTTACACAGATTCGAGAGGAGAATGCATCTTTTCACTGCATTGAATCTGACACCTAGGCAGTGGGAGTCCATCTCTCTTGCTTTGGTTAGGAGTGACTTTTGCTGCCACAACGCAAAAAAACGGTGGCTGGGCCTGCGCTGTCACTATGCCCTGAACCCCGTTTGGTGTGAATGCTGGTGATGTACTGAGTAATATGGAGTTGATAGAGGGAAAGACTGCTAGGGTAATTGCAATATAATGGTGGCTCTGCTCCTATTCAGGATACCTAGCGCTAGCTGCTCAATTACACAGGTGTTCTTTTCTATAATTTTCCCTCTCAAAGGCAGCGCATGTGAAGATGCTGAAAGCTCTTAATCCCAGAGGTTTACTGATAATAGCCTCGAGGAAAATGTGTCAGAACAATAGATTATTGAAAGGCATTGTGACAGTCCACTTAAATGCACACATTCATACTGGCTTAATACCGTCAGAAAAATATGGAAAATACTGTATTATTTTTTCTTGTTTCATTAGACAAGCTATTGTGCCCCAGCGCACATGCAGTAAGAACCCGTGGGAGAAAAAAAAAAAGCCACAGAACTGTGAGTTCTTGACAGCAGCCGGTGAAACACAACAGCTCCCTGTCTGTCAGTGGACCTGTAATTCATATTGGAAAATGTGCAGCCTCCGCGAACGCCAGGGAGGACGCAATATGCAATAAAGACCCGATTGAATCTTTGGAAAATTAACTCAATAAAACAGCTGACGATCTTGGCCACAATTGACACTCACAAAGTCAACTCAGTGTCTGTGTTACTTTGCTGAATTAAATAACCCAACCGCAAAATCAATGAGGAAAAACTCATTCTTGGCCATCTTGGAAAAAAAAGAAAATTTGAGTATAGCTCACTTTATTTGAGTCCGAATAAACACAGCTCACAAATACATCATGCTTATAATGATGATTAAAAAATTCCCAAAAATCTGAGTTTTCTCAGACTTGTTTCCTTTTGCCAGTAAAGCCATTTTAAGTTTGCTGGATGTTGTGAGAAACTTAATACGGTGGAAAAATTTTTTTTTTTTTTTTTGCGAAGTCTTTGGAAACATGTTTTTCAGAGTCATTTTATTTCAAAATGAGAGTCATCAGTCAGTGCTGTGATAAACCATTGCAAATGAAATTTGCTGAGATAAGATCATTGGAAAATTCAATATGGCCTTTCTCGACCTGCCTGGAAACCAAGAAAGAAATTTCACCTGATCCTACACTTCAGATACATTGAAGCTACATCTTTTGCACCTTCTTCTATAGCTTTGGTAAGATGGAACCATTATCTCCAATTGGAGAACAGCAGAGGAATGGCAGTGAATCTTCCCAGGAGCGCCCAGCCTTCCAAAAATCCCCCAAAAGTGCACTGATGATTCATCCAGGCCATAAGAAAAAAATCCAGAAAAACCATTAAGGAAATGCTGGTCTCCCTGGCCTCCATTAAGGTCAGCACTCATGTTTCCACTGCAAGAAAGAGACTGGGCAAAAATGGCATCTAACGGAACACTGCAAGTCAAAAGCCAATGATAACCAAGAGGAGCATGAAGGCTTGTCTTGCATTTTCCAAAAACACTGACAATTGACTTACAAACCCCAATTCCAATTAAGCTGGGACGTTGTGTAAAAGGTGAATAAAAACAGAAAACAATGATTTGCAAATCCTTTTCGACTTATATTCAATTGAGTGCACCAGAAAGACAAGACATTTAATGTTCAAACTGATAAACTTTATTGTTTTTTTTTTGGAAATATTCACTCGCTTTGAATTTGATCTCAACTGAGACAACTCTGGTTAATTTTACGGAGCTGGGAGCCCACAATTAATTTTGAATCTGTTCATCATTTTTCTGAGCATTTTTTTGAAATGCCAACTGAAAAGTTGTCCACAACCACAAATAATAGGAAACGAGGTGATTCATTTTGCAGTTTTTTTAATGCATTTTCATTATTTTGTTTATTTGAATCAAAGATAGTTTGTGTATGAACGTAATTTATTCCTCATTATGCACAGCACAATTTGTTTCTAAATGTAAAAAGCAATTTTAAAAACTGTTCACAAAAATATGCAATATGGACTTATGATTGCTTGTCAGGCACTTTATTTTTGCCTGGGTGGAAAAGGCTGAAATCCCAGGTCTCTACCTGGTGGAGACGGGCATGAGGTTCGCATGAGCTGTCCTTGCAGCAGGCAGTGGCACCAGCTCCAGCCACACAGACTGAAATACCCGGCAGGCAGGCCATTTTACAGCAGATGGGACAAAGCCTGTATTTTCATTAATGCGAATATTCATGAGTGGGAAGCACTGTGGGACGGCAGTGGGGAAAAAAGGAGGCCAGAGTGTGAACATTCAGAGAGGCTCAGCAGCCTCCGCTGTCAGTGTGGGCCGGCTCTCGCATTTCATTTCAGACCAATTTGTGCTTTTTACTGACCGCTCAAATAACACCTTTGAAAAGATGGTGAAAAACCGTGACTTGCCACTGAGACCCAGTTCCTGTCAAAGTTCAAGTTACTTTCATTACCACAAAGACACTGTCAGCAGGACCAGTCCATGGCAAATACATAGAGAGGGTTACTAGAGTAGGGTTTTAGTGTATGAACCCCCATTACACAGACTTACAATAGAGCTACCCTGGGCTCAAGCCCAGGGCCTCGCCTCGCCAAAGGCCCAGTAAAAATGGTAGTCCCACCTGATGACCAGGCACTACCGGACTTAACTTGCTTATAATCCGCGTTCTGTTGCTACTGTGAATGCTCAGTACAGTAGACAAGAAAGGGGGCTTGTCAAGGGGCTTCACAGCAGGCATCGCACACAGTGAGATGTTGCTCGCATGCATTGTCATTGATTCATTCACTCTTTCAAGCACAGTTAGTGAGGTGACTGTGTTCCCACAAAAATCATTGCCCCTTCTGTAGTTTGTTTTTGGCAGTTTTGGGTTGATAGCGAAGTTGTAAATTAACTTTAATTCTATCTTTTACAAAGTGCAGCATACATGAGCATTGTCAGACCCTGCTACAGCGGAGCGGAGATGGAGTTTTCTGCTCCATTTTCATCAGCGTTTCTCGGTCACGTTTTTGAAATTTCTCCCTCTCGCCATTTTCAGCGCTCAAAATGGCCTTTGCTTTTTTGCCGGTTTGAATTGTTGTACCAGCCGCAGAGCAGAGGCATTTTTGTAGTTCGGTAGGAGTACTTGAGTACTTGATACCAATAAGATACCCCATGAAGAATGTCGTCATGCGAAATACCATGAAGATACCTCATGATGATATTAATGTATGTCACATAAATTCTGGCTGAAATCGCTGTAGCTGAAAATGTTAGTGAAAGGGGCCCACACAGCCCAGGAGCTCCCAGCCCTCAAAGTCTGGCCCTGCTAGAGTAATGCAAGACTACTGCAAAAATCATAAGCGCAGGTCACAGTTTTGGAAACAAGTGATATAGCCGGACTCCTCCATCACTATTGTTTCCACAAAGGGACAAGTGCATGAGTGGCGTTCACCAAGAGGCAGAAAAGCTGGCCAACAACAGTATATCCAGGGCCGTTGCAGTGGGGGGTTATCTGGGTAAGCTGTTCTGGGGCGCCAAGTACGGGGGGGGCCCTTGGCATTTGTTAAACTTTTAATATTTTTTCCTTTTAAAAAAATTGGGGGGCCCTTCAGGAGGCTTATTCCTGGGGCCCTGAGTATATCTATCCTGATTAGACTGATTTCTTCCACAATGACTGTGCTCCCATCCAGCGGGCACTGTGGGTCCCAGAATGGTGCCATGAGAATTAAAGCAGACTGGTTGATTAAATTCTATCAATCTATTACGCAATCTTAAGGAAAGCTACTTATTCAGGTGTGAAAAAATTTAAATGTGCGCAAAAACATTTTCCTCTTATATGTTGTGTAAGGTACACATAGCCCCTCATTTTGTGGCAATTTTATCTCTTTTATTTTATTCATGATTTTGGCAGATTTCATATTTTAAAACTAAGGAAGTGGGCATTGAGAAAAAAAGAACTAGCTGGCAAAAGTGCATAATCCTTTCCTGAATGTTCCAGAAAAAATGTACATTACTTAGCTAGAAATGTATAAACCAAGGTGACCAGGTCACACTGTTCCATGCAGTTCATCATAGGTACAGGGCTAATAAAAAAATAGAATAAAATAATAATAATAAAAAAACCCAAAAGTGCCTGTTATTACAAAAATGACATTGGTGAGTTGCGGACATTCAAGAGAAATGACCCTGTGGACCTACTTTCAAACTACAACACTGAAACAAATTATTACTTTAGCCTTCAAATTAAAAAATTACAAAGAGATCCAATTTTTGTCCAACACCCACACTAAATACAAAATAGTTACTAATCCTGAGTAGTCATCTGCTGCTCAGGGTTACGGCTTGAACAACCCTGCATTTCATTTCAGGCCAATGCTTCCTCTCCCCCACCCAGTCACCACCAACCCCCACTCACAGAAGATTGATCAAAAATTTCAAAAAATATATCCGCATTAGAGGCGTGTACAGACGGACGACAAATTACTGGAAAAATCACATAGACAGTTTTAGCAAGGTGAGGCCAGATTATCTTAACACACCTTAGCACTGGGTCCCCAAGTGTAAAACATTAATGGAGAGCTGGAGTATCTTTCCTCCAAGAGATATTGCCTCATTTGAAGTTTTGATGATGGTGAAGGAGAGCGCTGTCTGACACATTGTTCTAAAATCTCACACATCAGTTCAGCTGGTTTGAGATCTGGTGACTGTGAAGGCGCTGGCATAAGCTTCCGATCATTTTCATACTCATAAAACCATCAAGTGACCCCTTGAGCCCTGTGAGGCCATTGTCGTGGAAGAAACAACTCTCATCACCTTTAGGATATAAAGGTAATCGCACAAAACAACTCTGCGCTGATTTTCAGTTTCTCTTCTGCCTCTAAGGAGAAGAGTGAACCCAAACTGTGCCATGAAAATGAAAAAAAATCATCTGTATTAGTTTTGTTCATCCACACATTTATTCCAGTTTTTCCCCTTCCGTTTGTCACCCATCTGTATAAGAATAAATGAAGTCCCCAAATTCAATGCATGTACTGTCTGGAGTAAAAGTATTGTTGATTGGCATGATGTTAAACAACCTATTTGCATAATTCTGTACATCCTGCTTACACTCTAGGACAAAATGAAGGATTAGACACAGATCACTCAGAACCTATAATTTATTTGCGATTTTTCAAATATCATCATGAGAGTTGAATGACCAAACAGAATGAATGAGAGTGAATTAGCAAGAGCAAAGTGGGTGATTTTAAGGCTCTACTATCCAACCATCCTGGAGGGTTTGCCGCAAAAGTAAAGATTTGTGCTTTAATAATTGTATGCTGGCCTTTTATGTCAGTAGTGTGGCTGCTGCATATCGGCAAACCTCCAATACACTCTTTTTACCTGGATTAACGCAGGAAATCAGCAGTATTCCTGCCAGTGAAATGAAACCAATTTAGCAGACAACGACTGGGTATAATTAGCAACTAGTTAGGCTTTACTTTCCACAAATGCTAATTGGATGCTCGCAAGTTTGTTGTAATTCCACAAATGCCAACACAGCAAACGAATATGTTGGTTTGCGATTCCCTTAGTTGAACTTCCTTCATTCCGACCAAGTGACGTTATTCTGCGGTCCTTCATTTCTTTATTCCAGATTGTTAGCATGAATTTTACACTGAGTGCTCACAATTAACTAGTTATGCATGATATGCGAACAAATCATTCAAGAAGAATGATTCTATTAAAGTTAACAAGTTGATCCTATGTTTGTTCACATGATCAAATCAAAATTGTGACCAATCAGTATACTTACTGCAGCACCAATGAGCAACCCTTTATAGCATTACTGCCCACTGTCTTCAACACGGTCTTCCATAATTGAATGTTTGCTAATGGTTGCTGGCAATTGACATGTTGTGTACCATCTTTGGTTCAGTTCACTACCATTCAGCACACTACCATCCACTTTACCGACATTATTGGCGCGCCATTTCGTTTCACCGGCTCAGTTGTTCAGAGACAGACTCCGTCTGAATGCGGAACGAAGGGATTCTCAGAATCAGAACCTTACAGATTAGTTCACTGAAACACTTGGAGCCTAATTTATATGCAAGACTTTTGCACAAAAATGATGCATATGCCACAATCCTCTCAATCTGCAAAAAACAAACCTGCCATTAAAAGGCATTCTAAATGAATAAGATTGTGAACATATGCAAAATTTGAATTTCATGTCATGCGATTTATTAAACACAAATTGCATAAAGTTTTGCTTATGCATAATTCTGAGTTAAAACATTTTTAGATTATGCCTTTTTTCCATTTTTTTGCAAGTAAGCAATACTTTAGTATGAAATTGACACAGTTTTTGCATTTACAAATGAGGCCCCTGGCCAATATCAGAGCGTAGCAGCTAACTGAGGCACTCATCCTGATTAAGAATGTAGCAGTTTATTGAAGCACTGTCCGTGGCTGAATTATCAAAGCAGTACGAGTGTGTGATGAATGTTTCACAACAATATCACTGACTTTTTGTATAGGTACAGATTAGGTCATTTGACCCAAATAATGTTGCTGGGTAAATGAAGTATAAGATGCATAACCTGCAGTTACCTGCAGCCGCCCATACCTTTCTCTTTCTATGCTTGAATACGACTAAGACCTCGACAGCCAGGTCATCATGCTCAAGTATGCGGTGGTGGGAAACGTGAGGGATACCGCCAACACTGGGTCACTACAGTCACATTTCTTAGCTTAAACTGCTCATGCCCCTAATGGACCTTAACGCTGATGTGTCAGCATTTGATGCTTAAACAATATTTTGATACTTTTCAGAGCTGAACTGGATTTTTGCTGAAATGAGCACTGTACTTGATAGCATTTTATTTGGTTTGCAGACTTAATAAATTAATAAATAATGAATTGATTGATATTCCAATTGTGCTCGAGACATATTGACATAAATTGGGCCTAACTATGTATAGAAGTACTTGACAAAGGTTTGCCAGAATAATACTGAGCCAATGTAGCTCTAGCACTTATAGATGATGGTTCATGATACAGCGCCATTTGAGTGATTGGAGATCACAATTTTAGGCTGAGGCTTGCATCCTTGCCTTTTGTGCTTATTACTAGCCCTAATTGCCCCCATCCCAACTTTTTTGCAGGCCTGAATGGCAAGGAGGTGAGCATACTTACAAATAAACTGAAGTTGACTGGACAAAACTTGAAATATCTTATCTTGCTGTCTGCAATAAAATACAAGTCAAAGTAAATCTAGAAATCACTGCTTTCTGTTTTTATGTGCATTTTCCATACCCTCCCAACTTTTTCTGAGTTAAGGTTATATTTCATTTTGACAACTCACGTGGAAACAGTAAATTGCAGTATTACAAAGATAGATAAAATGATAGTCTGGAATCCCTGACTCACCCTGGTGAATGCTGGAGTAGAACTGGATATTAACCAGCAGCAGTCAAGAGTGATGCAATGGCAGGCAATATTGCGAGCAACACAACAGAACTAGATTTTGCTCTTTTGATTAATAAATCTTGACATAACACTTATCCAAGTATTCCATTGGTTGAGACCCCAATAAATTAGCCCCTGCAGGTTTCATTTCCTTCACCTGCACACATGCACTTATACCAAGTTAAGAGTAACTCTCCTGTGATCTGGAAAAACCTACTAAGAGTGTCACTTTTGGTAGAAACTGAGTTTAACCTTCATTTGCAGTAATTAAGAGTGGTGAAAATCTTAAAACACCAGCTGTTAGTGTCATTTGAACTTTCAAAATCAAGTTTCTATCATATTTTTTTTCTGTTAGGAAAAGTCCAGAACCTAAAATTTTTGTTCAATTGCGAGATCTTTGCCACTGATAAACTTACTAGGTTTTCCCAGATCACAGGAGATCATGAATTTAGACCTTCTAAATTATCATATATTGCCGACAGAATTGTAACCTTCTTGCAAACATCTTTGCATGCACGTGAGTTAAAACACGGTTTTGATTGCGCCAGTGCTAAATTAAATGTTCAAATTGATCATACTATCATCCTCAACATTCAAATAATTTTACAACCCTGCAATATTGTGCAGGTTTCACTAATGCATTATTATGCATTTACCATGTAATATGCAATTGGCCTTTTTTTTTTTTTTTTTTTTTTTTTGCATGACTGGCAGGTTTTTCCTTGGCAGTTTGTGTTACTCTTGTAGCTCTTTTGCAAGTGTGTTTTCACTGTTTTGCTGCATTGTGACAGATAGCAGATGTTGAATCTTGTGAACTAAAATCTAGCCAAGCACAAACACTCACAAACCCAGCTGAAGTGCCAAAGCGCATCAACGCTGCCTGCATTAACCCGCCGGCAGAGCAGATGGATGGCAAACAACAGCTCTTCCTTTCCATTAAAAAAAAGAAAAGATTATTTTCGGCAAGACATTTATGGGTGTACAGGTGTTCCTTAAGTTTATGAAGCAATCAGCAAATTTATACTTCAAGAATGTTTCCCCTCCAAACACATAATAGGTAATGATACTATAAGGCAAATCAAAGTCCATAGAGAAGCACAAAAGAACAAAAAAAGATATACAATACAATAAAAAATAACAACCAAAAATAGTTTCGGCAAAGACATGTTCATTATAAGCCTTCCAAAAACTTATTCTATAACTGTACAAAAAAGATATTCAGCGAGCTAACTCATTTTCAGCTTAATTAAGAAATTACTCCTAAATAAAGCATAAATGGATTTTTCATCAGCTTAGGGCTCATTACGTGGACAAAAGAAAAAAGAATCCACTGAGTAAAGACGACAGTGTTGAGATGCACGCCACGAATATTTCTAAAGATGATACACTCACTCTAATAAGCCATTTTCTTTCACACAGCCTCAATTATGAGCTGCTGACATGTCCTTCTGGCAAATATAGACTGGTGAAAAAAGAACCTGAAATAAAGTATTGAAGATATAAAGAAAAAGAAGTTATATCTGCTTTTAGATCAGTGGGAAAGACATCAGTAAATTGGGTCGAAAGTGGTTGAAAGTGTTAATTCAATGACCATGTAAATTTGGTGCACTGCAAACCCAAATCTTTCTTCAGCTACCCACACAATGATAAAAGATCAAAGTGCCAAAGACAACACCCCGAGTTCTGAAATTTCAGAGATCAATAGATGGTCAACTGATGTAGCATTTTACAATCCTCCAACGTACATGTTTCCAATAGACTTCACCTGCACTCAGTAAGACTAGAACAATTTTATTCACATTCAAGATGAAACTCAATTAATTCCATAGCTTGAAAGTTTACTGATAGAGGCAATATGCAAACAAAGATTAACAACATTGTTTATCCTAAATGAAAAATTTCAGGGACTTCGAAAATTGCGGCTGCAGTGAAACGCCTGAGTTTATTTAACCTGTCTACTGGTCAATAAACATTTTGTCACTGCTGGCTTAGCAGTCGGGCAACATTATTCATATACTTGCTGAAGTTTTCTTTGTAACAAAAAAATATGATTAATAAACAATTAATATAAAAAATGTGTGTTATTTGATTTTAAGAGGAATTTTTGTGACATTATTGTAATTTTTAGTTTATTTGTTAAAAAATTCACAGAGTGGTAGCTGGAAGAAAATTGACTGATGAAATGGTTAATTATGCATGTTATTCCAAGTTTGTGAGTGCCTCTGATCTTTACAAGATGAACTCAAACTTTCGAAAATAAGATTTGTAAAATTGTAAAACCAGTCGTAACGTGAAAACCTTGTGTGTCTCTTCGCAATTCAGCAACTTGCGCATCTATTAGGTGTATGTCTTTTGTGATTGGTCTTGTGCGTCTCCCCTGCACTGGTTGAATCTCATTACATGGTTGTTTCCGAATGACTGTGTAATGGGTATTTAAGCCCTCTGCTACATGTGTGCAAGTTGCTGGATTGTAAAGTCACATTCATACAAAAATCCCAGTCAATATTACTTTCATAAATTCTTTGTCTTCGGCTAATGCAACAGGTACTTTAGAGACAGCGGTTTCTCTGAGTCTTTATATATACTAAATATATATTTAGTTAATTCACACAAGCTTCCAATCCTAATAAGGATCCAGGCCTGGGACTGTGTTTTTTTTAAGCCTTCCAAATTTGTTCTCCCTGTCCAGTTTGTAAGAAACAAGCTTGAAATACAATTCCAATTCCGAAATAGTTGGGACAAAGTCAAAATTGAAAACCTGGGTGCAAGAAGTACTTTAGTCACAAAATAACACTTTTGAGATATTAAGGGTCAAAGTTTTGAAAACATGCTGCAGATACTTTTCTTAAAAGATAACATTCAGTGGCGCCTGCTGCTAGTCCCAGGGGTTATACAAAGTAGACAGACACCTTTTTGTGGAAAAATAATGCTTTATTACGAAAAAAACAAGAAAATCAGTTTCGGACTTCGGTACTTCTTACCATAAAATGCCTGGACTTCGGTACTTATTGCCATAAAATGCATGGACTTTGGTACTTTTACCACACAAATGCCGTTTCAATCATTTTCTGACTGCCAAACAGTCATTTTTGCTACGCTTGTCACATGACACATACTAGCAGCTGATTGGACAGTCATGGACTTAAGCACTTGTTCCTGATGACGTCAAGGACTTAAGAACTTCTGCAAAGACTTGAGTATTTCTTGCACAAAAATTCAGTAGATTCAGGGAAGGCCATATATCAGTATTGAGGACTTGATTTCTTATATTTGGAATTTTTTGGCTCAAAATGATGCACATGACACTCTACTTTATGGTAGTAGTGTCAGCCCATTTTTTGGAAAATGTGACTTAGGTACTTCTTGCACCCAGGTCTTCAATTGTGAATAAAATCAAAACGCAATGACTGTCAAATCACACCAGCCAGTATTTTATTCACAATAGAACAGAGATAACATAGCAAATGTTGAAACTGAGAAATTTTACCATTTTATCCACAAAATGAGCTCATTTCAAATTTGATGGCTGCTACAGGTCTCAAAAAAGTTGGGACAGGGGCCTGTTTATTATGGTGTAGCATCCCCTCTTCTTTTTAACACAGAGTGGAGGCGTCTGGGCATTGAGGAGACAAGTTTCTTGAGTTGAGCCATTGGAATTTGATCTCACTCTTGTTAAATACAGGCTTCCAACTGCTGGAGAGTTTTGGGTCTCCTTTGATGGACTTTTCGTTTAATTATGCGCCAAATGTTCTCAATCAGTGAAAGATCAGAACTGGAGACAGGCCAGTTCAGCACACGAACTCTTCTATTACGAAGCCATGCTGTTGTAATAGCTGCAGTATGTGGTTATGCATTGTCCTGCTAAAATACACAAGGTCTTCCCTGGAATAGATGTCGTCTGGAGGGGAGCATATGTCGCTCTAAAACCTTTATATACCTTTCAGCATTCATGGTGCTTTTTAAAACATGCAAGTATCCAACACCATATGCACTAATGCATCCCCATACCATCAGAGATGCTGGCTTTTGAACTGAACGCTGATAACAGGAGGGGTGCTCTTTCTCCTCTTTAGCCCGGAGGTCACGACACCCATGATTTCCAACAAGAATGTCAAATTTGGACCCATCTGACCACAGGACACTTTGCCACTTTGCTACAGTCCATTTTAAATGAGCCTTGGCCCACAGAACACAGCAGCGCTTCTGGGTCATGCTCAATAATGGCTTCCTTTTTGCATGATAGAGTTTTAAGTGGCATCTGTGGATGGCACGGCAGACTGTGTTTACAGACAGTGGTTTCTTGAAGTATTCCTGGGCCAATTTAGTAATGTCAATGACACAATCATGCCGGTGAGTGATGCAGTGGCGTCTGAGGGCCCGAAGATCACGGGCATCCAGTAAAGGCCTTCGGCCTTGTCCCTTACACAGAGATTTTTCCAGTTTCTCTGAATCTTTTGATGATGTTATTCACTGTCGATGTTGAGACCTTCAAAGCCTTTGCAATTTCACGTTGAGGAAATTGTTTTTAAAGTATTCCACAGCTTTTTTACGCAAGCCTTCACAGATTGGAGAGCCTCTGGCCATCTTTACTTCTGAGAGACTCAGCCTCTCTAAGACATCCCTTTTATTGCCAATCATGTCACACACCTGATGCCAGTTAACTTAATTACTTGCTAAATGTTCTTTCAGCTGATTCTCTCATATATTAATTGCTTTTTCAGCCCTTTTTTGCCTGCGTCCCAACTTTTTTGAGACCTGTTTCAGCCAGAAAATTTGAAATAAGCTCATTTTGTGGATAAAAATGTAAAATGTCTCAGTTTCAAGATTTGAAATGTTGTCTATGTTCTATTGTAAATAACTTATTGGCTCATGTGATCTGAAAGTCATTGCATTTTGATTTTAATCACAATTTACACTTCGTCTCAACTATTTTGGAATTGGGGTTGTACTTCTACAGTCATCAGGATTGAAACCAAGTTCCCCTCAAACTACATCCTCCTCCTCTGGAACAGTTTGGTGCTGGCAAAGTCTGCACAACATCTGGCTGCATCCCGGAAGCCACTGGGCGGCCATTGGCAGCCCAGTCTTGCCTGATACATCTGTACTGAACTGTGCTGTCATTATCTGCGGTTCTGCCCCCAATTCATCTTCAGGGTCTCCATACCCAATCTGCAATGTATTGCTGTTGATAAACTATCTGTTGGGTTGCACGCTTGCCTCCGAACTTGATTCCTGGTCTGGATCATAACAAAAACCTGCGTACTAATGTTTAAATTTCTCTTATACTGAGAGGCTAAAGTAGGCATAACCCTGATAAAAAAATGTGAATTGTTTATACGATTAATTTATCTATGATGCTGTGACAAAGTTCTACATCTATTCTGATCTTATTAGATAAGCCCATACTTATGCAAAAGAGCAAGTTCAAAATGTACTCGATTGAATGCCAATGTGCTCACATTTTTAAAATATACACATGCATGAATAAAAATCCAAAGAAAGACTTCAAAAATAAATGAAGAGTTTGTTTCCTAAGCGCAATATATCCATTTTACTCATTTTGAGTAAATCAGCTTTTTCTATGTTGGCGCCTATAGCATTTTATAGAAAAACACCAACTTTGACTGTGAAAAAATACACCTTATAGTATGAATTTCTAAAAACTAATATTTGCACCATGTGAAAGAAGCAAAGGGCTAAAGCTCTATGGTATTACCTCAATTTTTGTAATTTTGGCACCTATAGCATTTTGGTAACAAACCCTTCAAATATAGAAATGATAGGTGATATTATTTAGAAATAACAAAATTTATGACATTTATTCGATTGGTTGTTGCTGCAATTAATTTTTGCTCATTTCTTTATCATTGCCCTCCACAAACCGCAAGCAGAATATAGGAATGAGTGTTGTGCTCCCGCGTGTCTGTCCGTCCGTTTGTGTGTCCGTCCATCATGCTTCTTTTCCGGGCCTGAACTTCTAAACTGATCAACATTTTTCCACTGAATCAGATATATAGATATATTTTATAGTGTAGATGTGCCTTTTTTTACCCTTCAGTCCATCCTCCTATCCATCTGTCCATCCTTTTGTCACATTTCGTTTCCAGAACAGAATGGCAAAATCATGGTGGGGGATTTGAGTATTTCATACTTATTCAATTTGTTTCTTCATTTTGAGTGCCATACCGTTCCATATTAGTGCTCCTTTCCAAATCGTGCACAATTAAGCTGACTTCTGTCTTGCTGTTTTTCAGTGGAATAAACTGTTAAGATCCAGACAAGGAATCAGGAGCAGATTCAGAGCATGATCCAATAAGAAGCGTTTATTGATTAGAATACAATAATAACTGCAGAAAGGGCCGAAGCCCAGAATATAGAAGATGTTTTTACCAAGTAGAACACAAAAAAGTTACCAACTGTAGCTTTTAGCTCATCCAGGAACCAGGCATAGATAATACTGGTCTAGAGTCTTGAATTAAATTAATAAACTCAAGTTTCTATGACAATTGTTACACATGTAACTTAATACTTCAATAGCAAAAAGCATAAGTATGCTAGTCAGCCAGGGGTGCGTTTCCAAAAAGCATAGTAGTTAGCAACTTACATAATTCATCCATTCAGTCCATGGTTCGAACTATGTAAGTGGGCATCTGTGATTTTGGGAAACTCACTCCAGCTGTGCAAACAGGGCCTCATTTGACCTGAATGGGTCATGTTGTCTGTCGAGTGTGCACTGTGGAATGAAGTGTTGTCATCACGTATGCGGGCTACCTGTGTTCGGATACCTTTCCTCGTCATAGCCCAATAAAACTCTCAGTATGCCTTCAGACCGATTGCCACGTTGTTCCTTTTCCTCCTCTGAAGTTTTGTTTTCATCAACGTATGGAAATAATATTCTTTGACAACATCTTATTTTCCCATTGTTTTCAACTTGACTTCCACGTTTGGAACACCTCCCGTTACGTCACATCCGCTAATTGGCAAATGGGGTCAATCTTCACTTTGTTTTCAGAAATCCCCGCTTGGACCTCAATAAAAGGCTCATTTTTGAGTAAAAGCAGCTAATTAGGGGCATTTAATCAGCAGGATACTGTTCATGAACTGTTTGGTCAAATGCATACCAGATTCATTTTTATTTGAGAAAATTCCATGAACATGCACATTAAATTGGACATCATATCTGTAAGGAAGGCCATGTCACAAAGAAATTCTGCATCCCTAATGGATAGCACAAAAAACTTTCCAACACTTCTCATGGCTCATTCATGCAATAGGCTATTCACGTGCAATGGTAAATATCCATTAGCTGCGCTAAGGCTACGCTCACATCCTCCAGAGCGGCTGTTAACTTCCTGTGATAGAACGTTCCATTTTTACCTCCAAAGAGGTAGGTCACTTTTGTGACTGCACCTATGGCATGACTGAAGTTCAGAATCTTTGCACGAAGAGCCTACTATATTGGA
Organism: Gymnothorax javanicus; assembly: GCA_029692085.1. NCBI lineage: Eukaryota > Metazoa > Chordata > Actinopteri > Anguilliformes > Muraenidae > Gymnothorax > Gymnothorax javanicus. The sequence goes on along the minus strand of CM056207.1, from coordinate 10,540,456 downwards.
ATAAGAATGAGTTCATGTTAGCCTGCTAATCCAGGAAAACACTTTAACTCATTTCCATTGACATAGCTAGTTTGTTAAATATATCTGTATCTCTCTGATGAAAAACCTAAATCTTGTTTAGGTTTTGTGAAGCTTGCTACACAAAATCAACATACCCACCCAATAAATTATACTTGGCACTATACTCCACTCTCCTGAAGTAGCTTTGCTAATCCAGAACTCCTTCCTTGCATTGCTGCGTGCTCCATCAATAATGGCAGAAGACAGTTTGCTGAAGCCCCCATGCTCATCCACAACGCAATTGTCAGCATAGAAAATAACTCCTCCATTCTTGGTGCCATGTAAAGAGGCTTGAATGGTTGTTCATGAAACTTGAACTGCTGATCATCCTCATGAAGATGAGGAGTTGATTGACAATCATGTTGGTGTGCTTGTCCAACACAAGAGAAAAGTACCAGCAGTCAATGATGGCATCTTGTGGCTTTTCCATGACTTGGTTTTGAATGTCCAAAAATCTGAGAAACCATTTGACAGGACAGAGATACCGTTCAAAAGTTCCTGGCTATATTCTCATTTCCAAAAGCCTTAGCCATCTCAGTCCCACATGTCTTAACAGTCTCATCCTCAACAATGATTTTTTTTTTTTTTTTTTTTTTTTTTAGCAAGTTCAAGCGACATAGCCTAAGGTGCCTTTAAAGGTGAGCCTTGCAGTCCCAGGTTTGATTAAAAGATTTTTTTGACAATGCACTTTCGCCTTTACATCTGCAATGATGGCAATTATTACAGCACCAGTGTGGCTCCCAAAATTTTCTTAGTGGATAGTGGTGTGAGGGGGATTCAAACTCAATTCCTACATCACAGATATGGTTTCCAAACATACCAAACACATAGGTTTCCCAGTAAATTCAGTAAAAAGGTATTAGATTTCCTATCTCGACTGAAAAGCATGATTTTCTTTGTCTACTTTTCTTTTTTAATGACTCATATTTGTGAAGGTAGAAGTTAGCAAGTGTGGCTCTCTCGGACAAGTTGAGGTCCCTGATGGAAAAGTGTTAGAAGACGCGGAAAAGTATCCAGTGAAAAGTTGGGCTATTTGGAGAGAGTGACCTCATGTTTGATGGCAGTAAATACATTCTCCATCAGCAATTTTCAATGACTCGCTCTTTGAGTGACATGGGCCTATTTCTTTGAATCTACTAATGTCCTGTTGGCAGTATTCATCGACACGCAATGGCTAGCAATCATAGCTAGGGTAGGTATTCAGGGAAGTGTGACATTCTACTCATATGACTTGCCTAAACCATGTATGCATAATGGCTGAAACTGTATGGGCGAGATATGAAACGGTCACATAGCACTCAACACACAACACTCTGAGAGACTCAGACATACGTACCACTAGCCCTGGAACTAGGTTATCCTGTTCCGTAGCAGATGCTGGATAAACTCTTTCTGCCTAGTACTCAGGGGCAGAGTGGGGAGGTGGGGAGGGGGGCTGTACTCGGCCAGTCTGGTCCAGTGCCTAGTGTATGTGAGGCGGATAACAGATCGGATGGAAATGGGGAGCAGGGCGATGTAGGAAGCGGGCAATCAGGGAGGACAGCAGAGGGTAATTAGTGGCCGATGCTTGAAGGAGAGGGCTGGGATTCCTTCAGGCGAGAGGGGCCGGCTGTCCTGCATCAGCAGGCCCCCTGGAGGGGCCCCTCTCTCAGCACTAATCTCCCTGATACTTATTGATTTCCTGCATGGATGCAGATTAAACCCCCCTCCTTTCCCCAATGCCCGATGTGCCTGGCACAAGCCAGCTGGAGAGAGGCCTGGTGAAACCGGTGCCCGACTGACACAGTGTCCGCCGGGTGGGCTATAATTAACGAGCTTCACTGCAAACGCTCCCATGAAGGAGAAAGGTGACTCCGAGCACAGCAGGTGAATTCAGTCCACCATGTCAACATCACTGGAAAAATTTTGAATCCCAGCTTTCGGGGCATTTCACATGCCACTGCTTGTGGGGGGTGAACAGAAGTATATTCAATGTGGCGAGTAACTTTTATGTAAACAAACAAACAAAAAAAAAAAGCAGGGCGACATGGTCCTCACTATTGCCTGCCACAATCAAGGGCCATAACTCCGTAAATTAATAGGCTTCGACATCCATTTTTGAAATCAACGTAGATCAAGACTAGCTTATTAAGCATATAAAATTTGACCCATTTAACTGTCATAGTTTTCAAGGTAACTTGTCTCCATCAAAAGCGTGACTGACGGATGGATGGAAGGCGGGACAGACAGATGGAACCAAATCCTATACCCACCACACCAATTTGTAGCAGGGGATAAAAAACCGTATATATCAGTCCTGATCTCAGTCAGAATGTCCTCAAAGCAACTTTAGGCGTGCTTTGTCACCTGACGGCTTAATTTAAGGCATTTATTAGTAAGACCACATATCTTATTTCCAAGGCCTAAATTGACTGATACAATACTTGTCAAAAGTTTGGACACACTTTGCAAATGTCACCGCACTCTGTTTTTAGAGAAATTTTAACAGCTTAACTTCTCTATATAATCTCAAATGGAATCTGGTAAGAGGTAAACAGTCAAAAGTGAAAATAGAATAATTGACGTGTTTGAATAGTGTCCGAAATTTTGGAACTCTCAAAGAAGCCATATTTTGCAAACAAAACAGAAAAATAAGCTCCTTCTATTTTCTAACAGCCAAATTAAAGTCAAATGGTTTTGGGACTTATTGGGTGAAAAGGTTGATGAAAAGCAAACCACAAGTGCAGCACATCTTTGGGAACTTAGACGGCCGCTCAGCAGCAAACTCATTATAGCAAAATGACTGCCCTTGTAAAAAAAAATGAAAAATTAAAAAGGTGAGAATGCTCTGCAAATATGACAACAAATGGTGGTTAGTTTGATAGATTTAAGAATTAGATCTTTGTTTGCAAAAAAAAAAAAAAAAAAAAAAAAGGCTGCTTATTTCTTTATTTAACATAGACTGAATGAAAAATGTGGGTATGGCCAAACTTTTGACTGGTACTGTATGTGAAAAAAAGCCCATAAAAACATGCAGGCATGGCAGGCCTTTAGGACGACTGCTGCACAGGCTGGCTTCATAAGTCCTGAGAAGAGTCTGAAACCAGCCCTAACAGAATAGCACGTCCTACCCGTGTGTCAAGCCTTGACACTTCCAAGATCAGCTTGTTTAAGTGCTTATTCACAAAGGTGATGAGGGTCTGTTCAACAGGAAACCTTTTTTATTAGACCTTGGGTCAGGGACAAATCAAAGTAATTGCTACATATAAAGCTTTGATTGGTGAGAGATGAAGGAAAAGGTGCACTTTTTTTCCCACGGTGCACTTTTTTTCCCACAATGTTCAGCTTGTCTGGGGGCATGGTCAAACAGAATGTCAAAGGTGTCCCTCTCGGTGGAAAGGTAACAAAGCCAGATCCTTATTCGAGGTGACAATGGCGCGATGATGGTGTCGGCTCGGGAATGTAATTGCTTTCGCAGCTTCACACGGTGAGAAAAGGCACAGAGTGCTAAAAGAGTTCAGAGTCTGCATTACGCTCAAACCCCCTTGACTTGCTTTAATCAAAGCGCCATATAAAAATGGTTCCCCTGAACAAACTGCGAAAAAGGATGCAGAAACTTTTAAGAAATAATGATAAATACCATAATATACCAACTGGAGCTGTGTTCGAAATCGCCCCCTATCACGGATATAGTGCACTATATAGTGTGTCTGCCATTTTGTAGTGTTGTTCGAATTCTTTTCCCTCCACTATATAGTGGACTATAAAATACCCGTAATGCACAGCGGAATCGAGTGAGCAAGCGATGTACACTATATTGTAGTGCCGTATACCACAATGCATTGCAGTCATGTTTTTCCACAGAAGAATGTGAAGAGCGAGATGGCTCCGCCCTGCAGAAATAAATTCTCCATCAGTTTCCGTAAAAGCTGCTTTACGAAGACGCCAAAAGCGAATTTTTTTCGACGATAGATTACATTCAAAGTCAATGGAAAGACGCGAATACACGCGTCTTTGCATTGACTTTGAATGTAATCTGTCGTCTGTCTTTGTTTCAAGGTCCGTGTGAAAGCAGCTTAAGTGTCTGGTTTGTTTACATGATGCTCGGCGCGTCCGCTTACATCACAGGAATATCCAGCGCATTTGCTGACGCAACCATGTTCAGAAAATTCCGGTGTAGTGTCCGAGATCTCCTTTGGTCATTCCCTATGTAGTGCACTATATCATATACACGAAGTAGGGAATAGGGAGTGAGTGAATGAGTGGACGATTTCGAACACAGCTTATGTCTTCCAGACTAAACCTTGCAAAGGACAAAAGGAGCTGCAGTTAAACGCTTGTACCGTCAGAGAAGGAATTAAGTCATTTAAAAGGTTTCAGTGAAAACAAGGCAAATCCAAACAAAAAAAAAAAACGACCAAACAACTCAATTTCAGCCATGGAAACGTACTAAATGCAAATGGTCTAATCAGGACGGCCAGGCAAAAAGGCCGGAACAAAAGAGTTTTGGTTTGAGCGTTTCAGTTTGGTCCCAAAGCCGAGGAGGAGGAGGGGTGGGGGGAATTTGGCCAATCGAATAAACTGGACCAAGCCTGAGCGGAATGATGGCGGTAAGTCCGCTGCTCTCTGCCTGGTCCAATCTTTCCCAACAGAGGCGTGCTTGGACAGCTGCGACCGTTTGCATGACAACGGCCCAAGTTCCTGCCACCCCAGCCTTATCTCCTTGGGCTGCCTCATGCCTGCTGGACCAGTATTAATCAGCTGAAGCTACAAAGAGCAGAGGTGAGCTGGCATGAGCAGCCTGGTGCTGAAGCCCTTCGAGTTCTGTCTTAATAGACCAGCGCCTAGGGGCTGTATGGAGGTGGGGGACAGCGGTTTCTGTGCCATTTTTCAACACACTGTAAAAGAGACACGTCTCTATATGCTCTCATCATCCTTTCTTTTTATGCTGGTTAATAGACTTGCTCGCCAGGGTTTTGGCAGTCCGAATGGGGCTAGGTTACCATTATACTCTACATTACAGCATGCAATTTATCGCTCGCTAACACAGAGGTGCATTACAAAGCATAGATTTACGTGCGTGGCCACCCTGTGCTTCTTATAAGCCATCTGACTGTAAGGTTTCCCATGTGAGATGCAGACATGCTGAGGCAGTCATAGCATTTTTCGGCATTTTTCTGCAAGGTTGCGGACATTTTCACCTTTACTCTGAATGTGGAGGACACGACTGAAGAAGATTCACAAATATCTGAGAAAAAAAATTGAGAAAATGGCTAAATATTTGAACAGTTAAGGAACAATGCAGGCAGTTTCGCAGGTCTCCCCATTTTTTTCCCTGAATGCTATGGTGCGACATGACTAAAAATCTCGTCATAATAGACTGGTTGTATTCTGGATGGCTGAGAAATCGAATACATCCTGTAAGGCTGAAGGAAGCTTTCTCTTGTATACATCTGTGTATTATCTATGTTAATATTCTAGCAGGATACAGTTGAGGTTTGGAGTTAAAACCAGCTCCCCCTCCAGCACACCACTCTCCAAATAAATAAATTACTTCATAAGCCTCTGTAGTAAAAATTAAAAAAAAAGGAATCCTGGAGCTACCGTTTCTGACAAAAAGAAAAACAAGTAGGCCTATGCAAACAATAACTTTGACTTAAGTCCAAATGTACGTAGTAAATGCTTGATCTAACCATCTGTTCCCAATACTATCTGTTGTGACGGAAACATTCTGCTTTGTGGATTTTCATGGCTTTTGTGGTCCAAAGAGAATTGGGAAAAATTCCAGTCAATGTCTGAGCACTTGATTTAAGCATCTTTAGATTAAAAGAAAAAGCATGCGAGTGTGCATATCTGCTTGAAACAAAAATAAGAAAATTAAACCTAGATCAATACAACTTGAATGTACACATGGTCAGAAAGTCATCAGAGTTCTAACGTGCTGAGAAATGGCCATCATCAAAGACAGCCTCCATACTCTAAGCATGGATCTTGAAGAAAACAAGACAAAAAGCAAAATAAGGTTCATCTTCCTGGTTGCCTCCAAAACACTGTGATCTATGCATCTGCCAGGCAAAACCACTTATGCGATAGTCTTATGAGGAAGGAACTGAGCTTTTGTTATGGAACAACCTTGTCAAAGTCTGCAGAAGTGCAATCACACTCCAAGATGCATTCACTGAAAAAGCAAAACAGGCAAGATCTTTGCACACAAGCAAAAAGAGTCTGCCCTCAAGTGGCAGTCAAAAGAGAAATCAAGAAGTATTGATTCACTGTGCCATTTCATTAATCTGAGTGGGATACAATTAGTTAAAGCAAAGAAAATTCTACAGTAATTTCATAAAGTTTGTAGCCAGGAGCATGACACTGACTAACAATGAAGATACACCAGTGAGCCAAAACATTAAAACTACTCAAGATGAAACAAATAATGTTGATTATCTTGAATGGGGCATGTCAGAGCTGCCAGAGAGCTCACTCTGTTAAAGCACCGCATTGTGGAGCATAAGTGACTATCACAGCACGGGTTCGAGCCCCGGTCGTACCAACCGGCATTGGTTGGCAGCTTTTTCAGAAGTAGCGCACAATTGGCCATTGCGCTACAGGGATGCAAATTGGGAAGGGGCAGCCAGGAAGGGAATTATAAAATGGTTGCTTTGTTCGTTGCTCAAGCGCCTCCTGTTGGCCAGCTGGGAGCCAGTCAGGAAGATTCTAAGCTTGTTCATGTTTGGGTATCCTCCGTGCTTGTTCTGAACTTGCAAGGATTCAACCAATGAGTGTAAAGAAGCAGTATTGATGGGCACGTGCTTCAGAGGAGAGCCGTGAACTGTCCCTCTCTCCTGAATTGGCAACAAGGGGTCGCATATGAGCAAGGCTTGTACATAGTTCCTCAGTTGGGCATTCCAGATTCGGGTGGGATTGGAGATGCCAAATTTATTAAAAAACAAAAAAAAAAAAAAAAAAACTATGGGGCATGTCAAGAACAGTTGGTGAACAGTCCGTTCTTAAAGACAAATGTGTTAGATATGGGAGAAATGGGACCTGAGCAACATTGACGAGGGCCAAATCCTTATAGCCAGATGAGTGGGTCAAGACATCTCCAAAGCGACAAGGCTCCTAATGTGTTCTCAGTCCACAGTAGTGAGAACCTTTTGACAGCGGTCCAAGGAGGAGCAAACCATTAACTGGTGACAGGCTGTTGGGCATCCAAGGCTCGTCAATGCAGAAGGGCAATGAAGGCTTTCCCAGGTCTGGTCTGAATCAATATAAGGGCTCCTGTGCAACTAGAATTTGAATGATAGCTACTTACGTGAGGAGTGTTTCACAACACAGTGCATGTCCTCTTATGCTGCGTAAAGCACTTAGTGGCGGCAAACCAGTCAGAGTGCCCATTCTAACCCCAGTCCACCATTGAAATGCCTATAATGGGCAGGTGAGCATCAGAATTTGCCCTTGGAGCAACTAAAGATGGTTGCGTGGTCCAGTGAGTCCCATTCTCTTCGCCAGCATGTGCATAGGCCAGGTAGGTGTGCACAATTTACCCGGGGAAGACATGGCACCAGAATGAACTGTGGGCAGAAGGCCAGCTGGTAGATGGAGTGTGATGCTCTAGGAAATGTTCTGCTGGGATTCCCTAGGTCAAGGAATTTAAATGGAGGCCAGTTAGATGGGGCTCTTTTGAAGGCACGAGGAAGTCCAACGAAATATTAGGCAGGTGGTTTTAATGTTCTGGCTGATCTGCGTGGTAGAAAAAATATATATAAAAACTAGATAACTCGGTCACCACAGGGACCGAGTTGTGTATCTCCCTAATCCCCAAATTTCGGACAAAACGGCCGCCGGCAGCCATATTGGACGTCCGAAATTCGCGAAAATCTGGTTTGAGCATTGTCCAATCAATATCTTCACCTGTGTGAAATTTGGAGAAATTCCTGTAATAATTGTGGTTTCCAGAGCCCGGAACAGAAAATCTCTGTGGCGGCGGCCCCGGAACTAAACCATAGCATCTCCCGACTATCGTCGTCGGGGAGATACAATAATTAGAAGCAAATACATTAAAAAGCAATCAAACACTACTCAGTCACTTTTAACAAAACCCAATAGCAAGGAATTCTCCGGAGAATTCTACAGCACTCTCTGCATTAAGTTCCTCTTGGTTTCTTCCTGTGGCTTAAGCTTTGCTGTTTAATCCAGGGTCAAGAAATACCAATAAGAATGCTAAAACGACAGTGGCGAAGGGCCCCTACTGCTTTTTAGAGCTTTTAGTGACAGGGTAAGTCACAATTTTTACAAGATTAAGGTTCCCTGAATAAGTGCAGATGAAATCAATGAGTAATAAACATCCCAGAAATCCTCTCTCTAAAATAACGAGGAAAAAAAAAAAAACAGGAGGTGATTGGCAGCTTTTGAAAGTCTGTTGTTATTCTGGTTTGACTGAATCCCAGCAAAAGTAAGTTTCTGAATCACATTTGCTGCAGATTTCAGGAGATCACAAATGCAAGTGACAACCTGATTGAAAACATTTCTGAAGTTGCAACAGTCAGTGCAGTAAATCACATTGTCCAATACGATTTTTAATAAAAATTTTTTTTGCCAAAATTGTGGATCAATTTGGTTTTAAAGTCAAATTTGTAGCATTTGGTACATCAACAATAATCATAATACCTAAATACCTAAAGAGATATATCGTGATGGCCCAAGAAACAATAGCACTGCAGTAACCTGGAGTTATAATGGCCAAACATGAACCAGGAAGATTTTTAGAAAGGTGCCAAAAAGGCAAAAGAATGAAAACAAATAAATAAATAAAAAAACAAGACTGGGAATGAACATTACTAACGTAGAGGCCGGAAGAGGTGCGACAATAACAGCTTCTTCAATAACAGGAAAGACTCATCCAAGAAGGTTTGTAGGGGTTGATTTTGATCAAAGCTGAAAGAAAGAAAGAAAGAAAAAAAAAACAGCAGTCTGATCCATTAGTGGATTTCTGACAAAGTTGGTCCTGAAGAAAGGGCTAGATAAAGTTCAGGAAACTTGCTCATCTATATCCATCATAATCTGACCAAACAAAACAATAACACTGAGTGACTCAATGGTCCACAGGCAAAAATAATACACTTGGAGACGTGCTGCTGCTCTTGATGTCCGATGCCAACTGCAGACTCAAAACTCCACTCAGTCTTGCGATTGGGATCCTAGGGTCGCAATTCACTAATACAATGATGTCAGTTTTGAGTTAACATGCAAATGTGGTTCAGAAAACCATACTTCCATCAGCTCCTACAGTTTGGAGTCATTCTTGAACTTCAAGTCAAACAGACTGTTAACCCTATTCAGAGCGAAGCTAGAGCTCGAGAGTTAGATGTATGAGGTCATTTGAAGGAACCTCACAGGCCAAGCACATGGATGCTCATGTCAATGGAGGTGCCATAACTGGGAAGGGGAGGTAAAAATAGGCATGTTCATTAGGTAGCACTCAAACAAGCCCCAGGCTTCAGCAGACCCAGCTCACATTGCTGCAGTATCAAACATGAGCCCCAACTTCACCAAAGAGCACTTGGACAAAAATTGCTCCAACTGACATGGATGGAAACAAGTTGCAATTTCAACCCACGGACAAAATGGAGAGGCTGGCTCTCCTGTGAAAACTTAGATTGAACTCTGACGAGTTATTCACTCCAAATGTTTGGCAAACAAAGACTGTGTTGGTAAACGTGAATTAAAAAAGAAAAAAGATTGTTTTGTAATTATATCGATATTTTGATTTGGCCTCAGTTCTTTCCATAAGCAGTATTTGGCCATGACCCAAAAGGAGGGGTAAAATACATTCCTGTCCCATCCCTTCATTCCCTATGTAACTGTACCAGTGGAGACTGTAGGTCTGGGGGCTTCTGGGCGACTGTGTGCAGAGTCAAGCCACCGCGGCGCTACATTGCAAATTGGCACCATCATCTCTGGAGTGCTGCTTAACTACACATGATAGCAGAGTAACAGTGGCTCCCGGACCACTAATAGGCCTCCAAACTGTGCTTCCCAGTTATTTTTACCAATTTGTGCTCTCACACAAGTTAAACTGTGATTGCCTTTCTGGGCTCGATGCTTGTATTGTGGCAACGCTGCCCGCACGAGATGCACACCTCCTCTGAGACCACAGGGGATTTTCCTCACACAAGTCCTACATCGCCATAAAACTCTAAAACCTTGTTTTTGTTTTTTATTTGAGAGAGGTGTCATTTGTCATGTCCATGAAAAGTATTTGCACTTGATACAGTCTCATCCATCTCAATTTTTTTTTTTTTTGCTAGACTGTTCTCTACAGGCTTGCCTTGTTTTCCCAAATTGTTGATGAAAAAAAAAGATTGAACTCTCCAGTTCTCGAGCAATACAGCAGCCATGTCCGAACACTCAGTCCTGTGCTGGACCGCACTCACTGAGAGACTCAAACAGTGCACTTCACTCGCAGTACTCTCAAGTTTTAAAACACACCAGGTAGAAACTGGCATTCAGACAGCAAGTACTACATTCTGACAGGCAGAAGATGAATGTGAACAAGCCATCCACGAGGCCATTCTTTATAGCACCTGACAGAGCCATCACACTGCATAAAGGCTGAAACTCAGAAAGCACAATAAAGGCCCGAAATGGACCTAAAGGTAATATAATTGGTACTCATCTTGTCCTACACAAAACAGGTGAGGCTGCAATTCTAGGGCAACTTACTTCTGGCAGTATGACCTCAGGGTCTTCCATTAGAATTCAGTAGGAGGAGCCATTATGGCAATTTTACTGTTTCTGTCCCGACAAAGAAGCTTTTTCCAGACCATAAAAAATAAGAAAATAATACTGTGTTCAATTGCTGTGTTGCTGCCGCCCACGTCAATCCAGTCGAGTGGCTAGCATACTAGTTACACAAATGGTACCGAGTTGTAAGCAGACATAAAAGGGGTCAAAGAGGCCAAATGCATCCCTGCCTGTTCACATTTTACAATACAACAACAAATAATGACCAACAAAGCACATTGCCTGAAAAACATCATAGTGTGGGAATGATGGATAGAAAACCTGAATTTTTGTGTGTGTGAACCTCAAGATATAGGCTAATATTACTGGATAATGACAGTGAAGATCTGCACGGTAAGTGCCGAAGAGACTCGCATGGTCACCACTTCTAAAACTGAATAATGAAACTAAGTTTTCCAGTGAGTAAACATGCCAGTATAACACCAACAGCCAACACAAAATTACCTCATCATACAATCTTCAAATTCTAAAGTTAATTGAGAAAAAAATGTAGATTTAAAAAATTGACAATTAGACAACAATAAGAATTCTACTACAAAGTATATTGCATATGCTTGTGAGTTCCGGAAAACGCTGAGTGCCAAAGCGAGGCTCCTCTTCGGAGATCTGTCAGTGGATAAAAGTGAATCCCAGTGGGTTGTCAGCTGACCTGGTGAAGACTGCGATAATGTAATGATAAATAGGGCACTGCCAGAGAGTATTCTTCATTTGATTACGGTCGCACGTTGAAGCCCTCGGTCAAGCGTGGCAGTGTCTCCAGTTGCTGCTTTTGTAACACTCTGCACTCCTAACAAGCAACGGCCACCCCCGCCTGTCCAGTTGCTAAGCGCCTATCGATCTGCATGTCAGATCACGCTGCTCTACCGCCGTGCCCTCCTCTTTTCCCCAATCAGTTAATTCACTCAGCCTGGCACGGTAGGGCTGGTTGCACGTGGAGAAAACGAGGCCCCAGCCCTGGCGGAGCCCTCTCCGTCTGCAGGCAGAGCTCTGGCAGAGGGGAATGGGTTGGTGTGGCGTCAGGCACATCACTGCAGCTCTGCTCCAGAGAGCTGCTCACCTGTGAAAGAGCTGGTGTCACTGCTTCCTTAGGAAGCGGCTCTCCAAGGAAATTTGGCATTGTGTTAATGAACAGTAACACTGCTGCCCCTCTTACTGTCTGGTACACAGACTGAGGGAAGAGCGTGTGGATCCTTTAGTGCAGCGTCCATTGGCCACAGCTGTCACTATCCCGTTACTTGATGTTCTTAAAGTCCACTGACGCCCATTAGTATCACTTAACAGACAAAAACTATAAGAGGAAAAAATCGGGTCACATCGAGTGAATTTTTTTTAGATGTTTTCTTGCTATGTTAGCAAGCTAGAATAAACACAGACTCGCCTGGTAAGCAAAGCTAGTGCTTGCTGACAAATGTATACACTACCTGTAGCTTGACCTAATGCTCCGTAGATATCCTCACGCATTCCCTCCGATGTCCTGGAAAAACTTTGACTGGGGATCATAATGATCTTTACATTTCAGAGCTTTGTCAGTTGCTCCTCATCCATTTTAATAATGTTAACTGAGTGAGGCTGAATTTAAGAGCTTGTGTAGGCTATTCCTATTTGTAATTCAAATATCCAAAGATTGAGTCAATAAAGAGAACACCACCTACCAAAACCTCGTGACACCTGTTTTCTTAAAACAGTCAGTTAGTTAGGAGTTAGGAGTTTGTCCTGGTTGCTGTGCAGTCACTTGGAGCTGGCAAAAATACTATACACACCAATAATTGTACTAACAGAGCTGAGATGTGATCAGAAATGAGTGTTAAACTGAAGGTCCATGTTTTTCTGTTGTTTGGCCTTTCAGGGAATATAACTGCAGCGAACAAGAAAATCAACAGTGGATTCACCATTGGAAAGAACAGGAAGCGTGTTTCGACGGACGTCACACATTACCAGAGGGCGATGCACTTTTCCTTGTTCTGGAGAACTTGGTGGTAACTCAAGATTTGCCTACGAATGCTCCACCTTCAAAATAAAGGACAATTCAAAGTCTGAATTTCATAAGAATTCACTTGAATTATAACGTAACGTCCCAATTAAAATCCTTTTTCAGTTCTGAGTCAAAGTGCATTCGCGTGTGACTGTGTCAACGTGGATGTGTATATATGCATGTTTATGTGCGTGCATTTGCATCCTCACAGTAGCCACGGACACTGTTGAGCGCGCAGCTGGTTAGTGCACGTTTCAGCTTGCCCATGCATGCCCCTGCTCGTCCTTCCCCACTTCCTGTCTGCAACCCAGGGGGGGAAGAGGGATGGTCCTACCTGCACAGCTAGGGCCTTGCGTCCCCTCACATGCCCGGGGCGATCGCATGCTAGTCCTCCATTCATCCTCCAGCACTCCACATCCACTCAGAGGAGCCCCATCTCTGCAGCCGCTCTCCAGTATACACTTATTCGATGCACTGAAAGCCTGATCATACAAGCATCATTCATTCAGCGAGTCAGGCATTCTATCCAATCAGAGTCCAGCTGATTCCTTGGTCTCTGTACCTGTGAATACATACTTGGCTCAGCTGCTGAAGGGGGGTCATGTAGCCTTTGTAATGATTACCAGAATCTCATCAAAGTACTAGTGAATTCTCGGAAATTGATTGGCTCACTCAGCAGGGCAATTGTATCTTAAAAAACAGCCCAAGAACTCATGATGAATACAAATGAAAAATGCATATTACCCCATGATAATTGCACATTTAGTGGAAGTAATAAAGTATCCAAATTAAAAAACTCTGACAGAAGCAGGATAAACCATGTTAAAGTTCGCTACTCAAACAGCATATTTTACAGTGTCCATAATGCAAATAGGACATGCTCCCATACACGGCAATAGCTTTCGCATGAAAGACATTTTTTGTTATGATTCAAGAAAAGATTCAGTTTACATGTAAGTTAACATCTGTGCACATCAAAGCTGGGCAGCATTTGTGCAAATGAGCAACCAAAATGATTGACATAGATCCTTAAAAATTTTTTTGTTGGGGGTGGTCAGGGTCAATATAGAGGTCGTTGAAAATGCTGAATTATAGAACGTTTGTAACTCTAATCATAAGTCATGGTCAGTAAATGTCTAGAAATGCTTAATCAAAAATTTTCGATTAAAAGTATTTCATCTCAAATTCCACAAAAATGCTTTGCGCTGACTTGCACAATAAAGGTTAATTCAGAAAATGGGAAGAGATGGAAGATTGAAGTACAAAGAAAAGTTAAACGCAGTAGCTAACAGATGGCCAGAACACTACTGTAAATCTTAATTCCCACCAAACAGTACTCTGCGGTTCGGTTTAAGATATGTTTAGTATGGCGGTCTGTCAGACTGATCAAGCTCAGATTGAGCCGCAAACATTTTAGCATGCGCATATTTTAAACTCTTTTACTTTTGGAGAAACTTTAAATTAAAATATCAGCCTTTAAGTGAATAGAATAAAATACTTTTTATTCAAAATTTTTAAAAAGATATTTAAATATTAGTTCAAAACAAAATGAAAATAGGTTTCACATTATTTCTTTCTCCAGTGTTGTAAATGGCAATTCACCCAAACATTATCATTCACACTTAATGTGAATAAAGAAGAAAAAAATTAACCACCATTTGCTAAAGTAAGGAAAAACAAGCCACAACGAATTGTTTTTACACTTGAGTGAAAATATAAACATTGCTTGTATAGTTTTAGTAAAAGGTTGGTTAATTCAGCCTAAAATGACAATTTTCTGTGAGATACATGCATACTTACGTACCTAAAATAAACATTCAGCATTTTTCCACAAAAATAAAAAGTCTACAATGAAGAAAAGCATACGCAAATAATCACTCATTCAGATTTTTAAAAACAAAAACATAAGACCCATCACAGTTCAGAGATACCTCGCCACGGTTGTAATAAGCACAACCAGTGTCACCACACCACCCATAAAGTCAAAGCCATAGCTCTAATTTCCTGCATAAAATCAGTCGAGATGCAAGGTCCTCTATAAAATCTAGAATTCTCTTAGATCTTTGTCACCACGAACGACCAGATGTCACCAGGAAGGCTATGTCTACAAAGTGCAAAATATGGCAAATCCAAGGCAAGGAGTGACTAAAGGTAGTTTTACTCATGCAAAGTGCATTAGAGGAAGGCACCTGCCAGGCATAGCCAGCGATACAGTACACAACATCACACATCATGCCTCTGGAGAATCGGCAGTGTAAAAGTTTTGACATTTGTTGGGGAATCCTGTAGAATTTGGGAGTGGCAGAGTTACGGCATATCTGAAGTCCAGTGCATCTGATAACCCTTGGTGAGCACCAGGCTCTCCAGATCCTGGTCCTCTGCTCTCTCTTTGAGACGTTGCTCTTCCAGGAGGCTCACGAGGGCGTCCCTCTTCTCCACCACCCGCATCATCTCGCTGAAGATCTGCTGCTCCTCGGCCAGCTCCCATGAACTCTTCCTGGTGTCTGCAGGGGGTTGGGGTGGTTAAAGAGAGAAGTGAAGGGTGGAAGTGAAGCTATGACAGGAGCCTGGATCTCCCAGGCTGAATACGAGAGTAATTTAAAACGTGTATTTTGCCGGTAATGATATCCATAGTTTCAAAGTGTAAGTTCTGTGTAAAAACATAAGTCGCACACAAAACAAACACATTTTCCCGCCGCAGCTTCAGATTTTTGCATATTTATGACCCTATGGCTTCCCTATGCATTCACTGTAAAGACAATTCCCACAATGCATTGCAGTAGCTCACTATTCCAGATGCGCCTACAATCCCCTGCAGATCTGTGACATTCAGCTGTCACAGACAGCATTGCATTGGAAAAGACAGGATGACCGAAAGAGTCGCAGGTGAGAAAGCTAGTCAGGTCGTCGTTTTTAACTCAGTGCAATAATCTGGCAAAATATTCATGACCAGCGAAATTTTCCACTTGTTAGCGTGCTCTGGTCCGCTATCCGCTATGACCGAAAGCTAAGGAAAACCTTTGCTAGCTGATTGAAAGGTAACATCGCAGAAGGCGCACTATCTCACTAGTTTTCTGTGAACTGTAACCTCATCCATAATATCCTCCACGCTCGTGTTTTAGGGCGCCATTTCCGCAGTTGGAAACACAGCTATGTTTGTAATACAAGAAACAAAGAATAAAGTTTCTGAGGGGCATCCAGGGCAAGCAGCCTGGCTTCTCCGAAGCAAAGACAAGGAATCCAAGCTGAAATAGCTTTTATTTCTTCCTTACCTCCAACTACGTCACTGTATGTTTCAAATGACTGCACTGGAGGGGGAAATTAACAGATTTTGCAGCTGATTTGCACAGATATATAAAAGATTTACAAAAACTGCATTCATTTTTTTACACACTATCTTCAACTCAGATAGATGGAGATAAGGTTGAAAACTGGCAAAGCGTCCCTTTAACAGTATTTGGTAAATTTTACAGTATTCAACTGGAAACAAATCCAGATACAGTATGAGTGGAAAACTATAGAAAAGTGACAATCTATGCATAGGGAATTTTTTTTCAATCAATAGAAATTGTACAATGATCTGTACAGGAAAGAAAATTCCTGACTTTTCATTTTTACCAGTTAGAATGGTTGGGTTCACTGCAGAGTATTCAGCCTGCCATCACTTATTCGAAACAGAAAAATTCAGGTAACAACAATGAATTGAAAACATTCTGGCATCAGTAATGGGTACCGGAGTTAATTACAAAGGCAAAGTCCACGGGCTGCTGAAAGAATCACAGAGCGGGCAGATGCTCAATAGTATCGTTCTGAAAGGTGAAAGGTTACTTCAGAGAAAGGAGTCCATTATTTTTATCTGTGATGTTATATTTACTGTTTTGTTCTTTTTCCATAAAGCATATCGTAACCCTGTTAAGAAAATAAACTTCTTCTTTAGCCTCTTTTTATAACTACAACTACAACAATAATAATAATAATAATAATAATAAGTTGTTGATGTCCTTATTTGAATGGTATGAAGTCAACTGGTTCAGAGGCAAAGCAAGGCAGATTCTACAAAAGGGATTTTTTCCTTTTCCTCCACAACTATCGATCTTCTCATCCCAGCCTTTCATCAAAGAATGTCTTCACATGTAATACCAGAACACTCATAATTACCCAACAACTTGTGTCATACTTGAGGCTGCTCCCGTTAAAAGCAACTCTCAGAAATAAAGAATGATGTGCATGCTCTTAGGAGACATGCAGTTCATCATCACGGCCTATTCTTGCACTGGACTGAATACCTGTGACCTGTGTTTAAGTGTGTGACTATATCTGTGTTTATGTGTATCCGCGCTATTGCGTGTGCATGTTTGTGCGTGTACATGCATTCATGCATGAAAGAGTCTGTGTATGAGCATTTCAGAGTGTTTCAGCGTTTGTATACTGCATGCGCATGCGAGCACGTATTTGTGCTTGAGTGCGTGTGTGTGCACGTGTGCGCGCATGAGTGGGTGCCTGTGTGTACTGCTTACTGTCAATGGCCATCCTGCGGCGAAGCTTCTGCTGTAGCTGGCTTTGTGTATCCTCCAGTTCCAGCTCTTGAGCGCTGACAGCCAGACAAATAGAAAGACAGACAGACACATGAACGCCACTGAACCTTCCTTACCAATGACAACATATTGTATCTGCACTGCGAAAGAATTATTAGATTTGAGAATAGACCAGGGCCAGCTTCTCCTAAAAGAAATTATTTTTTTTTACTACAGAAACTATTGCTGTATTTGCGTTTATTCACAACCCCATACAGAGGGCTCCAGAATTACTGGCACGTCCACCCAGAAATGCACTGAAAATACAGCCAAAAAATAGCACAACAGAGACTAATTCAAATGACAATGTGAGAAATACAGTAAGATATTAAAGCTACAATAAAACCAATCAAAATTATTTATTATTTTTCTTTCAAATAAAGGTTTTACAATTAAAAGCACCCTGGTTTAGCGTTTGGTGCAATCACCTAAGGACAACAACATGGTCTTATCCTGCACTTATCTGACCGATTACAGATCTTACATCATTATATTCGAACACGGCTCCTCAAATGAAATAAACAAAATATAACGGTGCATTGCACTCTGATATAATCACTCATGACTCATTGATTTTATGTTATTATTTATGATTTGCATTTGCTCTAACTTTTATGAAAAAAGAAGACAAGCAACTATCTAGGATCATCTGCCATCATTAACAATAAATCAACTCATGTTGAGAAAGAGCCACAATGTCTTTTTGCAACACAAAAGAATGTCCCAGATGAGGTAGGCCTTTTAAAAAGATAATAGGCTACCCTTTTAGGTGGTATAATCATAGTCAATGCAGTATTTTACAACTTTAGACATTAAATTACACATAACCTTCTGGAAGAAGCACAGGGGTCACAGACTTACAAGATCATGAGGTCGGACTCGTAGCGGACCAGTTTATTCTTCTCCAGGACCAGTCTGAACCAGGTCTGCAGGAGCTGAGACTCATCCTGGGACTTGTCCTCTACAACGAGGGGAAAGGAAAGCTTGGGTTAGGATGACACTCAGATGTGGTACCGGTCTCAATGTGGACTGATCATAACGGACTGCAATCAATTAGTCATTTTGTAGCAGAAAGCCCAAGAGTTGGCCAACAGAGCAATGTCAGAGGAACACAGGGAATAGTCGGCAGCTTCCCAAAAATACATTTCTTGGCTTTGCGTGGCCACATGGCCCAGCAGTAACCAGCCATTACTTGCAGCTGGAGCCTTTTCTGTTAGGCTCCAATGGGGGGGGCTGGTGAGGTTCGCACGCATGCGCAGAGCTCTAGCAGAAGATATGCGCTCGTCCTGCGCTCATTATTCGGACTGGGATTTCTCTGTATTCACCAATCTCCCGACATTGTTTACCACCTACTCTTGCCCTCTTCCCATCGAGTTTGGGTTTATGAATAATGGTAGATAATAAAGGGCCCATTCAGTGTGTGGCCCCTTCGTACTCCCCCTTAATGCAATTACACGGACAAAGCCCCATAAACAGGAGGCACAATGGACAGGGCCCTACTGCCTGAGGCTGTCATTAGCAAAGGCATTCTCCATGCGGCCATTTACTAAAATCTTTTTTTTTGCAAGGACGTACTGTTGACGAAAATGAGCCCAAGCCCGTGGCAGTCCCTTTTTTTGCGGGCGAAAGAACGGGAGGCTTTACAATATACGCTCCAAAGCAGAATGAGGCATTCCTCTTCAATGGTGCTCTTAGAGGAATGATGTTCTTTTATTTGCACAAGTTTGAGAACAGAGATGGCATGGGCTACGTGCGGCTCATGGCTACGTGTTTTCGATTGGGCCCATTTTTTTTCGTAGTGGGGAACTAGCTGTCAATATTGGTGCCTAATAATTACCAGAAAACAAATTGAGCTTTTCACCATTAGGGAGGACAAGCAATGACTGCATACTGAAACACAGACACTGCATCAAAAAGAAAAGACTTTATGAAGGATAAAGAAATTACAAATAATCAAGATACCACACTTTAATTCAAAAGGAGGAATTAAAATAATATACATTGCCTGGCCAAAAAAAAGTCACCACCTGGATTTAACTAAGTAAATATGTAAGAGCCTTCCATTGGATAATTACTGCAGTGATTAATATATTCCAGGTGGCAACGAGTTATTTAACCCTAACCCTAGTAACTCCTCATTTCTTAAACAACTACGTCACAAGACTTATCTGGTGATCACGGAAAAGTTACTTAGTTTAAGAATGGTCAAATTATTGGCCTGCATCAAGCAAAGAAAACAATGAGGGAGATTGCTGAAACTACTAAAATTGGATGAACTGTCAAATGCATTATTAAAACCTGGGAGGACAGAGGTGAACCACCATCTTTGAGGAAGAAATGAGGTCAGAGAAAAAATCTTGAATGATCATGATCAGAGATCACAAACGTTTGGTGAAATCAAATCATAAAAAAATCAACAGTAGAACTCATGGTTATATTTAATAGTGAAAGTAAGCACTTCCACATGCACAATGCGAGGAGAACTCAAGGGACCGGGACTAAACAATTGTGCAGCCTTAAGAAAACCACTTATCAGCGATGCTAATCAGGGAAAAATAGGACCAAGGGCCCTGTAACTTACTGGCAAGCAATCTTACTGTGATGATACAAGTTACGAAATTTTTTATGCAAAGTCTGACCTTTGAATCATCAAGGGTCAAGTTCAAGGTCACTAAAGGAAAGTTCACATGCATGCATATTGACCTTCTATGTCTCTACCACAATCCTAAGCTCTGAAGCAGTTTTGGAGATACAAGTCATTGAAAATTCACAATGTCTATTTTGAACTTTAAAGGTCACTGAAGGTCAAGTTGAGGCCACCAAATTGACTTCATATGCAGCTTTATATATGTCTTTAATACAATCCTACGCTCCATCTGAGACCACTTTTGTGACACAAGTCTTCGTACTTTCACTATTTCAAGTTTGACCTTCGAAGGTCAATGTGAAGGTCACCAATGAAAGTTCATACTTGACTTCCAGCATCTCAAAGCCCAGGTGTGTCTCAAATACACACCTAGGCTCTATCCCTGACAGTTTTAGTGACTTGAGTCACTGTAATTTTACGATGTCAAGTCCAGACTGGGCCCCCGGGTGCCCCCACTATACCCACTTCAGGCCATTCAATCAAAATGGCACTTGCACTGTACATTGAGGGTACTAAGAAGACTTTATTGCCTCATTTAGAAAAAAAGTTACCAGACAGTTTTTGAAAATTTTTTGAAATTTCAAGTCCTATCTTCTAACATTGGGCCAAAGTTTCAAAGGCCCATAAAACAGAAAAAATGACTCAATCAAAAATCCAAAAAAAACATCTGGAGATATGGTTAGGTAGTATGTTACAGCAAATTTACAGGAAAATTCATCAGGCCAAAACCAGGAAAAAAATGTTTGGATGACGGATGAAAAACCACAACAATAGCTTATTGGCCCATAGGTCTGGTACATTAAAAAGGCTTTGATTGTGAGCATGAAGACTAGACTCTGGAGCAATGGAACAAGGTCATGTGGTCTGATGAGTCCAGATTTACCCCATTCCAGAGTGATGGGTGTATCCGAGTAAGAAGAGAGGCGGATGAAGTGATGCACCCATCATGCCTAGCGCCAACAGTTTAAGCCTGTGGGGGCAGTGTTATGATCTGGGGTTGCTTCAGTTAGTCAGGTCAAGGTTCATCAACGATCTGTGTCCAAAGAATGAGCCCAGCTTACTACCTGAATGTACCGAATGACCACGTTTTTTTTTCCATCAATGGATTTTTCCTTCCCTCATGGTGCAGGCATAATCCAAAATGACAATACAAGGATTCATCAGGCTGAAATTGAGAGAGTGGTGCAGGGAGCAGGAGACATCATTTTCACTCATGGATTGGCCACCAGAGACCAGAACTTAACCCCACTGAGAATCTTACAGATGTGCTGGAGAGGACTTAACACAGCGGTCCGACTCTCCCACCATCAGTACAAGATCTCGGCGAAAAATTAATGCAACTCTGAACAGAAATAAATGTTGTGACACAGCATAAGCTTATCGAAACGATGTCACAGCGAAAACGTGCCGTGATCAAAGCTTAAGGCAGTCCAACGAAATATTGGAGTGTTTGACTTTCTTTTTTTTTTGGCTGGGGAGCATACATGGTATTGCATTTTTATATATTATGGATCAAAACATCTGTTTGCTTTAATGACCATTATACATCAAAACGTGCTAAAACAATTTTCACTCATTCTTTTTATCATAAAACATGGCCATTACCTCTGCTGTGAATTCATAACAATTGCAATCCAAAATTGCAATTTTGTTTGAATGCAAATCATTGTAATTTCACAACCTGTTTCCCCCCAGAAAGCACCTGAATGCCGGGAAACAGCTTCGCCACTTAAGTCAAAGCTGTTAGAGTAATAATACAAAATATTCCCACTTTGCGGCTGTCACATGGGAGCGATGTCAGTCTTCATAGGCAGAGGAACAGGTGACAAGCTTGAACACTGACTTCTGACCTCGTCACTGTGTTTTTGCGCTCATTTCACTGCAGGATTCTGACATTTGGGGTTAGGAGGTGTGGAACAATAGCCACTACTCCGTAGCCAGAACAAAAAAAGCTTATGGCGCAATTGAATACATTTAATGCACCTTAAATGCAACTTCATAAGTGATCTGCCGCACTCATAAGGGGATGGTTGCGCAGGCTTCTCGCAACCTGGAGTATAAGTGAGGCCTGAGCAAAGCAGCTAGATCTGTAGTGCCTGCTTTTCAGTGCAGGACTTACCTCACTTTGTCAATCTGTTTATGAACTTCTCACTGTTCTGTGGCTGTCAATGCTTTAATATGATCTTGCTTGGAGAAAAGGTAAGTATGTGCTTACACAGGTTTCTATTAAAAAAAATAAGAGTACAAGTGGAGGGGCCGAGGTCACGTGTAGCGGCCACAGTGGGGAAGCGTTGAAGAGCGTCACGTGCGCAACTCATGCTAATGCTAATCCTGCGGCAGATCCTTTCATGGCTCTGTCTCCATCAGGGCCCAGCACAGAACCTTTCAGTCTCCTTTATCTCAGCAGGTAGGTTTAGCCTGCTGTGCGAGGAGGGGGGGGGCGATCTGCTCCGCTGCACATTCCCCATCCTCTGCTCTTACCTCCACCCCCCCTCCCCACTCACCCAACCCAACGCTCATATTATACTCTGATAATAACCCACCCTTTCCCCTGTCAATACCCAACCTCACAGGGCCTCGGGGCACAGGGACACTTTCACGACATGCAATGTTCACGAGATCGAAATCGAGCGTCTCTGGAAACGTCCTGGCCATACGCACCGATGGCTCCTGCTCACTGAGCCTACTTAAATCGCGCCGGCTAGCAGGGGACAGACGATGCCCTCAGTTGGGAAAGGCTTCCGAAATCACGTCACACCAGGAACGAGGTTTCATGATTTACCCGAAATTAAAATGCTTAATTAATTACAACAACCACAAAAAAGTCAGGTTACCTCAAATACAAAGGCAGTTCTCTGTACTAATGCACATATTACATGGTTGTACAGTCTGTTATAAAGAGAGTAAAGGTCTCCACCACTCCAGCCTAAAACAGCACAGACTAAAGTATAATTACGAACAGGCTGAATTTCTGACATTAGGTTATAATGGACAATGTATCGCAGGTGATTTTGCTGTGTTTCCTGTGGCATGTAGAATGAACAATGTAGTTGACAGAGTGGATGAAAGACACCTGTAAGCACCAGCCTTCTCTCGGCTCCTCCATGGCCGGCGCTCTAAGAGTGTGACGCGGTCGTGTAAATAATGACTCCGCTGAGGTGCTGCATTTACCGCGAGTGTGAGGAGTCCCTGTTTCCAGTGCCAATCCAGAGGGGACTCTGCCAGCACCCAGAATGCATCACACTGTCTGTTGTCTGTTACAGACATACATGTGCAGGTGCAAACCACCACACACACACACACACACACACACTCGCGCATATCAGGGCATGAAAACAGGTGCACGCTTACTTTAACTGGACAGTACACCAACATAAGAACACACCTGCTCACACTCGCATGAACAACGTTTGTAAAATTTGTCCCGTCACTGCAAAATCAGGACAGAACTCAGTAGGATGTTGTGTAATCAGACGAACGGCTGACCTTGTGCCCCTCACTAACTGCCCACACACACACAAACCCAAACACGCGCACACACAAAGGGCCCCTGAGGGTAAATAGGTGCCACTACAGCCTCAGAAGCTGACAGCACCTTGGAATGGCCGCAGACAGTGACGGGGAGATGATGAAATGTGAGCCAAATCAGTGTGGTAGAGGGGAACTCAAGTTTCAGTCTACAACCCCCCTCACCTCTGCCGCAAAGAAACCAGATCTGGACAGGGATTCTGGCCAGAGTTTTAAAGGCCTGGGGTCACTAATCATAAGTCCTGCCATGTGCCTGTTCCGCCAATGAAATCAGCCAACTAATGTCATCAATTACCAATGTATCTAATGGTGCTGGAACTGTGCTATATTTCAGACATTTAGACAATTATTTAGCTGGTGCCTTTCACAAAAAGACAATTGCAGCTGCTTAGACTAAGCAAGCCCCAGTCACCTCCTTGGAGTAATGTGGGGTCAAAGGTCGCGCTGAGGCCTGTGCGGTGAGGCAAACAGAGGTCTGATCTATCCACATTCAGAGCCTCAGTCAAACACCTTCAATACTAGAGTCAAGGATTTTCAAATCTGGCTCTTGAACCCAAACCCATCCCTGATTTTCTTACCTCCCTGGCATGTCACTAACAATCAGCACTGCCGATTGGCCAGACTGTCATAACCAGCAGTTCTGGAACCTTGAGGATAGTGCACTGAAATGTTTGGTATTTTACTGTAGCTCGATATACTTCTGATGTTCATTTATGTTCATTTAGTCATTTGTTTATATTCTTTATTTGATCAATAGCTATGTTTACATGGACACACATAATCAGAATAAAAGCCCAATCAGATTAAAAATGCTTCATGTAAACACGTCAATCGGAAGATTCTGATCCGATTCGGTCCATTCAGAAAGAAATTTCATTCCGAATGAGAGAGGTGGTTTATGCCGACCATCATTCCGAACAACATCCATGTACACACCCATTCGGATCCTGTCTTTGTGGTTGGGGTAAAATTAACTTCACTGCGCATGTGTGCTACAAAGAGCGAACGAGGACTTGCAGACAATGTGGCATTCGTTTACAACAGAGGCGGAAGTAAAGCTTTTTCGTCTTCTACTTTTTCTAATATTTCCGGAAAATTAGACAACTCGCATGCCCAAATGATTCATTCTGATTAAACGCGTGGTGATGTATACGCAAGTCATGATCGGATCATTTCATTTAGCGTCCATGTGAATTTGGATTTGGAATTTCCGATCAACCGAGGTTAGGATTGGATTGGAGAAATTTTGCGCATGTAAACATAGCTAGCGTTCATTCCTGGTTAAAAGTGGTTAACAACTGATCACTTCTCAGTTCCTGTGCATAGTCAAATCAGCACACAAGTTCCATTTTCATTCAAGCTCAAAATCCACTATTGATTCCCATATCAGTAAAAGGTGAATTCCCCCCCTGCCTGAAAGTCAGTATCAGTCTGAAAAATCCCACATCGGTCCGGCACCACTGCAGGACAGAGATCTGAGGTACAGGGAACTAGGCTCCAGACACCCTGCTCTGCACATCCTGCTGGATCTTACACCCCGGCCCCCGGCGCTGTCCCTCACCCGTCTCCCCTCTCAGCTGCTTCTCCAGGGCCACTCCTCTCTCCTCCAGGGCCCTCTGTTCCTCCTCCACCTCCTCCAGCTGCCTCTGGATCACCTGCCGTCACGACACCAGTATGCGGTGAGACCCAGCCGCGACCAGAGCTTCATCACCGCAACGCAAACCTTACAACAGCCCAAGACTTCGAAATACCTTTTTCTGCACAACCTGCACTCTGGAAATAACCCCCTAAAATCACACATTCCACATGTATCTCCTCAGCAGTACAGGAAAATATTTTACCCAGCATTGTCCGTAAGTATTTGAACAGTGGAAATTTCAAAAAGGCCACAATTCCGTGTGATTTGCTTTCTCTGGATGATTAAACTCTAAAGTAAACTAAATTTAACCCCTTTGCACAGATATAGACGTCGGTGTTCGTAAATTGCAAAATTGAATTCCTAAATAATTCTCTAATTGAATTTCCAAATGTCTTGCTTCACTGGAATAATTTTCCAGAGTCTCTGTGACACAAATGCTGAGTTATAGAGCCTAAATAGGCTCATGCATACCAAGAAAAAAATAGCATTGTTTGTATTCTGCGCAAAGGGGTTAATGCTTTAATTAATTAATCAATACCTTTAAATGCAATTTAATCTGCAGATATTTACATCGATACAGAGTTAAGTCGCAACAAATGATAACTCCTTAAAATTGTGTGACAGCACATGTAATCGCCGAGTGTACCTTAAAACAACAATGGCCATGGTCTAATAATTTTGCAATGAGAGCCGTTACATTAATTTTACAAGTCCAGACGTATGTGGATGAACATTACAGTTTTTGCGATGGCGTGTCCCACCTGAGCTCTGTGGAGCCTCTTCAGCTGCTCTCGTCTAGCCTGCTGCTTCACCACCTCTTCCTGTTTCCTCCTCTGCCTCGGACCGGAGTCGCCCTGCTCGCGGGGAGACAACCCAGCGTCAACACCACCACTGTGATAACAGCGCCGTGGCGAAGGGGATATCACAGCCGGACCAGTGACGCTGCCGCGAGGGCAGCACCTATATCAGCAAAAACTGCGACACGGCTGTTCAAGCAGTCATGATATCAGAGTCAGAACGGTCAGAAAACCACCAGTGCAGCGGTGAGATCAGATGAGGCAGGACACTAGAAAACTGTAACGCTGCGTCTTACTCGATGTGACACAGCAAGGCTCCACAGCGCCATGGCGTGGGAGAGCGGGAACATCGCTATCGTTTAGTAGCAGTGACATTATGCGCAGGCCTGCGTTTAAACTTAAATTTTGGATTGAAAGCATTCTGATAGTTGCTAACAAGCTAATGGAACACGTGCATGCTACAAACTAATAAACGAAAAACAACAAAACATTATTTGAGTGCCTCGTGATACGGGACAAAATAAGCAACAGGGTTGCTTTACAGGTGTTTTTTTTGCAAGGCAAAGCCTCATGCGAATGAGTGGTCATGAGATCACGTTTGAGTATAATCACCTTTAATTCCACATAACCACTAACTGTGTGAATACCATTACTACATTAATCCCGTTTGCTCCCACTACATGTAACCTCTCCCCAAATATTTTAAACTGCTCTTTTCTTACGCCCATGCAGCCGTTAGACTATTTAGATTTTTTTTTTTAATATTTGGCAAAAAAAGTTGTCATCGTCGCTGGCTTGAACTCGTCCCAATGCTTTTTCAAATTCAACCAAGCATAATATGTCAGGACGATAATACTGCACGAACTGAACGGGCTCAGAAAGTTCCTGATCCTGAAGGCAGTGTGATGAAGCAGTTACACATCCATCAAACTGATTACCAAAGGGACTGCACGGCCTCGAAGGGTTTTTCATTCTGATTGAGGCATTTACGTAGAGACGTTTCATTTTTATGGAGCTCATCTTCAAGCCTCGGTGCTTCCAACGCTGAAGAATAGGTAGCTCCAGACCTAAGGTTGTACGAGAGTAATATACAGTAGATGCGGACCTGAGTTGGGCCATCGTGCAACACATGGCGGGAAAGAAAATCTTCAGGACTGTGCAAGCGCACAAGGAATGAAACCAATAGAAAAGCCTTAAAGGGCGAAGCTTATACAAAATACAAGCAATTTCTTCAGTCTCATGTGTTATGACCTGAATATTGCAAACCCACACCTCCTTTCCTCGATGAAACACGATTTACATCTCAGCAAACAGACACTAGGATGACCGTGCCTCCAGGCTTACCCATTCCAACACACTGTTCATTCATCATGTCCCACTTGACCTTCTCAGCTGGATAGAGCTACACTTGCATCATATAAAAAATCTATTTCAAAGGACTACTGTTCAGCCTGCAGAGGTGCAACACCCAGGGGTCAGGAAGTAAAACCGCCATGTGATTCTTCCACCAGTTTAACCAATTACCCAACTTCCTGGGTCAACTAGCCAATCCAGGGGATTGAAGCAAAATAATATGGTACAGCATGCTGTAGGTATCTTCAAAATGTTCTGTGTTTCAGGAAAGAGATGGAGGCAGCACACTGTTTGAAAAATAAACAGATGAGCCTGTGAGACATGATTCACTAGAATCCTATCATCTGAAAAGCTGATATCGCAAGGTCAGAGTGAGATTGGTTATGGATAAACCAACTGCATTTTCTTGTTCCTGGTCATTTAGATTTTGTGTAGCAAAGCAGTCTTTACCCTGCGCCTGGTGGGAGCACCATCCTCGTCACTGGAGGAGCTCGATTCCCGTGGTTGTGAGTTTGAGACTGTGGGTGGAGAGAAAAAGCAACTTTTAGGAAGAGCCAACCTCATGTCCCTGTGTACGGATGACGACATCACCAGTGATCTCATAAATGTGCGATGACCATCCAAAGCCAACAGAAGTCGCAGGCTATTAACTGGGATTTAATAACAAATGCAACATCTTGTAGAAAAGACTGGGGTCTGATAGCCAAGGGGACCAATGAGCCATATCAATAATAATCAATAGATTGTAATCAATAGATGTCAGAGCTGCTTAAAAGAGGCAACGTAGTGAAATGGCTCATTGGTCCCTGCGGCTCAACAGACCACAGTCTCCCCTACACATGCGTGGACACACTCGCTAACGAACGTATGGGCACACACACTCACAGTTTGTCTGAATCTGCTGAAGATTTTTACAAGAAACACATTGAAATTGAGTTTTACTTTTTAGATTTTTGTCCCCATTCTGCCAAAGGTTGTAATTTTTTCCATCTGCAGTCAGGTCATTATGGCTCATAACAATAGTAAAAATAATAAAAATACACAAATGCAAATCAGTTTGGGAGTCTTGGCAATGGGAGAAACCATATTTTTGCCTTGTGGTGAATCAAGGACCTTGCAGCTGTTGATACGGCAATTTGGATTATAAAAGCGTGCTGTAAATAAGCATTTCTCAGCCAAGCCACACTGATAGAGAGATACAGACCTCACGGGCATGCGCCCCCCTTACAACCACAGTCTTAATGCATCAAACACTCCTCCCACGAAATTAGCTTTTAATGCTCAAAAAAAGGATACAACTCTTCAATTAAGTCGGCCTAAATGCTTTTAGACGGAGTGTCTGCTCATTTAAAGTGCGTAAGCAAGGGGCAATTGCCGCGTTTAAATGACACTGTGCCCCGTGCTCTGTAATTGGATTAGTTATTGAATTCTGTAATTGGATTAGTTATTGAAAGGCAGTTACCCTTAGGTAACTCTGAGCATCTGGAATCTAAATTTGCAGCCAGATGTCCATTCAGCGTGAAACAACGGTCGTCAGAAAGGTCCAGCTACGGTAAAACAAAAATACATTAAAAAAAAAAAAAAAGATCATTCATTCAAATGAATGTGAATTGAACGACGGCTGCAGGAGAACAAGCTGATATTTTACATGGGCACGCCTCACAGGGACTTCATTAGCGCACCATCAACCTGATCGGCACCTCTGGCCGCAACAATTTGGAGCACTGGCGCATTAAACTGTGCTGGGGTTTGGAGTGACCTAACCTTTTCCTGCTGAGGAGATAATGGTAGAGCACATGGCAACTGGCTGTTTGGCTCCTGCTGTCTCAGTCACTGCTGTCTTTGTCAATCGGCAGGTCACATGACAAGATTTGGGCAATGACAAGCTGACAGCAATCTTCAACCTGAGATTTCATGAAGGAAATAATCCGAAGAATTGATAACTTGGAATTTTTGGAACGTGACGTGTACGAACCCGGAGATATTGCTGGTAGTTCAAAATGAGGTGTGAAAGGGGCACACAGGCCTCGATCTTGGTAAACACAGTGTCCCTTAATCATCCAAGTAGATAATGTCCCTCACTGCAAAAATACTGAATCCTGGGCAGTGTCTTCGCAACAGTCTCTGATGAACACAGAATGGCAACAATTTGAATTAAATTTTCATGAGCTAATTCTGTTTTCTACCAGAGCAAGGAAACATTCAAGCAGCAATATGATCAGGATTGATTATAGTGACATATAAACACACGCACAAATATTTACCCTCTGAAAATGGCACATTCTCAACACAATATAGCCTTACAATTTATCTGCGACTTTAGTCGCTTTACTATCCGTAGGTAACTGTAGAATGGAACAATGGTAATGTTCCCTCACAAAATCATCACATATTACCTCAGCCTCAGGCTCAGCACTAATTATTAATTATCAGTAGTTTCAACCAAAGGTCACAAAGGTCAAATCATGCTAAAAACCTATCCTGTGTTTCTGTTGTAAACATGTTGCATCCTCATTCTATGGCAAGCACTATGGATTACAAGAGTATTAAGTATTACTTGTTCACTGAGTGCTCATGATTTGCTGGCTGAAGAGCTAAAAACTGCAAATTTCTGAACTTTAACACGATTTTAAACACCAGGTGGAGTTTTTATGCTGCCGTTTTGGCAGAAATCACTAGTGAAAGTGACTTTTTAATCTAAGTAAAAAATGATTCCAGGTAAACTAAAGCTAAAAAATACCAACGGATGAAATGGCAGCTTGGGATTTCCCAGTTTCAAAGATTACTGGATTGTTGCTGGTTATATTTCAAACCTACTGTTGTTCATAGAGGAAAAAAATATAATAATGAGGAAAAAAAGCACACTGTGGTGTTTGACAGGAGGGCAAGAAGCCAGACACACTGTAATCTTGTGGTGTGTGTGGACAGTGTACATTTGACTGCAAATATAAAATAAGCAATTAAAAAGAATGGTGCTTGATGTACCGTATATTGCAAACTTTGAGAGGTGTGAATTCATGCATCCCAAGCCCTGTGCAGTAAGATTAGTGGGGGCAGCATATTGGGTAGGGAACTGTGACCTGTGATCACAGGTTAAATTACCATGTGACACTGCTGTTATACCTTCAGCTACAGAATTGCTCAGCTGTACAAATGGATACTGTGTCAGACTGCAAGATTTGGGTATAATTTCTTTGGCTATGAGCTGTGTGGAGATTATGTAAATGTCTCTGATTAGTGTAAAAGCAGCGCATGACCTGCAATACCTTTCTTCCTGAGGTCTGAGAGAATGGTCCAGACGTCCTTCCCCTGAGAGAGAGGCGCCTCATGCTCGGCTCCCTTGCCCCTCCTCACCCTCATGGAGGAGAAGAAATTGAGCTTCCTCGGGGGCAGGGTGGCCATGTCGTCCCTCGCCGACCCGGGGACCTTCGAACCAAGAGACACCTGCTGCAGAAACCTGGGTAAGTCAGTGATAGGAGTGCTGCTGGAAGACCCAGGGGGCGAGCTAGCGGAGGTGGAGGTGGGTAAAGTCGAAGCAGAGGTGGGTGCAGCTGTGGAAGTGGATGAGCTAGCTGAAGTATGCACCCCGACTTTGGAACTCTGGTCCCCACTGGCAGTCGGGGCTCCGTGCTGGGCCTGGTCCTGGCGGCCAGCCACTCCAAACAGGGAGTTCAAACTTAAGGAGCCCATGGAAAGTGGTCTGGGGCGGGGAGTGCTCTTTCCCCAGGCGTCGACCTTGGACGCCGCTGTTCCTGAAACCCTGAAAGACCTCCGCAGGGCATTCACCACCGACTGCAGAGCTGACGGAGGGGCAGACGCCGGGGGCCGTGCCACAGGGGACTCAGGGGGACCTTCAGCCTCAGGCTTACGGTTCTTTCCGGAAACTTCTGATATCCTAACCCCGTCCTCTGAGCAGGTCAGGCTCGGTACGCCCAAGTCCCATTCCAGGAGCTTCTCCTTTTGGGATGGAGAGAGGGTTAGCTTTTTCTTTCCGGTCTTTCCCGTATCCACAACCATGTACTCGCTCGCTGGCTGCCCACTGTGATCGAGAAGGGAAGTGGGTTGGGCCTTGAGGCAGGAGTTCCGGAGCACACAGGGATCAGGGTGGCCTGAATAGGAGTCCTGGTCAAAAGGCCTGTGAGATCCCACAGAATCCTCTGGAATTGGTATTAAGATCTACAAAAATCCAGATTATTCTCCATTTAAAAAGGCAGCAATCCAATACTGTCATGACAACTTGAATAGCGGCTTGAATTAAATGGACTTTAATTGAATGATGTTGTAACCTCAATCTTCAACACTGTACTAAGATGCCTTCAGTAGAACAATGCAACACAGTTACATTTACTCTGATTTCATGTCAAGGCTTTTTACAAAACCACTGATAGTGTTGAATATAACAACTTCTTAAGAGAGCTCAGGTCATAGTGAAGAGGTATAATTATATTCATTACTGAAGGAACATTTGCAATTACAACTGTCCAAGAGCATGCCCTTGACTAAGAATCGTACGTCTAACAACCACCATGATCAGTATCACCCAGCACTCTCATTTTTTCAGTGGGAAATACCCATTTAAAATAAAACATAATAAACAGAGTCACATCTGTTCTTACCTCTTCAAAATCAGACTCTTCTCCCGATGTATAGCCCTGGGATTGGTCTCCTGGGCCGCTGGCTGTGGTTTTCTGGTTCGGCGGCTTTGCCAGGATGAGAGGGAAAGCTGGGAACACAGCAGTAAGGTCAATAAAGCACATGAGACACACACGTCGCCTCTCAGCACACCCTCAGTCCCCACAATGCCACGGGAAGCTCAGACTGCAGGGTATTTCATAAAAAGTGATACCTGATTAATTCAAAAAGGCACTTTCCTACAATGTCGGCCCAGCTGAGGAAACCTGTCTAATCTTACAACTCCGACAAGAACTTTTGCAGAGAACACTAGCCCCCTCTAGCGGAAGCACAAAAAACCTGCACGCCTGTGGTCCACAGACCCCCGGCTAGATTTCCTTACAAAGGTGGAGGCTGCATTTTCAACCGAACAATCCTGACACCAACTTGCAGTTAACACAAGGCCGCAGCTCAGAGTTCTTTTGTAATTTCCCTACAAAATAGAAAACTGTAAAAGAATTCATATAGACACAGAATAAATTACATATGTAGTTTTATATGCTATAATTTTTCTCCTGTTTTAGAATGACCCTCCAATCAGGTTTATTTAGCCACATCAGTTCCATCAACATTGCTATCTTTTCTGTTACTGTAATTCCCTATGAATCATACAGTAAAGGCATGTGAAATTATTATACACCTAATTAACAGAGACCATGACTATATTCTAACCTGCGGGATCGTTTTCCAGTATTTCCCTCAATGTTTCGCTAGTTATTCTGTTCCCTAGTTTGCACATTTAGGACCAATCTTTTAACTTATACGCAAGGCTCTGGTACAGTCATTTTGCACCAGCTGTGATCATATTAAAATGTTGAGGCCAGAGGCTTGGATTCCTTTTGCTAATGATATTGTGCCATCTCACATTAGTATGTAAATCCCTTCCCGTCCTCAGACATCCATCCATCCATCCATCCATCCATCTGCACCATTCATTCATTTATTCATTCATTCATTCATTCATCCATTCCATTCACTAGCACCAGTGGGAAATTCAAAATTGCCAATTAGCTGATCATGCATGTTTTCAGACTGCAGGAAGTGTACGTTAGGAAAACCCATCTGATCACAGAAAGGTAAACTACACACAGGAAGTCCTGGTCCAGACTGAGACACACAATCCTCCTGCAGAGGCCGCCACCTACATCATCACCATGCTGCCAAAACTCAGATACAGCCTCCAAAAAAAAACTGACACTTCTGATGTTAGTTTAGTTCCAAGTGTGTTTACAAGTAGAGGATGATATGTGGACGCTGGGGAACCAGTGGCCATCGCTTGCACACTGGGAGCCGCATAAAACAATAAAAGACAGGCTGATTAATTAAATGGGAACATCAGGTCTGACTCAGCAACTGTTACTTCCCGCACCTGCTGTGTGTGCATGTGCATGCTTCAGGAAGTGAGAGGTAGAGAGAATAACAGAGTAAGCAAGAGAGAGCGGGTGATGAAGTTGGACAGAGAAATTTACAGAGGAGGAGAGATGACAATAAACAGAAGCTGAGCGAAAGCGAGATTAATGGGAGGAGAGAGAGAGACAGTGAGACAATAAAAATGTTATTTTCTTGGGCCAGACCATAATGCAGCAACACAGTGCCCGACAACATCGGAAAAGCTTGAATCTGAGAAAACAAGAAGCGTGCGTGCAGACAGGAAGACGGACACAGACGGAGGGAGACAGACAAACGGACAGTGAGGGCAGACAGCCTGACAGACAGGCAGAAGTGCGATTAAGGACTGGTGAGATGGAAGCAAGACGAACAGAAGTTAACGGACAAATCACACCACCAGACTGCGTTAGCATACTCACTGGTCTGGATCTTCCTCCTCCAGCGGCCGTTCCTCTTGAGCTGGGCCTGTTCCGCACGAGTAGCATGCTCCCCTGGTAGAGCTGTGAGACAGGTAACAGAGTAAAGTGTTCATTTATTCATTTATAGATTGAATTCATTTATAGCCCTTAAGACACTGGAGGCCATAACACTTATGACGAGCTTTTACACAACTCTGTTCTCTTCTTCAAGAGTCTGTGTTCTACAACTCCACTCCATTCTAAAAACATTCTTATTACATATCACTGATCTTATACATTAAGATAAAATGGTTAAAGACACCACCCAGGCAAACCGCAGAAGGTGTAAGTGAAAAAGAACCAAAATCGGTGAAAATAAGAAAATCGATATAAGAGGCGAAAGATGAGACAGAATGATGTCTTGGCTTTTTATACGCGCACAAACAGTTGGAAAAGGCAGAAGGTTTTCAGGAACACAAGGTTTTTTTAAATCCCCTCCACCAGGTGGCACCACAGTACCAGCATTCAGGGTACAGCAAGAGAGGGCCCCTTACCAGCCAATGCGCACCTGTACACACACAAACGGCCAGTACATTAGATAGTGTATATGCACACACAAACTGCAGCTCTTATTGGAAGCTCAGGGCGTAGGGACGATTCCAACAAGCCCCAAAAAATACTGAGAGCTTAGAAATTCTGAATGAGATGGCCCAGTTCTAGTTTCTTTGTGGGGTCAAACTACAGAAAATCCACCATTTGAAACCATACAGCTGCATTTAATGTAATTCTAGTTTAAATTTAAGATAACAGATACGCCAGTGTCGATTCTCCTTGCAAATTATTCACATTGCTTTATGGAAATGATAGCTCGTACTACAAAGCTGAGCAATTACTATTCATTCTGATGCTGGTGCTAGTAATGAAAGTTCTATGCATGCAACTCTCTACTGCAAAAACCAGACTGCAATAGCCAGTTCCAATGCATAATACAAGGCAATACTCACTACTACTCAATTTTGGAATCACTAGTGATTTTCACATGGATTAAATGGAGCAAACTTTGTGTAACAGCAAGACAAAGACCCAAAACATAAATCCAAACTGTGAAGGGGCTTTCCGGAAAGAAAATTACAAAATACAGAGTGGCCAACTAAATCACACAAAATAATAGCCATAGAGTGGTTGTGGAATCACCTGAAAGATAAAGTTAGTG
Organism: Gymnothorax javanicus; assembly: GCA_029692085.1. NCBI lineage: Eukaryota > Metazoa > Chordata > Actinopteri > Anguilliformes > Muraenidae > Gymnothorax > Gymnothorax javanicus. The sequence continues at coordinate 10,505,436 of CM056207.1, read as the reverse complement.
GTGTGTGCTCATTCTGAAAGACAGACCAACTGATTATATTACAGCCCACACTGAGAATGATACATTGGTAAAATTAATAAGCAAAGTTCCTAAAATTTCCATACCAGTGATTGATAAGCAATTAATATTTTTAATGAAAAATCACATTTCAAAAAAATCACTGATCACTAAAATAGAGTGATTAACCATTTAAAATGTTTTGCCCCCCCCCAGTACTTAATATACTACAGTGCTGTAAAAAAGTATTGGATTTGTCGCCTGCAAAGCTATTCAGAAATTTTATGCAATATGGTTTCAATAATCGTCACCGTAAGTTTGAATTGTAAGCAAAAGTGACTTGCTTCATAGGCAACACAATACATGAAACGATCATTTAAAGGCTGCATTTTGTGTTTACTTGGGTTGTCTTTGCGCAAGATTTAAATCAGGTTAATGATCTAAATATTTAAAAATGACAAATAACTAAAAACAGAAGAAACTGGGAAGGGGGAAAATACTTTTTCACAGCACTGTATATAAAACATTAAAAAAAAAAAAAAACATTTAAGCATGTGTTTGATATAATTCACAATTATATAAACATTTTTCTTTGGAAAAAAAAAAAACAGATCTAGTGAAAAGTCTTTGAGGCGCTGGTGTACTTAGCCATATTCCATGCATATCCATTGAGAAAGCTCTCGACCATTACAGGGTCCCTGATAGCTGCCTGACATAACATTTACATGAATTACATGTCCCCGGAATAATGTTATCTGCTCCTGGGAAGACTCCAAAGATAGCAAGTCGAATAGACAGAACCCCTGGGCGAGGCTAACAATCATAATTACAAGCAGATACATAAGGGGTTACCTGGACAGATATCTAAGGGAGTTAAACTGGAAATTCAGGAGAATGCCTTTTTATTCAAGTTTTACCGCAGTGAATCCAGGCCATCTCACCAAACCGAGCACCTCTCAAAGATCAAAGACCAGGAATAGAAAGCCAATTCTGCTTTTATGTAAAAAAAACAAAAAATAAAAAAATAAAAACACATAAGAGATGGCAAGATTCTACCCTGTTTGGAGCCAAGCAGCTTCAAAAATTGTAGATAGACTTTTATGTACTGCATATTAAGCAAGATATCAAGCAAGCTTGTTTGTTTTTTATACTGTTTCGAACAGCTGTAAGTTAGTTCATCAAGAGTTGAATTCCTATGCAGACGAGTGCCATAGAAAACAGATACTTACTGAGTGGCAAAATTAATTTTCAAGGTTGCTTTTGTTAAGTGGTAGTAATTGGCTGATTAAAAAAAATACCCTTGCTTAAAAATTGATAGAATTTAGCCAAGTTACTATAAAGCATAATTAACCGGGATAGAAAAACGATGGCTTTCAACTAATTTTGTCATCATCCTAAACACCCACAATTCACACAAATGCTGATAAGGTGGCAAATCGTTAAAAGATGGCCCTTGCCATCTCAAATAGAAACAGCAATGTCTATGGGCACCAAGCCTGTAATGAATGCTAATAATTTTGAGAGAAGGTCTTTAGGAGAGAATGACTCTTGGACACACAGATCCGCATGTCACAAGGACCGGGCTGCAGCTCGCAGCAATATCAGTCAGGCAACTCGGCTCATCCAGAGCAGCTGCCAAGACAAACATACGGTCAGTGGTGAGACAGGGGTGAGTCTGACACCTTCAGATATTTTACAGATTACGGTTGATGACTTTGGCAGTGCATAACCTCCCAAAATGGGGGTGGGGGGTCAATTTGGTTCCGCACTGAAAAAAAAAAAACCTGCTGTCTGAAAATGTGTTTAAATCCTCTCATAATACATAAGTTTTTCTGTCCCTTCCACAAAATCTATGCACTGCAAATCCATTTTAAACTGAAAATATGAGACCAAAATGTTGGTTCAAACAGGCTTATTTGTATAATTTATTCATTCTGCAGCACAGTGCGACCTCAGAGAAACATCCGGGGGATAGGGTTACCCTTGCGAAGGGTCCTGCAGTGAGGCTGAACAGCAGTGCAGCCAGACTCCCATTTGAGATAGGGCCGATGCTCTGAAGAGCAGGGCAGGTTCGTAAGGCTGTGATTGTATAAGTGATCCTGCTTATCTTATCGCGGGGAGGTGCTGTACAGTGTGTGGAGACTGTCAGGCTCTGACAGGAAGATAGGGATTATTCTTTGGGGGATATAATGTTCTCTGAGGATCCATCCAGGGGATGTGCTCTCCCACTGTGTTTACATCAGTGTTTTGCTGGTTGCCAAGGTAATGGAGTTTAGCCCGCTTTAAGGGGCAACTGTTTTGTTTCACAGACGTGCGCCCATTGTGTGTCGATATGGAGTCCAAGTATGAATTTTTACATATGTTCTGTAATGTGTTTCTGTCTTTGAGAGTGCGTGTGCATATGTGTGAGAGAGAGACAGAGATAGAGATAGAGAGAATGGATGCCAACACTTACCAGTGGGCTTTTCACAGAGTTTGGAGTCGAGGGATGACACTGCCTTCACCTCTGACCTCTGGCAGTCAGGTTTTTCCGAGCTGCAGTGAGCATAACGCAGACATGACACATCATTCAGGAACAAGCACATGCCACATATATGGTAAAACAATCAAACACGTGTGTCTGTAGAACAAACGCCATGGACACTAACATTGTGCCCAGTGTATTTTTCCCACGTCCACTTTCGAAGGCTGCATATGACTTATAATTACTTCCATCTTTAAAGAGAATAACAGTAGCAATACATTTAGAAGGACATATTATAAAATATTTATCAAATTTAAGAGTAATTTGGATGCATAAATGCAGCATTTGCACCCAAAAATATAACCATAATTAAATAAACAAGGTGAAAAAAAGAATACCCTGGACTAACACGTCACACAAGCCTAATCTCTTGACTTCAGTATTTTTAGGTCTTGGTTATGACCTTGAACACATATGCACTTGAATGCACTTAAAGCAGCAATCCCTCACATCAGTCCTGGGGGCCCACTGTATATGCTGATTTTTGTTTCAACATTAATTGCAATCGTTGGATTTGATCAAACTTTTAAATTATGCAAGAAAACAAAAAAAGTGAAACCTGAGTGGTGTACTGACAAGCAAGATTAGTGGGTTAGTGAGCTATTTCGAGCCTAAAGCCAAGGTTTCAATGTATCAAGGGAGGCTCTCTTTTAACCAGGCCATAGTAACTTATGGTATCTCTGATTGCGAGGTAAGGGTTTGTCGAGCCAGCCTACGCAAAGGAAGCCTGGCTCATATCGAATGTGGGTCAAAGTACACCCCCCTATTTTGAGTCATGTGATTACATTCAAGCTAAGTATTTTTGAAAAACTTAACACTTGCGTTCAGTGACCTAATTTGAAGCAGACTTCTTTTTACCAATGTACAATTTGCTTTGTTAATAACATTACCTGAAATGACTTACAATGTAGAAAAAAGCACAGTAACTGTCAGGATCTTATATTCTTATTCTGGCATGCATAGGTATTTCTGTCAAAATGTGGCTTAAAGGCACAAATGACTTCTCTAAACAAGAAATCCACTTAATTATGACAAAATAAGATCTTGTAAAATCTTCCAGTTGCAACTGTGGTTAGAACAAAAACCAGCGCACACAGTGGGCCCCTATGACTAACACTAGGAACCACAGACTTAAAGGAGTAGGCAATTCTAACCTTCAAATGTCAAATTCAGCAAATATCGCCTCATGGTCCGCTAGCTATCCGTTCTGAGCATATACTGCAAAAAATTGTTTGTACGCAACTCTGGCTCTAAAAATTGGAGACAAAGTTGCTCAGACCATGCCACAAAACACTGTTCCAGCCAATCAGCAACAGGGGGCGTCTGTGTATTGGCACAGCCTCTTCTGACTACTCCCCCTCCTTCACGTCCTTACCCACAAGAAATGGAGCTACACCACGATAATAATGAGACGTACGTAACATCAGAGATGTTAGTTGCTGACTTGTTATAAAAATTCTTCACTTGCTGCAGCACAACTCTCATCCTTTCTTTAGGAGTCGCAAGTTTTTTCCCCATTAATGTTACACATCCGGATTCCACATAATATCACCTTGCCATATTATTTTCTTCCATGTTCAATCCAAATTCACAATAAATAAGATAACTCCATGTATCACTGATGGTAGAGTATAAGTTACGGTTACTGTTGAAGCTACTAATGATGACGTTATCAATACACTTTGGATTCCGCCATATTCCTCTTTTGGTCAATGAGCCCAGTTGTTTGTGCCGTTGCCTTCGCAACGCACGACCAAGAATTTTGGGGGGCAGATTTTCTGAAAGAGTGCTAAAGGGAGGGGTGTATTTGTTTGGCTGTTGAGTTCAAATATGTACATTTTTTTTTCCCCAGAATAGTTGACCCCACATTTAGCTGTAAGCACACAGTGTCAAGTTAAATTCCCCATTTCAAAGCATCTTCATTTCTCATGCATTTCTCCTTCAATGGGATGCCCAATTTCATTTATAGGTCCATCACTCTTGGCACAGTAAACACCTTCGAGCCTGCTGTACCAGGTTTTTGAGGGCTACACGTACGTTTGCAGGGCTTTGGGCACACCAAAACCCTCTGTCGCCTGTGCTGGTCCTTCCTCCTCCAGCGACTCACTGACCACGCTGGGTTCCAGCTGGGTTCCATCACACACTTCTGGACTTGACTGGTTACTGAGGTGCTGAAAATACCCACCTGCAAATCCACATCAAGATAAAATCCATAGACCAACGAACATAGGCAATATACCGCTGCTGAGTATCCACGCACTATTAAATAAACTCGCAATGTCTTCCATTGAGAGTCCATCAGACATGCTCACGATGCCTCGTAGGAACTGAAAAATAACTATTAGCTCAGCTAATGGACTTTCATGCAGCACATACTGCTCAACACAATGAATTTAAGCCAATCAATATTTGACTGCCTATATTGATCGATGAAGTCTCTATCTTGTTCTACACCACAGCAGAAAGTATAATGTAACCACATTTCCACATTCATTGCAGATGTACACAGGCATCAAATGAAGCAGAGGGATTTTTTTAAATGGTTCAGATGGCACAGCTAGCGTATTAGAATGAATTGCCATTTAATGAGTATGTTGTGATACATTATTATTGGTTTGGCTTTGAAAACATGCACTCTCCTGAATACAGGAAGAAGTAACATCTAACTCATGAACAAAATGACACCAAACCAAGCAGTGGAGCAAAATTGCAGAAAAGGAGAAATAACAATGATCCAACAAGGGCAACAATCAGGTACACATATCAAACCAGGTGCAACGAAGCGATTAGTGGCTGCAGGAAGATGAAAAGCAAGGACAGCTGTGAACAGTGGTAGTCTGATTAGCGGATTTTTCAAAGATCCCTTCTTCACTGATGTGCTGTGTGCAGATGTGATTGGTTAGAGAAAATATGCGGCCACTAAAGTAGTCCATGTAGCTGCAGTAACCGTTTCCCAACTGAACCGCTTAAAAAAATCTCAACTTGTATTATTATACTGTAATGTGGAAAAAAAAAAAAAAAAAAACTAGATGGCAGTATTGACATTTTTTTTTGTTAAGCCCAGTCTGGAGCTAGGTTTGGGGCATGTCCTGGGCATGCCTCAGAGGGGGCTGGAAAAGAGTATATAAGGAGAAAAATTGAGAGAGTGAAAGGGAGTAGTAGGAGAAATTGCAAGGAGAAATTGTGGAAGGATACGTTTGACCAGACCTGTCACTCTTTTAAAGACCTGTGAAGCTTTTTGTGGATTTTTGCCTGTGTTGGAGCACTTTCCTGTCCTAGGACATCGCAACATAGCAGCCCATCTCAATTACCAAGGGACTGTAACCATCTTTTTTTTTATTTCAGTCTTGGTCAGTAGGGTAGAGTGTAGATTAGTTCTAAGTGTTTAATTAAATCTGTTGAAGTTTAAGAATTTTGTCTGTCATCCCTTGCTGTCCGTGACGTCATAACAAATTGACACCATAACAAATTGGGGCCATAACAATACTGAGAGAATGATTCTAGTGAGCAAAAATCTGCGCAGCTTTCCTCTTAGTTTGGCTAGTGAACACTATGTACAGTGCTTAACGAATTTATTAGACCATCTGTCATGAAAAAAAAACGAGAAAACACAAATTTTTAAGTAATTTGTCAAAAACTTGCTTAAAACTAAAAATTATTTTGTTATTTCTTTGGCAAATAACGAACTGAAACCACTAAATAGTCCTTATTCACACATAAAAACCAAAAAAAAACTTTTGTATGGCCTCCTTTGGCCTTGATAACAGCTTGCATTCTTGCATTCAACCACTAAAACTAATTTTTATGTTCAGGAATGGAAGGAAATAACTTATTTGGCATCTTAATCAAAAAATAATAATGCGCTTTACTTTTTTTTTAATGCTTTTTTGCAAAATGGTAAATTTGAAAATTCATGGATAACAACAACAATTATATTTTTAGCATTAAAAAAATCATTTCAGTTGAAGAGCTTGCGCATACTGGTGGATTAACCATTACAAAAACATAAAAATTATTTTGGTAATTACGAACAATGTTAATATAGGGCAGCTGTGGCATAAACCTTACATTGGGTGGTGGCCTAATAAATTTGTTAAGCACTGTAAATACATTACATATCAAAAACTCAGGTGACTGCAATGCCGCTACTTTTTGAGGATGAAATGTTTATTTAATTGTCCCGAATCAGTAATACATCAAACACTCGCCTCTCAGGAAATTATGCTTTGTGTCATTATATTAGCCCCTCAAAGCTACTTTCATTGATGTCAATGACCTGAAAGGCTCCTGGAGAGTTAGTGTGACATGGGAGCAACTCTGGGAACTACTGCCGACTCTCACCCATCTTGCCCTGGCAGGAAGAAGCCCAGCAGTGGCCACATTTCTGATGATTACTCATGGGGAAAACCCAGCAGACAATACCCAGACTGCAGCCTTCATCACACTCATCAAAAGCCTTGATTACACTCACTCTTACTGGCGGGTCACCCATACCTGTCAGTTTAGCCGACTATGTTTGCCTGCTTGCTAGCTCATGTTCAGAATATTCATTAGAAAGCCCGCATTCCTAATTTTGTGCAGTGGACAGTGGATCAGACATCTGAACCCTGAACATGGCATTAGCACAACGAGCCGTCCTGCAACACATCAGCTGCTCAGCTCCGCTGAGGGACTGCAGGATGGCGAGCAGTGCAGATTGTGCTTCTGGCCCGACGCCCTCTGACTGACAGAAACTGAGCGTGCTTCCTGTAGAGATTAGGCATTCCAAATTTTAAAATGTCTAAAAGAATAAAAAAGGATAAAAAATTAAGCGTGAAATAAACTTGGTGAGCTGGAGAAGCAGACTAATAAACGTATATTGGCCTTGATACGTAACCCTATAAAATACACCCAAGGAATGGTGCAACAGACGGAGACTGGTGCATATGCAGTTTTTCATTGGTTCAAATAAAATGACTCACCAATGGAAATGGGCAAAGTTTCAGAAGTAAAAAAGCTTGTAAATGTCATCGCCATTAGGTCTGTACTTCCAGAGAGTGAGAAGAGGCCTCTGAAACTTCACACAGGGCCACCATTTAGGTTTTAATACATTAGAAGCACTTTGGACTTGTCACTCAATGTAAAACATTGGAGTTAACTATTGCCTAATACGTCAAATGTCACCGGCAGGACGAGGAAACAGAATTATTTTATAGCTATCAGATATTGTGGAATAAATGCTATTGTATTTTAGGAAAGAAATGTAAAAAATGAGATTGACAGGTAATCAACAGATGTTTGTTAGCGACGGTATTGTAAATAGCCATGAGGAGTAATTCTAAGAACTGAGGAGCATCTCTCTCCAGCAACACCTCCTTAGTGCTTCCTGGTGCATAGCACAGGAGGCCAGAGCTTCTTTGAACCCTGTTTGCTTTGAATGCGGATTAGGAATGGGCACACTTCGGGGGGTTTCGGGTGGGGTGCCCAGTGTGTAAATGTTATTCTGTCTCACTCCCTCGCCCACTGAACGCAGCTGTGATAACAGTCGGCAGTGCAGGCCGGGGCAGATTTCCCCGGGACACCTCAAGGAGGTTTTCCAGTCAGTCGGGACTGCTCTGCCAGGAAATTAGCTTCTCGGGGAACGCGAGGTTCGGATTATGGTGGCGTTTTCTTTATTCGGCTCCCGTGACAAGGGACGGGACCTTTGGGAAATATCGGGGTAGTGACAGGCGCTCAACGCAGGAAATGGCGCCACCACCGCACAGTGGGCAATAAAGTTGGCAGGAAGCCACATGGCTGACACAACGTCTGCTTTTGATAAGGCTGCGCCTCACTTCCTCTTGGATTCCGTTCTGGGCTCTCAAAACATGGCTGACTTAACGCTGTGCAGCGGGGATACTGAATTTGTGGTCTGGGGGTCAAATTTAGTCAAAGAAGTGCTCTTAGCCCCTTTAAAAAGGTAATTCAATGCCTTGAACTCTTGTAAATCAAAAACTAGCTTGTACAAGCTGGTGAATTTTAGCAGGTGCTGGTTTCACCAATATAAGCTGGCAACTGGTGAGAATCTAAGATGGTAAGAATAGGAGCTGGTAGCTGGCGTCACTGGTAGTGCTAGTAGCTGACTGAGCAGCTGTCAAAAACCTGGCTCCAACTGGTCAAACTGGTTACCAGCTATCAAATCAAGCTGAATTTTTCCAGCAGAGATGACGATATTGCCGACAATCATGTACATCTTTTGGAGGCAACCCATTTTTATAAATGTTTTACATAATAAATTAAGAATATGGTTAAAAGAGGACACGCAATAAATAATATTCAGCTGCATTAAAAATGAGTGGCTGCACAGTGCACCAGTTAAAGTTGAAAGAATTGCTGCAATCTGACACAGATCATTGCAATAATGATTAAATCACAGGCCCTTAAGTATTCACTAAATTAAATCCAAACGGCAACTTCCTTTGGCCAGGCTGTGTAGTAATCATCAAAAATATCCGTTTATTCAGTTTTGATTCATTTTCTTGATAAATATTGAAATCCAAATGGCAACTTTGTTTTGTTCTGGCTAGCAGGGTATGTGCACCTTTCAGCTGTACTGAAGTTAAAAAAAGGACTCTGCCCTCCTGGCTGGAAACCATGCTAATCTGCATTTCAGAGAATATGGGAGGCAGGGGAGAAAAAAAAAAAAAAAAAAAACGCATTTTGGAGGAATCTGACTTTATGAGTCTGGATTTTACAACTCTGAAGATGAGCAATAGCCAACACATACATGTGCAAAAACATTCCCAAAAAGAACATGGATACTGCAAGACAGCAACTGATGACAAACGTGTGCTTCTTATCCACCTCATCTCTACCTGCCGTTCGTAAACAACTCATATTCTGAAAAGGTTGGAATCACATGAAAAATGCAAATGGAAATATTAAAAAGAACAGATAGAAAAGTCGATTTACCCTCTACTATACTGAAAACAGTACAACACATTATTTGATGTTTTCACATGTGAATTTAATTGCATATTGAAAACATCCATGACTGCAACAGACTCCAACAATGTAGCACAGGTGACCATTTAACACAGTGTAACATCACCAAGTTTTTTAATCCTTTATTAAGCCTTTGGGCACTGAAGACGCCAGTAGGTCAAGACTAGCAAGCAGAATTTCCTCCAAATCCTCCATTAAGCAATTTCTTAAGCTGCGAAATTGTATGGGGCCTTCATTATCGCATTATCATTTTGCTTCATAATGTGCCATCCATCCTCAATAGGAGACAAACCAGGCAGAAATGCAGGGAAGCCAATCTAGCACTTACATGCTCTGCTTAACACAGCCATTCACCTATAATCCGTTAAGAATGTGTCCTGAAGGTTTAGTGTGGTGTCTTGCTGGAAAATGCATGGACCTCCCTGGAAAAGACAACATCTAGACGGCAGCATACAGTACGTTGCACCAAAATTTCCTTATAGTTTTCTGCGTTCATGGTGTCCTCGAAAATGTGCATGTCACCCATGCCATGCCCACCCAATACAATGACAGACACTGCCTTCGGGACTGGATGCTGATACCAGCTTGGGTTGTCCTTCAACAGCAGTTTTTTTCCCCTGAAACTACAAGAAGTATTGACTCAGACAACACTCAAAGTTCCACTGTGCTAATGTTCATCTCAGATGACACCAAGTCCAGAGAAGCTGGCGGCACTTTTGAAGAGTGTAGATGTATGGCTTCAGATTTTACACAGCAAAACTTTAACCTGCATTTGTGGATGCAGGGGCAAATGGTATTGACTGACAAACACAGGTGTTGGTTCAGAGGGCTCACTGAAACCCCTTGTAGCCATAGCCAAAAATGTAAGTAGGATCCTAAATATTATGAATATATTTATATTAAACCATGGTCAGGGTGAATACTAGATTCTGACTGGCTGCAGGGTATACATTATTTTCTGATATACTGACACGTAAAAGTAGTTCCAATGAAATTGTCTGTTTACCATTCTAAATCCATGCGCTGGCTAAAGCCTGTGCCTAGTGACCACAGCAACGAGGATGCAGTCAAAACCATTTTTAAATCATTTCAAAAAGATAACAAGCTGTCCTGAGGAAAGCAGGCCCCATCATGGCCAGTCCCCAACAGTCAAACATCCTCCTTCAAAGGTCACTATGCTGGACTTGCCAATATATTTATCATATTTTCCAGTAAATGGAAACATCAAAATTAATTTTAAATTTAACATCAAGCTTACTGGAGTGTATAGGACTAGTTTCACTGCGGTGGATCTTTGCTTTGTCGGATGCAAAAGGAATGCCAATTCCATTTTTTTTGCATTGACTGTAAAAATGACCCATCATTGACATTTCTTTGCGATAAAAACAAGAATCATTTGTGAAAATTATATTTACCATTTGTCAAACGTACGAGGTGTTATTGACTTTTAATCTGGCAAGCATAACATTTGCTTTCTCAAATAGCTGAGCCAAAAGGTACTATGAGCTGAGCGGACTGGTTCATCTCCCAAAAAACAGAGTTATGACTTCAGAAAGGCTTCAGATTTTGATGGCCGAACGCATGAAAATTTAAATTAATGGTCAAAATTTTTTTCTTTAGCAAATGACCATGGTATTGATAGTAAGGGTGACCAGCCCCTTCGAGGTGCCCATTACTAAGAAATAATGAATTCTGCAGAGACAGTCCCCCGGCCTCGACATTGTCGAGTTATATCTCTTACATAATCCAGAACAATTTAACCTGGTCATAGGCCCCAGGCTTCAGGCTTGGCTTCATGCAGTTTGCTTGCAATATTGGCCCTCAAACAGTGATGACGTAATGTAGCTACCAAATGTTAACGCTTGAAATAGGGTTACAGTTCAAGTATCCTCCTTTTTTCTACAGAATAGGAGTTTGTCAGAGGTGACAATGTATTGGTTTATGAACAAAATAGTACCTGACCTAAAATAGGACTATTAGGACACGTAGGCTAATGTCAATGTTTTATCTTAAGCAGCAATCTCAGTGGTTCTCTCTTAATGAGCTTGGTCCAGTCCCATTTTCACCAACAGCCACGACCATCTCACTGCAAGAATCACTGCCACAGCCAAACTTTGCTTCTTTATAAATAACACCAAAGAACTGGTGGCATTAACAGGCATTATTTTTGTTCATTTTCTACTAATAGCCTACCCAGTTATTAATCAGTACAAAAATAATGACAAGGAACAATAAGAGACATGACTGAAAAACAGTAGCAATTTAATTGTGGGATTGATTTCACTGGAAATTATCCAAAGCGGCAGTGGATATGTTGACGGCCATTGCTGCCACCACTGATGCTTTCTGAACACCAGCATCAGCAAGAAGAATTTGACTGTTCAAAATAGTCTACCTTTATTTCTGTGAATTTCAGAACATTTCAGCAATAGGTTACTCACAACCCACCGTAAAATACTCTTGTAATATTCATTTGCTCAAGAGCAACATTGTAGTTCATAAGAATTTGCCAGACTGCATATTCACACAATATTCTGTAATTCATGGGGTATATTAGTCAGGATATGAAAATGCACCCGCTGGTATCCTGATTATTTATTTTCATGTAAACAAAGCCTCTGTTGTACAAATAAACTTTCCTCAAGATTTTTTAATGAACCCCCAACCTTGAAGTTCAAACTGCGCTTATGCTGGCAAAGTTAAAGTATTTCTGAGCCTATGTCATGATAGCTGTTGCAGTTGGGCGATTCTTAAGACCGTGACATCATAGGGAAAGGAGATCAAGTGCATTCAAAACTGTTTTTTCGCTTTCCCTTTATCCAGGCATTTAACCAAATTCATTCCATTTTATAAGCGCTGTAGAGGGTGAAATGCCCCAGGTCCCACTCATTTGTCATGGGGAACGCTATTCTGACATGAAGGATTATAAGCTTATGCATCTCTCGGCGAATTGATGAGCCTTGGCCCATATTTGCTCTTGAGAGGCAAGGCCTTTTTTGGGAAGCTCCTCACACACTACAGCATGATTAGCTCACTTATTGAACATCACCTAGTTCACATCATCTTATCACTGAAACATTATTAGTCCTGAACTGCCCTGCACCAGCTTCTTCAGAGTCTGCTGCAGTCATCAGATTTGAAATAAGCATGCATTTCCCACAATGCACACGATAAAGAATCAAATAATGTTGTGAAGTTTTTTCAATACAGTAGAGGGTGAGTAGACACAATCACTCCTTTTTAACTTTATTTACAAGTTTCATAATATAGCACTTTTTTGGAATTGGGGCTGAGGCGCAATTAAGACCCACCGACACATCTTCCTGCAGACATTCATCTGAATGGGACATACATCTGGCGACAGTACTCAGAAATATTTGCCCCGTTCCCGATTTCTTCTATTTTTACATATTTGTCACACTTGAATGTTTCAGATCAAACCAATTTTAATGTCAAAGATAATCGGAGTAAACAAAAAGTGCAGTTTTGTGGCCCTATGTGAAAATTTAATTGTCCCTTTGCTACAAAATCAACCAATTAAACAAACTGAATTGATAACTGGGTTCGGTTTCACAGCATACACGTAAGTATGATTTTTGCAAGCCCCGTTGATTCTAACTAGAACCTGTCCGGCAATGTGAAGTTAGCAAAATGTAGAATATGATGCTGCGATACAAAGAAACACTAGAACATATGAGAAATTAAATTGTTGACATCTATCGGTCCGGAAAGGGTTACAACACAATTTCTAAAGCTCTGGGACTCCAGCGAACCATGATGAGTGCCATTATTGAAAACTGAGAAGAACTCAGTTTTCAATAAAGGCACTCATCATGAACGTGAGCCTTCCTAAGAGAGGCCAGCCTGCTAAAGTTCCTCAAAGAGAGCACGGTCGACTCATCCAGGAGGTCACAAAAGAATGCAGACAACATCTTAATAAAAGTTGCAGGCCTCACCTGCCTCAGTAAAGGTCAATGTTCATGATTCCACAATGAGAAACGGACGGGCAATACTACCATTCATAGAAGAGCTGCATGGTGAAAAACACTGCTGACCAAACAGAACATAAAGGCGTATTTCACATTTGCCAAAAAACATCTTGATGACTGCCAATACTTTTGGGGTAATATTCTGTGGACTGAGGAGTCAAAAGTGGACCTTTTGGGAAGATGTGGGTCCCGCTGCATGTGGCCGAAAGCTAACAGCAATTCACAATAATAACATCATATAAAGAAACAAACACGGTCGTAGTGAAGTGATGGTCTGCGGCTACTTCGTTGCTTCAGAACCTGGGCGACTAGCTATAATTGATGGAACTCTGAATTCTGCTCTCCACCAGATAATCATTAACGAGAATGTCTGGCTATCAGTTCATGACCTTAGTCTCAAGCCCAGTTGGGTTATGCTGCAGGACAATGATCTGAGGCACACTGGCAAGTCCACCTCTGAATGGCTCAAAAAAAAAAAAAAAAACCCAAAATGACGGTTTTGGAGTGGCCACTACAGTTCTGACTTGAATCCAATTGAGATGCTGTGGTATGACCAACAACAGGCAAGTTGAAATCTCTCCAGAGTAGCAGTAAAAGAATTCTGCAAAACAGAATAGGCTGCAATTCCTTCATAGCAATGTAAAAGACTCAAATAAATGTTTGATTGTAGTTGTTGCTGCCTAGGATGGCACAACCAGTTATTGGGTTTAGGAGGCAATTACGTTTTCACATGGGTGATGTAGCTTTTGACTCTTAACCCTCACTAAATGAAATAATTTGAAAGCTACATTATGAGTCCACTCACACTGCACTAGTCTTTTAATAAAATTTGTAGGATGATATGAAACATTTAAAGGACAAATAAGCAAAACTCGAAGAAATCAGGAAGCACTGCATCGCAAAAACAACTATGAACCTCCACAACCTTTGTAAAGGGGTCATGTCATTGCTCCAAAGCTTCTGTGTTGCAGAAGTTAGTGTGATGATATTAGTCCAATGTGAACAGCAAAACAAAAAATAAAAAAAATGCAAAGGGGCATTTCTTTATCTCAGTCAATTTTATGTCACGCAACGACAGTACAACACAGGATTATGGAATGAAAAAAAAATCCAAGAAAGAAAGCCTCACACAAAGAAAACCCCGGAAGTACCTTTCATCGGCATGGTCAGTGAGTCACAGATTGGGAAAGCATTGACTGAATAATTGCTGCATTGGGTCTGCCGCTTTAGGGTGATAAGACACTTTAAGACACAACTTTTCATTTGAAAATTTAGCTTCAACCTTTGAGGATCGAAGTGGCATATATCTTTCAAAGTCCAAAAATGTGATAAAAAAAAAAAACCTGCCTCCATTGCTTCATGAGAAAAAAAAATAGCCTTGCATTCTCGGGGGAGTCAGGGTATTGCATTCATTTGTGGGAGTGCAGAAGTGTGATGTTGGCCAGGTCTTAACCAGATGATTTCATAACTGTTGAATGAATGAGGCACAAGCAGAACGAGCTTGTGGAGAGATTCCTGGATGGTGAGAACTTCTGATGGTCTTATCTGGTACAAGCGACACTGAGAGCCTCGCGAGGGGGCGACCAGACCAAATCGTAGCATGATCTCATCCGCAAAATATTAAATTCTGACCTCACGTCTCAAATAAGGCTTGAAGCAACGATGACAATTCACAGACACGCTTGGCCCTCTGACGGCGGGGGGTATGTATGTATTTGAGGGTGTTTAAACGTTCCGCAAGTGGACAGAGAATCAGTCTAACAAAAATTCTAACAAAACTCTACAGGAAGAGAAAGGGGGACGAGTTGGTCACTCATAAGCAACTACAGGTGGGTGCAGAGGATAGCAAGAAAGTCAGGTCTAAGATCTAAGTGGGTGGGCTCAGTCTTTCCGAGAGTCTAAGCCAGGATCTTGCAGAGTAGGGTCAGATCGTGACGGACTTGCAAAGTCAGGTTGGTATATGGGTTGGACCAGCAGAGGGGGAAGCGCGTGGGATGATTTTGATGGGTTTTCCTGGACTGCTTGCAAAACCCACTCAGAGGATGTCAGTGTGGCTCAGCTGATGTCTCCAGACAAATTTGTAAGCAGCCTGGGGTTTATAGTGTACATAGCATGTAATGTAAGCCTGATGTTGCCACATTTTATTAGTGCAAAACCATAAATGTGTCATAACAAAACATTAAAAAGCAATCAATACTAAGAGCAGTTATAATGCAGTTTGTCATTGTTAATTTAGTTTCCTCACATCGGGGCTTTGATAGTTTAAGCATTCAGTATGACATGTTGAAGACTCCAGTTCAAACAATTGGAGCATGTGGAGAGGAAAATCACCAGATTCATATTAAATTGAATTACAGTGCATTAAATTGAATAGTCCTTGGACATTCAGTACAATTTCACCCCTTCAAAGGCTTTTTATTAATAGTAGTAATAAAAAGAGGAAGCAAGTCAGTATACAATCTGTTTATTATTTTGGAAAATTTACAACTTTAAATATTATAAATAAAGCAAAACAGGTCATCAATGAAATTTTTGCTGTGCAAAATACAGGACTGCGAGTGAGTTATCAAATAAGTCTTCAAATTTACAGGACAAAAAAGAAAATTTCTAGCAACTCCTTGTAAAATTGTGAAACTTTACAGAATTTTGTCAATTAAAAAAAAGCAAAATTGGGATTGTCAGTGGAACAATGACCCAATTTTTTGCATTAGGAAGAACAAGAGAGAGCTCTTGTACGGCTTTCAGAAAGGGGAGCAGCTTCTGGAATAGAAAATAACGGAGAGAGACAGACAAAGAGACATGAAAGAAGGAGGCAGGTTATTTTCAGATGAGGCCATGAAAGCTCAGAAGGCAAATGATGTGGAGACAACCAGACTTTGAAAACGAATATTGCGGCGGCCAAAAAGCGAACGTTCGTTAGTAAAGCGCGTACAGGACTTTGAGGTTGGGTAACAGCAGCCCTGAGTTATGCGGATGCAGTTTCATGAAGCGGTTTGTCATTACACTTTTGAAGTCTAGGATGTGGCGTTAGCCATAGCTTGCGACACCATACAGTGAACCGACAAATGCAAGACCCATGCAGCGTTCTCAATGCAAGTGAAAAGGTTAATGAGTCCAATGCCACCATTCTAAATTGATGCACATGACCATGCAGACTTTCACCTTCCTGCAGGACTAAGCCGATCAGAGTTTGCAGCATTCGAAACATGACTCAGCCTATCAAAGGTTGTAGCACTGAAAACATGACTCAGCCAAAAAGAAGTAGCAACTGGAGTAGGAAACTGGTTATGAGCAAATTGAGAAAGAAAAGAATGGAAAACAAGAAAAAATAGCTTGTGCATTAACGAATAATTGAGAAAGACATCAAGAAGGAGCCTTAGAGTTGTAAAGGCCGATATCGAACAATGGAAATCATGAAGGGAAATGGGGATTACCTGATGTAGGGTGGAAGGCTGAAGGACAACAAAAACTGAAATTGTCCGTACTGTTTTAAACAATAAAATACAGTTCTAAAAACCTCCAAATACTCCAGAAGCAATCAGATTTATTAACACTCAGTGGTGTTACCCCCACCAAAAATTTGAGAGTGCAGACAAGCACATTCTCCTCTCCAAAGCACGTAATGTCAGCTATCGTGCATTGCACCTGAAACATAATGGTGCCAGCAACCTCATCGAATCACATCAGCCTTTCCGCTGATGATGCTAGCGTAAATTTAGCAAGGCCCTGCAAGGCTACCAGCCGTAGCCCCAAAAGGTGACCACAGCACACCTCTCTACACAATAAGCTGTCCCTTATCAGGAAAATCTGATTTCTGACCATTCAAAAAGTCAAAAATGCGACTTGCATAGTGTATCATTCGCTTAGCATTGTTTCATGAACAACACATGTAATACATTAAACAAGCTTTGTCAAAGCTATATCTGCAACACGAAAATACAGTAATACACTTCTCTGTATTGTTATCACCAACAAAGTAGGTTCCACCTGGATGTGCCTTCCACACACAGCCTGAAAAAATAATTACTGTCGATACACAGTGTTAAGTTTCAAATAATAACAGTATCCATTCAACCTGCAAATGCCATGACAGAAGCCATGAAAAAGACCTCATTCTACAGTCAAAAATACGACTGAATAGAGGAACTTAAAATTTCTTTGGTAAAAATGCACTCTGCAGCTCATTTAGTCAGTATAGATTAGCAATCATTTGCCAGATGATGGCCAACGATTAATTCTCATTTTAATTTAATTAACCAAAATGAATTTTATCTTTTTACTGTGTTCAGGGAACACCACAATGTGTTATGAAGGCAAGCACAGTGCCAAAAAGAATTCCATGAAAACTCATAAATTTTAATTATAGCCATGATGGCATTGTACATTTAAGGATCATGACTTGCCAAACATTTACAGGTCAAGTTCAAGTTAAGATCACTGAAGTAGTTTATACACTACGGTGTGTATCAGTAAGACATGTCCTACTAGTTTATACTATTATACCATACGGAGTTCTTAGAGCTACAGATTAGCTTTGGCGTCAATTTTGGTAGATGGGGAGGGTAGACTCCTGTGACAAACCAGCTGCTAACAAGATCCTAAGCTACATTTAATCCACATATTAATCCACTTTTTCATTCAATTTGCACTTTAAACTCCAGTAAACGGACAATAAAATGTAATATTTGACTGCTCAAAATACTGAACAACATAAAAAGAATCTCAGTCATTAAGGATGCATTTTTTAAAGGAATAGAAATTACAGCAATACATCCTCGGCCATGAATATCCAGTGTACAAGTAAACACAATTCAACTCACCCTAGAAGGATGTTCATGACAATGTATTTAAATTTGACACTCACAAAAATGACTACTCTCTTACCCCTCAAAATTCTTAAACTGTTCATAAGTCAAGTGACTGTAGTAATACTGAAATAAAAAAAGCAATGTAATGTTGTGTGGTAGAGAGTGACCATACAGCAGCTGTAATCCAAAACAAATTAACAATGAAAAAAAAATGCTTTCATTCACAGAACTCAAAGGAGGCTCGTACTAGAACGGGAAAAACTGTTTGGCAGTTCTGTTGCACACAACTTGCAAGCAGACAAGACGGTGCGACAGGCTTAGTAAACAGGGCCAGGATGAACGGTTTGCGATCCACAGTCGCACTTCCGCAATCCTCAGTCACACTCAGCAAAAAGATCAGGCAAAGGCTAATTAAAGTGCTTTAAGTGTATCCTTTTGGTTACTTTAATCTTTTAGGAAAATGACTGTAGCAATGCACTGGAATAAAAAAAAAAACAAACAAAAAAAAAACAAAAAAACAAAACACTGGGCCGAAGCATGTAAAACCATCAGCATAAATGCTCCGTGCCAAAAAAAAAAAAAAAAAAAAACAGTCAGGCATGTGTGCATTGTTTGCTCAGCAGCAATCATATCCCAACTGTAAATGAAATGCTGTAAACCACTGTCTGACTACATGCGTGAGCTTTCGTGATGTTGAAAAGCATGCATTTCTTTTTTTCATGAGAGGTAATCAAAGTGGGGTTATTTCAGTGCTCTCAAATATTTATTATAACCTCAAAGCTAAAGAAATTCAGTTTGTGCATCATCCAACACAAGGTTCTTTGAACAATTAAGCATCAGAAAGGCTGCTCAATACAATTTTGTAGTCCAACACAAGCAAAGTAATGGGTTCACAGTTTACATTTTTGAATGAGTAAACTTCAGCCTTAAACTAACAAGCGCTCTCGCACATGGTCAAACAGTGGATTTTGAGTGCGCACATAATGGATGCTGAATCGATCAGGCACTGTGGGTTCCCCTCTTTGGGTACTTTAAGAGAAGCAGGAACCCAAGTACTCCTCTGCCCACAGCAGTAACTGCTGCGGGGAGATGGGCCTGGACTCGGCACACATCTGGCCCAGGACTTCCTGCAGCACGCAGAGCAGGGGCACGCCAAGGCTGGTCAGCTCGTACAGGAAGGCGTAGTCCTCCGCATTGTCCCTGAGGTGGCGGCGAGTGGCCTGCGCCACACCGCGCGCCCAGCGGGCGAGGCGCCGCGGAGCCTCACACACTACCCGCGCAGCGCACAGAGGCCAGTGCAGAGTCTTCCTAAAGAAGGAAGTCAGGGTACCTGGGGGCTGGCTCCGGAGGCTGTCCGTGGCCGAGTAAGTGCCGCTGCCATTATGGGGTGTCATTCCGGAACCGTCCGCAGATACCACTCCCTGGGCCTCCTGAGCAAGAGCCAGAGAACAAAAACACAAACCGCCAAACTTCAGGTCACCCAAGACCAAAGCCCATCACCAATCTATTTCTATAATATAGTGGCAACCAGCGGTGATCTCACTCCAACCCTAATGAAGCACATTATAGCAATGTACAGCTATTACAATGTGCTACTAAGTAGAGCATCATTTAGCACACGTACTTGAAATGTCAATGAAGAGCTGGTCCAGGATTTACACTCAAAATATAAGCTTAACATATTCTTGACAAATTACATAATTTATTCTTGATAATTTAGATGCCTCGTTGTTATTACTTAGAATGTGACACTTCGGAAGGAACCAGACCAAAGAACTCAAAGTAAACAAATGAATAATTGATAAAATGAATGGCAAATAAGTTGGTCTTTGAAGTGCAGAAACAACAGTTCAATTCCCTTTTCTGGGCTCAATAGCTTATAACTCATGACAAATAATGCAACATCAATAGTTAACCGGTCATCAGGTGAAGCTGGTGCATTGTTTGGCATCATTCCCAATTCCTTATTATACTCAATGATTTATTGCTACGTCATTTTACTGATATCATTAAATTGTTCATAAATTGATCAAGTGACAGTGAGACACATGCAAGCAAACGAATTACCATATAATCACTGACTTCAGTTGAGGTGAATCCAAGATTTATCAAACCTTGGACAAGTTATGTCCTCGCTGAATATCACTTGTCCAAGGTGGATAAATCATTGGACTCACCAATAACTGAAGTCAATAACTGTTTTATTATATGACCCTACTTGAAAATATAGAATAAATGATCTTCACTGTACCGTGTAGGGAGTCATCGTAAGGATCCGTAAACATCCTCACAGGGATGAAGCGACACGAAATACGGACACTGTCAGGAGCTCCTGCGGGGAAGCCTATTCTATTTTTATGTCGAGGTCATTGGATTGTTATATTCACCTCTCGCGCTCTTTCGCGAGGTGAATATCACTGTTTACAGTGACTGGCAGAACTTGCCTCGACCAATCAGGAGAAAGCGAATCCTTACGTCATGTAATAAAAATCATTCATTACCTTCTGTGGGTCTGCTATCCTCCTCCTGAACTTCACACTCGTCTTCCGCTGAGCGAAATGAAGCTTGCAGTAAAACTTGTCTGCAAGCACAAACACACCAATCAAAATAAGCACATTCGCTTTCTACACTGTTCTAAGTCTGGCAAAAGTGCATCGCAGAGCAGGGCACAGTCATTCAGATACCAGACATTCACTGCGGGCAGCGGCGGGGACTCGGCGCGGGGACTTCGCCCACCTTGGTCGGAGTCGAAAGCGTGCCCGCCCAGCCGCAGCGTATAGCCGCAGGTGTCGCAGCGGAAGCACTCTCGGTGGAAGAAGCGGCCCTCGGCGCTCAGCCGCTCCATCACGTACACTCGCTTCCCGCAGAAGTGGCAGGTGTCAGAGCCGCCCAGACTCTGAGGGAACTCTCTGCGCAAGGAGCCCTACGGGGGGGAGCAGATACATTTTTACCCTTTAAGAGACGATTGCAACGAGGCGGACCGATCAAACAAATCCGGACGAAAACGTTCTTGCAAAAAAATTTACTGCGCGGCAACAAAACTGACCGCAGCGAAAGAGCACACGCAAACACAACTAATGTCGCAAATATAGCCCCATCACGGGGCAGTTTTAATAGGGTGCGAATAGCAGGACAAAATTTCTACGAAGCTGAAAGCCATTCCAATGAACTCCAGTCGTTAGTTTTATTCAGCCATTTTCCAACTTGATGTCCTTATCCAGAGTGAATTACATAACACATTGCATTCTGGAGCCTGATATAAGTAAGGACTGAGTACAATAATCTGGACATGGATAAAACAGGGCATATCAGCAGTATCCCACCACCCACAGGCGAACGCTCCGGTACTGTCGCACTGCCTACATGTACCGAAGGACTGCTGGTGGGACGGGCCATACAGTGTGGATTAGCTTCCAAAGCCAATCCCATAACAGCTCACCCCAGACTCAAAACTGCAAATCCTGCAGATACGACGCTCAGTTGGATGCTAGCCACACACACATACACCCAAAAAATGCGCACGCACACACATTCACACAGAAGCTCAATGGGATGCGGACCACAAGCGCGCATACACAGACGCAAGCTTCAGAACAGCAAGGATTGCTTGTAGCCAAGATTCAGTGAAAATGCGACTCTTCACCACCTCACATTCCACATTATCGACATAAGCATTCATTGTTTTTAGTTGTTTTGCCATCCAAACTGCCTCAGGAATTTCAGTACAGGGACTACACAATGTACTTCTCACCATTCGCGGGAACGGCCTTTCCTGCAGGGAGAGACAAACGGCACCCATGTGACGATACCACCGTCACCAAACCCCTGCCCCCGGAACCCAAACATGGATGAGCTCTGTTCTTCACAAACATACAGTGTCATACCAAGCGTCATGTGCTTCGGCAATGCAGCCCTCACCATCAATGGAACGAAGCAAACACAACCTTCAGGCTTGGTGCTGCCTGAATCTTCCAATGAGATCGCGCACAAAATCAAACAGCTAAAGGGAATGAGGGACTGCATGCTAACAAGATCGTACCGCATTAGTCGCAGATACTTTAACACAATACCTATTAGGAAATACACATGACTATCAAAGACACATGTGCTCTGTGCATAGGTTTTTATGGGTATTGTAGTCCAGCAGTGGCCAAGCAAAATACAGAGTGGAGGCTTAACAGCAGCACCTCAACTGCGAATTGAAGTCATAACTTCTCAGCTACAAGCTCAACCTTCAAACAACGGCGATGAAATTGGCATCCATGCGAGATGAACACTGCTTACCGGTGAGGTAGGTGAGCAGGCGGCTTTTGGCCTGTGGTCATTTTCATAGAGCGTGACCAGGGTTTCTGCAATTGCCCCTATGACCAATGACACCTTCCCCACAGTTTTCTGAGGGTTATGGGCAAAGATGAGAGAAAGGTGACAGAAAGAGAGAGTGAGAGAAGGTAGAGTAAAATAGTTTCCAGTCCTCTGAAAAGCCAAGTCAAAGCAAGTCAAGTTAAAGGGCAACAGTGCAAAGAGACGAGAGCATTCCTCAAGCAAGCCATGCAACGAGACGGCATAACTCTTCACAAACACTTATCGAACGGAAACCTCGCTCAGTCTACTGGTGCAATATCCATTCCCACACTTGGGGAAAAAAAAAAAAAAACCCAACTCTTGGAGCCTTCTGCCATTTGAAGGAATCCAGGCAATTTTTTTCTAAAGACGATTCTCAAAATAAACAAACGAGGTGGGAGCGTCCAGTCCAAACAAGAGAGGTTTGTGTTCAAACATCTGTGCTCTTCAGCAAAGGAGGAAAAGGAATGTTCCCTCAGTAGTGTAACTAGCTGGCCTGCCGATACGTGTCATGTAGCTCTCACTCTCTCGCCTGATCCAGCGCTCCTCCAGTACCCACCAACAGGTTCTTGAGGAGGCTTATGAGAAATAGCCTGTGCCATGGACCATAAAAAACATTAACAAATAACTTTAGAGAGAAACTGAATGCTAGGCTAGTGATCTTGGGCTAAGCGCTAGGAAAGCTCCTCCACTTGGGGTAGCAACTCACCCCCTACTTGAAGGGGGCTATCCACCTTTTACCAGGAAACCATGGCCTCAGATTTGGAGGTGCAGACCAAACGGTAACCTTAGAAATGTGTGTTGACACTTTCATCATTCAAATTCCCAACCAAAACCACTGTGCGATCTTAAAATTCCCCTTTTTATCACAATGTCAGGGAAATCGGACCTCCAATTTAATATAAAAAAAAACTAAAAGACATCAGCAAGAGAGCACAGAATACCCTCCTTCCAAAAACCTACACAAGTGAAGTTTGGATAGATTTTCTAGGTGAAAATATGCTCATAGTTAATGGCCTCATGTTGAAAATAGTGCCCTATAAATAGTGGTAGTCTGACTAGCATTATGAGCGGCACTCCCACAGTAGCTTCCAACAGCGTCTCTCTCAGTTCGTCTCTCTCATTAAGTTTCAACCGTTATCTACCGCCATCTACCGTTATCTGCTGCTTTTGTCCCATTGGTGGGGATTTAGCCAATGGCAGGAGACACATTAGTGAGATAAAATACTACAGGGAAATGATGAACGGATTTGGTCACATCAAAGCATGTTTCCATAAAGGGCGTCGATGTTAGTGAGGTGGGTGGGATTTCAAGCTCCATGCAACGGTCGCATTCCTGTTCATTCAATTTGGCATGGACATGCGGCGAGGCATTTGAGGAATGTTGGAAGGTGAATCAGGCAGGGACATGCGGACACAGTCAGTCCTGCTGTTACCTGCGGCTGGCATTGAGGAGAACTCGAAGAGTCAGGAGGAGGGAAACAGGACGTAGCAGATAATTCTTGGGGATGCGGTGGCGGCGGCGGCGATGTGACTTTGGGCTTTGCAGCGAGGGAGCTGGGGGCATGAGTGCCCGTCTTAACGGGGGATGCATGTTGGGATGGAAATTAAGCGTAAATCGTGCTTCAGGGTGCGGAGTCAAAGGTAAAGAAGCACACCAACAGCAGTGTCATCGATCTACATGCAACAGTTATCGCACTCTGGAGGGGGGCCTTGGCATTCAGACTACTGTCCTCCCAAACAATTCATTCTGTGGCAAAAAAAAACAGCTCACACCCAATAAAGGACTAAAAAGTGCTTGCTTGGCAAAACAGAGACTCGAGTTGTGGACACAGTCCCAGTTTGTCTTCTTTCTGTTTGAAAAGAAAAAGTGTCTGCCAAATACCAAACTGCCCTGTGGCTTTTAGCAGTACCTTTGTGTATAATTCAGATCACGAAATGAGTAAACACAACAGAAGAGAAGACACTAAATTGGCCACCGAAGAATCAGCCAATGTTCTCCCTTTGAAACCTAACTGGATGGTGGTCGCTCCTGCACAATGTGGAACATACAGTAGTGTAGAGTGATGATTAAACACCACCACTTTTGTCTAAAAGGGGTCCTAATATATTACTTCTGTACAATTTTTTGGTGAAGATATATTGAAAAATACTATTGTAGGCAATGAGAACAAAATAAAAATTATTCCCACAAATATATTGAGGTAAAAATATGGGTAATAAACAAAAAAAAAAAAACTAAAAATATGCTTTTTTATAACAAATGAAAGGTGTCAAAAACGTTTTTTTTTTGACTCTAGCATAGCCTGATTGCATGTTTGATCTATGAATAATGATGCTAAAAAAAATTGTTTAAACTGGTTTGAGGCAACATTATTCTGCAAAATTACCTCAGATGGTAAGTTGCTCCAGTATGTAAGGAGATATGAACTTTGAGCGGTGTCACAATATTAAACACAATGACAGCTCGAAAGCAGCTCTCTGAGATTGTTTGTAGCTGCATTGCGACCGTACATGATGCTGAAGACGTTAAATGCTGCCACTGTAAGAAACACATCAAGAATTTCAGAGAGACCGGTTCGCTTAAACCTAGTGACAATAGAGGTGCAAAACAGAAGTTAAGTGGCTCTGATGTACGTCATCTGTGTATGTCAAGGAAAAAAAAAAAAAAAAGCGATTGGCAATACAACAACTGCATGATGATATTAATAGCACCACCAGTAAAGTAATGTAAGTATCAAGATCTACCATTTCAAGACGCCTGTGTGAAAATGGTCTGATTGGTGGTGTTGTTGCCAAGAGCTGGCAACATCAAAAAAAAAAAAAAAAAAAAAAAAAAAAAAAAAAAAAGACTTCAGTTTGCCAAGAAATTGAAGGATTGGACACCAATAGACTGGGAACAAGTCCTTTCGACCTATGAATCAAAATTCGAAATTTTCTCACCCAGATGCAGAACGTATGTGCGCTGCAGAATTGGAGAGAATTTCAAAAATGACCGTTTAACCCCTTCAGTAAAGCATGGAGGTGGTAATATTGTGGTTTGCGGTTCAGTCCGCTTGAAAGGAGCCGGTGATCTCATAAAAACTGACTAAATCATGAATCAAAACAAGTATCACAGCACCTTGTGAGGCATCATTGCCATCTCTAAAGAAACTGATTGGTCGGGGATTTTATTTTCAACAAGATTATGACCCTAAAACACACTTCTAAGCTGTGCAAGAATTATCTCAGTTGGAAAGAAACAACTGGTGACATAAAAGTTATGACTTGGCCTGCTCAAAGTCCAGACCTTAATCCGAATAAGCAAATCTGATGCAACATCGAAAGAATCTCTTTGGAATGAAGTTCAAACCATATGGAATGGTCTAGCGAGTGAGGAAATTAAAAAAAAAAAAAAATATGCGAAAACTACGCCTGAAAGATTAAGTGCTGTAATCAAAGCAAAGGGTGGCCACACGAGATAACTTTTTCTCTCAAAGACATTATTTTTGTTTTTATCATAAATTGTTATGTTTACTTATTTTCATCTATATGATCCAATATTAAATGAAATAAATACTTGAATAATACTTTGTTTCTGATTTATCTTCATTTTGTTAAGTGTATAATTATCACTGCACACTACTGTACCATCAGCAGTCTGGCACTACTGTGGCTTAAAGGAGCTGAGTCACAATGACTGTGCCTGCTTGCAACTTTGAACGAGGTAAATCCGTTAAACTGCAAATCAAAATCTAGAAGGTATTTTTCTTCTGTGATTATTGGCAACGGCAAACCAGCTTATATTCTTCACATCCCTTGGCTACAGCTTTAAATAGCGCTTTGAATCCTCGAATTTCCATAGAAAGTTTGTCAATATAAAAAGCATGATGCCAGAGTAATAAAATATATAAATACAATGCAAAATGAAGACGAATTGGCAAGAATGGAATCAGATTATGACTTGCAGTCAAGCAGATTCATTTTCTCGGGATGTACGTTCTGAGAATGCCCAGTAATCGTGACACAGCTCCTTTAATCCCAACTGCTGCAACCTGAAGCCGCCACAGAAACTGTATGAGTGACCCACAAGCCTTGCAAGAGGAAAAATGACTCCTTAGATATCCTATTGTAGAGCACTGCTGCCATCCCTTCCAAATGTCATGATGAGTTGGGTTTATCTGATTACCAGTGCTGACCCAGGGGACAGATCATTGGCATGACACTAGCACACTTCAGTTGTGGGCTAGCCAGAAGCAAGTCGCCACTTCAGCTCTACTGGGATGGACCCAGAGAAAAAAAAAAAGAATTTAAGATGAGATAACAAAGTGAAGATAAACAAGGAACAGAGGCTGGTAAGAGAAATAAACAGCAGTGGGTGGAAGTGATAGGAGGTCTGGTCTGTAGGGCCGTCTCTGGCTTAGGTCAAAATTATGCGGCACATTACAGGCCATTTGATTGGGGGTTGCATGATTGACATGATACCAGGCTGTAATTGGATATATCAGGATATACTGTAACTTCAGCCTGGGCTAACCTGGGTTCACTTTTACAAACCAAAGGGGCCATTTCCTAAACTTGTCTAAATCCACACCCATCCCAGGAAAATTTGGAGAACCTGCCAGGTGGAAAATGACCAATTTCTTTATTTATTGTGAGTAAGAATAATGGTGAAATTATTCCAGCTAATGCAAGACATTCACAACAACTCATGATGCTTGCAGTGAGGATATACTGTTGCTAGGATGTCAAATGAACAATGTGGGTCAGCTGGGATGATGGTGGAAGGTTAATGACAGCATGCCGGAAGGGCACTCTGCAAACCTCGGCTGATTCGTTCCTCATCAAACCTCGGATGTGTGACTGCGGAAGCCATTAGCCGGAACTTTTTTTTCTGGATAAACATGGTGGCGTCCAGTGGCAGCAGTGCTGGGTTTGATGCCAAATTGGTGAAAACATAGTGTTGCCTCTTGTGTCAAGACACAAAGAAGCGTTGCCACACACAGGTTTTGCAAAGGTCAGTTTTGCCTCCATTTTTAGCCGGCGATGTAGTGCGCGGCCTTAGACAACTGCGTAAATCGGTCTTCCGGCAAAAGATATGCTGCTCCGCCTGACAGTCCAACTTTCTGTCACACATCCGAGGCTTAATGGAGAGTAGCGGGTCGTTCCATGTCAAGAGGAGCAAATTTCCAGATGGTCTGAACCTGACCCACTCAAAAAAAAAAAAAAAAAAAAAAAACTGACTGAAATATATGTAGAAGTACATGACTTAAAATTTATGCATGTCAAAATCTAGACCTCCAGGTCAATTAACCCCTGAGATATGGCCCTTGCAGCGTATAGCAACCTTACAAGTCCCCACATTTATTTTCAGTGGTCGATTTTGAATCTTTCCTCGAAAGGTAGTACTCTCCTGAATGGTGATTTTAGCAGAACGTCTTACATAGATTTCAAATCTGGCATCAGTTTTGGGCTAGGGGTTACCTGTAATTTACTACAGCCTACCCAAATCTGGAAAGAATTCACGATGCTGAAATTTGTCAGGATTTTGAACAGCCTTAGAACTATACCTAATGACTGTAGAATATTGTACTTTTGTGGTTAAATATGCCAATTGTGTAACTTTAACCCTTTTTACTGCGGTGGTTTTAAATCCATTCCGCGGTATTATTTTACCAAATGGCAACCCTGGTTTCTTGCCCAAGCAGTGGAGCAAAAATTCAGAAACTTGGTCCATTACAATATTTGGACTGACTACTTAAACATTTCCAAGTATGATTGTGTGGACTTCATTCTAAGTATTTTAAATTCACTGCTGAATATGGTGTGTTTTGCGGGTTCGTAGGCAGGATATTTGATGAATCAGTATTGCACTGATATTTCGTTGCTTATTTCTAATATTTTTCAAGACTGCAAGGGGGTCATAAATGGTGATCCCAGAAGAACATTTTGCGGAGATTGCAAATTTCCCATATGATTTGGGATAAGAGTCGCCTAACGAATATTATCGGAGGCCAAAATTGACCGAAAATGAAAGCTTTATAACAGCCCTGACAGCTTCATTCAGGGAAATCACCTACATCACTCTAAAAGGGAAATAAGTGGTGTAATTAAATTATCCTATTGTGTAGATCGCTGATTTATAATCAATCAATATTTCTTATACAGCGTCATCTGACGGCATAATGAAGCTAAATCACAGTCTGAATAGCTGCATTCAGTTTCAGTCAGTCAGTAGGCCAGTGTTTCACTCCACACTAACAAAGCAGGAAACACGGTTGGCTTACCATTGGAGAAAACTGATATTTGAAATTTTAACGCGATTATGTCTTCCACTGATATTTGTTAGGCGACCGTTATTCCAAATCAGATGGGAAATTTTGCAATCTACGCAAAAAGTTCTTCTGGGATCACCATTTATGACCCCTTTGTGGTCTTGAAAAATATTAGAAATAAGCAGTGCAGGACTGAATCATCAAATATCCTGCCTACGAACCCCCAAAACACACCATATTCAGCAGTGAATTTAAAATACTTACAATGAAGTCCACACAATCATACTTGGAAATGTTGAAGTAGACAGTCCAAATATTGTATTGGACCAAGTTTCAGAATTTTTGCTCCACTGCTTGGGTAAGACACCAGGGTTGCCATTTGATAAAATAACACCGCGGAATGGACTGAGACCCCTTTAAAACCACCACAGTGCATGTAATAGTCGTTTTTAATGTTTGGGGTTAGAGTTACACATTTTGCGGTTAAAAATGCCAAAGTACAATATTCTACAGTCCTTAGGTGTAGTCCTGGGGCTGTCCAAAATCCTGAAAAATTTCAGCATCATGTATTTTTTCCGGATTTGGGATGGCTGTAGTAAATTACAGGTAATTGCTAGCCCAAAAATGATGCCAGATTT
The DNA here is from genome assembly GCA_029692085.1 of Gymnothorax javanicus. Taxonomy (NCBI): domain Eukaryota; kingdom Metazoa; phylum Chordata; class Actinopteri; order Anguilliformes; family Muraenidae; genus Gymnothorax; species Gymnothorax javanicus. The sequence continues at coordinate 10,475,922 of CM056207.1, read as the reverse complement.
GAAATCTACGTAAAAAGTTCTGATAGAATTACTATTCAGGAAAGTATTACCTTTTTAGGAAAGATTCAAAATCGACCACTGAAAACTGTTGAAAATTAAATGAATACGGGAACTTGTAAGGTTGCTGTACACTGCAAGGCCGTATCTCAGGGGTTAATTGACCTAGAGGTCTAGATTTTGGCATGCATGAATTTTATGTCATGTACTACAACACATATTTTTGCCAGATTTTTTTGAGGGTATCAAGTTCAGACCACTGGTCCAGTTGAGATGGAATGACCCTAGCGGAATCTGCCGAGAAGTTCCGAGTGGCCGGAAGAACTGGGCCGAGAGAGCAAGACACGGAGGCGCTCTACAGGGGGGCAGGGTATGCTCAGATAGTCACCTTGGGTGGGAGGCTGCACCCTGAGAACAGAGCACAGAGGTGAACCGCCTTCTCCTTTATGCTCTTTTCATGGAAGTCTCTAGCTTGCTGTGTCTCTGCTCTTTTCTGCAAGACGGTAAGAGGAAAAAGCAAAGGGCAGCAAGTGTTAAAAAAGCAGCGGTGCTTGAACCCCTGACCTCAGAAAGGTCCTCCGTTAGGCCAACTAACGCTAAAAAGAGATGCTGTTGGGTGGTTTATTGACTAATAAATCAGGCGTCCGCTTTCATGTGAAACAAACACCGCTTTGTGGCGCTTCCCCCCCCTCAAGTGTGGAAGGCAGTGCCAGGTTTTTTAACTTCCGTTTCACACTGGGTACTGCTCGGTGGTGTGCTTCACTATGTGTGTCCAACAGCCAGGTAAATTAGTTTCCAGCAGGGCTACAGAGCTAGTTGGAGGGAATTGCCACATTGAGTTGTGGGAAAATGAGGGGAAAAGGATTTGGGCCCAAAGCTGGGCATCTGCAAAACATCCCCAGCCAATATAAGCCTTTCATATGAAAATTGTGGTTAATATGAATATGAGAAATAGTTAAAAATATTTAAAATGTAAAGTCACTCTGAGTATAAGACAGTCATTTATTAGTGATTTATTTTATTTTATTTTACATTTCATTAATTTCATACATTTTGAGGAATATTTTGCACTTAAAGGGGCAATTCGCCAATAAATAAACCATAAATAGTGTACGCTCTGTATAAAGAGGTCAGACAAAAACTATACACAATTTCTCAAAGCATTTTACTCCGTATTTTCATCCTCACTGGCTTCCATATGCATTTGGTGTAATGACTACAAATACCACAATGCACTGCATAAGCTCACTGCTCCAGACATGCCCTCAACCCCATGTGGATCTGAGACAAACAGCTGTCATAGATAGCATTGCACCATTCACTTTCCTGCAAAGAGGACTGGTCATGATGATAATGCCGACTGTTTGTCCTGTGCACTCCAATTAGAGTTACCGTACCGGGTTGTCCTCCAAAACTAATTCTGAATGTTGCAGCCATACTGACTATTTTCTGACCCAAGCAATTAATGTCAATCAAGGCTCATGTTCGCTCTTGAAGATTCAAAAGAGAGGACGACTGATGGAGTTGCAGGTGAATAAGCTAACCCAGTAGTCATGTCAACTACATGAGCTCTCAAAATTTTTCACTTGCTAGCTAGCTCCAGCCAACTCACATTACAACCGTAAGCTAATGTCAACATTATTTGACGGAAATTAAGCAGACTGGGCCAAAACAGTAAGCTTGTATTGCTGAAATGTCCGGCGACATTTTCCTCTAACTAGTTTGCCTCAGTGCACTATGACTGCAAACTAATGAAAGTCCTTGCTAGCTGATTGAAAGGTAACGTTACAGAAAGCACGTTATGTATCCATCTTTCTATGAAATGTATCCACATCCAAAATCCTCTGCACTCTTGTTTTTGGAACTGTTGTGGACCATGTTTCCACTGTTGGACAAGTAGCTAGTTTGCAAACAAGCGAACACAATAAGAAACTTTAATTTCTGAGGGGCATCTAGGGAGCGCACCCTAGCTACCCAGAGGTGGACACTAAAAATCCAAGTTGAAACGGCTTGAGTTCTTCCTTACCTCCAACTACATCAACGTACACGTCAAATGACGTTAATGGAGGAGGAAGTAGAACAGATTTTGCAGCTGATTTGCAGAGATATACAGAAAAAAAGACAAAAAAAATGCATACACTTTTCACACTATTTCTAGAGATTGAAAATCGACGAAGTGTCCCTTTAATACTGCATTTATTTTTTCTGTATTTGTAAAATATTGACATTCAGTAGTCTAGTGGTGATGGCATTCTTTTCATCTGTGTGCCCTTTTTACACTATGGCCTCAAAAAAAGGCAGCACTGAGATTTCAAAATGTGGCACCAAATGCTACAGATATAGAACGAGAGAGAGAGAAGTAAGGAAGGGGAGAAGGAAGAAGGAAACCAAAGAAAGAGGGAAAGAGGAAAAGAGGCAGGGAGAGGACCCGTCACCTGGCTGATCTTCATGTCCAGCCGCTGGAGACGCTGCTTCATCCCCGATAACGCCAGCATGGAGGAGCAGCAGGACGCTGGGGTTCTGGGTAATCGGCGTGGGCCGCGCGGCTGGGTGGTGGTGATGGCGGTGACGGTGGACGCGTTTGATTGGCCCGCTTGGGAGCACTGGGAATGCGCTGCGGCTGGGGAGGGGGTGGAGCCGGGAGGCACAGCGCGTAACTGGACCCGACGTACGACTGAAACCGGAAACACGCATGTAAGGCGGGGGGGGGACAGGCCGGGTCGTGATTGGTGGAGGAGGGAACTTTGAGAGGTGATTACATTGTGAAATGTATAGCGGGCGAGGTCATGGGTACAGTATGACTCTCTGGTGAACTTTGGAGTTGAGGTAGTCGGGGGGGGCTGGAGTTTAGATTTGGGCCTAGGTGGTAATTCTGAAGTGAAATGTATCTGTGGGCATTGGGAGAGGGACATCTTTATTTTAGCATGTGGAACTGTGCTCAGGCTGATTTATGTGCACTTTTCATGGCGGGGTGTATCCAGTTCCACCTTCACACACACACTGAGGGGGTATTTGGGGGTTTGGGTCTGGGCATGCGATGGCCTCTTCATGCCGGGTTTCCCGTACCTGCCTCTGGGGAGGCGGTGGAGGAGGGGGTGGGGGAAAGGCCTGGTCCTTGGGTTGGGCGAAGCGGGGGTTCACGCCAACATCAAGCAAGGGGGACCCCGGAGGTATAGAGTCAGGCGCATCGTACTCAGACTTTGGGATTTTCCAGGCAGCCGGGCAGAAGAGCAAAGACAGGGAAGCATTAGGAGAAAGGAGAGAGGGAGGAACACAGGCAGCCACGAGGAACAAAATAGCAGACTGAACTTCGCTTGAGTGAGACATCGCAGCAAATTTATACCAATTTTAGGATTCATAACATAAAAATACACCGTTGCGACCACATGCCATTTTGGCTCATCTAAGCTGGTCTACCATTTACTGTTGAAAACTTTCCCGCTGGTATATCAGTTCAGGTCACTGATGAAACTGCTCTATATCTTTTACTGTTTATTTGCTGTCCCATAATGCCTGAAATGCAAACCCAACACAAGCCGTTCGTACGAAAGTGAGCCTGGCCAGCAGCAAGAGCCCTGTGGGAGAGGGATGTCAGTGATCTCGGTCCCGAGGCTAGCAGTAGGTGTGCAGCTGTGAAACAGGACTCGACCGCAGTTCCTGCGCTGGGCCACCAGGAAGAAGGCGATTAGGCGACTGCATAGCGGGTGTGTGCCAACTCAGTTTCAGAATTTCAGACAATGGATATATTTTAGATATTATGCAGAGAAAAGTTGCACAGTTCATGCAACAAAATGGCACTTTTGCTTGAGACGATGTAGTGGACATGCCATAAATAAGGTAATTGCACAGCAATCAGCTATGCTTTACAAAAATAAATAAATCATAGGAGAGCCATCCTGGACAACCAGTGCTAATCCTCAAGGTCTGAAAACAGTGCAACAAACCAGCAGCAGTCTAGTGATGCAGCAGAGGAACGAAGAGAAGTAACAGACGCCACGATGTCAGCATGAGTATTGAGAGGATATACCCAGCAGTTAACCTCCTTAAACAATCCAGCACCAGTAATGGCAATTAAGAAACGCCCTGTGACACCACCCTACCCACATACAAATCCACACAGCAAAACACGCTAAATAAGTCAATCTCAAGAAGTCTCCGATTTCTGACTGAAAATCTGATTTCGATCACCTTTTAGCTTAAATAAAACACAGTTGACATGAAACAACATCATTTGTTTAAAAAACACACAAAAAAAAGCCGAGTAAGGTGATTAAGAGCGCTGGCTTTCATGTATGCCGCATTAATACTGACCCAGTCTACTGACTCGACTGCAGACACTGATGACTCTTTGAATTTCAGGGATTTCAGGACCTCTTACTAGACGGAGCAGGACAAGAGCCCAGAGGTTTTCTGTAGCCAAAGCCCACAAACTCTCACCACAGAGAGACTTATTCAGCCAGGATTACAATCCGTACCACTCAGAGTGACTGGATTTGAGGATTTTCCTGCTCGAGCCGTAACCTCACCATGATGGAAAGGCCACAGAAGCTGGCGGTTTTTAGCTTTCACAGGGTGCATTATGGCAATATAAATATCCAAAATATCTCATCAGGGGTTCCCTGCCACACAGGCACTTCTCAATAACACGTCTATTAAACACAAGAGAATAACAGTCACACATTGCATTTATAACACGACTGTAACACACTGCATTTTGCTTTTCTAAATCTCAAGATTGGTTGACATTCTTCACATTTTAGCATGATAGCAGGATTGGAAGCCGTAATAAAATGAGCAAAATCAAATTTGAGAAAAAAAAACCTGTAAATATTGCAGAAAATTCAATGCACAATTTCAAAATCCCTTCACATCTTAACTAGCAACTACTGGCTAGAGTTCGCAGATCTCAGAAACACAAAAAAGCTCTTCCGCAAGTTTCACCAGCTCAATCGCGACATTAAAACTTGCAAACTCAAAGGTAGAAACCATGACAGAGCTGACCAACGCACGTGCCACAATCACTTCGAGCACAACATCGAACTGCAATGACTCCAGCAGATCAACTTTCAGACGAAAGATCATTAGACTGACAAACACCTCCATCATCACTGGGGCCGCCTTCATCATAGAACCCGCCCACCCTGAGGAAAGCGCCCAATGGGGCGCGCCGCTGAGCGGTTCTGACCTGTCTGCGGAGCGTGCTGCTGGGGGCGTTCTCCTCGAATTTGGCCAGCAGCTGGGTGGCCATGGACCTGACCCTGTTCTCCCTCTGCTCTCCACCGTCCCCGCCGGAAGGAGCGCTCTGACTGGAGAAGTTGGTGGCCTGTCAGAAACACGACCAATCAGAGGAGAGAAGACCAAGCAGAGAGGAGAGCTACAGGCATCAGTCCCTCTTTAATGAGAAACATTTCATACCATTACAGTACCAATTTACTTTGACTACACTATTAACCCTTGAAGTGCTAAATTTTTACTCGCCCTATCCCTCCATAAGTTAAACCTTCATTATTTAGACTACAACTGACCTTCAGAAGGAGTCACAGGTACACCACTGAACCCTTCTGAAGGTCATTGCCGACAAATCTGCCAACAAAAATGGATAAAATTGTTGACCTTTCGAAAGCTGAAATCTGAATATTATGCTTTATATATTTTGCGCCTTATAGCAGTGATTAGCACTTTAAGGGTTAACATAAGAAAATCCAAGTTAAGAATGGAAAAAGTCCTTCTCAGTGTTTACTTTCAATAACCTGAATCTGTCTTGTATGACATTTCTACGGAGAACCAAGTTCCGAAATCAGCAGAGCTTATGATGTGGAAGAAAGGCATGAAAGGACTTCTACTTTGTGAACCCAGAGTTTCCACCTCTGACAAACTGTAAAAGTCACAAATACTGACTACATTAACTTGCTGCATGTGTTATTAACACTGAACAGGACATCATGGCAGTCATGTTTGAGAAAGGCTAAAGGAAACGGACCTCTTCCAAATAATTACAGCCCTTTCTTCGCCTTTTATTGGCTGAGTCGCTGTCCTCCAACTTCTTGTCGTCCTGAAAAGACAGGAGATGATTAGCACAAAAGAGTAAATCAGTCATTGCCACTATCTATGTATTCATTCCAAAAGTCAAACATCTTTGAGCGTTCCCCCTGGAGACCACTGTCTGTTACGTGCACGGGCTCAGTTTTAGAGAGGATGATGTCGCCTGTCTGTGCACAGATGGCTGCGCTGTTCCGGAGTGCCCCGTGTTTCATTTTGACTGAGGCGACCCTATGCCAATCTGAAACCATTCAAGTGTATTGAGTTACATTTGGCACCAAAATATACCCAGAACACAGTGCACTTTGCCTTACGGGCACTATTGGCAACATTGCCAAGGGGTGGGTGAGCCACAGAGCGATAGAGTGTCAAGTGAAAATATACAAAAAAAACTGCTCCTATTTTATTTAATCTGTAGAAAGACAAAATTACTTCCTGAAGACAGAAAGGGTTAGAAATATTCTGTATTTTTAAAAAGGACACCATTTCTGGAAGTCCCCATTTAAGAAAAAGAGCAGTCAGGAGGGTGCCGATTGGCAGAGGTTACCTTGGGTATCCGTTTTCTCGGCAGTGTTAAGTTCAAGTTATAAATCGAGTTGTCCATCTTCGATGAATAACCCTCTTTGTTTTCGCCAGTCTCTCCTTTGGATACTGTGATAAGGCATAATACTGTTTTAGAAATGAGTTTTGATATTTGATACAACTGTAGCGTCCAATTATCGATGCCAAATTAGGCAGCATCCAATATGTATTTAAATGGCATTTTCAGAGAAACCTAATACCGCAGTGCGGTGGAATAGCTGAGGACAAGATCAAAGACTTCCCTGCTAATAAGAACTGATGAATAAGATGGCTTCTTCAGAAAGTGCTCAGCAATGATAAGAATGCATTTATAATAGAGTCACAGCAATTTGTCTTTAAGCCACCACTACAACTAATTACCAGATTCCAGAAAACCACAATATGAAAGAACTCTACACATTCCCCAGCATCCGCATATCTCTTCCAGTAATAAGACTTCAGATAGCCTCACGCTACAGCATTCCTCACATTTTAGTGCGCTAAACTTCATATTCTCGCCTCCAAAACAGAGAGGTCTGGCTCAACATTAAAACTGTTTCCTCAATGGGCAGAAAAAAAAAATAATTTACACTTCAGGTATCCACAAGTCTCAAGAAAGTAGGACAACCCAAAACCAAAGAAAAAGGTATTAATTCAGCATTCAATACGAATTCAGCAGTCTAAACAAAATGCACTATTTTTGGACGCAGGATGTACATCATTTGGAAAAAGGGCCTTTATGGTTGCTTTAATAAGTGAAGCTCCGCAAGACATGAATTAGACTCATGTTTAAACCGAAAGCAGAGTTTCTACACCGCAGAAAAGTGTGTGACTGGTTCGAGTTAATGGTGGCCAGCGAAAACGGCCAATTCGCATGGATTTCATGAATGACATGTAGCCATGTGAGTTTACAGGTTTCATTTTAAGAGGCTTTTCAAAAACGACTGTCAAAGGAGGTCTACAAGGCAGCAGGCTTGAGCTGAGCAGCTAGCAGAAGGTTAGAATCCCAGCTAACAACATTACCTCAGAATGTTGCTGAAATTTAACTGCATTTGTACAAAACTGACAGAACATTCCAGCAATATTGCTAGATCTTTTTTAAGCCGGTTTACAGGAAGTGACATTGAATAGGCCATGGGGAGAGTGGAGCTGAATCCATCCTACCTGCGGCAGGTATCGGGGTTCCCCTGAACAACTCGTAGAACTTGGAGAGGTACATGACCATGCTCAGCTTGTCTGGTTCGCGGTCGGCCGCCATTTCTTTCCCGGTGGTGACGGGCGAGATGCCGAACTCCCGCTCGGCGACGTTGAAAGCCAGCTGATTGTTCTTCGCCGAGTCCTCCTCGTTGAGCGAGTCAAAGTCACTGCCATCGCAAAGCAAAAGACCGGAGCAGGACTTCAACCACAAATTTAACCACAAAGCATTCATATAACATCGCTATAATGTTCCTGTGCCGAGCGTAATGGCCACACCAGAGCGCCACTGCCTCCGATTCACCATTGATGGACATCACCTATTCACAGTTACAGTGCTGTTTCAAAGCAAAGGACATTTCTTTCATTCTGTGGTCTAGTAAAATACAAATCAAAAGTGGGAAGTTAGGACAATTCAAAGTAGCAACACACATCACAGTCTTTCAACAGGTGCCACTCTTTAACACTCCAATTTACTGAACTATATACATGACATTTTGACCCACAGATATTCATCAAGTCAGGCATGCTAAATGTGTAAATAGCATGTGGGGCTTTATTTTTTTGCATTTGGAATCCAGCACCGATGGAACCTTTCCTCCTCCAGCAGCATTACAATGCCCCACCGGTCATTTCCGATTCACCACTAACTACAGACAGAATGAGTAAAAACTCCGCTTGGAGCTCTGGAAAATGGTAGTGCTTTAAGCACTAAACCTTCCTGCCCCGTCTCACCTCATACACCTGTGACACAGAGAGGGATCACATTTTCAGGCTGAAGGCTCAATAATGTGCCAATGTTCAGGTGAGGCCCTAGACCAATCACAGGGGACGTTGCTGGTTTATTGCAATGAGGCTTAAGCCAGATGAGGTTTTTCAAGGGTAACAGAGCAAATACCTGCAGCGTTTTCTCAGGCAATCACTCATCAAAAAAAATTCACAACAGACTTAAAGAAGAAATTTAACTCTGTATTGTGTCATTTCTTACATCGCCCTGTAACCCCGACAGTCATTGTAATACAAGGCCACTAGTGCCATATTGCTTCAGTATGAAGTTGCAATATGCATAGCAGGTATTTTGATGAGCTAGCTCTGCTGTGATGCAATATACTGTATATAGAATATGTTTAGCTACATAACGGAGAATTGTGAAGTCAGCACCGTGATATTCAGAGAAAGAATTGTGACATAGCGTCCACTAACATTCAGAATATCTGTTTTGAGATTCAACAAGAGCATTATGATACACTGTACACAGAATGTATTGTGATATACAAAGTCTGGATTGTGATATACAGAAAATCAACTGTGATGTACGGTGCTCACGGCGGCTTACATGAGGTCGGCCCTGAATCGGTGGATGAGGGCGCACAGAGCCAGGCCGCTCTTCCAGGAGGAAGTGAGGTCGGACACGGTCACGCCCCTGTAACCCTCAGTCTGCCTCTGACACCAGGTCAGCAGCCTGCTGGGTCGGACCTCAGATTCTGGAGGAGACAGCCAAATGGAAACACAAGAGCCAGCCAGAGTTAACATCATTTCATGAAACATAAGGAAAGACAGTGCATAAAACCACACGGGATAAACAAAGTCATCCTCTAACAGAACAAATATTTTGGTGGAACCAGCCAGCTTCAATGGGAACTATTGACCTGGGCACCTGCATCACCTGGGGCTTTTATCAAGGCATGCCAGGCCAGCATCACGTCATCCGGCCGATGTCATTGTTTATGGAGGGTGTGTGCCAGGCCATTGTTCAGCTATTCAAAGGGTGAGGTTCAGGGGCCAAATCCACAATGACGTTTGGTATATTGATAGATGGATAAGGTTTCAGACGGGAGCTAAACAACTGTACTTTCCCCGACATGCAGAAGGCAAAAAAAACTGTATGAACATTCAGAGCCATTTCAGATGTTAAGGCCTGAAAAAAATGGAAAAAACAAGATATTTCTGGACATGATCCTGAGGGATTTATCTTAAGTGCTAGTTTGTTGTAGAATAGCAATTTGTTCCTTTCAAATTCCACCTCAAATCAGCCTTACAATGTGCCCTCAGACATAATAATCCAGACAATCCCTTTTTTACCTACAGGTGCAGTGAAAAAAATTTCCCAAAGGAAATCTCACAGTCAGCAAATATAATAATTATATTTACATGAAAAACATTTTAATCCGTTATTAATAGAAAAAGTTCCCCCATTCAACACTGAATGGGCACTGGCAAATGACATCAATACACAGATTAGAAGCCAAAAGAGTATTGTGCTTCTGCTCAGTAAGCCTGCAGGACTCCCCTACACTTAAGTCTTCGCTAGTCACTAATCCACTCGGAAAAACAACCCTCATATGGCGCCTGACTCCCAGTGAAAAGATAAATGCCGAACTTCCAAAGCAAAATGAGCCGCCACTTCAATTAGGGAGCCGTAAAGTCTCTCGCACTCCTGAGTAAGCCTCTCATTAGCTTCTGAGAGTTCCTGAAAAGGGCGGGGGCCCAGCGACTGCTTACACAGGGATTTCTGCGTCCTGACCCCAGGCAGCAGAGCGCAGGATTGGCCAAACTCAGAGAGGGCAGAGGTCGGCAGGCTTTTTAAGAGCTCTCACTGTGAGGAGCGGTCAGACTCCGGGCCGGCCGCATGTGTGCGTTTCATGTTTGAGCCGCCCACACCAGAGCCGCCTCAGGAATCTATCTGGGGATGAGGGCCTAGGAGGAAGTGTGCTGTGACCAAGCCCCAGCATGTAGAGAAGGATAGAGAGATGGAGAGAATGGAACAGGAATGAGAGTGCAGGAAAGAGAGAGGAATGGGCAGAGAGGGATCGAGAGGGAGGGGGTGAGTCAGGGAGAGGGAAAGAGAGCGAGAGAGAGAGAGAGAGAGAGAGAGGGAGATGGGTGGAGAGGGAGGGAGAAAGAGAGGCGAGGAGTGAGTAAGAGATAGAGTGAGAGAGGGAGGGAAGGAGAGAGAGGGGAAAAGGAGGGGACAGGAGGCTGAGTGTGCAGACAGACTCTGACTCACCCCTCCGAGAGAGATTAACGGCTCTGCGCACTGAGCTGCCTCTCTCCAGGGAGCACGGCTGCAGCTCCCCGCTGATGTACAGATGCCTAACCTGCAGGGAGGGAGGGAGAGAGAGAGAAAGAAAGAGGGAGAGGGAAGGAGGGAGGGAGGGGGGGAGAGAGCGAGAGAGAGAGAGCACGCAATGGTAAAACAAAACTAGAATGTGTTTTTACTCGTCTCCCCCCCACTGGCCCCCTTCCCTGCCTAACAGACAGACAGACAGACAGGCAGGCAGATACCGAAAGGCGTCACTGCAGGACCGCAGTAGTAGGTTTTGTTATTTTGCAAAGTTTTGTTAAGATCATGCAAACGGTTTTGGAGTTACGCTCCGGAAACGAAGTGCGAACGCGAACGGGAACGGGGACTGAACCTAAAACAATATGTCTCCCCTCTCCCTCCGGGGAAGACATAATACAGTCAAGAGAGGACACAGAGAGGGATAGACAGAGAATGAGTGGGCAGGAAGGAGGTGGAAGAGGGTCAGAGAGCCAAAGCAGAAGGGAACAGAGGAAAACCAAGGGTGGAGAGAGAGATATAAAGGGGGAGAGAGAGACCAAACAGAGGAAATGACGTTTGGAGATAAAAGAGGGAGGTGGTGTCATAAGGACACAAGGACTCGTATGCCATATATTACGCAGATGTGAAAATAAACGAGGTTACAACGGGAAGTGAAATCCAAAATGCTCCAGTCCGCGGAACTCACCTGATGGGGCCTGACACAGCTGGAGTTGAGGTTGGGGTACCGCGTGACTGGGTCTAAGGTATACTGCTCAAAATTCTTAGCAATGTTTTCTGGGGTAGTTTGGGGCAAAAGCCTGTAAATGCTCTCCCTGGAAACAGACAAAGGAGGGAAAATTAGTTCTTTACCAGACCAGTAATCGATTCAGTTTACAGGTATGGTTCAGACAAGGAAACTCGCTATGAAAGTGACATGCACCACCTGTACAGACCTCTCAGCCAGGATCTCCAGCGGACTCCTGCCCTGTGCCCAGCTCCTCACCATCCACGCCGTGTCAAAGGCGGCGAGGAACCCGCGGGCGCACCCTGTTCCCATCGGCCAGAAGGGCTGCAAGACAAGAGAACGAATTGATGGGACATCACCCAAAGTAACCAGAGCCACCAATCAGAATGCACCCACTAACCTGACCCAATGCCCCTACTACTGACCACACCCACTGACCAGATCCAACACGCCCGTACTGCCTAACCTGACCAAATATGGGCACACCCCTCATCAGAGCACCCACTTATCACACCCAAAATGGTCACTTCCCCCAACCTGACCCAATAAAGGACTGCAAGCACACACAAGCAGCAACCACACCCACTGACATTTACACCAATCAGACAGAATAAACAACTAGTGATAAAGGGGCAGTAAAGCAAATGACTATCAATAAAGTGGGAAGGGAAAAAAAACAGATAAAGGCTTTATTTGCACTGTTGTTTATTATGAATATAAAAAGTGTTAAAGAGTAAATTGGATGGGATACGTGGCATCACTGTAACCTGATCTAACTGCAGTAAAATGGGAAGCTGCCTTTCCACAAAATCCCCACTTTTTTTAGCAACAACCCATTCAAACAAGCGGCGGCAGGTCAGGAATTTAGCATTACAACGGATTACAAACACGTACCACACTTACCTGCCAACGTTAGTCAGTCAGATAGAAATGGAAACCGACTTGGACCACAGTACAAAGGTTCCGATCAATGTGTCTTATGTGCATTTTAATCTGTTTACCTCTGGTAGGATTAAGTTTTATCACAAGCATTTTTGAAATCTGTTTTCAGTTTTGCCTCAGACCACCTGCAACTGAAACTGCAACCACACAAAGGTGATAGTACAAATCAATGCACTCCTTGGGACCTTTGACCCACAGGGATGTGCAGAAGACAGCTACAATACCACCCACAATACATAAGAGCCAAATGAAATATGGTGAATTAAGCTTATCATACAGTATTTGGTTAAAGAACCCACTGAATAACAGCAGCACAACACCAATGTTTGATTTCAAAGCAGAATTAAAAGAACAGGCTGACTCTTCAATTTTATACACACAAAGACAAAGTGATTACTACGTCACACTTTACAGCCTGGACAGCTGAAGATTGCTTACGCCTTTATTGCCATAATCCTACACGTTGTAAATCAGACTTAAATTGATGAAAAAAAAAAATACTGAACCACAAATGCACCACACAAAAAGGCTCTATGCTGCTTTGCTTGGAAAAAAATGTCTTCCTCATCCTTGATACAGATGAGTAAAAACATTGTTCTTGCCATTTAAATTTCATATTGATTTCTTATTCTTATGCCAGGATTTAAACAACTTATCTTTCATCTCTGGCAAAATAAAATAATTCCCACATCATGGGAAAAAAAAAAAAAAATGCAGCAAACTGGCCATTTGAGAAGGTGATATTCTTTCTTAATTAAGCTATGGGGTGCCCCAAGGGCCACAGCAAGGGCAAATTACAATTCACGTAACAACAATTCCAGCATTCAACCTGCTGGTAAGAGTCCAGTCACTCATGCTACTGTTGCCAGATGTATGCTTTTGCCACTATGCATTTACCCAGTATTGTTCATTCGTTTCAATTAAGTATTACGTCAAGAAATTAACAGATCAGACTGAGCCGTGTGCAAACCTCCAGCAGGCTGTCCCCAACAAGCGCCACCAGCAGCTGATGCCCAAAGCGTTCCCGGACCAAGGCCGCATTCTCTGAGGCGTACATGCAGGTGAAATCGAACATGGCCACGTCCGGCTGACCGTAATGGTTGATGGCGAAGTCCAGGGAGGGCAGCTGGTAGTTCGTGCCGAAGTCAGCGGCTTCGCGGGCGTAGGATTGCAGAGCCTCCTGGTTCACATTCTCACTGCTCAGGAGCAGATCTGTGTCAATGAAGTCCTGAAGCCCACACAGGAGAGAGAAGGAGAAGGTACAGGGGAGACAAAGACTCCATTAAGTAGCTGGCGCTTCAACCTTTCAAAGGAGTGAAACTTTTCCTCAGCCGTTAGCCCAGGGCGAATCTCAACTGCCTTCGACAGGAACTACAGTGCCACCCAAACAAAAGGATAATCAAATACCGGAGGCTTCATAAGCCACATGAAAGACCACATCACAGCACTGGTGGGAGCTTGTAATTTAACAGATGAACAGACTCACTGTAAATAGTACCCTCTATTTTGTAAACATGCTTTCACCGTCATTATATGAACAATTTCTCTCTGATAAAAGCTGGTCCCTGTTGGTTTGAGAATCTATTATAAAACACCTGACAAATTGCAGCAGCTGAGCTACTGCCTGATCATAGCTGCACTAATTTGTGACCAACAGCCTCCACAGCCCAGTATGAGGCAAAGTATCAGGAACCCAACGTGACATACACGTGGGAAACTACATTTAAACAGAAGCATTCATTTATCCGAGCACCAAAAAAAAAAGAGAAATGACACAGCAAAAGCTTATCATTAGATCAAAATATACGTCATGTATTAACTTCCCATAGGATACAGTCATGACATCTCGATATGACATAAATCATTAACCAGACATGGATGGCAGTAATTATTCTGTCATGTGTACATTAAAGGACAAATAGAGAATAGGCCCCAACAGAATAGCAGCTTTCATTGCCTTTTAAATTAATCCCAGAGACTAGCAAGAGATTAAATAATATATAAAGGAAGCAAAAACCAAATTATGTCTTTTTGTAAAGTTTTCAAAACAAACACTACAACTTCTAGCTGACACCATAGACTGATGCATCCTCCAGTGACTCCCGTAGAGGACATGAGGCTTCATGAGACTGGAAAGTACACCAAATAAAATAAATATATTCTAAAAATATTTTTACTGCAACATGTTTTGTCATCCAATACTCTTGTAGCATTATGTAGAATGTGAATGCATAAACTCTTTCTGCTAGCTGTTGAGAGGGTATGCAGTCAACTGATTTAGAGTTGCTCATCTGTTTTTTCAGGTGCCTCTATCCAATCCTCAGACTGCATCGCAGCGCAGTACATTCTTGGGACCACAGCCACAGAGCAGTGAAGAGGTCCGTCATTCCTTCAGGCTTAAATCAGCTTAGCCACAGCTCTTCCTGAAACACCTGCAAGCTCTGCAGTCCTAGCCACCAAAACTACTCCAGAACATGCCTCAACGGCCATCGTACAAAACGGCCATCGTACTTACAAAGTCACAGATCTCTCTTAGTCTATCCATGAGATATAAAATAAATAACACATACAGCCATAAACATGCAAGGCAGTTCACTATGAAATTAACTAACGAACAACAACACTTTTCAAAGGGAATTCGGTATTCTCTGCTTTCAGAGTATTTTTACACGTACTTTTGGCAGTCACAGTATAGCATTTACAGTACAGGAAACTTCTTATATCTGCTTCCACAGCAGGAAAACATAATTTGTACAACTGAAAATAGAGTGGTAAACAGATGTTCCTCTACTTGACCAAGTGACATTACAAAATGGCCATAAATCACATTAATAAGTACAGCCAATGCCATCGCTCATATCCCTGAGGGAAACTTTTAAAATAATAATAATAATTAAAGCTGCAAGCAGCGTTGAACGGGCCCTCGCACCCTTGTGCACGTTGGGGATAGTGGTGAGATCCTGACGGGTGCAGGTGTGCACTCACGACCAGTGGACAGGTCAAGTACAGGCACCAACCTGTGAGAAAGTTTTGAGCGAATCGGACATAGCAGGAAGGAGTTATGAAAAGTTGATAGTTCATCCACCAGGGGGCGCTCTGAGCTGAACCAAATGGGGGCAGGTGCATTCAGGGGCAGACCGTCAGCACAAATGCGAGGTTTCGAGCAAATCGGCCAATGTCAATGTAAAATATGGCATTTCCTGTTTCCACAATGGGGCGCTATAGAGACATTTTGCTCCCGACATGGGCGAGGCCCCTATCAGATTTAACAGCTTGCCATCCTTGACCTGTGTATCAATTTTTATGATGAAACGAGTTCAGGAAAGACATCAAAACCACAAACGTATTTTCATGGCAAGGGATCCATCTTCGCCGCCTTGCCACATGAACGCCATTAGTTGTAGCTTCACAGCATTCATAATGTAGCTTCAACAACTTGTTCTGCATTTTTTAGAAGTGGAATGAAGTTGATGGGTTCGACTTTGTGTCATCAGTACATGTTAAAGTAAAAAATGGTCACTTCCTGTGACCACCAGGGGGCGCTATTAGTAAAGTGGGAAGTTATGATATCTTGACTTTCAGGGCAGAGCCATCATCATTTCCAGCAAGTTTGAAGCGGATATGATCAAGTATATTGGTGTGAGAGCATTTTGAATTTTTTTTGGCGAGTCGCCAATTTTTGTCACGCCCTAGCAGCCACGCCCTTTGACCGACAGACATGCAGAGCACAACTTTTGATCAGCTTGGTCTCTACATGATTTGTACCAAATTTGAAGTCAATTGGTCGAAAACCTTAGGAGGAGTTCGTTTTCAAATTCAAGAATTCAAATCAAAATGGCCGACTTCCTGTTGGGTTTAGGGCGTGGCTCCAATAAGTTTTGTGTATGATTGGGTATGATACATATGTGTATTGAATTTTGTCTGCCTACAACAAAGTAACCAAACTGGCCACTTCCTGTTACCACAGGGGGGCGCTATTAGATAAGTGGGAAGTTATAATATCATGACATTCAGGGCGGAGCCATCATCATTTCCAGCAAGTTTGAAGCTGCTACGATCAAGTATGTTGGCGTGAGAGCATTTTGAAATTTTTTTGGTGAGTCGCCAATTTATGTCACGCCCTAGCAGCCATGCCCTTTGACTGACAGACATGCAGAGCACAACTTTTGATCAGCTTGGTCTCTAGATGACCTGTACCAAATTTGAAGTCAATCGGTTGAAAACCCTAGGAGGAGTTCGTTTTAAAATTTAAAAATTCAAATCAAAATGGCCGACTTCCTGTTGGGTTTAGGGCGTGGCTTTATTGACTTTTTTGTATGTCTGGGTATGATACACATGTGTATCGAATTTCGTCTGCCTATGACAAAGTAACCGAACTGGTAAATTCCTGTCACCACCGGATGGCGCTATTAGAGAAGTGGGAAGTTATGATATCATGACATTCAGGGCGGAGCCATCGTCATTTCCAGCAAGTTTGAAGCTGCTACGATCAAGTATGTTGGCGTGAGAGAGCATTTTGAAATTTTTTGGCGACTTCGCCAATTTTTGTCACGCCCTAGCAGCCACGCCCTTTGACCGACAGACATGCAGAGCACAACTTTTGATCAGCTTGGTCTCTAGATGATCTGTACCAAATTTGAAGTCAATCGGTCGAAAACCCTAGGAGGAGTTCGTTTTTAAATTAAAAAATTCAAATCAAAATGGCCGACTTCCTGTTGGGTTTAGGGCGTGGCTCCAATGATTTTTTTGTCTGTCTGGGTATGATACATATGTGTATCGAATTTCGTCTGCCTATGACAAAGTAACCAAACTGGTCACTTCCTGTCACCACAGTGGGGCGCTATTAGTAAAGTGGGATATTATTATAGTATGACGTTCAGGGCGGAGCCATCGTCATTTCCAGCAAGTTTGAAGCTGCTCCGATCAAGTATGTTGGCGTGAGAGCATTTTGAAATTTTTTTGGCGTGTCGCCAAACTTTGTCACGCCCTAGCTGCCACGCCCTTTGATCTACAGACATGCAGAGCACAACTTTTGATCAGCTTGGTCCCTAGATGATCTCCACCAAATTTGAAGTCGATCGGGCAAAATCCCTAGGAGTAGTTCGTTTTCAAAGTAATTACTGGACACTTCCTGTTACCACCGGGGGACGCTATCAGTAAAGTGTAAATTTATGATATGGGGGTGTTCAGGGCCGAGACCTCATCATATCCAGCAAGTTTGAAGCTGCAAAGATCAAGTATGTGGGCGTGAGAGCATTTAGAAATTTTTTTGTTGAGTCGCCAAACTTTGTCACGCCCTAGCAGCCACGCCCATTTACCGATAGACATGCAGCGCATAACTTTTGATCAGCTTGGTCTCTAGATGATCTCCATTAAATTTGAAGTCGATCGGGCAAAGTCCCTAGGAGGAGTTCGTTTTCAAATTACAAAATTCAAATCAAAATGGCCGACTTCCTGTTGGGTTTAGGGCATGGCTCCAATGAAGTTTTTTGTATGTCTGGGTATGCTACATAGGTCTACCGAATGTCGTCTGCCTCTGACAAAGTAACCGAATTTCCCTATGGGAATTTTGAAACGTGTTTAGGGGGCGCTATTTCGGAATTTGGGGTCGGACGTGTGAGAACGCCCAAAAATATCGAATTTCGGATCCGGCCGGACGAATCTGGAAAGTTACAAGCGTTTTCACTATTGTGAAAGGGGCGAAATTGGCCTTTGAAATGTCGGAAGAATAATAAATAATAATAATAATAATAATAATAATAATAATAAACAGCGCGATTTCAATAGGGCCCTCCGCAGACGACTTGCAGTCGGCTCGGGCCCTAAAAAAGACAGCATAACTTGAGCACAGGATGGTACTACACATCATACATGAGGCATGTTTTTATGAATTGTTAGGGTGTGACTCACAGGGGTCCAGACCAACAATCAAGTAAGTCTCGCAAGACAGGGGCAGGACATCTGACCAACTCTCGCCTCCTTTGGGCTTCGAGCACCACATGAGCTGGCACAGTGTGTTGAGCCAGTCCGCCCCTCAGTAAATGAGGTATTCTGACTCTCCTACCGTTACACTTGCAACCCTAAGCGACAGAGCTAACTGAAGCTTGGCACAGAAAACTTGCAGCACTTATTTTAAATGGACCGCAAAACATACAGACTAGCAAAATAAGCCATATGAAGTGATGTAATGACAAACGAAGCAGAGGGAAATTCAAAGAAACGAAAGCAGTAAATTTGAGTAAATTGGCAGCAGTACCGATTACAACATTGGCCTGTGGCAGAGACATTAATCATGGCTACTGACAAGCATTAAATAGCAGAGCAACAGATTTTTAAAAAGACAGAGCACTGGTAATTTGCTTTGTAATGGACGATGGGAGATGGTTCCAGGCAAAACTGTGGATGCAATGGAGACTTTGTGGACCATAATGGGGTGGCAGTTTAAACAAATGATGACAGTGATATATGGACTGTAATGAGAAGACTCGGCCATTTTTAACTGGGGAGGGGGGGGTTACTGAACCAGTGTCAGGCCTAGAGCTCACATTAATGATGACTCCCTTGTCCAGCAGGCTCTGCTTCTTTGCGGTCATGACGAAGTAGTGAGTGTTATCCTTATAGTACACGATGTTCTCCAAATCCACCCCTGCAAGACAAGAGGAAGGACTGCGATTAGCGCCAGTGCTAATGACTGGACCATGCAAGCTCGATGGGAGCTGATGGACCACATGGCTTTATAAATCCATTTCCAGCTCTTGCAATGGTGGTAGAGATGAGTGCGTGTTTGTGGAGGCCGGGGGCCGAGTTCCAGCCTGTTTAAATACTGATCTAGAACAAAGAGTACAAACAATGGCTGCCCCGCTCAAAAAGGTCCTTTAGTGCCGGCTAACTCCTGCACTTTGAGCATGAGGAATACTCTCCCTCCACGAGAGGAGTGCATGAGGTTCAGAAGACAAAATGAACTCCAGAATACGCTCTGCAAATACACAAATCCCCAGGGGGAGCCCGACTACCCTCTGAGATACAGTACATACCACAGCTGACCTCAGGCTCAGTCCTGACTTCAAGCTCTAAAGGAAGACCGTTCTTGGTCACTTTCTTCCCCTACTTCCTATCCCCTTATCCTGCACTCTTTCTCACCGTCTCATTTTCTTTTCTAAATTTTATTTCTCTCACTCCCAATGTAATCTCATCTTACACATTTAGTTCTCCTGTTCCAATAATTTCCTCAGCTCTCTCCATTGCAGAATGACATGATCCTTCTCAAATCCTTCCTATATTCCTCCTCTCCTTTCATTCTCTCTCTCTCAAACGTCCTGCTTGTATGGCAAGCACATACATGTATCCAAAGCATGTTCTCGCTTTCCCTCTCCCTCTCCAGCTGTTCTAACCTCTCCAATCCCTCAAATCACAGTCCTCAAGGGCCCAGGACTGTCCGTTTTACCAGGGAGTCAGGTGTAAAAACCTCAGCAGAACCAGTCACCTTGGAGGGAAGGATTTGGATTTGAGGGCAAGATTTATACCTCCCTGCTGCACAACCTTTTCTCTCATGACCCTCTCTGCCGCTCACTCCCTCTGTTATAGGCAGTGAGGGACAGGGCAGACGAGAGAGCCTCACCCGTCTCCTCTTTGAGCTCCAGAAAGAACTTCTGGTTGAAGATGAAGGCCACTCCGCTGATCTCCTCCACCTTGGCCTCGGCCGTGGTGTTCCGGTTGATGAAATTCGCCGTGATGGCGATGGCCAGCTTCCCGCGAAACTCTTTCCTCCGGAATCCTGAGGGATGGAAGACGGCATTATAACTGGCGGCCCCTTTGCAGGCCTCAGCAAGGTTAATTCGGGGGGGGAAACCTGTC
Source organism: Gymnothorax javanicus (assembly GCA_029692085.1). Lineage (NCBI taxonomy): Eukaryota > Metazoa > Chordata > Actinopteri > Anguilliformes > Muraenidae > Gymnothorax > Gymnothorax javanicus. The sequence goes on along the minus strand of CM056207.1, from coordinate 10,455,547 downwards.
GACTCGACGCAAATCACGGGAGCTATTTTAAGGCCGGGATGGAAAGGCCAGGGCTGGCTGGTTAAAAGGTGAGCAGCATGTGTGTAACAGAGTAACGAAGAAAGCAGGGAAAATGGTTCCTGGTCAAGAAGGAACGAGGACGGAAAACTCTGGGTCCGGTGAGTCTGATTGACCGCAAGTTTTATTCCACAGTAATGCAGCCATTCCTCTTCGGGACTATGGCTCAGCACCTGGGATTCCCCCATGGGGGTACATCTGAAGAGCGTCATGACTCCTTTACTCACGACACTCATCTCCATGTTACTTTTCTAAGAGATTTACTACCATGAAGGAGCATTTGTAAACCATCTTGGGAATTGCCAACAAAGAACACGTTCTTAGTAGGTGTGATTCAGGGGCAGAGACTGTGAGGATGTGTTAACATTCCCAGAAAAACTCTAGAGTCACTCCACAAATTCCAGCCATAAACATTGCTCCTGGAATGGCTCAAGCGCTGTCACCATGCAGATTTTGTACAGATGGCTATGTTATGTCCCTGTGTGCTCGTTAGTGTGATCGCACATTTGAGATCCTGAAAACAGCCTGGCATGTGAACCGAACTTGGCTCTCAACTGTCAGCAGGTAACCTTGTATCAGACACAAACTCCTAAGGCCAAAAGGTCAAAGATCACTGACAACTTGTGCATGTGAAACAGGAAACCAGAATGACCAATGAGCATTGTAGTTGATACCTGGCCTGGACTGGGACAGCAGGCAGGGGGAGTGGTGAGGAGAGGCAGAGAGGATTGGGGGCATGAGCCTGCTTGCATCTCTTTTTCGTGTTTAAAGAAAAAATAATTATGGTGCTGAAAAATCCTTCAGTGGTATGGTGCTAGAATGTTCCATTATATTCTGCATCGCAGACTGCCCACAAGCCTTTTTCCCCTGTCATATCACTCTTTCTGAATACCTCAGCATGCCTTAACTGCTATTTTGGTACCAGCAGGGCTATATTTAAACTGTTCATAGACAGGAAAATTTATAGCGCACCAGGAAAGCTATTCATTTTTTATTTATTTTTTTGGAATTTCACAAAAAAAGCACCAGCCAACGTTCAAAATTTGTTCTGTTATTTTTAGACAAGAAAACATATCCTTTTTTAGAAAAAGCTGCCAATGGCTGGAATGTGACAATGATGATGGATCTGGATGTGCATGTTGAACGTTGATCATGGTCCAGGGCAATTTCCCTCTCCCCCGGGATCTTTTTTTTTTTTTTTTTTTGTGGTTTTGCCAGAAAACTTGCAAAAGAGCAGCAGCACTCTGGGAGGAACATGACATCATCCTGGAGCAGACTTTCCCAAATTATATGTGATGGGGAATTACAGAGGGCAGCTCGGGAATTGGAGCTCTGCTGTATCTTTTTTCGGTGAATTCAGAGGACGGGTTGAATTACTTAAGATGGTAAGCGGGGAACAAGAATATTTGAAGGTCCTCTTAGTTGAAGTCTTCACCCAGGTAGTCAGTGAGAGAAAGACATAGTCATATGTATCCAAAACATTAAAGCCAAATGCTTTCAGCTTCTCCAAAAAAATACAGTGGATCTTACACACTGCCTAGTAGATTAAAGGCCATTGAGATCATTTCAATGACAGGTATTTCAATCTGTATGCAAATCACTAACATTGATTATAATGCAAACTTCGTATCGCACAATCTTTAGTGTCTTCCGCATTAACTTTCTAAACGTCTTCCTCCTCAGAGCAAAGGCTGTGCAAGTGTACATTACAAATATCTGCTGCATACACAGCAATGATCACTTTTAATTTCGTCCACTGGATTACAGGTCATTATTACTGCACTCACTGCAGTAATTCAATGCGTCGGCCCTCATTCAAACAGGCTTATCGCCGAGAGAATCTGCCACCCAGCTCTCACCTTCCAGTGTGTTCCGTCGCCCGTCCGCACCCACCACCACGTCAAAGTCAAAGTCGGAGACTGGATGGTCCGCTGGTCTGACCTCTGCTCTCCAGCCTGGACCTGGAACAAGGACACTCAATTCTACCTCTGACTAAACATTCATCATGGCCCTCAAGGGAATGTTTTAGAGCAGTGGACTCTGGACACAAACCCTGTTACTAAGAGATCTATCATCCTGAAAGTTTCCATTCCAACAATCATTTGGCAAACCTGACTCTGAACGAGGCCCGTTATGACTGGAGTGAAAACTATCAGAATGATAGGCCTCCAGGAATTAGCTAGGTGACCAGTTTATTGCCTTTGACAAGCATTTGCTCTGGAGGGTCTGAATTTAAGATCAACACAGCCGCAGAGAATGCTGACTAATCCTAACAGAATTAAACAAAAGGGGAGCAGTGGCATCGCGTGACGTCTCTTCAGACATTCTAAGTGAGGACATCAGCCCAGGAACACATCGATTATACAGAAATAGCAGAGACATTGGAGGCTTGTGTTTCATTAGTAAGGCTTCAACAGAAATGTGGAACTGTACAATGATGTCATTATCTCTCGTGTACATAACCTTAATGTGTAACTTCTGCAACATTAAACTGCTGAAATTGATTTTTTTTTTTTTTTCTTTACACATTATTTACAGCTGAATATACAGTCAGGTGACCAGTGTCCAGTTTTGAACAACCCTTAGGTAGGCAGACAAAAGGCACCACTGTGATCAATATCCTCCGCCATCATGGAATCCGGTTTTCGAACCCAATCAAGGTTATGAATAGTCACATATACAGACAAAATTTCATTCATCTAAGTAAGTAATTTCTGAGAAAACTTGTCCAGCCGCACAGAAGGACGGACAAGCTCCATTACAATATCCTCCGCTCCACCTTGTGTTGTGGCAGGGGACAATAATGAGATGCAGGACTGTTATCTGTTCTGTCACTGCTTCCATGCACACTTCTGTCAACACGAAGGAAGACTTTTTTAGGGTCATAATTTTAAGTAGCGCATGAGTTGTCACCCCCCACTAAAAGTTGTGCAACTTTCTGCGACAAAGCAACTATTGTTACAGCCTTATGTGATGACCAGAACAGGACTTGGCGTGTCCCTTCTTATCTTAATGTAATTCCCTGCGATAGCGGGCTAATATGGCCATAATGGAAGTAAGTGAGTCACAATCCTTTCATACTCAATATCTCAGGAATGGTACAACCCATAGCCTAACTTTGCACATCATCAGATAAAGTGTCGCAGAAGTGCAGATTAAAATTTGGTTCAATCTGTGAAGTCGCATCACACTAAATTCATAGGCAAGGACTGCACGTTGCGTGTATAATTTTGCAAAACTAAATGCTACACTCTACGTAACTCTAAACCATGCCATTAAACACTCTGTTTTCATGTAGCTCCTCAGCTATCTTGCTGGCTGATTATGAATAACATAAGCCATGATGTTTACTAGCTAAATACATTTCCTCAACAGATCTCAAGTTCACAAGCGGCACCAGCAGACTGATAGTAGGCTGTAATGTGGGCTTTTTGGTTGTCCTTTTGAATTGACCAGCACAAATATCAATTTTACTAACAGTAAATGTGCTGTGAATCTCTGAAGTTGCATTATACAATCCAGTAAGATTGTATGTTGCTTGATTTTATTGTTAATCTAAATTCACCCCAAAGCTGTAAGAAACTTTCTTCAAGTATTGGATAACTGAGTTTCTTTACCTTCCATTAATATTTATGCTTGGTCTCAATACTATTTTCGTAAAAAGTCCATGATGCTTAGCCCTGCTACTAAATACATAAGGGAATTTTAATACATAAATAGCCAGGCTCAAGGGCAAAAGTTTAGTCTCTGGCATTTCTCTCCCCTTCTCCTTCTGATCGTGTGGGGGGGGGGAGATCCGTTCCCCTCCTTTCTTCTGAAAACATTAAAGTGTGGGCCTGCGAACAGCGGGTGGCTTTCTGACACAGGGAAAACTGAGTAATAACAGTGGAGTGGACCTTAGGGGTTGATACTTGCTGCTTCCACCTGAAAATTTGATTCTCTTTCAGTTCCCAATTCACATTTTGGCTTTCTGAGGGTTTACTTCAGGAAAAAACAAGCTTTGGTTTGTTTTCATTATTTTCTTCTGTAACTGCTCACGTCCGTTTTATTCCTGTTTAAGGTCGTAGACCCTCACCTGTTGCCATAAACATTTCATATTTTACTGCCACTCATCAAATTCCCTAATTATGAATCCAATTCTGAGTTGTGCTTTTAATAAAAAGGTTGATCCAACAGGTTGCTATACACATCAATGAATTTGACAAATTATATGTTAATTGATACATTTGATAATAATTAACAAATTAAACTGAATAAATTTATTTTACACGCTGAAAAAGTGATGGGTTTTTACAGTTGATGATCTTGCGTTCAGAGTACTGGACATTGAGGGAGGGTGTCCAACTTAAAACTGCCGGAATAAAAAATTGCACTTATTTCAATTTGACTTCACTTCCTCGACAATACACACAGAGGCAAACAATGTCAAGTGGTCCTGGCAAGTGCAAAACAGCAGCCTTTCTTGAAAATGTTGGTTAATAAAATGTAGGTTTTGGTTGCAAGCCAGTGCCATACCCACAGCAGGACACAGCTTTCTTAATTCTGCTTCCAGCTCCCAGCAACTTAGTGTATAGAGTACAGATTAACATTTCATTGCCCAGAAATTGGTTGCTGCATTTACTGTGGCAGTAAAAGGAAATAGACCTATAACTACATTCTGTTGTCCAGGTTCCCTCGAAAGTAGAGCAAAGCCACTGATGACAACTCCGGGATAAACAACTTTACTATATACAATGTCACAGAGTAGGAAGTAAGCAGCTGCTAGTGGATGCTATTAGCTAACAGAGTGGAGACGCCGATCAGATTGTGTGACCGCACACCCACAGCTACCAACCTGGCAGTCAGAGCCGACCATCTGCAAGTTTGGAATGAAACCCTGCATCAGCATGAACACCCCTGATAACGACCACGCCGCATGTTCTCTGCGATACTGTTCCTATGTATAGAGCTGCTAGGCAGGTTTATCGTCTTTAAAATGCCACCCGCCCTGGAGGCTCCTTCACACGTAGGGGGAATTGGACACCTCACAGGAGACCGAGCCAAGCAGTCTCCAACATTATATTGCAGAAAAGCAGAAGGTGTAGAAAGCTTTTTTCCTATAGGACTTGTCCTATCACTTTGCCGGTGAGAGGAAGGGCAGATTTAAACTGCCTTATTTAGGAAAGGCTCCCTTGGGTGATAGAGAATGACACAGTAACTGATAGCCAATGACCTGCACTACGACAACCAGTATCAAACACACTGCGCAAGACGGAGAGAGCATTTACATGTGCTTCAATAATCTGGTAACAATGAGTACACAGATTAAAGCTGCTTTCACACTGGACGCCAAACTAATTTTTTGCACGACAGATTTCATTCAAAGTCAATGCAATGACGCGTTTTGCGTGTATTCGCGTCTTTGCATTGACTTTGAATGTAATCTGTCATGCGAAAAATTTGTTTCGTGTCCGGTGTGAAAGCAGCTTCAGGCAGAAACCTGGTCACTGAAAACCTGGTTACCCCTACATGCATTCATTAGTGAGTACTGAGTACCGGTATTACTCTAACGACAAAAGGTTCTGACAAAATTAAACAACACAAAAAGTGCTTCTTGAAAGCTACTCGCCCATCCAAGCATTTCCATATGTTGACCTCTTTCATTAAATACAGCATAACAACAGTTTCTGAATATCTCCAGAAATAAAAAGTTGGTGTTCATTTCACAGCTGGTGCTTCCGCTATTGCTAAACATGTTTGTAGTTTCTTGTATGTCTGTATCTATTGATACACCTGTCGCGGCCCATGGTATTTCCGGGGGACATGTGCAATAATTTGAAATTGTCTACATGACAAAATAACTAGGTTACTAGGGCAGAAACCCATATCTGTTACCCAGGTTTCCTATACCCAGTTCCTGAAATTCAGTGCTGCATTTACAAGACATTTTCTGGAACGTGGCTGCTATGAATAACCAGGTTATTCAAGAGCACGTAAACACACCAAAAGAGAAAATCAATCCAACTAACTGGTCACCAGACCCACCCTACCGCAGCTCAGTTAGTTTGAAAGGCACCTTAAAAAAAGCCTATGCTGCCGCCTCTGACGGCTAAGGGTATAATTGGCAAAAGCCCCCACGCAAAAGCTCTTCATAAAGAGGTGTTCCAGGAAATTCAGCAGTTATTTACTATTATTAATAAAACAAAGCCCAAAATCAATCCAGTTCTCCATCTTAATAAGATCTAAAGGGATATAACATTCAAAAAAGATCTATAAAATAGCTTTTGAGTTATCGCGTTAACGTAAAGGATCTGTGCGGTGATGATGATTTTATAATATTGACAAAACGCATTTTGCCGATAGAATAATGAAATTACTGACAGCGAATGGGACACAGTGAGAGGTATTTCTGAATAATTTGGTTCAGAAATCAGCCCAGTTTAATTCTGATGTCAAAATGACCCATCAACAGCACCGCAAAGCAAGTGACAAACTGACTTAAAAAAAAATTTAAACGGGGTTATCAGACTGAACAATAGAAAGCAACAGCACTCAAAATTTTGTTTGCGACTTTGTCAGCATTTTTCCATTTCCGGTTCCATCCCGATGATGTCTAAGAGAAAAACAAACGGGGTTTTCAAGAAAAGGCGAAAATAAGGTCTATGGGTAAAACTGTTATCAGAGGTGGTGAACGTTATGTTTAGGGAGATAATATATGCATTTCCTCACAACCACGTGAGGAATGAAACACTCCATGTCCATAAAATGTGAATTTCAGTAACTATGTGCCATTATGAACAATAATTGAATAAGCATGCACAACATTTGAACGAGCCTATGATAGGAGACCTCTGGGTGATTTAGTTCCATATTACTTAACCATTAGCATGACGATAGCTACATTCACCTTTTAAGGTCTCAAAGCCTTTCATTTTTTGAAGGTTTGGAGTGCTCAGCCACATCATCACAATAAGCACAATGTTGTCCCTTTCCACGCATTAATTTAATCATGGACTTTATTTCTCCAGTTTTTGAAAACGCTATTCATTTTTATCAGACACTGGACTGCTAAAATCCAAACTAAACCAATGCTAACAAAGCTCCACACAAATTTATGTCACACTGTGACTCTATAACAGTTTCTTTGTAAGATTTTCCAACAAACAAGTGAATGCTTAACACAACAGCACTGATGTTGCTATTATTGCTGGTTGTCAGGGACTGATTTAAACAGTACGAAAGGGGATGAAACCTGCCTTCATACTTCAGCATGAGCCTGTTGGACCTGGTGCCGAGATGACACAAGACAGAGGGGAATATGAACACTAGAGGTGGAAAACAAATGCTTCTAGAACCCTCTTGAAGGTCTGACAGCTATATTAGGAAAATAAATTATATAGCCACTGCTGTTCTCTTCAACTAAACAACCTGCTCCTCGAGGTCAACCTCCCTGGGCAATGCTTTATCCAGCGATGTGCCACCTTGCAAGCCCTCGTAGTGACAGAAGCTCTCAAAGTTACAGTAAGCGCTGGCAAGGGCAGCACCCATCTGGATTGGTGGAGGGTCACTTGGGGATAAAAATCTAACTGTTAGGCCTATAGTCTATGTTCAGTCATAGTATAGATAGCTGGTGCTTACCTTCATTCTCCTGGTCTTCTGGAGGCTCCAGGAGTCTGACAAACTCTACGTTGACATGCACTTCCACAGCAAGGATCAAAGCAATCTTCAGTAGCATCAGCTGGAGCTGACGAATACCTGGCAGCACATGACAATCGAGAGCAGTGTCAAAACCTTCTGATGATCTGACTGACCATCCCCCAGAGGACCCACCCATAATCCAGAACACACAGGGGAAACACAGAGTATGAGGCCATGATTTTGTGTTTCATGTCTAACCTCACTGCTGGCTGGTATTAAGCCGTTTGTCGGCTCTGGTATGGACCCTCTGTCCTGCTCTATAAATGATGGCCAGTCCCTGCCTGAATCAGCAGTGAGCAGCCCGCTCTACAGAACTGCAGCTCTCCACACCTCATTCTGACTTCGCAGAGAGCAGATCGCTAGAACAATGATTTAAATACTAACACAGGATAACAGAAAAATAGAGAAAATGGCAATGTGACACAAGCCTTTGAATTGCTCGACTGGGAGTCCCATTGGCTTTTTAACAATTTTCCAGTCAAGTAGGTTCCTGAAAGATGCACATAGAGATGTTCTAAAAGCCAGCTGGTTTCAAATTTGATGGGCGACAAATGGAAATATCACAATCCCTAGTTAGCAAAGGAGAACTTGTATTAATCTTCCCATTAACCGTAGCAAAACGGTGAGGGGTAGATTTCCCTGTGGGAGACTGGCGAACACTCCGTTCTTCCTTTGATCTCTGGACAGGCCGGCTGCTGCCGGGTGTGTGATGGAGGGTAGGGAGGGGTTTGGTGGAAGAAAACATGTGGTGTTAGACTACAGATACTGTGCCAACAAGCACAAATCTGTCTCCGCAAGACCTGCTTCAGAGCTGTGCGGAGACAATCACGGCTCTTCTGCTAACTACAAAGCATTTTTATAAGTTACTTTACTTGACAAGTGAAATTTTCTGATCCCCTTGGCACATGATGATATCAGTAGGACTACACCAGCCAATTGGAAATATTTTATATTTTATTTTATAAAAATCTAACAAAAATAAGAATTTGGAAATTTTTCTTGAACACATGAAGCTTACTCCAGGAAAAACAGAATTTTGGAGTTAGAAAAGGACTAGGCTTAACGCTTAGAGCGCTATGGGAAACTATAGTTGCCCCATGATGTAAGATATCAAAATCAGACGCTGTTGAAAACCTATCATGTGGCAACTTGTTTAAAAGAGCTCCCGCAGGGGAGCTCTTTGAAACAAGTTGCCATATGATAGATTTTCAATGCTCAGGATAATTACATTATTAATTCCTTGAAAATTTATTCAGCGCTCTAAGGGTTAATCTGCAACCGTGCAGCAGGCCCTTTAAGTCAAAATTATGGGACTAAAATACAGTCCATGATTTTTTGATTTGTGACGTTTTTCGCTTTGAGGTGACTCACTGATGTGGTCTATGGATCCGGCACAGAACTTCCCGTAAAACTTCTTGGCGCCGAGGCCCCGCAGGTCGTGGATGGTGTAGGGCCAGAGGTGCAGCACATTGTTCCGCGAGAAGGCATCTCGCTTCTCGATCACCACGACCTCTGCCCCGAGAAAAGCCAGCTCGATGGCTGTGCGCAGGCCGCAAGGCCCACCTCCTATAATCAGGCACTGGAGGGGAGACGGAGAAGAAGAGCATAACCAAACCATAATCAACGAGCGAACCAGGGCAAGGAAAACCAATTTCAATGACAAACAATAATTGAACATTACTTGCATTAGAGCTAAAGTTCAGACATTTCATTTATACAATTTCCAAAGTGCCCCCTGAACATTCATTTGATGTAAAACTGAATACTGAAAACCACCCAAGACAACAAGCATAGATGGTCATTTTGTTTTGGTATGGCAGTTGGATTTAGATGGCCATTAATGTTACAGGGAAATTATGAAGGTATCAATAATTCCACTTCTTGCAATCTAACTGTTAAAATGTCACCGTTTTTTCCAACATGTTATGACCAACCAATTGTAATACATTTCAGAACAGACCTCGGGCATTTTTAAGGGTTAGAAATGGCTAGGAACAGTTCCAAGACTCATGACAGCATCATCTCTCAACCAGATGTGAACGTGCTCCACACAACAAGTCCTGGTATGTTAAGAACAAAATTTTGACCATAATCTACAAAAGAACAATACTTAGTTCATCATTAGCATTCAAGTATCAAATCCCATGATGAAACAATATTCTAAGATTGCCATACATGGATGTCCTGTTGCTCTATAAGAGGGGTAATCAAAATTGCAAAAATTACCTCACTCTAGGCATAATTACAGGTTCAAACAAAGGTATCCTGGTGATACCCTCACGCAAAAATGCATGAAGTCATCATGCGTCTAGAGCACTCGGCTGAAAATATGTTGGGTTAGTGTGACTTTTTATGGTAAAGTTTTTTTTTCCTTTCTTTTTTTTTTAGGGGGGGGGCAGGGAAGCCAGTGAACACATTGGGAGGGGCACCGCCCTTAACCACTCTCTAATCACAGCTACCCTGCTGTGCTGTAAATAGTATCCCCACTGCAACAAGGAACAGTAGCCTGCTAACAGCCAGCTGTAAACCCATGATCCACGTCAAATTCTGATTGGTCGAATATAGTTGGATTTTAAAACATAAGGATTAGGGTCAGCTATGCATCCCGCACATTTCTCTAGGAAGGAAAAAAAGGGGGTGTGGAAGAATAGCAAAGCCAAAAGGAAAGGTCATCAGAGGTCAGGCTTGTGCCCCCTCGTATCCCGAGAGCCCCTTCCTGCCTTAAGCCCACAGGCTCAATGCAGCTCACCAGCTGAAGCACTAATTGGCTTATCCTGGCGATTTGACTGAAGTACAGGAGAGGACATTTCCTTCCCAGACACTCAATTCCACTCCGAGCGCAGACTGAAGGCCGTTTCTCTACACTTGCAATGCTGATAAAGTGCTCTGGCTGAGCAACTGTTCATGCAGTCCTATCCGACCTGGCCATAAAAAGGCCTGCAACATCCGGTGGGGGAAATAAAAAAAATAATAATGAAATAAAATAAAATGACAGGCACTCTTTTTCCAGGAGCGATCCAAATCAGGCCGCCTCATCTATTCAGGGTAGAGATGAAATCTCCAGAGCACTTAGCTGGCAAGGATGGGCTCACACCTCATCAAGTTCCCCAGAGTTTTAAGTATATCCACGCTGACACCACTGATGTTGAGTGATTACGATGGAGATATCATTTAGGCTGGAGGAGACAGACTGGCCAGCCTTGCTGGGATTTTAACTGTCAGTTGAAACATGCGGTTCCGCAGTATGAGGATGCCTGAATGAAACGGGGTGGAGACCTCAGGTACGATGTAAATCTACCCCAGTCTCCCACCACACATCTCATTCTGATTCAACCTCAAGCACAAAGTGCACAGCTAACAGCCAGTAATAAAAATTGCCATCAATCGTGCTGGACTACGCCAGTATCTTTCAATCTGAGCGGTGTTATTGCCACAGTGAAGGATTTCCGGCAGACTCATTGGATGCTGACTCAGATTGGGTCCATTTACAGGGTGGGGAAATGCGTCAATCACGTGTGCAGCGGAGCTGTGCCCATGACCTCTCTACCACTCTAGCAGGAAGTGGACGAGCCAAACCCGGTCAACGACCCTCCAATTCCCAATTCCCACACACACACACAAACACACACGCACACACTCGGAGACATGAAAACAAGGAACAGCACCTGTGTTTTTGTGGGACAAAGTCACAGTACTGCCCATGTGGCCGCAGAGCAGGGTTGCAGCAGCAGATATCAAAAGACAAACTCTCAAACTTTGATGGCCAGTGCTTCCCGCTAGTTTCTAAAACAAGGCAATCAGAGATGGCAGACTTCACCCCATTCACGCAAATATTGGCAAGTGCGGAAACACAAACAGACAGACAAACAAACAAACAAATGCACAGAGCCGCTAAAAACAGTACTTCACACCCACTCCCTGGGGTGAAGTAATAACGACAAGGTCACCTGGAATACATCTCTTAACATTCAGGTGGGTTTCCTGCCACAGTCCCAAGACAAATGTCTACAGACCTGTCAGGGTAACTTAAATTTCATTGGTATGAATGAGTGAACTGTGCAAGATCCCAGGTGATGATGTAGCGAACAGTCCGAGGTGAATTCGTGCTTCCTGCCTGGTGCATGCATGTACGCTCCAGCAACCCTAGCCAGGAATAAATAGCTTTGCTAATGGATGGATGACTCAACATATATAGCCAGACACTTGGAAACATGCAAAGTGAAGACATCCAGCTTTCGACATTCCAGTTTAAGTCTCATATTTCCATGTTCTGATCTGCTACCAGCTGGCTACTGAAAAGCATTCGCAAAAGGAAGCAATTTTAATAACCAGCCCAAATCCGATACCTGCAACATGGGACAGGAGCATCTTCAATACGGTATAAAATCATGTTCCTTTCAAGAACATCAAGTACTTGTTCTGAAACTGAAGACACCAACTTGTGGAGTTTCAGAAGCGGAATTTTTTATATTCTTTCCTGATACTGGATTTTGGCCAACAGTCTGTGATCTCCCTGGTTGTATTTTGCACTTCATAATCTGCCACGTTTCCAAGGCAGATTCGGGCTACAGGCAGTACTCACACTCTGTGACTACAAGACCACCACGTTGTAATAAATGCGGATTGTGGCTTGGCTTTATCCTGCTGGAACAAGCAGGTGAGTCACGGAAAAAAAATGTCTGAAAGGCAGATTGCTGTTTGTAAAGCACATATCCTGCGCCAGAATGTGGTGCCAATTTTGCCTTCACAGATGAGAAAGTTGACCATGACGAGTGCACTAAAGCAGCCCTAGAGCACGATAGATGCTGACTCTTCAACTTGATGCTGATAACAGTGTGGGAAAACATTGTCCATTATTTCTAAAAACAATTTAAAAGATGGAGACATCAGGCCACAGCATTCCTTTTAACTTCCCCTCAGGCAATATCAGAAGAGCTTCAGCCCAGAAAAGTCAGCGGTGCTTTAAGATGGCGCTGATTTTTGGCTTCCTATTTCCACAGTAGAGTTTTACTTTGCATTTGATGATGCCATGACGAACGGGGAACAAATGTCTTCCGTAACATTAATGAGCCTTCGTGCTTACATCACTCCAGAAGCCTGTCGGTACTAGATAGACCATGACCTGAGGGCTCGCAGCTCAAGTGCATCCAACATTGGCATTCAGCCTCATCTTTTACACATAAAGATTGCACCGGTTTCCCTAGATTTTCAGAATCTTTTCTCTACATTATGGACAGTTTGTAACGAAATCCCCAAATTCCATGCAATGGCACGTTGAAAAACATTCTTATACTTACAATTTGCTCATGCAGCTTTTGGCAAAGTGGCAAACCTCAAACCACCTTGCTGGTAAAAGTGTACACCTTCTGTGACTGCTTATTTTATACCCAATCATAATGAAAAAAATAACCTGTTAATTATTCCTCGGTATACCAGTGGAATGCCCCTAATGGGTGTTTTGATGAAGATTCTACAACTTACCATTCTTTCCATTCCCTGTCTCAATTGTTTTGGAACATGTTGCAGGCCTCAAATTCAGAATTTGGGAATATTTACAAAAATCAATAATGTACAAATTGAAACTTAAAATGTTTTTTGTGCCATTTTCCTCAAATACAAGCAATAGAGAATTGAAAAAATCTGCTTTAATTTGTGTTCTGCTTTTATTTGAATAACACAAATACTGACTGTCCAGCTTCTTGTGGAATTAAGGTTATATTCACACTGTATTTACAAGAGGCTGCAATATATTTGTAAGCCTGGGACAACAGAAAAGTACATGAAACTAATTGCCTGGGAAGATATAATTTTATAACATAATTCATTATATTCATCTTGAGGTATAGAAGCACTTTTTGCTAGAGTAAAAGTCAGCCTTTATGCCGTAGACTGCATACAGCGTCAACGCTTTATCCTGTGCCAGAAACAGATGAACGGATAAAGTCAGTCGCACCATGATGTCATGCAAGACTGGGAAACAAAGTGTTCAGAGATGTGGGAAACCTGAGGTTTTTGTTCACAGCGATTGCTTTTACATATGTCAGCCTCATTAATCGAACCTCTGGCCACGATTCATATGAATATCCTCTATTATAACTTCATATATGAGACAATAAATAGGGAAAAGCATAAAAGGCCCCCTTTGATTGAAAATGTATTGTAGTACCAATCTCTGTTGAACTGCATTACTGCTTGGTCCAGGCGTGTCCAAGACATGACCATCTGGAAAAGTGAGACGAATTTATAAAAAACAAATTACATGCCTGTTAATCATACCATATGGACAGGATTATAACAACAAGTCATGCCCTAAAAGTAGTGAGGGTAGGCACCCAGCCTAAGAGTGATGGATATTTTCATTCGTTGTATATTTAAGTTCAATTGCAAACGGACATAGTGGGATGATTTTGGGAAAACAATGTTCCCGGACAAGTTCCTCTCAGACACTGGCGAGTCAGTAGAGCAAACTAGGTCTCCAGTCAAGCTAAATCTCCTTTTCAGAGGGGATCAGATCCAAATATTTTCTGCTGAGTCTGTCCACAGGAATCCAGAGTCACCACAGAACTGAACTGTGCAGTCCCTTCCGACTATGCCACAACTGCATTTTTGCTTTTATGACCAATTGCAAAAAAAAAAAAAAAAAACGTTTTGCGAGGGTACACTGCAGTCACTCAAATGCTATTTGAAGCATGTTTGTGCTATTCGACATATATGGTCATAAAAGTCATAAAAACTTCTAACAAAAAGTTCTCCCTTCATGGTGTCATTTTCCTGCCAGTGTGAAATACTCCGGCCGAGACGGAAGGCTGAGAGCCTCCCCTCAGACTGACAGGAGGAAATAACAGACCGCATTTCTGAACGAGAACATAATTTTCAATAACAGGGTGTATGATGACCCGGCAATTGTGCCAGCTAGGCTCGTGTAGAGGGAACACCACCGGGTGTGTGAGGGAGATTTACTGAACCGCTTTGTGAGGACAGTGAAATGGTGACAGACGTTCGGCTAGTGGAACGGCCCGAAAGACTGAAAAGCCGAACTAAACCACCATCCTTGACATCGCCCGTCCACAAAAATAAAGAATAACTAGACTATAAATAATCAGCGGGGGTAGTACAGGCCAAGAGGGCTAATTTGCCGAGAGGATCATAGTGGTTGGCGCACCCCAGCATTAATTGCTCAGTTCCTTGCGAAAAACCCACTTAGCACAACAAATAATAAAATTAATCCGGAAAAGTTCAATGTGCCACACAATTTATGATTTGGAGTCTCAATGACGACACATAAGCCATTTTTCTATTTCTTTCTTTGACCCCAGATTCACACAAACAGAGAGCGAAGAAAAGCCTTATCCTCATTCAGCTCTCCTGGTGAAATAAATGACCTAGCAGCAACTCCGCAGTCACAAATCTCTCTGATTATTTTCAGACTGCACTACTTATGAAACCTCTGTGAAGCCTCTGTGAGAGCTTCTTTCAGCATAAGACTGTTTGAAAGAGTCACAGTCGTAATGCTTGAACAAAAGGCAATTCGGAGCTGATGAGTGATTAATGATACAACTTAAAGCAACCTGTGAATTCCATTCCCTTCAAAATGCATAAACAAAGTGTGCCTGTTCTCAGTGTTGCGGCTGGCTTTCAATCTATTCCATAACAAATGACAAGCGCACAACGTGCCAGGCTTAGCATCATTAAACTTTTACTTTTTTCTGAAGATAAGGGCAGACGTTGTCCATCCGCAAAAAGAAAAAAAAAAAATTTCAGGAAAATAATCTGGCCTGTTGAGAGATCTCCTCTCATGTGCATGTGCTGCACATTATAAAAGCCTTCTGGTGACTGACACGTAGATCAGCTAACAGGCCGAGCTCCCTTTGAAGCTGCACGGTCTTGTGAATCTGAGAGGGTCGGCCACTGCACTGGCTGCACTGACAGATTTCCAGGGGACCACTGGGTCCTCGTGTTGATTGAGTGGCGCCAGCCATTTGCATGACTGAACACACCCACAGACCAGCTAGTGGTGCCACACCTCAGCATTACATGTTCCTGAGGTGTTACAGCAGAAAAATTGAAGAGAAAGACTGACCCACTAACAGACAGCACGCCCTCCTTAGTGGTGCCACAGGGTTTCGCATCCTACCACAAGTACAGACTTCCTCTTTTTACAGAGCTGTAAGCAAGCTGAAAAGCCAGTGGGCGGCAGGGCAGGGCGTCTGGAAACTCAGACGACCTTTTACGCAACAAAGCCAGAGAGGGGAAAGTGAAATTTTTCAGACTGATATTTGAATACATTATCCAAATATTGGGCTTAACTGATTTACATTTCAAAACAGACTTGGACTAGTCTGTCGGACCAAAAACACTGATCATGCTAGCACTTTCTACAGGCAGTGCACCAATCCAGTCCTGCCCACATAAACTAACAAAATGGACTCCCAGCACCCTCCTGTACAGTCAGGGTCAGAATTATTCACAGCCATTATACTAATAAAGGGGTCATTGACGTGACATTGTCTGAGTGCACTACTTTGGTTTAAAATAAGTTTAAATGATTCATAATAAGCATCATTTTATTCTATAAAACCTGTTTAATTTGAACATATTTCCAGTTTATCATAAAAATGATATATATTTTATGTTTAGCCATCTCAAACCCTCAAAATGTCAGGTGGTGCAACCGTCCGAGCAAGTTAACACTTTGAGAAATGTTTTAAATATGCAATTTAAAATATGAATTAATATTAATATGGTGGCATAATTTTATATTGAAAACCTTTCAAATAAACAAAGTTTAATAGTTTAATTGTTCTTAAATTGTTTGGAAAACCAAAATACCTGCCCCTACAATAAAGAATCCATAAGTTACTTTTAATACCCAGCTCAATTACAAAATAGTAATGTTTTAGGCAGATTAGACACTCTCAGGTATACTTACAAAAAAATCACTTAGAAAAAAAAGAGGGAAGTGTGTTTTTTTTTCAAGAAACTTTCGGTTGCACCACCTGACATTTTTTGGCTGGTGAAATTGCAAATACAGTCTAAAACTGTACTAAAACCCTGTAAATGTTGTGCAACCATTAATACTTGTTTAAACACACTCTTCCAACCTCAAATAAATGTATTCTGCACAATCTCAAAGATTTATTGAAAAAAAAAAAAAAACAACATTTTTTAAAAGGCCTATTTGTCATTGACCCAAAGACAAGTGTTGCCACTAAACGCGGCCATGTCCCCCGCCAGGTCACGGAAATCGACTGGGGTCGGCGTATCACACTAATACACATTGAAGCCAAAGATGAATGAAATCGGTCAAACTGTTCTTGAGATATCACATTCACAACAAACAGGACGCGACGGACGGACGGAGCTGAATACCATGTCCCCCGCTCCGCTCCCTACCACAGAGGCGGGGGACAAAAACAGGCTCCATACAATAAACAGCACAGATATGCAACAGTAATAGTCCATTAGACAAATGGGAAAACTATGTATACTGTCATTTAAATATACTAATTCACAAGTTAATATTTTCCTATTAAGTAATTTTTTTAAATAAAAACCATGGGAGTTAAAATTATTGGCACCCCTATTTCACCATTTGTAGTAAAAACCATCTATGACCAAGCTTCAGCCTCTTGCAGGAGACGACAAGATTTTCAACCAAAATTACACAGTACTCTATGAAATTCATACTTTCCCCATATGTTCAAACCCAAAATATGAATCATTAATCATGCTGCTTTTCAAACACAGCCTTTTTAATCAGGAGTGCACATAAATCTGCTCTGCTCAGCTCTCAGGGATGGACATGATTCTTCAGTGTAATGTTTCTTAATTTACCAAATGGGCATTAATTATCGTGTCAGTAAATTTTTTATGTGCTGCATATATTCCCATTCCTATAATCAACACATTCCATGTACCCCCGACAGCCAAATAGTGTCATCGGCCTATAAAATGATGGCCTGACTGGCACTCACATCTGGCACCACGTCACAATGAATCATCTCCAGTACTCAACCACAGTCAAGGCTTCCGTGAGTCATCGTAAGAGAGAGGAAGCAAAACGAACTACTCACCTGCACCATGCCAAGAAAATGAGACTAGCGGTGCATAACTGACTATTGATTTTCATCAACAGAAACTCCACTTTGTAACAATGGAAAAAAAAAAAAAATCAAAATGGATGATTTGAAAAGTACATTCACCCTCTTCCATACAGAAATCAGAACACATAATTTGATGTCCCAGCATGAATTTAATTGCTTTGCGACAATTGCAACGGAGTGCAAAAAGTTGGCACAGTCTACTGTTTACTACTGTGCAACATTAGCAACTTGATGAGATCCAGATTCTTTCTAACTTTTAATTATATTATGCAGAGGAGCAGAAGATAACATGCCTGAAATTGTGCCAAATTGTCTTTGGGGAACATTGTCCTCAAATGACAGTTTATAAGCTTAAAAAAATTGTTTTTGGGGAATTCTGTTCTCAAAGCATAGTTTATAAGCTTAGGCGTCTGTTGACAAATTGGAGAGCCTCATCCCATCTTTGCTCTTGAGGGACAAGGCCTTTTTAAAAGGCTCCTTTTCGATCATATTGCAACTAGCTCACCAGTTTCATACCACCAGGTTATTTTACATTATCGCATCATTAATGGTCCTAAATCACCCCTGCGTCAACCTTTTTGGAAGTCGTCAGATTAGAAATAAATGCATATATTTAGAAAAGCATGAAATCCTCAGATCTCCCACTACAGAATCGCTGATATCTGGCCTGGAAACAAAATGGGACAGACGGATGGACAGGAGGATAGACGGAAGTATGAAAATGCAGACCTACACAGTAAGATGTATCCATACACAGTATTAAATTTCGTTGAGGAAAAATTGAACGGTTTAGGAGTTATAACTGGAGACCATCTGAAAAAAAGTGTGCCGACTGTCGGACAGAAATGTGAGAAAATGCAGGTGAAAAGGACAAAACGCTTATTTCATTCTTCTAAACCCCCTGCACTTCATGGTGGAGAATAATAAATAACTGGAGACCATCTGAGGATGGGATCACACCAGCCTCAAGCCCCAATTAACCCCTTGACTGTCACGCCTAATTAGGGCCGGGCCAAATGTGAGAAAATGCAGGTGACAGTTAAGGGGTTAATCCCACAAACTACGACAGACAGACAGACACACAGTATGATACTTAGGGGGACATGAAACATTGATTTCAGGATTTTTCCGGGGTTTTTTTCACTTTAATCCGGATGCAGTTGTTGATGAATTCATGGTGAATTCACACACACACACACACACACACACACACACACACACACACAAAAAAAACTCGGCCAGGTCACGCAGTAACGGAGTAACAACATTGGTGTATTTTGCATCATAGCTCCAAAACTACGTGAGATAGAGTTACAATTTAAAATGAACTGCATCCTAGGTCTTAGCTCCACTAATAAAAGCTTTGTATAGGTCTTCCCTAGTGCTTTTTTGGTCCAAAAAACAACAAAATAATATAATTTTGTTCATTTGATTTATTTTTGTATATCTGATGATTTGAAAATGACCCAATCGGACAGACAGAAACTGGTCAGGGGACACGAAACATTGAGTTACACATTTGTAACTCCGTTACTGACCAGTTTTTTGCAGTCATCAATAATCAAAGAAGAAGAAAAATACCTTCTAGATTTTGACTAGCAGTCGAGAGATGGATTTGGTCTTCCTACTTTAAACAAAAAATTGTTTTGCATGTGCAGTAGTTTTGGGTGAGACAGCTCCGTTAAATGTGCCAACTTTTTCAGAATTGAGGTTTTATAACGTCCTCATACTGCTGAAATTCAGCACCATTTTGTGACCTGCAGGAGACACTACTTGTCAGTTTGTGAGGAGCCTACAGGGAGGTTTAACTCTGCATCACTGTAAGGAGGTACCTTGGTGCCTGCGCAGGCCTTTCCCTTCTTGTACTCCTTGTGGGCAGCCCTCTTGTCCAGCTTGCTCCACAGGGCCTTGGCCTTCCAGAAGGTGACCCGAGCCTTGAGCTGGCAGTAGAAGTTCTTGTGGTCCAGCGGGTCCAGGTCCAGCTGCCTGCACAGGATGTTGTAGGCCTGCAGGGTGCCCTTGCAGGTGGCGGCCTGGACAAAGTTCTCGAAGAGCTGCGCGGCTTGGGCACTCATCTCCTCCTCCGTCTCTCCCATGTCCAACCCCCGCACTCGCCGCCTTCCTCTCACACTCTCTCTGGCTGCTCCGATGCTACGCCCACAGTCTGGTCAATCCTGGCATACCCAACCTGAGCGGGCAAAAGAACCAGAAGGTGAGTATGATGTCACTGTTCTGCACGCACTCTGCTGGTGAAGGAATCCTGCACAGATAGCTCCCGCAATCCCACCAATAAAAATAGATTTGCTTAAAAATTCTGAATCTGTTGTCACAATATTTTCCAGTGCAGATGTCAGTTATATTACAGTATTAAACCTAAGCTTTAAACAAACATTCATTACCCAGTTTGTTAATTGGACCTCAAGAATACATGGCTCTTCCACATGCCGCCAAGAAGCACAGCTCACCACAAACTAATCCTAGATTTCCAACTGAAGGGACTATGGGTGGAAAATCCCTACTCTTTTTTCATAGGTATAAGCAGGAAGTCCTTCCAAACAGTCACTTCAGATCACAGGATTAAGATATCAAGCAATAAAAGGCACATAAAGATCTGGAAATACATAAACTCAGTCTCCTAAGTATGTGCAGTCACTCAGAAGCGACATGCAATAAACCTGCCCTAAGTTTCAAACAATAAGTGGCTGTTTTCTTTGAGGCTCATGATCTGCTGAATTAACAATGTGGTTTTGTCCCGACACATGGTTGTTCAATTCCCACTTCATGCTCTACTATAGGTAGCACCTGAACAATACTGTATGTACATTTTGCAGAAACATACCAAAGAGCCAAAACATGATGACCACTCACACATCACACATGACACCAATAATGTGATCTCATAACACCAGCACTTCGTGGTTTATGAACAGACCTCAGGAATGAAGCGAACAGTCCGTTCTCAGTCACCGTGTTGGATACGGGACGAATGGGACCTGAGCAATTTTGACAAGGGCCGAATCGTTCTGGCCCGGTGACTTGTTCACAGAATTTCCAAAGCAGCAAAGCTTGCAGGGGACCCCTGGTCAGCAGTTGAGAGTACCCACCATCAGTGGACAAATTAACTGGCAACAGCAGCTGTGTCCGAAATCACTCATTCATTCACTATTCCCTACTCACTATTAAGGGGACTCATATATGGGTAACTATATAGTGAGCTTATGGGTAGAAGGAAGAAACGCTTTCGGACACTACCCGGTTCATTTTGTCGGCGCTGTTAATGGAGTCATTGTTGTCGCACAATTAATTATTCTTCAGTTTGTGTGCAATGCATGATGGGATGTATTGCTGGGTTAGTGACCATCGGTTGTTCACTACATTTTGCAGGGAGATTGTGGGACGTAGAGTTCACTATATAGGGGATAATAATTCTTACAAACAATGCGGACAGCACTACAAAATGGCAAACCCACTATATAGTGCACTATATAGGGAGTAGTGAGTGATTTCGGACACAGCAAGGGTGTTTGGCACCCATCAACACGCGAGGGAAACACTGGCTACATCCCTTCTGGTTAGAACCAATGAAAGGGTTACACTGGCACAAGTCAAAGAATTTTAATTGAACCTTTAAATTCATGACAAACTAATGAGGAACAATGTCCATACACAAACTGCCAAAAACTCATCCCAAGACAATCTTTGTGCCTTCAGCCTTCTCGATTTTTTTTTTTTTTTTTTTTTTGTATAAATAATACCTCTGAAATGGTGCATAGTTTAGAGGGGACCTTCCATGCAGTTTTTCCAAGTTATACTATTGTTGGATGTCTAAAAGGTTTATAAACTTATTAGCAAAAGAATACATTAAAATTTATGATTTCTAGGCAATTTGATTCCTGTGATTCCTAATGTTCGGACAAACAGGCTGTTAAAATTAGCCAGGGAACAATGCTATCAGCCCAATACCTCAGATAATGTCAAAGTCCCCCAGCTACTGGCAAGTCTCTGAATACAAATGACTGAATAAGTGGTGAGATACCTATCAAACTACTCAATAAGTATGGAAAGGGAACATCTGCAGGCTAAGCAAGGTTAGTATTTAAATTCACAAAAAAATGCGACATGCAGTCACATCTAACTTCACTAGTAATTCAGTCATTAACATTACAAATGATCCGTGGACATCAACAGTATAGTAGTAACTATTAGCTAGCATTCCATTTATTATGAAGGGCTGCATTACTTTCCCGTAACTGAATTCCATTGATAACGGTCAGCCACTCTATTCATTCCTATTGATCAGTCTAGTACAGTGCCCTGGCAAAACTAGCAATAGTTTCTAAATTCACCGTCATTTTAGGAGCTACCTAGGTAGCTAGCTAAACAACCTACGTAAAGATTGAGGAAAAGTAAAGTGTGCATGCTTGCTAAGTAGCTTTGAGAGCAGTACATAACTGCCTAGCTACTTCGACAACCAAGCCCAACAAATTTAACAAACATTACATCTACGTTGTAGAATTCAGATTAAATATTAACACAAATTGGAAACACTATGCTAGCTACAGGTTGTCCTTGAAAATAAATCAAAGACAACATTTCTTTGTATCTTCCGAAAAGCACTTGTTGCTAGTCCTGAGTTGTACTGACCCAGGTAAATTGTATACAGCGGTCAGACAAAATGTGGATAGTACACGAGTAAAAACACTGAAGCTTCTGTCCTCTGTTTCTGTTTCCATGCTTCACTTTTTGGCAGGACATAACGCTAGTGGGACTCGTGCTTGCAAAAAAAAAAAAAAAAAAAAAGCACACAAAGGTAGTTCTCAAGCCTTGGGTAGAGAAATTCAGATGAGGGGCAGAATGATTCTCATGAGCCTGCATGTGAGCTAGGAAGGAGAGCCAAATCTGAATGGCATGCCAAATGCAATGTTTCCTGAAAAAGGCAGCCCACAAAAATTGGGATGTCTTATTTCACTTTGTAGGCTGGTAGGCACTCCAGACACCATAATGTATGTGAACAAGCAATAAGTGACTTTATTATGTGTCTGCTTCAAAGAAACCACAAAAGACCAGAAAATGTTCGGAAAAAAAAAGTATGAAAGTTTGGATTTGAAAATTTAATGATGCCTTTTAAGATATCCTTCTAATGATGTAATTTTACATTTCTTCTGCAAAGTAAAATCAGAATTAAACAGTTTAGTACAACCTGTTGAATGCAACCTCCACTGTCACATGGTTTGGTCAATTTTCACAGAAATGTCAAACTATCACTTAAAATAAAAAGGTGCCAGCAGCTTGAACTACCAATCAATATTTACTAAAACAGAAGTAAAATATGTACAGGAAAAAACAGAGGCCAAACCATTTCTCTCACGATAGTCATTTAATACAAAATTTTGATGTTAATGAAAGTGATCACAAGGTGAATCAAAATATGCATCGTTTCCTCTCATTTGTGGTAACACCATTTGACAATATTTCCGGGTCAGTTTAAAAAAAAAAAATGGAAAATGTTGCAACGGCTGGTTAAAATTATACTTTGAAACCAACATAATTACAAAATGCACATTTCAAAGAACCTGGCTCATGCAATTTTAAATCTGATTCTCTAAGATTTTCTTTTTTCTCAGGTTGCCAAACCTTATTCATCATTGACTCACCAGTGATCTAAATCATGCAGCAAATGCAAGAGTTTGAAGGTCCTACCAGCTTTTCCCTGCTGTAAGGATAAATTTGACTAATTCACCATGTCTGGCCAGCAAACGTAAATGTCCCGCGGCAGGGGAACTTCCCTTAAAAAAAAAAAAAAAAAAAAAAAAAACAGAGCTCAGGAACTCAAAATATCTTTTAGGGAAGTTTGAGAATACACTTCCTCAGCACATTTGAATGGCACACTCGCTCACCATCACTGTTCAAAGTCCATTTCAAACATATCTTTTCACTCTTTGCCAACAGTCCTTCCCTCAGTCTACCCTTACCCTGTGATAATGCATTTCCTGTCCCATCCGTCTTGGGCTCATCCCTTATCCTGTCGTCCTGCTTGCATTTAATTTACACAGTCGCACAGTTTATAACAGTACAAATCCAAGCCCTTTCCAGAGCATTCCCTTCACTGAAGTGTTGTTGTTTTGTCTCCAAATGTCAGAACGTGTACAGCACCCATACGATCAGGAGGGGCTGTGTGTTAATACAAGCTCATCCATGTACTCATCCAGAATTTCTGGCACATCACTGGAAGAAATCCAAAATGGCATATCAACCCAAATACAGCAGACTCGGTAAAACAGATGCAAATGCCTGCATGCACGCATGCACAGCATGGCATTCCTTCTCCAGGAGCAGTGTTCCATGCCTTTGCATAACAAATTGGTATAAGGCAGTGGAGAATCCAAGCTACAGCATACAGTAGTATCAAATTGTCCCAACAGGAGCAATATGGCATTCAACACCTGAAATCAAGTTGCTGTGAAGAACTGAAAGGGGAGCCCTGTCGACATTAATATTGCCCAGTGGGCATGTACAGAAGTGTCAAGCCCTTCTCCCTCTCCCCTTATTCCTATTCCACTCACATTAACACAGCTCCCTGAGGGGGACCACCGCTTGGCTACCTAACAGAGTGCCCTGGCGTGGCACAGCTTCTCATCTTTCATTGGGCAGTGGGGTAATAAAAAAGCCTAATATCGTTTTTCCATAAAGTGCCCCCCACGGACCATGACCCTGTGGAGGGGGAGGGAGGTGTTTGGAAGACGGGCAATGATCAAAAGTGGCCCACGTTTTACTTCCGCGTGTCAAAGTCCTCAGTGTTTACTTGCAGTCCTCAGACACTCCCCAAAGGCACAGTAATTTACGGGCGCTGCATTTCTCAAGGAGGCACTGCAGTCTTCGAACGCTCTCGTCCAAGACCTGCGTCTATATTTAACAGTACTCGGCACAAACAAGGCATTGTGGGATACAACCAAAGAAGATCCCAAAACTGTATCACAGCTGTGAGCTGCACCGATTTGTAGAAGCATTTTTGGTCCGATTGGAAAAAAACAAGAAGGTTCTCCATGCTTTAAACTATCGTGTCCTCTTTTGAAAAAGAAATAAGACCAGAAATGTGGCAACCATGTTTTTCCCCCCAAAGAGAATTAAATATTTTATAATTGTGGTCTGAATCATGAAACACAGACATAACAGTGAAGCATGTTATGACAAGGAAAAAGGTTTTCGGTTTCTCTGTTAATCACTGTCAGGTCTTGAGCATACTTTGCATCTAAAAACAATCATGGATTTTGAGACATGGTTGCGAAATCCTG
Source organism: Gymnothorax javanicus (assembly GCA_029692085.1). Lineage (NCBI taxonomy): Eukaryota > Metazoa > Chordata > Actinopteri > Anguilliformes > Muraenidae > Gymnothorax > Gymnothorax javanicus. Next base: position 10,430,418 of record CM056207.1, on the reverse strand, counting down.
TCCCATATTTACTTAATAAATTACCCAGTTCCCATTGCTCTCCAGGGCTGATCAGGGTCAGTTTAGACTCAGAATCGAAACATCAGCACATCTTATCAGGAGTGTTTCGCCGTCAGCTTTCTGCCTTGTCAAACAAAGCACAGGTAAAGAGGCCTCTGCGCTGCCCCTCGGCAATGCAAACAGGGCTGTGACAAATGGAAGGGGGATGAGAATGAGACCGAACAGGGCTGAAGCAGGCTGCTACTCTGTCTCGTGGTGGTCAGAGACGCTAGCTCTGAAAGAAAGTGTCAGCTCTTTCTGTTAGAGGTGCTAAATAAACCCCCCCAAAAAAACAGGCCCCCCATGTCCGGCCTCTGTGAGAATCGAGGGGCATTCCTGGGCCAGAAGTTCCACATAACTCTAAAGTGCTCCATCAGCAGTGGGCATAGGCCACACCCTTTCCACATTCTCATTGGTTACGGGGGGGGGGGGTTGGGAGTGTTCACACGCCTGGCCCCAGGAGGCACGTGTCACCAGAAGCACACCAGTTCACAGTTCTAAGCTTTCATAACAGGGAGATAGATAATGGGGAGGGAATTTTACCCTGCTCAAGCAAGCCATCTCGGGCACGGGTTAATCTATCTTTTGCGATCGCAGAGCTGAGTCACCGGAACATTCCGGTGTTTTCTCAGGTGCTGGAAATAAGAGAACAGCCCCTGGCAGATAAAGCCGTGGGGAGTTGGCGGCTGCACTCGGGTCTGACAGCTCTAGTCTCTAGAGCATCTAGCCAGGTGTGTTTCTCCATGTGAAGTCATTCAACTGCTTCACGTATGCGCACCAAGTGTGTCCCCAGGCTACTGCACTGAGATGGAGAAATGGGTCCGGACAGTATCAGCTCCCTCAGCTTTTGAGGAAGCACAGTGGCACATGGATCAACTTGCGTTTTTTTAGCTGTGCAACCTATGAGGGAAGCGTGCATGGCAGTCTGAAAGGAGATTTGAAATCCATTTCCTTGCTTAAAGCAATGACAGTGCCAGTGTGCAATAGCTAGTGGAATAATTTACTCTGCCGTTGATCCCAAAGACCCTTCAGGACAAATATTTACACTTCCTTTCAAATTCACCACAGTCCTTTTCCTATTGCTTTCTTACAACCAACATTTTTAAGCTTTTTCAGAATCCATCATTGTGCTACTTCTGCGTTACAAAAACAAACCGCAAAATAAATTGCTTCCTCAAATTTGGCATTCAAATCTCTAATTGAGAAAGTTCCGCCCTTAAACTCGATGCAGGGTTTTAGCAGGAGAGAAGAGCTGTGAATAGAAAACTGGTTCATACTAAACAAGTACCAGCACCACTGAAATAAGCACCCTCAGCATAAAATTTGACGCGAATGAAAGAATACAGTTCACTGAATATACCCCCTTCACAAAAATGGCCGGTAAGAAAGCTTCAATCACCTGCCCTAACAACCGCTTGCGAAGCTGGTGGTTTTTAATTCCACAGGTTTGCGTTGAGCACGGTAGCAGCTCATAATCATCCAAACTGCTGGCCCAGGCCTGAGGAGGGGAATGATTACCGAGCAGACTGACGAAAGCTTTGAATCCCTCCGTCAGTTCTGAATGTCGGGTTTGGGTTGGCTGATGGTTTTAGGTTGATCAGCCCAGGTGGAATGCCTTGACTTCACCATGACTGAGAGCAGAACCACAAGCGCAAGCAGCAAGTTCTAACTCAAGTATTGAAACTAGAAAATTTGTGTCCATGAGAGACAGATGCCCCTGCATTTGGGAAACTCAAGAAAATTTACCTTGAGTTCAAACACTAGAAAAGTCGTCTAACCTTCAAAAAGTTCAGAAACAAAGTGTGAGATGCACACCTTTTGGGTCCCTAAAAAGCACATGCAGATTAAGCTCAATCAGTTCAGTTGTGCAGTTGTTGAGAAGACTACAGCCCGCTCTGGCCCGCTTCTTGGATAGACTACACCCCGTATAGCAGCAAAGGGAGAAGGAAACTTGCCTAAATTTACTTAATGCTTAGTTCCCACAGTTGTGCGCTCCATTACGAACGCCACGATTAGCCATTCGTAGCTGATCGTGGAACTTCTCTGAAGCTGCTTTCACGACGCCTTGAAAGAATTTTTTCATCGACAGATTACATTCAAAGTCAATGCAAAGACGCGAATACACGCAAAACGCGTGTATTCGCGTCTTGGCATCGGCTTTGAATGTAATCTGTCGAGCAAAAAATTTGTTTCGTGTCCAGTGTGAAAGCGGCTTAAAATTTCAGGTTTGGATACGAGGTGATGCGATGGTCACGATTAACAATTAATCGTGTTGATCGTAGGAAATTTTTGAACCGTCCAAAACTTTTCTACGATCAACACGATTGCCACGACTGACCTCAAGATCTGATAAGATTTGATAGGATCGCCACGATTACTCCAGGATTAAGACCACGATTTCAATCGTGCCGCGAATCGTGATAGTGGGAAACTAGCATAAGTTCAAACACCTGAAAATCGTCAAAATTTTAAAAATTTAGAAACAAGGTATAAGATGCACACCTTTAGTGTACCTACAAAGCGCACATATATGAGTTCAAGGTTTTCGAGAAGGGCATAAACGATATCCTCAATCAACATGATCAACCCCTCATGGATGTACGTACATATGCATGAACGTAGAAGGGTAACTAAAAGTTCTCTTTCTACTACAGTCCTTATTTAGGTGGGTTCCGTATCTGGGTTTTAATTTGTGTATCTAGCTAACTTCTTTGTGCAGGAAGGTCTTGCTGACTCTAGTCCAGATCCAGCACTCCGGAGAACTGCTTCATGACCAACAACTGGATTTCCCTGTGCATCAGAGCCAAAAGCATTCAAACTACCCAAACCTCAAATGTCTTCTCAACAGGTTCACGGGCCAATGTGTACACAACTAACTCCAAGATCATTTACAGTTTATTTGCATCTTCACAATAAGAGATATCAGTCCCAAAATAGCGGCAAAAACATCCCTATCCAGTGAATGTGCTTGTCGATTGAGCACCAGGCTTGACACAGGACCTCCCTGAGATGTCTGTTTTTCTAAACATTTTGTCCCAGTTTCCAAGACAGTTTGTGCATTTGTGGAGTGAAAGTTGTGATAGTGAACAATATCTGGTCCCGCAAGTCCTGTTCCAGACCTCAGCTGCGGCAAAAATAGAGGAAGTCTGGCCTCAGGCTCGCAGAGCTTGTTGCTCCGTGCAGCTCTGCACTACAGGCGGCATGCAGGCATGAACTTGTGTAGCTGTGGGGAATTCAAAGCAGTTCCCCTGGAGCAGGATGTGATATGGAGAGTAATACTGCATGGGTTATCACTATTAACTTTAGAGCAGGCAATCTCCGGCAGAGGAATTCCAGAGATGTGAAATATGTACCTGCTGCAGCTGCACAGCTCTGGTTTTGATCAAGATATGCATGTTAGTGTGTGTGCGCGTGTATGTCTTCGAGTGCGTCTGTCCGTGAGTGGGAGTATAGGGCTACCAGCAATAGACTGCAGCCAAGCAGTGCTAGATTACACTGATCAGAAAGTCCAGCGTGCTTGTTTTTTTCCACTACTCCTGGACTTTCACCCCAATATAAACTTGAATGCAGAGCACAGTAGTTAATCCTGGAGCACAGTTTAGTTCTTGTAGGACAAAAGGCTGAAATCATACACAGCCTTACTCCAGGAATGCGTGAATGGTCATACGCTGGCCTTAATAAGAAGGAATTCAGGCCACTGTTACACTTGGAAGAGCCAGAATTGCTTTTTTTTTTTTTTTTTTTTGACTACTACGGTCAAGTGACATCAAAATGGACTCCACCCAGAAGAAAGCACAATTTACAAGTACAGAAAAACGGGTCAGAAATCTTTTAAGAATGGTTAAGTCAACCACGAACAACAACACGGAAAGCTAAAAGGAACTAGAGTCAAAACGAATGACTGACAGAAAACAAAAGAACTTCAATGGGAAATGAGTGGGAGAAATGGGTGGCGCATTATGCATGGTGTTATGAGAGTGACTGCTGTTGAGTGTGGAGTTAAAGAGGAAGGAAGTACCCTTTGCCTGATGAGGAAGTGTGAGGCATTAAAACTTTGTACAAACAATGAGCTCAACCCCGTGCAGCACCTTGCCCTTCTGATGAGAGCATCAAGTGCATCAGGCATGAGCTTGATGCCAGGTCTCGCAAGAGTGGGCCAAGAACAAAGAGAAGTTGTCTCGAAGGAGAAGGAGGAGATAAAGGCATTTCTACAGAATTAGTCGCTTGAAAGCGATTCTCTGTCTGATGGGGAAAAAAAATATTATTTCATACAGCAGCGACAGAAACAACAGCTGCCCTTTGGCTGCGAGCTCGTGTCTCCTGTGCTGACCGAATGCCTCCCACTACAAAAGGATCATTCCGGAGACGCCCCTGGCCGAGAGCAAAATCTGCTGTTGGCTGCTGTGGTTCTGCAGGATGAATCTCCAAAACGACATAACCAGCGCAGCAGCACATCCCATTGAGTGGACTGAATGTGTTGCTTCAGATCTAGTAGGCCTAACAATAGCTGAACACTGATTTTTATTATACTTTCATCTAAGTGTTTTATTCATCATTAATCAATTAACCAAACTAAATTTAATTTGCAGAGTACCATTTACTAGCAGAGGTTTGCCGTAATACTTAACAGGCAGAAATTTGAAATGAAAACAAAACAAAACAAAAAAAAAAAAAGACTGAGGGGAAAAAAGTCGAGACCCATAAGTGAAGCTCCTGAACAGAAGCAGAATGGCAGAAAAGAAAAAAAGTCGAGCACACTTTTTTTTTTGCACTGTAGAGGCTTGACGGACAGGGCTGCAATAGCTGCCATTTCAGGGGTGGGTGTCATGTTTCCCAGCTATGTGGCTGATCAGTATGTCCATGTGCGTCATCGCGTACTCCCAGACACACTACATAAAAGAAGGTCAACATCCGATGGTGAAAGGAATTTCCTGGTCCATGTTAAAGAACTATAAGCTGTGCTGCCTCAGTACTGTACTCCGTCTCTTCAGGTGATGAATTTTTAGTAGATGCAATACTTTGGTTTGAGCAATAGGGAGACACGACTTCTAAAAAGTTAAGAGGACGAGCCTAGTATCTTGCCGGTGTAACAAAGTAGCATCATGCCAACTTGAGTCTTTGGTGCAACCCACCCAAAATAAACAGGTGTCACCTTCCTGGAGCTGGGAGTATTTGACCCTGTGGGACACCTCTGACCTACACACAGTGACTTTAGCCACACCAGTGGAAACTGATGACCCCTCCATGACGAGAAGAAGCTTGCAAATAAACCAGCTTTCCACAGGGCAGAATGCCACTTGAGTGGAACAACACTGGTGGGTAAGACCGGTCAACTTCAGACACAACTAAAAATGCACTCAGTAAAGACCCCACAAATAGAACACTGGAAAGTTGGAAACTGTACATGACATATCTTCACGAGGACATCCCAGCTAGCTTCTCAAGAAAAAACATCACTTAAGGGGAGGAGAAACCTTTTGGAAAAAAATTGTCATTTTTGGATAGAAATCATTCATACTCCGTGTATTGACAGTATATGACCTGAAATACACAAAATATGAATTTGACCTAATTTGCATAATTAGGTCATGTGATTCAAGATGGCCGCCACCCCGATTTCACCATTATTTCTTTGCCTTATATCTCAGGACTGAAGCAAGATATTTGAATCAGGTTTTTTTTATTAGATTTAGTTATGTTAACACCTTCTTCTGAACTAGAATAAAGCATTTTCACAAAATACTAGAGATTTAGTGGGGTAAAAGAGGATTTTGCCATTTTTCGCCCCCTCGATATGAAATATAAATCACCATAACTCACAGACCCAAAGTGCTAAACCAAAACTTTTAATTCAGTAGACTTCCTGATATGTACACAGACTTCTGTCAAAATTTCATGAGAAAAGCTCCACAAATAAGTGAGATATAGTGCCTTAAATTATAGCAATCGGGGCAAAAATCAGGTTTTGAGAAAATCCAGGTTAAAGTCAAAGTACACCTACAAATCATTGTAACAGTCAACTTAGAACATTAAAATGCCCCTGAAGCATAAACTTCTCCCTCCTGCTCCCTCTGATTGTCCTGTTCTTGAGCAGATTGAAGTGATTTGCTCTTTCTTTTGGCTTTTTTTTCAGAGTCTAGGTTGGCCTTCTCTGCCCCCCCCTAACGCCTGACACATCCACCTGCTCTTAATTATGAATGATTAAACTTTTAATTAAGACCAAAATTAAAATTTTGATAAAAATTGTGAAAAACCATTTTTTTTTTGATTTCTCCTCCCCTTAAGCAAAAAGGTCAAAGTGAGGTGATTAAACACAAAGGAACAGGTAAGCCTAAGCCTTCATTTAAAAGAGCACATTGATGCTTGAAATTGAAAGCATTACAAATGAAAGGGCTCCTTCTGATTAATTAAAACCAAATTCATGAGATTTCAATTTTAACAGTCGCCAGTGGGCCATCCAATGACCCCCTCATTGACGAGTGAAATACACAGACACTACCCTTGGAACGCTCCTGCAAATAAAGCATAAACTGCCATCAGGCTCATCTCGCTCGACCCCTTCCATTTTGCCCCACTTTTGATCACTGTGCTGAGGGCTAGCTATTGACGCTTTAAGCCAAGCTCAAGGTCCAGCATACACAAAACATTCTCAAAATATACCCGATATGTAGGGCCAATGTTATTACACGGAGAAAAAAAATTTGTGTTAGCTGATGAAACATTTTTTTTCCCGGGGGGTGGGGGGGGACAAAAGCTTCAACACTCCATGAGGACCAGTTCTTATCAGTCCTGTTCAGTATATCGAATTACTTCATGTTGCACATCATAAGAAAGCTGAGAATCTGCTTTTTCCGATACCCCAACCCAGAAATGTTCAGCCATCATCAGAATATTTCAGCTCCTCGAAACATGTCAAAAATTCTTTGTGTACAATCCCTCGCCCGTGGCGAATGTTGTGCAAGCATTACAACCCATTTCGCTTTTGCTCATCATGACTCGAAAAACATTGATCAAAATCAGGAAAGGAGACACTGAAACAGTATCTGCTGGCTTCTGAGGAGTTGGATCTCAACAGTAGTCCAGAAGAGATTTCTTGAATTTCTTAAGAACTGAGTGATAGTTCATCAGGAGATGAACAGCCTGTAACATAGAAAAATAAAATATTTTAATGAATGTATTTTTGTGTCAGTGTTTTTCCTCAACCATTCTGTCCTCACGTGGGCCAGTCCGGAAAGAATTAAGCTCGGCCCACAGGTCAGGGGACTGGGAAGGTCACGGCAAATCCTTGATTCTGCACTCAGTGAACCATTTTGGCCTGAATTTCAATGCATTGTTTGGATCACTAAGCAGTTGGAAGAACAAACCGCAGCCCAGTTTAAGGTTTTCATTTAGCATCTGTTCGATGCTGGTGCTCCCTACAGTTCATGATACCATGAATCCACACGCTGTTAAGGGGCTTTGGAAGTAAAACGGCACAAAAACATCAAATATCCACAATCATACTTCACAGAGGGAAAATAATCCTTCATGGAATGGATATTTTTGTTCCTTTGCAAAATCCACCTCTCGGGTTTATCGCCAAGACCTCTGTTTTGATTTCATCTGACCAAAGAGCCCAGTCCCACTGAAAGCTCCAGCAATGTATGGCAAACTGTGGGTGCGTGAGTTTGTTCTTCTGATGACAACAGAGGCTTTTTTTTCAGGCAACTCTCCCAAACATCTAGTACTTCCATAGATGGAGTCTGATCATGGCTTCGGAGAGTTTCTGATCCCAAGACACGTTTGCAACTCTCCAACAATGATCCCTGCAGTCTTTTACTACTTGAACTTCCCTCCTCACAGTGCATTCATTCAAAATAGGTCTTCTTCCAGGCAGACTAACATTGCCTTAAACTTCTTCATTATGACCCCAATAGTTGATATAGGTTAGGGCTGGGCGATATCTCGGTATTTTAATCTATATCGACATATTTCTAAACGAGATATAACGCGGGACAATATCGCTTGTATCGATATAGTTCATTTTGCGTTAAAATGACAATACATGGGCCGCAAGTTCGCACCTATTTCTCCTTTCCCTCTCCGTGTCCCTGTCTCACACACACGCACAACGTTTCTGCTCCGCCTCCCCCGTTCTGTGACCACTAGCCCTCCCCCCTCCCCCTCCACTCTCACCTACACTCAGCGACAACATAGAGACGGAGTGCGCTGCTGAAGATGGGTTGGTCAGTAAATATGAATATAGTTTGTCTGCAAACGAGCTACCGTTTATTAACTACTCGGTTTTCTGTGGATTTAAAATCCGTAAACGTTCGTTTAAACGTGAATGAGAGACAGAGTCATGGAATTAGCGCAATGCTCAGATATAGTAAATGGGAATCTGCAACCATTAAGGTGCAAACGGAAATTAAATTTGTTTGGTAGTAAACACAGCTGTTGAGAACCGCGCACCTCCCCCTAGCAAGTGTCTATTCTGCAACTGATGTGCGCCCTACCCTGAGCTTGAGAAGCATATGCTCAGAGTTTATAGTTGATAAACTCAAGCGCAAATAGCCAGCGGTCTTATTGTTTAAAGCTTACGCAGTGACTTCGCCACTCATTTGCGTTTGAACGAACTTTGAGGATTTTAAATCCACAGAAAACCGAGTAGTTGACTACCGGTGGCTCGTTTGCAAACGAACTATATTCACAAATATTCATTCAGTACCTCTCCATAACCAAATGGAGCTAGTTAGCTAAATAACAACGTTCACCGAGAAATGAGAGTAACAAGCCTACTGATGTGTGCAGGACTAGGAAAAGGGGTCACTTGGGTCATTTTATGAAAATTGAGATTTTCCAACAAAATCAGAGTGGTCCAAGTTTTTCATTTTGAGAAAAAAATTGGGTGAATTTGTGCATAGCAAAGTGTTGTAAATTGACAGTACAGTAGTACTGGGATATCACCATCACTGGGATATCACTGAGATACCCCGTTAATTTCAGAATGGAAAAAAAATCCCAAGTGACCCCTTTTCCTAGTCCTGCACACATATAACCAAGTCCGAAAGTGATACAACTGTGCATGTGTACTGGAAGTCATGGTCAAATAGCCTTAGAACAGTAAACCCGGTTCACGGCCAAATAAAATATCGATATATATCGAGTACCCCTTTCAGCTAAAAAATATCGACATATGACTTTTAGTCCATATCGCCCAGCCTTAATATAGGTTACAGTATTTTCAACTTGTCATAATCTGTACATAGAAAAAGTTTAAACCAGTCCCACTGATGAGTGTCAGACAAAGGGGGAGGAGCTCTGTTCTCTGACTCACTTGATTCTTAACAGAACAGCAGCACAGATTGTCATAAATACGGCAGAAAAATCACTTTGACTCAAGACCAACCCCTTTACAGCACCCACCCGTTAACCGCCCTCCCTTTCTCCCCTTCCTGTCCCATTAAGGGACACCAGGCGACTGGAAACACATGCTCACTTCCACAGAAAGGGGACCGAGAGGAAATGGGCAGGAAACAGGAAGCGCAACTTTCCCAGCGCAGTGAGGCTGAATCCAATGCGACCACTGTCCAGCTCTCTCTCTTACCCCCACAGGAAGACCTGTGGAATCCATCGCAAGCAATCGCCTCCCACCGACTAAATACCCAGGAGGGATAGAGAAGCATTGTTTTCAGTGGATCAGGCTGTTTTATTTCATTCTGATTGGAGGTGGGGGAATTTGGCAAGCCAGCTACATCCTCATCCCACTGTACGTGTTGAGCAGATCATGGCTTCCTGTTCTCCCAAAACCCACACTCTAAATTAAGCAATACCTTACCCTAACTGTGCAATAAGCCTCAAAACCTGGCACAACAGTTCTCCTCCAATGTGTGGCTGGGTTCTAACCCTAAAAGGAACGAACAAGAAATAGGTCCATGAAACCGAGGTTGACAAGTGGGCTAAAGATTTTATCTAAAAGCTAACTGAAAAGATAGCTTTATAATTTGTTTTCAATAATTATGAAAGTAGACATTTCATAAAAGCAAAGGCCATAATTTCTGTGTCACAAGATGATATTTAACCAATTTAAACATCCCAACAATTTATGTCACTGCAGCACAGTAGATTGGCTATACTAGAGATGTGACCAAATGCACTGACTCAATCCACATCCAGAGCCACCAGTGTCTCTAACAATTTAAATATGGAGGGGTGGAAGATGTGATACAGAATGCACTTGGATGACAAAATATTAACCCAGAGTTTAAATTATGGGTAATATTTTCACACGTCTCAAGTGAAATAGCAATAGAACTTGAGAAAATCATACTGCAATTAGCCAAGATTTTTCTCAGTTATGGCAGGAGACTAGACGCAACATACTTTATTACATGAGGTAAGGATTCGTTCTCTCCTGATTGGTCGAGGTGAGCTCCGCTGGTCACTGTAAACAGTGATATTCACCGAATCACCGCAGGAAAGTGCGAGAGAGGTGAGTATAACAATCCGACAACCTCAAGCTAAAAATAGAATAGGCTTCCCCGCAGGAGCTCCTGACAGTGTCCGCATTTCATATTGCTTTGTCCCTGTGAGGAGCTTTACGTTAGAGTTGTCACCCTTCTCTTTTATTATATGACCCTACTTGAAAATATAAAATAACAATTATTGACTTAAGGGGGCATGGGGGTAAATGATGAAAATAACACTTCCAAATTATAGACACCGCATTCACATATATGAATCACCATTGGAAAATAAAATGATTGTTTTTCTTGTTCCCATGGTAACCGACTGAGCTCATTAATTATGCATGTACTTTCCGGCATTGATTTCTCCCTAACCAAAAAAGACCATTGAAAAACTCTTTTTTAACCAGGTTGTGATGGATTTCCTGCACAAAATGACATAGGGTTTTTCTGAAATATTCAAAAATAAAGTTTTAAAGGCATACTTCTTGGTTTTGATCATTTTCGGTAATGAGGATTCTGATAAAAAAAAAAAAAAAAAAAAAAAACCAAACCACAAATACTTTATGAGATATCCAAAAATCCCTATGTCATTTTGTAATTAGACAAGTGAGGCTTAATCTGTCCAAATTTCATGCAGTTTTATTGATAAATAAGCTCTGTAGACCTGCCACAGCGATGAAAATTGGCAAAAATCGCAATTAATGGAAAAACAGATGGAAAATATGGAAACTGAATTTTCACGACAAGAAAAGTGTCTAATTCACTGACTTTCTGAATATTCACTTGTTCTGTCCTGTGTAGCACTTTTAGCCCTAATGTAGCGGTTTATGGGACCTCTTCTCTTTTTTTCTTCGCATAGATGCCTGCTTTCGTCTTGGGGCGCTCATTTTCAACGAGTAAAACGTGAAATTTGTAGCCAATTTGTTCAACTTTTCACAGGATTGAAAAGGGCTGTATTGGATTGATGTGCCAAAGCCGAATATAAGGTGCGCTGTGATTGGCCGAGCGGTGAGGCCTCCAGTGCATTAGCAGTTCCACAGGAACCAATCAAATCACTCGTTTCACCAAATTTTGAAGTTGGCCTCAGATGAAAGTGGAGATTCTGAGGAACATTTTGGTGCATAAATGTTGTGTTTACGTCAAGTATTAATGAAAATATAAACATATGAATATTTAATTAGCCGTTTGATTCTTTCAAAACAATTGAAGTAGGGCTGTACAGATTCTGAGTCGCGGTTTTTTTAAGGCGTAGTACCACCACCTGCTGCCTTGGGGCGAACATCCGAGGTTTCCCTTTTCCTTTATTAAACCCAACGCAGGTTGAACAAAAGTGCCAAACGTCAAAGGGTATGTGAAATGCTTCCGGAAAAAAACTTGACTGACATCAGTATTTTTCAGCGACATGCTGCATGGAGCCAAGTAAAGGACTACAGAATCGTCTTCTATTAACTAATTAGGCTACTCTAAGAAAAGTAAACCTGTTCCTGTTTACTTTGCTCAATTAGCAATCAAACAGGGGATTTGCTTATTTACTTTGCTGGATGAGTAGTGCTTTTTAATAAGATAGCATGTTTGATTGCTGCATTCTTAAAGTTAAATGGCCATAGAACAGCACAGATTTGCATGAACATGTATTCGGCCATTTTGTGTGATTGTGATAATTTATATCTCACATTCACATTTCATCCGCTTTACAGAATGTTTTCCACCTAGTGTATTTTTTGTACGCTTGAAATCCAGGGCAATCTGAAAACAAATCTCTCCATTTTTATTTTATCATTATAGATCTCCTAAAAATACTACAAAGAGAGATGAAATGCAGAGTTGGGATGTGGCGATTCTGTAGTCCTTTACTTGGCTCTGTGCAGCATGTCGCCGAAAAATACTGATGTCAGTCAAGTTTTTTTCCAGAAGAATTTCACATGCCCTTTGATGTTACTTCGGAACTTTCGTTCAACCTGTTCGGGTTTAATAAAGGAAAAGGGAATGCTCGGATGTTCCCCCCATAGCAGCAGGTGGTGGTACTACGCCTTAAAAAAACCTTGGTTCAGAATCTGCACAGCACTAAATTGAAATGCTTGATTAAAAGTCACTTTTTTGGGCATTTTAGTGGAAATATTGACAAAAAATATTTTGTAATGTTTAAATGAGTATCTTTGCCAGTCATTTATGAAAAAATTAAAAAAAGATAAAAATCATGTTTTTTTCAATTGTTTACCCTTATGCCCCCTTAAGTTATCGGCTGCGCCTCGGTGAATATCACTTGTCCAAGGTGGATAAAACATTGGATTCACCTCAACTGAAGTCAATAATTGTATAAAATTCTCACTCTGCCATAATGAGGATTTATGTAAGTGACTCTTTGGCTGTTTATTGTTAGCTTGATTTAAATAAACTAGTAAGCATGATATATTATTATGGTGTGTATTCTGAGATGTTCAGCACAAAAAAGACATGTTGCACTGCTATGGAAGCAACCACATTAAATACACCTACACAAAGGCGGGCATCACCAAATCTGGGCCTTAAATCTAAATCCAGTCCTGGTCTTCTTTATTTCTGGTAACAAATGAACTGAGCGATTAGTGCTTTCGATTGGCCAGACTGTCTTTAAACCTGAATCCTAGGTAAAGGCAGGGTAGAAAACCAGCAGTACGCAGACCTCGAGAACTGGGATCTCACAGACAGGCTAATTTAGAAGAACTCAATACCAGCCAATTTAGAAAGCAAACTACATTATCACATTATTATACATGACAGTGTCACGCAGGAGTGCAGATAGGTATGCCACATAATGCCAATCCTTGCCTCTTGTGCATGACCTAAATTTTAGGCTAATAACTCAGGATTTGTGTCACTATGCCTGGAAAAATTATTTCAATAAAGCAAGACACTTGTCTTATTTGGAAATTCATTTACAGAATTATTTAGCGATTACATTTCGGAATTTTGTAGGCGCCGGCATTGACTGTGCGCATAGGGGTTAATGTGAGAGAAGGTTTTCAGACAACAATTTGGGTGCCAGGTGTGGATTAACATTGGTCCGAAAAGGCATGTAAAAATGAGACTGCATGCCCCGTCTCCACCCTCCACCCCCGTTCAGTCTGTGCCGTGCACTCTTGAACCATTCGGCTGTAACCACATTATAACTGTTTTTTTGTCTTGAAGGAATTTCCTCTGGAATGCTCAGGCCTGTCAACTTTGGGTGCTGTAATATTGCTCAAGTCTGACTTAGACTCCGACCAGACAGGATTGTTCTCCAAGTGCTTTCCCTATGTCGGCTCCTGGCTCACAGTGCTGTTATCGCTTGCCTTGCCTCACTTCCCAAGGAGCTGTAAATGAAGCATAACATTTTCTTGTGCTACAGTAAAAACTTGGCTTGTTTTTTTCTTTTTTCTCCAGATGTATGGTCTGTCAGTTGATTAATAAGCATGCAGAATATACTCAGCATTTAAATCAGGAAGGACCATAAAGGGCTTTGTGCACTATTTAGCCGAAGACCATTGGCCTTGTGTTGTGTGCCCAGGAGGCACTGGCTGTAGGTTTGGTGTGTATGTGGGCACTAGTCTAACTAGACTATGAGGGTAATTGACAGTGTGAAGAAATGACAGAGAATCAGATGAATCATATGCTTGCCCTCTTGACTTTTGTATTTGTGCCCTGTTCACTATGGCCTTCATCGGATTTGCTGAATTATTGAAATATCACCAACCTAGAATTTGGGCTAATTTCTTCTGAGTTCAGTGGGCTGAAAAAAGTGAGTCGCCCAATAAAGTGTAAAAATTTTAAGGCCAGACCTGTCTGTAGTTTTTTAAAACTGAAGCCGCTTATTCCTCAAATCTGTTCTTCAAATGCCTTGCGGTCATTTCTTATCCTAAGTACTCTGCATTTCGTAGAGCGATTGAAGCTGTTGATGACAAGTTCTATTTTTTCTTTTTCCTTTTTTTTATTAAGCATGAAAATATTACCCAAAAGAGTGGCAGTAGCCCTCCAAGATAATTTTGGGAACTACTGCATTATCTGGAGATAGGGGTTAAATCAGCGAACACCATGCACTTGCAACACAGTCAGAGGGTTTTAGTTCCTTAGCAAGCTTTCCAGGTTTTCTGCCACAAAAAAGCCATCCATCAAATAGTAAACTGCTGCTCTTCCCAAAGAGTGTCAAAAGTTAAATTGTACACATCCAGCATAGCACAACAAACTAAAAACAGGTAACTAATCAGATCCTCAGACGTAAGATAGACGTGCTGAGTGACAATGACCTCCATTTTGAAATAAATGGAGTGCAGTTTGCAGAGCCAGTTCAAGCAGAAAACTAAAGAGACGTCCTCATTATGATACAAATTCATATCTGCCCTGGCCCTGTCCCTCAAAGGTGGGCTACTTCAGGTGCTCTCCTGCTCTCCCTCTGCAGCAAAACATGCCTCTGTCTGCTGCATTGCTCCATAGCTGGTAATATTGCCTCTTGCCAGTTAACACCCAATCTCCATACTGGCATCCACCAGGGTGCTCTGAATTTCCCACAGGGGGTATCGAGACTCTCCCTACTCTATTCTCCTCAAGCTCAGCAGACTGTAGAGTGTGTCAGGTTCAGAGCCTAGACACCAAACTCTCATTGGATCCACTTGTTGACACTGTAAATAACTGCTTATGGGCGAGTTGGCTGAATAAACCAAGCTTCCAGGCCCTTCTTTCTGGCTGAATACATTATATTTAAAAGCATTAAATAAAGAAAACGAGAAATCAAAAATGAATGGTCATTGAGAAAATGGACAGGAAGCAGATCTAAATTAGACACGCCACAAACATCACTTTAAAGGCACCTTGTGGATGCGTATGTGTCATACTTCCATATGCAACTTCACATATAGTTCAATGTATAAGCTGAAATCAATACCATTTCTATAAATCCACTTTTCAAGGTCAGCAGTCAAGTCACATGCAGAAAAAACTAACACACGGCAGCGTGGCACACCTCCATCGTCTGGCTGTCGCACGTGAACAGCACTGCTATAGACAGCTCCGACTTCAATCAGTCCAACAAATGTGACAATCAGTGACAAGTCAGGCAGAGACCATCTGGTGCAGTTCAGCTAACCGGAGGACCGAAAGCAATTTCAACAAAGTTTCTGCAAGTGATCACCAGCCAAACACATCTGGTCATGCAGTGAGACCCCTCCCCCGTGGTATTTTGGTCACCCACTCCTATGACACACTGCTGACTGCTCACTGTTGTAAGTCAGCAGATTATTCCAGGAGCCCTGAGATGTGTAATATTGCTTTCCATTCAC
The DNA here is from genome assembly GCA_029692085.1 of Gymnothorax javanicus. Classification (NCBI taxonomy): domain Eukaryota; kingdom Metazoa; phylum Chordata; class Actinopteri; order Anguilliformes; family Muraenidae; genus Gymnothorax; species Gymnothorax javanicus. The sequence goes on along the minus strand of CM056207.1, from coordinate 10,414,640 downwards.
CAAGGAACTCAAAAAAAAAAAAACTGTGACCAATGTAGGAGGGTGGAGGCAAAACATGAATGCTGGGGGTTCATAAGGGGCAATGGCTTCAGGAGCGCCAAATGTTTGAGATAGATTGCAGATCGCACTGCACCAGTCACAGCATCAGCAGCGAAGGGTGTCGGACTGAACAGCGTACAAGAGAGCAGCCCGAATACAGCTTCACTGAGACCACACCTTGACAGCAGAGGTCCATTTTTGTTCAGACAGTCATTTTGAATTCTACGTATTTCTCCAAAATAATTTCAGTGCCAGAAATCATGAAAAAGTTTGTCTAGAATTTAAGTTATCTGATGCTTAAATTTAATTTTGTAACTCCGTTACAGCGTGACCTGGCCCATCTGTCAGAAATACAAATAACTTAAAATGCACGTTGCAGTCATTATTACCAAACCAATATTTGAACTAGGAAATCTGTTCTTTAATCATCATTCACTAAAATTTTGGTTGAGACCCCCCTTCCAAAAAAGAGGAATAAAATGCATCAAATTACTAGGGTAGGCAGGCTGATTGAAATCTACTAAACCATTCCCTTGTGCCAGCTTAGTGAAAGGCTTTTATCATCAAAGAACAGTTTCCAAATAGTGATATCCACTTCCCTGACACCAACACAGGCAAGTGACATGCCAACTCATCTCTGGACAGCACAAAGAACAAAGACAGACCATTAAAAGAGCATTCTTATGGCACATAAATGAAGGACAGGGCTATACATTGTACCATCATTGCAGAATGTCTGAACTAGAGCATGTTTTTACTCGTGAAAATAATTGTCCCCCCCTGCCCCCCAGACACCACTAAACAGCAAAAGGCACCAGTTTAGTAGCCATTCAATGCTCCTACAACATTTGGAAAAGAAATATTCAGCAGTTTGAATTATGGCCCGGAAACACGTTGGGAACACCGACCCGAATCAAGCCAAAAACAATGGGGGGGTAACTTCAATACAGGAATAAGCATTTGCATAAAATGAAACTGAACTACATTTGAAAAATATGAATCATAATTTTCACACACTCAACCTGTTGGGGGGATAAAGATAATATTTTTGAAATTTAACAGCAAATAATTAAGAACAAATTAATTTTTGATAATACTACAACTACTACTGCTGATGATAATAAATAAATAACATTTTCTTCTCTCAGCGGCAGAATACCCATTCATGGACCAATATGAAATCATAAACTTTAAGGCTCGTTTTCGTCCAACACAGAAAACCTGTGTACCACCAGCAAATTTTACACTTATTTCCTGAAAGCTGAGCATCAAGAAAACAACCAAAGACTCGTATTAAAACATGACATTCGTTCAATGTAGTAGCGAGATCATAGCTAAAATACAGACCACAGAGAGGCACAAACTCAATGCAAATCACCCTCCATCTGAACAAGCAGAAAAGCAGGGTGTGAAGGGCCGTAGGTGGGTGGGTAGGTGCCGCTGAGCAATGGCACCTAATTGAACTACCAATAAAGATCAGGTGCTTTAAAAAAAAAAAAAAAAAACAGGTCCCGCACGCTTTTCGCATTATTTAACGAAAAACAGCTGATGAGGAACAAGCATAAAGGCCTATTATTTTATCTAACGAAGATCACTTTCAAAGAGTCGTTGCTCCTCAAATATACAAAAGTTTTAAAAGTAACGGCAGGTTAATGCAACAGTTAAGTGACACCCTCGCGCTATACCTTCTAAAGCGGCTTTCACACCGGACGCGAAATGAATTTTGCGCTCGACAGATTACATTCAATGTCAATACAAAGACGCGTGTATTCTTGCATTGACTTTGAATGTAATCTGTCGTGCGAAAAATTCGTTTCGCGTCCAGTGTGAAAGCGGCTTAACTCATTTTCGCTGAAATAAAATCAACCTCATATCATACACTGGCTGTTAAGCGGTTGTTACTTTTGATGTGCAGACTAAAATAAAAGTCGTTTGATGCGTAGAGGTCTGCTATTCTTCGAGTTATGAACTGGGAGCACACGCTCCCGCAACGTCACATCCATAAAAACACATTTAATGAGAACTCGGGAACCTGTTGTAGATAAATTATTTAACACACACATTTTTTAAACTAGGTCGACGATGTAACCGAAGACGTAAACGCAATCTGATAGCTAGCTACAGCCAACTGTATCCCCACTTAGTTACATTTTTAATGAGCGGTAAGATATTTTATCAAACAAAACTCTTTTGCTCCTAGCTTACACGACAAATATCCCATACGATAAGTAATGCATTTTAGATATTCGGTTTTCCGGCTGTTTCAAGCCCCAAAACAAACTCAGTCGTTGACTTACATTATTCGTCAGTGTCACTTCAAGTTTTAGAACAACACGTGCCGTAGTTCAAGCCCCTTCAGTCAAGCACGATGAAGAAAGTATTCAAAGTTAAGATCTTCAGCCGCCTTCCTTAAACATATTCATTAGAACTGATTAGGCCCACTCATAATAATGTTTCTCCCCGTCCGTTAAGTCGGGTGTCGATATGTATCCACATTAACTGAAGTATTGCTGTGCACGCTTATTTTTTAAAGGCGGTGCTCCCGTCTTCGGACGTCCAATGGGAAGTTCGACTTTGTACAAGGAATGACAACCTACCGCAGCTGAGCGGTGCCTCTGGTTTGACTTTCTATTGCCAACAGACTCCTGACGATCTGAGTCGAGCGTTCTTGCGTAGGCTACTCTTTAAATTTCGAATCGGGATGCATATTCTGGAAGTCGAATCATGTTCCCTCTGTCCTTTGATTCTCATTTGCTCGTGGCGATTACATCAGGGATTTCTGCATTCGCCGCGAAGCCTGGCTGTGTATTCGTACAGGCTACGTACTTAAGATTATGGCATTTGATTGTAGTTTCAATTGCTTCATTGACGTCTGAACTTTGTTTTACCCGAATATCCTGAGGGCTATACACCGATTAGCCCCAAAATTACAACCATTGACAGATGAAGAGACAAACATTGATTATCTTTATAATCTGGCACCTGTCAAGGGATGAGACTTATTAGGCGGCAAGGGAACAGTCAGTTCTTGAAGTTGATACGTTGGATGTGGGGAAAATGTACTAGCGTATGGAGCTCAGTGACTTTGACAAGGGCCAAACTGTGATAAATGAATGACTGGGTCAGTACTTCTCCCTAATGGCAGGTCTTGTGGGGTGTTCCCATGGTTGGCATCAACCAAAAGTGCTCCGAGGAAGGACAATGCGTAAACCGGTCTCAGGGTTCAGGGCACCCAAGGCTCATTGATGCACATGGGGAACAAAGGCTTGCCGATCGGGTTCGAACCCGTAGAAGAGCGATTGTAGCCTAAATTGTTGACAAGGTTAATGCTGGCTGTGATAGAAAGCTGTGAGAATACATAGTGCCTCACAGCTTGCTATGTACAGGGCTGCGCGGCTGCAGACCGGTCACGGTACCTATGCTGACCTCTGTTCACCATTAAAAGCACCTTCAATGGGCATGTGAGCATCAAAACAGTGCTGTGGAAAATTGGAGGAAGGTTGCCTGGTCTGACGAATTACATTTTCTTCTACTTCATACAGATAGCCAGGTGCATGTATGTCATTTATTTGGAAAAGAGATTGCGCCAGGATGCACTATGGAAAGAAGGCAAGCTGGTGGAGGCAGCATGATGCTCTGGGTAATACTTCTCTAGGAAAACACCTGGTCCTGGAATTCATAGAATACCACCTACCGAAACATTATTGCACACTAAATACACACCTTTGTGGCAATGGTATTCCCTGATGACAGTGGCCTCTTTCAGCAGGATAATGCACCCTGCCACACAGCAAAATTGTTAGAGGAACATGACAAGAGTCCAAGGTGTTTGCTTCAGGAGAAGGTTTTGTGGCTTTGGAGTGTAAATAATTGAACTAATCAAGAAATGCACTTAACAAAGACAAATTAACAGCTTGTTAAAATCCTGCAATTGCAATTGTGGTTGGAACAAAAAACAGCATACGTAGAGGGTCCCCAGGACTGATGTTGGGGACCCCTGGTCCAGACACGTTCTCAGTATAAAAAAAGCCTAACCAGGAGTAAAAGCAACCTATTTTGCTCCAAAACGATTCATAAAGCAAGCCTGCAAGAAAGATGTCCTTTGTCGCCCCTGAAAAGACAGACTACTGACACTCGGGGTTTCTGCCCTAGCAATAGTACCATGCAACGCATTATAATGCCCCTGATATAGCTTTCATAAATGTAATAGACCATTGTATGCCCAATCTTGTGGTAACTTTCCCAGCATGGGGAACATTTCCCAAAAGCACAGATGCAAACTTACACAGAACCATTGACTGAATATCGTTGAACTTTGTAAGTTGCTAACATAGCAACTATGCTTTTGGGAAATGTACACCTGATATTAAAAAAAGATATGGTAAAGAGCTTTCAAAACATCAACTGCAAGCTTCATATTACCGTAAAATGTTAATCCTCTCATCTTCATTGCACCACACTCCGCCTCAGTTGGTGGACTGTGTGGCCATTAAAAAGGCAGCTGTCTCATGCATAAGTCATTAAGTATGAAATGTAATAGTGAGTAAGGTTTACAAATATAATTCTGGTAGAAAGTGTGGCAAGTAGCACCCCAAAGTCATATCAACCCTCATATGTATCCTTCAGCAGTGGGCTGTGCCTGTGAATCACAATGCATTATAGCGTTCATGCAGTTACGTTTCTGCTCTGGCAATAAATGAGCCATAGTCTACACTATGGTTAACTGGTATTTCAAAATTCAAAACATGTCTCACTTATAAATGGCATAGTAATGTGGCAGGGTGAAATCACCCCACTGCGTAGTATGCGTTTTTAAAATGAATTGTTCTCTTCAAAACTCAAGAGTGAGGAATTACATAGGGCCAACAATAGTGACATGATGTCACGCCCAAGTATAAAAGAGATAATTTTGCCGAGGGCAACTAATATACAACCATCCTCACACACACAACACGCACGCACACACAGATTAGTCATTCCTTCAGGCTTAAAGGAACAGTTCACCCAAAAGCAAAAAAACTATTATGACCTACTTACTTCCATGCCAGTTGAAACACGTGTGAAGTTTTTTTTAATTCATACAAAAAATGAAAACTTATGATTATGTATGATAATCGTGTGGGGTGCGCAAAATACCCTCCAGAATTTATCACAGCAGAAGAAAATAGCTCAGAACTTTACAGATCAGCAACACCGTCTTGTCCCTCACGTCAAAAATATGCAGACAGAGTCACCTACTGGTTCGTATACGCAATTACAACTGTAATGACAGCTCTCAGAACCAATCCATATCGCTTATCAAAATGCCCCTCGTGCACCTGAAACACTACCTCTTTGCAGGCATATTCAACTTGAGATTCCTCACTATAAATTATATTTTTAACGAAGACATCACAACAAGCAAATATAGCCACAGCCGAACATATAAAACTCGCAATTAGGCCAACAAGTCAATTCAGCATTACAAATATTCTATAAATAAACGAAAAAAAATATATGATAACAGGAAAAATCTGCTTAATTTTGCTGAATATGCTTAATTTTACGTAAGGCTTCACACCCTTCTTTGGTCTAGGTTTGAGTTATGAGACATCCTCTGTCAAATATAATAGCTGCACTTGAAGGGTAAAATATCAGTTGGGTATAAAATCCAGGGGTCAGAAAGTAAAAGTCCTGCCCAAGTTTTTCTCCCTCCCACAGAATGAGCTGATCACTCATATTGGCTCTATCTCTTGTCCGAAGTAAATCCAGGTGGTTGGAATGAAGTTTTGGGGATTTTTACTTTCTGAACCGAGACTTTACATCCCTGCGCCATTCATTTTTATCAATAACAAAGTTACAATCAATAGTCGTATTATTGTGGGCCTAATGAAAAAATTTGTTTTGAAAGTGTTGGCAAAAGCGGACCATGGACTCTTTTAATGATGTCTTCTGCTCCGTCGATCTGTAGTTTAGTCCAAATGCATGCCAACAAATTTAGGCTCACACACCAGCTACTGCACAAGTCTAAAGTAAATTTTAGGAGTGGTTGTCAAGCCTTGCAAGTGGGTGGAGTTAACCCCTTTAAACTAATTTTTAGCTCACTTGGTCCAACGGACCAACGGGAGCTTATGGGATCACGCAGCAGCGTTGGCCTTAACTTTGATCTTCTACCAAACCACTGAAGGGATCAGTGTGAAATTTGGTGGGAAGATGCATATGGTTGTAAAGATTAGAATTGATTCGAGGTGTTGAAACACGCCATCAAACATGGCCGCCAGTCGGCCATATTTAAAATCGCACTATATCATGCCGGAGCGCGTTTGAAAGCAGCTAGAATGCTGAAACTTTGTACAGACATACTGTTGAGGACGTAAAAATAAAAAGCTTACCTCTTAATTTGTGACAATACTACACCCTTGAGCAACACACTTAAGCCCAATAGCCAGCTGGTAAACTCTTCAGCATATAATGCTGGGTAAAATTATCTGGCGTCCAGGGCTCGATTATAATTGGAGCTGCACTATGAAAAGAGCACTGAGCTGCAAAAAAAAAAAAAAAAGACATGATGAAACACCAAACCATGATGCTAGAATTTTTCTTTTTTTCCCCTAAACAAATTACAAAAGGTGTCTTAATTTTCCCAATATTGGACCCAGGCATAAAAAAATACAACCACTGTGAGCTAACATAACACTTAAGTCTGAGATAAACTAAGTGAGCTACAGTTCCCATAGCACTATTTTTCACCTAAGTTTTCCCTTAAGTAGGTTCAATGACAGAAAAAGCCTTTTTTTCCATATTGTAGGACAATGTCTCATACATATACTGTATCTGCTGGTTGTAGTGCTTCACTGAAGCCACATCTCACTTACATTGAGATATATATTCAGACCTTGGACACAGTGTTTTTATGGCCACGGCGGTACATCAAATGGAAAATGTCTAGAATTTGTACATCCTTATTTCCCTGTAATTCAGAAATACATTTTTAGGATCCTTGGAAACCTTGAGATCTCTATTAAAATTAAAAATAGGCCTGAAGTTCCACAAGTTTGAATACAGCAGCTGTAGTTGATGGACCCATATATGGAGCCATCGGTTTTACGGGGTTAAAAACAGATTATTTGGTGTTTGCAAGTCAATGTCAAGATAGACCAATGAGCCAAAACATTAAAAACCACTCTCTAGTGAAGCCAATATCATTGATTATCTTGCAATGACAGGGCAATTCAAGATCTGCAGGCAGGACTTAGAATGGAAAACGACCAGTCAGTTCTCACAGTTGACGTGTTGGACATGGGAGAAACGAGACCTGAGCAACTTTGTCACGGGCTAAATCACTATGGTCAGACAAGTGGGTCAGAAGCTCTTGGAAGTGGCTTGGCTTCTAGGGTTCTCCCAGTCAGCAGTGGTGAGTATCTACTGACAGTAGGAGGAAGAAACCATGAACTAGCAACAAGCCAGTAGGCACCCAAGTCTCATCAATGCACAAGGGCATCCCATCTGGTCCAAACTGACAGAAGGGCTACTGTGGCACAAGAATTTTAATGACTCTTATGCGAGGAATGTGTCAGGACACACAGTGCATTGCACCCTGCTACACTTGGCGCTTTGTAGCTGCAGACCTGTTGGACTGCCCATTTTAAACCCAGTCCACCACTGAAAAGACTTACAATGGATACATGAGCATCAAAACTCAACCATCGTGGTGTTGAAGAAGATTGCCCGGTCCAGTAGGTCCCATTTTCGTCTGCATCATGTGAATCAGCGAGGTACATGTGCACCAATTACATGGGGAGGAGATGGCATGAGATACACCATGGGAAGAAGACAAGATGGTGGGGGGAGTGTGATACTCTGGGAAATGTTCCGCTGGGAAACCCTGGTTCCAGGAATTCAAGTGATGGGAGTTTGAGAAAGCCATTTTGGCAGCACGAGGGGGTCCTACAGAATATTAGACAGGTGGTTTTAATGTTGTGGCTGATACGCGTATATTATAGCTAATTTGGGGTGCGTTTCCCAAAATCACAGATGCTAATGTACATAGTTGGGCCCATTGACTGTGAATGGACGAACTATGTGAGTTGCTAACTTAGTTAGCAACTACGCTTTTGGGAAACGCGCCCCTGAGCATTTCTCAAACTGCAGTTTACAATGGCAACCATTGGCCTACATTCACAAACTACAGATAGCCCAATAGGCTATTCAATTTAAACATTTGAGTAGCTAGCGAGCACCAGGGAAATAAAAAACTATGCTGATTCGCTTGTTGCTTTTCCATATTATGAATTGTTATGATCAAGACAAGGAACCAGATACTAATTCGGAGTACAATCCAGTGAAGGGTATTTATTGATAGGAATACGGTAATAACTGGAGAAAAGGCCCGAAGCCCAGAACAGGGAGGAGACAGTCCAGCTTGTATACCGGTTAGGGTAATGGGCACATCCGCACTCGGCCAGTGGCGTCCTGCGGCAGAAGCCTGATGGTACTGTTGTGGCTATCATTCAGACATATTTTCAGGTTATGAGGTTCCCCATCCCCAAGCAATTGGAGAGAGACAGATTCTTCAGACAATTAGGCTTTATTGTGGCATATTGATGAATATAAAGCCGAGTTCTTTTTGTGCAAGAAGAACTCACATCTTGCCTTTCACACCCAGTTTTTATACCTTCATCACAGGAAATATCTTCCAAATATGGTCTTTCCGCTTTCTTGCTTTTCATACCCAGTTTTTATGCCTTCATCACAGGAAATATCTTCCAAATATGGTCTTTCCGCTTTCTCATTCTCATGCTACAACAGGACAGGCAAACCAAAACACTGCCAACTAACCTTGAGAACTTCAAAAGCAAAGATAAGGATGCCCATCACTACAAAGGACTGGAAAATTACAGTCAAGAGAGGAAAAATACAGCCAGATGAATAGGATACAAGTAGATAAATAAATGATTCAATTGATTATGTTTTCAGTAACAACTTATGATTTTACTGAACAAATATTGATCAATGCTACAGAAATCAAATACATCACCTGATTATGTTTTCGAATCAACTTAACAGAAGCCTGCTTACTAATCTACAGAAGTGCGCTGCTTATGTGTGTGTGAGCTGCTCATGCATGTGTGAATTGAATTGCTTGTATGTATGTGTGTCCGTGTGTGAACTGCTTGTATGTATGTGTGTCTGTATGCGTGTGTGTGCATGTGTATGTGTGTCTGTGTGCTGCTTGTGCCTGTGCATGTGTCTGTGTGCACTGCTCGTGTGTGTGAACCGCTTGTAAGTGTGTGTGTTTTATGTGTTTGTGTCTGTGTACACTGCTCATGTGTGTGCGAACTGCTTGTATGCGTATGTGTGTGTGTGTGTGTGTGTGTGTGTGTACTGCTTGTATATGTGTGTGTCTGTGTGTATGTGTGTGTGTAAGTCTTACTGCTGCATACATAATATGGATACTGATTATGATTATTGATTATGGTTATTCAATATGGTTATCGATTTACTGATGAATATGATGAGAAATATTGAAATATAATCCTCAACAGTACAACCCCTGCCGAGGCAAGACTGTCAGAGAGAAGGTCCAAAGTATTTAGCGAGGATGCGGTCCCAATCCAGGAGACCAATAATAAGGCTTTAGAGTTTGCTCCTATTAACAAGGCTCCAAATAGTACATATTTCACCATCAAAAAGATAACAATAATTTCAGAATACGGTAATATTTTTTTTTACTAGAAGATATGAACTGACTGGTTGCTTAGACCAATCAAACGTGACAATCCAGCAACTCTGCTAAACAGAAATAACGTTTAAACAACGATCAGCCATAATATTAAGACCAGCCTAATATTCTGTAGGTTCCCTTTTTGCCATCAAAACAGCCCTCATCCATCAAGGCGTGGACTCCACTAGACCTCTGAAGGTGTGCCGCGGTATCTGGCACCAAGATGCCAGCAGTAGATCATTTAAGTTCTGTAAGTAGCGGGCCTCCATGGGTCAGAACCTGTTTGTCCAGCACATCCCACAGATGCTCGACATTGAGATTTACATTGAGATTTAGGGAATTTGGTGGCCAAAGCAGCATTCAAATAATATTTTTTGCTTAGGACAGTTCCTCACTCCAAGAGAATGACCTCAAAGTACAGTATTTACTTGGCAGCCATGATAAGTGTGTTAGAATTCTCTAAATGTTAAGGAAGGTCCTTCAATGCGTCCTAGCTTATTTAGCATAGGTTACACTGAACTATCTTATACTAAAAGAAAGGAGATAACACAATCCAACAATTCCTTTCAACAGCAGTATTGAAAGAGATGACCATCCATACGGCCAATTATGAAAATAAACAAACATGACGGGCAAGAGACGCATGATCATGTTGCCTAGTAAGTGCATTTGGACTCTCAGCAGCGCGGCTGTCTTTTCTAAAGCCGTTATGAATTTCCTTCACAACTTCCCTTCTCTTCATTACATTTTCTGCCAAGGTTAAAGAAAAGTGGTTAGGAAGTAGACGATAGGACACAATTTTTTGGCTGCTCGAACATAGGCCTAGTCAACACCTTGAACTCATTGTGTTCCTCAAACCATTCCTGCACTCAAAAAAATGAAATGTTATGAAATGTTAAATTTACTTAATAATGTTATGTCAACTGGTTCTACGCAATTGCGTTGCATAACCTTTATTTGACTTCTAACATTTTTGGCCAGTTTAATTTGTTGCATTGAGTGGAATGTACTTAATTCAGTTTTGTGGAACCAGTTGACATAACATAATTAAGTAAATCTAACATTTCATAGCGTTTCTTTCTTTTCTTTTTTTTGAGTGTGAACCAGTTTTGCAGTGTTGCAGCACACATTATCCTGCTGACAGAGGCCACTGCCATCAGGGAATATCTATCATTTCAATAAAGGGATGTACTTCGTCTGCAACAATGTAATAAGGAGAGGATATTTTCATAAGGGCATTGCTGGTGCTTCCGGCGGTGGACAGGGGTCTGGTGCTACACAGCCCCAAACTCAATAAACTGCAATGCACTGTGTGCTCTGACACCTTTCTATCAGAGCCAGCAAGAACTTTTTCAGCAATTTGACCTACAGTGGCTCTTCTGTTGGATAGGACCAGACGGGCCAGCCTTCGTTCCGCACGTGGATCAGTGAGCCTTGGCCGCCCATGAACCTGTCACCGATTCACCGGTTTTCAATCCTTGGACCACTGTTGGTAGGTACTGACCACTGCAGACAGCGAGCACTCATAAAAGCGACAGTTTTGAAGATGCTCTGACCCAGTCGTCTAGCTATCACAATTTGTTCCTTGTCTAAGTCACTCAAATCGTTATGCTTGACTATGTTTCCTGCTTCCAACAAATCAATCTTTCTGGCTTCTGTAGGCGTTGTCTGTCACATTATTTGATTTAGTGAACGAAAGACTGCGACTAACTCGCAAAATTTCATTCGAACAATCCATTAATTTCGTCTCTGTCGCAGATTTTTCTTATTTGTGCGTTTCTTAAATTGATTGTTTTTTCCGCAACTGGACAAACTGGATTGTTCAGTCGTCATTTAGAATCTTAACAGGCGAAAATTCAACGATGAAGCAGCTGGCTATATCTATGCCGACTGTCGACTTTCCATTTAGCCTACCCTTGCTGTCATCTCCTGGTTCTAAAGAAAGGAGAGGAGGCCTGGAATTTTACTGCTAATACGCTTGACACAAATTGAAAAGCATCATGGCAGATGTACAGAATATGAGTTCCTTGAAATCCCCAGCAACTTCTGAAAACATTGTTCGGCCGAAATCTATTATGTAGGTTAAACTCGTTCAAACGTACAGTATGTCAATGAAACGCGCAAAAACTGAAAGCTGCGAAAAAAGTTTCCGGTCTGCGCAGTCTGCGTAGATGTTTTTGCATTACCTCACAGACTGGCTGACTGCAGCGTGCTACTCTGTTTCATTGGCAGGCGGAATGGTTGTTTAATGCATAAGGAGCAAGAGGGCTAAAAGGGAACGCTCAGAAAGAAGCAACGCAGGTCGCTATAGCAGAGAACGCATCACCCACCTACTCTGCAGCAAAAGGTATGAGGAAGATAGAACAAATTCGTGTATCATGATATGTAAACTCTAACTTCTACTTCTCTATTTTGTACACTTGAAACATCATTGTTCTGTCACTTTAATTATGACGACTTGAAATTTGGTATATTTTTAAATGATCGCTGTCCGTGTTTCTCTTGACAGCGGTCAAGCTTCAGCGCATAGCCTTTCAAAAAGACAGTGCCTTGCGAAAACAGATCACTTGAGGATGCCTTCCTCTGCAGCATGTCTAGTGCGGCTTGGTGCTGTGGTTTTATCGCTTGCGATAGTAGTCTGTGGTTCTCCGCCGCAAGCGACAACATCCGCGGTGGACATGAGCATCACCCGGACCCCCGACGCTAATTTGGCTGCGGGACACGCGTCTCTAAACGACATGTTTCGGGAGGTGGAAAAGCTAATGGAAGACACGCAACAGAAATTGGAGGAGGCGGTATACCAGGTAGTCTATTTTCATATCAAGGGAGAAATTCATTACCATTCTTACGCACCCTAAACGTTCGAGGCTATACTGCCTCTGACCGTTGACAAAATTTGGCTGCAGGAGTGGGCGACTAACTTTTATGCAGAATTTACTAACAAATGTAGAACGCACCCATTCTTAAATGCGCAGTTGCGTTTCTGACTCTCGAGGTTACTTTTGCATTGGCCTGCAAAACGTTAGTTTAAATCAGCATTTCTTTTTGTTCGAAATAGCCTAAATAGCCACGCAGACAACATACAGTATCGGTCCTAATGAATAATAGGCAAGTTGTTCTATTTTGTAATCAGTTTCCCACTCATATAAATGTCAGGCTATATTCAAAGTATCTCAGGTATTCCTGTCGCATAATTTTTTCTATTTGGCTTTTACGGATTGAAAACGACGTTATCTAAAATATCACAATTTGGCCTGGTGGATAAATAAAGTTAAATAAAGTTTTAGATTAACAAAGCCTTCAGTTATCACCACCCTACATGGTTATTGAAAACGACTCTTACAGCTTTATTGATTTTTGAGCCGCAAGTCCTGGGGACTTACTTTTGTACACTATTTATAGATGGACAATGAGAGCGCTCGATCAATCCTTTATATCCATGACCTTCCTCCCAATCACCATGAGGAGAGCAGCACGGACAGAACAGTGGGAAACCAAACCGTTCACACCGTGGAGGAGGTTAGCAAGGTGAGCCTGTCATATTGTTGGCTACTACAGGAGAAATATACATAATAAGCCATTATGTAGATATTGTGCATGTAGTGCGCGCGCGCGCGTGTGTGTTTGTGTGCACGCGCACATGTGAGTGTGTGTGTGTGTGTGTGTGTGTGTGTGTGCGTGTGCGTGCACATGTGTGTGAATGTGTGCAAGTGTGTGTGTGTTTGTTCTGGTGTATTAGGGAGAGTGCACATATAGTCTCTGCAATATATGTACTCAAGAGAGCATGTATGTCTATGTCAAAGTCAGAGGAGAGTATGAACAGGATATAATAAGAGTCTTCATGCCAGTTTGTTCACAGATTATAGACAATTCTTTTGACAGAAAAGGCTGCAAACCTGCATGTGTGCAGCTCCAAAATGCAACTCAAGCAATTTCTCCCCCTCCCCCAGCAGTGATTTTGAGCATCTGATTCAATTATGGTCTGAGCTGCAAATATCAAAACAAGCACAAAATGGTGCAAACCCATGGTGCGTAATGAACATTTGTCCCACTAAATGGCCCTACTAAACGTCCATGGGTGAGTGAGAAAGGGATCACAATTTGCAACACATAGCCTTGGCCAGAAGTTTGCAGTGTCATGAGAAAAAAATTGTCAAAAAACTGTGCTATAAATTAATGAAACATAAACAAGTTCAAGCAGAATTAATGTTCAAACTTTGTGCATCATAACAGAATTGCAAAATCCTTGTTATAACTAGTGCAGTATTGTCCTTCAGTGTATGGTCATTGATTTAACTGTAAACTTGTTTTAGAATTGTCTGTGTACTGTCATGCCAGTGAAGCAGAATTTAATTGGACTGAATTCACAGGGAAGATAAACGGATCAGCTACAACATTAAAACAGTCTGTCCAATATTGTGCCGCTCCCCCTCATGCCACTGAAACAGACTCAAAAAAACGAAACCCTATGAAATGTTAGATTTACTTAATAATGTTATGTCAACCGGTTCCACAAAACTGAGTTAAGTACATTCCACTCAATGCAATTAATTAAACTGGCCAAAAATGTTAGAAGTCAAATAAAGGTTACGCAAAGCTATTGCGTGGAACCAGTTGACATAACATTATTTAGTAAATCTAACATTTCATAACATTTCATTTTTTTGAATGCAGCTCCGTTAAACTGACATACATAAAAATGCCCAAAACCCAGGCTTTCTCAACAGAACATTTCCTAGAGTATCACATTTCCCCCACCAGCTTGTCTTCTTCCCACAGTGCATCCTGGTGCCATGTCTTCCCCAGGTAAATGGTGCTGACATACCCGGCTGATGCACGTGATGTAAAAGAAAACATGTTTCACTGGAGCTGATGATGACCTTCTTTAATTGCTCCAAGGTCCAGTCATAAGGCTCTTGTGCCAATTGTAGACGCTTTCGGCAGTGGACCAGGGTAAGAATTGATGCTCCATCTGATCTGCTGTTACAAAGCAATATGCACAGCAGGGTGTGATGCGCTGTGTCTCGTGACATATTGATAAGTATCATTAAAATTCCCTGATGCTTGTGCCACCGTAGCCCTTAAGTTGGTTTGGACCAGACGGGATAGACTTTGCTGCCCATGTGCATTGATGAACCTTTGGCGCCCAATGCCGTTTCGCTGGATCATAGTTTGTCCCTCCTTGGAACGCTGTCGGTGCACTCACCAGTGCTGAATGGAAGCACCCCAGAAGCCTTACTGCTTCGGAGATGCTGTGATCCACTCATCTGGCCATTAGGATTTGGTCCTTGTCAAAGTGGCTCAGGTCCCGTTTCTCCCACATCCAAGGTGTGGACTGTCAGAACCGACTGTTTGCTTACTATCGAAGGTCCACAGATCTTGACATGCACCGTTGTTACTAGATACTTAACATTATTGGCTTGGTTTAATGTTTTGCTCATCAGTATATACAGCCTAATAACCACTTACAGTACCCTCCAGTAATACTGGTACTTTTGGTTAATATGAACAAAAGTGCTTATCGTATCCCAGGACGACGAGTCGGGGATGCTATGGATCGGCGATGGTCATGCTGCGTCCGTAGAGATTTTCTTGTGTGCGCTCTACAGGCCACAAATCTGTAGCAAATCTTTTTGAATTTCCTAAATATTAAACAGATTCTGAGTTGTTTTTTTTTTTTTGGTAGAAATTGATACAACTGATTGCTCTGCCTATCAAAGACTGTTCAATTGTTAATTGATATATTTGATGCTAATTAATAAATGAAATTTGAATTAAGTAATTTTACGTGTCAGCTAAATGAGGGTTTTAACAGCTGATTCACTTGTATTTGTTTGGTATTCAGAGTGCCAGACATTAAGCGAGGGTATCTATCTGTTAAGACTGCTGGATTCAGAAATTGGCATAATTAAATTAAACTTCACTTTCCCAACAGGTCCTAGAATTAGTGAAGGGCACTGTGCAGCCTGTATGAAAATCCTTCTTGGTGGAAAAAACTGCATTTAAAAATATGGAGTTCTGTTTGCACAGGGGACATGGAAATTCATGTCTACAAGGATGCGTGGTCATTAACAGAGAACATGGCTGTCCAACACCTGCATCCTAAATTATTTAATTTTAACCTGGATTTGCCATGCGTGATTTGGCTTATTAGCAGCTGATGGAGGCCCATATTGAATGAGGTGCGACATGTAGTCAAAGGGCGAAAATGTACAGGGTGGTAGATCTCCTGGAACAGGGTCAGACAGTCCTCAAACAGAGCATTAAGTCTTGCAGACAATCTTCCTGGCTGCATGAGGCTAATTCGTAACACTCTATTTGGTCACCGGGGCCATACGATGAAAAATACTTTCCCAAAGCTATGTCTGTATTTTCATGTATCATTTAAATGAAAATCTTCTTGTCTTTCAGGTAACAGACAATAAAACTGGAGAGACCCACTTCTCCAGAGTTGTGATCCAGTCCAGCAACGAGGGGAATGAGGTCCAGCATGTAAGTCGCATGCTCACTTCTAGTTTTTACAGAAAATGGGTGGGATGCTGAACCACAAGGATAATCTGCCGCTTGATTTATCATCATTGTGTGAAATAAAAGTTAAAATCAACAACACGTGAATAAGTAAGTGAAAATTATGCAATATATGTGTACCTACTCAACTGCTGAACAAGAAAAAAAATTTTACATCAAGTTGAATTGACTTAGTAACGTGTTGGGGCAATAGCTGGCCAGTTTACATTCATTTGCTATCAGCATCTGGATTACTGAAGGATACATATGGAACCCCATCCATCCATCCATCCTCCATTATCTGGCCATCTTATTTATGGGCGGAATTGAGGGGGTAGGATGCCACACCATCGAACAAGAAACAGCTCAAGAATGTTCCAGCTAATGTGAAATGGGAAAGAGCAAGATATTTGCTCCAAACTTGTTGACAGTTTGCCAAGGAGACCACAAGCAGTGATCGTGGCAAAAGGCAGACCAAAAAGTGCTGACTATTGCCACACACTCTCAGTGCAATATTTAGATTGGATGGATGGATGGAAGGGGGTTTGATGAGCAGGTGTCCATATACTTTGGGCCAAATTGCATCTGAGCAGTGTTGGGGCCAGGAATTTTACCCAGGCGGTACTGAGGGTGATCTAGTTCAATACATGGATATACTGAATTTGTTTTCCTTTTGTAATTTGAAATTGTAAGAATGGGCTTTGCTGGTGGTAGTCTGGTCTTAATGGACCTGGACTGAGAAAATATTGTGTCGCCAACTCTCCGCTGCCATCTGTCCGATCTGCAGATATCTCTGATCCCGTCGTTGTGGTGACTTACATCAAGGAAACGAATGTTTGTATCTCTTAAGTAACCGGCAAAAGGATTTCTATTTGCCTTCTCATGAATGCAGGGCAGCCCCAGTAGTCCAGACAAACAGGGTACTCTGCTGATAAGCTAGAGACATGGAGGCTTTATGAGTCACAGTCTTCTGCCGTGCATGCTAATTAAGAGTGGAATCCCCCTTTGCTCCCAGGTTAGATGGAACACATCCTCCAGAACTGCACTGCAGATTTAACAAGTCGACTAGTTTGAGTGACAAGCGACTTGACTTGGTTGGCCCTTTTTTGTGCTCTAAGTCTGACACCGCTAATTGCATCCTCCCCTACCCTCAGCTCCGCGACTTTTTGGAAATGTGAATCATGAACTTCAAGCAAATGTGCTTTGGGCAGCAGAAAAAGGCAATTGGTCTTCAGAAAGAAAAAGGCAATCGGTTTGTTTATTCAGCTGTTTGATCAGTTGGATCAGGCGAAGAAAGCGGGTACGAGCGCTCCGATGCTCTTTGCAACACAAAAGGTCGTTTACGTTCTCTGCCCCCATTTGGGTCATGCTTTCTGTCTACAAAGGGAGCCGGTACAGACTGAAAGCAGCCTATCAGCCTTTCAGTGCAGTTTTTATTTGATTAAAAAGACTCTTTTGAACACTGGCTCCTGCATCATTTTAATTTGCTTCGTATGTGCTACTGGTGTATTCCCACATGGCCAGGGCTCATACTTTATTCATTTGCCTCCTCTGTATGTGTTGGGAAGGAAGCAAACAAGTAAATTGCTTAACTAAGGAGATACATCTTCCCGTGCCATATATTAATTTGAGTTCATGTTTCTTTGAGGTCTGGTCAGATAACATAAATAAACATCGGCATAATTATGTGACTGTCTGAACACACAGGAGAATGTATTTTTGATTTATAGTAACTGTAACACTATGTTGCCATTTCTGAATGTCTCCCAGTTTGAGTGTGACTGTGTTGAATGATGGGATTTATATTTTGTGTTATAAAATAAAACCATAAACACATTGAGCCTACTTTTCGGTTATTGGCCTCCCGACTACAACGGAGTGCACTATGGTATTTTTTTATGGTTGTGGGTGTTGAAATTACATGGTGATGCCATTTGAGATTCCTGGATAATAGGCTATGTCAACCTATGGAAAGTGGTTTGTAAAATCATTGGGCCTGTGGTTCTTATGAAATGACCAGGCTTGCTGCCATTTCCCCTTTAATGTAATTGCTTTTTCTCTGCTTCCATACGGTTAGTTCTGTTGAAATGCACAGATATCATTGAGAAGAGGGCTCTTATATGAGACACAGAACACTATCTACTTAGTTCTGAGGGCGGTCCTTTGCATGCCGCAAAAGGTACCTCCTGTATTTAAAAAAAAAAAAACCATTAAAAAAATCAAATTTTTTCTGAAAACATTTGGAACAGTAATCATACCTCACATGCTTCAAATTAGTTTACTTTTTAATGCTTTTTTTTCTACTGCTATTTGCATTTCAAAAATTGTGAATTTCTGGCTTTTTGGCGTCAAATTCTCAGTGATTTAAAGGGATTCTGGCTACTCATGATGCAGGGATTGGTTTAAATGTTGCTGAATTGCTTGAATGGGTCCATTGTCTTCCGAGCAAATCAGAAGACCATTAGCGCCACACGTCTGCACCCCTGTGAGAGGCAACTAGAGACAAGTTTGAAAAGAGAATGAAAAGGGGGTTATTCAAATGGTTTATCACTTTCTGTATTTTTGCTTTTAGTTCCTCCATTTAAACATGGGCAGTGGCTTGGTGGCTTAAAATGACTTTAAGCCCAGTTTTGAGTTATGGAAAATCAATGGATGAATAACTGGGTAAAGCTCAGACTGAATATACATTTGCAGTAATATCTTGGGATTGCATGGATTTGTGGTCATTTTTCCATGGGGTGAAAGTGAGCTCAGAATTTCTGCTCCTCTGTGGTTTCTCCGACTGAAACCTCAGTGAGTGCTCCAGATGGGAGAAAGGGAGCTTTATATTGACGCTGCGACTCAACTGAGCCCCTCCAGGCTTTGTTGAAGTATCATTTTGACTGCGAATTCTTTAAGATTTTTCCAAATTTGAACATCCACCATTGAAAGTGTTACAACTCTTTTTTTAAATGAGTGCTCTGTGCTCACAAAAAAGTTTCCCTGCCACCCAAAGGGTAGGGTGGGGGACTGACGTGCCCATCCATCCGTGAGTGCATGTGCCCGAAGCCAATTTAAACCCAATTTGCAATGGGGGTTGAAAAATTTTGATTGCAACAGTACACGTCTCATTTTTGAAATAAACCTTTCACTTGTTAATATGTACCCTTAAAGGTATATTTCAACATTTTGGCAAATTGGCCTGTTGTTTTGAGATTTGGGGGAGAGACGCGAGATGCTCAGCGAACATAATGAAAGTGAACGGTACAGGTCCCTCGCTCCTTCAAAACTCATCAAATACGCAATCCAGCAGCTCCAAAATGCTCTCGTGGACAAATTGTGACCTGCACATTCACCACGCTATGAAATAATAATGTATAATTATGTAACATTATGACACATGAAGCAAATACTCGGAACTACTTTCTTAAGTAACCCGCTGGGCGGATTGACACAGTGCGCAGCGCACACCTCAGAGCTTGCCAGTAGCTGCAGTAAACATACGCTTTTGAAATCACTCCACCCAACTGGGATGTCTGGAATGTAGTTCTGGTTATGTATTTTCCTTGAAAATAACTCTGTCTCATAATTATACATTATTATTTCATAGCGTGGTGAATCTGCAGGTCACAACTTGTCCACGAGAGCGTTTTGAAGCTGCTGGATTGCGTATTTGATGAGTTTTGAAGGAGCGAGGGACCTGTACCGTTCACTTTCGTTACGTTCGCTGAGCAACTCGCGTCTCTGCTCCCCGAATCTCTAAACAACGGGCACGGATAACTAAAGGTAATGTACCTACTCATATGACTATAGGGATTATGGCAATAGGCCAATTTACCAAAATGTTGAAATATCCCTTTAAGGCACTTTAACTGGTTGTACAGGATACAGTAACTAGGAGCGTGGGGATGAGCCAGTGACTCCTTGTAAAATAAGTGAATCCAACCTGTCTAGACAGAGTTGTGAGTGAAGTGCTGCTGTTGGAGTGGGCTGTCTGGGTAGATTTTGATACTGTCTTCTGCGTGTTAGTGGAGTTTCCACATTAGACCAAATCAGAAAAAGCCACAGCACCAGATGTGTTCAGTGTTGCAGGCTGAGTGTAGCAGACTTAACAATGCACAAGGATGAATTGAGGAACAACATCAAAAACTGTCGATGCCTTAAAAGAGTTTATATTGCCAAATACTTAAGTTTTTTTTCTTGCTCATCTCAGTTTAATTGAATCCTGACTTGAGACGCAAGCGGTTGTGCTTTCCTGCCATGATGACAACATTGAAGCTTAAAGCTTAAGTAAAGGGTTGCATATTTGGCTACGCCTTTGTTTTTACTGTGTTTTGATAATCAGTGCAAGAAAAGGGGGTTTTATATGCATGTAAACGTGCAGAATGTTTAATTTAGTTTTTTCCTGAGTCTTGCCTTTTCTTCAACCACAAATGGAAAAATGAATGCTCTGGCTCTGCTCAGAAACTAAAGCGAAATGAGATGAAGCGATTGCTGATGTGCTCAACTGCTTGTGTAACCATAAGGAGTCGTGCAAGAGAGGCTTGTTTTTTCTGTTGAGAGGGAGATGCAGTCAGCAGGAGAACTGGGGAGCTGACTTGTGAATCACAGCCTGCATACCAGCAATGGGTTTCCTCCTCAATTGCGAAAAAGTTGGCCCTGCCCTTTGAAGGGCACCAGTGCTACAACTTTTTTTTTTTTTTTTCCTGGCTCCGTTACTCCCTCAGGATAAATGACAGGTTACTGTTGCTGATCCTTGTGACGCAGGTTGCCCCGCAGTGATCTGTGTCACTGGCTCATGATTGAAACTGTGCTTTGAGCAGCTGCGGTGTAACTGAGAAGGCTGGAGGAATGTTCCTGGAACAGGAAGTACTCTGGCTGCAACTATGACTTTGCTGTGTCCCTTCCGTGCAGGAGTGCGTAATCGATGAGGACTGCGAAAAGGGCCGCTACTGCCTGTACGAGGCCCTGCAGTCCAAGTGCTTGCCCTGCAAGGCTCTTGACACGGTGGGTTTGCTTTTTAATTATGCTTTCTTACCTTCCATTGCTGCACTTCAGTTTCTGATGCATACCCAACACAGCACTATGCACACAGATTAAGAGTATAGCACTGCTGGAACTGTGCAGTAACTATACATGCTCACATGCAGAGAGTAAATAACACAGAGCACAGTAATCAGACATTTTTAGGTTTATTAACCACTTTGCACAGAAGCCAATTCTGGCAATTTATGCATTACCCTATTTAAGGCTTTATAATTCAAAATTTTAGCTTCACAGAGAGAGGGGAAATAGCTTAAATGAAACAAGACACTTGTAACATTTGGAACACAATCTTATTTTAGTTTATTTTTGTAATTTTAGTTGAGAATAAGGGCCCAAAACAAAGTGGCTAGACTTCGTTTGGAGCCGGTCTAGAATGGAGAAATAAGGCGCCTTCTTCCCTCCACTAGCCTTGGTGCACACCTTGGGCAAGTGTCAGTACTCCCTAAGCCTCCCTCAGTCAGGGTTACGGCTAATTGCCCGTTGCTCCTCACTGATACCCTAATGCCCCTCCTCATGCTGGGCAGATGAAGACTAACAGATGTCCCAATGGCCAGTATGTTAATGCGAAAGTCAGTTTTTATCTAGGTCGGTTTACTGACTTCCTACTGACTTTTTTTTCCTTCTGACTGCCCTGTATTAGGGCTTGGTGATTTGTGTCTCATTTTGGATCCACTCCAGGTTTCCTACACATGGGGGGATGCAAGTACAGGAATGGGCAACCTACTTGCTCTCAGTTTGAGGCTAACAACCTCCTGCTATGACTTCATACCCGCTACAGACTCTCATGGTTTAAAATCTACATGTTAGCGAGCTTCGTCTGTGCAGTGTAACTGCAGAGGCCCTACCAGGGTTCCCAGGAACAGCACCCATGATGAGCCAAGGGTAAAGCCGTTAGGACCCCCCGGCTCTGATTTTCCCAGGGGCACTCGTAACTACAACCCCAATTTCAAAATAAATGGGACGAAGTGTAAATTGTGAATAAAATCAAAATGCAATGACTTTCAGATCACATGAGCCAATATGTTATTTACAATATAACATAGATAACATTTCAAATGTTGAAACTGAGACATTTTACATTTTTATCCACAAAATGAGCTTATTTCAAATTTTCTGGCTGTACCAAGTCTCGAAAAAGGGCTGAAAAAGCAAAATAAATATATAAGAGAATCAGCTGAAAGAACATTTAGCAAGTAATTAAGCTAAGTGTTATCAGGTGTGTAACATGGTTGGCTATAAAAGGGATGTCTTAGAGAGGCTGAGTCTCTCAGAAGTAAAGATGGCCAGAGGCTCTCCAACCTGTGAACGCTTGCGAAAAAAAATTGTGGAATACTTTAAAAAGAATGTTCCTCAACGTCAAATTACAAAGGCTTTGAAGGTCTCATCATCGACCTTGTTAAGAGAGGTAAAATTCTGCTTTGCTGTGTCAGGCACTAATGCAAATATTAATTGATTTCATTTCTCGAGGCCTAATTTTGGATCAACCTCCCTTTTGGAATATACTGGGAGTTTTTGCTCTGTAAAGTTTCCAGGGTTTACTTTGCTCATGTTCACACTCATTTCTACTAGCCCCGGGGTTACTGCTCAGTTTCCAGCAATGTATAAAGTTTGCCCCAGAAGTTTCTACTAACCCAGCTCTGAAGCATAGTCTGCAATCCCTGGGCTAAAGTCGGCACTAGCCCACATTAAAGGTACGTACTGTTAACATATTCTTACCCTGGGGATAAATCCCTCTTAGCCCTGGACTAAGGAAGGAGTTAGCCCTGGGATAACCATTGTGTTACCGCCTGTATTGAGGATAAAAAGCACAGAAAGAAATCTCCTCTGGAGCTTGATGTCAACAGTTTTGGTACATAGGCCTACCCTAGACCTGAAAAATATGTTCAAATACATCACAATGTTTTTTATCTTAGCTTGTTTTTTTTTATTCCTGAAGGAAGTAAGAGTGATGTTAATGGTTTTGAATGAATTAGATACACTGTAAACCCTGATAGTGTGGTGAACTCAAATGTTTTGTGGAAACTGATCGCCTCAAAAAAATTGTGTCGGCCAGCTTAATTGCATTGTGTGGAAGGAACTTAGCATAATTTAAAGGGTTTTTTTTTTTTTTTTTTTTACGTTTTTAAAATAGGGATTCATTGAAAATAAATACCCATAAAATTGGTCAGTATGGAAATTTCATGATATGTTGAAGGTATTCACTCATATAACAAGAGAAAAAAGTTTCATGGTACTTGATATTCACTTTCCCAATCTTGCTCCTTTTCCACCGTAACCAGTCCGCCGACAGTCTCATTTTCCGTGACATCACACATGGGTTGTGTACTCTGAAAGTACCCCGATGTTCCATAGTTATAATACAGTGAACACTGTGAAAATTGTTTTCAATATTGTTTTTAAAGCCTGACGAGTCAGAACTCCTTATAGATTTCTTCCAGATATCTCAATAGTTCATAGTTTTAAATCCCATGTATAAATCTTTCTTTTTTTTTTTTAAGCTAATGTCGGATAAAGGTGATTTCTTTCATCGATGCATGTTAGTTTTACTGCTTATTTTGGTTCGTTCCGTACCTGCAAAAAGTCCGATCGCCGTGCTGGCTATATGCTATACACGTACTCGTTGTCTAGTTTAGAAAGAAAATTATGTTTTTACTGGAGTCATGGTACCATTCCGAGGAAGGTTGGATAAGCCAATGCTCAGGGCTACAAAAAACATAGAATTTTATGCACACGATCAAGTGGACTCTCATAACAGTGATCGACTGACATAGAAATATGGAGTGACGAGGTCGATGCCATTTAGAATACAATCGTACCCCTCAAATATCTCCACCCAATACCTCAAAAGCAGCCCGAATCGTCCGCCTGTACTTCTCATGCACTCAAGCTCCATTTCTGATCTTAATTGCTTTTTTATAGTTGTAGTATCTCTTCCCATGGTTCTTTCTTCAACTTCTGGTCCTTCCTCTTCCATGATGGCCAAAACGAAACAAAACCTCAAATCTAATAATGTTAGATAGTTACAGTAAATGCAATAGAAAGACCTGATGACAGGCAGCTGCTAGTGCATGAACAATATGTATTCCTCCGCGAGTTAAGAGAGAGAATACATTCTAAAAATCTTCCTTTTTTGTTTGGTCATCGATCTTATAAAGTCTAATCATTGAAAAAATGAATTAGGGTATCAGTCCTTCCCCGTATTTACACATGATTTCCATCAGATCGTTTATATGTCCATCTTCAATGTACTAAATAGAATAATATTAGTTTAAATTAAAAAAAACGACAGATAAATGTTGCTCCATTATAATTTATCCATCTCAAGTAAAGTACGACTCAATTTGAACCTTAAATAACAAAATATAAAGCTTAGAGAGAGAGATAGTATTTCTACTGACATGTACATTGCTCAAAAATTCACAGAGCACAGCTTGCAAAACCCGTATGTGACGTCACACGAAACGGGCCTCTTTCCTGCTGCAGGGTGAAGTTGCCTCAAAGACAATAGAGGAAGGAAGACTGTTCACTGAGGAGTAATTTGTGGGTATCAGTCACGTGGGTGCCCCACCCCTTTAGATAGACTTAGATAGACTAGATAGACGGGTCCTGCATGAATTGATTCCAAAGGGGAGAAGTGCACCTGAGCACAGATTATCACCGATTATTTTGCCCCATTGTCATGGAATTAAATATTGGACATATTTTTCACAGGCCAAATCTCTTCCAAACATTCTGGCATTGCAATGGCATTTTTATGACCAACAGATCAGGAGACAATGAACTTTGTTCGAGACCTGTGTCTCTCTCAGCAGCACTCACGTAACATCCGGCAATACAGAAATACAGTATGGACTGCGGGAAACCATGAATAAAAATTTGAAACTGAAATACTGCTTGTGTTTATATGTTCAGTAATACTGTTATTGTCATCGATGTTTAATTGTTTTTAAAGGGGAAAAGGAATATATCTGATCGCTGTGATCTTGTACTGAATTGATATCAGATATTAAACAAGCGGGGAAAAAGTGGCATAATAAGGCGCAAAAATTAAATTTGAGGCGTATCTTGCCTTAGCCATCCACGTCAAAAATGCCGAAACTTTTAGCAGCAATAGGTTGCAATAATAGGAACAAGCTATCTATCAAAAGATGGATAACTTGTTCCTATTATTGCAACCTATTGTCGTATTACATACCAGCTTCATAGACTTAAACTAGCTGATGCAATGCCCTTCAAGCTATAGCTAATGCCAATTACAGTAAAATACTTTACGTAATTTGAGTATTATTCAATTTAGCCTTTATTATACTGGAGAGTCCCACTGAAATAAAAAATACAGACCTGGCCAAACATTATCCTGTTCAAAACCACCTCTCCAAGAGTAAACGCTAGCAAGCCAAAATCTAATTTTTTAGGTCATGTCAAATTAGACTGGCGAATGTCGTAGCTGGCCAGCTGACTCATATTCGTAATGCTGAGTACAGCCGTTAGCTGTGTTGTAAAATGCCAGATGTAGCAAAGTAAAAGGAAATATACATGTAACATGCAGATATAAGATAGATACTTATACATCCCAATGTTTTATTGCTATCCCATTTAGCTACCACTGACAGCAAGAAGCGACTGATAACCCGGTCAGCAGTCATTCTGCAAATACAACGCGGACAACACTTCCGCGACCGTGCCCACTTAGGAGACAGGTAGTGTGACAAATTTCTTAAAGTGGGGGTCTATGGAGGATGAGGAGTCTTTGGTTGCCTTGAGCCGTCAACTTCCAGGCTACTCAGCCTGCCAGGCTGCGTAAACGCCCTCCCCAAGTACAACCAATCAGATCGCGAGCTAGAGTACAACCAACCCACTCACAAGGCTGCCAATTCAATTCGAATTCCTCTCCTCGAAGCAGAACGGGCTTTCCTAGCATGACGGAAGTATTCACGCGCCGATCAAGTACTGTCGTTTCATGCGTGTTTCCATTTTCTCATATTGATAATGTGACGGAATGACATTTCATTGCATTCTTTGCGTTCTAAGCTTTCCATTGATGTCAAAATTGCCATATTCCCGTTTTTCCAATGAATCCCAACTTTAAGTGCTGTGAACACAAATCATTAAGTTGGCATACTCAGTTTTTTTGAACCACAAAACATTTGAGTTCAGCACACTTCAGGGTTTACAGTGTTCCTGTGTTCTCTGCCCAAGTCTGTGTTTTTGTGTGTTCCTCTGTGTATGTGTGTGTTTGTGTGTGTTTCAGCCCTGCACAAAGGATGAGGAGTGCTGTGCAGGTCAGCTGTGTGTGTGGGGCCAATGCTCTGGGAACACCACCAAGGGAGAGCCAGGCAGCATCTGTCAATACCAGAGTGACTGCAACACAGAGCTCTGCTGTGCCTTCCACAAAGGTACATCTGATTCACCTCGCCCTGCTCTCAAATCCATTGATAAGATCTGGTGAAAGAATAGCACCACACACAACTATTGGCAAAAATTACCTGAAAGGGAATAAATGAAATGACCTTTGTGACCGATGGAACAAACCTGCCCTCTTCAGTACATGTTCACAGGAGATATGAAATTTGTTTTCCGAACTGACAAGGCTGTCAAAACACAGAGTTGCAATCCAGGCTTGAGCCATGCAGTCAATTTCTGTGAGCTTAGAGCAAATAACTGTTACTTGGTGTCTTGGCAAAATCCTGTATTCACTGAAATAGTGCAACATCACTTCCGCTGGGGTCAACACTCTCTTCCTTGACAGTGGTTCACGCTCACAGCATAGCAACACATTCACTCGTACACTTAACACACGGCACGAAATACCCATTATTTGACGATCAAAATATATTGAGAAATGCTTCCTGTTCTTTTATAATGAGCACAGTTTTGGTTTGAGATCGCTGAAAATGAAGCATAATTCCATGCATAGACACGAGGGCCATGGCTATGAACACCGTGCAAGATGTTTGGTTCATTCAGCGAGAATCAGTTGCCATGGCTGCGGCAGGTTGACCTCAGAGTGACGTCACGACTTTGGCAGCGAATTAATCTTGACCAATAATCAAGTGCTGGTGCTAGATCACAAGGCATGTCATCTTTTATCAGACGCTCTTCTCTTGCTCCCTGACCGGGTACTGCTCTGTCTCATCCAGCTCTGCTCTTCCCCGTGTGCACTGCCATGCCCGTCCAAGGGGAGCGCTGCCACACCCACCCCAACCACTTGATGGAGCTGCTGTCCTGGGACATGGCGGGCGAGGGGCCTCGCGAACACTGTCCCTGTGCGGCAGGGCTCCATTGCCAGCCTCGTGGGTGAGACCAGCCCCTCTTTCTCCGACCTTCCTTCACCACGAAATCTCCCCCTCTTGCCTCCATGTTCATTTATCCTAGGCTGCGTCCGATTAGTCAAAAAATTATGTCCTATCCACTAATTCCTAAGCACTTTTGTTTAACCTTTGTGGAAAATGTCATAGGGTAAAGGAAGGGTGTAAAAGGGAATTTATGACAGCTGAGGAGGACAACTGCACTAATTAGAGAATCCGAATGCACTTATACTTGGCAACGTGATCATGAGTCCCTGCCCATCATATACGTTTCTTTACGCGATTGGCCGGATGAATGGTCGTCGCTTTAAATATTGCTGCTGCGCAGAATTGTGGGATAGCGTTATCTCCTTTCTTTTCAAAAAGGATGGTTCTGTGTACCCTATGCTAAAGGTAGTAAATTAAGAAGCACTGAGATACCTTTCCTTAACATTTGAAGAATTCAAATCCACTTATCATGGCTGCCACATAATTATTTCCAGATAATTTTTTAGGAGTTAGGAACTTTCCTAGGCAAAAAAGACTATTCGGATGCAGCCGCAGTGTAAATTGCCCATCCTAGTGCAGTATCCTATTTATGTATTTTACCTATGCTAGTGTATCCTTCAAGTGTAAATGACCCATTTTAGTGTGTCCGCCAAGTGTAAATGACCCTTCTCAGCATATAAATTTCAAGTAGAAATTGCCCATCCTGGTGTATTCTCCTAGTGTAAATTGCCCTTCCTAATGTATCTTGCTAGTGTAGATTACCCATTCTTATCTATCCTACCAATAAATTACCCAAACTGCACCCCTTCCTGTCCCTTTCCCTCATCTCCTACTGGTCCCTGGCCCCTCCCCACTGCTCTCTTCCACCATGAGATGCTCTGAATCGGAACATCGTTGCGCGTTTCTGTAACCCTCTACATCGACTTGGACCTCAATGGTAGGACATCATGAGAGTATTTCCCAAGCAATCAAATCGTGCATCACAGATGTACTGGCAAGCTGAAGGTCTCTGACTGAGAATAAAATAGTTCCAACTTCTGTAGTTTTATTCCTAGTAGTTCCGCATACATTATGAATGTGTTGACATGTGCTAGAAAAAACCTAAATTATCTGAGTGTTAATACAGCCAGAAAAATAAAGCGAGGAAAACTCAAGAAATGAACTGTAAACAAATCACCTGGAAATGTCAGATTTTACCCATTAATGCCCAAATTTCTTTACAAAGTAAAAGTTACATTTTTAATTCTGATGACAAATAATTGAGCCCCTAAGAGCCATACTGGGCCAACCCATGTTGGGGAACTTTTGAGAAAATGGGACTCAAAGTTGCCAGCTTCCTGCGTCATTTAGAGTATCTGGGAACTAGAAACACTGCTTCTGTTAAAAACTCAAGATATGTACAGTTACGTAGTGCACTTCTTATGCAGGTTTTGGATGCCCTTCTGTTTCATTTAAAGTGAAACCTACCTCCTTCTGAAGAGGAACCATCATCTTCTGATTCATTTGGGTCAAACTCTGGGTCTCCATTATCTTCCACTTCACCATCATCATCAATCATAGCAAGCAATTCCTCATCAGTGCGATACCTAGCCGCCATGTTTACATTGAATTATGGAAAAGTTGTGGGATGGTCCACTATGGCTAAGGCAGCGCATTGCATATTTACAGTGGCAGAGAGGACGTTTGCTTATATGAGCAATCCATGTGGGTAGATTGGGTTGGCTCATTTAGGAAATGTAGATCTCAGTTTTCTGCACATGCTGACTACCTCAACTCAATTTCGCCAAAAGTGCGGGATGGCCCGGTATGGTTCTTAGGGGCTCAATTATTCTGTCATTGAGGACCCCAAATATGTACATATGTCCCATAAAAAATGTACACAGATCATAAAAAAAAATCATAATTCTAAGAAAAAAATATTAAGATAATGCTGTAATCTCCAATTTTTGTTTTTAATGTTGTATAAAAATGTGTCTGAGGAAAAAAATGGCACACCCACCTTTGAGAGCTTCGCATTGTGCTGTTACAGATTCAACAAATTCATGCAAATGGTAGCCCCCACCACTGCTGTAAAGGGACATTACTCTCATAACCACTTTTCCTGGAAGCGAGTTACTTCCCTCGATTAACCTACAGCAGCTTAGCCATAGTAATGCGCTCACTTGGGTTACAGAGGTTAAACTGTGCCGCGTCCAAAAATTGGGACCGTGGTCATTAATGAGTGAAGTACCTTGAAAGTAGTGCCTGGCGTGTGCGTTTGCGGCAAAACAAAACCCAGTTTTTTCAAATGGAGGCCTCCCATTGGGGCACAATTCGCCAGGCAGTTAGTCAGAGTGACGGCCTGTAGTTACAATTGGACATGCTCCCACTCTCTTGGTCACACCCCAATTAAGCTCCACACAGATAAGGAACCAGCACCCGTATTGACCTAGATGACTTTCTCAACCTCGATGCTTTGTGATTTGCTGGTGTTAATGACTATAAATAGACTTTTTTCCGCTTCACGATAAAGTACTTTGAGATTGTGAGATGAGGCAAACTACTGAAAGCACTTTCATTTCCAGTAGAAGAGTTGGAGGCTCAGATCTCATTGGGTGCCTCGGTTGGCTCGCTTATTAAAGGCTAATTGCAGGTGCTCACCTGCAGGTGGCTTTTGATGCTTTCCGAACACCAGGATGATTCAGGTAAATGGATATTGGTCAGCATAATATTGTTTGATCCGAAGCCCTGGGAAGCATTTAATTGTGATTCCAGTAATGGATGGTGTGGAGCATTATTGTTTTGAAGACAGTAAGCGGAAGCCCAACCTCTAGCAGGTCGAGACCTGCGCTGAAATGAGGAACTTTGCGTCTAAACTCTGGAACTTTGCTATATATATATATATATATATATATATATATATACACACTTATATATATATATAAAACACAACCTCAATTCCAAAATAGTTGGGACGAAGTGTAAATTGTGAATAAAATCAAACTGCAATGACTTTCAGATCACATGAGCCAGTATGTTATTTCCAATAGAACATAGATAGCATTTCAAATGTTGAAACTGGGACATTTTACATTTTTATCCATAAAATGAGCTTGTTTCAAATTTTCTGGCTGCAATAGGTCTCAAAAAAGTTGGGACACAGGCAAAAAAGGGCTGAAAAAGCAATTAATATATAAGAGAATCAGCTGAAATAACATTTAGCAAGTAATTAAGTTCACGAGCATCAGGAGTGTAACATGATTGGCTATAAAAGGGACGTCTTAGAGAGGCTGAGTCTCTCAGAAGTAAAGATGACCAGAGGCTCTCCAACCTGCGAAGGCTCGCGCAAAAAAAATTGTGGAATACTTAAAAAACAATGTTCCTCAACGTCAAATTGCAAAGGCTTTGAAGGTCTCATCCTCAACAGCGCATAACATCATCAAAAGATTCAGAGAAACTGGAAAAATCTCTGTGCGTAAGGGACAAGGTCGAAGACCTTTACTGGATGCCCATGATCTTCGGGCCCTCAGACGCCACTGCATCACTCACCAGCATGATTCTGTCATTGACATTACTAAATGGGCCCAGGAATACTTCAAGAAACCACTGTCTGTAAACACAGTCCGCCGTGCCGTCCACAGATGCCACCTAAAACTCTATCATGCAAAAGGAAGCCATTGTTCAGCATGATCCAGAAGCGCCGCTGTGTTCTGTTGGCCAAGACCCATTTAAAATGAACTGTAGCAAAGTGGCAAAGTGTCCTGTGGTCAGACGAGTCCAAATTTGACATTCTTGTTGGAAATCATGGGCGTTGTGTCCTCCGGGCTAAAGAGGAGAAAGACCGCCCCTCCTGTTATCAGTGTTCAGTTCAAAAGCCAGCATCTCTGATGGCATGGAGATGCATTATTGCATAGTGTGGGACACTCGCATGTTTTAAAAAGCACCATGAATGCTGAAAGGTATGTAAAGGTATTAGAGCAACATATGCTCCCCTCCAGACAACATCTATTCCAGGGAAGGCCTTGTGTATTTCAGCAGGACAATGCAAAACCACATACTGCAGCTATTACAACAGCATGGCTTCGTAGTAGACGAGTTCGTGTGCTGAACTGGCCTGTCTCCAGTTCTGATCTTTCACTGATTGAGAACATTTGGCGCATAATTAAACGAAAAGTCCGTCAAAGGCCCAAAACTCTACAGCAGCTGGAAGCCTGTATTAAACAAGAGTGGGATCAAATTCCTATGGCTAATTTCAAGAAACTTGTCTCCTCAATGCTCAGACGCCTCCACTTTGTGTTAAAAAGAAGAGGGGATGCTACACCATGGTAAACAGGCCCCTGTCCCAACTTTTTTGAGACCTGTAGCAGCCATCAAATTTGAAATGAGCTCATTTGTGGATAAAATTGTAAATTTTCTCAGTTTCAACATTTGCTATGTTATCTCTGTTCTATTGTGAATAAAATACTGGCTGGTGTGATTTGAAAGTCATTGCGTTTTGATTTTATTCACAATTTGCATTTTGTCCCAACTATTTCAGAATTGGGGTTGTGTGTATATATTTATAAATAGAAGCACTAGAAGTCCATGCCTAAAAAGACTGTGCAGCAATGGCTCTTGAATCAAGTGAACATATTAACATTTTCTGATAATTACAAGCAGTCTCTGGACTATATTCATGGAGAGGCATTGTTTTTGATTTTTTAAAATGTAAATTTACTCCACTACTGAGGCAGAATTAAAGACAATACTACACCCCAGACACCATCCTTGCCCAAACCAAAACAAGTGCAGTATTAAAAGCAAACTTACCACACTAGTTCAGCTTATCATGTAATATTTGGAATATAGTGTGTAAATACTGTTCTCAAGCCTGGTGACAGAACTGAATCCAGTTGTGGGCAGCATACTTTGGATCTAAATAGACTGTTCTTTTGAGAAGTTTAATTCTAACCTTGTTCGTTTTTCTTACGGGGGGAATAGGTAAAATGCATAACTTCCTGTGCGGCACTTCAGTTTTTGGCAACAAAGTTAATCTGGTACAACAGTTTGTCCAGAGACTGGAAATAGCTAATGCTGAGAATCCTCTGGAGTTATTTTATATTTACTTATTGCATAATAGGAATCATAGGGAAATTTATTTTCTATGAAAATATTACATATTTATAGCCTTAGAGATGAAAACTAAAACGCTGAAAGAAAGCGGGTTGAAACGGGAAAGCATTACAATAAGGACATCTGGTGATCAAAAATAAATTTGCGAACTGAAAAAGAAAATATTAATTCTTTCCCTTTCTGCACACGTGGTGACCATGGTGATCAGTCTATGGCACTCAGTGCTGTGGGCCAATGGTAAACAATAATAGACACACCATACAAAAATTGGGGTTTTGAGTTTGTGGCACTATTATATATTTTTATGTATGGTGAAGTGAAGATGGTATTATTGGTAAAGGTTTAAGTACACTGCATATACTATGCGGTCTGTGCTACTATATTTTGCAATGCACTCTACCATATTTGATTTGAAAAGAAATAATTGAAAATTGAATTTGAATATGAGGATATTAAGATGATGATAATGTTAACTTTCGGTCACAGGTATTTACATCCATATCATGTGAATCACGTAGAAACATGACCCCTTTTTACGAAGTGTCGCTGTCTATAATACTTCTTGAGTGTGCTGTTGGGTGCTCAGAAAAAAGAAAAAAATAGAATTTATGTCCGGCCAGGTACATGCAGCACAGAATACTAGTCAAATAATTTTTCAGCATTTCATTCTTATTCTTAGGTACTGGTTTATGGTTCAAAAATCAGTCACTGGTTTATGGTTCAAAAATTCTCATTAGATCAGTCTCTGTCCAATAAATTGTATAAGTCTTGCATAGATACACAATGGCATGCACTCATTTTTCATGGAGAGTTACCTCTGCTTTCTTACAGCCGCGGTTCCATGTGTCTAAAAGCACAAAACTCCTCCAGCGAAGAGGACTTGACTGACGCTCTCTACTCCGAGATGGATTACATCGTCTAAGGCATGATTCTCCGCCCCCAACGGCTCATAAACTCTTAATTCCAGCACCCTTGAATGAGTTGGCTTGTCAATTCTTCGTCTGCAAAACATATTTGTGTACCCAATTAAATCACTTCCCCTCTGCATTTATATTTTTGGGATTTGTGCAGAAGAACACGTCCTTGCCCACTTGCGTTACTAGATGCATTGCATATGTGTACTATGTACTTTGAATGTCAATTTCATTAAATCCCAGGCTTCTTGCTGATTAAAAGTGTGCATGAATCCAGTTTTCATAATAAATCGTCTTCCTATAGCTGTATACAAGGCAAGGAATGTGAGAAGAGAATTAGATTTTGAATAACTTGAAAAGTCATGGTAATTTTAAGTGAACTAAATAACTGTAAATTGCATTCATTAAAATGTGTTTGTGCTAAACTGTGTAATTACATATTTAACAAGACAGAGATTGCAAACCCTCGCCACTTTGACATTTGTTTGTGACTTTGATTTTTGACCTAGCAGTCTGACGTTAGAGGACGACCGAGCCACGGGGAGGACCTTTCTGCTGGCAAAGTTTTATGTAAAACGTGCCACTAGTTTTTAAGTTATGCGTCCGGACAGACAGACAGACAGACAGACCCAATTACAATTCCCTCGCTCCCCCTTCGGGGCGAGGGTAATAACACTTTCATTTCGTCCCAGTAACCTATTTTGTGCTCATTAGGTCTTAATATCTTACCAGTCAGTTGTACTATTATGGTTGTGGGCAGTTAAGTCCATAACAGTGTTACCCATCAAAAGTTGTCACTTTTATGTGGGGCAAGATTTCAAGTCAGATTTCTTCAACAGATGAGAACTCAAGTCGTTGGGTATTAATCTCATGAACATTACATCAGGCAATGTGTTGGCATTCTTCATCTTTCTTTCAGAATTGCTAACCATTTTCCTTCCTTCAAAACATTCAGTAATTTCTCATTACAATGACACAGGCGGTCAGGTTTGTGTCCCCCGCCCACTGTATTATCCTTGTCTCTGGAATGGAATTCAAAGGATACAATGTTCAGTATTCTATGTATTGTTGTGTGTGTCTGTGTGTATAAGAGTGTATTCACTGCTTCATACAATATTATGAAGATAGACGCAGATGCACATACACACACGCTAGTCTCTCCTCGATTCAGAATTTTATGTATGACTAAGAGTTTTTTATTGCATGAAATGTAGAGGGACACTTGTTAACTTTTTTTATGAGAAATAAGAATTTTTGGCATGATTGCCTCATAGCATGATTGCTATCTCATTTTTAGGTTTTTTAAAATTTATTTGTTATTCCAGAGATTTTTATTTTCTTTTTTCAGGTTTTGAGAAGAAAGGAAAAAACAAATTTTTTTCACCAACATGAAAGAACATTCAGCTGATATCTCAATTTGGCAAAAATATGACTAAAGCAATTATGCTATGAGGCTAACGTATTACTCTTCTCTCCTCAAATTATTGTCTTTTATGCTATGAGGCTAATGGAATACTCTTCTCACCCCAAGGCTAATCGAAGAGTCCATGAATTTCTTTCTTCCTCAAGACACTTTTGGAGTTACAAAGAAAAACAGCATTGAAGACAAATCCAAATCGATTGAAGTCAACGGAGACCACTTTTTCGAGCGTAAAAAACGTAATTTATAAAATCACAAAATGCCTCCATACTGCTCGTGTGGCATAATCCAAGTGTGCGTAAGCCCTGAAATTCAAATTTGACTCATAAAGACGTCTTTTCACTATATTTTAGCCTAAATATACAATGTAGCCACTTAGCTAAGAGCCCTGTTTATTTTAGCGGAAGAAGTTGACCTCGCTAAGTTGGCCGACCATAAAAATGCGCTGTTCAGTCAGTGAATATGAACATTCAAAACTGCAGCGCATTTCTCCAATTGGAGATGTTTAGGGCCGTTCCAGATTTTTTTGCCCTCGTTGGCCACCGTAGCTAGAGGTCTTAAATTTTAAACTTCTTTCGTGAAAATGAACAAGGCGGCATTGGACATAAAGGCTAAAAATATCGTGAAAAGATATCTTTACAAGTCAAATTTGAATGTCGGGGCTTACGGACAGTTGGATTCTGCCGCAAGAGCAGTATGGAGGCATTTTGTGGTTTAAATGTTGTTTTTTACGCTTGAAAAAGTGGTCTCTGTTGACTTCATTTGATTTGGATTTGTTTTCAATGCTATTTTTCTTTATTCCTCAAAACACTTTTGGAGTTACGAAGAAATTCGTGGACCCTTCGATAAGCCTTGGGGTGAGTGGATGATCAGTGAATTTTCATTTTTGGGTGAACTTTTCCTTTAACAACATGAATTAATAAATTTTTTTTTTTTTTTTTTTTTTTTTTTGCTTGAATGGATAGTATGTAAGGTTGGCTACAACAACTAGACAGATTTATGACACAGTCACGATAGATATATTTTTAAATGTTTAATTAGGGGTTCAAGCCCGTAGGGCTGAAACCCTATTGTTTTTGTGCTGGTTTATTTTTATTATTATTATTATTATTATTATTATTATTATTATTATTTTTCTTCTTCTTCAGAAATGTTTTTGCAAATTCCCGTGAGATGGTAAATGGTAGAGACCTGAAATTTTGTACATTGGTTGGAAGTTGTGTGTAAATGCTGACCAAGGCATTTTTAACTCAGTAGGCCTGATGGTGGCGCTATAATTCAAGAAAAACAGGTTTTCACTTTAAAGGTCATAACTCCTAGGTTGTAAGTCCGATTCACACGAACCTTGGTACAGACATTTTTTGGTCCATTCTCTACAACTTTTTCATAAGGAACTCTAAGATCCGCCATATTTGATTTTCCGAAATTTTGAATTCTTTGAAAAACACATTTTTGACATCTCCTCCTAGGCCGTAGGTCCGATTCCTTCGAAATTTGCTGTGGATCATCAGTGGACCAAGTTTATCAAAGATTGCTTAAAGCTTGTTGAAATCTCATTTCGTTTCCAAGATATTGACCAATGAACTTCAGCAGGGGCGTGGCTTTGCACAAAAATGGACAAAATTCAACAACCATTGGGCCAATCATCACAAAACTTGCAGAATATGTCCATATAAGTACCAGAAACGTACCTTGACAGTTTCATGCAAATCGGCCGATAGGGGGCACTATAACACAAATCAGACTATAAATCAGCAATTGTTTGTCCTATAGCCATAAAACTCACAGGATATATTCATATAAGTACCTGAAACATACCCAGCAAATTTCATTTAAATTGACTGATAGGGGGCGCTATAACTGCAAAACAAAGCAGCATGGTGTAACACAAATCCGACTATAAATCAGCAATTTATTGTCCTATAGCCATAAAACTCACAGGATATATTCATATAAGTACTTGAAACATACTGTGAAAATTTCATTCAAATTTATTGATAGGGGGCGCTATAAATGCAAAACAAAGCAGTGTGGTATAACACAAATCAGACTATAAATCAGCAATTGTTTGTCCTATAGCCATAAAACTCTCAG
Source organism: Gymnothorax javanicus (assembly GCA_029692085.1). Taxonomy (NCBI): domain Eukaryota; kingdom Metazoa; phylum Chordata; class Actinopteri; order Anguilliformes; family Muraenidae; genus Gymnothorax; species Gymnothorax javanicus. Next base: position 10,377,551 of record CM056207.1, on the reverse strand, counting down.
GATATATTCATATAAGTACCTGAAACATACCCAGAAAATTTCATTCAAATTGACTGATAGGGGGCGCTATAAATGCAAAACAAAGCAGCATGGTATAGCACAAATCAGACTATAAATCAGCAGATGTTTGTCCTATAGCCATAAAACTCACAGGATATATTCATAAAAGTACTTGAAACATACTCTGAAAATTTTATTCAAATTGTCCTATTGGGGGCGCTATAAATGCAAAACAAAGCAACGTGGTATAACACAAATCAGACTATAAATCATAAATAGTTTTTCCAATCATTACAAAACTCACAGGATATGTCCACATAAGAACCTGAAACATAGCCTGAAAGTTTCAATCAAATTGACCAGTAGGGGGTGCCATAAATGCACAAAATAGCCTAACATAACACAAATCAGACTATGCATCATTAGTTGTTAGTCCAATCATTACACTGGCAAAATAGGTCCACATAAAAACCTGCAACACACTCTTAAAGTGGTTTTCGTCCCCTGCCGCCACGATAGCGAGCGGAGCAGGGGACATTGTATTCAGCTCCGTCCGACCGTTCGTCATGGCCCATTTGTTCTGAATGCGATATCTCAAGAACGGTTTGACCGATTCCATTCATCTTTGGTGTTAAGGTAAATTTGTGTGATACGCCGACCCCAGTAGATTTCCGTGACCTTGGCATTTTTCTCTAGGTCATTACGATCATTTGACCACTTACAAATTCCTTGTCAACATGAAATCTCAAGAACGGTTTGACCAATTCCATTCATCTTTGGTGTCAAGGTGTATTAGCGGCGGGGGACGTAGTATTCAGCTCCATCCATCCGCCCGGCCGTCTGTCCGTCCGTCCTGTCCCGTTTGTTGTAAACGTGATATCTCAAGATCGGTTCGATCGATTCCATTCATCTTTGATGTCAAGGTGTATTAGGGGCAGGGGACATAGTATTCAGCTCCGTCCGCCCGTCCGTCTGTCCGTCCTTTCCCGTTTGTTGTAAACGTGATATCTCAAGAACGGTTCGACCGATTCCATTCATCTTTGATGTCAAGGTGTATTAGGGGCAGGGGACATAGTATTCAGCTCCGTCCGCCCGTCCGTCTGTCTGTCCTTTCCCGTTTGTTGTAAACGTGATATCTCAAGAACGGTTCAACCGATTCCATTCATCTTTGGTGTCAAGGTGTATTAGGGGCGGGGGACATAGTATTCAGCTCCATCCGTCCGCCCAGCCGTCCGTCCGTCTGTCCCGTCCTGTTTGTTGTGAACGTGATATCTCAAGAACGGTTCGACCGATTCCATTCATCTTTGGTGTCAAGGTGTATTAGGGGTGGGGGACATAGTATTCAGCTCCGTCCGCCCGTCCGTCTGTCCGTCATGTCCTGTTTGTTGTGAACGCGATATCTCAAGAAAAGTTTGACCGATTCCATTCATCTTTGGTGTCAAGGTGTATTAGGGGTGGGGGACATAGTATTCAACTCCGTCCGCCCGTCTGTCTGTCCGTCATGTCCCGTTTGTTGTGAACGTGATATCTCAAAAATGGTTTGACCGATTCCATTCGTCTTTGGTTTCAAGGTGTATTAGGGGTGGGGGTCGGCCTATCTGTCTGTCCGTCATGTCCCGTTTGTTGTGAACACGATATCTCAAGAAAGGTTTGACCGATTCCATTCATCTTTGGTGTCAAGGTGTATTACGGGGGTGCTCACAACTCACTCGATTTACGTGACCTTGCCATTATTCTCAAGGTCATTACGACCATTTGACCACTTACATATACCTTGTCAACATGATATCTCAAGAACAGTTTGACCGGTTCCATTCATCTTTGGTGTCAAGGTGTATTACGGGCGGAGGATATAGAATTCAGCTCCATCCGTCCGGCTGTCCGTCCGTCCCATCCCGTTTGTTGTGAATGCGATATCTCAAGAACAGTTTGACCAATTCCGTTCATCCTTGGGGTCAAGGAGTATTAAGGCCGGGGGACATAGTATTCAGCTCCATCAGTCCATCCATCTGGCCGTCCGTCCGTCACGTCCCGTTTGTTGTGAACGCGAAATCTCGAGAAAGCTTTGACCGATTTTATTAATCTTTGGCTTCAATGTGTAATTTTGTGATATGCCGACCCCAGTCGATTTCTGTCACCTGGCAGGGGACATGGCCATGCTTAGTGGCAACACTTGTTAATTAAGCTGTTAAAGCTTTCAACTACTAATGGTCTTTCGTGGCTTGAACCCCGGAATTGCCGCTTGCGGCTATATTTACTTTTTTTTTTTTTTAAAAAAGGTCATCTTACCCCACCCCTGGGGGTAACATGAGTAATTATCATTTTATAGCTGTCTTAATTGGCGGGTGCACATCATCAAAAGATCGACATCTTTTTAGAAATTTCCTTGCTAAATAAATGGGGAAAGAAAGAGGTACATTCTCCTCAACTTTTTATTAACTGACTAAACACTAAGGCACAAGTGATGGCAAGGAACTGTTGGCATTAAATGCATCAATGTTATATGGTTATATCTTGTGGACTACTAAGAAAATGAGGGGCCACATTAGATAAACATGTAGCAGTATGGAACGTACGTATATGAGTAACCATGAAAAGTCTTTAAAATTAAGAGTGATCTTAATGCATTTCACCCAATATATTTCTTTTTAGGCTCTTATGGGTATTAATTTATATACGATTCATTATTGCGTAACTCCATATGGCCCTACTTTTAACATATATGGATACACTTAACTTTCCATTCCCAAGTTCTTTATAAAAATCATCATGTCTGATATATATTTCCTATAGATAGAGCATAATTTTTAGAAAAAAAACCTCATGAAACAGATGAGTATGACTCAAAATGGGGTAAGATGCCTTCACTACCGTATTGGTTTTGGCTCATTAACCCCAATTTCTCCTATTAACACCACACAGGTGTGAGAGAAATTTAGTTACAAATTGTTTATCCTTATAATTTATCCTTGTAACCTTGCTTGTGCGTAATTGCTTATCCTTGCAATCTAGCTTGTGCGTAAACAGACGTGTTGTAAGATGTGCTTGTCGCCCGATGACCCTCGGGATCCTTCGAGGGCTTGAGTGTATCTGCAGAGCTGTGTGTTCCTTGTGCGCCTGGAGGACCACAGAGGCCTTGAGATAAGGCCTCGGAGTGAGATAACTACGGGGAGAGTCTCCCCTCTGCTGGAACTGATAAGGTTATCTGGACCAGATGTATGTGGGATATGTGCATTCAGCTATGGAATGCTGAGAGAACATACAGGAATAAATCAGCTCCAAGGAGGGGGGATTCGAATAATAAGTACCTGTAGAAAGGAGGAGAGTAATAAACTATTGGGGAATATCTGCCGCAGGGGCATACATTTAAGGCGTTGTGCTCATACAAATGTCCAAGCAAAGGAGAATCCCTTTGTCCTTGTTCTGCATGTAACTTATACCCTATATGCATATAGTAAAGTCTGGATCCTATTTTACTTTCTCTGTCTCTAAGTGTTTTCTTACAGGTATAAATAAAATTTCCACCACATAGGACCCCCTTTTATACATAGAGAAGGCATCAGAGAGTTACACTGACATGTCCTGCAGACTCCTGAAGCACTCAAATACTTGTGGCAGAATGATTCCTTTGGCCATTATTATTTTTTTAATCAGAAAGACAGCAAAAACACAAAGACTTTGAGTACTTATATGTCACTTGCTCTGTTGACTCATCTGTTGCTCAGGATTTCCACGTGGAAGTACATTTGTCTAAGCCAAGAGCCACCTACTTGACACAACTGAAATTGAATTAGAAGCAAAGGACATCTTACCTTCAGGGGCGTCTTACCCCACTCTACCCTATCAGTCTGACGCAAATGTGATTTACTTTTCTGGGGAATACTTCCAGTTTGGGCTACATTACCATTCTTCCAGATGCAGTACGCTCCCTAGGGCTAGTAAACTCGAATCTGGTTGATTAATGGCTCCAGGCTAAAGTTGGAGCGGCTACGTTTTTGCAACAGTGAGCAAAGTGATCAATAACAACAAAATTCTATCTATTGCAATGTATTACATGAAAACTGTGGCCAATGTCCTGTTCCTCATTCAGTTGTTGTTTTCAATAAATTAGGACTGGCCCGTGGCACTGTCAGCGTGCTTGTTCTGAAAATTACTTCGGCCAGGCAGGCCATAGAAGAGGGTGGGTTAAAAAAAAAAAATGGAAGGGGTTGGGTGGCGTAGACGCAGGTCTTACTTACAAAGTGGATGGATGGACATATCTTGGGTGATGACTTGGTAGGTGTTGTATCTTGGTCCTCACTTAGATCATACGTTAACAATTGCAATCAGATTTGGTTTTGTCTGTTTGGTTTAATAGGCATGCCATATTCATCATGTTTTTCCTCCAAATATTTAAATTTCTCAATCGGCCTTCAATTTCAATTTCAATTTCTCTGTCAGATCCAATTCTGGTGATTTCAGTAACTCCATGGTAGTTCTCTTTGCTTTACGCTGGCCAATAATTTGCCCCTCTTGAAACACAGTAACATCTTTTCAACGATGATGAAATTGTTGAAGCTTTCCAGCCAGATGTGTTGAAGTGTGGTTCATTTCTTGAGTCTTCGAATGCACTGTAGAGACCCCTACTGGTCAATATAAACGCTGATATTGAATTGAAAACCTGGGTGCAAGAAGTACTTTAGTCACAAAATAACACTTTTGAGATATTAAGGGTCAAAGTTTTGAAAACATGCTGCAGATACTTTTTTTAAAAGATAACATTCAGTGGCGCCTGCTGCTAGTCCCAGGGGTTATACAAAGTAGACAGACACGTTTTTGTGAAAAATAATGCTTTATTACGAAAAAAAAACAAGAAAATCAGTTTCGGACTTTGGTACTTCTTACCATAAAATGCCTGGACTTCGGTACTTATTGCCATAAAATGCATGGACTTCGGTACTTTTACCACACAAATGCCGTTTCAATCATTTTCTGATTGTCAAACAGTCATTTTTGCTACGCTTGTCACATGACACATACTAGCAGCTGATTGGACAGTCATGGACTTAGGCACTTGTTCCTGATGACGTCAAGGACTTAAGTACTTCTGCAAAGACTTGAGTATTTCTTGCACAAAAATTCAGTAGATTCAGGGAAGGCCGTATATCAGTATTGAGGACTTGAGTGCTTATATTTGGAATTTTTTGGCTTTAAATGATGCACATGACACTCTATTTTATAGTAGTAGTGTCAGCTCATTTTTTGGAAAATGTGACTTAAGTACTTCCTGCACCCAGGTCTTCAATTGTGCTTCATAGGAAATGCATAATGCATAGGCAAGCATGAGCCTACAGCGTGAAAGTGGCAGTATCAATAAATGCTAAATAAAGTATTTTACTACATGTTATGTCATAAATAAACTTTTATATATATATATATATATATATATATATATATATATTTATGAATGGTAAATGTGTAAAATGTGGTACTTGTGAAGGACCACTATTGTATTTGTTATGGGAATGTGTGAAAATTAAAGAGTTATGGTTTGGTATAACCAAACAGGTCCTGAATGCCAATAAAATAGATGAACCTCTAAATCCTCAAACATGCATTCTTGGAGACCTACATAACTACAATAAGCTTTCAATAAACTTTTCATGACAGACATTCCACCATCAGTAAAAAGCAGGCAATATGCTACTCTAGATTGAACAGAATCGGTGCACTGAATATGGCAGGGGTTTTATTGCAGTCCTGGAGCTGTTCTCATTTTACACAAAACCTAGGCATTCGATTTCGCTGAATGCAGAAAAAATTCTAAAACATCACTACATTGAGCAAAGGTCAATGACTTTTTTCTGTCACAAGAGATCATTTCTATTAACTGCTGGATAGATATAATGGGCAAGTATATTAGGCAGTTTGCACATCAGGCTTGGCTGAGGAGTTTAATTTATACAATTCCTGAGAAACAGGGATGGGACTTAACTCATCCATGGTGCTTTGAAAGGTTGCTATTCAACCATTTTGTTAAAAGTGTCAACAAGCAGACACACACTCATACATAAAAACACCAGCAAAATACTCAAAGCAGCTTTCATAGTAGTTTTAGAATAGTTTTGCTGTAGTTTTGCCTGATCTCTCACTCACACACACAGACACCAGATCAACCCAAATCAATACCAGCATTGCCATCGTGGCTGGTAATCACTGATCCACAACAGCATTTCTCCTTATCAATCGTAATCTGATTATTATTGGCAAGTTACAGGTTAACACGTTGACTGCCAACTACGAGATGACTCGTAATGGCGGGTCAGGGCCAGCGCCAGAAAAATTCGGGGGAAATTATCCATCCCTTTATTGACAACAATTGGTCCTGGCTAATTCTAGATGGTTTTCCTTTATAAGCACGTTTTCTAATTCAAGAATAATCAAGTGGCAATTGAAGACACGGCTTCTCTCCCCCATGCGATCTAACAGCAAATAATGGGCAACATTCAGTGCAGAAAAATAATTTAATTATAATTAGGTCAATGCACTGGCACTCAGCAATGGTAATTTTTTTCCAGCGAGAGCGAATTTCAGAACTCTTCGCGAATGAAGGTAATTCTGGTGACAAGTATCGTGGTTTCCTCCGTTTTCATTTTCCAGTCTAACAGCTGGCTATTTTTTACAGCAAGTTCGCGGACCGTGCTGCAAAAACACGTGTAGGTACTTTCCGTCAATTACCTTCATTCGCAAATGAGTTCTGAAATGCCGCTCTTGCTGGAAAAAAATTAACGTTGCTGAGTGCCTGTGCATAGACCTAATTATAATTAAATTATTTTTCTGCACTGAATGTAGCCCATTATTTGCTGTTAGATCGCATGGGGGAGAGAAGCCGTGTCTTCAATTGCCACTTGATTATTCTTGAATTAGAAAACGTGCTTATAAAGGAAAACCATCTAGAATTAGCCAGGACCAATTGTTGTCAATAAAGGGATGGATAATTTCCCCCGAATTTTCAAGTCTGGCGCTGGCCCTGACCCGCCATTAGCTGGCAGTCAACGTGTTAAACCCTAGTCACGCTAGAGGCGGAATGAGCCGGAATGCCGTTGGAATGAAAATTCTTTGTATATTCCTGGATATTCTAAGTGCGTTCTAAAAATTCTGACTGCATTCTGAGTGCATTCCAAATATTCGAGGCCATTCTTGTGGCCGGCCTTAATGTTTTGCTCATGCTCAAAACTTTCCAGGTCCATTCAAAGTGGAGAAAGATTGAACGGCATTCGGAGTGTATTCTAACTGTGCTCTGACTACATTATAAATATTCTTACGGCATTCCAACAGCATTCAAAACATTCTGATTGCATTCGAGGGAGAATCGAAACGGCAAGCCATGTCAAATCCTGCCAGAATGTCCTGAATGTGCCTCGAATGAGCCAGAATGCACCTCGAATACATCTCGATTGCTGCAGGAATCTATTTCGATATTAAAACAATTCAGCTGGAATGCACTTCTAATGCCGTTGGAATCTTTAGATTGCTGCTGGAATCAGTGGTGGCTGGTGAACTGGCGATAGGGGAGGCTGAAACCCATCCCTTAAAAATAATGATTGGTCATGACCTGTTTTCAATCATTTCATTTAAATTACCATTACAGAAACTTTGAAAACTCTTAACATTATCAGGTGTGGCCAGTTTTCATTAATAACGCATACCTCTTAACTCACGCATTCGGCGTCAGTTTTAGTGGCATAGCCTATTTACGTTCCCCTGCTGTAGTCAGCAATGACTCAGTCAACACACATGGGACACTCTTGTTACATTCGAAGTACATTCTGAGTATTCAAGCTGCATTCTTATTGAATTCTTGGACGTTCCAACCATATTCAGCGGCCAATCCGGGAGCGTTCTGACTGCATTCGAGGTGAATTCGTACAGCATTCGAGGCACCTTCCAACCAGACTTTGGGTGGTGTTCAGGCAGCAATTGAACCGCACTCGTACGGCATTCGAAGTGTATTTTAAATATTCTGACTGCATTCTAACAGCATTCTAAATATTCCTACTGTGTTCCAACTACATTCAAGCTGCATTCGAGAGCTAACACACCCAGAATGTGCAAGAATCATTTGAGGCGGGTTCGAAGCGCATTCTAAGTATTCGAACGGCATTCTTTCAAAGCTGTAAGAATTTTGGTCAATTTGAAATTCCCGCCATAATGTTGCCGAATTCTTCATTCCGGCTGGTTCTGCTTGATTCCTGCTGATTTTGAATAAGTGTGACGGGGGCATTAGGCAGACAATAAAACAGGCACAAATGTAGAATTAATTGCAGTACTTTAATATCACTAATACCATGAACACAGGTGGTCTAAAACATTACTTTCACTGGATTTTTCAAAATACAATTGCAACACTTGCATTAATTTATTCTTGTATATTTTTGAGAATTAATAAATTTGAATAAAAAGGACAGTACAGTTAGAAAAACAGATCAAAACTCGTAATTCAATATTGTATTATTGTACACAATTAGCAATATTTAACCATTTGATCAATTCGAGACTCCAAACATCCTTCATTCGCAGACAAATACTGGAAAATATAATTCTGTTTTATGTGTTTAATGAGCACACAGGAGTGAGTTTCAGAATTCCGTCGTTGGAAGTCGTTGGTATTTGACTTTTGGCCTCTTGGCTACATAAATCACTGCTCCACACACAATGACAACCACAAGCAGGAGGACCACAGCAATGAAAGCCAGGTTCATGTTGAAGCCCATGTTTGAAGCTATGAGGAAAGTTAACAAAAGTCAACATTAACTTCAGAGGATTTCTTTGAAATCTACCATTATTTACCAAAGCAAATGTATGCTGCATCCTGCACTACATATGTATGTACAAACTCACTGATCTCTATACAGTGCAGATTTGAGTGTTAAACGGTATGAGCCATCCACAGCCTTTTAACTGAACTGGATTTCATGCAGCACAATACAAATGTAACTGAAGCAACGGTACCTGTGAAATTTGCAGTCTTCTGTAGACGCACAGGCCCCTGGGAAATGGAGTGTCTGGCTGTCTCCACTGCAGCAGCCCTCTTGTGATGGTGATGTGAACCAGAGGTAGTTGTGGCAGTGATGCAGCCCTGAGAACGTCGACTATTGGAGTTTCCAGCCTGACACAGGATGACTGAGCAGCTAATGAAGACCTGGAATTCATCAAAGAGATAAGATAGCTCTGAATACATAAAGCAGGCAGAATTGCAATGAGGCCTGGCTAGATATTTGTCATCAATTACCTCCTCATGTTGTCCAATGAATTGGAAAGCCTCAATTTCAAATCTGTATTCTCTCGGGTTACTTGGGTATACCACCACTGTGTCATCCATTATGCAGCTGGGGAAATAAAGCTAAATTCAGTCTTTTTTCAGGGTTGAAAAACATCAACAGCAATTTACACCAAATAGACTTCCACAGTCTTCTATTGTTTTTTTTTTTTTTTTTTTTGATGTCTTAATACATTCCATCCTAACGCTGAAGTACTAAAATCATTCATGGCAAAGACTTAGCTTTACAAATACTGCTATTCTTACCCATCTTTGATTATGTCGTAGTAAATGTGATAGTTAGGGTCATCAACTGGGGTTGCTCTGCAGGACTCCACAAAGAGTTCAGTATTGGAAAGGGAGGAAGTAGAATTTATCAACATGTAGAGCTTCTCTTTCAGGGGGACCTGTATTGGGTAGGATTCGGGGGCCACCGTCTTGTCGAAAAGGTTACTCTGGAAGAACTCAAACTGGTAAGTGAACTGTCCAAACGCTTTCTCCGTGAACACATAAGGAAGCTTGTGTGAGCTGAATTCCAAAGAAATATTGCTCTTCTTTGGGTAGCAACACGAGAACTCAATCTCCACCTCGTGTACCCGGGTAATGACAGCATTGGGATTGTCGAATGACATAATTTCATTGCGGAAGATAAGGTTCTCTCCATCGTCCTGCAAAGTCAGTGAAAGACATGAAAAGATACTTCTCTGTGCTAACATAGCAACATGCAGTTATATAACGTGATCTTTGAGGGGATTAAATGCTCTGACCTTCAGTTCCGTTCCACATGAGCCTAGGGACACAGTAGCGATTACATGGGTGCTGTTCGAGATGGGGGTGCAGGATGGATCAATTAGTCGTAGATGATCTTCATGGAGTCCAACTACTGAGGCCTTCTCTACTTCCACCGTCATTGTGGTCTCACTACAAACCACGTGGGCGTTCACTGCATTAGAAAATAAATCTTTGGTGAAGCACTCAGTAAAAATCGCATAATTAATTCAAATATAAAAGGTTGAAGAATCGAAATTATTTGACATTTTATTAACCCCTTACTTTCAAACAACATGATCCAATATCTTTTGATTGCATTCAATTGTTCATTAATTCTCAAGGATTAAGCAGTGATTTTTTTTTTTTTTTTTTTTGTCAGGAGGAAATAAAATTTACTTCCTGGCAATCAACTGTGTTTCCTAATGAAGAAAATTTTGAGGACAAATGAACAAACAAATAGACCAAATGGATTTAAATACTAACCACTTAATCTGGTAACATTGACAATGATGCATCTCATTTCAGAATGATAGATCCTATGCCTGAAAGATAGAACAAGATAAAGAGACCACTTCAGGGCAAAGACAAATAGAAAGTTATGCAGTGCCATGAATTACATTGTACTATTTGCCCCATCCCTAATTTGTGCTTTTTTGCACATTTGTCACACTAAATTGTTCCATATCTTCCAAACAGAATTTAAGACAAAGACAAAGTGAGAAAAGACAAAATGCAGTTCATATGATTGTTTTATTTCTTGATGAAAAAAAAAAAGTTATCCAACAGGAACTGGCTCCATGTAAAAAAGTAATTGCCTCTTACTCACCCCATCAGCCAAATTTCTAAATTAAATTGATAATTAAATCAAGTAAGACTAGACACCCCAAGACTTGTTTATTTTTGTGCTTTGGGACCAATCATCAGCAGTTCAGATTTATCAACACTGATCTTAAGTTGTAGCACATCCAGTTTTTATATCACTAATAAATGCTGTTAATGAGCAAGTGGAACTGAAAGTAGATTAAAAGTTATTGCCAAGCATTCTGGAAGAGATGAGAAAGTTATTCAGATGCATCAGTCTGCAAGGGATGTAAAGCCAATTCTAAGACTCTGGAATTCCAGCAAACTGCAGCCAGAACCAGTATCTCTAAATGCAGAAAGCATCGATGCCTCATTCAGGAAGTCACAAAAGAACCCAGAAGAACACCTAATGCACGTTAGGCATTACTTGCCTCTGATAAGGTCAACTTTTATGATTCTACCATCAGAAAGAGACTCAAACATGGTATTTGTGAGGGAGTTGCAAAGCAAAAAACCACTGCCAAGAGAAAGGCTCGTCTGACATTTTCCAAAAAATGCCATGATGACCTCAAATTTTGGAATTATGATCTGTGGGATGATGGGATGAACGCGAAATTATTTTATGGACAAGGATCATGCTACGTCTGGTGTAGATAATGCACAGCATTCCACAATAAGACTATAATATGAATAGTCAAACTTGGTGAAGGCAGTGTGATGGTGAGGGCTTTCTTTGCTGTTTCTGGGCCTAGGTGACTCGTTATAGTTCACAAACATGAATTCTGCTCTCTACCAGATAATCTTTAAGGAGAATACCCGCGCATCAGTCTGTGACTTGAAGCACCAGTGCCACTGGGAAATACAGCAAGCTATGATCCAAAGCAGCTGAGCAATCTACTCGGAATGCTTCAAAAGAAATAAAATGTAAGATTTCTCAATCCTGATTTGAACCACATTCGAATATTCATGCTGGAGGCTTTTCATACTCTAAAACCCTCAAATGCTGCTTAATTAACCCTCTTATGCATGAATTATGATAAACTCAGTCAGGATTTTTTTAGTAAGTGGTTTTATACATCCTTAGGGATGTAAAACAAGGTTTGAAAAAAAAATATTTTCTATCTTTATTCTATAAATGACTACTTTTTCCCCATTGCAATGACCTGCCAATGGGATTTTTTGTATGGGATGATGCAATAGCTTCCACTAGAGTGGACTATATGCAGCAGTGCCCAAAATTGCAGGCATATATAGAGGAAAAAACACTTTTAAACAGCTGTACACTCTAGTGACCTCCATGCATGAAAGGGTTAAAGAAACTTGGCAAAGCAATGAGAAAGGCTGATCTTCCATTTGGCTGCAAATTTTGGGGATAAATTTTGCACAGACAGTTATCACGTTTAGAGGAGCAATTACTTTTTTTTCATGGCTAATACTGATAAACTTTTTTCCTCCAATCAATGAAAAGATCATTAAAAACGTGAATTTATGTTTCTTGTTATCTTTATCACTATCAATTTAAATGAAGATCAGGAACCGCGTACTGAAAAACAATACAAAAATGAAGGAAATCGGGGGACATGGCAGGCAGGACATGGAAAAGAAAAAGAAATCAAAACATTTTTAGTTTATTCCGAGATTCTGATTCTGTGAGTATGCTGTTCTCACGCACGAAAATGCTATTGTCATAAGGGTATGGCTCCTAACAGTCCCGTGTCTTTGCAACTTACCCAAAAACGCTCTCAGCAATGAAGCAAATGGGAACGTGTTCACCCAAGTAATCTTCATTTGGTGTCCACCTTATCTCAGCTTCTCCAACTGCGTCGTTGGTAGTTATAGACATTTTGATGTTCTGAGGTCCACTGATAATAAAGTTATTTACCCTGTTGAAGACACAAACAAATCAATATCAAGAAATATGTGAATTTTTTTTTTTTTTTGCATGTACAGTATAATTTATCAATATACACACATAAACTCACTCAGAAAAAAAAAAAGGAATTCAAGTTAGATAATATATTTGCAGGGTCACTCAGTCGAAGTGACCACAAAACAAAGAAATGTTTTGAAAAATGAGTGTAAATACCCATGTGCCAAGTCAATCCAATAGAAAAAGATGTGAATTCAATTCAGACTAGCTTCTGTCTTCAAGACGCTATACCTCTATTATCCAATCGCCCACAATGTACAGTTCTCTCCATCTTTGAGCGATGGTGCATTTTGTATTTGGCACACCTTAGGTCTCACCTCGCTGGATCATTTTTTTAATCGATAAACTTTTCTTGAATTTTCAAGAAAGATGTTAATTTAACCAAATCTCAGTTCTGAAGCTTGGCATAGGTGCAGCTAGCCCAAATTGTCTCTCATGTAGGATTCATACCTCCTCCTTCAGAGAGAGACAATCTTATTCAAATTAAGATGTTCTCTGCCTCCACTGGTCAAGGGCTAAGCTTGGAAGATGGTTCCAGATATTATCCTATTTGTTCTCTCGCTGTAAATCAAAGCCAGCCACCTTTTTCCATCAATTCTGGACTTGTCATAATTTTACAGATTTCTGAGAGCGAAATTCTTTTATTGAAACCTTTGGCACTTTTTGACCCTGCCCCATTACAGGTCTTTTTAGAATCATATCTCTGGGCTCTGCACTCCCTTGGATACAGTGGCTTATGCCACTCTTTTGGCCGAATGACCAATTCTTACAGAACTGGAAACTCACTTCTCTGCCTTCCTGCTGTCACTGGGTCAGAGAGTTGGGGAATGCCTTCATCTTGAGAAGATAAAGTTTAATGGCCATGGGAAGACTGAACATTCTTACGAGTACTGGAACCTCTTTTGGTCCTATTTTGAGTGGTATATGTCATGGTTTTGGTTTTGTATTCATGTTTATGCTCATGTTCTATGTTCATGATTTTGTCTTTTATTTATTCTTTTTTGTTATTGTATTTCTCAGGTTTTAGTTCAGTCCGTTTTCAGTTCCATTGCACTTGTCTCCCCTGTCTTGTGATCTAGTTGGTTCAGTCCATCTCCCCGGTCTGTGTGCTCACATACTTCGGGTGATTTCAATGGTTTCCGGTATTTCAGATTATTCCTTCAATTCTCGTTTACTTCCTTCGCCTTGCTGTTCTGATTACTAACAAGACTAACATTTGTATTTTGTATCATAGTCTACTAACCCAACTAATCCATGTATAACTAACTCACTAACGAGCACTCTAGTTAAATATGTAAAGTTGCACCGCTACTAATTAGTACTAATGCCCTCTCAGCAATCGCCCTGTTCTAGTCTCCGCCTCTTGCTCAGCTTTACCTGTCTCCCTCTGCGTTTCTGCGAGATCTCACACGCGTGCTTAATTGCTTTCCTGCACTCATTGTCTGTACACTTAGAACTCCTTGACCGGAGCTGTTTAAATGTCATAGGCTGTTTGCGTGATTCCCGTCCGTGTCTTGGCTTTCGCTAATGTTCGTGGTTAGGATTTCCTTTGTGTGTTTCTCCCTTTGTAATTAGTCTGATCCAGCTCACCTGTTCCCTGCATAGCATGTGACTTCCCTCCCATCTATTTAGAGTCCTCACTGCTGTTCTGACTTTGTCAGAACGTTGATTGATATTTCTTTGTGCAGAGCCTTTCGTATGCCATTGAGAATTGTTTTCCTTCGACTGTTTCGTCCGACCAAGATTCTTGCCATTGCCCTTTTTGTATTGTTTTTATCTTTCTGGATTTTGACCTATTTTTGTACGACCACGATTCCTGTGTTTGGATGCCCTGTGTATGACCCACTGCTTTGTTTATCGACTACGACTTTCTGCCTACCGTCTATGTACCGTTGCTCCTCTATTTTACTGGTTCTGACCCCGGCCTGTCTAGTCGACTCTGTTTTTGGATTTCGTTTTGTGGCTTGGCAATTGTGTTTTTTGGTACTGACCCGGAACTCATTAAAGGCATACGTTTTTTGGATTTCCCCCTCTTGCGTGTGGTTCCTGAACGCACCGTCACAGTATATCCTCCAAATATAAGTTCATCTGCATACAGGTTGCAATCCCTCCTACTCAAGGCCTGAGTTTCATTTTAGGGTTCTTAATTGTGCACCAATAGTAACAGTGATGTGTGAGTCATGATGGAAGGAAATTCTTTTGCCGGTGGGGTACTGTCGTCCCCTCTGCCGCCTGTCTGTGTCTTCCCATCGATTATTACCACTCTAGCTGGTGATCCGTTGAAGGGACAACCCTCAAATTTAAACAGGTTATGAATATTCAGTGTCTCCAAAAGCCTATTTTAGGGCAGGATCATAGAAAAAAGTAGGTCAAATTTTGAGCAAAGTCAAAAGGTTATGGTGAATGACATTACCTCTGTAAGGCATGTCGAGGGGGTATATAACGAGCACATTTTTTTTTTTTTTTGTATTTCATTGTCATGATCTTGTTTTGATTTTATTATCTGTACAATGTACTTTAGGTGCTGTTATGCATGTTTTGCATTTTATGAGAATTAATTGCCCAAGAAAATTCCATTAAAACCAATTTCCAGACTGGATTGCGCTTGACACTTCACTGCCCCATGGTGTGCCTTACAGGTAGGCCTTTGACCTACAAAAAATCAGGTCAAAATCAGAGCTATGACTTTGACATCAAATAGGTTTCTGGAGACACCGAATATGCATGTAACGCGACTTATCTAAAAGAAGCTAATTAAGTTGCTGAATGAGAGGGCTTGAACAGGGAGATCTGTCCGACACGCTGCATTTGACGAACGAGCAGGAATCCGTGAGTATATTTAACAATGTTTAATTGATCATAGCAAACGGAAACTATTGCTTCTGTACAGAATGATAAAAAACAACTTTAAAATGCGATGACAACACAATTGCGGTCAACAGAAATATCGGCACCCCGACATACCCTCTCTCTGTGCAAACTTACAAACACCTGCAAGGACACGTATGCACATATAGGCACAGGTGAATAGACCTCCACCCCACACACTGATGACACACCCACATCTCCAGACAGACACACCCACACCACAGGTGATTGACTGACATACTTCCATGCCTCTACATTCCGGCCCCTAATTATTCACGACAGAATAATTACAAACAACAATCACAACACAGAAAATTCCTATGTAGAATACATGCAAATAAACAACATGAATAATTCAATGTCTTTGTTAGTGTCTCTATATTCATCCTTGAAGATGCATAAAGTCCAACTCCAATGTTCCGAACGTCCAAGCGCATTAAGCGTCAAGTGTCACTAGGCCAGAGGTTCCAGAACTTTCGGAGCCTAGATAGAGTGAGCTTGTCACCACTCTTAAAGTCAAGTCCAAAGTCATGAACCAAGTCAACAAGTCAGGTCCCCCCAGCCTCCTGAAGGAGACAAACCTTTGTGACAGGCCTGTCCAGACTGCTTGTCTTGGTCTTAATCTTCACTTGTCTGACAAACCCTCTTTTATCTTGAATAGCTTCAACAACTCTTCCCATGATCCAAAAATTCCGTGGAGCAGTATCATCCACAACAAGTACGATATCTCCAGGCTGAAAGTTGCGTTCAACTCTGTTCCACTATTGGCGTTCCTGAAGCTGCGGTAGATACTCTTTTACCCATCTTCTCCAGAACAAATTAGCCATATACTGCACTTGTTTCCATCTGCGGACAGCATATACGTCCTCTTTCTGGAAGAGACCAGGTGGAAGAGATGGCTGACCTTTGAGAAGGAGAAGGTGGTTGGGGGTCAGAGCCTCCAGGTCATTAGGATCATTGGATGTCCTTGTTATTGGTCTGCTATTTAGAATGGCTTCCACCTCACACAACACTGTATGGAGACCTTCATCATCCAGAGACTGTACTTGTAATGTCGAGTTCAGAACTTTCCTGATTGAACGAATTAGTCTCTCCCATACTCCTCCGTGATGGGATCCAGTAGGTGGATTAAACTTCCACTTAATACCCCTCTGTAGGAGTTCCTTGTGGATTTGAGACTGATTCCACTGTTGCATGGATCTTTTCAGCTTTCGGTCAGCACCCACGAAATTTGTACCGTTATCTGAGCAGAGTTTTTTGACTTGGCCTCGTCTTGCTATGAAACATAGCGCGTTGAGGAAGGAATCGATGTCCAAAGATGCTGCTACCTCAATATGCACGGCTCTTAAAGCCAAACAGGTGAACATCACTCCATATCTTTTGACTCGACATCTTCCTCGCTTCACCTCAAATGGACCAAAGCAATCTACTCCCACTGAAGTAAATGGTGGTTCATCAGGTGTTATCCTGCTGATTGGCAAATCTGCCATCTGTTGGCTCCCGGGACTCCCGTGCTAAATCGGCACACCACACATTTTGCCAGGATCTTCTTAATAGCCACACGGCTCCAGTAATCCAATACCTCTGGGCGTAGCCGTGCCAACATATGGGTCCTACCATTATGGCCGACTTCTTTATGTATCCGTTTTAGAATTTGATCTGAGACATGTAGATCTTTAGTCAGTATGATTGGATGCTTGGACTCTTCAGGCATGGCTGACCTGCTTAGCCTGCCACCGACTCTCAAAATACCATTGTCAAGCACCGGGTTCAATCTGTATATTTGGCTTGTCCTTTTCACATCTTGACTCCTTTGTAGTCTGGAAAGCTCCTCTGGGAATTTCTTCCTATGGCAGGACCGAACTATTTCAAGCTCCGCCTCTTCAACTTCCTCCACTGTAAGAGAAGCATCAAATGAATCTTTAACACACTGCAGCTCTTTCTTCAGCCTGTCCTTCTGTCCAGTCTCATCTAAATATGAGTGAGACAGCATCACACTGACCTCTTTCCTCTTCTTCCAGAGAATTAAGAGTCTTTTCTTAAATCGTAAGATCCAACCCATTGTCCTTCTCAGACGGTTCCAGCATGAGGTACGACTGATCAACTGAGACACCAAATCCACCTCTTCTACAGCACAAACCGCATTAGCCAAGATGCTTAACTTGACCTCAGGATCGTCCTGTTCCAATTGTTCCGTCAAACCATCTGGACTTTTAGACCATTGCTCCTCAGGCTGCATCAGAAACTGTGGGCCGGAGATCCATCCTCCTTCCTTGAGAAACAAGTCGGCACTAAGTCCCCTGGAAGCCAGATCTGCAGGGTTGCATGAGGTGCTCACATATCTCCACTGAGCTGCATAGGTAGTTTCAAGAATTTCTGAAACGCAGTTGGCCACGAATGTTCGGAACCTGGAAGTTTTGTTTTTGACATTTCAGTACTGAGGTGCTGTCTGTCCAAAAAACAGAGTCAAGTAGAGGAGACTGCAACTCTTTTCTCCACACTCTGTCCATACGTGCTGCAACGACTGCCGCAGTAAGCTCCAATCTGGGAATGGTAACCGGTTTTAGAGGAGTCACCCTAGCTTTTCCCATGACAAAGGCACTGCATGGCTTTGCATCAGTGTTGTACAACAGCAGGTAGGTGACTACTCCATAACCCACCTCACTGGCATCTGCAAAATGATGCAACTGGGCAGAAGCTACAGTTCCAAAATTCACAGGCTTGAAACATCTACTGACCTTGAGATCTTCCAGCAGGTGGAGCTTTTGTACCCACCTTTTCCACTCCAGTGCAAAAGGTGCCGGTATGATGTCATCCCACCCAAGACCTCTCCTACACAGATCTTGCAAGATGAGTTTTGCCTTTAACACAACTGGTACTAACACTCCAAGTGGCTCGTAGATTGAACTGACCACAGACAAGATCCCTCTACGTGTCAAAGGTCGATCTTGAATTGAGATCTTAAACTTGAATGCATCAGATTGCACAGACCACTGAACACCCAGAACTCTTTCTACAGGGAGTGCTTCATAGTCCAAATCCAGTACTTTCACATCCACTGCCCTATCCTCTTCAGGAATTGCAGCCAACACATTTCGACTGTTGCTTATCCACTTCTTTAGCTGAAAGCCCCCTCTAGAACAAATGGCTCGAAGGTCGTGATTGAGAGCCACAGCTTGAGACTCAGCATGCACTGAGACAAGACAGTCATCCACATAGAAATTGTTCATAATGGTATCCACTGCCTGCTGACTGAAGAAGTCTTTGCTCTCAGAAAATGTGCCGTGGATAACAAAGTTTGCGCAACTTGGCGATGAAGTTGCTCCAAAAAGATGGACAAGCATCCTGTACTCATCTAGCGGTTGAGAGAAATCTCCACTGGGCCACCAGAGAAACCTTAGCAGGTTAAAATCTTCAGCTGGCACACGGACCTGATGATACATTGCCTCAATGTCTGCCATCAAAACAATGGGTTCTTTCCTGAATCTGGTGATGACGCCAATCAATGAACTGGTAAGATCAGGTCCTTGTAACAACTGTGTGTTCAGTGAGACACCCTGAAATGATGCGGCACAGTCAAACACCACTCTGATCTTCTTTTTCTGAGGATGATATACACCATGATGGGGAATGTACCAGGTTCTACCAGGACTGCATGTCAGATCTTCAGTTGGTACTTTCTCAGCATACCCACAGGCAATAATCTTGTGCATGAAGGTGGCATAATCAGCATGAAATGAGACATCCCTCTGGAACCTCTTTTTCAAACCCAAGGCACGCTGCTCACCAAGCCGGCGGTTATCAGGCATGCATACATCTCCTCTCTTTAGAGGTAGGCCAACAGTGTAGTGACCATCCACCAGCTGAACTGTAGATTCAACCATTTGCATGAACTGGCAATCTTCTCTTGACAGACCCAGCTGTTCACCATTGCCGCACTCAGGGAAGTGTACTTGAAACTGCTGCTTCCAGAGATCATCCAATTTCACCGCAGAGATGTGGTTAACAGTGATGCTAGAACAGTCCACTCCTCCAGACAATGGTCCATTAACAGTCCATCCCAGGATGGTCCGCACAGCGTATGGTCCTCCATCCTCACTTGGAATGACTTCAAATAGGCTCCAGGGCCCTTGGTACATTCAAGCCAATGAGAAGCTCAACATCTTCATCAATTTCAGACAGTTGCACTCCATGCAAGTATGGCCATCTGTACAAATCTTGCTGTCTGGGAATATTGTTCCTACTGACAGGCATTTTTTTCTGGGTGAAGACATCTGGCAACTCACAGTAAAATTCACTGTCCAGGCCGGCTACTTCCAAATCAGAGACAATGCAACATCCCATAACCTTTTCTTGACCCATAGTGCGTAAGAAAATTTTGCTTCCTCTTCCTGGATATTCAGTCTATTCATTAGACTTGTTGTGCAGAATGAACCAGAGCTCCCTTGGTCCAAAAAGGCATAAGTCTCCACAATTTTCTGACCCTTTTTTTGATTTAATCTTGACTGGGACTATGGAAAGTTTACAGTCTTTGCCACCGGCCCCAGTGAGACTACTAGTTTGCACTGTTACTACAGCACTGTCCACTGCTGGTGTCTCTGCCTCTTTGTCCCTTGGGTAAATATGAAGAATGGTAGGATGTCTAGAACCACATACTGAACATGACAGTCGCCTCCTGCAGTCCTTACTTACGTGTCCTCTGCCCAAACATCCAAAACAAATTCCGTGATCTTTCAAGAAAGCAATTTTGTCATCATGTGACTTCTTTTCCAAAAGAGGGCACAATTTGAGAGCATGTTCTCCATCGCAGCATAGGCAGGTCATTTTGTTCAGTGAACCTTGTTCCTCTCCGACGTGGTCCATTCCATCCACTGAAATGACTGTAGTAGCAAAACTACTTCCTTGATTTCTTGTATGATACTGGTAATTGTCTTTACGGCCAGCCTTGCTTCGCACTGCACTTGGAGTATCCTATATGTTGCCAAACACAGGATCAGCTATAATTTTAATCTGGCGCTCAATAAAATCCACAATGTCAGAAAAGGTAGCTCTTTGATGACATCTCTCTTGTATGTCACAAGCCACTGTTCTCCATCTGTTTCTTAGCTTGTACAGCAACTTCTTTATGACTGTCAGCATATTTGCAGGCATATTGAACTCAGACATATACTTGATTTCATTCATCGCATTGCAACAGCTCCTCAAAAATAGACCGTAAGCTTGGAGAGCCTTGACATCCTCCGCTTTCACTGCTGGCCAAGAGAATGCTTTGTCCAGATAAGCTGATGCAATTTTCTGGTGATTTCCAAAATGTTCTTCTAGTAGAGCCTTTGCCTTGCAATATCCAATATCTGCAGGCATTTGTTGACAGCTTCGAACTAGCTCTTGTGGTTGCCCCCTGGTGTACTGTGCAAGGTAGTGCAGACAGTCGCTTGCATCAGCTGCTCTCTCCTCAATATCAAAAACTCTCATAAATGCATGATATAGAAGAGGATCTCCATCAAACACTTGGATTTCCCTGTTTGGTAAAGATGACGCCTGTTGTAGCTGCACCAGCATAGCAGTGGTTTCATTTTGCTTTGCCATTATTGACAACAAATTGTTATTGTCACCTGTGACTGATACATGAGCATGTGTACTGGCTGTACGTGAAAATGTTGATACAGTATTCACATTATGAGCTGTCCCACGACTGGGCGGTCTCTGCTGGACTACTTGAGATACAACATTGACAGTGTTTTTTCTGTCATCTGAAGCAAACTTAATTGTGTTTTGATGGTCATGACTTCCTTGACTGCAAGGCACATACGAATCAGCATTTGCATTGAGAGCAGCACTGGCCCCCCTCTCCATATCGATACAGTGCAACTTCTCATCAAGTTTTTTGGACATGCGGCTTCTCACACTGCTTCTTGAAGAGGCCCTTAAGACATCCATTTTAGCCTGTGTGGCTGCAATTTCCACTTCGAGGTCAAATTGTTCTTTCTTCCTTTTTATTTCCTCTTCCTGCTTGTCCAGATCCTGTTTTTGTTTAAGCAGTTTTTGATGTGTGAGAAGAGCAGCCATTTTAGCTTCTGCTCTAACACAAGAGGAGCTGGAGCTACTTGAAGTCCTGGAGGCCTC
The DNA here is from genome assembly GCA_029692085.1 of Gymnothorax javanicus. Lineage (NCBI taxonomy): Eukaryota > Metazoa > Chordata > Actinopteri > Anguilliformes > Muraenidae > Gymnothorax > Gymnothorax javanicus. The sequence continues at coordinate 10,355,760 of CM056207.1, read as the reverse complement.
AGACTTCGAACCATACCTTTTGCTGCTTACATTGGAAATGCTGTCACCTGGTTCAATTTCATCCTGCTCCATGTTCAAGTGCATTTTATTGAGATATGGCTCATCCAATCCCAAATATAAAGAATTAGAAGAACCCTTGTTTCGAGGCAGTTCTTTTAAATTACGTTCTATTGCATGTTGTGAGACCAGTTTGTCAGTGTCCAACCCAGTTTCAGAGAGCCAGTGATTCACATCTCTGATAAATCCATTGTTATATTTATTGACACTTGAGAACCACTCATTTTGTTTCCTCTGCTCCTCAGGAGGTAATAAAGGCAACAATGAATCATGTAATGAAATTGTTTCCCTTTGCAATTGAATGAAAGTGTCCAGCTGAACTTGTACATGTGAAACATTATCATCATTTTGCATGAGCTCTTTCAAGACAGTAATGACAGCTTTTATTTTATTCACTTTGACTTTGCGTTCCTTTTGAACAGTCTCAATTTTATTTGCCAAGCCCTTTTCAGTAGGAATCCTTTTCCTTTTTACAGTTTCATCATCACAAGCATCATTAACATTTGAACCAGCAACGGACTTATTTGCAAGTGAACCAGCACGTGACCCGCTCATTTTGACATCAACCAGTCAGCACGCAGGAAAACTTCCGAGCATACCTAATGTCACAATCCACTTCCGTGTTACGCATCCACAAACTTCAAGAGCAATGTAACGTTTGAGCAACACTGAACAACAGCAATAAACGCGGCAATACCTACGTTCAACTTCGCCACTTAATGTGCGCAAGTGAGTGATCCACTAATTCCAAAGTAAACTTGAGCACCAGCAATGACTCAATCAGCAGCCATATCCATATGCAGCGATAACCAGGCAGCTACAACTGCGTCCAAGCAATAACTTGCAGAAGGAATGAACCGATTTCTCCTACCGTAGGCGTAGGCTGTAGCATCCCATTCATTCACGTTTCGTTTTACCCACGTTCCTTGCACCAAGTCCTTTTGAGTGATCCGTAAATTACAAGCGCAATCCAGTGAAGTTGCGTGTGATCTATAGCCTTTCTGTTGACAATGTAACGCGACTTATCTAAAAGAAGCTAATTAAATCGCTGAATGAGAGGGCTTGAACAGGAGATCTGTCCGACACGCTGCATTTGACGAACGAGCAGGAATCCGTGCGTATATTTAACAATGTTTAATTGATCATAGCAAACGGAAACTATTGCTTCTGTACAGAATGATAAAAAAACAACTTTAAAATGCAATGACAACACAATTGCGGTCAACAGAAATATCGGCACCCCGACATACCCTCTCTCTGTGCAAACTTACAAACACCTGCAAGGACACGCATGCACATATAGGCACAGGTGAATAGACCTCCACCCCACACACTGATGACACACCCACATCTCCAGACAGACACACCCACACCACAGGTGATTGACTGACATACTTCCATGCCTCTACAATGCATAACCTGTTTAAATTTGAGAGTTGTCCCCACAACAGTTCAGCAGCTATTGCAGTAACAATCGATGGGAAGACAGATGCAAGGACAGACAGATGGGAGGGATGACAATACTCCATTGGCAAGAACTGCTGAGGGGGTAAAAACAAATGCAATTCAGAAAAATGCCTCATTCATGCAGTGGGCTATGTTTAACTAAAAATAGAATAATGCTTACCGCGTTGTGGCATAGCCTGCAATGCAGGAAATCTAACCTACATTTCACAACTGTTTACATAAAAAAACAATGAAACTTTTAGCTTTATGCAAATTTTTGAATATCAATTAAAATGATGGAAATTTTTATACAGTATTTCAAATAAGACGTTTTCTTACTGTGCTATTGTTGCTGTAGCCTTGAGCGTAATTCTCAGCTCCTGATTGACACAGACAGTCTGAATATCTCCATTTTTGGAGTTGGCTCCAGAAACTCAGCCAGATATTGTCCCACAGTACAGGAAGGCGCATCTGGGTCAACTGAAATTCAACAGCAGGGAGGTTGGAGATGGAAGATCATGATAATGAACTTGGTAAGGGCATGTATTTCTTTGAAGTTATTTAGTTGTCTAGTGACTCATTATTTCAATTTTGGAAATTTTTAATATCAGTTTATTAAAAGAATTCACCTTGAATTGAAAAAATGCAGAGGGATTTTACTCAGTGGAGTTCCCATTGGCGGTCGTGTAGTCGTAGGGGCTGGTGGTGTTGTCGTAGGGGTTGTCGTAGTGGCTGGTGGTGTAGTCGTAGTGGCTGGTGGTGTAGTCGTAGGGGCTGGTGGTGTAGTCGTAGGGGCTGGTGGTGTAGTCGTAGTGGCTGGTGGTGTAGTCGTAGTGGCGGGTGGTGTAGTCGTAGTGGCGGGTGGTGTAGTTGTAGTGGCTAGTGGTGTAGTCGTAGTGGCGGGTGGTGTAGTCGTAGTGGCTGGTGGTGTAGTCGTAGGGGCTGTCGTAGTGGCGGGTGGTGTAGTCGTAGGGGCTGTCGTAGTGGCTGGTGGTGTAGTCGTAGGGGCTGGTGGTGTAGTCGTGGGGCTGTCGTAGTGGCTGGTGGTGTAGTCGTAGGGGCTGTCGTAGTGGCTGGTGGTGTAGTCGTAGGGGCTGTCGTAGTGGCGGGTGGTGTAGTCGTAGGGGCTCTCGTAGTGGCTGGTGGTGTTGTCGTAGGGGCTGTCGTGGCTGGTGGTGTAGTCGTAGGGGCTGTCGTAGTGGCTGGTGGTGTAGTCGTAGGGGCTGTCGTAGTGGCTGGTGGTGTAGTCGTAGGGGCTGTCGTAGTGGCTGGTGGTGTAGTCGTAGGGGCTGTCGTAGTGGCTGGTGGTGTAGTCGTAGGGGCTGTCGTAGTGGCTGGTGGTGTAGTCGTAGTGGCTGGTGGTGTAGTCGTAGGGGCTGTCGTAGTGGCTGGTGGTGTAGTCGTAGGGGCTGTCGTAGTGGCTGGTGGTGTAGTCGTAGGGGCTGTCGTAGTGGCTGGTGGTGTAGTAAACCAGTCCCGGTATGGTGTCATTAATGTTGTAGTTGTAAGACGGGTTGTTGTAGGGATTGTTGTAGTCATTGGGGCTGGTGTAGGGATAGGATAGTGGCCTGCCCGCTTGTCTCTTACAAGAAATGGAAGCTTGGTGGCAACCATGTCATCATTGTAAGACAAAGCGATTGGCTGTCTGGGGTGATCCTCCAGAACAATTTCAAAAGAATGAGAATTTTGAATTGAGGTGTAGTAATATTTTAAAGTGCAGTCATTCTGAAAAAAAAAATGCATAATACCATAATTATGAAAAGTAGTTTTTGAATTTTTTTCTTTTTGATGTTCCCAAGTTAAAAGCATATAACTTACAAACTTTATGGCCAAAATGCATAAATAAGAAATCATTTGAATGACAGTATCATCCAGTTTCTGGAGATGTGCTTGTGGAGTATGTGGCTAAAACACCAGAAACTCTACATCATCTCAAACAAGATTTTTTTTTTTTTTTTTTCTGGGTGTGCCAGTGTTCCAGTGGGTTTTTAATCAGGTCTAGTATTTAGAAGCAGCACATTTGATTTGCATTCAACAAAAACCTCATAGATCAGGTCAGTCTTTAAACTCTATTTTTGTGCTTTTGAGTGTGAAATTTGTGTGTGGCAGTAGCGTTATTCACAATATCATTGTTGCAAACAGCGTATTTATTGCCTGTGCCCGGTTTGGTAGTTCGTGCTCTGGAGTGAAGGTGTTTGCATCCAATGGGTCGAACAGTGCATTAACCCTTTGGCATTCAAGCATGTTTTACATAGCAGTACCTTAAGAAGTCAAGCATGTTTTACATAATGGTACCTTAAGAATTCAAGCATGTTTGAGGTAATTTTGCGATGTTATGCACCTCATTTTTGAAGCCCTGTAGCTCTGAAACCATAAGTTCAATCATCTTACAGTAGTGGAAAACTTTGTAGGGAATTGTCCATGGTATCAGATGGTACCAATTATGTTGGTATGCTACCCACCATTTTGGGGTAAAAAGCATGAAAATGTATACAAAACGCAACAGAACCCTCCAGGGCTGGGCGATAAATGTATCGCGATAATTTTAAGTGCAATAAAAGTAACTGCCACTATGGGGCAGACAGGCGAACCTGCTTATTACCTTTTCTATACCTAATGCTGTGTGGAGCAAACATCAGAGGTCATTTGAAATGTGTCCGGGAAGAAAAGTGCGATTTGAAGTCTGTTAATTACCAGCGAAGTTGGACAGCTTCCTTTACCTTGGCACAATTAGCTTACCTATAATCAATTCCTGTGTACTTTGCCTAACTTGCAATCAAGCCATTTATTCAGCCAACTGATTAATCAAAACCAAAATGTGGCCAATAATGATTAGGAAGAGATAATGAGAAGCAGACAGACCTAACCAGGCTGCCATGTTAGATTGAAAGAATGTCAATCTGAATAAATAGCAAACCTCTGAATTCACCTCCCATCGTTGCATTTTTACGTATTATTAAAAAGATTTCTGAAAATAAAATCATTTTAAGATGGCCCTGGTTTTTAAGTGTTTAAAATTATACGCGAAGTGTAAAACATTTTGTGAAGCATATCAAACGTGAATTTGAGAAATTATTTTCGCATTGCACGCAATAGACAAATGCACCGAATTTATAATTGAACAGGACTAATTTGAGAAAGAAATTCATAGCTCTTGATTTTGGTTACTTTTGAGCATCTAAGTAGCCTACAGTGAAGGTGGAAAACATTTTGTTTAAGCACATCGAACGTGACATGTAAATTGTTAACACATTTGCACACAGAGGCCAAATGTGAAACTAGAAATAATGTACCAAACACATTAAGGCAACTCTGTCATGTTTCATGGCCATTTAAATTTCAAAATGCGACAAACAAAAATATCTAAATAAATTAGACTGCCAACCAATTTAAATTGCTCATTGAGCGAATCAACGGTTTGATTGCAAATTGAGCAAAGCAAATGGGAAGGGGGTGAAAGCAATTGTTGAGCAGAGGATGATGATTTTGAAGATCTTAACGTTGCTTGTTTCAGCACGCAATTTGCCTGAATGTGTTTGCTAGATTCTTACATTTGGCCGTTGTATGCGAATGCGATAACAATTTACATGTCACGTTTGGTGATCCACCTTCAGAGTAGGCTATTTAGACACTCAAAAGTAACTAAAATCAAGAGCTATGAAATACTTTACAAATAATTGACTTCAGTCTCGCCCATGTTGTAATACAATAAGGGCTGTTTTGCGTTCAATTTATATACGCCACATGTATTCAAACAAAATGGATGACATCATCTACTCCCCCAAATGCCTCCACTCTCTGCGTGGGGAGGGTAGAGGCAGCCATGTCCTCCATTGACATGAGGGGCTCACAGTTGGATTTTGGATTCTTACTTGATCCAAGTGGAAGCCTGAATGGTGACGGCAATGATCGCACTCATTTAACTGATAAATTCCATATCGGCATCTGACTCGGTCCGCATCAGGGTCATGAGCCAGAAGGTTGATTGTTCTTGGGCAATTCCTTGGTATCCTATGCATGGGGGAAAATATGTTAAGTTTGATTCTAACTAGCAGTTAGAATGCACCTCGGTGTACATGACACACGACTGATATTTGATTGAGCTCTCGTTATTTTGTGCAATTGATGCATCTCCATCAACGTGTATCATGTAATGTAAGTATATTATGACCATGAGTTATGAGTTGAAAATTAGATTCATATCCTTGAGATATCAAAGCAAACTCACTCTACTGAACTTGGCCCATAATGCAGGATCTATAACATAATCATTCCCGTTCCAAGATTCCATGCTACCTGAGCCTTCAAACAGTCAATTCATAAGCATTAATGAAACAGTGATGAGTTTAAATTTTAAGAAATTTTCCTCGGGTGATGACACATGGGGCTTGATTTTCCTTCCTATTTGATGCAGAAACTATCGCAACTTCTTCCATTATTCGTCAATGAGAGTGGTTCGACTGTGTAATTTTAAACAAGCAGATGTTACGTGACTGCACAAGAAGGCATGATCAAAAGAGCAGCGATCCATCTAAAGTGGGTGGGTCAACATCTGTACAAATGCTTCCACCCTATTTCGGACCACTGATGTACGCACAAGGGGAAGGTGCAACATTATTGACTTTTTTGTGTATATTTTCTACTAAGGCGCTCATCTTTATTTAGTGGACATCAATAAAGCATTTTATTGATTTGCTAATTATACTTTATAAAATTATTTGGTACATTTATGTCATTTAAAAATAATACTCAATGGATACATTGTGTTCACCAAGGGAACAACGGCAATGTTTGAAATCGCATACTTGTTTATTACATGCTGCACCGCTAGATACTTCAAGCCATCTCTTCACTGTAGAATACAGTGTAGCCCATTAGCCAATGTGAGTCAATATCCACATGCAGTCCTATACAATCTCAGGATCATAAAGTTATGAAAATAATGTGGGTTTCAGGGCAATGTTCACACTGATTGCATTTTATTGTGGAATTATTGTGTGGTTCACCGCGTAGACAGCTTTGGCTGCTGAGCTGTTAAGTTTGGCCATTTACGCATCTTTCACTGGACTGCCATGCCTCATGTTGATCACATATTACATACTCAATTAGATGTAGCACGCAGGAAAATTGGACCTACTGTCTGAAGTACAGTTTCTCCCACAGTTAACAAAGATCTGCGCTGATACATGTTGAATCTTACATTTGTCATAGATATGTGCTGATACGTAAGCTCACATTGATGGTGATGCTGAATTCATTTATTTTCCTTTTATGTTTTGCGAATCCAAACATGGATAATTTAGAAAATATTCTGTAGTTTTTACATTGGAGCAATTTAGTAGACATTTTCAAAAGAACATGGTGTAATTTACAGCAGCAGTTATCAACTAGTTGAACTTGTGATGTTGACTTGTTGACATTTGCTTGCGAGCATTTGAACACCATTTATTAGCAAACGAGAGTGGTTACTGCAAATTTCGCCACTCTCAGGAGGCTAGGTTGTGCTCTGAATGAAACACATTAGCTTGCATATGAAAGATTTCTATAGTTCCAAGCTAGTTATCCTATAGTAAATGGATGGTATTTTTACTGCCATAGTGTAGTATTACTATAGTGATACTATAATTATTCAAAGTACAGCAATACAGTTGTTTGGACTACAGTAATATCATGGTACTGTTGGCTGTGGTAATACTATGGTTATAATTTGATGGCTATAGCACTACTCTAGTTATACAATGCAAACTATAGTAATACTATGGTTATGCCAAAAATATTATAGTATTAGCTACTAAAAAATAACTATTGGATATTTTTATAAGGGTAAACTTCCCATTTTGCTGATCAACAAAGTCAGAAAAGTTTAACACAGCAATTTAAATATGAAATTATGAAAAGAAAATGTATCACTTGTCATTTTATTACTTGCCTGGTGGCTACATTACATTCGAGATTTAGGAGATGGTGTTTGTTCACTTGGTAACCTACTGTTCCTACCATCAGATACCTGACCAGCTGAAATTATTTTGCTGCCAGATTGCAGAGATGATGACATTAGCATGACACATAGTTTCAATTTCACAGAATTGCCAGCTGCATGCTTTCACTTTTGCTTTGCTAAATCTGTCCACATGATTTATCAAAGGCACAGTGAAACTGATAGTTCTGCTGCCTGGAGACACTGGATAAAATTTGTTCTTTCTTATGGTCCTTACTTTAGAGCTTTCAGCTATTCAGTCTGGAGATGCTGGCTTGGTTAATAAGTTAAAAACGTGTTCTCATAATAAATCTACAGGGAATTTCTCATGAAACCCCTCAAGTAAAGTTTTATACCTGTAAACTCAGTGTCAAGGTGTGTTGAAGCTGATCTAGCTGATTTAATAGACCCAACACCTTAATAACATAGTAAGTTGATCTTTCTATTAATTTGTCACCCATCTGTTTGCCCTCTATATAACTCTATCACGCTGTAACCTAGACATTCCAAAAGTGTTATTTTTTGAGCTAGAGGTGATTGCAGTCCACTTAAATGGCCAAAAATGTATGTTTTACATGGAAGAGCTGACCATTGCAAATACCACATGGGCAGTGTATAAATGGCATGGGACCGTCAATATATGGCCATTTAATGAGGAATATGAAAGAAAATATTGCTATCAGCTTATGTCATAAAATACTGAAAGGCAGTTATGCTGTGTCCCTGATAATGTAATTTAGGAAAACATATATGCTGTTTACTGCCCAGCTGTACTGGTAGACGTTTGTCATCATTTGCTGTAATTTGATGGGCCAGTGAATTTTCTTAAGCCTCATTTAATATCTTAAAATCTAGAAAGTCTTCAGAGTCAACTCGGTTGAAAAGACAGTGCTTAAGTGATATCTTTAGTGTATTCTCTGGTGACAGTGTAAAAGCGTCTGAATTCAGTAATCCTGCTCATACTGCCAGCCAGACAATGCAAAAAGCTCTGATCTTACTGCTCACAAAAACACCTTTAGCCCAGAATAATTATTAAAACAGGACTAATTAGAAAAACAGAAAAATAAGACAAAACAGACCACAGTTTGTGAGCAGTTATGGCTTTACCGGATGAAGGGCAGAATTGCTGTTACTGGAGAAGAGTTTGGTATCCCAGTGTCTGATCTGATACCAAGGTCCACATGTGTCAAAAGCCTCCACCGCTGGACATTACTGGCATAATTATAAATCCAACAACAACTCGACATCCTATAACAGAAACAAAACACACATTTAAAATGTTGCTCATTCTGATGAATACAACTCGCATTTCTTCCTCTTTATCAACAAAGACTTACCACATTTCAAAAGGCTTGTTGCTTTGAAGACTTCTGGTCATTAATGCATCTGTCTGACACCATGGGTCAGTCGAATAACTAACTCCATCACCACGCGCTACTTCACCAATTTCTAATTGATCTGCGACTCCGCAGTCCCCACTGCGACAAGTCCAGGGGTTATGGGTATTGCAGTGGTCAAAAGTTTGCCTGCAGCGGATGTCCACCTGCAATTAGATCAAAACTGTTATACGTACATGAGGATGACCTGTGAAATACGTAATATACTAACAACATAGCCTGTACATGTACCTGTTTAAAATGGCAAACGTCTTTTAAGTTATTACTGATAACTGCAAAAACTAGTCTTACCTGTACCATGTGCCTCATCCACCTGCCAGTAAAGCTAATTGACTCGAGAACTCAGGAGAGGAACGAGGCACGGATACCATTGAAAATCACTTGCAAAAGACTTTTAATAAACAGTAAACAGAACAAACAGCAAAACTTATGAGTGGCAGCTCATGTACACAGGGAGAAACATAAGACACAACTGCAAAGACTAACCACAAAAACAGAATGTAAATAGACAGGATTAAAGAGAAACAGGTGAGGAGATGGAGTGAGGTGTGCGGAAGCGGAGAACGGAACGAGACCATAAAAAAGAAGATAAATGAAGGGAGACGGGGAGACAGAATACACGAGAGGCATCAGGGAACATAAAAAGCACAGGAAAAAAGGAAACCAAAATGGAATAAGCAAAACAAATAAACTCAGTAAGTGGAAAATAAAGACAAAACACTGATAATCAATTTAGGGAACAGATAGCAGGTGAGCAGGAGAAGAAGCAGGAAAATGGCATGATAACAAATGATATAACGGGAGTAATCGGGGTCAGAGTGGGGATCGAGGGGGGATGAATGTAATGCTGGGGGAAATTGGCAGAGACCAATCGCCAGTATGAATCTGATCTAAAACCTGGCTCTAACAAACAACCAGCCACTAAGGTCTCAATAGAGACTGAGGAATCAAGAAAGCAAAAACAAAGAATTATTCCCAAGAGAATCACACCCCCCCCCCCACCCCATATATATATATATATATATATATATATATATATATTTGCGTGAGAATCTCATACATATGCGTTGATTGAATAATTGCTGACTACAGCAGAGAAACGTAAATAAGCCACTTAAACTCACACCAATTGCATGAGAGTTGACAGGTATGCATTATAAATGAAAACTGGCCACACCTGATAATGTTGAGAGTTTTCGGAGTTTCTGTAATGGTAATTTAAATGAATGATTGAAAACAGGTTGTGACCAATCATTAATTTTAAGGGATTGTTTTGAGCCTCCCCTATCGCCAGTTCACCAGCCGCCACTGATAAATAATTCTGGAACCCATTGTGCATAATTAAGCATTTAAAGACAGTCAGAACATCACCTTATAGTACTTTGTTATTTGGCATGCTGCATTATTTATAAACGGTTCTGAACAGTAATGTCATTTATGCTCTATATTTAAAAAAAAAAAAAAAAACACTAAAGTGCCTGCCTCACCCTGAATGGTCCATGCGGGTCCGTTCTTTTTGGAGTGAATTTACAGGTCCCTGCATAGAAGTGGGAGGCCAAAGCCACAGAACATGCGGACAGGAGCAGCCACAGACTGTAAGAAGGCATGATGCTCTAACCTCACCACTCTGCAGACCAGATGAATCAATAACTCTCAGCAACAATCCCCATCTTTATATACCCTCAGAAACAAGTTTGATCACTTACGGGATGTCCAACAAACAAAACACAGTGGAATGAGGAAAACCATAAATTAATCGGGAACACTGCCTTATTTATTTATTCACAATTGATCTGCTGACTCATAAAATATGTATGATCTAATAATAGTACTTCAGAAAGCCCACCATAAATGCAAATGGATAGTGACATTGATTGTTCCTGGTTAGAGCTATAACTCACTAATTGAAGAACTGTGAAAGCAATTTTTCGATCAATTGTTGTACATTGCAACAAAATTATGATACTTTTTCTTCCACACACTAGATGACATCGTAAAATCCTGTCTTTTCATAATTTTTGCCATTAGTATCCTAAAAAGCACAAATTTGAGTAAATTAGTTCTTCATTAAGAATCAGAACCAATGATTGATATAAAAATGTGTCACAGCCCAGAGAATTATATTTCTCTATAATTTCATCATATTCATCATGCTACCATAATTAAAACCATAATCAACAATCATAATCAAACCAAGATTTAAATCACCTGCTGCAATCAGATGTTCCAAATCACATCATTATTGTATCTCATTATTACCCCTAAAGTTTTCAAGGCTCAATTTTAATGGAATGCATTGCAGGCCTGAATGGCAGGAATAGATGAATATTTACAAATAAAATGAATCTGACCGGACAAAACATTACATTTCTTTTTAGTTGATACTGTCTCAATATCTTTCAAAGATATTTTCACCATCATTCATCTGTTTTTAGATGCATTTTCCCAACCATTACAACTTTTTTTGAGTTAGGATTATAGTTTGTTTGTTTATTTGTCTATTTGTTTCTTTGTCTGTGTTTTGGTTAAAAACTGATTCCCGGATGACCTGCAAAAAAAAGTCCTCTTAACAATGAAGCAGTTGATTTTTATTTTGCAAAGGATGCCAACTTTTGTGGTCGAAAAACAAAAACATAATTGGCATAATGTTATGAAAACTTAAAATAAGTAAGAAAACAGACAAGATGTAAATGAACCATTGTTGCATGAGAGGTTAACAACAAAAAATCAATTCTGTCCATTATTTAAAGCTCTCTAATTTAATGTAATCCAAAACATTGAGTTTTTGACATCACATCAAAGATTTGCCCATTAATGTCAGTAGTTCGGTTGCAGGCTTTTCAAAAATTTAAGGTTTTAAATTTGAAAACCTGCACAGATCTACTTCAGTGTAAAATTTATAATAGCAAAAACTTAAAAAACATACATCTTAGGAAAACAGTGACTTGATGGGGCCATTTATACTGAGCCCCCCCTCCTGGACAAAATTGGAATGTCACATCTTATGTTGGATTGTGAGAATAATGCTTGCCAGTATGTTTTTTGTTTTTTGTGTCCAGAAATCAACTCTCCTCTGAGAATGAGAGAACAATTTTGCTTTTGAAGCTAGAATTCAATTTTCTCTAGATTTCTTAACAGCATTATGGTTCAGTAGTCTCCCACTTGCAATAATGAAATTCAAAAAAAAATTTTTGTTTGTTTTAATGAATAAACCAATAGTTCATCATCCTGGGTTAACAAGCTCCTTGATTTCGTTTTTCAGCAAAAGCGGTAAAAACAAGTGCATATGGGACATATTAGGCAGAATAATCACAAAGAAGCAACCCACACGTGTAGTGTTGTTTCATCACAGTGGGATTTTCCACTGTAGGGCTGAGTGTGAAATTTCAGAACAATAGAATTATACTTGCTGAAAAAATAAATGAATGTGCTTGGTAGTTATGGCAAAAAATGGCTATTTTCATGAATCTAAGATTTTGCTATTTTCAGGAAGAGGTGTCTCTATATTTGAAGACCACAAAGGAAAAATGATCAGAGTCCAAATGTTGCATTTTTGTATATATATTTTATATACTATTTATTATTATAATATTTATAATAATAATATATATTGCTATAATATTTTAAATAGGTTTTTTTTGCATATTTTTTCAGTGTTTTCTTTCTAAGATCATTTTGAATTTTTAATTCATCATTTCTCCACAGCGTGGAAATGTGACACTAATAATTTTTCCATTGAGGTCCTCATTAATTTTTTTCAATCTGTAATTAATTGAATGTGTATGTGTTCAAAATTGTTTGATCAATAGGGAATAGAACACTTGGGCATTTACAATGTATGTATTTGAGTGTAGATACATACCATGGTAAACAGGCCCCTGTCCCAACTTTTGAGACCTGTAGCAGCCATCAAATTTGAAATGAGCTCATTTTGTGGATAAAATTGTAAAATTTCTCAGTTTCAACATTTGCTAAATATCTCTGTTCTATTGTGAATAAAATATTGGCTGGGTGATTTGAAATTCATTTGTTTTGATTTTTTTCACAACAAACTTTGTCCCAACTATTTCGGAATTGGAGTTTAAATGCACCTGGTATAGATGAACTGACATTGTTCAAATCCATTATGATTGAATAGTGACATATTGGAATAAAACCATAATTTTTTGGGTATCCCATGGAATGTGATTGGGAACCTGAATGGCATAGAGACCAACAGATGCAGACTAATTTCCCTGGTGATACTTCACCAGGTCTGAACTGCTGCTATCATCAGATCCTGCCAATTTCGGGGAGCTTTTGCTGTCAGTATCCTCTTCATCAGGTCAGCTACAACATTTGTTTAACAGGATTCAGAACCAATGATTGACCAAATAAAAAACGCGTCACTGTCCAATGAATCATGCGACAGTTTCAAATCATCATTATTTAACTTTTTATACAGCATGCTTGTCCTAAAGTTTTTTTGTCCCATCACAATCATTATTTAAATTTTTAATTCAATTAATTAATCCTAAATTTTATAAAATTTCACAGAGACCCAATTTTTACAGTGGAATCCATCTGGCCTGAATGGCAAAAATCCCAGGAATGGATGAATATTTTACAAATAATGAATTTGACTTGACAAAACATAAAATATCTTGTCTTGATACTGTCTCCAATGAAATGCTTGTCAAGAAGATTAGACATCACTGGTGTGTGTTTTAAGTTGCATTTTCCATACTGTTGAAACATTTTCTAAGTTGGGGTTTTAGCTTGTTTGTCTGTTTGTTTCTTTGTCTGACTGAGAACAAAATATTTCAAAAACTAATGCCCAATTTGCAACAAACTTACCAGAGAGGTCAGCAATATTTTGTCCTGGAAGTGATTTAATTTTGGAGACGTTATGACATACTGTGATTGGCATTATCTTCTAAAAACTTAAAACAGAGCCGAAAAACCCAACAACTAAACATCACATCGGCAAAAAATCAATTCTTTCCATAACTTAAAACTTTCTAATTTGTAGCCATCACAAAATATTGATCGGGTTTTTAATATATATATATATAAATTTGGCATCTCCAATCCCACCCGAATCGGGAATGCCATTTGAGAATTATGTACAAGGCTTGCTTATATGAACCCCCCTGTTGCCAGCTCAGAACTAGATCAGGACTGGATCAGGACAAGCATTTGCCTGTCAGCCCCTGCATCTTTTCACTCATTGGTGAAACTATCTTGGTTCAGAACGAGGGTTGGAGGATAACTAACATGAGCAAAAAAAAGGGTTTGAATTTCACTGACAAGTCTGATTATGGCTTTGTGCATGAACAAAATATTTCAAAAACAAGGCAATCAATTTGAATTTCCCTTCCAAGCAGTCCTTCCTTATTTCCATCCCTGAATAACTTTAACTAATCATGCGCTGTTCTGAAAAAACTGGGGACTTAAACCAGAGCCCGGGCATAGTCACTATCACATCGGGTTGCTCCATAATGCTTCCCATAACTTGAAACTAAAATTCTTCAGTCTATATTGATAAATTGTTGAGGTTATGTTTGCCTGTTGTTGTCATAGTTAAGTAGCATTTTTTTGATTTATTTTTTTATTTTATCATTTACATTTGAAGGCCTTTAACAGATCTAAAAATCATTTAAAATTTATAGTCATAAAACTTCAAAATGATACATCTTGTGTTGATTATTTTGGTGGGTATATACACCCCTCCAGTTAAAAATTGGAATGCAATAAATTATGTTGAATAGCAGCTTTTTTTTTTTTTTTTTTTAGTTTTCATTTTCATTCCTGAAATCAGATCTACATCCATTTAAAATTTATTTTCATTAAACAAAAACATACATCTTAGGATTGTTATTTTGGTGGGGCTATACATTGTTAAGCACAGACTCTCACTTGCAAATAATGCATTTCAAAATGGATCTTCAATTTTGCAGGCTAAATGCCATAATTTTCCGGTTAAAGAAGAGAGCATTATTCATCAATAAACAGGTTAACTAGCTGTTTCCATTTTTCCGCAAAATGAGTAAACATAAGTTCATGTGGGACATATAAGGCCAAATAATCACAAAGAAGCAACCAACACGTGCCGTACCCGTGAGGATTTCCACTGTAGTGCTGGGTGTGAACTCCTGAACTATAAGACTCTGCATGCTAAAAAAAAGAATGAATGAGCTTGAAAGTGTCAGGCCCTGGTGCCCAGAGATGTTGATTAGGGCACAGGGCAAGGAGTTGAGATGAGGACCCAGGTGCAGGAACGTGGAGTTTATTAAATAAACAGTGAGGGCATTATCAAAAAAAATACAAAACTTTAGACCAAAGCAAAAGGGAGTGTGTCTAACAAAAAGGGGAACCGACTAAGGCTACCTGGGGCCTGTCTCCGGCTAGCTTATAAATACTTTAAGGTTTAATTAGCTAAAAACCCAGCTGAAGATAATTAACCAGACATCCCACCCTGCATCTTGATTATCTGTCTCACCAAGCCTGCATCAAATTTAAGTGAACCCAGGAGATTCCTGATTTTATATCTTTGGGCGCTGAATCAAAAACATGAGTTTTTGGCTATCACGCCAGGTTTTGTCACAAATCACTGCCCTTGGTAAAAGAATCCGGTTAAAGTACACTTTTTGCACAGCCACTTGGATTACAGACAAAAATCTTAACGCAATGTCAGACATAACAAGGTTTTATTCCATCAGATATCAAAATGATGGAAAAAACGGATCAGGAAGATGGAATACAAATATGATGGCTGATTACTGTTGGTGCCTACAGAGAGACTGTTAACAAAATTATTCCTGTGAAATCAAAGGAAAGAAAATTTAATCCTCTGCAGTGCAAATTGTTTTGGAAAATCTTGCAGAATGCTTAAAATCTAACTGCCATTTTCTTTCATTTAAATTGTGTATTCTTAAATATATCATCATGAAAAAAAGAACATAGTTTGTCAAAAAACCTGACATGATAAAAGCCGCAAGGAAATTTGCTGGCAAAAAAATCAACACAGTTTATCAAATCAGCAGAAAAAAGTTTCAAAATGGGATTGATTAATTTAAGAGAGTGGGATTATAATATTAGTTCCCCACCAAAAGGAGTGCCAGGCGAGGGGGGCATTACAGACTTATAGCAAAATTTGGTTATTTTCATGCATCTAAGTGTTTTGAAATTTGTCGTTATGTCTATGTGATTTTTTTCCATCTGTGATTTCTTAAATGTGCCTGTGTTCAAAAATGATAGACCAATTAAAAAAAAATACACATTTGATATCACATACAATATATGAAGGTTTGTTTCCAAAACGCATAATATATCCATTTTACATTTTGAGTAAATAATGTTTTTTTCTATGTTGGTGTATATTGCATTTTATTCACAAACTTTGATTGTGTCTCAGTTTATAGTATGAATTTCTAAAATGGATTTTTGTAATTTGTAAAGAACAGGGCTATAGCTCTGTGGATTATCTCAATTTTTGTCATTTTGGCACGTAAAACCTTTTGGAAACAAACCCCTCAAGACATTGTTGTAGGTTTTGCAAATGTTTTTACATGCTTTGCTCATTTATTGTTTTAATCCCACCCAATTCGTTTCTTCAGACTATTGTTAATTTATGCCAGGCTTTACATTTTTTTCCAAGAGAATTGATTGGTCAGTAGGTGGGGCTTTTATACCTGCTGAGCTCTTATCCTGAACTTAACCTGCTCCGGAGCAGGTTAGGTGTTCAGCGTATTTAATGCCACAGCAATGCAGTTGGTTTTTGAAATTCAAATCCCCTACTAATATGGAAAACCCAGGTTGTATTTGAATGGCTGTGCCATAAATTGGTCTGGTAGTGTCAAACATCTTGGTCATTTAGTTAGTATAAATTTGTCAACCAAATGACTTTAAGGAAACATTCTGTATTCATTGGTCAGGTGAATAAATTAAAGGCTGTCATGGGGCATTGAACAGATATTTGAAATTATTCTGGTCAAACTGCTGGACAGGTATGGTTCGGAAAATGGACCCCTAACTCAAGGGGTTTCAAATCCAATTGTGTTCAAAACAAAACCATTTTCATGAATCTAAGGTTTTGCTATTTCAGAGAACATGTCTATGTGTTTATTTTTTACCATCTGTGATTATACTGAAAAACTTTGCCTGTTATTTTCAATGATTAACCAGTAAATAAAACATTTGTTGGTAATTTAGCTTGATATCACATACAATATGTCATTTGTTGGTAATTTAGCTGAAGAGTTTGTTTCCAAAATGTAAATAAGATATCCATTTTATGTTGTAACATTTTGAGTTAAATCATCCTTTTCCCTCCTTCATAATTTGTTTGTCTGGCTCATATTGCATTTTATAGAAAAAAGGATTTGAAGATGAAAAAATATATGACATGAGTATGACATCTTAAAACAGATTTTTTGTTTTTGTTTGTTTGTTTCTGGACTATTGCTCTGTTTGTTACCTTGTTTTTGTGTTTTGGAACTGTATGTGTTTTGTTTAAACTCTTCATATGTATCTGAGTGTAATTTTGAGTATGTTTTTTAATGATTTATATATTTATCATATATAATCCCATATAGTATCCAATCAACGCATTCTGATCAAGCATGCTTGTATGCTGCTCCTGCTGCCATCTCAGGGGACCGAAGACACTTTGTCAGTTACCCTATGAAACATGCCTGCATCAGCAGGTGTGCTGTCAAGTGCCATTTTTTCACCTTGACGGCCTTTGCAGAGTGGGCCAACTCAGTAGCCTGTGGCCCCACATGATTTTATAAAGTGCATCAAATATAAATATAAGTCTCCACATTTGTACTGCACTTGGTGTCTGCTTCTCCTTGACCCTTTGCCCAAAAATAACTTGATTTTAGTTCACTATTCCAGTTCCAAAAGTAGTTAATCAAATTCTGGGCACTATCTTGTGAATAAATTATTATTTGTTAAAACTTCATTCAATTTACTCCTTCACATGTGCCACCTGTGGTTGTCACAGAGGTTTGACCACTTAAATTTCACCAAAGACACAGCATTAAAAAATAAAAGCATTTCCGAAGTACTTTGACTGGTGTTGTACATGTAAATAACATTAAATATATGACTCTCATTTTTTTATCTTATGTTAAGTGTAGATGTGTGATATATCATGATCAGGCAAAGGTTCTCTACCTCATGAAAAAATATTTTTTTACCACATGCATTTCAACAAGGGAGTGGCAATCATATTAAAAGTCAAGGCTGGTATCATCACCCGTTCCTTTAAGGAATTCCATTGTTAATTTTCATGTTCAAAAAAATGCATCAATGATAATGCATGGCTTTCAGATGTGTTTGAACAATGGGTGAATTCACAGGCATCTATGCCAAAAATATTTTTGGAGGAGTATGAAAGGATACCAAAACAAGTGCAGTAGTTCCAGAAAGTTATGTGGGTGTGTTTGACTGCCAGTAAGTATTTTATTTAAATAATATTTCCGTGAAGTGCTCGTCGTGGGTGACATCTGCTGGCACAGAGATTGTTGTACAGCCTTGCAAAGGTGACGCTGACGCACCTTGCGTGTGCACTTCGAGTTTGTTGTATTGTGAAAAATACTAAATAAAGCTGAAATCTAACTTTGTCTTACATGTGTCTTGTTTTTCTTCCTTACCTTAATAATTCTTATTATCTTATAATAACATTAATTACATCCACAGCCTAATTGAATCCTGTAAATATTTACTCTGTCCAAAACATATTGTATTATGTTTTTTGATTTTGCATACTGAGTGTGCTTGTGCGACTTGGGCATTATTTTTGAATAAAAATGCCTAACAGAGCGCTGTTTTATCCATCTTATATACATTTGAATTGCGCCAATGTTTCAAAGCTCTGCCTATCAAACCAACCTGGTCAGCTGATTCAGCCTGAATGAAGCAGTGAAGTGGTTCGAACGTTATCAGTCACGTGGTTTTTCCCGATATGAAGCAAGCTCTGGCACAGTGCTTCAGAAAAATACCCTGTCGAGTTTGAAGCGCGCTTCGGAGCCTCAGTATCAGCGGTAACATCACTAACTGCTGGTTTGTTTGGTTAAATTAAATTCAGTTCTTTTATCTCAGCCTTGGCACCAGTGAGTCTTTGTTTTTTAGGTCTTAGTGCCCGCCAGATTGCATTTGGCATCCGTTGGGCTGGACTGCATGACAATTTGTTGCAGGTGTAAGACAAAGAGAAAACAAATTTATTTCACAATGACATAAAATAGGACGTATACCAATTCTGATAGGACCACTTTGTCAAAAAGAGTACGTTTATTGAAAGCGTACAGGCATATAAGCATACAAGCATACATTGGGTTTGGCGACATGGCTCTGTTCTGAGAGATCCCTGCCCGTCCAAGCATGGAACCGAAGGCAGGGAGCTGCTACTAACCCCCCCTCCATAGAATAGAGCCTACAGCAACAATTACCTCAAAAGGAAGAGACATTGTTTTTTGAACAGTAATTTAGGCTGCGTCCAAATGATCTTTTTTGCCAGGAAAGCGATCGGAAAAAACGATCCGGAAGTATTTTCGTGACAGCCATGATAAGTGTGTTCAGATTCTTTAAATGTATAGGAAAGGTGCCACAATGCTTCCTAATTTATCACCTTTAGCATAGGGTACACTGAACCATCCTTTTCGAAAAGAAAGCAGGAAATGCCATTCCGCAATTCCGCGATGACAGTCCATCCGGCCAATCACGAAAACTGCCAAACATGTCGGGCAGGAGGCGGGTGATCACTGAGCCTAGTGTAAGTGCATTCGGATTCTCTTATTAGCGCAGTTCTCTTCCTAAGCTGTGAGTGAGTCCCCTTTAACCTCTGTGTAAAACATCATGAGGTGAAGGAAAGGTGTAAAGAAAAGTTGTTAGGAATTAGACGATAGGGCATAATTTTTTAACTATTTGGACGCAGCCTTAATCACAAGAGAACATAATCAATGCATGCCTTAACTGCCAGAATTTATACCGTTCAGGCGGTGGGTGATATATGTCTGTGAGATATTTGACTGATTTTTTTTCCAGTGGAAGGCCTTTGGGTAGACAGGAAAATCCCAAATTTTCAGGTTCCAAAAGTGAACGGTTTGGCTGCTCGGGCCTCCAGAAGGGTCACCCTCTGGAGGGCCAAAATTGAGCTTTTAAGAAAAATAAGTTTTTGAGTTGAAATATCTCAGTGCGCCCTCAATAGCCCAGCTTCATTTTCTCTGATGTCAATCTTTGTTGGGAGGAGTTTTGGAAAATCATGAAATTTTGGTGGGGTGTTGAGGGCGCCACCTATAGGGGGGCGCTTAAAAACGCCATCTTGGACCAAAGTAGCAGTCACATTTGAGGCATTCCTTGCTTGCGCCCTCATTAGCCCAAGCTTGTTTATGCACAATATGATTCTATAACTGCCTTGTGCTATTCCACTTAAAATTATAGTGGGATGGTGAGGGCGCGGAATTATAGGTGGCGCTCAATTTGGTGAAAATGCAAAAATAGGGTATTCTGCGGCTGTAGATCTCCATGCGCCCCCATCAGATTTGAATGAAATCTGTTTTATTTGATAGCCCTACATGTCCACTATGTGTATCAAAAAGATTGATGTGGGGTTCAACTGTTTTAACCCTTTTTGACCATCATTCTGAAAGGTGTGACGTGACCATTCCATACGCTTGTCTATGTAGAGCTGTTACGGTACATAAGTCAGCATAGGTGTCAGTTTGAATTCAATGCCAATGGATGAATTTTAGTGGAGCAATCAGCAATTTGATGATTTTGATGATTGTGCCAACGGCCCTCTGGAGGGTGACCCTTTTCGAGACCATAAAAACCAAACCGTCGACTTCTGGAACCTGAAAACCTGGAAATTTCTTATTCACTAATAGATCTTACACCAAAAGAAATTTCAGGCCATTTACTATCACACATATATCAACCCCTAATAGAAATCCGCCTGACCGTTATAAATTCTGGTAGTTAAAAGACAGGTGGAGCTGAGGTGGAGGAGGGTTGCTGAGCTAGTGCGCCGAGGAACAGCTACTCGGGAAGGCAAACTTAACTAAGCCCAACATATTACCAGCTAAGCAATCATGTGATGCAAAGTCAGATGACAGTCAAATGCACTCAGGTGACTCTCCAGGAGGTAGAACCTCCTACGTTTAGCAAGCTTGACTCCGTGGCCTATCAGAATTTCCATCAAATCTCCATTTTTATCCATTATTTTAGCTATGATATTGTTACCAAACAATTTGCAAATCATTTAATCCAAATAAAATGAGTGACGGTGAAAAATACATGCAAAACTCATTCATTTTTACAAGAGAACATTTTTTCCTTCAATGATTTTCTTTAAATTCAAGGTAATATTTTTGTTTGTATTTTGAATGAAAGTTTGGGAGTATTGACCAGTGATGGCGCCAGAACTGGAAATTTGGGGGCTACAGAACATCCCTCTAAAACAATTATTAGTCCTGACTAGTTCCGAAATATTGGGATAGACTGCAATCTATGGTGTCTAAGTATTTCTGGCAAGGTAAGCAGCCACGTATGAAATTATCCTCATTACAACGAAAGAAGTCCACAGGAGGAGCGGCTTAACCAAAATTCCAATTTTATTTTTTTTTGTTTTGCTTTTGCGTCCATTGCATGTTTGGTTAAATCCTAATATACTCAGTCAAAAAAGAAACTTCACACTCGTTTGGAGATCGATAAGTTGAACATACAAGAAAAGTGGTTTTAAATAATGATTTAATTCCATTCTGTACCCATTAAGGACAGTGTACCATAAAAATCATGTTCATAATGTAACCAGTTCCACCGGAAATGCTACGGAAATGTAAGAGAGTAAAAATGGTAAGTTACAACTTGATGAAAGCATGTCAATAGCGCGTATGCCCTCCATGAGCCTTCACAACTGCGACGCAACGCGTCTCCTCATGGATTGAATGATGCGTCTGAACACAGCTTGGGGGATGCGTCGCCATAATTGAACCAACATGGCACCAAGTTCCTGCAAATTCTGTGGAGGGTTCCTTACTTGACGGAGTCTTCTGCCCAACACATCCCATACATGTTCTATGGGATTAAGGTCGGGAGACCTTGAGGGCCACTCCATGACATTGATGCCAGCATTCCTAAGAAAATTCCGCGTTAAATTGGCCGTATGAGGTCTGGCATTATCATTTTGGAATGTCAGACCTGGGCCATGAGCTGCCATGAATGGCAAAAGCTCTGGAATGAGCACTTGATCTCTGTATCCTGCAGGAGTTAGGTTTCCTTGAACGACCATCAGTCGGGAATGGGCAGGACCATTAAAGGCACCCCAAACCATGACACTACCGCCCCCAAAACGGTCCACTTCCTGCACACAACACTGGGCGTTGCGTTCACCGCGTCTCCTCCAAGCTCTAACTCTCCCATCAACGAAGTGCAAAGTGAATCTGGATTCGTCACTAAAAACGACCCTATTCCAATCACGCTGAGTCCATCTCAGATGTCGCTGTGCCCAGAGAAGCCGTTGACGTCGGTGTACCTGGGTTAAAATTGGTCCACGATATGGCCGACGTGCATGGAGACGAGCAGTGCGCAGGCGATTACGTATGGTTTGGGCAGTCACACGACCTCTAAACAATTCATTCCTAGTGGACGTTGCAGTGAGAAATTGATTACGCAAATGACGTAAGACGATTTGTCGGTCTTCTGCTTGTGTTGTCACACGTGGTCTACCCGAATGAGGTCGGTCTGCTGTGGTGCCAGTTTGTTGAAGACGTGTCCGAAGATCATGGATAGTCCGTCGACTGCATCCCATAACCCTGGCAATGTCAGTGACCGGCGTTCCGATTCAGCATGCCAATGGCACGTTCACGTTGAATTTTTGACAGTCGTGGCATTGCAAATCAACGGATAATTGACTGTAAGAACTTGTTTTTCCGAGATGTCACTCTACCGTGCTAACGTGGGCTCAATTGCACGTGTCTCATAAGGTCACGTGACTAGGAACACGAGGAAAGATGCTTTTACCTTGATGTATGCTGGCACGTGCTGCATGCTTGTGCACGTCTGAGTTGCTGTGTGTCATGATGTCTTTGACAACGCATTTACCCCTAATAATAATAATAATATCTCTTGTATTAAGTTTCAAGAAAATATTTAGAATTTATGAGTGTGAAGTTTCTTTTTTGACTGAGTATATACTCCTGTATTTTGGCAGGTACTAGAAAGCAATACAATTTCACCTTATAAGCTCTGTGATCTCATTTATGCAGGTACTCCTCTTAGATGTTGCAAACTGCATTTTGGCCCCATAATAATAACTCAACTAATTGAAGTGTGGCGAGTCGTAGACAGGTGTACAAAATCTAAAAAACCTGGTATACTCTCTCACCTATTATTCATAATCATAGGCTTCTGGCTGATAATCAACCGTTTGTCTCCTCGCAATGGAGCAATAAGGGCATTCATTCCTTATCTGATGTTTTTAATGGAAACGGCCTCCGATCATTCCAGGAGCTACAATTACAGTATGATCTTCCAGGCTCTTCGTTTTTTCTATATCTGAGGCTTCGCTCTGCTATGCATGCTGTTGGGCTCACACGGAGGAAAACTTTAATACGTGAGGAAATTCAAAATAGAGGATTTCCCATGACCACTTGCTGCCTGTTAGGCCCTCCCGCCAGCAGGCCAGGCAGATAAAAGCAGTGGTCAACCAGTTCATCACTCTCTTTGGACTCTTGGCTCTGGACTCTCTTGTGCCTCTGCTCTCCTCCCCCCCCCCCACCTCCACTTCCACATGGTCAGTAAGGCACCTCCACTCACACCTTTGATCACCCTTTGTGCTCTCTCACCCACACACACACACACACACACACACACACACACCCCTCCTTCATTGTGTATATGGTGTTTAGTCTACATTGTGTGTTTTATTTGTTTCATTTAAATAATTATCTTAAAAGACACATGATGTGGTTATTAATGTTGTACAAGAGTGAATGAAATAGCCAACCTCTTCTTCAACCTAACTATTGATAAGGTAATTTGGTGATGATTATGAATTAAATTATTAATTATTTCCATATCAATTGATTAGTGAATATTGAGACTGAGGTTTTTTTTGATAGTTTTCAAATTAAGGGTGATGCCCCGAGGTATTAATATTAATATTTACTGCCTCAATATCATATTTTTTTGATAGTCAAATTAATAATACGATTAGGCAAACTGCCTCAACAAAGGTGCCACCATTTGAGCCATTGCCCCGACATTGGTGCCCCGTGTGAGGCATTATCCCAACATTGCTGCCCCGTGCGCATGTGAGGCATTAAACCAATTTGGTGCCCCGTGTGAGGCATAGTACTGTTGGCATTTTGTTCATAATTGTACAATATTAATATCACATTTAGCATAACTTCAGCCAGTCCAAAATCCGTAAGTTTTCACTTGCCAAACATCTTTGTGTTCACCCTTTTCAGTCTGCTACAGGTGTAGCCATCCAACTGTACTTCCAAACAGGTACATTGTGGTGAGTATTATTTTATTTAAGTGAACAAATCATTTGTGAGAGATGGTGAGCTGTTAACTAGTCTTTTAAGTCTCAATAGTTGCACTGAGAAGGATTGCTATTGCTGCAGGTGTATACAGGTCAATCTGCTCTATAGTAAATTGTAACGAGTCTGTTCAGTATTTGAATGCCACGCATTCAATGAAATTTTATCCTGCTGTCATTTGTTGAAACTTGAGAGCTCCATATTTAATTAAGACATAGCGTGCCCATGGCCCTGTGTGATAGAGAGTAAATCGGCTGTCACTGCCATGCATTTCAGCCTTATTTGACAAATTTGCAGTCAAACCTCTGTGACAACCACAGGCGGCACATGTGAAGGAGTAAATTGAATGAAGTTTTAACAAATAATAATTTATTCACATGATAGCGGCCAGAATTTGATGAACTACTTTTGGAACTAGAATAGTGAACTAAAATCAAGCTGTTCTTGGGGAAAGGGTCAAGGAGAAGCAGACACCAAGTGCAGTACAAATGTGGAGACTTATATTTATATTTGATGCACTTTATAAAATCATGTGGGGCCACAGGCTACTGAGTTGGCCCACTCTGCAAAGGCCGTAAAGCTGAAAAGATGCGGCACTTGACAGCGCACCTGCTGATGCAGGCATGTTTCATAGTGTGACTGCCAAAGAATAAATATGGATTGCTGCTATATGATAACAAGGATATTGCGGATACCTTAAACATTTACAACCCCAATTCCGAAATAGTTGGGACAAACTGTAAATTCTGAATCAAATCAAAACGCAATGACTTTCAAATCAGACTAGCCAGTATTTTATTCACAATAGAACAGAGATAACATAGCAAATGTTGAAACTGAGAAATTTTACAATTTTATCAACAAAATGAGCTCATTTAAAATTTGATGGCTGCTACAGGTCTCAAAAAAGCTGGGACAGAGGCCTGTTTATCATGGTGTAGCATCCCCTCTTCTTTTTAACACAGAGTGGAGGCATCTGGGCATTGAGGAGACAAGTTTCTTGAGTTAAGCCATTGGAATTTGATCCCACTCTTGTTTAATACAGGCTTCCAGCTGCTGGAGAGTTTTGGGTCTCCTTTGAAGGACTTTTCGTTAAATTATGTGCCAAATTTTCTCAATCAGTGAAAGATCAGGACTGCAGGCAGGCCAGTTCAGCACACGGACTCTTCTACCACGAAGCAATGCTGTTGTAATAGCTGCAGTATGTGGTTTTGCATTGTCCTGCTGAAGTACACAAGGCCTTCCCTGGAATAGATATCGTCTGGAGGGGAGCATATGTTGCTCTAAAACCTTTATATACCTTTCAGCATTCATGGTGCTTTTTAAGACATGCAAGTGTCCCACACCATATGCACTAATGCATCCCCATACCATCAGAGATGCTGGCTTTTGAACTGAACGCTGATAACAGGAGGGGTGGTCTTTCTCCTCTTTAGCCCAGAGGACATGACGCCCATGATTTCCAACAAGAATGTCAAATTTGGACTCGTATGACCAAAGGACACTTTGACACTTTGCTACAGTCCATTTTAAATGAGCCTTGGCCCACAGACCATGGCGGCGCTTCTGGATCATGCTCAACAATGGCTTCCTTTTTGCATGATAGATTTTTAGGGGGCATCTGTGGATGGCACGGCGGACTGTGTTTACAGACAGTGGTTTCTTGAAGTATTCCTGGGCCCATTTTGTAATGTCAATGACAGAATCATGCCGGTGAGTGATGCAGTGACGTCTAAGGGGCCGAAGATCACGGGCATCCAGTAAAGGTCTTCGGCCTTGTCCCTTAAGCACAGAGATTTTTCCAATTGATGATGATGTTATGCAATGTCGATGATGAGACCTTCAAAGCCCTTGCAATTTGACGTTGAGGAACATTGTTTTTAAAGTATTCCATAATTTTTTTTACGCAAGCCTTCACAGGTTGGAGAGCCGCTGGCCATCTTTACTTCTGAGAGACTCAGCCTCTCTAAGACATCCCTTTTATGGCCAATCATACTACACACCTGATGCCAGTTAACTTCATTACTTGCTAAATGTTCTTTCAGCTGATTTTCTTATATATTAATTGCTTTTTCAACCCTTTTTTTGCCTGTGCCCTAACTTTTTTGAGACCTGTTGCAGCCAGAAAACTTGAAATAAGCTCATTTTGTGGATAAACATGTAAAATGTCTCAGTTTCAACATTTGAAATGTTATTTATGTTCTATTGTAAATAACATATTGGCTCATGTGATCTGAAAGTCATTGCGTTTTGATTTTATTCACAATTTACACTTCGTCCCAACTATTTCGAAATTGGGGTTGTACTAAGTTGAGAATTTTACCTCAGAGCGGGTTTTTATTCGGCCAAAGGGCATGTCCAATGCTCAAGATTATTTAGCGGAAATTGAGGTTAGGGATAATGAAGTATTAGACAAGTTGCATAAATTAAAGGCAGATAAGGCGGCGGGTCCTGATGGCTTATATCCTATAGTGCTCAGGGAAGTTAGTGAGATCATCTTTAAACACTCTCAGCTATCTTCAGACGGTATTTTGAAACTGGAGAAATACCAAATGATTGGAAGCAGGGCAATATAATACCAAAATATAAGACAGGGGACCATACTGAGCCAGGAAATTATAGGCCGGTCAGTTTAACTTGCATTGCATGCAAAATACTGGAATCTATCATAAAAGACAAGCTGGAATTATTTCTTGAACGTAATAATATCTTGATGGATGGCCAACATGGTTTCCGTAAGGGAAGGTCATGCCTGACAAACCTTCTGGAATTTTTGAAGAGGCCACCAAGACTTACGACCAGAGCAGGGCTTCTGACATCATATACCTTGATTTTCAGAAAGCATTTGATACAGTACTGCATAAGAGACTAATTTTTAAAATGAGCTCCATTAGAGTTACAGGAGGCATTCTGGAGTGGATTCAAAACTGGTTACAGGACAGAACACAAAGAGTGGTGGTCAGTGGAACCTCATCTGAGCTAGGTATGGTGGGGAGTGGCGTTGCTCAAGGATCGATGTTGGGACCCCTGCTGTTCCTCATCTACATTAAAGACCTTGATAGGAATATTGAGAGCAAATTGGTTAAATTTGCAGAAGATACCAAATTGGGAGGTTTGGCAAATAGTTTAGAGTCCACTAAAGTGATTCAGGATGATTTGGATAGAATCCAGAATTGGGCAGAAATATGGCAAATGAAATTTAATGTACCAAAATGTAAAGTTGTACATGTAGGTAATGAAAACATTAGACAGGATTACTTCATGGGAGGTTTAAAGCTGGAATGTGCTCCACATGAAAAAGATCTGGGAGTGATTGCTGACCAAAACCTCACAGGTTCTAGCCATTGTGCTGTAGCAGTTAAAAAAGCCAATCAGATGCTGGGATACCTTGCCAAAAGTATTGAGTACAAATCCAAGAAGGTCATACTTCTCATGTACAACACATTCATCAGACCACATCTGATGTCCATACTTTAAGAAAGATATAGAGGCTCTAGAAAAAGTTCAGAGAAGAGCCACTAAGCTAATTCCAGGTATAAAAGATGAAAGCTACGAGAAGAGGCTGAAGATCCTTAATCTTTTTAGTCTTTGGAAAAGGAGACTAAGGGGTGATCTGATTGAGGTCTTTAAATATGGTGAAGGGTTTAACAAAGTGAATTATGTTGGATTCCTTCGGCCAAGTTTTGTTAGTAGAACTCGGGGTCACAAATGGAAGTTGACCAAGGGTAAATTTAGCACTGATATTAGGAAATATTTTTTCACCCAAAGAGTAATTTCAATGTGGAATAGCTTGCCTGACCACATTGTTGAGGCAGAAACCTTGGCAATTTTCAAGAGCAGGCTTGACTTAAAGCTAGATACCATTGAGTCTTTGAGTATCTGAAGTGAGATATTCACAATAGGGGAAAAAAAAAAAAAAAAACGGGCCTGGTTGGGCTGAATGGCCTGTTCTCGCCACTCATGTTTTGTTATGTTATCTTATGAATAAATCTCACGAAAATTAACTTCCAGATTCCAAAGCAAAATTGTTTTCTCATCTTTAAATGAGGGTTAGTTGATTTCTGGAATGAACATGAAAACATACTGCCTATGAAGCTCAAATTCAACATAAGATGTGCATTCCAGTAATTAACTGGAGGGGTGTATAGCCCCACCAAAATAACAATCCCAAGATGTATGTTTTTGAAGTTTTATGACTATAAATTTTAAATGGTTGTAGATCTGTGCAGGCCTTCAAATGTAAAACCAATTTAAAAAAAAAAAAACAAAAAAACCTGCTACTGAATTTTTGACAACAGTCAAATCTTACCTCAAAAACTATCAATCTTGGTGCCGGGTTAGCTCACTCTGTGAAGGCACCGCATTTGTGGAGCAGTAGTGACTACTACGGCGCGAGTTCGATCCCCGGTTTTTTCAGAACAGTGCAAGGATGGCTAAAGCGCTGCAGGGATGCAAATTGGGAAGGGACTGCTGGGAAGGGAAATTAAAAATGATTGCCTTGTTCGTTGCTCAAGTGCCTCCTGTTGGCCAGCTGGGCGTTCGTCAGTGAGATTTTAAGCTTGCTCATGTTCGGATATCCTCCACCCTTGT
This sequence comes from Gymnothorax javanicus, assembly GCA_029692085.1. Taxonomy (NCBI): domain Eukaryota; kingdom Metazoa; phylum Chordata; class Actinopteri; order Anguilliformes; family Muraenidae; genus Gymnothorax; species Gymnothorax javanicus. The sequence goes on along the minus strand of CM056207.1, from coordinate 10,326,760 downwards.
TAAAGGTAAAGGTAAAACGGTTACACTTTACAATAAGGGTACAACAATTAACATTAGTTCATTAACTGCAATTGTAGACGGCTTGCATTAGCTTTGTTTAAAGAAGGTCCCGCATTGCCTTAATCAGTAGCTTATGCTTCAGTTTAGTGCTGAGGATATATCGGCTTTTAACTTGCAGTTTGGGATTTAATTTTCATAGTCGAGATAGGGTGTACTATGAACCATCCGTCTGCAGCGTGCAGCATGATGTAAACACAGCAGATGCGTGGTTGATGGAAGGATTTGAAGGGCATGTAATCAAGCCGAAAACATTTATATGCACAATTTATCTGCAGCATGTGCCTCACCTGTACTTTATTTTTTACTAAATTTAATCTCGGGAAAATTCTGTAGGCCTTTATCTTCAACATGTAGACCTATCCACCTGGACAACGAAAATGAGGTCCAGATACAACTAATTAAATTCTGCATGAGACAGAGAACGGTCCTTCAATGGAAACGTACATGGAAGTGGGGAACACTTTTTGTTAGGCGATTATATATTATCAATTATATATCATTTGCGTATTCACGTACGCTAAAGCATTAAAGCAAACTAATGTACATTTACAGTAACAGTTCAGGGGTACAGTTCCAAAAAGCTAAGTTTGAACCAGACTTTGGAAGTAGTTAAAAGAGTTAGCAACTAGCTACGCCTTTGGGAAACATACCCCCCCTCAGTAAATTGCAGGACGGTTGCCCACATTCTGTTACAATCTTCCTGAGTTGCTTGGTTACAACAGCATCTAAAGACAATGTTTTATTCACTATCAGATTTTTTTAGAGTAGACCACGGCAACGAATCAAGGGCACACATTGATTTCCTTCATCAGCCATTGTAATATTTCACTGTCGCTGGTGTGATTCACTTGTGAGTGGAGTCCGAAGTGAGACTCATGGCTACATTCTATGGTTGGATTCATTACTCCAGGCTCTGAGCCCCAAAATTCCATTAGCCACTGAGGTCAGACCACACAAAAAATTCCGCCCACTGAGAGGTTTGTGTCAGAATCACCAGCAAAAATCAAGAAGCGCAAACGAGAGAGCTGGAAGCGTAGAAGCAAATCTGATAATTGCGAAAGCAGCAGAGGGCACTGTGAACGAAAGAACAATTTATTAAAAACAAAAAGACCAATGGTTTACTTTATCATAAAAATAATTTGTTTGCAACTTATAAGTTTTACCCCTGAAGTCACTTTTTTTTCTTCAGTGAGTATGCTCTCTCAATTTTGAAATTTTTGTTTGGTATCCAAAAAGTTTTGTTCAATAATTTTGACACAAATCTGATTCCATACAGGCTGTTGCATACGATCGAGCCTTGTACATAGTTCTCGAATTGGGCATTCCAGAATCGGGTGGGATTGGAGATGCCAAATTTATATTTAAAAAAAAACTATCAATGTTTTGTGATGACTTATAAATTAGAAAGTTTTAAGTTATGGAAAGAATTGATTTTTGCCAATGTGATGTTTAGTTGTTGAGTTTTTCGGTTCTGTTTTAAGTTTTTGGAAGATAATGCCAATCGCAGTATGTCATAATGTCTCCAAAATTAAATCACTTTCAGGACAAAATATTGCTGACCTCTCTGGTAAATTTGTTGCAAATTGGGGATTCGTTTTTGAAATATTTTGTTCCCAGTCAGACAAAGAAATAAACAGACAAACAAACAAGCTAAAACCCCAACTTAGAAAACGTTTCAACAGTATGGAAAATGCAATTTAAAACACACACCAGTGATGCCTAATCTTCTTGACAAGCATTTCATCGGAGACAGTATCAAGACAAGATATTTTGTGTTTTGTCAGGTCAAATTCATTATTTGTAAAATATTCATCCATTCCTGACATTCAGGCCAGCAATGCATTCCATAAAAATTGGGACAAGAAAACTTTAGGATTAGTAATGAAGTAAAAAAAAATAAATAATGTGATTTGAAACTGTACAAGCATGCTGTATGGTCAGTTGTAGAGAGCATTGTGATTCATTGGACAGTGACATTTTTTATTTGGTCAATCACTGGTTCTGCATCCTATTAAACCACATTGTACCTGGTGAAGAGGATACTGACAGCAAAAACTCCCCGAAATTGGCAGGATCTGATGACAGCTGCAGTTCAGACCTGGCAAAGTATCACCAGGGATGGTTAGTCTGGGTTTGTTGGTCGCTATGCCAGTGGTTCCCAATCACAGTCCAGGGGCACCCCTGTGCATGCTGGTTTTTGTTCCAACCACAATTGCAATCACTGGATTTTAACAAGTTGTCAGTTCGTCTTAACCAGGTGCATTTATGTTTAGCTCAGTTATTTATCCAATGAAGCCACTCTTGAAAGAGTATCCATACAAATCATAAAGAGGAAAGAAATTCATATCCATATTATGATATATTAGAAATAACTGCATAAAAAGGAGCGCTATGAATGCATGTCTAGGTTTCACCTTGGACCCATTGTACAAGATAAAGGTGGCCAGATTTGACAGGACATACAAGGATTTGAACATTTCAGTTACCAGCAAGGTCCACATAATTCGCCATGTTCCAGAGTTCATTGAGCACCACAACAGGCCTTTGGGTCGATTCTCTGAGCAGGTGGTTAAAACTTGTCCCTCCAAGTTATTCAATAGTTACCAGATCAAAGACATATCCCACACAAGTTATTTTGATAAATTTTACAGAGCTGTGATGCATTTCAATTCTTACCGTATCTGAAGACATGAAGCCATAAATTATATAAATGGACACTTGGTTATAGAGCAGTGTACATTTACGGAATATGCACTTGAGGTCTGTAATGATTTTGCGGAGAGATAAAGGCTATGATTAATAACTACATTATTTTGTCTTGATAATCTATTCCCCAGACTACATTTTAAAAGATATTCATGAGACTATCCATTTTTCACACATGAGATAAAAACCATGTATGCAGAAAGCCTCACTGATAACTGTTCATAACACAATATTTTCTCAGAATATTTTAATTTTCAGCTTATGATGGTGGAGGCCTTGTCAAAACTTGGTGCCAAGGAAATGTCTGCTCAATTTTTTTAACCCTGCATTTTGTTAAAGCACACTGTGTGCAGGCAGGAGCATGGCCTTTACAGAGTGGACCAACACAGTAGCCTATCGTCCCATGTGATTTTATAAAGTGCATCAAATATCAATACAGAACCAGTTAAAAGTTTGGACACCCACATTTTTAAAACAGATTATACAAAGAAAAAAACACCTTTTATTTTACAAGAAAAGAAAAAATTAAATCTGTAAATCATCAAAATAACCAGTTTGCAATTATTGCAGGCACATATAATTTTTGTATTTGAAGGCTGCCATCCTGAGTTCAGTTCCCCCACATTTATACAGCATGACAGTAGAAGTCCCTTTGCATTTATACAGAGAACTTTGTCTGCTTCTCCTTGACCCTTTGCCAAAATAGCTTGATTTTAGTTGAGAACTGAAGGAAATTTGGTTTATTCCAACAATAGTTTATCAAAATTTTGGGCACTCTGTGGTGAATAAATTATCGTTTTTTTAAACTTCAGGCCAACTATTTAAAAAAAAAAAAAAATTATTAATTATTTTGTTTATTTCAGGAACAGGCTGCATATCCAAATCAAAAATCAATCAGGGACAGAATCCAAAAGTTTAAAAAACCAGGGCAGCAAAACAGTAATCGTATTCAGACAAAAAGGGTTAAATTTTTAGGCACAGGTTTGTCAGAAAGCAAAAAAAATCCATAAACCGTTACCAGGGCAGCAAACACAAAACTCGTAGTCGGTGCAAAAAGGGTTCGAAAACAGATGCAGACAAAAGTCAACAAGTCAGAAGATTACCACTATGAGTACAAAAGCGAAGGTAGCAGCACAGGTAAACAAGAGGAAACGTTCTGACACAGTGAACAGCTTAAATTTTTAAATGCTATGATTAGGGTCAGGTGATGAGGATCAGACTAGTTACAAATACATGAGGGAGAACCTAATTAAAAATATGACAAAACATACAGCCAAGTTCTAATGTGCACAGATAATGAAGAGTGAGCAGGTGCAGAGGATTGCTGAATTGCACAAAGACTAAGTGCAGGCAAGAGGCGAAGACTAGAACAGGGCATGCTGACATTGTTAATCAATTAAAGTGCAAAAATCCCTAGTGCTTTCGTTAGTATTATATTATATACAATGTTAGTTTGGGTTAAACTTTAAAAACATTTTTATTTTAGAAAAAAAGAAAAAAAATTGGAAGGAATCCCCAATCACCTAAGCATGTGACCGCATGGGGAACCAACAAGAGACCATTGCAATGCAGGGCATGAATAAAAGACATTCTAACAGAATATGGATTTGGCAAAAACATGGCAAAAATTGGCAAAACCTAACAGACATGATCATAAACATAGCATGTCAAGAATCATTCAGAATCATAACAGTATTTGAAGGCTGGCCACTTACTGGTCTGGGGTGCGACATGAAGTCTGTGATTAGCTTTTAAATCAGTTAGGAATCCCCACAGGTGATTTTATGGTATCACCTCGTCGGACAGTCCAAAGCCCGCACAGTGAAGGCCTGCCTCCGTCGATGATCTTGGGTGGGTGGTGGGGATCAGGGCCAGAAGACAGGGGGTGGGTAACAGGCTTAATCTGGGACACATTTTTGCTTCAAAAGGCGGAGGCGAACAGCAGTGGGGCTAAACACTTTCTATGGTGAAAAGGAACTTTGGGAAGAGTTTACAAATGTCCCAGCCACACGCGCTGCCCAGAGAACTGGGCTTTCAAACCTGAGCAGCGCCTCCCGTGTGGTCCTCCAGGTATACCGCAGAAAACTCCCGGCAGAAATAGCGCACCTTTATGGCAAAACAAAGGTGGTTGGTAACCAAGGCATGCTTTGAATGGGGAGAGGCCAGAAATTGACTGTTAATCGTTTTTAAACAAAGGCATAAACATCTTAAAACAGTCTTTACATTTTTTTAGTCTGGGTGGAAACCGGATGACAAAAACCCGATGTGCCAAGTGACTTACAGAATGATTTCAAATTTGGCTGTAAATTGAGGTCCAGCGAAGGTGATGTCAGTGGGGATACCGTGAAGTCTGATGGCGTGCTGGATAATGATGGCAGTTTCTTGGGCAGAAGGGAGTTTAGTGAGGGGCAAAAATGGACAGCTTTAGAAAATCTTACTATAGTGAGGATGGTGGTGAAATGATTGGATGGGGGAAGGCCAGTGATGAAGTCTAATGCTATGTGGGACCAAGGGCGGTGAGGTGGGTAAGGGTTGTAAGAGGCCGTTTTTTTCCTTGGGCATTTCCGAATGGCAACAACATAACTCTGGAATTCCGGCCACCAAAATGAAAATCCAGGGTGCGAGAACTCCTGGGTGGCACCAGGCATGCCCCCAGTCCAGGACTCGACAAACAAACAGACAGTGATCAAGGCACTGGGAGCCAGAATCATCTTGGGCATTCCTCACCTCAGTCTCGATATCCATATTGATAGCGTTGATTTTTAGGTAGGATGGTGTCTGGGCTTGTTCATCATCCGACTCGAAACATTTAGCGTCTGGTTTAACATTTTTTGCTGCGGGGTGATAGGCAAGGTGAAAGTTAAAAGCGTGAAAAAATAATGCCCATTCTCTTGGCGGATTGGAGATACTCCAGATTCTTGTGGTCAGTCCAAGCAGCAGTTCGGCTCCCTCAGCCACTGTCTCCTCTTCCAAAGCCAACTTGACCCAACAACTCCCGGTTGCCCGATGTCATTTTCGTTCGAAAGAACTCAGGTTATCATGGGTGGATCTTGCCATTTTGGGGGTGAAAGAGGACAGCCCCAACTCCCATGTTGGGCGTCAACTCTACACAAACTGGGTTTGGGGTCAGGAATGGTTAAATGTATGGGGCAGATGTAAAAGCAAATCTTCAGATCAGAATGCTACCTCAGCCTTCTCAGACCACTGAAATCTGGCTTTGTTGGATGTTAGAGCATTTAGCGGTGCCAGAGCTTTTATAATTGGCAAACCCCAAGGTTGGAAGACTTCTTGAGGGTTTGGGCCATTAGTGACTATCCAATCTTGATGGGTCCATCTGGTGCGGATGATGTATCCCAGGAAAAAGTGGTCTAGACCGAGAACTTTTTCAGCTTTGGCGAACAGGCGATTCTCCAGCAGGCGCTTGAGGTTATAAGCGTGCTCCTCCTGTGACTTAGAAAAAATTAAATATCATCCAGATACAAACAAATTTATTGATCATATCTCGATTGACAAGGTTTTGGAAGACTGCTGGGGGCGTTGGTAAGGCCAAATACTCCCAGTTCGGTGGGGATATTAAGCACTTCTTCCATTCATCTCCTTTGCGAATCCGGACCAGATGGTACGCTTACGCAGGTCTATGTAGATCTTGGCCTTGAAGGAGATCAAAGGCGGTGTTCATGAGAGGTAGGGGTATTTGTTCTTTATTGTGATCTCATTGAGGCCTCTGTAGTCGATACAGGGCCTACCATTTCCCCAGCAGGGAGGCAAGGCTAATGATGGCCAAAGGGACTTCGCTGAGATACTTCTCCATGGCGATTGACAGGGATAAAACCTCTGGGCAGCATGGTTCCAGGCTTGAGATCAATTACTGTCGTAATCCAGTGAGGGCAAGCTGGTGGCTCGTGACTTGGAAAAAGACCTCTTTAAGGTCAAACTCAAACCTTCTCCAGGTTCATCTCTTCCTTGAGGGACAGGGACATAATCCAGTGCATCACTAAGGCAGGTTCTCACAGTTGGGGCTCCAGCCCTTAATCTCATTTTTCCCCAATTCAGGCAGGTGTTTGGCCATCCAGGGTGCCGAGGGCGACTGGGGCATGTGGATTAAGGTAGAGCTGGATCGATTCTTGATGATTACCAGAGATTCGTAACCAGGATCAGTGACGTGGGTGATGTGGCCAATCTTCTGGCCGTTGAGGGAATGCCTCCGGGAAGATCTTCTCTACAGGAATGCCCCCATTTCTGGGCTACTTCTTGATCGATGAAGTTTTCCTCAGCTCCCGAATCGATCAGAGGCGGTGGTTTTCCTCCCTCCACCAGCCCTCCAGGGAAACAGGAAAGCAGGTTTTTCTGAGGAGTGATCCACAGGGGATAGCTAAAAGCGCCTCTTTTACTGGGCACCGTGAGATAAAGTGTCCGTCTCTGCCACAGTAAAAACAGGCCCGTTCCCTCCGCCTGCTGGTCCCTCTCCTCACTAGTGAGCTTAGTACAACCCAACTGCATGGGTTCTGATTTTATTGTCAGGCTGAGGTAGGGGTGGTTCAGAGGCTTGGAGGTACTGGCTCTGTGGGTGGACCGTCTCGCTCCTCAAAAGCGTGAGTCGATCACGGATGGCCATCTCAATAATCCGGTCCAGGTTTTCCGGCAGGTCACGGGGTAACAGTTAGTCCTTAATTCGCTCGGATAGGCCATTGATGAAGGTGTCGTGGGGCTCTCTCCCTGCCATCTGCTGTTAGTGGCCAGAGTCTGAAATTTGGCGTAGTCAGACAAACTCCCCTGGCGGATCGCAGGACCCTTCCAGCCTCATGCCTGTGTCTGGAGCGATCAAACACCCGCTTCATTTCTTCCCCCAACAGGTCAGATGACTGGACACAAGGTAATCCTGCCTCCCAAGCCGAGGTGGCCCACCGTTTAATCTCCCGGTTAGCGGTGTGATATATGCCACGCAGATTCAGAGGGAAGGTGGTGGCGTGGGCTGAAGATCAGTTTGCACTGGGTCAGGAAGGGCGGCAGGATCCACCATCATACTTTTCTGGAGGCGGCAGGCGTGGTTAAGTGAACTGGAGCCGGTGGTGCAGAGGAGGGCACAGGCACAGGAGTAGGCATGGTGGTGGCAGGCTGTTGGGGGGGGTTGGATTCTGAGCATTCAGCAAGGAGGCGGGTGGGCGGCCATCTGGTGAGACATGGACTGTATATGCTGCATCATGGCCCGGAGCTGCTGCTGTTGGAACTCCAGCTGTGCGCCCTGTTCCTGCACTGCAGCCTGCAGAGGCTGGATGCTCGCTGGTTCCATGCTCGTCCAGAACGCGTTGATAGGTATCATTCAGGAACCAGACACGAGAACAGAGCAGTGCTGGGATTTTATTTGGAAAGGGGAGAACCCCCGCAGAGCAGGAGAACAGCGGTACAAAGTCCACAATCCAAAAATCAATCCCAGGGACAGAATCCAAAGTCGAAAAACCAGGGCAGCAAAACAGTAATCGTAGTCCTTGGCCCAAAAGCCAAAATCAGAGGGCGAAATCCAAACCGTTACCAGGGCAGCAAACACAAAACTTTGTACAGAAAACAGATGCAGACAAAAATCAAAAGAGCAGAGCCAAAAATCGTAAGTTCCAGTCAGAAGATTACCACTATGAGTACAAAGGCGAAAGGTTCAGCACAGGTAAACAAGAGGAAACGTTCTGAGGGAACTGCAGTGAGAAGACAGCTTAAATACACTCAAGGAAGTCACATGCTATGATTAGGGTCAGGTGATGAGGATCAGACTTATACAAAGGAGGGAACATGAGGGAGAACCTAATCACATGAAATTGGCAAAAAGCCAAAAGCGCGGACAGGGAACACGAGACAACCTATGACAAAACATACAGCTCCGGTTAGGGAGTTCTAATGTGCACAGATAATGAGAGGTAGGACAGAGTGGAGCAGGTGCAGAGGATCTGCTGAATTGCAGCAAAGACTAAGTGCAGGCAAGAGGCGAAGACTAGAACAGGGGCGAAGTGCTGACAGCTTGTTAATCAATTAGTAAGTGCAGCTATACAATCCCTAGTGCTCGTTAGTAAGTTAGTATTATATACAATGTTAGTTTGGGTTAGTATGTTAGTATTGGTTAGTAATATAGAAAAAGAGAACGAAGGAAGCAAAACAATTGGAAGGAATGTTTGAAACCCAGAAACCATGAAATCACCTAAGCATGTGACCGCAGGACTGGGGAGAATGTAACAACAAGAGACCAGACAGGGGAGACAAAAGTGCAATGCAGGGCATGAATAAAGACATGGACCGGAATCTAACAGAATAGTGGATTGGGAATGGCAAAAACATGGCAAAGTACAAAAAGCGAAACCCGAACATGGCAAAACCTAACAGGCGTGATCATAAACATAACAGGGAGTGGCAGAATCATAACAAACATGGCAGAATCATGACAGAACAGATCAGAATCATAACATATATAGGAATGGAATGTGCCAACACGGGTGAAATACTTTATTAATTTCTCAATGGAAACTACCATAATCATATCAATCATTTAATGCAAAATAAATTTCAACAAAATCAAGGTTTATTCATTATTCCCCCCCCATTTAGTACTTAGTGCCGCCACCGCTGGATAACCACCAACCAGCATGGAGTCTTTTCCTGAGATTTTTGGAAAGGTTAAGGCATATATTTGGGGGGATTTTGGACCATTCCTCTAAGCAGACCCTTTCAAGATCCTTCACATTCTTGGGTTTGCATTTATCCACTGCCCTCTTCAACTCACAGGTTTTCAATTGGATTGAGGTCTGGCGACTGAGATGACCATTGCAGAGCATTGATTTTGTCATCACAGAACAATTTCTGTGTGTATCTTGAGGTATGCTTTGGGTCATTGTGTTGTTGGAAAGTTCACCTGCGGCCAAGTCCCAGCCCTCTGGCGAAGGCGACCAGATTATCAGCCAAAATATAATGATACGTGATAAAATTCATTATGTCATTTATCTTAACTAGTGCCCTTGGACCTCTTGAATTAAACCAGCCCCAAAACATGACTGACCCACCATCATATTTCACTGTGGTTATGAGGTGCTTCTCCTTGTATGCATCTCTGTATTGCCGCCAAACATGCTGATGCTGTATCTGACTGAAACTTGCAATTTTGGTCACATCTGACCAAAGCACCTTGTTCCAGTCATAATTTAAATGATGTTTGGCGAACTCCAAGCGCTTGTTTCAGTGTCTGCTCATCAGAACAGGCTTTCTTCTGGCAATCCTTCTCAGGAACGTGTGGTTATGGAGGTGGTGCCTGGTGGTGCTTTTTGAAACCTGGTTACCCCAAGATGCCACCAAGACCTTCAGTTCCTTCACAGTGATTCTATGGGATTTGGTTGCTTCTCTCACCATTGTCTTCAGTGTCCTGGGGGGCAAAATGCAGTTGCATCCTCTACCCTTGCAGTTTTAACAGTTCTATATCTTTGTAATTTTTCAAATAATTGCCATGACAGTTCTCAGTGGCAAATTCAGTCATTTGTGAATCTTATTGTGGACATTACCAGATTTATGCAGGTCTACAACCATCTGCCTCTTTTGAATTGACAGTTGTTTTGTTTTATTCATGGTGTTGGATAACAAGGGGATATTTCATGCGTGTTACTCCATTGTATGCCCTAGTGCAGGGGTTTCCAAACTCAGTCCTGGGGACAGATTGTGTCTGCTGGTTTTCGTTTTTGCCACAATTGCAATTACAGAATTTCAATGAGTTGCAAATTTTTCTTTGCTGCGCTACCCATTCTGATATGGATTATTTACACCTTTAAGCCCCATCAGAAATAGCAACTCAGGCAATTGTTGAGGAGCTGGAGAGCTGAATATTAAAACTGCACGATATCACAAATTATTTAGTAGCATAAAAAGAGGGGAAAATTATGACTCCTGAAACTGTAGAATCAGTTGACTTTTAATTGTTGAAACTCGGGACATGTGGTCAATAAAACTGACCTTTTATTAGGTAATTAAGATTTCAAAGACAAATTATGATGAGTCAAACCTGTTTGGTGTTATTTTTGTGAATGGTTTTTGAAAAACCATTTGGAAAGGACTTGAACAACCGTGTTCAGAAGCCTAACTGGCAGCTTATTGATTTACTTCAGTCCTGATTTTGAACTTATTGCCACCTAGGCTTGGCTTCCTTACACGGAAAGTCGCAAAATAAGCACAATATAAACGTTGGGCTTGGAAATGCACAGCCATTCTTCTCAAAGCAGTTTAAGAAGCTGAACTGTCCCGCTGGCCTGAAAAACAATTATTAATAATAATAATTGAAAAAAAAAACAGCTTGTTAACTCTGGGATTGTAAGTGTGGTTAGAACGAAAACCAGCACACACAGTGGGCCCCAAGCACTGAGTGTGGGAGGCCCTGCCCTAGTGAAACAAGAAGTGATGTAATGGCTCAAAATAGTTCCTTAACACTTAGATAAAACTTAAATAAGTGGATTTAATACCTGGTTTAATACTGGTCGATGTTATTTACAGTAATCTTTGAGGGCGCCATTAATTGTGAAACCTTGATTTGGAGGAAATTGATTTTTAATAAAATCAGTACATGATTTTGGTTGGTTCCATTGGAACATTTAATATGGTACAGTATTTTTCACGTTATTTGCAGTTTCTCTCTCTCTCTCTCTCTCTCTATATATATATATATATATATATATATATATATATATATATATATATAATTTTAAAATTATTTGTGCATTGCCAGTCCGGGGTGCCAGTAATTTTTGAGCCCCCTGTATATGACTCTCATTTTTTATCTGGTTTTAATTGTAGATTTGTGACACACAATGATCAGGCAAAGACTCTCAACTACATGAAAAAATCATTTTTTACTGCGTGCATCTCAACATAGGAGTGGCAATCATATTAAAAGGCAAGACTGGTATTACGTGTGTACCTCCAGGAAATTCCATTGTTTAGTTTCATGTTGAAAAAATGCGCTTTTTTTAATCCATGGCTTTCAGATGTGTTTGTCTGAACAACTGGTTGAATTCACAGGCACCATGCCAAAAGTACTTCCAGAGTATCAAAGAACGCGAAAACAATGAGTGCTGAATTTCCAGATAGTTATGTGGGTGTGATTGACTGCCAGTAAGTATTTTATTAAAAAAAAACTTCCCTGAAGTGCTCATCACAAAAATATGCTAAAAGTATAAGACATAGAGAAATCAAATTTATTTCACAATGACAAACAATAATATGCATAACAGTTTGAACCATCATATTAGCTACAATATTGCTACCAAACAATTTGCAAGTCATTTTTATCCAAATAAAAGATGAGTAAATGGAATAATAAAAGCAAAAATTATTACAACATTTTTTCCTTCAATGATTTCCCGTAAATTCTGCTCCCCATAATTTCTCAAATTAGGCTCTATTCAGATGAGCTCCTGCCTTTTTTAAGAGATCCAAGTAAATTAAATCCTCGCTATCTAAATGTAAACAAGACCAAGGTATGTTTTAACCTTTTGTTTTCTTGATAAAATTGACATAGGCTGGAAACCAGAAACGGATCGTGTTTTTTTTTTTTTTTTTTTTTCGTTTTTCAACTACTGGACAGAAAACAAAAAAAACCATGAAACCGGTCATTTTTTTGTTTTCTTCATCTATGGCAGAAAACGAAAAAACAGCGATTCAACTCGATTTCTTGTTTTTCTGTGCGGACTGCCCAGTGGCGCATCTAGAAAATTTTACATGGGGTGGCAACAGGTCTGGGTGGGGTGGCATGGGACGTCCTCAGTGCGGTATTAGTAAATCCCCAATTCCAATGAAGTTGGGACATTGTGTAAAACGTGCATAAAAACAGAATACAATGATTTGCAAATGTCATAAACCCATATTTTATTCACAATAGAACATAGACAACATATCAGATGTTGTAAGTAAAGATAGACTGAGGTTCACCGATCTGCGAAAAACTGCGTCTTAAAATTGGGGAACAATTTCAGAAAAATATTCTTTATTGTATTTATTGTATTATTATGCCTTCCAAGATGTAGTCGAGTGAATATTTAGGCCTAATGAAATAAAGATACCTCAAAATAAATTCAGCAAAACTATTTAATTCACAGTCCAGGACTGATATTGGCCATCTCTTTTAAGAGCGCTTCAGACAATGATTGTTGCGCTGTGCAGTAAAACATCTCACAAACATTTCCAAAACTAGCTCTTTTGCTCGCCTTTTGTCAATACTGAGAACAGCTAGATTTCTAAGACGATCATCTGCCATAGTTGAACGCAGATGATTTTTTACAAGCTTCAAAGTTGAAAAACTTCACTCACACCCTGCAGAACTCACCGGCAAAACAAGAGCAATCTTGCACAAGTGAAATGATTCAAAGAAAACCTCCTTATAAGGTGCCAGGAACGTGACAAACTCAATCAGACTAGATGGCCTCACTTTGCCATTTGCTTTGTTTCTTTCAAGAAGTCTTCTTGCCTGGCGAATCTCAATTTTCAAGCCTTGCAAGTCAGAGCCATATGCGTCAGCCACTAACAACACCAATGCTTCCTTTAAGAAGCCATTGTTTGATGGGTTTAAAGCTTGTATACCCCACATTATCTTACAGCTAGAGTTTGAAAAGCGCCTGTCCATCTCACCTATCATTGAGTGTATAATGGGAAGGAATATACCTATTCTAAAGACATCTTTGCTGTCAACGTGTTTGCTGTCCAAGTGTAGCTGTTACTAGACTATCGCACAGTCTGCTAGACATTTGTTTGGTACTTTTAGATTGGACAATGGTAGAAATATTGCAATTATTGCATATTTCAATAACTGTACTCCACAGCTCATTAAAGCTCTCCTCTTTGCAATATTCTTCAAAAGTCTGTCTGAGGGCTTCAGTAAGGTCAGCTGCTTTGGTAAGGTCCACATTAGTGACTGGAGCATCTCAGACAAAATCTGTTTTACCTAGCACTTTTCTGAAGACCACAAGGAGTCCTATGAAATTAAAATCAATTTGAGAGCGTAATCCTCTTGCTGTGATGGTTCTGCCCTGCAGTCCCTCCCCCCTCCTGCTGTCTTTGCCTCCACTTCAACGAGCCACACCTGTTGCTCGTTGAAGTGGAGGTGAAGTTTCTGGTATTTAAGAGCTGCACTGCCAGCTAGGCAGTGCAGCTGCATTTTGATGCCTGATCCCTGTTGTTGTTTTTACCACTGCTCCCCTGAGTTTTATATTGTGTTTTTTTATTATTAGTTTTATTAAACATTTCTATTTTTTTTTACTCAGCCTGTGCGTGTGGGTCCCTAAACCACTTTTTGGGTACATGGTCCCAGTGCCTGCCGGCTTGTCGTCTTCAGCCGGCGGGGGCAAAACCATGACACTTGCTTCTACAGCTCTCTGTGGATTAGTCTCATCTGAAATTTCATGCAGCACTCTCATTACTGCAGTCACCCTGTCCATTAGGTTTCTACAAGCAGCATAGAGACAGGCCCATCTAGTGTCACTCAGTTTAGGTAGTTCCCGTGGTGCCACACTGAACATTTCTTTTTGAACATCAATCTACTTATTGTGAATATATGAACCTGACATGAACTTATACAGTCTTTCCAGCAAAGTGAAAAAACATGCAGCTTCTGGGAAATTTTTCACACAGTCAACAATGACAAGATTCAAACAGTGTGCACTGCAGTGAACATAGAATGCATATTTTGCAACTTCCTTAACTCTTGTTTGGACACCAGAGCACCTGCCACTCATCACAGCAGCCCCATCATAGCCTTGGCCCACCAAATTCTCTTTGTATTCCAGCCCATACTTCTCCAGACATGAAATGATTTTCTCTGTTAAACTGGCAGCATCCAAGTGTTCTGCTTTCTGGTACTCAAGGAACCTCTCCTAAACCACACCATCATAATAATATCTTATAACCAGAGACAACTGCTCTTTTTTTTGAATCTCCTTAGTCTCATCTGCTAAAATAGAAAAATGTTCACTTTCTTTAACCTCTTTGACAATTTCCCCTCTCACCATTTCAGCTAAACATTCCAGAATCTCATTTTGAGTGCTTTTATGGGTGGGCAATTCCAGCATTACTCACGTTACATTTAAAGCACGGGACTCTTGAATAAAGGTGTCTCCCTATTTTGTGAATAGACTAAACATTCTTATTTAAAAAAATCTTTTTGCGTGATGTGAGTAATGCTGACAAAAGTCAGCCTGGAAGAACCATTAAGCAGAATTTTTCTAATGTTGCCATGTGTGGACCTGGAGAGTGGCCTATGGTTATCGTGGTGAAAAAAAATAAGAATGTTTAATCTATTCACAAAATAGGGAGACACCTTTATTCAAGAGTCCTGTGCTTTAAATGTAACGTGAGTAATGCTGGAATTGCCCTGGTGTGTTTTGCATTTCTGGGACCCTGTGACAGTCGTCTTTTCACTAAGGCATCATGTTTACTCATAAGACCTAAGATCTCAAGGAGATTTCCCGTTTTGTGATGTTTCTGTTCCATCATGGCCGCGTTGGGAAATGTTCTGAGTGGTGGTCAAAAGCAAAATTTCAGCCAAAGTTTTAATGTAATTTTGATTTTCAATTACTTGTTTTTTATTTTCATCTCCCATCATTCTGAACACAGATGTGTCTTTCCTGGCCATACTTTTGTACTCACTCCATGCAATCATAGCATTCACATGTATGTCTGACTTGGCATGTACACTAAACCCACTGTCTTGGGAAGTGGCCTTCTTCCAATTGGTATATCCATTTTCTGAAGTGAATACACTAGTTTTTGATATTGCAAAATGTCTGAAAGCAAAGCAGTATGCTGCATCTCTCGACAGAGAATACTCCAGCCATGGCCAAGAATTGAACCGCTCACTATGGAAACTTCTTTTAGCTGCTCCATGAAGTGTTTAGGGAATGTCTTTAAATTAGGCTGCACTGCTGCATCGCCTTTGTATTTTGATATATCTAAAAAAAAAAAAAAAAAAAAGACTAACAAATAGAATTATCTAATGCAGTTTCACAGTGTTTCTCTATCATAGGATTCACGTCACCTTTAGTTTTATCATAATTACTGATAAATAAGATACATATGTAAGGCTTTACATATCTAATCTTATAACATAGGCTTTTACTAAAAACTTGTTATTTCGTGCCGTATCAGTGGATTTTAACCAGCGTCTATGTGCGGTCCAGCAACAAGGAGGACGCTAGATTTCTTTCTCCTGGAATGACGGGGGGTCCTCTAATCAGGACAATGCCAAGGGGAGTGGGGCTGTTGAAACGCCGGGTCCTGGAGCTGCGGCTAGGCGGAAGCCTGATGCAAGCGGACCGGTTAATGAGGATTGTCCCGCAGAGTTGGGTTCAAGTGCTTTCAAGTGCTTTCAAGAATTGGATGCAAGTATATATTTTTTTAAATACCAAAGTGCTTGCTCTTGCATTAGAGTACTTCCTATTAATGCCTAAAGTACTTGTACTTGTGTTCAAGTACTTTTCAAAGTTCTTGACCAATCTGTCTCCTAAGTGCTGACAGAGATTGGTCAAGTACTTTGAAATGTACTTGGATACAAGTACATGTACTTATTATTAGGTATTATCAGGCATTAGGCCTAATAATATTATTAGGCCTAATGCCTAATATTGGGCATTTTTAGGTAGTATTAGGTAGATACAAATACTAGCACTATGGTATGTAAAAAAAAAAAAAAAGCTTGCATACAATTCTCAAAAGTACTTGAAAGTACTTGGACCCAACTCTGGTGTCCCGGAACAGCTGAGAGCATAGCGGGGAGTGGTGGTAATGTTGCCCCGGCATCGCCCACCTGGAGTACTGTGGCCGCAAAGCTAGCTAGACGCTGTGTTCAGACTACTGGTACGAATGCTTGTGTGCAGTCCGCGTCCAGGCTGGACTCCTCACGGTGGGATAAGAAAAGCAGTGTCGTTGGGACTGGTCCCGGAGGTAACATTCGAATTGTCAAAACTAAACTGGTGAGTTTGTTCGCCACAAAGTTCACAGCCGAATTACGTTGTAGATGCTGTCTCTTTGACAAACTATCTGAAAGGGGAAAACTCGGGCATGATGTAACCTGTATAAAGATAGACACTACACATAGCCGGCTCAGCTCCTTCAAAATTATTGCGGAATGTTAAGACGTGAAGGAAATGTATGAGCCGGATCTGTGGCCAGAGGGTGCTTTTGTGCGGCGCTTCTATGAGGCGTGTAAACACAGGGCCACTGCTGTCGAAGGGAGTGCCACTATGAGGGAGTCTGGAGTTCTTATCCCCAAGTAGGCTTACGCTAGTCAGTCTGTTCAATTTTAGTGAGAGTTGTGTCATATAACTCACGTGGCCTGCGTCTAGGACAAAGTGCTGCGGACAAGGCGCAACGTCTTGTTATTGACAAACTCCTTGAGGACACTGACATTCTCTGTGTTCAAGAGACCTTCCTTGCCAAGCAAGATCTGGACAAGCTTAATTCTGTTAATAGTAACTTCCATGGGGCAGGGGAGTCTACAACAGACTTAAGTCTGGGTATAGAGCATGGCAGAATACCTGGTGGTGTGGCCATAATGTGGCAAAAAAAAAATATGACCCTCTGATCAGTGTGATATGGGGTAGACTGGTGTATAGCTATAAAAGTTTCTTATAATAATAATGTTTTTATTATTTTAAATATTTACACACCCCACGAATGTCCCAGCAATGAGGACCTGTACCTCCAAAGGCTTGCTTTTATTAACTCTTTTATAGAGGAAAATGAATATACTTGCATTTATGTAATGGGTGATATGAATGCAAATATTTATGATGTGAAATCTTCATTTGGTCAATGCCTGATTGAATTTTGTGATGTTCACAAGCTCATTCTATCTAGTAAGATCCTGCTACTGGCAGATAGCTTTACATATGTTAGTGAGGCATGGAATACAACATCCTGGCTGGATCATGTTATATGCGCAGCCGATGCTCATGCATGTGTGAAGAAAGTCGAAATTCTGTATGGGCTGACAACCACAGACCATTTGCCTGTCTCCATTATACTGAACATGGATAGCCTACATGTACTGACTTCTAATGAAGTCTATAATCATGGGGGTAAAATTGAATGGTCTAGGCTCTCTGATAATGAGCTACGGTATTATCATGACCTGACTGAGAGGTGCCTTGGGAGTATTGGTATTCCATATGAAGCCATTTTGTTCGGTAATAGTAATTGTGCTAACCTTAAACACCATGAAGAACTATGTGCAATGTATGATGGGATTGTAAATGGTCTGAATAATGCTAGTAAACCTCTCTGGCAGAAAAGGGGTAAATGTAGTAATCTCAGGCCTGGCTGGAATGAATATGTGGGTGAACTTCACCAACAGGCCTGAGAAGCTTTTAAGAATTGGGCTATGGCAGGCAAACCAAGCCATGGACCTGAGTGTGATGTTAAGAAGCAGGCTGTCACTCGGTTCAAATATGCAGTGCGATTTATAAAGAGAAATGAACAGATTTTGAGAGCAAACTCTATGGCCAGGAAGCTGCAGCAAAATAATGTCCAAGATTTTTGGAAAGAAGTCAAGATTATGAATAACAGTAAAATACCTCTGCCCTCAAGTATTGAAGGGGTTACTGGGAGTGGCCACATTTACATGGACAGTTTAATTCCACTTTCATTCGGAATGAAATGCCATTCCGATTAAAAGTGGTCATGTAAACACCTCAATCGAAATGAAAATGGTCATTCCGATTGAAAATTGAATCTGATTAAAAAGGGTGGTTTATTCTGTTTGTCATTCGGATTGAAAGAATCTTTCGTAAATGTAAGCATTCATTCCTCTTAAAGTTCATTCCGTTTTTTCTGCGCATGCTTGCTACCTTTCCCTTCCGGTATTCTACCTCCCTTCTGCTGCTTAACAGACAAATGGTAATAATTAAAATGATGCGGTCATCCTGCTGCTTCAAAAATAAAAGCAAAATCATTCCGAAAAAGGCACTGCTAACGTCATTCATGTTGTCGCTATCAGGAACGAAGACAAGCCTAATATTTTTCTTCCGGTAGGCTAAACAGAAACATGTATACACATATCTGCCTCGCTCCCTATCCAATCAGAATCCTTCCCAGCACCAAACCTTAAGCGAAGGCGATTAAATGCGTCTTCCACGTAAACCCCCATTCGGAATGACTATATTCCATGTAAACTCGCAGGAAAAAAAAAAATCATTCCGAATAGTTTCATTCGGATTAATTCATTCTGAATGAAAAGTCGTCATGTAAACGTGGCCAGTATTATTATTGCAGAATTATGGAGAAAACATTATATGGACCTTTTTAACTGTGTCAATAATGATGTTTTTTTGTGTTGGAGATGTTCCCCGTGATGATGTGGTCATTAGGCCTTATGAAGTCAGTTATTTAATTGGGAAATTGGCTCTAAATAAATCTTGTGGCCTTGACCAGATTACGTCAGAGCACTTGAAATTCTCCAGTTGCAGAATTTCAGTTTTATTTGCCCTGTGCTTTTCAGGAATGTTGATGCATGGCATCTTATCAGATTCTATGCTGGCAGTCTTGCTTGTTCCAGTGGTTAAGGATAAAACAGGAAAGATCTCCAGTATTGATAATTACAGGCCCATTGCCCTCGCGAGTGTGTTGTCAAAGGTTTTAGAAAGAATCCTACTTAATGGAATACATAGCCACCTCTGATTGAACAGTATGGATTTAAAAGCAAACATGGCACAGATATGTGCATCTGTGCTTTAAAAGAGGCTGTTAGTGGGTATAGGAATCAGAACTCCACTATGTTTATGTGCTTCCTCGAGGCATCAAAAGCCTTTGACCGCATTATTCATGCAAAACTGTTTTTGAAATTACAAGAAACAGGGGCTCCCCCTTATTTAATACGGGTGTTACATTACTGGTACTCACATCAAACCATGCAGGTAAGATGGGGTAACGCCACATCTGAACCATTTTTAGTGACTAATGGAGTAATACAGGGTGGAATTTTGTCACCTATGTTTTTTAATTTGTATATGGATGAGCTCTCAAAAAGGCTTAGAGAGTGTAGGACTGGCTGTATGGTGGGAGAAAGGCTTATTAACCATCTAATGTATGCTGATGACTTATTCATCATGTCCGCTTATTCTGCTGGCCTGCAGCAACTGCTCACGGTCTGCTCCGATTATGGAAAGCAGTTCGACATTAAGTTTAACTCTAAAAAGAGTGTTTTTATGATCGTGAAGACTAAGACGGACCAGAAGAGAACAGTCCCAACCTCCCTCCTGGCAGATCATGTGCTGACATTTGTGGACAAGGTCAAGTATCTGGGTCACATCATCAGGGATGACCTGTGTGACGATGATGATATTCAGAGTCAGTACTGCAAATTATATGGTCAGGCAAATATGTTGGCACGCAAATTTTATATGTTTTCTGAGCTCGTCAAAATTGCACTGTTTAAAGTCTATTGTACTCCGCTGTATACTGCCCACTTGTGGTGCAGGTATAGTAAGGCCAAGTTCAAAAAATGACAAGTGGCATTTAATGATGCACTTGAAATTTGGCTGAATCTCCCCAGGTGGGCGAGCGCCAGTCAGCTGTTTGTGCACAATGGTGTTCCCACCTTAGGTGCTCTATTGAGAATTTTTATGTATAAGTTTATGGAGCGATTGATGGATTCAAAAAATGTAATTATTATGGCTATAACTTTGCCTAAAATGAGTAGTGCTGGGACTTTTGTAGTTTTTGGGGGCACTGGAGAGGGTGTTTGTATGTCTTTTAGATTTTATTTTTTTTAATGTTGTTGTTGTTGCACTGATCTCCTTGCACTGGTTGACGTGTGAAACATAATTACGTTTTTATGTGACGCATAAAAATGACAAAAAGAAATCTGAATCTGAATCTGTTGTTGTTTAATATGGACCGATAAGAGTCTGAAATAAAGTTTGAATTGAATATTGAGTAACATCTTATGTCACTGCACTGGAATTTATATGGAAAATAAAAACATACCCTGTGGTCCAACTGAAATGAAGGCAGGATGCCCTGACTCCCTGTCATCATTCTCTCCATCATCTGCCTCCTCCGCACTCTCTGCTTCTGTCCCTTTTTCTGAATCTGGAATCTTCTCATCTTCATCCCTCACACTGAAGTCTTCTTTTTACTCTTCTTCACTTATTTCCTCATCTGTTCCTCTCTCATTGGCCCTCTTCAACTCTGACCCTCCTGGCCCCCCACCATTCTAGTATCTTCTCTTTCATTTCTCTCCTTCTCTTCCTCCTGCTCATTTCTCGCTTTTTTTTTTTAAACTGGAAATATTCATATTTTTAAATTTCCTTTTCATTGTGGCCTGCAAGCATCAAGATATGAAAATCTCGGTTAAAATCCTTGTATTATATTGAACAGTAGGATCATAAGTAGCCTATAACTCTATAAAAACATGTTTCACGCCCTCCCTGCTTTCTGTCAATTGGCTGCCACTGGTAAACGTCAACAAATATGCTCACAAAGGCTGTTGGAAACTCACCGTCGCAGACGTTAGCATCCTTTTTTCAGTTTATTCTGGTCAGGGGGATGAATAATTTGTTAGCTAGCATGTTAGTGCTCTTGGCTATTAAAGTAATAAGTTACACTTACAACTGTTATCGTAGACGACTGAATTTATTAAGCAAATGGCGAAAAGCGTTAGCATATAAGCTAGAGAATTAGTCATCCCATTGACTTTGAATGGACTGCCAACTAGAAGCCAATGCTATTTCTCCATTTTCCAAATAATGCTACACTGACATTTGTGGGATAAATAGGAACTCAATTTCGAGAGCCTGAGTCTGGGATATCGAAGGATTCCCGCTAGACTAGAGGTCTATGTGGCCGCTATATAGACTTCTAGTCGGGTGGTGGAATTTCCGCCAAGTCGGATATTGCTCCTGCCGCGAGTACTTATGAGCTACATCAAAAAACGGAATTTCTAGATCTATACAAACATATATACGGTAAAATAATAACAATTATATTTCAAGTTTCAGTGGAATTTAACAAATTTTGCCTGGTTCGGCTGACACATGCCAAATTCATTAGGACATACCATCCGTATGTTTACAACAAGGGCTAACGGTAGTCGGTACGGATTCGCCCGTACCTTTACCTGTGATAGAATGAGAAGCTAATAATACCACTGCCTTACCTTTAGCATACAGGCTAGAGATACGGGTCCGTGCCCTTAGCCACTGCCTTGACAGTAAGGACCTGGTTTAATTATGCAGCCTCATTGCTGTGATATTGATCACATACACTGAAATTTAACAGCGATCCTCTGGATTCAAGCATGCCAGGTTTTGATATCTAGCTAAATGTTTCATGAACTGTTTTCGTTTTTACTATAATCAAAACTAACCGAAGGGGAAAATGCTCCAACAAATCACATGGGAGTGAGTCACTTTTTTTTTTGTAAAGAAGTGTTCATTGATTTTAAACAAGTGGAAACATATACAGCAAAGCATTCAAAATACAGCAAGTCACAGTTTCCTTGAACCCATATCCCACCCAGCCTCACCCACCCCCCTACCAACACATAGAAATCAATCATATGCATATTGACCATCAGTTGAGTATTCAGACATGCGGCCTGCAATAATAATTTGAGTGTTAAAGAATTGCTAAACAAAGTGATAAAGATAAAGACATTAAAACACCACTATTTATTTGAAAGTAATTATTTCACTTTATCTATTTGGTTCAACCAATTTTTAATAGTGGACAACTTAGCATGATTAATTCTTGCTGAGGATAATTCTAAGTACAGGATGTTTAGTAGAGTATGTAACCAGTGTTTCATAGAAAGATTATGGGGTGGAAGCCATCTCTGAACCACTAATTTCTTGGCTGCAGCCGTGCCTGCCAGCCATAGTTTATGTGTTACTTCACTCATGGGGTGTTTGGAGTCATCCAGCAAGACATGGAGTGCAGGGTCCATAGGAAGTTTGGTATTCGTGAAATCAGATATTGTCTTAACTTCCCTATTCCAAAAAGAAAAAACCTCTGGACAGCTCCGTATGGAGTGCATGAGTGTGCCTATCTCAACCATTTGGACAGAACGTACAGTAGGGATGGGGGGCTAAACCCATCAAATATCTTTTCTGGGGGGTCAAATAGGTGCGATGGCATATATTAAAATGAATAAATCGATGATTTGACTTTTTAGACGAACCAACAACATTGTCCCATATAGCTTCCCATTCTCAATCAAGGTCTCCCTCTGGGCTTGCTACATCTCTCTTCCATTCTCTTACAATGAAATCAGAGGTTTTCAGATATCCTGTCAGTTGTGAGTAAATAAATGATACTATCCTTCTGGGTGCTCTTTGTATCATTTCTACAATTGAATGTAGTTTTAAATTAGAGCCCCATTGGATGCTATGGGTTTTAAGGGATGACCGCAACTTGAGATAGTGAAATAGAGAGTGATTAGGGGTATCATAACGAGAGACAAGATTGCAGAAACTTAATAATGAGTCTTCTCCATTCATATCATCTAGCACATACACATTTTTGTTTTTCCATGGACCCTGTGTAAATGGTTTGTTCCCTGAAAGTAAATATTGATTTAACCATAGTGGAGAGTTTTCGTGCCATTTCATTTCCACACTCAGATACTTTTCTACTATTCTGAGGGTTTTCAACAGATAGAGATAATGGGGCCACACTGTAAAGAGAACTGTCTAACCGAACAACCAGAGAACAAGCAATCTTGAAGTCTCATTGGAGCCACAATATCCCTTTCAATTTCTATCCAGGAGGTCTGAGCCTCAAAATCCAACCACTGTATGTTGTAGCGCAGTGGTAGTCAACCCTGGTCCAGGAAGAGCCACAGTGTCTGCTGGTTTTTGACGTTACTCAGCACTTAATTGATGAATGAAAGCAATTGATTACACACTTAACTCATCTCACCTGGCATCTTATGTTTAAATAGGGTGGAGAAAACCAAACTCCGCACACCCTGTGGCTCTCCAGGACCAGGGCTTGCTACCCCTGCCCTATAAACTCTCATCTTTACTTTGTACTTCTACTTTGTCCGCATTACAACTATGCTAAATGTCCAATCACATTGACAAATCTTGGTTTCCACGTAGACTGCTGTCACAACCTGCATGTCGGTTTAATTGGCTCTAAGAGTCTTGTGGGTAGTTCCTGGTAATTGACTGATTGGCTTTTTATTCCTTTAGTGCAGGAGTATAGCTAACAGCACAGGTGTGGGTATGGTTTTCTCCACCCTATTTAAACCTAAGACACCAGGTGAGATGACTTAAGCGTGTAATCAACTGCTTTCATTTATCAATTAAGTGCTGAGTAACGTCAAAAACCAGCAGACACTGCGGCTCTCCAGGACCAGGGTTGACTACCACTGTTGTAGCGTAAAGCAGTGTTTCCCAACCCTGTTCCTGGAGTACCCCTGCCCTGCATATTTCAGATGTCTCCTTGATTTAACACACCCAGATCAGGTCATTAGGTACTCCACTAATGAGCTGATCAGCTGAATCAGGTGTGTTAAATTAGGGAGACCTACAAAATGTGCATGACAGGGGTACTGCAGGAGCAGGGTTGGGCCTCACTGATTTAACACACCTGATTCAGCCGATCAGCTCATTAGTGGAGTACCTAATGACCTGATCTGGGTGTGTTAAATCAAGGAGACATCTGAAATATGCAGGGCAGGGGTACTCCAGGAACAGGGTTGGGAAACACTGGCGTAAAGGACCTATCATATAGTTTGAAATTTGGAAGGGCCCATCCTCCTTTGCGACTTGCTGTAAAGTTGACCATTTTATTAGTAAAGTTGACCATTTTTTTCCATTAACTGGGGGTGTTAAATCCATCGATTCCATATAAATGACCGAAGCATATTCATTTTGATAACTGAGATTCGAGCAGGTACTGCAGAGAGAAGAGGCATCCATCTGTTAGTGTCAGTTTCAATTTTTTTCTAAATAGCCCCATAGTTAATCTTGGCAACAGAGGATACAGAGCGTGTAATCTGAACACCTAGATAGGTAACTTGGTTGGCAACAGTAATCTCTGATGGGATAGCCACCTTATTTTTGTCCACATTCAGAAGCATAAGAACTGATTTTTACCCCGCCCTACCCGAAGGATGAGGGCAAGGGGTATTGTTTTTGGTTCGGTTTGTTTCTGTGTTTGTGTGTTTGTGCATTTGTTTGTTTGTTAACACTCTAGCGCCAAAACTAATGGGCACATTCACCCCAAATTCGGTTTAGAGATTGCCACTGACCCAGAATAGAACCCTATTGAATTTCGTACAAGTAGGTGAAAGTATGTGCGAGGGGTGGGGTTTGTTGTGCCTGGCACCACTTGTTTTAAATTAGTTTTAAAGCCAGACGGCTTACCAAAGCTGTTCAAGATATGTATGGTCTCTGGAATAGAGGACTCAATGTTGGAAATATAAATCAGGGCATCGTCACCATATAAAGATATGTAATGTTTGGAAGAACCTATCATTATTGAAGCTATAATATTATTTTGACGTATAGACTGAGCCAAGGGTTCAATAGAAAGATTAAAAAGAAGGGGAGAAAGTGGGCAGCCCTGTCTTGTCCCATGGAATATGCCAAATGTGTCAGAAGTTGTTCCTCCGGTTGAAACCCTTGCCGATGGATTGGCATATAAAATTTGAACTAATTTAATGGAATTTGGGCCAAATTTGAATTCTTTTAGGGTTCTCCATAAATATCTCCACTCTAATCAATCAAATGCATTTTGTGCATCTAGGAAAAAAAGGCCGTTGGAAGAATTAGTTTTCTCTGTCTTATCTATAATATGAAGAAGCCGCCTTATATTATCAGACGCTAAGCGTCTTTTCATTAAACCTGTCTGATCTTTATAGATCAGCGTACTTATGACTTTTTTTTTTTTTTTTTCAAGACGTAAGGCTAGTGCTTTTGCAAATATTTTCAGGTCTGCATTTATCAATGAGATGGAACAATAATTTGCACATTCCAGTTGGTCTTTACCCGGTTTTGGTAATAGGGATATGATGGCAGTATTCAAATCCTTAAGGAGACTTCCATTTTCTATTGCACTGTTTAGTGCTTCCAGCCATAATGGTCCCAAAATTTCCCATAGTGCCAAATACAGTTCTGCTTGGGAGCCCATCAATACCTGGCCTTTGTTGCTTAGCTTTAGGGCAAGATGGAGTTCCTCTAATGTAATTGGAGACTCTAACTTTTCAATATTGTCAAGGGAGAGACTTGGGAGTTTTATCTTTTGAAAGAATGAATTTGGTCTTGAGAGGGGGAGAATTCAGATGCATATAGGTTGGTAAAAGATGTTTTAAAAGTATCATTTATGTCACCTGATGAGGTTACTATCCCTTTATGTGGGTTACGCATGGCAAAAATAGTCATTTTATTCCCCTGTTTTTTAAGTGTCAATGCAAGGAGTTTGCTTGGTTTACTACTCTCTGAATAGTATTTGTGCTCGGTTATATGCATCAAATATTCAACTCTTTGTTTGACCCAATCATTCAACTCAGACTGTTTATGTTTAAGTTGAGTATCCTTTTCTTCAGAGTACTTTGAATTCAGCTCCTCTTCTATTTTTTGACATTCCAGTTCCAATCCTTTTATTCGGTTCTCTTTCAACTTCTTAAGGTGGGTACAGAATCAGATGGAATTATTTCTCACGAAACTCTTGACCGCAGCCCATACAAACATGGGATTAGAAACACTCTTATTTTGATTTCAATGCATTCTGTCAATTTTGACTTTAGTTGAGTAATATATTCCTAATTTTGAAGAAGTGTGGTGTTAAACCTCCACCTTGTTGGTTTGTTATGAGTGGGAAAAATGTCAAATATTGTGATAACTGAATTATGATCTGACAGGTATTGTGGAAGAATGCTGATTGATTGAACAGCCTGGACTAATTTTGCAGATGAATATAGTCTATTCTTGAGGACATTTTAAGAGCTGCAGAATAATAAGTAAAGTGTTTAACCGTTGGATTTTTTATTCTCCAGATAGGGAGTGAGTCACTTTTAACCAGCGATTAAAGAGCACACTGAACCATCGCCTTTAGCGTACATTCCATCTATTACAAACTTTAACTTTAACTTTGTGTGTTAAAACCTCACCGGGGGAAACTGACTTTACCTGGTGAAAGTTGGGTGGCTAAGTGGCTCCACTCCGCTGCGCTGCACGCAGACTCCAACATGTGTCCATGCCAACTGACACACGCCAGCGCGGAGCAGGAGGCTCATCAGGCAGACTCCGCGCATTTGATGCAGGACCGTCACTAAGTATTTGAGGAGCCGAATATTATATTTACATTTATAATTTTCTTGGTGAATTCATCTTTTATTTTGATGCTTTGAGGGGCTTTTAGACATAGTGTTGATTTGTTTTACAAGTATAGTTTTAAGACCATTAAAGTTAGGGGGGCAGCTGGCGGGGCAAGGCTTGACAGTGGGGGGGCGGGGGCAGTTGCCCCCCTCTGCCCCCCTGTAGATCCGCCCCTGGTACTGCCAAAACGAACTTACCACTGAAATCCCATTTCTATTAGTGGGTGGGCCATCAGTGCCCCTTGCTTCTGATTGGCTAGTCTGCCCTAGGTCGTTGTTACATATAGGCATATGTTAATAGCCTGTGTTAGAGGGACACCTAATGGTGCTCTTAATGTTGCGTGTAAGACCAGGATGCTGTACGTAGACATGAGCGGGGGGAATGTCAGTTCAATAAAGAGCTATACTGAAACATGGTGTCAGAAGCGGTAACTCCGAGACAAATAGACGCATAAATACATAAAACCACGCCATGGCAAGCAACAGAATTCCGGCGCCCGAGGGTATGCATATGTCGCGTGATCCGGCAAAAAACTGGGAAGTTTTCTGTGCGGAGTTTGAGGACTTTTTGCTCGCTACCGGTCTGAGCAAGAAGTCAAAGCTAATCCAGGCAGCCACACTGAGACGGCTAATGGGAGGTGAGTGCTGCCATGTTTACACGCACAGGCTCACGTTAACGGAGGATGAACAGGAGGACCCGGTTGCTATTTTGGACGCTTTGGAGGACTATTTTAAGCCAGCAAGAAATGTGATTTATGAGAGATACATGTTTGGAACCTGTAAACAAGAGACAGATGAACCAATAGACCGTTTCCTGACAAGGCTGAAGGAGAGAGCATCATCATGTGAATACCATGCACTGAAGGATGAGCTGATTCGGGAAAGGCTCGTGCTGGGTGTTGCGAGTGAAAGCACCAGGAGACGTTTACTATGCGAACATGAGTTGATGTTGCAAACAGCGATTGAAATCTGCGGCTTGCTGAGCTGACCGAGAGACACATGAGAGTTATGGCCTCAGTGGCGCAGACGGACAGTATGAACGCCACGGACAGGTGGAGAAAGAGGCGTGCATTTCAGAGGAAAACGGCACCAGCTATGAGAGAGCCACAAGGGAACTGTAAATATTGTGGAGGCAGTCACAAACGGGGCAGAGAGCAGTGTCCAGCCTACGGTAAGACTTGCTGGATATGTGGCATATCAAACCACTTTGCAAAAGTGTGCCAGGCTGGCAGCAGGTCTGACAAAATAAAAAAGGTCACTGTACTGGAAGATGATGAGCAGGGGGAGGAGGACGCAGACGCTGCCGATATACTGTATCAGGTCACTGCATGTGTCAATACTGCCAAGACCCAGCAGGGGCGCAAGTGGTTTGTGAACCTATGTATAAATAAAAAAAAGCAGCAGTGCCAGCTGGATACAGGCTCCACCTGTGATGTCATGGGCCGCACGACTAAAGAGAAGCTGTCACCCAGAGTGGCGCTCCGCCCCAGCACAGCCAGGCTAAGACTATACTCCGGGGAAATCATGCCATCAAATTCCACACTGAATGTGTCATCCGGGGAGAAAAGCACAAACTCACATTTGAAGTAGTCAACACTGAGCAAAAGCCTCTTCTTCGGGGGGGACACGTGCAAACATCTGGGTCTAATAACCTTCACTGTCCTGGATGAACTTAATAAAGTTGATGTGAACCAATCTATGCCCTTAACAAAGGATCAGCTGCTGAGAGACTATCATGACATCTTTAATGATCCAATCGAGTCAGTGCCGGGTGAGATACACTTTGAGCTGGATCCCGATGTGACGCCAGTGCAGTGCGCGCTGAGGAATGTTCCAGTGGCTCTGAAGGCGAGAGTCAAGGAGGAACTTGACAGACATGTCGAGGTCGGCAACATCACCCCAGTGACTCAGCCGACAGCATGGATAAGTAACATGGTGATCGTGGTAAAGCCAGAGAAAATAAGGATCTGTATTGACCCAATGCCCCTCAACCAAGCGTTGCTGCGGTCTCACTACCATCTGCCTACACTGGAGGACATGTTGTACAAGTTGCCCAAGGCTCGCCTTTTCATGTTGGTAGACGCTTGTGATGCCTTTCTACAGTGCAAGCTCGATGACGCGAGCAGCCGTCTGACGACCTTTTGGACGACGTGGGGTCAGATGGGATGGCTCAAGCTCCCTTTTGGAGTCTCGGTAGCACTGGAGATTTATCAGCGCAAACAACATGAGCTGCTGTCGAGCCTGGCCAGTATCGAACCAATCTCTGACGATATCCTGGTGGTCGGATGTGGCGATACAGATGCCGAAGCTGAGCTGGACCATGACAAAAACTTGAGTCCTCTCATGGAACGATGCAGAGCAGTGAGACTCAGGCTGAGTGAGCGCAGGCTGCAGTTCAAGCTCAAGGCTGCACACTTTCACGGCTATATCCTGTCCTTGGAGGGACTGAAGATCGACCCGGAGAAAATGCGGGCCGTGCTGGAAATGCCGACACCCACGAACGTGAAAGCGGTGCAGCGCTTTGTTGGGTTTGTGATGTACCTGCGAAGGTCCTGCCGAAGCTCTCAGAGGTCTGTGAGCCACTCTGCAGGCTCTTGGATAAGGGCGTCATGTGGCATGGGTTGCCCAAACACAACGATGCAGCGCATGAAGTGAAGCGGATGGTCACCAGCACGCTCGTCCTCAAATACTATGACATCAGAAAGCCTGTTATGATATAGGGCGACGCCAGGATGACCGGGCTGGGGGGCTAGTTGCTGCCAGGGGGGCAGCCCGTGGCTTTTGCCTTGAGGTCACTAACGCAGACTGAGCAAAACTATGCTTAGATTGAGAAGGAATGTTTGAGCATAGTCTTCGCCTGCCAGAGATTCCATCAGTACCTATATGGTAGGGTGGATGTCACCGCAAAGACAGACCACAAGCAGCTTATCACAGTATTCAAAAAGTCCTTCCTGAGCACACCGAAACGTCTCCAAGCAATGCTGCTGCAGCTTCAGAGCGACAACCTGGATGTCGCGTACAAGCCGGGCCCCGAGATGTATGTCAGTGACACCCTGAGCAGGGCCACGCCAGTATGCCGTGGGTCTGACACCCTGCATGTGCAGCATTCTGTGAGCACCGTAGACAGTGCCCAGGCCGAATATTCGCAGCTGGACCAGGTGCAGCACCTGGATGTCACAGCCTTCAGATTTCACCAGATTGCGCAGCACACAGAGATGGATGACGTTCTCCAGGAGCTGGCGTCTGTGATCCTCAGTGGCTGGCCGGACTTTAAGAAGGACACCCCGCTGGCAGTGTGGGAATACTGGCCCTTCTGAGACGAGCTGAGTGTTCAAGACGGGGTGTTGCACAGGGGACAGTGCGTTGTCATACCAAAGGCCATGAGATCTGAACTGCTCAAACGCATACACGCAAGCAACATTAATGGGGAGGCATGTTACAGGCAGGCCAGGGATACGCTTTTCTGGCCAAACATGAGAGCATAGATAAAAGACTTTGTGGCGAACTGCTCCGCATGCAATAAGTACGCCCGAGTCCAGCAAAAGGAGTCAATGATGTCACATGACATACTGGTACATCCGTGGCAAGCAGTGAGTATTGACATTTTCACATATGCTGGCAAGAACTTACTCATCGTTGCGGACCAGTATTCAGATTTCTGGGAAATCGACCATCTGCCGGATCTCTCTGCTGACACGCTCATCACACACTGCAAAGCTCAGTTTGCGCGTAATGGTCAGCCAGACAAAGTGATCACAGACAACGGCCCACAGTTTGCTTGCAAGCGGTTCAAGAGGTTTGCAGTGAGCTGGGGGTTTGTCTATGTCACGTCCTCCCCCCGAAATCCTCAATCAAACGGCAAGGCGGAGTCGGCCGTTAAGATTGTCAAATCACTTTGCAACCAGGCAAAGTTAGATGGCATGGACGTATGGATGGCTATCCTGCACTGGCGCAACACACCCACAGAGGGGTTGGACGGCAGCCCGGCCCAGCGCTTAATGGAACACAGGCTCAAGACATCACTGACCGTCGCGGACAGCCTGCTTCTACCATGTTGTGGTGGATGGAGTGGCAGAGAAGCTGTGGTGGAAACGGCGGATCGCAAAAACATTCTACGACACGTCTGCCGGAGACCTTCCAGAGCTGAATGTTGGAGATCACATCAAGATGAGGCTTCTACTAGGTGATCGCACAGGGCGGTGGCAGCTGGGCCAGTGCCTCCAGAGAGTTGCTCCTCACTCGTTCGTGGTGGATGTGGACGGTACACTTTACAGACGCAACCGAGTGGATCTGCTTGTCAGCTCAAGCACAACAGTCAGAACTCCTACAGCCTGAGCGGAGCAGTCCCGACCAAGCTCATATCACTGGAGAAACAGCCATGGCCAAGACACGGTCTCAAGTCAGGGGGAGAAAGGCGGTGGAACATCCTCGCACACCAAGGGCACCGGTGCCAGGCGTGGCGCCGGGGGGTTCCAGCACGACAAGCCATGGAGTCTACTCACAGACAGTCCACTCGCCTGTCATGGCCACCCCAAAGACTGAACTTGTGACTTTGAAAAAAAAAAAAAAAAAATTCTACTGGGACTGTTTTGACTTTGCCTCAGACTGTTTAATGGACTGTTCTTTGTTCTGAAAAAGAAAATAAGTCTACTGGGACTGCTTTGACCTTGCCTCAGACTATTGTAAACTGTTCTAATGGACTGTTCTTTCTGCTGAAGAAAAAAAAGGGGGGAGGGGAATATTGCAATGTTGAAATGTTGCTGATACTGTCAGTGGAAACGGATTAATAACTGAGATGCAAACATGTCATTCTTTATCAACAGCTAAAGGAAAGGAGATGTTATATATAGGCATATGTTAATAGCCTGTGTTAAAGGGACACCTAGTGGTACTCTTAAAATGTTGCATGTTATGCCAGGATGCTGTATGTGGGCATGCGCGGGGGGAATGTCAGTTCAATAAAAAGCTATACTGAAACAGTTCTCGTAGCACACTCCAAAATAAAGGTTATTATGTGCCTGCAGCAATGCAGACACATATTATAATCCTGCATACTTCTTTATTATTATGTGCCTGCAGCAATGCAGACACATATTATAATCCTGCATACTTCTTTATTATTATTATTATTATTATTATGTGCCTGCAGCAATGCAGACACATATTATAATCCTGCATACTTCTTTATTATTATTATTCCATATTCTTCCGTAATCGCACGGTTCGCTACTCCTCCCACAGTTTTCACCCGATCCCCACATATGACACATGAAAACGTGCGGCTCCCTTGTGAGGAGTGTGCTATGACTTTTCTAAGCGATCCGACTTACGGATTTCCCACAATTCCCGAAAAACATGGACTTCTGAAACCTCGTTATAATGGAAGTCAATGAGAAAAATGGAAAACTCATCTTTCACCCTCTCACCGTGAACTCATATATTCACGTAGAAACTCTGTTCCAACTTCCAAACATTGACAAGCAACGCCTAAGCAACCATTAGGAACAGCATAGCAACCACCTAGCAATGACCTAGCAACCACCCAAAACACCATAGCAACCACCCAGAACGCCCTAGAAACCACCCAGAACACCATAGCAACGGCCTAGAAATGCCATAGAAACCACCCAGAGCACCATGGCAACCACCAATCAAAGCCCTAGCAACCACCCAGAACACCATAGCAACTGCCTAGCAACGCCCTAGCAACCACCCAGAACACCAAAGCAACCGCCTAGCAACGCCCTAGCAACCACCCAGAACACCATAGCAACCACCTAGCAACGCCCTAGCAACCACCCAGAACACAATAGCAACCGCCTAGCAACGCCCTAGCAACCACCCAGAACACCATAGCAACCGCCTAGCAACGCCTAGCAACCACCCAGAACACAATAGCAACTGTCTAGCAACGCCCTATTCCACCCAGAACACCATAGCAATCGTTAGCAACGCCCTAGCAACCACCCAGAACACCATAGCAACCACCCAGAACCCAGCAACCACCCAGAACACCATAAAACCGCCTAGAAACCCCCTAGAAACCACCCAGGGCACCATGGCAACCACCTAGCAAAGCCCTAGCAATCACCCAGAACACCATAGCAACCGCCTAGCAACGCCCTAGCAACCACACAGGACACCATAGCAACAGCCTAGCAACGCCCTAGCAACCACCCAGAACACCATAGCAACCGCCTGGAAACGCCCGAGCAACCACCCAGAACACCATAGCAACCACCTAGGAATGCCCTAGTTACCACCCAGAACACCATATCAACCACCCAGAACGCCCTAGCAACCACCCAGAACACCATAGCAACCGCCTAGCAACGCCCTAGCAACCACCCAGAACACAATAGCAACTGCCTAGCAACACCCTAGCAACCACCCAGAAAACCATAGCAACCGCCTAGCAACGCCCGAGGAAACACCCAGAACACCATAGCAACCACCTAGCAACGCCCGAGCAAACACCCAGAACACCAAAGCAACCGCCTAGCAATGCCCTAGCAACCACCCAGAACACCATAGCAACCGCCTAGCAACGCCCTAGCAACCAACCAGAACACCATAGCAACCGCCTAGCAACACCCTAGCAACCACCCAGAACACCATAGCAACCGCCTAGCAATGCCCTAGCAACCACCCAGAACACCATAGCAACCACCTAACAACGCCCTAACAACCACCCAGAACAGCATAGCAACCGCCTAGCAACGCCCTAGCAACCACCCAGAACACCATAGCAACCGCCTAGCAACACCCTAGCAACCACCCAGAACACCATAGCAACCGCCTAGCAACACCCTAGCAACCACCCAGAACACCATAGCAACAGCCTAGCAACGCCCTAGCAACCAACCTGAACACCATAGCAACCGCCTAGAAACACCCTAGCAACCACCCAGAACACCATAGCAACCGCCTAGCAATGCCCTAGCAACCACCCAGAACAACATAGCAACCGCCTAGCAACGCCCTAGCAACCACCCTAAACACAATAGCAACCGCCTAGCAATGCCCTAGCAACCACCCAGAACACCATAGCAACCGCCTAGCAATGCCCTAGCAACCACCTGGAACTCCATTACAACCGCCCAGCAACGCCCTATAGAGCACCCAGAACACCGTATCAACGGCTTACCAGATCCCTGGTAAGCACCTCGAACACTGTACGTGTAGAGCAGTAGGCACATTCAAAATTTCTACTGGAATTTTCTAGTTATTATTATTATTATTATTCCATATTCTTCCGTAATCGCATGGTTCGCTACTCCTCCCACAGTTTTCACCCGATCCCCACATTACACATGAAAACGCGTCGGCTCCCTTAATGAGGAGTGTGCTATGACTTTTCTAAGCGATCCGACTTACGGATTTCCCACAATTCCCGAAAAACATGGACTTCTGAAACCTCGTTATAATGGAAGTCAATGAGGAAACTCACTCATCTTCACCCTCTCACCATGAACTCATATATTCACGTAGAAACTCTGTTCCAACTCCCAAACATTGACAAGCAACGCTCAAGCAACCATTAGGAACAGCATAGCAACCGCCTAGCAACGACCTAGCAACCACCCAGAACAACATAGCAACCACCCAGAACGCCCTAGCAACCACCCAGAACACCATAGCAACCGCCTAGAAACGCCCTAGAAACCACCCAGAGCACCATGGCAACCACCTAGCAAAGCCCTAGCAATCACCCAGAACACCATCGCAACCGCCTAGCAACGCCCTAGCAACCACACAGAACACCATAGCAACTGCCTAGCAACGCCCTAGCAACCACCCAGAACACCATAGCAACTGCCTAGCAACGCCCTAGAAAGCACCCAGAACACCATAGCAACCGCCTAGAAACGCCCTAGAAACCACCCAGAGCACCATGGCAACCACCTAGCAAAGCCCTAGCAATCACCCAGAACACCATCGCAACCGCCTAGCAACGCCCTAGCAACCACACAGAACACCATAGCAACTGCCTAGCAACGCCCTAGCAACCACCCAGAACACCATAGCAACTGCCTAGCAACGCCCTAGCAAGCACCCAGAACACCATAGCAACCGCCTAGCAACGCCCTAGCAACCACCCAGAACACAATAGCAACTGCCTAGCAACACCCTAGCAACCACCCAGAAAACCATAGCAACCGCCTAGCAACGCCCGAGCAAACACCCAGAACACCATAGCAACCACCTAGCAACGCCCGAGCAAACACCCAGAACACCATAGCAACCGCCTAGCAACGCCCTAGCAACCACCCAGAACACCATAGCAACCGCCTAGCAACGCCCTAGCAACCAACCAGAACACCATAGCAACCGCCCTAGCAACACCCTAGCAACCACCCAGAACACCATAGCAACCGCCTAGCAATGCCCTAGCAACCACCCAGAACAACATAGCAACCACCCAGAACGCCCTAGCAACCACCCAGAACACCATAGCAACCGCCTAGAAATGCCCTAGAAACCACCCAGAGCACCATGGCAACCACCTAGCAAAGCCCTAGCAATCACCCAGAACACCATCGCAACCGCCTAGCAACGCCCTAGCAACCACACAGAACACCATAGCAACTGCCTAGCAACGCCCTAGCAACCACCCAGAACACCATAGCAACTGCCTAGCAACGCCCTAGCAACCACCCAGAAAACCATAGCAACCACCTAGCAACCACCCAGAACACCATAGCAACCACCGAGCAATGCCCTAGTTACCACCCAGAACACCATATCAACCACCCAGAACGCCCTAGCAAGCACCCAGAACATCCTAGCAACCGCCTAGCAACCACCCAGAACACCATAACAACCGCCTAGCAACGCCCTAGCAACCACCCAGAACACCATAGCAACCACCTAGCAACGTCCTAGCAACCACCCAGAATACCAAAGCAACTGCCTAGCAACGCCCTAGCAACCACCCAGAACACCATAGCAACTGTCTAGCAACGCCCTAGCAACCACCCAGAACACCATAGCAAATGCCTAGCAACAGCTTAGCAACCACCCAGAACACCATAGCAACCACCTAGCAATGCCTTAGCAACCACCCAGAACACCATAGCAACCGCCTAACAATGCCCTAGCAACCACCTGGAACTCTATATCAACCGCCTAGCAACGCCCTATAGAGCACCCAGAACACCATATCAACGGCTTACCAGATCCCTGGCAAGCACCTCGAATGCTGTACGTGTAGAGCGGCAGGCACATTCAAAATTTCTACTGGAATATTCTAGTTATTATTATTCTTCCATATTCTTCCGTAATCGCACGGTTCGCTACTCCTCCCACAGTTTTCACCCGATCCCCACACATTACACATGAAAATGTGCGGCTCCCTTGTGAGGAGTGTGCTATGACTTTTCTAAGCGATCCGACTTACGGATTTCCCACAATTCCCGAAAAACATGGACTTCTGGAACCTCGTTATAATGGAAGTCAATGAGAAAACTCACTCATCTTCACCCTCTCACCGTGAACTCATATATTCACGTAGAAACTCTGTTCCAACTCCCAAACATTGACAAGCAACCATTAGGAACAGCATAGCAACCGCCTAGCAACGACCTAGCAACCACCCAGAACACCATAGCAACCACCCAAAACGCCCTAGCAACCACCCAGAACACCATAGCAACCGCCTAGAAAAACCCTAGAAACCACCCAGAGCACCATGGCAACCACCTAGCAAAGCCCTAGCAACCACCCAGAACACCATAGCAACTGCTAAGCAACGCCCCAGCAACCACCCAGAACACCATAGCAACCGCCTAGCAATGACCTAGCAACCACCCAGAACATCATAGCAACCGCCTAGCAACACCATAGCAACCACCCAGAACACCATAGCAACCGCCTAGCAACACCATAGCAACCACCCAGAACACCATAGCAACCGCCTAGCAATGCCCTAGCAACCACCCAGAACACCATAGCAACCGCCGAGAAACGCCCTAGCAACCACCCAGAACACCATGGCAACCGCCTAGCAACGCCCTAGCAACCACCCAGAACACCAAAGCAACCACCTAGCAACGCCCTAGCAACCACCCAGAACACCATAGCAACCGCCTTGCAACGACCTAGCAACCACCCAGAACACCATAGCAACCGCCTAGCAATGCCCTAGCAACCACCTGGAACTCCATAGCAACCGCCCAGCAACGCCCTATAGAGCACCTAGAACACCGTATCAACGGCTTACCAGATCCCTGGCAAGCACCTCGAACACTGTACGTGTAGAGCAGTAGGCACATTCAAAATTTCTACTGGAATTTTCCAGTTATTATTATTATTATTATTATTCCATATTCTTCCGTAATCGCACGGGTCGCTACTCCTCCCACAGTTTTCACCCAATCCCCACACATTACACATGAAAACGTGCGGCTCCCTTGTGAGGAGTGTGCTATGACTTTTCTTAGCAATCCGACTTACGGATTTCCCACAATTCCCGAAAAACATGGACTTCTGAAATCCGTTATAATGGAAGTCAATGAGGAAACTCACTCATCTTCACCCTCTCACCGTGAACGCATATATTCACATAGAAACTCTGTTCCAACTCCCAAACATTGACAAGCAACCATTAGGAACAGCATAGCAACCGCCTAGCAATGACCTATCAACCACCCAGAACACCATAGCAACCACCCAGAACGCCCTAGCAACCACCCAGAACACCATAGCAACCGCCTAGAAACACCCTAGAAACCACCCAGAGCACCATGGCAACCACCTAGCAAAGCCCTAGCAACCACCCAGAACACCATAGCAACTGCCTAGCAACGCCCCAGCAACCACCCAGAACACCATAGCAACCGCCTAGCAATGACCTAGCAACCACCCAGAACACCATAGCAACTGCCTAGCAATGCCCTAGCAACCACCCAGAACACCAAAGCAACCACCTTAGAACACCAGAACACCATAGCAACTGCCTAGCAATGCCCTA
Organism: Gymnothorax javanicus; assembly: GCA_029692085.1. Classification (NCBI taxonomy): domain Eukaryota; kingdom Metazoa; phylum Chordata; class Actinopteri; order Anguilliformes; family Muraenidae; genus Gymnothorax; species Gymnothorax javanicus. Next base: position 10,288,694 of record CM056207.1, on the reverse strand, counting down.
GCAACCACCCAGAACACCATAGCAACTGCCTAGCAACACCCTAGCAACCACCTAGAACACCATAGCAACCGCCTAGCAATGCCCTAGAAACCACCCAGAACACCATAGCAACTGCCTAGCAATGCCCTAGCAACCACCCAGAACACCATAGCAACCGCCTAGCAACGCCCTAGCAAACCCCCAGAACACCATAGGAACCGCTTAGCAAAGCCCTAGCAACCACCCAGAACACCATAGCAACTGCCTATCAAAGCCCTAGCAACCACCCAGAACACCTTAGCAACGACCTAGCAACCACCCAGAACACCATAGCAACCGCCTAGCAACGCCCTAGCAACCACCCAGAACACCATAGCAACCGCCTAGCAACGCCCTAGCAACCACCCAGAACACCATAGCAACCGCCTGAAACGCCTTAGCAACCATAGCAACCGCCCAGCAATGCCCTTGCAACCAGCCCATGGAACTGCCTAGCAACGCTATCAACCACCCAGAACACCATAGCAACCGCCTAGCAATGCCCTGCAACCACCTGGAACTCCATAGCAACCGCCCAGCAATGCCCTGAGTACTCAAGAACACAACCTCTGATAAGCACCTTGAACACTGTACGTCTAGAGCAGCAGGCACATTCAAAATTTCTACTGGAATTTTCTAGTTATGTGCCTGCAGCAATGCAGACACATATTATAATCCTGCATACTTCTTTATTATTATTATTATTATTATTCCATATTCTTCCGTAATCGCACGGTTCGCTACTCCTCCCACAGTTTTCACACGATCCCCACACATTACACATGAAAATGTGTGGCTCCCTTGTGAGGAGTGTGCTAAGACTTTTCTTAGCGATCTGACTTACGGATTTCCCACAATTCCCGAAAAACATGGACTTCTGAAACCTCGTTTTAATGGAAGTCATTGAGAAAACTCACTCATCTTCACCCTCTCACTGTGAACTCATATATTCACGTAGAAACTCTGTTCCAACTCCCAAACATTGACAAGCAACGCCCAAGCAACCATTAGGAACAGCATAGCAACCCCCAAGCAACGACCTAGCAACCACCCAGAACACCATAGCAACCACCCAGAACGCCCTAGCAACCACCCAGAACACCATAGCAACTGCCTAGAAACGCCCTAGCAACCACCCAGAAAACAATGGCAACCACCTAGCAAAGCCTTAGCAACCACCCAGAACACCATAGCAACCGCCAAGCAATGCCCTCGCAACCACCCAGAACACCATAGCAACCGCCTAGCAATGCCCAAGCAACCACCCAGAACACCATAGCAACCGCCTTGCAACGCCCTAGCAACCACCCAGAACACCATAGTAATCGCCTAGCAACGACCTAGCAACCACCCAGAACACAATGGCAACCACCTAGCAAAGCCTTAGCAACCACCCAGAACACCATAGCAACCGCCAAGCAACGCCCTAGCAACCACCCAGAACACCATAGCAATCGCCTAGCAACGACCTAACAACCACCCAGAACACCATAGCATCCGCCTAGCAACGCCCTAGCAACCACCCAGAACACAATAGCAACCACCTAGCAATGCCCTAGCGACCACCCAGAACACCATAGCAACCACCTAGCAACACCCTAGCAACCACCAAGAACACCATAGCAACCGCCTAGCAACACCCTAGCAACCACCCAGAACACCATAGCAACCGCCTAGCAACGCCGTAGCAACCACCCAAAACACCATAGCAACTGCCTAGCAACGCCCTAGCAACCACCCAGAACACCATAGCAACCGCCTAGCAATGCCCTATAGAGCATGCAGAACACCATATCAACGGCTTACCAGATCCCTGGCAAGCATCTCGAACACTGTACATGAAGAGCAGCAGGCACATTCAAAATTTCTACCGGAATTTTCCAGTTATACTTGCAATCTTCTCACCACATACACACATGCGAGCACGCACACATCTATCTATCTATCCATTGCACTTTTTCATTATTTGCCACGCTTTGCCTCTCAGCTAGTCGGGTTTATGCTGGGGGCTGGATGGCTTCGTGTGGTCTGTCGTGTGTCCGTAAACTTTTTGCCTTGTCAGCGCTCGAGTGCCTTCAGTTTTCGATGGATCCTTTTCATATTTTAAATGTGTAAATGGGATGAAGGCCAAGTTCAAAATGGGCCGTGCTTGGCCAAATGGGCGCAGCGCCCACATGGAAAGAATCTATATGAACATATATGTGCATATATGCAACCTATATGCCACATATATGCAGCATATATGCGCATATATGCCACATATAGGCCAAATTCAGGTACATATATGTGCTTATAGAGGGCATATACGTAGGTCTCCTATATCGCTTCTTTATTTCCACATACAGGCCCTATATGTACATACATGGTATATGTCTCCAATATAGCACATATACCCAGTGGCAGGTTCTGTTTGTCAGACCTATTGTATAGCTCATATCTCACTTTTGCAACTGTCATACATGATGCCTAGCTCATATTTTTATTCTCAAGGTAATATCTGCATATTAGTCCAAAGTCCCTTACAGAAATAACAAGAATTTCACTCAATAACTTATTAATCGCATGTGAACACATGAAATTGGCATCACAATTGATCCTAAATACATGCTGACATGTGATAACAGCATGTTATGTGTAAAACAGTCATTATTAACTATGGCAAGTGAGAGGAGACAAAAAGCTATGATATCAACACAAATATCTAATACTATTTGTTACATTTTGTTCCTGAAACATTAATAATAACAAGGTCATCAATTCTTTCTTGGCCATACTTATTTCCATTCTATGAAGATTGAGTTGTGTATTGTGGAAGTGAAGGAAATGTATAAAAACAAAATGGTTTGATTATGTTTATTTCATCAATTAAGCATTTTTTCAAGTTTAAGTCACTGCCAGATTCACCACATTAGATAAAATTGGATTCACATCATTACAGCTCATACACATCCACTGAAAGGTAATACACTACACTGTTACATCCACCAAATGCAATGTTTTCTATCTTGTCTGTAATGCAGTTTCTAGATTTGTAGTCTAAATGTAGCAAAATAAAACAAAAATAACAAAATAAAAGTATGCAGAAGAACATAAATTCAAGTAAACATGCCTCTCAAAAGTCATTTTCATCCCCACATCTATTTGAGCATTACACTGTGGTTAATGAATTTGAAGACAAAGTCTACATTTCTGTTCACAGTTTAAATGAACAGACACTTGTCTTTTATCTGAGATGCTTGTATAGCAATTAAAGGTCCCAGACTTTTCCCTACAGGGATGAAATAACAAGGATTCATAAATTCCCACAAGGAAAGAACCTATATAAACAAATAGGTTTTAATCCCCGCCTTGTATCAACCAGCAGTGGTCGGCAGCTCTTTTCAGAAGTAGCGAGCAATTGGCCAATGCACTACAGGGATGCAAACTGCGAAGGGCGGGTGGGAAGGGTTATGTAGATTAGAGTTCCCCTAGGCGCGTCCTGTTGGCTAGATGGGCGCTCATAAGGTAGATTCTGACCTAATTAACATCTGGTTATCACCCGCACTCATTCTGAGCTTCGGAAGTTTCGTTCAGCGAATGTGTTAAAAGCAATAATTAACAGCAGCGGGTTGTGTACGCTTTCCTAAATTGTCGACAGGGGGCCGCATGAGCAAAAAAACCGAAGGACTTGTACATAGTTCAATAATTAGATATCCCAGATTCGGGTGGGGTTGGAAATGCCAAAATAAAATAAAAACAATTGGCCGTTTTCATATATTATAGGTACATATATGTACATATATGTACCTATAATATATGAAAACGGCAAATTTTATGCATGTCGCATATATGCGAAACCTATATGTGGCCCTATATTAAAACCTATATGTTTATATAGGTTCTTTCCGTGTGGGCAGCTTCGCCACTATTTTTCTCTATCTATTGTTGCGATGCCTCATGGATTCATGCTGCCCATTGTGGTCTACAACCTTCTTGTTCATGCGTCACCAGACTGACCACATTTCTTGGACAAATCCCTGAGCAAGTAAAAAACTGTTGGACCTTTGTAACGATTATTATTCATCACAGTTAAGTCTGTACTGTAGCTGCTCTCTATCCACACCTTACCTGATTTCCTACTTCAGAGAAGATATAATGTGGATCTGTGTTCAAAATAAAATCTATAGAATCTGTTTGCCTTCATGTTTAAACATGTATTTCAATACACAGTTGACATACATATTCAAACAGTATTTTTGTTTACAAACAAACAAACAAACAAACAGAATACAAACAAAACAATATTGGTCAGTGCCCAAACATACAGAATGTACTGCATTTACTGTACAGAACATTGCAGTAAGGATCTGTTTTCTTCTTTAAGGCAGGGGCCTTTGGGGCTTGCGTGTTAATCATGTCTCCTTACAATGTCAATAAGGCACATAACTGCATTTTGGAAACATCCCTGTTCATTGTTGACAGCAGTGTCAAAGAGTTCAAAGAAATGTCAACAATTTTTTAACAATTACATGCTTCTTTAAATTGAAGACGCAATGACTGAGCCCGTGTTTTCCTCCTGCTGCCGGAGCCTTGTGGGGTGTAAGATCTGTGTAGAGGAGTGGCAGAGGGCATCCACCATGTGCCTCAAGTGCAGGGATGAAGAGCCTACATACACCGAGGTGGCTGGGCTTTCTGCAGCATTGACCTCTTTAAGGTCCCTGCCTTAAAGAAAACAACAGTTATTCTTTATGCAATGTTCTGCATAGTATAGATATTCTATTTGTTTTAATCACCAATGTCCTGGTATTTATGAACAATGTTCTGTTTGATTTTTATACCTCTTATGGGGCAGGGGTAAATAGTATTTACCAAAGAATTCCGTCCGTCCGTCCACACCAGTTTGGCTGACCAATTTCTCAAAAACCGCTCATCAGATTGTTTTCAAATTGCAGTGATGCATTCTACACTTCATGGAGAGGTGCAATGCCAAGGTTCATGAAAAAGTGATGATTTTTTCAAAAATTAATTTTATTTTCCATATTTTAACTGAGAAAATTTACCACCGCAAACATTGTCTGACCGATTTCTCAAAAACTGCTCATCAGATTGATTTCCAATTTCAGCCATGCATTCTATACTTTATGTAGAGGTGCAGTGCCTATTTATATGAAAATATTCCGTCATCTCTTCAGTGCACAGGGGTCGGGGGAATTAGTGAGCTGTGCTCACTTTTTCACTTGTTTTTTTTTTTTTTGGTGTTGTTTGCATTTTTCTACAAATAAAAATTCTGTACTCTTTGATACCGCCGTCAACAATGAATTAGGATGTTTACAAAGGACAGCTATGCATCTTATTGACATTGTAAGAGCACGTTTAAAACAGAAGCAAGAAGGACAGAACCTTACAGCATGTTCTGTATATTAAATGCAGTATATATGGATAGAGAGCAGCTACAGTCCAGACATACAGTAATTGTGATGAATAATAATTGTTACAAAGGTCCAAAGGATTTCTCTTGCTCAGGGATTTGTCCAAGGAATGTGGTCAGTCTGGTGGAGAACGCATAAACAAGAAGGTTGTAGACCACAATGGGCAGCATGAATCTGGACAATTACTTCGTATTTTTATTATTTATTAACTTGTTCCACACGATCACTGCTGATAGAGCCTACAGTGAGAGCTTGATTCTAACTGATATACTGGCTGGATGAAATGTCTCAAAGAGATTTGCTGTGGCTACAACATTAAATGCTTCATATGATGCTCCCTGAAGATTATTCACCGCACAAACGTCTGTCAGTAGAGTCCTTTACTTGCTGCCAGGCTGTCAACCTTCCTCAGCAGTTTGGTGTGTAAATGAAACCGGAGGGTCACAGAGTGTGACACCTGCTGTTTATTTTAGGTAACTAATTCTGGCATGCTCACCACCCAGTTTACTGGCAAAGATCTCTCAAATAATAAAGAACAGGGGGCGCCCCGGTGGCTCATCGGTCTATGCGCACGCGCACCATAAAGGCTGTGTCCTTCCCGTGGCGATCTGGGTTCGATTTCAGCTGGGGTCATTTGCTACATGTCTTCCCCATTCTTCTCTCCAACCTTCCTGTCTCCCTCCACTGTACAGCTATCAAATAAAGGAAAAAATTCTCAAAAAAATAATCTTAAAAAAAAAAATTGTGATCAGACTTAACTGTCCAAAGTGCATCCTGAGTAAAACATGCTAAAGAGCTCTCATTTGTAAATATTACGCTATAGACTTTATTTAAATTGGTCTATGACGTAAGTATAGAGTTATGTTCAGTTGCACATGAACAGGAAATTACAAAAAACAATGTTGTATTACTGTATTATCTATGGGGCATCACAACAATAATAATTAGAAAAAAGGTGGCAAAGCCACTCCGCTAAGCATGGCCAAAATCGACCTTGGTCTAGATTTTCATCCCATTTACACGCATATAAAATAAGAAAAGGATCCGTCAAAAACTGAGGGCGCTAGAGCACTGACAAGGCAAAAAGTTTACGGACGCACAACAGACCACACGAAGGCATCCAGCCACAGCATAAACCTGATTGGCCTGGCAGGCTAAAAATGAAAATGTGTGATAGATAGATAGATAGATAGATAGATAGATAGATGTGTGTGTGTGTGTGTGTGTGTGTGAGTGTGTTTACTGTGTGTGTGAGTGGTATGAATATTGCATGAATATGAATGAATATATAGTATGAATATATAGTTGAAAAATGAAAAAAACGATCCGTTTCTGGTTCCCTGTCTATGTCAATTTTATCAAGAAAACAAATGGTTAAAACGTACCTTGGTTGGTCTTCAGCAAATAGTAGGGGAAGCCAGGACACAGTGAATCAAGGGGGACAGTGAATCAGGGCATTTTTTTCAGAACTGACAAGGGGGAATACCAAAATGACATCATCACTTTTTGTGTTTGGGGACTCCCCATCCAACAAAGCTCACTTGGTATCTTCAGGATCACTACTTACAAAATAGCAAGGTAAAGTATGTTTTTAGGCATTAAAAAGTAAATTTCTACCAATTCAGTTTGTAGGCCATATCCTGTAGACCACCCAGAAATATAAATCAAAACATGATGCAGTAGTTAGTGTGTTTATTTGTCATTATTACTGAATGGGTGTTTGCTTAGAACAAAAGCTGCACGGACCAGGAGAGGCAGTTTAGGTCAATGAGTGCACATGGGGCACAGTGAATCGGGGCAGAGTGAATCACTGGAAAAGTGATTCACTCTGCCCCGACCATGTAATTCACTGTGCCCCTGTGTGGTATTTGATCAGATACGAGGACCTGTCTCCTTTTTAATGATAATTTGTTTTAGAAGTAAGAGGTTCAGTGTGCTCACCCAGACTCATTGCAGATGTCACACCCATACAGTAATTTTGTTCATCTGTAATGAGAAAGCCTGTGCAGCACCTTTAACAAGGTTTAGTGTTTAAAGAAATTTGGTCAAATTAAATGAATGGCATTCGCTTCACTTTATTGAGTGATTCACTGTGCCCCGGCACTGAGTCACAGTGTATCACTTGGATCTTTTTAAAAAAATGTGTCTCACCAAAAATGTGATGGTAGTAGCCAGGATCTGATGCCTTGTGTATATACACAACTCCCACCCCTTTATGCTCAGTACATAATGGTAAGCTTGCTTACACACAGCATGAAAAATCAACAAAATTATTTTTCCGATTCACTGTGCCTCAGCTTCTCCTACTGGCAGACTTCAAATAATTGAAGGAAGGATGAATGGAGAAATGTACTGAGACTTTCTTGATAAGAATCTGCTGCCATCTACCAGGATGCTGAAGATAAAACGAGGGTGGAAATTTCAGCAAGACAATGATCCCAAACACACAGCCAGGGAAACTCTCAACTGGTTTCAGAGAAAGAAAATAAAGCTGCTAGCATGGCCCAGTCAATCACCTGACTTGAATCTAATTGAAAATCTCAGGAAAGAACGAAAATCAGAGTTCATAGAAGAGGCCCCCGCAACCCTCAAGATTTGAAGACAGTTTGTGTGGAAGAATGGGCCAAAATTACACCTGAGCAATGCATGCGACTAGTGTCTCCAGAGGCCTCTTGAAGCTGTTATTACCAACAAAGGCTTTTCTACTTAGTGTTAAATAAATTTCAGTGAGCGTGTTCAATACTTTTTCTCTGTGTCATTCCATTTTATTACACATAACTTAATTTATGGACTTATTTTTGATTTCTTTGTATGCGTGGATTACTTGGGTTGTTACTGACATCTGGTGAAAATTTCTTGTCAATAGCCCCATTAGAAACACATTTACTGAGAAAAATGTTGACATGTTCAATACTTATTTTCCCCACGGTATCACTAAGTATTACACAAAAAACAGGGGTATTGTAGTTATTACAAAATTTACTTCAAAAGGCAACAAGCTCTATCGATCAGTGTGCAGTAGTACACAGAACATTATCAGGGTTCCCCCTGGGTTTTGAAAAATATTCATGGCTTTTCTCCTTGAAAAATAAAGTCAATGAAGTATTCTTCACTTAATCTTCGTCTATATTTTTCCACTCATGGACTTTACATAACTTTGAAAAGCCTTTAAAGCTGACAGCATGAGCCTACAGCATGTACAGTCATGAGAAAAAGAAAGCACACCCTCTTTCAGTTCTATGGTTTTACATATCAGATTCAAGACATGATAAAAAATCAGTTGGTCCTCATCAGGTCTTAAAATTAGGAAAATTTTACCTCGGGGGTAAAATAGCACACAACAGATTCCACTGTGCCATTATTTATTAAACAAATATTCAGCCAAATTGCAAAACCCATGTGTGAAAAACTAAGAACACCCCGTGAATCAACAACTTATAGAGCCACCTTTGGCGGCAGTACCGTGAAGTAATTGTTTTCTATATTATTTTATTAGCCTCTCACATCATGGCGGAAGAATTTTGGCCTTCTCTTCTTGACTATATTATTTCAGTTCATTGATGTTTGAGGGAATTTGTTTATGCACAACTCTCTTAAGGTCCTGCTGCAGCATTTCAGTCAGATTGAGGTCTGGACCTTGACTTGACCATTGCGAAACCTTGATTTTTTTTTTCTTTTTCAGCCATTCTGAAATATATTTGCTGGTATGCTTGGGATCATTGTCCTGTTGCATGATCCAGTAGTGACCAAGCTTTAGCTGCTACATTGATGGCCTCACATTTGTCTCTAGAATACTTTGGTATACAGAAGATTTCATGGTCGACTCAATGACTGCAAGGGCCCCAGGTCCTGTGGCTGCAAAAAAAGCCCAAATCATCACCCCTCCACCACCGTGCTTGACAGTTGGTATGAGGTGTTCATGCTGATATGTGACGTTTGGTTTTCGCCAAACGTGGCGCTGTGCATTATGGCCAGACATCTCCACATCCATCTTGTTTGTCCAAAGGAAACTAGTCAAGAAGGCTTGTGGTTCCTTCAGATGCAACTTTGCAAGCCTAAGCCATGCTGCTATATTCCTGGAAGCCCTTCCAAACAAGCTGTACTTGTTCAGTTTTTTTTAAATTGTACTGTCGTGAACTTTTACATTTAACATGGTAACTGAGCCCTGTAGAGTCCTAGATGTAGTTCTTGGGTTTTGTGCAATTTCTCTGAGCATTGCACGGTCTGACCTTGGGGTGAGTGAGCTGGGATATCCATTCCTGGGAAGACTGGCATCTGTTGTGAATGTTTTCCACTTGTGAGTACTCTTCCTTTTTGTGGAATGATGGACTTCAGAAATGGCCAAATAACTCTTCCCAGATTGATAGGCAGCAAATATTCCTTCTCAAAGGTCATTACAGATGTCTTTCCACCTTGGCATTGTCTTTGCATACACCTAAATGCTCCAGGCCAGCAACGCATTAAAACTACTGCTTTTATAGAGGTGGTGATACTTGCTGATGGTCAAATAATCCAGTACATTTGATCAGCAACACCTGGCAGCTAAGTACCCCCTTATTTCCCCTATGGAAACAGTAAGGGCGTCCTTAGTTTTTCACACATGGCTTTTACATTTTGGCTGAATTTTTGTTGAATAAATAATAGCACAGAATACCAAAGCATTATAGGACACAGGGAAGTGCTGACAGTGAAGAAAAGTGGACACAAGTAAAAGCAAAATGTGAAAAACAGGACTAGACTAAACAATAAAGGAGGGAGAAACAGTAGAGAAAAAAAAACAAAATGAAGCAGAAGGATAACCAAGTGTTGATCTGTTTTTATGCCCCCCCCCTTTTCCCTTAGGCTTTTCCAGGATATGTTTGGCTTAGCATTAGTAGGTGGTCCTGTTCATACAAACATTTTTACCTTTTTTCCTCCCTTCCTTTCCTTCTCCTAAGAAGTATGTGTGTTGTGGCATTAGCTCACCGGCAATTGAACAGCTCTGAGGATTGCCGAGTAGGTTTTATCGAAGTGGTCCAGCTGTTTTTTTTTTTTTTTTTGTGAAGCTGTTGTTCTGTTGATTAATGTTGCGTTAGAAGGGCCAACCACTGTGAAATGTTGATTTTTTTTTTCTACTTTTTCAGTTTAGTAGTATGGTTTTCTTGGCACAATTAGGGCCGCAAGTAGAGGTATTATGAACAGCTTAGCATGAAATGCGACTGTAGTTCAGTCAGGGAACTCTTTGCAGCTGCAGCATCGCAGAATTCGGACATCACATGTCCTCTCACTACCCAATCATGTCTGCACACATCACTTGACTAATGCAGCGCACTCTTCAAAAATGGCTAATCAAGCTAATGCTTTGCAGTGGTTCACACTGGCGCTTTGTTTGCAACAGTCATCCGCTGCGCAGCTTGCATTTGCACCTCATTGCTGTCATTGTTGGTTATTATGCTGCTATTTTGTTTTCTGCTCACCTGCCACCATCCAGCTTCCAGCAGTCTGTTTAGATCTGCTTGTGTACTCGGGGGATTCGGTATCTTGTTCATTGGTAGACATAAATTCTCCCTCCATTCAGGTTAGTGCACATATTTTGCACGGAGTACCCAAAGCAGATCTATTCACGCCCCAAACTCTGCTAAATTCTATACCGTACCCAATAAATGGCTTACATTTTAATACGTGAGTTGTCCTGACTGAAATGATTTGAGTTGAACATGCATTGAGAGCTTCCAGATCACCAAGTATGCATACGGAAGGAGACAAAGGAATATTACACTTACAGCCAAGAAATGTGGAACGTGTGGTGGTTATTTCTTTCCAGAAGTGTTGTATTGGTGGGCAGAGCCCGAATGCGCGGAGGTAGCCATCCGCTGTGTTGAGTGTACAATGAGTGCATACGCCTGACTCAGTTGATCCTATTATGTGCATCTTATGCTGTGTAATGTGTGTACTGTGGATGATCTTGTGTTGAGTGAGTCTTATGCTGGTGTTCTTGGACATGATAAAGATGTTATTATGGATTTTATTCCAGAAGAAATTTTCAGTATCGATGTTCAGGTCTTTTACCCCATTTGTCAACTGGGATGTAAGGGGGATTACTGGAGTCTCAAGAGGAGATGAGTTTATACAGTTCTCAGAACGGTGTGTTTGATTTTGCAATTTTATTGATGTCATCTAGTAACGGCGGCTCTTCTAAGTTGGAGATGTCTCTCTTTGTCTTGATTGTTTTAATTGGATGTACTGAAAGTATTGTTTCTGCCTAACGAGACAGGTTTTCTCCTGGATTGACCACGTTTTCTGTTTTGACCATGAGGTCAGGTCCTTTGAATCACGTACAATAATTGGGTTGGAAGAAGGTAATACTGCAGATCATCTACCAGTTCATTTTGAAACGAATGTGCAGGTACATGGCAGTAACAGAAAGGCAGTTGAAATCGTAAATGGTGTCACAGGTAATCTTGGGTTCCCAAGGATGAATTGGAATAATTTGGAACAGCGTGAAAGGTATTTGGAAACCCTTGACAGGAAACTGCGAATTGCAAGCATCTGATGATAAATTGTTGGCAGATAGAACTGATGCCAAGCTATACGTGGGCGATTATTTGAGATCTGTTGTTAATTGTATGCATGACTCAGTTAAAGAAGTTTGAACAAAAGGTCATCGATATTTTTCTCCTAAACCATTTTGGTGCCCTCTTCTGTCAAATCTGAGAGATAAAAAGCATTTTTGGTGGTCGTTGTGGGTATCTAATGGCAGACCCCGCGTGGGTATTGTCTATGAATGTTGGAAACATGCCAAAAAGCTTTTTAGGCAAGTATGTAGATGGAATGTTCAGAATGTCATTGAGTGTCAGTTCAATAGACTGAATAGGCTTCTTACAGAAAGGCATACTAAAGCCTTTTGGAACCTCCTAAAAAATCGTAATAACAGGAAAGCTGAAATTCCAGTGCAACCTGATGATTTTAAAGTGCATTTTTCAAAGATCATGACTGATATGGATGAGTTATCTGAAGAACACAAATCTGGCAGTCGACAGGTGAATGATTGGTATAATTCAGATATAGAATATGAAAGTAATGATAGAGTTTTGCCAATGGATATCCAAAGTTTAATTCCTCGATTAAAGCAAAACTGTAGCCCTGGATATGATGGAATTAGGGCGGAGCATTTAATATTTGGATTAGGTGAATATCTGTGCTTTCACCTGGCCAATTTGTTCTCAGTAATGTTGAGCTGGCATAGAGTCCCGGAAGCGTTTGGTATTGGTATCATTATACCTGTCTTGAAAAAGCCTTCTTTAAACCCTCGGAATCCGAATAATTATCGTCCCATAACATTAAGCTCAACATTGCTGCAACTTTTAGAACTGTACAACAAGCCGGAAGATGATGTTACAGAAGTTCAGTTTGGTTTTTGACAGGGCATGGGGACAGAACAAGCCTGCGCTTTTCTGAACGATGTTTTTCTGTATTCAAACTATAATGGCTCACCAGTATTCATGTGTAGTCTTGATGCTGAAAAGTGTTTCGACAGAGTTTGGCATGATGGGTTGTTTTACAAATTAAGGAATAGATTTTCATTATCACATTGGTTATTTTTGCTTGAATCATATAGATGCTTGTGTGCAACGGTTAGAGTTGGTAGGAGGTATAGTTCAATGTTCAACATTACTAGGGGTATTCGGCAAGGAAGTGTCCTATCTCCGGTATTGTTCAATATGTTTATTGACGAAATGCTAAAACGTTTAATGGCATGCGATGCTGGTGTGCATATTGGGTACTATCTTTTTCATTGTTCTGCATATGCAGATGATGTCAGCATTTTTACCCGAGGCCAAAATATGGCCATCAGGTATTGCGAAGACCTTGCGTCCATCTGTCCGTCTGTCTGTCTGTCCATCTGTGTAGTCAATAAATCCTTTCCTATTAATGTCAGGGTCATGAAATTCACAGGGACTGTTCTTTGGACATATAGCTTGGACAAGTTTGAAGATGGCTAACCTTGACCTACTTCAAGGGGTCAAAAGGTCACATTCTTTGTAAACACTGTTTCCTTGATTACATCCACTATTTTTGTTGTAGCTGCGTAAAATTTACAGCGTGTATGTTCTGGATAATCAGCTTGCAGAACATTAAAGGTGGATGACCTTCACCTGGTTAATGGGGTCAAAAGGTCACATTGTTTCTGAACAGTGTAACTTTCATTACGCCTTTGCACTTCCATGACATTTTTTGGTGTAGCTATGTCAAATTCATAAGGTGTACTCACTGGATAATCAAGTTGAAGGACATTGATGTAGCAACATTATCAACCAAACTGTTCAGTCACCTTCAACATAACATTGAATTTTGATGACTGCGCATGTCAGACTTCATATTCTGAACAATTGAACAATTACCTCTGTCTTCCTTTTGACTCTTGAAACTTCTCTCAAGCCCGAAAGTATTAAACACATTGTGTTACATAGGCATACATTAAAAAACCCTCTATATGTTGTAATTCCTTGTCTTATGCACATACGGCCGAGGGTACTTTAGCATTGCATTCTATGTTGCACTTACTGTTCCTGGTTTACAGCAACTGATTGATGTCTGTTCAGTTTATGCCTTTCAGTGGCAGTTTTGCTTTGGTTTGAAGAAATAAAAGTGTATGATATATGGTGGAAATAGGTTTTTTACCGTGCCAGTCTGGAAGCTGGGACAGGATATTCTGACTGTAACAGAGAATATCCAGATACTGGGAGTAACCTTTAGTTCAAATGGAAAAGCTTCACAGCATGTATTAGAAAGAATTGGTGCAGCCAGGAAAGCTGCATTAGGTCTGGCGTCTAAGGGTTTTATTTTTCCGGGTCTGTCAACCAGTTCGAAATCCTTTCTCTACACCAGTGTGGTGGCTCTGATGATGTTGTATGGTATGGAATGTGTTAATATAATTAGTTCAGATTGTAAATGCTTGAATTCCTTTCAGGGTAATGTGATGAAGCGAGTTTGTGGTTTTAATAAGAGGTTCCATCACAGTAAATTATTATTAGCCTTGGGCGTTGATCGGGTTGAGCAACAAGTAGGAAAGTGCATTTACCAATTGTATGTGAGCATTTTTAAATACTTTTCAGCAGCTCAAGATTTGAATTCGTTTTTTTTTTTAGCAAGGTTTTTATCGACAGGTGAGAGAGTTTCAGGTAGCCTGCTTGACAGGTGTCTCTCCTGTGGTTTTAATCCAGTTATGACGGCCCTTGGTGCTAAATGGGCCAAAATTAACCAGCCTAGCCGGGAGGATGGAGTTGTGGACTCCCTGAAAAAGCTTATTAATTTACGCAGTTATAATAAGATCAAATCAAGTGATCATGTGCTTGCGTCTCTCCTTGTTAAATCTTTTTAAAGGCACTCTGTGTTGGTGAGAGCTGTATGGATGTTACATTATCCTAATTTATCCACTTATTTGAATAAATTATTGAAGGTTCAAGGAGGTTAAATGAATTAGATATTAAACTGCCATCTGTATCATGGTGTTGCATGTATTTTAAATTTGTTATTTTATAACTGAGTGTAAATGAATTTTAATTTTGATTATTTCTGTGATTGTATTATTTTTATGGTCTGTGTAGTGTTCTCCTTTTAGGAGGTGTTAATAATAATAAATGATAAATAAATAAATTGTTGTTTGTCAAGGCCATATAAGACAACAAGCTGTTGGAAGTTTAGCAGGGTGTTATTGTCAAAGATGTGACTGAGTTGTGTGATTCCTTTGTCTTTCCATTTGGTGCCTACTAGTGGTGATTTGTTTGCCGTCAAAGTCAGGGTTGTGCCATGTGGGTGTTTGTGCTGTAAGTGATACTGTTATGTTTTCAGCTTACCGGCCCTATGGGCCGATAAGCTATTGTTGTGGTGTGGCGACCGTCGTCCGTCGTCCGGAACATTTTTATCTTTTTTTTGGCCTGATGAATTTTCATGTAAATTTGCAATCACATACTACTAGACCTTATCTCCAGATGTTTTTCTCAGATTTTTGATTGAATCATTTTTGTCCGTTTTATGGGCCCTTGAAATTTTGGCTCCAATGTTAAAGATAGGACTGAGAAATTTTAAAAAATTTTTTCTCAAAAACTGCGTGATAAATTTTTTCTAAATTTTTTTCTAAATCAGGCAATCAACTTTCCTTGGGACCATCAATGTACAGTGCGAGCGCCATTTTGATTGAATCAACGGAAGTGGGTCTATTGGGGGCGCTGTACTTTATGAATATGCAAGATGGCCTGTGGAGGCCAAATGGTTGCAGATAGAGATTAAGTTTGTATTATCGACAGATCCACCTTATTCCCACATCCCATGATCCCTTGTGTGAATAGTGGGCGTAACTTCCGCTGCATCCTGTCACTGAACTGTTTACTATGGTAGCGGCTCACGCGAATCCTCTTTTTTAAGTGATTGGAAATAATATATGAGGGAACATCACCTTTTAGCCCTCAGACGGGATAAAGTTACGGTACCGCTGCCTTCTACTATCGCAGAATGGGAGAACGACCTGAAGCAGTGGCCACACTAGCGCATTTGGCTACATTAGCGACTCCGTTGCCACAGACTGCGAAGCTATGAACAATCTACAAAGCTCCGAAGCATATGCAGTACTTCCACAGCAACAAGGTCAGTCGCGTTTTGTTAAAGGAGGTAGTATATGACCTTATGTACCTTAAAACAGATATAAAAGTACTTTCTGAGAATATTTATGAAGGAAACACTATATTTCAGCGTAAATATTGCTCTACATATGAAACATAATGGATTGTTATACAGAGTAAATTAAGCCATCCGACAGAGTCAAATTAGCTCTACTCCAGCCAACTACATTATACGGTATTAAGTTGCTAGCTAATCCAATACTATAACATGTAAAACACAGTGAATCCATTTTTCCCATACTTTTAATTTTAGTGAAATGAGGTTTGGAGTGCAAGACTATTGTTTGGAACAGAGTAGGCTATTTTCAAATTGTAGTAGACTATTGCTGCTTCTACAGCCTCATCTTAAACTGTACAGGATGAAACGTTAGTTACACTGACTGGCATTACCGATCTAATACAACAATTTTCTGTCCTCCCTACACGTGAAATCATACCTTGCGCTCTCCTGGCACTGTTGTCAAAATGCTTCTGAGGACCCGGCATCTCCTCTGCGGCGGTCTGTCTGAGCCTAGCCATAAAGTAGGAGTCGTTGTTTGTCAACATAATGAAATGAGCACCCTAATGTTTTTTTCGGGTCTTTTTTCAATTCAGGTTTTCAGCCAAATTCTGGCTTCCTCTTCTGTAGGTAGGCGATGGAAACCGTTTCGCTGAAAACAAGGACAATCCCCTATGTTCTGGGTGCGTGTTCAAAACACTGTTGATCAAACCATAAATTTAGCTTCCTCTGGTTGTTAGTTCAGCCTTGAACAGCACAATAGGTGCCGGAGCTCTGAAGGGACATTTTAAGAAAAGCAAGTTAATTTGTTAAAAAAAAACGAGCTGTAATCACTAAGTTAACTGAAAGAAACGCCGCTGTTCTTGACTAGCCACTCGCTAAAAACAGTGACGTGCGGTGGAGGTTAGTTTGGTGAGGCAGAAACCTTCCCTTTGCTTGATTAGCAATCAGACGATTAACTAGTTTAGTAGGACTATTCGGCAGAACGACGGGCCAGTTTAAGTTTCCGCGGCGTTATTACTCAGTATATCGAACCTGAAATGCTCACAAAACTGCAGATTTGCGCGTACTTGCTTCCAGGAAGCCGAAGCAATGTCATCAACAAATATTAAAACAGTTCGACTTTTGCAGAGTTCAATGCTTAATCAATATACAATGTATTCTCCTTTAAATGCGCGCTTTTACACCCAAACAAAAAGCGGGCGTTTATTTTCAGTCTTCTTTCGTAATCCTATTAACAAAATGTTTAAATGATATACAGAATTACCGAGAGCCGAGAATTTTTCCTAATTGATTATTCAGATTTCCATCCTTGCAGTCTCGAATGGAAGCGTATATGTGAATGAATCTTTTTGTCATTATCTCCTCTATCAGTATCAGGCTTCCTATAGGCTTGGTCTTAATTGTTTTGATTGTCAATCAGGAATAGTACGTGGGAACAGGTTCACAAAATCCTGTGATATAAGTTTTGGTCACTGCCTCACCTCACCGCACGTCTCTGGCTTCCTGTAAGCAAATACCGCAAAATCTGCAGTTTTTTCAAGTGCGATGTAGCCTACTGAGTAATAACGCCGCGGAAACTTAAACTGGCCCGTCATTCTGCCGAATAGTCTTACTAAACTAGTTAATCGTCTGATTGCTAATTAAGCAAAGGGGAGGTTTCTGCCTCACCAAACTAACCTCCGACTACACGTCACTGGCTAAAAACTACTTCCGCTACTAAGTTGTACCCCTCATCATATCTACAGTAGCACCCTCAGGAATAAGGTGGATAGGAAGTCATATATGACCTATACATTGGCTTTGTTAAAGTTGTCCTCAGATGACTTTGACAGGTCAAACTCAAGGTCACGGAATATATTAACAATGTTGAAAGATATGACATGAAATTTCAAAAAATTATTTCTCAAAAACTGATAACTTTTTTCTAAATCTGGCAATCAACTCACCTTGATACACTTTTATGTACAGTGAAAAGCCATTTTGATTGAATCGACGGAAGTGGGTCTAGTGGGGGCGCTGTACTTTAACATTTGGTCTCATGGAGAATGGGTCAAATCGCCTGTGGAAGCTAAATGGTTGCAGATAGAGATTAAGTTTGTATTACTGACATATAGGAAGTAATATATGACCTATATTTTGGCTGTGTTAAAGTTGACCTCAGATGACCTTCAAAGGTCAAACTTGAGGTCGAGCAAAATGTTACAATTTTCAAAGGTTTCTAGGCTTGAAAATATTGAAGATTGGAAACATATGTGCATTGAACACTTATAGGAAGTCATGTATGAACTTTCATTTGGTGGCCTTGAACTTGACCTTCGGCGACCTTCCAGGGTCAAACTTCACATAGTGAAATTTCAATTACTTCTATCACCAAAACTAATACAGCTTGAGCTTAGGTTTGTATTGCGAGTATATAGGAAGTCATGTATGAAGTTTCATTTGGTGACATTGAACCTGACCTTCAGTGACCTTGAATGCCCAAACTTCACAGTGAAATTTCAATGAATTATATCAGCAAAATGGTTACAGATAGTTTCGGTTTGTATTTGAGATGTATAGGAAGTCATACATGAACTTTCATTTGGTGGCCTTGAACTTGACCTTCGGTGACCTTCGAAGGTCAAACTATATAGTGAAATTTCAATGACTTATATTGGCAAAATCATTACAAACTGAGTGTAGGTTTGTATTGGAGAAGTATAGGAAGTCATATATGAAATTTCATTTGGTGACCTTTATATTGACCTTCAAAGGTCTAACTTGACTTAGAGAAAATTCAATGACTTCTATCACTGAAGAGGTCAAACTGGAGCCTATGGTTTGCGTATTGAGAAGTATAGGAAGTCACATATGAAATTTCATTTGGTGACATTCAGCTTGACTGTTGATGACATTTGAAGGTCAAACTTGACATAATACAATTTTCATTTGGTGACATTCACAAAGACAAACTTGACATAATACAATTTCTTGCCAAAACGGTCACAGATGGGGTCTAGGTTTGTATTACAGACATACAGGAAGTCATATATGAACTTTCATTTGGTGACCTTCGTATTGACCTTCAAAGGTCAAAACTGGTTTGTTTTCGCTGCATTCCTGGTATGAAGGACTGTGTTTGCTGCGGAAGTATAAGGCGGCTGAGCCGGCGCATAACATATGTCATCGCCAAACGTTTACGGGTACACCAATGATTTTAAACTTCAGACAAGCGCCCACCCACCAGGAAGTAAACACTTGTCAATCACGACTGGGGTGAAGCTAGATCCGGAGTAGTTCAAGTACGCTGTGCGAGAGTTGACTGAAATCTCGCCGGAAGTGCGACAAGACTAGTCCAGCAGCTGAGCTGAAGCGGAATGGACCGTACGTGATGATCTTCCAAAAGGTAAGATGTTTAAAGAATTAGACTGAATATGGTCAGCACATCTGAATTAAATAACACGTACAGTAAAGCGTTTTACTGGATTATTCCCTGCACGAATCGAGAGATATTTAATGTTTACGGACAACAAATTGGGCTACGATACTAGCTAGGTACAGTTAGCGGCAGTTACTACCGCTAACCATAGGCAGCAGCATACTTGTAAACTCCGTCATGTCAGTGCCATTTCATCCAAAGACGGGAAATTAGAGGGGGAAAATGCTTCTAAACGTGATTTTTTTTTTTTTTTTTTTGGGGGATGGGGGGGGAGGAAATGTTGGAGAAGTAACATAAATATACCATCAGACTCGTTATAGCAGTGGATGTGGTGAAGTGAGATTTTCTTTGAGAACAAGGTAGCTAACGTTAGCTGGTGTAATAAAGTTAACGTTACAGAATAATAAAGAAGAGCCATCGTTTGCTGTGATACATCGCTATTAATATTGATTGCGGGAGCTTTTTCTTTTTTTTTTACTTCTATTCAGTAAACTTAGACGCGATCTCTTGTTTGAGTGTTTTAGGATTTGTGATTCTGTTGACATTACCTGTCAATATTATGTTGCTGCTCAGCTAATTTTGGATTGATGATTAAGGGAGAGGGAGGCTGGAGGACCAAATAGAAGATTGAAAACAATGTATTGGCCAAATAGCCTTCTATGCTTAATTTTCCAAAATGTTTGGCTTAAGTGGGGAATCATACTGAATACTAAAAATATTGACCTGTACTGTATTTCTTGTCTGAAAGACTGCAAAGAACACGATCCAACTTAATGCTAATTCCTGTCACATCTGTAACTGATGCCATTTGCCATACTTAAACATCAGCAGCATAAGCTGCTGATCACAGCTACTTGAGTTCCATAACCTAAGTAGGGAAACAAAGACCACACCTCATCTCTCAGCACAATTTCCCATCCAAGCCTATATAGATGTGTTTAACCCTTTCTCCTGTCTTTCTCTCCCCCCCTCTCTTTCAGCTGAAGAGCTGCAGGCAATTCAATAAAAGCCTCCCTGCAATGAGACAGAGGACACCCACCCTACACCCTGAGCCTTAACTCCCTAAGCTGTGCAAGCCTTTCCCTGTTCTTTACTTTTAATAAACTGGACAATAAGCTTCCAAATTGTGTGGTCTTTGGTTGAGAAAAAGTGCAAGTGCAGTGTTTGAATGCGATCACCTCACATTTTTATTATTGTAATTTTTAATGTTTGTTCGATTTCTCCTGCTGAATTGAGCCAACAATTTATTATTGTAAAGGACCACCTCAGATTTTATATTTTTGGTTGAGTTATACAATAATGAGATGTTTAAGATGTAAGAATGTATATGTAGTTTGTTTGTTTTCTTGCGCTTACTGGGAATTATGCGTTGGCACTCACTAAGTTTGACTCTGTGGTCGCGCCGTAGCTCTGCTGATACAAGGCGGAAGAATCTCATTGTGAATTAAGTGTTTGCCACCTGTCCACATGGGCTTTGTCTGAAACCTGCAGTGTATTTGAATGACTTTGCAACTGCTTTGAACAAATGTACGGATAATATTTGCATTCCTTCGAGAGCGCAGCGAGGTATGATGTTTATTTGTGACTTATTGAAATGTTTTTTTTTTTTAATCAGTGATTTTATTGTTTATTTTGTTGTATATAAGCATTTGAGCCGCGGAAACTGATGTAAATGTTTGTGTCTGACAGTTTTCACGGTGCTGAACTGACGAACTTATTGAGAGAAGAAGCTTGAATAAAGAGATCTCAAGCACCAGTCGAGACTCCGATTGTTTGAATCCAGGGACTGCTACAATTATTTTTTTTCTCTTCTTCATGTCATTTGAGAAATCGTACATTTGTACTCAACCTCCCAGCGATTGGAGCATCCCCACGCAGCACAGCAAACCATGGTCGAGATTATATACAAGAACAACATGGAGGAGAGGGCACAGACAAACTGCTTCACATGTTATTCATGTTTCTGAGTTTATTGAAGATTTCTTTTTCATGAAATATTTTCAGTACAAACAGTGCAGTGAAAAAGTATCTGCCCCCTTCCTGATTTCTAACTTTTTTGCACATTTTTCACACTTAAATGTTTCACATCAAACAAATTTTAATATAAAACAAATAACCTGAGTAAATACAAAATGCAGTTTTGAAATGATGATTTCATTTATTAAGGGGAAAAAGCTATCCAAACCTACCTGGCCATATGTGAAAAAATAATTGCCCCCCTTGCTAAATCATGAATTAACTGTGATTAACCACATTTTTTGAGTCCAATTTCACTAGTCACACCCAGGCCTGACTACTGCCAGAACTGTTGAATCAAGAAATCACTGAAATAGAACCTGTTTGACAAAGTGAAGTAGGCTAAAAGATCTCAAAAAGCATTATGTCTTGCTGGGAACTAAAGAAATTCAAGAACAGATGAGAAACAAAGAAATTGACATCTATCAGTCTGGAAAGGGTTGCAAAGCCATTTCTAAGGCTTTGGGACTCCGGCGAATCACGGTGAAAGCCATTATCCACAAATGGAGAAAACTTGGAACAGTGGTGAACCTTCCCAGGAGTGGCCGGCCTACCAGAATTACCATAAGATCATCGACAACTCATCCAGGAGGTCACAAAAGAACCCAGAACAACATCTAAAGAACTGCTTGCCTCACTTGCCTCATTGAAAGTCAGTATTCATGATTTAACAATAAGAAAGAGACTGGGCAAAAATGGCATCCATGGGAGGGTTCCAGGGCGAAAACTACTGCTGACCAAAAAGAACACAAGGGCTCGTCTCACATTTACCAAAATACATCTTGATGATCCCCAAGACTTTTGGGAAAATATTCTGTGGACTGACGAGACAAAAGTTGAACTTTTTGGAAGGTGTGCATCCCGTTACATCAGGTGTAAAACTAACATATCATTTCATAAGAAGAATATCATACCAAAAGTCGAACATGTTGGTGGTAGTGTGATGGTTTGGGGCTGCTTTGCTGCTTCAGGACCTGGATGACTTGTTGTAATTGATGGAACTATGAATTCTGCTCTCTACCGGAAAATCCTGAAGGAGAATGCCCAACCATCAGTTGGTGACCTCAAGCTCAAGCGCACTTGGGTTAAGAAGCAGGACAATGATCCAAAACACACTAGCAAGTCCACCTCTGAATGGCTTAAAAAAAAACAAATTGAAGGTTTTGGAGCAGCCTAAGCAAAGTCCAGACTTAAATCCGATTGAGATGCTGTGGCATGACCTTGAACAGGCCGTTCATGCTCAAAAACCCTCCAATGTGGCTGAATTAAAACATTCTGCAAAGAAGAGTGGGCCACAATTCCTCCACAGCGATGTGAAAGACTCATTGCCAGTTATCGCTAACACTTGCTTGCAGTTGTTGTTGCAGAGGGTGGCACAACCACTTATTAGGTTTAGGGGACAATTACTTTTTCACACCAGGCCAGGTAGGTTTGGATAGCTTTTTCCCCTTAATAAATTAAATCATCATTTAAAAACTGCATTTTGTATTTACTCGGGTTGTCTTTGTCTAATATTAAAATTTATTTGCTGATCTGAAACATTGGTGTGACAAATATGCAAAAAACAAAGAAATCAGGAAGGGGGCAAATACTTTTTCACGGCACTGTAAGTGCAAAATAAAAAGATATACATAAAATGTATGTAAATAACGAGATAAATTTGTGTTTTAATGTGTCTTGGTATGTCTGGATGTATAGTGTTTAATGAGCCCTTCCTAAAAATATTACTGTACAAGCAAGCCTAGATAAATTTATACCTTCTGCATGCAAAAAATTAATTAAAAAGTTGTTTTGAACTAATCACTAAACACCAATACATAAGTGCAGATGTACATTAAAATGATGAACAGATAAATTTTAATTATTTCCAGTGGATTTTCTAAGATGCTGCACTGAACATTATGCTGCTTTTAATAATGCAGGGACTAATTGTGCTGTCAGTTAATAGGCTACTCATTGATAGTCATCTGTCAGTCCTCCGTCATTTCTGAAAGTCATGAAGTTTACAAAAGCCATTATTGAATTGATAACGTAGATCCTCCATTTTCATGGGATTATTAAAACCCCAAACAAATAAAGAAATGGTAGAAAATTAAACTGAAACGTTCCTTCCCCTCTTTCTGCATAATAAACATTAGGATGGGATTAAACAAGCATTGTAGTCAAAAGCAAAAACAAACCAAGAATTCAAAGCAATCGACAACAGGAACACGCTCTTTAAAATGACTAAAACTCGTTTTAATCATTTTAATTATTTTAATAACTCGAAGGCACTTAAACCATGACGCTATTTATTGACTAGTAATTACCGAGGATCGCGGAAATGAGATTTTACGAGATTTCAGTCAACTTCCGTATGCAGCGTACTTGAACTACTCCAGATCTAGCTTCACCCATCACGACTGGCCAGACTTTGTGTACGAAGCAAAGCGAAGTAGCAGAGTCTGGTTTTACCAGGCTACTCAACAGTACCTACCTAACCCCAACCCGAACCCTAACCTTAACCCCTAACCTGAAAATAGCTCAGTTTTTTTGTGGGGACTGGAAAATGTATTCATACATCCACACATACAAAAAAATCTGGAATTCCCTGTCCTGTTGGGACATTTGGTCCCCGCAAGGGTAGGTAAACATGGTACACATGCAACACACACACACACACACACAAACAGACACACACAGATCAATTCAAAACAATACCAGCTTTGCTATCTTGGCTGGTCATCACTGATCCACAACATAATTTCTTATTATCAATCGTAATCTGATTATAATCAGCAAGTTCCAGGCTTGGCAGAAAATAAAACTGATACAACTGTAGTATAATTTGCATGACTTTAATATCACCATTCCCATGAATACAAGTGTTCCAGAATATTAAATATCACTGAATTTTTCAAAGTACAATTGCAACAGCTGCATTAATTTGTCTCTTTTATGTTACTGTGAATCAAATTTAATTAAAAAAAAAAAAAGACTGAGTAAAGATGTTGACAAACAAATCAAACCTCATTGTAATTGGGTATTATTGTTCACAATAAGAAAGAATTTAATCATTCAATTATTTGATTATTATTAATATATCAGTCCAAGAAATCAATTTTAGAGACTCAGGACATCCTTCATTCTTAGGCAAATATTGGAAAATGTGATTGCGTTTTATGTGTTTAATGAGCACTTAGTATTTAGTTTCAGAAGTCAGTCGATGGAAGTGGTTGGTATTTAACTTTTGGCCTCTTGGTTACATAAATCACTGCTCCACACACAATGACAACCACAAGCAGGAGGACCACAGCAATGAAAGCCAGGTTCATGTTGAAGCCCATGTTTGAAGCTATAAAGAAAGCAAACAAAAGTCAACAATCACTTTTGAGGAGCTGCACATAATCTACCATTATTTAACAAAGCAAATGTATGCTGCATTCTTCAGTACAAAATGTATGTACAAACTCACTGATCTTTATACAGTGCAGATTTGAGTGTTAAACGGTATGAGCCATCCACAGCCTTTTAACTGAACTGGATTTCATGCAGTATAATACCTTTAAATGTAACTGAAGAAACAGTACCTGTGAAATCTGCAGTCCTCTTTAGACGCAAAGGCCCCTGGGAAATGGAGTGTCTGGCTGTCTCAGCTGCAGCAGCCCTCTTCTGAAGTTTTTGTAAACCAGAGGGAGTTGAGGAACTGATGCAGCCCTGAGAACGTCGACTATTGGGAGTCCCAGCTTGACACAGGATGACTGAGCAGCTAATGAAGACCTGGAATTCATCAAAGAGAGAAGATAGCTCTGAATACATAAAGCAGGCAGAACTGCAATGAGGCCTGGCTAGATATTTGTCATCAATTACCTCCTCATGTTGTCCAATGAATTGGAAAGCCTCAATTTCAAATCTGAATTCTGTCGGGTCACTTGGGTGTACCACCACTGTGTCATCCATTATGCAGCTGGGAAAATAAAGCTAAATTCAATCTTTTTTCAAGGTTGTTTTTTTTTAAAAATTACATTCCATCCTAACGCTGAAGTACTAAAACCATTCATGGCAAAGACTTTGCTTTACAAACACTACTATTCTTACCCATCTTTAATTATGTCGTAGTAAATGTGATAGTTAGGGTCATCAACTGGGGTTGCTCTGCAGGACTCCACAAAGAGTTCAGTATCGGAAAGGGAGGAAGTAGAATTTATCAACATGTAGAGCTTCTCTTTCAGGGGGACCTGTATTGGGTAGGATTCGGGGGCCACCATCATGTTGAAAAGGTTACTCTGGAAGAACTCAAACTGGTAAGTGAACTGTCCAAACGCTTTCTCCGTGAACACATAAGGAAGCTTGTGTGAGCTGAATTCCAAAGAAATATTGCTCTTCTTTGGGTAGCAACACGAGAACTCAATCTCCACCTCGTGTACCCGGGTGATGACAGCACTGAGATTGTCGAATGACGTAATTTCATTGCGGAAGATAAGGTTCTGTCCATCATCCTGCAAAGTCAATGAAAGACATGACAAGATACTCATCTGTGGTAACATAGCCGCATACAGTTATATAGCATGTGGGGCCCTATCTTACGCCAGAGTCCCTAAACCCGTTATTTGGGGATTTCGCATTGCATAAGAGGCGTTCCCCTGCGAAAGTTGCTATCTTGCACACCTGCCTATATGCCTAAAACACCAGCGCTACCCGTTACATTATGCATAGGCGTGGTTTGGGCGTTACGCTAGTTAAACCAATCAGTGTGCCAGGTGCCACTGCCTTTCGGAGCAGGCTGCGCTATCCCAAATCCTCAAACCGAAATCCGTGATGGACAGAGGAAGGTCGCCACGTTTCTCCCTTGACGAAGTTAAATTGCTCGTGCATGAGGTCAAATCCAGTCAGGGCAGGATCTGTTTTTGTTAAGTTAATAATGAATTGTATTATTATCATTATTATTATTATTATTTGACATTGACATATTGTTTAATGTTTGGTATGTAGTAAAAAAAAAAAAAAATCAAGCCTACCCCTTTTGTGATGGAAACTTCAAAAAAAAAAAAAAAAGAAAAAAATGCGTTTAGCCATGCACTTCCAACTCCTTTCCGTCTGAAATGAAGCATAGAACAAAATCCCATTTTAGAAAAAAATAAAATTAGGTATATGCACTGGCACTCAGCAACGTAACTTTTTTTTCCCCAGCGAGCGGCATTTCAGAACTCTTCAGCGAATGAAGGTAATTCTGGTGACAAGTACGTGGTTTTGTCCGTTTACATTTTCCAATCGGACAGCTGTCTATTTTTTTTACAGCAAGTTGCGTGACTGTGCTGCAAAAACAGGTGGACATACTTGTCGCCGAAATTACCTTCATTCGCAAGAGAGTTCTGAAATGCCGCTCACTTCATTTCCGTTGCTGAGTGCTAGTGCATAGCGCTCTTGTGAAAGCCCAAATGCGGGTAGCGGGTGGTTTTTACCCGCTACGCTTTCCCTAACGTGTGTGGTCAAGATAGCAATTGTAGGGAAAGCGCATAAACATGCCCACGGGCACACCTCCAGGCGCAAATAAAGGATTCGGCATAATGCATAGTGGGTAGTGTGGCCGTAAGATATCGTTTAGGGATAGTGGAAGCTGCTAAATGCGTAATTCACGGGTTGCGGGTAGTGGCAACGGGTAAGGCAGTGTGAAAGATAGAGCCTGTGATCTTTGAGGGGATTAAATGGTCTGACCTTCAGTTCCGTTCCACATGAGCCTAGGGACACAGTAGCGATTACATGGGTGCTGTTCGAGATGGGGGTGCAGGACGCATCAATTAGTCGTAGATGATCTTCATGGAGTCCAACTACTGAGGCCTTCTCTACTTCCACCGTCATCGTGGTCTCACTACAAACCACGTGGGCGTTCACTGCATTAGAAAATAAATCTTTGGTGAAGCACTCAGTAAAAATCGCATAATTTATTAAAAAACAAAAGACCAGACATTTTATTTACCCATATTTTCAAACTACATGATCAAATATTTGTTTATAGCATTCAATTGTTCATTAATTCTCAAGTAAGCAGTGATCTTTATTGTCAGGAGGAATTAAAGGTTATCATCTTGTCAATCAACTGTGTTTCCACAATGAGGAAAATGTTGAGGACAAATGAATCAACAAATAGACCAAATAGATTTAAATACTAACCACTTAATCTGGTAACATTGACAATGATGCATCTCATTTCAGAATGATAGATCCTATCCCTGAAAGATTGAACAAGATTGTGAGACCAGTGCAGGGCAAAGACAAATAAAAAGTTATACAGTGCTATGAATTAGTATTTGCTCCATCCCTATTTTGTGATTTTTTTTTTTGCACATTTGTCACACTTAATTGTTCCATATCTTCCAAACAGAATTTAATATAAGACAAAGTGAGAATATGCAAAATGTGGTTTTTATTTGATTGTTTTATTATTGACCAAAAAGGTATCCAACATAAACTGGCAAAAAGTAAAAAAGTACATTGTGCCCCCTTACTTTCTTGATCAGCCAAATTTGCCAACTTTAATTAATAATTGAATAGAATTTGATAAGACACTCCAAGGCTTGTTTAGAGCTTTGCGATCAATCAGCAGCAGTTGAGATTTATAAATGTTAAGCTTAATAAAGCTGGAGCACATCCAGTTCTTTATATCACTGATAAAAGCTGTAAATGAGCAAAGGTGAAGTGGAACTGGATGTAGACATTCTTGTCTAGCGGCGCATGGCGATGGGATCAAAAGACATTGCGGAAGAGATGAGAATCTTATTTAGATGCATCAGTCTGCAAACAGATGCAAAGCCATTTCTGAGACACTGGAATTCCGACAAACTGCAGTGAGAGCCATTATCTCCAAATGCAGAAGGCATCGATAACTCATCCAGGAAGTCACCAAAGAACCCAGAAGAACATTTAATGCACAGCAGGCATTGCTCGCCTCAGATAAGGTCAGCTTCATTGATTCCATCATTAGAAAGAGACTGGTGAAATGTTATCTGTGGAAGAGTTGCAATGCGGAAACAACTGCTAACCAAAGGAAGCATAAACGCTTGTCTCACTTTTTCCAAAAAACACGGTGATGACCGCACACATTTTGAGATGATGATCTGTGGGCTGATGAACGAAAGTGAAATTGAAGAGTGAGTTTCCAAAACGCAATATATCCATTTTACTCATTTTGAGTAAATCAGCTTTCTCTATATTGGTGCCTATCGCATTTTATAAAAAAAGCCAAACTTTGACCAAGAAAAAATACACCTTATAGTATGAATCTCTATAAACTGATTTTTGCACCATGTGTAAGAAGCACAGGGCTATCGCTCCATGGTATTATCTCAATTTTTGTCATTTTGGGACTTACTGCATTTTGGAAACAAACTCTTCAATGATTTCGTGAATGACGGGTGTGTTTCATCTGGTGTAGATGTACCAGGATTCCACAACAAGACCATCATAAAAACAGTCAGACGCGGTGGTAGTGCTTTGCTGTTTCTGGTTCTTGGGGACTTGCTATAGCTGACAGAAACAAGAATTCTGCTCTCTACCAGAACATCTTAAAGGAGAATACCCGTGCATCAGTCTGTGACTTGAAGCATCAGTGCTACTGGGAAGGCAGCAAGACTTAAATCCAACGCGGTTAAGCAATCTACTCTGAATGCCTCTAAAGACACAAAATTAAATTTCAATCTCCTGAGTTGAAGCACGTTCAAATGTTCCTGTTGGACATTGATTGCATGTTTCATACTCAAAAACCCTCAAATGCAGCTTAATTAAAGAAACTTGGCAAAGGGGTGGGCAAAACCTGCTCTGCACCAATGAGAAAGGCTGATCTTCCATTTGGCTGCTGTTTTTGTGGCTAAATGTTGTACAGACAATTGAACCAGTGAATTCATCCACAAACCAAAATTTTACAGGAGAGCATTTTTCCAAAAATTTTTCTCAAAGTGAGGCCATGATTTTAGTATCATACTTTTGACACATGTAATAGCCCACCAGCAGTAACAAATGACAGAATTTGAAGGCAAATGAAATTTTGGTTTCAGCTGGGTGACCAAATCAAGACATCGGCGTTGGGCCCATCTTGAATTGTACAGCTTAATCTTCTACATGAAAGGGGCAAAACATGTCATGTTTCTCCAGGATCATTTTATTTCTAAATCTAGCATGAAATGAACACTACAAAGGACTTATTTTGTAATATTTCTCAATATAGGGATACGTATAAGGCATAATACCTCATCGTCTGTGAAGGGGGTGTTCATCTTGTAAGGTTTGGCAGTAACAGCTTCTACGTTCCAAGAAAAACTTTCAAATGCTTCCACTTCAAATATGACACGTAATGCATGCCAAGCTAACAATCCATGTCATTTCTTAGCATTAAAATGATTAAATGCACCCCAAATGGAGCCTATCATTAATCAACATCAAACTCATCATAGGCAAATTCATCCTCAAAATCTGACTCACCATCCACACTTATATCACTGGTCACTAACTTATCAAGGAAAGCCTGTGCCTCGGGTGAAAGATATCTGGGAAGTTTCTGGACATCTCCATCTTTGGCAGCCTTGACTCCCAATTGCTCAGTGTAGGCCGAATTTCCTGCAAGAGGAACCCAACTCCTGGAGTTGGGCCTGTCTTGAATGGATCACTGCTGCTGCCACCTATCAGACGAGGTCAGATTTCCTGCGACAGGGGCCCAACTTTAACTCACCGTGAAAAACACATTAAGAATAAGCACATTTATTCATGGGAGTTGGAATCCTCTTGCACATGATCAATGGCCTTTTCACCAAAAGAGCTCAAAACATGCATTTCGAAAATTTGTGGAGTCAGGCCCTTATTAAATTCACCGATTCAATTATAAAGTTTAGGGGGCAATTACTTTTTCACAATACTACTACTGGTCTTTTATTATCTTTTCTCCCCAATAAATGAAAAGATCATTTAAAAACTCAATTTTGTGTTTTTTGTGTGTGTGTGTGTGTGTGTGTGTGTGTGTGTTGTTTGCATTTAAATTAAGATCTGGAACTGTTTATTGTAAAGAATACAAAAACTAGAGGAAATCAAGAGGGGGCAAATAATTTTTATCACAAGATATAGAAAAGTAGAGGAGATTATAACATTTTTAATTTAATCTGAGTTATTTTGTTCATTCAAACTGAAATTTTTTAAGTATACTGCTTTCAAGCATAAAAATACAATTGTCATAAGGGAATGGCTTCAAACAATAAAAAAAATCCAAACTGTGAATTTGTTTTGACAAAGCAAATAGCAGAGATAGACACCGGCTGTTCCATTTTCAAAGACTGGTAAGAATAGCCTAATCAACAGTCCTATGTTTTTGCAACTTACCCATGAATACTCTCAGCAATAAAGCAAAAGGGAACATGTTCACCCAAGTAATCATCATTTGGTGTCCACCTTATCTCAGCTTCTCCATTGGTAGTTTCAGACTCTGTGAAGTTCTGAGGTCCACTGATGATAAAGTTATTTACGCTGTTGAAGACAAAATAATCAAAATCAGACCAAGAAGGGCACTCGTTAGAGCGCATACCTCCGCCACGCCATAGTAAATTTAAGCTTCTTTTGGATCCAGTGAAAATGTTCTGGATCACTTCCCAAATTGAATCAACTCTTCTTTAGACTATCACTCACCACCCTACCAAATTTTGTGCGAATCCCTTCATGACTTTTATTACACTGTTCTTCTATATACAACCCCAATTCCGAAATAATTTGGACAAAGAGTAAATTGTGAATAAAATCAAAACGCAGTGACTTTCAAATCACACCATCCAGTATTTTATTCACAGCAGAACAGAGATAACATCGCAAATGTTGAAATTGAGAAATTTTACCATTTTATCCACAAAATGAGCTCTTTTCAAATTTAATGGCTGCTACAGGTCTCAAAAAAGTTGGCACAGGGGCCTGTTTACCATGGTGTAGCATCCCCTCTTCTCTTTAACACAGAGTGGAGATGTCTGGGCATTGAGGAGACAAGTTTCTTGAGTTTAGCCATTGGAATTTGATCCCACTCTTATTAAATACAGGCTTCCAGCTGCTGGAGAGTTTTGGGTCTCCTTTGACGGACTTTTCGTTGAATTATGCACCAAATGTTCTCGTTCGGTGAAAGATCAGAACTGCAGGCAGGCTAGTTCAGCACACGGACTCTTCTACTACGAAGCCATGCTGTTGTAATAGCTGCAGTATGTGGTTTTGCATTGCCCTGCTGAAATACACAAGGCCTTCCCTGGAATAGATGTTGTCTGGAGGGGAGCATATGTCGCTCTAAAACCTTTATATACCTTTCAGCATTCATGGTGCTTTTTAAAACATGCAAGTGTCCCACACCATATGCACTAATGCATCCTCATACCATTAGAGATGCTGGCTTTTGAACTGAATGCTGATAACAGGAGGGGTGGTTTTTCTCCTCTTTAGCCCGTAGGACACAACGCCCATGATTTCCAACAAGAATGTCAAATTTGGACTCGTCTGACCACAGGACACTTTGCCACTTTGCTACAGTCCATTTTAAATGAGCCTTGGCCCACAGAACACGGCGGCGCTTCTGGATCATGCTCAACAATGGCTTCCTTTTTGCATGATGGAGTTTTATGTGGCATCTGTGGATGGCACGGCAGACTGTGTTTACAGACAGTGGTTTCTTGAAGTATTCCTGGGCCCACTTAGTAATGTCAATGACAGAATCATGCCGGAAAGTGATGCAGTGGCGTCTGAGGGCCCGAAGATCACGGGCATCCAGTAAAGGTGGCGTCCCTTATCCCTTGTCCCTTATGCACTGAGATTTTTCCACTTTCTCTGAATCTTTTGATGATGTTATGCACTGTCGATGATGAGACCTTCAAAGCCTTTGCAATTTGACGTTGAGGAACATTGTTTTTTAAGCATTCCGCAATTTTTTTATGCAGGCCTTCACAGGTTAGAGAGCCTCTGGCCATCTTTACTTCTGAGACACTCAGCCTCTCTAAGACATCCCTTTTATAGCCAATCATGTTACAAACCTGATGCCATTTAATTTAATTACTTGCTAAATGTTCTTTCAGCTGATTCTTATATTTTAATTGCTTTTTCAGCCCTTTTTTTGCCTGTGTCCCAACTTTTTTGAGACCTGTTGTAGCCAGAAAATGTGGAATAAGCTAATTTTGTGGATAAAAATATAAAATGTCTCAGTTTCAACATTTGAAATGTTATCTATGTTCTATTTTAAATAACATATAGGCTCATGTGATCTGCAAGTCATTGCATTTTGATTTTATTCACAATTTACACTTTGTTCCAACTATTTCAGAATTGGGTTTTTTTATTAATATATATATATGTACACAGTACCAGTCAAAAGTTAGGACATACCCACATTTTTTTTTTTCAAGAGATGTTAAATAAAGAAATTGGCACCATTTATTTTGCAAAAAAAAAAAAAAAAAAAAAAGATCAAATTCTTAAATCCATCATATTACCCAGCATTTGCTGTCAGATTGGCAGAGCATACTCGCATTTTTTTTTTTTTTTTTAACGAGAGCATTCAGACAGATAAGGGGACTGATTTTCCCGGTCATGTGGCATGTATCCAATAGTAAAGGATTTGAATTCAATTCAGACCAACTTCTGCTTTCAAGACGCTCTACTTCTCTGATTCAATTAACCACAATGTACAGTTCTCTCCATCTTTGATTGATGGTGCATTTTGTATTTGGCACACCTTGGGCCTCACCTCGCTGGATCGTTTATTTATTAAAAACACCTTTGTACCATTTGCCCAATTTCAAGAAAAGTTTAACCAAATCTCAATTCTTTTGTTTTATGTAAGCCTCAAACTTGGCACAAAAACATTCAACTGATTTCCACAATAAGCCCCATAACTATTGAATGTTTCCTTAATTTTAGCAGACTTTCAAAAAGTGCCATTTTAAAAATTTATTTGGTGATATTCAGCAGCCATTCATGACTGTCCTGCCGAAATAGTGGGTGCAGGATTTGGAGGTAGATCTAAATGAAGCTTCCCCAAATTTGCTTCTCATATAGGATTCATATCTCCTCTTTTAGTCAGAGATATAGGGCTCTATCTTTCACACTGCCCTACCCGTTGCCACTACCCGCTACCCGTGAATTACGCATTTAGTAGCTTCCACTATCCCTAAACGGTATCTTGTGGCCACACTACCCGCTATGCATTATGCCGACTCCCTTATTTGCGCCTGGAGGTGTGCCCGTGGGCGTGTTTACGCGCTTTCCCTACAAATGCTATCTTGACTACACACGTAAGGGAAAGCGTATAGCGGGTCCTCAAACCACCAGCTACCCATGTGGGCTTTTACAAGAGCGCGCCCAGGCGGCTTCATTGCTCGTCCACTGGGACACATGTGGACGTGCACATGCGGCTCCACTTCCCGAATTAACTCGCCTATAAAAAGCCACCTTGCTTTAGCCTCAGTTGAACCCCTGAGAAAATGGCAGAGATAGTACTAAATCACCTTGATCGCCAGTTAAATAATAGAAGACGCCCAGAACGCGTGTACCACCAGCGCACCAGCTACCTGGGCCTTTCAGGTAAGTCTATATTGTTTGTATTTTGTATCAATATTTTTTTCCGCTTTTATAATAGTATATAATTATTATATATAATATATATTAATGATATATATTATATATAATATCAAGGCCGGCGCTAGACCTGAAAATTTGGGGGAAAAATTTCATCCCTTTATTGACTACAATTAGTCCAGGCTAATTCTAGATGGTTTTCCTTTATTAACACATTTTCCAATTCAAGAATAATCAAGTGGAAATTGAAGACACGGCTTCTCTCCCCCATGCGATCTAACAGCGACAAAATAATGGGCTACATTCAGTACAGAAAAATTATAAATAGGTCTATGCACTGGCACTCAGCAACGGTAATTTTTTTTCCAGCGAGAGCGGCATTTCAGAACTCTTTTTGCGAATGAACGGTACTTTTGGCGACAAATCACGCACACCTGTTTTTGCAGCACGGTCCGCGCAACTTGCTGTAAAAAATAGACAGCTGTCCGATTGGAAAATGTAAACGACGAAACCACGTACTTGTCACCAGAATTACCTTCATTCGCTGAAGAGTTCTGAAATGCAAAAACTCGCTGGAAAAAAGTTACGTTATGAGTGCCAGTGCATAGACCTAATTTTATTTTTTCTAAAATGGGATTTTTTGTTCTATGCTTCATTTCAGACGGGAGAGGGAGTTGGAAGTGCATGGCTTTTTTTTTTTTTTTTTTTTTTTCTTTCTTTTTTTTGAATTTCCATCACAAAAGGGTAGACTTGATGGGTTTTTTTTTTTATTACATACAAAACATTAAACAATATGTCTATGTCAAATAATGATAATAATAATAATACAATTCATGATTAACTTAACAAAAACAGATCCTCCCCTGTCTGGATTTGACCTCATGCACAAGCAATTTAACTTCGTCTTCGGAGAAACGTGGCGACCTTCCTCTCTCCATCACGGGTTTCGGTTTGAGGATTTGGGATAGCGCAGCCTGCTCCTAAAGGCAATGGCACCTGGCGCGCTGATTGGTTTAACTGGCGTAACGCCCAAACCACGCCTATGCATAATATAACGGGTAGCGCTGGTGTTTTAGGGATATAGGCAGGTGTGCAAGATAACAATTTTTGCGGGGGAATGCCTCTTACGCAATGCTAAATCCCCAAATAACGGGTTTAGGGACTCTGGCGTAAGATCGGGCCCATAATCTCATTCAAACTGAGGTGTTCCCTGCCTTCACTGGTCAAGGACCTAAGTTGGGAAGATGGTTCCAAATATTATCCCATTTCTCCTCACTGTAAATCAAAGCCAGCCATCTTTTCCCATCAATTCTGGACTTACCATTATATGACAGATTCCTGGGAACAGATCTTTAATTCTTTTCCAGACATCTTTATCCCTGCTTTTGACCCTGCCCTTTCACAGCTCTGTTTGCAATTATCCCTCAATGCTCCCCCCTCTCCTGCTCTCAACTCAATCAGATACAATGGCTTATGCCACTCTATTGGCCAGATGACTTGTTTTACAAAACTGGAAGCTCACTTCTCGGCCTTCCTGCTGTCACTGGGATAGAGAATGGCTGGAATGCCTTAATCTAGAGAAGGTGAAATTTAGCATCCATGGGAAGCCTGAATGTTTTTATGAGCACGAGAACCCATTTT
Organism: Gymnothorax javanicus; assembly: GCA_029692085.1. Classification (NCBI taxonomy): domain Eukaryota; kingdom Metazoa; phylum Chordata; class Actinopteri; order Anguilliformes; family Muraenidae; genus Gymnothorax; species Gymnothorax javanicus. Next base: position 10,252,976 of record CM056207.1, on the reverse strand, counting down.
GTTAGAATTTAAGATAATCTGTAAACATGCAGGTTGCAATCCCTCTTCCTCAAGGCCTGAGTTTCATTTTAGGGTTCTTAATTGAGCACTAATAGTAACAGTGATGTGTGATGAGTCCTGGTGGAAAAAGATTTCTTGCCGATGGGGTACTGTCATCCTCTCTGCCGACTATCTGTCTGTCCATTTGTCTTCCCATTGATTGTTTCCGCTATAGCTGGTGATTCGTTGTAGGAACAGCCCTCATATTTAAACAGGTTATGTATGCTGGGTGTCTCCATAAGCCTATTTGAGGGCAAGATCATCACTCTCATTTTGACCTACTTTTTTATGTCTAAGGTCATGGGTGATGACATCACCACTCGGGCACACTGAGAGGGTATGTAGTACCAAACGCAATCTATTTTTCTGTTTTGGTGAGTTGTTGTCACCATCTTGTTTGGATTTTATTTTCTGTGCACTGGGCTCTAGGTGCTAATTTTACGTTTTGTGTTTGATGAGAGTTAATTGCCTGTGAAAATTCCATTGAAATGAATTTCCAAACCAGATCGCACTTGGTGTTACATACCCCCTCGGTGTGCCTTACAGGTGGCCATGCCCGACCTTTGACCTACAAAAATTTTGTCAAAATTGGAACTGTGACTTTGACATCAAATAGGGTTCTAGAGACACCCAATATGCATAAACAGTTTAAATCTGAGGGCTGACCCTACAATGATTTAGCAGCTAAAGTGGTAACAATCGATGGGAAGACATACGGACTGGCATACAGACCGTGGGGGGGGGGGAAGACAACAATACCCCATCGGCAAGAATCGCCAAAGGGGTAAAAATAACTGCAAGTCAGAAAAAACGTTTCATGCATTAAGCCATATTGAATGAAAATGGAAGTAAATCCCTAACGCACTATCTTGAGGCATATCCTACTGCGCGAGCTACCAAACTAACACTTCACAATTGTTTGCAGAAAAACAATAATACATTTTCGCAACATGAATACAGAATTTTGATGAACAATTAAAATGATGAGAATAACCTTTCTTTTTTCAAATGAGATGTTATCTTACTGTGCTTGTGTTGCTGTAGCTTTAAGCTTAATTATCAGCTCCTGACCGACACAGATAGTCCGTATATCTCCATTCTGCGGAGTTGGCTCCAGAAACTGCGGCAGATACTCTCCCACGGTACAGGAAGGTGCATCAGGGTCAACTGAAATTCAACAGCATGGAGGCAGGAGTGTTTTAGGTCAGGGTGTGTTTCTTTCAAGTCAATTGATTATTCAGTTATTCAATTATTTACAATTATTATTTTATAAAGCAGCGTATCAGTTTATTGATAACAATTTATTTAAAACTGCAGAGGATTTTGCTCAATGGATCAAACTGGCATTGAAGAGGGGCTTTGTAGTCAATGGATCACCCTGGGGCATTGAAGGGTTGTTGTGGTTGGGCTGGTGTTTGTTAGTCCAGGTTGTCGGAGGGCCTGGTGTAGTTATTAGGGTTGTGGTTGTCGGACCGCCTGGTGTAGTTATTAGGGTTGTCGAAGGGGCTGGTGTAGTTGTTCCAGGGTTGTGTGTAGGGGGGTTAGTTCTTAGGGTTGTTGTGGTAGGGGGGCTGCTGTAGGGTTGTTGTGGTTGGCTGTAGTGGTAGGCAGGTGGTGGAGGCTGGTGGAGGCTGGCATGGAAGATGCTTCGCTTTTTTCTCATAAGAGATGGAGACTTGGTGGCTTTTGAATCATCATTGTAAGACAAACTGATTGTTTGCATGGGGAAATCCTCCAGAACCATTTCTAAACAAAAAGTACTCCTGTATCTGGTGGAACTGTAATGTAAAGTGCAGGAATTCTGGAAAAAAAAAAAAAAAAATGCATTCATGTAGCAAGGAGAAGTGATATGAAAGGAACTGCTAAAGCATTTTTTGTTACTTGTTTATTTTCCATAATTATGTAAAGGAGTGAAATACATATTCATCTTTGATGCCAACAGTTATTCAAATTTTGTCTTTTTGATGGTCCAAAATCAAAAGCAAATGATTTACAAGCTTGATGGCCAAAATGCATATATAAGGCATCATTTGAAAGGTAATGTCATCCAGTTTTCAGAAATGTGATCGCGTATTGGCAAAAACAGCTGCAACAATATATCAGCTTTCTGGTTGTTTCCACAGCCAGCATAGACACAGCACCAGGATGTATTCATCAGCCACCATCAGCATAGTTCTGAGGGTCGTCACTATTGTGTCTCGTGACTGGTGGAGCTCTTCTCACCTTTTTGCTTTCTTATTGCAACAGTAACCAAACAATTTTGATCATTTTAGATTCTTACTTGATCTAAGATGAAGCCTGAAGGCTGATCGCAAAAGTGGCACTCATCTAATTGACGAAGTCCATATCGACATCTGACTCGGTCTGCATCAGGGTCATGAGCCAGAAGGTGGATTGTTCTTGGGCAATTCGCAGGTATCCTAAAGATGGGGAAAAAAATTTAGTCAAGTGTAATTTAAACTAACCATCAGAATGCACTTTATTGTACACATGACATGACTTATTTGCTTAGGTCCTCATTATTATTTTGTATTAATTAATTAATGATCTCTAACAATGTGCATGATGTAATGATGTTTGCATATGACCATGAGCTATCAGGTGACGATCAGATTCATATACTTGAGACATCAAAGCAATATAAACTGACTCTGCTGAATACAAACTTGGCCCGTAATGCAGGATCTATAAATTAGTCATCCCTGTTTCATGACTCCATGCTACCTGAGCCTTCAGACAGTTTATACACAAGCATTAATGAAACAGTGAAGTGTTTTTAAATTTAAATAAATCTGCCTTGGGGGTTGATTTTCCCTTCGTGTGTGATACATGCAGGAACTATAGCAATCTCTTCCATGATTTGTCAATGAAAGTGGCTGAACCATGTACATTTAAACACTAGCAGATGTTACATGATTGCACAAGAAGGCATGATGAAAAGAGCAGTGATCCATCTAAAGTGGGTGGGTCAACATCATCACAAATACTTCCACCCTATTTCGGACCACTGATGTACGCACAAGGGAAGGTGAAACAGAATTTACTTTTTTCCCGTATATTTTTTTATTTAATGGACATAAAATAAAGCATTTTATTGATTACTTTATTTATTATAATAAATAAAATTTAATAAATGCATACAGGGTGTTCACCAAAGGGACTATGTTAATGTCTGAAATTGCACACTTATTTACTACATGCTGCGCTAGTGTATACTGGACATTTCTATCTTCTCTTTATAGTAGTATACAGTGTAGCCTGGTGGCCAATGTGAGTCAATAATCACATTCAATCCTACACAATCACAGGACCATAAAGTTATTAACAAAACCTGGGTCTCGGTGCGACATTACCACTGATTGCTTTGTATTGTAGAATACATTTCACCGCAAAGGCAGTTTGGCTGCCGCGCTGTAAAATTTGGCAATCTGAGTATCTTTCTCTGAAATGGTCTGCCTCATGTTGGTCACATGATGTATTATGCAGGAAAATTGGGCCTATTGCCTAAAGTATAGCTGCTCTCACAGTTATCAAAGATAGGTGCTGATACACTTTGAATCTTACAGTTGTCAAAGGTCTGTGCTGATCCACAAGCTCACATTGATGGTGATGCTCAGTTAATTCATTTCTTGTCTTTTGCAAAGTTTGGCAAATTCAAATATGCATAGATTTTTAGAATAATAAATTTTTAAACTGGGACACTTTGTTGACACCATCAAAATAACATGGTGCAATTTACAGTTGGGAACAGGCGTCAACTAACTGAACTTGTGACGGTGACGCTTTACATTTGCTAACGAGCATTTGAACACCATCTATTAGCAAACTAGGCAAGGTTGTGCTCTGAATCACTCATTAAATTTATGAAACACATTAGCTTGTAGAAACTACCCATTTTGTTGATCAAGAAAAGTTCAAGTAGTTTAACACAGCAATTTAAATATAAAAAATAATTGTAAGGAGGAAGTTTATCAACTTAGTTCAATAACCATTATTACCTGTCATTTTATTATTTGCCTGCTGGCTAATTTAGGAGAGATTTAGGAGATGGTGACAACACTGGGCTACCTATCCAACAAACACCATCAGATACCCTTTCAGCTGAAATAATCGAGCTGACAGAGAACAAAAATGATGACCTGATGACACGGACTGTTAAGATTCATGAAATTGTCAGCTGCATGGTTTTGGTTTTGCTTTATTACATCTGATCACATGATTCATCAACTGTGAAACAGAAGGTGCTGCTGCCTGGAGACACAAGACAAAATGGTCTCTTGCTTTTCTTGTGGTTCTTACTTTGAACTTTGAACCATTCAGTGATGCTGGGTCAGGAGATGCCGGCCTGGTTTATAAGTCGCACAGGTCCTCACAAGAAATGTTTTTTTTTTTTTCCCCACCCTTAACTCTGCCAAACTGTTTAGCTCACTGCAAAGCAATCTGCTCCCATTGATTCAGTAGGAAGATGCTGTGGCACAAGATTCGTCCAACTCATGCGACAACTAACCCTTGCTTCTCTGCAATATGCAGCCGTACCACCAATTACACACTGCCTATGCCATCGGAGGATCACGTAGTCAGTATATAATTCCATTTGTACAGCTACATGCGCTCGGCCGAACAGAAGTGGTTGCTACAGAGCGATGAAAGAATTAATGTTTAACCGGCTTTGCTGCTATTATCCCGGCGAGGCTGCACCTATTGTTGACTCGCCCATGCGGACCTCCAGCCATAGCCGGTAATAGCCTGGCTGGGATTTTAATTTCTGACCACAGGGCTCTCAGACAATCATAAAAATCAACAGGGAATTCCTTGTGAAATTTTATAATTTTGAGGTTTCATTTTAATAACTGTACACGCCATTGAATTTCAGTACAAAAAGCATGCATTTCTCTGAGTGACAGACAGAATGAGGGCTTTGCTGTCAGGATTCATCATATGTAAATGGAGATCTTTTTGCACACAAAAAAATTTCTCTTGCTGATTTTTTGGCAAACACACAGATGGGTGACAAATTACTGGATATTACCAGAATAAATGCGTGAACATGCATAACAAATGCAAATGCTACAGGTTTGGGTCCACTTGTCCCCTTTCAGGCAAGAGGGTTACTGCAAATCAATGCAGAGTTATTGTGTTGTGATCATCTCAATAGCCTCTGATGAAGCATTCCCACGATGATGGGAATGGTCTCCTCCAGGATGACAATGGCCCAAGCTCCACGGCACACAACAAGTCACTGAATGGTTTTATGAGTATGAAAATGATCCAAAAATGAGCACAAGCCACCGCCTTAACAGTGACCAGGAGCCGGTTTCACAAAGATATTTCAGACTGGTCTATAGGGTTAGACCAGCCTAAAATTTGCTCATAGATTAGTCTCATGCAAGTTAGACCGTTTCACAAAAATAAAGACTGACTAAGTTTAAGCCAAAAAAATTAGACACCTCACCCCAGGCTAACCTAGGCTTCAGAGCTATGTTACCATGGTAACCAATCAGTTACACCTTCTGACCAGTGGTACTCAACAAAAAAACAGGAATACAAGAAAGAAAGAAAGAAAGAAAGAAAAACATGGCTCATAATTTGTGGTTTTTAAACAAGCCAGACTCAAGTGGAAGACTCAGAACATTTTAGACAGCGCTCTATCAACATCATGAAAATACCAAGGTTGGTCAAATTTTTTCAGAACCGTTGACAGCAAAAGGTGGCCTGTTGGTCAAACTAGCATGCCAGTAATAATATCTGGCCCTCCAGATTATTTTGAAAATCCAGCGCACCTCCTGAATTCACTTCCTGAACGTGAAAGGCTATATTGTTTTTCTGGAATAAAGATGCCCAATTTCTTTTTTCAGGTTCCAGGAAGTCACAAAGGCAATATATTTAGCCTCGGCATATAGAACTTAAAATTATAAATAATCAAAAGTTGTCTGCAACCTTATTTATTTCGTTGCAATATCGATCTCTAAATGCTGGGAAATAGGGTTTTTGGCCTTTTAAATTAAAAATTCTCAAACCATTGGTGCTCACGCTTCCCCCATTTAAGAATACTGGATCCCTTCCTATTTATTATTCACTGCATGGACAGGGAAAATTAAACTGAGCTCATTAAGAGCACTTCATGACTGAAAGAGGCCGATAATGGGCCTATCTATGTTCTCTTTTATTTCTTGTATTATATTCAAGAATTCTCAGAATCTCCCATACATGCAAATAATGCATAATCCATAATCTGCTATCACAAATTCCTTTTGCATTTTTTATCAATCTATCTCTTAAATTTTAGTGCTACAAATTATTGTATTAGATTTGTTTCTGTGAAAGGCAATGGATAATTGATATGTAGAGGTAATTGGTTGTCTTCCATATTAAGGGCAATGTGTTTGCCCATTGATTTGGTATGTAATTGATTATTATGAGCTGAACCTCTTAGAAACCCTTATTAATTGTCTTCTTACCTTGTTTTGTTTGACTGTGATGAAGAAGCGATAGTGTCAAAACGCCTCTACATTTTAATCTTGCGCCATTAAAGGCTATATTGTTATCTTTTTTGAATTGTGCATGTTGTCCTGAAACTGAGAAGTGCTGGATCAACACCTCCACTGGCAGATGCGCAGGGTTCTCATCTTAAGATCTCTTAAATTTGGCCTTTGATTATGTACCTCCCTACCATCTAACGGCATAGAAAAAAAATTGGCCCAATGCTGAACTCACTTGCTGGTCCTTTTCTTAGACAAAAGGCACTCCATCCCTCCAGTGAAGTTTTATACCTGTAAACTCAGTATCAAGGTGTGCTGAAGCTGATCTACCTGCTTTAATAGACCCAACACCTTACTAACATTGTTTATGTTGATCTTTCCATTATTCATCACCTACCTGTTTGCCCTCTATTTAAGAGCCATTCCACGAGAGATTGACATTTGGTGCGCAGTTGACCCCCCTGGAACTGAATGAAACTTGGCACATAAGCAGATATGGGTGTCTCACAGAAAAAGCCAAATTTTTAGGTCAGTATCTCACTTTGCCTGCCAGTAGCGCCACTTGGAAGCCATTAAAGTGGCTTAGTTTTGCTGTCAACACCACATTTTACATCAACGATCATGACTTAAGGATAGACAGTATCAAATATGTTATTATTTTATCATGACCTGTGACACTTAAAGCCTGGACAGACATCAGCACCACATCAGCGCCAAGCTGGGTAACTACGTTATTGAGCCAGAATTATTTGAGGAATAACAGTAAAAAACCAAGCATTTCTTTGGTAGTATCTACACTTTCAAGCTAGATGGAGCCAAAGTTGGAGGAAAACTCAAAACAGACCATTTCATAGCAGATTGTGGCTGTGTTTAGGTGGCATTTTTTTGTTTACCCAGCAAGATTTGAAATTCTCTGGATACACAGCCTCCTTGGGGTACATTACAGCGTATTCAATGGTAGTATTTTCAGTGTAGATTATATTCAACATCAAAAGTCATAAAATTTCACCCCCAGGGGGCGCTGTATGCTGGATACAAGTACTGGCTATCCTCAGCAATGTACCAAAGAAATTTTTTTTGAATTGTGATGCACACAGCTAGTTTTCTCTGAAAATGAAGAGTTTGGTTTGGTACTGTGCTGGAAAGATAACTTTGTGATTAATGGTGGCGCTTTAAAGAGCTAATGTTCTACCGACCTAATATTCCGTATTTCCAGACATATACCAAAGTTCTGTCTTTTGAAATATATGAAGTACATGCACAGTTATACATAAAATTTGTAATCCCTTTGGTATAAAACTCTATTGGTTGTAAACTGGTGGTGATTGTGAGCTTTACAAACACACAATACATGTACTATTACCAAGTATGGGTACAGCGCAATCTGAAATGTACAGCAAGTTATAAAACATGACCAGTCCAAAAAAAAATTAGATAAAATAAATGCCAAAAAACAACTAATGTAGAAGGAGTATCACCACAGACATGCATCAACAGTAAACGTATACTTGTATAAAATAACGGTCCATAATTTGAACTCTGAAAAAGAATCTTAGTCACACAACCGTGCACATGAAGACAGAATGTTTAGTACAAAAGTTAAAACAGTTTTATGTTTTTCACATTATCCAAAGTGAAATGATGTCAACCCAGCATGTGACTAGCTCTATCCCCCAGTCTGTTTTTGGAATTGGACTGTGGGTTGGTGGCACCTGGTGGTGCGCGCCAGAAGTGCTCCTTGAAGTTGGCCCTGAGCAGCTATCCAAGGCCTTCCTCGTTCGATCCGGGTCGATGTTACCCTTGGAGCTACAATGTAGTTGAACCCAAGACAAGCCCTACTACACTAGATCCTGGGTCTCTACAGGGCCGTTTACGGCCCATTGATAGTGAGCTTGTCTGTTTCTGAATTAAATAGCCAGCTAAAGCCTATATGGCTCAATAGTTGCGCCAACACCCATGGCTTGGTTCACACCAAAATGGGTGGTCTGAAAAGAAACCCCACCCTCCCATCCAGCGGGCATCCCGCAGGCTAGACATCATGGGCTGGTGTTAGGAATGAGGGCATGCAAGTTACCACTACAAATGAACTGCCCTTATCTTGGCAGGCTGCTGCTTGCTCACTACGAACTCTATGCTCTTTTTCAGGTCAACCACTCGCTCGACGCGACTGCAGTGCCTTTTTTCTGACCCAAGCACCCTGCCCTTAGGAAATCCTAGAATTAACACTGAAGCCTGCTCATTAATTCTAATAGCAAAGGAAAAATGCTGAGCATTTGTGATTTTTTGAAAATGCACCAACACTACAAAATTGTACAGTGTACTGACTACTGGTAGGATTCTTGCATGTTGACACAATGCTACAATCACAACCGGCATTCTTTTCCAATTTACAACCAACCCAACTTTAAACCAAAGTGATTACAACTTCTATGCACAACTGTGCATGTACTTTATGTATGTCAAAAGACAGAATTGTGTTATATGTCTGGGAATATGGAATATGAGGTAAGTAGAAGTTTAACTCTTTAAAGCGCCACCCTTGTTCAGTTAGCTATCCACCCAGCATAGTGCCAAGCTAAACTCTTCATTTTCAGAGAAAACTAACTGTGTGTATCACAATTCAAAAAGAATTTCTTTGGTACATTGCTGGGGATAGTCAGTATTTGCATCCAATCTACAGCGCCCCCTGGGGGTGAAATTTTCCAACTTTTGATGTTGAAAATAATCTACACTGAAAATACTACCACTGAGATTTTACTAATGCTGTAATGTACCCCAAAGGGACTATGCATCCAGAGAATTTCAGATCTCTATCTTGCTGGGTAAACAAAATAATGCCACCTAAACAAAGGCACAATCTGCTGTGAAATGGTCCATTTTGAGTTTTCCTCCAACTTTGGCTCCGTCTAGCTTGAAAGTGTAGATACTACCACAAAATTGGTTGATATTCCTGAAAATAGAGTTCCAAAAGCACAACTAACGGCATTTATCACCATGGAACATATCTGGCTAACTGAGAACATACACCGCAAACATGCACCAAAAATCAATTTCGGCCATCTTTCCGGGTATCCATTGCACTAACCCAGCAAGATACCAAGGTACTATAAACTGAAAATGATATTTTTGAAGCAAGAAAACACATAATAAAGCATTTTTGATTGGTATATGTCTGGGGTATTATTTTATTCCCATTCCCATTTTCAATTTTTACTGTGATTTCTTAAATAATTCCGGCTTAATAATATAGTTATCTCGCTTGGCGCTGTTGTGGTGCTGATGTCTATCCAGACTTGAAGTGACACAGGTCATGATAAAAGTATAACACATCTGGTACTGTGGACCCTTGGGTCATAATAGATGATGTAAAATGTGATGTCAAAAGCAAAACTAAGCCACTTTAGTGGCTTCCAGGTGGCGCCACCGGCAGCCTAAGTGAGAAACGGACCTATAAATTTGGCTTTTTCCATGAGACTACCATATCTACCTATGTGCCAAGTTTCATTAAATTCCAGGGGGGGTCAACTCCTCAACTTCTTCAAAAAGTGCCATTTTCTCATGGAATGGCTCTTAACTCTATCATGCTGTAACATTGACGTGCCAAAAATTATTATTTATTGAGCTTGAGGAGATTGTGGTCCAGGTAAGAAATGAACAAAAATATATGTTTTACATGGAGGAGCTGATCAGCAAACACTGAAACAGGACTAATTAAAAAAATAGAGAAATAACACAAAACAGACCACAGTTTGTGAGCAGTTATGGCTTTACCGGATGAGGGGCAGAATTGCTGTGACTGGAGAAGAGTTTGGTATCCCAGTGTCTGACCTGGTACCAAGGTCCACATGTGTCCAAAGCTGCCCCAGCGCACCTTGTGATCTCCTGTAAGAGAAACAAAACACGCATTTAAAATGTTGCTCATTCTGATAAATTGAATTAACCTTTCTTCCTCCTGATCACCAAAGACTTACTGCATTTCAAAAGGATTGTTGCTTTCTAGATTTCTGGTCATGAATGCATCAGTCTGACACCAATAGCTTGTCCTGTCGAGGGCATTATATTCAATTCTGTCTTCACTCCCACAGATCCCAACAGCACAAGTCCAGCTGTCAAAGTGAAGGCACTGATCATAAGTTTGCCTGTAGCGGATGTCCACCTGCAATTAAATCAAAACTGTTCATACTCACTGATTATGGATGAAGTAGCAGTTAAACATGTAAAATATTTAAATTAACTGTATAAATAGCTTTGACCAAACAGTTCACTGGAATTTCATATTCAAGGAATAAAGATTTTATCTTGATAGGGGTATTATTATTATTATTATTATTATTAATTTTTTTTTTTTACAGTATTTTTTGTGCATTTTTAGTCGAGGAAAAAAATTCTGAAGCCCACTGTATTTAATAAAGCATTTAAAGCCACTCAGAACATCCCCTTACAGGACTTTGTTATTAGACATGTGAGACATATTAAACATATGGGTCCTGAGCAGTACTGTCATTCATGATGTACATATATTAGAGAACACACTAATGTGCCTGCCTCACCCTGAATGGTCCATGCGGGTCCGTTCCTTTTGGAGTGAAGTAAAGGAACTCTGAATAGTAGGTGATTGAACCGGCCCCGAAAGCTACCGAACATGCAGACAGGAGCAGCCACAGACTGTAAGAAGGCATGATGCTCTGACCTCTGCACTCTGCAGACCAGATGAATCAATAACTCTCAGCAAAAATCCCCATCTTTATATACCCTCAGAAACAAGTTTGATCACCAATGGAATGTCCAACAAACAAAACACAGCGGAATGAGGAAAGCCATTTATTAACTGGGAACACTGCCAAATTTATTTTTGTTTTTACAGTTAATCAGTTGACTCCCTAAATACCAGTTGTGGTCTGTCGGCAGTAGCAAAGGCCTTCGAAACCTCACCTTTCAATGCTGAATAACCTTAACCTCTCGCAGTTTACTTTTCCTGATTAGCCGCAGTTGCTCAGACTGATTGGAAGAACCAACGAAAGTCAATTTTCAATAACATTGTTATACATTGCAACAAAATTATGAGGCCTTTTCTTCCACACATAAATGATGACGTAGTTTTGCGTAAATTAGTTCTTCATTAAGCAATAAGGCATGAGAATCCTTTCTATATTTGGAATGTAGTCACGGTTAAGGGGCATTGTTCGGCACGATGCACAGCTGAGTGGCAATTGTAAGGATAGCAAAAATAAATGCTATGAAGTCAGCGAAAGTTTTGGATTTTTACATTTATATTGCCATCCTTACAATACCATATCAATGTGGGCAATAGACATTTACTTGTTAATTATCATTTCTTATTATAGGTCATGTATTGGTCTTGGTTGTTCAGTTGCAAAATTGATTGTTAATCAGGCAAACTTAAACAAGAACAGCTTGAGGGCAATCGAGTGGTAAAGGATGAGGTTACTGAAGGCCCTCTGAACATCTGATGGCACGCCGCTGCAAAATAGAATTTATATTATTATACAATATATTATTGTAATACACAGTGTCTCAAAAAATGTCATAGCCAAACTGGGCAACCTCAGAATGTATGTTCCCCTGGATCCTTATATGGAATCTTCTAACATGAAAAATTAAGTTTATTTCATCAAAATAGGTCTTTCTTTATTCTTTATTCTCTTTGCATAATTTGCAATAACAGTTATTATTTACAGGTCATTTCTCTCATTTGAACCATGAAGGCATGCTGCTCAGTGGTGAACTGTTGGCTCAATGATCTTGACTATGCAAATACGTGGTAGAAAATGCTGCCAAAGAAGATCACCACCTCAATTAATAGGCCTATATGGACACATTAATTATGCAATCAGGCTGAAATTGACTCAGGCCAGTGACTGCCAATCAGATAAACTTTGTGAAGAAGGGTGTGACTTACCTGCACAAAAAATGATGTAAGGTTTCATTGACTTGACTGATTTTGATGAAATAAAACTGGGTTTTTTTTTTTAATTTCCTTTCAGGATCTGGGGACATTTAAATTCACAGGTTACCTGGTTTGGCCTGGACATTTTTTTTTTTTTTTTTTTTTTTGGGATACCCTGTATAATCATTGGGCCTCATGCAGCAACATTCTCTTAAATTTCTCTTATATTTTCTCTTATTTTTTTGCTAAGAGAAAAAATAAGAGAAATAAGCTCCGCATGCACCAAACGCTCTTCCCGTCCAAATCTGCTCTTGCTCATGTGTGCAGAATGTTGAATCCCACTTGATCGTAAATTGGAAGCGCGTGGCCGGTTGTTTTAAATTAGCATACATGACACCCACTAAACACCATAAAGGGCAGGTGACGTGCCGTGTGCAAAGAGCTCGTGGCAATCCAGGGCGCTTTCACACTAGGTGCGATTGTTCCATACGATTGCCCCCCCCTCCCCACTGGTCAGCTTTCACACTAGTAATATCATATCGTACCGAATACACTTGCATACATGTCAAAATTACTATACAGCGCGTTGCAGTATGCACCTTTAAATGTGGTTTTAAATGGGGAACTATTTTATTTTTTATTCTTGAAAAGGGGTTTAGGCCCAGTCAACGATATATTATCACTGTGATGTCACAAATATTCAAACTGTGATATTAGCCTGTGAGCTCAATGTGATATTACTCTGATGTCACAATTATCTCACAACTGTGTCATCACACTTTTGATGTTAATGTGATATCACTCTGTTGTCTGAATTATGTCACAAATGTGACATCACACTGTGATAGTAATATGACATCACTGTGATGTCATCATTGTGTCTCAACTGTGACATCAGATTTCTGTATTACCATGATAACAATGTGATGTCATCATTGTGACTCAACTTCACGATATCACACTATGATATTACTATGATAACTACGTGATGTCATCATTGTGACTCAACTGTGACATCATACTGTGATGCTAACATGATAACTATGAGATGTCATCATTGTGTCTCAACTGTGACATCAGATTTCTGTATTACCATGATAACAATGCGATGTCATGACTATGCCTCAACTACGATATCACACTGTGATATTACTATGATAACTACGTGATGTCATCATTGTGACTCAACTGTGACATCACACTGTGATATTAAAAATGTAACTATGAGATGTCATCATTGTGTCTCAAGTGTGACATCACACTGTGATATTAACATGATAACTATGTGATGTCATCACTATGCCTCAACTACGATATCACACTGTGATATTACTATGATAACTACGTGATGTCATCATTGTGACTCAACTGTGACATCACACTGTGATGTTAACATGATAACTATGAGATGTCATCATTTTGCCTCAACTGTGACATCACACTGTTTTATTAGCATGATAACTATGTGATGTCATCACTATGCCTCATCTACGATATCACACTGAGATATTAACATGATAACTACTTGATGTCATCACTACGCCTTAACTATGATATCACACTATGATATTAATATAACTATGTGATGTCATCACTGTTTCTCAGATGTGACATCACACTGTGATATTAAAATGATAACTATGAGATGTCATCATTGTGTCTCAACTGTGAAGCCATATGCCCAAATAGTGTCACTTATGCATCCGCCGCCATGTTGATATGCAAACCTAAAGTGGTGTGTTGTGCGAACAGTAACCGTGAAACATCTTTGAGTTTCTCGAAATATCTTGATTCTCTGGAGTCCTCTGCCACGTCGAGATAAAGAAAGTTGAAATTCTCAAAGTCGCGCTGTCGTCACTTCCGGCTGGCCCAGTTAGGCACTCGGTGAAAACAATTAACTTTGCGTGTTCGTCTTCATGTTATCTCATCAACAAATGTCAATTTCTAATCCACGTTATTAGTATTTGTATCTGCGATTTTTCTTTTCTGCGAGTAAATACAGCGTGTAGGAGTTATTATAAGGTACTAGAGATGTCATTTCACTATTTTGATCATCATTGTGTCACAGACAATAAATATTGCAGCAGGCACTTAGAGTTGTAAATTAAAAGCATGAGAGCAAGTGGCAAAAGTAATTCCCAGTTAATTCCCAGCTAACAAAATATTTTGCCATTTACTATTTCACCTCCAATAAAATGCTTCCCACACAGTACGGCATGAGCTGACGGTTCCCACTTGCTGCCGCATACATGCCAACTCTACCGCTTTGGGGGCGTTTTTTTTTAGCGTAAGGTTGATGGTATCAGCCAAATAAGTTTGTTGAAAAAAATGCACATTTGAGGTTTAAAGTAGATGATGACGTTCTAACACACTTTTCACAATAATCGAAGTGTATATGACCTAGTATTTATTTTCGTGTTGAGAATTGCTATTACTAGAGTCTAGGACTGCACAGTTTGAATTACACTGTGTATAATCTTCACACTAAAAAGTAAATCTACAATTTTTATTGGAACAAATGAAGAGTTTGGTTCCAAAACGCAATATATCCATTTTACTCATTTTGAGTAAATCAACTTTTTCTGTGTGAGCGCTTATTGCATTTTATAGAGAAACACAAACTTTGACCATGAAAAAATACACTCTATAGCATGAATTTCAGAAAAAGAAACTTTGCACCGTGTGAAAGCAGCACAGGGCCATTGCTTTATGGAATTATCTCAATTTTTGTAATTTTGGCACTTATTGCGTTTTGGTAGCAAACTCTTCAAATACTCTGGTGATTTGTGAACGTAGACATTTTTGTTTGGAATCATATCTAATTAGTCATTTCATAAATATACTTTTATATTTTAACCTTGGAGTTCCATTTTTATGAAATGTATGCTTCTAAATGCAGAGATTTGTGTACTCTGATCATAACAATATGGAAAACAAACGTCACTAGAGCGGCGTCACATGTGATGGCTCAAGAAATGGCATTTTAAAGTCTTAAATGTCTTCATACTGCTCAGATTTGATACATTTGTTGTAATTATATGAAAACGTGAGATTTTTCTGTTTTCACAGTATTTCAGTTC
Source organism: Gymnothorax javanicus (assembly GCA_029692085.1). NCBI lineage: Eukaryota > Metazoa > Chordata > Actinopteri > Anguilliformes > Muraenidae > Gymnothorax > Gymnothorax javanicus. The sequence continues at coordinate 10,237,470 of CM056207.1, read as the reverse complement.
TGATAATAGCATGATAACCACTTCATTTTTATCAAGTAGAAAGGTGTAAGAAACATAGATCAGAATTGAAGAAAAATGTTGAATATTTTTAATGCATTGTTGCTGTTTTTCTTTGAAGCTAATGCCATTTCCTTTCTTTCGTACCTTTTATGGAGAATTACCTGTATTTAGCTCATATTAAACAGGTGTGAATAGGCACAACACAGCTCAGTGAAAACAAGTCTTGCTGTCAACTCAGGAGAGAAGTATTTCTCATGTTATAGTCAGTAAAATGTCGCGTGAGTCTCCTATAGAAGTCGCACAGTGATCTCGCGCTGTGACATTACTTTAAGATCTTCCAGAGATGTCATCAAATGAAATAAAGTATGATTTATATTTTAACAATGAGTTTTTATGTCATAGGTTTTCCATGATTTCACGAATATATCACACAGATGTCTCACTTTGATGTTACTTTGTGACATCAATGTGAGACATCTGTGATACATTGATGTATCGCACAGATGTCTCGCTTTGATATCTGATTGTGACATTCCTATGAGACATCTATGTGAAATGTTGGTGATGTATCACACAGATGTCTAGGTGATGTCACAATGTGACATCACAGTGAGACCTACAGATGTGAAATCACACAGATGTCTCACTTTAATGTCACATTGTGACATCACTGAGACAGCTATGTGATACACGGATGATGCATTGTATAGATATCTCGGTGAAGTCAATGTGACATCGCAGTGAGACCTTTAACTGTGATATCACACAGATGACTTGCTTTGATATCAGATTATGACATTCCTATGAGACATCTATGTGAAATGTTGGTGATGTAGCACACAGATGTCTAGGTGATGTCACAATGTGACATCACAGTGAGATCTACAGCTGTGATATCACACAGTTGTCTAACTTTGAAATCACATGGTGACATCAATATGAGAACTTTGTGAGGCTTTAAATTGAGGTCACTGTGAAATCACAAAAAAACTCACGCTGTGTTATCACCCGTGACATCACTGTGACGTCATTGTGACATCAAATTATTGACTGGGTACTCTTAGGTGGCGCGTACAGTAGCAGGATGTCTGCTAAAATTTGAGTAAAGTGGTGGCGACGCCGCTGTGTTTACGTCGCCACATATACTCGGCCAGATAAAAACCTAAGCCGTCGCTGCTGCTGCTGCTCGTATGCGCGGATGGCAAGGACCTCTTGATCTGCCACCACTGGCACTCAATCAATAAATTCCACACATCTTGCACCGTGCAATCACTCATTTTTCTTCTTGTTTGTGGCTGATTACTACACGACCCTTTAACGAATTCTGTGCACGTCTGACCAGTTTCATCACGCCTTTTATATTTCCATTCTAAATAGAAAACACAACACGCGAGTGCATTTTAGGCTGCCCATTTACATGACGTAAAATTTATCTGCCTCATAACTTGAGCTGCAAGATTTTGGCACCGTCGTCATACTTTGATAAAACCATCGGAGCGACATTTTCTTTAACTTTGTCACGACACTGATTTATTGTTCTGTCATAAGCCCGCGAATGTAAACTGAGCACAAATTATTCCGAAAACCTCCGAGTTTTTTTGTGCGTAGTAGCTACCCACTGGTGGATTGTGTTTTCGTGCGCCTACATTTCGAGCAAGTATTGAATTTCTTCGTTTGAATGGAGAGATCCTTTCGCCGCTGCATTTCTTAGAACAAGACAACCGTGACACATAACGGTAATCTGCCGTGCTGAAGTACGGTTGCTTTCACATTTGATACTGGATGATCGTGCCCTAATCCACCTCTTCCAACCGTACTCGCGTACCGTGGCCGAGCCTCGTGCTCACACTTGCCAAATGAACTAAACTATTTCTATCCCTATCCCTAACCTTAACCAAACTCATAGGGAATGCTATCCCTACCCCTATCCCTGTGCATAACTTTAACCCAACTCAGCCACAAACAATGGTTTGTTCTGCTCAAATTATTCTACCAAGTGTCAATGGATCAGCCAACTCACCAGCATGAAAGACGTCAAAATGGATCACTTGAAGTCTCCTCATCACCTCATTAAAAACAATAAATAAAAGAGAAATAAATGAATATATTATTTCTTTTATTTGTCTTTCACCCTTCAGCGATGAATGGAAACTGAAGTGCTGCGCTGGTAACAGAGTCAGTTGGTGTAGTGGTTAAGGCCACAGAGGGTGGTGTGTCTAACATTACTTTCTCCACAGGTTTCCTGGTTCGAATCCCGCTGCAATCACTACTGTAATGTGTAACTTAACATGTAAACCTTTGTTCGTAGCCTCATTGAAGGAGGAAAAAAAGGAAACCACATTAAAAAAAAGAAGGTCAGGAGAAGTCAGAGAGAAAATACACGCAGTGAAAGTCATAACGCAAGAGCACAGTGGTGAAAACTGGAATTACCGCAAAATTTTTTTTTTTTTTTTTACTCGCGCCGCATCTACCCCTTCCTTTTAAAATTCACAGAAGTCTCACTTTGATATCACAATGTGACATCATAGTGAGATCTACAGCTGTGATATCACGCAGTTGTCTAATTGTGATATCACTGTGAGAACTTTGTGAGGCTTCAAATTGAGGTCACTGTGAAATCACACAGATGTCTCGCTTTGATATCAGATTGTGACATTCCTATGAGACATCTTTATGAAATGTTGGTGATGTAGCGCACAGATGTCCAGGTGATGTCACATCTACAGCTGTGATATCACACAGTTGTCTAACTTTGATATCACATTGTGACATCACTATGAGAACTTTGTGAGGCTTCAAATTGAGGTCACTGTGAAATCACAAAAAAACTCACTCTGTGTTATCACCCGTGACATCACTGTGACATCATTGTGACATCAAATTGTTGACTGGGTTAATATCGAATATTAATATCGCGAATGCATATGCTGCGCGCATGCCCTAGCAACCCGGTGTGTCATCTGTAGCATGGATTACCACGAATAGCAGCACAAAAAATTTAACTCGAAATTTTCTTGACTGAATGCTTGATGTTTTTAGCATCCGAATCTTTCTCTGGGTACCCAAATATCAGGGTAAGCCAAAAATGTACTGATTACATTCGATATAGGTGGATGCTGCATCACGAATTCTTTAAGCCCTAACCTTTTTTGGCCGATTATGCTGTCCACTGCCTCATACCACGAAATAACTTGAGCAGCCAGACTTGACACGCGTCCGCGCCGAAATATCGCGGCCGCATTTTCTTTAGTTTGTCCGCGGCACTGATCTATTATTCTGTGATAACCCGCAGCGAATGTAACTACTCACAAATTATTCCATATATCTCCGTTTTTGCGGGGGTAATATCCAGTTGTGATTGTATGTTTTCATCCGCCTACATTTCGAGCAAGCATTGAATTTCTTCGTTTGAATGGAAATATCTTTTCGCCGCTGCATTTGTTAGAACAAGAGAGCCGTAACACATAAACAGTAATCTTCCGTGCTTGAGTACGGTTGCTTTCACATTTGGTACTAGTAGCCATTCATCTGTCTCAGCAAACAGATCCGCGCGATGTCTAAAAACGCGCTCTCTGCGCAGGGCCTGGATGGCCAAAGCGTCCAACAGCAATAGGTAAGCCATTCAGAAGCAGAACGCATGCAAGTATCTAAGGGTTTTTATAGCTTAGCCCTAATTAGGATCAACTGGCCAAACTCTTTAGCTCAAGAATTAAAAAATAAAATCATTAAAATTTCTCAAAAACATACAACAATCAAAATTTGATTATATTATGCATTTTTAATATTTAGGTTTTAAAACTTGTGTTTTTGTGCATTGGTCAAGCAATTTGTGGACAGAGATAACAGTTTTCTGTTTTCTCTTATCTCGATAAGAGTGCCCTCGACCACTCGTAAATTGTTCTCTTACCTAAGAGAACAGCAAAAATAAAACATTGGTGCATCCCAGAAATCAATGGGTAAGAACAAAATAAGAAAAAATCGGGATACGAACAAAAATAAGAGAAAATTTGTTCTTATATGGGTTCTTGCATGAGGCCCACTATATATTATTATACAATATATTATACAACAATAGTTCAGTGAGCGGCATAATTCATTGGATAGTGACATATAGTAGAATAGAGCTATAATTTACTTGCATATCCATTGCATGCAATCACTACTTGAAGTCTGGGAGGTATAGAGGTCAACAGATGCAGACTAACTTTCCCTGGTGATACTTCATCTGTTGTGGTTCTGCCTCAAGTGTGCTGTTTTGTCATTGTGCTTATTACTTATATAGTTGTGCTTGTGCTTTTTCTCCCGTGCCTTACTCTCGCTTTATTTTTCAGCTCTCATTTTGCCGTCTGCAGGTTGATTCACTGGCTGCATCCAAATATCTGCACTTCACCGCACTAGCAGACTCGCGGACTTTGCAGGCGCGTTCACGGGAAGTCCAGGAGTGCTGAGGGCTGTCCAAACCCACAATTGATCCAGTCCACAAGGGGCCTCAAGCGGACTTTCTGCGGACTTCCAGAAAGTCCGCTTAGGGTGCAGACTTCAGCTGACTTCACTAGTGTAGTTACCCACACTTCATTGCAATACGGACGTGACGTTTTAATTTTTTCAAATTGCTGACAGAAAAAAAGCACATTCACACACACAAAACCACATAAACTTATTATAAATTTATAATATTAAAACGTTACTTGAATAACGTAGGCCAGATATAAAATTCAACATCATGATACAGAAATATAGGCTTTAGAGGTAATCAATATGCATTTGCACGGAAACGAGTGAAACAGACTCGAAGCCTTTCTATCAGCTCCTTTTACAATGCTGCAGACTCCCGCTCTTGCAGACTTAACGTGATGACGGTGAAGTCGTCACATTCCGTACGCCTGAAGTCCGTGAGGGCTCAGTCTGCAAGGCCAGAGGGTGGAGATTTGGATTCAGCCAATCTTGCCCAAACTCCTGTGATGTCGTGTGACTGCCTTGAGCATGGCTGCGTCTCGTTGTCCAATCACGTTTCCTCATTTGGAATCGGCTGTGGTATTTCATTCATTGCTTCTACCTGCGCTTAATTCTGGGTCTCGCGAAACTGAGTGAATGCGTTCTCTGTTAGGATCATTACTAACCCGTACTAACCAGCACTTATTTGAGGATGATTGTATATATTTTGTCACGTAGTATTAATCTTAATTAACGCATTAGCGAGTGCGAGGGTTTCTAGCTTTTATAATTCCTTCCTAAGCTTTCCCTGATTAACTGCGTTTAAAGCTATGTTTTCCTTTGCTTCTCTCGTGGTGCTTTTATACTTGTTACTGTAACGTATAGCCTGAGCGATGTATTTTTGAATCCTCAGATGAATGACACGGAGCAATTTCAACAACTTCACAAGTTTACTTAGTTTCAACTCAACTTTACATAGCTCCCCGGGTTGGGAAGACGATGCCGAACACAACACAAAAACCCCCCCCACTTCCTCTCCCCCCTCCTTTTTCCTTCCGCCCCCCCCACCTTCACATCTGGCCAATAACTAGGGCATCTTTTCCCCCCAATAATACACCTTCAAATCAAAGTGTCCATGAACTCGCGCCTGAATAACAACTAGTTCTGACTGCGTCCGGGTCGCTACACAGCCCCCCCTCAGTTCCTCGTCCCCGAGGAAGGACATAGCCTTGGAAGCGACCCGGAAGCCTCCTTTCTCTTTGGGGTCGTTGAAGCCTTTGTGGGCGAGGTGTGGAAGAGGCAGGGCTGTTAACTACGGGCGTGTCTAATGACTGCATGCTCCCACGGCAGGGACCAGTGAGGATGCTGCTGGGAGAGTTAGGGGGCACTACAGCCCCCTAGCGGAGTCACCACCTCCCCTTGGTGACATGTCGGTGATGGCCGGGGAGAGGGGGTGGCAACTCGGAACGCTGGTTGTCCCAGGCCTCGGTAGGGCGCCATGCGGTCCCGATGTATGATGACCTTGCGTCCACGAGGGCTGAGTTGTACACGGTAAACCACCTCCCCAATCCGCCTGACCACATAGCACGGCCCAATCCAACTGCTATCAAGCTTTGGGCACCGCCCCTTTTTCCGCTTAGGCCCATAGACCCACACAAGGTCCCCGGCAACAAAGTGCTGCCCCTTTACGTGAACGTCGTGCAGCCTCTTCTGTTTGCGAGCCGCCCCTTCCGCTTGACCTCTGGCAAACCGATGAGCCACTTCCAGTCTATCCTGTAACTGACGGCCGTACTCCGGGCCTGCTGGGCGTCGGGGCTGTCGGGGTCCGACCATAGGCTATCTCTGGCGGAGTCACGAAGTTCTCTGCCCAGCATGAGGAGTGCTGGGGTGCAGTTTGTCGACTCCTGCACAACAGTGCGGCAGGCCATCATTATCAAGGGCAGCTGGATGTCCCAGTCTCTCTGGTGTTGCGATGTGGTCATGGCTAATTGGGCACTCAGAGTACGCATAAACCGTTCGGCTAGCCCATCGCTTTGAGGATGCAGAGGGGTAGTTCTCGTTTTGGTTATTCCCAGCCGTTCACACATCTGGGCGAAGACCCTCGACTCAAAGTTCCGGCCCTGGTCGGAATGGAGGGTAGATGGGACACCAAATCGGCTGAAGAGCCCCTCCACTAGAGCATTGGCGACGGTCTCCGCCTCCTGATCAGGCAGAGCAAAGGCTTCGGGCCATTTCGTAAAATAGTCAATTGCAACTAGAACAAACCGATTACCGCGATCGGTCCGAGGTAAGGGGCCCAAGACATCAATTGCTACTCGGTCCATGGGGGCCCCCACCAGGTGCTGTTGGAGGGGGGCATGAGACTGACCTTGGGGGCCTTTCCTGGCCGCACATGTATCACAGCGCCGGCAGTGATCTTCCACATCCCTCCGCATCTGGCCCCAATAGAAGGTTTGCCAAAGGCGCTCGAGGGTCTTTGTAACCCCAAAGTGTCCAACATCGAGTGGCCCATGGTTTAGCTCCAAGACGTCTGTCCTCTGTGCCCTGGGGACCACCAGCTGCCATTTGGTCTCCCCGGTAGCCGGCTCAACCCAGCCTCTCATTAGCAGCCCATCCCTCAGCTCCACTTTTGGCCAATGAGACCACAAACCACGGACAGTTGGAGAGTGGCATAACACCTCTTCCCAGGGGGGCGAGCACCCTTTTCCACCCACCCGTCACAACTTTGAGATCCGGATCCGCCTGTTGGTGTTCCTCCAAGGGGTCTGCGCGCAGGAAGCAGCGTCCGGCATCTGACCGTGTCAGTCGTTTGAACCACACCTTGGTTTGCTTCAGCCCGCTCACAATGCAGACACTTTCGGGGGCACAAGGGCGATGAGACAACCCATCGGCATTTGAGTGGCGCCCCCCTTCCACGATGCTGAATGGTGTACTGGAAGGCTTGCAGCTGTTCAATCCACCGAGCCACTTGGCCCTCAGGCTCCCGGAAGGAGAGCAGCCACCTTAATGCAGCATGGTCAGTGCGAATGGTAAAAGGGAGGCCGCAGAGGTAGTGGCGAAAGTGCTTTGTAGCCTCTACAACTGCAAGCAGTTCCCGGCGAGTTACACAATAATTCCTCTCTGGTTTAGAGAAGCTGCGGCTGTAATAAGCGATAACTCGCTCCCCCTCTGGGTACGCCTGAGCGAGCACTGCTCCGAGGCCCTCGTCACTGGCATCTGTGTCGAGGATGAAGGGGCGCTGTAGGTCAGGTGTGGCCAGTACAGGTGCCTCACAAAGGGTCCTCTTAATTGCGTCAAAGGCCAATTGCTGTTCACTACCCCACTCAAACCCCCTCCCCTTCTTCATTAGCTGGTGTAAAGGGGCTGCCACCGTGGCGAAGTTGGCCACAAATCGGCGGTAGTATGAGGCCGGCCCAATGAATGCTCTCAGCTGCTTTAAGTTCTCTGGGCGTGGCCAGTCCCGGACAGCTGCAATTTTATCATCCTCGGTTTTTATCCCCTCACGACTGACTTTATGGCCTAGGAAGGACACTTCCTGTTGTAGCAGTGCACACTTGGCTGGATGGAGTTTGAGCCCTGCAGCAGCAATTCTCTTCAAGACCTCTTCCAAGGCCTGGATTGCCGTCTCAAAATCCGGCCCATGAGCCAGCAGGTCATCCAGATACACCAGACAACGCTCAGGAGGCATCCCGGACAGAACCCTTTCCATTAAACGTTCAAAAGTGGCAGGGGCGTTGCACAACTCGAATGGCATTGTGCAGAACTGCCACAACCCCCTGCCAGTGGTGAACGCTGTCTTGGGTTGATCTTCGGGAGCTACAGCCACCTGCCAGTAGCCGGAACGCAGGTCCAATGAGGAGAACCACTGGGACCCTGCCACCCAGTCGAAGCGACTTCGTCTATCCGGGGCAATGGATAGGAATCTTTGGTGGTGACCTCATTCAGCCGGGCGGTCGATCGACAAAACCTCCAGGCCCCACCCTTCTTTGGGACCAAGATGACAGGTGAGGCCCATGGGCTTGTGGATGGCTCAATGATACCAGCAGCTCGCATCTCTGCCAAAGCCTGCTCTGCTGCAGCCTGCTTCACTGGTGGGAGGCGTCGGGGGCGTTGACGGATGGGACGGGCGTCACCCGTGTGGATCTGGTGTTCTACCAGGTGCGTGCAGCCTACATCGCTAGGAGTAGCAGCAAAACTGTGTCGGAACTTGAACAAGAGGTCCCATAACTTTTCCTGCTGCTCTGGCTCCAGCCCCCCTTGATTTCTCTCCCAGCCGCTGTTGACAGTGGCTAGTGCTAAAGCTTCGGATTCCGCTTGGGAACCCGGTTAGCCGGTCGGAGGCGGTGCTGCTGCTGTGATGGGGAAATCTGGTGGCAGGTCAGTTGGGCTTATCCCGTCAGGGTGCTCTACAATCCCCGGGATTGCCTGGTGCTCCTCCAGGCATGTGGGTTGACCTTCATAGTGGAGAGGGATGGGTACGCCACCATTCAGCACCATTGTTCCATTTAGGAAGTCTAGAGACGCCTGCCCCCCCCGGAGGAAGTCTATACCCAACAGGCAACGTTCACCCACTACAGTAACCCAAACAGGATGACGAATGGAAAAGGTGCCCACCTGTAGTCTCACTTCACAGGTGCCAAGTACTGGAGCTGTCTCCCCAGTCACAGTCATTAGCGGAACATCAGCGGCCTGGGGTTGAGCATTGGGTGGGAGGAGGTCAGGGTGGATAAGGGTAACAGTAGAGCCTGTATCTAGCAGTGCACTCGTTGGTTGGCCCTCAACTAGTACGGGGACCCAGCAACAGCCGAAGGACAATGGGGTGAGTGTTGTTAAAGAGCGCAAACTGGGGAGTGGTACACAGGGTGGCTGAACGATGGGTGTAACATGGGGCGGAGAATTTTTGCCCAGCGTAGCCCCCCCCTACACTGGGCTGGTGGAGTTTCCCGACTGGGGGAGGGCAGAATCAGGAACAGGGCAGTGGCGACGTATGTGACCCTTCTGGCTGCAGCGCCAGCATGTTGGCTGTGTCGTGTTGTCAGGGGGTATGTGGCTGGGGGGGTAGTTGGTTACCCCAGGTGGTGCGCCAAGTGGCCGCAGAGCACGGGTCTGTGGGGGTGTAGCTATGGGGGGCCCGCCTTGCCTATCCATGCCTTCAATTAGAATTTCCTTGACGGCTATGGCCCGTTCTAATGCTTTCTCTAGTGAGGGCGGGTCCATCAATCTCACCTGTTGGCGGAGGGGAATAGGGAGCAGGCCATGGACAAATGCCTCTTTTGCTAAGATCGATCTGGTCATTTCATCAAAGTCAGCAAACCCCTTTTGGGCCATATAACGCAGCTCAGCTGCAAAGACTCCTAATTTCTCCCCTGGTGCAAGCATCCGGCTGTTGAATTTCTGACGCATGACTACTGCTGGCGTGGTGTCTCCGAACCTCCGCTGCAGGGCTAGTGCAATGGCATTGGGATTGTCCAGCTGTGCTACAGTGACATCTCGCAGCACGCTCCTAGCCTCTCCCTCCAATGCTGATGCAAGCTGCACAGCCCTCTCTGCAGGAGCCCACTTATTAGCTGTAGCAACAATTTCAAATTGGGCCCAATATGTTTCCCATGCAGTGAGGCCGTCATATTTACTGATTTTAAGGCGCCTCTCTTGTGTGTCATTTTGTGATGATATGCGCTCTTTAGCCAAAGCAGCTGTGATTGCTTCGGTGAGGGCATTCACCAGCTCTGGCTGGTTAGGGGCAGGGCTCTGCGGCTGGTTAGGGGCGTGGCTATGTGGCTGGCTAGGGGCGGGGCTCTGTGGCTGGTTAGGAGCTGGGCTCTGTACATTAACAGGATTCCCTTGGGAGAAGAGCGGGCTCTGAACATTAACATCAACTCCAGAATTAATTGCATGCATAGGCGTGAATTGGGCATCTGCAGCTGCACCCTCCCTCTCACACAATTCCACATCCTCGCAGCTATCGGTGCTGCACCCATGTCGGGGTTTCCTTTCCCTATCAGTCATCACATTTCCATCTTTCATCATTCTCTCAAATGTGCGCTGCATTACCGCTTCCATCCGTTTCATAAACACATCTTCCAGGTTTCTAGCAATGCTATTCTCTAATTCAGTTATTGAATCGGTCTTTTGCTCACCCATTCCTTGCATTTTCTCTCCGTTTCCACCATTTCTCTCCCCCGCCTGACTTTCGTGAACGCGGCTGTCTTGAGCAACTGCGTCACTCCTATCCAACAGCTGCATTGGGATCACCGGTAACTTAAATGTCTGTGACAAGTTTTCGGTTTTACGTCTCACCACTGCCTGCTCCTGGGCTGGGAATAGAACAGGTGTTTCCAGAGGTGTGTACTCCACGAAAATGTCTAGGGTCTCTTTGACTTTGTCCGCCATCCCGAACTTAACTGGGTCGGATTACTTTTTTTTTTTTTTTTTTTGGCTAGCAGGCTACCGCGGAAGGACTGGAGGCTTTGCGTGAGTCCGTAATCCCGGTTCTGAACACCAATGTAACGTATAGCCTGAGCGATGTATTTTTGAATCCTCAGATGAATGACACGGAGCAATTTCAACAACTTCACAAGTTTACTTAGTTTCAACTCAACTTTACATAGCTCCCCGGGTTGGGAAGAAGATGCCGAACACAACACAAACCCCCCCCCACTTCCTCTCCCCCCTCCTTTTCCTTCCGCCCCCCACCTTCACATCAGGCCAATAACTAGGGCATCTTTTCCCCCCAATAATACACCTTCAAATCAAAGTGTCCATGAACTCGCGCCTGAATAACAACTAGTTCTGACTGCGTCCGGGTCGCTACATTACGTTTAGGTTACCTCAATCTAAACCGTCTAGCTTGATTGAATGTCTCAGCGTCTTGTCTCGAGTCATCATTGTTACCCCGGTCCTCGTGAATTTGTTTATTAATCCCATGTGTTTCTGTTTCCATTAGAGATTGGTTCCGAGTCCCCGCGTCCTCCCATGCGTATATCAGTGGGCAGGGTGAAGCAGCCGGAACTTTGTATTGGCTATGCTCTGCATTGTGAAATCTCCGCTCCTGTGTCTTCCCGAGTATTTCCTTTGCATGATTCCCGAGCCTTGTGTTCTGCTGCGCCCATGTCTTGTCTGCCCTTTGTCTAAGTCTCCCAGTGTTTCCGTCAGTCTAGTTAGGTCAAGTTTTTGTTTTTCTAGTTTAGCCACTCTTGGAGTGTGTACTTCTGTCTCCCCCTGCCTTGGGCAGTGTACCTTAGTTTCTCCCATTTATCGTTCAGTGCATGTTGGTATCTGGCTTGTTTGCCAAATCATCTGGCCCCTCTGACCTGTCTGAACTGCAGCTATCATCAGATCCTGCCAATTTCGGGGAGTTTTTGCTGTCAGTATCCTCTTCACCATGTAGGTACAATGTGTGTTTAATAGGATTCAGAACCAATGATTGACCAAATAAAAAACACATCACTGTCCAATGAATCACGATGCTCTCTATAACTGACCATACAGCATGCTTGCACAATTTCAAATCACATCATTATTTAAATATTTTACCTCTTTACTAGTCCTTAAGTTTTCTTGTCCCAATTTTTATGGAATGCATTGCTGGCCCGAATGGCAGGAATGCATGAACATTTTACAAATAATTAATTTGACTTGACAAAACATAAAATATCTTGTCTTGATACTGTCTCCAATAAAATGCTTGTCAAGAAGATTAGGCATCACTGGTGTGTGTGTGTTTTTTAAGTTGCATTTTCCATACTGATGAAACTTTTTCTAAGTGGGGGTTTTAGCTTGTTTGTCTGAACAAAATATTTCAAAAACTAATCCCCAAATTGAAACAAACTTACCAGAGAGGTCAGCAATATTTTGTCCTGGAGGTGATTCGATTTTGGAGACGTTATGACATAGTGGAGTCTGGGGTCCGAAAAGCCATTGGGACCAATGAGCCATATCACATACTTACGATCAATCGATGACAGAGCTGCTTAAAATAGGCAAAATATTTGGCCATTGACTGATGAGTCATGGGGATAAATGAGCCATATCACTATTTTGCCTATTTTAAACACCTCTGGCATCCATTGATGACAAATTTGTGATATGGCTCGTTGGCCCCCATGGCTCACCGGACCCCAGTCTCCCCTACTGTCAGTGGTGCAAAAAGTGGGTATGCAGTATGTGCAGTGCATAGGGGCGCTACGCGAAGGAGGGCGACAAAACAATTGGCCGCAAGCAGATGAGGATACAAGATTATGATATTGACAAGATAATAGAATTTAAAGAGTACTTGAAGACGTGTGATTGAGTGTGCAATATCAACAAAATAAAATGCACCCCCCAGCACAAGAAAATACACCGTATCACCCCCCCCCCAACAAAATGGAACGTGCAGCACCAAGAATGCCACCTACCGCTCAGTCATTGAAAAATTAAGTGGATAACATTGGATGTAGGTGTTGGGGGAGCGCTGTTGTTGTCGTTGCACCCCCCAAAAAAAATGGGTAGCTGCGACCCTGCCTACTGTGATTGGCATTATCTTCTAAAAGCTTAAAACAGAGCCGAAGAGCAAAACACCACATCAACCAGTTGTAAATCGCAAAAATCTTTTCTTTCAATAATTTAAAACTTTTTTTATTTATAGTCATCATGAAATATTGAGAGTTTTTGAGGTAAGATTTGCCTGTTGTTGTCAAAGTTCAGTAGCAGGTTTTTTTTTTTTTTTTCATTTTTAGGTTTTACATTTGAAGGCCTGCACAGATATACATCCATTTAAAATTTATAGTCATACAATGCGGAAACATACATCTTAGATGTTCATCCCCATCCAGTTGGTTATTTATCATTGCACTTGGTTAATGAGGGTGTGACTGTGAATTGCTATGATTTCATTTTCATTCCAGTGAAATTTTGAACTAACCCTCATCTAAAAATGAGAAAATGTTTTGCTTTGGAATCTGGAAGTTTTTTTTTTTTTTCTTAAGACCTATTGAAGGTCTATGGTTAAAACGTTGACTCTCAATAAAATCATGCATTTCAAAATGGAGGACTTCAATTTTGCAGGACTTATTCCATATCTGCCATCAAAATTTAAAAATATGCCATAAAACATTAACTATGCATTGTTTCCAACAGACTGCAAAATGAGAAAAACAAAGTTCCAATCAAATTAAAGGCCAAATAATCTCAAATTAGTGAAAACTAATTGGCACATCGTGACAAATTTATTCAACATGCAAATGATAAACAGTCAAACCAGTTTTGTGTGTTATGTTGGTCTAAAAAAGTTCAATGAAGTTTTTTTAAAATGGTGCCCAACAGTTGAAACAGGGCAAATTTGAGATGAGTGACCCAGGTGCAGGAACAAATTAAATAAACAGTGAGGGCATAATCAAAAAAAATACAAAACTTTTGACCAAAAATTTGCAAAATTTGGAAGTTTGTCTTGCAAAATAGAAATAAAACCACTATCTTCAAAAAGGGGAAATTTTATTTTTATAGCATGTATGGATGTTTCTATGTAAAAAGGAGACAGGTGCAGAAAAGATGTGGAGGAAATTACCTCTTGTTACCCGGTGGTGTTCAGGGGTGGAAGACAATTGAAATAAAGACTTGACCAGATTGTGATTGAAATATAGTTTATTTATAACAGACAAAGTAAATTACAAACCGTAACAGAGGAATGTTCTCAGCCACAGTTTGGAAGCGCTCCACAGTCCTTTTTAGCTGTACATCAATTGGCTGTAGATCTGTCTGTAACACTAATCAATCAGCTCCTGCCTTTCGGCCATAGTATTGTCCAAACTATTTAGACAGGTCACAGAAAGGCAACATCTTAACAGGTTTTCCACTTTGGACTCCAACAGTGTTTTCTTTTTTTGGATCAAATAAATGAAAAAAAAATATATATAGGCCAGAATAGCCCCCCTTACCCACTAATAGTCCTGGATAATTATTTAACTTAAGTCTATCATTCTTAGTGATCCTGTTTATTGTCCCTTCTTGTCAGGGCGATGTTCCAGGCTAGATTTATTTTTTACATGAGATCTTCTGCCCAAATTCCCCAGGTTGAAAACTCATATTTCTGCTTCCCGAACTTCTTTTCAAAGCCCACCAGACAGTTACAGAAAAAAGACTGGCCTTTTCATGCATGATAAATAACTTCTGGTGGCCTGTCTGTACATCAGTTCCGCGGCGAAATGCCACAATTGGTGGTCTTACTGCCCTCTGTTGGTTAATGAGGCCGGTGACCCAGTGATTTGCTATCCCCGAATCCCGTTTGTGGTTACCAGCCACCCAGGTGACCTCAAAACGATCTGATCCCTACCCCACTTTTTCTTTTTTTTTTTTTAGAACCTTTGACCGTTTTCACCAAAACGTTGCCTGTTCAATAAAGGTCGCTGCAACCGTAGAGGACTGTGTCTGGACTAATTCGCTTCACCCATCAAAAATTTAAAAATATGCCATACCCACATTGCGACAAGCATTGGAAATAGCAGTGTAAAATGAGGCAGTATGTCAATTCATACTTCACCAGACATGTAGGGCTCTTCATTCCTCTCCCTAATTAACCCATCTTTAACATGCCCTTCAACTTGCAAATGATAAACCTGTTAAACCAGTTTTGGTTATGGGGTCCAATCCCTCCCCAAGCTTTTAAAATTGACATAAAAGATGTTTTAAGCAGTAAAAGATAATAATAATACAAAAGATGTTTTGATAATAATACTGATGATAATAAGATGATAAGAATGCAAAAGATGTTTTGTATTATTCCACAGATGGTAAGTAACAAGGCTAAACATGAAAAACAACTAATTAAGACATTAACAGCTTGTTAAAATCCTGCGATTACAATTGTGGTTGGAACAAAAGCCAGCATACACAGTGGGTCCCCAGGCACGACGTTGAAGAGCACTGCTATAAACCATGCCTGCATCAACAGGAGCGCTGTCATGTGCTGCATCTTTTCACCTTTATGGCCTCTGCAGAGTGGGCCAACTCAGCAGCCTGTGGCCCCACATGATTTTAAAAAGTGCATAAAGTATAAATATAAGTCTTCACATTTGTACTGCACTTGGTGTCTGCTTCTCATTGACCCTTTGCCCAAAAACAGTTTGATTTTAGTGCGCTATTTTAGTGCCGAAAGTAGTTTGTCAAATTCCGGGCACTATCTTGTGAATAAATTATTATTTGTTTAAAGTTCAAGCTATTTAATCCTTGAAATGTGCTACCTGTGATTTTCACCAAGGTTTGACTGCTGAAATTTCATCAAAGACACAGCAAGTAAAGCATTTCCAATGAACTTTGACTGGTGCTGTATATGTAAATAACATTAAATATATAACTCTCATTTTAGTTTATCTTGGGTTAAGTGCAGATGTTTGATATACCATGATCAGGCAAAGGTTCTCAAACTCATGAAAAAAATACTTTTTTACAGTGTGCGACTCAACATGGGAACGGCAATCATATTAAAAGGCAAGACTGGTATCACATGCATACCTTTAAGAAATTCCATGGTTTTGTTTCATATTTAAAAAATGCATAAATGTTAATGCATGGGTTTCAAATGTGTTTGTTTGAACAATGGGTTGAATATACAGGCTTCTAAGCCAAAATATTTTTAGAGGAGTATCTAAGGATACCAAAACAATGAGTGCAGAATTTCCATATAGTTATGTAGGTGTGTTTGGCTGCCGGTAAGGATTTTATTTAAAGAACATTTCCGTGAAGTGCTCGTCACAAACAATTTGTTGCAGTTTTAAGACAAAGAGAAAAGTTTATTTCACAATGACGAAAAATAACATGTATACTGATTTTAACCATTATAATATGAGCTATGATGTTGTTACCAAACAATTTGTTAGTCATTTTTAATTCAAATAAGGCAAGGCTTTTTTTATGTTCTGGTTCTCAAGATTTTTCATTGGAAATCCAAGTTGGAGGGGGGAATATATATAAATATATACAACCCAAAACCAGTGAAGTTGGCACGTTATGTAAATCGTAGATAAAAACAGAATACAATGATTTGCTTTTCCTGTTTTCAACTAATATTTCAATTGAATACACTGCAAAGACAAGATGTTTGATGTTCAAACTGAGAAACTTTATTTTTTTTTTGCAAATAATCATTAACTTAGAATTTAAAGGCAGCAACACATTGCAAAAAAGTTGGCACAGGGGCCTTTTTACCACTGTGTTACATCACCTTTCCTTTTAACGACACTCATTAAACGTTTGGGAACTGAGGAGACCAATTTTTGAAGCTTTTCAGGTGGAACTCTTTCCCATTCTTGCTTGATGTACAGCTTAAGTTGTTCAACAGTCCGGGGTCTCCGTTGTCGTATTTTTACGCTTCATGCGCCACACATTTTCAATGGGAGACAGGTCTGGACTACAGGCAGGCCAGTCTAGTACCCGCACTCTTTTTACTACGGAGCCATGCTGTTGTAGCACGTGCAGAATGTGGCTTGGCATTGTCTTGCTGAAATAAGCAGGGCGTCCATGAAAAAGACGTTGCTTGGATAGCAACATATGTTGCTCCAAAACCTGTATGTACCTTTCAGCATTAATGGTGCCTTCACATATGTGTAAGTTGCCCATGCCTTGGGCACTAATACACCCCCATACCATCACAGATGCTGGCTTTTGAACTTTTGCGCCTATAACAGTCCGGATGGTTCTTTTCCTCTTTGGTCCGGAGGACAGGAAAAGTTTCACTTTGTACTTTGACTTTCCAAAAACAATTTGAAATGTGGACTCGTCAGACCACAGAACACTTTCCACTTTGCATCAGTCCATCTTAGATGAGCTTGGGCCCAGGCAAAGGTTCTGGGTGCTGTTGATAAATGGCTTTTATTTGCATTGTAGAGTTTTAACTTGCACTTGCAGATGTAGCGACGAACTGTAGTTACTGACAGTGGTTTTCTGAAGTGTTCCTGAGCCCATGTGGTGATGTCCTTTACACACTGATGTCGGTTTTGATGCAGTACCGCCTGAGGGATCGAAGGTCACGGGCATTCAATGTTGGTTTTCGCCCTTGTCGCCTTCGTGCAGTGATTTCTCCAGATTCTCTGAACCTTTTGACGATATTACGGACCGTAGATGATGAAATCCTTTTCTTGCAATAGCTCGTTGAGGAATGTTGTTTTTAAACTGTTCGACAATCAGCTCACGCATTTGTTCACTAAGTGGTGACCCTCGCCCCATCCTTGTTTGTGAATGACTGAGCATTTCAGGGAAGCTGCTTTTATACCCAATCATGGCACCCACCTGTTCCCAATTAGCCCGTTCACCTGTGGAATGTTCCAAATAAGTGTTTGATGAGCATTCCTCAACTCTCTCAGTCTTTTTTGCCAAGCTTTTTTGAAACTTGTTGCATTGGCATGTTCCAAATAAGTGTTTGATAGAGCATTCCTCCAACTCTCTCCAGTCCATTTGTAAACATGTTGCAGGCATCAAATTCCAAATGAGCTAATATTTGCAAAAAATTACAAAGTTTACCTGTTCGAACATTAAGTAACTTGTCTTTGCAGTGTATTCAATTGAATATAGGTTGAAAAGGATTTGCAAATCATTGTATTCTGTTTTTATTTACGATTTACACAACGTGCCAACTTCACTGGTTTTGGGTTTTGTATATAATATACTCAGAGGCAATGAAAACGCAACACCAGTTTGGATTCAAATAATTTTGTGACTCAAATTTATTTTCTTATTTCAACAATTCAAATATGTTGGGTGGGTTGACTTTGATGAATTAAATGTGTTAATGGGCCGATTTGGACTATAATAAACAGATGCATTAAACATAACGAGCACAAGTTGAAAATGAAAAATCACAACAAGACTGAACGGAACTCACATTTAAAAATGAACTCAAAAGAACAGTCAGTATCGGGTGTGACCCCCACGAATATCCACACAGGCAGTACAACGTCTCCTCATGGACCTGACTAAGCATCTTAGGTTGTCTTGGGGAAGTTGTCGCCACTCTGCCTGTAGTGCATTCTGGAGTTGCTGCCTGGTTTGAGGTCTGGGTACTCTTGATGAAAGAGCTCGTCCCAGTTGGACGTACTACACCCAAAACGGTGAGCCATTTGCCAGGCACTTACTCCCACCTCTAGCATACCCAGGAACCTGTTCCATTGTTCAGTCGACAGACGTGGCATTATGACACTTAAAAATGTTTTTTGTGTGGCTTTTATCATGCCTTTATATAGGGAAGACAACCCCTCCTTCATTTCAACCACTGTACTTGCACAACTCCTAATCCCGTGTGTTGTACTCAATATGGATTGATGAGAGTCCAACTCACACTGTTGAGTTACATGATGATCATTCATGTGTAACGAGGTACACATTGTGACCCCAATGGTCACTTAAGAACTCAAATTGGACCACTCAGGTCCTGAGCAAAAATAAACCAAAATTTAGAGTGTTGCGTTTTCATTGCCTTTGAGTGTATGTATGTATATATATATGTATATATACATTACCGCTCAAAAGTTTGGGATCACTTGGAAATTTTCTTGTTTTCCATGGAAACACACATGAAATTAGTCTGAATAGGAAATATAGCAAATGAACAGAACATGCTGACATTGTCTGAGTTAGAAATAATGATTTTAATGGAAAATGGTGAATATGTACTTCAAACTTTGCCTTCATCAAAAAAAACCCACCTTCACTATTGATACTGAAACTGGCGTTTGACGGGAACTATTTAGCGCAGCTGCTAGTTGACAACCTGTGAGGCGTCTTTGTCTTAAACTACACACTCTCAGATATTTGTCTTCTTGCACAGTTGTGCATCGGGGCCTCCCACCACTTTTTTCTGTCCTTGTTGGTGCCAGTTTGTGCTGCTCTCTGAAGGGAGTAGTTGACAGCATGGTAAGAGATTTTAAGTTTTCAATTTCTCCCATTGAATAGCCTTCTTTTCTAAGCACAACAATAGACTGACGGGTCTCCAAAGGAAGTTCTTTCTTTCTGGCCATTTTGAGCCTGTAAACCAACAAACAACTGCTGATGCTTCAGGTACTAAACCAACCTCTAGAATGCCATGCTCCCTTTTGCGCTCCCTTATTAGTTCAACGGTTTTCAGCTGTGCAACACATTTGCAGAAGGGTTTTATAATAATCAATTAGCCTTATAAAATGCTTAACTTGGATTAGCAGCCATACCAGGAGATTGATGCAGAGGACTGACAGTTGCTGATAATAGGCCTCTATGCAAAAATTTAGATCATTCTTTGAAAATCATCTGATTAATTTTAATTGTTTGTGAAATGGAAAAAAAGTTTGTGAAATGCATGAAAATGTATTTTTCTTTGGAAAACAAAGAAATTTGCAAGTGATCCCAAACATTTGAGCGGTAGTGTATAGTGCTTAACAAATTTATTAGACCACCACCCAATGTAAGGTTTATGCCACAGCTGGCCTAAACTAACAGTGTTGGTACCAAAATAATTTTTATGTTTCTGGAATGGTTAATCTACCAGTGAAATGACATTTTTAATGCTATAATATGATTATTGTTGTTATCCATGAATTTTTGAATTTACAGTTTTACAAAAAAGCAGAAAAAAATAGTTAAGCACATTCTTTTTTATTAAGATGCCAAGTAAGTTATTTTCTTGCATTCCTGAACATAAAAATTTGTTTTAGTGGTTGAATGCAAGAATGCAAGCTGTTATCAAGGCCAAAGGAGGCCATACAAAGTACAGTTGTTTTTTGTTTGTTTTTATGTGTGAATAAGGACTATTTACTGGCTTCAGTTCGTTATTTGCCAAAGAAATAACAAAATAAGTTTTAGTTTTATAACAAGTTTTTGACAAATTTCTTAAATATTCTTGTTTTCTCTTTTTTTTTTACTTCACTAATGACATCTATGGATTTTGGTTGCCATGGCAACAGTATTGGCCGAATAATACGCAAATTAGAGGCAAAACATAGACGTTTCCTTGTGGATGCAGTACAGGTTGCAATTTTGGACAGATTACTTTCATATTTGGTGTGGACATGTGATATACTTCACTTCTAACACTTATGGATTTCGGTTGCCATAGTGACAGTATTGGCCGAATAATGCACAAAAATGGAGACGCGGGCTTTCAGGGGCTAAATCTATGCGGTCACAGCCGACTGGACTGTCTAGTTTCAAAATTCTTCTGATCCTGATATCCTGCTCGTATGCGTATGAGAACTGATCTTTATACATTCACAGGTAAATGTTCATGTTTTCAGCCGAATGCTCTCAGGGCATCTCCTTCCCAGAGGTTTCTTTGCATCACAACTACTCCGTACTCGTAGCATACCTCTGGACACGAGAATGGTCCACAGAAATGGAAATTCTGGGTTGAAGCAAATCGACTATGATCAGTGAACGCAGAACTTAGTATTTTGAAGAAAGTAGGTGAGTGATTCATAGCGCCCAGTCCAAGCACGAGGCGAGAGACTTTACAGCCCTATGATGGGGTGGCTTGGCGAGCGGATTGGATGACAAGGCGAGTAGATTCATTTTACATATTCATTGTGTTCTTAAGAAGAGGAGGTTAAACATGCTCCTTTAACTCTTCTCTTTGCCTTCTCCTGTGAGTCCTGGAGCCTTATTTACAAAAATTTGCATGGATTTCATACCTAAATAATGCATTTGCGCAAAAAAATAGAAATGGTATATAGTAGAAAATAACTTAATTTATAAACCTATGGGTAACACCCAATTTTACTGGGTTCTGACTACTAGTGCATGTGTAATTTAGGAGGTTGCTTACTAATTTTCACTTCGTTTTTTTTTAGCTTACCGGCCCTATATGCCAATAAGCTATTGTTGTGGTGTGGCGTCTGTTGTCCTTCGTTTGGACCATTTTTTATCTTGAATGAATTTTCCTGTAAATTTGCCATAACAGACTACTTGTCCATATCTCCAGACAATTTTTTTTTCAGTTTTGATTGAATCAGTTTTGTCCGTTTTATGGGCCCTTGAAATTTTGGCCCCAATGTTAAAGATATGACTGAGAATTTTAAAAAATTATTTATCAAAAAATGCGTGATAAATTTTTTTCAAAATCAGGCAATCAACTTGCCTTGGTGCCGTCAATGTACAGTATGAGCACTTTTGATTGAATTGATGGAAGTGGGTCTTTTGGGGGCGCTGCACTTTAATATTGGGTCTTATGGAGAATATGCAAGATGGCCTGTGGAGGCTAAATGGTTGCAGATAGAGATCAAGTTTGTATAATTGACATATAGGAAGTCATATATGACCTATATTTTGGCAATATTAAATTTGACCACAGATGACTTTGAAAGGTCAAACTCGAGGTCAGGCAAAATATTAACAATTTCAAAAGATAGGACGTGAAATTTCAAGAAGTTATTTCTCAAAAACTGTCTGATAACTTTTTTATAAATCTGGCGATCAACTCACCTTGATACACATAATGTACAGTGCGAGTGCCATTTTGATTGAATTAACGGAAGTAGGTCTAGTGGGGGCAGTGTCCTTTAATATTGGGTCTTATGGAGAATGGGCAAAATGGCCTGTTGAAGCTAAATGGTTGCAGAGAGAGATTAAGTTTGTATTGTCAACATATAGGAAGTCATTAACGACCTATATATTGGTTGTGTTAAGTTTGAAATATCGAACTTGAGGTCAAAGCAAAATGTCACAATTTTCAAAGGCTTCTCGGCTTGAAAATATTGACGATTGGGAATATACGTGTATTGAACATTTCTAGGAAGTCATACTAGAAATTTCATTTTGTGGCCTTGAACTTGAACTTGACCTTGGGTGACCTTTTCAAAGATCAAATTTCAAATAGTGAAATTTCAATGACTTCTATCACCAAAACTATAATTGATAGAGCTCGGTTTTATATTGTGGGCATATAGGACTCCCTGGAAGAAGAGATCTTGTATCTCAATGGGACCTTCCTGGCTAAATAAAGGAAAAATAAAATAAAATAAAATAAAAATAGAAAGTCACGTATGAAGTTTCATTTGGTGACCTTGAACTTGACCTTCAGTGACCGTAAATGGCCAAACTTTACAGTGAAATTTCAATGACTTATATAAGCAAAATTGTTAATAATACTACCAATAATAATAAAGTTTATTTGATGTAGCACCTTTCATAGACAGAGTCACAAAGTGCTTCACAAGAAATAAGATAAAAAAGACAATCAAATAAAAACAAAAGAAAATCACAAAGCCCCCCCCACACAAAGTTACAATCAGATATTAGACAAACGCCAGTTTAAACAAGTTTGTCTTTAGCTGGCTCTTGAAAGAGTCCACAGAGTCCACATTTGTTAAAGCCGTAGTGTGTGAGAATTACTGCCATCTAGTGGTGCGCTAATAAAAAGCAAACAACCCAGTAGTACTCTCTGGCACCTCCCCCTCTGAGCACGTCATTACGGAAGGCGCGAATTTTATACAGTTTTATACAGCTTGCCTTTTTGACAAGAATATCATGTAAATGTATCGACATTTATTGTAGTTCAGATTATAAAAAGATAAACAACTCATATGGTTAACCTATTGCTGAGAGATTTTCTTGAGTTTCATACTAATTTATTTCAGCTGATTTATAAAGGGGGGGTTGGTCGACGTGGCGATTCAAAATAATTATTACCCTGGAGATACTTTTAGCGTTAGAATGCTCGCAGTTCTAGTGACTAATTCACTTAGTCACTGAGATGATAAACTGGTATCATTTTGGTCTATTCTGTCTGAGTAGAGGGAGGACATCAGCACCCCCCCCCTTGGCAAATCAGCTGAAATAAATTCGTATGAAACATGAGAATAACTCTCGGAAAATTCGGTTGAAAGAGTTGCATCACGCACGGTCGCCTACTACTATGACTTATGTGCAGAGTAACAGCAACTGAAAACTGTTGCAATGGAGCTTTTCCAAGCTAACTAACAGACTTGCTGTCCCTACCATTTTATATTGCAAGTAACAGCAAATTATCCGACTTAAACGGGAGGATAAAGTAGTTGCTGGACTACACTGCCCTGGTCCTAACATTACGCCAAAATAAACTTCACTATTAGATTTACTTACCTCTCTAGCAGAAACCTCCGCGTCTGTTTTCAAGTCCCTCTCACTCATGAGTTGTCTCCACCTGGGAAAAGCTACGCCGATGTAGACTCTCGTTTTATCCCGGTCATGTTTTCTTTTTCTTTTCTTGGGTGGTTTTACTTCCCTCTCATGGGGCAAAGAGTATCCGTGGTCCTCCATTTCAAGGGAAAGGGCAAGTATATGAACCGCCGGACGCTTTCACTAACACAGTCGTCTTTGCTTGCTTCTCCTCCCCGCCCCCAACAACACACGGGGATTTAAAGCTAAAACGTGAAAGGGGAACCAAGTTTTTCCCCTTTCGGCTACCGCATTCAAAGATGGCAATGCAACATGGCAGCCTCCGGTGGGTGCACCGCCACCTATGTATTTGCAAACGAATCATTCTAAGCTACGAGAAAGCTTTCATTTGTATGCGATTGTGATTAGACTCCGGTAAATACGTATTTATGAAAGCAATATTTGATTTTAGCTAATAAAAAGCCAAATAAGTTACACACTGTACCTTTAAGTCTTGTGGAAGAATGTTCCACAACTTAGGAGCCGCTGTTTCAAAAGCACGGTCACCCTTAGTCTTGAGTCTAGTGCGAGGGACAAACAATAACCCCTAATCAGAGGACCGCAGTGCCCTACTGGGTACATATGGGTGGAGCAAATTACAAATATAGGTAGGTGCCTGACCATGTAGAGCTCTATAAGTAATAACAAGGACTTTGAATTGAATCCTGAAAGTGAGCGGAAGCCAGTGCAGGGAGGCTAAAATAGGAGTCATATGAAATTGTCTCCTGGACCTGGTCAAGAGCCTGGCAGCAGCATTTTGAACTAATTGTAAATGATCTAGAGATGATTTGCTGATACAGGTGAAGAGTGTGTTACAATAGTCCAGGCGCGATGACACAAAGGCATGAATGTTCATTTCAAGCTCGGCATATGAAACAACAGGTTTGAGTTTTGCGATGTTCCTCAGGTGGAAGAAACATGTACGGGACAAGGACCTAATGTGTTTGTGAAGGTGCATATCCTGATCAAAAATAACACCAAGATTTCTCAAGCTTGAGCGCACATTGGGCTTTAGGGAACCCATACAATTAGCCACCATGGATTTAGTATGATCATTAGCAATGATGAGAACCTCGGGTTTGTCAGCATTCAGCTGGTGGAAATTATGGGCCATCCGATTGCTAATTGCAAACAGACAATCATGCAAGATGGTGAGTTTTTCAGTGGCCCTGGGAGGTTTAAAAGAAATGTACAGCTGAATATCGTCCGCATAGCAATGATATGAGACACCATTAAATTATGGATAATGGCTCTCAGAGGAAGCATGTATAGGGCAAACAAAATCGCCCTATACGCCGTCGGTGTTGTGGTGTTGTCTGGTGAAATCCACGTCTCTGTCAGCGCGAGGAAGTTGAGGGACTGGAGGGAGGCATACGCACAGATGAACTCAGCCTCCGGACAGCAGACTGGCAGTTCCAAAGTCCAGCGGCAACTCGGAAGGTGTTGGTGGAGCTGGATGAGAGGTAGATCAGGTTGGCGGAGCAGCGGTGACGAGGGCGGCCCCGGGGGTAGAATCACCTTCTGAGGGAAAGAGAACAGACAGGGATGGGAAGAATGCACATACTCAGCAGATGGGGCTGGGAGAAGAGTCGAGAAAAGGGGTGCTTAAACGCCTCGCTAGTTACAATACAAAACAGCTGATCGCCCGTGATTGACATCGAAACTAAGCTGAATAAGTACCCTGCAGCAACAACAGCAACAGCAACAACAACAAGGTGAAACTCAATCACAAGTGCTATTAGATTAGACTCAGCCTGCTTTAGGAGGAATCTGTAGCTAGCCTCTGCAACCGCCGAATTCACTTAACGGAAAGAAACCAGTCAAGAGCGCCCCCAGAAACACCTACCCAATCTATGAGCCTGTCTATCAAAATTCGGTGATCAACAGCATCAAATGCTGCAGTAAGGTCAAGCAACACCAAGATAGTGCATTCACCAACATCAGAGGACATCATAATGTCATTTGAGACTCTGAGAAGAGCTGTCTCAGTTGAGTGTTTCTGATGAAAACCAGACTGAAACTTATCCAATATGTCATGGTTTTTTAAGGCTACAGTAAGCTGATTTGCAACCACTTTTTATAGGATTTTAGAAGTGAAAGGCACCTTGGAAATAGGCCTGTAATGTTTGAAAAGTGAAGGGTCAAGGTTAGGTTTTTTAAGCAGGGGGTGAACGACTCCCTGTTTAAAATAAAAGGGAACATAACCAGTTTCCAGTGATCTGTTTATAATAGAGACCAGACACGGGCCCACAGAACTCAACACATCTTTTTGAGAATGTTGGTAGGATGTCGAGGGGACAAGAAAAAATTTCATGGAGCTCACGAGATCAGTTAGGTCTTGCAGGGAGATAGAAGAAAAATGGCTTAAAATTGGCAGCCAGGATGGGCAGATAGGAACAGGGGAGGATGAGGGGGTGGATGTAATATGTGGGAACTTGTCCACAAGAAAAGAAAGAAAATTACTGCAGTCCTTATTTGAGGAAATAGGCACAATAGGAGGTGCAGAATTGACAATATTATTGATGGTATCAAATAGGACTTTGGGATTTCGCCTACTAGAGAGATGAGTTTAGCGAAATAAAAAGCCCTTGCAGCCTTAACCATGCTATTAAATTCAGTTAACAATTCCTAAAGATGCAAACGATGAACGTGAAATTTCGTAGATTTCCACAGACGCTACGCTTTCCAACATTTACGCCTAAAACAACGAATGTCATCATTAAACCAGGGGGTTGAGTTGACAGCGGGGACAGTTCGGGTTTTTAAGGGAGCAACTACGTCTAAAATGGTAGAACAATGAGAGTTAAAAGAGTGGACTAAACACTCAACATCATCACAGCAGTCGGCAGCATGCTGCTAACAAAAGAGGTGGAGAATTTCTGTGCTGAGAGATGATTTAAAATGCAGACATGCTTCACTTGTTTACCAGGTAAACATACAGAATTCAGAGATGGGTTAAAAAGAACACACTCATGATCATAGGCAATTCCTCAGAGTAAACACTATCAATGTTCAAACCTAGGGTGAAGACTAGGTCCAGAGTGTTATCCCTAAAGTGTGTAGGGCCAGACACATGTTGGGTGAAGTTAAAAGATTCAGTGACATTTAAAAAAATTAACAGCAAAACTGTTTGTAGTGTCATTCACATGAATGTTAAAATCACCAACCATCAAAACTCTCTCAAATTTGATAATAGAAGCTAAAAAAAACACTAAATTCAGGCAGAAAGGAGCTGTTTATATCAGGAGGGCGGTAAATTAAAATACAATAAAATGGATGAAAAAGTTTGACTTTGGACATTGACAGTTCAAATGAAGAGAAGGTACTGGGACTTATCATCCTAGTGTTAAAACTGTCTTTATACACCATAGTTAAGTCCAACTCTTTCATGATGAAGAAATGATTCAATAAAAATGATTTATTGGCAATGGAACGGGCATTTAACAGCGCAATCCTAATGGATTCAGATATAACTTGGCTGGTGCCAATAGATCGCGGGGGCTGGCGGAGATTCCCGGTGAGCACTCCACGATGAGATAAGAAGTGTGGACGGTGGGCCCTGTAAGCGATAATAATCTGTATATGGAAAATGTCTGGTGAAGGTGGTAATGACAGTTGAAGCCTGTGGGGGGAGCTACCAGGAGGAAACATAATAGCGCAGAAAGAAGGCGAAGAAGAGGGGTCAGCCGATGGCATGTGGGAAGTAAACAATCGTCAGTCATTTGCACATGGAGAGGTCTGGACGGCGACGCGTGATGCATGTTAGCCGCAAGTATTCGGCTACCCAGTCTATTTGAGTGGATTCCGTCTTTCATGAAGAAAGCGGAGCGATTCCAAAACAGGTTAAAATTGTCAATAAAACTAATGCCAAGGGCTCCGCAGGTGGACTGAAGCCAGGTATTGAGGCTTAAGGTCCAGCAAAAACGCCCCACCCCCCGGGCCAGTGTAGGGAGCGGGCCGCTGATAAAACAGACTTGTGACAGATAGAGTGTAGATTTGTATTGGAGACCTATAAGAAGTGCTATTTGAACTTTCATTTGGTGACCTTCGAAGGTCAAACTTGACCAATTGAAATTCAATGACTTCTATCACTAAAAAGGTCACGGATAAAGCCTAAGTTTGTATCACAGACTTAAAGGAAATCACACATGAACTCTCATTTCGTGACATTAAACTTAACTGTTGGTGACCTTTGAAGGTCAAACTTCACATAATACAATTACAATGACTTGTATTGCCAAAAAGGTCACAGATGGAGCCTAGGTTTGTATTAGAGACATATAGGAAGTCATAAATGTATTTTCATTTGGTGACCTTCATATTGACCTTCAAAGGTTAAACGTGACCGAGTGAAAATTCAACTACTTGCATCACTAAAATGGTCACAGATGGAGCCTAGGTTTGTGTTTACTGATATCTAGGAAGTCATCTATGAACTTTCATTTGGTGACATTCAACTTGACTGTCAGTTCAGTGAAATTACAATGGCTTGTATCACTAAAATGGTCGCAGAATGAGCCATGGTTTGTATAGAGACATTTAGAAAGTCTGAAATGAAGTCCATTTACTGACTTCAACTTGACCTTCTGTGATCTTTAAAGGACCAGTGTGTAAATTGGGGGGGGGACAGTGATATCAAGCGTTCAGATTCTAGACTGCAGCGCTCACTCACTCATTCACTCACGCTCATCCCACCCGTCGGCAAAAAAAGACGGTGGCCTCCAAAGACCAAAACACTTTGCGGAAATGGCATCTTCCACGACTGGGATTTATACACGCAAAACGCGTTCTATAGCTGGCTGGATTGTCCGGTCGGGCTGCTGTACCAACATGGCGGTGCAAGATGGCGACGTCTCTAAAGGATGCAGGACTCCTGTGGATGAATTGGCTTGGGTTCAAAAGGGGGAATCCCCAGGAGAGGACATACAGGGGGAATCCCAAGGAGAGGACAAAGGGGGAATCCCCCTGTATGTCTATATTATAATAGCGTCGCTCACGTTATGCTGCAGATACGCGCATATATTACACACTGGTCCTTTAAAGTTCACAACTGACATGTTGAATTTTCAATGACTTGTATCACCAAAACTGCTTCAGAACTTAGTATTGTATTACAAGAGTCTTATAAATGTCTGTGAACTTTGATTTAATGACCCAGACATTTACCTTCAATGATTCGAAGGTCAAACTTCACCTGAAATTTTCAGAACTTGTATCATCACTATAAGATTGCTTGCCGGTAAGCTACAGGACCCTTGGCCCTATTTTTTTCCCCCGCTTTTTTACCCACATCTCGCTGCAAGATTTTACTGGTTTATAACTAAATCTTTCTTTCCTTATTCATCTTGCTTTATTTACCACATGCAACGCAATTTAAACATGATTTCATCCTCCCATTATTTTCCAGTTTTATCATTTTAACAAGTCTCACTTCTTGCTTTCTTTTTTTTTTTTGGTTCAAAACACTTAAAAGCACTCTCCTAACTTTAACTCTTTTGTTTCCCCACAGCGAACAAACGCTTGAAATAAAGTTTTACCACTTTTCAATCACTTTTACTTTCTCCCACTCAAATAATACGTGTTTAAAAAACAGAAGCAATAATGATCACAATAATAATACTATGAAATAAATGCTTTAAAAGGATAATCTCCAAAATGTAAAATGAGCAGAAATGTGAAAAAAAAATTGCAGCCCCACCAGAGTAAGGAGAGGGTGGAAGGGAACGCAGCAAAACTGGTCAGGCTGGCGGGGGAGGAGGGGAAGGAAAGGGAATAAACTATAATGACATACTTTTTTTTTTTTTAATTAACTCATATAACCTCATGACGTCATCAAGAAGCCATAAATCATCTTTTAAAACAAGCGGCATCCAATTATCTCTCTGATATCAGCCTATCATGTATCAGCTTTCATTGGTGCAGAGCATGGGGTAAACAATGGAGTCACAAGCAGAAATCAAGAGAAACCGGGTTCCAGTCAGCACTTTTCGCCTTTGGCATATTGCTACGTGCATAAAAGCCTCGATGACACATGCAGATGAGCGACAATATGTCACAGAGGGAGGATAGGCTATTGACTAAATATTCCTTTCATTGCGTTGGTATTGACGATGCTGACAAATGAAAATCATTCACTTGCATTGTTATCAGAAGGCGAACGTCAATGGAGCCCGACGAAGGCGCTCCACAACGTTCTGTGTGATATGAACTCGAACAGACCTTAATTTTCCTTATTTGTTCATTTTCATTATTTGTTATTCATTTTCGAGATTTGTTTTAAGATCGCCCTGGATTTTAATCGTCAAAAAAATACACAAGACGCAAAACATTCTGTAAAGCGGATGGAACCTGAATGAGATATAAATTATTGCAATCACACAAAATGGCCTAATTTAAGCCTGCAAAAAAAAATGTGCATTCCCATTTTTGCAAATCTGTGCCGTTCAGCGGCCATTAAATTTCAAAATGTGGCAATCAAACATGCTACATTTATAAATTGGATCATCTACTCATTCAACTTAGTAAATGAGCAAATTTACTGTTTAATTGCTAATTGAGCACAGTAAACGTGGACAGGATTAGAGTTACCTAATTGGTTAAAAATAGACAATTTTATAGTCCTTTACTAATGCTGCATTCCATTTGTACTGGGAAGTTGGGATTTCTGAGCTCCCAGTCGGAAATTTCAATTGGAACGCCCCCTGAAGTTGGATTTACTACTCAGAAAGTAAGAGATTCTTCACCTACCCTAAACTCCAAGTACTGAGTTCAAGATGGCTGCACCGTAAATCAACAGTAAGCGAAAGCTGTAATTATAAACTGTATATTTGCAATTCTGTGTTATTTGTGTTTCATTAAATCAGTCATACACACAGTACTGAAAAAAGTTTATCGGTAGACTTGTTGCTACTGTGTTTGCATGCAAAAAATACCGAGTAATGCGTTGTTATCAACCAGTATTGCTGACAACAGCTAATAAAGGCTACCCTGGCCAGGGGACACCCCATTGACCCCAAATCATTTTTCTGACTTACTTAATGGAACGCAGTCAGCTTGGGATTGACATTATTCCCAGCCCTAATTCCCAACTTCCAAGCCAAATCGAACGCAGCATTAGCTCCGTTCAGCACATCGCCGAAAATCACTGATGTCAGTCAAGTTTTTTTCCGGAAGCACTTCACATGCCCTCAGATGTTTGGCACTTTCGGCAGCAGTTCGTTCAAGACTGCATTGAGTTTATTAAAGGAAATGGGGAAGCTTGGATGTTCGCCCCATGGCAACAGGTGGTTTGACAATGCTCTAAATGATTGCGGTTGAAGATCGCCCAATCTCTGGTCAGATGGCTTCCTCAACGCATTACAAAATGAAAATGAACTTCTATTTGCGTTCATATCACACTGAAGGTTATGGGGACATAATCAAAAACTTTCACAGAGATGTGAACATACAGCAACTGAGTTTGAGTGAACCTGGCCCTCGGCCCCAAGACGCACCTTCGTCGGGCTCCATTGACGTTTGCTTCTGATAACAACTCAAGTGAATGATTTTCATTTGTCAGCATCAGCAACACTAACACAATGAAAGGAATATTTATTCAATAGTTTAGCCTACCTCTGTGACATATTGCCGCTCGTCTGCAGTTGTGATCGATGCTTTTATGCACGTAGGAAGATCCAACAGCGAAAAGTGCTGACCAGAAGCCGGTTTCCCAAGATTTCTGCTTGCGACTCCATTGTTTACCCCATGCTCTACACCAATGAGAGCTGATACATGATAGGCTGATAGAGAGATAATAGGATGAAGCTTATGTTAACCCTCCTCCAGTGTTCGGTCAAATCTGACTGATTTTACAGCTTTCCTGAAGCATAATTGATGTGTTTTTCATACGATTGCCTCAAAACCTCATGACATCCTCCACACCAGGCACCTGAACATATAAAATTTCTGATCACCATTTCCATTGAATTTTGAGAGATTTATTCAACTTTGTTACACCCTTGGTGTTCCCAGCCAAAAATGACCGCCATAGGAAATGAATGGACAAGACTACATTATGTTGATCCAGCAGATGGAAAACATCCCCATGCACACATCCACGCACTCTCAGCCCCCCCACACCACACAGAAGTGGGTCTATTGGGGGCGCTGTACTTTAAAATTGGGTTTCGTGGAGAATATTCAAGATGGCCTGTGGACATAGGCGGCCTTACCTATGTTTCAACCGTTTCAGTTGAAACGGGCCCCGCCCTCCAGGGGACCCCCAAATGCCAGGCAAGTATTAACATCCTAAACATTGACTGTATGAAAACATGCAGAGGCGCACCGCCAGGAAAGGCAAACCGGGCAAATATTTGAGTCCCCCCAAAAAGGCAAATGTTTGGGATCCCCGACGGCCATTCAAATTGGCACATTTTGTAATGACTTATAAAACCCCCATTAAGCCTTCTATGAAGGCATTACAGCGCACCCCCGGCTGGTGCCTCGAAGCCTTCTAAACGGGGCCCCTTCTCTGACTTGTGTCGAATGCGCAGAATCCGGCTCTCTGTGGTCGCTGTTACTGGCTTTGCATTGGTAGTTGCATTGACTCTGAGATGGCTAGAAGTGTAGTCCTCTACAAATTCATCCTCTACGAATGATGGCAGCAAAAGAGCAATGGTAGCTGATACTCCGGGAATTTCGGAAATACAGTCGTCACCTTAGCCAGTTTTGCTAGCACCTCGGACTTATCAGTTGGCATGTGAACAAACAATAAAGTACAACCCCAATTCTGAAATAGTTGGGACAAAGTATAAATTGTGAATAAAATCAAAATGCAATGACTTTCACATCACATCAGCCAGTATTTTATTCACAATAGAACAGAGATAACAGAGCAAATGTTGTAACTGAGAAATTTTACAATTTTATTCACAAAATGATGGCTTGATGGCTGCTACAGGTCTCAAAAAAGTTGGGACAGGGGCCTGTTTACCATGGCGTAGCATCCCCTCTTCTTTTTAACACAGAGTGGAGGCGTCTGGGCATTGAGGAGACAAGTTTCTTGAGTTTAGCCATTGGAATTTGATCCCATTTTTGCTCCCAGCTGCTGGAGAGTTTTGGGTCTCCTTTGACAAACTTTTAGTTTAATTATGCGCAAAACGTTCTCAAACGTTGAAAGATCAGGACTGCAGGCAGGCCACTTCAGCACACAGACTCTTCTACTACGAAGCCATGCTGTTGTAATAGTTGCAGTATGTGGTTTTGCATTGTCTTCCTGAAATACACAAGGCCTTCCCTGGAATAGATGTCATCTGGAGGGGAGCATATGTTGCTCTAAAACCTTTATATACCTTTCAGCATTCATGATGCTTTTTAAAACATGCAAGTGTCCCACACCATATGAACTAATGCATCCCCATACCATCAGAGATGCTGGCTTTTGAACAGAACGCTGATAACAGGAGGGGTGGTCTTTCTCCTCTTTAGCCCGGAGGACACGACGCCCATGATTTCCAACAAGAATGTCAAATTTGGACTCATCTGACCACAGGACACTTTGCCACTTTGCTACAGTCCATTTTAAATGAGCCTTGGCCCACAGAACACGGCAGCGCTTCTGGATCATGCTCAACAATGGCTTCCTTTTTACATAATAAAGATTTAGGTGGCATCTGTGGATGGCACGGCGGACTTTGTTTACAGACAGTGATTTCTTGAAGTATTCCTGGGTCCATTTTGTAATGTCAATGACAGAATCATGCCAGTGAGTGATTCAGTGGCGTCTGTAGGCCCGAAGATCACGGGCATCCAGTATAGGTCTTCGGCCTTGTCCCTTATGCACTGAGATTTTTCCAGTTTCTTTGAATCTTTTGATGATGTTATGCACTGTTGATGATGAGACCTACAAAGCCCTTGTAATTTGACGTTGAGGAAAATTGTTTTTAAAGTATTCCACAATTTTTTTATGCAAGCCTTCACAGGTTGGAGAGCCTCTGGCCATCTTTACTTCTGAGAGACTCAGCCTCTCTAAGACATCCCTTTTATAGCCAATCATGTTACACACCTGATGCCAGTTAGCTTAATTACTTGTTAAATGTTCTTTCAGCTGATTCTCTTATATATTAATTGCTTTTTCAGCCCTTTTTTGCATGTGTCCCAACTTTTTTGAGACCTGTTGCAGCCAGAAAATTTGAAATAAGCTCATTTTGTGGATAAAAATGTAAAATGTCTCAGTTTCAACATTTGAAATGTTATCTATGTTCTATTTTAAATAACATATTGGCTCATGTGATCTGAAAGTCATTGCAGTTTGATTTTATTCACAATTTACACTTCATCCCGACTATTTCGGAATTGGGGTTGTAATTTGCTTGCTGCATTCCACTGGTATATAATATTTTACATAACGGTGAGCTTTAATGTGTACATTTTAAAGTTTTTATCTAGCAATTTTATGTGAATGAGAACTTTGATTTAATGACCTTGACATTGACCTTCAATGATTCTAAGGTCAAACTTCAACAGTGAAATTTTCAGAACTTGTATTATCACTATAAGATTGCTTGCCGGTAAGCTACAGGACCCTTGGTCCTATTTTTCCCCGCTTTTTTACCCACATCTCAAGATTTTACCGGTTTATAACCAAATCCTTCTTTCTGTATTCTTCTCACTTTATTTGCCCCCCACACAACGCACTTTAAACATGCTTTCATCCTTGCATTATTTTCCAGTTTTATCATTTTAAGTCTCACTTCTTGCTTTCATTTTTTTTTTGTTTAAAACACTATTTTACAGGCATGTCCCCGACACCTTAAAAGCATTCTCCTAATTTTAACTCTCTTTTGTTTCCCCACGGTGAACAAACACTTGAAATATAGTTTTACCACATTTTATCACTTTTAATTTCCCCACTCAAATTATACACATTTAAAAAACAGAAAACAATAATGACCACAATAATAATACTATCAAATTAAGAGGATTTAAAAGGATAATCTCCAAAATGTAAAACGAGCAGAAATGTGGGAAAAAAAATCGCAGCCCCACCACAGCAAGGAAAGTGGAGGGAGGGAACGGTGCAAAACTGGTCAGGCTGGCAGGGGAGGAGGGGAAGGAAAGGGAATGAACGGTAATGACGTCATTTTTAGTTTTTTTTTTTAATGAACTCATATAACCTCATGACCTCATCAAGAAGCCATGAATCATCTCTTTAAACAAGAGGCATCCTATTATCTCTCTGATATCAGCCTATCATGTATCAGCTCTCATTGGTGTAGAGCATGGGGTAAACAATGGAGTCGCAAGCAGAAATCAAGGGAAACCGGATTCTGGTCAGCACTTTTCGCCTTTGGCATATTGCTACGTGCATAAAAGCCTCGATGACACATGCAGACGAGCGGTAATATGTCAAAGAGGTAGGATAGACTATTGAGTAACTATTCCTTTCATTGTGTTGGTGTTGACGATGATGACAAATGAAAATTATTCACTTGTGTTGCGAGCATCAAAGGTGCCGGACGAAGGCGCGTCTTGGGGCCGAGGGCCAGGCTCACTCAAACTTAGTAGCTGTATGTTCACATCTCTGTAAAAGTTTTTGATTATTTCCCCTCATCATTTTGTGTGATATGAACTTGAACAGACCTTCATTTTCATTTTGTAATTCGTTGATGAAGCCATCCGACTAGGGATGGGGCGACAGCTTCGCCGATGCTGAACGGAGCGGATGCTTCGCTTGATTTGGCTCGGAAGGAAGTCGGCTTGGAATAACGTCATTCCAAGCCGACTGCGTTCCATTAAGTAAATCGGAAAACTGACTTGAGGTCAGTGGCGTGTCCTCTGGCCAGGATAACCTTTATTAGCAATACTAGTGGATAACAATGCATTACTCTGTATTTTTTGCGTGCAAACACCGTAGCAACGAGCCCACTGATAAACTCTATTCAGTATTGAGGGTATGACTGATTTAATGAAGCACAAATCTCACAGAATTGCAAATATACAGTTTATTATTACAGCTTTTGCTTACCGTTAATTTATGGTGCAGCCATCTTGAACTCTGAACTCAGAATTGGGGGGTAGGTGAATAATTCTGTTGAATCTGACTTCAGGGGTGTTCTAAATGAAATTTCAGACTTGGACCTCAGAAATCCAACTTCCCAGTACAAATGGAATGCAGCATTAGTAAAGGACTACAGAATCGCCCCTTTTTTTAACCAATTAGGCTACTCTAATCCTGTCCCCGCTTACTTTGCTCAATTAGCAATCAAACTAAATTTGCTTATTAAGTTGAATGAGTAGACAATCCAATTTATTAATGTAGCATGTTTGATTGCTAATTTTGAAATTTAATGGCCACTGAACAGCACAGATTTGCATGAAGAAAATTGCATGGTTTTTTTTGCAGGCTAACATTAGGCCATTTTGTGTGATTGCAATAATTTATATCTCATTCAGGTTTCATCCGCTTTCCAGAATGTTTTCCACCGAAAGTGTATTGTTTAGACGCTAGTAAACTAGGTCATCTTAAACAAATCTTTTTAAATTTATCTTTTATAATCCCTTAAAAATGCCATAACAATTATCGCAACCACGCAAAATGGCCTAATGTATTAAGACCACAAAAAAATTGTGCAATTGCTGAATGGTTACTACCAGTGAAAAACAGATTTTTGGTCATGCTGGTGGTTAGTTAGAAGCCACACAATGATTAGGGGCCTCATTTATAAACAGTGCATTGGCACAAAAAGGATGCATATGTCATTTTTTTTGCAGATTCCTGATTTATAAAAACAAACTTGACCATAAAAAAGGAAAATTATTAAGATTATGCACGCCAATAAATTCCTAGTTCTTCCTGATTAATATATGTAAATTGCATGCATTTTATCCTACCATAGTTTTATAAATTAGGTTATTTTCTACTATATGCCATTTAATTTTTTTTTTGCACATAAGCATTATTTATGTACGAACTGTGAATTTTACAAATAAGGCCCCAGGACTCGGAGGAGAAGGAAAAGCGTAGAGTTAAAGGAACCTGTTAAACCTCCTCTTATAAAGAACACAATGAGTATGTTAAGTGAATCTGCTTGCCTTGTCATCCAATCTGCTCACCAAGCCACCCCATCATAGGGCTGTAAAGTCTCTACTGTGTTTGACTGGGAGCCAGAATCACTAACTACTTTCTTCAAATTAAGGCCTGAGTCCAATCGATCAATCATTTGTTTTGACCTAGAATTCTCTACTTTTCTTGGACCATTTTTGAAGTCCAGAGGTATCTTCGTATGCTACGGGTGCGGAGTCATTGTGATGCGAAGACACCTCTGGGAATGAGATTCCCTGGGAGTGTTCGGCTGAAAACATGAACATTTACCTGTGAATCTATAGAAATAAGCTCTCATGAGCATATGAGCAGGATAGCAGGATAAGACGAATTCAGAAAATATACCGAGGAAAGTTCTCAGTTTCTTTAGTGTCACCTTATTTGAGATTAAAGAAGGTATATCTATACGAGAGAATACACTGTTTGCATGTTCAGCAATGGTGGCTGCAATGTGCTATAGGCCTATTTTGACAAAGTTCAGTGATTCCAGGAACACAAAAAAGATGATTTTTTTTTTAAACTGTTTTTTATTTGATCGCCTGACCTGATAGGAAATGCAGCAGAACCATGGGCTACAAAATGTGGTTAATCATGTGTTAATTCATGATTTAACAAGGGGGGGGATATTACTTTTTCACATAGGGCCAGGTAGGTTTGGATAGCTTTTTTTTTCCCTTATCAAAATGAAATCATCACTTAAAAACTGCATTTTGTATTTACTTGGGTTATCTTTGTCTAATATTAAATTTGATGATCTGAAACATTTAAGTGTGACAAATATGCAAAAGAAGTCATTGGGAAGGCAATACTTTTTTCATAGCACTGTATATACATATTTTTATCTCCTCCAACTTGGACTGCCAATAAAAAATCTTGAGAACCTAAAACACTAAAAAGCCTCATGCAGGTGTAAGACAAAGAGAAAACAAGTTTATTTCACCTTATTTGTATTAAAAATGACTAACAAATTGTTCGATAACAACATCATAGCTAATATTATAGTGGTTAAAATTGGGATGCGTGTTATTTTTTCTCATGTGAAATAAACTTGTTTTCTCTTTGTCTTACACCTGCAACAAATTGTTTGTGACGAGCACTTCACGGAAATGTTCTTTAAATAAAATCCTTACCGGCAGCCAAACACACCTACATAACTACATGGAAATTCTGCACTCATTGTTTTGGTATCCTTAGATACTCCTCTAAAAATATTTTGGCTTAGAAGCCTGTATATTCAACCCATTGTTCAAACAAACACATTTGAAACCCATGCATTAACATTTATGCATTTTTTCAATACCACGGAATGTCTTAAAGCACGATGATACTAGCCTGTTTTAATATGACTGCCGCTCCTATATTGAGCTGCACAGTGTAAAAAAAATATATTTTCATTAGGTTGAGAACTTTTGCCTGATGATGGTATATCACACCTCTCCACTTAACACAAGATAAAAAATGAGTCGTACACTAACGTTTGTATTTAATGTTATTTACATGTACAGCACCAGTCAAAGTACTATGGACATGCTTTACTTCTTTTTAATGCTGAGTCTTTGGTGAAATTCTAAGCAGTTAAACTCTGAAAATCACAGGTAGCACATTTCAAGGATTAAATAGCTTGGACGTTTTAACAAATAATAATTTATTCACAAGATAATGCCCAGAATTTGATTAACTACTTTTGGAACTAAAATAGTGAACTAAAATCAAGTTATTTTTGGGCAAAGGGTCAAGGAGAAGCAGACACCAAGTGCAGTACAAATGTGGGAACTTCTGCTGTCATGCTGGGGTGATCTCAGGACTGTATGACAGCCCTCAAATTCAAATATTATATGAATCAGCAATAATGATTGCAAAGTGTGGTTATTTTGATGAAATCAAGATTTTTTTTTTTGTAAAATAAAAGGCATTTTTTTCTTTTTCTAATCTCTGCTTGTTTTGAAAATGTGGATGTGTCCAAAGTTTAACTGGCTCAGAATTTATATTTGATGCACTTTATAAAATCATGTGGGGCCACAGGCTACTGAGTTGGCCCACTCTGCAGAGGCCATAAAGGTGAAAAGATGCAGCACATGACAGCGCTCCTGTTGATGCAGGCATGGTTCATAGGGTGACTGACAAAGTGTCTTCGGGTCCCTGAGATGGTAGCAGGAGCAGTATACGAGCATGCTTTGATCATATTTCATTAATTGATATTTGGGTGAGATAAGAAATGATAAATTAACAAAAGTATGTAAAAAAAAAAAAACATTCACAAAACCTTCACTCAAAACATAAAATTGTATGTGATATCATAAGTTATTCACTACTGTTCTAACATTTTTGAACACGCTAATATTCAAGAAATTACAGATGGAAAAAATACATTGACAAGTCTTGGAAGTAGTATGATCATAGATTGATGAAAACAGCCATTTTTTTGCCATAACTGCCAAGTTCATTCATTCATTTTTTTTCGCAAGCACAATCATATGGTTCTGAATTTCACAACCAGTACTACAGTGGAAATTCTCACGGGGGTCCTACACGTGTTGATGTCTTCTTCGTGAGTATTCTGCCTAATATGTCCCACATGAAATTGTTTTTACTGCTTTTGTGAGAAAATGAAAACAGTTAGCTAGTTAACCTTTTTATTGATGAGCGATGACCTCTTCTTTAACTGGAAAATTATGGCATCTATCCTGCAAAATTAAAGATCCATTTTGAAATGCATTATTTGCAAGTGAGAGTCTGTACTTAACCATAATGCTGTTAATAAATTCCAGATTCCAAAACAAAATGGTTTTTATGGAGGGTATTTTGGTCATAATCCAAATGAAAATTAAAATTAAAATAATCAGGCCAAAATTAAATGTAAAAAAAAAAGCAAATTGAAAAACCTAATGAAACATGTAAAAAGATAAAATGAAACTACAAAAAGAAAATGAAACAAGTAAAATTTCAAAATGCAACACGTAAAATGGATAAACGACAATGAAACGTTAAATTGAAAATGCTAATGTGTACTGTTCGCGAAATGCCAGCATCACAAACACTTGAGTGGACCAGTTTTAATCCATGAGTAAAAAAGAATTTTGATTGGCTGTTGGAGGAAGCTCGGCCAATGAAAACCAGTGTTAGTTACAAGCACTTTCACATCCGGGTATCAATTTAACTTTCGGTTTTGGTGTGCGATGCCGTTGATCAGATAATGTCTCAGAAAAAAATCTCAAGCTTTTTTCAAGAGAAAACACAGACAGCTGCAACCACTAAGAAACGTAAGCTTGTTGACTACCAGCCGGATAGTGAAAGTGATACAGATTCTGAAGGCAAACCCAACGCTAAAACTCGCACTCGCAAGTTGAAGAAGTTCCAGCCATCATGGCTCCGAGAATTTACTTGGCTGGAATATGAACAAGGAAAAATGTTTTGCCGAGTCTGCAGAGAAGGGGGTGGTAATAATGCCTTCACCATTGGAACAGATAACTTCCGCACAAGTACAATACGGTGAGTAGTCTATTTAGATGTCACAGATTGATAACTCGCTCCCAACACGGCAAACATAAAATGTAGATGGAATTGTATTTGCTATGTCAGTGCAATAAATTATTAGGCGAGATGAAAGCTACTTTTTTTAATTAATGACAGAAATGAGAATTATATTATTTTGATAGCAGTATTGTTAATAATTATTTTTTGCAAGAAAGTTACGTGATGCAGTGAAAATTACCAGTTGAGTAATTAGGGTATTTCCAAATACATTTCAATTTGCAATGTTTTTATGAGGAACCAGAGTGGGTGCAAAAACTTTTCTTACCCACTGTGTCCCATTTATCAACTTTATTCGCTGTTAAAAAAAGAATTTACTTTTACAGTAAATTATATTCAGGGTAATGTTACTTATAATATATTCTATGAATGTGTGAAAGCAGTAAAATACCCTATTTAATTATGAAAAAATATTTTCAATGAAGCTAAAAACAAAAATTAAATTTCATGACACAAGATCTGTTAGTACAGTTTTTTTAATAAGCTGTAGTTACTAGTAATAGCATATGTATCTCCTTATCACTGCAATAGGAAGTTATGCATACTTTTCATAATAATGTTACAATGAGATATTTCTTCACAAAAAGGTTTTCCGTTCTCTGTGGCTCAAGTCATACAAAATTCATGAAAAGTTTGTATCAGTGATTATGGGATAATTTTTATTCTTGTGTAGAGGCAAAATTTCTATTTGAATAAATGAATGACAACAAACGTGTTCAAACTAGTTTATTTTCATGTTATGGTTGGTACATTGCTGAAAGATTGAGTATCTAAATGTATAAGGGGCCCACCTAAATTTTACCTGGTGTGGCCCTTGGACATCCCCAGTCAAAGTTTGAGCCCACCCAAATTTTACCAGGTGGGGCATTGGCCCAACAAAAATTATTCCTAGGTTTATCACTGCCACAGGCAACTGAGTTGGCCCACTCTGCAAAGGCCGTAAAGGTGAAAAGATGCAGCACTTGACAGCGCACCTGCTGATGCAGGCTTGTTTCATAGGGTGACTGACAAAGTGTCTTCGGTCCCCTGAGATGGCAGCAGGAGCAGCATACGAGCATGCTTGATCATATTTCATTGATTGGATATTTGGGTGAGATAAGAAATGATAAATTAACAAAGTTTGTAAAAAAAAAAAAAAACATTCACAAAACCTACACTCAAAAACATAAAATTGTATGTGATATCAAGTGTGTTATTCACTACTGTTCTAACATTTTTGAACACAAGCACATTCAAGAAATTACAGATGGAAAAAAAAATACATTGACAAGTCTTGGAAGTAGTATGATCATAGATTGATGAAAACAGCCATTTTTTTGCCATAACTGCCAAGTTCATTCATTCATTTTTTTTCGGCAAGCACAATCATATGGTTCTGAATTTCACAACCAGTACTACAGTGGAAATTCTCACGGGGGTCCTACATGTGTTGATGTCTTCTTCGTGAGTATTCTGCCTAATATGTCCCACATGAAATTGTTTTTACTGCTTTTGTGAGAAAATGAAAACAGTTAGCTAGTTAACCTTTTTATTGATGAGCGATGACCTCTTTAACTGGAAAATTATGGCATCTATCCTGCAAAATTAAAGATCCATTTTGAAATGCATTATTTGCAAGTGAGAGTCTGTACTTAACCAAATGCTGTTAATAAATTCCAGATTCCAAAACAAAATGGTTTTTTATGGAGGGTAGTTTTGGTCATAATCCAAATGAAAATTAAAATTAAAATAATCAGGCCAAAATTAAATGTAAAAAAAAAAGCAAATTGAAAAACCTAATGAAACATGTAAAATGATAATGTGAAACTACAAAACGAAAATGAAACAAGTAAAATTTCAAATGCAAATACGTAAATGGATAAAACGACAATGAAACGTTAAATTTAAAATGCTAATATGCAAATAGAAATGGTCAAATGGAAAACTTAAATTGTAAAGATGAAATTGAAAATGAAAATTTAAATAGCAATAGGGAAACGTCAAATGTAAAACTCAAAATGGGAAATGGAAAGGCTTAAATGGAAATGCTTAAACCAAAAGCTTAAATGGAAAATGATAAAATTATCATTTAATTTTTTTATTTATGTTTGCATTTTTCCGTTACCATTTTACATTTGGCATTTTGCATTTGCCATTTTCCATTTTGATTTTCCATTTGGCCTCTCCATTTGGATTTCTCATTTGGCGTTTCCATTTTCCATTTGCCTTTTCCATTTGGCTTTTCAGCCTGTATGCAAATAAGGAGGTGTGGCCCAGAGGTCAGGGGGACGGTCTGAACTGGCCGAGTGCAGTGGCATCTTGTGGACAGCAGGGGGCTCCTGACTGCTGAGCCAACCTACAGTCTATGATATAAACTGGCAAAGCAGTATATATGTCTATGCGGTCCGTGTACCTTTCGGCCATTCGTTTTTCGTTTTGATTAAGGTAATGAAAAAAAAGCGGAGAACAAACTGATTTCGCTTTTTGTTTTGATGTGGGCAAACCAAAAACGAAAAAATGACCCGCCTCTCGATTTTCTTTTGGAAAT
The DNA here is from genome assembly GCA_029692085.1 of Gymnothorax javanicus. Taxonomy (NCBI): domain Eukaryota; kingdom Metazoa; phylum Chordata; class Actinopteri; order Anguilliformes; family Muraenidae; genus Gymnothorax; species Gymnothorax javanicus. The sequence goes on along the minus strand of CM056207.1, from coordinate 10,194,769 downwards.
TGGAAATCGAAAAAAGGAAAACGAATCGTTATCTGATTTTCTATTAAATGATTACTAAACAAAAGTCGGAATTGAAATACAGCCAATATCTTTTAATAGAGCTTGCTCTGACCTGAGCTGAAGCGAAATTTTTTCCCCAGTCTGCTAGTAATTGAAGAATCACTATTGAGCAATCAGAGAGTAGTGACGTCAATATAAATAAGCACGTGGAAGCAGCGTTGATGTCAACAAGCATTATGTTGCTAGCTAGCATCATGCTGCTACATAAAATGATGTCGCGAAATCCGTGGCTTCGCTGATTTCCGTTTTTATTGTGCGATATCGTCACTTGTAATCATATGTTCTCGCCAGCAATGGCCAGATGTCGAAACAGTGATCGTGATATGGCAGTGGATGTGCGTGCTTCTGGCGAACACGGGTCCATTGTTTGACTTACATTACTTTAATTTTTAGCTGGTTAGCTAGGTAGCTACTCTCCTGCGGCGCTGGCGAACATTACGAACAACAGCTGTATAAAACTTGCTTCCAGTTTATTTAACTTTACTAGATTGCCATCGGTAACCAGAAGCTACCAGTCAAGTATTTTTACATGGTTAAATGAACGGTTTTAGTGACTTTTTGTTATATCGGATCGTCGTTATAACAGACCGTTTTTCAGTTTTCTGCACAAAAGTGCAACGAACAATTCGGCTGTTCAAGAGGCGGTAGCTATCGCGATCAAGTCGGTTAGGGCAAACTGGTTGCTCGAAACTTCAGTTCAATAACAACCAAAACAGAGCAATGGATTTCGCTAGTCTTGCAATTGTAGCAGCGCGATGCTAACAGTAGGATGTGTCTTTCTAGTCTTCTGCCAGCTCCCTACTATGCTGCGATTCACCCACTAAATTACAGTGTGGCACACGGACTGGAGGCCGTCGTGCTGTTACGGTCACTATGAACTCAATAGCGCTAACTACCCATTTCACCAACAGCCGAATTGTTCCCCACCCTTTTTGTGCAGGAAACTGAATAAACTATACCGCGGTTGTTCTATAATGTTCGCCAGCTTGCAGGAGAGCAGCTAGCTAACCAGCCAATAAACTTCACGTGAGTCAAACAATAAAACCGTGGTCGTGAAAAGCACACACACCCATTGCATGAGACCTATCAGAGCTGCACTACAACGGGAAAGGTGCATTATGTTGCTTGTATCGTGCAGCAACATGAAAAGACATGCAAAATCCATAGGTCAATGATTTCCGTTTTTATCGTACTGTCACTAAACAGTGATTTGTCTCGGAAAGTGCGTCTGCAGACTTCTCCCAAACACGGTTTTATTGTTTGACTCTTCTTCCATTGATTAGCTTCTCTCTTGCAAGCTGGCGAACACAAAGAACAACCACTGTATAATAATCGCTTCAGTTTTATTTTATTTCTGTTTTCTGCACAAAAAAATGCGGGGAACAGTTCGGCTGTTTAAGAAACGCGTAGCTATCGCTATCAAGTTCATAGTAACCGTAACAGCTGCATGACGGCCTCCAGTCGGTGTGCCACACTTAGATTTAGTGGGTGAATCGCAGGCAGCATGTCAGTAAGCTGGGAGAAGAGTAGAAAGACATATCCTACTGTTAGCTAACATCACGCTCCTACAATATGACCTGCGAAATCCATTTCTCTGTTTTGGTTGTTACTGAACTGAAGTTTCGAGCATCCAGTTTGCCCTAACCGACTTGATCGCGATAGCTACCCATTTCTCGAACGGCCGAATTGTTCCTTGCACTTTTTGTGCAGAAAACTGAAACACAGTCTGTTATTACGATCGACTCCGATATAACACAAAGTCAATAAAACCGTTTATTTAACCATGTAAATACTTGACTGGTAGTTTCTGGTTACCGATGGCAATCTAGTCAAGTTTAATAAACTGGAAGCATGTTTTATACAGCTGTTGTTCATAATGTTCGCCAGCATGCAGGAGAGTAGCTACCTAGCTAACCAGCTAAAATTAAAGTAACGTGAGTCAAACAATGGACCCGTGTTCGTCAGAGGCACACACATCCACTGCCACTGCACTCGGCCGGTTCAGACCGTCCCCCCGACCTCTGGGCCACACCTCCTTATTTGCATACAGGTTGAAAAGCCAAATGGAAAATGGAAACGCCAAATGGAGAAGCCAAATGGAAAATGGAAAATCAAAATGGAAAATGGCAAATGCAAAATGCCAAATGTAAAATGGTAATGGAAAAATGCAAACATAAATAAAAAATTAAATGATAATTTTATCTTTTCCATTTAAGCTTTTGATTTAAGCATTTCCATTTAAGCCTTTCCATTTCCCATTTTGAGTTTTACATTTGATGTTTCCCTATTGCTATTTAGATTTTCATTTTCAATTTCATCTTTACAATTTAAGTTTTCCTTTTGACCATTTCTATTTACATATTAGCATTTTCAATTTAACGTTTAATTGTCGTTTTATCAATTTCCGTATTTGCATTTGAAATTTTACTTGTTTCATTTTCGTTTTATAGTTTCACATTATCATTTTACATGTTTCATTAGGTTTTTCAATTTGCTTTTTTTTTTTTTTTTTTAACATTTAATTTTGGCCTGATTATTTTAATTTTAATTTTCATTTGGATTATGACCAAAAATACCCTCCATAGTTTTTTCATCCTTACATGAGGGTTAGTTGATTTCTGGAATGAAAATGAACTGCCCATAAAGCTCAAATTCAACATAAGATGTGCATTCCAATAATTAACTGGAGGGGGACTCAGTCGGGTGTATAGCTCCACCAAAATAACAATCCTAAAATGTATGTTTTTGAAGTTTTATGATTATAAATTTTAAATGGAAGTCGATCTGTGCAGGCCTTCAAATGTAAAACCTAAAATTCAGAAGAAAAAAAAAAACCTGCTACTGAACTTCTGACATCAACAGGCAAATTTTATCTAAAAAACTGTTGATATTTTGTGATGACTACGAATTAGAAAGTTTTAAGTAATGAAAAAAGTTTATATTTGCGGGTTCGGCAAGTTGAAGTAATGTTTAGTTCTTCAGTTTTTCGGCTCTGTTTGAAGTTTCTAGAAGATAATGCCAATAACAGTATATCATAACATCTGCAAAATTAAATCACCTCCGGGACAAAATATTGCTGACCTCCCTGGTAAGTTTGTCACAAATTGGGGATTCGTTTTTGAAATATACTTAGCTCCATTAAAAACGCACGGGTGAGGTATGTACTGTATTTGCGGCAAACTGAAGAATCAATTTTTATTGCTTTGTCCAGTGAGATAAGAGTGGGATTATGGAACACTTGCTTTTATCTGACGTGTACAATGATGCTGGATTTGTGCTTTTGAGTGTGTTCAATAGCCGGCATAAAGCCAAACAAGAAATAAAAAATGCTACGGCATCAGCAAAATGACGTGGCTAACGACACGAAAGAAAAAAAAGCATCATTTGCACTGTCACTGGTCGACAATTGGCTGTCTGTTCGATAATGGAAAACAGGCCCTGTTGCTCACTGACCCCGCTTGCAGCAGCCGCGAATGACAACTGTAGGCTACCTCAAAGGTGCGATATCCGGTCGCAGTATGCACGGGACAGATCCTGAGCAACCCAAACTCGTTGAGAGATAAGGGTCTTATGCTACGTTCATACCGCTATGTTGAATATGGTGAAATTACCACTCACCGGTTGCGAAAAAGACACGCATGGAGAGCTTTCATTTGCTGCCAGTCTGTCACGGGCGACATCATGGGCGATAATAAAGGTATCAAAATATTACGTTAACTTCCCAATGACAAAACGACAGAAACATTGTGCTATGGAAATACAACAGACTCTTGGACATAAAGGTTAATAATAAGTTGCTCCTTTTAATATTTGATGAAACAAACATGAAATTAAAAGTACTTTTCTGTTTAGCTCACAATGTGTTGGTCTGGCCTCATTTTGCTCACGATTGGTGAAGATTGATCCGCTGAATAAATCACCACTTCACTGCTTGTGATGACAGGTTGTAAGGTGATTTGAACGCAAGTCACCGCTTGTGTTCTGAGAGACACCAGTTTTACAAGCTAGTTTGAATGCAGCATAAGACATTCAAGCCAGAGCGGAAGTATACCATTCCACGCTAATTGAGAAACGCATGCGAGCACACGTCCCGTTCAGAAAATCATTTACTGGTGCGTTTTGAATGGAGCTAATACAAACATACATAATAGGGGAAATAGTGGGGGACAGACAAATACGCGGACAGACGGATGGACAGATATATAAATGGAACCAAATCAGTGGCGGTTCTTCGGCCGAAACAAAGGGAAGCCAAAACCTCGCCCTTCAAAGCTTAATGACTTAAACCTTTCGCAGTTTGCTTTTCTTGATCAGCAGTTGCTCATACGAATTGGTAGAAGGTCAGTCAAATTAATTTAGATTGCAAATGACGACGCAAATTATCAATACGTCTTCATAAATTAGTTTGCGAGGCTTCTTTCGCAAGAAGCCACGAGAATCCGTTTTCTACAATCTTACAGAAGTAAAGAATGCGATGTTGCACAGCTTATTGCTTAAGGAGCCTCATTAATCAATTTGCGAATCCATGCCGTTTCATGAGCTTCTTGAGCGCGGAATTTATAAAGACGTAGGCCTATGGTAATTCATGTCGTAATTTATGTGTGAAAGAAAACCCCTCATAATTTCGTGGTGCAATGTATAACAATGCTATCGAAAATAAATTTGAATCAATTGAATTTTCTTCTAACAATTTGTATGAGCAACTGCTGATCAAGAAAAGTAAACTGCGAAAGGTTTAAGTCATTAAGCTTTGAAAGGCGAGGTTTTGGCTTCCCTTTGTTACGGCCGACGACCCGCCACTGAACCAAATATAGTTGGGTAATCAATCGCAAGACAGGCTACTTCTGGACGATGTTTCTCGGGCTCAAGGGAAGCTATCTTAGGTGGAGCAGAGATCATTTATTATTTCAGTTAGGGGTGGGACAAATGACGGAGTTTTTTTTCATTGGTTTGGCTTATTACGTAATAACCCACTTAGAAAACCAAGCACAGTTGAACCGCAGTAAGAGGACAGGTGTTAAAAATTAAATGACAAAATCTCGGATTTGAATGGGACATAATTTCTAAAATTTTAGTATGTTTACTATTAAGCACATACAACCCAAATAACGTAGTTCAAAGGTTTTTGTGAAATTGGATTTTCAGAGGCTTTAAAGTTTAAAAAAAAAAAAAAAAAAAGCTGGCTGGCGTCAAGTAAAATGTTTACCCATGGTACAAATCGAGCAGGAATTCTCTGCACTCGCGCAGCACTAGTATTGCGCATGCAGAGAACCGATCGGGCAGGAGGTAGTCTACGGCAAGCGAAGAACAATATAGTGCAAAAAGGCAAAGTGAACCCCGCGCTTTGTGTTCACAATACCAAGCTCAAGCGAAACGTACTGTGGCTTTTTAGCGAACCGTACTGAGACGGTTCGTTTCAAAGGAGCCTGAGTGCGGTTGTTGTGTTCACATATGCACAAAAAATGCTGAGTCATCGATCTGAGTTCGTTTTGAGGGCTGAAAAGGACCAAGCGTGAGAACACCCTAGGTGTGGCTCCCCTGTAATTCGGATAGACAAAAACCAAGGACGTAAATATTGATTACCTTCAGGGGCCGCCAAAATAACTTGTGGCTATAGCCACCAGGACTAGAGTACGTAACAATGCAGAATACCAAAGCATTATAGGACACAGGAATCTCATGGGACAGTGAGAAAAAAAGTGGACATAAGTAAAAGCAAAATGTGAAAAACAGGACTAGACTAAACAATAAAGGAGAGAGAAACAGCAGAGAAAAAAAAAACAAAACGAAGCAGAACAAAACAAAAAAAGTAAAGAATAACCAAGTGTTGATCTGTTTTTATGTCCCCCCCCCTTTTTTTTTTCCTTGGGCTTCTCCAGGATATGTTTGCGTTTAGCATTAGTAGGTGATCCTGTTCATACAAACATTTTTACCTTTTTTCCTGCCTTCCTTTCTTCCTCCTAAGCAGTATGTGTGCTGTGGCATTAGCTCACCGGCAATTGAACAGCTCTGAGGATTGCCGAGTAGGTTTTATCGAAGTGGTCTAGCAGTTTTTTTTTTTGTTTGGTTTTTTTTTTACGTGAAGCTGTTGTTCCATTGATTAATGTTGCGTTAGAAGGGCCAACCACTGTGAAATGTTGATTTTTTTCTTCTACTTTTTCAGTTTAGTAGTATGGTTTTCTTGGCGACAATTAGGGCCGCAAGTAGAGGTATTATAAACAGGTTACCATGAAATGCGGCTGTAGTTCAGTCAGGGAACTCTTTGTAGCTGCAGCATCGCTGAATTTGGACATCACATGTCCTCTCACTACCCAATCATGTCTGCACACATCACTTAAGTAATGCAGCGCACTCTTCAAAAATGGCTAATCAAGCTAATGCTTTGCAGTGGTTCACACTGGCGCTTTGTTTGCAACAGTCATCCGCTGCGCAGCTTGCATTTGCACCTCATTGCTGTCATTATTGATTATTATGCTGCTATTTTGTTTTCTGCTCCCCTGCCACCACCCCAGCTTCCAGCAATCTGTTTAGATCTGCTTGTGTACTCGGGGGGATTCGGAATCTTGTTCATAGGTAGACATAAATTCTCCCTTCCATTCAGGTTAGTGCACATATTTTGCACGGAGTACCCAAAGCAGATCTATTCACGTCCCAAACTCTGCTTAATTCTATACCATATTCAATAAATGGCTTACATTTTAATACGTGAGTTGTCCTGACTGAAATGATTTGAGTTGAACATGCATTGAGAGCTTCCAGATCACCAAGTATGCATACGGAAGGAGACAAAGGAATATTACACTTACAGCCAAGAAATGTGGAAAGTGTGGTGGTTATTTCTTTCCAGAAGTGTTGTATTGGTGGGCAGAGCCCGAATGCGCGGAGGTAGCCATCCGCTGTGTTGAGTGTACAATGAGTGCATACGTCTGACTCAGTTGATCTTATTATGTGCATCTTATGCTGTGTAATGTGTGTACTGTGGATGATCTTGTGTTGAGTGAGTCTTATGCTGGTGTTCTTGGACATGATTAAGATGTTATTATGGATTTTATTCCAGAAGAAATTTTCAGTGTAGATGTTCAGGTCTTTTACCCCCATTTGTCAACTGGGATGTAAGGGGGATTACTGGAGTCTCAAGAAGAGATGAGTTCATACAGCTTTCAGAACGGTGTGTTTGATTTTGCAATTTTATTGATGTCATCTAGTAACGGCGGCTCTTCTAAGTGTAAGTTGGAGATGTCTGTTTTTGTCTTGATTGTTTTAATTGGATGTACTGAAAGTATTGTTTCTGCCTAACAAGACAGGTTTTCTCTTGGATTGACCACATTTTCTGTTTTTACCATGAGGTCAGGTCCTTTGAATCATGTACAATAATTGGGTTGGAAGAAGGTAATGGTGAAGATCATCTACCAATTAATTTTGAAATGAATGTGCAGGTACATGGCAGTAACAGAAAGGCAGTTGAAATCGTAATAGGTGCCGCAGGTATTCTTGGATTCCCAAGGATGAATTGGAATAATTTGGAACAGCGTGAAAGGTATTTGGAAACCCTTGACAGGAAACTGCATGAATTGCAAGCACCTGATGATAAATTGTTGGCAAATAGAACTGATGCCAAGCTATACGTGGGCAATTATTTGAGATCTGTTGTTAATTGTATGCATGACTCAGCTAAGGAAGTTCGAACAAAAGGTCATCGACATTTTTCTCCTAAACTATTTTGGTGCCCTCTTCTGTCAAATCTGAGAGATAAAAAGCATTTTTGGTGGTCGTTGTGGATATCTAATGGATATCTAATTGTCTATGAATGTTGGAAACATGCCAAAAAGCTTTTTAGGCAAGCATGTAGACTGAATGTTCAGAATGTCATTGAGTGTCGGTTCAATAGACTGAATAGGCTTCTTACAGAAAGGTGTACTACAGCCTTTTGGAACCTCCTAAAAAATAGTGATAACAGGAAAGCTGAAATTCCGGTGCAACCTGATGATTTTAAAGTGCATTTTTCAAAGATCATGACTGATATGGATGAGTTATCTGAAGAACACAAATCTGGCAGTCGACAGGTGAATGATTGGTATAATTCAGATATAGAATATGCAACTAATGATAGAGTTTTGCCAATGGATATCCAAAGTTTAATTCCTCGATTAAAGCAAAACTGTAGCCCTGGGTATGATGGAATTAGGGCGGGGCATTTAATATTTGGATTAAGTGAATATCTGTGCTTTCACCTGGCCAATTTGTTCTTAGTAATGTTGAGCTGGCATACAGTCCCGGAAGCGTTTGGTATTGGTATCATTATAGCTGTCTTGGAAAAGCCTTCTTTAAACCCTAGGGATCCTAATAATTATCGTCCCATAGCATTAAGCTCAACATTGCTGAAACTTTTAGAACTGTACATCAAGCCGGAAGATGATGATGTTACAGAAGTTCAGTTTGGTTTTTGACAGGGCATGGTGACAGCACAAGCCTGCGCTTTTCTGAACAATGTTTTTCTGTATTCAAACTATAATGGCTCACCAGTATTCATGTGTAGTCTTGATGCTGAAAAGTGTTTCGACTGAGTTTGGCATGATAGGTCGTTTTACAAATTAAGGAATAGATTATCATTACCACATTGGTTACTTTTGCTTGAATTATATAGATGCTTGTGTGCAACGGTTAGAGTTGGTAGGAGGTATAGTTCAATGTTCGACATTACTAGGGGTATTCGGCAGGAAGTGTCCTATCTCCGGTATTGTTCAATATGTTTATTGACGATATGCTAAAACGTTTAATGGCATGTGATGCTGGTGTGCATATTGGAAACGATTTTTTAAATTGTTCTGCATATGCAGATGATGTCACCATTTTTACCCGATGCCAAAATATGGCCATCGAGTATTGCAAAGACCTTGCGTCCGTCTGTCTGTCCATCTGTGTAGACAGTAACTCCTTTCCTATTAATGTCAGGGTCATGAAATTCGCAGGGACTGTCCTTTGGACATATAGCTTGGACAAGTTCGAAGATGGGTAACCTTGACCTACTTTAAGGGGTCAAAAGGTCGCATTCTTTGTAAACACTGTTTCCTTGATTACATCCACTATTTTTGTTGTAACCGCGTAAAATTTACAGCATGTATGTTTTGGATACTCAGCTTGCAGAACATTAAAGGTGGATGGCCTTCACCTGGTTATGGGGTCAAAAGGTCACATTGTTTCTGAACATTGTAACTTTCATTACGCCTTTGCACTACCATGACATTTTTTGGTGTAGCTATTTCAAATTCATAAGGTGTACTCACTGGATAATCAGTTGGAGGACATGGAAGCTGCATGGCCTTCACCTACTTTAAATACCCTCTAATAACAATTTGATGTAGCAACATTATCAACCAAACTGTTCAGTCACCTTCAACATAACATCAAATTTTGATGACTGCGCATGTCAGACTTCATATTCTGAATGCCAAACGATGTAAAGTCCCAGCTGTCCTGTTCCACACTTTCCATATAACCTGCCGGGTCCTAGATGAAATTGGACAACTCTGTCTTCCTTTTGACTCTTGAAACTTCTCTCAAGCCCGAAAGTATTAAACACATTGTGTTACATAGGTATACATTAAAAACCCTTTATATATTGTTATTCCTTGTCTTATGCCCATACGGTCGAGGGTACTTTAGCATTGCGTTCTATGTTGCACTTACAGTTCCTGGTTTACAGCAACTGATTGATGTCTGTTCAGTTTTTGCCTCTCAGTGGCGGTTTTGCTTTGGTTTGAAGAAATCAAAATGTATGATACTGTTGTGATTCTGCCTGTTTGCCATGCTTTTTATCTGTCTGCCAGATTTATGATTGTTTGTATATTGATCTTGTTCTTGCCTGACCATGCCTTGAGATATGTTTTGTGATTTGGTACTTAGTTTGTTCACGTATTGTCTAGTTTAGTTTTTCCATGTTTTGCATATGACCATAGTTTCTTTCCGGTCCATGTTTTTTATTTTGCCATGCATTGCACTTTGTCTCCCCCTGTCTGGTCCCTTGTCTTGTCATTGCTCACAGCCCCAGTACTGCGTGCCACTCTTTTGGGTGATTTAATGGTTTCTGGATTTCTACCTTCCTTCCAGTCTCGTTTACTTCCTTCGCCTTGTTTTTTCTATGTTACTAACCCATACTAACAGTTTGTTGTTTTTGTTAAAGTACTAACCCAAACTAACAGTGTATATTGTACTAACTTACTAACGAGCACTAGGGATTGTATAGCTGCACTTACTAATTGATTAACAAGCTCTCAGCAATCGCCCTATTCTAGTCTCCGCCTTTTGTCTCTCCCTAATCTTCTCTGGTGCGTTTCAGTGGATCCTTCACACCTGTTCACGCTGTCCTTTCTCTTAGTATCTATGCACGTTAGAACTCCTTGACTGGAGCTGTATATTTGTCTATATGATTGTCTCGTGATCCCTGTCCGCGTTTTGGCAGTTGCCTATTTCATGTGATTAGGTTCTCCCTCATGTTCCCTCCTTTGTAATCAGTCTGACTTCTTGCACTTGTGTCTTGTTAAGCATGTGACTTCCATGAGTGTATATTAGGAGTCTTCTCTCAGCACTTCCTTGTCAAACGTTCTCCTTTTTGCCACGCTTTTTTTTCACCTTGTTTTTCATTGTGATTACCTTTCTGACTGGACCGTCCTTGATTTACGATTTTTGCCTATTCCTGTACTTTGCCATATCCTCTGTTACCGAACCCATTTTGTACGACCCTGATTTTTTTGTGATTGGTGCCCTGTTTACGGTTCTGGATTTCGCCTTTGGATTCTGATTTTTTTTGGATTGTGGACATTGTACCATTGCCTGCTCTGTTGGGGGTTTCCCCCCTTCAGAAATAAAGCCTCCATTTTTGTATTCACTGGTTCTCGCTTGTGGTTCCTCACGTGATCTTCACAGATGGTGGAAAAAGGTTTTTCACCGTGCCAGTCTGGAAGCTGGGACAGGATATTCTGACTGTAACAGAATATCCAGATACTGGGAGTAACCTTTAGTTCAACTGGAAAAGCTTCACAGCATGTATTAGAAAGAATTGACGCAGCCAGGAAAGCTGCATTAGTTCTGGCGTCTAAGGGTTTTATTTTTCCCTGTCTGTCAACCAGTTCGAAATCCTTTCTCTACACCAGTGAGGTGGCTCTGATGTATGGTATGGAGTGTGTTAATATAATTAGTTCAGATTGTAAATGCTTGAATTCCTTTCAGGGTAATGTGATGAAGCGAGTTTGGTTTTAATAAGAGGTTCCATCACAGTAAATTATTAGCCTTGGGCGTTGATCGGGTTGAGCAACAAGTAGGAAAGTGCATTTACCAATTGTATGCCAGCATTTTTAAATACTTTTCAGCTGCTGGAGATTTGAATTTGTTTTTATTAGCAAGGTTTTTATCGACGGGTGAGAGAGTTTCAGGTAGCCAGCTTGACAGGTGTCTCTCCTGTGGTTTTAATCCAGTTATGACGGCCCTTGGTGCTAAATGGGCCAAAATTAACCAGCCTAGCTGGGAGGATTTAGTTGTGGACTCCCTGAAAATGCTTATTAATGCGCCCAGTTTTAATAAGATCAAATCTAGTGATCATGTGCTTGCATCTCTCCTTGTTAAATCTTTTTAAAGGCACTCAGTGTTGTTGAGAGCTGTATGGATGTTACATTATCCTAATTTATCCACTCATTGGAATAAATTATTGAGGGTTCAAGGAGGTTAAATGAATTAGATATTAAACTGCCATCTGTATCATGGTGTTGCATGTATTTTAAATTTGTTATTTTATAACTGAGTGTTAATGTATTTTAATTTTGATTATTTCTGTGTATTTTTTTATGGTCTGTGTAGTGTTCTCCTTTTTAGGAGGTGTTAATAATTGTTGTCAAGGCCATATAAGACATCAAGCTGTTGGAAGTTTAGCAGGGTGTTATTTTCAAAGATGTGATGGAGTTGTGTGATTCCTTTGTCTTTCCATTTGGTGCCTATTAGTGGTGATTTGTTTGTCGTCAAAGTCAGGGTTGTGCCATGTGGGTGTTTGTGCTGTAAATGATCCTGTTATGGTTTACATTTTGTTGGTGTAACCCAGTTAAAAACATGTCATAAATAAATAAGTTATGATATAAATAGTATTAAAATCATTTAAATATGGTTTAGTTTAAAAAGATTTAAAAGCATTTAAAAAGCATGTGATATGTTTTTGTTTGCTTAAGAAGTACAGTGTTTAATTCATGGTACAGCAATAATAGTTCATTAAGAGTAGGAGTTTAGTTTCGTTTTCATTTGTTTGTGTACAAGCAATATGTGTCTGGAAACTACTGTCAAAACCAGCATTAATGGGGTTTAATTCTAACCTTCTGCAGAGCAACGTAGCAGTGTGTTTCAGCACGGACAATTTAGAGCAGGGGACGGCAAGTAACTTGCTGCGGGCCAAGATTTTTCCTCGCCACTAGGTGGCGAGCCAGAGGCCGGGCCACGGCCTATTTTGACGCTGCGATAGGTGCCCCTAAGGTCCACTCGCAAAAACCAGGCCTCCACGGAGAATGGTAAGTCTAATAAAAATAATTAATGACAATAAATAAACTATGTGGACTGTGCACAAGCCCATCGGAAGTCTCCTTTGATAATTTAATAATCTTAATGGACTTAGTATCTCTTTCAATATTGAGTCATCTGAAATTGTGAAAAAGGCAATGATGGCAATGATAGGCCCAGGTTAGGTCTATTAGGCTACTAGTAATATTAGTCTATCTTGGGCTACGTTTATTTTGAAATACTTGGTTGACCGCCTCCTTATAATAATATAACGAACTGACTATTCGTAATTATACGTGTGGCCAATGCTTAATTTTTTTCTTGGCCACATTTCACACTTATATGTGTGGCCTATGCTGAATTTTTTTCTTGGCCACAGCTTAAAATAAGTTTGGCTAAGAAAAAAATTTAGCTTTGGACACACTTAAAATTAGCCCCATTCATGTGCCTCCAAGGGCTTATTTTAACATTCTGACATTTACTGGTCCAGTGGAGTCACATAGCGTGCTATTGACAAAACCTGCAAAAATGGAAATCGCCAGACACCACTTGTCTTCTACCGTTGCTTGCGTCAAAACTTTCTTTTGTTTTACCTTGTGTCTGGTATCGGCATAACAACGACATATTAAAGTTTCGTTCGGCACCAACCATTCATCGTAACTCCCTCTCGTTCCGAAGAATAAGTCTGGAAAAGGCAAAACTTCACCCCTGAAATCTAACTTCCCGCCAGGAATCGTTCATGGCAAAAATCCACACAGCCATGAAATTGTGACGCGCACTGATTGGCTGGCGCTTGAGAGACCTGGGTCTCTCAAGCGCCAGCCAATTAGCGCTTTGTCACAATTTCATGGCTGTGCCGTGAACGATTCCGGCAGGAAGTTAGATTTCAGGGTGAAGTTTTGCCTTTTCCAAACTTATTTTTCGGAACGAGAGGGAGCACTACATAAAATGGAGGCACCACTGGGATAGTCTTGGATTTCTCAGTAAAAAATAAGTAAAAAAAAGAGAAGTTTTAAAGTACATAGCTAATTTACAAGCAGTGTTAAAATGGAATGTGCTGAACTAGTGTCAGAGCTCAAAAGCTGGTGCCGTGGCGAGGGTTTGGAAGAGACTCATGCGCCAATGACCATCGTCTCAGAAGATGTTGAGATCACCAAAGTTGAAGAAACCCTTCAAACTATCAAGTGTTTGGGTAAAGTGCGTGTCGGGAAGAAACTTCAGTGCACAACTAAACCGTAGGATGGTTTTGTGTGAAAGCAGAGAGGAAGTTAAGGATGACATTGTTCCTTCTGATTGTTCCTTGTGCCTATTGATGGTGGAGAGGCGTGGCCTATTATCATCATAGGAAGTACAGAAGCACAGGCAGCTGCTGAAGAGTTTAACTGTGAACTAAAGGGGTTGCTGCAGGCTGAAGGAAAGACAATGGAGGACCTTAAGTCATTATTCCTCAGTCCACACCCGCCCACTGGCTCCACTGAAGCCATTCTACATGCTGTCGGTGATTTGTTGGACAAGACGACAAAACCATCTGATGGTGGGAGCTATTGTCGACTACGTATGTTCTCAGGAGCCCTACCGACCCCACCAGGTGAAGAACCCTATGAGCATTGGCTGGAGCAAGCATGGCTTATGATGGAGGAGACTGATTGCTCTGCCAGGGAGAAAAGACCTCGACTAATGGCAAGTTTGAAAGGGCCCACACTAGAAATTTTTAACGCAGTGCGGCACACCAACCCTGACGCCAGCCCAAAAGACTGCTTGGAAGCCCTTGAAAGTACTTTCGGAAGGGCTGAGTCTGGAGATGACCTCTACATTGCATTCTGATTGATGCAACAGCAAAAAGGTAAGAAGCTATCTGATTTCCTCAGACGTCTAGAGAGGTCTCTAGCAAAGGTGATTCAGAGAGGTGGCCTCCCTGCTAGCTGCCTGGATAAAGCCCGACTGGAGCAACAGCTGCGGGGTGCTACCGGCTCTGACTTGATGCTGATCCAGCTGCGCTTGCGAGGAAGGAAGGCAGAGCCCCTAACCTTTCTGCAGCTCCAGAGTGAGATTCGGACGGAGGAGGAGTATGAAGCTGCTAGGAAGAAGCTCAGTGCCTCAGTACACCAAGTACATGCCAATCCAGAAGTGGATATGAAGCAGCTGAGATCCAGAGCTTAAAAGCTGAACTAAAAGAGCTAAAGTCAATGGTAGCGGCAGTGGTGACAAAACAAGCTCATGTCCAGGAAGATTACATGGAGCCTACACCCAGGAATACACCACCTGGCCCAGAAAACTGCCAAGACGCTGAGCTGGCTGCTTTGAAGAAACAGCTAAAACGACTGAAACAGAAAGCTAACAACAAGATGACTGAGCCCGAGGCTGCAGCTGCAGTTTTGACAATGGAGGCTTCTAAACAGAGCTCCAACTCTACCAAGAGAGCACCGAAAAGGCCAGAGAAGACTTTCTGCTATAGGTGTGGTGAAAACGGTCATTTTGCTGCAAAGTGCCACAGTCCTGAGAATCAAGTAAAGGTTATCAAGAAGCTAATACAGGCTTTGAAGGTGACAAAAGACAAACAGCGGTCTGGTGATGCCACAACCAGTGAAGTTAACTGTGATGTCAAGAAGAGTGCTGTCACCACACCAGAGCCTGCTGGCATTCCTGAAGGCTTGATTGGTCTACCCAGCATTGTACCACTGAAAGTGAATGGACACTCTTGTGACGCCTTGTTCGATAGTGGCTCTCAGGTAACTATTATCTTTGAGTCCGGGTATCAAACATACTTGTCGGATGTTCCAATTCGCTCAGTGTCTGGTCTAGCCCTATGGGGGCTAAGTGATTCTGACATCAGCTATCCCTACCGTGGTTATGTGGTGGTCGACCTTGAATATCCTGTGAAAGTTGCAGGGGCTGACAAGACTGTGACAGTCTTCGTTCTTATCTGCCCCAGCCCTAGAACTGCAGACCAGACTCCTGTCATTGTGGGGACTAATGCCAGTCATGTCCGACGTCTTGTGCAGCGATGTAGAGAGGAAGGCATTGACATCACCCAGATACTGGGGATACAAGCATGCTACAGGGACACAGAGCTAGCCCCACATAGCACTGCAGCAGCCATTGAAGAGAAGGATGATATTGGCTGTGTGACATGGCAAGGCCCAGGCCCACTGACTCTAACTCCTGGTGGTGACTGTAGTGCAGTCTGCAAAGTCAAATTCAATCAGCTAGTTGACAAAGAAATCCTGATGGTTGACTCCTCTCCTGTAGCTCAACTCCCAGCTGGTGTACTACTTCAGCCTACGGTGGTGCCCAGCGAAGAAGTGAACGTCAACCACTTCAGAATCTTGGTCCAGAATGAGTCCCTGACCGAGACCGTCATACCAGAGGGAACCATTATTGGGCATGTGTATCTGACCGATGCAGTCACTCCTTCCAAGATAGCTGCAACAGAGTTTGATTCTAACCTGATCGACTTCGGAGACTCGCCTGTCTCAGAGGAGTGGAAAGAAAGACTCCGTTAAAAGCTATCCACAAGGTCTCAGGTATTCTCCATACATGAATGGGATGTTGGACTGGCTAAGGGCGTAGAGCACACGATCCGGGTGTCAGATCCAAGGCCATTCCGGGAGCGGTCTCGTCATCTGGCTCCAGCAGATCTGTAGGACGTGAGAAAGCACCTAAAAGAACTGTTGCGTGCGGGGATTATCAAAGAGTCTCGTAGCCCTTACGCATCCCCAATCGTGATTGTTCGCAAGAAAAATGGAACCATAAGTATGTGTATTGACTACCGAATGCTGAACAGATGAACAATCCCTGATCAGTACACAACACCGTGCATCGATGATGCGCTGGACTCCATGACAGGGAGCAAATGGTTCTCCGTGCTAGACCTGCGGAGTGACTATTACTAAATTGCCATGGCTGAGGAAGACAAGGAGAAGACGGCATTCATCTGCCCACTGGGGTTCTTCCAGTTTGAAAGGATGCCACAGGGGATAGCTGGTGTCCCAGCCACCTTCCAAAGATTAATGGAGAAAGCTGTGGGTGACATGAACCTACTTTGAGGTTCTTGTATACCTCGATGATCTGATTGTGTTTAGCCGAACCTTGGAAGAGCATGAAGAGAGACTTGTCAAAGTCCTCGATCGTCTTGCAGAGGTTGGTTTGAAGATCTCGTTCAACAAATGTCAATTCTGCCTGCCAAAGGTAAAATACCTTGGACATATTGTGTCAGCCGATGGAGTCTCACCCGACCCAGCCAAGATTGAGGCAGTTACAAATTGGCCACAGCCTATGCACCTGAAGCCTCTTAAATCTTTCCTGGGGTTTTGCGGCTACTAACGGCATTTCATAGCCAACTACGCAGCCATCGTCAAGCCGTTGTCAGAGCTGATGAAAGGGGACGCTCTAACCCAGAAGGGTAAGAAGCCAGACAAAGACAGCACAAAGAACTGCCTTAAAGAGTCTGAGCCCTTTGGTGAGAGGTGGGACCAGTCCTGCACCGAGGCGTTCCACAGGATTATCAACTGTCTCATGCACCTGTGTTGGCTTTTGCAGATCCTAACAAGCCATACATCCTGCATGTTGACGCCAGCTTGAAGGGGCTTGGCACCGTCCTCTATCAGGAACACAGTGAGAGTCTGAGGCCAGTTGCATTCGCCAGCAGGAAGCTAAAACCCCCAGAGAGGAACTACCCTGTACACCAGTTGGAGTTCCTGGCTCTTAAGTGGGCAGTTGTGGATAAATTCCACAATTATTTGTATGGGGCCAGATTCACGGTACGTACAGACAACAACCCACTGACGTACGTGCTCTCAACTGCAAAGCTTAGTGCTGTAGGGCACAGGTGGCTGTCTGCCTTATCCACCTATGACTTTGATGTTCAGTACCGGCCTGGCAGACACAATATAAATGCCGATCTGCTGTCGAGGAACATGCCTGATAAAAGTCTGGAAGAATGGGAGACTATACCACAGGCGGGCGTGAGATCCATCTGCAAAAGGATCTGCATCCCTGGATCCTTGAGCAATCCACCAAGATATGTGGATCAGTTGGGGGCCTCTCCTGACTGGGTGCCCAACATCTTTGCATTCCCAATGCACTTGGAGCTAAAGTCCTTGGGACAAATGTCAAAGCAGGAGCTGAGTAAAGTCCAAGAAGATGATGATGTCATTAGATCTGCTAGACATGCAGTCAAACATTGCAAATGGCCTGAAAAGAATGGATCTAGTCCAGAACTGTCTCATCTGAAAAAAGAGATGGGGAAGCTGATGATGAAAGACGACCTACTTCATCGCGTAAGCAAGAGACCCTCCAGAGAAGAAGTCACTCAACTTGTCTTGCCAAAAGAGTTCAGAGAAGTTGTGATGAAGGCTACACATGATGACCTAGGACACCTTGGCGTAGAAAGAACTACAAACTTGTTGAGAAACAGGTTCTTTTGGCCTAAGCTGGCGAGTGATGTCGAGCAGTACATAAGAAACTGTGGAGAGTGTGTCACTTGAAAGACCCCTTGTCACAAAGCAGCTCCATTACACCAGGTCGTGAGCAGTGGACCGATGGATCTCGTATGCATCGACTTCTTGTCCATGGAGCCAGATTCTTCTGGCATTAATAATGTGTTGGTGGTCACTGATCACTTCACGCGCTATGCTCAGGCTTTCCCCACGAGAAACCAGAAAGCACAGACTGCAGCGAAGATCCTGGTGGAAAAGTATTTCATACACTATGGCCGACCAGCAAGAATCCATTCAGATCAAGGGAGAGACTTTGAGAGTCAGTTAATCAAAGAGCTCTTGAAAATGATGGGAATCCGTAAATTGAGAACCACTCCGTATCACCCTCAAGGAGACCCACAGCCTGAAAGGTTCAACCGAACTCTGCTTTCTATGCTGGGAACCCTGGGTTGTGAGAAAAGCGGCAGTGGAGTAGGCACCTTGGATACCTAGTCCACGTACAACAGTACCAAGTATGATGCCAGAGGGTACTCACCCTATTTCTTACTGTTTGGCAGAGAAGCAAGGCTTCCAATGGACCTGTGCTTTGGAACCTCTCCTGATGGCAAAGATGAAGGATGCCATTCACATTATGTTGCCAAGTTAAAAGAGGACTTGCAGAGGGCTTACAAGCTTGCTTCTGAAGCTGCCGATAAGACACATCAAAGAAACAAGAGGTCATATGACAAAAGAGTGGGATTTCAGACCTTGGATGTCGGCGACAGAGTGCTGTTGAGGAACTTAGGACTGAAATGGAAACATAAGCTGGAGAGCCGGTGGAGTCCTATCCCTTACGTTGTGCTGGGAAAGATGACCAATCTTCCGGTGTACAAAGTAAAATCTGAAGATGGAAGAGGAGACCCTTCATCGTGATCACCTCTTGCCGATTGGACAGATGGTGAGAATGCCGACAGTGGAGACTGAGGACAACTCGCATGTCAAGCTAAGAACAAGGGCTCAGACAAAAAAGAAACAAAAGAAAGTCTTACCTGAAGCTCAGGAAGTTCTTCAAGAGTTTTAAGACTCAGACTCATCTTCAGACATGGAGTATTACAGACCGGAGAAACCCTACAGTACTTACCTGAAGGAGATCCTGCAACAGGAGAGAGATACTGCCAGATCATCAGACCTTATCTCAGATGACAGCGATTCTTCTCAACAGTTAGATGGAAATCCTGCAGAAGATAGCATATCAGAGGATGACAGTGTGGAAGAGGAGCACCTCAGTGTGGGAGACAAGGATACAGTTGAAGATTCCGTTCCTGAGGAAGAAAGTGATTCAGATGCAGTCACTATGCCTGAAGTGACTGGTAAACCTGAAATTCGCTCAAAAAGAAGCATAAAACCCATCAGTAGACTAACTTATGATGAGCCTGCAATAGCAAAAGATCAGCCTCTCACAATCGTACATAGAGGTGTCATCATTAAAATTGGCAAGAGTTAATTGAGTTAGCTCATACACCCTTTCCACTCATTCAATTTTAAAAAGTCAAGTTCATTTGGTTTGATGAGGACATCAAAGACTTTTAGAAGGGGGAGGGTGTAACCCACTTAAAAACATGTCATAAATAAATAAGTTATAAACAGGCCCGGCGCTAGAACAGAGAATTGGGGGGGCACAGACACGTCCCTTTATGACAATTAGGATATTCCTGGCTAGTTCTCAATTATTTTCCTTTATTGACGCATTTTCCTATGATCATAATTGGCAACTGAAGACACGGTTTCTCTCCATATGCGATCTAACAGCGATGAAATCATGGGGTAAATTCAGTAGAACTGAGAATTGGGGTGGAAAAAACATCCGTTTTAAACAATTATTAGTCCTGACCTGTTCTTGGTCATTTTCATGATTAACAAAAGGTTCACTTCGAGAGCACTCTACACTTCACAGGTGTTGCTTGTTCTCCCCGATTAGGTAGGACGACAATCATTCATCTGGACGCGTATTTGCTGAATTTAAATCAACGTTATTCAAAATTGCATACCTGCGCAAATAGCTTGAGCCGCATGCTTTTTATAGCCTATTTCACTGCCGAGTGCCACTTTTTTTCACTCAATACTGGGAGTAATTTTGAATAATTTTAATAAAATAAATTTAATTTTTTTTGGGGGGGCTGTTTACCTTTTCTGCTGTCTGTCAACCTCAGCATGGGGGCATGCTGTTTTGTTTGGTGGGGGGAGAGTGTAAGGACCTCTAAAATATGGTTGTTATGTTCTGTTTTGGGTCTGCCATACCAGGGAACTCAATATACCAGCATGCATTGTGCTCTACAGTTTTGTTTATTCTGTTTGTCAGTTTTATGTCGTGTCAACAGCCAAACAGATTTATTTATTCTGTAAGTTTTCTTTTGAATTTATGTAACAACCGATGAGATTTTGTATTGGTGTATGCCCGCAAAGCCGAGGGTTTTTTTTTTTTTTAAAATTGGTATCACCTCACAAGAGAGCGGGGGGTCCCAGCCAGCCAGCCAGCCAGCCAGCCCTTGGAGTGAGAAGTCAGGCACACCGTTTTTTTTTTTAAATGCCTTCATGATAACCCTTTCGGTCAGCAGACTGGTAGGAAGAACAAATGTACAAGCCTACCGGTGGATCGCGATCCGTGCTAGGGCTGATGAAGCTGTGGGATGCATCTCATCTGCTCCACGGGGAGGTCTGTCAAGAGACTTGCTGGCCTTGGTAGCTGAGAAGCGCTCGCTGACTAGCTGGTTGGTTAGCCCAACGTCCGTTGCTGCCACCTACAGCTGGGAATCTGTCAGCGCTCCGCCTCACCCCCTGGACCAACGGTGGGTTATGAGTACCCGTTTTAGCCCGTCACTGAAGAGAAAACCCACATCCCGCTAACGGTTCGCCTGGAACGAGCTTTGCAGCGGTTAATGTCCGTTAATCTACTGGTACAAGAACTGTATTTTTTTTTTTTTTTTATGTGCAACAACAGGCCCCTATGGAGACAGACCATTTAATGTCTAATCAATTTCTTTTGATACTTGTTTTTTTCTCAATGTGATTAATTTTGTCTGGCAATCGATTAATTCATTTGTGATAGGTTTTGGTATTACCTGGTTAGTCTATGTTATAACATCTTGGTTTATTGTTCATATTGGGAGGGTGAAAATTGTTTTTAATCTAAATTTGTCTGTGCTTCTCTCTCTCTCTCTCTCTCTCTCTCTCTCTCTATTTATTCTTAAATAAATTGGTGTATTATTGTTAATTATAACTGGGTGTCCTGGCAGCCCTTTCATTCACACTATTATAGTGCTAATTTTAATTGGTGTATAGTAATATAGAATACCTCTCATCTATTGCATCCTCTTTGAACTAATGTTCCTAATGATTCACTCTAAATTTTAAATTCTGTGTAGATACACCACACACGAGCATAAGGTAAGTGTAGTATTTTCACAGTGGAGGCACCGCACACTACTAAATTCATTTATAGTATTAATTTAGCTTATTATGGATTACCCCTTTATATTGTAATTGAGGGCACTGTCCTTGGCCTACTGGTGCACGGGAGGTTTCAGCCAGCTCACCATCCACCACTGAGAACTCAGGATCCTGTGGCGCCACTGGGTAATATTGAATGTAACACTTGAGTAACTATTAGCCTTAAGCCTACTGGTTAGAGTACTTGGGTTTGGCTTCGCCCATCAGTCAAAAAGAAAAAAAAAGGGGTTACATATATAATCGACAATTTTGATAAGTTCTTTGATTTATTTTGATTTTGTAAGAATAGGAGTAGGCTATGTCATCTGCATATAAGCTGATTTTATGTGTTATGCTTTGGTGTGGATGCCAGTGATATTGTTGTTTTGACGAATTGCTGCTGCTAATGGTTCTATGAAGAGTGCAAATAAAGAAGGAGAAAGTTGACATCCTTTAAGCTGCTTTCACACCGGACGTGAAACAAATTTTCCGCAGGACAGATTACATTCAAAGTCAATGCAAAGACGCGAATACGCATGAATTTTGACCACTTGGCATGTCAGATCACATCTTTTATTTACCTCCGACCCACAAACCGGTCCTGAAGCGTAACAAGCCTGAACCGCAGTTAGTTCCAGTTTTGGTTGGAGGTGGCGATTCAGTGCCTTCAGAATTGTTTCAGCTGTACTGACCGGACGTATTTAAAGAAGCTTGTGTGGATTTGGATGAACTGATGGAGACGGCGTCTTCTTCACTTTTTGTGAGGACTCGATTGTCCCACAGAAAGTAATTTCCGTTAATAAAAATAGTAAACCATGGGTCTCAAAATCTGTCAAGTCCACAATTATTCAGAGGAATGAGTTTTATCCAGGGTGATATGACTCGGCATAGGGAACTTCTGAAAGAGATTAAAAGAGCACTGACGTTTGCAAACCACTTCCACAAAAACAAAGTTAAGTTACTTAACAATGGAAGTTCACGTCTTACTTGAACTTTTTTTTAATAATTGCTTTAATGTTCAGGATTTTAATGAGGAGCTGTCAGTTTTTCAAAATAATGATTGTGAGCAAAACAGTGTGCACTTTGAACAGGACAGGGTGCTAAAACTTTCTAGGGGGTTAAGGAAAATAAAATTCTCAGCCATGATGGAATTGGAGATTGTATCATCAAAAGTTGTGCTCATCGATTCGCAGACATTTTCTGTTTTATTTTTTACAAATCTCTCCAGCTCCACAAAGTTCCCTGTATCTGGAAGAATTCTAATATTATTCCTGTGCGAAAAATTAATTCCCCCAAATTACCAAATGATTACAGACCTGTGGGACTCACATCTCTGGTCATGAAGTCATTTGAGAAGATTGTGAAGGATGAGCTCCCGATCGCTGTGCTGGCCAAGCTGGATTCGCTTCAATTTGTGCAAAGGTCTTATAGGAGAATGGAAGATGCTACAGACACCCTAATGCACATGATCTTATCCCATCTTGAGAGTGCAAGTGCAATGTAAAAGCTGATAGTGTGGTGAACTCTGTTTTGTGGAAACCGATTACCTAAAAAAAAAGTGTGTCAGCCAACTTAATTGCGTTGTGTGGGAGGGACTTAAAGAAAATAAGATAAAGCTATTTTTTTTACATGGGTTTACGTGCTGTGAACACAAGCTCATTAAGTTGGCAAACATATTCTTTTGAGGTAATCGGTTTCTACACAACATTTGAGTTCACCACACTTACCAGGGTTTACAGTGTGCTTTTGTATGTCTTGTTTTTATAGATTTCTCCTCAGTTTTTAAATACATTCAACCACACATTTTAGCAGGAAGGATAAAGAGCACCCATAACCTTGACCATAATCTGATGTGCTGGCTTGTGGACTTATTAAATGAAAGGTCACAACAAGTAAGAGTTTACAATGATTTATTGGATGTTCTGTTCACCTCCACTGGCTCCCCCCAGCAGTGTGTACTTTTGCCTGTTTTTATTCGTTTTACATACTAATTAGTACCGTTGCCAGCATTCGAGGTGTCACATCATCAAGTTTGCAGATGACTCAGTGATCTAGTCTCTTCTTCACAGTGGAGATCCTGATCATGGCCCCCCAGTGGCAGATTTTATGGATTGGTGCAGGTCTTTCTTTTTAAAAACAAAAGTCTTCAAAAATCAAGGAGATGATTAATGGTTTCAGGAAGAATCCTGCAGTCTTCTCTCCTGTGCTGATTGATGATCAGGCTGTTGAGCTTGTGCAGCAGTACATATATCTGGGCACTGTGGTTGATGTCAAGTTGTCCTTTGAACCTCAGGTGGATGCAGTGTGCAAAAAAAAGTCCACCAAAGGACGCACTTTTTTCAGTAACTTTTCCTTTAATTTGGTCAGCTCTTTTATGAAAAATTTTTATATTTTTTTTTAAAAAGCATGAATGAAATAGGCTTGACCTTCTCTTCCACCCAATGGTACTATTCTGTCTCTGCTAAGAGTAGAATCAGGCTGCAGGGAAAAGTCATCTGCAGCAAAATTGCAGGCTTGAACCTAAATGAACTGTCCACTTGCATCAGGATAGGGTGCATGATAAGGCAAATGCCCAAGTATACTCGGGTAGAAGATTATTGTCTCAGTGCCGCGTCCGAGTTAACTCGGGTTTTGATAGTTCCAATTTCTTTCACCAGGTTGCAGCAGTTTTCCAATGAATAAAAATTAGCCATCGGCAGTAAAACGCGCTGCTCTCTTCTTAATGCAACGTGTGAAACAATTAGAGAACCAACTGAGTGCCAACACCGAAAAAAACTTGGCACTGAACAGGTTAAACTTGTCTGAGCCTAGCCATCCCCTGTACAAAGAGTTCATGTTGCTTACATCCGGCAACAGATACAGTCTGCCTACTTGCAGGATCAAATGGCTCAAAAAATCATTTGTCACAAGTGCCATTAGCCTGTTAAACAATGCAAGTTAGTTTTAGTTGAATAGAATGTGTACGATATATAGCTTAATGTTTCATTGTTAACTTGATTTTTTTATATTCTACTTGTTTTTGTGGTTGTGTTGCTCTGCTGCTGTAGGACAAATTGCCCTCAGGGATGATACAGTTTTCTTGACCTTGACCTGGTTTAGTACTTGGTGCAACTACCTCTGGCAAGAATAATGATATCGGGATTTTAGGAATTTAACACTATTCCATTATCCTCTATCCTTTCAAGATCATTTACGTTTTTGGGTTTGCGCTTTTCACTGGCCCAGCTCAATTCAGCCCACAGGTATTTTCCCATTGCAGAAAGATTCTGTTGTCCAAGAATCAGTTCTTTGTGCATTTTTTGGTGTGGTCTGGGTAACTGCCTTGGGGTAAAGCCCACTGAAAGCCATGTCTCGGCCTTCGGGCAAAGACAACTAACTTGTTTACCAAAACTGCCTGATATTTGATGGAAACCATTTGGCAATTTATCTTAACCAGTTCCCCGGGACCCCTGGAATTAATCCTGCCCAAAACACAAGAAACCATCTGGGATCCACCAACTGCGACAGTGATGCTGGTATTGGTTTTAGGATAACAGACCTTATAATAAAGCTCTCTGTGAGTGTGCACTCAAACCACACAGGTTTTGAACTGAGCCTTTTAGCCCAGCTATTCACTTGTAATGTTTTGCGCTTGTATCTTAAAAGGTTGCGAGGCTATTGCATTTTAAACGGTTCCAATGCAATTGTATTTGCAAGAATTTTCTGGAAGCAGGCACGCCCACATACATAAAGACACCAGCAAAATACTCAAAGCAGCTTTTATTGTAGTTTTAGAATAGTGTCACTGTAGTTTGCCCTCACTCACACACACACACACACACACACACCTTTGTTTTCATGTTTTGTGGGGACATTCCATTGACTTCCTTTCATTCCCTCACCCCTTTCCATGACTTAAACCCTCAACAGTTAGCTTGACTCCGCCAGCCTACGAGCTTCCGCTCAATTTCATTTCGCTTCACCACTCCGTCTGATCACAAAGAGCTCTGCCTAGTTTAGCTCGGCAGCGAAGACGCCGAACCAACCAATGAACAGAATGGGTGGTCGAGAGCCATGACGTAGCCGCTGCGCCAAGTTTGAAATTGTAGCCTCCGAAATCAACAATGGCGACGGACGTAGATACACGGGAGGCCATTCGTTCTGTCGTGGAGAAAATCCCTGGTATCAGCGACTTAAAGCCACAACAAGATGAATGTTTGGTTAGTTTTTTGAATGGAAATGATGTTGTAGCCCTACTCCCAACAGGTTTCGGGAAAAGTTGTCATATCTCACGTCATATCACATGTCATATCAATATCCATCATGAAACATATGAAATATGTTACTGTGAAGTTATAGTGAGCTAGGTATGATGTTAGCGCAAGTATGGTTAACAGTTCAGTTTTCGTGTCAACGTAGATTTCGTCCTAATGTAAATAATGCGTTACTCTAGCTGATTCTGCCATTGGCTTCTGGTGTCTTACGTTTTTTTTAAATAGCAGCAGTATCGGCAGGAAAAACGATAGCTCAACAGTTTGTTTCTTGTAAGGAGGACAGAAAGAGCACCTTTGGTTCTTCTAAGTGAATGAGTGAAGGCTAAAATTTGGTAGATGGGCATATGTATGAGTACAGTATTAACTTTAATGTACTGGTCAGTTTGTTTTCGCTGCATTCCTGGAATGAAGGACTGTGTTTACTGTGGAAGTACAAGGCGGCTGAGCCGGCGCATAACATATTTCATCGCCAAACGTTTGCGAGTACACCAATGATTTTAAACTTCAGACAAGCGCCCACCCACCAGGAAGTAAACACTTGTCAAACACAACTGGCCAGACTTTGTGTACGAAGCAAAGCGAAGAAGCAGAGTCTGGTTTTACCAGGCTACTCAACAGTACCTACCTAACCCCAACCCGAACCCTAACCTTAACCCCTTACCTGAAAATAGTTCAATTTTTTTGTGGGGACTGGAAAATGTATTCACACATCCACAAATACAAGAAAATCTGGAATTCCGTGTCCTGTGGGGACATTTGGTCCCCCAGTGATAAACCTAGGAATAATTTTTGTTGGGCCAATGCCCCACCTGGTAAAATGTGGGTGGGCCCAAACTTTGACTGGGGATGTCCAAGGGCCCCACCAGGTAAAATTTAGGTGGGCCCCTTATACATTTAGATACTCAATCTTTCAGCAATGTACCAACCATAACATGAAAATAAACTAGTTTGAACACGTTTGTTGTCATTCATTTATTCAAATAGAAATTTTGCCTCTACACAAGAATAAAAATTATCCCATAATCACTGATACAAACTTTTCATTAATTTTGTATGACTTGAGCCACAGAGAACGGAAAACCTTTTTGTAAAGAAATATCTCATTGTAACATTATTATGAAAAGTATGCATAACTTCCTATTGCAGTGATAAGGAGATACATATGCTATTACTAGTAACTACAGCTTATTAAAAAAAACTGTACTAACAGATCTTGTGTCATGAAATTTAATTTTTGTTTTTAGCTTCATTGAAAATATTTTTTCATAATTAAATAGGGTATTTTACTGCTTTCACACATTCATAGAATATATTATAAGTAACATTACCCTGAATATAATTTACTGTAAAAGTAAATTCTTTTTTTAACAGCGAATAAAGTTGATAAATGGGACACAGTGGGTAAGAAAAGTTTTTGCACCCACGCTGGTTCCTCATAAAAACATTGCAAATTTAAATGTATTTGGAAATACCCTAATTACTCAACTGGTAATTTTCACTGCATCACGTAACTTTCTTGCAAAAAATAATTATTAACAATACTGCTATCAAAATAATATAATTCTCATTTCTGTCATTAATTTAAAAAAGTAGCTTTCATCTCGCCTAATAATTTATTGCACTGACATAGCAAATACAATTCCATCTACATTTTATGTTTGCCGTGTTGGGAGCGAGTTATCAATCTGTGCCATCTAAATAGACTCCTCACCGTATTGTACTTGTGCGGAAGTTATCTGTTCCAATGGTGAAGGCATTATTACCACCCCCTTCTCTGCAGACTCGGCAAAACATTTTTCCTTGTTCATATTCCAGACAAGTAAATTCTCGGAGCCATGATGGCTGGAACTTCTTCAACTTGCGAGTGCGAGTTTTAGTGTTGGGTTTGCCTTCAGAATCTGAGGAATCTGTATCACTTTCACTATCCGGCTGGTAGTCAACAAGCTTACGTTTCTTAGTGGTTGCAGCTGTCTGTGTTTTCTCATGAAAAAAAGCTTGAGATTTTTTTCTGAGACATTATCTGATAAACGGCATCGCACACCAAAACCGAAAGTTAAATTGATACCCGGATGTGAAAGTGCTTGTAACTAACACTCGTTTTCATTGGCCGAGCGTCCTCCAACAGCCAATCAAAATTCTTTTTACTCATGGATTAAAACTGGTCCACTCAAGTGTTTGTGATGCTGGCATTTCGCGAACAGTTAGAGTATTTATGGTTTTCATTTACTTAGGCCGCACTGGCATATTTCAGATACGGCGTTTTGAATCTTTATGCGGCCTGAGGGCGCAAAACATATTTTTGCAAGCGGCAATTTGGATTTTGATGCGGAAATGCCGCAAAAACGCACCTTAGGTCTGACCCTGGTCCCCACAAGGTTCGGTAAACATGGTACACACAAACACACACACACACACACACACACACACACACAGATCAATTCAAAACAATACCAGCTTCGCTATCATGGCTGGTCATCACTGATCCACAACAGAATTTCTTATTATCAATTGTAATCTGATAATCAGCAAGTTAAATTAAACTGATACAACCGTAGTAGAATTTGCATGACTTTAATATCACCATTCCCATGAATACAAGTGTTCCAGAATATTAAATTTCACTGAATTTTTTAAAGTACAATTACAACAGCTGCATTAATTTGTTTCTGTTATGATATTGTGAATCAAATTAAATTAAAAAAAAAGACTGAGAAAAGATGTTGACAAACAAATCAAAACTCAAAGAACCTGGATATTATTGTTCACAATAAGAAAGAATTTAACCATTCAATTATTTGATTATTATTAATATATCAGTGCAAGAAATCGATTTTAGAGACTCTGGACACCCTTCATTCTTAGGCAAATATTGGAAAATGTGATTGCGTTTTATGTGTTTAATGAGCACTCAGTATTTAGTTTCAGAAGTCAGTCGATGGGAGTGGTTGGTATTTAACTTTTGACCTCTTGGTTACATAAATCACTGCTCCACACACAATGACAACCACAAGCAGGAGGACCACAGCAATGAAAGCCAGGTTCATGTTGAAGCCCATGTTTGAAGCTGTAAATAAATCAAACAAAAGTCAAAATTCACTTTTGAGGATCTGCACATAATCTACCATTATTTAACAAAGCAAATGTATGCTGCATCCTTCAATACAAAATGTACAAACTCACTGATCTTTGTAGAGTGTAGATTTGAGTGTTAAACGGTATGAGCCATCCACAGCCTTTTAACTGAACTGGATTTCATGCAGCATAATACCTTTGAATGTAACTGAAGAAACAATACCTGTGAAATCTACAGTCCTCTTTAGACGCAAAGGCCCCTGGGAAATGGAGTGTCTGGCTGTTCCACTGCAGCAGCCCTCTTGTGATGGTGATGTAAACCAGAGGTAGTTGTGGCACTGATGCAGCCCTGAGAACGTCGACTATTGGGGGTTCCAGCCTCACACAGGATTACTGAGCAGCTAATGAAGACCTGGAATTGATCAAAGAGATAAGATAGCTCTGAATACATAAAGCAGGCAGAATTGCAATGAGGCCTGGCTAGATATTTGTAATCAATTACCTCCTCATGTTGTCCAATGAATTGGAAAGCCTCGATTTCAAATCTGAATTCTGTCGGGTTACTTGGGTATACCACCACTGTGTCATCCATTATGCAGCTGGGGAAATAAAGCTAAGTTCACTCTTTTTTCAAGGTTGGAAAACATCAACAGCAATGTACACCATATAGACTTTACCTATCCACAGCCTTCTATTGTTTTTTTTTTTTTTTTTTTTTTGCTGATGTCTTAATACATTCCATCCTAATGCTGAAGTACTAAAATCATTCATGGCAAAGACTTAGCTTTACAAATACTATTTGTAATGTGGGGAAAAAAAAAAAAAAAAAAAAGCCAGTAGATGGCAGTATTGACATTTTTTTTGTTAAAGGGGACCTATTATGCTGATCCTTCTTTTAATACATATTAGTAATGTTATAATGTTGGTTGTCCATGCTCAACCTCTGAAAAGTTTCTAAACATAAGATACAGAGGTTTTGCCGTAATCCAAGAACGTGATTTCGTGAGCGTGATTTCCTCTCTGAACAGCTCCTCCTGAGATCTTCACGAGATCTGGGTAAAACCTGACGTCAGGTTGTGCCATCCAACAGACCTAGCCAGAGCCAATCATGGCGCTGGACCTGCCCACACCGGAAACTATTCTAGCAGGCACTAACAACGGCAGATCATACTATGCCTCAGTAGCGTTGACACTTTTGGAAATACAAAAGAAGAACCGCAGATCATTTGAGCTGCAATTTTGTTAGTATCTCTCCCAAAGCTACTTGTCCATTTACTTTTGGACGCGAAGAAAAACAAATATTTCTCTTCGAAAAGACGATGCCACCAGAAATCAGTGGGTAGCTTTTTTTGTTTGCTGGCAGCAAACAGCCACGGCCAAAGGGAACGTTAGCTGATTGTGCTCAGCATTTCACCAAAGGCAGCTTTATCAATAAAGGATAATTCCACACAGGATAAGCGTTTCAGCTGCTTCTCAAACCTGAAGCAGCTGCATCGATCAAGTGCTCGGAGCCTCAAGCTGTAAGTAACCATATAACAGCAAATAATGTAAGTGAAGCTAACGTGTTACGGGTGGCTAGCAGGACCGCTAGCAATAGTTAGCATTAACAACTGGCCTCAAAGGCAGGCTTGGTAAAATATCTGAAGATAAAGCCTGTATCGGTCGCGACTGTCCATGACTCACAGACACAGAAGCTGTAAGTTGCTTTTTACTGCATAAGCCAACCTGACGTGATAGCCAGTTGATTGTGGCTGTAGCACAGCGCTAACGAGCCAAGTTACTGTTGCTAATGCTTGTGTCCTAAATATGCAAGAGTGATATCAGGGAAATTCTACAGAAGGTGTATGAACATAAACCTCATTTGAAGCTAACTTTTAATACTTGTTTGTAATTTGGATGCTTGGCACAACTGTTCACAGTAACAGAACTTGCTGTCTGTAAAACCTGTATTGCAAGGGTTTGTCTCTGTGGTTATGACCGCTCGGTCACCAGCTACTGCATGTTAGTTTGCGTGTCGTGCTAATTAAAAATGCTCCTGGTTAACTTATATGCAGTAATTCTGATCGGTATGCTTGTGTTACTTCGTAAGCATCAATGTGGCAGTTTCATCATAACGTTGCCCCATTGTAGGCTCTACAGTTAGTGATCGCTTCACTTATCCATGACCGAGATCAGCCGGATGTCTGAGTAAGCTCTCTGGTGCTACCATGAAAGCAATGCGAAACGCAGCAGCTCTACCGGTTTACAAATGATTTTTCTGCACTACCTTGACATAATTTCATCCCCCTTTAGAAATTGTTGTGGCTAATAAAAAGCCGAAAAAGGCGGAGATTAAATAGGTAATTCTTTCCTGTAGAAGTGATCGATTCGCTAGCTCCACATGAGCAACTTGTCCACCCTAACGGAACGTACGGTTTGCAAAACCTGTATTATGTTCCTAACATAACCGAGCTCTCTCTAGCTGTCGTGCACTATCCATAAAGCTGCTTTCACATCGGACACAAAACGAATTTTTTCGCACACAATTCAAAGTCAATGCAAAGACGTGAATTATGTCAAGCCGCTTTCACACGGACGAAACGAATTTTTCGCATTCATTCAAAGTCATGACCACTTATCAGCTACAGCATGTTAGTTCCCCTGCTCTGCTAATTAAAAACGCTCCTGGTTAACTTATATGCAGCGATTCTGATCGGTATGCTTGTGTTACTTCAGTAAACATCAATGTGGCAGTTTCATCATAACGTTGCCTGATTGTAGCCACTACAGTTGAAGCTAACCGGAGAGGTGCTGTATGTGTCTGCCGAGTTGGGCTGCAGTTAGACCAGACGTAGGTTTTGCAAAGCTTGGGGTGAGTTTTTGGGTGCTTGTGAAACGAACGCTTTACTTATCCATGACCGGGTCAGCCTGATACATCCCAATGTCTGAGCAAGCTCTCTGATGCTACCGGTGAAAGCAATAGGGAAAAGCACAGGCTATAACGTGCATGGTTATCACAAACGATTTCTCTGCATTGCTGTCGATTGAATATTAAATCGGCGACTGAATATTAAATTATTTCCTGTAAAAGTGATCGATTCGCTAGCTCCACATAAGCAACGGTTCACGCAGACAGAACTTACGGTCTGTAAAAGCTGTATTATGCTCATAACATAACCGGAGCTCTAGCTTGCTCTTGCGCACAATCCATAACGCGCCCATTCTCCGCGAGGAAACACTTGTCATTCCGACGCAGTAAGTAAACCATTACCACGGGCAATTTCCGAAAAGGCCGTTTAGCCTGGAGCTTTCGCCCCTCCGTCATATACCAGCGCCGAAGCGTTCGCTTTCTCCACGCTAACAACACACCACAGCTATGCACACGAACCAGCAGGTCCTAATACACACCGAAGCAGTCCATAAGCTGTTGGTCCACTTTTAGCTGCTCCTCACTGTCCATGTTTCCCTCTAAACTCAGACCCACCGGATTTCTACGGTCTCCGGTCTACACTTGGGCATGTCGAACCGTTCTACAAATGTGTCTATATTGATTCTAGCTTCCCCTGCATCCTAGCTAGGACTAGGAAAACCGTGGTACTCACCAACTGTTGCCGTAGCAAACTGTAACCGATAGCAAATTTGAGCTTGCGCTGAGAGATATTCGCACTGCGTCCTCCACTTTCGCCGCTGCGTTTGTTAGAACAAGATCATGTCATTAGATCTATATTCAAGTATAACGTTAGATTGCGGAATTTGCCCGCCGTTTCCTGATCAGATTGCAGACGTGCCTCAGGTTTCACTCTGGGGAGCCGGACACGGAAAACTGCATTCTGCAGCCTCGTCCCGCCCAACTCCGCCCTCCACAGAGCTGGCCAGTCAGAAGAAAATGGGCACACGGGGAGTGGGGGCCATAGCGGAAGAGCCACCCCAGTGAGGCGTTTCAGGCAGAGACTACAATGTACTACAAATGCAGTTTTTGAGGATGGCAGTATGAGCGAAATAAATACCCTTTTTTTACTTTGCGCGATCAGGAGTACTCTAGGGGAGTCAAAGACCAAAATATAAACTTGGAAAAATAGCAAAATAGGTCCCCTTTAAGCAGTCTGGAGCTAGGTTTGGGGCATGTCCCGGGCATGCCTCAGAGGGGGCTGGAAAAGAGTATATAAGGAGAAAAATCAAGAGAGTGTAGTAGTAGGAGAAATTGCAAGGAGAAATAGTGGAAGGATACATTTGACCAGACCTGTCACTCTTTTCAAGACTTGTGAAGCTTTTTGTGGATTTTTGCCTGTGTTGGAGCATTTTCCTGTCCCGGGACATCGCAACATAGCAGCCCATCTCAATTACCAAGGGACTGTAACTATCTTTTTTTTAATTTCAATCTTGGTCAGTAGGGTAGAGTGTAGATTAGTTCTAAGTGTTTGTTTAATTAAATCTGTTGAAGTTCAAGAATTTTGTCTGTCATCCCTTGCTGTCCGTGACGTCATAACAAATTGACGCCATAACAAATTGGGGCCATAACATATTATTCTTACCCATCTTTAATTATGTCGTAGTAAATGTGATAGTTAGGGTCATCAACAGGGGTTGCTCTGCAGGACTCCACAAAGAGTTCAGTATCGGAAAGGGAGGAAGTAGAATTTATCAACATGTAGAGCTTCTCTTTCAGGGGGACCTGTATTGGGTAGGATTCAGGGGCCACTGTCCTGTCGAAAAGGTTACTCTGGAAGAACTCAAACTGGTAAGTGAACTGTCCAAACCCTTTCTCCGTGAACACATAAGGAAGCTTGTGTGAGCTGAATTCCAGAGAAATACGGCTCTTCTTTGGGTAGCAACACGAGAACTCAATCTCCACCTCGTGTACCCGGGTAATGACGGCATAGGGATTGTCGAATGACGTAATTATATTGCGGAAGATAAGGTTCTCTCCATCGTCCTGCAAAGTCAATGAAAGACATGAAAAGATATTCGCCGGAGGTAACATAGCAGCATACAGTTATATAGCATGTGATCTTTGAGGGGATTAAATGGTCTGACCTTCAGTTCCGTTCCACATGAGCCTAGGGACACAGCAGCGATTACATGGGTGCTGTTCGAGATGGGGGTGCAGGACGCATCAATTAGTCGTAGATGATCTTCATGGAGTCCAACTACTGAGGCCTTCTCTACTTCCACCGTCATCGTGGTCTCACTACAAACCACGTGGGCGTTCACTGCATTAGAAAATAAATCTTTGGTGAAGCATTCAGTAAAAATTGCATGAGTTATTAAAAAAAAAGGTTGAAGAATGGAAAGACCAGACATTTTATTAACCCCATACTTTCAAACTACATGATCAAATATTTGTTTATAGCATTCAATTGTTCATTAATTCTCAAGTAAGCAGTGATCTTTATTGTCAGGAGGAAATAAAAGTTATTTTCCTGTCAATCAACTGTGTTTCCACAATGAGGAAAATGCTGAGGACAAATGAACAAACAAATAGACCAAATAGATTTAAATACTAACCACTTAATCTGGTAACATTGACAATGATGCATCTCATTTCAGAATGATAGATCGTATGCCTGAAAGATTGAACAAGATTGTGAGACCAGCGCAGGGCAAAGACAAATAAAAAGTTATACAGTGCCATGAATGAGTATTTGCCCCATCCCTATTTTGTGATTTTTTTTTTTGCACATTTGTCACACTTAATTGTTCTATATCTTCCATACTGAATTTAACATAAGACAAAGTGAGAATATGCAAATGTAGTTTTTATTTGATTGTTTTATTTATTGACAAAAAGGTATCCAACACAAACTGGCAAAAAGTAAAAAAGTACATTGTGCTCCCTTACTTTCTTGATCAGCCAAATTTTCCAACTTTAATTGATAATTGAATAGAATTAGATAAGACACTCCAAGGCTTGTTTAGAGCTTTGCGATCAATCAGCAGCAGTTGAGATTTATAAGTGTTAAGCTTAATAAAGCTGGAGCACATCCAGTTCTTTATATCACTGATAAAAGCTGTAAATGAGCAAAGGTGAAGTGGAACTGGATGTAGACGTTCTTGTCTAGCGGCACATGGCGGTGGGATCAAAAGACATTGCAGAAGAGATGAGAATCTTATTTAGATGCATCAGTCTGCAAAGGGATGCAAAGCCATTTCTAAGACACTGGAATTCCAGCAAACGGCAGTGAGAGCCATTATCTCCAAATGCAGAAGGCATCGATAACTCATCCAGGAAGTCACCAAAGAACCCAGAAGAACATCTAATTCACAGCAAGCATTGCTCGCCTCAGATAAGGTCAGCTTCGTTGATTCTATCATTAAAAAGAGACTGGTGAAATGTTATCTGTGGGAGAGTCGCAAAGCGAAAACCACTGCTAACCAAGAGAAGCATAAACGCTTGTCTCACTTTTTCCAAAAAACACGGTGATAACCGCACACATTTTTAGATGATGATCTGTGGGCGGATGGGACGAAAGTGAAATTGATGAGTGAGTTTCCAAAACGCAATACATCCATTTTACTCATTTTGAGTAAATCAGCTTTCTCTATGTCAGCGGCCATTCCATTTTATAGAAAAAGCCAAACTTTGACTAAGAAAAAATACACCTCATAGTATGAATCTCTATAAACTGATTTTTGCACCATGTGTAAGAAGCACAGGGCTGCTCTATGGTATTATCTCAATTTTTGTCATTTTGGGACTTACTGCATTTTGGAAACAAACTCTTAAATTATTTGGTGAATGAGGGGTGTGTTTCATCTGGTGTAGATGTAACAGGATTCCACAACAAGACCATCATAAAGACAGTCAGACGTGGTGGTAGTGCTTTGCTGTTTCTGGTTCTTGGGGACCTGCTATAGCTGACAGAAACATGAACTCTGTTCTCTATTAGAACATCTTAAAGGAGAATACCCGTGCATCAGTCTGTGACTTGAAGCATCAGTGCCACTGGGAAGGCTGCAAGACTTAAATTCAACGCGGTTAAGCAATCTACTCTGAATGCCTCAAAAGAAGCTAAATTAAATTTCCATCTCCTGGTCTGACGCATGTTCAAATGTTCCTGTTGGACATTGATTGCACGTTTCATACTCAAAAACCCTCAAATGCAGCTTAATCAAAGAAACTTGGCAAAGAAGGATGGGCAAAACCTGCTCTGCAGCAATGAGAAAGGCTGATCTTCCATTTGGCTGCTGTTTTTGTGGCTAAATGTTGTACAGACAATTGAATCAGTGAATTCATCCACCAACCAAAATTTTACAGGAGAGCATTTTTCCAAAAAATTTTTCTCAAAGTGAGGCCATGAATTTAGTATCATATTTTTGACACATGTAATACCCCTCCAGCGGTAACAAATGGCCGGATTTGAAGGCAAATGATATTTTGGTTTCAGCTGGGTGACCAAATCAAGACATCGGCGTTGGGCCCATCTTGAATTAAACAGCTGAATCTTCTACATGAAAGGGGCAAAACATGTCATGTTTCTCCAGGATCATTTTATTTCTAAATCTAGCATGAAATAAACGCTACAAAGGACTTATTTTGTAATATTTCTCAATATAGGGATACGTATAAGGCATAATACCTCATCGTCGTGTGTGAAGGGGGTGTTCGTCTTGTAAGGTCTGGCAGTAACAGCTTCAACTTTCCAAGAAAAACTTTCAAATACTTCCACTTCAAATATGACATGAAATGCATGCCAAGCTAACAATCCATGTCATTTCTTAGCATTAACACTGATGAAATGCACCTCAGATGGAGCCTATCAATAATCAATATCAAACTCATCACAGGTAAATTCATCCTCAAAATCTGACTCGTCATCCACACCTCTATTATCACTGGTCACTAAGTTATCGAGGAAAGCCTGTGCCTCGGGTGCCAGGTATCTGGGAAGTTTCTGGACATCTCCATCTTTGGCAGCCTTGACTACCTATTGCTCAGTATAGGCCGAATTTCCTGCAAGAGGAACCAAACTCCTGGAGTTGGGCCTGTCTTGAATGGATCACTGCTGCTGCCACCTATCAGACGAGGTCAAATTTCCTGCAACAGGGGCCTGACTTTAACTCACCGTGAAAAACACATTAAGAATAAGCACATTTATTCACGGGAGTTGGGATCCTCTTGCACACGATCAAGGGCCTTTTCACCAAAAGAGCTCAAAATATGCATTTTAAAAATTTGTGAGGTTGGGCCCTTATTGAATTCACCGATTCAATTATTAAGTTTAGGGGAGCAATTATTTTTCACAATGCTACTACTGGTCTTTTATTATCTTTTCTCCCCAATCAATGAAAATATCATTTAAAAAGTCAATTTTATGGTTTTTTTGTGTCTATTGTTTGCATTTAAATTAAGATCTGGAACTGTTTTTTGTAAAGAATACAAAAACTAGAGGAAATCAAGAGGGGGAAAATAATTTTTATCACAAGATATAGATCTGAGTTTCATCTGAGTTATTTTGTTCATTTAAACTCACAAATTTTTTTGAGTATACTGATTTTAAGCATAAAAATACAAATGTCATAAGGGTATGGCTTCAAACAATAAAAAAAATCCAAACTATGAATTTGTTTTGACGAAGCAAATAGCAGAGATAGACACTGGCTGTTCCAGTTTCAAAGACTGGTAAGAATAGCCTAATCAACAGTCCTATGTTTCTGCAACTTACCCATGAATACTCTCAGCAATAAAGCAAATGGGAACATGTTCACCCAAGTAATCATCATTTGGTGTCCACCTTATCTCAGCTTCTCCATTGGTAGTTTCAGACTTTGTGAAGTTCTGAGGTCCACTGATGATAAAGTTATTTACCCTGTTGAAGATAAAATAATCAAAATCAGACCAAGAAGGGCACTCGGTAGAGCGCATACCTCCACCACGCCATAGTATATTTTAGCTTTTTCCGGATCCAGAGAATATTTACTGGATCACTTCCCAAATTGAATCAACTCTTCTTTAGACTATCACTCACCACCCTACCAAATTTTGGGCCAATCCCTTCATAACTTTTTTGCGTTACGCTGTTATTCTATATATATATATATATATACACACGCACACACACACACACAGGGTGTATAAAAAAAATGTCCCACTTTGAAAAATTGCCCTAAAATTAATATTTTATAATTTTTTGAAAATCCTTTCACATAGTTTGATCGACAATGGTTCAGTGCTTTTTTGTGCAATTTCACATACTCAACATGTCACACATGAGTGAGCACAGGCTAATTACCTAAATTGCGATACATCTGTTTTGTGCGAAAAAAAGCGCTGGGATGAAAATAGGATCTGAGACCATAGGAAGCAACGTTAGGTATGCCCTTAAGATCTAATTCTTAAATCCATCAAACTAACCAGCATTTGCTGTCATATTTGCAGAGCATACTCGCATTTTTTTTTTTTTTTTTTTTAACGAGAGCATTCAAACAGATTAGGGGACTGATTTTCCCGGTCATGTGGCATGTATCCTATAGTAAAGAATTTGAATTCAATTCAGACCAACTTCTGCTTTCAAGACGCTCTACTTCTCTGATTCAATTAACCACAATGTACAGTTCCCTCCATCTTTGAGTGATGGTGCATTTTGTATTTGGCACACCTTGTGCTCACCTCGCTGGATCATCTATTTATTAAAAACACCTTTGTTCCATTTGCCCCATTTCAAGAAAAACAATTCTTTTGTTTTATGTAAGCCTGAAACTTGGCATAAAAACATTCAACTAATTTCCACAATAAGCCCCATCACTATTGAATGTATCCGTAATTTTAGCAGACTTTCAAAAACTGCGATTTTAAATATTCATTTGATCATGTTCAGCAGCCATTCATGACTGTCCTGCAAAATAGTGGGTGCAGGATTTGCAGGTAGATCGAAATGAAGCTTCCCCAAATTGCCTCTCATACAGGATTCAAATCTCCTCTTTTAGTCAGAGATATAATCTTATCCAACTGAGGTGTTCCCTGCCTTCACTGGTCAAGGACCTAAGTCGGGAAGATGGTTCTAAATATTATCCCATTTCTCCTCACTGTAAATCAAAGCCAGCCATCTTTTTCCATCAATTCTGGACTTTCCATTATATGACAGATTCCTGGGAACAGATCTTTAATTCTTTTCCAGAAATCTTTATCCCTGCTTTTGACCCTGCCCTTTTACAGCTGTTTGCAATTATCCCTCAATGCTCCCCCCTCTCCCGCTCTCGTCTCAATCAGATACAATGGCTTATGCCACCCTACTGGCCATGTGACTTGTTTTACAAAACTGGAAGTTGACTTCTCGGTCTTCCTGTTGTCACTGGGATAGAGCCTGGCTGGAATGCCTTAATCTAGAGAAGGTCAAATTTAGCATCCATGGGAAGCCTGAATGCTTTTATGAGCACGAGAACCCATTTTGGTAAAATGTAAGATAATCTGTAAACATGCAGGTTGCAATCGCTCTTCCTCAAGGCCGGAGTTTAATTTTAGGGTTCTTAATTATGCACTAATAGTAACAGTGATGTGTGATGAGTCATGATGGAAAAAGATTTCTTGCCGATGGGGTATTGTCATCCTCTCTGCCGACTATCTATCTGTCCATTTGTCTTCCCATTGATTGTTTCCGCTATAGCTGGTGATTTGTTGTAGGGACAGCCCTCATATTTAAACAGTTTATGCATACTGGGTATCTCCAGAAGCCCATTTGAGGGCAAGATCATCACTCTCATTTTGACCTACTTTTTTATGTCTAAGGTCATGGGACATCACAACTCAGGCACGCCGAGAGGGTATGTTGTACCAAGCATAATATATTTTTATGTTTTGGTGATTTGTTGTCACCATCTTGTTTGGAATTTATTTTCTGTGCACTGGGCTCTAGGTGCTGTTTTGTACATTTTGTGTTTGATGAGAGTTAATTTAAAAATTCCACTGAAATTAATTTCCAAACCAGATCCCGCTTGGTGTTACATGCCCCCTTGGTGTGCCTCGGTATGGGCATGCCCGACCCTTGCCCAACAAAAAAATGTAGTCAGAATTGGAACTGTGGCCTTGACATCAAAAAGGATTCTGGAGACACCCAATATGCATAACCAGTTTAAATTTGAGGGCTGTCCCTACAATGGTTTAGCAACTTAAGTGGTAACAATCGATGGGAAGACATACGGACTGGCATACAGACCGCGGGGAGAAGACGACAATACACCATCGCCAAGAATCGCCAAAGGCTAAAAATAAACGCAATTCAGAAAAAACGTTTCATGCAGTAAGCTACATTGAATGAAAAATGGAAGTAAATTATTTGCATGAAAACAATAATACATTTTCGCTACATGTATACAGAATTTTCATTAACAATTAAAATGATGAGAATAACTTTTCTTTTTTCAAATGAGATGTTATCTTTTTTTTTTTTTTTTATCCCGCCACCACCCCCCCACTTTGGAGGACAACTTTATTCATTCAATCAGTTATATAATTAAGTATGAATCCTCCTACCATCACCCGACAAAACACACACACGAGAAAAAAAAAAAAAACCATAAAAAATAAATAAAATACAATACAATAAGGATTACATTCACAGAGTTTTATACCTTTGGCATTTGTGATTATTAGCTCATCCATTCCATCTCTTATTATTCCCAACCTTCAGCCTCCCGAATTTTATCCCATCTTTTGGCATAAATTACAAGTCCCGTCTCATGGGCCATCGCACACTCAATTCTACTGTAATACATGACAAAATTCTTGAATCTCTCAAGTCTTAACTCCCCAACAGATGTCAACCTGAAAATAAATATTTTTGCAAGATATAAAATTATATTACATATTTGGTGTTTTTCTTTTGTTACATCACCTAGTAATACTTTAAATAAATCTAGTTGTATACTATTATACTGAGATATCCAGTTTTGCACCTTTATCCAAAAAAGGGCTGTTACAGGACAGTACCAAAAGAAATGGTCTACTGACTCCACTTCCTCTTGACAGAAATCGGCAGAGGGGTGATGGCTCAATTCCCCAGATATTTAGCATCTTTTTTGTTGCTAGAAACCTATATATTAGCTTATATTGAAAATATCTTATCTTCGGATCAAGTGATGTATTGTAAAGAATTTTGAAGACTTTATTCCATGGGACTGGTGTGTCTTACAAATTTTCCCAACTGTCTAGAATTCTATATGGTGTCGCAACTAAATTCTTTATTCTTAAGTAAAATTTGTATATATGTTTATTAATCTTTATTTTCTTTAACCATTGTACCATTTTCATATGAGGCAGACAGACTAAATGTCCTCCTGGTCCTTTAATAATTTTTGATTTCCAAGTATTTGGTAAAGCTCCAATAAGTTGATTATATTGTTGCAGTGTGCAGACAGTTCCATAAAAACTAGTTAATTGTCTGTAGGACATGATTTTATTTTCCTCATTCACTATATCCTTTAAAAAAATAATACCGTTATCGAACATGCGTTTCCAGAAAATCATTCTTCTATCAACAAGTATATTGGAATTTAACCATATTATTTGTTGTAGAACTTGTTCTGCATTTTCTGGTGGATGAAACTGAAATTGCAACCAACTTTGTAGAGCTTCTTCCAGAAAGGTGGAGACACTGAAAAACAGTAATTAACTTGATATGCATAGGTTTAATCTGCAGGAAAGGAAAGAAGCCTTTATCAAACATAGGATGGACACTTTTAAGTAACTTACTAGAAAACCAGTTTGAATTGAAATAGAATTTTGGAATAAGGGAGGCCTTCAGTGAAAGATTTAAAGCTTTTAAATTTAATAATTTTAGGCCACCAGATACATAATCATTGTAGAGATGCACACGTTTAATTTTATCAGGTTTGTCATTCCATATAAATTTAAATATCTTCTGTTCATAGATTTTGAAAAATGATTCTTTAGGAGTTGGTAATGCCATGAATAAATATGTAAACTGGAATACAATTAATGAATTAATCAGAGTTATTTTGCCATAAATGGTCAAATGTTTCCCTTTCCATGGGAGCAGAATTTTTTCAATTTTACTCAGTTTATTATTGAAATTAACCGTTGAAATTTCACTAATATTTTCTGGGATGTGTATACCGAGTACATTGACCGGTCCATCTGTCCAGTGAATTGGTAGATTGCATGGATGAGTGAAATTTTTATTTTTCAGGGAACCAAGTCTCAATATTTGACATTTTTCGTAATTTGGGTTCAGCCCAGATTGTTTTGAGTATTCATCCAGGTCTTTTGTAAGACTCTGAAGTGTTTCATAATCAGAATTCAGTAAAAAAATGGTATCATAGGCATACATTGAAATTTTTGTATTTAGATCTTGCATTTCTAGGCCTTTGATATTATTATTTGTTCGTATTTTTATAGCAAGTACTTCTATTGCCATAATAAACAAATACGGTGATAACGGGCAGCCCTGTTTTACTCCCCGTGAAAGTACAATGGGGTTTGAG
The DNA here is from genome assembly GCA_029692085.1 of Gymnothorax javanicus. Classification (NCBI taxonomy): domain Eukaryota; kingdom Metazoa; phylum Chordata; class Actinopteri; order Anguilliformes; family Muraenidae; genus Gymnothorax; species Gymnothorax javanicus. Next base: position 10,152,531 of record CM056207.1, on the reverse strand, counting down.
AGATAACCATTATTTATAATTTTGGAAACGGAGTTATTATACATTACTTTAACCCACTGTATTAAAGACTTACCAAAGTTAAAAAATTCTAAACATTGGTAAATGAAATCCCATCTGATTTTATCAAAGGCTTTCTCGAGGTCTGCTATAAAAATCAAACCTTGTTTCTTTATTTTATCATAATATTCTACAATTTCAAGTAATTGTCTTATATTATTTGAAATATTTCTACCTTGTATAAAACCAGACTGGTCATGATGTATGATATCATGCAGGACATTCTTTATACGCAATGCTATGCATTTTGCTAATATTTTCGCATCATAGCACTGAAGAGTGAGTGGCCTCCAGTTTTTTAAGTGGACCGGATCTTTATAGTGGCCACTAGCTTCTTGTTTTAAGAGCAGAGAAATTACACTTTCTCGCTGAGTCCCTGTGAGAATACCTTGATCATATGAAAAATTAAAACACATAAGCAGGGGGTTTTTAATCTGTTCATAAAACGTTTGATACACCTCTATTGGAATACCATCCAACCCTGGCGTTTTCCCCCGCTGAAAGGACATGATTGAATTGTAAAGCTTAGTTTCTGTAATTAGCCCCTTGCATGTTGCTTTCTGTTCCTCTGATAATTTAACTTGATTGTTAGGGAAAAATGGATTACGATCAGTATTACTTAGTGGAACAGCTGATAACTGGGGGGAGAAGATCTCTGTAAAATATCTCTCTTCCTCATTTAGAATATCTGTAGGAGAAATGAGAATTGTCCCTTCATTCCTTTTTAATCTCTGTATATTTTTCTTTGCTGTATTTCTATGTTTGAGGCTTAAAAATAGTTTATTGCATTTCTCTCCCTTCTCCATCCATTTTGCTTTATTATTATAGTGCATCATAGTTGACCTGTCACAAATTAATTGTTCCAATTCTTTTTGCTTTCGGTCCAATTTGTCGGTTACATCGCGAGTTACTTCTGAGCTGTCAAGTATTGATGTGAGAATCTCAATTTCTTTTTTAAGATTTTGTTCTTTTAATCTTAAAAGTTTTTGTCTTCGTGAGGCAAATTGAATTGCGTGGCCTCTAAAAACACATTTAAAAGTATTCCATACAATAAGTGGGTCTGCTGATCCTATATTGTTTGTAAAAAAATCTGTAATAAATTCTTTTGTACGCTCTACAAATGTCTGGTCCTCCAGTAACTTTTGATTAAATTTCCAATATCCCCGTCCTCGTGGATATTCAAGCAAATCTAAATGAAGTGATACAAGTTGGTGATCAGATTTAAATTTGTCTTCAATTATTGCCTTTTTTATTTTAGGTAACAAAGAAAAGGAAATAAGAAAATAGTCTATACGGCTTGCCTGATTCTGTCTTCTCCACGTGTATTTACGTAATCCCGGATTCCTTAATCTCCAAACATCAACCAGATCCATTGTATTCATTATTGATGTGATTTCTGCAGAAGCATGTGGGTGATGATTAGTTGAATTATTTCCCTTACGATCTATTAAATTATTCTGTACTGTGTTGAAGTCTCCAACCATTATGAGGTATTTACTTGTGAATTTTGAAGATTTTATGATATTGTAAATTGATTCAAAAAAATGAGGCTCATTGTTATTTGGACCATATAAATTAACTAAACATATTTGTTTATCCTCAATGACCATATTTAAAATGATCCACCTTCCTTGAAGGTCAGATTCTAAAGCTTGAAGAGTATAATTAAAGTTATTTTTAAACATGATCATGACTCCCCTTGAATTTCTTAAACCATGTGCATATAATATTTGTCCACCCCATTCCTCCATCCATGTAGTTTCATCTGTCATTACCAAATGAGTTTCTTGAATACAAAAGATAGTGTGGTCTTTCTCTTTTAACCAAGTAAATATTTGATGTCTTTTCTTCTTATCTGCGAGGCCATTACAGTTATAACTGGCGATAGTGATTACATCTATTCCCATTTTTTACAGGCTAAGCTTTTAAGATTAATGGAGTAGGATTTTGGATGGTCAAATATTCCATCAGAGTGCTTTCTGGGCATAATGGAAGAGCTAATCGTAAAATATAAAATGTTGTCAACGAGGCGCCATGCCTGTCAAAATTAAATATGGCAGTTGAAGAGCATAAACAAAGAAAATAACATGATTAAGTGAGAAAAAACCACAAACACAAACAAAAGGACTTGCTGACAAAGACAAACAGATAACATAACAACATATAAAACACATGAGATGTTATCTTACCGTGCTTGTGTTGCTGTAGCTTTAAGCTGAATTATCAGCTCCTGACCGACACAGACTGTCCGTATATCTCGATTCTGCGGAGTTGGCTCCAGAAACTGCGGCAGATACTCTCCCACGGTACAGGAAGGTGCATCAGAGTCAACTGAAATTCAACGGCATGGAGGAAGGAGTGTTTTAAGTAAGGGTATGTGTTTCTTTGAAGTCAAGAATGATTATTCAGATATTATTCAATTATTATTTTAAAAAGCAGCATATCAGTTTATTGATCATAATTCACCTTGAATTGTGAACTGCAGAGGGATTTTGCTCAATGGATCAACCTTAGGGGCTGGTGTAGTGGTATACATGTGGTAGTGGTCATAGTTGTAGTAGTGGTCATAGTACTCCCGCTTTTTTCTCATAAGAGATGGAGACTTGGTGGCCATTGTATCATCATTGTAAGACAAAGTGATTATTCGCGTGGGGAAATCCTCCAGAACCATTTCAAAACAAAGAGTACTCCTGTATGTGGTGGAATTGTGACGTAAAGTGCAGGAGTTCTGAAAAAAAAAAAAAAAAAAATTCATGTCGCAAAAAGAAGTGATATGAAAGGAACTGCTAAAGCATTGTTTGTTACTTGTTTATTTTCCTTAATTATGTAAAAGAGTGAAATACATATTCATCTTTGAAGCCCACAATTTTTAAAATTTTGTCTTTTTGATGGTCAAAAATTAAAAGCAAATGATTGACAAGCTTGATGGCCAAAATGCATGTATAAGGCATCATCTGAAAGGTAATGTCATCCAGTTTTCAGAAAAGTGCTTGCATATTGGCAAAAACACCTGCAACACTATATCAGCTTTCTGGTTGTTTCCACAGCCGGCATAGACAGAGCCAGGATGTATTCATCAGCCACCATCAGCAAAGTTCTGATTAGTGTTGCGCCGATACCGATACCAGTATCGGGTATCTGCCCGATACCTCGTTAATATACTCGTACTCGTCGACACATTTGCCGATACCACGCAATTTGTACTTTACCTGAGTTTTTTTTTTTTTTAACCGGGACTTTTACTCTACTACATTTAAAAGATAAAAAGTATACTTTTTCTTTTCTTACTTTGACACTGGCCACTTCACCCCTCGTTACAAATTAAAATATGTATATAATTCATCATTTAAGGATTATCTGGATGCGGCGTGTTCAAGAAGAACAACGGTGCTCGGCAGGGTATCTTAAGCGCTTTGTGCAGATGTTTCTGCCAACGGACATGGAGCTGCAAATTTATGCACGCAGTTACAATATTTTATCACTAGATGGCACACCCAGATCAGTTATTGAATATTTACAAGCAAGCTGAGCTCGCACAAGCACACACCCACAATCACACACACAGAGACTTAGAATTGTGAATCTTCTTATTTTACTACAAATATATTAGTAACATATGGTTACCTTAAACATTTTAGTTCTGGTTAAGTTAAAGGTGCACTTTGCAAGTTTACTTCCTGCGCGATTATATTTTTGTCTCGATTCGCCGACATCTCTCCACGATCTGCTAGCTGCCTGCCCCTAAATTCACTGTAAAAAAAAAAACCGGGCTCTGGAGACCGCACAGGCGTCACAAACTGCAAATAAACACAAGGAGCACAGGCTGTGCCCTATAACATAACAAACCGTCCCGGCCAATCACCGACAAGAGTTGACAGTTATGAAAGCACAGGAAGGAGGGAACTATGGGAGGGAGGGGTGGGCTACCTCTGTTTTGTTTGAGTTCGAATGTCAACAGAAGTGAAAGTAAACAAACTTGCATAGTGCACCTTTAAATCTTTTTCATTTGTCATTTGTGTAATTGAAATATGGCGATACCACACACTTTAAGTGATGCCTTGTTTGCTTGGAAAGCTATTATTGACTTTAGTTGGATTGAGAATGCCTTTGAATGTGTTTAGAAACTATCTGTGCCAATTAATAGTTCTACTGACTTTTTATGAAGTTGGGTGTGTTACCTTGCCTATGCAGCGAGTTTACTTTTCATTTGTCAAGCTTAAGTTATGTTTTGCCTCATTTGATGGCAGTGCTAGTTCAAAGGCTTTTTGTCGGGCCTAAATACAGAAAGATTTTTAACAGTTAGGCCTACTGTTTTAGGCTTGTTATAAAAAGAAAATAAAACCTGTACTCCGAAATTGTCATTGTATTTTTCTGGAAAACATTTCAGAAATATAGGTATCGGTACTCGGTATTGGCAAGTACACAAAATAAAAAACTAGTACTCATATCAGTTTTTAAAAAAGGGGTATCGGCGCATCCCTAGTTCTGAGGGTCGTCACTATCGTGTCTCGTGACTGGTGGAGCTCTTCTCACCTTTTTGCTTTCTTATTGCAACAGCAACCAAACAATTTTGATAATTTTAGATTCTTACTTGATCCAAGATGAAGCCTGAATGCTGATTGCAATAGTAGCACTCTTTTAATTGATAAAGTCCATATCGACATCTGACTCGGTCCGCATCAGGGTCATGAGCCAGAAGGTTGATTGTTCTAGGGCAATTCGCAGGTATCCTAAACATGGGGAAAAAATGTAGTCAAGTGTAATTTAACCTAACAATCAGAATGCACCTCATTGTACATGACATGACTTATTTGCTTAGCTCCTCATTATTATTTTGTATTGATTAATTTATGATCTCTAACAATGTGCATGATGTAATGATGTATGTATATGACCATGAGCTATCAGGTGACGATCATTTTCATATCCTTGAGACATCAAAGCAATATAAACTGACTCTACTGAATACAAACTTGGCCCGTAATGCAGGATCTATAAATTAGTCATCCCTGTTTCATGACTCCACGCTACCTGAGCCTTCAGACAGTTTATGCACAAGCATTAATGAAACAGTGAAGTGTTTAAATTTAAAGAAATCTGCCTAGTGATGATGACACATGGGGGTTGATTTTCCCTTCATGTGTAATACATGCAGGAACTATAGCAATCTCTTCCATGATTTGTCAATGAAAGAGGCTCAACCATGTACATTTAAACACTAGCAGATGTTACGTGATTGCACAAGAAGGCATGATGAAAAGAGCAGTGATCCATCTAAAGTGGGTGGGTCAACGTCACCACAAATACTTTCACCCTATTTCAGACCACTGATGTACGCACAAGGAGAAGGTGCATCATAATTTACTTTTTTCCCGTATATTTTTGTTAAGCGCTCCTCATAAAATGGACATAAAATAAAGCATTTCATTGATTACATTATTTATTATAATGAACAAAATTCTTTGGCATATTTATGTCATTTAAAAAAATAATAAATGCATCCAAGGTGTTCACCAAAGGACCAATGGCAATGTCTGAAATTGCACACTTGCTTACTGCATGCTGCACTAGTGAATACTGGACATTTCAAGCTACTCTTCATAGTAGTATCTAGTGTAGCCTGTTGGCCAATGTGAGTCAAAAACCACGTCCAATCCTACAGAATCACAGGACCATTAGGTTATTAACATAACCTGGGTCTCGGTGCGACATTACCACTGATTGCTTTGTATTGTAGAATACATTTCACCGCAAAGGCAGCTTTGGCTGCCGCGCTGTAAAATTTGGCAATTTGAGTATCTTTCTCTGAACTGATCTGCCTCATGTTGGTCAAATACTACATACTCAGAAGGAGATGAAGTATGCAGGAAAATTGGGCATATTGCCTAAAGTATAGCTGCTCTCACAGTTATCAAAGATCGGTGCTGATGTATGTTGAATCTTACAGTTGTCAAAGGTCTCTCTGATCCACAAGCTCACATTGATGGTGATGCTCAGTTAATTCATTTCTTGTCTTTTGCAAAGTTTGGCAAATTCAAATCTGCATAGATTTTTAGAATAATTTCCTCAGTTTTTAAACTGGGATACTTTGTTGACACCATCAAAATAACATGGTGCAATTTACAGTTGGGAACAGGCGTCAACTAACTGAACTTGTGACGGTGACGTTTACATTTGCTAACGAGCATCTGAACACCATTTATTAGCAAACTAGGCAAGGTTGTGCTCTGAATCAAACTCATTAAATTAATGAAACACATTAGCTTGTAGAAACTACCCATTTTGTTGATCAACAAAGTTAGAGTAGTTGAACACAGCAATTTAAATATAAAAACTAATTGTGAGGAGGAAGTTTATCAACTTAGTTCAATAACCATTATTACCTGTCATTTTATTATTTGCCTGCTGGCTAATTTCGGAGAGATTTAGGAGATGATGACAACACTGGGCTACCTATCCAACAAACACCATCAGATACCCTTTCAGCTGAAATAATCAAGCTGACAGAGAACAAAAATGATGACATTAGCGCAACGGACTGTTAAGATTCATGAAATTGTCAGCTGCATGATTTTGGTTTTGCTTTATTACATCTGATCACATGATTCATCAACTGTGAAACAGAAGGTGCTGCTGCCTGGAGACAAAAGACAAAATGGTCTCTTGCTTTTCTTGTGGTTCTTACTTTGAACTTTGAACCATTCAGTGATGCTGGGTCAGGTCCTGGTTTATAAGTCGCACACATGTCCTACAAGAAATCTTTTTTTTATCTTTTCCCTTTTTTCCCCACCCTTAACTCTGCCAAACTGTTCAGCCCACTGCTAAGTAATCTGCTCCCATTGATTCAGCAGAAAGATGCTGTGGCACAAGATTCGTCCAACTCATGCGACAACTAACCCTTGCTTCTCTACAATGTGCAGTCGTACCACCAATGACACACCGCCTATGCCGTCAGAAGATCACATAGTCAGCGTATAATTTCATTTGTACTGCTACATGCGCTCGGCCGACCAGAAGTGGTTGCTAAAGAGCGATGAAAGAATGAATGTTCAACCGGCTTTGCTGCTATTATCCCTGGCGAGGCTGCACCTATTGTTGAGTCGCCCATGCGGACCTCCGGCCATAGCTGGTAAAAGCCTGGCTGGGATTTGAATACCTGACCACAGGGCTCACAGACAATCATAAAAGTCAACAGGGAATTCCTTGTGAAATTTTGTAATTTTGAGGTTTCATTTTAATAACTGTACATGCCATTGAATTTCAGTACAAAAAGCATGCATTTCTCGGAGTGACAGACAGAATGAGGGCTTTGCTGTCAGGATTCATCGAATGTAAATAAAGATCTTTTTGCGCACAAAAAATTCTTTATTGCCCTTGCTGATTTTTTGGCAAACCCACAGATGGGTGACAAATTACTGGATATAACCAGAATAAATGTGTGGACATGAGTAACAAATGCAAATGCTTCAGTTCATGGCATGGTTTGGGTCCACTTGTCCCCTTTCAGGCAAGAGGGTTACTGCAAATCAATGCAGAGTTATTGTTTGTGATCATCTCAATAGCCTCTGATGAAGCATTCCCAGGATGATGGGAATGGTCTCCTCCAGGATTACAATGGCCCAAACTCCATGGTGCACAACAGGTCACTGAATGGTTTTGAGTATGAAAATGATTCAAAAATGAGCACAAGCCACCGCCTTAACAGTGACCAGGAGCCGGTTTCACAAAGATATTTCAGACTGGTCTATTGGGTTAGACCAGTCTAAAATTTGCTCATAGAATAGTCTAATGCAAGTTAGACCATTTCACAAAAATAAAGACTGACTAAGTTTAAGCCAAAAAAATTAGACACCTCACCCCTAGGCTAACTTGGGCTTTAGAGCTATGTTACCATGGTTACCAATCAGTTACACCTTCTGACCAGTGGTACTCAACAAAAAAAACAGGAATACAAGAAAGAAAGAAAAACATGGCTCATAATTTGTGGTTTTTAAACAAGCCAGACTCAAGTGGAAGACTCAGAACGACATGTTAGACAGCGCTCTATCACCATCATCGAAATACCAAGGTTGGTAATATTTTTTTAGGACTGTAGTCAGCAAAAGGTGGCCTGTTGGTCAAACTAGTATGCCATTAATAATATTTGGCCCTCCAGATTATTTTGAGAATCCAGCGCACCTCCCTGAATTCACTTCCTGAACATGAAAGGCTATATGTTTTTATGGAATAAAGATGCCCAATTTCTTTTTTCAGGTTCCAAGAAGTCACACAGGCTATATATTGAGCCTCGGCATATAGAACTTAAAATTATAAATAATCAAAACTTGTCCACAACCTTTTTAATTTCATTGCAATATCGATCTCTAAATGCTAGGAAATTGGGTTTTTGGCCTTTTAAATTAAAAAATTCTCAAACCACTGGTGCTCGCGTTTCCCCCTTTTTAGAATACTGGATCCCTTCCTATTTATTATTCACTGCATGGACAGGGGAAATTAAACTGAGCTCATTAAGAGCACTTCACGACTGAAAGAGGCCGAAAATGGGTCTATCTATGTTCTATTATTTCTTGTATTATATTCAAGAATTCTCAGTATCTCCCATACATGCACGTCTTATAATGCGATCTATCACAAATTCCTGTTGCATTTTTTTATCAATGTAATTTATGAAAACGTACATGCTTTTAACTACCCAGCTGAACTGGAAGACATTTGTGATCATTTGTTGTAATTTGGCTGCCCAGTAAATTTTCTGAAGCCTCATTAAATATCTTTAAATCTAGATTAAAATCTTTGGAGTCAACTCTACTGAAAAAACACAGAGCTTAAGTGATACCTTTAGTGTATTCTCTCGTGGCAGTGCAAAAGCGTCTGAATTCAGTAATCCTGCGCATGCCATACAGCCAGCCAGATAATGCAAAAAGCTCTGATCTTACCGCTCACAAAAACATCTTTGGCCCAGAGCAAATACTGAAACAGGACTAATGAAGAAAAAAACAGAGAAATAACACAAAACAGACCACAGTTTGTGAGCAGTTATGGCTTTACCGGATGAGGGGCAGAATTGCTGTGACTGGAGAAGAGTTTGGTATCCCAGTGTCTGACCTGGTACCAAGGTCCACATGCGTCAAAAGCTGCCACGGCTCGTAATAATAATAATCGTACATCCCTGCTCTCCTATAAGAGAAACAAAACGCACATTTAAAATGTTGCTCATTCTGATGAATTGAATTAACCTTTCTTCCTCCTGATCCCCAAAGACTTACTGCATTTCAAAAGGCCTGTTGCTTTGTAGATTTCTGGTCATTAATGCATCAGTCTGACACCACATGTCACCCCTCTCGAGGTCATTATATTCAAATCCATCTTGGCTCCCACAGTTCCCACTACGACAAGTCCACTCATAGTGAGAGCAGTAATCGTAAGTTTGCCTGTAGCGGATGTCCACCTGCAATTAAATCAAAACTGTTCATACTCACTGATTATGGATGAAGTAGCACTTAAATATGTAAAATATTAAAATGAACTGTATAAGTAGCTTTGACCAAACAGTTCACTAGAATTTCATATTCAAGGAATAAAGATTTCATCTTTATATGGGTATATTATTATTATTATTATTATATATATTATTATTTTATTATTTTATTTTTATTTTTTACAGTATTTTTAGTGCATTTCTAGTCGAGGAAAATAATTCTGGTGCCCACTGTATTTAATACAGCATTTAAAGCCACTCAGGACATCCCCTCAAAGGACTTTGTTATTAGACATGTGAGACATTTTAAACATAAGGGTCCTGAGCATTACTGTCATTTATGATCTACATATATTAGAGAACACACTAATGTGCCTGCCTCACCCTGAATGGTCCATGCGGGTCCGTTCCTTTTGGAGTGAAGTACAGGGTCTCTGAATAGTAGTAGGCCGAATAATATGCCGAAGCTACAGAACATGCGGACAGGAGCAGCCACAGACTGTAAGAAGGCATGATGCTCTAACCTCACCACTCTGCAGACCAGATGAATCAATAACTCCCAGCAACAATCCCCATCTTTATATAACCTCAGAAACAAGTTTGATCACCTTCGGAATGTCCAACAAAAAAAAAACAGCGGAATGAGGAAAACCATTTACTGGGAACACTGCCAAATTTATTTTGTTTTTACAGTTAATCAGCTGACTCCCTAAATACCAGTTGTGGTCTGTCGGCAGTCGCAAAGGCCTTCAGAAACCCCACCTTACAATGCTGAATAACCTTAACCTCTCGCAGTTTACTTTTCCTGATTAGCCGCAGTTGCTCAGATTAATTGGAAGAGACGACGAAAGTCAATTTTCGATAGCATTGTTATACATTGCAACAAAATTATGATGCTTTTTCTTCCACACATAAATGACAACGTAAAGTATCAATGTCTTTATAATTTCGCTTGTGTTGCTCGTGAAACAGCACAGATTTGCGTAAATTAGTTCTTCATTAAGCAATTAAGCCATGAGAATCCGTTCTATATTCGGAATGTAGTCACAGTTAAAGGGCATTGTTCGGCACAATGCACAGCTGAGTGAAAATTGTAAGGATGGCAAAAATAAATGCTACGAAGTCTGCAAAAGTTTTGGATTTTTACATTTATATTGCCACCCTTACAATGCCATATCAATTATTTAAATGTGAGCAATAGGCATTCACTTTTTCATTTTCATTTCTTATTGTAGGTCATGTATTAGTCTTGATTGTTCAGTCGCTAAATTGTTTGATTGTTAATCAGGCAAACTTAAACAAGAACAACTTGAGGGCAATCAAGTGGTAAAGGATGAGGTTACTGAAGGCCCTCTGAACATCTGGTGGCACGCCACTGCAAAATAGAATATACATTATTATACACTATATTACTATAATACAGGATGTCTCAAAAAATGTCATAGCCAAACTGGGCAACCTCAGAATGTATGTTCCCCTGGATCCTTATATGGAATCTGCATGAAAAATTGAGTTTATTTCATCAAAATAGGTCTTTCTTAATTCTTTTTTCCCTTCGCATAATTTGCAATAACAATTATTATTTACAGGTCATTTCTTTCATTTGGACCATGAAGGCATGCTGCTCAGTTGTGAACTGTTGGCCCAATGATCTTGACTATGCAAACACGTGGGCAAAATGCTACCAAAGAAGTTCACCACCTCAATAAATAGGCCTACATGGACACATTAATTATGCAACCGAGCTGAAATTGACTAAGGCCAGTGACTGCCAATCAGATATACTTTGTGAAGAAGGGTGTGAATTACCTGCACAAAAAATGACGCAAGGTTTCATTGACTTGACTGATTCTGATGAAATAAAGACGGTTCTTTTTTTAGATTTCCTTTCAGGATCTGGGGACATATAAATTCACAGGTTACCTGGTTTGGCCCGGAAATTTTTTTTTGGGACACCCTGTATAATCATTATATATTATAATACAATATATTATACAATAATAGTTCAGTGAGCAGCATAATTCATTGGATAGTGACATATTGTAGAATAGAGCTATAATTTACTTGCATATCCATTGCATGCAATCGCTACTTGAAGTCTGTTAGGCATAGAGGTCAACAGATGCAGACTAATTTTCCCTGGTGATACTTCGCCAGGTCTGAACTGCAGCTATCATCAGATCCTGCCAATTTCAGGGAGTTTTTCTGTCAGTATCCTTCACCAGGTACAACGTGCATTTAATAGGATTCAGAACCAATGATTGACCAAATAAAAAACATGTCACTGTCCAATGAATCATGATGCTCTCTATAACTGACCATACAGCATGCTTGCGCAGTTTCAAATCACATCATTATTTAAATATTTTACCTCTTTACTAGTCCTAAAGATTTCTTGTCCCAATTTTTTGAATGCATTGATGGTTCGAATGGCAGGAATGCATGAATATTTTACAAATAATGAATTTGACTTGACAAAACATAAAATATCTTGTCTTGATACTGTCTCCAATGAAATGCTTGTCAAGAAGATTAGGCATCACTGGTTTGTGTTTTAAGTTGCATTTTCCATACTGTTGAAAATTTTACTAAGTTGGGATTTTAGCTTGTTTGTTTGTCTGTTTGTTTCTTTGTCTGTCTGTGAACAAAATACTTCAAAAACTAATCCCCAAATTGCAACAAACTTACCAGAGAGGTCAGCAATATTTTGTCCTGGAGGCGATTTGATTTTGGAGACGTTATGACATAGTGGAGAGTGGGGTCCGATGAGCCATGGGTACCAATGAGTCATATCACATATTTGCGATCAATCGATGACAGAGCTACTTAAAATAGGCAAAATATTTGACAATTGACTGATGAGTCATGGGGATAAATGAGCCATATCACTATTTTGCCTATTTTAAACACCGCTGGCATCCATTGATTACAAATTCATGATATGGCTCATTGGTCCCCATGGCTCATCGCACCCCAGTCTCCCCTACTGAGATTGGCATTATCTTCTAAAAACTTAAAACAGAGCCAAAGAGCTAAACATCACATCAACCTGTTGTAAATGGCAAAAATCTATTCTTTCAATAATTTAAAACTTTTTTTATTTATAGTCATAACAAAATATTGATAGTTTCTGAGGTAAGATTTGCCTGTTGTTGTCAGAAGTTCAGTAGCAGGTTTTTTTTTTTTTTTCATTTTAGGTTTTACATTTGAAGTCCTGCACAAATCTACATCCATTTAAAATTTATAGTCATAAAACTTTGGAAACATACATCTTAGGATTATTATTTTGGTGGGTATATACACCCCTCCAGTTAATTATTGGAATGCACATCTTATGTTGAATTTGAGCTTCATAGGCAGTACGTTTTCATTTTCATTCCAGAAATCAACTAACCCTCATCTAAAGATGAGAAAACAATTTTGCTTTGGAATCTGGAAGTTAATTTTCTCAAGATTTATCCACAGCAGTATGGCTAAGTACAGACTCTCACTTGCAAATAATGCATTTCAAAATGGATCTTCAATTTTGCAGGATTGATACCATATATTTCCAGTTAAAGGTCATCTTTCGTCAATAAACAGGTTAACTAGCTAACTGTTTCCATTTTCCCGCAATAGGAGTGAACATAATTTCATCTGCAAAATATGAGGCCAAATAATCACAAAGAAGCAACCAACACGTGCCGTACCCCGTGAGGATTTCCACTGCAGTGCTGGGTGTGAACTCCTGAACTATAAGACTCTGCACGCTAAAAAAAAGAATGAATGAGCTTGAAAGTGTCAGGCCCTGGTGCCCAGAGATGTTGATTAGGGCACAGGGCAAGGAGTTGAGATGAGGACCCAGGTGCAGGGACATGGAGTTTATTAAATAAACAGTGAAGACATTATCAAAAAAATACAAAACTTTAGGGCAAAGCAAAAGGGAGAGTGTCTAACAAAAAGGGGAACCAACTTAAGCTACCTGCTCGAGCAGGGGAAAAATTAGCTTATAAATGCTTTAAGGAATGTAATTGACTTAAAAGGAGACAGGTGAAGATAATTAAAGTGGTGGAGAACAGATAATTGATTAATTAAGTGCAGGGCAGGTAGCCAGGGAAAAGGAGTGCCACTTTTTACTACTTTATTTTTATTTTATTTTTATTTATTTATTTATTTATTATTAGTGGTTGTAAGGTAAGGTGGGGCCATTCCGGCCTACATTTATCTTCTTTCACTGGTAAAAACACTAATCAATCCTTTTCTTGGCCAGTATTTGATCTAAACTATTGCTAGAGCTATCAGAAACAACATCTTAACAGGTTTTCTTCACGTCTCCAACAGTGTGTAATTTTTATCAAAAAAATATACAGGCCAGAATAGCCCCCATACCCTAATAGTTGTGGATAATTATTTAACTTAAGTCTATCATTCTTAGTGTATGTTGTTTATCGTATTTTCATCGTGAGAGATGTTCTGTGTCTATGTTTTATGTTTTTATATGATTGCTGCTGTACAAATTGCCCATTGGGACAAATATATTTAAACTTGAACTTGATGGAAGGGGCCTTACAGTTATGAAAAAAAGATGGTTATTTTCATGCATCTACAGTTTTGCTATTTCCAAGAAGTGTCTATGGATTTACTTTTTTCCATAGTAATTTCTTGAATGTGCCTGTGTTCAAAATGTTAGACCAGTAATGAATAACACACTTGATAACACATACAATATATGAAGAGTTTGTTTCCAAAAGGCAATAAATCCATTTTACTTGGCGCATATTGCCTTTTATAGGAAACACAAAGTTTGATCGTGAAAAATACACCTTATAGTATGTATTTCTAAAAATAGATTTCTTTACTATGTGAGAAGCACAGGGCTATAGCTCAATGGTATTATCTCAATTTATGTAATTTTGACACGCATTGCATTTTGGAAACAAACTCTTCATATGTATCTGAGTGTAGGTTTTGCCTATGTTGTTTCGTGCTTTGCTAATTCATCATTTCTAATCCTGCCTAATATCCAATCAATTAACAATCATCAAGCATGCTTGTATGCTGCTCCTGCTGCCATCTCAGGGGACCGAAGACACTTTGTCAGTTATCCTATAAAACAGTGGTCTTCAGCGTTGTTCCTGGGGACCCACTGTGTATGCTGGCTTTTGTTCCTACTGCAGTTGCAATTGCAGTATTTTAACAAGCTGTTAATTTGTCTTAATTAAGTGTATTTAATGTTTAGAGCAGTTATTTGCCCTCATAACTCAAGATAACAGAAATAGCTATGTTTGCCATCAAAAATTTTAAAATATGCCATACCCACATTGCGATGCATTGGAAATAACAGCATAAAATGGCTCCTAATTGGTGAAAACTAATTGGCACATCATGACAAATTTATTCAACATGCAAATGATAAAGAGTCAAACCAGTTTTGTGTTATGTTGGTCTAATTAAGTTCACCTGAAGTTTTTTGAAATAACTTGAAACAGTTGAGTCCAGCAGCCTAATTTGGGGTTCCTCAGTGTTTAATTTGATCTGTTTGAAATGTTATAATACTTGAAATTTCTTGCAGTATAGAAATAAAACCACTATCTTCAAGGGTATTTTATTTTTCATAGCATGTATGGATGTTTCTATGTAACATTTGGCCAAAGACGGTAAGTAACAAGGCTAAACATGAAAAAATATAGGGGACTGGCGTCCCCAGAAGCTCCCGCCGTTATGATAAACTAAATGTCAAAGTTTTTGTTGACGGACGCACGCATAGATGGATGCACGCATGGATGGAGCCCGACACCACAGCTCCCGTGCCACTCGGGTGGCAGGAGCTAATTAGGAACCTGTAACTGAAAATGTTGATAAGATAACACAAAATGTGGAAGTTTTTGGTGATAGTTTTAGGCCAGTGACCTTGAAAAAATAGGCCAAGGTCACCTTTAGGCATGTCATTTGTAGGCCTTTATGAGATGCATGTCCAGTAAAAATTAGGAGCCTGTAACTGAAATAGTTGATGAGATAAAGCAAAATGTAGAAGTTTTTGGTGATATTTTTAGGCCAGTGACCTTGAAAAAATAGGCCAAGGTCACCTTTAGGCTCGTCATTTGTAGGCCTTTATGAGATGCATGTCCAGTGAAAATTAGGAGCCTGTAACTGAAATAGTTGATGAGATACAGCAAAATGTCAAAGTTTTTGGTGATATTTTTAGGCCAGTGACGTTGAAAAAATAGGCCAACATCACCTTTAGGCACGTCATTTGTAGGATTTAATGAAATGCATGTCCAAAAAAAATTAGGAGCCTGTAACTGAAATAGTTGATCAGATAAAGCAAAATGTCGAAATTTTTGGTGAAATTTTTAGGCCAGTGACCTTCAAAAAATAGGTCAAGGTCACCTTTAGGCATGTCATTTGTAGGCCTTAATGAGATGCATGTCCAGTAAAAATTAGGAGCCTGTAACTGAAATAGTTGATGAGATACAGCAAAATGTCAAAGTTTTTGGTGATATTTTTAGGCCAGTGACCTTGAAAAAATAGGTCAAGGTCACCTTTAGGCACGTCATTTGTAGGCCTTTATGAGATGCATGTCCAGTAAAAATTAGGAGCCTGTAACTGAAATCGTTGATGAGATAAAGCGAAATGTGTTGACGGACGCACGCACACGAGCACGCACGCACGGACGGAGCCTGATCCCCAGGCACGACGTTGAAGACCACTATATAAACCATGCCTGCATCAACAGGAGCGCTGTCATGTGCTGCATCTTTTCACCTTTATGGCCTCTGCAGACTGGGCCAACTCAGTAGCCTGTGGCCCCACATGATTTTAAAAAGTGCATAAAGTATAAATATAAGTCTTCACATTTGTACTGCACTTGGTGTCTGCTTCTCCTTGACCCTTTGCCCAAAAACAGTTTGATTTTAGTGCACTATTTTAGTGCCGAAAGTAGTTTGTTGAATTCCGGGCACTATCTTGTGAATAAATTATTATTTAAAGTTCAAGCTATTTAATCCTTAAAATGTGCTACCTGTGATTGTCACAGAGGTTTGACTGCTTAAATTTCACCAAAGACACAGCAAGTAAAGCATTTCCAAAGTACTTTGACTGGTGCTGCACATGTAAATAACATCAAATATATGACTCTCATTTTAGTTTACCGTGGGTTAAGTGCAAATGTGTGATATATCATGATCAGGCAAAGGTTCTCAACCTCATGAAAAAATAATTTTTTACAGTGTGCGACTCAACATGGGAACGGCAATCATATTAAAAGGCAAGACTGGTATCACATGCATACCTTTGAGAAATTCCATGGTTTTGTTTCATATTTAAAAAATGCATAAATGTTATTGCATGGGTTTCAAATTTGTTTGTTTGAACAATGGGTTGAATATACAGGCATCTAAGCCAAAATATTTTTAGAGGAGTATCTAAGGATACCAAAACAATGAGTGCAGAATTTCCATATGATGAGTTTGGTTCCAAAACGCAATAAGTGCCAAAATGACAAAAATTGAGATAATACAATAAAGCAATAGCCCTGTGCTCCTTACACATGGTGTAAATTTTCATTTTTTGAAATTCATACTATAGAGTGTATTTTTTCATGGTAAAGTTTGTGTTTCTCTATAAAATGCAATAGGCGCCAACACAGAAAAAGCTGATTTAATCAAAATGAGTAAAATGGATATATTGCGTTTTGGAAACAAACTCTTCATATAGGTGTGTTTGGCTGCCGGTAAGGATTTTCTTAAAAACATTTCCATGAAGTGCTCATCACAAACAATTTGTTGCAGTTGTAACACAAAGAGTAAAGTTTATTTCACAAATTGTTACCAAACAATTTGTTAGTCATTTTTAATCCAAATAAGGCGAGGCTTTTTTATGTTCTGGTTCTCAAGATTTTTTATTGGAAATTCAAGTCGGAGGGGGGAATATATATATATATATATATATATATATATATATAGTGCTTAACAAATTTATTAGACCACCACCCAATGTAAGGTTTATGCCACAGCTGGCCTAAACTAACAGTGTTGGTACCAAAATAATTTTTATGTTTCTGTAATGTTTAATCTACCAGTGAAATGATATTTTTAATGCTAAAATATAATTATTGTTCTTATCCATGAATTTTTGAATTTACAGTTTTACAAAAAAGCAGAAAAAAATTAAGCACTTTTTTTTTTTTTAATTAAGATGCCAAATAAGTAATTTTCTTGCATTCCTGAACATAAAAATTAGTTTTAGTGGTTGAATGCAAGAATGCAAGCTATTATCAAAGCCAAAGGAGGCCATACAAAATACAGTTTTTTTTTTTTTGTTTGTTTTTATGTGTGAATAAGGACTATTTATTGGCTTCAGTTCGTTATTTGCCAAAGAAATAACAAAATAATTTTTAGTCTTAAACAAGTTTTTGACAAATTTCTTAAATATTCTTGTTTTCCCATTTTTTTTATGACAGGTGGTTTAATAAATTTCTTATGGGCTGTATTTTTATTTTTTTCACTCATTCTTAACATTATCGAGAGTCCTGCTGCATTTCTATCAGGACAGAGTATCAAATAAAAAAGGTTTTTTCAAACAAATCATCTTTTTATGTGTACCTGGAATCACAGAATTTTGTGAAACTGGGCCTATAGCACACTGCAGCCACCATTGCTGAACATGCAAACACTGTATGTTCTTTTATAGATATACTTTCTTTACTCTCAAATGAGGTGGCACTGAAGAAACCAAGAGCTTTCCTATGTATATTTGTAGCCCCCGGACGAAGTCGGGCGGTTACTATGGATTCACGCGTGTCGTGTCCGCTGCCGCGTCCGCATCCGTAGAAACTTTCTTGTGGACGCTCGATTGGCTGTAATTTTCGACCAATTACTTTCATATTTGGCATGTACATTTGGCATGTCACTAATGACATCTATCAATTTTGGTCGCCATGGCAACAGTATTGGCCAAATAATATGCAAATTAGAGGCAAAACATAGACGTTTCCTTGTGGATGCAGTACAGGCTGCAATTTTGGACAGATTACTTTCATATTTGGTGTGGACATGTGATATACTTCACTTCTAACACTTATCGATTTGGTTGCCATTAGCGACAGTATTGGCCGAATAATGCACAAAAATGGAGACGCGGGCTTTCGGGGGCTAAATCCATGTGGTCACAGCCGACTGGACTGTCTAGTTTCAAAATTCTTCTGATCCTGATATCCTGCTCGTATGCGTATGAAAACTGATCTCTATACATTCACAGGTAAATGTTCATGTTTTCAGCCGAATGCTCTCAGGGAATCTCGTTCCCAGAGGTTTCTTCGCATCACAACTACTCCGTACTCGTAGCATACCTCTGGACCCAAGAATGGTCCTCGGAAAATGAAATTCTGGGTTGAAACAAATTGACCATGATCGGTGAACACAGAACTTAGTTTTTTGAAGAAAGTAGGTGAGTGATTCATAGCGCCCAGTCCAAGCACGAGGCGAGAGACTTTACAGCCCTATGATGGGGTGGCTTGGATGACAAGGTGAGCAGATTCATTTTACATACTCATTATGTTCTTTAGAGGAGGAGGTTAAACAGGTTCCTTTAACTCTTCTCTTTGCCTTCTCCTGTGAGTCCTGGAGCCTTATTTACAAAAATTTGCATGGATTTCATACCTAAATAATGCATACGCGCAAAAACATAGAAATGGCATATAGTAGAAAATAATTTATAAACCTATGGGTAACACCCAATTTAACTTGGTTCTGACTACTAGTGCATGTGGAATTTAGGAGGTTGCTTATTAATTTTCATTTAGTTTTTTTAGCTTACCGGCCCTAAATGCCAATAAGCTATTGTTGTGGTGTGGCGTCTGTCGTCCTTCGTTTGGACCATTTTTTATCTTTTTTTTGGCCAAAGGAATTTTCCTGTGAATTTTCCATAACAGACTTCTTGACCATATCTCCAGACAGTTTTTTTTTTTTTTTTTTCTGAGCTTTGATTAAATTAGTTTTGTCCGTTTTATGGGCCTTTGAAATTTTGGCCCCAATGTTAAAGATATGACTGAGAATTTTAAAAAATTATTTATCAAAAAATATGTGATAAATTTTTTCCAAAATCAGGCAATCAACTTGCCTTGGTGCCGTCAATGTACAGTGTGAGCACTTTTGATTGAATTGATGGAAGTGGGTCTTTTGGGGGCGCTGCACTTTAAAATTGGGTCTTATGGAGAATATGCAAGATGGCCTGTGGAGGCTAAATGGTTGCAGATAGAGATCAAGTTTGTATAATTGACATATAGGAAGTCATATATGACCTATATTTTGGCAATATTAAATTTGACCACAGATGACTTTGAAAGGTCAAACTCGAGGTCAGGCAAAATATTAACAATTTCAAAAGATAGGACTTGAAATTTCAAGAAGTTATTTCTCAAAAACTGTCTGATAACTTTTTTATAAATCTGGCGATCAACTCACCTTGATACACATAATGTACAGTGCGAGTGCCATTTTGATTGAATTAACGGAAGTAGGTCTAGTGGGGGCAGTGTCCTTTAATATTGGGTCTTATGGAGAATGGGCAAAATGGCCTGTTGAAGCTAAATGGTTGCAGAGAGAGATTAAGTTTGTATTGTCAACATATAGGAAGTCATTTACGACCTATATATTGGTTGTGTTAAGTTTGAAATATCAAACTTGAGGTCAAAGCAAAATATTAAAATTTTCAAAGGCTTCTCGGCTTGAAAATATTGACGATTGGGAATATACGTGTATTGAACATTTCTAGGAAGTCATACTAGAAATTTCATTTTGTGGCCTTGAACTTGAACTTGACCTTGGGTGACCTTCAAAGATCAAATTTCAAATAGTGAAATTTCAATGACTTATATCACCAAAACTATAATTGATAGAGCTCGGTTTTGATATTGTGGGCATATAGGACTCCCTGGAAGAAGAGATCTTGTATCTCAATGGGACCTTCCTGGCTAAATAAAGGATAAATAAAATAAAATAAAATAAAAATAGAAAGTCACGTATGAAGTTTCATTTGGTGACCTTGAACTTGACCTTCAGTGACCGTAAATGGCCAAACTTTACAGTCAAATTTCAATGACTTATATAAGCAAAATTGTTAATAATACTACCAATAACAATAATAAAGTTTGCTTGATATAGCACCTCTCGTAGACAGAGTCACAAAGTGCTTCACAAGAAATTAGATAAAAAAGGCATTCAAATAAAAACAAAGGAAAATCACAAAACACCCCCCACTGCAAAGCTACAATCAGATATTAGACAAATGCCAGTTTAAACAAGTGTGTCTTTAGCTGGCTCTTGAAAGAGTCCTCAGAGTCCACATTTGTTAAAGCCGTAGTGTGTGAGAATTACTGCCATCTAGTGGTGAACTGATAGAATGCAAACAACCGAGTAGTACTCTCTGGCACCTCCCCCTCTAAGCAGCGTCATTACGGAAGCTGCAAATTTTATACAATTTTATACAGCTTGCCTTTTTGACAACAATATCATGTAAATGTATCAACATTTATTTTAGTTTAGATTATAAAAAGATAAACAACTGATATGGCTAACCTATTGCTGAAAGATTTTCTCGAGTTTCATATTAATTTATTTCAGCTGATTTATAAAGGGGGGGGCGGGGGGTTGGTCGACGTGGCGATTCGAAATAATTATTACCTGGAGATACTTTTAGCGTTAGAATGCTTGCAGTTCTAGTGATTAATTCAGTTAGTCACTAAGATGATAAACTGGTATCACTTTAGTCTATTCTGTCTGACTAGGGGGAGGACATCAAACCCCCCCCATCCCCCCTTGGCAAATCAGCTGGAATAAATTAGTATGAAACACGAGAATAACTCTTGGAAAATTCGGTTGAAAGAGTGACATCACACACGGTCGCCTACTACTATGACTTATGTGCAGAGCAACAGCAACTGAAAACTGTTGCAATGGAGCTTTTCCAAGCTAACTAACAAACTTGCCGTCCCTACCATTTTATATTGCAAGTAACAGCAAATTATCCGACTTAAACAGGAGGATAAAGTAGTTGCTGGACTACACTGCCCTGGTTCTAACATTACGCCAAAATAAACTTCACTGTTAGATTTACTTACCTCTCTAGCAGAAAGGTTGCATCATCCGCGTCTGTTTTCAAGTCCTTCTCGCTCATGACTTGTGTCCACCTGGGAAAAGCTATGCCGATGCAGACTCTCGTTTTATCCCGGTCATGTTTTCTTTTTCTTTTCTTGGGTGGTTTTCCTTCCCTCTCATGGGGTAAAGAGTATCCGTGGTCCTCCATTTCAAGGGAAAGGGCAAGTATATGAACCGCAGGACGCTTTCACCAACACAGTCATCTTTGCTTGCTTCTCCCCCCCCGTCAACACACGGGGATTTAAAGGTAAAACGCGAAAGGTGAACCAAGTTTGTCCCCTTTCGGCTACCGCATTCAAAGATGGCAATGCAACGTGGCAGCCTCCGGTGGGTGCACCGCCACCTATGTATTTGTAAACAAATCATTCTAAGCTACGAGAAAGCTTTCATTTGTATGCGATTGTGATTGGACTTCGGTAAATACGTATTTATGAAAGCAATATTTGATTTTTGCTAATAAAAAGCCAAATAAGTTGCACACTGTACCTTTAAGTCTTGTGGAAGAATGTTCCACAACTTAGGAGCCACTATTTCAAAGCACGGTCACCCTTAGTCTTGAGTCTAGTGCGAGGGACAAACAATAACCCCTGATCAGAGGACGACGCAGTGCCCAACTGGGTACATATGGGTAGAGCAAATTACAAATATAGGCAGGCGCCTGACCATGTAGAGCTCTATGGGCCAGTTTCACAGACACAGATTAAGCTTAATCCTAGACTAAATTCAATTTTAAATAGAAAATCTCTATACAAAACTCTGCTTAGTCCAAGACTACACTTAAGCCATGTCTGTGAAACTGGCCCTATAAGTAATAACAAGGACTTTGAATTGAATCCTGAAAGTGAGCGGAAGTCAGTGCAGGGAGGCTAAAATAGGAGTCATATGAAATTGTCTCCTGGACCTGGTCAAGAGCCTGGCAGCAGCATTTTGAACTAATTGTAAATGATCTAGAGCTGATTTGCTGATACAGGTGAAGAGTGTGTTACAATAGTCCAGGCGCGATGACACAAAGGCATGAATGATCATTTCAAGCTCGGCATATGAAACAACAGGTTTGAGTTTTGCGATGTTCCTCAGGTGGAAGAAACATGTACGGGACAAGGACCTAATGTGCTTGTCAAGGTGCATATCCTGATCAAAAATAACACCAAGATTTCTCAAGCTTGAGCGCACATTGGGCTTTAGGGAACCCATACAATTAGCCACCATGGAAGCAGTATGATCATTAGCAATGATGAGAACCTCAGTTTTGTCAGCATTCAGCTGGAGGAAATTATTGGCCATCCAATTGCTAATTGCAAACAGACAAACAAGATGGTGAGTTTTTCAGCGGCCCTGTGAGGTTTAAAAGAAATGTACAGCTGAATATCATCTGCATAGCAATGATATGAGACACCATTAAATTTATCGATAATGGCTCTCAGAGGAAGCATGTACTGGGGCACCCCACAGGATAAGACAGCGGACTCAGACATATGAGGGCCAACAGCAACCGCAAAATTTCTGTCTGAGAGATAAGAAAGAAACCAGTCAAGAGCGCTCCCAGAAACACCTACCCAATCTATGAGCCGATCTATCAAAATTCGGTGATCAACAGTATCAAATGCTCCAGTAAGGTCAAGCAGCACCAAGATAGGGCATTCACCAGCATCAGAGGACATCATAATGTCATTTGAGACTCTGAGAAGAGCTGTCTCAGTTGAGTGTTTCTGATCAAAACAAGACTGAAACTTATCCAATATGTCATGGTTTTTTAAGGCTACAGTAAGCTGATTTGCAACCACTTTTTCTAGGATTTTAGAAGTCAAAGGCACCTTGGAAATAGGCCTGTAATATTTGAAAAGTGAAGGGTCAAGGTTAGGTTTTCTAAGCAGGGGGTGAACGACTCCCTGTTTAAAATAAAAGGGAACATAACCAGTTTCTAGTGATCTGTTTATAATAGAGACCAGACACGGGGCCACAGAACCAGTGGCGCCACCAGAAAATTTTCATAGGGGTGGCCAGACGGGGCCAGTGAAAATTTTAGGGTGGCACACCAAATCAGTCCTCCTTGTGATAACCCGGATTCAGTTCCAGCCCGTGGTCATGTACTGCATGCACCCCCCCCCAGTACTTTCATATCTTTCCCGTCTACCTACAGCCGAATCTAATAAACACTCACAAAAAAATAAAGGCATATGATGTTTCCTAGGCAATGTCCTTCACTCCCTTTCATTAAAAAGACAATATGCATCCTACACATTTGCCTCAAGTTTCAGAAAAACACACAAACATTTCCAGTAGTTTTTAACACAGCTTTTTTTATTAGCAACAACAACTATAATAATAATAATAATAATATGATAATAATAATAATAATTCAAATAGTATGAGTAGTAAGTGTTTTCCATTGTAATTACATTCGCAATATTGGCCAATGAAAATGTCCATTCAGACTATTCTTTGTGTCAACTACTGACAAAGGTAAATCAAAGTTTTTATATGATTATCATGAAAATTCCTCATTCCACTGTAGACACACAACAACCACAGATTCATCCAAATGATTTTACCCTGTAGCCATCCATGTCATTATCAAGGACACACAGATAAATTCACCTGTTGGTCCAGAGACAGGTTGGTAGGAGCTGGCCTAAATCTCGCTGAGTCTTCACCAGTCTCTGTAGCTGTGACTGAGACTGCTGCCTGTTCCACACTTTTGCGCAAATTTTCTGCCTCCTGTTGTTCCTCCCTTGTAGGAATGTAGTCATGTTCTGGCTCTGAGTCTCTTCTCCTCTCATGTTATCTTGCTGCAAGAGCTACAATTACCGTTGCTTCGCCTCTAATGGATTTGTTCGATTTTCAGTGCAATTACCGATATGGTATCATTCTATATAGAGAGGCTAGCTAGCTTTATAGCTAATTAAACCAATCCCACGTTATCTAGCAAGCTAGCTAGCGGTCGCTAAATATGTTTCTTCATAAAGTCCATCATCCACAAGCTCGCTAGCTACATTAACCTAATTAATAAGCCAACTGGCAATGAAAAACACTGTCACTACCTGGCCACGTTCAGCTATATTTGGTGTCCAGTAATGCAACATTTACAAGAGAAAAAAAAAAAAACCTAAGTGAAAAAAGTGAAAAATGAAGCTAAGAGCAAAGCCTCTTTGTTGAGTTCCAGAAGTACCTTAATTTAGACGACGCGAAAGAAACGTTGCAAGTCACATTGGTATTGTTAGCAAATATAAAGATCATAGATTAGCTGGGTAGCTGCTGAAATAACCATGGTTTAGCCTTGGAGCCAGATGGCCAGCTGTGCTAGCATTGATAACCCGTGCATATGTTAGCCACAGAAGCCAATTACTTCAGCATTCACCAAATTCAAAATGTAGGGTGATAGATCAAAAATGTGGGTGTGTGAGGAAGGAAAATAAAGGTCCACCGGCTTGCTAATAAGCTTATGTTATGCAATGTTAACATTTGACAGGCCATACCACAATTAATGTGACGTGGCTAAGGTGCATCAAAAATCTGAGCTGAGCACCGCTCGTACTCCTAGGGGTGAGCCAACTGCTGCAACTTCCCAGCGGTGTACAGCATTCCTCTCGCAACCACTTCACGGATATAAACGGCGTTCGACCCGCCACCTCAAGTAACTTGGCACGATCCTTTCCTTTACTAGGACAGATATGACCCAGGCAGCATCTCGGCCATAGCGAACTATGGAGCATCAACTCAGTTAGCTTCTTAGCCTCGCTCGTAAGCAGTAGCGGCTTGGTAGCTTCGAGCTCGCGGGCGTGTTTTTGCAACCAGGCGCCATTCGGCTCGCCTGAGCTCCAGCAACGGTCCACCTTTTTGCCATTTTTGGATTAACCGGGAAGTAAGCAGAGTCAGGTAAGTGCCAAATTGGTGACCAAATGAGCTTCACAGTGGATATTCAGAAACCAGAGCCATGTCAGAAACCTATGAGTAACGTCACGGAGGCTACGTCCATTTTTTATACAGTCAGTGCTCTGGGGGGGCCAGTGGGATGGCCAGCAGTTTTCCAGGGGGGGCCATTGCACAGAACTCAACACATCTTTTAGAAAGGATGCTGGTAAGATGTCTAGGGGACAAGAAGAAATTTTCATGGAGCTCACAAGATCAGTTAGGTCTTGCAGGGAGATAGAAGAAAAATGGCTCAAAATTGGCGGCCAGGATGGGCAGATAGGAACAGGGGAGGATGAGGGGGTGGATCTAACATGTAGGAACTTGTCCACAAGAAAAGAAAGAAAATTACTGCAGTCCTTATTTGAGGAAATAGGCATAATAGGAGGTGCAGAATTGACAATATTATTGATGTTATCAAATAGGACTTTGGGATTTCGCCTACTAGAGGAGATGAGTTTAGCAGAATAAGAAGCCCTTGCAGCCTTAACCATGCTATTAAATTCAGTTAACAATTCTTTAAGATGCAAACGATGAACCTGAAATTTTGTGGATTTCCACAGACGCTGCACTTTCCAACATTTACGCCTAAAACAACTAATGTCATCAGTAAACCAGGGGGTTGAGTTGGCAGCGGGGACAGTTTGGGTTTTTAAGGGAGCAACTGCATCTAAAATGGTAGAACAATTAGAGTTAAAAGAGTGGACTAAACACTCAACATCATCACAGCAGTCAGCAGCATGCTGCTAACAAAAGAGGTGGAGAATTTCTGTGCTGAGAGATGATTTAAAATGCAGACACGCTTCACTTGTTTACCAGGTTAACATACAGAATTCAGAGATAAGTTAAAAAGAACACACTCATGATCATAGGCAATTCCTCAGAGTAAACACTATCAATGTTCAAACCTAGGGTGAAGACTAGGTCCAGAGTGTTATCCCTAAAGTGTGTAGGGCCAGACACATGTTGGGTGAAGTTAAAAGATTCAGTGACATTTAAAAAAATTAACAGCAAAACTGTTTGTAGTGTCATTCACATGAATGTTAAAATCACCAACCATCAAAATTCTCTCAAATTTGATAATAGAAGCTAAAAAAACACTAAATTCAGGCAGAAAGGAGCTGTTTTCATCAGGAGGGCGGTAAATTAAAATACAATAAAATGGATGAAAAAGTTCGACTTTGGACATTGACAGCTCAAATGAAGAGAAGGTACTGGGACTTATCATCCTAGTGTTAAAACTGTCTTTATACACCATAGCTAAGTCCAACTCTTTCATGATGAAGAAATCATTCAATAAAAATGATTTATTGGCAATGGAACGGGCATTTAACAGCGCAATCCTAATGGATTCAGATATAACTTGGCTGGTGCCAATAGATCGCGGGGGCTGGCGGAGATTCCCGGTGAGCACTCCACGATGAGATAACAAGTGTGGACGGTGGGCCCTGTCAGCGATAATAATCTGTATATGGTAAAATGTCTGGTGAAGGTGGTAATGACAGTTGGAGCCTGTGGGGAGCTACCAGGAGGAAACATAATAGCGCAGAAAGAAGGCGAAGAAGAGGGGTCAGCCGATGGCATGTGGGAAGTAAACAATCGTAAGTCATGTGCACATGGAGAGGTCTGGACGGCGCTGCGTGCTGCATGTTAGCCGCGAGTATTCGGCTACCCAGCCTATTTGAGTGGATTCCGTCTTTCATGAAGAAAGCGGAGCGATTCCAAAACAGGTTAAAATTGTCCATAAAACTAATGCCAAGGGCTCCGCAGGTTGACTGAAGTCAGGTATTGAGGCTTAAGGTCCAGCGAAAACGCCCCACCCCCCGGGCCAGTGTAGGGAGCGGGCCGCTGATGAAAACAGACTTGTTACAGATAGAGTGTAGATTTGTATTGGAGACATATAAGAAGTGATATTTGAACTGTCATTTGGTGACCTTTGAAGGTTAAACTTGACCAAGTGAAATACAATGACTTCTATCACTGAAAAGGTCACGGATAAAGCCTAAGTTTGTATCACAGACTTAAAGGAAATCACACATGAACTCTCATTTCGTGACATTAAACTTAACTGTTGACTTGTATTGCCAAAAGGGTTACAGATGGAGCCTAGGTTTGTATTAGAGACCTATAGGAAGTCATAAATGTACTTTCATTTGGAGACCTTCATATTGACCTTCAAAGGTTAAACGTGACCGAGTGAAAATTCAATTACTTGCATCACTAAAATGGTCACAGATGGAGCCTAGGTTTGTGTTAGTGATATCTAGGAAGTCACCTATGAACTTTCATTTGGTGACATTCAACTTGACTGTCAGTGACCTTGAGGGTCAAACTCGACAGTGAAATTACAATGATTTGTATCACTAAAATGGTCGCAGAATGAACCATGGTTTGTGAAGAGACATTTAGAAAGTCTTATATGAAGTCCATTTACTGACTTCAACTTGACCTTCTGTGACCTCTAAAGTTCACAATTGACATATTGAATTTTCAATGACCTGTATCACCAAAACTGCTTCAGAACTTAGTATTACGTCACAGGAGTCTTATAAATGTATGTGAACTTTGATTTAGTGACCTTGACATTTACCTTCAATGATCCAAAGATCAAACTTAACGTGAAATTTTCAGAACTTGTATCATCACTATAAGATTGCTTGCCGGTAAGCTACAGGACCCTTGGTCCTATTTTTTTCCCCCGCTTTTTTACCCACATCTCGCTGCAAGATTTTACCGGTTTATAACTAAATCTTTCTTTCCTTATTCGTCTCGCTTTATTTACCACACGCAATGCAATTTAAACATGATTTCATCCTCCCATTATTTTCCAGTTTTATCATTTTAACAAGTCTCACTTCTTGCTTTCATTTTTTTTGGTTCAAAACACTTAAAAGCACTCCCTAATTTTAACTCTTTTGTTTCCCCACAGCGAACAAATGCATGAAATAAAGTTTTACCGCTTTTTAATCACTTTTACTTTCTCCCACTCAAATAATATGTGTTTAAAAAACAGAAACAATAATGATCACAATAATAATACTATGAAATAAATGCTTTAAAAGGATAATCTCCAAAATGTAAAACGAGCAGAAATGTGAAAAAAAAAATCGCAGCCCCACCAGAGTAAGGAGAGGGGTGGAAGGGAACGCAGCAAAACTGGTCAGGCTGGCGGGGGAGGAGGAGAAGGAAAGGGAATGAACTATAATGACGTCATATATAACCTCATATAACCTCAGGACCTCATCAAGAAGCCATAAATCATCTCTTAAAACAAGCAGCATCCAATTATCTCTCTGATATCAGCCTATCATGTATCAGCTTTCATTGGCGCAGAGCATAGGGTAAACAATGGAGTCACAAGCAAAAATCAAGGGAAACCGGGTTCTTGTCAGCAACTCTCGCCTTTGGCATATTGCTACGTGCATAAAAGCCTCAATGACACATGCAGATGAGCGGCAATATGTCACAGAGGGAGGATAGGCTATTGACTAAATATTCCTTTCATTGCGTTGGTATTGACGATGCTGACAAATGAAAATCATTCACTTGCATTGTTATCAGAAGGCGAACGTCAATGGAGCCCGACGAAGGCGCTCCACAACGTTCTGTGTGATATGAACTCGAACAGACCTTAATTTTCCTTATTTGTTATTAATTTTCAGAGATTTGTTTTAAGATCGCCCTGGATTTTAAGCGTCAAAAAAATACACAAGATGCAAAACATTCTGTAAAGCGGATGGAACGTGAATGAGATATAAATTATTGCAATCACACGAAATGGCCTAATGTAAGCCTGCAAAAAAACGTGCATTCCCATTTTTGAAAATCTGTGCTGTTCAGCGGCCATTAAATTTCAAAATGTGGCAATAAAACATGCTACATTAATAAATTGGATCATCTACTCATTCAACTTAGTAAATGAGCGAATTTACTGTTTAATTGCTAATTGAGCAAAGTAAACGGGGACAGGATTAGAGTTGCCTAATTGGTTAAAAAGAGACAATTTTATAGTCATTTACTAATGCTGCATTCCATTTGTACTGGGAAGTCAGGATTTCTGAGCTCCCAGTTGGAAATTTCAATTGGAACATCCCCTGAAGTTGGATTTACTACTCAGAAAGTCAGAGATTCTTCACCTACCCTGAACTCCAATTACTGAGTTCAAGACGGCTGCACTGTAAATCAACAGTAAGCAAAAGCTGTAATAATAAACTGTATATTTGGAATTCTGTGTTATTTGTGTTTCATTAAATCAGTCATACACACAGTACTGAATAAGGTTTATCAGTGGACTTGTTGCTACTGTGTTTGCATGCAAAAAATACCGAGTAATATGTTCTTATCAACAAGAATTGCTGACAATAGCTAATAAAGGCTATCCTGGCCAGGGGACACCCCACTGCCCCCAAGTCATTTTTCTGACTTACTTAACGGAATGCAGTCAGCTTGGGATTGACATTATTCCCAGCCCCGATTTCCAACTTCCAAGCCAAATCGAACGCCGCATTAGTTCCGTTCAGCACATCGCCGAAAAACACTGATGTCAGTCAAGTTTTTTCCAGAAGCATTTCACATGCCCTCAAATGTTTGGCACTTTTGGCAGCAGTTCGCTCAAGACTGCATTGAGTTTAATAAAGGAAAAAGTGAAGCTCGGATGTTCTCCCCATGGCAGCAGGTGGTTTGACAATGCTCTAAAAAATTGCGGCTGAAGATCGCCCAATCTCTAGTCAGATGGCTTCCTCAACGCATTACAAAATGAAAATGAACTTCAATTTGTGTTCATATCACACTGGAGGTTATGGGGACATAATCAAAAACTTTCACAGAGATGTGAACATACAGCAACTGAGTTTGAGTGAGCCTGGCCCTCGGCCCCAAGACGCACTTTCGTCAGGCTCCATTGACGTTCGCTTCTGATAACAACTCAAGTGAATGATTTTCATGTGTCAGCATCGGCAACACCAACTTAATGAAAGGAACATTTAGTCAATTGTCTAGCCTACCTCTGTGACATATTGCCGCTCGTCTGCAGTTGTGATCGATGCTTTTATGCATGTAAGAAGATGCCAACGGCGAAAAGTGCTGACCAGAAGCTGGTTTCCCGTGATTTCTGCTTGCGACTCCATTGTTTACCCCATGCTCTACACCAATGCTCATTTACTAAGTTGAATGAGTAGACAATCCAATTTATTAATGTAGCATGTTTGATTGCCACATTTTGAAATTTAATGGCCACTGAACAGCACAGATTTGTATGCATGAAATTGCATGATTTTTTTGCAGGCTAACATTAGGCCATTTTGTGTGATTGCAATAATTTATATCTCATTCAGGTTTCATCCGCTTTCCAGAATGTTTTCCACCGAGCGTATTGTTTAGACGCTTAAAATCCAGGGTCATCTTAAAAAAAATCTTTTTTTAATTTATCTTTTAGAATCCCTCAAAAATGCCATAAAAATTATCACAAAATGCCCTAATGTATTAAGACCACAAAAAAATTCACGCAATTGCTGAATGGTTACTACCAGTGAAAAACAGATTTTTGGTCATGCTGGTGGTTAGCTAGAAGCCACACAATGATTAGGGGCCTCATGTATAAACAGTGCATTGGCACAAAAAGGATGCATATGTCACTTTTTTTGCAGAATCCTGATATATAAAAACAAACTTGACTTTAAAAAAGGAAATTATTAACATTATGCACGCCAATAAATTCCAAGTTCTTCCTGATTTAATATATAAAAATTGCATGCAGTTTATCCTACCCATAGTTTTATTAATTAGGTTATTTTCTACTATATGCCATTTTTTTTTTTTTTTTGCACATATGCATTATGTATGAAATCCTCACAAATTTTTATAAATAAGGCCCCAGGACTCGCAGGAGAAGGAAAAGAGTAGAGTTAAACATCCTACTCTAAAGAAGACGATGAGTATGTAAAGTGATTCTGCTTGCCTTGTCATCCAAACTGCTCACCAAGCCACCCCATCATAGGGCTGTAAAGTCTCTCGCCTCGTGCTTGGACTGGGAGCTATGAATCCCTCGCCTACTTCTTCAAAAATAAACTAAGTCTGAGTTCTCCGATTGTAATCGATTTGTTTCTACCAAGAATTTCCATTTTCTTGGACCATTCTTGTGTCCAGAGGTATCCTCGTATGCTACGGGTGCGGAGTCATTGTGATGCGAAGACACCTCTGGGAATGAGATTCCCTGGGAGTATTCGGCTGAAAACATGAACATTTACCTGTGAATCTATAGAAATAAGCTCTCATGAGCATACGAGCAGGATAGCAGGATAAGACGAATTTAGAAACTATACTGAGGAAAGTTCTCGGTTTCTTTAGTATCACCTTATTTAAGATTAAAGAAGGTATATCTATATGAGAGAATACACTGTTTGCATGTTCAGCAATGATGGCTGCAGTGTGCTATAGGCTCATTTTGACAAAATTCACTGATTCCAGGTTCACAAAAAAAAACGATGATTTTTTAAAACTATTTTTTTATTTTATCGTCTGACCTGATAGAAATGCAGCAGAACTCTTGATAATGTTAAGAATTAGTGAAAAAAATATATACAGCGCCGTGAAAAAGTATTTTCCCCCAACCAGATTTTTTTTTTTTTTTTGCATATTTGTCACACTTAAATGTTTCAGATCATCAACAAATTTTAACCCTCTGTTAACCAAGTACCTTTCCAACTGTGTAAAAATCATTTCCCTAGGCAAATATGTTGATTATGGGCCAATATTTGGAAAAATAGTTAAAAAAAAAAAATTTGACCCTTTGGCCCACCTTTCCAAAATGTAGCAGATCTGCTACATTGGGTAATAATGCGAATGGAAAAATTAAAGTGACAGAGCATTCAAGTTATTCTCAAATGTTTATTTGGCAATAAGAAACAAAACCAGCAGGGTGCCCAGGCTGTTAACCCTTTCACTTTATGTAGCAGATATGCTACGGTGGTTAATAGAGGGTTAATATTAGACAAAGATAACCCGATTAAATACAAAATGCAGTTTTTAAATGATGATTTCAATGTATTGAGGGAAAAAGCTCTCCGAGCCTACCTGGCTCTATGTGAAAAAATTATTGCCCCCTAAACCTAATAACTGGTTGTGCCAACTTCAGCGACAACAGCTCCAAAGAAGCGTTAGCAATTACAGGCAATTCTTTCACATCGCTGTGGAAAAATTTTGGCCCACTCTTCTTTGGCACATTGGAGGGTTTTTGAGCATGAACAGCTTGTTTAAGGTCATGCCACAGCATCTCAATCAAATTTAAGTCCGCACTTTGACTAGGCCACTCCAAAACCTTCATTTTGTTTTCATTTTTGTGCCATTCACCGTGGCTCACTGGATTCCCAAAGCCTTAGAAATGGCTTTATAACCCTTTCCAGACTGATAGGTGTCAATGACTTTGTTTCCCAGCTGTTCTTGAATTTCTTAAAATTGCAGCATGATGTGTTGCTTTTTGAGATCTTTTAGCCTACTTCACTTTGTCAGACAGGTTCTATTGAAGTGATTTCTTGATTCCACAGGTCTGGCATGGATTTTTTGTGCATTATTCAGCCAATACTGTCGCTATGGCAACCAAAATCAATAGGTGTTATAAGTAAAGTATATCACATGTCCAAATCAAATATGAAAGTAATCGATGCAAAATTGCAGGCTGTACTGCATCCACGAGGAAATCTCTATGTTTTGCCACTAATTTGCATATTATTCGGCCAATACTATTGCCATGGCGACCAAAATTGCTTGGTGTCATAAGTGAAGTAGAACACATGTCCATACCAAATATGAAAAAAATCAGTCAAAAATTACAGCCTGTAGAGCATCCACAAGAAAGTTTCTTCGGACTTGGACGCGGCGGTGGCAGAGACGACACACGTGAATCCATAGTAGCTGCCCGACTTAGTCCGTGGGCTACAAAAATGTGGTTAATCACAGTTAATTCATGATTTAACAAGGGGGGAATTACATTTTCACATCGGGCCAGGTAGGTTTGGATAGCTTTTTTCCCTTAATAAATGAAATCATCACTTAAAAACTGCATTTTGTATTTACTTGGGTTATTTTTGTCTAGTACTAAAATTTTTTGATCTGAAACATTTAAGTGTGACAAATATGCAAAAAAAAAAAAAAGAAGTCAGGAAGGCAATAATTTTTCATAGCACTGTATATACATATTTTTTATTCCCCCTCCAACTTGGACTCCCAATAAAAAATCTTGAGAACCTAAACATAAAAAGCCTCACCTTATTTGGATTAAAAATGACTAACAAATTGTTCAATAACAACATCATAGCTAATACTATAGCGGTTAAAATTGAGATGCGTGTTATTCTTTGTCATGTGAAATAAACTTGTTTTCTCTTTGTCTTACACCTGCAACAAATTGTTTGTGACGAGCACTTCACGGAAATGTTATTAAAATAAAATACTTACTGGCAGCCAAACACACCTACATAATTATATGGAAATTTTGCACTCAATGTTTTGGTATCCTTTGATACTCCTCGAAAAATATTTTTGGCAAAGATGCCTGTGAATTCACCCATTGTTCAAACAAACACATCTGAAAGCCACGCATTAACATTTATGCATTTTTTGTCAATACCACTCAATGTCTTAAAGGTATGCTTGTGATACCAGCCTTCCTTTTAATATGATTGCCGCTCCCATATTGAGATGCACAGTGTAAAAAATATTTTCTCATTAGGTTGAGAACCTTTGCTTGATAATGGTATATCACACATTTACACTTAACACAAGATCAAAAATGAGTCGTATACTAACGTTTGTCTTTAATGTTATTTACATGTACAGCACCAGTCAAAGTACTTTGGACATGCTTTACTTTTTTAATGCTGAATCTTTGGTGAAATTTAAGCAGTCAAACCTCTGTGAAAAACCACAGGTGGCACATGTCAAGGATTAAATAGCCCGAAGTTTTAACAAATAATAATTTATTCATAAGATAATGCTCAGAATTTGATTAACTACTTTTGGAACTAAAATAGTGAACTAAAATCAAGTTATTTTTGGGCAAAGGGTCAAGGAGAAGCTGGCACCAAGTGCAGTACAAATGTGGGAACTTCTACTGTCATTCAAGCACAGTCATATTGTTCTGAATTTCACAACCAGCACTACAGTGGAAATTCTCACGGGGGTCCTACACGTGTTGGTGTCTTCTTCGTGAGTATTCTGTCTAATATGTCCCACATGAAATTGTTTTTACTGTTTTTGTGAGAAAATGGAAACAGTTAGCTAGTTAGCCTATTTATTGACGAGCGATGACCTCCTCTTTACCTGGAAAATTATGGCATCTATCCTGCAAAATTAAAGATCCATTTTGAAATGCATTATCTGCAAGTGAGAGTCTGTACTTAACCATAATGCTGTTAATAAATTCCAGATTCCAAAACAAAATGGTTTTTTCATCCTTACATGAGGGTTAGTTGATTTCTGGAATAAATATGACTTTGAGCTTTATGGGCAGTACATTTTCAACATAAGATGTGCATTCCAATAATTAAGTGGATGGGGACTCAGTCGGGTGTATAGCTCCACCAAAACAGCAATCCTAAAATGTATGTTTTTGAAGTTTTATGATTATAAATTTTAAATGGAAGTCGATCTGTGCAGGCCTTCAAATGTAAAACCTAAAAATGAGAAGAAAAAAAACCTGCTACTGAACTTCTGACATCAACAGGCAAATTTTATCTAAAAAACTGTTGATATTTTGTGATGACTACGAATTAGAAAGTTTTAAGTAATGGAAAAACATATTTGCCGTTTATGGCAAGTTGATGTAATGTTTAGTTCTTGAGTTTTTCGGCTCTGTTTTAAGTTTCTAGAAGATAATGCCAATAACGGTATATAATAACATCTCCAAAATTAAATCACCTCCGGGACAAAATATTGCTGACCTCCCCGGTAAGTTTGTCGCAAATTGGGGATTAGTTTTTGAAATATTTTGTTCACAGTCAAAGAAACACACAGATAAACAAGTAAGTTACAACCCCAACTCAGAAGAAGTTGCAACAGTATGGAAAATGCAACTTAAAACAGACATTGGTGATGCCAAAATTTTCTTGACAAGCATTTTGTTGAAGACTGTATAAAGACAAGATATTTAATGTTTTGTCAGGTCAAATTCATTTTATTTGTAAAATATTCATCCATTCCTGCCATTCAGGCCTGCAATGCATTCCATAAAAATTGAGACAAGAAAACTTTAGGACTAGTAATGAGGAGAAAAAAAATTAAATCATGATGTGATTTGAAACAACTGATTTCAGCGGGTGATTTTAATCAAGATGTGGTACAAAAACTTTCATTTCTGTACTAGTATGCTTTATGGTCAGTTATAGAGAGCACTGTGATTCATTGGACAGTGGCATGTTTTTAATTTGGTCAGTCATTGGTTCTGAATCCTATTAAACACACATTGTACCTGGTTAAGAGGATACTGACAGCAAAAACTCCCCGAAATTGGCAAGATCTGATGATAGCCGCAGTTCAGACCTGGTGAAGTTTCACCAGGGAAGGTTAGTCTGCGTCTGTTGATCTCTATGCCTCACACACTTCAAGTACTGATTGCATTCAATATGCAAGTAAATTTAGTCAATTCTCTATTCTATTCTCTGTTCTTTTGTCAATGCTCAATTCTAACATATGTCACTATCCAATTAATTATGCTTCTCAGTGTGCTATTATTGCACAATATATTGCATTAATATATTGTTAATGAATTTTGGACCATTCCCAAAGTGGAGGAGAGTATTCGGTAGAACGACAGACAGGAGATTGGGGCGAATGAGATGTTGTATGGACTTGGTCTGTGATTGTGCGAACGTTGGGAGCCCCAGGTGGCGAGACTCAGGATGGGGCTCGCGTCTCTTGTCGGAGTCCGTGTAGGCTCCTAAGCCCCCAAAAAGTATTAATTAATCAGCGAGAGAGAGATGGGCTCTACGTACGTCGTCAATATTATTGCAAATATAGCTTGAATAAGAGTTTGATGTCCAGCGGCCGAGAATTTTAATTAGGTGGTTCGGAACCCCTTGCTTGGATGCTGTAGGCAGCGCCGATGCGAAAGGAATGCCCGGAGAAGTATTTGGGCGGAATATTGGATCTAATTAGAACATGATGGAAATGGTAGAGGAACCTGAGCGACTGGCGTCGGCCCCGTGTCGGTCGTGAATAATGGGTCTTGGAGAGAAGCGTGGTTATTGCACCTCGAGGTGACGTAGTTTGATATTGGCTCGAACGGACAGAGGGCAGAGTCTAGGTGAAATATGAAATAGGCTGAGAAATGCCAAACTGATCTGTTTTACTTCTCTTTATCTTGAACATAAATAGAATGAGATGTCGTTTAGGCTGGCGTGATGAGAAGAATTGTAATTAGCGGAGGGCGGAGTGAACTCAGAACATCTTGAGAAACCTAAGGCCAGTAGGAACACGGCTTCTAGAGTGGAATCCGTAGATGGAGAATGGTACACTGAGCACAGCGTCAGAATGCAGCGAGAGCGGAGGTCTGCCATCAGAGGTAAATGTTTGGTCAGAGCAGGAGGTTCTTGTTTATGTAAACCTTTCAGTAGTATTTGCATGTATGAATGGGAAATTGACGAGCACGGATATCTAGTGGCCAGTTTGACGAAGACGTTGATGCCGCTGAGATAGACTTGTATCAAGGCTGGTCGAACGTGGTGTACAGAGTGAATGTAAAATAATTCCATCACGAAGTAAAGCTGGTGATGAAAACGACATCGAGGGCTGGGAATAGCAGTAGGAGGGCTGAGTGGAATTTCTTGGACTGCTTCCATCTTGCGAGGGATGAGGAAAGTAGGCATGGAGTGAACCTGTTTAGAATGATCTCGGGATAAAGTGGCGGATGGCTTGAGTTGTGGTGTCAGGGGTAGACGGTCGCAGAAAATGGAGGAACCGGAGTGGGGTGAATGTTCGAATCTCTGCCAGGAGAAACGAGAAGGGGCGTCAGCGATGGCATTTTACGGTTGGGAATATGTGCGGCTTTGAGCATGGACTGGTGTTTTGCGGAAATTAGGGTTTCCTGAGGATACGGTGAGGCGAGCAGCGAAGTAATAGCACTCCTTCCAGGAAACGCCAAAGGAACCCCAAAAAAAAAAAAACGTGGGTAGAGTGGGATGGCCCTAAATGTTTGCAATATCGGCTTTAGCCAACCAGGCACCGCAACCGAGGAGGCGGATGAGAGCGGCGAGACGGAGGACAGTCAGTAAAGGGTTAACCACTGTTGGGCAAGCGGCCAATCGGATTGCATGGAGCGACGTGCTAGAGCGTGGAGACGGCAGATGGATGGTGTGCAGGCGAGGGGGAATGGTGGATTGTGAGACTGAAAGTCGGGCTAAAGCATGAACCTTGCCACTGTGAGTGGCCGTGAGGTGGAGACGCACCCGTTTGCTGGCGAGGCAAAATGCACCGATAACCAAAGCACTAGCGAAGCACTGGTGGGCTGCGCCACTGCCAGTGGCCCTGAGGAGGATACATGTAGTATCCATGGATGTTTGCCCGCGAGGGAAAGTGAACCAATAACCATAGTGCTAAAAATGTCGACTACAGTCGCCAACCGTGCCAAAAGGGGTAAGCAGCACTTGTTCATATCTTGTTTAATAATGTAAACTTTTACAAGATTTAAAAGAATCTCAGGCTCTGCTGGGGGGTTGGGGTTTGCTATCTCGGGGACAACTCTTGAGCTTACAACTCTAACTTGTTGGGACCTTTCGTTTAGTAAGTCCACAAACCAGCATATCAGATTATGGTCAAGGTTATCGGTGCTCTTTATCCTTCCTGCAAAAATTTGTGGTTGAATGCATTTATAAACTGAGGAGAAATCTGTAAAAACAAGAGATACAAAAGCACACTGTTAACCCTGGTAAGTGTGGTGAACTCAAATGTTGTGTAGAGACCAATTACCTCAAAAAACTATGTATGCCAACTTAATGATCTTGTGTTCATAGCATGTAAAACCATGTAAAACTAGAGCTGCACTCAGAGAGCGCAAGTACCTCCGCCAGTGTACTCAATGTTATTTTTTCCAGTATTAGCCAGCAACCCCTGTCTTTATGCAGTCCTGCAGTCTTTGCGCAAATATGTTTTTAATGTGTTTTGACCTTTTGCATGCCCTTGACCTTTGAACTAGACCTCCCTAAATCGATTCACCTCTTCCTTGAACAATACTTAATCATTCCACCAAATTTGATGAAAATCCATCCATAACTTTTTGCGTAATCCTGCTTACAAACAAACCAACAGACCAACCAACAGACGAACGGTAATGATCACATAACCTTCTCCAACTTCGTTGGGTGGAGGTAATAATTAGCTTTATCTTATTTTCTTTAAGTTCCTTCCACACAATGCAATTAAGTTGGCCTACACAATTTTTTGAGGTAATCTGTTTCCACAAAACATTAGAGTTCACCACACTATCAGCTTTTACATTGCACTTGCACTCTCAAGATGGGATAAGATCATGTGCATTAGGGTGTCTGTAGCATCTTCCATTCTCCTATAAGACCTTTGCACAAATTGAAGCGAATCCAGCTTGGCCAGCACAGCGATCGGGAGCTCATCCTTCACAATCTTCTCAAATGACTTCATGACCAGAGATGCGAGCGCCGCAGGCCTGTAATCATTTGCTAATTTGGGGGAATTAATTTTTTTTGCACAGGAACAATATTAGAATTCTTCCAGATACAGGGAACTTTTTGGAGCTGGAGAGACTTTGTAAAAATAAAACAAGAAATATCTGCTAATTGATGAGCACAAATTTTGCTATCAGGGCTGAGAATTTTCTTTTCCTTAACCCCCCTGAAATGTTTTCGCACCCTGTCCTGCTCCAGGTGCACACCGTTTTGCTCACAATCACTATTTTGAAACAACTCCTCATTAAAATCCTGAACATTAAAGTAATTATTAAAAAAAGTTCAGTTCATTTGAGAAGTTGGGCGAAGCGAGAACCTTCTTGGACTCCATCCCCATCATGGATCTCAATCTATCCCAAAATGCTATCCATGATTCATGGCTTCACTTGAGCTTTACTGAGAACAGTCCCCTGCAACACCAGGAGACAACAAATATGAGCACAACTCCGTAATACTGACTGAGCATCCATATAGTAGCTACTGTTCTGATTAGTTTTAACTGATTAGTTTTGAAGTGAAAGATGTGGTCCCATATGTTCAAAGAACAAGTGTCAATAAATTGCACTCCACTCATTCCTAAGATGATGGAAAAAAAAAAAAGCTTCTGTAGGCAAAGAAACCTCCTGCATTTCTTCTCACGCCAAGTTTAAGGTGCAGTCACATGCGTGCAAAGTGAGAGCATCAAAAAAATTGAGCCCCGTTCATTCTAACGACACGGGCAGAAAAAAGACATCGCTGCAAGGCAGTAAAGAAATCTGGCCTGTTTTTTTTTTTTTTTTTATAAGGCTAAATTTAATTGTCCTGAACTTTCGAATAAGGGTGACTCATTGATGCTCAACCAATGCTGACACTGACGCAAATATTGGCTGAGTCCAGGCATCCTGTCTTGTATATCACCCTTGAAACCCATCACGGTTCGCTCTGGCTCCTATTTTTGCCAAAGCATGCCTCAACTATCCCCTGTTTACATTCATAGAAGACCATACCACTTAATGCATTTGTTAACACAAGAATATTGTTGTTTTTTGAAAATAATACCCATTTCAAAATGTGATGTCAGCAACACGTTCCAATGAAGGTGGGACCGGTGCATGTTCAGCACTGTGTGACGTCACCTCTCCTTTTCATCTCACTCACAGCTTTCTCAGAACTGAGGAAACTAATAGTTGGATTTTTGAAAGAGGAACTTGCTCCTGATCTAACCTGATGCCCAGGGTCTCTTTCATCCTATTCTGTGTTTCATAATCAGCTGCATGTTTCCAATGGGAGACAGTTACAGTCTACAGGCAGGACAGTCTGAAACACGCAGTCTGTGACCACAAAGCCATGCTGTTGGAACATGTTCAGAGTGCAGCTTGGCACTGTCCTGTTGGAACAAGCAGGGGAGTCCTCGACAAAGACAGTGTCTGGAAGGCAGCTTATGTTGTTCCAAAATGTGTGTGTAGGGGAGAGGTAGGTCAGAAGTAACATTTTTCACTCTAATTTACAGTAAGAGTTCAATGGGCAGAAACGTGATTTTTTTGTGACATACATTTTGTATCTTTCTCATATCAAATACAGTCAAATTTACAGTTCTATGTCAAATAGATTGCACAAAATTGGATTATGACCAAACTTGCAATCAGTGGTGGAATGTAACGAAGTACAAATACTTTGTTACTCTACTTAAGCATGTTTTTCACATATCTGTACTTCACTCAAGTAAAAATTATAGAGCATACTTTAGACTTTTACTCCATTACATTTTGCAGCTATTATTATCTGTACTCTCTACTCCACTACATTCCTAAAATGCACCTCGTTACATTTAAAGATCACTCGCCAAAATGTTCCCTTCACAAAACAAATTGTTTGCGTTGCTGCCTCAGAAGTTTAAACCAATCAGGTAGTGCTTTCCCGGCCTCCAATGATGGCAGAGCGCACCTTTGGAAGCGGCAGTCGCGTTCGAACAAAACCAGATTCACCAACCATGGATCCAGAGACTGAGCCCCCTGAATAGGGTATTTGCGAGAACCGCATTGCCCCAGACAACCTTGGTACCTCTGCCAAACATTCAATTGCGTGGGTCCACACATGTAGCGGGAAACAGTGAGAACGCAGAGAAAACATCACGTTTTTGGGGTTAAAATACTGGACTTCACCCATCAAATATTATCAGATCAGGAGTGCAAGAAACAACTATGATCGCTCAGGATTGAACACGGTGATTTTCTGCTTTCTGTGTGTACACAGAGTCAGATATTTTGCTAATTTAAATTGTGCTTCGGACACACATTTGAGCAATAATTAGAGAAAATGCCCAACTGTTGATATTTCTTTTCAATGCTTTTTCCCTGACTCATATTTTATCGGGGTAGAATAAAGCATAAGATATCAAATGAAATTGAATGAGTTCCTGTATCACCCATTCATGTGTCACGTTATTAGTGTACTGGGTGACGCTTCATTTTTTTTATGTCTGATTTATAGCAAGCCTAAAATCGTAAAAAAAAAAATAAATAAATAATAATAATAATAATAATAATAATAATAATAATAATAATAATAATAATAATAACAATCATCAATGTGTTGAATTATTCCGATCACCCCTTCATTAGACGCGTTTTCAGTCTACTGGCGCCATAAAACGAACTTACAAAAAGGGAAGATTACTGTTATGTGTTACGCCTCTCTTGTTCTAACAAATGCAGCGGCAAAAAGATATCTCTATTCCCTGCTAAAAATGTTCTATAAGAATCCTATAGGACAGTTCCATAGAATTTCTATATAACTTTAGTACCTCAAGTCCTATAGAAAAATGTTTTATAGAAAATTTCCATGGGAAACAGTTCCATAGAAAATCTCCATGGAACTTTTTTTTTTTTTTTTTTTTTTTTCTCGGCAGACCCTTCCCAATTTGACATCCCTGTCCACAGCCGGCTGGTACGACCGGGGCGTGAACTAGCGCTGTGATAGACACTTCTGTTCCGCAATGCCGCGCTTTAACCGAGTGAGCTATCCGGTAGCTCAAGCATTCATCGTAGAAATAACCTTTAGATGTATACAGATGGTGGGAATAAGTCTTAGCAGACCTCAAATTGTATTAAAATTAATTCTAAATCTGTATATAATCTGCAATCACATGCATATGAATGGAAAGGAATAATTTGATTGAATTTTTAAAATTAAGGGAAAAGTTCAAAAGCTCAAACTTTCAACGTAATTCTGTCTTCGTAAGCAAAAGAGGAACATGAGTTTCCCATTATAGCATAATAAAGCTGTAATGCTTTACATTTATATTTTTGAATTGCTGCCGAGGAAATGGAAAGAGGTCTTCATATACCGTAGCTGAAATACTGCTAAGTTGTGTGGTTAGTCAGTCAATCAATCGTCTGATCAGAAAATCAATGAGTTGGTATGTGCCTGGTACCCCATGTGCTTAAGCACACCTTAATGTTAAAAGGGACAAGATTTCCTTGCTACTTCAGTATAGTGGATATCACTGCATATTGCACATTTTCATACCATTAGTCCGGTCTCTCACTTCTAGAACCCGGGTACACATAAGGTAAATTGACCCTTCGACAGAGTATTGCAAGGAGTCATAAGATTTATTTTTATTTTTATTTAACCCTTATTTAAGATGTCTTTCCCATTAAGCTTTTGTTCTATTAGAAGATCCTAAAGATCATCAAAGTCCTATAGAACAGGTTTTTCAACGAGGGTGTTCTATAGGAAGGTCTTATAGAACAGCAATAATCTTATAGGACTTTCTTTTCCATAGAGGTGCTCTATAGGTTTCTAGCAAATTCCTATAGAACACACGGAAAATCCTATAGAACATGCTGTTCTACTAAAATGTTCTATATAGTTCTATTGATGTTCTATAGAGTTCTATGGAATTAGAAGTCAATAGAACATTTTTTGCAGGGATGATGCAGATGTTGTTACTAGTAATACTTATGCCTCTACAGATGCCATTATTTGTAATTTTACCAGCAACAACTTTTGTTTATTGTAAAGGTTAGCATGGTAGGCTTACCCTCTGTGATATGGTTCACACTTTAATTCTGCAGATTATATGTTACCTAACAGGAATGATCTGAAGAATTAATAGGTGGCCCCGGAAATAAACCATAATATCTCCCGACTATCATCGTCGGGGAGATACAATAAATTTTGATAGTATACTGTAGATAAATTGGCTAATTTTTTTGCATAATGTGTTACTTGTATAATGGACAAGTCATTTGTTAAGAACCATATTGAATTGCCTGTAAAAAAAATGTCAACAGCAAGTGCAAATTTCAAACATACAAACTCATGAGAGGTATGTAGTTAACATAACATAACATAACATGAATGGCGAGAACAGGCCGTTCAGCCCAACTATGCTCGCCAGTTTCTTTGTACTATCGTGAATATATCACTTCAGATACTCAATGACTCAATGGTATCTAGCTTTAAGTCAAGCCTGCTCTTGAAAACTCCCAAGGTCTCTGCCTCAACAATATGGTCAGGCAAGCTGTTCCACATCGAAATTATTCTTTGGGTGAAGAAATATTTCCGAATATCAGTGCTAAATTTACCTTTGGTCAGCTTCCATTTGTGACCCCGAGTTCTACTAACAACACTTGGTTGAAGGAATCCTACATAATTCACTTTGTTAATCTCTTTAACATATTTAAAGACCTCAATCAGGTCACTCCTTAGTCTCCTTTTCCTAAGACTAAAGAGATTAAGGATCTTCAGCCTTTTCTCATAGCTTTCATCTTTTATACCCGGAATTAGCTTTGTGGCTCTTCTCTGAACTTTCTCTAGAGCCTCTTTGTCTTTCTTAAAGTATGGTCCCCAGAATTGTACACAATACTCCAGATGTGGTCTGACGAATGTGTTGTACAAAATAAGCATCACCTCCTCGGATTTGAACTCAATACTTTTGGCAATGTATCCCAGCATCCCATTGGCTTTTTTAACTGCTACGGCACAATGGCTAGAGCCTGTGAGGGTTTGGTCAACAATCACTCCCAGATGTTTCTCGTGTGGAGCACATTTCAGTTTAAAACCTCCCATGAAGTAATCCTGTCTAATGTTTTTATTACCTACATGTACAACTTTACATTTCGCTACATTAAATTTAATTTGCCACATTTCTGCCCAATTCTGGATTCTATCCAAATCATCCTGAATCACTTTAGTGGACTCTAAACTATTTGCCAAACCTCCCAATTTAGTATCATCTGCAAATATAACTAATCTGCTCTCAATATTCCTATTGTTATGGCCCCAATTTGTTATGGCGTCAATTTGTTATGGCCCCAATTTGTTATGGCGTAGCGGACAGCAAGGGATGACAGACAAAATTTTAAAACTTTAATAGATTTAATTAAACAAACACTTTGAACTAATCTATAATCTACTCTACTGACCAAGATTGAAATCAAATAAAAAATGAGATATTTACAGTCCCTTGGTAATGGAGATGGGGCTGCTATGTTGCG
This sequence comes from Gymnothorax javanicus, assembly GCA_029692085.1. Taxonomy (NCBI): domain Eukaryota; kingdom Metazoa; phylum Chordata; class Actinopteri; order Anguilliformes; family Muraenidae; genus Gymnothorax; species Gymnothorax javanicus. The sequence goes on along the minus strand of CM056207.1, from coordinate 10,107,782 downwards.
ATGTCCTGGGACAGGAAAATGCTCCAACACAGGCAAAAATCCACAAAAAGCTTCACAGGTCTTGAAAAGAGTGACAGGTCTGGTCAAATGTATCCTTCCACAATTTCTCCTTGCAATTTCTCCTACTACCTTTCACTCTCTCAATTTTTCTCCTTATATACTCTTTTTCCAGCCCCTCCCTCCTTCCAGACTTTTCTCCAATTCTCTGGGACATTCCCCTCTGAGGCATGCCCAGGACATGCCCCAAAACCTAGCTCCAGACTGGGATTAACAAAAAAAAAAAAGTCAATACTGCCATCTAGTGGCTTTTTTTTTCCACATTACACTATCAAGGTCATTAATGTAGATGAGGAACAGCAGGGGTCCCAACACCGATCCCTGGGGGACGCCACTCCCCACCATACCTAGCTCTGCTCTTGAGTCTTGTTCCTGCAGATGGCTGTCACTTTCAGTCTTGGGATCTCTCTCATCATTTTTCAGTGATGTCTAATTATTAGTTTTCTGAGTATGGGAAAAAGCACAATCAGGCAATTCCAAGTTGGCAGTGCTCTGGCAAGTAATTAAGAGCAATCCTGGGCTATTTTAGGAGCTTCAGAATGCAAATACTTCACAATTGTTTTAAGACTCAGAGACACACATCTTCTGGAAAAAAACTGAGGTATTTACCATTTAATTCAACTTTTTTGGCCCCCATCTCCACAATGGCTTGTCATCTGGTTCATTCTTGTGTTTAATTTCTGTCTAATTCTAATTTCAGCACTGCATGTCTGCATGTGTGAATGGAAGGTTGCGGTCAGAACTGCTCTGCCGTGTTTTGTTGTTTCTTGCTGCTTGCATAGCTAAATGAGCCAAATTGGTGCTTGTTGTTGTGATTTTATTGCATTGTTATTTTCATTCTTTCTGCTCTTTGTGGCTTTTGCCCCGTCATGAGAATTTTTGCTTTGTTGTTGCTGCTATCTTTATGGCATCTTGTAATCTATGTTCTGCATGTTTTATCATTTTACAGGTTTCAGAACATCTTGCCAAAGTACTGCAACTAAAAATTACCCAGCAGACTAACACTGGTTCATTTACAGAAATGCTGATTAATGTATATTGTCCTTCTAAATTAAATTAAATTAAACTAAATCTTCTAGGATGAGGTCAAAACATCATTGATCAATGACGGATTGACCCCACCAGAAAACTATATTCACAAGTGGGGCAAGCTTACAGCTTTGGAAATTCAAATGTAGGAAAGGGCAGTTATTACTGGATAGGTACTCAGTATCAGCAGATACCTCTAAGTTTAGTCTTGTATTGGCATCAGGTGTGAGACACTGTAGTTTGTGAATCCCACTAACCATAATCATTTTTTGCAAATTACACTAGGAAAGAATATGTTCATATTTATGCTCAAGTGCCTCAGTGAAATTGATGTAATGAAGTAGAGAGGTGGATTCACAACCCAAGTGAATTGATGTAAAGATTGCAGTGTAAGATTCAGGTTTTGCCAGATGCTTCCATCTAGTGTACAAAAGCTGTCATTGAACACAGTATTTCAATTTCGTCGTGTTTGCAGTAAACCGCCCTCCACAGGTAGTTCTATGCACTGGGATATTTTGACTGAGCTTAAAGCTTTATTTCGTGGTATCTGCTCATGTTCTTCCCTTATCATACTGCAGAACAACACCACCCTTTCTGTTATACTCAATTCAATTTTTTTTCAAAATTTTATTTATACAGCACATTTCAGAGCGGCATGCCCTCAAGATAATGAATAGAAAGAAATATCAGGTAAAAAACAATCCTTCAGCCCTGAGTGGTGAACAAATTAAATAAAAGCAACTTCAACTTAAAAAAAAAGCATTCAAACGGTGATGAGAAAATGGGAAGAAATCTCAGGGAGTGCGTAAAATCACAGAAATAATACAAAATAGTCTGGACAAAAGTGAAAACTAATATAACAAGCAATCAAAAGTGAAAAATATTTTAAATAATGTCAGAACCACATGTAAAAACAGTAAATGCTGGAGTGTACATAGACATTGTAGTCACACTTCTAAGCGCTGCCTTACTTTCTCCAGAAATAACAAATTTCCCTGCCGAATCTTGGGCCGAATGGCCTGCTTTGCTAGTCAGTTATTTTATATTATTCTACATCTGTTAATAACATTGATGATCTCAGCTGAGGCTGTCAATAAGAGCCAACTGGTTAGGTCATGTGAAGAACATAGTCATTTTCACAAGTTCCAGAATGAATCAGGAGAATTAAAAATGTAACTCATTCCATGTAGCCATGGCAGTCAGGGCTAGTGAAGAGCATGTTGAGGGCTACGCCGCCCAGACCTGACAGGCAGCCAGAGGTTTGAGTCCGTTGGTGAACAAACAAAATGTCCCAGCAGAAAAGACCTAATATTGCAGGCAATAAACAATCTATTGTGGGATTTAGGTTGGTGATACAACTTTCTTGGAATGGAATTATGACCAAAGGCCTCTTCTGTAAGGAGTTCCACCATTGGTCAACAACATGTCAATCCCATCTAGTATGATTGATAAAAAGAAGAGGAAGATGCATAACTTCTCTCAAGGTGATTTCCATGCAATTCACCTTTATCTGAAATCCTGAAACAGTAGGAAATAGAATTGGACAACTGAAGTTTAAGGAAAATGTTGCCTGCTCAGATATATCTTGATTATGCTGTCAACTTCAAGATGTGCGTGGCTATTTGAGTGGGCATGGGTCCAAATCCCAAATGCATATCTTCAGCACCTTGTAAAATCCATGCATTGAAGTATTGAGGCACAACATTGCCTATTTCATTATCAGACCCCTGCATGCTATAGAGAGGCTGGTAAATGTATATTACTTAAACTTCACATACACTTGGCATTTTCTAGCAATCAAGCTTGATTGAAATGAACAAACCAGAAAATACAACAGACTGTAAAAAGCCTGAATGGTGCCGCACCCCTTGAAAGTGAAAAAAAATGTCCCATAAAAGAGCCCAAGCATTTACACTGACTTAAATAAACTAAATGCTTTAAAACACACCTCATGAAAATTTTAAGGACAATCTCCTTCTGAGAAATCCTTATTGATTGTTATGCAGGTATGAGTCAATAGGGGTGTGTTAGCTGATCATAACAGAGATATGGAACAGCACCTATAGCTGCTCTCATTTCTCATCTTTAAAACGTTTCTTAATTTGACTTTCATCTCTCCTACTTAGCTCAGTCATTAAATGGCATAGGAATTCCGGAGGTTGTTAGAGCATAAAGAATGGAAATATAGACATCATAATTTATGTGAAGAACAAATAATGGGTAAAGCATTTGTTAAATCGATCATTTTAAAGTTTTTTTTTTTTAACCTTATTCAAAAATAAAATTAAAAACAACCAAATTCAATGGGGTACTAGGCTTAAAAAAACATTACAATGCCTAATCATGCATCAAGTTTAGGGGCTAAGATATCATGAAACTGACTGCATGATTGCATTATGGCTTCGTAAATTCGCAATAAAAAAAACTAACACTTGGCTACTAAGTTCCAGTTGAGCAAATTTTCAGCTGCATTGCAGTTTTAAGTATAAACTGCAGGTATATGTATGGGTCCTGCCTCAGCATCACAATAGGTTACAAGTTACTGACTTGAATTAGGGCCCTGAAATTGATTTGAGCCAGGTAGATTTGCTCTTGTACTTCTTATTGTTGACTTGCTGCATAACTAAAGTACATTGAGCCTCAGATGGTGGACTGATGACCAGACATACTACAGCAGGATTTTCTGGTAGAGAACAGAATTCATGGTTCATTTTTCAAAATTATGGTAAATTGCCAAGGCCCTGAAGTAGCAGAGCATCCACACTCCATCATACTGGTACCACCATGTCTAACTGTTGGTACGATGTTCTTTATGCCAGATGTAACGGGATCCATGTCTAAAAAAAAAGTCCCTCTTTCAATTCATCTCGACAATTTTGAAATACGCATGTATGTTCTTCGTGGTTAGCAGTATTTTTGTCTTGTAATTCTGCCATTGATGCCATTTTTGCCCAGTTTTTGTTGAATGGTGGAATCATGAATGCAGACCTTATCTGAGGCGAGCTAGGCCAAAACAGTTTGCATTAAATGTTTGTCTGGGTTTTTTTGAGACTAGCCAGATGAGTTGTCTGTAGGATATCACGATCCGATTCAGTATCAATATCAATGCAACACCAGCCAGAAAATCTTCCCAGTTTTTTTTCTGGAATTCTGCAAAAGATTGCCTTTACTTTTTTCATGCCAGTGCTTGCCCGCTTGATTAACTAATTCACCACAAATAATCGGCAGACTGACGGGCCAATTTTGGTTTCCATGGCATTATTGCTCAGTGCATTGAACTTGAAATGCTCACAAGACAGTAAATTTGCTCATATTTGCTTACAGGAAGCTAACGCAATGCCATTAACAAATATTAAAACCTTTCTTATGCCACATTCAATGCCTGGTCAATATATTTACGATAATGTTTTCCCCATTAAATATGTACTTTTTAAAGCAACTCAAAAAAATAGAGTTTATTTTCAGTCTTCTTTCATTATCCGATAAACAAAAGGTGAAAACGATACACAAAAATACTGCGTTGAGATTTTTTTCTTATAAATTTTTAAGGTTTTCATCCCTCCAGTGTGGAATCAAAGCATATACGTAAATTACTCTTTTTCTCATTATCACCTCTTAATCATTACAGGCCACATATAAGCTAGGTCTTAATTGTTCAGTTAAAAAAAAAAACTAAAAATTGATTGCTTCTCAATCAGGCTGTACCCCCTGCCTCTGCCAAGCGAGCAGTATTCTGCAGGATGGAACACACCCCTCACACAACCACTAATCTCTGCTCCCATCCGGCAGGCGTTATGGGGCCTTCAAAGCCCGCAGCAGAAGGCTGCAAAATAGTTTTTTTCCTAGGGCCATTACAGAGCTGAACAGACATGCCCTAGCTTTGGCCAGAACAACTGCATTGTTCTACTGTAAACAGAACAATGGGGGACACGTGCAATACGGGACTAAAAACAATATGGGACATGTGCAATATGGGACTAAGACAATGTAGGACAAGTGGACTTAGGCCTGTGTAGGTCAGTGCAATATAAGGACTTTTGTAACATGGAACTCAAAAGGGACTGTGCAATACTCTGCTGCTACCACTGCTTTATTACTATAATTATTATCTTTTTCTTTCTTTTTTTTTTTGCAAATCCCCTGATGCTCTTAAATATTTATTGATGTGCATGTGTGTGCTTGCAGATGTGTGAGTGTGTGGGCGTGTGCGTGCATGTCTGTGTGTGTGAGTACGGGCATTGGTTTTGAGGCTGCACAAGCAAATCTCGTTGTGCTGTTTTACTGTGCAATGACAATAAAGGTGATTCTTATTCCTATTCTGTACGTGGAAACAGGTTGACAAAGTCCAGCGATAAAAGGTGAAGTCACTGCCTCCCCTGACCGCATGTCTCTGGTAGGATGCCACTTCTTAAGGTGCACTCTTTTGCGGCTCAGTAACCCAAGAAGGCCAACACCGGCTATCCACATTCTCAACATGGAAACCTGGGACGCAGTAGAGATTGATTTTATGACAGAGGTCTATGGGTGCAATACTCCATGATACAATAATCTTATATGTGCCAAGACCAGCTTGAGGGAATCAATCCCCACATTATACATTAACAGAATTAGTCAGACAATTTTTAGAGAAACCATGCAGATCAAGTTTTAACTATTTATTTGCCAGGTTGGTCACTTAACGTCAATTACAATCCAAACTACGATCAATATGATCACTTGCACTCATGGCCTTGTTTAGTCATTTGCATTTGTCCAACAGGAGCATGTGCAGTAATCGAAACACAGCTCCTTTAAATACACAAACTAGGAGTTTGATCCTTCAAACAACAAGCTTTAAATGAGCTCACAGGAGGTGGCTGTTGATTCAGGTAACGGGGCAGGTGGCTTCACAGGGGACAGAATTCCACTGCAGTCCAGTTTTTTCCTAGGTTCTTCAATGTATATTAAGGGCTCTAATTTCTTGGCACAGCGCAGGGTGGCGCAGCGCATGCAGTGGTAATTTTGTCCGGTGCAGCCCGCGCAGTGGTAATTTCGTCGGTGCAACACCGTGCGCAGCCACTTTGACAATTTGGTTGACGGACGTGCGCCGAGATGGGTGTGGCGGCGTAGTTGGGGGAGATGTCACATATTCATCACAACGCAGTGAAAATTTCGTGGCAAAAGGCTCTGCCGAAAGTGCGCTGAGAGCTCGCCAGCTCCAACCTGGTTTGCTTTCTGTGCAGTGGTCATTTGGCTAACCGGCGCACAGTGCGCACACATCACTGAAATCTCACAGGCAGGTTTCCAGAATGTCAGGCACATTTCAATGCAATAAATAATCACAGCAACCACTATTTAATGTAACTATCTGAATCAGCACATAAATTTTAGTATCTATATCGATTGTCCTGATTTCAGATCAAAGGCCGGTGGTACGCGTAATGGAAACTCGACCTGACAGCCCTCAGAGTGTCAGTGCATTCTCTGTGGCATGTTGCCTGCTACACAACATAGCTGTACGCCATGGATGTCACTTTGACCTCACGCAGGAGACATTACAGGACTTGAGACAGAGAGAGGCCGAACTGCATGTGCCGTATCAGCAGGGAGAGCAGCAGCGCCAAGGGGAGAGGAGAGACCACCTGGCTGCACAGCTCTGTCCTTAACACTTGAACCGCGGCACTGATGTTAGTAATGCATGGTATTTCATGTCAGTAAAAGATATGAGTCCATCCGTCCATGACTTTTTCTAAATATGTGTTTTCTATGTTATATCAAAGTTTTGAACTTCTGTTATAAAACCTAAGTGAGTATTGATATTAAATTACTTTGAGCGCCGTAGCCACTTTTTTGCGGCAGTGGCTTTGACCTCAAATACCCCTGTCTGCTACGTACGAGAGAGAGAGAGAGAGAGAGATGCGTGTGCATGTGGGCACGTGAGTGCATGTGTAGGCTATGTGGGTATGTGTCCTTCAGCTGCTTTCACACCGGATGTGAAACTAATTTTTTGCATGACTGATGACATTCAAAGTCTTTGCATTGACTTTTAATGTACTCTGTCGTGCGAAAAATTCGTTTCGCGTCCAGTGTGCAAGCGGCTTAATACTATTATTGTCACTTAGGTTTTATCATTTTTAGTGGGGGAAAGGAATACAGCCTGATTGCTATGACCTCATACTGAGTTAAGATGACATATTGAAAATAAATGTGTAACGTATCTTGCATTTTTGTCCATGCATGTTAATCCCAAAATTTTAAGCAGCAACAGGGTGTAATAATAGGAACACACTATCCATCATATTTCTTCCCAATGATGCAGGCAGAAGAAATAAATGAGCAACCGTCATATTTCATTCCAACTTCATAAGTTTGAATGATCTGACGTAGTTTCATTTTGAAATTCCATTCAAGTTCACGAATGGTAATAATAAGGCATTTGCGAATGCCGTAGCTAGCCAGCTAACTCATATTCGTAATGCTTAATATAGACGTAAGCGGTGCAGAAAACATGCCTGTAGCAGCAAAGTAAAATGCAACATTAACGCATCATGCAGATATAGGACAGAGGCTTCTTTATTCCAACATTTTAAAGGTAAGGAGAGGAGCTCATTTGATTGGTGAAGATTTGACTCGGCTGTGTTAAACCCACTCATGCCTTCTCTCCTCCCTCTTTGCCACTTGAGCCGACAGGAGGGACAGAGGCGGGACAGAGGAGTAATTACGCCGGGCTGCGCCGGGCACAAAATTGCAAAATACACCTGGATAGACTCCATTGGCACGGCTCTCCCCATTCGCGCCGCGCCTGCGCCTGGTCAACAAATTTAGAGTCCTGAGATCTAAAAAAACTGCCGTGCAAATTAGACTATTGTACCAGTCGCAGTGAGACAATCGACCAGACTGACGGGCCAATTTTGGTTTCCATGGCATTATTGCTCAGTGCATTGAACTTGAAATGCTCACAAGACAGTAAATTTGCTCATATTTGCTTACAGGAAGCTAACGCCATGCCATTAACAAATATTAAAACCTTTCTTATGCCACATTCAATGCCTGGTCAATATATTTACGATAATGTTTTCCCCATTAAATATGTACTTTTTAAAGCAACTCAAAAAAATAGAGTTTATTTTCAGTCTTCTTTCATTATCCGATAAACAAAAGGTGAAAACGATACACAAAAATACTGTGTTGAGATTTTTTTCTTACAAATTTTTAAGGTTTTCATCCCTCCAGTGTGGAATCAAAGCATATACGTAAATTACTCTTTTTCTCATTATCACCTCTTAATCATTACAGGCCACATATAAGCTAGGTCTTAATTGTTCAGTTAAAAAAAAACTAAAAATTGATTGCTTCTCAATCAGGCTGTACCCCCTGCCTCTGCCAAGCGAGCAGTATTCTGCAGGATGGAACACACCCCTCACACAACCACTAATCTCTGCTCCCATCCGGCAGGCGTTATGGGGCCTTCAAAAGCCCGCAGCAGAAGGCTGCAAAATAGTTTTTTTTCCTAGGGCCATTACAGAGCTGAACAGACATGCCCTAGCTTTGGCCAGAACAACTGCATTGTTCTACTGTAAACAGAACAATGGGGGACACGTGCAATACGGGACTAAAAACAATATGGGACATGTGCAATATGGGACTAAGACAATGTAGGACAAGTGGACTTAGGCCTGTGTAGGTCAGTGCAATATAAGGACTTTTGTAACATGGAACTCAAAAGGGACTGTGCAATACTCTGCTGCTACCACTGCTTTATTACTATAATTATTATCTTTTTCTTTCTTTTCTTTTTTTGCAAATCCCCTGATGCTCTTAAATATTTATTGATGTGCATGTGTGTGCTTGCAGATGTGTGAGTGTGTGGGCGTGTGCGTGCATGTCTGTGTGTGTGAGTACGGGCATTGGTTTTGAGGCTGCACAAGCAAATCTCGTTGTGCTGTTTTACTGTGCAATGACAATAAAGGTGATTCTTATTCCTATTCTGTACGTGGAAACAGGTTGACAAAGTCCAGCGATAAAAGGTGAAGTCACTGCCTCCCCTGACCGCATGTCTCTGGTAGGATGCCACTTCTTAAGGTGCACTCTTTTGCGGCTCAGTAACCCAAGAAGGCCAACACCGGCTATCCACATTCTCAACATGGAAACCTGGGACGCAGTAGAGATTGATTTTATGACAGAGGTCTATGGGTGCAATACTCCATGATACAATAATCTTATATGTGCCAAGACCAGCTTGAGGGAATTCAATCCCCACATTATACATTAACAGAATTAGTCAGACAATTTTTAGAGAAACCATGCAGATCAAGTTTTAACTATTTATTTGCCAGGTTGGTCACTTAACGTCAATTACAATCCAAACTACGATCAATATGATCACTTGCACTCATGGCCTTGTTTAGTCATTTGCATTTGTCCAACAGGAGCATGTGCAGTAATCGAAACACAGCTCCTTTAAATACACAACTAGGAGTTTGATCCTTCAAACAACAAGCCTTAAATGAGCTCACAGGAGGTGGCTGTTGATTCAGATAACGGGGCAGGTGGCTTCACAGGGGACAGAATTCCACTGCAGTCCAGTTTTTTCCTAGGTTCTTCAATGTATATTAAGGGCTCTAATTTCTTGGCACAGCGCAGGGTGGCGCAGCGCATGCAGTGGTAATTTTGTCGGTGCAGCCCGGCGCAGTGGTAATTTAAATCGGTGCAACACCGTGCGCAGCCACTTTGACAATTTGGTTGACGGACGTTCGCCGAGATGGGTGTGGCGGCGTAGTTGGGGGAGATGTCACATATTCATCACAACGCAGTGAAAATTTCGTGGCAAAAGGCTCTGCCGAAAGTGCGCTGAGAGCTCGCCAGCTCCAACCTGGTTTGCTTTCTGTGCAGTGGTCATTTGGCTAACCGGCGCACAGTGCGCACACATCACTGAAATCTCACAGGCAGGTTTCCAGAATGTCAGGCACATTTCAATGCAATAAATAATCACAGCAACCACTATTTAATGTAACTATCTGAATCAGCACATAAATTTTAGTATCTATATCGATTGTCCTGATGTCAGATCAAAGGCCGGTGGTACGCGTAATGGAAACTCGACCTGACAGCCCTCAGAGTGTCAGTGCATTCTCTGTGGCATGTTGCGTGCTACACTACATAGCTGTACGCCATGGATGTCACTTTGACCTCACGCAGGAGACATTACAGGACTTGAGACAGAGAGAGGCCGAACTGCATGTGCCGTATCAGCAGGGAGAGCAGCAGCGCGCACGGGAGAGGAGAGACCACCTGGCTGCACAGCTCTGTCCTTAACACTTGAACCGCGGCACTGATGTTAGTAATGCATGGTATTTCATGTCAGTAAAAGATATGAGTCCATCCGTCCATGACTTTTTCTAAATATGTGTTTTCTATGTTATATCAAAGTTTTGAACTTCTGTTATAAAACCTAAGTGAGTATTGATATTAAATTACTTTGAGCGCCGTAGCCACTTTTTTGCGGCAGTGGCTTTGACCTCAAATACCCCTGTCTGCTACGTACGAGAGAGAGAGAGAGAGAGAGAGAGGGAGAGAGAGAGAGAGAGATGCGTGTGCATGTGGGCACGTGAGTGCATGTGTAGGCTATGTGGGTATGTGTCCTTCAGCTGCTTTCACACCGGATGCAAAACTAATTTTTTGCATGACTGATGACATTCAAAGTCTTTGCATTGACTTTTTAATGTACTCTGTCGTCTTGAAAAAAAATTCGTTTCAAGCGTCCAGTGTGCAAGCAATTAATACTATTATTGTCACTTAGGTTTTATCATTTTTAGTGGGGAAAGGAATACAGCCTGATTGCTATGACCTCATACTGAGTTAAGATGACATATTGAAAATAAATGTGTAACGTATCTTGCATTTTTGTCCATGCATGTTAATCCCAAAATTTTAAGCAGCAACAGGGTGTAATAATAGGAACACACTATCCATCATATTTCTTCCCAATGATGCAGGCAGAAGAAATAAATGAGCAACCGTCATATTTCATTCCAACTTCATAAGTTTGAATGATCTGACGCAGTTTCATTTTGAAATTCCATTCAAGTTCACGAATGGTAATAATAAGGCATTTGCGAATGCCGTAGCTAGCCAGCTAACTCATATTCGTAATGCTTAATATAGACGTAAGCGGTGCAGAAAACATGCCTGTAGCAGCAAAGTAAAAAGCAACATTAACGCATCATGCAGATATAGGACAGAGGCTTCTTTATTCCAACATTTTAAAGGTAAGGAGAGGAGCTCATTTGATTGGTGAAGATTTGACTCGGCTGTGTTAAACCCACTCATGCCTTCTCTCCTCCCTCTTTGCCACTTGAGCCGACAGGAGGGACAGAGGCGGGACAGAGGAGTAATTATGCCGGGCTGCGCCGGGCACAAAATTGCAAAATACACCTGGATAGACTCCATTGGCACGGCGCTCCCCCCATTCGCCGCGCCTGCGCCTGGTCAACAAATTTAGAGTCCTGAGATCTAAAAAAACTGCTGTGCAAATTAGACTATTGTACCAGTCGCAGTGAGACAATAGCTATGTTTACATGGACACAAATAATTGGAATAAAGGCCCAATCAGATTAAAAATGTTTCATTTAAACACGTCAATCGGAAGATTCTGATCCGATTCGGCCCATTCAGAAAGAAATTTCATCCCGAATGAGAGGTGGTGGTTTATGAGGTGGTTTATGCCGATCATTATTCCGAACAGCGTCCATGTACACACCCATTCGGATCCTGTCTTCCTGGTTGGGGTAAAATTGTCTTCACTGCGCAGGTGTGCTACGTCAGCGTGACGCGTTACCACATTTGCAGCAGCCGGTCGTTTTTCGCCAGGCAACAAACATGGCTGGAGGGAAGCAAAACTGGTCGGTTGCTGACACAACTTTCTTATTGGCAAGTTTAAAAGAACTCAGGATTGTTGAATGTTTTGATGGTCGAAAGGCTAGAAACTCCGAGTTGTACAAACAAGTTCCTGAAAAGCTGCAGGAAGCCGGAATTCACAGAACCATCGACCAAGGTAAAAACCGCTGGAAAAGTTTGAAGGCTTCCTATTACAAAGCTAAAAGTCAAAATGGTAAAAGTGGTTCTTACCCAGCAAGCTTTCAGTTCTACGGTCTAATGGATGACTTGATGGGAGATCGACTGTTGTCGAACTTGTCTTGCAATGGCGTGGATGTTGGTTTGGAGGAGAAAAGTATAAACAAGTCTGAAGACTACAACTCTGAGGTTCCTCAAGAAGATAGCAGCATCACCGGTAAGCTAGCTCCTGCTGATGTTACATTAACTAAAGTTAACTAACGTTACCTTTGTAAAAGCCAGGCCTACGTTGGCTCATAACTGTTTTTTTAAAAAAAATATCATTTAAAGGGGTGTTGTATTTGGAGTAAAGTTGTATGAACTGTTGAGGGTGGGTAATTCTGTCAAGTTTATCATTTTGTTAAAATGAAAGTCTGTACCTCCAGTGTTAATCAATTAGCATTCATGTGCCAGCATGTTTACAACTGGCCTAGGTACAGTACCGTGCAAAAAATTTCTGCAGGTGTGGAAAAAATGCTGCAAAGTAAGAATGCTTTCAAAAATGGAAGTGTTAATCATTTATTTTTATCAATTGGCAAAATGCAAAGTAAATGAACAAAAAAGAAATCTAAATCGAATCAATATTTCGTGTGACCACCCTTTGCCTTCAAAACAGCATTCTTACTTTGCAGCATTTTTTCCACACCTGCCAAAAACTTTTGCACAGTACTGTAACTATTTTACCTGTGTACAAGAGATGGCCACCAAAACTTAATATTAAGGTATTTTTTGGTTAGTTTTTGTCTTTCAGATGATGAGTCCAGCACTAAAGGAACAGACAGCAACATCACTCAACAGATCCCAACAGACAAGAGGACAGTTGTCCTCATACCTCTAAAGAGATACAGATATCCAGAAAGAGTAAGTTGTGTGTTGAAGAGAACTGCTATGGAAAACAGGATCATCTTTAATGTTGTTTGATATTGTTTATTTCAAGGTGTTAGGGGAATAATAAGCACTTTAACAAAATGTTGAGAATGATTGGTCTTGGTTTGATGTCACAGGGGTTCCCAAGCAGCAATTTTGGAGTAATCCATTGCCTGTACTTCCTAAGGAGCTCTGCCTGTTAATGAACTGCTCTTTCTTAGTTATTTATTCCCACCCACTAGTGAAATAAATGATTGTCCCCCCTATTTTTTGAGGTGTTTTGTCTTAAATTAATTGTACTATTATTGCAAGGCCGGATTATCCATAGACTGGGTCGGGCGAGTGCCCAGGGGCTCCAAGCATTTAGAACCAGTAGGGGGGCATCACATGATAACCTTAACAAAATAAAAAAAATATATATAATGTACGAAGTATAATAATTTTTATTTTGTTCACTGACTGCTAATAACTTAAAGACCCCACATCAATTGTTTTATGATTATGCATTTTAAATCAATAATAATAGGCTAATTTATGATTTTGTGCACCCCCATAGTCAGAATGTAGTGGACCAACAAGAAGGCGCGGCAATTTTCCCTCTCGTAAACGGTCGTTGCCATTTGAAACGGTTGATGCCATATTGCTGAACGGTCGATGGCATTTTGGAAAGTCAATGACATATCCGAGCGCCCGATCTTGTATTCTGAATGCTCGTGGAATGCTCGGGAAGTTTTTTGTCATATTTCCGAATTCTCAGAATTAGCTAGCTAGCTAACTCTTTTAACTACTTCCACAGTCTGGTTCTAACTAAGCTTTTGGGACCTGTACCCCTGAACTGTTACTGTAAATGTACATTAGTTTGCTTTTTTGCGTACGTCATCAATGGGACCGCGGGAATATCAATGAATGAAAATCACTTTGCCATGGATTATACCAACATACTCAAACCTTAATTCCTTAGGGCACAGCTATGTCTTATAGCAAGGAATTCTCAAAAAACATAGCATTTCAAAATTATTCTTTTTACCCTCAAATATCCATTCCAAAATGACCATTTCCATGACAACGATGTTCAAATAGACTGTATAAATCAATGATTATGTACAGTGTAAGTGATTTATAGCTCACCATCTCACTGTCACAGTTTTTGACATGGATAGTATCTGGGGAATTTCAGAATCATGCTTTTCTGCCACTTTCCTAAAATCGGCATTTCAAAACTGATGTTTTTACCCCAAAATTGACCATTCTTTCTGAATGTATTGTATACAAAATTGACTAAAAAACTGCCTGGATATCTCAGAATGGATCCAGCATTGAAAGCACCCAAATATTTCATTTGAGTTCTGAGATATGAATTTTTAAAGTTTGGTCCCCCAAAAAAGTATTTTTTTTACCCCAAAATGGCCATTGCCATGGTAACCATTGAGAAAAATTTAGTTTAAATGATGTTTAAAAATAACTCTTGTACTGGAAATAATTCACACTTTTTGAATTTTTTTTCTAGCTGTGCATACCTTTTTTATAAGGCAAAATTTTAAAAAACGTGAAAATAGCCCCAAAACACATATTGTCCCACGGAAAAGGTATAAAGCTACCACTTGGGAATGTCCATCATACTGAAACATGTGCCCAAGGTGATGATCTTTCAAAAAAATATAGTGAGCCTTTGTCTCTCGACATGGCACCGGTAAGTGTATTGGCCCATGGACTAATATGAAACTATACCAATACATATTAAACAAAATATTCCATGGAATCAGATATATATATACAACCCCAATTCTAAAATAGTTGGGACAAAGTGTAAATTGTGAATAAAATCAAAAGGCAATGACTTTCAAATCACACCCGCCAGCATTTTATTCACAATAGAACAGAGATAACATGGCAAATGTTGAAACTGAGAAATTTTACAATTTCATCTGAGCTCATTTCAAATTTAATGGCTGCTACAGGTCTCAAAAAAGTTGGGACAGGGGCCTGTTTACCATGGTTACCAAATGTTTACCATTTTTATCGCAGAGTGGAGGCGTCTGGGCATTGAGGAGACAAGTTTCTTGAGTTCAGCCCTTGGAATTTGATCCCACTCTTGTTTAATACAGGCTTCCAGCTGCTGGAGAGTTTGGGTCTCCTTTGATGGACTTTTTTTTTAATTATGCGCAATATGTTATCAATTGGTGAAAGATCAGGACTGCAGGCAGGCCAGGTCAGCACATGGACTCTTCAACTACAAAGGCATGCTGTTGTAATAGCTGCAGTATGTGGTTTTGTATTGTCCTGCTGAAATACACAAGGCCTTCCCTGGAATAGATGTCATCTGGAGGGGAGCATATGTTGCTCTAAAACCTTTAAATACCTTTCAGCATTCATGGTGCTTTTTAAAACATGCAAGTGTCCCACACCATATGCACTAATGCATCCCCATACCATCAGAGATGCTGGCTTTTGAACTGAACGCTGATAACAGGAGGGGTGGTCTTTCTCCTCTTTAGCCTGGAGGACACAACGCCCGTGATTTCCAACAAGAATGTCAAATTTTGACTCGTCTGACCACAGGACACTTTGCCACTTTGCTACAGACCATTTTAAATGAGCCTTGGTCCACAGAACACGGCGGCGCTTCTGGATCATGCTCAACATGGCTTCACTTTTTGCATGATAGAGTCTTAGGTGGCATCTGTGGATAGCACGGCGGACTGTATTTACAGACAGTGGTTTCTTGAAGTATTCTTTGGCCCATTTAGTAATGTCAATGACAGAATCATGCCAGTGAGTGATGCAGTGGCGTCTGAGGGCCCAAAGATCACGGGCATCCAGTAAAGGTCTTCAGCCTTGTCGCTTACGCACAGAGATTTTTCCACTTTCTCAGAATCTTTTGATGATGTCATGTGCTGTCGATGATGAGACCTTCAAAGCCTTTGCAATTTGACGTTGAGGAACATTGTTTTTAAAATATTCCACAATGTTTTTACGCAAGCCTTCACAGGTTAGAAAGCCTCTGGCCATCTTTACTTCTGAGAGACTCAGCCTCTCTAAGACATCCCTTTTATAGCCAATCATGTTACACACCTGATGCCAGTTAACTCAATTACTTGCTAAATGTTCTTTCAGCAGATTCTCTTATATATTAATTGCTTTATCAGCCCTTTTTGCCTGTGTCCCAACTTTTTTGAGACCTGTTGCAGCCAGACAATTTGAAATAAGCTCATTTTGTGGATAATAATGTAAAATGTCTCAGTTTCAACATTTGAAATGTTATCTATGTTCTATTGTAAATAACATATTGGGTCATGTAATCTGAAAGTCATTGCATTTTGATTTTATTCACAATTTACACTTCGTCCCAACTATTTCGGAATTGGGGTTGTGTGTATATATATATATATATATATATATATATATATACATATACATACATACACACACACACACACACACACACACATACATCTATGTATATAATGTACAGTACTGTGCAGAAGTTTTAGGCAGGTGTGAAAACATGCTGCAAAGTAAGAATGCTGTTTTGAAGGCAAAGGGTGGTCACAGCAAATATTGATTTGATTTAGATTTCTCCTCGGTTCATTCACTTTGCATTTTGTTAATTAATAATAAAATAAACTATTAACACTTCCATTTTTAAAGCGCTAGTATTTTGCAGCATTTTTTCTCACCTGCCTAAAAGTTTTGAACAGCACTATCTGTATGTGTGTGTGTGTGTGTACATACAATCTTTTACGTTTTTGGAATTTCTGAATGAAATACATGGTATATAGATGTCCTACCAACAGTTGTTGTCGACAACAGCTTGCAGCACGTATGACGGCCAACCTTTACGGTTAACCAAGTCTTTATACCCATCTGTGGCAGGAAGGACAGGGATGTGCGATCCACTGATGAGTCCCATAATCTGGGGGATGTGATGAGACCTCTGGCGATCTCCAATGCCTCCTCATCAGTTGGTACACGGATCAGCTGTTTAATTGGCCCCCTTATCATCCTTTTACAAAACATATATACAAACTTTTTGACACTGCTCTTACTGATTACAAATTGATCTGCTATGACTCTATATTCGGCACAACTGCCCAATTTATACAGCACAACCGCAACTTGCACAATGTGCGGAACTGGAGGTCTCAAGGTCACCTCTTCTGGAGCCATATGCCTTTCCATCAAAGTGCATAACTTCATGAACTATAGTCATGTCAGTCGGAAGTTTTGCTTCCACTCCTGATCCATGAACTCCATGAAAACTATGCGCTCCCACCAGTCTTTACTTCTGACCTTCATCCACTGGCTCCTGGTCCTTGGTGGTGGAGGGGGCACTAAATTTAATGTACCTCTAGTGATGAACATGTCATCCTGCTCTCTCCCCCTGTAACGCAGGAGCAGTAACGTTATGTACTGCTGAGCCTGTAGCTTAACTATTGTGAAGAGCAAAAGCAAAAGCATGCACTTAAACACACGATGAACCTCCATATTAACCAAAAAAAAAAAAAAAAACTACATTTACAGACACTGCGCCATAGAGGAGGAAAACTTCCGGTTCTGAATATTCAATTTCACTATTGTGAATATTCATGAAATTTAGAGGGGTTTTCAATCTTATTATTATTACTATACTGAATCCCAAATGCCTACAGGTGTGGGTCGACTTCTGTCCAGTTAGTGCAGCAGAAAAGCACGCCAAACCAAAGAAACTTCCAGTCCGGTACCTCTACTGGATCCCTTCTGACGCTCACCGCACAAAGAGCGAACGAGGACATGCAGACAATGTGGCGTTTGTTTTCAACAGAGGCGAATATTTCTAATATTTCCGGAAAATTAGGCAACTCCGCGCATGCCCAAATGATTTATTCTGATTAAACGCTTGGTGATGTATACACACGTCATGATCAGCTCATTTCATTTAGTTACCATGTAAACAGTGGATTTGGAATTTCCGATCAACTAAGGTTAGGATGGGATTGGAGAAATTTTGCACGTGTAAACATAGCTAATCAAGATGACGCCAAACACGACTAA
Organism: Gymnothorax javanicus; assembly: GCA_029692085.1. NCBI lineage: Eukaryota > Metazoa > Chordata > Actinopteri > Anguilliformes > Muraenidae > Gymnothorax > Gymnothorax javanicus. Next base: position 10,089,707 of record CM056207.1, on the reverse strand, counting down.
GCTCAGAATTTGAATCATCATGAAACGTACCATGACACATGCAGGAAGACAGTTATCTGGGGAGACAGCGGGAGCTGTTTTTTCACACCATCTCATAACCTGAGCCTGCCGAGAAGGAACGATGGGAGTTGAGAGGGGAAGATGTGGGCCATTGTACTGAACTCAAAACAGTTTTATGACCACAGCATCAAAGAAAGAGTCCCAGGTTCCTCGATGCCTCCCCTGCTCAATTAGTAATTAATCCCAATTAGTAAGAAAAATCCATTTTTTGAAGCAAAAATTCAACATGGTATTGATACTATGTCATTCTGCTATCAGTTATAGTCATCACATATGAAAAACCCATAGTTCCCTACCATGGATTTACGCGTAGACTCCTCCATCGATGAATTCAGCACTCCCTTATATCCTTGTAAGTACTCATGTTGATAGCCAATAACTCAATTATTTACTTAGGCTCATCTGCTTAACGCACACTTATAGTTCACACCCACGTGATACTTCCGCGGTAATAATGTATTGATTGACTAGTTTATTTTCCAATTCCAGAGAGTTTAAACATTCCACAGTAACTGAAAGACACTGATTGGACAATAAGAATGGTATACAAACCTGTGCGTAAAAGTAAGGTCGGTTGTATCTCCTAATGTTGGGCATGGTTGCGCAGCTGAAAATGACGCGATTTCGCAGTAAGTATGTTAGTCCTATGTTTATTTGTTTGTTTCTTGTTGTTACTTGATGTCACATCCTTAAATGCCCATTATCTTGCAGTTATTGTCTTCGTTTTTATGTCACTGGGTCCAAAAGTGTTTTGGCTTGAAACCTATACTTTGGTGTGATCCTATCATCAAGGCCAAAGTCAAGGTCATCTAAAATGACAAAAACACATTTTAGTTGATAATGTCACTTCTAGTCAAGCTAGAGACTTCAAACAATTTCCATTCTGTTCATCAAGTCAATGCAGTCCTCAGGGTAACGGGTCGTAATGACGTCACTCTGACATAAGTGGATGGAATTTCAGCAAATCATCGATCTATAAACGATCTTTCATTTGTTTGTTAATCTGTTAGTCACACTCTTAACTGCCTTTTACCTTGCAGTGAAGTTTTGAATAATTGCTGACTACAGCAGGGTAATGTAAATATGCCACTAAAACTCACACCGAATGCATGAGAGTTGACAGGTATGCATTATTAATGAAAACTGACCACATCTGATAATGTTGCGAGTTATTGGAGTTTCTGTCATGGTAATTTAAATGAATGATTGAAAACAGGTCATGACCAATCATTTTTTTTGAGTGATGGTTTGAGCTTCCCCCATCGCCAGTTCACCAGCCGCCACTGCTGCAGGGGTATAGTTTACGGCCCAGGCCTTCATGGAAAGCTCACAAAAAGCCATGTCTCAGCCTTCGGGCGTAGGCAACCAAATTGTTTGCCAAAACTGCTAGATTTTTGATGGAATCCATTTGCTGGGTCTATCTTAGCCAGTTGCCCTGGACCCCTGGAATTAATCCTGTCCTAAACACAAAAAACCATCTGGGAACAACCAGCGACAGTGATGCTGTTATTGGTTAAGGATTACAGACCTCATTATAAAGCCCTCAGTGAGTGCATCTGCACTCAAACCACACAGGTTTTTTTTTTTTTGGATTGATTGATTTATTTATTTATTTTCAAACAAGTATAAAAACAAAATATCTCTGTTCATTTCGATATATATTCAAAAGAAAAAAGAAAACAAAAGAAAAAGAAAAAAACAAACAAATCATAATGTGCCCTGTTCAAAAAAGGAGTAGGAAGAAGTTTACACTTTTTTTAATCCTACCCCTTTTTGACTCTTCATCAAAAGATTATATGATTTAATACTATTGTAAATTATATATAGCCATTGTATATGCAGTACTGTTTTATATCTGGCAATGAGTCTTTCACATCCCTGTAGAAGAATTTTGGCCCACTCTTCTTTGCAGAATTATTTTAATTCAGCCACATTGGAGGGTTTTCAAGCATGAATGGTCTGTTTAACGTCATGCCACAGCATCTCAATCAGATTTAAGTCCGGACTTTGACTAGGCCACCCCAAAGTCTTCATTTTGTTTTTTTTTTTTAAGCCATTCAGAGGTGGACTTGCTGGTGTGTTTCCGATCATTGTCGTACTGCATAACCCAATTGCGCTTGAGCTTGAGGTCACAAATTGATGGTTGGACATTCTTCTTCAGGATTTTCCGGTGGAGAGCAGAATTCATGGTTCCATCAATTACGGCAAATCGTCCAGGTCCTGAAGCAGCAAAGCAGCCCTAAACCATCACACTACCACCACCATGTTTGACTTTTGGTATGATGTTCTTCTTATGAAATGCTGTGTTAGTTTTATGCCAGATGTAACGGGACACACACCTGCCAAAAAGTTCAACTTTTGTCTCCTCAGTCCACAGAACATTTTCCCAAAAGTCTTGGGGATCGTCAAGATGTATTTTGGAAAATGTGAGACGAGCCTTTGTGTTCTTTTTAGTTAGCAGTGGTTTTTGCCTTAGAACTCTCCCATGGATGCCATTTTTTGCCCAGTCTCTTTCTTATTGTTGAATCATGTACACTGACTTTAAATGAGGCAAGTGAGGCCTGCAGTTCTTTAGATGTTGTTCTGGGTTCTTTTGTGACCTCCTGGATGAGTCGTCGATGCGCTTTTGTAGTAATTCTGGTTGGCCGGCCACTCCTGGGTAGGTTCATCACAGTTCCAAGTTTTCTCCATTTGTGGATAATGGTTTTCACCGTGATTCGCCGGAGTTCCAAAGCCTTAGAAATGGCTTTGCCGCCCTTTCCAGACTGATAGATGTCAATTTCTTTGTTTCTCATCTGTTCTTGAATTTCTTTAGTTCGTAGCATGATATGTTGCTTTTTGAGATCTTTTAGCCTACTTCACTTTGTCAAACAGGTTCTATTTAAGTGATTTCTTGATTCAACAGGTCTGGAAGTAATCAGGCCTGGGTGTGGCTAGTGAAATTGGACTCAAAAAATGTGGTTAATCACAGTTAATTCATGATTTAACAAAAAGGGGGGGCGCAATTACTTTTTCACATAGGGCCAGGTAGGTTTGGATAGCTTTTTCCCCTTAATAAATGAAATCATCATTTCAAAACTGCGTTTTGTATTTATTCGGGTTATCTTTGTCTTATATTAAAATTTGTTTGATGAACTGAAACATTTAAATGTGAAAAATGTGCAAAAAAGTAAGAAATCAGGAAGGGGGCAAATACTTTTTCACGGCACTGTATATGGAAGAGGAAGTGTGTTAATTGGGAGTATGTGGTCAGATGCAAATAAAACCAGAGGAAATTGTATATTATATTATATGAATTTAGTATGTGTACAGTGCCGTGAAGAAGTATTTGCCTCCTTCCTGATTTCGCATGCGGATACTTTACTGTAGACAAATTTAACAAGAACATTAAAATGGAAGGGAGTTTGTCCATTATTCACTTCAATAGTAGGAGTCTATATGCAAACTTTGACCAAATAAAGGAATACCTTCTGTCATTTGCTAATCCATTCAACATCATCGCATTATCGGAAACTTGGATTAAAGAAGAAAAGGACAAGGACTTCTACATGGAGGGTTACAACTTCGTGTGTAAGAGCAGACTGAATAAAGCTGGTGGGGGTGTTGGACTATTTATTGATGAGGCCATAAACTTCCAGGTACTAGAATACAAATCAAATGTTGTGGAAAATGTAATGGAATGCCTTACAATTGAGATTCCTAGGTTGAAAGGTAAAAATACGGTTATTTGTTGTGTGTACAGAGCACCGGATTCGCAAATTGATGTTTTTAGGAAATGTATGGGTGAATTACCTGCCAATATGAACCAGAAAAATGTTTTTATGTGTGGGGACTTTAATATTGACTTGATAAATCCAAATAATAGCTCTATAATAGAGGATTATATTAACACCATGTATGCCATGGGTATGCAACCATTAATCACAAAACCAAGCAGGATTACTAGACACAGTGCCACCTTGATAGATAATGTGTATACTAATGTATTAGATTCTGAAATATTTAGTGGCATCATGATAAATGACATTACTGATCATCTACCAGTTTTTGCTATTTGTAACTGCAAATTAGATATAAGGGACCAGGCTAGATCGAAAACCCTGGAACACACAGAAATCAGAATTAAAAGCGAAAAAAGGCTAAAGAAACTAGAATCAGATATGTTGAACCAAAAATGGGATCATGTATTAGCAGAAAACGATCCAAATAGAGCCTATGAGGCTTTTCTATGGACAGTAAACTCCCTGTATGATAAACACTATGTAGTCAAAACAACGAACAAACTGAAGCAAAACAAAGAGAGAAGACCTTGGGTTTCAAAAGTACTGGCAAATGCCTGTAAGAAGAAAAATACACTGTATAAACAGTTTCTGAGAGAAAGAACTGAGAAAGCAGAAATTAGGTACAAAAATTACAGAAACAAAATGACACATTTACTAAGGAAACATAAAAAAGTATTATGAAAAAGCTTTTATTAGAAAATAAACATTATACCAGAAATCTCTGGAATATAATAAAGAATGTCTCTGGGAGGACACCGAGGAGGGAGTACCCTGCATTCTTTAATATAAATGGCAAAAAGGTAGAGAACATGGAATTGGTCGTGGAGAATTTTAACAGTTATTTTGTGAATGTTGGACCAGAACTAGCAAAGGGTATTAAATCCTAACACCTAAGATGGGACTACCTTGACAAGGATGCGGAAATCCAAGACACAATGACATTAACTCCTGTTACCGAATCTGAAATCAGATCAATTCTGAAAAATTGTACAGCTAAGACATCTGTTGATGTAAACCAATTAGATATGAAATTACTGAAAACACTAACTAACGCAATTGTAACTCCACTTACGCATATATGCAATCTATCCTTCTCCTGCGGAGTGTTTCCAGATAAAATGAAGATAGCGAAAGTTATCCCTCTCTACAAAAGTGGGGATAAATATGATTTCTCAAACTATCGTCCTGTCTCGATTTTACCTCAATGCTCGAAGGTCCTAGAAAAGCTCTTCAATGACAGATTGGACAAGTACATTGATAAACACAAACTACTGTGTGACAGTCAGTATGGGTTCAGGAAAAAGCATTCGACAGCACTAGCCCTAACAGAATTTATTGAAATGATTAAAGATTCACTAGATTCAAACTTATATTCTATAGGCATATTTATTGATCTGAAGAAAGCATTCGACACTATAAATCACGATATATTGATTGAAAAACTTTACAAATATGGATTAAGAGACCCCGCATTAAAATGGATCAAAAATTACTTAACAAGTAGGACGCAATTTGTGCAGATGGGCAATAGCAAATCGAATTGCTTGGACATTACCTGTGGAATTCCTCAGGGCTCGGTCATAGGTCCCAAGTTGTTCATAATTTACATAAATGACATTGTTAAGGTGTCCGATATCCTAAAACTAGTTTTATTCGCAGACGACACGACTATTTTTTGCTCAGGTGTCGATCTCAAACAATTGGTAAAATTGGTCAATAAAGAAATGTCTAAACTTCACACGTGGTTTAATGTAAACAAATTATCACTAAATCTTACAAAGACCAAATTTATGATATTTGGGAAAAAATGCCAAAAGGACGACATAGACTTAAAGGTAAATGGTACCAGCATTGAAAGGGTAAACGAATATAAAGTCATGGGAGTCATGTTAGATAATCTCTTAAGCTGGAAACCACATGTAAACTTGGTTCAAAGAAAGTTAGCTAAAAGCGTGTCTATTCTTTGGAAAATGCAGAAATTATTAAAACGCAAGTCTCTTAAAATAATCTATTCAGCTCTCATAGCACCGCACTTACACTACTGCGCTGAAGTATGGGGACACATAATAATACAATAGAATCATTGTTTAAACTCCAAAAAAAGGCCCTTAGAATTATTCATAACATTCCCTATGGAACTCATACAAACGATTTGTTTATTAAGGCAAAGTTTCTTAAATTGCAGGATATAATAAAATTCAACTCCTTGCAAATTGTATATTTAGGATACCACAAAGAATTGCCTAGAAATATACAATGCCCATTTCTCCAGCGTGAATGTATTCATGACCTAAGAGGCAGAATGTTGTTGCAAACGAGAAGGGTCAAATCGACTCGGAGTGAGCACTCCTTATCTGTGGCTGGAGTCAGTGCATGGAACATACTTGAAGACAATATTAGAATGGCAGACAATCTGAAGGACTTTAAGTATCTTTTGAAATGTGCATGTTTGAATAACTATAAACTTATCCAACAAAATGGCATTGGATAAATTAAACGGAACCATAACTGGCATAAACAATAGGGGTTGTTTATAGACACTCAGCTATATTGTGATTAAAATTCTTCATGATGTTCATAAATCTCTATGATCTTATGTTGTGACGCTTAAATCGTAGTGTAAATGGACACTCAGCTCTGTTGTGATTTATAAATCTTTATGATATCTTAGCCATAATCAAACTGTTTTTCTGGGAGTTGGGGGCGGGACTTTGACAAGAGATCTCGCTTCTCCCGCGACCCTTTCGGTCATGATACATGTTGTGTTGAAATTGTCATGAAACGACTGTACAATCATGCCGAAATGAAAACAAAAATAAAATAAATAATAAAAATAATTGCCTCTGAGTGTGTGTATGTATATATATATATATATATATATATATATATATATATATATATATATATACACACACTTCACCCTCATTTGTTAAAGTCTGCAGTTCCTTTTATAGCTGAACCTCTCACATATTTGTATAATTTGTCTCTTTGTTCTGCGACTATACCGTCAGAGTGGAAAAAGGCTAAAGTAACCCCAATATTCAAAAGTGGTAAAAAAGAGGACGTTAGTAATTACAGACCGATTTCAGTTTTATGTCACCCAATGAAAATACTTGAAAGGGCAATTCATGGGCAACTTTTTGATTATTTTATGTCGAATAATTTGTTAAGTAATTGTCAATCCGGTTTTCGTCCTTTACACTCAACTACCACAGCCCTCTTGGATTTAAACGAATACCTACTAAAAAACATAGATGAAGGGTACGCAACTGGAGGATTATTTTTGGATTTTAAGTAGGCTTTCGATTCTATCTCTCATCCTATTCTATTTGATAAGCTAAAAAAGTATGGTATTGATAGTACAGAGCTGAAATGGTTTAATCATTATTTCTCTAATCGTCAGCAATGCGTTAAGTGTTTAGGTAAAATGTCTGACTTTCGAACAATCCGTAAGGGAATTCCGCGGGGCTCAATATTGGGTCCCCTCCTCTTCTGTATTTTTATTAATGATATTTGTCATGTCTCATATCTCAAAAATACGAAATTGTGTTTATATGCAGATGACGCGGCTCTGTTCTGTAAGGACAGAGATGTCAATGTAGTCTCCAAACTACTGCAGAAGGAATTCAATAAGATCTACCGGTGGGTAGATATTAACAATTTGGAACTAAATTTCAGAAAATGTAAGTGTATGCTAATTGGTACGAGACGGAAAATACGAAATGCATCCGTAATTGTGAAATATAAAGGTGAGACAGTTGAACAGGTGCGTGATTTTAAATACCTTGGTGTAATACTGGACGAGTCACTGACATGGAATAGGCACGTTGATAAAGTTTGTCGTAAACTTTCACAAATAATAGGGCGTATTCGTCAAATCAAAATGAATCTCTCAGACAATATGTTAATCATGTTATATAATGGATTAATTTTACCACACATTGATTACGCTCTTGTTGTATGGGGTAAAAGTTCTCAAAATAATATAATTAGGTTGCAGAGATTACAAAATAGGTATGCGCAAATTGTACTGCAGGCCGATTTTAGAACGCCCCATAACATTCTTTTAGCTCGGTTAGACAGGCAGTCAATTACTCAAAGATGGCAATATCAGTTTCACCTCGTCATTTTTAAAATAATGAATGGACTAGCCCCAGGATACTTAACGGCAATATTCATTTCTCGTGAAATCAAATTTTTAACAAGGTATGCGTTATCTTGCCCCCTTAAAATAAATACACCCCGCACTGACTATTACAAAAGATCTCTCCATTATCAAGGATCAATAATGTGGAACAATCTACCTCAATATATTCGATCCTTAACTTCTCTACAGTCATTCAAGAAATATTGTAGACTTTTATCTATAGCCTGAATTAAGTTTAACTGATTTTAACCACTGATAAACCTTGGTATTTGTCTAATATTTTATTTCAATATAAAATTGTACAAGTGCCCCTAAATGTTTATGTTGAAATCCTTGATGTGTGTATATTTTATTTCAATATATAATGTATATATATATATATACGTATGTATACCCCCGTCTTATGAGTAATTATTATTCTAATTTGTCAAATATTTTTTTTATTGTGCATAAGAGCAGTTTCCTATAAAGGGTTATGTTGAAATAAAACGGAAATAATAATAATAATAATAATAATAATAATAATAATAATATATATTAGGGGTGTAACGATTCTGAATCGATTCTGTATCGATGTGTTTTAAGGCATAGCACCGCCATGGGGCGAACATCCGAGTTTAACAGTTTCCTTTATTAAACCTGACGCAGTCTTGAACGAAAGTGCCAAACATCAAAGGGCATGAGAAATACTTCCGGAAAAAAAACTTGACCGTTTCGGCGACATGCTGCACGGAACCAAGTAATGGACTACAGAATCGTCTCCTTTTAAGCAATTAGGTTACTCTAATCTTGTCCCTGTTTACTTTGCTCAATCAGCAATCAAACCGGAGATTTTCTTTTTTACTTTGCTGAATGAGTCGAGCTGTTTATTAAGACAGCATGTTTGATTGCCGCATTCTGAAAGTTAAATGGGCATAGATTTGCAAGAGCGCGTATTTGGCCATTTCGTGTGATTGTGATCATTTATAGCTCACATTCACGTTTCATCTGCTTTAATGTTTTCCACCTTGTGTATATTTTAGACGCTTTAAATCCAGGGTGATCTGAAAATAAATCTCTTTATTTTTATTTTATCATTATAGATCTCCTAAAAATACCACAATGAGAGATGAAATGCTGAGTTGGGATGTGGCGATGTTGAACGAGGATTTTTTTAAAAGTGTAATGAGACAACTTGCTGTCATGGGGTGTGTAGGCAGTCGCGTGTAATTTCTTGAAACATACACACCTGAAGTGGCTTAAAACGATTTAAAATGCCGTCGGGAAGAAGCCTGAGTTTAGATTTCGCTAATTGCAGGTGCTCCGCCCTTCCTTAAATCTGCTCCCATGTACTTGGTCTAAATAACAATCAAGAAATTTAGCCAGTAGCCTATAACGATTAAGGTGTGATGGTGAAAAGCAGACCAACCTAACTGGGCTACGGTGTTAGATTGAAAGAATGCCAATTTGAATAATTAGAAAAAATCTTCCCCTGAATTACATCTCTCATTGTAGCATTTTAGGACACTATTCAAGATTAATTTAAAACAGATTTGTTATAAGATCGACCTGGAGTTTAAGCGTCTAAAAAATACACAAGGTGGAAAACATTTTGAAAAGCAGATGAAACGTGAATGTGAGATATAAATTATCACAGTGGCACGAAATGCCGTGGCAATGGCAATCGTGTTCAAGCAGTGCTGTTCTGCGCCCATTTAAATTTCAAAATTCAGCAATCAAACATGTTGTCTTAATAAACGGCTCTACTCATTCAACTTAAAGAGTAAACGAATCCACCATTTGATTGCTAATCAGGCGAAGAAAACGGGAACAGATATACGTTTCTTAGAGTTGCCTAATTGGTTAATAAGATGACGATTTTGTTTTCATTTGCTTGGCTCCTCTCAGCACGTAGCCGCAAAAAACTGATGTCAGTCAAGTTTTTTCCGGAAGCATTTACCATGCCCTCTGATGTGAAGCACTTTTGTTCAGGACATCACGGGGGTTAATAAAGGAAAAGGGAAAGCTCGGATGTTCCCCCCTTGGTAGCAGGTGGTGTTACTACGCTTTAAAAAAACATCGATTCAGAATCGTTTCATCCCTAATATATATATATATATATATATATATATATATATATATATATATATATATATATACTGTCCCGTGAAAAAGTATTTGCCCCCTTCCTGATTTCTTATTTTTTTGCATATTTGTCACACTTGTTTCAGATCATCAAACAAATTTTAATATTAGACAAAGATAATCCGAGTAAATACAAAATGTAGTTTTTAAATGATGATTTATTTTGTTAAGGGGAAAAAGCTATCCAAACCTACCTGGCCCTATGTGAAAAAGTAATTGCCCCCGCTTGTTAGATCATGAATTAACTGTGATTAACCACATTTTTTTAGTTCAACTTCACTAGCCACACCCAGGCCTGACTATTGCCAGACCTGTGAAATCAAGAAATCACTTAAAAAGAACCTGTCTGATAAAGTGAAGTAGGCTAAAAGATCTTAAAAAGCAACACATCATGCCGCGAACAAAAGAAATTCAAGAGCAGATGAGAAACAAAGTCATTGACATCTTTCAGTCTGGAAAGGATTACAAAGCCGTTTCTAAGGCTTTGGGACTCCAGTGAATCACGGTGAGAGCCATAGTCCACAAATTATCCACTTGGAACAGTGCTGACTCTGCCCAGGAGTGGCCGGCCTACCAAAATTACTCCCAAGAGCGCATCGATGACTCAGCAGCAGGACAATGATCCGAAACACACTAGCAAGTCCACCTCTGAATGGCTTAAAAAACAAACTGAAGGTTTGGGAGCGGCCTAGTCAAAGTCCGGACTAAAATCTGATTGAGATACTGTGGCATGACCTTAAACAGGCCATTCATGCTCAAAAACCCTCCAATGTGGCTGAATAAAACATTCTGCAAAGAAGAGTGGGCCATAATTCCTCCACAGTGATGTGAAAGACTTACCGCAAACACTTGATTGCAGTTGTTGTCGCAGAGGGTGGCACAACCAATTATTAGGTTTAGGGGGCAATTACTTTTTCACACCAGGCCAGGTAGGGTTGGATAGCTTTTTCCCCTAATAAATTAAATCATCATTTAAAAACTGCATTTTGCGTTTACTCAGGTTGTCTTTGTCTAATATTAAAATTTATTTGCTGATCTGAAACATTTAAGTGTGACAAATATGAAAAAAAAGTAAGAAATCAGGAAGGGGGCAAATACTTTTTCACAGCACTGTACCTCTTTAAGAAAGATTTTTTGTACATCCTTTCAAACTGATTTATATTTGTACTCTGTTTGAGCTCCAGCTCCAAACTGTTCCACAAATCCACCCCACAGATTGATATGCACACACTTTTCATTTTGGTTCGAACACAGAGTTTTCTAAAGTTAAGCTCTCTTCTCAAGTTATAGCCGCCTTCTCTGTCCATGAACATTCTCTGTATGTTTTTTGGTAACAAGTTATTTCTGGCTTGGTACATGATTTGTGATGTTTTAAATTTGACCAAATCCATAAATTTCAAGGTGTTTGATTTTACAAACAATATTTTTGCGTGTTCTCTATATCCTACACCGTTTATTGTCCTTATTGCTCTTTTCTGCAATATGTATATTGGCTGTAGGGTGCTTTTGTAGTTATTTCCCGAGACCTCCACACAGTAAGTCAGATATGGTAAAAACAATGAACAGTACAGAGTGTGTAGTGATTTATAATCCAGTATATGTCTTATTTTGCCCAGAATTGCAGTGCACTTTGCTAGTTTTGCTCGGACATGGCTAACATGGGGTTTCCAGCGTATTTTGTGGTCCATGATCACTCCAAGAAATTTATTCTCATATACTCTTGCTATGCATGTATTGTTTATCCTCAGGTCTACATGAATATTTCTGTTATGTTTTCCAAACAGCATGATCTTTGTTTTCTCCAGATTCAGTGATAATTTGTTTTTGTCAAACCACAGTTTTAATTTATTCATTTCTGAAGTGATCATCTCCAAAATCTGCTGCAAATTCTCCCCAGTACAAAAAATATTTGTATCGTTAGCGAACAAGAAAGATTTCATACATTTTGATAAATTGCATATATCGTTGATGTATAATATAAACAATTTTTGCCCCAATACTGACCCCTGTGGTACCCCGCAAGCAATATCCATGGAGTTTGATTGATGCTCCTCTATTTGCACAAATTGTTTCCTGTTTCTTAGATAACTTCTAAGCCAGCTCAGCCCAATCCCCCTAATGTCATACTTTTCTAGTTTACCTCATAATATATCATGATCAATAGTGTCGAAAGCTTTCTTTAAGTCAATGAATACTCCCATGGCAATTTTTTTGTTGTCAATACAATTTGTGATTTCGTCTGTCAATTCCATGAGTGCCAATGATGTTGATCTGTCCGCTCTGAATCCATATTTACTGTCTGCCAGCAGGTTGTGTTTTTCAATAAATTTGTCCAGTCTGTCAGTAAAAGGTTTTTCGAGTATTTTGGAAAATTGGGAGAGCAAAGAAACAGGCCTGTAATTTGTAAAATGGTGTCTATCTCCTGTTTTAAACAGCGGTGTCACTTTTGCAATTTTCATCTTGTTGGGGAATTGACTGGATTGAAAACACAAGTTACAGATGTGGGTTAGTGGCTTTGCAATTCCTTCAATAACTGTTTTTACTGTTGTCAAGTCTACGGCATTCCAGTCAGTGGAAGTTTTATTTTTACATTTTCTTATGGTCTCTGTGATTTCTTTTTCATCAAGTGCTGCCAAAAAGATTGTGCTTGGATTTCTGTCCCCTATACCCTAAATAGCCTCACCTTCTTTTGTCTCTGGTTCCTTGATTTTTGCTGCCAATTCTGGTCCCACATTTACAAAGAATTTGTTAAAACCATTAACCACATCCTCCATATTATCTATGGTCTTGTCATCCTTTATGAAGTATTCTGGGTAATTTGGCTTTTTATTTCCATTTCTTATAATACCATTTAGAACACTCCATACACCTTTAATGTTGTTTTATTTTTCTCCAATACCTTATTATAATATTCCTTTTTACATATCCTCATAATATTAGTTAACTTATTCTTGTATTTTTTATACTTTTCCTCTGCCTCTATAGTTCGGTGCTTTATGAAATTTCTATTTAGCATGTTTTTCTTTTTGCAGGTGTTTTGTAACCTTTAGTGACCCATGGACTATTTTTGTTTTTATGTATATCACTGTATTGCTTTACAGGACAATTTTTATCGTATAATGAGTTGAATATTTTTAGAAATTCATCGTAAGCTGTATCAATATCTTTTTTATCGTATACTTTCTTCCAACTCTGTGCTATGAAATCATTTTTAAGTGATCTCATTGTTTCCTCCATTTTCACTCTTTTGTGTATATAATTTTTGGCGTCATTTCTCTTCCCATGATTACAATAATATATCACAAAAATAGGTAGGTGGTCACTGATGTCCATTAATTAAAGTCCACTCTCTGTGTTTTCCATAGTGTTTGTGAATATATTATCTATTAAAGTGGCACAGTGTGAAGTGATTCTACATCGTTTAGTGATTATTGGATATAGCCCCATACTATACACTGAATTGATAAACTCTTGTCATTTTATGTTTTTTTGGATTAAGGAGGTCGATATTGAAATCACCACAGATGAACGAAAGTTTTTGCATAGATTTTATAAATATGCTTTCCATCCAGTCTTTAAATCTTTCAATATCTGATCCAGGTGCCCTATATATACAGCTAACAACTACATTTTTCATCTTTTCAATATAGATTATCACTGTAATACACTCAAGTAAATCATCAACAGCTGCCGTCATATTTTCAATGATTTTATACCTCAGACTTTTATCCACATATATTGCCACCCCTCCTCCATTCTTGTTCTTTCTGTTCACAAAGTTGAATTTATATCCATCCAGATCAAAATCTGCTCCTTTCTCATCATTAATCCAGGTTTCTGATATGGCTATGTTATTGAATGGATTATTGAACTGTCTGAGATATTCTTTTATGTAATTAAAATTGGCATACAGGCTTCTGCTATTGAAATGAATAATTGACATATTATGCTCTGATTTAAACATTTAATTGAACTGATTTTCTGTGTGATAACTGCACCTGTTGTTGATATTACATAGTAGATCGTTTTCCGGATCAATATTATTTTCCATTTCTTGTGTTTTGTACTCTGTGTAAACAAAAGTGTTCAGCCCCTTTTTTACAAAATCAACTGTCCATGAAGTTTGTTGTTATTCCCCATCTCCAGATCGACATGGGTGAATACTGTCAGTTTTTGTCACGATTGTGTGCTGTGTTCAGTCCGCGAGTTTTGTTCATTGCCTTGCTATATTTTTCTTCATTTGTATTTGTCCAGCTCATTGATGTCTCGAATAACCAACACCCTAGCCTCTTCTGTTGTCCCTTTAAGCTTAATATTTTTGCTATTTTGTGTCCAAGTATTTAGAATTTTCCCTTGCTTCCTCAGTAGACGAGCCTTTCTTGCAATGTCCGCATTTCTTTTTGTTAAATGTTTGTTTAAATATACATCTGAGCCCTTCAGTTTTCTTCCTTGTTTTAATAGTTCAGTTTCATGCTTTCTGTTTGCAAATCTGATTATGATGGCTGGTTTATCTGTTTAGCTTCTCCGGGGGAGAGAAGGTTTTGAGCAAAGCCTTCCTTTTTAGTCCAGCTACTCACTTGTAATGTTTTGTGACTGTATCTTAAAAGGTTGGGGTACAATTGCATTTTAAAAGGTGACAATGCGATTATATTTGCAAGAATTTTCTGGCAGCAGACACGCCCACATACATAAACCACCTGCAAAATACTCAAACAGCTTTCGTAGTCGTTTTAGAATAGTGTCAATAGTTTGCCCTAATCTCAGACAGACAGACAGACAGACATCTCTGATCCACATCAGCCTTTCTTATTATCAATCGTAATCTGATTATAATCAGCAAGTTACAGGCTTGACTGAAACTGACACAACTGTGGTATTATTTGCATGACTTTAATATCACCATTCCCATGAATACAAGTGTTCCAGAATATTAAATTTCACAGAATTTTTCAAAATACAATTGCAACAGCTGCATTAATTTGTCTCTGTTATGATATTGTGAATCAAATTTAATTAAAAAGACTGAGTACAGTTGTTCACAAACAAATCAAACTTACTGTAACTGGATGTTATTGCTCACAATAAGAAAGAATTTAACCATTCAATTATTCGATTATTATTAATATATCAGTACAAGAAATCGATTACAGAGACCCAGGACATCCTTCATTCCTTGGCCAATATTGGAAAATATGATCACGTTTTGTGTGTTTAATGAGCACTCAGTATTTAGTTTCAGAAGTCAGTTGATGGGAGTGTTTGGTATTTAACTTTTGGCCTCTTGGCTACATAAATCACTGCTCCACACACAATGACAACCACAAGCAGGAGGACCACAGCAATGAAAGCCAGGTTCATGTTGAAGCCCACGTTTGAAGCTATAAAGAAAGTTAACAAAAGTCAAAAATCACTTTCGAGGATCTGCACATAATCTACCATTATTTAATAAAGCAAATGTATGCTGCATCCAGCAATACAAATGTATGTACAAACTCACTGATCTTTATACAGTGCAGATTTGAGTGTTAAACGGTATGAGCCATCCACAGCCTTTTAACTGAACTGGATTTCATGCAGCGTAATACCTTTAAATCAGTGCTTCTCAAACCTCTCCTGGAGGACCACCTGTCCTGCCTGTTTTAGATCTTTCTCTGCTCCAGCACAGGTAATTCAAATGATCAGGACATTATTAATTGGCTTTAGGGGTTAATAACGAGCTTATCATTTGAATCACCTGTGCTAAAGCAGGGAGAGATCTAAAATATGCAGGACAGGTGGTCCTCCATGAGGAGTCTGAGAAACACTGCTTTAAATGCAACTGAAGCAACAGTACCTGTGAAATCTGCAGTCTTCTTCAGACGCACAGGCCCCTGGGAAATGGAGTGTCTGGCTGTCTCCACTACAGCAGCCCTCTTGCGATGGTGATGGAAACCATAGGTAGTTGTGGCACTGATGCAGCCCTGAGAACGACGACTATTGGGGTTTCCAGCCTCACTCAGGATGACTGAGCAGCTAATGAAGGCCTGGAATTCATCGAAGAGATAAGATAGCTATGAGTACATGAAGCAGGCAGAATTGCAATGAGGCCTGGCTAGATGTTTGTTACCAATTACCTCCTCATGTTGTCCAATGAATTGGAAAGCCTCAATTTCAAATCTGAATTCTGTCGGGTCACTTGGGTCTATCACCACTGTGTCATCCATTATGCAGCTGGGAAAATAAAGCTAAATTCAGTCTTTTTTCAAGGTTGAAACACATCAACAGCAATTGAAACCATATAGACTTTTCCTACCCACAGTCTTCCATTGGTTTTTTTTTTGTTTGTTTGTTTGCTGATGTCTTAATACATTCCATCCCAACGCTGAAGTACTAAAATCATTCATGGCAAAGATTTAGCTTTACAAATACTGCTATTCTTACCCATCTTTAATTATGTCGTAGTAAATGTGATAGTTAGGGTCATCAACAGGGGTTGCTCTGCAGGACTCCACAAAGAGTTCAGTATCGGAAAGGGAGGAAGTAGAATTTATCAACATGTAGAGCTTCTCTTTCAAGGGGACCTGTACTGGGTAGGATTCGGGGGCCACCGTCTTGTCGAAAAGGTTACTCTGGAAGAACTCAAACTGGTAAGTGAACTGTCCAAACCCTTTCTCCGTGAACACATAAGGAAGCTTATGTGAGCGGAATTCCAGAGATATACGGCTCTTCTTTGGGTAGTAACATGAGAACTCAATCTCCACCTCGTGTACCCGGGTAATTACAGCATTGGGATTGTCGTATGACATAATTTCATTGCGGAAGACAAGGTTGTCTCCATCCTCCTGCAAAGGCAATGAGAGACATCAAAAGATACATCTCTGTGGTAATGCCCCAGTGACACTTATTCAAAATCAGCAGGAATCAAGCAGAACCAGCCGGAATGAAGAATTTTCTATATTTACGCAACATTCGGGCGGGAATTTCAAATTGACCAAAATTCTTACAGCTTTGAAAGAAAGCCATCGAATACTTAGAATGCGCTTCGAACCCGCCTCAAATGATTCTTGCACATTCTAGGTGTATGAGCTCTCGATTGCAGCTTGAATGTAGTTGGAACACAGTAGGAATATTTAGAATGCAGTCAGAATATTTAGAATACACTTCGAATGCCGTACAAGTGCGGTTCAATTGCTGCCTGAACACCACCCGAAGTCTGGTTGGAAGATGCCTCGAATGCTGTACCAATTCACCTTGAATGCAGTGATAACGCTCCCGGATTGGCCACCGAATATGGTCGGAACGTCCAAGAATTCAAACAGAATGCAGCTTGAATACTCAGAATGTACTTAGAATGTAACACGAGTGTCCCATATGCGTTGATTGAGTAATTGCTGACTACAGCAGGGGAACGTAAATATGCCACTTAAACTGACGCCAAATGCGTGAGTTAAGAGGTATGTGTTATTAATGAAAACTGGCCACAGCTGATAATGTTGAGAGTTTTTGGAGTTTCGGTAATGGTAATTTAAATGAATGATTGAAACAGGTCATGACCAATCATTATTTTTAAGGGATGGGTTTCAGCCTCCCCTATCGCCAGTTCACCAGCCGCCACTGATTCCAGCGGCAATCGAAAGATTCCAACGGCATTTGAAGTGCATTCCAGCTGAATTGTTTTAATCTCGAAATAGATTCCTGCAGCAATCAAGATGCATTCGAGGTGTATTCTGGATCATTCGAGGCGCATTCAGGATATTCTGACAGGATTTTATGTGGCTTGCCGTTTCGATTCCCCCTCGAATGCAATCAGAATGTTTTAAATGCTGTTGGAATGCCGTAAGAATATCTACAATGCAGTCAGAGCGCAGTTAGAATACACTTCGAATGCCGTTCGATATTTCTCCACTTTGAATGCACCTGGAAAGTTTTGAGCATGAGCAAAACATTAAGGCCGGCCACAAGAATGGCCTCGAATATTTGGAATGCACTCAGAATGCAGTCAGAATTTTTAGAATGCACTCCGAATATCCAGGAATATACAAAGAATTTTCATTCCGACGGCATTCTGGATCATTCTGCCTCTAGTGTGACGAGGGTTTTCAATTGCTGCCTGAACACCACCCGAAGTCTGGTTGGAGGGTGCCTCGAATGCTGTGCGAATTCACCTCAAATGCAATCAGAACGCTCCCGGAATGGCCGCCAAATATGGTTGCAACGTCCAAGAATTCAAACAGAATGCAGCTTGAACACTCAAAATGTACTTAGAATGTAACACGTGTGTCCAAAGTGTACCAAGAATGCCGCCGGAATGGTCCCCAATAGGGTATAAAATTGATTGAGTAATGAGGTCGTTGCAAGTTACGTAGGTGGTCACATGATCCCCGAAGCAAAATGTACACAGAGGTTGCTTGCAGCATAGTGAATATGGGGAAATCTTGCGCTGCAGTTGCTTGCACTAATAATACAGCCATTCAGTCGTATGGAAAATACGGCAAAATAAGTTTCCATCAATTTCCACAAAATAGTGAAGCCCTTTTGAAAGAGTGGCTTGTTAAATTAAGAAGAATTGACCGTGGACAGCCTTACAAACCAACAAAACATTCAGTTCTTTGCTCAGAGCACGTCGAGAAAAGCTGTTTCACGAATCAGAAGTTCACAAGTAAGTCAACGCTTTTGTTGCAATAAAAACTGGCTTTAAAGTGAAGATTTAAAGAAATTAGTGTTAAATATATATTCTATACAAATATTAACCTTAAGCCTGAACGGAATTTGCATAATAAATACAGCATGTTTCCTAAGAGCAACCTCGTCATGCAGCATATCCTCTTAAAGCGAAGAAACTCGGCGAAAAGATCGTGATGACCGTTTTTACCTAAACCGAACACAATTCAAGTACCAAGCAAGTAAATAAGCATCTAGCAAAACATTAAATAAAATAAGATCAGTGTTCTATCGCAAGAATTTCTGCAGAATTTGTGCTATGCATACAAACGATACCTCAAGTGAAAAAGGACAGTCCACAAATTCCAACGATATAAGCCTTGTCATTTTAAATCGTCACCATACTCAAAGAACAGCAGGCATGCACTTTAAATGCTACAGAGATGAGCAAAAATTTTCTTACCTTTGATATTTTGTCTTGAAAGCTGTTTGTGGGTAAAATCTGCGCTTGCTATTGTTTTAGCCAGTCTATCTGAGAGTCCTCTCGCCATTGTGCTAGGCGCTGGAAGACCTCAGCAGTATAAGCGCTTAAAATGGTTTGTTTTTTGTATTTTCGCGATAATTAACCGCTAAATATTCAACTTTTGCTTTCAAAGCCAGTTTATGACCGAGAATCCTTGCGCCAATATGCTCAAGTTCAAACACAGCACAGCTATACAAGTGCTAAATCGACCAGTGAATATATAGTCTGTTGAGCTAGTGCCGTGGATAAGGCGGAGCAGTTGGACCTGAGGTTCAATATCCGGTTATACATGCGACTTTTCAGAGCGAGGAAATAATTTTTTTTTGTATAAATAAATAATAATTAATCGATGCATCCCCATTCAATCAAAGCTATCTTCCTGGGTTACTTCGGGGATCACGTGACTTACACTACGGTTTCTGCATCCAGTGCAACGCCTCCATTGCTGACTACAGCAGGGGAATGTAAATATGCCACTAAAACTGACGCCAAATGCGTGAGAGTTAACAGGTATGAGTTATTAATGAAAACTGGCCACACCTGATAATGTTGAGAGTTTTCAGAGTTTCGGTAATGGTAATTTAAATGAATGATTGAAAACAGGCCATGAACAATCTGTTATGATTCTGCCATGCCTGTTCTGTTTCTGCCATGTCTGTTCTGTTTTTTGCCATGTTCTGCCTAGTTTTAGTTCATTGCCATGTTTTTGTTTTTGCCCTGCCAGATCCACTTTTCTGTTAGATTCCGGTCCATGTCTTTGCCCATGCCCTGCATTGCACTTTGCCTCCCCTGTCTGGTCTTTTGTTAAGCTACAGCTTCTCCCCAAGTACTGCGTGTCACATGTTTAGGTGATTTCATGGTTTCTGGGTTTCCAACCATTCCTTCTAGTCTCGTTTGCTTCTTTCGCCTTGCTTTTCTATTTTACTAACAAGTACTAACAGTTTGTTATTTTGTTAAAGTTACTAACCAGAACTAACATTGTATATAATACTAACTTACTAATGAGCACCAGGGATTGTATAGCTGCACCTTACTAATTGATTAACAAGCTCTCAGCACTCGCCCTGTTCTAGTCTCCGCCTCTTGCCTTCTCAATCTTTGCTGCATTTCAGCGGATCCTCCGCACCTGCTCTACTCTGTTCTGCCTCTCATTATCTGTGCACGTTAGAACTCCCTAACCGGAGCTGTATGTCTTGTCATAGGCTGTCTCGTGTTCCCTGTCCGCGTTTTGGCTTTTGCCAATTTCATGTGGTTTGGTTCTCCCTTGTGTTTCCTCCCACGCAATTAGTCTGATCCTCATCACCTGATCCTAATCATAGCATGTGACTTCCCTTGTGTGTACTTAAGCTGTCTTCTCACTACAGTTCCCCGTCAGAACGTTTCTCTTGTTTACCTGTGCTGCTATTGCCTTCGCCTTGTACTCATAGTGTTACTCTTCTGACTGGACCGTCCGACTTACGATTTTTGGCTCTGCTTTTTGGTACTATTGTCTGCATCTGTTTACGAACCCTTTTTGCCCGACTCTGAGTTTTGTGTTTGCTGCCCTGTTCACGGTTTGGATTACGCCCACTGGATTTTGGCTTTTGCTTCTCTGACAAACCTGTGCCTGTGTACTGTTTTTGCCCGACCACAGTACTGTGATTGCTTGGTTTTCCTCTGATTCTGCCCTACTGGATTATTTTTTTTAATTATTTTTTTATTATTATTTATTTATTTATTTTTTTGAGATTGTGGACTTTGTACCTTTTTTTTTTTTTTTTTTTTTTTTTTTTTTTTTTGCCTTCTGGTTTTCGCTTAATAAACTCTCATCTACTGCATTGCTTGGTTCTCCCTGGTTCCTGGATCCACAATCTTTTTTTTTTTTTTTTTTTTTTTTTAGGGATGGGTTTCAGCCTCCCCTATCACCAGCCGCCACTGATTCCAGCGGCAATCGAAAGATTCCAACGGCATTCGAAGTACATTCCAGCAGAATTGTTTTTCTATCGAAATAGATTCCGGCAGCAATCGAGATGCATTTGAGGTGCATTCTGGCTCATTCGAGGTGCATTCAGGACATTCTGGCAGGATTTGACGTGTCTTGCCGTTTCGATTCTCCCTCGAATGCAATCAGAATGTTTTGAATGCTTTTGGAATGTCGTAAGAAGATTTATAATGCAATCAGAGCACAGTTTGAATATACTTTGAATGCCGTTCGATATTTCTCCACTTCGAATGGACCTCGAAAGTTTTGAGCATGAGCAAAACATTCAGGCCGGCCACAAGAATTGTCATGGTTTAGGTAGTGTGTGTGTGTTAAGGACTTTTCTTTGTGGCGGGACAATATCGTGTTCCTTCTCCATCGGATTCTTTTCCCAGCTGGTTCATTAGGCGTGGGCGGCGCGTTCCTCTAAGTCTATATAAGCTGGATGTCTGCCACGCCTACTTTACTGGAGTGTCTGATTTGAGTTTTCACTGCAGCCATAGGATATCTCTAGTTAGGGATTTGTGGCAAAATTCTTCACGGATTATTGGTTGTTTATATTTCTTTAGGGAAATTTCCTTTTTGATCCCTTCCCTCTCTTTCATTGGTATGGCACTAATTTGGGTGCTTTGTCTTTCTCGGTTCTCGAGATGCTTTCCCTGTTTGTTTTCCTCTCTCGCTTTGCTTCCTGGTTCGGATAGTTGGGCATTCTTTTGGAACCGCGAGAGCTGGTTCTGTTGCCTCGTTTATATTTCTCCCTGTGGGTATTTTAAGTCCTTGCTGGTCTCGTTCTCTCCTACTGCTGTATTTGGCCTCCCTATTCCTTCGGCCATTAGAAGAATGGGCCCGAATATTTGGAATGCACTCAGAATGCAGTCAGAATTTTTAGAACGTACTTCGAATATCCAGGAATATACAAAGAATTTTCATTCCGACAGCATTCCGGCTCATTCTGCCTCTAGCGTGACTAGGGTATAACATAGCAGTGTACAGTTATCTAGCATTTGATCTTTGAGAGGATTAAATGGTCTGACCTTCAGTTCCGTTCCACATGAGCCTAGGGACACAGCAGCGATTACATGGGTGCTGTTCGAGATGGGGGTGCAGGACGCATCAAGTAGTCGTAGATGATCTTCATGGAGTCCAACAACTGAGGCCTTCTCTACTTCCACCGTCATCGTGGTCTCACTACAAACCACGTGGGCGTTCACTGCATTAGAAAATAAATCTTTGGTGAAGCACTCAGTAAAAATCGCATAATTTATTAAAATATAAAAGGTTGAAGAATGGAGAGACCACACATTTTATTAGCCCAATACTTTCAGACAACATGATCAAATATTTGTTTATAGCATTCAATTGTTCATTAATTCTCAAGTAAGCAGTGATAGTAAGGAGGAAATAAAAGTTATCTTCCTGTCAATCAACTGTTTTTCCACAATGAGGAAAATGCTGAGGACAAATGAACAAACAAATACACCAAAAAGATTTAAATACTAACCACTTAATCTGGTAACATTGGCAATGATGCATCTCATTTCAGAATGATAGATTGTATACCTGAAAGATTGAACAAGATTGTGAGACCAGTGCAGGGCAAAGACAATTAAGAAGTTATACAGTGCCATGAAATACTATTTGCCCCATCCATAATTTGTGCTTTTTTGCACATTTGTCAAACTTAATTGTTCCATATCTTTCAAACAGAATTTGAGAATACGCAAAATGTAGTTTTTATTTGATCGTTTTATTTATTGAAAAAAAGGTATCCAACACAAACTGGCAAAAAGTAAAAAAATACATTGCGCCCCCTTTCTTGATCAGCCAAATTTTCAAAATTTCATTAATAATTGAATAGAATTCGATTAGACTCTCCAGGGCTTGTTTATTGACAAATGCTTTGGGACCAACCAGCAGCAGTTCAGATTTATTAGTGTAAAGCTTGATAAAGCTGGAGCCCATCCAGTTTTTTATATCATTGATAAAAGCTGTAAATGAGCAAAGGTGAAGTGGAAGTGGTTCTTGTCTAGCAGCACATGGTGGTGGGATTAAAAGACATTGCGGAAGAGATAAGTATCTCATTTAGATGCATCAGTCTGCAAAGGGAGGTAAAGCCTTTCCTAAGACACTGGAATTCCAGCAAACTGCAGTGAGAGCAAATGCAGAAGGCATCGATGACTCATCCAGAAAGTCACCAAAGAACCCAGAAGAACATCTAATGCACTGCAGGCATTGCTCGCCCCAGATAAGCTCAGATTCCATGATTCCATCATTAAAAAGAGACTGGTGAAATGGTATCTATGGGAGAGTCGCAAAGCGAAAAGCACTACTAACCAAGTGGAGCATAAATACTTGTCTCGCTTTTTCCAAAAAAAACACTGTGATGACCACACACATTTTGAGATGATGATCTATGGGCTGATGGGACGAAAGTGAAATTGATTCGTATGTTTCCAAAACGCAAAATATCCATTTTACTCATTTTGAGTAAATCAGCTTTTTCTATGTTAGCGCCCATTGCATTTTATAGAAAAAAACAAACTTAGACCAGGAAAGAATACACCTTATAGTATGAATTTCTAAAAACTGATTTTTACACCATGTGTAAGAAGCACAGGGCTATTGCTCTATGGTATTAGCTCAATTTTTTTTCATTTTGGGAATTATTGCATTTGGAAACAAACTCTTCAATTATTTGGTGCATGAGAGGTGTGTTACATCTGGTGGAGATGTAACAGGATTCCACAAGACCATTATAAAAATAGCGCGCTGTCGTGAGCAGGACCCTTCAGCCTTGTGCTTGCCCTGCTGTGGCGGCCATATTGATTATCGCAGCGGGACAGAAATCGATAGGGAGCTTCCTCTAACCACCCCCAACATACCACCAGAAAGTGAAAGCATTTGGCCAAGGCGTTTTTCAGCTATCGTCCGGAAATGAGAAGTTAACAGACAGACAGACGGACGGACGCCGCTCGCCATGACAATACCCCTCCACGACTTTCGTCGGCTGAGGGGTAAAAACAGTCAGATGTGGTGGTAGTGTGATAGTGTGGGGGTGCTTTGCTGTTTCTGGGTTTAGGTGACTTGCTATAGTTGACAGAAACATGAATTCTGCTCTCTAACTGAAAATCTTAAAGGAGACTACCCGTGTATCAGTCTGTGACTTGAAGCATCAGTGCCACCGGGAAGGCAGCAACACTATGATCCAACGTGTTTAAGCAATCTACTCTGAATGCCTCAAAAGAAACAAAATTAAGATTTCAATCTCCTGATCTGAAGCACGTTCAAATGTTCCTGCTGGGCATTGATTGCTCAGTTCATACTCAAAAACCCTCAGATGCTGCTCAATTAAAGAAACTTGGCAAAGAAGGATGGGCAAAACCTGCTCTGCAGCAATGAGAAAGGCTGATCGTCCATTTGGCTGCTGTTTTTGCGGCTAAATGTTGTACAGACAATTGAATCGGTGAATTTGGATTTGGATTTGCTTGAAAAGCAATCCAAATAGTTCGTGAGAAAATATTGTCCCCCTGAAACAAAGCGTGTTCTTCAAGTTCCTCCGGCCGCTGCGCACTTACGTTGTCACTTAACTTCCGTTGTGGCTTTTGCCATTGTGTTGTGGCTTTTGCATTTCTGTTGTTGCTTTTGTATTTGCGTTGCGGCTTTTGTATTTCTGTTGTGGCTTTTGCAGTTGCGTTGTGGCTTATGCAGCGGTGTTGTTGGTTTTGTATTTGTTGTGGCCTTTCTGAGCCACCGTATATTTGAGGTAGCCAAATAAAACTATTTGTCACTGGACGCATGCATCCATAGCTCGTATCAACATCAATCTCTTACTTTCTATCCTGATGGATTAGATTGGATGCTCCCTTCTACTCTGATCTGAAGTCCCGAATTTTTCAGGATTATTCATGCAGCATGAATGAAATCGGCGACTGGTTGGTCCGGGTGCAAAATTATTTATTTTCAATACAGTATGATAAAGATGGGAAAAGCTGCAGTTCTTATAGATTTATAGTCTATTTTCTTTGGGGTCCTGATAATTAGCCAGCGGTCAGTTGAACAGTATTTTGTCCACTGCAGCAGATGTTCAAAATACTGGTTCAGAAACTAACTGGTAACGCCTCCCCAATGTACTCCAGTGATGACCATTTTCCTACCAGCTCAATGCCTCAAATAGCTAGGAGTCTGTGACATGAACAGTCTACGGTCATGAAGCAGACTGTGTTTTTGGGGCTAATAACGTCGGACATCATCCTCACTTTGTGATATTACGAAATTTACTCTCCGATCCGCAGTGTTAGTCACCGAAGCCAAGGCCTAATAAATGTACTGTTGGAATTCTGCAGCAGACCGGCTAGTTTACTTGTAATTTAGCGCACTGTGGAGCACTTCCATTGTTATTGTCGGATGAGCATTTACAAATTTGTCGCAAGCACAACTCACCTGACAGTGGTAAGGTCGAATGCGTTGCCATTCTCATTGATACATGAGTACAGCCGAGATGTGATTGGCTGATTCCATGTATAATAGTACCACAGCCGAGCTGTAATTGGCTGATGTACGCAATGGAACCAACCAACCTGCAGAAAAAAAAATTTGCCTCCCACCCCAAAAACGAGGGAACTATGTGTGGTTGCAGAAGTGTCCGGTAAATAGCTGGACAAAACCACATATTTTCCGCCCGGGGGGGGGAATCATTTTTGCGTGGTGGCCGCGGCCCCCTGGCCACCCCTTGGAGGTGCCATTGATGCTGGTGGGGAGCTCAGTAGTGAGGGCACAGCTGATGTGTGTAGACTGCATAGATGCAGTTTAAAGGGGGGTGGCTGAGAGTCCCAAGCCTCTAAAAATGATGAGGGAGCTCTCCACCTTATGTCCTTATTTCAGATTTACCACACAGCTGCTGCAGAGTTAAAGAATGCAAATGAATCAATGATAATCCAATAACTGCTCTTTTCAAGAATATCTGATTTGATCGGATGTGATCAATGGGCATACGTACACAGACTGAAGGTGACAGATTGAAGAAAGTGCACCAGTCAAATGAAACTTGTGGCTAAGAGTTCTTGTGAATGTCTGACATCTTATGTAAGGAATCGATGGGGAATTGCATAATCAAAGGCTTTACATGTGTATGTGCGACTAGATAAAATTAAATGAACCTCCTTTGTTTCAGCTTATTGTTTTGCTTGTACTGTCTCGCCTTGCATGTATGCGGTTGTAGCTGTACTGTTATATACCCACTTTTCTGGAACAAACTTTGCTGTGAGCTCCTGATAACCATTTCTTCCAAAACGAAACAATTCCGACAATAAGCTACCAAATGAGCTCATAACAAAACCAAGCAAACGGTCTAACCGAATCGATTACTTGTTCCAGGAAAAATTCCGTATCCAGTTTCCACTTTTTCAGCTTTTTTTCCAGAACGATTTTAAAGGGGATAAAATTCTTCTACAGCAATGCAGAAAAATCGTTTGTTATACCAGACACAGCTTTAGCATCAGAGAGCTAGCCCACCCTTACGAAAATTCTCAGTGGTAAATGAATGGTATCTAATGGTAAATTAAATGGTATTTTTTGTAAGGGCGCATGACAGCAACGATCCCGGCTGACCCTGGATAAACAAAACGATCGTTTCACAGCAGCAGTAAACAAACCGAAACACACACCCTACGCTCTGCAAAGCCTATGTCTGGTCTAATTGCAGCCTTAATCAGCCCAACTTAGACACATACAACGCCTCTCCGGTTAGCTTCAACTGCAGCCAGCAGCTACGATCAGGTAACGTTATGACAAAACGACCACCTTGATTGCTAACCAAAGTAACACAAGCATACCAGTCAGAATTACTGCATATAAGTGAACCACGAGCATTTCCAGTAGCACGACACGTGAACAAACATGTGGTAGTAAAAGAGTGCTCATAACAACCAGACACTTTATACTTTATTTATACAGACACTAAGTTCCGTTACCGTGAACAGTCGACTGTCAACTGATGGCCGATGCTGGAACATGGAAATCGTCGAGGCGGCGGGCGGAATGAAAACAACATTTTTTTTTTTTAAATTCCATTTTTGGTATTTTTCTGAGCGGCGGGCCCGAGGACATGCAAAAAATATATTTATATTTTTTTCTATTTCGGGCAATTTCCATGGCGGTGGGCCTGAGGACCAAGGGATAAAAAAAAGTCTAGCCTAAGAATAGCCTAATCAACAGTCCTATGTCTTTGCAACTTACCCATGAATACTCTCAGCAATAAAGCAAATGGGAACATGTTCACCCAAGTAATCATCATTTGGTGTCCACCTTATTTCAGCTTCTCCAACTGCTCCACTGATAATTATAGACTTTGTGAAGTTCTGAGGTCCACTGATGATAAAGTTATTTACCCTGTTGAAGACAAAATAATCAAAATCAGACCAAGAAGGGCACTCGGTGGAGCGCATACCTCCACCATGCCATAGTATATTTTAGCTTCTTCTGGATCCAGAGAATATGTTCTGGATCACTTCCCAAATTGAATCAACTCTTCTTTAGACTATCACTCACCACCCTACCAAATTTTGTGCCAATCCCTTCATAAATTTTTGAGTTACACTATAATATGTTAGTGTGACTGGTGATGGTGTATTTTGTATTTGGCACACCTTGGGCCTCACCTCGCTGGATCATTTATTTATTAATAACACCGTTGTGACATTTGCCCAATTTTGAAAAAAGTTTAACCAAATCTCAATTCTTTTGTTTTATGTAAGCCTGAAACTTGGCACAAAAACATTCAACTGATTTCCACAATAAGCCCCATAACTATTGAATATATCCTGAATTTTAGCAGACTTTCAAAAAGTGCAATTTTAAATATTCATTTGATCATGTTCAGCAGCCATTCATGACTGTCCTGCAGAAACAGTGGGTGCAGGATTTGGAGGTACATCTAAATGAAGCTTCCCCAAATTGCTTCTCATGTAGGATTTGTATCTCCTATTATAGTCAGAGGTATAATCTAATTCAAACTGAGGTGTTCCCTGCCTTCACTGGTCAAGGACCTGTTAAGGAATTTGTACTGGTTAACGTTGACCTTTAAATTAAGGACCCAGAGACTTTCAATAATTTAACAATTTTACTATAATAATTCAAAAGGCAGAAAACGTGTATAGATACAGACAAATAACATTGACTTCAAACCATCAAATGATACAGTCACCCATATATTCAGTTGATGATTTTCAGCAAAGTATCGGAAAGACATTCAGAAAATTGAAGAAGCTTCTTCGGGTGTGTAGAAACTCCCGGTTCACAGACTCTGCATGCAGAGGGCTGCCTCAAGGGCCAGCCCCCCTGCGTTCTTTTGCTTGGATTTTTGTATGTGCACCCTCGCCCAAAACTACGCCTCTGCTGCAGATATCCTCCAATAGTTTAACATTCTCCCCTCATTATAGACACATATTATTCATAATCCCTCCTTAAGGGACTGCTTTATGTAAATGTACGTTCTCCACCCTTCACCCACTGTGGAATGTACGCATCCCACGCAGTGAGAGGCCTGAGAAGCTCTCTCTCTCTCCTGCAAATACATGCACCCCCGAGAATAGCTCGTGCTTCAGGGGGCCCAGTCTCTCTCTCTCTCTCTCTCTCTCTCTCTCTCTCTCTCTCTCCTGAGAGACACTTTGTCCTGCGAATTCATACACCCCAGAGAACAGTTTCTGGTTCAGTGGGAACCAAAGGTTCAGATAGAATGGATATATAATACACACATCTCATTGTGTCTTTCCCAGCTGCAAACAGTGCAGAGTTACAGAGGGAGAAAGTTATAATAATTCACTTGGATATACACTTAATTGTTAATGCATTTGAGTATAATAGATTAATATTTTCCACAATATACATTGCTTTTGTTAATACTTAACGTAATTGTTAATACATTTGAGTATAATGGATTAATATTTTCCACAGTCCTAAGCTGGGAAGATGGTTCTAAATATTATCCCATTTGTCCTCACTGTAAATCACAGCCAGCCATCTTTTCCCATCAATTCTGGACTTGCCATAATATGACAGATTCCTGGGAACAGATCTTTAATTCTTTTCCAGAAATTCTTTATCCCTGCTTTTGACCCCGCCCTTTTACAGCTCTAGTTGAATTTTGTCAGATTTTGACAGGTCGGTCACGCCTCAGTAACAATAGCTGATTAGCCACGTCACCTGACGTGACGCTTCTGAAGAAGACGGGGGTTCCTGTCAAAACACGTCAAGGTATGAAAAGATATCTACATTTTTCTTTTCTTGTCTGATACAGAAGTGAAACCTTTATTCTTTTACAGCTCTGTTTGCAGTTATCCCTCAATGCTCCCCCCTCTCCCGCTCTCGTCTCAATCAGATACAATGGCTTATGCCACTCTATTGGCCAGATGACTCGTTTTACAAAACTGGAAGCTCACTTCTCGGCATTCCTGCTGTCACTGGGATAGAGACTGGCTGGAATGCCTTAATCTAGAGAAGGTGAAATTTAGCATCCATGGGAAGCCTGAATGTTTTTATGAGCACGAGAACCTGAGATTCATTTTAGGGTTCTTAGTTGTGCACTAATAGCAACAGTGATGTGTGATGAGTCCTGGTGGAAAAAGATTTCTTGCCGATGGGGTATTGTCATCCTCTCTGCCGACTATCTGTCTGTCCATTTGTCTTCCCATTGATTGTTTCCACTATAGCTGGTGATTCGTTGTAGGAACAGCCCTCATATTTAAACAGGTTATGCATACTGGGTGTCTCCAGAAGCCTATTTGAGGGCAAGATCATCACTCTCATTTTGACCTACTTTTCTCTCAGTCAAAGGTCATGGGTGATGACATCACCACTCGGGCACACCGAGAGGGTATGTAGTACCAAACGCAATCTACTTTTCTGTTTTGGTGATTTGTTGTCACCATCTTGTTTTAATTTTATTTTCTGTTCACTGGACTCTAGGTGCTGTTTTTTACGTTTTGTGTTTTATGAAAGATCATTGCTTGTGAAAATTCCATTGAAAAGAATTTCCAAACCAGATCCTGCTTGGTGTTACATACCCCCTCGGCTTGCCTTATAGGTGGGCATGCCTGACCTTTGACCTACAAAAAATTTAGTCAAATTTGGAACTGTGGCCTTGACATCAAATAGGATTCTGGAGACACCCAACATGCATAACCAGTTTAAATTTGAGGGCTGTTCCTACAATGGTTTAGCAGCTAAAGTGGTAACAATCGATGGGAAGACATATGGACTGGCATACAGACCGTGGGGGGGAGACAACAATACCCCATCGGCAAGAATCACCAAAGGGGTAAAAATAAATGCAATTCAGAAAAAATGTTTCATGCAGTAAGCTATGTTGAATGAAAAATGGAAGAAAATCTTGAGACATATCCTGCAGTGCAAGCTACCTAACGAACACTTCACAATTGTTTGCATACAAACAATAATACATTTTAGCCACAAGTATACAGAATTTTGATTAACAACTAAAATGATGAGAATAACTTTTCTTTTTTCAAATGAGATGTTAACTTACTGTGCACGTGTTGCTGTAGCTTTAAGCTTAATTATCAGCTCCTGACCAACACCAACTAGTAGTATATCTCCATGCCCCGGAGTTGCCTCCAGAAACTGCGGCAGATACTGTCCCACGGTACAGGAAGGTGCATCAGGGTCAACTGAAATTCAACAGCATGGAGGAAGGAGTGTTCTAGGTAAGGATATGCATTTCTTTGAAGTTACTAATTATCATTGTTCAGTTGTCCAGTAAATTATCTCAATTTTAAAAAGCAGTGTATACGTTTATTGATAACAATTCACCTTGAATAGAAAAATGCAGAGGGATTTTGCTCAATGGATCACTCTTGGGCATTGCTGGGGCTGGAGTGGTAAAATACCAGGGGTAGGAGTAATGGTGGAAGCCAGACCGCTTTTTTCTTACAGGAGATGGAGACTTGGTGGCCATTGTGTCATCAGTGTAAGACAAAGAAATTGTTTGCATGGGGAAGTCCTCCAGAACCATTTCAAAAGAAAGAATATTTACAATTGAGGTGTAATTGTAATTTAAAGTGCAGTGATTCTGAAAAACAAACAAACAAACAAACAAAAACGCATTAGTGAAGCAACGAAAAGTGATGTCAAGGGCACTGCTAAAGTATTCTCTCCTGTAATCTGTTTCTTTTCCATAATTATGGAAAGGAGTGAAATGCATATTGGTCTTTGAAGCCCACAGTTTTTAAAATTTGTGTTTTTGATGTTCCAAAATTAAAAGCATATGATTGACAAACTTTTACGGCCAAAGTGCATGAATAAGGCATCATTTGAAAGGCAATATCTGTCACAGTCTGCTCTGCTGCTGCTGCCTCTCCCTCTGCCTGGCCACACCCCTTCCACTGCTGGCCACACCCCTTCCACTGCAATTGCTCTCAGCTGAGTCTCGTTAACCAGCCAGTATATAAGTAGCTCTGTTTCACTAACTCACTGCCAGATTTTTGTAGCAGCATGCGCTACTCTCCAGCGTTTACCTTCGGTCTGACCTCCTGGAATCAACTCTTCCTGCCCCTGACTACATCCCCTTGTTCCTGCCTTGGTAAACCTGATAGCCTTCTGCCTC
Source organism: Gymnothorax javanicus (assembly GCA_029692085.1). Lineage (NCBI taxonomy): Eukaryota > Metazoa > Chordata > Actinopteri > Anguilliformes > Muraenidae > Gymnothorax > Gymnothorax javanicus. The sequence continues at coordinate 10,057,853 of CM056207.1, read as the reverse complement.
TGACTCTGAGTTCTGTCTGTGTGCTTCCTGGTTCCTGTCTGCTGTCTTCCAAGCCCTGTCCCCTGCTCGTCTTGCCACTCCACTGCCTGCCTCTGTGGATACGATCTTGCCTGCCAAGTCTAAAACCAGCCTGCTCCAGTGGCCCGGTGGTAACTCTCCTGCCTGCAGTGCAGGCGACCTGGGTTCAAATTCTGCCATTTGCGCCTGCTCCAGCAAGGCACCCAAGGAGCTCCACACGCGCCATATCCTGTTCTATACCCATCTACTCTGCACTGCATTCAGTTTGCCCCTGCCTCAAGACCACTAAAAACCAGTAAATCTTCATTGTTCCTGATTGTGTTGCTTTTGAGTCCAGCCACTCCCCGTGTCAATATCATTCAGTTTTCAGAAATGTGCTTGTGTATTGGCCAAATACCTGCAACACCACATTGGCACGACACAACAGCCAGCATGGGCACAGAGCCAGGATGTATTTATCAGTCACAATCAGCATAGTTCTGATTGTTGTCACTTTTCTGTCTCATGACTGGTGGAGCTCTTCTCACGTTTTTGTCTTTCTTATTGCAACAGTAACCAAAAAATTTTGATAATTTTAGATTCTTACTTGATCCAAGATGAAGCCTGAATGCTGAACGCAATATGCACACTCAAATAATTGATTAAGTCCATATCGACATCTCACTCGGTCCGCATCAGGGTCATGAGCCAGAAGGTTGATTGTTCTGGGGCAATTCCTAGGTATCCTAAACATGGGGGAAAAAATTGTCGTCAAGTTAAATTTAAACTAATAATCAGAATGAACCTCATTGTACACCTGACATGACATATTTGATTTGATTCTCATTATTTTGTATTAATTAATGATCTCTAACAATGTTGTTATGACTTGAAAATCACAACAAAGAAAACCAGCAATAACAACTTAAACAAATTTATTCTTCACTGATAAAAAAAAAAAAGTTCTACAAATAATCCACTGTTTAATCTTATAATAACACTCTACTGCCACTATGTAATTCTGTTGCCAAAACAAAAACTCTGCCCCTACTGACCAAAATCACAGCATTTATATAGACTAGCAACATTCTGGAAAGATCTACAGGATTCCTGGGTAATCCCGCCCCCTCCAGGCAGGAAGATGCCAGAAGCTTCTAGAAAGCACTAGTCTATTACAAAGAAGTGATATTACATCAGATCATGTTTTGCTACAGACACACCACCAGAGGGTGCTGATAAACAAAATAAATAGCTGACCAGCAAGGCAGCAAAAACAGCATGTAACAAATCTCCATTTACAAATGATATACAGTGCTTTGCATAAAATACTCATACATAACAATGTGCATGATGTACGTATATAGCCATGAGCTATCAGGTGACAATTAGATTCATATCATTGAGACATCAAAGTGATATAAACTTACTCTACTATAATGTTACAAGCTTGGCCCGTAATGCAGGATCTATAAGTTAGTCATCCCTGTTCCATGACTCCATGCTACCTGAGCCTTCAGACAATTTATACACAAGCATTAATGAAATTCATTACAATTAACAGCGAAGTGTTTAAATTTTAAGGAATCTGCCTTGTGGCGATGACACACATGGGGGTTGATTTTCCCTTCATTTGTGATACACTCAGGAACTATAGCAACCTCTTCCATGATTTGTCAACGAAAGTGGTTTTACCGTGTTACGATGTTACGTGATTGCACAAGAAGGCATGATCAAAAGAGCAGTGATCCATCTGAAATGGGTTGTTCAACGTCAATACAAATACTTCCACCCTATTTCGCACCACTGATGTACACACAAGGGGAAGGTCCTACATAATTGACTTTTTTCCATATATTTTTGCGAAGGCACTCCTATTAATTTAGTGGACATAAAAAAAGCTTTTTATTGATTATATTATAATGAATAAAATTCATTGTTACATTAATGTCATTTTAAAAAAATATTAAATGCAAACAGGGTATTCACCAAAGGAACAACAGTGAAGTGTGAAATTGCTTACTTGTTTACATGTTGCACTAGTGTATACTGGATACTTAAAGCTAATCTTCATAGTAGTATACAGTGTAGCCTTTTGACCAATGAGAGTCAATAGCCAAATCCAGTCCTCCACAGTCACTGGACCATTAAGTTATTAAGATAACCTGGGTCTCGGTGCAAATACCTGACCACAGGGCTCACAGACAAACAAAATCTACAGGGAATTCCCTGGTGAAATGTTATAATATTGAGGTTTCATTAAATTTACAGGGAATTCCCTGGTGAAATGTTATAATATTGAGGTTTCATTTAAATTCAATGGCGTGTACAGTCATTTAAGCACAAAAATCATGCATTTCTCTGAGTGACAGACAGAATGAGGGCTTTGCTATCAGGATTCATTAAATTTAAATGGATATCTTTTTGTTAAAAAAAAAATCTTTATTGTGCTGCCAGATAGCTCACTCACACATTAGCGTGCGAAAAATTTGTGAGGACAAATTGAACCCACTGGCATAAAATCTGTTATTTTTGACAGGGAACGAATGGACCCTGTGCCCTGATTGGGATCAATTCTTACACCCCGCACAAACACAATAATTCACCATTGCAAGCTGCAGTATAGTGCACGCTCATTGACTGTCGTACTCTGACAGGCTCTTCTCTACCTTTCGTGATGTAGGCATTGCATTATGGGAGCGTCGTAAACCGCTGTTAAAAGTACCTACTTTTTCGTAATGTATTCCGTTTTCTGATTACCAACAACCAAAAATATGATGTATAATCGTTCAGATATTTATTTCCCACAAGAAAATTGTACAAAATCTTTGGAAAATTGACCTGCACTATATACTTTAACTGACCTGTCAAACTATGGCCCCATTTGTGTGCTCCCAGTCATTTCAAAAGCTCTGGAAAAGCTTGTTTTTAAGCAGGAACATACCTATCTGACAGATACTAATCTGTTTACTGAGTGTCAATATGGCTTTCATTCCAAGCCTTCTACCTACGCTGCTTTGATTAATGTTATTGAGGACATAAAGATTTCAGTTGACAATGGGGACATTGTAGCTGTAGTTACTCTGAATTTTGAAAAGGCCTTCAACTTGATGCCGCAATATATCTTCCTTGAAAAGCTAACATAATTAGGTAATGACGAATCAGCGATAGAATGGTTAGGCAGTATTTCAAAATGAGAAAACAAGTTACAATAGTGAATGGAAACAGCTCATCAATGTGCTCAGTAGAATGCGGCGTCCCGCAAGGAAGTATTTTGGGCTCGCTGTTATTTATATTGACTCTCAATGATCTCCTGAACGTAGTTAAACAATGCAAAGTGTCCCTATTTGCAGACGATACATGTTTGTACTTTGCTGCAAAGAATCCCATTGTATTAGCGACAACAATCGATAATGTGCTCTCACTGCTTAGTAATTGGTTTTTCCACAATCATTTACTCCTCAAATTAAATAAATGTAACTTTATGCTTATTGGAATGAAGTCAAAATTACACCGGTTTGAAAAGAAAGAGTCGATGGCCCTCATTTATCAAACTTGCGTAGGATCTGGTGTAGATTCTGGTGTAAATATCAGCGTTCGCCAGGTGTCACGTCTGATTTACTAAAAGTATGTACGTCGCTGATTTCGGTGTAGAACTGGCGTGGCGTTGATAAATCTGGCGGCTGAAACCATCGTAATTTACATGACACGCCCCTATAAATTCATGCTCCGGGAGGCATAGTCCTGCCCACTTTACGACATGGACTCTCGAAAGACGGCAAAAAAGAAAGAACTTCACTGAGGAGGAAATATAAATTATCACCTCCGAGGTGGAGAAAAACAAAATAATTTTATTTGGAAGCCTTAAGAGTGGCATAAAGGGAGCCCAGAAGGCTGCAGTTTGGAAAACTATTGCTGCTGCGGTAAACACCGTTGGGGTGCAAAACCAGAGTGCAGCAGAAGTTTGATTTAATTCATTAATAAATCGAAGTGACTACTCGCACTTATTCAAGTGTGTCCAAGCATAAAAATTCATCGAAATTCGCGTTAGACACGCTTATAAGTGTGGCCAAGATGCACATTTCTCCATTGCCTACACTTATTTTAAGTGTTTCCAAAGCTACATTTTTTTTCTTGGCCAAACTTATTTTAAGCGGTAGCTACGGCCCTGGAATGGTCATCAACTTGTGCACTTGTTAGTGTGGTCAAGAAAAACATTCAGCATTGGCCACACGTGTGAGTGCGAATAACATCCGCCTTAATAAATTCAATTTATAGATCCATGATATTTCATGTTAAATAGCCTACATAATTGACAATCCAAATGCTTTACATGTAGGTTAAAAAAGTGGTCGGATTTTAAGATCGCCTCCAAAAAAACGGGTTGCTGCGCTCAGGCGCAGCAAGCGACAGACCCAGTGGAGGCCAACCAGACAGCTGTCACCGTTCCAGGAGCGCATGGCAGCACTGATAGGCTCCCCATCCATCGTGGGAATACGAGGTGGTGGGGACATGGATGAGTCCCCACCGCCTCGATCGGAGCTGCATGAGGGTAATTGTTAAAATACAGTCTGCAGAGATCACTCTTCATTGTACTTTTATTAATGCTACTCCATGACATTTTATTGGGTGCCACACAAAACGACCAGCCACTCGTCACTTTCCCGGAGGAGATCTCTTTGCCGAAAGTTCCTCTCACTTCGGACAGAAGCTTATTCCTCTAACAATAGAAGATCTGCCATTGTCAAAATGTGATCACAGTCGAAGTGTCCGTAGGCATCTATATACTAAGCAACAAAAGAAACGCAAGTTAGCTAGTTAGTTAATGTACTCTTATCGTTACTCAGTCGAAGTGACCGCAAAATAAAGAAAAGTTTGATGAAACAAGTGTAAATGTGCACGCGCTAGTAATAAATTTGATTCCCTAAAATAATTACGCGCAAACTTATTTTCCAGTTTGCCTTTAATTAGTCTAACTTGCGTTTCTTTTGTTGTTCAGTATATATCTGACTGGATGAGCATCAGACATACCACACTGCATATCTGCCAAGCTGCGCATTGCGCTTAATCAAATTGATTGTAGTTGTCAGCCGTCTGGCCTGACAAGCAGGTTGTCTCAAAATATAAATTTAATTTCTCAACACAGGTGTCTAATTTATTTATTCATTCATTCATTCATTTAGCCAATTTATCTATTTAGACTATTTATTCATTTTACTTATAAGAGCAACAATCGCATGACGTCCGCATCGCTGCATATGGTTTAGTACTCATTTTGACAGCTGTATTCGTTCCTGCATGTTGTTCGCTGGTTTCAAATTTGCGTACACCTGGTCAGACCTGGCGTGAGACTTTTGCGGACCGTTCGCTCACGTTCAGATTGATAAATGCCGATCCTTGCGGGAGATTTGGCGTACACCCATTTTTTTGGTGTACGCACGTTTGATAAATGAGGTCCACTGAGCGTAAATATTTAGGTGTAAAACTTGATGAAAATCTCTCTTGGAAAGCACAAATTAACCAGGTTAGAAATAAAGCTTTAAAGAGTTTTTTATGATTCAAAGGTACTAGAAACTATGTAGATCAAAACACTGCTCTCTTGGTTTATAGAACTCTTATCCAGTCACACTTTGATTATTGTTCAGTTACGTGGATGAACGGGAATTCGTCCGACTTACAAAGACTTCAAGTTCTACAGAATAGAGCTTTGTGCATTGTACTTGGAGTGGAGGCTCGATATAATAGAGATGCATTGTACAACACCCTCAAAGTGGACCGTTTAATTGAACTTTGGCAAAGGCAGTCATTGATTTTTATCTATAAAGCAATTCATAATTTACTACTGGAATCTCTCTGTTCCAGGACTGAATTGAGAGAGACTACTTACAATTTCCGAAACACTGAAACATCTTTGAAATTGCCTAAACCGCGGACAAATTTTTTAAAACGGAGCCCTTTTTATGCTGCGGCTAAATTATTCAATGATCTTCCAAAGAAAGTTAGGACTATTGACAATATAAACACTTTTATTAAAGCTATTCAAAAACGTTAACTCTGATACCATTAACACGTTCTTTTTTTCGAAATACAGACAAACACAAATGCACTCCACTACCTGAAACCATTGATTTGATTTTGTGTCTCTATTATCTTAACGTATTGCTCTTTAAATGTTTATTTGGTCTTAACTTTGTCATTTCAGTTTTGTCGTTTGAAATATATCAAAAATAAATTTATTATTTTGTGTTTATAGTCTTTTCTTATAAACGACTTTAAGTATTCATATATATTTCATGTTTTATGCTTAACTCTGTATGTTTCAATTCTCGATTCTATGTTAAATATTTGTTTTGTTATGCTTTGCTTGTCTAACATGTTTTAATATTGTTTGTACTGTTTTAGTTAGCAAATTTTTATGCACGGCCTTGCTGAAAAGCAGCTTTTAGCTGATCGCAGGCTTTAAATATTAATAATAATAAAACTTATAATAAAAATAAACTTTATTTATAGAGCACCTTTCATGACATAAAATGCAGCTCAAAGTGCTTTACAATAAAAATGATTAATAAAATAAAATTAAAATTAAATTAAAAGAGAAATAAAACAAAAAGAGTAAATAAAAAGTAAAAGCACAATATAGGATGCAAAGAAATGTCAGATATTTAAATTAATTAAAAGCAAGACCATAAAAATGAGTTTTTAGCAGCTTCTTAAAATTATCAACAGAGGTTGCATGTCTAATATGTGGCGGGAGTTCGCTCCAAATCCTTGGTGCATAGCTACAAAAAGCTGCCTCACCGTACTTTTTAATCAAGAAGGCATAGGCAGCACTCCAAATGCATAAAAAGCATTTATTGCACACTATAGGGACGTTTGGGGTACCCTTCCTCAACATGTATATAATGTGGCTGATAAATATATTTTTTATGCATTTGGAGTGCTGCCTATGCCTTCTTGATTAGTATATTTTACTTTCTATAGGTTTTAGCACCCATTGCTTAATTGTTTAACAACTTTTTGTGAGTTGAGCGCGTCTGTGTCTTTTTCACCGTACTTTTTGCAATGTGTTTGAGGCACATTAAGTCTACCAGATAACAGACCTCAGCGAGCAGTTTGGAACATACTTCGACAAGCAGTCTGATAGATAAGAAGGTGCTAGGCCATTTAAGGTTTTAAAAACAAGTAAAAGAATTTTAAAATCTATCCTCAGCGCTACTGGTAGCCAATGCAAAGATGCTAAAACTGGTGTAATATGTTCTCTTTTCCTAGTTTTGGTAAGGATTCTTGCTGCTGAGTTTTGAACAAGTTGCAGTCGATTAATGTTTTTCTTCGGTAAACCAGAGTAAAGAGCATTACAATAATCTAGGCGTGAAAATACAAAAGCATTAATCAGTTTCTTTTCATCTTCCAAGGAGAGGTAGGGTCTGACTCTTGCACCGTTTCTCAAATGGTAAAAAGCTATCTTTGTAACGCTGTTGATATGACTTTTAAAATTCAATTCTGAGTCGATGATAAGACCCAGGTTTTTTACCTTAGGTTTAATCTGTAGAGCCAGATTTCCAAGTCTATTTAAAATTTTTTCTTTCTAAGCCTCTTGGCCGATTATAAGAACTTCTGTTTTGTCTTCATTTAATTTAAGGAAGTTCCCGCTCATCCATTCGACAATGCAAGAGAGGCAGTTTGTCAGAGGATTTAGGGCACTCTTGTCATCAGGTGCTACAGATAAGTACAACTGAGCATCGTCTGCATAACAATGAAAATTAACACCATGGTCACAAACTATTTTTCCAATCGGGAGCATGTACAGGGTGAACAGTAACGGACCAAGGATTGAACCCTGAGGAACACCATACAGAAGATTGCGCTTGTCAGAAACAAATTCACCAAGGCTTACAAAATAGGATCTGCCAGTGAAGTAGGTCTTAAATCAGTTCAGCGCAGTACCAGAGAGTCCAATCAGGCATTGAAGTCTGTTGAGAAGTATCTCATGGTAGATAGTATCAAATGCAGCGCTTAGATTGAGAAGTACAAGGACAGAAATGCTTTTATTATCAGCAATCACTCTAAGATTGTTGATTACTTTTACAAGAGCTGTCTCGGAGCTATGACCTCTTCTAAAGCTAGACTGAAATTTTTAATGCAGCTCGTTATCATGTAGGAATACATCCAGCTGTTCCAACACTGCCTTCTCTAGGACCTTTCCCAGAAAAGGCAGGTTGGAAATGGGCCTGAAATTACTCAGGTCAGAAGGGTCAAGGGTAGACTTTTTGAGTAGGGGCCGGACTGGTGCGGTTTTAAGGGTGTCTGGAAAAACACCTGTCTCCAGAGAATGATTTACTATGTCAAGAAGATCATAAATAAAACTATCTAAAACCTTTTTAAAAAAGAAAGTAGGAATAGCATCAAGGGAGCAGGTGGAGGACTTCAGCTGCCCAACGATTTTCCTTAATTCTTCTTCTTCTCCAATTTTATGGTAAGAGTTTAGATTTCCTCGAGGAACAACAGGAGGATTTTGATAGGTAATATCTTTTACAATTCCAGCACGGATATTAATAACCTTGTTCTCAAAGAATGATGCAAATTCTTCGCATTTTGACTGTGATACTTGGAGTAACTGATCAGTAGAGTTTGAGGGATGTAGGAGGCGGTCAATAGTTGAAAATAATGTTCTTGGGCTATTTCCATTATCACTAATAATCTTAGAGAAATAAGCCTGCCTCTCGCACCTTAAGGCTTTGTTGTAGGTACAGCTGGAAGTTAAAAGGATCTCTCGGTGAACTGTCAGTTTGCTTTTCCTCCAAGTTCGCTCGGCTCTACGACATTCCCTCTTTGCAATGCGAGTTCATTCATTTTTCCAAGGGGTTTCCTTGGTCGAAGACTTCTTTTTAATTGTCTCAGGAACAACCATGTCAAGAGCTGATCTTAGTTTACCTTCTCCAGAAAGAGCCACTGTGGGTGCAGGCTTTCATACCAACCAAGCTGCTACACACCTGATTCTACAAATCAAGGCCCTTAACAAACATTCCAGCGGTTGATTAGTAGAATCAGGCGTGTAGCAGCTTGGTTGGTTTGAAAGCCTGCACCCACTGTGGCTCTTTCTGGAGAGGGTTCCCTACCCCTGCTTTAAGTGATACCTTAAGTGTATTCTCTCGTGACAGTGCTAAAGTCTCTGAATACAGTAATCCTGCACATGCCAAACAGCCAGCCAGATAATGCAAAAAGCTCTGATCTAACCACTCACCAAACACCTTTGGCCCAGAACAAATACAACCCCAATTCCGAAATAGTTGGGACGAAGTGTAAATTGTGAATAAAATCAAAATGCAATGACTTTCAGATCACATGAGCCAATATGTTATTTACAATAGAACATAGATAACATTTCAAATGTTGAAACTGAGACATTTTACATTTTTATCCACAAAATGAGCTCATTTCAAATTTTCTGGCTGCAACAGGTCTCAAAAAAGTTGGGACACAGGCAAAAAAGGGTAATTAAAAATATTAAAGGCTTTTAATATATAAGAGAATCAGCTGAAAGAACATATAGCAAGTAATTAAGTTAACTGGCATCAGGTGTGTAACATGATTGGCTATAAAAGGGATGTTGTAGAAAGGCTGAGTCTCTCAGAAGTAAAGATGGCCAGAGGCTCTCCAACCTGTGAAGGCTTGCGTAAAAAACTGTGGAATACTTTATAAACAATGTTCCTCAACGTCAAATTGCAAGAGCTTTGAAGGTCTCATCATCGACAGCGCATAACATCATCAAAAGATTTAGAGAAACTGGAAAAATCTCTGTGCGTAAGGGACAAGGCCGAAGACCTTCACTGGATGCCCATGATCTTCGGGCCCTCAGACGCCACTGCATCACTCACCGGCATGATTCTGTCATTGACATTACTAAATGGGCCTAGGAATACTTCAAGAAACCACTGTCTGTAAACACAGTCCGCCGTGCCATCCACAGATGCCACCTAAAACTCTATCATGCAAAAAGGAAGCCATTATTGAGCATGATCCAGAAGTGCCGCCGTGTTCTGTGGGCCAAGGCTCATTTAAAATGGACTGTAGCAAAGTGGCAAAGTGTCCTGTGGTCAGACGAGTCCAAATTTGCCATTTTTGGGCGTTGTGTCCTACGGGCTAAAGAGGAGAAAGACCATCCCTCCTGTTATCAGCGTTCAGTTCAAAAGCCAGCATCTCTGATGGTATGGGGATGCATTAGTGCATATGGTGTGGGACACTTGCATCTTTTAAAATGCACCATGAATGCTGAAAGGTATATAAAGGTTTTCAAGCAACATATGCTCCCCTCCAGACGACATTTATTCCAGGGAAGGCCTTGTGAATTTCAGCAGGACAATGCAAAACCACATACTGCAGCTATTACAACAGCATGGCTTCGTAGTAGAAGAGTCCGTGTGCTGACCTGGCCTGCCTGCAGTCCTGATCTTTCACCAATTGAGAGCATTTGGCGCATAATTAAATGAAAAGTCCGTCAAAGGAGACCCAAACTTGCCAGCAGCTGAAAGCCTGTATTAAACAAGAGTGGGATCAAATTCCAATGGCTAAACTCAAGAAAATTGTCTCCTCAATGCCCAGACGCCTCCACGCTGTGTTGAAAAGAAGAGGGGATGCTACACCATGGTAAACAGGCCCCTGTCCCAACTTTTGAGACCTGTAGCAGCCATCAAATTTGAGATGAGTTAATTTTGTGGATAAAATTGTAAAATTTCTCAGTTTCAACATTTGCTCTGTTATCTCTGTTCTATTGTGAATAAAATACTGGCCGGTGTGATTTGAAAGTCATTGCCTTTTGATTTTATTCACAATTTACACTTTGTCCCAACTATTATAGAATTGGGGATGTACTACGATAGGACTAATTTAAAAAATAGAAAAATAAGACAAAACAGACTGCAGTTTGTGAGCAGCCATGACTTTACCGGATGAAGGGCAGAATTGCTGTGACTGGGGAAGTGTTTGGTAAGTCAGTGTCTGATCTGATACCAAGGTCCACATGTGTCAAAAGCTGCCATGGCTGCCAATAATCGACATAATTATAAATCCAACAACACCCATATCTCCTATAAGAGAAAGAGAAACAAAAAACACATTTAAAATGTTGCTCATTCTGATGAATTGAATTAAACTTTCTTTCTCCTGATCACAAAAGACTTACTCCATTTCAAAAGGCCTGTTGCTTTGTAGATTCCTGGTCATTAATGCATCAGTCTGACACCACGGGTTTATCGTATAATTGACTCCAGCACCATTCTCGACCACACTCATTTCAAATCGATCTTCACTCCCACAGTTCCCACTAGCACAATACCAGTCGTCATAGTGATAGCAGTGATCATAAGTTTGCCTGTAGCGGATGTCCACCTGCAATTAAATCAAAACTGTTCATACTCACTGATTATGACGTGGCACTTAAATATTTAAAATATTAAAATTAACTGTATTAGTAGCTTTTACCAAACAGTTCACTAGAATTTCATATTCAAGGAATAACCCAATTGTTATTTTATACGAGGATGACCTGTGAAATTTCATGCAATATACTGACAACATAACTGCAGCATGTACCTATTTATAAAGGAAAACATCTTTTTAGTTATCATGTATATATGCACAGACTATTGTGTTATCTGTGCCATGTGCCTCTCCCATTTGCCAGTAAAGCAAATGTAAAGCGGGACTCAGGAAAAGAACTGGGCACGGATACCAATGAAAATCACTTGCAAAAGACTTCTATTAAAAAGAAACAATAAACAGAGCAAAAGGAAATCTAACTACTAGCAGGTTAATGCACAGGGAGAAACATAAGACACAACTGCAAAGAATGTACAGAATGTAAATAGAGAGGGTTAAAGAGCAACAGGTGAGGAGATGGAGTGAGATGTGCAGAGGGGAAGCACAGAACGAGACCATAAAGAGGAGGAGGATAAATGAGGGGAGAAAGAACACGGGGAGAAACAATACGCTACAGGCACCATGGAAAATAAAAATCACAGGAAAAAGGAAATAAGCTAAACAGTGGATAACAAAGTCAATAAGTAGAAAATAAAGACAAAACACTGAGAACCAATTTAGGGAAAAAATTGCAGGTGAGTAGGCAAAGAAGCAGGGAAAGAGCGTGATTGCAAATGAGGTGACGGGGAGTAATCAGGCTCCGAACGGGGGGAGAGAGAGAGAGATGAGAGGAAAAGAAAGAAAGGAGATTAAAAGTAAACTAAACAGGTCAATAATCTTACAAATGATTATCAGTATAACAGAAATAAACACAAACACAAGTTACAAAACTATGACACAAATGTTCTATCTGGGACTGTGAGAACAGTTAACAGATTTTGGCTTTGCTTCGATCTCATATTTATATGTGCAGTCAGCTCCAAAATTATTTGCACCCTTGTCTGGAAATGCACGAAAAGTACGATAGAAAATAAAGTAGGAAAGTCTGTCTCTGTCATGGTTTTGTCCCAGCCGGATGCCAATGACAATCCAGCGGGCTCAAGGACCAAGGGCCTAATATAAACAGACTCAGATGCCAAGGCTGGGGGTAAAGAAAAAGGTTTAATAACAAAACATAAATGACAAATAAACAGGAATCAAAGTTCCAACTAAAACAGCCAAAAGGGAGCGGTGACTGCTGAACTTGTCGCAGACCCACTTAGGGGAGTAAATGCAGAGCGTTCAGCCTGCCCCAGACGGTGCAACTTTGCCTGAGGCAAGTGACAGGCGTGTACACTGCATCAGGCAATGTTGCACCATGTGGGCATGGTTTTTGCTGCGTAACTTCCTCGCGTGACAGTGCAGCAGCGTATCTAGCATGCTAGATATTTTCGCATCACGCGAGGAAGTTACTCACCGTGTGGGGGCTACCTGCTGCAATGTTACATGTGCTCGACCAATCACAACGTGCAGACCCGTCATATGATGTGCAGACAAGTCACATGATGCAGTAAAAAAAAAAAAAAAAAAAAAAAGGCATGGGGTTCGTTCAGGTCCTCTTAGAGTGCACTCGGCTTGACAGAACTTTTTGGGCGGGCGGCAGCCGACATTTAAATAGAAACCATCAGCCTGGTTTCTCTTAAATGTCTTTAAATGTCTCAGGCAAAGTTGCACTGTCTGGGGCAGGCTTAAGGGCTGGCATCTGCCAACCCTAAATACTCTGGTGAACCCGGTGGTCCTCTGTACTCTGTTCCACCTGTGGCCCATTATGGTGGCAGCACAAGAATGTGGAAGGGGAGGGGCTGTAAGGACCAACCCTTACCATCTCCTGCATGGCTCATCAGGTCAGCGTTTATCTCCGCTCACATAGCACAAAGCACCTAAGAGTATTGTTACTCTCCTGAATGATGGGAGGTAAACGCATTGCAGGTTACCCCCCAGCATTTAGTAGAGTTTCCCGGACAATTTGCCTGAACCCAATCAAATGATAAACCTGGGTGAAGAGAGGCAATGTGAGAGTGAAGTGGTTTGCCCAAGATCATAATGCAAAACCCATGGCCAGGACTCGACGTCAGGATCTTCCACTCCCAGAAACGGCGCCACATTATTGCACCACCACATCTCCCACAATCAAACAAACGAAATAAATGAATAAATAATGGTATTATAGCAATAAACTTAAAATGCCAACCGCTTAGTGGGCCAGTTTTGACTCAGTCCCCCATCCGCATACATGCCAACTCTACTGCTTTTAGCGGTAGACTACCGCTTTCGGGGCATTTCATTCTGAAAAAGAAACGCCCCCAAAGCGGTAGTCTACCACCAAAAGCGGTAGAGTTGGCATGTATGCATCTGCGCCTTGTTTTCTGGTTTATCGCTACATCTGAAACAGTTTTGTGCCTTTTGGTCATTGTCTCAATTGAAAGTCCACAAACGGCAAAGTCGCAGCTGGTGGTGTGTTCAGTGACACAATGACCCAAAGCACTCCTCAATGCAGAATTTGTTCATAGACGAAAAAAAAATCCTAGGATAGCATTGGCAGTCTCGTTCACCAGAGCTCAATGCGATTGATAATCAGTTGGTTGAACAGGTGACTGCAGTTGATGCCTGCAAACCCAAGAACGTGACTGATCCTGAAAAACCTACACAGAGGAATGATCCAAAATCCCTCCAAATTTGTGCCTTAACCTTGTCAAACACAAAAGGAAAAGCCCCCATGCTGTTATCCTAGCCAGAAGTGGTTGCAACAAGTACTAAACCACAGTTGCTATTAATTATGAAAGGTTAATTTTGTTGAATCTATTGATCTTTTAAATAAATTGGTGAATTTGGTTGGTTCCGTTAGAACATTAATAAACGTAGATTTTGCGCATTTTATCTTTACAAGGGTGCTATTATGAATATTATTATTATTATTATTATTAATTTATTATTTTTTTAACAGTATTTTTAGTGCAGTTCTAGTCAAGGAAAATTATTCTGAAGCCCACTGTATTTAATAATAGAATTTAAAGCCACTCAGAACATCCCCTTACAGGGCTTTGTTATTAGACATGTGAGACATTTTAAACACACAACTTCTGAGCAGCACTGTCTTTTATGCTTTACGTATATTAGAAAAAAACACTAAAGCGCCTGCCTCACCCTAAATGGTCCGTGCGGGTCCGATCCTTTTGGAATGAAGTAAAGGAACTCTGCATAGAAGTGGGAGGCCAAAGCCACAGAACATGCAGACAGGAGCAGCCACAGACTGTAAGAAGGCATGATGCTCTAACCTCAGCCCTCTGCAGACCAGATGAATCAATAACTCTCAGCAACAATCCCCATCTTTATATACCCTCAGAAACAAGTTTGATCACTTATGGAATGTCCGGCAAACAAAGCACTGTGGAATGAGGAAAACCAAAAATGAATTGGGTACACTGAAAAATGTATTGTTTTTTTTTTTTACAGTTGCTCTGCTGACTCCCAAAATACAATATATATATTATACAATGTTTATTATATATTATTATACAATATATTACATGATAATAGTACGGTGAGCAGAATAATCCATTGTATATTGACATATTGTAGAATAGAGCTATAGTTTACAAAATTTACTTGCATATCGATTGCATGCAATCACTACTTGAAGTCTGTGAGGCATAGAGATCAACAGACAGACTAACCTTCCCTGGTGATACTTTGCCAGGTCTGAGCAGCAGCTATCTTCAGACCTTGCTAAGGCTCCAGCTTGCCCCGCGACCCTAGTGAGGAATAAGCGGGTATAGAAAATGAATGAATGAATGAATGAATCTGTGTTTCATCAAAATAACCACCATTTCCAATCATTATTGCTGAAATGCTGATTCATATAATACTTGAATTTGAGGGCTGTCATACAGTCCTGAGATCACCCCAGCATGACAGCAGAAGTTCCCACATTTGTACTGCACTTGGTGTCTGCTTCTCCTTGACCCTTTGCCCAAGAATAGCTTGATTTTAGTTCACTATTTTAGTTCCAAAAGTTGTTCATCAAATTCTGGGCATTATCTTGTGAATAAATTATTATTTGTTAAAACTTCAGGCAATTTAATCTTTCATATGTGCCACCTGTGGTTGTCACAGAGGTTTGACCACTTAAATTTCACCAAAGACACAGCATTAAAAAAATAAAAGCATGTCCGAAGTACTTTGACTGGTGCTGTACATGTAAATAACATTAAATATTTGACTCTTGTTTTTTTTTTTATCTTGTGTTAAGTGTAGATGTGTGATATACCATGATCAGGCAAAGGTTCTCAACTTCATGAAAACATAATTTTTTACCAGGTGCATGTCAACAAGGGAGCGGCAATCATAATAAAAGGCAAGACTGGTATCACACCCGGACCTTTAAGGAATTCTTTAGTTTCGTTTCATGTCAAAAAAATGCATCAATGTTAATGCATGGCTTTCAGTTGTGTTTGTTTGAACAACAGGTTGAATTCGCAGGCATCTATGTCAAAAATATTTTTGGAGGAGTATGAAAGGATAAAAACGAGTGCAGAAATTCCAGATTGTTATCTGGGTGTGTTGGACTGCCAGTAAATATTTTATTTAAATAACATTTCCGTGAAGTGCTCGTCACAAACAATTTGTTGCAGGTGTATGACAAAGAGAAAAGAAGTTTATTTCACACTGACAAAAAAATAACACCTATACCAATTCTAACCATTATAATATTATCCATGATACTGTTACCAAACAATTTGTAAATCATTTTTAATCCAAATAAAATATACAAGGGATGGGTAAAATAAAAGCAAAAATGATTTTTTTTTACGAGATGACATTTTCCTTCAATGATAATCTTTAAATTCAAGGTTAGATTTTTGTTTGTATTTTGAATGAAAGTTGGGGGTATTATTGGCAATGACCTAATTTTATAAGGGTACTAGTATTAGTGTATACACATGAATAGAAAACCTAAATCTACAAGCTGTGGCACAAAAAAAAGAATGAACAATGTTTCAGCGCTCCCCTTAATTCCTCAAATGAGGCTTTATATAAAGGTGAGCCCAGCTATCTAAATATAAATGGTCCAGTCATTCTACCAAATTGTTTTCATTATTTAGCAAATCCATCTGGATCACTAATCAAATAAAGTAAACAGGAACACGTTCAGAGAAAGGTGAGGATTCTGCCCATCTGACCGAACACCACCAAGTTTCTGGCAATTATAGCGTGTTTTCTTCATCTGCTTGAAACTTTCTGCTCCTCTTATATTCTATATTTACACATGAGAGTAATTTTGGTTTGAGAAGTAGGTGGTAATTAGGATTTGGATCTCATTTCTTGCATTTCTACATATTTTTTTTTTCATTTACAAATCATTGTAATCACCTATGTGACAGCTAAGCCTGAGTTTTGAATACCTCACCTAACTCTTCGTACAGCAAATATGACCTACCAGTAAGGCCCAATCCCAATTCTCTTCCCGTAATCTTAACCCTTGGTTTCAAGTGCACTAAATACTAAGATTTCCCTCAACGACTAAGGGGTAGTTTTGAGGGGAAGGGAATTTCACCTAGGAATTGGGACACCACTTCATGCAAATTAGCGTAACACGTGTGTCTACGTACGTCACATGTATGGCTGACGTACGCTTCTTGCACTCATTTCGAGGCGTTTACATTCTATCATGTAATCTGTATCGGTTTTGTACACTGAACAGTAGCTTACATTATACAGTTACCGACTCATTGCATGTGTGGCAAGCCGAAGGAGGGCCCGGGTGGGGAATTGAACCCCAGACTCCCGGGTAAGAGTCATGCGCACTGACCACATCGCCAAAGAGCGAGGCTCGTTGGCAAGGTAGCCAGGGCGCGTACTTATTAGGAGACATTTCTAGTGACAGGACCCTTCAACTGTCACATCTCTCCCCCTCTTTTGGCAGCGTGTCCTCACACTCCATGCCTTACACATGCTGCCATCTATTCGGATCCCCCAGATCCTGCCGATTAGGCCAGAATGTGGCTGGCCGAAGGAGGGCCCGGGCGGGGAATTGAACCCCAGACTCCCGGGTTAGGAGACATTTCTAGGAGATTATTAGGGTTAGGAGACATTTCTAGTGACAGGACCCTTCAACTGTCACACATGGCTTGCCAGAGTGATCGTTGCAACTTTGAAACGCAGGTACAACCGGGTAGCTGTCGTGGTATGTTCGCATTCACAATCACAAACCAGGTCATGTCACGACACAAATTTCAAAGAAATTGGAATATAACGTGTAAAACGCAGGCATGCTCGTCACACATGACAACATTAGCCAAATGCGTGCAGCATTACTGCTACACAGAGAACTTGGTGGATATCATGCTGGCTACAACGTGAATTAGCGATTTTCAAGCATTCATATTCTAAATCAACACTTACAGATAAAGGTGTATACCCACAAACATAACACATTCTGACATGTTTTGGATTTTTTGCTTGCATGCTTACAGAAATAGTGCTTACAATTGTGCGATGCTTTTTTCATGGCAGCTGCCATCTTCTTGGAAAACTCGTCCAGCTCGATACTCTCGCAGTGCATCCAGCGAAATTCATTCTTACCCTCAGTTCGTAGTGAGCATCACCCGGCCCTTACAATTAAATGGGAATTTTAAGGGCTAAAAAGCACTTCCCTTAATCATCTTACAGTTTGGGACACCCTTGCCCTTCGCGGGAACGCGCAAATATTAAGGCTAGGGTCAATTTTGAGTGGAAGTGTGGGTATTGGGACAGACCCTAATTCTGCTTACTGCTTCTACCTGCCTTACCCTGCCTGTTTACAAAGGCATCTCCACCACATATGATCTATGAAAAAGGTTGGCAGGAACAAGGTATTGGACAATGCTGATGGGAAAGTCAGAACCATACTGAAGTCTTGTTGGTTGTATTACAATATCAATTCAAGAAGAAGTGAGACAATGCATGAAATATAAATAAAAACAGCAAGCAGTAATTTGCAAGTCCCTCTTGACCAGAATGCAGTTTTTTATAGGAGTACAAAGACAAAATTTAAAAAAAATTTTACTCATCATCTTTATTGTTTTTTTAATCAATAGCTCTTTCCTAATGTGATGTCTGCAACATGTTCAAATGAAAATGCAAGCAGGGTCAAAAATTAACTTTTTGGTGATAACTATCAGGGTCATTCCATGTGAAATCAGGCAAATTCCAGGATGATCCCAGCTGGACCATCTTAGATTTTCTTCAAACTTCACCCATATATAAATTGACTATTCTAAAAAGGTTTTGCGAAATATTAGGTTCCCCTCATCATTAGTTTATGATTTATGGCCCCTGCAAGTGGTGGGGGGTACCCTTTGGGAAAAACAACTAAATTTCTGAGCCGTTTTCAGAGCTCTGCTGTAGCTGAAGTATTCAAGCCAGCTCTATAATTTCTTCTGGAGTGACTCTCCTGTACCCAGGCAGCAGGGAAACATAGCATAAGACCTGCTAGAAGGTGACCTTAGGTACCAAGGAGGAGCCCAAAATGGAAAAAAACACAATTGCAAATGAAAAATGCCAGTTTTTAAGTACCCATCTGACCCTTTTTAATACAACTCTAATTAGTTGTATTGGGAATATTTAAATAGTTTCCTCATATGTAGGATACAAAAGTAAATCAGATGTTATGTAAATGGGAAAATATTTGGTCTTAAATTTGTATTTTTGGCCAAAATGGGCCTACTTTACCATGCTATAACTCAGTTCTGACATATAATAGGAGGTCCAATCTTTGGTATGTTCTAGAGGGGTTATTAGTGCACAATATATCCAAAAATTATGTTGGTGTCTTGTCTCCTTCCTAGAAAATCTTGCATGTGAATTTGACTTAAAAGCACTATTTGCGAGAGTAAAATTTCTACCAGTCTCTGTCCCTCTCGCATGAGTAGTCTCAACAAGGCATTATAATTTAATGAATAAAAGAACATACCTTTAGGGTGAATGGAACCTGTACAGTTTTTGACATCCTCCTTCACTGAGTTTTAAAATATCACAAAACGTGCTGTGGAGAAGCACATTTTTGTTAAAGGTTGGCTCATCTAGGGTGTATTTGCGACTTGAAGACGATGTGCAAGGTGCTTCGATTGAACACAATATATGATCCACAGGTACACAGCATTCATCATCAAGTCTTGGCCAGGAGAGGCTTCTTGTTGGACCTTTGGGATACATAAATCTTATTAATGCATCATTGTTTTCCAGACAAATGCCTTCGATGATTCCAACATACCAGTCATCATCATATACGGCAGCAACATACTGCCCCGCCTTGAAGTTGGTGCTCTGTACTGGGGACGTGGACGTGACTCCAAGAGTGTCAGAAGAGATTCTGTACATGCACAGTTCATTGTTTGTGTGAATAACAGTAAATTGTTTCCTCTGTGTTCTGTCTGGACTCCCTTTTTCTCTTTACTCAAGTGCCTATCAATGCCAGTAAATGACCTCTGACTGCCACCTAGTGGCCAGTCTTTCGTTGAGGGAGCAAGGTATAAAAGAGAACATATCAAGCACCATGGCTTTAGTGTCCTTTGGGTTGGCGTGGCATGTGTGCTGCTGGGTTTGTGGTATGAAATTGTTGCTGAAATGTTTCATTCATGTTTTTAATTTAATCTCCTTTTTTTCTTTCTGTATTTCCTTTCCGTAGTTTTCACGATGTCATGTCAGACAATAAAAGTTAAGCAGCCGTTTGACTCTCTCCATTTCATTCATTGAAACCAAGGGTCCGCTACGGTGCAAACTCGACCATCACGTCCGAGCCATCTTCCTTCGTCACCTGATGTCAGCAGGCGACACAGCCCATGCAGCCTACACTTTGGCACATACGCAAGACCAGTAAATGAACAGTACCCATCTTCTAAAGGTACAGCCAAAAATGCAGTGAGAGACAAAGGTACAGCCAAAAATGCAGTGAGAGACACTGGACTGAAATAATAAAGAAACGGGAGAAAGAAAGAAAATGGAGCAATGCACTGCATGTTGTCTTTGAGTTAAATGTCAAGAATAAACCTACAGCTAGTACATAAAGGTTTCAAGGGTTTAAGAGTTAATAATAATAATAATAATAATAATAATACATTCTATTTGAAGTGCCTTTCAAGTCACCCAAGGACAGTGTACAATTAAACCAAGAATAAAACAGTCATAAAAGGACACTGTACAATAAAACCAAGAATAAGACAGTCATAAAAGTAAAATACAGGGACAGAAATAGGGACAATGTGCACATGATAAAAGACACTATACTATAAGCACAAAACACGGAGTTGAGCCATATAAACAAGGAGATGAGGCCACACTGATCAGGCTGGGTAGCGCAGGAAAGAAAGAAAATTGCCAAGGGGAGAGGACGAGGTGGAGGGGACAGTTAAGAGGAGGGAAAAGCCAAGGTAAAAAAGGTGAGTTTTTAGCATGGATTTGAAAGTGGAAAGAGAAGTACATTGACGTAGTGCAGGTGGGAGGTTATTCCAGAGTTTAGGGCCAGCCACACTAAATGCCCTGTCACCCATGGAACGAAGATGGGCGAAGGGGGTGGATAGGAGGTGAGCATCAGTGGAGCGTAAGGTGCAGGTTGGTTGGTATGGGGTTATTGGGGGAGATTTGAAAGATAAGAGTGTGCTAGATTACGTTGGGCTTTGAAAACGAGCAGGATGATTTTGAATTGAATACGGTACTGTACAGGCAGCTAGTGTAATTGATGGAGGATGGGAGTGATATGTTGCCAGGGCCTGGTATGGGTGAGAACTCTTGCAGCAGCATTCTGTATGTATTGTAGTCTGTATAATCTTTTTTCTGCAACACCAAAGAGCAGGGCATTGCAGTAATCAAGTCTGGAGGTTATGAAAGCATGAATGAGGGTCTCAGCAGTGGAGGAATTAAGTGAGAGGCGGAGCTTGGAAATGTTTTTGAGGTGGAAGAAGGCAGTTTTAGTAACATTTTTTATGTGAGAGTTAAAGGAGAGTGTTGAATCAATTATGACACCAAGGTTTTTGACTTCAGATGTTGTAGTGGTGAAATAGCCAAGAATAGATAACTGAAAGTTTTTGAGTCTTTTCAACACCGCTGGTGTGGCAATGAAAATGGCTTCTGTCTTATCATGGTTGAGCTTGAGAAAATTCCGTGTCATTGTAATGGGTTTGAAATGCTGAGTGTTGAGTTGCCATTTGGAGTTGGTATTTTGGTATTTAAACGGCACCCCCTATTTTTTTGTTATAAAGGGAATACGGTGAAGAGCTACTGTGGTAGAGGATTTTAATGCATTGTGGATCTACTCCACCGGGTCAGTCGAGGGCGCTCTCATATTTTCGGTGGATCCGTTCGGGGCACCTTAATATATATCAAGCTCAAAATAGCGCTTGAGCCAAAATAAAATAGGCGCTAGCTTGTGTGAAACGGAATCTCATCGTTTGTCTCCTTATTGATCCACAGGTATGGTGAAACAAGTAAAACCCCTCAGTTATACTCATTTTAATGTGAATAATTAACTACCGCTCTTTTCTGAGATAACCAAGATGACTATGTATTGTGTTGGTACGCAGTTGAGCGAATTTACTGGGTCAAACGCAATGCACATGCTTGCTAGTTAGTTTGCCTGTTTCGTACGGCAAAGCTCGGTTGTTAAAGCAGTACGATTATTATTACTGTTGCGGTTTTATATGCGCCGCTTGAATTTCGCGTTTTTATCAAAATGATTAAGCACTACCCCTTTTGTTGATGAATTTGCCGCAAGCTACTGTGAAGAGTGACGTTACACTCCTGTTTGGCTACCGCTGCTATAGGGTAGATCCAGTTATGGAGCATGAGCTCGGTGGGAGGAGTTGAGTGAACAGTTGTTAAAAGCAGAACAGATTTGACGTGTTTATGCCTAAAATGGTTTTATACTGCCAATTTGGTACTTATACGCACTTAGTAAATTGAACAAACGTGATATGTTTTTTTATATTCATTAATACCTCATCTTAACTTTTCACTCAGGCATGTTTTTGCACTTGTTACGCCTGTACAATGCATTGTATTGCATGTAATCTGTTATTTTACTGTTTGAAGAGTAATAATGCGAGGAGTATATTTAAACATTGGAAATTGTGCAAAAATAAAATGGCGCTAGCTTGGAGAAAACGGAATCTCATCGTTTGTCTCCTTATTGATCCACAGCTAGTGCACCACCGATCCACAGTGCTTTTCAGCCTGTGCATCACATGTCTCCGGTCCAGATACCCCTAGGTCTGGCGCCGGTTACATCATCCATTTGCTAATGGCATTGAGGCAGGAGACCAGATTGGAGGGAGGGAGTGTGTGGGAGGGCTTTGTGTGAATGTAAATTTGTGTATCGTCAGCATAGCAATGAAAATTTAAACCATACTGACGTATGATGTGACCAAGGGGTAGGATGTAGATGATAAAGAGCAGGGGACCTAGGACAGAACCCTGGGGGACACCATGTAAGAGGGGTGAACTGGGGGACCTGAAGTTACCAATGGAGAC
Source organism: Gymnothorax javanicus (assembly GCA_029692085.1). Lineage (NCBI taxonomy): Eukaryota > Metazoa > Chordata > Actinopteri > Anguilliformes > Muraenidae > Gymnothorax > Gymnothorax javanicus. Next base: position 10,034,903 of record CM056207.1, on the reverse strand, counting down.
ACACTGTTCCCTAGCCATAAATATCTGGTGAAGGCCACCGTAACTCACGTATTTTCCATCTTTGAATGATACATTTACAATGTCTTTTTAAATGAAAAGGTTGAAAGGGTAAAGTGCAATATAACCTTTTATGTTCTTAGCAGTTGCGTCTTCATTTTGGTCAGTTTCTGATTTATTTTTGTCAAAGAATTGTGAATGTGAATGTGTGAAGGCATCACCTTGTGAACTAAAAGAACCATAGCCCAGAATTTTGAACACAAATCATTAATACAACAAGCCTCACAAATGTCACTCAAATCACAAATGATGGACAACGTTAAGGGTCAATCATCCAGGTCCAGCTCCCGTGAAAGAACTTTAACAGACAAGGGTCGGGAGCTGCGGGAAGAGAGGGCTAAACAACATGAGAAGGACTTCAGTACAACTCTTGGAAACAAACAGCAAGGGACTCCAGAACGAAACTGAAGGCATTTTGTGCATTTGACGACCTCGACAATATTCAACAAAATATAAAAATCAAACATGACTCAGTGTGTGAATACTATGAGCCTATTAGACGCAACTGTACTTCCACCCCAGAAATTACTAAGAAAATGGATGCCTGCATCTCCCTCACAGCTGAGATCTGTGACCTTGTGTGTAAAAGAAAAGGAACTATTGAAGACACATTTGATAGATTTCATCTTGATGTCATCAGTTTGATAGAATGCACCCTAATCGGATGGGTGCCACAAATAGGATAGGGAACCACATGCAAACTGTTCAATGCCAACCGAAACCCACGCTCCCAAATGATATGAGTCATTGTAGTTTTTCCCTTAGCTTAATTTCTGAATCGGAAGTCTTTGATGCTCTTTTGAAAATTGACCCCAAAAAGTCTACTGGTGCTGATCTTTTGGAACCCGGGCTGTTGAAGTTGGCTGCTCCCGTTATAGCCCTGCCTTTAACACACATTTTTAACCTTTCACTTAGCTTGGGCATTGTACCAAAGATTTGGAAAACTGCACTTGTGCTTCCTTTGCATAAGGGTGGTGACGCTAAAGACTTTAATAATTATCGTCCAATTTCCAAGCTACCTTGTCTGGCCAAGATTCTTGAATCCTTTGTTTATCGTCAGCTCCATTTATTTTTAGATAGAACTTGCATTTTAAGTACATTTCAGTCTGGTTTTAGAGCTGGACACAGCACTATATCTGCGGCATCTCTTGTTATAAATGATATTGTATGTGCCCTTGATTGTGGGCAACATTTTGCCACCCTGTTTGTTGACCTATCCAAGGCCTTTGACACTGTTGATCATTTACTCTTACTTGATAGACTTAGCTCTTTAGACCTAGATCAGAATGCTTGCAAATGGTTTTCAAGTTATCTTTCAAATAGAGTACAATGTGTTGTAGCAGACTCTGCACAATCAACTTTTTTGGAGGTGACTAAAGGGGTACCACAGGGCTCGATTTTAGGACCCTTACTTTTTACTCTGTATATTAATAATATGGTCTCATTTGATAATGGCTGTAAGGTGCATTTCTATGCTGATGATACAGTGCTTTATACTTTTGCTTTTCATTGAATGAGGCATTATCTGCATTACAAAGAGCCTTTGTTTCATTTCAGCACTCGCTTCTAGAGCTCAAATTAGTTTTAAATGTGGCAAAAACAAAATGTATGCATTTTTCTAGATCTCGTTCTTTGAGGGACTGTTCATTTCTACTTCGCTCCTTGGATGGCTCTGAAATCGAGCGAGTGTCTTGTAACAAGTACCTTGGAATATTTATCGATGAAAAACTGTCTTTTAAAGTACATCTTGATGAACTTACAAAAAAGTTAAGACATAAAATAGTTTTTTTTTACAGAAACGGCTCTTGTTTCTCTCAAGATAATAGAAAGCTTTTAATTCAATCAACCTTCCTGTCAGTGTTAGACTATGGTGACATCATCTATATGCACGCTGTCCCAACGACCTTGAAAAAATACGGTCGATACGGTCTATCACGCTTGTTGTGGGAATTTTGGTATAATACCCCTGGTATTACCTTCTCAAGAAGAACTCAGACGGAGGCAGAGAGAATAAGATATATCCATGTTTACTATTTTGCAGCAAAATAGGATCCCGACTACAGGCGAGAACTCTTGTTACAGGCAAGAACAAGGATAAAGAAAATTCTTTCTTGCTGGTGTATAAGTAAGAGTACATTTTGACATCCTCCTACACCCGAGCTGATTTACACATCATGGTATCAACTGGAATGTTCTTGCAGACGCACGCAGCCCACGTTAAGCTGACCCGCCAGTACGCGTGTACAGCTTAGAGAAGACAGGTGGTGTCTTTGTATCATCTCCTGGGCATATCGTTTTGGCATCCCAGACTCTCCTTGTCCTCCTTTTTTCTGAGAACACATAAACTTTAGAGAGAAAGAGAACATCTTGACCTTGTAAGGGTCCGTCAGGACCGCATGGTCCTAGATAAACTATATGCAATGACGCATTGGTCAGATTTATGGAAACTACGGCTATGCAAGGCCTAGGTTACTTAGAAACAGGCAAGAATATACAACTAAGGCCTACGAAAAAAATGAGCAAGAGCAAACAAGGATAAAAAATTAATCTCAAGGCGCAGTAGCAATTACGAGGCGAGATCTCAGGACTGGTTGTTCCTAGAAGTCCCCAGAGTTAAAACAGAACTTGGTAAAACTGCTTTTAGTTACTGTGCTCCTAGGACTTGGAACAATTTTCAGGAAACATGGGTAAATTGATATCATTAGAGAATTTCAAAAAAGTGATAAAGGATTTAGAAATTGGGGACTGTGCGTGTTTTGAATAATATTACAGCAATTTTCTCAGCCACATGTATTGTATGCACTCCTGTATGATAATTTTATTGTTTACTGTTCGCCTTTTTTATGATGATGTATTGCATTGTATTCTGTTTTGTGTTTTGTGTTGTTAACAGGGCACCATCGCAAATGAGACTGACCCCTGGATTCCACCGGACGCGTATTTGCAGCGTGATGTAAGCGACGCTGTTTTGCTCCGTCTTGCAGGCGACTTCATGTTCCACTGAGCGCGGAACGTCAGCGCAGCGTCCTGCCAGCTGATACAATCGACCTGCTCAGATTTTGCATATTTCATCATTTTTACTAAGATATTTGTGCATCAAACTTAAATGCTTTCTGTTGTTTTTTCTGCTTTAATTGCATTTAATGTCATTTCCGTCTTTGTTGTGCTGTAGCCTCCTACAGTCCAGCCGTGAACGCCATAGATTAAAAAAAAAAAACAGCACCTGTGTTTTAGTCAAAAAAAAATCACAACTTTGAAAAGTAAGTTATAAACGAATTTTATATCAAAGATTTATGGCTGGTTTCTTGAAGTTAAAAGCGTATTTCCCTTGATAGTTACTTCCTGCCTGGCATGATCTGGTGTATGATTCCCATTAGCACAAATACTAACGTAGCTGGATCCAATAAATGTGTGTGGTCGAACTATGGTAAACTTATCCCTGCTATATTCAGATCAGCGCGACTGCGGCCCGCTAGCAGCAGAAATAGACTCAGTGCGTATTTTCAGTGGAGCAGCGCGGAGAGCCACTTCTGGGACGCTGCCAAGACGCGCCGTGGCGCGACTGGTGGAATCACCATTGTCTAGAATGGCCGTGATCAACTCCAGCACCCGCGTCGCGGCAGTAACGCGGCTAAGACGCTCCCGGTGGAATCAAGGCTTGAGGTCTCAATGGGTTCCACTGTATAAATAAAGGTTAAATAAAAAAATAAATAAATAAAAATTTAATGATGAACTGGAAAACGAGAGGGTGAGGGAGATACTAAGTAAAAATAACCACAGCTCCATTTTTGGATATACCAACAAGGAGACAGTAATCTCAGAGACGTCTTCAATGCACTCCTCTGCCTCTAGCAAACAAGCCGAGGCCAAAGCAGAGCCCTCAGTAAACCTGGGAAAAGCAAAGGCAATGCAGAAAACAGAGACATCTTCAATCCACTCCTCTCTCTCTAGTTTCTAGCAAACAAGCTGAGGCCGAAGAAGAACTTTTAGTAAAACTGGAAAAGGCAAAGGCAATGCAGAAAATACAAGCTCAACAAGCAAAATTGTGCAAAAAGGAAAATGAATGGAAACAGAGTGAAGCAAAAATGTTGGCAGAAATAAAACATACGGAGGCTGAAATGCACTTAAAACGAGAAGAGAAGTTGAGGTTAAAACAGCTAGAAGCTGATAACGAGGTGGAAGTAGCCACAGCCCGGGTAAGAGCCTGTAAAAATCTTGAAGGCAGCATGAAGAATCATGAAGAAGAGAGTGGGCCTGCTGAGACTCACTCTATGCATCAAAGGGTGGAGTCCAGCTATTCTCTAAACTCACGGGCTGTACCATTCCAACCTCAGACACCTGAAATAACAAGTCAAGACACTGCCAATCTAGCCCAAGCTATTGCAAGCTCTTAAAGTGTTAGCAGGTTGTCTCCCCCACGAACAGATAACATTCTCTGGTGACCCCTTAAAATTTATTGACTGGAAGATTTCCTTCATGGCCCTAATTGACCAGAAGCCCCTCCCAGTTTGTGAAAAGATGCTTATCTTAAACACTATCTTGCATTAGAAGCACGCAAGGCTGTGGAGGGATTCTTTTACAGGAATTCTGAAGATGCCTATCATAGCGCTTTGGCATTGTTGCAGGAAAGATATGGAAATCCTTTCATCGTTCAAAAGGCCTTCCGTGACAAACTTTTGAAATTGCCCAAAATCAGTGGAAGTGACCCTTCAGCCCTCAGAGAATTTGCAGTCTTCTTAAAGGGCTGCGCAGAGGCTATGCCCCATGTTAAAGGGCTAGCCATCTTAAATGACTATAAGGAAAATCATAAACTACTTAAGAAATTACCTGACTGGATTGTGCGTAGATGGAGCAGAATTGTTGTAGATGAGTTGGGTGCATCTGGTGACTACCCAAGCTTTTCTCATTTTACAGATTTCATGCAAAAGGAAGCCTGGATAGTATGCAATCCCATTGCCTCCCCATTTCTGATGAACTACAAAGCCATGGATGACAGATTACCCCAAAAAGCAAATATTCTGAATACAAGCACCCAGTCTAATATCTCCTCTGCTGTGGTACACAGTACAACTATTTCAAGTCAAAACCACCTTGCCCAGTCTGTGAGGATGAAATGCATGGCATAGCTAGGTGCCCTGCCTTTGCAGAAAGAACCATTGAAGATAAAAGGGCATTTATTCGAGAAAACCAACTTTGCTTTGGCTGCCTGTGGCAGGGACATGTCACAAAGGATTGCAAAAGGCGACACACATGTAGTACATGTGCCCGGCATCATCCGACCTACCTGCATGAAGAGAAGGGGGCTGAATCCATGGCGGCCTTGGAGCAAAATCCTACTCCCACAGAAGATGGCAGAAGTCAGGAAGTCCACAATGCATTGTCCCACGCCCTGACTCAAAGTTCTTCCTCCACCTCTAATATTGTACCTGTATTTTTGTCATCAGTGAAAGAGCCAAACAGAGAGCTTTACTTGACACACAGAGTGACTCAACCTTTATTTTGGAAGATTTGCTCAAAGAATGTGAAGGCATCATCTGTTCAATTGAAGCTAAGCACAATGACAGCTGTCAACACTGTCATAGCAAGCAAGATTGCCCATGGTCTGCAAGTTAGAGGAATTCACTCTGAAACCCACGTTCAGCTACATAAGGCTTACTCAAGGGATTTTATCCCAGTGGACAGATCTCATATCCTGACCGCCAAGACAGCACTTCAGTGGCCACACCTGAGACACCTGGCTGACAAATTTTCACCACTGCAAGACTGTGAAGTGGGACTGCTGATTGGATATGATTTGCCATTAGCATTAGCACCTCTGGAGGTCATCATAGGTGATGGAAATGAACCTTTTGCACAGAGAACCGAGCTTAGGTGGAGTATAACGGGATCATCTAATCCCCATCTCGACAGACTGGGAAACCAGAGCTTTGTACGCAGAGTTGCAGTGAAGGAAATGCCAACACCATCAGTCGCTGACGCTCTTAAAATTCTTGAGTCAGACTTTAATGAGAAGGGATATGAAGACATGTATGTGTCACAAGACGATGTTCGCCTCATCCAACTCCTTAGTGACAATATAAGGCAGAGAGAAGACGCACATTATGAGCTCCCCCCCCCCTTTAAGAGCAGCACTCCACCCTCACTTCCAAATAACAAAAGGCTGGCCTTTGTTCACCTGCAACATTTAAGGAGAAAATTGAAGACTAATAAACTGCTCAGCAAAGTTCAGTGGAGTCTCCCTTAATGACACTCTCCTGACTGGTCCAGACCTAATTAACTCACTGGTGGGAGTCCTTTGTCGCTTCCGGAAGGAAGCTGTGGCTGTGGTATGTGATATTGAAAGGATGTTTCATCAGTTTTTTGTTCCACCCAGAGTATGGAACTATCTGAGGTTTCTTTGGTGGGAGCATGGAGATTTGGAAACAGAACCCCAAGAATACCAGATGGCCGTTCATCTTTTTGGTGCTGCCTCATCCCCTGGTTGTGCCAACTTCGGCCTTAAGTATTTAGCACAGCAATACAAATCTGCTCATTCTTCAGCTTCGGCCTTTGTCGAGAAGAACTTTTTTGTAGATGACGGCCTGACTAGTGTTCCTTCAATCAAAGAAGCCAAGGACTTGACTGTTGAAGCACAAAGGTTGTGCAAAAGAGGAGGTTTGCATCTGCGTAAGTTCAACTCAAATAAGCAAGAAGTTCTCAGCTGTGTTGATCCCTCAGAAAGGGCGACAACTGCTAAATCCCATGATCTCAGTCTAGATGTGACATCAGTTGGGTGTGCACTTGGCATTAAGTGGTCAATAGAAGATGACGTCTTCAGTTTCAATGTCAACTTCAAGGACTAAGCTGCTACTCGCCAGGGTATTCTCTCAGTTATCACCTCCTTGTATGACCCACTTGGCTTTGTCTCCCCTTTTGCCTTGCTTGGGAAGTGTATTTTACAGGAACTGCATTGTATGGGTAAGGGATGGGATGAGCCCCTTCCTGAGGATGTATACTCATGGTGGGAGGAGTGGAAAGGTAGTCTCCAAAAACTGAGAGAAGTAAAAATTCCCAGATGTTACCAAAATTGTGTGGGTGATAACATCATGAGGATGGAACTGCATGACTTCTCGGACACCAGTAATGTTGGTTATGGTGCATGTTCCTATGTAAAGTACATCAATGACAGAAATGAAATCTATTGCTGCCTTTTGATGGCCAAGGCAAGAGTAGCACCCACAAAAATCATGTGTATTCCAAGACTGGAACTTTCTGCTGCTGTAGCAGAGGTCGCGTTACACTTTCTTATTGTCCGTCATTGTGACGGACAGGGGCATAAAAATTCCATCATAATCAATTATTATCCGTCATTGTAATTTTATTTTTTAAAATGTTAATCGTTTATTTTTTAAATAAAATAAACTGAATAATTTATAGATTACGCATTAGCTGATCAGAGATGCCAAGTCTCACACATTCGGCGTAGGTATCATGCATTTTTCAGGCATATTCACCGTAGTCCGCAATTATTCAATGAACGCTTATTAATGAGATTCTCACGTGGAATTAAAATCCTTGTGCATTGAAGTTTCAGTTTCACTTGCGTAAAGGTGGACCTCACCACAAGTAAGATGGAAAGCGATAATGACTCCGGACTTCTCGTGCTTCTTTTTCCGCAATTATTCAATGAACGCTTATTAATGAGATTCTCACGTGGAATTAAAATCCTTGTGCATTGAAGTTTCAGTTTCACTTGCGTAAAGGTGGACCTCACCACAAGTAAGATGGAAAGCGATAATGACTCCGGACTTCTCGTGCTTCTTTTTACTCAGGGATTGGAAACAATGCATGTGTTTCATGATCGTTTAAATTGTTTAAATCAAAGACCATTTAAAACGTCTTTATGCAATTCCATTGCTTTCAATCCCTCAGAAAAGACAAGCATGAGAATTCCCGAGTCATAATCGATTTCCGTGTCACTAGTGGGGAAATCCACCGTAATACACGGGAAACTGATTAACTTAATGCACAATGACTTGAATTCCGCAAGTGAATTTCTTCAGTGCGCTTTGATTGAATAATTGCTGACAACGGCACAGGAACGTGAATGCCACTAAGAGGTGAGAGGCTCACGCCAAATGCGTGAGACTTGGCATCTCTGGCTGATACCGTCAGTGATTCATGTAGACACACATTGCGCACTGTGTTAAATACAGCACTGCGTGGATTTTTGAACTTACTGCTATATGAACTTTATAAAACATCACAAATGATTTCTCCCCCCACACAGTAACAGTGTGCAAATGAACATGCTTTCAGTTATGGCAGTTGCTACGGGTAAGGCAGTTTTCCAATGCATTTCAATGCAGAGAGGTACGGCAGTCCCAATTTCAAACCCTGCCGTAACCTAACCCTGACCCTAACCCTAACCTTAACGCTGATCCCTAACCTAACCCTTCCCCTAACCACACTCCCTAATCCTTATCCTAATCCCTTCAAAACGACTGCTGTACCAATAAAAACTGCCGTATCTCTAGACACTGCGTTCAGTTATTGCTGGGCTTCACTAAGCCTAACAACCGCAGTCTCGCGAAGTGGTCCCACGAAGCTGCTTATCAACTCGTTATTTCAACCGGGCCTTTTCTGACCTAGATATCTGCGTGTTCACATAACAGAGACAGCGTTTGTAGTAGGGATGTAAATCTCCACCACTGAGCCGATTCGATACGCATCTCGATACGCTGCCAGCGATACGATACATTAATGATACAGTGAAGCCCCTTGCCGATACGATGCGATACGATTCACCCTTGTTCACGATTAGATGCGATTCGGTTCGATACGATTCGATTCAGCACTATGCAAATAATTTATAAGCCCACATTTGGTTTCTTACCTCACCAGCAAAATTATTCTTTCCTCTCTTTTCCTTGTCAGGGATGTATTCAATACTTGATTGTTTTCTATTACCCAAACCAATAAATTCAATAAAATAAAATAAAAATGCAATTCAATATGGTACAGACAGAGGTCTCCTGGTCTATGTCGCTTCCCTCCATTTTGTTTGACTGCATATCCCTATCCGGCTTCCGTCCGAAAAAGGCGAAAGGTAATGGTGGTGCATTCAGGTAGGGATTAATATTTTTCCCGAAAATGAGACATTTTCTATCCCGGGAAAAGAAGCACATTTTCCCGGGAATCCCGGGAAATTGACTTGTTTTTAAGGTAGCCTATAATTTTGGCTACCGTTATATAACATTGGTCATAGTTCAGGAAACACTTAACAAAGAGACATGTGGGTCCCAAACATGACTGATTTAATGTATTATCTGGTGGTATATAATTATTGAGGCACAAAAACGTAATTTCAACAATCAATATTATAACAATATAAACTGCGCAAGCCGCATGCAGCTTGACGTTCGCTCCAGATGAGGGGAGAAAACGCCTGTGATCTGTCGCTGTCTGACTGAACAGCCTCATGGAAATTATATTTTACAATTCTTCATATTATAAACTAACGAAATTCGTTAAGGCAAGTAGTTTGCTGCTTTCATAGTCATGGTTTTGAGCTCAGATAGATTCCATAATCTGCTCGCATTCAGATGCTGCAGGTGGCCGGCACGGTGTGTGCTGCGGTGTCAGACTGTCGGCTAAATAAAGTCAGCGATCACTCAAAGTTAAAAGGCAAAGTTATAAAACGCATCCACTCACTGGGTGGGAGGTTTCAGATGGATTCAGGAGAGGTTTCTTTATTCAATGAGAGCCCAATTTCACTAAAGCCCGCTGCATCTCTGTCTGAAGTGTTTTGCATAAAGTATGAATCCAGTGTTCTTGTAGTTTTGAGCTTTCACCTGGAGTTTTGTCTGAGATTTTAAATGTTGCAGTGAGCCGACAGTTGAGCCTCAGTCTTGCGCATTTGATCCCTCCCTCAGACAGCGCAGCGCGTCCTCATTATTAAATATTTTGAAGTAGGCTGTTATGAAGTATTTCCACTCGGAGCTGATGTCAAAAATCGTGTTGTGTTAGTCTAATTCAGATTATAGACCCACAAGCTACTTAACTGCGTTAACGGTCAGAAGTGCTTGAATTCAGGGCGTTTTGTGATTGTTAATCAATTAAGGCCGATGTTAATCGCACTTATACGTGCGGCCAATGCTGAATTTTTTTCTTGGCCACACTTACTCGCTGCGCCAGTTGATGACCATTCCAGTATTTAGAAAGAACCGCTTAAAATAGCCTACGTTTGGCCAAGAAAAAAATTTTACCTTTGAACAGACTTATTTTAAGTGTGGGCATTGGAGCAAAGTGCATCTCGGCCACACTTATAAGTGCGTCTAACGCGAATTTCGATCAATTTTTGTGCTAGGACGCATTTAAATAAGAGTGAATAGTCAGTTCGATTAAGTATTCTCTTCCCCTGCACGCATACACACACACAGCTGTTCCGCCTGCACACACACACAGCTGTTGAATATGTTTTAAGAAAGTAAAATAGGCCTACATATTTTCGAAATATATTCCATTATCTTATGAATATTTTTTAAATGTTTTTTTCCCGTTTCTCGTTTTTCTATTTCCCGGAAACGGTTTGGAGGTCAAATCCGGGAATCCGTTTCCGGGATTAAACCCCATTCAGGGCGCCTCGAAACACCTGAGCGAGGGGAATAAAACTTGAAATAATCGTGGAAACCACATGCTTTACCGATACAGGGACGTTAGGAACGATACATTGCGAATCAGCTGGCATTTGTGACCGATACACAATGAAGCTACCGATGCAGTCGCATCGCAAACGTTTGTATCGGACCACCGATACGCACCGGTGAATCTCTCCATCCCTAGTTTGTAGCATTTGACCAATCGTCTACACTCTTAAAAACAATGTGTCAAAATCAACACAACCTGTGTCAAATTCCTACACATCAATGAGTTGAATTTGGGACAACACGTTAATAGTGACACATTAATTGTGTCAAGGATATTAACACAGTGACTGTGTTAGAAGGGATAGCACAGGGATGTGTAATAATGTGTAAATACCAACACAGTTATGTGTTAAAAAAATACTAATGCGCACATATTTACACATTTATGCTACTCTACATAAATCGTATATGATGGGAAAAAAAAAAAAAAAAACACCACCAGAAATAATTTTGAAAAAATATTTATTTTAAACATTTTAAGACATTTTGTCAACATTTCTTTTTTAACTCATAAGGTTTTATAAAGAGTTTTAAATTTATATCTAGGGTTGACATAGAGCTGACCACTAATACTTTGGGCTTGAGAGAAGTCTCAAGAGTCAAAAGGAAGACAGAGGTAATTGTCCAATGTCATCTAGGACCTGGCAGGTTATATGGAAAGTGTGGAACAGGACAGCTGGGACTTGACATCATTTGGCATTCAGAATATGAAGTCTGACATGATGCACAGGCATCAAAATTCGATGTTATGTTGAAAGTGAGTGAACAGTTTGGTTGATAATGTTGCTACATCAAATTGTTATTAGAAGGTAATTAAAGGGGAACTCAAGGATAATGCATAATGCTGTTTTATACAAACATAATTAGTAAATAAATGTAAAATACAAAAATGTGGAATTTTTGCTTTCAAAGACTAGATAAATGAGGATTTATTCCCCCTAAATAGATTAGCTACAATGGTCCCGTGATAATGACGAAACGTCGCCCTTCACCCAGAGGTATGCACTGTTATTGTGTTGGATAGTGTGATTGTCCCAGTCCATTATTTGATGACCAATGATCATTCAATATGGCCCATTGGCTAGCTGCACAAGATGGTGTTGAGTACTTTCTGAAATATGCAGAGTTGCTTCAATATTAACGGTTTGCTTCTGTTACTTATCAGTCTATCAGATGCTGAGCAGATGACAGGTATATCATCCCGGATATGTGATTTTTGCTACCGCCAATATTCCCAGGATTTGGCTTAATTAACAGCGAATGATGTTCGCAAGATTTGTCTCGATTACCCGTGACTGATGTTTGTTCGTTGGCACTCTTAATGAGACATCAGCTGCTCCACCGAGAAACAAGAAGGTTTTTAACTAGCATCACATTTCCAGCCGTTCTCACTGATGAGTGATGAACTGGCTTTAAGCGACAGACAACAAATGTGAAAATATCCGATAATTAATGTGTAAATATTCCGTAACATCGAAATGCTGTTTCATAAATCTAACATGCGATCGACGCATATTTTAATATTGCCGATACTTCTTTACCTCCCCACTCGGCGTCAGTTGCACTCTCACGACCATCACTTCTGTAGCTATGGTTAGCTGACCACATCTAAGAAAACCATAACGATCTAGCAGTACTAGCTAGGTAGTTGCATCAGAAAATGTCTAAGTAAATTCAATATGAAACCGAAACAGAAAATCTGGCCCTGGAATATCGGCGATAGCTAAAATCACATTTCTCGGATGATATACTCGTCATTTGCTCAGCATCTGATATAGGCTGATAAGTAACAGGAGCAAACCGTTAATATTGAAGCAACCCTGCGTATTTCAGAAAGTACTCAACACCATCTTGTGCAACTAGCCAATGGGCCATATTGAATGATCTTTTGTCATAACATAATGGACTGGGATAATCACCCTATCCAACACAATAACAGCTCATACCTCTGGGCGAAGGGCCATAGACAAGGGCGACGTTTCGTCATTATCACGCGCCCGTCGTATCAGACGACAGCTAATTAGGAGGAATAAAACCTCATTTATCTAGTCTTTGAAAACAAAAATTCCACATTTTTGTATTTTACAACATTTATTTACTAATTATGTTTGTACAAAACAGCATTATGCATTATGCTTGAGTTCCCCTTTAAAGTAGGTGAAGGCCATGTAGCTTCCATGATCTCCAACTTGATTATCCAGTGAGTACACCTTATGAATTTGACATAGCTACACCAAAAAATGTCATGGTAGTGCAAAGGTGTAATGATAGTAACACTGTTCAGAAACAATGTGACCTTTTGACCCCATTAACCAGGTGAAGGTCATCCACCTTTAATGTTCTGCAAGCTGATTATCCAGAACATACACGCTGTAAATTTTACGCAGCTACAACAAAAATAGTGGATGTAATCAAGGAAACAGTGTTTACAAAGAATGGGACCTTTTGACCCCTTAAAGTAGGTCAAATTACCCATCTTCGAACTTGTCCAAGCTATATGTCCCAAGAACAGTCCCTATGAATTTCATTACCCTGACATTAATAGGAAAGGAGTTATTGTCTACACAGACGGACAGACAGACAGACGCAAGGTCTTCGCAATACCTGATGGCCATATTTTGGCCTTGGGTAATAAAATGGGGGGCAAAAAGGTATAGTCTGCATCTTTAATCATTAATAAACACTTACAAATCCTTCACCCTCTCCAGAGATCATCATATTCAGTGACGGGAAGAGTGTGGTTAAGGATTTAGCCAAATGCAGTTTCTCTGCTGCAGAGGAGTAACTGTAAAGCAAAACAAATTCTAAAATGAAAAGCCCTTGACCAATTGAAAATACATGAAAGTATCTCATGTGTAGTCAGGAGATCATCATATGGAGTTTTTAAAGCTACTTGTGCTCAGTTCTGAATCACTAAACAAAACCAAGAAAGTTAATCTACAAAACCCAAAACCAGTGAAGTTGGCACGTTATGTAAATCGTAGATAAAAACAGAATACAATGATTTGCAAATCCTTTTCAACTTATATTCAATTGAATACACTGCAAAGACAAGATGTTTAATGTTCAAACTGAGAAACTTTATTTTTTTTTTTGCAAATAATCATTAACTTAGAATTTAAAGGCAGCAACACATTGCAAAAAAAAAGTTGGCACAGGGGCCTTTTTACCACTGTGTTACATCACCTTTCCTTTTAACGACACTCAGTAAACGTTTGGGAACTGAGGAGACCAATTTTGAAGCTTTTCAGGTGGAACTCTTTCCCATTCTTGCTTGATGTACAGCTTAAGTTGTTCAACAGTCCGGGGTCTCCGTTGTCGTATTTTACGCTTCATAATGCGCCGCACATTTTCAATGGGAGACAGGTCTGGACTACAGGCAGGCCAGTCTAGTACCCGCACTCTTTTACTACGGAGCCATGCTGTTGTAACACATGCAGAATGTGGCTTGGCATTGTCTTGCTGAAATAAGCAGGGGCGTCCATGAAAAAGACGTTGCTTGGATGGCAACATATGTTGTTCCAAAACCTGTATGTACCTTTCAGCATTAATGGTGCCTTCACATATGTGTAAGTTGCCCATGCCTTGGGCACTAATACACCCCCATACCATCACAGATGCTGGCTTTTGAACTTTGCGCCTATAACAGTCCGGATGGTTCTTTTCCTCTTTGGTCCGGAGGACACGACGTCCACAGTTTCCAAAAACAATCTGAAATGTGGACTCGTCAGACCACAGAACACTTTTCCACTTTGCATCAGTCCATCTTAGATGAGCTTGGGCCCAGCGAAGCCGACGGCGTTTCTGGGTGCTGTTGATAAATGGCTTTCGCTTTGCATTGTAGAGTTTTAACTTGCACTTGCAGATGTAGCGACGAACTGTAGTTACTGACAGTGGTTTTCTGAAGTGTTCCTGAGCCCATGTGGTGATGTCCTTTACACACTGATGTCGGTTTTGATGCAGTACCGCCTGAGGGATCGAAGGTCACGGGCATTCAATGTTGGTTTTCGCCTTGTCGCTTCGTGCAGCGATTTCTCCAGATTCTCTGAACCTTTTGACGATATTACGGACCGTAGATGATGAAATCCCTAAATTTCTTGCAATAGCTCGTTGAGGAATGTTGTTTTTAAACTGTTCGACAATCAGCTCACGCATTTGTTCACTAAGTGGTGACCCTCGCCCCATCCTTGTTTGTGAATGACTGAGCATTTCAGGAAGCTGCTTTTATACCCAATCATGGCACCCACCTGTTCCCCAATTAGCCCGTTCACCTGTGGGATGTTCCAAATAAGTGTTTGAAGAGCATTCCTCAACTCTCTCAGTCTTTTTTTTTGCCACTTGTGCCAGCTTTTTTGAAACATGTTGCAGGCATCAAATTCCAAATGAGCTAATATTTGCAAAAAATTACAAAGTTTACCTGTTTGAACATTAAGTAACTTGTCTTTGCAGTGTATTCAATTGAATATAGATTGAAAAGGATTTGCAAATCATTGTATTCTGTTTTTATTTACGATTTACACAACGTGCCAACTTCACTGGTTTTGGGTTTTGTAGAACTTGTATCTATAGAAAGAGTATTTACAATTTACAATCCATGTTTCTCTACAAGGTCACTGACGCTTAATTTGACAAGCCTCTTTCTGCTGGTGGTGGACAGTGCACCTATCTGCTGATGTTCAGTTAGTATGTCTGGAGCCTTCTTTTCCAGAAGAGATTTCAGCTGTACTGCCAGGTCCTTCCCCAAAATACAAGAAAAAACAGACCCCTCAGTGACCTGGAAAAGGGTGCATAAACCACTATATTAAATTCAAAATATCAATTTCTTCACAAATTGAATGTATCAGTTAAAATTTACAAGTGTAACCCATACATGCCAACTCACTACGGCTTTTGGGGCGTTTTTTTCAGAATGTTAGAATGTTTGACCCTTTATTGAAAACAATTTAATCCTGGCTATTCTTGATGGCTATTTCCTTCATTAACATGTTTTTGACAACAATTTCAGAAGTCCTGGCTAATTCTTGATGGTTTAAAAATAAACATGCTTTTCATTCAAGAAAATCAATTGACAAACCTATGCTCGAAGTCACCAAAATTTCTCTTTCCCCATTCGCTGAAGAGTTCCTGAAATGGGCTGCATTCAGTACAGCATAAATAATTATAATTAAATTATTTCTCTGTCCGGAATGTAGCACCATTAATTAACTTGTTCGCTGAAGATTCTAAAATGGGAGAGAATTTGTGTCTTCAATTGTCACCTGATTATTTTGAATTGGAAAACGTTTTTTAATGAAAATAAACCATCAAGAATTAGCCAAAAATTGTTGTCAATAAAGGGTGGATAATAGTCAATCATTTTCGGTCTAACACCGAATTAGCTTGGGGTGTTTTCATTCTGAAAAATTTTGGTCTACCCAAAAGCCTGGGGTGAGTTGGCATTCTGGTAAAATGAAATATAACCTAAAAATTATGGAAATCCCTCAAAGTGGTCACCTTTTCATTTTCAACATGTGGAGCTTGAAACTCCACAAACTCCAGCTGGATCACTGAAGAACCTGACTTGAAACCTGTCGTAGTTATTAACATCTATGTTTGTGTCACAGTCGGTATAGTCTTTGAAGTCACTGTTCTACTGAAGAAACCTTTCTAACTGCACTGGATGAGAAAACTCTGAGTGACAGGCCTGCAAAAGCTGTGAAGTGTTGTTAACACTAAAAAGTTTCTTGCATGTTTCAGTGCCATCTTTGTAGACTGATACAAGCACCGTCTTGGCCAGTTGTCCAGGGTCTGGTGGTGGACGAGGGCCATTTTCAGACAGCTCCATTTAGGCTACTGCAGAGGAAAAAGTAAAACAGTTTAAATATACAATGTAAGAACAAACTTCATAGTAATTCAGCCTTAAAACTGGTGATGGAGAAACCAAAGCTTTCTGAACTACTGAATCAATTATGAAGCAACTGTGTTGAATGGTTCTGGGTTGTGAAGCACTTGATACAATTAAATATGGCGACATCTGCTGGCCAATCTTCAACATAGCATTTGCGTGGAACAATAGAGGACAAGGTGTCATGAAACAGGCACTGATATGTACGTTTAACAATAAAGGTTCTATGTGCATCTTGAAATTTGACAGTTTTTTTTTCCCCAAGACAATAACATACTTGTGTTATAATGTGATTGTGTCATCATAAAATACTATATGTAATAGAGATATGCTTTTGCAAGATTGAAATACAAAAAATATTTTTATAAAAATTTTGGGGGAAAAATGGCAAACGCTTGTGCAACTAGGGACTGTTATTTCAAGAGTTGTGCAAAATGCTGGAGAACTTGGAAAGGGGATTTACAGGGTTCAAAGAATTTTATTTAAAAACAAGATCATTTCAGCTGAGTTAGGCTTCAGTCTGTTTCTCTTCTTTGTTACTACCTCTCCAGCTTTGGAGAAGACCCTTTCACATGCCACAGAAGTTTCTGGCATATGAAGATATCTGTGGGCAAGCTTGTAAAGATTGGGAAAAACTGCTGCCCTTGAGTACCAGTATTTTAATGGGTCTTCTCCAAAAATCCCGCCCTGGATTCAAAACCCGAGTGACACGTCGCCGATACGCGTGTGACGTAATGACGCTTTATTTAGGGAGTCACGTGGTTTTTTGCATGGTGAAGCGAGGCATCGAAACATATTGCCGAGATACTTTTGCCTTGAAAGATCGATACCGTGTCGAGCCGTCTGCTTCGAGCGTAACATCCCTACTTACAACAACCCCGGTACACATCTCCGAGCCTCCTACCTGCCTGTCAAACAGCGAATAAATCTAAAACCCTCTTTAGACAGTCCGGATTTGACTAGAGTCCCGTGAAGTTCGGCGGCTGCTCGCTCTGCCTGCACACTGCTGTGGTTCAGCGGCTAACAAGTGGAGCTAACGTTAGCTGCTAACAGCCGTCGCGGTAATAAAGTAACTTCACAAATACATTCAACAGCTCCACCATTCACAGCCTGAAGCACAGGGCTGCCTATTAAATGCCAAATTACAGCTCAAAACTCCTGCTAACGACTGGCGCTGCTCCAGTGTGAGCGTTGTGCTAGCTAACTTACCGCAGCTGGCGCCGACTACATAATGGCGTTTACCACCCAGTTGAATCTCCACGCTCAACACTACCGCTATGGCAGAAAATAATTGTAAGCAACGCCATTATCGGCGTCTGTTTTCGTACATTTTTCTAATACGTCTCACGAAATTCATCATTTTGTTCTCCTCTAAATCTTGTTTAAAAAATTTCAGTAACCAATTTTAAAATAATGTCTGATTTCCAAGGTATTCCAATGACGTTACTTACATTTCCGAGTGTCAAATTTAAGTATGTAAGGCACTTGAGCACTTTGTACAAACCCTGCTGATCTAGTTATTGCCGAGTACGCCACGAAATGGCACCTGTCAGGATCTTCTTCTTTCTTCTTTTATATTTCCGGCAGTGTGGACGCTAGTAAGGCGTATTACTGCCCTCCGCCAGTCAACTTTACAACTTGCATTGGACGCATTAGAATTTAAAAAAAAAAAAAAAAACACAACCTCTGATCCATAACCCTCACCCATTATTTTCAATTTCAGAATTAATTCCAACTAATTGATTTGCATTTCACTCTCGCTAAATCCTCTCCCTAAAATCTCTTGAATTTCCTCTCCCTTTACATCAGTAATACCAAGTACCTCCCTTGCTGCATGGACCACCATCCTAATCCTATCCGTTTTTGACTCAATTTCCTTTGTACAATTTATAACCAGTGCCACAAATGCCAAAAATCTCCTCTTATCCATACTTATAAGTTCAGTGTCAGACCTTGGTTCTTTTATCACTTTCTTTGCAGTACGCAGTTCGTCGCTCACATTTCCCTTTTCTATCTTCGCCTTCTTTGCAGCTTCGGCATATGATAAATTACTTTGGGTCCGCACTCGTTCCACCTCATTTTCAAATTTCCTCTGATTGCATTTTTTTATCTCCAATTTCATGATTCCCCCCCCAATGAAAGCAAACCGCTTGCTCTTTCGTGAGTTTACATTCAGCCTCTGTACACCCCGAGTTACCACATCGTCTACATCTATATGTTTTCGCCCTACATACTGCAGCAACATGCCCGTATTCTTGGCACGAAAAACATCGGAGTGGCACCCTTTCATAGGCTCTCACCCGATAACTCACGTAATCCAGATAGATCCTGTCTGGTAATTCTTGGTTACATTCCAGCAACACCGCCATACTGTGTTGTGCTTTCCCTTCTCTGTAACTTTTCAAGCGCCGAGCAGCGCAAACTCCCCCCACCTCCAAAAAAGCGTCAACCTTCAAACAATATGGTACACCGCCAATCACACCCTTCTTAGTTGGCTTTGGATTAATTTTAAAACAGGTAACAGAAGTGCTTTTTCCCTTTGTTTCTTTGTTGTACATTCAATGACCACAATACCGCTTCGACATACCCTAACAGCCTTAACATCCCCGATTTCCTTTTTAACAAATTTCCCGACAAGGTGACTGTCACTAAATATTTTATTATTGTTCCATCTATCTCCAACCGCTTTCATCCCTACAACAAATAACCCTTCATCGATTTCATTTTCACTTCCTTTCTTCCTTTTCTTTTTACTCCCTTCCACCTCATCACTCTCCATTTGTCTGGAATTAATTCCCAACCAATAAATAACTATTCAACAAAAATACCAAACTTTCCAAATTCTCCCGCCAAATCTCCTCAACTCCCTATCAACTCGACCACACGGATCCTCGCCGACTCCCGTCACCTGTCAGGATCTCATATTTTAGCATTATAGTGCAATACTTTTCTTTGTCCACTAGATCGAGTCAGTACTCCATGTAGTTTCATGAGATCACTTACTTTCCGGGGTCGCCACGTCCCGGTTCTTCAAGAGTCTTACCATTACCTTATGTGCGTGATCATGAAGAAAAAACCCATTTATTTCTCCTAGTAATCACCACGAAGGTGCTCTTAAAGTAAGCGAGTATATTTTAGAAATCAACACAAAGGGAGACCGGCTTGTTAGTTTGAATATAGTTTCTTATGTTCATTTCTCAAATTTTACAGAAGTGAAAGAAACATTCTCATATTCCAATGTTAATAAGCCGTACACTTTAAATCGCACTAAATCTATATCATAACAGGTTCACACAATGTGTAATTCACCCCCCAGAACCTAATGCCCTTGAGTATTAGCAAGCCCTTATACAAAGCAAAATATAAAAGATAGTACAGAGTTTTTAAGCTATATATTCAGATTAGTTCTAGTTCTTAACAATCAAGTTAAAAACACAATTTTAGTTAGACAATTCTCATCCGTGAGCCTACCTTACGAGACGTATCACAAGCAGTCACTGTTTATGCGAAGAAACTTTACAAAATAGCAGTTGCAAGCAAACAGGGTTAACCGTTCTGGCTACTATATCACGCAGAATGTGTCTTATTTATACTGCAGCATTAGATCAGTGAATTCCCCTTTTTACATACACCCCTACTGACTAATACATTCAAAGTGTTTCTACTCTAAGCCTTCGGTAGGTGCACTTGACATTTCACTCCGCAGTCCTTGTCTTCTTCTTTCTCGGTGTTGTCCCCTCGTCCCTTCCGTGTCGTTTCCCCGATCGTGCAGGGGATGTGTTCGTGTTCATTGAGGTTACTGAGCTTTCACGCTCGGCAGTCTCCTCTCCTATACCTCGCCAAACGCACAGGGTTTTATACATCTGGTCGATAGTACATGACAAGAGCGGATTCGTTCGGAGCAGGGTATGGAACGTCTCACGCACCCGACTCGGGGGCGGTTCTCTTACGAGTGACGGTATCTGGTGATATGCATAATCAGACAACTGCTGGCAAGAGAGCCAGAGGCTTGTAGCCCCGCCCTCCCTTCTGTCTGCTTCTGCTCCTCTGTGTGTGGGCGTGTGCTTACGACTTCCTGGTCGTATAGCATATGAATGTGGGCAGAGGGAGGAGTCAGGGGAAGTACAGAGACCACAACTGCTTGTTGGAGCAAGTGAGGGAAATAATTCTTCCACCACCTCGTCTAATGTACTTTTTGAGATATCTGTAATTGATGTGGGGCTTGTGGCCTCAAGTCAGATAATTCTGCCGGGTTAATGCAGTTTAGCCTGACACACCGTGGCACCAAAGTGCATGGTAGCAGAACCAACCGGCCAAAACCAGAGCGGCATGGCACCGCATTAGCCATTTCTATAACATTAATGTTACATTATCAAAATTAATTTTGGTAACGTTGCCCAGCGTGGCTTCAAAGATAGGTCAGAATTAATCTCAAGTGGCTTTAAGTTTTTATGGTGACCTTGTTATAGGCTGAGCTAAAGTTAGTTGTTAGAGACACAATATATTTTATCTTTGCCAGAAACCAAAACGTTAGCTATTTAGCCAACTAGCTAACATCACCTATGCATCTTATGGCTTTCTGTCAGCTGAACGTCGAACGATAGCTGAGCAGTTACGTTAAGTTACCATGTTAGCCAAAAATTTACTTTAACTTAACACTAATGTTTTCACCCCCGTACCCCGCTTACTAAGTCTAAATGAAGACGACAAGCCGAGGTAATATCACTGTTTCAGGGCTTGCTAGCTAATGTTTCACCAGTCAAATAGTGGTCTCTACAGCTATTAGCCTACACCTTGAGGAGAACTAGCAAATATTAACGTAGTCAGCCCAAGTTTAAATTTTCGTTGATTCTCTATCTGCCTTAATTCCCAGCATCACACGGCTGTAAATGAATAATATTAAATATTCAACAACATCAATTTTACCTGTCATTCAGCTCTGTCGCTCTTGTCATCAGTCGTCTATGTTGTTGGTGGTCCAAAAAAGATTGCCTTCTTCTGAGAGATGTTAATTTTTTTCAAAATGTTCTGCCTAGTCCTGTGTGTGCTGTGATTGGCTAGTATTACTGTGTTGTGATTGGCCAATAATGTGACACATTTGGGTGTGTTAAAGAGGATACAATATGCAACACATTATTTGCAGAGATTGATGCAAAATGTGTTATTTTGCTCTCTACACCTGAATTGTGTCAGAAAACAACACATCTTTATTAAGTGTGCACCGGCAGCAGAGCAGCGTATTGTACAAATGAAGAGCAAATGATCATATTACAAAAATATGAGGAATACAGGATCATACAGTTCAAAGACTATGCTCTAGACCAGGGCTATTCAACCTTGTCCAGAAAGGGCCACTGCGGGTGCAGGCTTTCATTCCAGCCAAGCAGCTACACACCTGATTCTACTAATCCAGCTCATAAGCAAAGACTCTTGGGGTTGATCAGTAGAATTAGGTGTGTAGCTGCTTGGCTGGAATGAAAGCCTGCACCCACAGTGGCCCTTTCTGGACAAGGTTGAATAGCCCTGCTCTAGCTATTGGCTCTAGATATTATTAAAAAAACCCAAGTTGGGTTGGCATACATCCATAATGACTCAAGATGGTTTCACGTCTTTGTCGCAAATTGCCTTCAAGTGATAAAAGAAAAAACAGATCCTGGTCAGTGGCATTATGTTGATACATTAGAAAATCCAGCCGACCATGGCTCTAGAGGCCTTCATGTCTCCAACCTCTTCTCGACAAGTTGGATGTCAGGACCCAAATTCCTGTGGGAGCAAGAAGTGAAACCGAGACCTAACCTCTCCACTGAACTACTGGTTGGTGACCCTGAAGTTAGAGCAGTTCAAGTGAATGTAGCCACTACCACCATCAGTGACTTCAACAACATGCTCAGCAGTTTGAGCCGATTTTCATCTTGGATAAGGCTCCTCAAGGTTGTTGCGAGAATTAAGAGGCTGGCATCCTAGTGAGGACAACACAGTAATCATGTGACTGTTGAAGAACGAGAGAGAGCAGCTGAGGTGGTCATTAAGCTTGCTCAGCATCAAGCATTCTCTCAAGAGATGAAAATACTTAAAAGAGGAAGTGGTCTCCCTAGTTCCAGCCCTCTTTTCTGCCTTGACCTTATTGTGGATAAGGCCCTTCTTCGGATTGGTGGGAGGCTAAAGCAATCATCCCTCTGTCAAGAACTAAAACACCTAGTCATCCTTCCAAAAAACTCTCACATTACTAAGCTCATTCTGTCATATTACCTTGACAGAATTTGCCATCAAGGCCGAAGTCAAACTCAAATGGAGCTCAATTGGTTTTGGCATATTGGTGGGAGTAGATCTGTTGCCAAGCTGATATACAACTGTGTGAGGTGTAGGAAACTTTGATGCCCAGTAGAGGAGCAACGCATGGCTGAGATTCCAAGGGAACGAGTCGAGGTGTCAGCTCCATTCACATATTGTGGAATGGATGTGTTTAGCCCATTCATCATCAACAGAGCACGCAAGGAATATAAGAGATATGGACTGATCCTAACTTGCCTGTCTTCCCGAGCTGTTCATATTGAAATGTTGGAGGATCTGTCAACAGACACATTTATCTATGCTTTAAAGTGTTTCATTAGCCTCAGAGGAGCCGTACGTCAACTCCATTGTGATCATGACACAAACTTTGTGGGAGGCAGAAATGAGCTCAGAGAGGCACTCAAGCAGTGTGACATGACTCAACTTGAGGTTTACATGGCGGAGAAACAATGTGAGTTCATCTTCAACGCCCCTGCAGCAAGTCATGCCGGTGGTGTTTGGGAACGCTAAATCCGGACTGTGAGAAATGTGTTGAATGCCACTCTTTTTCTCTGTCCCGGTAGACTTGATGATGCTTCACTTCGAACTCTGTTCTATGAAGCCATAGTCATTGTTAACAGCTGCCTGCTAAATACAGATGGCATCAATGATCCCACATCACTGGAGCCCTTGACACCCAACCATCTCATTCTGATGAAGTCCAAAGTCGCTCTCTCGTCCCCTGGGAAATTTGTAAAGACATGTATGCAACAAAACGGTGGCGACGAGTGCAATATTTGATTGAACAGTTTTGGAGTCGCTGGAGGAAGGAATACCTCTTGAATATTTCTACACGACAGAAGTGGCATGTGCCTCGGTGCAACCTTAAAGTTAATGATGTTGTCATCATCAAGGATGACTTTCTCCCCAGAAACCAGTGGCAGTTGAGACGAGTGGTTGAACCTATTCAAGGAAAGGATGGCCTGGTTCGTAAGGTTAAAGTGCAAGTGGGAGATCAAAAATCATCAGGGAAACTTTCAATTGTTGAAAGACCTATCCAGAAGTTGGTGCTCCTTTGAGAGAGTGAGTGACTTAGTGTTTTCTATTATTATGCCAGCCTGTTGACATTTTTGGTTTAATGCAAGGATGTCAAAGTTATGAACCTGAGCTTTTCAAATTGTGTCACTTATTATTTAAAAATCATGTATGATTCTTGTGATAAGTTCATCATAACATGATTGGTGGGAGTGTGAATAACAGTAAATTGCTTCCTCTGTGTTCTGTCTGGACTCCCTTTTTCTCTTTACTCAAGAGCCTATCAAACGCCAGTAAATGACCTCTGACTGCTACCTAGTGGCCAATCTTTCGTTGAGGGAGCAAGGTATAAAAGGGATGAGATTATTGAGCCCCGTAAGCTCCACCTGTGCGTGTCCTCACCTGCGTATTTCAATCACCTCGGCTTTTTTCTCCTTTGGGTTGGCGTGGGGTGTGTGTTGCTGGGTTTCCTTTGTTTGGATTTGTGGTTCTCTGAGTAAGTTCCTTTTTTTTCTTGGACTATGTATTGTACTTATGTATTATCTTTATGTCACTTAGGTTGCTGCAGTCTGTTTAAGTTTGTTTTATTGTTATTAGGAGGCAGATGGTTCCCCAGACGGCACCTTTGGCATTATAAATGATTAGCTCCCTTGGTAAAGTGGAACGAGGTATGTGGACCTCAATTTCTGAGCCGTTTTTCTTTAATCCTCGGGATGTCTGGATTTATTTTATTTTTGAAGGATGCCGCCCACACTATTTTAATATGCTTTGATCGAGTTTTAACGATCATTGTAAATACTGATAAATGTATCTTTTAAATATCTATTGAATTGGGATAAGTGTATTGATGTTTTGGAATTTGTGCTATGAAATTGTTGCTGAAATGTTTTATTCATGTTTTTACTTTAATCTCCTCTTTTCCTTTCTGTATTTCCTTTCCGTAGTTTTCACAATGTCATGTCAGACAATAAAAGTTAAGCACCCGTATGAATCTCTGCACTTCATTCATTGAAACCTAGGGTCCGCTACAGTTTGCAACTCTAAAAGAGTGATGTGACCTTGTGCCATGCACAGTTTTTAGGTCCTGAAATCTGGTTTTTAACACGCTGAAAATTGGCTTCTACTGCTTGTGATGTAACATAGAAGAAATGAATCCCTGGTATGTTAGCCTTAGCCCATTGGTACAGCTGCAGTGGTGTTAAAATGTGACCAGTTAATGTGGCTTGGAGACTGGCAGCTCTAGCCAATCGCTTAGGGATCCTTACATCAGCCTCATTTATGGTGAAATTTCTTGCCACAACAGAAGGGAGCAAGCTGACATCAGCATCTATATATATATATATATATATATATATATATATATATATATTTTTTTTTTTTTTTAAAGATAATTTTTTGGGAATTTTTCCTTTATTTGATGGTTATATGGTGTAGAGAGACGGGAAGGTTGGGGAGAGGAATGGGGGAAGACATGCAGCAAATGACCCGAGCCGGAATCGAGCCCAGGTCGCTGCGGGAAGGACACAGCCTTTATGGTACGCGCACTTAGACCGATGAGCCACCAGGGCGCCCCAGCTTCAAGACTATTTTGAAATATTTTACAGAGCTGTTCAGAAATTGTGTAGTTCACTAATCCAATCATAATTTTCTATTATAAAATGGGGAAAATTATTCAATTTATTTCTCATTTCTGGAAATGAAAGTAACGAAAAATTGCGGGGAAATGCCACACGAAAAATTTTGCATTATTCTCATATTAACTGGAAGAACTTTGTAAGAAGGAAACAAGACACCACTATAATCTAAGTAGCTCTAAGTAGCAGTTCTTATTTTACAGGCCCTCTTGAAAACATCGAACAGTTGCGTCAGACAAAGAGCAAAATAATGAAGGATTACCAAATACATTTTCTTTTTTTTTCACTATATTTGGCAAGAAAAAAATGCGCACTTTTCAATTGGTGTCCGTGGAGCTCGCGCGTCTTTGGCCACAAAATTGCATCCTTGGGAAATGCAGAAGCAGGAAGCTAACATGCTAACTGGCTGAAGCAAAGGTACTTCCTCGTTCTCTCTGGCTCTATTATATATCTCTATGGGTATTGATGCCGATTTGAAGACTTTCCGGATTAAAAATGCGTTGCACAGGATCATTACCAAATTAAAATTGATAAAACTATTCACTTTTGCTGTCTCCTCCTTTAACGGTCGAGTGATTGCTTTCCTTCAGAATTTATCCTTGTTAGAGGTCGAGGACAACATTAAAATGTACACACAAATCTTTTTATTGGAACAGCCTGGCAAATTATGCGGAAAAAAAGTTGTGGCCAAGGAACAAATTGGTTACCCTTAAGTACCTTAATGTGGCCTAATTTGCATTTTAATTAGCATGATCGAGTACATCAATCAAACCAACGCCAATATATTCTATAAGGTACCCAAGATATGGAAAATGCATTTCTTAAGTTTCAAATCTTGTACCAAACCCACACAAGAAAAAGTCAAAAGGTCGTTATTAGCCTTATGACCACTGTAATTAGCATGGTTGAGAACATCAACCATACCTTTTTCAAATTATACTATGTCACATCCTTGTTAAGGACAGGCATTTCTTAAGTGTTAGCTCCTGTACTTAGGCCTCTTAAGAAAGGTCTTAATTAGGCCTAATTAGTATTTTAATTAGCGTGATCGAGTATAATGATCAAATCAATGACAATATGTTCCATAAGCCACCCAGATATGCAAAAAGTATTTTTTAAGTTTCAAATCCTGTACCCACTTCAAATCCAAACCCACTTCAGAAAGGGTCAAAGGTCACCAGGAAATCAAGCAAATCAGCAAATACAAACAATAATGAAATTTTAATTCAAAAAACAATCAAATCAAACCTTTAATAGTACAAGGGCATACATGTAAGGAACTGTTTCAAATAATGAAAGAAAACATATTCAAAGTTTTTGTATTTTTCAACTTCTTGTGCATATTCACAAGTTTGAATGATGTTTTTTTTTTGAGACCACAAAAAGATTTCCAAAATTTTTTTAAATTCACATTATGTTCTACACTTTTCCATCATTTTCCGTACTTTTCCATTCCCAGGGCAGGATTGGAACAAATCCTCAGAATAGTGAACCTTACCAACACAGAGAAATTCAATAACTACTCATTGTAAATTTCAAAATTAAAAACATAAATTCAAATAAAACAATTACAGTACACTCCCTTTGTATTATCCCGACTAAATTATGAAGAACAATTAACATGTTGTACAAAAATTACGGTAGTAGAGTTTAAGAAATCAAATGAAAATCATTTTTAATTCTGGTACATTTATCAGTTATGACTAGAAGGTGGTTATTGCGTCACTCAGAACTGTTGTCTGCATTCAACAGTAATAAGTATTATGAGAATTATGTGTTTATAGGCTTACAAGTATGTGTTTATAGGCTTACATGTTTTAAGAAGTGAAAATCATTGAAAGAATTAGCAATACACATGTTCCTGGTTATCTACTTATTATTCTATTGTTCATATCGGTTCACATGGATTGCTTTTGGCGAGACTCAGATAAGATACACATTTGTTGCAAACTGCCCTGAAACATATAGGCCGTGATGTAGGCCCCTACATGCTACTAGTAGTTACAATCAAAAGTTATATTTTCCCAAGCAGCACCCTGTGCTTTTGTGTCACTCAGCCTGTGGACTACAAAGCTGTCAGTCAGTCTCAGAACAGGATTAGCTGCATATTTGAGGCTAATCCGGGATCATTCTTGGCATGAAAAGTTTTGTATCTGATCAGGTCTTTATCCCTTATCTTGATTTACTTTCGGTTATCCAAGATATCACTCCGCCCTGGCACGGCCTGAGCTGCGGGCTATTGCGGGGTTTAGTGAGCAGTCTCACCTCTTTTTCCAGCGGCTGTCAGAGCGAAGGTGCCTCTGTATCCCTTACCAGGTTATTTGTGTTTATTCCTTTAGTCTCGTGAAGAAAATTTTTGCCCGCTCATCTGGGTTACTTTCTGTTGGCACAGTTGCTGGGGGTATTTTCCCTTATTGTGTTCTATCCCCTTATTAGTGGCATTTTACTACATGGGAAGCTTTTAGACCCCTACTCCACTGTCACGTCTGGGCCTCCGTACCCATCGCCCTGACAGTAAAACTTTCACATCGCTAACGGCATCAATTGTATATCAAATTGAATACAGAAATATAACTCAAAGTGCCATTTTGTGCAAAATTAAGCCTGAGCATTGAATATAAAGGAATTTCAATTCCAGTATCAAAACACCTGAACAATCACAAAAATATTATTTCCAGATAAAAAAAACGGCTAAACTGGAATGAAATATGAATATTTATATCTCAACATCATAAATGGCATCCCAAGTATAAAATGTTCAGTGTAACACAGAACATTTCACTCTGTTTCATGCTCCGAGCAGAGACAGAAGAGAAGACAAGGGGGTGAATTTAGGGACTGAGAGGCCTGCATGTGTTCGCCTGTGGTGCCTACTGGACAGACAATATGTGCTCACAGAGAGAATTGACAACAATGATGTTTTCACAAATCGGTTTACAAATTGGAGCATTTCTAAAAAAAAAAAAAAAAAATTTATGAAACTTGGTAATCAACCTCTTAAATCACACATGCACTAGTTATCAGAACCCAGTGAAAGTGGGTTTAATCCACAGGGAATATCTGTCAATAGTACATCTTTAACCCTCCTCCAGTGTTTGTTGCTAACCCCCTCATTTCAGTGTTCACGGTCTAATGTGACCGGTCTGTTTTAACTGCTTTTATATTGACACAAAAGCCATAAATCATCACTAAATTTTGTTTAAAACCTTTTTCAGCTATGAAACAATGTCTTCAACTAATGCTTAACATGAGTAATCCATGTTAAATCTCGATCAAGTAAAAAGTAAAAGCTGTTTTAGTTGGTGCTCCCCATAGTGATTGGGTGCACTTCTGTTGTGTTGATATCTAAATGCAGCATATAGCTCTCTAGTATGGAAGCCCATAGTGGACAATATTCAAATGAAAATGTAATCCCACTATTGCATTATAATTTTCCACTTATGAATGAGTTATTTGAGACAATATTAAATTGAAAATGCATTAATCCAATTATCACTTTCATTTTCACATACAGGGTGGGGAAGCAAAACTTACACTGACATTTAAAGTACAAACAATCCCACAACCACTCCCCTGAATTGTGTGCACCTGTTATTTGAAAAAGCAAAGACTATAAGCTGTAATCTGAGTCTGTGCTTTAGTCGTTTGGTTGTAAAATGACTAAAATTAATAATACACAATCTATGGATGGTGATTTATTTTGCAAATTTTGCTTCCCCACCCTGTACACATCTGGGAAATCTAGGACTATATTCAAATGATAATGAAAAGCTGATTGACATTTAATTTTCAAAGTCATGCTCCCCAATACAGTGGACAATATTCAAATGCAATAAGCAAAACAGCACCCCCAGCCTATTGCATTTACATTTACATGTCATCACGCTCTTTTAGGGTCAACATGATAATGAAAATGCTCTTTTCTAATCACTTGGAAATAATAATGATATAATAATGATGACAACATTTGACATTTCATTTTCAAAGACTTATCCTGCAATACATAGGACAATACTCGAACGCAGTAAGGGAAACAGCGCCTCCCAGTCCATTGCATTTTCAAATACATGTCACCACGCTTTTTTTGGGACACAATGAAAATTAAAATGCAATCTGTCAGCGTCTCATCAAGGCGGGTCTTCCGCTAGGACGTCACTCATTAGAGGCGCGAGCGGAAACCATGTTCCTTATTTGCATACCAACCAATCAGCTTCTGGGTAGCGCTTGTACGCATGGAGGCTTAGTGATAATGTCATGATGGCTAGGCTGCTATGTATTGTGTGCCATCGCGCATTAGGCCATGTTGCGCTTTGGATGTAGCCATCTTGGCAGCTAGTATGCTAGCTAACGTTAACTAAGGAAAATATTTGTAAACGATCATCACATTAAAGCGATATGATTTGATTTTTGCCCCAACTCTATTAACTGAGCTAGCTGTAATATGCATGAACTTATCCGAGGCTTCGCGGCAGTGTTGTGCAACTGCAACCCAAGTGTGCTTGCAGATTTCAGAGACGTTAGCTAGCTTGCTAGTGAGTCTAAAAGCAATCGCTTAGGTACAGCTAGCCAGCTATGATGCCTACTGGAGAAGCTCTTACAGCCCTGATTTGTCAGTTTAAACGCCATCTCGCACGCACGACCTCTTTCACCAATGATTAGCAGCTTCTTTTACCGAAAGAACAAACTGACAGTTCTGCCTGAGACATGTTATTTCATAGCTAGTTAAAGCAGCATTATCCTTCCATGCGTGCTATAGGGTATTACATTACTCCAGATAAAACGCTATCCGTCTTCCGACCCTGCTGACGCTAGTCAGGGGAAATGTTTGTCATCATTTTTATACTTAATCGCTGTGATTCGGTTTTTGCTAGCTGACGACTGCTCGTGCTTGCCGAGTTGCAAGTTCGCCACTCCGGAAACATGCACATGTATACATCATGCAGAACGGTCCGATAAACGGCCAGCAGTCAGGCTGCCGCTGTTCCTAGTTTAATCGCGATTCCCAAGCCACGTAGCAATGGGAGAAGTTTTGATGACTGGCTGAAAACGATGTTCCTCACTTGCTAACTTAACCTGCTGAAATATGAACTTCTTTGATATGTTTGGCAGCACTTTTGTACGTCCCAAGAGTACTATCAGATTTCTGGGAGATGTAAATGGATAGCTCATTACCTGGCTAGCTCAAGAACAATCTGCAAGCACAAGAGCAATCGCTGTCGGCTAGCTAGCTTGTGAAGCTAGGGGAAAAACCGAATCACAGCGATTAAGTATAAAAATGATGACAAACATTTCCCCTAACTAGCGTCAGCAGGGTGGGAAGACGAATAGCGTTTTATCTGGAGTAATGTAATACGCTATAGCACGCATGGAAGGATAATGCTGCTTTAACTAGCTATGAGATGACATGTCTCAGGCTGAACTGTCAGTTCGTTCTTTAGGAAAAAGAAGCTGTTAATCGATGGTGAAAGAGGTCGTGTGTGCGAGATGGCGTTTAAAGTGACAAATCAGGGCTGTAAGAGCTTCTCCAGTAGGCATCATAGCTGGCTAGCTGTACCTAAGCGATTGCTTTTAGACTCACTAGCAAGCTAGCTAACGTCTCTGAAATCTGCAAGCACACTTGAGTTGCAGTTGCACAACACTGCCGCGAAGCCTCGGATAAGTTCATGCATATTACAGCTAGCTCAGTTAATAGAGTTGGGGCAAAAATCAAATCATATCGCTTTAATGTGATGATCATTTACAAATATCTTCTTTAGTTAACGTTAGCTAGCATACTAGCTGCCAAGATGGCTACATCCAAAGCGCAGCATGGCCTCAAGCGCGATGGCACACAATACATAGCAGCCTAGCCATCATGACATTTAAGCCTCCGTGCGTACAAGCGCTACCCAGAAGCTGATTGGTTAGTATGCAAATGAGGAACATGGTTTCCGCTCGCGCCCCTAATGAGTGACGTCCTAGCGGAAGACCAGCCTTGATGAGACGCTGACAGATTGCATTTTAATTTTCATTGTGTCCCAAAAAGAGCGTGGTGTCATGTATTTGAAAATGCAATGGACTGGGAGTATGGAGTTAAATTAATGCCAAAACCTAATATACAAACAGAACATGTTTTACAAATGCACAATAATTCACGAACAAACACACTGTGATTTGCAAATGCAAAACTGATTCATGTGCAAACAAAGTGTAGTTTGCAAATACGAAGAAAGATTTGCAAACAAACACAGCGTGGCTTGCAAATATAAAAATGATTCACGTACAAACAAAGTGTGGTTTGCAAATGCAAAAGCAATTTGCAAACAAAGTGTGGTTTGCAAATACAAAACACCATTAACAAACTAATATACTCTGTTTTACAAATACAAAACGTACCTATCACAAATACCCGGCGCTTCCATTCGTATGAGAAAATACTTTCCACAACCTCGTGACTTTTGGCAGCTTTCTACCGGTGAAATGGTGGTGCCGATTTTCTCACTTGTGTCCTTAGGATTAGCGAACAAGTGTCCTAGCTAAATTATTTGCCCTCATCAACAGCAGATGGCGCTATGAGTCCATTTCCTCGAATTCTAAACGGCACAACACCGGAGACTGTCCTGAAAGAATAGGTCAATATCCCACCAGACACAGTACAGAAATCAAACTAATGATTTTGACGGCAAAGGGTGGGCCTACTATTGATACTAAATATTACCAGGCAAGGGTTTCTGATATTTTTCCACACCAGTGTGTATTGGCCGATGATTTCCTTTTGTTATTGTTGGTAAAATTAATTTCGTAGGGTTTTTACGTAGGTAATTTGAACATGTCAATTTATTCGGTTTAGTCAGGTCGACTAAATATTCAAAAGCGTTGCTTTAGTTAAATAAGCTCCATTTCATGGATGCGTAAATTCCACCACGGAGGTTATAGCCAAATCTTAGCCAAGATAGAACTAATGTCAGCGTAGTACTATATAAAACGGTAATTCCACCACAGAGAGAAGATATAAAATGGCACAAATAGCCCGCCAATATGTTTTACGGGAGATTTATGATTTATTTGTACCCTCGTATTCAATTCAATTTAGTTTATTATACAGACTCATGTCCAAATCATACAGAACAAAACAGATAAAAAAGGACTATAAAAACATCACAATTATATCACATACAAACATACAGACATTTCAGCCAGTGCACCCTCAGTCTGGATGTGTACCGGGAGCAGCTCACTAGAGGATTTGATAGTGCACCCATGATGCTGTTGGTGGATTCATCCAGACGACGCATAAACTTAAACATCAAGTGTCTTAACAGCGCCTTAAGCGTGTTCACTCCAACTGAAACAAACATCTGGCTAGCACTCCATCCTCTGGGAGTCTTGAGAAGAATTCTCATTGCATCATTGTAAGCAACTTGTAACCTCTGAATGCTGGATTTTCTATAAACTGACCACAGATGGGCAGTGTATAGTGGTGTACAATATGCTTTGAACAGAGCAACTTTGACTTGAGTAGAACAGCAGCTAAACTTACGTGCAATGGTGTTTGCCTGAGCATATAACTTACAACACTGCCTGTACATATCATCATCATTATTCATATCATCTGTGACAATATGACCAAGGTATTTTATCTTTTTACATACCTCAAGGCTATTATTGGACAGTTTGAACACAGGGAAATTAAGCTTTTTGTCCTGTTTGGTTCTACAAATTAAAACAGCACTTATGCTGGAATTATATTTTATATCATATTCCACATCATATTCTGTACATACATTAAGCAGCTGCTGTAGCCCAGCACTACTTGGACTGAAGGTAACAAGATCATCTGCATACATAAGGTGGTTCACCAGCATGCCACCAATCATACAACCAGTGTTACAATTGCTCAGCCGCCTGGATAATTCATCAACATTTAAATTAAATAAAACAGGAGACAGAATCCCTCCCTGCCTGACACCATTAGATACTCTAAAGGAGGCAGATATGCTACCCCCCCCCCATTTAATGTGCATTTTCTGGTGGGCATACCAATAAGCAAGTACCCTCACAATATACCCAGGCACTCCCCCTTCCTTTAATTTAATAAAAAGCTGTTTATGATTCACTCGATCAAACGCTTTTGAGGCATCAATAAAACACATAAGAACAGTTGAATTTTTTGCCCTATAGAATTCCACAATCTCCTTAAGAGCATAAATACACATGTCTGTGCCAAGCTTTGGCTTAAAACCAAACTGATTATCAGAGGATGAGATGTACCTACTCACTCTATCTAGGAGGAGTCTTTCCATAACTTTGGACAAGATGCTGGCCAACGCTATGGGTCTGTAATTATCCAGACAACCAACTTTTCCAGCTTTGTCCTTAATAACTGGAACCAATAAGATAGTTAACACAGACTCAGGTAATATGCCATGGATCATAAAACCGGTGAAGTTGAGTGCTAGAAGTGGAGCAAGCCTAAGACTGGCATATTTCAGATGCTCTGCAGTAATTAAATCCATACCACATGCTTTGTTGTTAGGTAGTTCCTGCATAGCATCATATACCTCATGTGTCACTATACTTACTGATTCATCATTAATAACACAGTCTTCCACATATGGATCATTTTTTTAGACAGTTAAAAAGGGAGCTATAATGTGGCCTCCATAATTCAGCAACATTATCTACTCCAGAGACCCCTTCAACAGTACAAGGAAAGGAGGGTTTACGATTATTGAGGGACCTAACCTCTCTCCAAAAGTCAGTTATATTATTAGACATCATTTTACTAGCCATAGAATCAGCTCTCATGGCTTGTTCTTTTCTAGATATAAAACGAACAGCATACTTCTATCTGGCATTGGCAAGCTTTTTATTTTCAAGCTCTGGGCCCTGCCTGGGTCTCCCAGCCAGGACCCAGAGCCTGTAAGTTTCATGAGCTTCAGCATGATATGCAGCTACATGCTCATTCCATCCAGGTCGATTATATTATATCTCCTGTTACTCCTGCATTGCTTCATCAGAGGTTTACCACCCTCAAACAGAGCAGCCACTACTTCATCATACATAGAGCAGAGGTTTCTCTTATTCTCCTCACTCTGACAATGAACATCTTTACACAGGACAGCTTCTCTAGGTAGACAGACATTACTTAGATTTTGATCAGTGTTAGTATAATATTCCAGAATGTCCTCTTTAGAGAGAGTTGTCCAGTCTAATCTTGCAGTGTCAACACCACTGGAAGCATTGTTGCTGACTATTGATGGTAAATCTTCAACATTTATAGTGAAGGCCAAGGGTATATGGTCTGTTAGAGCTAACCCATACTTAATACACATATTCCCTATGGCTGCATGACCATCAGCTGTACTAAAACAATGGTCAAGCCATGATGACGTCTGCCAAGCTTCACTTATGTATGTATAACTGTCTGCAGGCAGAAGCACTCTACTTGACAGAGTGAGGTTATTATCTTCACAGAAGCAAGTCAAATGATTAGCAAATACAGAGCCACTGTCCGCAATATCAGCATTCATATCCCCCACAACATATACACTGTATATGCTACTGTCTCGGATAAAAGCATAAATAAAAGCCAGCCTATTGAGATATTCATCCTCATTCTCACTGGACTCATATGGAGTATAGATATTTAAGATGACAAAATTATTACCCTCATGAGTATATTCAATACCAATACACCAGTCCACATTGAATCTAATCGGTTTTATCACAGAATCAAGCTTTTTGTTCCAGAGCACAGCCACCCCTCCAGGGATTCTGCCTCTGATTATAGTCTTGCTAAGATCCGTCGTTGACTCCCCAGCTCCAAGATAAGCGTTGGTGAAGAGTGTTCAGTTTTTCTAGATCTTGTTTTGCCATGAAAGTCTCTTGCAAAAATAATATGTCACATTTTTCAAGTAAACAGTCCACAACATAACGTCGAGCTTTATCACCTGCACTCTGGCCCAAACGCAGACCACGACAATTATAAGACAGTACCCGAAGTGACATTTTCATGCCGATTCACCAGAGGACACATTTATCTCCCCTTTCGGCAGCGCAACATTTAACATGGCAACTTTGTTCTTTAAATGGTTCATAATAGCGCCTGACCAGAGCCCCTTCAGGCCAGAGCTCAGGAGCATACATTTCACCTATGTCATTACATTCCGCAGTCACTTTAAAAGAGCTAACCCTGCTACGTGCATTGTCAATTTTCTGACAGGTGACCACTCTGTCAAGTTTATTTTTAAGATATTCATCAAGCGTTTCTGCATCAAGGTCTGGGGAAAATTTTGTAGCAAACACACACACTAGTTTAGTCCTCACAGTTTTAATAGTACTCACAGCTCCAGTGCCGATGATGGGAGCAGGTCTAGGTTTTTTACCATGTCCAG
This sequence comes from Gymnothorax javanicus, assembly GCA_029692085.1. NCBI lineage: Eukaryota > Metazoa > Chordata > Actinopteri > Anguilliformes > Muraenidae > Gymnothorax > Gymnothorax javanicus. The sequence continues at coordinate 9,998,959 of CM056207.1, read as the reverse complement.
GGGTAACGTTAGCAGCATGCCCACCCAAGGCTGTAGCAACGGATGTCTTCTGTCGCGCCCGGCCATTTTTTACTATTTTACTCCAACGTGGGGAGCCAGTGGAAGACACTGACCCAGCTGGATCCTTCCCTGTCGCAGCACCCGACACAGCGGACCCATCGCGGTTGTGCTGCTCTGGGTCTGGGCAGCGCGTTAATGCCAAGCCTGCAGCTCCTCGCTCCACTGCCAGGCCATGTTCGCCACCTCGCGCCCTCAGCGGCTCCATAGCATTCCCCCAGCCAAGGTGAGAGGCCGTCTCTGAGTCCGCTGCGTTCCCAGCAGCAGCAACAGCCAGGCCATCAGATTGACACTCCAGTGCAGACACTCTGTGATTGATTTCCACGGATTCGACACGAACTTGTTCGCATATATCCGCTTGTAGATGAGTTATATGTTTCAAAGCGCCCACCTCAGCACATAACTGCTCCATTCTCCGTAGGAGACAAGAAACATCAATGCTGGAAAACGTCACCGGGGTGAGTTCATCCAAATAATGAGAAACAAATCTCGGTATATTCTCCCCACACTCATTCAGAACTTTAAGGCAGAGTTTTATGTTGTTAGCGTCTCTGTGCTGCCCTTTATGAGCTACACATCTGTGTTTGTTCCAGGACAGAGCTCGAACAGAACTTTCTTGGAAGCTTCAATGGCTTCTGAGTCAAACGTATTTGTTGCCAATAGAACGATCTCGTCCTGGCTTAGAGTCTTAATTTTCACTGCAAGAAAATTTAGTTGCTCATCCTCAACTATGATTTTGCCATCAATCGTCCTGAATATCTCCGGTTTTAGACGTGACCGCTTAGAGGCAGGAGCTGCTGAGTTGCTCCTAGCTGCGTCCGCCATCTTGTATTTTCGTGATTGTATCACATAATAAAAGCAATCCTTGTTGCCGTTAATGCCAACTAAGTCGGATGGCCAGAAAGCGTGTGCACGAGAGGGGGAGTGGAATTTTGGCGGGAATTTTGACACAAGGGAAATCATCAACCAATTTGCGAAGTGGTGTGCAAGATGTCAGAAACCCTTGCATAAGGTGATATTTTGTATCAATAGTAAGCCCACCCTTCGCCATCAAAATCATTAGTTTGATTTCTGTACTGTGTCTGGTGGGATATTAACCTATTCTTTCAGGACAGTCTCCGGTTTGTGCCATTTAAAAATCGAGGAAATGGACTCATAGTGCCACCTGCTGTTGAGGAGGGCAAATAACTTAGTTAGGACATTTGTTCGCAAATCCCAAGCATACAAGTGATAAAATCGGCGCCACCATATCACCGGTAGAAACCTGCCAAAAGTCACGAACTGCTGGGAAGTATTTTCTCATACGAAGTGAAGCACCGCATATTTGTGATGGCTATGTTTTGTATTTGTAAAACTGAATATATTAGTTTGTTAATGGTGTTTTGTATTTGCAAATCAGTTTGTTTGCAAATCATTTTTGCATTTGCAAATCACGTTTTGTTTGTGCGGGAATCACTTTTATATTTGTAAACTATGCTGTGTTTGTTTGCAAATCTTTTTTGTACTTGCAAACCACACTTTGTTTGCATGTGAATCAGTTTTGTAAAAGTCATGTGTCATGTGTGCTTTGGTCAGATGAGACCAAGATAGAGCTTTTTGGCAACAAACACTCTAAGTGGGTCTGGCGGAACACAAAAGATGAGTATGCAGAAAAGCACCTCATGCCCACTGTGAAGTATGGGGGAGGATCGGTGATGCTGTGGGCCTGTTTCTCTTCCAGAGGCCCTGGGAACCTTGTTAGGGTGCATGGCATCATGAACGCTTTGAAATACCAGGACATTTTAAATCAAAATCTGGTGGCCTCTGCCCGAAAGCTGAAGATGGGTCATCACTGGGTCTTTCAGCAAGATAATGACCCTAAACATGTGGCCAAATCTACACAGAAATGGTTCACCAGACACAGAATCAAGCTCCTCCCATGGCCATCTTAGTCCCCAGACCTCAACCCCATTGAAAACCTGTGGAGTGAACTGAAGAGGAGAGTGCAGAGGAGAGGACCCAGGTCGCTGGATGATTTAGAGAGATTGTGCAAAGAGGAATGGTCGAAGATCCCTCTTTCTGTATTCTCCCATCTTGTGAAACATTATAGAAGATTAGGTGCTGTTTTGTTGGCAAAAGGGGGTTGTACAAAGTATTAATATCAGGGGTGCTAATAATTGTGGCACACATGATTTGATGTGAAAGAATTATTTCTTAATGTAAGATTTTTTTCCCACTGAATAAATGCACTTGAAGTAAAGGTTGGATTTTCCTCTTTTTGTCATTGTGGTCCTATATTATTGAGAAAAAAAACTGAATTTATTAGAAGCTAAAGAACACATCCTAACCAGGGGTGCCAATAATTATTGAGGGCGCTGTATATAATCATGGCCGTATATTAAACACAATGACTTTCAGAAACTTTTTGTTTTTGCAACATACATTTTTTAAATCGGTCTCATATCAAATACAGCCATATTTACAGTTCTATGCCAAATAGATTAAATTTGGGAAAAAAAAAAAAAAAAAAAAAAATTGAATTATGACCAAACTTGCTAAATGTTACTTTAGACCCTGCCCACTGGGTCAAAATTAACAGTCCTTAGTGCCAAAAGAAACACATAGGAAGAATACGCATGTTCTTAAGTAGTATTTATTTTTATATACTGGACAAAGAAAATTAGGGATCACCCCAATTTTCGAATTTGAAATATTTGATAGTTCAAATTATGTTCCATATCATATTTCAATATTAAAAATCAGAGTGATCCCTAACTTTCCTTTGTCCAGTATAGCATACCGTGCTCATTTCCTTTGATTCGCCTGGTCAAATTAGCCACATGATGATTCACACAATGAAACTAGAACCTTGAATACCTGAAAAATCTAAATTAAATATAATTTAATTCCTATAGGGTAGGCTACTGTGTTGACACGGGGAGCGGCAGGACCCAAAAGCAGCACAATCAGAGCAAGTGAATGATTACTGATCTTTAATGACTTTAAAACAGGGGTAACCAGAATGCTATGCAGAGAAACTTGATGCAGAACAGAGTTTGGAGCTTGCGGGTTTTGAGTTGAGCTCTTCTGGTAACTTGAGGAAACAGGCACTGATGGCGGGATTTGAACTCAGGTCGCCTACACTGCAGGCGGGAGTGTTACCTAACATGCAAACTACCGCTTTCGGGGCATTTACAGCTGCGGCATTAGACCTGGGCTAATATCCCTCCCTTTATTAACAATTAGTCCTGGCTAATTCTAGATGGTTTTCCTTTAACACGTTTTCCATTTCAAGAATAATCAAGTGGCAAATGACACGTTTTCTCTCCCCCATGCGATCTAAAAGCGACAAAATAATGGGCTGCATTCAGAACAGAAAAATAATTTAATTGTAATTAGGTCTTTGCACCGGCACTCGGCGACAGCATTTCAGAACTCTTCAGCGAATGAAGGTAATTTTGGTGATTAAGTGGTTTCGTCCGATTGAAAAAATACAGACAGCTGTCTATTTTTTTCCGCGAGTTGCGTGACCGTGCTGCAAAAACAGGTGTACATACTTGTCGCCGAAATTACCTTAATTCGCTGAAGAGTTCTGAAATGCCGTCGCCGAGTGCCGGTGCATAGACCTAATTATAATTAAATTATTTTTCTGTACTGAATGTAGCCCATTATTTTGTCGCTTTTAGATCGCATGGGGGAGAGAAGCCGTGTCTTCAATTGCCACTTGGTTTTCCTTAACACGTTTTCCAATTCAAGAATAATCATCTAGAATTGACCAGGACAAATTGTTGTCAATAAAGGGTGGGATAATAGCCAATAATTATCGGGTCTAACACCACCTCTGGGATGTTTCATTCTGGGGAAAAAAAAAAAAAAAAACACCACGAACCAAAAGCGGTAGAGAGTTGGCATGTATGCACAAGGCCACTGGAGCAGGCTGGCTCCCGGTTTGGCAGACTGGGTCGTATCCACACAGACAGAAAGTGGAGTGGCAGGATTGGTGGCTTGGAAGAAGGCAGACGGAAATCAGGAAGCACACAAGCAGAACTCAGAGTCAGAGGCAGAAGGCAGTCAGGTTTACCGGGGCAAGAACGAGGGAACGTTGTCAGAGGCAGGCAGCGTCGATTCCAGGAAGTCAGACCAAAGGTAAACGCTAGAGAGTCGTGCATGCTGCATCAACAATCTGGCAGTGAGTTAGTGAAACAGAGCTGCTTATATACTGGCTGGTTAACGAGACTCAGCTGAGAGCAACTGCAGTGGAAGGGGTGTGGCCAGCAGTGGAAGGGGTGTGGCCAGGCAGAGGGAGAGGCAGCAGCAGCAGAGCAGACTGTGACACAAAAATAGGTCGCAGAGCAGACCGTGATGCCTGGAAAACGTGATGCCTGGACACAGCCAATATTTGCGTCACCTCCATATTGAAATATGCAGGTATGAGGATGTCAGCTTAATCCTCTCCTCACATATTGGTTGAGCATCAATGAGTCACCCGAATTTGAATGTCAAATTTCAGGACAATTAAACTCAGCGGTACAAAAAACAGGCAAGATTTCTTTACTGCCTTGCAGCGATGTCTTTTTTCTGCCCGTGCCATTAGAATGAATGGGGCACAATTTTTTTGATGCTCTCACTTTGCACGCATGTGACTGCACCTTAAACTTGGCGTGAGAAGAAATGCAGGAGGTTTCTTCGCCTAAAGAAGCTTTTTTTTTTTTTTTTTTACCGTCATCTTAGGAATGAGTGGAGTGCAATTTATTGACACTTGTTCTTTGAACATACGGGACCGCATCTTTCACTTCAGTCTTTGGGAAAACTGATTAAAACAGTAGCTACTATATGGATGTTCGGTCAGTATTACGGAGTTGCGCTCATGTTTGTTGTCTCCTGCGGTGGCAGTGGGCTGTTCTTGGGAAAGCTCAAGTGAAGCGATGAGTCATGGATGGAATTTTGGCAACATCATGCTCAGGTTCAGGTTCAGGTCTCCCCCTGTATGCAGTGTGAGTCTCGGCCAGCTCCTCTGTGCACTGAGGGTCGCCGACTCAATATGAAGGTCATCCAGGAGATTTTTTTTTTCAGAGGGGGTTTGGGGGGGGGTCTGCCTTGTGTTGGTGTAACCACATTTACAGAGAACAAATCTTGAGTGTTATAGAAAAATCTAGCCAGTAACAAAAAACTGATTTTGAGAAAAATACAGTTTCCCTCTGGAGGTAAGCTCTTGTCTGAGTATGAATCTGACTTGGTAATTATTTATTCATTACATAAAAAGAAATATTTTGGAAGGGCATTTTTTACTTTCTGAAATTCTTTCGATAAGTATGTTAGTCGGTTAGTTAGTTAGTTAGTTAGTTAGTTAGTTACTTTTCTTGTTAATTAATCTGTTAGTCACACCCTTAAATGCCCTTTATCTTGCAGTGGTTGTCTTCGTTTTCATGTCATTGAGTCTGAAAGTGTCTCAGGTAGAAGCCTACACTTTTGTATGATCCTATCATCAAGGTCAAGGTCATAAAAAAGGTCAAAAACACGTTTTGGTTCATAACTTCGCTAGACTGTGTAGAATTTCAGCAAGTCATCATTCTATGAATGATCTTTCATTTCTTTTTTTGTCAGTATCTATGGCAATATGACCTACAAGGTTTTTCCACACAAAAAGTATCAATTATCAAAATGATGGACAAAAACCAAGCAACTATGTATTTGCAGTAGCATTTGACAGTTTTTTAGCACTAAATCCACCATCTACTTCCCTCTTGAAGCCATTTTACAGTCATTATTAGCATGTGAATTATGATTTCTGATCATGAATGATCATCCAATGCTCAGGGAACTGACCTGACAGATCATGTAATGCTATTTAAAAAATAAAGATAACATAATTGATAAGCTCAAGGCCTGCATGTGAGAAATACTGTACTTTATTACCTCACATTAGTTTATGTGATCAGTGCTGTTTGTTTGTCTTTTTGTTTGTGAATAAGATAACTCAAAAAAGTAATAAACATATATCTCAGAAATTTTGTGGATGGGTCGCTATTACATCTGGGATGGACCCTATTGATTTTGATTTTATGGAATGGTGCAGGTCTTTCTTTTTAAAAACAAAAATCTTAAAAAATCAAGGAGACCACTTCTGGTTTTAGGGAAAATCCTGCAGTCTTCTCTCCTGTGCTGATTGATGATCAGGCTGTTGAGCTTGTGCAGCAGTACATATATCTGGGCACTGTGGTTGATGTCAAGTTGTCCTCTGAACCTCAGGTGGATGCAGTGCGCAAAAAAAGTCCAACATAGGATGCACTTTTATCACAAACTTTTCTTTTAATTTGGTCAGCACTTTTATGAAACTGATTTAAAAAAACATGAATAAAACAGTCTTGACCTTCTCTTTCACCAGCTGGTAAGGCTCTGCCTCTAAACCTGCCTCTATCCTGCCTCTGCTAAAAGCAGGATCAGGTGGCAGGGAGAAGTCAACATTTGCAGCAAAATTGCAAGCTTAACCCTAAATGAACTGTCTACTTTGCATCAGGCTAGGGTCCATGATAAGGTGAAAATTAATCTTGTCTGAGCCTAGCATCCCCTGTACGAAGAGTTCATGTGGCTTCTGTCTGGCCAGAGATACAGTCTGCCAACTTGCTGGATCAATAGGCTCAAAAAAAAATCATTGTCACAACTGCCATTGGCCTGTTAAACAATGCTAGTTAGTTTTAGTTGAATAGGATGTGCACTATTTATTGCTTGATGTTCCATTGTTAACTTGCTGTTTTATGTTTAATGTGTTTTTGAGGTTCTGCTGCTGTACAACAAATTGCCCCTCAGGGATAATAAAGTTTCCTTGACCTTGACCTGGTTCAGTACTTGGCGCAACCACCTCTGGCAAAAATAATGGTGTAATCTTATTCTGTACTGTTTGACGAGGTTAGGACACATATTTGGAGGGAATTTACACCATTCCTCTATCCTCTATCCTTTCAAGATCATTTATGTTTTTGTGTTTGTGCTTTTCATCAGCCCCCTTCAGTTTAGCCCACAGGTATTTGCCCATTGCAGAAGTGTTCTGTTGTCCAAGAGTCAGTTCTGTGTGGATTTTTAGGTGTGGTCTGGGTAACTGCCTCGGTGGAAAGCCCACCAAAAGCCATGTCTCAGCCAAACAACCAAATTGTTTGCCAAAAATGCCTGAATGATACGTGCTGGAATCCATTGAGCGATTTATCTTAGCCAGTTCCCCTGGAATTAATCCTGCCCTAAACACAAGAAACCATCTGGGATCCACCAGCTGCAACACTGCTGAGCCTTCCTGTTTAGCCCCACTAGTGTAATGTTCTGTGCCTGTATCATAAACGGTGGTGATGCTATGGCCTTTTAAACGGTGACAATGCGATTGTATTTTTTTTAAATTTTGTGGAAGTAGACACGCCCACATAAATAAAACACCAGAAAAATACTCATGCAGCTTTCAGAGTAGTTTTAGAGTAATGTCACTGTAGTTTGACCTAATCTCACTCACTGACAGACACACACACACACACACACACACACAGATCAATTCAAAACAAAGCATCGCTATCGTGGCTGGTCATCACTGATCCACAACATCATTTATTATCAATCGTAATCTGATTATAATCAGAAAGTTACAGGCTTGGCAGAAACTGAAACTGATACAACTGTGGTATTATTTGCATGACTTTAATATCACCATTTCAATGAGTACAAGTGTTCCAGAATATTAAATTTCACAAAATTTTTCAAAATACAATTGGAATAGCTGCATTAATTTGTCTCTGTTATGATATTATGAATCAATTGTAATTAAAAAAAGACTGAGTAAAGATGTTGACAAACAAATCAAAAATTTTTGTAATTGGATATTATTGTTCACAATAACAAACAATTTAACCATTAAATTATTTGATTATTATTAATATATCAGTGCAAGAAATCAATTTTAGAGACTCAGGACATCCTTCATTCTTAGGCAAATATTGGAAAATGTGATTGCGTTTTATATGTTTAATGAGCACACAGGATTTAGTTTCAGAAGTCAGTCGTTGGAAGTCGTTGGTATTTAACTTTTGACCTCTTGGTTACATAAATCACTGCTCCACACACAATGACAACCACAAGCAGGAGGACCACAGCAATGAAAGCCAGGTTCATGTTGAAGCCCATGTTTGAAGCTGTAAAGAAAGCAAACAAAAGTCAACAATCACTTTTGAGGATCTGCACATAATCTACCATTATTTAATAAAGCAAATGTATGATGCATCCTTCAATAGAAAATGTATGCACAAACTCACTGATCTTTATACAGTGCAGATTTGAGTGTTAAACGGTATGAGCCATCCACAGCCTTTTAACTGAACTGGATTTCATGCAGCATAATACCTTTGAATGTAACTGAAGCAACAGTACCTGTGAAATCTGCAGTCCTCTTTAGACGCAAAGGCCCCTGGGAAATGGAGTGTCTGGCTGTCTCTGTGGCAACATCCCTCTTGTAAACATAATGATATCCAGCAGAGGTAGTTGTGGCACTGATGCAGCCCTGAGAACGTCGACTATTAGGGATTCCAGCCTGACACAGGATGACTGAGCAGCTAATGAAGACCTTGAATTGATCAAAGAGATAAGATAGCACTGAATATATAAAGTAGGCAGAATTGCAATGAGGCCTGGCTAGATATTTGTCATCAATTACCTCCTCATGTTGTCCAATGAATTGGAAAGCCTCAATTTCAAATCTGTATTCTCTCGGGTTACTTGGATGTATCACCACTGAGTCATCCATTATGCAGCTGGGGACATAAAGCTATATTCACTGTTTTTTCAAGGTTGAAAAACATCAACAGCAATTTACACCATATAAACTTTACCTATCCATAGTCTTTCATTGTTTTTTTTTTGCTGATGTCTTAATACATTCCATCCTAACGCTGAAGTACTAAAATCATTCATGGCAAAGACTTTGCTTTACAAATACTGCTATTCTTACCCATCTTTAATTATGTCGTAGTAAATGTGATAGTTAGGGTCATCAACAGGGGTTGCTCTGCAGGACTCCACAAAGAGTTCAGTATCGGAAAGGGAGGAAGTAGAATTTATCAACATGTAGAGCTTCTCTTTCAGGGGGACCTGTATTGGGTAGGATTCGGGGCCACCGTCTTGTCGAAAAGGTTACTCTGGAAGAACTCAAACTGGTAAGTGAACTGTCCAAACGCTTTCTCCGTGAACACATAAGGAAGCTTGTGTGAGCTGAATTCCAAAGATATACGGCTCTTCTTTGGGTAGCAACACGAGAACTCAATCTCCACCTCGTGTACCCGGGTAATGACAGCATTGGGATTGTCGAATGACATTATTTCATTGCGGAAGATAAGGTTCTCTCCATCGTCCTGCAAAGGCAATGACGGACATGAAAAGATACTTCTCTGTGCTAACATAGCAGCGTACAGTTATATAGCATGTGATCTTTGAGGGGATTAAATGGTCTGACCTTCAGTTCTGTTCCACATGAGCCTAGGGACACAGTAGCGATTACATGGGTGCTGTTCGAGATGGGGGTGCAGGATGTATCAATTAGTCGTAGATGATCTTCATGGAGTCCAACTACTGAGGCCTTCTCTACTTCCACCGTCATCGTGGTCTCACTACAAACCACGTGGGCGTTCACTGCATTAGAAAATAAATCTTTGGTGAAACATTTGGTAAAAATCGCATAATTTATTAAAAAATAAAAGGTTGAAGAATAGAAAGACCAGACATTTTATTTACCCATACTTTCAAACAACATGATCAAATATTTGTTTATTGCATTCAATTGTTCATTAATTCTCAAGTAAGCAGTGATCATTATTGTCAGGAGGAAATCCTGTCAATCAACTGTGTATCCACAATGAGGAAAATGTTGAGGACAAATGAACAAACAAATAGACTGAATAGATTTCAATACTAACCACTTAATCTGGTAACATTGGCAATGATGCATCTCATTTCAGAATGATAGATCGTATACCTGAAAGATTGAACAAGATTGTGAGACCAGTGCAGGGCAAAGACAAATAAAAAGTTATACAGTGCCATGAATGAGTATTTGCCCCATCCCTATTTTGTGATTTTTTTTTTTGCACATTTGTCACACTTAATTGTTCCATATCTTCGAAACAGAATTTAATATAAGAAAAAGTGAGAATACGCAAAATGTAGTTTTTATTTGATCATTTTATTTATTGACAAAAAAGGTATCCAACACAAACTGGCAAAAAGTAAAACAGTACATTGTGCCCCCTTACTTTCCTGATCAGCCAAATTTTCCAACTTTAATTGATAATTGAATAGACACTCCAAGGCTTGTTTAGAGCTTTGCGATCAATCAGCAGCAGTTGAGATTTATAAGTGTTAAGCTTAATAAAGCCGGAGCACATCCAGTTCTTTATATCACTGATAAAAGCTGTAAATGAGCAAAGGTGAAGTGGAACTGGATCTAGACATTCTTGTCTTGCGGCACATGGCGGTGGGATCAAAAGACATTGCAGAAGAGATGAGAATCTTATTTAGATGCATCAGTCTGCAAAGGGATGCAAAGCCATTTCTAAGACCCTGGAATTCCAGCAAACTGCAGTGAGAGCCATTATCTCCAAATGCAGAAGGCATCGATCACTCATCCAGGAAGTCACCAAAGAGCCCAGAAGAACACTTCATTCACAGGAGGCATTGCACGCCTCAGATAAGGTCAGCTTTGTTGATTCCATCATTAAAAAGAGACTGGTGAAATGTTATCTGTGGGAGAGTCGCAAAGCGAAAACCACTGCTAACCAAAAGAAGCATAAACACTTGTCTCGCTTTTTCCAAAAAAATTGTATACATGGTGATGACCGCACACATTTTTAAATGAAGATCTGTGGGCGGATGGGACAAAAGTGAAATTGAAGAGTGAGTTTCCAAAATGCAATATATCCATTTTACTCATTTTGAGTAAATCAGCTTTCTCTATGTCGGCGCCTGTTGCATTTTAGAGAAAAAGCCAAACATTGACCAAGAAAAAGTACACCTTATAGTATGAATTTCTAAAACCTGATTTTTGCACCATATGTTAGAAGCACAGGGCTATTGCTCTATGGTATTATCTCAGTTTTTGTCATTTTGGAAACAAACACTTCAATTATTTGGTGAATGAAGGGTGTGTTCCATCTGGTGTAGATGTAACAGGATTCCACAACAAGACCATCATAAAGACAGTCAGACGTGGTGGTGGTAGTGCTTTGCTGTTTCTGGTTCTTGGGGACTTGCTATAGCTGACAGAAACATGAATTCTGCTCTCTACCAGAACATCTTCAAGGAGAATACCCGTGTATCAGTCAGTGACTTGAAGCATCAGTGCCACTGGGAAGGCAGCAAGACTTTAATCCAACGCAGTTAAGCAATCTACTCTGAATGCCTCAAAAGAAGCAAAATTACGATTTCAATCTCCTGGTCCGACGCATGTTCAAATATTCCTGTTGGACATTGATTGCACGTTCCTTACTCAAAAACCCTCAAATGCAGCTTAATTAAAGAAACGCAGCAAAGAAGGATGGGCAAAACCTGCTGTGCAGCAATGAGAAAGGCTGATCTTCCATTTGGCTGCTGTTTTTGTGGCTAAATGTTATGCAGACAATTGAATCAGTGAATTCATCCACAAACCAAAATTTTACATAAGAGCATTTTTCCAAAAATTTTTCTCAAAGTGAGGCCGTGATTTTAGTATCATACTTTTGACACATTTAATAGCCCATCAGCGGTAAAAAATGTGAAGGCAAATGATATTTTGGTTTCAGCTGGGTGACCAAATCAAGACATCGGCGTTGGGCCCATCTTGAATTAAACAGCTGAATCTTCTACATGAAAGGTGCAAAACATGTCATGTTTCTCCAGGATCATTTTATTTCTAAATCTAGCATGAAATGACACTACAAAGGACTTATTTTGTAATATTTCTCAACATAGGGATACGTATAAGGCATAATACTTCATCGTGTGTGAAGGGGGTGTTCGTCTTGTAAGGTCTGGCAGTAACAGCTTCTACTTTCCAAGAAAAACTTTCAAATACTTCCACTTCAAATATGATATGAAATGCATGCCAAGCTAACAATCCATGTCATTTCTTAGCATTAAAACTAATTAAATGCACCCCAAATGGAGCCTATAATTAATCAACATCAAACTCATCAAAGGCAAATTCATCCTCAAAATCTGACTCGTCGTCCACACTTCTATTATCACTGGTCACTAACTTATCAAGGAAAGCCTGTGTCTCATTTGAAAGATATCTGGGAAGTTTCTGGACATCTCCATCTTTGGCAGCCTTGACTCCCAATTGCTCAGTATAGGCCGAATTTCCTGCAAGAGGAACCCAACTCCTAGAGTTGGGCCTGTCTTGAATGGATCACTGCTGCTGCCACCTATCAGACGAGGTCAAATTCCTGCGACAGGGCCCAACTTTAACTCACCGTGAAAAACACATTAAGAATAAGCACATTTATTCATGGGAGTTGGGATCCTCTTGCACACGATCAAGGGCCTTTTCACCAAAGGGCTCAAAACATGCAAGCCATGTTTGGAGTTGGGCCCATATTGAATTCACTGATTCAATTATTAAGTTTAGGGGAGCAATTACTTTTTCACAGTGCTACTGCTGGTCTTTTATTATCTTTTCTCCCCAATAAATGAAAAGATCATTTAAAAACTCAATTTTATGTTTTTTTTTTTTGTGTCAATTATTTGCATTTAAATTAAGATCTGGAACTGTTTTTTGTAAAGAATACAAAAACTAGAGGAAATCAAGAAGGGGCAAATAATTTTTATCACAAGATATAGATCTGAGTTTCATCTGAGTTATTTTGTTCATTTAAACTCACACATTTTTTGAGTGTACTGATTTTAAGCTTAAAAATACAAATGTCATAAGGGTATGGCTTCAAACAATAACAAAACCCAAACTGTGAATTTGTTTTGACGAAGCAAATAGCAGAGATAGACACCGGCTGTTCCATTTTCAAAGACTGGTAAGAATAGCCTAATCAACAGTCCTATGTTTTTGCAACTTACCCAAGAGCACTCTCAGCAATAAAGCAAATGGGAACATGTTCACCCAAGTAATCATCATTTGGTGTCCACCTTATCTCAGCTTCTCCATTGGTAGTTTCAGACTTTGTGAAGTTCTGAGGTCCACTGATGATAAAGTTATTTACCCTGTTGAAGATAAAATAATCAAAATCAGACCAAGAAGGGCACTCGGTGGAGCGCATATCTCTGCCACGCCATAGTAAATTTAAGCTTCTTCTGGATCCAGAGAATATGTTCTGGATCACTTCCCAAATTGAATCAACTCTTCTTTAGACTATCACTCACCACCCTACCACATTTTGTGCGAATCCCTTCATGACTTTTATTACACTGTTTTATATATATATATATACACACACACACACACACACACACACACACACATAAACACGCACACACACACACAAAGGGTGTATCAAAAAAAAGCCCCACTTTGAAAAATTGCCCTGAAATTAATATTTTATAATTTTTTGAAAATCCTTTACATAGTTTGATCGACAATGGTTCAGTGCTTTTTTGTGCAATTTCACATACTCAACATGTCACGTATGAGTGAGCACAGGCTAATTATGTAAATTGCGATACATCTGTTTTGCGCGAAAAAAAGTGCTGGGATGAAAATAGGATCTGAGACCATAGGAAGCAACATTAGGCGTGCCCTTAAGATCTAATTCTTAAATCCATCAAACTAACCAGCATTTGCTGTCATATTTGCAGAGCATACTCACATTTTTTTTTTTTTTTTTTACGAGAGCATTCAAACAGATAAGGGGACTGATTTTCCTGGTCATGTGGCATGTATCAAATAGTAAAGGATTTGAATTCAATTCATACCAACTTCTGCTTTCAAGATGCTCTACTTCTCTGATCCAATTAACCACAATGTACAGTTCTCTCCATCTTTGAGTGATGGTGCATTTTGTATTTGGCACACCTTGGGCCTCACCTCGCTGGATCATTTATTTACTAATAACACCTTTGTGCCATTTGCCCAATTTCAAGAAAAGTTTCACCAAATCTCAATTCTTTTGTTTTATGAAAGCCTGAAACTTGGCATAAAAACATTCAACTGATTTCCACAATAAGCCCCATAACTATTGAATGTATCCTTAATTTTAGCAGACTTTCAAAAATTGCAATTTTTAACATTCATTTGATCATATTCAGCAGCCATTCATGACTGTCCTGCAAAAATAGTGGGTGCAGGATTTGCAGGTAGATCTAAATGAAGCTTCCCCAAATTGCTTCTCATATTGGATTCATATCTCCTCTTTTAGTCAGAGATACAATCTAATTCAAACTGACGTGTTCCCTGCCTTCACTGGTCAAGGACCTAAGTCGGGAAGATGGTTCTAAATATTATCCCATTTCTCCTCACTGTAAATCAAAGCCAGCCATCTTTTTCCATCAATTCTGGACTTGCCATAATATGACAGATTCCTGGGAACAGATCTTTAATTCTTTTCCAGAAATCTTTATCACTGCCCTTTTACAGCTCTGTTTGCAGTTATCCCTCAATGCTCCCCCTCTCCCGCTCTCGTCTCAATCAGATACAATGGCTTATGCCACTCTATTGGCCAGATGACTTGTTTTACAAAACTGGAAGCTCACTTCTGTGCCTTCCTGCTGTCACTGGGATCGAGACTGGCTGGAATGCCTTAATCTAGAGAGGGTCAAATTTTGCATCCATGGAAAGCCTGAATGTTTTTATGAGCACGAGAACCCATTTTGGTAAAATGTAAGATAATCTGTAAACATGCAGGTTGCAATCATTCTTCCTCAAAGCCTGAGTTTAGTTTTAGGGTTCTTAATTGAGCACTAATAGTAACAGTAATGTGTGATGAGTCCTGATGGAAAAAGATTTCTTGCCAATGGGGTACTGTCATCCTCTCTGCCGACTATCTGTCTGTCCATTTGTCTTCCCATTGATCGTTTCCGCTATAGCTGGTGGTTTGTTGTAGGGACAGCCCTCATATTTAAACAGGTTATGCATACTGGGTGTCTCCAGAAGCCTATTTGAGTGCAAGATCATCACTCTCATTTTGACCTACTTTTTTATGTCTAAGGTCATGGGTGATGACATCACCACTCGGGCACACAGAGAGGGTATGCAGTTCCAAACACAATATATTTTTATGTTTTGGTGATTTGTTTTTCACCATCTTGTTTGGAATTTATTTTCTGTGCACTGGGCTCTAGGTGCTGTTTTGTACATTTTGTGTTTGCTGAGAGTTAATTGCCTGTGAAAATTCCATTGAAATGAATTTCCAAACCAGATCCTGCTTGGTGTTACATACCCCCTCGGTGTGCCTTACAGGTGGGCATGCCCGACCCTTGCCCCACAAAAAATTTAGTCAGAATTGGAACTGTGGCCTTGACATCAAAAAGGATTCTGGAGACACCCAATATGCATAACCAGTAAAAATAAATGCAATTCAGAAAAAACATTTCATGCAGTAAGCTACATTGAATGAAAAATGGAAGTAAATTATTTGCATGAAAACAATAAAACATTTTCGCTACATGCATACAGAATTTTCATTAACAATTAAAATGATGAGAAAAACTTTTCTTTTTTCAAATGAGATGTTATCTTACTGTGCTTGTGTTGCTGAAGCTTTAAGCTTAATTATCAGCTCCTGACCGACACAGATAGTCCGTATATCTCCATTCTGCGGAGTTGGCTCCAGAAACTGCGGCAGATACTCTCCCACGGTACAGGAAGGTGCATCAGGGTCAACTGAAATTCAACAGCATGGAGGAAGGAGTGTTTTAGGTAAGGGTATGTGTTTCTTTGAAGTCAAGATTGATTATTCAGTTATTATTCAATTATTTTTTTAAAAAGCAGCGTATCAGTTTATTGATTACAATTCACCTTGAATTGAAAACTGCAGAGGGATTTTGCTCAATGGATCACCCTTGGGCATTGGAGGGGTTGTCGTAGGGGCTGTTGTGGTTGTTGTGGGTTCTACACCGCCGTAGGGGTCGTAGGGTAGTAGTGGTCGTAGTTGTAGTAGTGATCGTAGTGATCTCGCTTTTTTCTCATAAAAGATGGAGACTTGGTGGCTTTTGCATCATCATTGTAAGACAAAGTGATTGTTTGCATGGGGAAATCCTCCAGAACCATTTCAAAACAAAGAGTACTCCTGTCTGTGGTGGAACTGTAAACTAAAGTGCAGGAATTCTGAAAAAAAAAAAAAAAAAATGCATTCATGTAGCAAGAAGAAGTGATATGAAAGGAACTGCTAAAGCATTGTTTGTTACTTGTTTATTTTCCATAATTATGTAAAAGAGTGAAATACATATTCATCTTTGAAGCCCACAGTTTTTAAAATTTTGTCTTTTTGATGGTCAAAAATTAAAAGCAAATGATTGACAAGCTTTATGGCCAAAATGCATGTATAAGGCATCATTTGAAAGGTAATGTCATCCAGTTTTCAGAAAAGTGCTTGCGTATTGGCAAAAACACCTGCAACACTATATCAGCTTTCTGGTTGTTTCCACAGCCGGCATAGACACAGCACCAGGATGTATTCATCAGCCACCATCAGCATAGTTCTGATGATTGTCACTATTGAGTCTCGTGCCTGGTGGAGCTCTTCTCACCTTTTTGCTTTCTTTTTGCAACAGCAACCAAACAATTTTGATAATTTTAGATTCTTACTTGATCCAAGATGAAGCCTGAATGCCGAGTGCAATAGTAGCACTCTTTTAATTGATAGAGTCCATATCGACATCTGACTCGGTCTGCATCAGGGTCATGAGCCAGAAGGTGGATTGTTCGAGGGCAATTCGCAGGTATCCTAAACATGGGGAAAAAATGTAGTCAAGTGTAATTTAAACTAACAATCAGAATGCACCTCATTGCACACATGACATGACTTATTTGCTTAGGTCCTCATTATTATTTTGTATTAATTAATGATCTCTAACAATGTGCATGATGTAATGATGTATCTGTATGACCATGAGCTATCAGGTGACGATCAGATTCATATCCTTGAGACATCAAAGCAATATAAACTGACTCTGCTGAATACAAACTTGGCCTGTAATGCAGGATCTATAAATTAGTCATCCCTGTTTCATGACTCCATGCTACCTGAGCCTTCAGACAGTTTATGCACAAGCATTAATGAAACAGTGAAGTGTTTAAATTTAAAGAAATCTGCCTAGTGGTGATGACACATGGGGTTTGATTTTCGCTTCATGTGTGATACATGCAGGAACTATTGCAATCTCTTCCATGATTTGTCAATGAAAGAGGCTCAACCATGTACATTTAAACACTAGCAGATGTTACGTGATTGCACAAGAAGGCATGATGAAAAGAGCAGTGATCCATCTAAAGTGGGTGGGTCAACGTCATCACAAATACTTCCACCCTACTTCGGACCACTGATGTACGCACAAGGGGAAAGTGCATCATAATTTGCTTTTTTCCCGTATATTTTTGTTAAGGCACTCGGACATAAAATAAATATTTGATTATTTGTAATCAAATAATGTATAGCATATTTGGCATATATGTCATTTAAAAAAAATAATAAATGCATCCAGGGTGTTCACCAAAGGACCAATGGCAATGTCTGAAATTGCACACTTGTTTACTCCATGCTGCACTAGTGTATACTGGACATTTCAAGCTACTCTTCCTAGGAGTATCTAGTGTAGCCTCTTGGCCAATGTGAGTCAATAACCACATCCAATCCTACACAATCACAGGACCATGAAGTTATTAACATAACCTGGGTCTCGGTGCGACATTACCACTGATCCCTTTGTATTGTAGAATACATTTCACCGTAAAGGCAGCTTTGGCTGCCGCGCTTTAAAATTCGGCAATTTGAGTATCTTTCTCCGAACTGATCTGCCTCATGTTGGTCAAATACTACATACTCAGAAGGAGATGAAGTATGTAGGAAAATTGGGCGTATTGCCTAAAGTATAGCTGCTCTCACAGTTATCAAAGATCGGTGCTGATACACGTTGAATCTTACAGTTGTCAAAGGTTTTTAAAATAATAAATTTTTGAACCGGGACACTTTGCTGACACCATCAAAATAACATGGTGCTATTTACAGTTGGGAACAGCCATAAACGAACTGAACTTGTGACGGTGACGTTTACATTTGCTAACGAGCATTTGAACACCATTTATTAGCAAACTAGGCAAGGTTGTGCTCTGAATCAAACTCACTAAATTTATGAAACACATTAGCTTGTAGAAACTACCCATTTTGTTGATCAACAAAGTTAGAGTAGTTGAACACAGCAATTTAAATATAAAAACTAATTGTGAGGAGGAAGTTTATCAACTTAGTTCAATAACCATTATTACCTGTAATTTTATTATTTGCCTGCTGGCTAATTTAGGAGAGATTTAGGAGATGATGACAACACTGGGCTACCTATCCAACAAACACCATCAGATACCCTTTCAGGTGAAATAATCGAGCTGACAGAGAACAAAAATGATGACATTAGCGCAACGGACTGTTAAGATTCATGAAATTGTCAGCTGCATGGTTTTGGTTTTGCTTTATTACATCTGATCACATGATTCATCAACTGTGAAACAGAAGGTGCTGCTGCCTGGAGACACTAGACAAAATGGTCTCTTGCTTTTCTTGTGGTTCTTACTTTGAACTTTGAACCTTTCAGTGATGCTGGGTCAGGTCCTGGTTTATAAGCCGCAAACACGTCCTCACAAGAGATTTTTTTTTATCTTTTCCCTTTTTTCCCTACCCTTAACTCTGCTTTGCAGTGGGCTAAACAGTTTGGCAATCTGCTCCCATTGATTCAGTAGGAAGATACTGTGGCACAAGATTCGTCCAACTCTCGCGACAACTAACCCTTGCTTCTCTACAATGTGCAGTCGTACCACCAATGACACACTGCCTATGCCGTCAGAAGATCACATAGTCAGCGTATAATTTCATTTGTACAGGTACATGCGCTCGGCCGACCAGAAGTGGTTGCTACAGAGCGATGAAAGAATTAATGTTTAACCAGCTTTGCTGCTTTTATTCCCGGCGAGGCTGTACCTATTGTTGACTCGCCCATCCGGACCTCCAGCCATAGCCAGTAATATCCTGGCTAAATTTTGAATACCTGACCACAGGACTCACAATCATAAAAGTCAACAGGGAATTCCTTGTGAAATTTTGTAATTTTGAGGTTTCATTTTAATAACTGTACATGCCATGGAATTTCAGTACAAAAAGCATGCATTTCTCTGAGTGACAGACAGAATGAGGGCTTTGCTGTCAGGATTTGTTGAATATAAATGGAGCTTTTCGCACGCAAAAAATTCTTTATTGCTCTTGCTGATTTTTTGGCAAACCCACAGACAGGTGACAAATTACTGGAAATAACCAGAATAAATGTGTGGACATGAGTAACAAACGCAAATGCTTCAGTTCATGGCATGGTTTGGGTCCACTTGTCCCCTTTCAGGGAAGAGGGTTACTGCAAATCAATGCAGAGTTATTGTGTGTGATCATCTCAATAGCCTCTGATGAAGCATTCCCACGATGATGGGAATGGTCTCCTCCAGGATTACAATGGCCCAAACTCCACAGCGCACAACAGGTCACTGAATGGTTTTATGAGTATGAAAATTGATCCAAAAATGAGCACAAGCCACCCCCTTAACAGTGACCAGGAGCCGGTTTCACAAAGATATTTCAGACTGGTCTATAGGGTTAGACCAATCTAAAATTTGCTCATAGATTAGTCTAATGCAAGTTAGACCATTTCACAAAAATAAAGACTGACAAAGTTTAAGCCAAAAAAATTAGACACCTCACCCCTAGGCTAACTTATGTTACCATGGTAACCAATCAGTTACACCTTCTGACCAGTGGTACTCAACAAAAAAACAGGAATACAAGAAAGAAAGAAAGAAACACAGAAAAACATGGCTCATAATTTGTGGCTTGTAAACAAGCCAGACTCAAGTGGAAGACTCAGAACAACATGTTAGACAGCGCTCTATCACCATCATCAAAATACCAAGGTCTGTAATATTTTTTTAGAACCGTAGTCAGCAAAAGGTGGCCTGTTGGTCAAACTAGCATGCCAGTAATAATATCTGGACCTCCAGATTATTTTGAGAATCCAGCACTCCTCCCTGAATTCACTTCCTGAACATGAAAGGCTATATTTTTTTCTGGAATAAAGATGCCCAATTTCTTTTTTCAGGTTCCAGCAAGTCACACAGGCTATATATTTAGCCTCGGCATATAGAACTTAAAATTATAAATAATCAAAAGTTGTCCACAACCTTTTTAATTTTGTTGTAATATCGATCTCTAAATGCTGGGAAATCGGGTTTTGACCTTTTAAATTAAAAAATTCTCAAGCCATTGGTGCTCGCGCTTCCCCCTTTTAAGAATACTGGATCCCTTCCTATTTATTATTCACTGCATGAACAGGGAAAATTAAACTGAGCTCATTAAGAGCACTTCATGACTGAAAGAGGCCGATAATGGGCCTATCTATGTTCTTTTATTTCTTGTATTATATTCAAGAATTCTTAGTATCTCCCATACATGCATGTCTTATAATGCGATCTATCACAAATTCCTGTTGCATTTTTTATCAATGTAATTTATGGAAACGTTTTTACGCCCAGCTGAACTGGTATTCATTCGTGATCATTCGTTGTAATTTGGCTGCCCAGTAAATTTTCTGAAGCCTCAATGAATATCTTTAAATCTAGATTAAAATCTTCGGAGTCAACTCTGCTGAAAAGTCACAGTGCTTAAGTGGTACCTTTAGTGTATTCTCTTGTGACAGAGCAAAAGCGTCTGAATTCAGTAATCCTGCGCATGCTATACAGCCAGCCAGATAATGCAAAAAGCTCTGATCTTACCGCTCACCAAAACATCTTTGGCCCAGAGCAAATACTGAAACAGGACTAATTAAAAAAATAGAGAAATAACACAAAACAGACCACAGTTTGTGAGCAGTTATGGCATTACCGGATGATGGGCAGAATTGCTGTTACTGGAGAAGAGTTTGGTATCCCAGTGTCTGACCTGGTACCAAGGTCCACATGTGTCAAAAGCTGCCCCAGCACAAATTGTGATCTCCTGTAAGAGAAACAAAACACACATTTAAAATGTTGCTCATTCTGATGAATTGAATTAACCTTTCTTCCTCCTGATCACCAAAGACTTACTGCATTTCAAAAGGCCTGTTGCTTTGTAGATTTCTGGTCATTAATGCATCAGTCTGACACCATAATCTTGTCTGGTCGAGGGCATTATATTCAATTCTATCTTCACTCCCACAGATCCCAGCAGCACAACCCCAGTTGTCAAAGCGAAGGCACTGATCATAAGTTTGCCTGGAGCGGATGTCCACCTGCAATTAAATCAAAACTGTTCATGCTACTTTGAATTCTGTGGATGGGAAGTGGCACTTAAACTAGCAAAATATTTAAATTGTGCTTTGTATATGTATGGCTTTGACCAAACAGGTTCCTGAATTTCATATTCAAAAGGAATAAAGATTTTATTTTTATGGGGGTATTTTATTTTTTTTTTTACAGTATTTTTTGTGCATTTTTAGTCGCGGAAAATAATTCTGAAGCCCACTGTATTTAATAAAGCATTTAAAGCCACTCAGAACATCCCCTTACAGGACTTTGTTATTAGACATGTGAGACATTTTAAACATACGGGTCCTGAGCAGTATTGTATACAGTACATTTATGATCTACATATATTAGAGAACACACTAATGTGCCTGCCTCACCCTGAATGGTCCATGCGGGTCCGTTCCTTTTGGAGTGAAGTACAGGGACTCTGAATAGTAGGTGATTGAACCGGCCCCGAAAGCTACCGAACATCCGGACAACCATAACCACAAGGCTACTTAAGAAGGCGCAATGCTCTGACCTCTGCACTCTGCAGACCAGATGAATCAATAACTCTCAGCAAAAATCCCCATCTTTATATACCCTCAGAAACAAGTTTGATCACCAATGGAATGTCCAACAAACAAAACACAGCGGAATGAGGAAAGCCATTTATTAACTGAGACACTGCCAAATTTATTTTGTTTTACGGTTAATCAGCTAGCTCCTAAATACACAATTGTGGTCTGTCGGCAGTCGCAAAGGCCTTCAGAAACCCCACCTTACAATGCTGAATAACCTTAAGCTCTTGCAGTTGACTTTTCCTGGTTAGCCGGAGTTGCTCCTATAATTGGAAGAACCGATGAAAGTCAATTTTCGATAGCATTGTTGTACATTGCAACAAAATTATGAGGCTTTTTCTTCCACACATGAATAATGACGTAAATATCAATGTCTTTATGATACTGACCTTATAATTGCTCGTAAACCTTTACCGTTTATATAAATCAGTTCTTAAAAGCATTAAGCAATAAGCCGAGAATCCGTTCTATATTCGGAATGTAGTCACAGATGTTGAGAATTATATTTCAATAATTCTCATCATATTCATCAGGAAATCAATTACCATAATTAATAACCATAATCAACAATCACACGCACACACACACACACACACACACTGCACACACACACACATACAAGCAGGTCCACTGCGCGCGCCAGGCAGTGCACACACATGCATAAGCAGTTGTTCTGGCATTGATTGACATCTCTTTAGTTGATTCCGACCGTATCTGATGTTCAGTCATCCAGCATTATTCACCATCATTCATCGAAATAATATAGTTATGCATGCTCCAGTGTACCACACTGGAAGAGGTTGTTATCTTTTGGTTGCAGTTTTCAGGAGGCAAGTTGGCGGTGTTTTGGTTTTTACCTATCTCCTGGGGATGACCTGTGACCCAAATAAAAGAATCTCTTAACAATGAGTAGCCCTTGAGTTGTTATTTTGCAAAGGATGTAGCTAATGACGTCATAAGTAACATGCAGACACCATGATTGTACCGCTGAAAAAACAAGTAAGAGAAAGCAGACATTACGTTATTGAACCATTGTTGCATGAGAGGGCGAAAAAACCTTTTTTAAATTATTTTTAAGCTTTGACAATTTCAAACATTTTAAGTATCTTTGTTTTGTATATAAAGTGTTACATAATTTTGCTCCCCCTCCGCTGCATAGCTTTTTCCAAAGAGTTGAAAGTGGAAGTAGTACAAGGGCCTCTGTAAAAGGGGACTGTGTGATACCATTTAGACGCACCAGTTTTGGACAAAACGTATTGTCAATAATAGGAGGTAAACTCTGGAATAGCTTGCCCTTCCAATAAGAGAGTGTCCTACATACAACACCTTTAAAACTCACTTAAAACAGTGGCTCCTGGAAAACCAGAGATGCACTCACTTTGAACTGCCACACGTTTCATCACCCATACACTTTCACTGTTACATTTAATGCAGTATAGAGGTGGATGAATAATGTCTTTGTCATCATCCTGTGTATTTTTGTTTTGTTTGTTTTTGTTCGATGTATATGTCACCATTATGTGTACCTTTTTATCTTTAGGGAATGAGTGCTGTATGAATGCTGGCTGTCTCTATGTTAGTCTTATGTGACCTGCCTAGGGACTGCAGATGAAAAGTAGTTATTTTTACTAATTCTGGCATATTTACATGTTGTTTTATACAAGAATGTTCATAAATATGCATGGTCCCTATCAAATAAACCAATTTTTTAAAAAAATCAAGCGGTAAAGGATGAGGTTACTGAAGGCCCTCTGAACATCTGATGGCACGCCGCTGCAAAATAGAATATATATTATTATACAATATATTACTGTAATACAGGATGTCTCAAAAAATGTCATAGCCAAACTGGGCAACCTCAGAATGTATGTTCCCCTGGATCCTTATATGGAATCTTCTTACATGAAAAATTGAGTTTATTTCATCAAAATAGGTCTTTCTTTATTCTTTTTTCTCTTTGCATAATTTGCAATAACAATTATTATTTACAGGTCATTTCCTTCGTTTGGACCATGAAGGCATGCTGCTCAGTTGTGAACTGTTGGCCCAACGATCTTGACTATGCAAATATGTGGGCAAAATGCTATTAAAGAAGTTCACCACCTCAATAAATAGGCCTACATGGACACATTAATTATACAATCAGGCTGAAATTGACTTAGGCTGCCAATCAGATATACTTAGTGAAGAAGTGTGTGACTTACCTGCACAAAAATAACATAACGTTTGATTGACTTGACTGATTTTGATGAAATAAAGACCTTTTTTTTCTTTAGATTTCCTTTCAGGATCGGGGACATATAAATTCACAGGTTACTTTTTTTATGGGACACCTTGTATAATCATTATATATGTTGTATTATAATACAATGCTCTAATAATAGTTCAGTGGTATTATGCGTGAATAGTGACATATTGGCCAGAATAGTGACTATAATTTACTTGCATATCCATTGCATGCAATCGCTACTTGAAGTCTGTGAGACATAGAGATCAACAGATGCAGACTAATTTTCCCTGGTGATACTTCGCCAGGTCTGAACTACAGCTGTCATCAGATCCTGCCAATTTTGGGGACTTTTTGTTGTCAGTATCCTCTTCATCAGGTCGCTACAACATTTGTTTAACATGATTCAGAACCAATGATTGATCAAATAAAAAACGTCACTGTCTTATATAACTGACCATGCAACGTAACAAATACCAGTTTCTAATGACATTACTGTTCAATTTTTTTATGTCATTACTAGTCCTAAAGTTTTTTTGTCCCATTTTTTCATGGAATGCATTGCTGGCCGGAATGGGGTTTTAATTCAATTCAATTCAATTTATTTGTATAGCACTCTTCACAGAGACTGTCACAAAGACGCTTTACAGTGAGAGATTAACCCTTTAAGGCCTAATGCAAAAATCCCAGCAGAGAATCGTGCTGCCATGTTTACCATAGTAACCTGTGAAAATTTGGGCTGAAGCACAGCTTCTCAGCTTTCAAGGTAGTTGGAATTTTTCTATTAGCGCCAAAACACAGTAATTATGGTGCTTTCAAAATTCTGGCGCGCATATCTGTCAATGCGACAGCGACACATTCTTAAATACATGCTGTCGGTTTAAATGGGTTAAATAAATGAAGGGGCAGTGCGGCCTGGTATTCCCCCTGCAGCAAATGAGGCAAAAAACAACATAGTGGGAGAAAATCCTCGAACGGTGGTGAAAAACTCCCCAGTGGGAAGAAATCCTCAGGAGGAACCCGACTGTGAGTGGGGAAGCCATCCTCCACGGGCTAGCCTAATTAATAACAAAATAGTAAAATAGAAGAAAATGGCAAGAGTTCATTAATCATCTGAACAGTGGCATCGGTAGCTCAGGAAGTGGCAAGTGAGATGGTGCAAGAACTAGATCAGGACTGGATCAGGACAGGACAGCAGCAGCAAGCTCATGAGTGAGGTTGGACTTGGATGGTCCAGGACTCAGGGTAGCGGACGGAAAGATCCTCGGAAAGAGACACAAAAAAAAGGGGTTTGAGCTTGTTTGTTTGTCTGATTATTTCTTTGGCTGTGAACAAAATATTTCAAAAACTAATCCCCAATTTGCAACAAACTTACCAGAGAGGTCAGCAAAATTTTGTCCTCGAAGTGATTTAATTTTGGAGACATTATGACATACCGTTATTGGCATTATCTTCTAGAAACTTAAAACAGAGCCGAAAAACTCAAGAACTAAACATCACATCGGCAAAAATCAATTCTTCCCCGCCTTAAAACTATAATTTGTGACAGTCCACAGGAAAAAGGAGTGTTTTTGGGATATTTTTGGTGAGTGAGTTAAGTGCATCTGATGATCCCTTACCATGTGTTAACATAAACAGTTTTCTTTAAGCGTATATATACTTTCCTGTGGACTGTCACATTTATAGTCATCACAAAATATTGATAGTTTTAGAGGTAAGATTTGCCTGTTGTTGTCAGAAGTTCAGATGGACTTAAATGGAACTCTTTTGCCATTTATTCTATTTTACTTTTATTTGTTATTAATTAGCTAGCCCGTGGAGGATGGGCTTCCCCACTACTAGCCAGGTTCCTCCTGATTTCTTCCACTGAAATTTTCACTGTTCGAGGATTTTTCTCCCTACTGCGTGTTTTTTGCCTCATTTGCTGCAGTGGGGAATAGGCCGGGCACTGCCCTTTCATTTATTTAACCCATTTAAACCGGGACAGCATGTGCGCATTTTAAGAATGTGTCGTTGCCGACACAGATATGCGCGTACAACACCATAGTACTGTAAGTTTTGCGCAATGAAAAAAAATTCCAACTGTTCCTGGCTGAGAGAAACAACTTCAACCCAAATATATATAGTAAGCTTATGGCAGCACGATTCTCTGCTGGGATTTTTGCATTAGGCCTTAAAGGGTTAATCTCTCACTGTAAAGCGTCTTTGTGACAGTCTCTGTGAAAAGCGCTATACAAATAAATTGAATTGAATTGAATTAAAACCCCACTCCGGCCAGCAATGCATTCCATGAAAAAATGGGACAAAAAAACTTTAGGACTAGTAATGACATAAAAAAAAAATTTAAATAATGATGCGATTTGAAACTGTACGAGCATGCTGTATGGTCAGTTATATAAGACAGTGACGTTTTTTATTTGATCAATCATTGGTTCTGATTCATGTTAAACAAATGTTGTAGCGACCTGATGAAGAGGATACTGACAACAAAAAGTCCCCCAGGAAATTGGCAGGATGGCTGTAGTTCGAACCTGGCAGTATCACCGAGGAAGGAGTGGTCTGCATCTGATCTCTATGTCTCTGAACTAGTGGCGATTGCATGCAGTATACAAAGTAAAATTATAGCTCTATTCTACAATATGTCACTATTCAATGCATAATGCCGCTCACTGAACTATTATTGTGTAATATATTGTATTATAATACAACATATATAATGATTATACAAGGTGTCCCATAAAAAAAGTAACCTGTGAATTTATATGTCCCCAGATCCTGAAAGGAAATCTAAAGAAAAAAAAGGTCTTTATTTCATCAAAATCAGTCAAGTCAATGAAACCTTGCGTCATTTTTTGTGCAGGTAAGTCACACACTTCTTCACTAAGTATATCTGATTGGCAGCCTAAGTCAATTTCAGCCTGATTGTATAATTAATGTGTCCATGTAGGCCTATTTATTGAGGTGGTGAACTTCTTTAATAGCATTTTGCCCACATATTTTGCATAGTCAAGATCGTTGGGCCAACAGTTCCTGGCAAGGCAGCATGTCTTCATGATCCAAACGAAGGAAATGACCTGTAAATAATAATTGTTATTGCAAATTAAGCAAAGAGAAAAAAAGAATAAAGAAAAGACCTATTTTGATGAAATAAACTCAATTTTTCACGTAAGAAGATTCCAAATAAGGATCCAGGGGAACATACATTCTGAAGTTGCCCAGTTTGGCAACAACATTTTTTGAGATACACTGTATTCCAGTAATATATTGTATAATTATATATATTCTATTTTATGGCGACGTGCCATCAGATGTACAGAGGGCCTTCAGTAACCTCATCCTTTACCGCTTGATTTTTTTAAAAAATTGGTTTATTTGATAGGGACCATGCATATTTGTTCTTGTATAAAACAACATGTAAATATGCCAGAATTAGTAAAAATAACTACTTTTCATCTGCAGTCCCTAGGCAGGTGACATAAGACTAACATAGAGACAGCCAGCATTCATACAGCACTCATTCACTATAAATTGAAAAGGTACACATAATGGTGACATATACATCGAACAAACAAACCAAAAATACACAGGATGATGACAAAGACATTATTCATCCACCTCTATACTGCATTCAATTTAACAGTGAAAGTGTATGGGTGATGAAATGTGTGGCAGTTAAAAGTGAGTGCATCTCTGGTTTTCCAGGAGCCACTGTTTTAAGTGAGTTTTAAAGGTGTTGTATGTAGGACACTCTTTTATTGGAAGGGGCAAGCTATTCCACAGTTTACCTCCTATTATTGACAATACGTTTTGTCCAAAACTGGTGCGTCTAAATGGTATCACACAGTCCCCTTTTACAGAGGCCCGTGTACTACTTCCACTTTCAACTCTTTGGAAAAAGCCATGCAGCGGAGGGGGAGCAAGATTATGTAACACTTTATATACAAAACAAAGATACTTAAAATGTTTGAAATTGTCAAAGCTTAAAAATAATTAAAAAAAAAGGTTTTTTTCGCCCTCTCATGCTACAATGGTTCAATAACGTAATGTCTGCTTCTTACTTGTTTTTCAGTGGTACAATCATGTGGTGTCTGCATGTTACTTGTTTTTCTCTTTTATCATTAGTTGGCATCCTTTGCAAAATAACAACTTCAAGGCTACTTCATTGTTAAGAGGACTTTATTTGGGTCTGAGTCATCCCAGAGACAGAGCCAGAAACCAAAACACTGCCAACTTGCCTTGAAAGCCAAAAGATAACAACCCTCTTCCAGTGTAATACTGGAGCATGCATAACTATATTATTTCTGATGAATGATGGTGAATAATGCTGATGACTGAACAGATATTGCCTGAATCAACTAAAGAGATGTCAATCAATGCTACAGAAGCCAACTGCTTATGTATGTGTGCACTGCTCATGCGTGTGTGACCTGCTTGTATGTGTGTGTGTGTGTGTGTGTGTGTGTGTGTGTGTGTGTGTGTGTGCCTGTGCCTGTTACTGCTGCTTACATAATATGGTTACTGATTATGATTGTTGATTATGGTTATTAATTATGGTAATTGATTTCCTGATGAATATGATGAGAATTATTGAAATATAATTCTCAACACTGTGACTACATTCCGAATATAGAACGGATTCTCATGGCTTATTGCTTAATGAAGAACTAATTTACATAAATCTGTGCTGTTTCACGAGCAACATAAGCACAAAAATTATAAAGACATTGATATTTTACGTCGTCATCTATGTGTGGAAGAAAAAGCCTCATAATTTTGTTGCAATGTACAACAATGCGATCGAAAATTGACTTTCGTCGGTTCTTCCAATTAATCTGAGCAACTCCGGCTAACCAGGAAAAGTCAACTGCAAGAGCTTAAGGTTATTCAGCATTGTAAGGTGGGGTTTCTGAAGGCCTTTGCGACTGCCGACAGACCACAACTGGTATTTAGGGAGTCAGCTGATTAACTGTAAAAACAAAATAAATTTGGCAGTGTTCCCAGTTAATTAATGGCTTTCCTCATTCTGCTGTGTTTTGTTTGTTGGACATTCCATAGGTGATCAAACTTGTTTCTGAGGGTATATAAAGATGGGGATTGTTGCTGAGAGTTATTGATTCATCTGGTCTGCAGAGTGCAGAGGTCAGAGCATCATGCCTTCTTACAGTCTGTGGCTGCTGCTGTCCGGATGTTCGGTAGCTTTCGGGGCCGGTTCAATCACCTACTATTCAGAGTTCCTTTACTTCACTCCAAAAGGATCGGACCCCCATGGACCATTCAGGGTGAGGCAGGCACATTACTGTGTTCTCTAATATACGTACATCATAAATGACAGTGCTGCTCAGGACCTGTATGTTTAAAATGTCTCACGTATCAATAACAAAGATCACTGTGAAATTCCTGGGTGGCTTTAAATGCTTTATTAAATACAGTGGGCTTCAGAATTATTTTCCGCGACTAAAAATGCACAAAAAATACTGTAAAAAAAATAAAATAAATAAAAATACCCCATAAAAAATAAAATCTTTATTCCTTGAATATGAAATTCCAGGGAACTGTTTGGTCAAAGCTACATATACAGTTAATTTAAATATTTTACATGTTTAAGTGCCACTTCATCCATAATCAGTGAGTATGAACAGTTTTGATTTAATTGCAGGTGGACATCCGCTACAGGCAAACTTATGATCAGTGCCTTCACTTTGACCACTGGGGTTGTGCTGCTGGGATCTGTGGGAGTGAAGATAGAATTAATACCCTCGACAGACTTTGAATTATGGTGTCAGACTGATGCATTCACATGACCAGAAATCTACAAAGCAACAATCCTTTTGAAATGCAGTAAGTCTTTGGTGATCAGGAGGAAGAAAGGTTAATTCAATTATCAGAATGAGCAACATTTTAAATGCGTGTTTTGTTTCTCTTACAGGAGATCACAATCTGTGCTGGGGCAGCTTTGGACACATGTGGACCTTGGTACCAGGTCAGACACTGGGATACCAAACTCTTCTCCAGTAACAGCAATTCTGCCCATCATCCGGTAATGCCATAACTGCTCACAAACTGTGGTCTGTTTTGTGTTATTTCTCTATTTTTTTAATTAGTCCTGTTTCAGTATTTGCTCTGGGCCAAAGATGTTTTGGTGAGCGGTAAGGTCAGAGCTTTTTGCATTATCTGGCTGGCTGTATGGCATGCGCAGGATTACTGAATTCAGACGCTTTTGCTCTGTCACGAGAGAATACACTAAAGGTACCACTTAAGCACTGTGACTTTTCAGCAGAGTTGACTCCGAAGATTTTAATCTTGATTTAAAGATATTCATTGAGGCTTCAGAAAATTTACTGGGCAGCCAAATTACAACAAATGATGTCCACCAGTTCAGCTGGGTAGTAAAAAGCATGTACGTTTTCGTAAAAATTACGAGTAGAGACACGCAACAAGTGCCCTTCAGTATTATATGATATAAGCTGATATATATAGATATATATATATATATATATATATATTTTTTTTTTTTCTTTCTTATTCCTTATTGAATGGCGATATATTGATTGTCCCATGTCATTAATACACTGAGTGTGGAATATTTGCATTAATTAGCACCTGCATGTAAAACACATATTTTTGTTCATTTCTTACCTGGACCACAATCTCCTCAAGCTCAATAAATAATGATTTTGGTGCGTCAATGTTATAGCATGATAGATTTAAATAGAGGGCAGACAGGTTGGTGATGAATTATGAAAAGATCAACATAAACGATGTTAGTAAGGTGTTGGGTCTATGAAAGCGGCAAGATCAGCTTCAACACGCCTTGACACTGAGTTTAGAAGTATAAAACTTCACTGGAGGGATGGAGTGCCTTTCGTCTAAGAAAAGGACCAGCAAGTGAGTTCATGATTGGCCCAATTTTTTTTCTATGCCGTTAGATGGTAGGGAGGCACATAATCAAAGGCCAAATTTAAGAGATCTTAAGATGAGAACCCTGCGCATCTGCCAGTGGAGGTGTTGATCCAGCACTTCTCAGTTTCAGGACAACATGCACAATTCAAAAAAGATAACAATATAGCCTTTAATGGCGCAAGATTAAAATGTAGAGGCGTTTTGACACTATCGCTTCTTCATCACAGTCAAACTAAACAAGGTAAGAAGACAATTAATAAGAGGTTTCTAACAGGTTCAGCGCATAATAATCAATTACATACCAATCAATGGGCAAACACATTGCCCTTAATATGGAAGACAACCAATTACCTCTACATATCAATTATCCATTGCCTTTCACAGAAACAAATCTAATACAATAAGTTGTAGCACTAAAATTTAAGAGATAGATTGATAAAAAATGCAAAAGGAATTTGTGATAGATCGTGTTATGAAGATGTTGTAACTTGGAGAATTCAGGAATTCTTGAATAATACAAATAAAGAACATGAATGGGCCCATCATAGGCCCTCTTTCGATAAATGAAGTGTATATTAGCCAGGCTCAGTTTAATTTTTCCCTGTTCATGCAGTAATAAATAGGAAGGAATCCATTCATTCTTAAAAGAACTAGCGAGCACCAGTGGTTTGAGAATTTTTTAATTTAAAAGGCCAAAAACCCTATTTCCCAGCATTTAGAGATCGATATTGCAATGAAATGAATACGGTTGCAGACAACTTTTGATTATTTAAGATTTTAAGTTCTATATACCGAGGCTAAATATATAGCCTGCGTGACTTCCTGGAATCTGAAAAAAGAAATTGGGCATCTTTATTCCAGAAAAACAATATAGCCTGTCACGTTCAGGAAGTGAATTCAGGGAGGTGCGCTGGATTTTCAAAATAATCTGGAGGGTCAGATAATGTACTGGCATGCTGGTTGACCCTTGAATACCTTTTTACTTGACTACGGTTCTAAAAATATTCCCGACAACCCAGTATTTTTGATGGTGATAGAGCGCTGTCTAACATGTTGTTCTGAGTCTTCCACTTGAGTCTGGCTTGTTTACAAACCACAAATTATGAGCCATTTTTCTTTCTTTCTTTCTTTCTTTCTTGTATTCCTTTTTTTTGTTGAGTACCACTGGTCAGAAGGTGTAACTGATTGGTTACCATGGTAACATAGCTCTAAAGCCTAAGTTAGCCTGGGGGTGAGGTGTCTAATTTTTTTGGCTTAAACTTAGTCAGTCTTTATTTTTGTGAAACGGTCTAACTTGCATTAGACTAATCTATGAGCAAATTTTAGACTGGTCTAACCCTATAGACCAGTCTGAAATATCTTTGTGAAACCGGCTCCTGGTCACTGTTAGGGGTGGCTTGTGCTAATTTTTGGATCATTTTCATACTCATAAAACCATTCAGTGACTTGTTGTGTGCTGTGGAGCTTGGGCCATTGTAATCCTGGGCATTCCATCATCTAGAGATACTCACTTCCATCAGAAGAGCTATTAGAGTGATTTGCAGTAACCCTCTTGCCTTAAAGGGGACAAGTGGACCCAAACCATGCCATGAACTGAAGCATTTGCATTTGTTACTCATGTCCACACATTTATTCTGGTTATATCCAGTAATTTGTCACCCGTCTGTGGGTTTGCCAAAAAATCAGCAAGAGCAATAAAAATTTTTTTGTGTGCGAATAGATCTCCATTTACATGCAATGAATCCTGACAGCAAAGCCCTCATTCTGTCTGTCACTCAGAGAAATGCATGCTTTTTGTACTGAAATTCAATGGCGTGTACAGTTATTAAAATGAAACCTCAAAATTATAAAATTTCACAAGGAATTCCCTGTTGATTTTTATGATTGTCTGTGAGCCCTGTGGTCAAGTATTCTAATCCCAGCCAGGCTATTACCGGCAATGGCTGGAGGTCCGCATGGGCGAGTCAACAATAGGTGCAGCCTCGCCGGGGATAATAGCAGCAAAGCCGGTTAAACATTCGTTCTTTCATCGCTCTGTAGCAACCACTTCTGGTCGGCCGAGCGCATGTACCTGTACAAATGGAATTATATACTGACTACGTGATCCTCCGATGGCATAGGCAGTGTGTAATTGGTGGTACGGCTGCATATTGCAGAGAAGCAAGGGTTAGTTGTCGCATGAGTTGGACGAATCTTGTGCCACAGCATCTTCATCTGCTGTGAGTCAATAGGAGCAGATTGCGCGCTTTTGCAGTGAGCTAAACAGTTTGGCTGAGTTAAGGGTGGGGAAAAAAGGGGGAGAAAAAAACATTTCTTGTGAGGACGTGTGCCACTTATAAACCAGGCAGCATCTCCTGGCCAGCATCACCGGTTCCAAATACGAAACCACAGAAAACAAAGAGACCATTTGTCTTGTGTCTCCAGGCAGCAGCACCTTTTGTTTCACAGTTGATGAATCATGTGATCAGATGTAATAAAGCAAAACCAAAACCATGCAGCTGACAATTTCATGAATCTTAACAGTCCGTTGCGCTAATGTCATCATTTTTGTTCTCTGTCAGCTCGATTATTTCAGCTGAAAGGGTATCTGATGGTGTTTGTTGGATAGGTAGCCCAGTGTTGTCACCATCTCCTAAATCTCTCCTAAATTAGCCAGCAGGCAAATAATAAAATGACAGGTAATAATGGTTATTGAACTAAGTTGATAAACTTCCTCCTTACAATTATTTTTTATATTTAAATTGCTGTGTTAAACTACTTGAACTTTTCTTGATCAACAAAATGGGTAGTTTCTACAAGCTAATGTGTTTCATAAATTTAATGAGTGATTCAGAGCACAACCTTGCCTAGTTTGCTAATAGATGGTGTTCAAATGCTCGTTAGCAAATGTAAATGTCACCGTCACAAGTTCAGTTAGTTTATGCCTGTTCCCAACTGTAAATTGCACCATGTTATTTTGATGGTGTCAACAAATAGCCCAGTTAAAACTTAGGAAATTACTCTAAAAATCTGTACATTTGAATTTGCCCAACTTTGCAAAAGACAAGAAATGAATTAACTGAGCATCACCATCAATGTGAGCTTGTGGATCAGCACAGACCTTTGACAACTGTAAGATTCAAAGTGTATCAGCACCTATCTTTGATAACTGTGAGCAGCTATGCTTTGAACTAATAGGCCTACATACTACATCATGTATTAACTGAGGCAAGGCCAGTTCAGAGAATCACCCAAATTGCCAAATTTAACAGCGGCAACCAAACTGCCTTCGCGTTGAAATGCTCTTAATATACAATACAAAAGCAATCAGTATTGTCTTTTGAGACCAGGTTTTTATGGTCCTGTGAGTTGTGTAGGATTAAGATATGAGTTATTGACTCATTGTACAGAGCTACACTGTATACTCTATAAAGAAGTGAGATAAATCCAGTATGCATGGCATAATGGCCATCGTTAATGCAATTTCAGCAGTAACACTGGTCCTTTGGTGAACACCCTGTGTGCATTTATTGAAAATTTTTATTTAACCCCATAATAAAATACAAGTAATTAATAAAATCTTTAGTACATAATCATTACAAACAAAAATATACGGGAAAAAAGTAAATTATGATGCACCTTCCCCTTGTGCGTACATCAGTGGTCCGAAATAGGGTGGAAGTATTTGTGATGACGTTGACCCACCCACTTTAGATGGGTCACTGCTCTTTTTATCCTGCCTTCTTGTGCAATCACATAACATCTGCTAGTGTTTAAATGTACATGGTTCAGCCACTTTCATTGACGAATCATGGAAGAGATTGCTATAGTTCATAAATGGCCATCACCCGAAAGAAAATCCCTTACCTGACGAATTCTTCAAATTTAAAAACTTTTCTGTTCATTAATGCTTGTGTAAACTGTCTGAAGAGCTCAGGTAGCATGATCCTTAGAAGCAGGGAGGACTAGTATAGATCCTGTTGAGCCGAGTTGTATTCATGAAGTCGGTTATACCCCAACTGATGTCTCAGGATATGAATCTGATCGTCACCTGATAAACTCATGATGTATACATACATCATTACATCATACATTAAGAGATCGTTAATGATTAAGCCACAAAATATAATGAGGACCTAAGCAAATAAGTCATGTCATGTGTGCAATGAGGTGCATTCTGATTGTTAGGTTAAATTACACTTGACTACATTTTTTTCCCCATCTTTAGGATACCTGCGAATTGCCCTCGAACAATCCACCTTCTGGCTCATGACCAGTGCAGACGAGTCAGATAATAAATATGGACTTAGATCAAATTAGAATGAAGTGCCACTTTTAGATTCGGCCTTCAGGCTTCAAAATATTGAATCAGAATCTAAGTATCATTGATTGGTTACTGTTACGTAAAATAAAAGGTGAGAAGAGCTCCACCAGTCACGAGACACAAAAGTGACGACCCTCAGAACTATGCTGATGGTGGCTGATGAATACATCCTGGTGCTGTGTCTATGCCGGCTGTGGAAACAACCAGAAAGCTGATATAGTGCTGCAGGTGTTTTTGCCAATAAGCGATCACATTTCTGAAAACTGGATGACATTACCTTTCAAATGATGCCTTAGACATGCATCTTGGCCATCAAGCTTGTAAATCATTTGTTTTTAATTTTAGACCACCAAAAAGACAAAATTTTAAAAACTGTTGGTTTCAAAGATGAATATGTATTTGACTCCTTTACATCATTATGGAAAATAAACAAGTAACAAAAAATGCTTTAGCAGTTCCTTTCATATCACTTCTTCTTGCTACATGAATGCATTTTTTTTTTTTTTTTTCAAATTCCTGCACTACATTTAGTTCCTACAAGCGGGGAGTGCTATTTGTTTAAAATAGTTCTGGAGGATTTCCCCACGCAAACAATCCACTTTTGTCTTTATTGATTCAAGCCATCAGATCTCCATCTCATATGAGAAAAAGCGGTCACCGTCCACCAGCTCGGCCTCCAACTCATGCCTACCTACAGCAGCCCCTACCACTACAGCAGCCTTTACACCAGCCCTACCACTGCAGCAGTCCCTACCACTACAGCCTACGACTACACAATATCCTGGACTACAACAGCCCCTACGACAACCCCTTCAATGCCCAAGGGTGATCCATTGAGCAAAATCCCTCTGCAGTTTTCAATTCAAGGTGAATTGTTATCAATAAACTGATACGCTGCTTTATAAACTAATTATTGAATAATAACCTAATAATAATTAGTGAAATGCATACCCTGACATAAAACACTCCTGCCTCCATGCTGTTGAATTTCAGTTGACCCTGATGCACCTTCCTGTACCGTGGGAGAGTATCTGCCGCAGTTTCTGGAGCCAACTCCGCAGAATGGAGATATACGGACTTCTGTGTCGGTCAGGAGCTGATAATTAAGCTTAAAGCTACAGCAACACAAGCACAGTAAGATAACATCTCATTTGAAAAATGGAAAGCTATTCTCATCATTTTAACCCTGTCTACACCGGTAGATGGAGAGGCTTTTTATACTTGGCGCCAGTTATCCGTTGTATAAATTCTGAACAGCTTGAGCTAGGAACACCAAACTTGGTGACTTTTCCCAAAACTTGTTTGAGAACAATTTTATACCAATACTTCAAGTGCACCATCTTCTCCGTTTCCATGGCAACGGTCTACAAACCGTTTTTTTTTCCCATTATGACTCATCACACATCACTGTTACTATTAGTGCACAATTAAGAACCCTAAAATGAAACTCAGGCCTTGATGAAGAGGGATTGCAACCTGCATGTTTCCAGATTATCTTACATTTTACCAAAATGGGTTCTCGTGCTCATAAAAACATTCAGGCTTCCCATAGATGCTAAA
The DNA here is from genome assembly GCA_029692085.1 of Gymnothorax javanicus. Taxonomy (NCBI): domain Eukaryota; kingdom Metazoa; phylum Chordata; class Actinopteri; order Anguilliformes; family Muraenidae; genus Gymnothorax; species Gymnothorax javanicus. The sequence continues at coordinate 9,961,895 of CM056207.1, read as the reverse complement.
TTTCACCTTCTCTAGATTAAGGAATTCCAGCCAGTCTCTATCCCAGTGACAGCAGGAAGGCACAGAAGTGACTTCAGTTTGTAAAACAAGTCATCTAGCCCAGTAAGTGGCACCAAGCCATTGTATCTGATTAGAGCGAAGGCCCGGAAGAGGAGCAGTGAAGTACCAAAACAAGAGAGCTGTAAAGGAGCAGTGATAAAGATTTCTGGAAAAATTAAAGATCTAATCCCAGAATCTGGCTCTCGCCAATGCCAAGTCCAGAATTGATGGGAAAAAAGATGGCTGGCTTTGATTTACAGTGAGACAAAATAGGATAATATTTGGAACCATCTTCCAACTTAGGTCATGACCAGTGAAGAGGCTAGAACCTCAGTTGAATTAGATTATATCCCTGTATATTATAAATTGGGCAAATGTGGCAAAGGTGTTATTAATAAATAAATGATCAAACGAAGGGTGTGAGGCCCAAATTGTGCCAGATACCACAAATACTTATCACTCAAGATGGGAAGGCACAGCCACATTGTGGTTAATTGGATCAAAGGAAGTGGCGTCTTGAAAGCAAGAAGTTGGTCTGAATTAGATTAATCCCTTTTACTATTGGATACATGCCATGGCCGGGTAAATCAGTCCCCTTATCTGTTTGAATGTCTCGTTAAAAAAAAAAAAAAAAAAATCTGGTATGCTCTGCCAATCAATGCTCGTCTTTAGGTTAGTTTGATGGATTTAAAATTAAATCCTAAGGGCAAAACCTCACGTTTACTTCCTACCAAATCCAGATTTTCATACCAGCACTTTTTTTAGATGTATCGCAATTTAAAAGTAATTAGCCTGTGCTCCTCATAAACATGTTGGTATGTGAAATTGCACAAAAGCACTGAACCATTGTCTATCAAGGCTATGTAAAAGGATTTTCAAAATTATAGGAGAATGATGATAATTTACAGGGCAATTTTTTAAAGTGGGAAATTTTTTTAGATCCTGTGTGTGTGTGTGTGACAATATTATTATGTATATATATGATATATATATATATATATATATATATAAAACAATTGTAACTCAAACTCAAGTTAAAAACGGATTGGCACAATATTTGGAAGGATGGTGGGTTATAGTCTAAGCGTTGATTCAGATTTGGAAGTGATCTGGAACATTCTGGATCCAGAAGAAGCTAAAATATACTATGGCGTGGCAGAGGTATGCGCTCCACCGAGTGCCCTTCTTGGTCTGATTTTGATTATTTTGTCTTCAACAGGGTAAATAACTTTATCATCAGTGGACCTCAGAACTTCACAAAGTCTGAAACTTCTGTGGAGAAAGCTGGGGAATAAAAGTGGACTTTCAATGATGACTACTTGGGTGAACATGTTCCCATTTGCTTTATTGCTGAGAGTATTCATGGGTAAGTTGCAAAACATAGGACTGTTGATTAGGCTATTCTTACCAGTCTTTGACAATAGAACAGCCGGTGTCTATCGCTGCTATTTGCTTCGTCAAAACAACCTCAGTTTGGGTTTTGTTATTGTTTGAAGCCGAACCCTTATGACAATTGTATTTTTATGCTTGAAAGCAGTATACTCAAACAACTTGTGAGTTTAAATGAACAAAATAACTCAGATGAAAATTAAAAATGTTATAATCTCTGCTTTCCTGTCTTCCTATAATTGTTGCCCCTCTTGATTTCTCTAGTTTTGCTCTTTACAATAAACAGTTCCAGATCTTATTTTAAATGCAAACAATCAACACACACACAAAAAACTTGACTTTTTAAATGATCTTTTAATTTATTGGGGAGAAAAGATAATAAAAGACCAGTAGTAGCATTGTGAAAGAGTAATTGCCCCCCAAAGCTTAATAATTGAATCGATGAATTCAACAAGGGCCCGACTCCACAAATTTTTCAAAATGCATGTTTTGCATGTTTTGAGCTCTGTTGGTGAAAAGGCCCTTGATTATGTGCAAGAGGATCCCAAATCCTGTGAATTTATTTGCTTATTCTTAATGTGTTTTACACGGTGAGTTAAAGTCAGGCCCCTGTTGCAGGAAATTTGACCTCGTCTGATAGGTGGCAGCAGCAGTTCGAGCAAACTGCACTCAGGAGGTTCCTCTGCAAATTCGGCCAACACTAAAACGGAAGTTTAATTCGAGCTGCCAAAGAATGGAGATATTGGGAAACACTTCCCAGATATCTTTCAGCAGAGCTCCTTGATAAGTCAATGACCAGTAATAGAAGTCATGGTGTAGTCAGATTTGAGATGAATTGCCTTTGATGAGTTTGATGTCGATTAATGATAGGCTCCATTTGAGATTGCGGTAATCCAGTTTTAATGCTAAATGACATGCATTGTTAGCTTAGCATGCATTTCATGTCATATTAAATCATTGAAGAAGTTTTTGAAAGTAAGCTGTTACTGCCAGACCTCCACCGAGGGCGAGCACCCCCTTCACCTGATGGGCGATGAGGTATATCCCTTATAAGTATCCCTATATTAAATATTACAAAATAAGTCCTTTGTCCTGTTTATTCATGCTAGATTTTGAACTAAATGATCCTGGAGAAACATGACATGTTTTGCCCTTTTCATGTAGAAGATTCAGCTGTTTAATTCAAGATGGGCCCAACGCCGATGTCTTGATTTGGTCACCCAGCTGAAACCAAAATATCATTTGCCTTCATATTTTGTCATTTGTTACTGCTGGTGGGGTATTACATGTTTCAAAAGTATGATACTAAAATCATGGCCTCACTTTGAGAAAAAAAAAAAAAGTAAAATTTTGAATCGTGGATGAATTCACTGATTCAATTGTCTGTATAACATTTAGCCACAAAAACAGCAGCCAAATGGAAGATCAGCCTTTCTCATTGCTGCAGAGCAGGTTTTGCCCACCCTTCTTTGCCAAGTTTCTTTAATTAAGCTGCATTTGAGGGTTTTTGAGTATGAACCGCGCAATCATTGTCTAACAGGAACGTTTGAACGTGCTTCAGATCAGGAGATTGAAATCTTAATTTTGTTTCTTTTGAGGCATTCAGAGTAGATTGCTTTACCGTGCTGGATTTAAGTCTTGCTGCCTTCCCAGTGGCACTGATGCTTCAAGTCACAGACTGATGCACGGGTATTCTCCTTTAAGATGTTCTGGTAGAGAGCAGAATTCTTGTTTCTGTCAGCTATATCAAGTCCCCTAGAACCAGGAACAGCAAAGCACAACCATCACGCCTGACTGTTTTTATGATGGTCTTGTTGTGGAATCCTATAACATCTACACCAGATGAAACACAACTGTCATTCACAAAATAATCAAAGAGTTTGTTTCCAAAATGCAGGAAGTCCCAAAATGGCAAAAACTCAGATAATACCATATAATGATAACCCTGTGCTTCTTACTCATGTTGCAAAAATCAGTTTTTAGAAATTCCTACTTTAAGGTGTGTTTTTTCTTGGTCAAAGTTTGTGTTTTTCTACAACCCCAATTCCGAAATAGTTGGGACGAAGTGTAAATTGTGAATAAAATTAAGATGCAATGACTTTCAGATCACATGAGCCAATATGTTATTTACAATAGTACATCGATAACATTTCAAATGTTGAAACTGAGACATTTTACATTTTTATCCATAAAATGAGCTTATTTAAAATTTTCTGGCTGCAACAGTTCTCAAAAAAGTTGGGACACAGGCAAAAAAGGGCTGAAAAAGCAATTAAAATATAAGAGAATCAGCTGAAAGAACATTTAGCAAGTAATTAAGTTAACTGGCATCAGGTGTGTAACATGATTGGCTATAAAAGGGATGTCTTAGAGGCTGAGTCTCTCAGAAGTAAAGATGGCCAGAAGCTCTCCAACCTGTGAAGGCTTGCGTAAAAAATTGTGGAATACTTTAAAAACAGTGTTCCTCAACCTCAAATTGCAAAGGCTTTGAAGGTCTCATCATCGACAGTGCATAACATCATCAAAATATTCAGAGAAACTGGAAAAATCTCTGCGTAAGGCACTAAAGGCTGAAGACCTTTACTGGATGCCCGTGATCTACGGGCCCTCAGACGCAAAAGGAAGCCACAGCATCACTCACCGGCATGATTCTGTCATTGACATTACTAAATGGGCCCAGGAATGCTTCAAGAAACCACTGTCAGTAAACACAGTCCGGCCGTGCCATCTACAGATGCCACCTAAAACTCAATCATGGAAAAAGGAAGCCATTGTTGAGCATTATCCAGAATGCACCGCCATGTTCTGTGGGCCAAGGCTCATTTAAAATGGACTGTAGCAAAGTGGCAAAGTGTCCAGTGGTCAGACAAGTCCAAATTTCACATTCTTGTTGGAAATCATGGGCGTCCCGTGTCCTCCAGGCTAAAAGGAAAAGACCACCCCTCCTGTTATCAGTGTTCAGTTCAAAAGCCAGCATCTCTGATGGTATGAAGATGCATTAGTACATATGGTGTGGGACACATGCATGTTTTAAAAGCACCATGAATGCTGAAAGGTATATAAAGGTTTTAGAGCAACATATCAACTGTTTGCCAGTTTGTGTTGGATACCTTTTTTGTCAATATATAAAACGATCACATAAAAACTACATTTTGCGTATTCTCACTTTGTCTTATATTAAATTCTGTTTGGAAGATATGGAACAATTAAGTGTGACAAATGTGCAAAAAAAAAAAAATCACAAAATAGGGATGGGGCAAATACTCATTCATGGTACTGTTTAACTTTTTATTTGACTTTGCCCTGCTCTGGTCTCACAATCTTGTTCAATCTTTCAGGGATAGGATCTATCATTCTGAAATGAGATGCATCATTGCCAATGTTACCAGACTAAGTGGTTAGTATTTAAATCTATTCGGTCTATTTGTTTGTTCATTTGTCCTCAGCATTTTCCTCATTGTGGAAACACAGTTGATTGACAGGAAAATAACTTTTATTTCCTCCTGACAATAAAGATCACTGCTTACTTGAGAATTAATGAACAATTGAATGCAATAAACAAATATTTGATCATGTTGTTTGAAAGTATGGGGTTAATAAAATGTCTGGTCTTTCCATTCTTCAACCTTTTATTTTTTAATTAATCACATGATTTTTACTGAGTGCTTCACCAAAGATTTATTTTCTAATGCAGTGAACGCCCACGTGGTTTGTAGTGAGACCACGATGACGGTGGAAGTAGAGAAGGCCTCAGTAGTTGGACTCCATGAAGATCATCTACGACTACTTGACGCGTCCTGCACCCCCATCTCGAACAGCACCCATGTAATCGCTGCTGTGTCCCTAGGCTCATGTGGAACGGAACTGAAGGTCAGACCATTCAATTCCCTCAAAGATCACATGCTATATAACTGTATGCTGCCATGTTACCACAGAGAAGTATCTTTTCATGTCTTTCATTGACTTTGCAGGACGATGGAGAGAACCTCATCTTCCGCAATGAAATTATGTCATACGACAATCCCAATGGTGTCATTACCCGGGTACACGAGGTGGAGATTGAGTTCTCGTGTTGCTACCCAAAGAAGAGCCGTATTTCTCTGGAATTCAGCTCACACAAGCTTCCTTATGTGTTCACGGAGAAAGGGTTTGGACAGTTCACTTACCAGTTTGAGTTCTTCCAGAGTAACCTTTTCAACAAGACGGTGGCCCCCGAATCCTACCCAATACAGGTCCCTCTGAAAGAGAAGCTCTACATGTTGATAAATTCTACTTCCTCCCTTTCCGATACTGAACTCTTTGTGGAGTCCTGCAGAGCAACCCCTGTTGATGACCCTAACTATCACATTTACTACGACATAATTAAAGATGGGTAAGAATAGCAGTATTTGTAAAGCTAAGTCTTTGCCATGAATGATTTTAGTACTTCAGCGTTAGGATGGAATGTATTAAAACATCAGCAAAAAAAAAAAAAAAAAACAATGGAAGACTGTGGGTAGGTAAAGTCTATATGGTGTAAATTGCTGTTGATGTTTTTCAACCCTGAAAAAAGACTGAATTTAGCTTTATTTCCCCAGCTGCATAATGGATGATACAGTGGTGGTATACCCAAGTAACCCGAGAGAATACAGATTTGAAATTGAGGCTTTCCAATTCATTGGACAACATGATGAGGTAATTGATTACAAATATCTAGCCAGGTCTCATTGCAATTCTGCCTGCTTTATGTATTCAGAGCTATCTTATCTCTTTGATGAATTCCAGGTCTTCATTAGCTGCTCAGTCATCCTGTGTCAAGCTGGGACCCCCAATAGTCGACGTTCTCAGGGCTGCATCAGTTCCTCAACTCCCTCTGTTTTACATGAATTTCAGAAGAGGGCTGCTGCAGCTGAGACAGCCAGACACTCCATTTCCCAGGGGCCTTTGCGTCTAAAGAGGACTGTAGATTTCACAGGTATTGTTTCTTCAGTTACATTCAAAGGTATTATGCTGCATGAAATCCAGTTCAGTTAAAAGGCTGTGGATGGCTCATACCGTTTAACACTCAAATCTGCACTGTATAAAGATCAGTGAGTTTGTACATACATTTTGTTTTGAATGATGCAGCATACATTTGCTTTGTTAAATAATGGTAGATTATGTGCAGATCCTCAAAAGTGAATTTTGACTTTTGTTTGCTTTCTTTATAGCTTCAAACATGGGCTTCAACATGAACCTGGCTTTCATTGCTGTGGTCCTCCTGCTTGTGGTTGTCATTGTGTGTGGAGCAGTGATTTATGTTGTCAAGAGGTCAAAAGTTAAATACCAACCACTCCCATCGACTGACTTCTGAAACTAAATATTAAGTGCTCATAAAACACATAAAACGCAATCACATTTTCCAATATTTGCCTAAGAATGAAGGATGTCCTGAGTCTCTAAAATTGATTTCTTGCACTGATATATTAATAATAATCGAATAATTGAATGATTAAATTCTTTCTTATTGTGAACAATAATACCCAATTACAATGAGGTTTGATTTGTTTGTCAACATCTTTACTCAGTCTTTTTTTAATTAAAATTCACAATATCATAACAGAGACAAATTAATACAGCTATTGCAATTGTATTTTGAAAAATTCTGTGAAATTTAATATTCTGCAACACTTGTACTCATTGGAATGGTGATATTAAAGTCATACAAATAATACCACAGTTGTATCAGTTTCACTTTCTGCCAAGCCTGGAACTTGCTGATTATAATCAGATTACGATTGATAATAAGAAATGCTGTTGTGGATCAGTGATGACCAGCCACGATAGCGATGCTTTGTTTTGAATTGATCTGTGTGTGTGTGTGTGTGTGTGTGTGTCTGTCAGTGAGAGAGATTAGGGCAAACTTTTAGGATTATTTTACTTTTAGGAGATTAGGGCAGCAGTGTTGCAGCTGGTGGATCCCAGATGGTTTCTTGTGTTTAGGGCAGGATTAATTCCAGGGGAACTGGCTAAGATAAATCGCTCAATGGATTCCAGCACATATCAGGCATTTTGGGGAACAATTTGGTTGTTTGGCAGAGACATGGCTTTTGGTGGGCTTTTCACCAAGGCAGTTCCCCAGACACACCTAAAAATCCACACAGAACTGACTCCCACAAAACTGACTCAGAATCATTCTGCAATGGGCAAATACCTGTGGGCTAAACTGAAGGGGGCTGATGAAAAGCAAACCCAAAAACATAAATGATCTTGAAAGGATAGAGGATAGAGGAATGGTGTAAATTCCCTCCAAATGTGTGTCCTAACCTCGTCAAACAGTACAGAATAAGATTACACCATTATTTTTGCCAGAGGTAGTTGCGCCAAGTACTGAACCAGGTCAAGGTCAAGGAAACTTTATTATCCCTGAGGGGCAATTTGTTGTACAGCAGCAGAACCTCAAAAACACATTAAACATAAAACAGCAAGTTAACAATGGAACATCAAGCAATAAATAGTACACATCCTATTCAACTAAAACTAACTAGCATTGTTTAACAGGCCAATGGCAGTTGTGACAAATTTTTTTGAGCCTATTGATCCAGCAATTTGACAGACTGTATCTCGGGCCGGACGGAAGCCACATGAACTCTTTGTACAGGGGATGCTAGGCTCAGACAAGATTAATTTTGCCTTATCATGGACCCTAGCCTGATGCAAAGTAGACAGTTCATTTAGGGTTAAGCCTGCATTTTGCTGCAAATGTTGACTTCTCCCTGCCACCTGATCCTGCTTCTAGCAGAGGCAGAGCCTTACCAGCTGGTGAAAGAGAAGGTCAAGACTGTTTTATTCATGTTTTTTTTAAACCAGTTTCATAAAAGCGCTGACCAAATTAAAAGAAAAGTTTGTGATAAAAGTGCATCTTATGTTGGACTTTTTTTGCACACTGCATCCACCTGAGCTTCAGAGGACAACTTGACATCAACCACAGTGCCCAGATATTTGTTCTGCTGCACAAGCTCAACAGCCTGATCATCAATCAGCACAGGAGAGAAGACTGCAGGATTTTCCCTAAAACCAGAAGTGGTCTCCTTGATTTTTTAAGACTTTTGTTTTTAAAAAGAAAGACCTGCACCATTGCATAAAATCAAAATCAAAGGGTCCATTCCAGATGTAATAGCGACCCATCCCAAAATTTCTGAGATATCTGTTTATTACTTTTTGAGTTATCTTATTCACAAACAAAAAGACAAACAAACGGCACCGATCACATAAACTTGCCAACTTCATTTTGCGGAGGTAATAAAGTACAATATTTCTCACATGCAGGCCTTGAGCTTATCAATTATGTTATCTTTATTTTTCAAATAGCATTACATGACCTGTCAGGTCAGTTCCCATGAAGAGCATTGGATGATCATTCATGATCAGAAATCATAATTCACATACTTCACATGCTAATAACGACTGTAAAATGGCTTCAAGAGGGAAGTAGATGGTGGATTTAGTGCTAAAAAACTGTCAAATGCCACTGCAACTACATAATTGCTAGGTTTTTGTCCATCATTTTGATAATTGATACTTTTTGTACGGAAAAACCTTGTAAGTCATATTGCCATAGATACTGACAAAAAAGAAATGAAAGATCATTCATAGAATGATGACTTGCTGAAATTCTACCCAGTCTAGCAAAGTTATGAACCAGAACGCGTTTTTGACCTTTTTTATGACCTTGACCTCAACCTTGATGATAGGATCATACAAAAGTGTAGGCTTCTACCTGAAACACTTTCAGACTCAATGACATGAAAACGAAGACAATCACTGCAAGATAAAGGGCAGTAAAGGGTGTGACTAACATATTACTAAACAAATGAATGATTGTTCAGATTGATGACTTGCTGAAATTCCACCTGCTTATGTCAGAGTGACATCATCACGACCAGTTACCCCTAGGACCACATTGACTTGATGAACAGAATGGCGATTGTTTGAAGTCTCTAGCTTGAATCGAAGCGAAGTTATCAACCAAAATGTGTTTTTGACTTTTTTGATGACCTTCACCTTGGCCTTGATGAAAGGTTCGCACTAAAGTAAAGATTTCTAGCCAAGACACTTTCGGACTCGATGACATAAAACGATTGCTGCAAGATAAAGGGCATTTAAGGGTGTGACTAACAGATTAACTAACTAACTAACTAATTAACTAATTGACTAACATACTTATCAAAAGAATTTCGGCAAGTCAAAAATGTCCTTCCAAAGACTCCCCCCAAACCCCCTCTGAAAAAAAAAAATCTCCTGGATGACCTTCATATTGAGTCGGCGACCCTCGGTGCACAGAGGAGCTGGCCGAGACTCACACTGCATACAGGGGGAGACCTGAACCTGAACCTGAGCATGATGTTGCCAACATTCCATCCATGACTCATCGCTTCACTTGAGCTTTCCCAAGAACAGCCCACTGCGACCGCAGGAGACAACAAACATGAGCGCAACTCCGTAATACTGACCGAACATCCATATAGTAGCTACTGTTTTAATCAGTTTTCCCAAAGACTGAAGTGAAAGATGCGGTCCCATATGTTCAAAGAACAAGTGTCAATAAATTGCACTCCACTCATTCCTAAGATGACGGTAAAAAAAAAAGCTTCTGTGCAGTCACATGGGCAAAGTGAGAGCATCAAAAAAAAATTCATTCCTCCAGAAAAAAAAGAAATTTGCCTGTTTTTCTCTGAGTTTAATTGTCCTGAAAGTTTAGGGTGACTCATTGATGCTCAACAATATGTGAGGAGAGGAAAGTGACATCCCCAGACCTGCATATTTCAAGATGGAAAAAATTGGCTGTGTCCAGGCATCAGTTTTCCAGCCATCATATTCATTGACCTACACCTAATATACAGGCAGATCATAAAAAGAACAATTGATGCTAATTACAAAGGCAGCAAACAAAGAAAATCACATTGCGGACAGGTTCACAAGACAGCCTATAGACAGAACAAACAGATTTAATTTTGTCCTGAAAGTGATTGACATGCAGAGAATGCTAGAAGGGTAAACTCATTGATGCTCGGAGACTAAACAAAATGCTGAGGAGTTAGTCAATTTAGTGCAGCTGACATCCCCATACCTGTCATAATTTCAAAAACAAATGGAGGTTAGTAATCCAGAAAAAGCAAGATGAAAATATTGGCTGAATGTTGAAAACCAGGCATTAAATCATGCAATACTTTGAGCAGACAAGAGACAGAACAGACAGGGGAAGACATCAATGCATGGTGATGTCATGGCGGAATGTAACTATGGCAAAATACAAAACATGGAAAAACTAAACTAAGACAATCCTGAACAATTCTAATCAATCCTTTCAAAGAATAGTCAGACATTCAGAAATCCAAATCCAAACAGACAGAACATCAAAACATGGCATAGCAGATCAGAATCATGACAGTTAGCAGAATCATAACACTATATCTATTGTCCTGATGTCAGACCAAAGAGAGAGACCAAAATAATGTGTGCATGTGGGCGCATGAGTGCGGCGTGTTTTATGTGTCCTTCAGGTGCTTTTACACAAAAACAAATTTTTCATCTATAGAGAGCCAGTGGTATTCAAATTACTTGTTCAGAAAAATCAGTTTTCTGAACTGCAAAAATTTGACATGATTTTGATGCTGTTATTCTTTATCACTATCATCTATCTTCTAGGGTTTTCCTCATGCTATTCTAGTTCTTCATAATCAGCTGCATGCGACAATGGGAGATCCATAGTTACAGTCAGGGGATACAATAATGTCTTTTTGTGAGAAAAAGTCACTATCTAGTTTTTATGATGGAGTAAACCAATGGTCTTTTAGTTGTTTGATAAATTGTCCTTTCGTTCACAGTTCCACCTGCTGCTTTCGCAATCATCAGATTTGCGGTTATGCTCCCACCTCTCTTGTTTATGCTTCTTGAATTTTTGCTTAAAATTCTGTCACAAACCTCTCGTGTGGGTGGGATTTTTTGTGTGGTCTGACCTCATTGGCTAATAGAATTTTGGGGCTCAGAGCCTGGAGTAATGAATCCAACCATAGAATGTAGCCACGAGTCTCACTTCGGACTCCACTCACAAGTGAATCACATCAGCGACGACTGAAATACTACAATAGCTGATGAAGGAAATCAATGTGTGTACGAAGCTTCTGAAATGGATATGCATGCATTGGTGCTCTCGTTGAAATGGGGCAACGCTTAGCTTCTAAACAAAAAATTTAGTAATTCACTCATAGCATCCAACCTTTTTTAATATTTGTGCGGTGTGCCTTGATGTCTTATATGACATCGTCAATCAGAAAGGCATTTTCAAAGCATTATCTAGCTAGCTCAGGCACGATTTTGTTGCATTAAATTGCACATGAACATAATGTTTCTGGATTTGAATAAGTCACGGTCCGGTAGCCTCTGGATCGATTGTCAAAAATTTCTGATTGATAAAATGCGATTACGGTAAATTTCATTGAATTTACACTGAAATATTAAAGATCACGTCTATGTAGTTTTTAATAGTGTCTGATCAGTATTTGGTGCAAATTATAGGCCTACACTTTGAAAACGAACGTATGCTTCCAACTGTTCATCAAAACGGATAATGTGCACTGATCTTAAAAATTCAAAGATGAGGCTATAAAGGCAGTTCCGGCTCTCTATACTCAAATAGTTCTGGTGAATAACCCAACAGAAGCCTCATGCAGAAGCCAGTTTTCTGGGCCAGAAGTTCAGGCAGCTCTGCGCGGAAAGGGCAGAAAATAACCAATAGATTTCCCTGGCTATGATGGATTTGACCTCTTGCTAATTTTGAAAGCTGAGTAAACTTTCAAAATCTAATAATTAATTTTATGACTTGTCATAATGTTTTCTGTCTTACCAGAGTTGTTGGATAAAAAATCCTATTCCTTCACAGTAAACCAGTCAAAAATGCCAAATATGCTGGTACACAATTCATCAGAGTTTTCTGCCGCGTGCACACCAGCGCAATTATGAGCACCCCTGAAGTATTGTTATCTGTTTGCTTCTTGATACATTTGACTCCCTTAAAATTCGTCTCCAACAAACCCTAAATGTGGGCCACTGGGATTTTTGGTGTGGTCTGACCTCATTGTTTTTTTTTTTGGTTTTTGCAGGCCAGACCAATTTTGGGGGCCCACCAGGAAAACTCCCGGTTTTATCGACGGCCAGTCCGCCCCTGGGACCAGGGAATAACATAACATAACATGAATGGCAAGAACAGGCAGTTTAGCCCAACTAGGCTCGCCAGTTTCTTTATACTATTGTTAATATATCACTTCAGATCCTCAATGACTCAATGGTATCTAGCTTGAAGTCAAGCGTGCTCTTGAAAACTCCCAAGGTCTATGCCTCAACAATATGGTCAGGCAAGCTATTCCACATCGAAATTACTCTTTGAGTAAAGAAATATTTCTGAATATCAGTGCTAAATTTACCCTTGGTCAACTTCCATTTGTGACTCCGAGTTTTACTAACACCACTTAGTCGAAGGAATCCTACATAATCCACTTTGTTAATCCCTTTAACATATTTAAAGACCTCAATCAAATCACCCCTTAGTCTCCTTTTCCTAAGACTAAAGAGATTAAGGATCTTCAGCCTCTTCTCATAGCTTTCATCTTTTATTCCTGGAATTAGCTTATTGGCCCTTCTCTGAACTTTTTCTAGAGCCTCTATATCTTTCTTAAAGTATGGTCCCCAGAACTGTACACAATACTCCAGATGTGGTCTGATGAATCGTTGTACAAAAGAAGCATCACCTCCTTAGATTTGTACTCAAAACTTTTGGCAATGTATCCCAGCATCCGATTGCCTTTTTTTTAACTCTTTCTGCACAATGGCTAGAACCTGTGAGGGTTTGGTCAACAATCACTCTCAGATCTTTTTGTGTGGAGCACAATTTTAAACCTCACATGAAGTAATCCTGTCTAATGTTTTTATTCCCTACATGTTTAACATTACATTTGCTACATTAAATTTCATTTTGCCACATTTCTGCCCAATTCTGGATTCTATCTAAATCACCCTGAATCACTTTAGTGGACTCTAAACTATTTGCCAAAACCTCCGATTTAGTATCATCCATAAATTTAACTCATTTGCTCTCAATATTCCTATCAAGATCATTAATGTAGATGAGGAACAGCAGGGCTCCCAACACCGATCCCTGGGGGACGCCACTCCCCACCATACTAGCTCAGATGAGATACCACTGACCACCATTCTTTGCTACATTGTTCTGTCTTTTAACCAGTTTTGAATCTAAACTCCAGACGACCTCCTCTAAACTCCAATGGAGCTCATTTTAAAAAATTTCTCTTATCTCAACTGTATCAAATGCTTTAGATGAAAATCCAAGTATATGATGTCATAAGCCCTGCTCTGGTCATAATTCTTGGTGGCCTCTTCAAAAAATTCCAGGCGGTTTGTCAGGCATAACCTTCCTCATTTAAAAATGGAAACCATGTTGGCTTTCTGAATCCCTCAAGATATTATAATGCTCAAGAAATAAGTCCAGCTCATTTTTTAAAATAGTGTGACCAGCAGTAAGGCTAACAGTTAATGTAATACGATTACGCCACTCCTTATTAATGGGTAAGAGAACCCCATTTAGGCTAGATAACACCCTCCAAACCCCGAGCAAGTCCAATAAGAAGGAACCAGGATACAGCTGTCATATACATAGCTCACTTTATTTCACAAGATCATATTCTTTTAAAAGGCGGCGTGGGCTTTCAGGCAAGTGTGCCAATAACAATTGACTGTGCAGAGGGCGGCAATACGAATGTGCAAATGGGCAATAAATATTGATAAATACGGGCGGGTTACTACAAACAGGTTGACAATAAATAGGTCAATAAACTACAAGGCATAAAAACAGAATAAATAATTCCAATAAATACTGTAGTTAAAGAGACTAATAAATCATACCATCCGCTAAAATAAAAAAAAACTGTACTGTCCAAATTAGCATACCAGTTGAGAGGCATTCAACAGCCAGTACGAAATCCAAAGAGCGAAACTGTAACACCCATTTAAGTGGGCACTCCAAAAAAAAAAATACAAACAAAAAAAGCAAAAACAGAATCAATAAACCATCAAAAAGCAAAATAAATCAAATGAAAACCCAAATCAACAAAATCCATACAGAGGTCACACAAGAGAAGATACCTTCAATAAGGTGTTGCACACACACTTAGATTGTCACACTCAGTGATAGATGAAAAGGGTCACAGCCACCCTTAGTAGACCTACCACTCACTAATGAGCACCCCCGACCAGTACGAATGTTGCACAGTGCCAAACAAATATTTGCGTTGCTATTGTGGTAGTAAAACACTTGCTATTACAACCTCTGTAGTGCCACAGAGCAGCTTAGATACTGCACAAACCCAAGAAAATATTAAATTAACAATTAAGTAGGCTATAGCTACAGTATTGCACTTCCCCATAATGCCAAAAAAAAAAAAAAATTGCACAGGCCCGAATAGACATTAAATTAGCAATTACTTAAGCTGTTGGAATCGTATTGCACTTCCCTGTAAAATTATATTGCACAGACTCGAATAGAATGTTAACCAATGTGCAAGGAGGAACAAACAAGACACATACCCTTGCAATGACACTCAGCCCACCATTACGAATTGCCAAGCTACGTTGAACACATTCAAGAAAATCAAAAGAAAAGAGCGAAAACAAACTAGGAAAACACATTCAGAAAATCAAAAAGAAAAGGCCACGAA
Organism: Gymnothorax javanicus; assembly: GCA_029692085.1. NCBI lineage: Eukaryota > Metazoa > Chordata > Actinopteri > Anguilliformes > Muraenidae > Gymnothorax > Gymnothorax javanicus. The sequence goes on along the minus strand of CM056207.1, from coordinate 9,946,719 downwards.
AACAAACTAGGAAAAACAGTGGTGCCCCCTCTCCATCCGGAGCACATCACTGCGCAGCAGGCCACCATCTAGGAAATCTAAAAATAGCGACATGAATTGTGCCATCAGTAAAAGCGAAGTTCATTATGTAACTACGGTTCTATGAATCCTGGATGACCGCCAGAGGCGGTGCTTCAAGCACTGAATGATCCATCCGGGCATGCGCAGGTCGAGTGTTTATACCGACAAAGTCACCCATGACCCTGGATGACCGGGAGAGGCTATATTTTCTGGTCCCATCAGGGATCTGTTCCTACAGAGTCTTCTCGCGAGCACCACGAGGATTCTGAGTGACAGAACGCTCTGGCGGTCATCCAGGATTCATAGAACCGTAGTTACATACGTAACTTTCGTTCTATTTCATCCTTACTGACCGCCAGAGGCGGTGCTTCAAGCACTGGATGACCCATAACAACAAAGTCACGAGGAATCCCCATACATACCTCATTGAGAGGAAACAGCAGAGTCGGGTAACAGGACCACACCCAACGGATGGGGAGGGCAACATTCACCCGATAGAACCTGGAGAAGGTACTTGGTGATGCCCATGATGCTGCATCACAGATGTCCTCCAGGGGCACTCCACGAAGGGCCGCCCATGATGTAGAGACAGCCCTAGTAGAGTGGCACCTCACCCCGGATGGCAGGGGGTGACCACCTCTTTTATATGCGTGGGTGATGAGATCCACAACCCAGTGAGACAGTCGCTGTTTGGAGAGAGCACAGCCTTTCCTCGACCACCATAGCAGATGAAGAGCTGGTCCGACCGTCTCATGCTTGCGGTCGCAGCCACATATACCCTCAGAGCCCGGACAGGACACAGCAGTCTTAACCTGTCCTCCCTTCTGGGGGAATAAATTGTGCCAGGTGGATAGGTCAGTTGAGGTTCGGACGATGACAGAACCTTCGGAGAAAAGCTGCATTTGGCCACAGGGTAACCCCTGAGCCGTCTGAGTTCAACCTCAGACATGAGCCACTCACGGACAGAGCATGCAGCTCCCCAACACGCTTCGCTGAAGCGATGGCAAGGAGAAAGGCAGTCTTAGCAGAGACCCACTTCAGCTCCGCCTGATCCAGGAGTTCAAAGGAGGCAGACAAAGCATCCAGCACTAGGTGCAGATCCCATGCTGGAGCCGCTGTGCTGGCGGGGGGGCGTAGCCTCAATGCCCCCCTTCAGAAAAAGGGACACCAGTTTGTGGCGCCCCCACTGTGTCAGTATCCACTTGAGCATGTCGAGAGGAAATGGCTGCCACGTATACCCCCAGAGTAGCAGGGGATCGGCCGTCATCCAAGAGTGACTGGAGGAACTCCAGAATCTTTGGAACTGAACAGTGCACTGGGTCCTCACCCCTGTTCGAACACCATGCAGTAAACAGCTGCCACCTATTTTCATACTGCGCCCGGGTAGAAGGCGCCCTGGCATTCAGTACGGTGTTGCGGACAGCATCTGAACACTCTGTCAGCATCGGGTTGGGCCCTGCAACGGCCAGACCCATAGCCGCAGGCGAAGAGGGTCGGGATGCCAAATCTGGCCCTGTAACTGAGACAGGAGATCCTTCCTGTCGGGGAGGCGCCATGGTGAGCTGCGGCAGAGCCTGCGCAGCAGTGGAAACCATGTCCTCCCTGGCCAGAAGGGGGCTACCAACAGCAGTCTGTGGCCCCGCTGGAGGACCCTCTGTAGTGTTGGAAAAATCAGAGGGATTGGTGCAAAAGCATAGAGGAGACCCTCTGGTGTCGTGGGCGAGAGCATCCTGGCCCAGAGGGCTGCTCTCCTCTGTCAAGGAGAACCAGAGGGGGCAATGGGTCGACTCCTCTGTGGCAAAGAGATCCACCTCTGCCTTGCCGAAGATGTCCCAGATGTTGAGCACCAGCTCTGGATGAAGCCTCCACTCCCCGGCGGAGGCTTGCAGCGGGAGAGTAAGTCTGCAGCCGGTTCCGTTCCCGGGCAAATACATTGCTCTCAGACCGGCCAGGCTTGGTGCTGCCCACAACAGGAGGTCCCGGGATGCCTGCAATAGTCGTGCAGACCTAGTGCCCCCCTGGTGGTTTATGTGTGAGACGGTCAAGACATTGTCGAGCGTATAAGCACGCGTGCCGGCCTCTCAGGTAGGGAGGAAAGCACTGCAGCCCCATGTGCACAGCCCGCAGCTCCAGAACATTGATATGCTCTGAGTGGGTCCCGAGCAGGCCACAGCCCCTGAGCTGTCGGTTCTGCCATACTGCACCCCACCCGAGAGGGAGGCATCCGTTGTGATGGCTTCCCGGCGGGATGCAATGGAACCCAGGGGCATGCCCTGTAGGAGAAATGATCTCTCTCTCCACTGAGCCAGAGCAAGGAGGCAACTGCGCGAAACTCTGAGTTTCCTGTGCGGTGCTGCTTTGCATCAAATGAAAACTGTTCAGCCACCTCTGGAGGGGACGTAGGGACAGCAGTCGGGACAGCAGTCCTAAAGGAACCACAGTGGCGGCAGCCGTCAGTTTCCCTAGGAGGCGCAAAAACTCCACATAGCGCAACCACCTGCCCTCCCGAAACAGGGGAAGGAGGCGGAGGATGTCGATCCACCCGCTGTGGCGACGGACAGGCCTTCATAGCGACTGCATCGAGAGTCACCCGAGAAAGATTGTGCTCTCTTTGGGGAACCAGGCAACTCTTTGTGAAATTCACCCTGAGACCCAGTCGGGACACATGGGAGAGAAGATGCATCGTGTCCAGGGTCACCTGAGACTGGGAATGCGCACAGATGAGCCAGTCGTCCAGATATGGCAGGATCTTCATGCCTTGACGGCAGGGGCAAGAGGGCTGCCATCACACATCTGGTAAACACCCGTGGGGAAGGGGAGACCGAAGCGGGAGCACCCTGAACTGGAAATGGCGCCCTTGAAAAGCAAACCGCAGAAACTGCCTGTGGTGTGGCGCTATGGGGACATGAAAGTAGGCGTCCTTCAGGTCTATTGAGGTAAACCACTCCCCTCTGGCAACACTGCGCAGAACCTCTGCAGTGCTGAGCATGTGGAACCTCAGGACCTTCAGGAACCTGTTGAGTCCCCTCAAGTCGAGGATGGGGCGGAGCCCGCCATCCTTCTTTGTTATGAGAAAGTAGGTCGAGTAGAACCCCCGGGTTGTGACAGGGGATCTACAGGTTCGATGGCACCCTTGTCCAGGAGGACCGATAACTCCCGGTTGAGGGCTTGGGCTTTGCCGAGTCGTGTATGATGGTCATATTGACCCGGCCACAGGCTGGGGGCAGCGTCGGAACTGAAGTTTGTACCCGTGGGTCAAGGTGGAAAGCACCCAAGGGTCCGTGGTGGAAGCAGCCCAATAACTGAGCTGCTGCTGGGAAAACCATCCGACGACCGGCCCGGGGCCTCAGCGCCTTGTCCCCGGCCTCTAGAGGCTCTGGCGGGCGATGTACGGCATGTGAGGCATGAGGTTGCCCAGAGGGCAGCCGCTCAGGGCAGGGGAAAGGCCTGTGCCACCCGCTGATCAGACTGTGGAACTGGGCGCTGAGACCTCAGGTAGCCATTGGGGTAAGGCCGAGGTTGAGAGCGGCGCTGGGGGGTAGTTGAAGAACCCCTAGGCCTGCTGGGAGGAGGCACACTCCTGTGAAGCTCGGACAGCTGCTGTCGGGTCTGTCTAGCTTGGACCGTGCGCTCAAAGCGCCTCAAGAGCCGCAGATCCAAACAGCTCCCCAGGTTCCACGGAACACTGCGGAGGGTTCTCCTGCACGCCTCTGTGAGAGGAGGTTGCGCCAACCAAACCTGGCGGCGAGCCTGGACGAGTGGACATCACCCGCCCCAGCTCTCTAGACATCAACGCCTTAACGCCTGCAGAGGCGTCGCTGAAACTGTGGGCAGAAGCATCCAGTGTAGCCTCCTGCAGGGATGCTGATAGAGCAAGCATCAGGTGTGACATAGAATTGCCAATGCATCCCATGCGTGCCATGGCGTCATAGGCTTTGGAGAGCAGGTCATCTGTAATCCGACACTGGGGGCGAGGACACCTCGCATCCGGTCTTAGAGCCTCATCAGGGGACACAATTAGAGCAGCTATTGTCGGCTCAATTGCAGGCATCTTGCCCAAGCCAAACCTGGCTGCATCTTGCATGGCTGCCAGGGTCCGACCATCGGATGTTGCATGAGAGAGGGCCCTAGAATCCCTCCAGCATGCATGCAACTGTTTCAGATACTCGTCCGATGGAGGCACAGTAAAGTTGGCGGAGCTGGTCCACGCCTGAAGAAAGCACTGGCCGCAGCCGGCTGAGCTTGTGAAACGTCTAACTGCAAGCGGGCCAGGGCCATACGAATGATGGCTCCCAATGAGCTGTCCTCAGAACCAACAGTAGAGCTGTGGGCGAAGAACAGGAGCCCACCTCAGAGGCACGGGAGGTTATATCCTGTGGAACCACATCCGCCTCAAATTCAGCAAACTCAGTGGCCGGCGCTGCCATGGAGAGCACATCATCCTCCGGCTCCAAACTGGCTGCTGGAGGGGCAGGCGCATCCGCCTCCCTGCACCAGTCCCAGATTGGAAGGCCAGGAAGAGGGCTTTCATGTGATTAATATCCTCCGTTAACTGGTCCACCTTGGAGGCAAGCCTGGACTCCTTCACCTTCTTCCTAGAGGTGGCGCCCCCAGTCTCAGCTTCCCCACGTTTAGATCTGCCAGCCTGAGCAGGAGTCACTCGCTGGGCTGGGGTCAATGGCTGGGACGACGGGACATGGCCCAACAGTCTCTCCACCTCAGCCAACCTGGCAGCCCTCACTGCCCGAGGCATGAAACTGCAGTTCATGCAGGGATCTTCTGAAAGCCCTCCCTCAGGTGCTCGAGAGACCAAGGCATGAGGGACACATATCATGGCCATCTTCAAGCTGCAGAGAAGCCATACAGGCCGAGCAAGAGTGGGTGCCAAGCATTTTTACAACCAGCCAAAATCAAACAGAAACAACAGACTTTGGGAGAGGGAGCGAAACACAGCCTTCACCAACAAGTGTTGCAACAAAATTAGTTAGCTTCAGCGGAAACACCACTACTAACTGCAGAGTCACACCTACGCTGGGAGCGAGAGCACTGCCTTCACCAGTTAAGGGTAGCTGCTATGCTACAACACAAACGGGCACAACCGAGTTGGCACCAAAATATTCAACTAAAGTAGGCTGAGCGAAAAACGCCGGTAATAACCAACAAAACAAGGAAATGCAGCTCAGTGTTCCTTTCTTCCTTTATTTATTATTATTATTAGTACCTAAGCTGGGAGTGGGAGCGCACACACTGCCATCACCAACAAAAGTACAACGAAAAGCGGGTACACCCACGGTGCACCGATTAGTCAATAATGTAGGGCAAGCGGTCACAAGGCTAACCGCAAATGCGCATAAATGAAATAACAAGAGCAGCACAAATGCCGGGAGGGAGCGGGCACACTGCCTTCACCGACAAAATTGAAAATAACAGCAGCAGCACAAATGCCGGAGAGGGAGCGGGTACACTGCCTTCACCGACAAAATTGAAAATAATAATAAAGCGAATACAACAGGTTGCACCGATATTCAATACTGACGGGACAGCGCCGCAATCCCAACAGCTGATTCACATAAACATTTGCGGTACAAATGCGGGAGAGGGAGCGGGTACACTGCCTTCACCGACAAAATTGAAAATAATAATAAAGCGAGTACAACAGGTTGTACCGATATTCAATACTGATGGGCAAGCGCCATGCAATCCCAACAGCTGATTCACATAAACATTTGCGGTACAAATGCCGGAGAGGGAGCGAGTACACTGCCTTCACCAGCGAAATAACGAAAATACAACCAAAAGCGAGTACAACAGGTTGCACTGAACAAAATGTAGTGAGAAACACAAAGTAAACTTATCACTACGTTTGGTACTTAGGAGTGTCATGGCGAACCGCAACAAACCTTCGTCGTGATCCGTCGCAGCCTTTGGAGGCGAGCAGCTCGCAGCTCGACGAGAAGTCACAAGGCTACCAGCAACGAACGACAAAAATTGACGCTTAGCTTTTGCTAGCTCAGTGACATGCAGTCTACCTGCGGCGAGAAGATGAAAAGGAACAGATCCCTGATGGCACCGGAAGATATAGCCTCTCCCGGGTCATCCAGGGGTCACGGGTGACTTTGTTGGTATAAACACTCGACCTGCGCATCGCCGAGATGGATCATTCAGTGCTTGAAGCACCGCCTCTGGCGGTCAGTAAGGATGAAATAGAACTGCCTTCATGGCTAATAGGCTGTACACAAGCATTACATACGCCCGCATGAATCACGAGTGCAATGCCATATAAAGTTTAGGGAAAATGGATACAAGGTTACCTTATGTTTGCTTCGCTCTACCCCCGACTCGTCTTGGTGTTATACTTGTTCAACTAGGCTCTCACCACCAGCGACAATACGGCAACTTCAGAACAAAGAAATGACCATCATTACAACGAAATGACCCACAGGTAAAGAGTACGTTACCAGTAGCATTCGTACACGAACCTGCCATCAGAAGTGTTCCGTATAAACTTGCTTGTTTGCATCCGCTCAGCTAAGCAAACCTCCGGCAATACTGTAACACATTAAAATGCAACGAATTACTGACAAACATCAAACGCTGGTGCCCAGCTAGCAGCTAAATCATACAGCTACCAAGGCAAGCGCGTAGCCTACTTTCTTGTGATAAAATTCAACAAAAAATCCAAACCCAAGGGTATAGCAAGGCAAACGTGGCACAGGTGGTGAATCGATGCGTTCCAACAAAGAGCTGAGAGTCAAAAGCTAGGCATGGTACGGACATGACGTTACATTCTCTCAGCACAATCTCATTAAGGCTGACCACACTTCTGGTAGGTCCCAAAGCCTGAACGCTGCCACCCACCGACAGCCCACGAGGCAGATAAAAACAAGAAAATGAAACAACTAATTGTCCCATGGGCTACATCAGCTTCCAGTATTTTGCATACAATGCAAGTTAAACTGACTGGCCTGTAATTTCCTGGCTCAGTAAGGTCCCCTTTCATATATATTGAAATTATATTGCCCTGCTTCCAATCATTTGGTATTTCTTCAGTTTCTAAAGACCGTCTGAAGATGGCGGATAGTGGCTTAAAGATGATCTCACTAACTTCCCTGAGCAGTCTAGGATATTAGCCATCAGGACCCGCCGCCTTATCTGCCTTAAATTTATGCAACTTGTCTAATACTTCGTTATCCCTAACCTCAATTTCCACTAAATAATCTTAAGCATCGGACATGCCCTCTGGCCGAATAAAAACCCGCTCTGAAGTAAAATTCTCAACAAAGTAACTGTTTAAGGTATCTGCAATATCCTTGTTATCATATAGCAGCGATCCATATTTATTCTTTATGCACTTAATCTCCTCTTTGACTTTCCTTTTTCTGTTACAGTACTGAAAGAACCACTTAGGGTTAGTTTTTGACCCTTCTGCAATTTGTCTTTCATACAGTCTTCTAGCATTCCTCAGCTCTTTTTTGACCACAGCCTGCATTTTACAGTATTCAGCCTTAGTGTTCTCATTGTTATCCTTTATGTACATCTTATTAAGATTCCTTTTTTCCCCTCAAACTCCTACGAATAGCTGTGGTCATCCACTGAGGATTCTGCTTTTTCAGCTTACTTTTGGACACCTTTGGAATGAATTTGCATTGTGAATCAAATAAACCCCCCTTAAATCTTTCCCACATCTCATTTACAGACTCACAGTCCAGGAGTGTCTCCCATTTTATTTTGCTTAGATATGAGCGCATCCTGTCAAAGTTTGCTTGCCTAAAATTGAAAATTTTTGTTTTTGAAGACAGCTTTTTAACTTCCCATGAAACATCAAAATTAACAGTAGAGTGATCACTTGTCCCAAGTGGCTCCAGTACCTCAACATTGCCAATTCTATCTGCGTCATTACAGAGCACTAAGTCTAAAATTGCCTTCTCTCTTGTAATTTTATTAACATACTGCACCAAAAAATTATCATTTATAACATCTAGAGATTCTTCCTACCCCTATCCTGTCCAATGGATATTGATAGTTCACCGTGACATCATTAAGTCCTCTGTAGTCTATAAAGGGGCGCAGACCTCCATCCTTCTTCTGGACAAAAAAGAAGCTTGTGGATGCAGGTGAAGTGGAAGGACGATTGAAACCCTACTGTAGAGCTTCTTGTACATATTGCTCCATTGCTTGAGTTTCAGCCATCAATAGAGGGTATACATGGCTCCTGGGGGGTGAAGGGCCGGACAGGAGCTTGATGGCACAATCCCACAGACGATTAGAAGGTAACTGGGTCACTTCTGTCTTGCTGAACGCCATCTGCAGGTCCCAGTGCTCTTCGGGAATTTCTGGCTGGTCTCCTTAGTCAGGGCTCTCACCGGTCGTGGAGGCAATGGGGAAGGGGCCACGGTGTCGCTGACAGGAGGGTGATCGGTGTCACCCTCTGGTGTGCCAGAAGATGGGATTGCGTAACAGTAGCCACAGAAGGCCAAGGATGGGTGGGAGGCTTGAATAGTCGAGGAGCAGCAGCGGGAGTTCCTCCAGATGGAGCTCTTGAATGCAGAGGGCGATTGGCGCCATCTGGTGGGTAACGCTGCCGCTGCCCAGAAGTTTCCCGTCTACAGCTGCCACGGTGAGGGGAGCGTGGAGCTGGTGAACTGGAGCCTGAAGCTGTCACGCCAACTGGGAGGAGGTGAAGTTGCTCGCTGCACCGGAGTCAATCAGGGCCTCTGTGCAAAGGGTCACATTATTAAAGGCCTCTCTGACTGGGATCTTGAATTGTTGGCCAGTGGTGGCAGTAGGTGACACCTTTATCTTGGGGGGTGCTGTTTCTCCCTCTTGACACTTAGTGCAGGGGCCGGTTCTCCTCCAGAGGCGATGCTCCGTTGGTCTGGAGAGCCCCAGTTTCATAGCCTTCGCCTACTCCTTAGGCATCTGGGTGGGGCCCATGGGCTGGACCCGCCGTCTCTCCTGCATGAGCTGGTCCAGGCTGACAGCTGAGTCATTGTAGGAGGTCAGGGACAGGTCTAGGTCCCTGCAGGCCATCTCTGCCTGTAGCTCTGGACACAGCCCATTCCGGAATATCGTCATCAGGGCAGGCTCATTCCGGCTGCTGGCTGCGGCCAAGATGCGGTATTGGAGGGCATAGTCAGCCGCGGTCTTCGTACCCTGGTGCAGGTCCAGCAGCTGGTCCCCCAGCCTTCTTCCCAGGGTGGTCGAAGACTGAGCAAAACTGCCAGAGGAAGCTGGCATGGGTGGGAAAAGCCGTTTCCCCCCAGACAGCTGTCACCCAGTCAAGCGCCTTGCCAGAGAGGCGGGTCACCACTGCGGCAAACTTCTCAGCGTCAATCAGGGAAGGATAGTATGTGAAATAAAGTGCGCATTGGAGAAGGCAGCCTTTGCACGCAGTGGGGTTTCCGTCAGAGCTCTGGCAGGCGCACTGGCGATTCACCCCGGGGAATGGCTGAGGGAGCCTGCATTCCGGCAGGAGAGACGAGGGTCGGTGGGGGCAGTGGAGCATGGCAGATGGAAATAGAAAGACTAGAGAGAAAATACAGGCTTGTGTCTTACGAGACTTCGCAATAACTAAGCGCAAGGCTCGTTCTTAAATAGCACAACACTACCACACAGTGGAAATTAACAACAGGTGCATGCAATGATTGCGGAGCTGAAGAATGCGGTCCGGGTCTTAATAGATCGGCGAGTTGGAAGGCTGGAGGCGTGCCCTTACAGTGGGCCCCAATCTCCACAATGGTTTGTCATTCTGGTTAATCTAAATTCTTTCTATCACTGAAGTAGGTTATGGTCATGCATATATAAAAATGATTATTGTATTTTATTTATGTCTACTTCTAATTTCAGCCCTACATGTCTGCATGTATGAATAGATGGTTGCAGTCAGAAGTGCTTGGACGTGTTTTGTTGCTTCTTGCTGCTTGCATAGCTAAATAAGCCAAATTTGTGTTTGTTGTTGCTATATTATTGTATTGCTATTTTCATTCTTTCTGCTCTTCATGGCTTTTTCCCCATCGTGAGAATTTTTGTTTTGTTGTTGCTGCTATCTTTATGACATCTTGTAGTCAATGTTCTGCATGTTTAATCATTTTACAGGTTTCTGAACATCTTGCCAAAGGACTGCAACTGAAAATTAGCCAGCAGACTAACACTGGCACGTTTCCAAAAATGCTGATCAATGTATGTTGTCCTAAAAATTTAATGAGATGAAATTAAACATTCCAGGGTGAGGTCAAAACGTGATTTATCAATGACCGATTGACCCCACCAGAAAACTATATTCACAAGTGGGGCAAGCTTACAGCTGTGGAAATATAAATGTAGGAAAAGGCAGTCATAACTGGATTGGTACTGCATATCATTAGATACTTATAAGTTCAGTCTAGTGTTGGCATCAGGAGGGAGACAGTGTAGTCTGAGCATCCCACTAAACATAGTCAGCATTTCGAAAAACATTTTTTTGCAAATTAAATGAGAGAAGTATATGTTCATATTTATGCTTAAGTGCCTAAGTGAAATTGATGTAATGAAGTAGAGAGGTGGATTTACAACCTAAGTGAATTGCTGTGAAGATTGCAGTGTAAGATTCAGGTTTTGCCAGATGCTTCCATCTAGTGTACAAAAGCTGTCATTGAACAGAGTATTTCAGTTTAATGAATGCAGTAAACCGCCCTCCACAGGCAGTTCTATGCACTGGGATATTTTGACTGAGCTTAAAGCTTTATTTCATGGTATCTGCTCATGTTCTTCCCTTATCATACTGCAAAACAACATTACCCTTTCTGTTACACTCAATTCAATTTTTTATTTTTATTTTTTGTTTTTGTACAGCACATTTCAAAGCGTCATGCCCTAAAGACAATGAATAAAAATAAATATCTGGAAAAAACAATCCTTCACCCCTCAGAAGTGAACAAATTAAATAAAAGCAACTTCAACTAAAAAGAAAAGCATTTGAATGGTGATGAGAAAATGGGAAGAAATCTCAGGGAGTAGTGCATAAAATCACAGAAATAAGAAGAAATAGCCTAGACAAAAGTGAAAACTAATACAGCAAGCTACCAAAAGGGAAGAAGCTTTGAAACATCAGAACTGCATGTAAAAACAGTAAATGCTGGAGTATACATAGACACTGTACAATACTGTACAAATTTATAACACATTTCTCTGTCGAATCTCGTTGGGCCGAACAGCTTGTTTTGCGTGTCTGTTGTTTTATATCATGCTCCGTCTGTTAATAACATTGATGATCTCAGCTGAGGCTGTCAATAAGAGCCAACAGGTTTGGTCATGTGAAGAACATAGCCATTTTCACAAGTTCCAGCATGAGTCCGGAGAATTGAAGATGCTTTCGTAACCGTTAATCATTCCATGTGTAGCCATGGCAGTCAGGGCTAGTGAAGAGCATGTTGAGGGCTACGCCGCCCAGACCTGACAGGCAGCCAGAGGTTTGAGTCCATCGGTGAACACACAAAATGTCCCAGCAGGAAAGACCTAATATTGATTGCAGGCAATAAACAATCTGATTGTGGGATTTAGGTTGGTGATACAACTTTCTTGGAATCGAATTATGGCCAAGGGCCTCGGCTGCTAGAAGTTCCACCATTGGTCAATAACATGTTGATCCCATGTAGTATGATTGATAAAAATAGAGGAAGATGCATAACTTCTCTCAAGGTGATTTCCTTTCCATGTAATTCACCTTTATCTGAAATCCTGAAACAGTAGAAAATAGAATTGGACAACTGAAGTTTAGGGAAAATGTTGCCTGCTCAGATAAATCTCGATTATGCTATCAACTTCAAGATGTGGGTGGCTATTGAGTGGGCAGGATCAAAATCCCAAATGCAAATCTTCAGCACCTTGTTAAATCCATGCATAAAAGAATGAAGCAGGCACAATATTGCCCATTTTATTATCAGACCCCTGCATGCTATAAAGAGGCTGGTAAATGTATATTACTTAAACTTCACAGACACTTGATATTTTCTAGCAGTCAAGCTTAATTGAAATTAACAAACTGGAAAACACAACAGTTGATATGAGACTGCAAAAAGCCTGAATGCTGCCGCACCCCTTGGAAGTGAAAAAAATCTCCAAAAAAAGAGTCCAAGCATGTACACTGACCTACATAAACTGCATGCTTTAAAACACACCTCATGCAAAGTTTAAGGGAAATCTCCTTCTGAGAAATCCTTATTGATTGTTAAACAGGTATGAGCCAACGCCTACCGTATTTAGGTCACACTTGGCCTCCATTCAACTACAGGGGTGTGTTAGCTGACCATAACAGAGGTATGGGACAACACCTATAGCTGCTCTCATTTCTTGTCTTTAAAGTGCTTCTTACTGGGATTACCTTGGTTGTAAGAGCATAAAGAATGAAAATATGGACATCATAATTCATGTGAAGAACAAATAATGGGTAGAGCATTTGTTAAAATGATCAATTTGAATGTTTTAATCATTTTTTATCATAGTTTTTGTACTTATCCAAAAATAAAATTAAAGACAACTGAACGCAATGGGATAGTCCACTTAAAAAAAAAAAAAAAAAAATAAAACATTGTAATGCCTAAACATGTACCAGTTTTGGAGGCTAAAATATATTGAAACTGAATGCATGATTGCATTACGGCTACTTGAAATCCCAATATACAAACTCAAAAGTTCCAGTTGAGCAAAATTATTTCGAACTGGTTGTGCCCCAAGTGCCAAGTGTAAGAATTTTTTGCTCTTGATTGCAGTTTTTGAGTATGAAATGCAGGTATATGGTCCTGCCTCAACATCATCGAATGGTTGCCCCAAGTGCAAGTGTAAGAATTTTGGGTATATTTTGCATTGCAGTTTTTGAGTATCTTGGTCCTGCCTCAACATCATATTGAGCCAGGTATATTTGCTTTGTGCTTATTGAACCTGCAGAACAAAGTACATTTGAGCCTCAGATGGTGGACTGATGACCAGACATTCTACAGCAGGATTTTCTGGTAGAGAACAGAATTCATGGTTCATTATTCAAAATTATAGGAAATTGCCAAGCCCTTGAAGTAGCAGAGCATCCACACTCCATCATACTGGTACCACCATGTCAACTGTTGGTACGATGTTCATATTATGGAATACATCGATGAACTTTATGCCAGTTGTAACGGGACCCATGTCTAATAAAAAGTCCCACTTTCAATTCATCTTGGAAATTTTGAAATGCGCTTTTATGTTCCTTGTGGTTAGCAGTATTTTTGCCTTGTAATTTTGCCATCAATGCCATTTTTGCCCAGTTTTTGTTGAATGGTGCAATCATGAATTCAGGTCTTATGTGAGGCGAGCTAGGCCAAAACATTCAGCATTAAATGTTTGTCTGGGTTTTTTTGAGACCAGTCATATGAGTTGTCAGTAGGATATAATTATCCGATTCAATATCGGTATCAATGCAATACCTGCCAGAAAAACTGGATATGAGAAAAAAATAAAGGTTATAATCCAATGCCAAACATCGGAAAATCCAGCCTGAATTTCCCAGTTTTTTTCTGTAATTCAGCAAAAGCTTGCTGCTGCTTTCTTCAGGCCAGTTCGCCCGGTCCAGCAAGGATATATATTGCTCCGGAAAAATATTGAATACTTTGTCCTGCTCCCGCCCACTTTTTTGTCCCCATCTTGTCGGCAAAAAGCACACAAAGTGGATCACATGCTTTCTTTAGACTGTTTTCATTTGTTGCAAATGAAAACTTGGATTCTCTTACATATTCTAGTTAATAGTGAACTTCAAATGGTAAGTGGTCCCCATGACAGTCCATTGCAGTCCATTAGACTTAGTTTGACCCCTTTGTACTCTATTCACCCGTCTTCAACAAAACATATCTTTATCATGTGTATTATTCACTATTGTAAGCCCCCCACTAACCCAACTGCGGAAATGAGCTGAGTACAATGAAGGGATCTGATGTGTCTCCTCCTGGGACTGCTGGGAAGATCATCTTAATATTAAACTTAATTAAAGCCACGTTTGACCCAGTTTCATTTATCTGACTACATTTCATTATTAATTTAAGAAATCATACTTGGATACATATGCTGTATTATGCTGTAGAATTGAGACGAGATTGCTAAAGGAATCCTGCGCTTTTGCAGCTACTCTCAGAGCATTCTCTCTTATGCCAGCTACGCACTGTGCGATTTCAGCAATCTTCTACTTTGAATGCAAACCACACTGTGAGACATGGATCTAATAAACTTGGGTACGACATTAAAGTTTGATGAATGAGGACTGACCGATGATCCACCTACTGAATTGCAGGCTGGGACAGCCCAAAATCGCACAGTGTATACCGGGCATTAGTTCCACTGCAAATCACATGGGCCGAAATGTGCACAACCTGACTAGATATGTGCAGAGACTCAGAGGTTATGCAGGATTCAGTGACTTGCCACTGGAGGTAAGTTAGGTGAAGCAGAATCCTCACTGTTAAACAAACAATAACTTCCTATTACTTTGCTTGATTGGCAGCTAATTGATTCACTAATTTACTAACTAATCGGCAGAATGATGGGCCAATTTCAGTTTCCGCGGTATTATTGCTCAGTGCATCGGACTTGAAATGCTCACGAGAAAGCAAATTTGCTCATATTTCGTTACAGGAAGCTAACGCAATGCCATCAACAAATGTTATAACCTTTCTTATGCCGCGATCACTGATTGGTCAGTATGTTTACAATGATGTTTATCCCTTTAAATACGTACTTTTTCATGCCATTCAAAAAAAAAAAATAGGGAGTTTATTTTCAGTCTTTTTTCATATTCTGATAAACAAAAGGTCAAAATGATACACTGAATAACTGACAGAGTTGAGATTTTTTCTAATTAATTATTAAGATTTCCATCCTTGCAGTCAAGGTGTATACGTAAATGAATCTTTTTATTATTATCACCTCTTCATCATTACAGGCTACAAATATATATAACCTGGGTCTTAATTGTCCGGTAAAGAAAAGTACAAATTGATTGCTTGTCAATCAGGCTGTTCGTGGAAACAGGTTTACAAAATCCTGCGATGAAAGGTGAAGTCACTGCCTCCCCTGACCGCACGTCTCTGGTAGGTTGCCACTTCTTACGGTGCACTCGTTAGCGGCTCAGTGACCCAAGAGGGCCAGCACCGGCTATCTAAATTCTCAACATGGAGACCTGCTACACGAGAAGAGATTGATTTTAATGACAGAGGTTGACGGGTGCAATACTCCATGATACAATCATCTTTTATGTGCATCGTGCCTAGAGCAGCTTGAGGGAATGTCCCCACATTATACATTAACCCCTTTGTGCAGAAGCCAAATTTGGCTATTTATGGGTTACCCAATTTGATGCTTTATAATTCAAGATTTAAGCTTCATTAAGAGGACGAGTGTGGCTCAACTCAGAAAAAACACTTACAGCATTTAGAATTACATTGTATTTCAGTTTATTTTCATGATTTTGGTAGAAAATGGGCTGCAAACATAAAAAATCTTCATGAGAATTCACCATTGAAACTGTAAAAAAAAAAAAAATTCTGAGGATTGAAAAATGGCCGGGGGTTAAAACAAAACATTTCTGGGATAATAAACTTCTAGACCACAAGTACTCCTCATCTGAACATGAAATATTAAATTATCCACTTTTTATAAGCCAAATAAAATAGCTATCCAGGTGGCTCCCCAAACTCACAGAGCCTTGAAAATGGCGCACTTTCAATTCATAAAATCATTTTTTTAACGCAAATCAACTTTGTACTCATGAGGTTCAATATGAATGGATGATTTTCTGGTTGAATTTAGCATGAGTTTATCAATATAGGTGCAGCTGGACATCAATGGTCACCAGTGACCTCTCCAAACCAAAAACATGCCTTTTCTCCACGATAAAGTTCAGAGTCTCCTCCATTTGTCTACAAAGCTGCTAGGGCTGGGACGATTCTGAATCAATTCTTTTTTTAAGGCGTAGTACCACCGCCTGCTGCCATGGGGCGAACATCCGAGCTTTCCCTTTTCCTTTATTAAACCCGACGCAGGTTGAACGAAAGTGCCAAACTTCAAAGGGCATTTGAAATGCTTCCGGAAAAAAACTTGATTGACATCAGTATTTTTCGGCAACATGCTGCTCGGAGCCAAATAAAGGACTACAGAATCTTCAATTAGTTGAGTTATTATTATGGGGCCAAAATGCAGTTTGCAACATCTAAGAGGAGCGCTGCATACATGAGATCACAGAGCTTATAAGGTGAAACTATATTGCTTTCTAGTATCTGCCTGAATATAGGAGTATTAGGATTTAACCAAAAATGCAAGGGACGCAAAACAAAAGCATAAAAATAAAATTGGAAGTTTGGTAAAGCTGCTCCTCCTGCAGACTTCTCTCATTGTAACGTGTATAATTTCGTACCTGGCCGCTTACCTTGCCATAATTACTTAGACACCATAGATTGCAGTTGATCCCAATATTTCAGAACAAGTCAGGACTAATAATTGTTTTAGAGAGATGTTCTATAGCCCCCAAATTTCCAGTTCTGGCGCCGTCACTGGTCAATACTCCCAAACTTTCATTCAAAATACAAACAAAAATATAACCTTGAATTTAAAGAAAATCATTGAAGGAAAAAATCTTATCTTGTCAAAATAAATCATTTTTGCTTGTATTTTTCACTGTCACTCATATATTTTATTTGGATTAAAAATGATTTACTAATTATTTTGGAACAATATCATAGCTAATATTAAAATGGTTAAAATTAGTGTAGGTGTTATTTTATGTCATTGTGAAATAAACTTGTTTTCTCTTTGTCTTACACCTGCAACATATTGCCTGTGACGAGCACTTCACGGAAATGTTACTTAAAAAAAAATACTTACTGGCAGTCAAACACACCCACATAACTATCTGGAATTACTGCACTTGTTTTTGTATCCCTTCATACTCCTCCAAAAATATTTTTGGCATAGATGCCTATGAATCACCCATTGTTCAAACAAACACATCTGAAAGCCATGCATTAACATTGATGCAGAATTTCTGAAAGGTGCACACGATAGCAGCCTTGACTTTTAATATGATTGCCACTCCCTTGTTGAAATGCACGTGGTAAAAAAATTTTTTTTTCATGAGGTCATGATATATCACACATCTACACTTAACACAAGATAAAAAATGAGAGTCATATATTTAATGTTATTTACATGTACAGCACCAGTCAAAGCACTTCGGACATGTTTTTTTTTTTTTTAATGCTGTGTCTTTGGTGAAATTTAAGTGGTTAAACCTCTGTGACAACCATAGGTGGCTCATTTGAAGGAGTAAATTGAATGAAGTTTTAACAAATAATAATTTAATCACAAGATATGCCCAGAATTTGATGAACTACTTTTGGAACTAGAATAGTGAACTAAAGTCAATCTGTTCTTGGGCAGAGGGTCAGGGAGAAGCAGACACCAAGTGCAGTACAAATATGGAGACTTATATTTATATTTGATGCACTTTATAAAATCATGTGGGGCCACAGGCTACTGAGTTGGCCCACTCTGCGGAGGCCGTAAAGGTGAAAAGATGCGGCACTTGACAGCGCACCTGCTGATGCAGGCATGTTTCATAGGATAAGTGACAAAGTGTCTTTGGTCCCCTGAGATGGCAGCAGGACCAGCATACAAGCATGCTTGATCAGAATGCGTTGATTGGATATTTAGAAACGATAAATTAGCAAATCATGTAAAAAACATTGGCAAAACCTACCCTCAGATACATATGAAGAGTTTGTTTCCAAAACGCAATACGTGCCAAAATTACAAAAATTGAGATAATACCATAGAGCTATAGCCCTGTGCTTCTCACACAGTACAAAAATCTGTTTTTAGAAATTCATACTATAAGGTGTATTTTTCACGATCAAAGTTTGTGTTTTTCTATAAAATGCAATATGCACCAACATAGAAAAAGATGATTTACTCAAAATGAGTAAAATGGATATATTGCGTTTTGGAAAAAAACTCTTCATATATTGTATGTGATATCAAGTGTGTTATTCATTACTGGTCTATCATTTTTGAACAAAGATACATTCAAGAAATCACAGATGGAAAAAAATAAATACATAGACACTTCTTGGAAATAGCAAAATCTTAGATGCATGAAAATAACCATCTTTTGCCATAACTGTCTGTAATGCCCCTCCCCTCTGGCACTCCTTTTGCCTGGCTACCTGTCCTGCTCTTAATTAATCAATTATCTGTTCTCCACCACTTTAATTATCTTCACCTGTCTCCTTTTAAGCTAATTACATTCCTTAAAGTATTTATAAGCTAATTTTTCGCCCACTCGAGCAGGTAGCCTTAAGTTGGTTCCCCTTTTTGTTCGACACACTCCCTTTTGCTTTGCCCTAAAGTTTTGTATTTTTTTGATAATGCCCTCACTGTTTATTTTAAACTCCACGTCCCTGCACCTGGGTCCTCATCTCAACTCCTTGCCCTGTGCCTTAATCAACATCTCTGGGCACCAGGGCCTGACACTTTCAAGCTCATTCATTCTTTTTTTTAGCATGCAGAGTCTTATAGTTCAGGAGTTCACACCCAGCACTGCAGTGGAAATCCTCACGGGGTACGGCACGTGTTGGTTGCTTCTTTGTGATTATTTGGCCTCATATGTCCCACATGAACTCATGTTTACTCCTTTTGCGGTAAAATGGAAACAGTTAGCTAGTTAACCTGTTTATTGATGAATAATGACGTCTTCTTTAACCAGAAAATTATAGCATCTACCCTGCAAAATTGAAAATCCATTTTGAAATGCATTATTTGCAAGTGAGAGTCTGTACTTATCCATACTGCTGTGGATAAATCTTGAGAAAATTAACTTCCAGATTCCAAAGCAAAATTGTTTTCTCATCTTTAGATGAGGGTTAGTTGATTTCTGGATTGAAAATGAAAACATACCACCTATGAAGCTCAAATTCAACATAAGATGTGCATTCCAATAATTAAGTGGATGGGGACTCAGTCAGGTGTAGAGCTCCACCAAAATAACAATCCAAAGATGTATGTTTTTGAAGTTTTATGACCATAAATTTTAAATGGATGTAGATCTGTGCAGGTCTTCAAATGTAAAACCTCAAAAAAAAAAAACCTGCTACTGAACTTCTGACAACAACAGGCAAATCTTACCTCAAACACTATCAATATTTTGTCATAAGAAAGTTTTAAGTTGTGGAAAGAATTGATTTTTGCCAATGTGATGTTTAGCTCTTGAGTTTTTCGGCTCTGTATTATGCTTTTAGAAGATAATGCCAATGACAGTATGTCATAACGTCTCTCAAATTAAATCACTTCCAGGACAAAATATTGCTGACCTCTCTGATAAGTTTGTCGTATGTTGGGGATAAGTTTTTTTAATATTTTGTTCACAGTCAGACAAAGACAGAAACAGACAAACAAACAAGCTAAAACCCTTATTTAGAAAAAATTTCAACAGTATGGAAAATGCAACTTAAAACACAAACCAGTGATGCCTAATCTTCTTGGCAAGCATTTCATTAGAGACAGAATCAAGACAAGATATTTTATGTTTTGTCAAGTCAAATTCATTATTTGTCAAATATTCATCCATTCCTGCCATTCAGGCCAGCAATGCATTCCATAAAAATTGGGACAAGAAAACTTTAGGACTAGTAATGAGGTAAAAAATTTAAATAATGATGTGATTTGAAACTATACAAGCATGCTGTATGGTCAGTTATAGATAGCATCGTGATTCATAAGACAATGACATGTTTTTTATTTGGTCAATCATTGGTTCTGAATCCTATTAAACGCACGTTGTACCTGGTGAAGAGGATACTGACAGCAAAAACTCCCTGAAATTGGCAGGATCTGACGATAGCTGCAGTTCAGACCAGGCGAAGTATCACCAGGGAAAATTAGTCTGCATCAGTTGATCTCTATGCCTCACAGACTTCAAGTAGCGATTGTATGCAATGGATATGCAAGTAAATTATAGCTCTATTCTACAATATGTCACTATCCAATGAATTATGCTGCTCACTGAACTATTATTGTATAATATATTGTATTATAAAATATAATGATTATACAGGGTGTCCCAAAAAAAAAAAATTTCCGGGCCAAACCAGGTAACCTATGAATTTATGTGTCCCCAGATCCTGAGAGGAAATCTAAAAAAAAAGATCCGTCTTTATTTAATCATAATCAGTCAAGTCAATGAAAACCTACGTCATTTTTTGTGCAGGTAATTCACACCCTTCTTCACAAAGTATATCTGATTGGCAGTCACTGGCCTAAGTCAATTTCAGCCTGATTGCATAATTAATGTGTCCATGTAGGCCTATTTATTGAGGTGGTGAACTTCTTTGGTAGCATTTTGCCCGCGTGTTTGCATAGTCAAGATCGTTGGGCCACCAGTTCACAACTGAGCAGCATGCCTTCATGGTCAAAAAGAAAGAAATGACCTGTAAATATTAATTGTTATTGCATATCATGCAAAAAGAAAAAAGAATAAAGAAAGACCTATTTTGATGAAATAAACTCAATTTTTCATGCAGATTCCATATAAGGATCCAGGGGAACATACATTCTGAGGTTGCCCAGTTTGGCTATGACAATTTTTGAGACATCCTGTATTACAATAATATATTATATAATAATATATATTCTATTTTGCAGCGGCGTGCCATAAGATGTTCAGAGGGCCTTCAGTAACCTCATCCTTTACCACTTGATTGCCCTCAAGCTGTTCTTGTTTAAGTTTGCCTGATTGTTCAGTCACTAAACTGTTTGATTGTTAATCAAGACCAATACATGACCTACAATAAGAAATGATAATGAAAAAGTGAATGCCTATTGCTCACATTTATGTAATTGATATGGTATTGTAAGGGTGGCAATATAATTGTAAAAATCCAAAACTTTTGCTGACGTCATAGCATTTATTTTTGCCATCCTTACAATTGTCACTCAGCTGTGCATCGTGCCGAACAATGCCCTTTAACTGTGACTACATTCCGAATATAGAACGGATTCTCATGGCTTATTGCTTAATGAAGAACTAATTTACGCAAATCTGTGCTGTTTCACGAGCAACACAAGCACAGAAATTATAAAGACATTGATATTTTACGTTGTCATTTATGTGTGGAAGAAAAAGCCTCATAATTTTGTTGCAATGTATAACAATGCTATCGAAAATTGACTTGCGTCGTTTCTTCCAATTAGTCTGAGCAACTGCGGCTAATCAGGAAAAGTAAACTGCGAGAGGTTAAGGTTATTCAGCATTGAAAGGTGAGGTTTCTGAAGGCCTTTGCTACTGCTGACAAACCACAACTGGTATTTAGGGAGTCAGCTGATTAACTGTAGAAACAAAATAAATTTGGCAGTGTACCCAGTAAATGGTTTTCCTCATTCCGTTATGTTTTTTTTGTTGGACATTCCGTAGGTGATCAAACTTGTTTCTGAGGGTATATAAAGATGGGGATTGTTGCTGAGAGTTATTGATTCATCGGGTCTGGAGAGTGGTGAGGTCAGAGCATCATGCCTTCTTACAGTCTGTGGCTGCTCCTGTCTGCATGTTCTGTAGCTTCGGCATATTATTCGGCCTACTACTACTCAGAGACCCTTTACTTCACTCCAAAAGGATCGGACCCCCATGGACCATTCAGGGTGAGGCAGGCACATTAGTGTGTTCTCTAGTATACGTAGATCATAAATGACAGTAATGCTCAGGACCCTTATGTTTAAAATGTCTCACATGTCTAATAACAAAGTCCTTTGAGGGGATGTCCTGAGTGGCTTTAAATGCTGTATTAAATACAGTGGGCTCCAAAATTATTTTCCTCGACTAGAAATGCACTAAAAATACTGTAAAAAAAAAAAAAAAAAAAATAGTAATATACCCCTATAAAGATAAAATCTTTATTTCTTGAATATGAAATTCTAGTGAACTGTTTGGTCAAAGCTACTTATACAGTTAAATTTTAATATTTTACATATTTAAGAGCTACTTCATCCATAATCAGTGAGTATGAACAGTTTTGATTTAATTGCAGGTGAACATCCGCTACAGGCAAACTTACGATTACTGCTCTCACTATGAGTGGACTTGTCGTACTGGGAACTGTGGGAGCCAAGATGGATTTGAATATAATGACCTCGAGAGGGGTGACATGTGGTGTCAGACTGATGCATTAATGACCAGAAATCTACAAAGCAACAGGCCTTTTGAAATGCAGTAAGTCTTTGGTGATCAGGAGGAAGAAAGGTTAATTCAATTCATCAGAATGAGCAACATTTCAAATGTGCATTTTGTTTCTCTTGCAGGAGGGATCACGATTATGAGCTACGAGCCGTGGCAGCTTTTGACACATGTGGACCTTGGTACCAGGTCAGACACTGGGATACCAAACTCTTCTCCAGTAACAGCAATTCTGCCCATCATCCGGTAATGCCATAACTGCTCACAAACTGTGGTCTGTTTTGTGTTATTTCTCTGTTTTTTTCATTAGTCCTACTTCAGTATTTGCTCTGGGCAAAAGATGTTTTTGTGAGCGGTAAGATTAGAGCTTTTTGCATTATCTGGCTGGCTGTATGGCATGCGCAGGATTACTGAATTCAGACGCTTTTGCACTGTCACGAGAGAATACACTAAAGGTATCACTTAAGCACTGTTTTTTCAGCAGAGTTGATTCCGAAGATTTTAATCTAGATATAAAGATATTAAATGAGGCTTCAGAAAATTTGCTGGGCAGCCAAATTACAACAAATGATGTCCACCAGTTCAGCTGGGTAGTAAAAAGCATGTACGTTTTCGTAAATTACATTGATAAAAATGAAACAGGAATTTATGATAGATTGCATTATAAGACATGCATGTATGGGAGATACTGAGAATTCTTGAATATAATACAAGAAATAAAAGAGAACATAGATAGGCCCATTATTGGCCTCTTTCAGTCGTGAAGTGCTCTTAATGAGCTCAATATAATTTTCCCTGTTCATGCAGTGAATAATAAATAGGAAGGGATCCAGTATTCTTAAATGGGGGAAGCGCGAGCACCAATGGTTTGAGAATTTTTTAATTTAAAAGGCCAAAAACCCTAT
Source organism: Gymnothorax javanicus (assembly GCA_029692085.1). Classification (NCBI taxonomy): domain Eukaryota; kingdom Metazoa; phylum Chordata; class Actinopteri; order Anguilliformes; family Muraenidae; genus Gymnothorax; species Gymnothorax javanicus. The sequence continues at coordinate 9,923,538 of CM056207.1, read as the reverse complement.
TTCCCAGCATTCAGAGATCGATATTGCAACGAAATTAAAAAAGGTATGCGGACAACTTTTGATTATTTATAATTTTAAGTTCTATATGCCGGGGCTCAATATATAGCCTGTGTGACTTCCTGGAATCTGAAAAAAGAAATTGGGCATCTTTATTCCAGAAAAAATATAACCTTTCGCGTTCAGGAAGTGAATTCAGGGAGGTGCGCTGGATTCTCAAAATAATCTGGAGGGCCAGATATTATTACTGGCACGTTAGTTTGACCAACAGGCCACCTTTTGCTGGCTATGGTTATAAAAAAATATTACCAACCTTGGTATTTTGATGATGGTGATAGCGCTGTCTAACATGTCGTTCTGAGTCTTCCACTTGAGTCTGGCTTGTTTACAAACCACAAATTATGAGCCATGTTTTTCTTTCTTTCTTTGTTTCTTTGTTTCTTGTATTCCTGTTTATTTGTTGAGTACCACTGGTCAGAAGGTGTAACTGATTGGTTACCATGGTAACAGAGCTCTAAAGCCCAACGCCCACTGGAGGCGGTGTCAGATTATTTTTACTTTTCTCCAGTCAACTCAATAGAAACACATTTGTCTCTTAGGTTATTTAACTATTTCGCCTTGTCATGGTTGGTGGCACACATTTAGCGCAACCTCACATGCAGTTGTCGAAGCGATGTACCTGCTTTTTTCGCAGTTTTGAGAGGAAATTCGTTATTTTGTGGACATTTAAGTTATCAAACGATCTACAGTTAGACAGTAGCCACCTAACTCAGGGTACACTGGTTAGAACTTAACACTGCTAAGTTAGCTAGCTAGGTAATTCGCTGCTGGGTGAAGTAAACTGAATCATAATCTTAATTTACTAGACAGCTAAATTTAGGAGGAAAATTATGCCTGTAACATATAGTGCGCAGTAACCTGATCGTCGCACTTTGTAATCACTCAAAATAAGCTTTATCGGTAGGTGTTTTTAAAATTAAAAGTTGAATATTTTAAGATTGACACTCATGCTTCTCGGTCGTGTTGACAGCTGTCAATGTTGATGCGGCAGGCTGACGCTTTCAGTGGGCGTTAAAAAGCATCAAGGCAACATTCGGAGTTTGACGCGATGCTTCGCGGCCAGTGGGCGTTGGGCTTTAAGCCTAAGTTAGCCTAGGGGTGAGGTGCCTAACTTTTTTGACTTAAACTTAGTCTTTATTTTTGTGAAACAGTCTAACTTGCATTAGACTAATCTATGAGCAAATTTTAGACTGGTCTAACCCTATAGACCAGTCTGAAATATCTTTATGAAACCGGCTCCTGGTCACTGTTACGGCGGTGGCTTGTGCTCATTTTTGGATCATTTTCATACTCATAAAACCATTCAGTGACCTGTTGTGCACCATGGAGCTTGGGCCATTGTCATCCTGGAGGAGATCATTCCCATCATCGTGGGAATGCTTCATCAGAGGCTATTGAGATGATCACACACAATAACTCTGCATTGATTTGCAGTAACCCTCTTGCCTTAAAGGGGGGACAAGTGGACCCAAACCATGCCATGAACTGAAGCATTTGCATTTGTTACTCATGTCCACACATTTATTCTAGTTATTTCCAGTAATTTGTCACCCGTCTGTGGGTTTGCCAAAAAATCAGCAAGAGCAATAAAGAATTTTTTTTGCGCGAAAAGATCTCCATTTACATGCAATGAATCCTGACAGCAAAGCCCTCATTCTGTCTGTCACTCAGAGAAATGCATGCTTTTTGTACTGAAATTCCATGGCGTGTACAGTTATTAAAATGAAACCTCAAAATTACAAAATATCACAAGGAATTCCCTGTTGACTTTTATGATTGTCTGTGAGCCCAGTGGTGAGGTATTCAAGTCCCAGCCAGGCTATTACCGGCTATGGCCGGAGGTCCGCATGGGCGAGTCAACAATAGGTGCAGCAAAGCCGGTTAAACATTCATTCTTTCATAGCTCTGCAGCAACCACTTCTGGTCGGCCGAGCGCATGTAGCTGTACAAATGAAATTATACGCTGACTATGTGATCCTTCGACGGCATAGGCAGTGTGTAATTGGTGGTACGGCTGCATATTGTAGAGAAGCAAGGGTTAGTTGTTGCGTGAGTTGGACGAATCTTGTGCCACAGCACCTTTCTACTGAATCAATGGGAGCAGATTGCTTTGCAGTGAGCTAAACAGTTTGGCAGAGTTAAGGGTGGGGAAAAAAGGGAAAAAAAAAAAAGATCTCTTGTGAAGACATGTGTGTGACTTATAAACCAGGACCTGACCCAGCATCACTGAATGGTTCAAAGTTCAAAGTAAGAACCACAAGAAAAGCAAAAGACCATTTTGTCTAGTGTCTCCAGGCAGCAGGACCTTCTGTTTCACAGTTGATGAATCATGTGATCAGATGTAATAAAAGCAAAACCAAAACCATGCAGCTGACAATTTCATGAATCTTAACAGTCCGTTGCGCTAATGTCATCATTTTTGTTCTCTGTCAGCTTGATTATTTCAGCTGAAAGGGTATCTGATGGTGTTTGTTGGATAGGTAGCCCAGTGTTGTCATCATCTCCTAAATCTCTCCTAAATTAGCCAGCAGGCAAATAATAAAATGACAGGTAATAATGGTCATTGAACTATGTTGATGAACTTCCTCCTCACAATTAGTTTTTATATTTAAATTGCTGTGTTAAACTACTGTAACTTTGTTGATCAACAAAATGGGTAGTTTCTATAAGCTAATGTGTTTCATTAATTTCATGAATTTGATTCAGAGCACAACCTTGCCTAGTTTGCTAATAGATGGTGTTCAAATGCTCGTTAGCAAATGTAAACGTCACCGTCACAAGTTCAGTTTGTTTATGCCTGTTCCCAGCTGTAAATAGCACCATGTTATTTTGATGGTGTCAACAAAGTGTCCTGGTTTAAAAATTTATTTTTTGAAAACCTTTGACAACTGTAAGATTCAATGTGTATCAGCACCGATCTTTGATAACTGTGAGAGCAGCTATACTTTAGGCAATGCGCCCAATTTTCCTACATACTTCATCTCCCTCTGAGTATGTAGTATTTGACCAACATGAGGCAGATCAGTTCGGAGAAAGATACTCAAATTGCCGAATTTTACAGCGCGGCAGCCAAAGCTGCCTTTACGGTGAAATGTATTCTACAATACAAAGCGATCAGTGGTAATGTCGCACCGAGACCCAGGTTATGTTAATAACTTAATGGTCCTGTGATTGTGTAGGATTGGATGTGGTTATTGACTCACATTGGCCAAGAGGCTACACAAGATACTTCTAGGAAGAGTAGCTTGAAATGTCCAGTATACACTAGTGCAGCATGGAGCAAACAAGTGTGCAATTTCAGACATTGCCATTAGTCCTTTGGTGAACACCCTGGATGCATTTATTATTTTTTTTAAATGACATATATGCCAAATATGCTATACATTATTTGATTACAAATAATCAAATATTTATTTTATGTCCGAGTGCCTTAACAAAAATATACGGGAAAAAAGTAAATTATGATGCACCTTTCCCCTTGTGCGTACATCAGTGGTCCGAAATAGGGTGGAAGTATTTGTGATGACGTTGACCCACCCACTTTAGATGGATCACTGCTCTTTTCATCATGCCTTCTTGTGCAATCACGTAACATCTGCTAGTGTTTAAATGTACATGGTTGAGCCTCTTTCATTGACAAATCATGGAAGAGATTGCAATAGTTCCTGCATGTATCACACATGATACACATCAACCGCCATGTGTCATCACCACTAGGCAGATTTCTTTAAATTTAAACACTTCACTATTTCATTAATGTTTGTGCATAAACTGTCTGAAGGCTCAGGTAGCATGGAGTCATGAAACAGGGATGACTAATTTATAGATCCTACATTACGGGCCAAGTTTGTATTCAGTAGTCAGTTTATATTGCTTTGATGTCTCAAGGATATGAATCTGATCGTCACCTGATAGCTCATGGTCATATAGATACATCATTACATCATGCACATTGTTAGATATCATTAATTAATTAATACAAAATAATAATGAGGACCAAAGCAAATAAGTCATGTCATGTGTACAATGAGGTGCATTTTGATTGTTAGTTTAAATTACATTTGACTACATTTTTTTCCCCATGTTTAGGATACCTGCAAATTGCCCTAGAACAATCAACCTTCTGGCTCATGACCCTGATGCGGACCGAGTCAGATGTCGATATGGACTCTATCAATTAAAAGAGTGCTACTATTGCAATCAGCATTCAGGCTTCATCTTGGATCAAGTAAGAATCTAAAATTATCAAAATTGTTTGGTTACTGTTGCAATAAGAAAGCAAAAAGGTGAGAAGAGCTCCACCAGTCATGAGACACAATAGTGACGACCCTCAGAACTATGCTGATGGTGGCTGATGAATACATCCTGGTGCTGTGTCTATGCCGGCTGTGGAAACAACCAGAAAGCTGATATAGTGTTGCAGGTGTTTTTGCCAATACGCGAGCAAATTTCTGAAAACTGGATGACATTACCTTTCAAATAATGCCTTATACATGCATTTTGGCCATCAAGCTTGTCAATCATTTGCTTTTAATTTTGGACCATCAAAAAGACAAAATTTTAAAAACTGTGGGCTTCAAAGATGAATATGTATTTCACTCTTTTACATAATTATGGAAAATAAACAAGTAACAAAAAATGCTTTAGCAGTTCGTTTCATATCACTTCTTCTTGCAACATGAATGCATTATTTTTTTTTTTTTTCAGAATTCCTGCACTTTACGTTACAGTTCCACCATATACAGGAGTACTCTTTGTTTTGAAATGGTTCTGGAGGATTTTCCCAGGCAAACAATCAGTTTGTCTTACAATGATGATTCAAAAGCCACCAAGTCTCCATCTGTCATGAGAAGAAAGCGGGAGTACTACGACCTCTTCTACGACTACGACCACTACTACACCTACCCAAATATAACAGCCCTTATGACAACCCCTTCAATGCCCAAGGGTGATCCATTGAGCAAAATCCCTCTGCAATTTTCAATTCAAGGTGAATTGTTATCAATAAACTGATACGCTGCTTTTTAAAATAATAATTGAATAATAACTGAATAATCATTCTTGACTTCAAAGAAACACATACCCTTACCTAGAAAACTCCTGCCTCCATGCTGTTGAATTTCAGTTGACTCTAATGCACCTTCCTGTACCGTGGGAGAGTATCTGCCGCAGTTTCTGGAGCCAACTCCGAAGAATGGAGATATTCGGACAGTCTGTGTCGGTCAGGAGCTGATAATTAAGCTTAAAGCTACAGCAACACAAGCACAGTAAGATAACATCTCATTTGAAAAAAGAAAAGTTATTCTCATCATTTTAATTGTTAATCAAAATTCTGTATACATGTAGTTAAAATGTATTATTGTTTTCATGCAAATAATTTACTTCAGTTTTTCATTCAATGTAGCTTACTGCATGAAACGGTTTTTTCTGAATTGCATTTATTTTTAGCCTTTTGGCGATTCTTGCCGATGGGGTATTGCCGTCTTCTCTCTCCCCCCACGGTCTGTATGCCAGTCTGTATGACCTCCCATCGATTGTTACCACTTTAACTGCTAAACCATTGTAGGGACAGCCCTCAAATTTAAACTGGTTATGCATATTGGGTGTCTCCAGAATCCTTTTTGATGTCAAGGCCACAGTTCCAATTTTGACTAAATTTTTTGGCTAAGGTCAGGCATGCCCACCTGTAAGGCACACCGAGGGGGTATGTAACACCAAGCGGGATCTGGTTTGGAAATTCATTTCAATGGAATTTTCACAGGCAATTAACTCTCAGCAAACACAAAATGTACAAAACAGCACCTAGTGCCCAGTGTACAGAAAATAAAATCCAAACAATATGGTGACAACATATCACCAAAAAATAGATTGTGTTTGGTACTACATACCCCTCTCAGTGTGCCCGAGTGGTGATACCATCACCCATGACCTTAGACATAAAAAAGTAGGTCAAAATCAGAGTGATGATCTTGCCCTCAAATAGGCTTCTGGAGACACCCAGTATGCATAACCTGTTTAAATATGAGGGCTGTCCCTACAACAAATCACCAGCTATAGCGGAAACAATCAATGGGAAGACAAATGGACAGACAGATAGTCGGCAGAGAGGATGACAATACCCCATCGGCAATAAATTTTTTCCATCATGACTCATCACACATCACTGTTACTTTTAGTGCATAATTAAGAACCCTAAAATGAAACTCAGGCCTTGAGGAAGAGCGATTGCAACCTGTATGTTTACAGATTATCTTACATTTTACCAAAATGGGTTCTCGTGCTCATAAAAACATTCAGGCTTCCCATGGATGCTAAATTTCACTTTCTCTAGATTAAGGCATTCCAGCCAGTCTCTATCCCAGTGACAGCAGGAAGGCACAGAAGTGAGCTTCCAGTTTTGTAAAACAAGTCATCTGGCCAATAGAGTGGCATAAGCCATTGTATCTGATTGAGACCAGAGCAGGAGAGGGGGGAGCATTGAGGGATAATTGCAAACAGAGCTGTAAAAGGGCAGGGTCAAAAGCAGGGATAAAGATTTCTGGAAAAGAATTAAAGATATGTTCCCAGGAATCTGTCATATTATGGCAAGTCCAGAATTGATGGCTAAAAAGCCCCCTCCATGGCTGGCAAACAATCAACATTTGAGAACAGGCTGGCATCACATTCAGAACCATTTTTCAGGATGCTATCGATGATTTTTGACCAGTGAAGGCTCAAATATCATCAAGAAGTTTGAATGAGATTATATCTATGCATTGGAGGGATACATTAATGAATTTAAATCCTGGAGAAAGTCAACGAAAAGTTAAAATTAGAAGGTAAAATTTTCAGGTCTCAGAGCAATCTGCGTGATTAACGGCATCTATTTTCCGTCACCCTCTCATGAATAAGATAGCTGAAGCATTGATCAAATGAATAAGAAATTTAATTTACGTAAATTATTGCTACCGAATTTAAGAAATCTAACCTGGCGTGACTTAACTCCTTCTAGTGAAACAAGGAGACATGGTGGACAAACGCAGCCAGGAGCTTTATTTTAAGCTAACGTCCATCAGCACTGAAGTTAGCCATAGAGTCTACTAACTTTAGCTAACGTTAGCTAACTAAGCATAAAAGATAAGTTTTACATTAATCTCAAGCGAAGTGACAAGATGTTGCCTTAAACCACGATGTTGATTTAGCTTGGAACAAATGTAGACATCCTTGTTGAAAAAAAAGCTATGTTAAGCTGATAGTGGGGTCTTCCACAAAGCTTTAGTTTTGGATTTTATGATGTGGCTTTGGAAAGGGTATAAAATACACCCCATCGCCCAGCCTCTTGGGATACCTCGTATCAGAGTTACATTTACCCCAAGCACAGCGTTTGACCATTTGTTTAGTTTAGAAACATTTTAAAACCCCATAAAAGCGAATGATTCGGAGTTCCCATAATGCATTCAATGGAAGTTCAGGCTCAGAATGTCCGAGTATATGGGGAGAGAATATGCATTGTGATTGGCTCATTGCATTTTGAGGCAGGGCTTTGCCATAGGTCAATTGATGGAAAAAAGATGGCTGGCTTTGATTTACAGTGAGGAGAAATGGGATGATATTTAGAACCATCTGTAATAAAGGTCCTTGACCAGTGAAGGCAGGGAACACCTCAGTTTGAATTAGATTATATCTCTGACTAAAAGAGGAGATATGAATCCTATATGAGAAGCAATTTGGGGAAGCTTCATTTAGATCTACCTGCAGATCCTGCACCCACTATTTCTGCAGGACAGTCATGAATGGCTGCTGAATATGATCAAATGAGTATTTAAGATTGCACTTTTTGAAAGTCTGCTAAAATTAAGGATACATTCAATAGTTATGAGGCTTATTGTGGAAATCAGTTGAATGTTTTTTGTGCCAAGTTTCAGGCTTACATAAAACAAAAGAATTGAGATTTGGTTAAACTTTTCTTGAAACTGGGCAAATGGCACAATGGTGTTATTAGTAAACAAATGATCCAGCGAGTCTGAGGCCCAAGGTGTGCCAAATACAAAATGCACCATCACTCAAAGATGGAGAGAACTGTACATTGTGGTTAATTGAATCAGAGAAGTAGAGCGTCTTGAAAGCAGAGGTTGGTCAGAATTGAATTCAAATCCTTTACTATTGGATACATGCCACATGGTGTCTAAATCAGTCCCTTATCTGTTTGAATGCTCTCGTTAAAAGTTTAATTTTTTTTTTTTTTGAAGTATGCTCTGCAAATATGACAGCAAATGCTGGTTAGTTTGATGGATTTAAGAATTAGATCTTAAGGGCAAACCTAATGTTGCCTCAATGGTATCCTATTTTCATCCCAGCACTTTTTACAGAGAAAAAAACAGATGTATCGCACAAACGTTTCCCCGTAATTAGCCTGTGCTCACTCATGTGTGACATGTTGAGTATGTTAAATTGCACAAAAAAGCACTGAACCATTGTCGATCAAACTATGTAAAAGGATTTTCAAAAAATTATAGAATATTAATTTTAGGGCAATTTTTCAAAGTGGGCTTTTTTTTTTTGATACACCCTGTGTGTGTGTGTGTGTGTGTGTGTACAGCGTCCTCCATAATTATATATACCCCTGGTTAAGATGTGTTAAAAGCCTCAAAAATAAATTCAATTTTTATTGCACAAGCATACTCTCAGGGTGAAAATTGATAGAAAAATGTAACCTTCAACTCAAGTGAATTGATCCGAAAAAAAAAAATAAAAGAGGGACTAAGAAGCTTAATTATTTTTCATAAAATCACCTGACAAAATTGTTGGCACCCCTAACAATTCCTAGGAAATAAATGTAATTGAATATTTCTGTCATTTCTACACCAGTTTACAAAAGTTGATCAAGTATCTAGGAACATTTAATTAGTAATTCATCACTTCCTGTTTCCCTGGGGTATAAAATGAACTGACACAAAGGCCATTTCTCTTATCCACTCTTCAACATGGGAAAGACAAAGGAACACACCATTCAAGTAAGGCAGATGTGTGTTTTCAATTGGTATCCACCTTCATAAGTCAGGCAATGGCTACAAGAAAATAGCCATTCGCCTGCACCTGCCCATATCTACTGTCAGGGGAATCATTATGAAGTTTAAAACAACTGGAACAGTGGTAAACAAGCCTTCAACGAGGACCAAGGTTATTTTGCCACCACGCACAGTGAGGAGGATGGTAAGAGAAATGAAAAAAAGTTCTCCAAAGCTCACTGTTAAAGAATTGCAACAAATGGTAGCATCTTGGGGTCACAAAGTCTCAAAAACAACCATCAGAGTTTATCTACATGCCAACAAGCTGTTTGGGAGGCATACACGGAAAAAACCTTTTCTCACTCACAATCATAAGCTGGAAGCGTCTGGAGTTCGCTAAGCAGTACTGGGACTTCAACTGGGACCATGTGTTTTTGGTCAGATGAGACCAAGATAGAGCTTTTTGGCAACAAACACTGCCTAAGTGGGTCTGGCAGAACACAAAAGATGAGTATGCAGAAAAGCACCTCATGCCCACTGTGACAGGCAGCCAGTGAAGAATTTTGAGGGGAGGATGGGTGATGCTGTGGGCCTGTTTCTCTTCCAGAGGCCCTGGGAACCTTCCATTTAGGGTGCATGGCATTGAATGCTTTACAATACCAGGACATTTTAAATCAAAATCTGGTGGCCTCTCCCAAAGCTGAAGATAGGTTTGTCACTGGGTCTTTGGTTTGTTGATAATGACAGCAGACATGTGGCTAAATCTACACAGAAATGGTTCACCAGACACAGAATTTCTCCTCCCATGGCCAGCTCAGTCCCCAGACCTCAACCCCATTGAAAACCTGTGGAGTGAGCTGAAGAGGAGAGTGCAGAGGAGAGGACCCAGGTGGCTGGATGATTTAGAGAGATTGTGCAAAGAGGAATGGATGAAGATCCTTTTTTCTGTTTTCTCCCATCTTTTTGAAACATTATAGGAGAAGATTAGGTGCTGTTTTTTAGCAAAGATGGGGTTGTACAAAGTTATTAACATCAGGGGTGCTAATAATTGTGGCACACATAATTTGATGTAAAAATTATTTCTTAATGTGGGATTTTTTCCCCACTGAATAAATGCACTTGAATTAAAGGTTGGATTTTCTCTTTTTGTCATTGTGGTCATATATATTATTTAGAAAAAAAACTGAATTTATTAGAAGCTAAAGAACACATCTTAACCAGGGGTGCCAATAATTATGGAGGGCAGTGTATGTATATATATAAATATATATATATATATATATAGAATAACAGTGTAATCAAAAAGTAAGGAAGGCATTGGCACAAAAACAACAAAGGGCCCAGAACAGTGATGATCAAAAGTTGACCTTTGATTAAATTTGGGAAGTGATCCAGAACATATTCTCTGGATCCAGAAGATAAGACTTAAAATATACTATGGCGTGGCAGAGGTATGCGCTCAACCAGAAAGTGCCCTTCTTGGTCTGATTTTGATTATTTTGTCTTCAACAGGGTAAATAACTTTATCATCAGTGGACCTCAGAACTTCACAAAGTCTGGAAAAACTACCAATGGAGAAGCTGAAATAAAGGTGTACCTTATTCATTTGCAAGAAGAAAAAAAGCTGTTGGGCGACACATTTCTCAAGGATCTTAGAAAAAAATGGAAGGTTTACACCAAATGATGATTACTTGGGTGAACATGTTCTTTTTGCTTTATTGCTGAGAGTGTTCTTGGGTAAGTTGCAAAAACATAGGACTGTTGATTAGGCTATTCTTACCAGTCTTTGAAAATGGAACAGCCGGTGTCTATCTCTGCTATTTGATTATGTCAAAACAAATTCATTTTGGGTTTTTTATTTTTTGAAGCCATACCCTTATGACATTTTTATTTTTATGCTGAAAAGCTGTATACTCAAAAAAAAAAAATTTGTGAGTTTAAATGAACAAAATAACTCAGATGAAACTCAGATCTATATCTTGTGATAAAAATTATTTGACCCCTCTTGATTTCCTCTAGTTTTTGTATTCTTTACAAAAACAGTTCCAGATCTTAATTTAAATGCAAACAATTGACACAAAAAAAAAAACATAAAATTGAGTTTTTAAATGATCTTTTTCATTTATTGGGGAGAAAAAAGATAATAAAAGACCAGCAGTAGCATTGTGAAAAAGTAATTGCTCCCTAAACTAAATAATTGAAATGGTGAATTCAATAAGGGCCCAAAAATTCAAAATTTTTTGCATGTTTTGAGCTCTTTTGGTGAAAAGGCCCTTGATCGTGTGCAAGAGGATCCCAACTCCCGTGAATAAATGTGCTTATTCTTAATGTGTTTTTCACGGTGAGTTAAAGTTGGGCCCCTGTTGCAGGAATTTGACCTCGTCTGATAGGTGGCAGCAGCAGTGATCCATTCAAGACAGGCCCAACTCTAGGAGTTGGGTTCCTTTGCAGGAAATTCGGCCTATACTGAGCAATTGGGAGTCAAGGCTGCCAAAGATGGAGATGTCCAGAAACTTCCCAGATATCTTTCAACTGAGGCACAGGCTTTCCTTGATAAGTCAGTGACCAGTGATAATAGAAGTGGGGGACGAAGAGTCAGATTTTGAGGATGAATTTGCCTTTGATGAGTTTGATGTTGATTAATTATAGGCTCCATTTGGGGTGCATTTAATCAGTTTTAATGCTAAGAAATGACATGGATTGTTAGCTTGGCATGCATTTCATGTCATATTTGAAGTGGAAGTATTTGAAAGTTTTTCTTGGAAAGTAGAAGCTGTTACTGCCAGACCTTACAAGACGAACACCCCTTCACACACAATGAGGTATTATGCCTTATACGTATCCCTATATTGAGAAATATTACAAAATAAGTCCTTTGTAGTGTTTATTTCATTCTAGATTTAGAAATAAAATGATCCTGGAGAAACATGACATGTTTTGCCCCTTTCATGTAGAAGATTCAGCTGTTTAATTCAAGATGGGCCCGACACCAATGTCTTGATTTGGTCACCCAGCCGAAACCAAAATATCATTTGCCTTCAAATTCTGTCATTTTGACTGCTGGTGGGGTATTACATGTGTCAAAAAGTATGATACAAAAATCATGGCCTCACTTTGAGAAAAATTTTTGGAAAAATGCTCTCTCCTGTAAAATTTTGGTTTGTGGATGAATTCACTGATTCAATTGTCTGTACAACATTTTAGCCAAAAAACAGCAGCCAAATGGAAGATCAGCCTTTCTCATTGCTGCAGAGCAGGTTTTTGCCCACCCTTCTTTGCCAAGTTTCTTTAATTAAGCTGCATTTGAGGGTTTTTGAGTATGAAACCGTGCAATCACTGTCCAACAGGAACATTTGAACGTGCTTCAGATCAGGAGATTGAAATCTTAATTTTGTTTCTTTTGAGGCATTCAGAGTAGATTGCTTAACCGCGTTGGATTAAAGTCTTGCTGCCTTCCCAGTGGCACTGATGCTTCAAGTCACAGACTGATGCAAGAGAGCAGAATTCATGTTTCTGTCAGCTATAGCAAGTCCCCAAGAACCAGAAACAGCAAAGCACTACCACCACGTCTGACTGTTTTTATGATGGTCTTGTTGTGGAATCCTGTTACATCTACACCAGATGAAACACATCCCTCATTCACCAAATAATTTAAGAGTTTCTTTCCAAAATGCAGTAAGTCCCAAAATGACAAAAATTGAGATAATACCATAGAGCGATAGCCCTGTTTGTTTCCAACATGGTGCAAAAATCAGTTTTTAGAAATTCATACTATGAAGTGCATTTTTCTTGGTCATCACTCAAAAAAATGGAAAAATGTTAGATTTTTAATAATGTTTCATACTTTTCCACAAAACTGTAGTTTTTTCCTCAAAGCAATTAATTATGTTTGGCTTTGTTAGAAGTCAAAAAAAAAAAGCAACTGTGTGGAACCTGTTGACATAACATGATTCAGTAAATCTAATTTTTCAAAAAATTTTTTTAAAATGGATATATTGCATTTTGCAAAACAACACTCTTTCAAAATTTCATATATTACGTTTTGCAGACTCATTCTTCAATTTCAGCCCACATCAGCCCACAGATCATCATCTAAAAATGTGTGCGGTCATCACCGTGTTTTTTGGAAAAAAAAGCGAGACAAGCGTTTATGCTTCTCTTGGTTAGCAGTGGTTTTCGCATTGCGACTCTCCACAGATACCATTTCACCAGTCTCTTTTTAATGATGCAATCAACGAAGCTGACCTTATCTGAGGCGTGCAATGCCTGCTGTTAATTAGATGTTCTTCTGGGCTCTTTGGTGACTTCCTGGATGAGTCATTGATGCCTTCTGCATTTGCTCTCACTGCAGTTTGCTGGAATTCCAGTGTCTCAGAAATGGCTTTGCATCCGTTTGCAGACTGATGCATCTAAATAAGATTCTCATCTCTTCTGCAATGTCTTTTGATCCCACTGCCATGTGCCGCTAGACAAGAACATCTACATCCAGTTCCACTTCACCTTTGCTCATTTATAGCTTTTATCAGTGATATGAAGAACTGGATGTGCTCCAGCTTTATTAAGCTTAACACTTATAAATCTCAACTGCTGCTGATTGATGGCAAAGCTCTAAACAAGCCTTGGAGTGTCTTATCTAATTCTATTCAATTATCAATTAAAGTTGGAAAATTTGGCTGATCAGGAAAGTAAGGGGGCACAATGTACTTTTTTACTTTTTGCCAGTTTGTGTTGGATACCTTTTTTGTCAATAAATAAAATGATCAAATAAAAACTACATTTTGCATATTCTCACTGTGTTTTATATTAAATTCTGTTTAGAAGATATGGAACAATTAAGTGTGACAAATATGCAAAAAAATCACAAAATAGGGATAGGGCAAATACTCATTCATGGTACTGTATAACTTTTTATTTGTCTTTGCCCTGCACTGGTCTCACAATCTTGTTCAATCTTTCAGGCATAGGATCTATCATTCTGAAATGAGATGCATCATTGCCAATGTTACCAGATTAAGTGGTTAGTATTTAAATCTATTCGGTCTATTTGTTTGTTCATTTGTCCTCAACATTTTCCTCATTGTGGATACACAGTTGATTGACAGGATGATAACCTTTATTTCCTCCTGACAATAAAGATCACTGCTTACTTGAGAATTAATGAACAATTGAATGCAATAAACAAATATTTGATCATGTAGTTTGAAAGTATGGGGTAAATAAAATGTCTGGTCTTTCCATTCTTCAACCTTTTATTTTTTAATAAATTATGCGATTTTTACTGAGTGCTTCACCAAAGATTTATTTTCTAATGCAGTGAACGCCCACGTGGTTTGTAGTGAGACCACGATGACGGTGGAAGTAGAGAAGGCCTCAGTAGTTGGACTCCATGAAGATCATCTACGACTACTTGATGCGTCCTGCACCCCCATCTCGAACAGCACCCATGTAATCGCTGCTGTGTCCCTAGGCTCATGTGGAACGGAACTGAAGGTCAGACCATTCAATTCCCTCAAAGTTCACATGCCATATAACTGTATGCTGCTATGTTACCACAGAGAAGTATCTTTTCATGTCTTTCACTGACTTTGCAGGACGATGGAGAGAACCTCATCTTCCGCAATGAAATTATGTCATTCGACAATCCCAATGCTGTCATTACCCGGGTACACGAGGTGGAGATTGAGTTCTCGTGTTGCTACCCAAAGAAGAGCCGTATTTCTCTGGAATTCAGTTCACACAAGCTTCCTTATGTGTTCACGGAGAAAGGGTTTGGACAGTTCACTTACCAGTTTGAGTTCTTCCAGAGTAACCTTTTCGACAAGACGGTGGCCCCCGAATCCTACCCAATACAGGTCCCCCTGAAAGAGAAGCTCTACATGTTGATAAATTCTACTTCCTCCCTTTCCGATACTGAACTCTTTGTGGAGTCCTGCAGAGCAACCCCTGTTGATGACCCTAACTATCACATTTACTACGACATAATTAAAGATGGGTAAGAATAGCAGTATTTGTAAAGCTAAGTCTTTGCCATGAATGATTTTAGTACTTCAGTGTTAGGATGGAATGTATTAAACATCAGCAAAAAAAAAAAAAAACAAAAGACTGTGGATAGGTAAAGTCTATATGGTGTAAATTGATGTTGATGTTTTTCAACCTTGAAAAAAGACTGAATTTAGCTTTATTTCCCCAGCTGCATAATGGATGACACAGTGGTGGTATACCCAAGTAACCCGAGAGAATACAGATTTGAAATTGAGGCTTTCCAATTCATTGGACAACATGAGGAGGTAATTGATAACAAATATCTAGCCAGGCCTCATTGCAATTCTGCCTGCTTTATATATTCAGAGCTATCTTATCTCTTTGATGAATTCCAGGTCTTCATTAGCTGCTCAGTCATCCTGTGTCAGGCTGGAAACCCAATAGTCGACGTTCTCAGGGCTGCATCAGTGCCACAACTACCTCTGGTTTACATTATGTTTCACAAGAGGGCTGCTGCAGTGGAGACAGCCAGACACTCCATTTCCCAGGGGCCTTGCGTCTAAAGAGGACTGTAGATTTCACAGGTACTGTTGCTTCAGTTACATTTAAAGGTATTGTGCTGCATGAAATCCAGTTCAGATAAAAGGTCTGTGGATGGCTCATACCGTTTAACACTCAAATCTGCACTGTATAAAGATCAGTGAGTTTGTGCATACATTTTGTATTGAATGATGCAGCATACATTTGCTTTGTTAAATAATGGTAGATTTCAAGGAAATCCTCAAAAGTGATTGTTGACTTTTGTTTGCTTTATTTACAGCTTCAAACATGGGCTTCAACATGAACCTGGCTTTCATTGCTGTGGTCCTCCTGCTTGTGGTTGTCATTGTGTGTGGAGCAGTGATTTATGTAACCAAGAGGTCAAAAGTTAAATACCAACGACTTCCAATGACTGATTTCTGAAACTAAATACTGAGTGCTCATTAAACACATAAAATGCAATCACATTGTCCAATATTTGCCTAAGAATGAAGGATGTCTTGAGTCCCTAAAAACGATTTCTTGCACTGATATATTAATGATAATCAAATAATTAAATAGTTAAATTCTTTCTTATTGTGAACAATAATATCAAATTACAATGAGGTTTGATTTGTTTGTCAACATCTTTTTTTAATTAAATTTGATTCACAATATCATAACAGAGACAAATTAATACAGTTATTGCAATAGTATTTTAAAAAATTCTGCAAAATGTAATATTCTGGAACACTTGTACTCATTGGAATGGTGATATTAAAGTCATACAAATAATACCACCGTTGTATCAGTTTCACTTTCTGCCAAGCCTGTAACTTGCTGATTATAATCAGATTACGATTGATAATAAGAAATGCTGTTGTGGATCAGTGATGACCAGCCATGATAGCAATGCTTTGTTTTGAATTGATTTGTGTGTTTGTGTGTGTGTGTGTGTGTGTGTGTGTGTGTGTGTGTGTGTGTGTGCGAGTGCTTTTTTTCACACTCAATGAAATGTGTTCAGTTTAAATTTAGATTTTTATAGTGTTCTTGTGTATTGAGAGTGTGAATATGAATTTGAGTAACTTTAAAATAAAAGATAAATCAGCTAACATTTGACTTTTTTTTTTTTTTTTTGCCAATTGATAGACATGGTAAGACATGGAAAAAATGTTTTAGCCGGTAAATTGGCTAATGGTTATGACCAAAAAGTTAATTTTGGACCCTGCTTGCACCTGTCCCAACTTCATTTGAACACGTTGCTGACATCACATTAGGAAAAAGCTACTGTTTAAAAAAATAAAAAAAAAAAAAAAATTTTAGTTGATGAGTAAAAAAAATTATTTATTTTGTCTTTGTATACCTTTAATAAACTGAATGCTTCTCAAGAGGGACTTGCAACTCACTGCATGCTGTTTTTATTTATATTTTATGCATTGTCCCACTTCTTCTAGAATTGAAATTGTCATACAACCAACAAGATTTCAATATAGTTCTGGCTTTCCCATCAGCATAGTCCAATACCCTGTTCCTGCCAACTGTTTTCGTACCAGAGATCATATGTGGTGGAGATGCCTTTGTAAACAGGCAGGGTGAGGCAGGTAGAAGCAGTGAGCAGAATTACTGGTAGATCATGTAGGCTGCATGAAGAGTTAGGTGATGTATTCAAAACTCAGGCTTAGCTGTCACATAGATGATTTCAATGATTTGTAAATGAAAGAAAATGTACGCAGAAATGGAAGAAATGGGTTTTTAATCCCTATTACCTCCCACTTCTCAAATCAAAATTACTCTCATGTGTAAATATTGAATAGAAGAGGAGCAGAACGTTTGGAGCAGATGAGGAACACAGGCTGTAGTTGCCAGAAACTTGGTGGCGTTCAGTCAGATAGGCAGAATCCTCACCTTTCTCTGAACACGTTCCTGTTTACTTTCTTTGAATAGCAATCCAAATGAATTTGCTCAATAATGAAAACAATTTGGTAGAATGGCTAGCTCGTTTACATTTTGATAGCCCGGTTTCAAATTACTTGGCTCCCTTCAAAAGGGCAGGAGCTCACTTGAATAAAGCCTATTTTGAGAAATTAATAGGCGCACTGCAATATTTTTGTTCTTTTTTGCGTCACAGCTCAAGACCATGACATGTGCCTTTCATCAGTGTCTGTATATACAGTGCCCTCCACTAATACTGGCACCCCTTCTGTGATAAAATTAGGTCATTGTCAATACTAGTAGTGCCAGAACTGGACAGAACATCCCTTTCTAGCATGAATTAGTCCTGGTTCATTTTCCTTTATTGACACATTTTCCAATTATAGTAATAATCCATTGGCATTTGAAGACACGGCTTCTTTCGCCATGCGATCTAACAGCGACAAAATAATGGGCTAAATTTAGTACAGAGAAAAAGTATTTACTTAAAAATAGGCCTGTGCTTTATGTTTGGCAAACTGTTCTGACACTTCCGTGCTACCTTGTCCGCACATCAGGCAAGTTAACTAGCGCATCATGATAGTTTAAATTCATCGTTTAAAAACTAAAAACTTCCATGCATAAAGACTTCAATTCTGCGTGAGAATATCTTAAGTATGCGTTGATTGAATAATGAGTGATCCAATGTCGAGTCGAGTCGAGTGTTCCAATGAAATATCGCCTTTCACTCTCGGTAGAGCATGGGTTGATTGAACTACAATGCCAAGGGCCCTGAAGGTTGCTGGCAGTTACAGCCTCAACAGGAGAAAAGTAACTAGCATCTGTCTGCGGATTCAAAAGGAAGCCAACACAAATTCTTGCAAAAGCAACACATTTAGCAAGTAATTAAGATAACTGGCATCAGGAGTGTAACATGATTGGCTATAAAAGAGATGTCTTAGAGAGGCTGAGTCTCTCAGAAGTAAAGATGGCCAGAGGCTCTCCAACCTGTGAAGGCTTGCGTAAAAAAAAATTGTGGATTACTTTAAAAACAATGTTCCTCAACATCAAATTGCAAAAGGCTTTGAAGGTCTCATCATCGACAGTGCATACCATCATCCAAAGATTCAGAGAAACTGGAAAAATCTCTGCGTAGAAGGCACAAGGCGAAGACCTTTACTGGATGCCTGTGATCTTCGGGCCCTCAGACGCCACTACATCACCCACCGGCATGATTCTGTCATTGACATTACTAAATGGGCCCAGGAATGCTTCAAGAAACCACTGTCTGTAAACACAGTCCACCGTGCCATCCACAGATGCCACCTAAAACTTTATCATGCAAAAAGGAAGCCATTGTTGAGCATGATCCAGAAGTGCCGCTGTGTTCTATGGGCCAAGGCTCATTTAAAATGGACTGTAGCAAAGTGGCAAAGTATCCTGTGGTCAGAAGAGTCCAAAACAACATTCTTGTTGGAAATCATGGGCGTTGTGTCCTCCGAACTAAAGAGGAGAAAGACCTTCCCTCCTGTTATCAGCGTTCAGTTCTAAAGCCAGCATCTCTGATGGTATGGGGATGCATTAGTGCATATGGTGTGGGACACTTGCATGTTTTAAAAAGCACCATGAATGCTGAAAGGTATATAAAGGTTTTAGAGCAACATATGCTTCCTCCAACGACATCTATTCCAGGAAAGCCCTCATGTATTTCAGTATGACAATGCAAAACCACATACTGCAGCTATTGCAACAGCATGGCTTCATAGTAGAAGAGTCCGTGTGCAGAACTGGCCTGCCTGCAGTCCTGATCTATCACCGATTGAGAACATTTGGCACAAAATTAAAGGAATAGTCCGTCAAAGGAGACCCAAAACTCTCCAGCAGCTGGAAGCCTGAATTAAACAAGAGTGGAATCAAATTCCAATGGCTAAACTCAAGAAACTTGTCTCCTCAATGCCCAGATGCCTCCACTCTGTGTTAAAAAAAAGAAGGGGATGCTACACCATGGTAAACAGGCCCCTGTCCCAACTTTTTTTGAGACCTGTAGCAGCCATCAAATTTGAAATGAGTTCATTTTGTGAATAAAATTGTAAAATTTCTCAGTTTCAACATTTTCTATGTTATCTGTGTTCTATTGTGAAAAAAATACTGGCTGGTGTGATTTGAAAGTCAGAGCGTTTTGATTTTATTCACAATTTACACTTTGTCCCAACTATTTCGGAATTGGGGTTGTATAAACAAACACTGACATTTAAAATGGTCTTAATCGTTCCTTTATATTCCACCAGGATCCAAATTGGGAGTTTTGGATTTCGACTATGGTGATTTTAGGATGGTTAAATTGATACTATTGTGTTTAGTTCAACTGTTGTCTCCTACATGTATACTATTGTCAATTTTACCTTTGCACAATAGTAAGCAGAACCTACCATTGTCAAAATCTAAAATTCCCTAATAAAACACAAACACACGATATTATAACCACAGCTTCAGCCTCAGAAGTTCTAGTCTTTTTAACTTTTTCTTTTATTTACAGCTTTATACATCCAAAGTTTAGCATTAAAGGTCCTTTGACAGATGATCACTTTGGCTGGTATTCACAAAGGAGGAATACAGTTATTCCAAGAAAAAATCTATTTGTATCGAAACTAAGTCTTGAAATAGTCCAGGAATAAGTCTATTTGATACGACTTAGTCAAGGACTTATGGCTTCATTCCATATCGGTGTATGGTGTATTACATTTGTATACACCATACGCCACTATGGAATGAAGCTGATGGACTAAACTTCAGTCCATGATTTATTTTATTCCAGGAATAAACATATTTATTCTTTGTGAATACCAGCCATTGGCTTACATTCTAAACACTTGGTTTAAAGTGTAAGGGTGGACTAAATTCAGTCCTGATAGTATTTGATAGCCTAACCACTATGATCTAAGTTCCTGAACAACTGCAAACATTATCATAATAAGTCTCTTCAGGGTCAGACATAGGTTAGAACTAAATTCAGTCAATCCTTAGAAACAATGCACAAGTTTTCTTTTTAAACAGCAAATGATATCATAAATCCAAGTATCTTGGATGCCCGTGATCTGCGCGGTTTTAAGCTAGAAGCAGGGGTGTTCATGTAATTATCTAATCATTATACATGTATAAAGCAAGAGGGCTATTCTTGGCACCAAAAGCTCTTCAAGGATGTGGTAAGTTATCTATAAATTGGTGACATACCTTTTGAAATGTTATTTTTGAGACTCACATTATATTAACTTTTATCAAAACTAGATATTGCACAAGTAAATTACAACTGAAATAATGGATCTGTAATGAATAAAAGTCTATGATAATATTTGTATAAATATTGTACAAATCTTTAAAATAGTAACTTGTATAATAATCATACAAATCCTTCATTTTTACAATAATACAACTTGTATAACATAAATAAATTAAATAATATAAATGATTACAAATCAGAGTTTGACTAACAACGAACGTGATTGGTTCATTCGGCGATATCCTTCAATGTAAACATTTTATACACCAATCGGAACAATTAACTGCGGCTGCGTTAGGATAGCGTTAGTTGGCAACAAAGATCGATGAAATGGAGCATTTTATTGGTTGAAATTTGCTTCGATAAATTTTATCGATGATGAATTCAGTCATTGATTTTACCATTTAAAAAAAAAAAAAAATGCTCCACTTCCCGATGCGAGAAACACACTGATAAAATTTAATAAATTCATCTGTGGATTTTAAGACCAAATTTAGGTGGTGTGCATATGGGGGTCGCAAGGGAAGCGTTCTGATCGGCATGCCCCATAGACTAATCAGCTGGGACATCTTTTAGGACATCTTGCCAAAGGACTGAGAATCAGCCAGCTGTCCAACTGTCCTTTAAATTTTAATTAAATTAATTTAATTTATATCTTCTGGGGTGAGGCCAAAATGTGATTGATCAATGACGGATTGACCCCACCAGAAAACTATATTCACAAGTGGGGCAAGCTTACAGCTGTGGAAATACAAATGTAGATAAAGACAGTCATAACTGGATTGGTACTCCATATCATCAGATACTTATAAGTTTAGTCTTGTATTGGCATCAGGAGTGAGACAGTATAGTCTGTGCATCCCACTAACCATAAAGTTAGCATTTCAAAATGCGGAAAAACAATTTCTGTAAATTACACTAGAAAAGAATATGTTCATTTTTATGCTTTGGTACCTCAGTGAAATTGATGTAATGAAGTAGAGAGGTGGATTTACAACCCAAGTGAATTGATGTAAAGATTGCAGTGTAAGATTCAGGTTTTGCCAGATGCTTCCATCTAGTGTACAAAAGCTGTCATTGAACACTGAGTATTTCAATTTCGTCGTGAATGCAGTAAACTGCCGTCCACAGGTAGTTCTATGCACTGGGATATTTTGACTGAGTTTAAAGCTTTATTTCGTGGTATCTGCTCATGTTCTTCCCTCATTTTCTGTTTCCCAATTTTTTTTTTTTTTTTTTTTTGGTGCAGCATTGAGTGAGATCTCTTAAAGACAATGAAAAAAAGGAAATATCTGGACAAAAACAATCCTTCAGCCCCGAGAAGTGAAAAAATTAAATAAAACCAACTTCAATGAAAAAGAAAAGCATTCAAACGGTGATGAGAAAATGGGAAGAAATCTCAGGGAGTGCATAAAATCACAGAAATAACACAAAATAGTCTGGACAAATGTGAACACAAATATAGCAAGCAACCTAAAGTGAAAGATCTTTGAAATAAAGTTAGAGACACATGTGAAAACAGTAAATGCTGGAGTGTATATAGACATTGTAGTAACACTTCTAAGTGCGGCCATGCTTTCTCAAGGAATAAAGTATTCCTTTGCTGAATCTTGTTGGGCCAAATGGCCTGTTTTGCCAGTCAGCTATCTTATATTATGCTACATCTGTTAATAACATTGATGATCTCAGCTGAGGAGCCAAGGCATTGATTACATCTGTCAGTAAGAGCCAACTGGTTAGGTAATGTGGTGCACTTAACCACTTTCACAAGTTCCAGCATGAGTCCGGAGAAATGAAGATGCTTTCGTAACCGCTAATCATTCCATGTGTAGCCATGGCAGTCAGGGCTAGTGAAGAGCATGTTGAGGGCTACGCCGCCCAGACCTGACAGGCAGCCAGAGGTTTGAGTCCATCGGTGAACACACAAAATGTCCCAGCAGAAAAGACCTAGTATTGCAGCCAATAAACACTCTGATTGTGGGATTCAGGTTGGTGATACAACTTTCTTGGAATGGAATTATGACCAAAGGCCTCTTCTGTAAGGAGTTCCACCATTGGTCAACAACATGTCGATCCCATCTAGTATGATTGATAAAAAGAAGTGGAAGATGCATAACTTCTCTCAAGGTGATTTTCTTTCCATGCAATTCACCTTTATCTGAAATCCTGAAACAGTAGGAAATAGAATTGGACAACTGAAGTTTTGGGAAAATGTTGCCTGCTGAGATAAATCTCGATTATGCTATCAACTTCAAGATGTGGGTGGCTATTGGGTGGGCATGGATCAAAATCCCAAACAAATCTTCAGCACCTTGTTAAACTCATGCATTGAAGAATTAAGGAAGCACAACATTGCCCTTTTTTTTTATCAGACCCCTGCATGCTATAAAGAGGCTGGTAAATGTATATTACTTAAACTTCACAGACACTTGATATTTTTAGCAATCAAGCTTGATTGAAAAGAACAAACTAGAAAACACAAGAGTTGATATGAGACTGTAAAAAGCCTGAATGCTGCCGCACCCTTTGAAAGTGAAAAAAAAATCTCCCATAAAAGAGTCCCAGCATGTACACTGACCTACATAAACTACATGCTTTAAAACACACCTCATTGAAATTTAAAGGGCAATCTCCTTCTGAGAAATCCTTATTGATTGTTATGCAGGTATGAGCCAACGCCTACTGTATTTAGGTCACACTTGGCTTCCATTCAACTACAGGGGTGTGTTAGCTGACCATAACAGAGGTATGCGACAACACCTATAGCTGCTCTCATTTCTCATCTTTAAAATGTTTCTTAGACATTCATAACTCCTTCTTAGCTCAGTTGTTAAACTGCATTGGGATTACCTTGGTTGTAAGAGCATAAAGAATGAAAATATGGACATCATAATTCATGTGAAGAACAAGTAATGGGTGGAGCATTTGTTAAAATAATGAATTTGAATGTTTTAATCATTTTTTATCACAGTTTTTGTCCTTATCCAAAAATAAAATTAAAGACCACTGAACGCAATGGGATAGTCCACTAAAAAAAAATAAAAAAAAACATTGTAATGCCTAATCATGTACCAGTTTTGGAGGCTAAAATATAATGAAACTGAATGCATGATTGCATTACGGCTACTTGAAATCCCAATATACAAACTCGAAAAATAACACTTGGTTACTAAGTTCCAGTTGAGCAAAATTATTTCGAACTGGTTGTGTCCCCAGTGCCAAGTGTGAGAATTTTGGCCCACTGCTCTTCAGAATTGCTTTAATTTTCTGCTGCATTGCAGTTTTTGAGTATGAAATGCAGGTATATAGTCCTGCCTCAACATCATAATAGGTTTCAAGTTGCTGACTTGAATTAGGGCCCTGAAATTGATTTGAGTCAGGTAGATTTGCTCTTGTACTTCTTATTGATGACTCGCTGCAGAACCAAAGTAAATTTGAGCCTCAGATGGTGGACTGATGACCAGACATTCTACAGCAGGATTTTCTGGTACAGAACAGAATTCATGGTTCATTATTCAAAATTATAGTAAATTGCCAAGGCCCTTGAAGTAGCAGAGCATCCACACTCCATCATACTGGTCCCACCATGTCTAACTGTTGGTACGATGTTCATATTGTGGAATACATCGATGAATTTTATACCAGATGTAACGGGACCCATGTCTAATAAAAAGTCCCACTTTCAATTCATCTTGGAAATTTTGAGATGCGCTTTTATGTTCCTCGTGGTTAGCAGTATTTTTGCCTTTTAATTTTGCCATCGATGCCATTTTGCCCGGTTTTTGTTGAATGGTGGAATCATGAATTCAGACCTTATGTGAGGCGAGCCAGGCCAAAACATTTAGCATTAAATGTTTGTCTTGGTTTTTTTGAGACCAGCCAGATGAGTTGTCAGTAGGATATAATGATTCGATTCAGCATCGGTATCAATGCAATACCAGCCAGAAAAACTGGATGAGAGAAAAAATGAAGTTTATAATCCAATGCCAAACATTGGAAAATCTAGCCTGAATTTCCCAGAACATTTTTTCTGTAATTCAGCAAAAGCCAAAACATTTGCATTAAATGTTTGGCTTTTTTCATGGTTGTCAGTGATCATTCAGCCGGTCCAGCAGAAAAACAATGGATGAGAAAATAGGCCATTATAATCCAATCCAAACAAAAAATTAGCCTGAATTTCCCAGTTTTTTCTGTAATTCAGCAAAAGCTTCTGCTTTTTTTCCCCAGTTCTCGTCCAGCAAGGATATATATTGCAAAAAAAAAAACTTGTCCTGGATTCTTGCTTTCTTTAGACTGTTTTCATTTATTGCAAATGAAAACTTGGATTCCTTTACATATTCTAGTTAATAGTGAACTTCAAATGGTAAGTGGTCCCCATGACAGTCCATTGCAGTCCATCAGACTTAGTTTGACCCCTTTGTACTCTATTCACCTGTGTTCAACAAAACATATCTTTATCGTGTGTATTATTTACTATTGTAAGCCCCCCACTAACCCAACTGCGGAAATGAGCTGAGTACAATGAAGGTATCTGATGTGTCTCCTCCTGGTGCTGCTGGGAAGACCATCTTAATATTAAACTCAATTAAAGCCACCTTTCACCCAGTTTCATTTATCTGACTACATTTCATTATTAATTTAAGAAATCATATTTGGATACATATACTGTATTATGCTGTAGAATTGACACTAGATTGCTAAAGGACTTTTTCAGTTACTCTCAGAACATTCTCTTATGCCGGCTACGCACTGTGCGATTTCAGCAATCTTCTACTTTGAATGCAAACCACACTGTGAGACATGGATCTAATAAACTTGGGTACGACATCCAAGTTTGATGTATGTGGACTGAGCGATGATCACACCTACTGAATCGCAGGCAAAGACGCACGTCAATATACCAGGAAAACGATAAACACCTTGCATCATCCAGACTACATCTGGATGGTAACAGCTGGAGGACACATCGCATAAACGAGGCTTCTGCTGCCACAACTCGACAAGAGTTTCATCTGTGTTCGTTTCCCAAACGCCACTTCTTGCTTGTTTCACTTCCATGGTGGGAGCGCACCCTGTGTTTAAGTTTAGTGCTAGTGTCGAGTTGATCAGTACGTCATTTCATACTGCATTCCTATTGGTTGGTTAGTGGACGTGGGTAGTAGGCGCTGTCACACTGTGAGATGGTTATCCCAAATATCTGACATTGTCAGTCTTTTGTCCTAGGCTATCTTTGGTCGCAAGACCGTGACAATGGCCGTCTCTGAACATCTCTCACAGTGCGACGTGGGACCACCGTTTTGGACCCAAGACCAAAGACATTGTCACGATTCTTTCACGATGGTGATCTTTGGTCTGGGACAGCCCAAAATCACACAGTGTATACCGGGCATTAGTTCCACTGCAAATCACACAGGCCGAAATGTGCACCACCTGACTAGATATGTGCAGAGACTCAGAGGTTATGTAGGATTCAGTGACTTGCCGTTGGAGGTAAGTTAGGTGAGGCAGAATCCTCACCGTTGAACAAACAATCACTTCCTATTACTTTGCTGGATTAGCAGCTAATTGATTAACTAATTTATTAAGACTAATCGGCAGAATGACGGGCCAATTTCAGTTTCCACGGTATTATTGCTCAGTGCATCGGACTTGAAATGCTCAAGGACAGCAAATTTGGTCATATTTCCTTACAGGAAGCTAACGCAATGCCGTCAACAAATATTAAAGCCTTTCTTATGCCGCGATCACTGATTGGTCTATATGTTTACGATGATGTTCTCCTCTTTAAATACCTACTTTTTATGCCATTCAAAAAAAAAAAAAAAAAATAGGGAGTTTATTTTCAGTCTTTTTTCATATTCCAATAAACAAAAGGTCAAAATGATATACGGAATAACCGAGATAGTTGAGATTTTTTCTAATTAATTATTAAAGATGTTCAGAAATGGCCGTTTGTGCTGTTTGTCCCGCCTCCTTCTATGAGTTTCCCGGAGTTTCTGCACGAGTTTACACGAGTAAGGAAAACGAATTTGATTGGGCGTTATTGAGTGGGTGGGATATTCAATGTTTGGGGCGGGACACAGAGAATCGAAGATAAAAGAGCAAATGTCTACGTTAGTAGCCTAGCTAGCAACTTACCGGTACTTTTGAAGAAGGTGCCCCAAATCTGTACACTGTCGGGACCGCTGTATCCGTCAGGATTAGATCCTTCGCCAGCCCGGCCGAGTATTGCCCGTAGTTTGAAAAGCAGGACTGTGTGAAGTGCCTTCCACACACCCTGGATCTCACTGACAGCTCACTCTCGTCGAAGTGCAGGAATTCAAGCTAGCCGGCTCGTATCCCTGCATCTGAAGGGAGGCTGAACAAAGTAGTTTGGATGGACAGACACCCAAGCATACACCTTCTTGGTCCTCCTCCAGCCATGCTAGCTCACATATGCTAGGCTACCTAGCTACCACTACTAACACCACTAACACTCACACACACTCACTCACCCAAATGTGTCCCTCACTCACTCTCTTGCAACTGCACACTAGATACTAATTCTCTACAACCCACGAAACAGCTCACTAAACTCGAAACCACTTACTCCTGCAAAAAACCACTACTCGCTATCAACACTTCCCAGTTTTTCTCAGACGTTTATGTCGCAACGACGGTAGCCATTTGATTGACGTATGATGGATCCTGATATCATTGGCTGATAAATCGTGAGCAACGTGATGCATAATTTGCGCACCTGCACTATCCAATGCAAAAAAAAAAATACCCCAATTTCACCCCGGATTTACTCAAAAATAGAATTTTGCACAAAGTTTGATCTACATCGTCTGATAGATGAGTGATTACACTAATTTTAAGACCACACAGTGGGATCAAATTCATGTTTCTTTGCTGAACACCTTTAAGATTTCCATCCTTGCAGTCAAAGCATATATGTAAATGAATCTATTTGTTGTTATCACCTCTTCATCATTACAGGCTACATATATATAGGCTCCCCAGCTAGCAGGGAATGTTCCCATAACATTGGCTAACATTCCCTGCAAGTTCTGATTATGTTTTAAAGAAAACATTTTTATCTAATGTTCAAAGAATGTTTCAAGGATGTTTATAATGTCAAATAATGTTCCTAAAATGTTATATGTTAATAAAGGAAGAATGTTTTAAGTGCAACATTCTGCGGATGTTTTGGGGATGTTGTTCAGTTAACATATGATAGAATAGTCTTCTCTAAAACATTCCCATAATGTTACATGATAACAAAAGAAGAACAATCTTGAAGCAACATTTGACAACAAATGTTGTCAGGATGTCATCAGGATGTCATTGATGCATCAGATCACAAAAATTTTTTCATAAAACATTGCTACAATGTTACATGATAACAAAGGAAGAGCATTGTCAAAGCAACATTTCGAAAATGTTGTCAGGATGTTATCAAGGCCTCAGATCACAAAACTATTTTCATAAAACATCGCTACAATGTTACATGATAAGAAAGGAAAAACATTCTTGAAGCAACATTTTGAAAATGTTGTCAGGATGTTATTGATGCATCAGATCACGAAACATGTTTTCATAAACATTCCTACAATGTTACATGATAACAAAGGAAAAGCATTGTCAAAGCAACATTTTGAAAATGTTGTCAAGATGTTATCGAGGCCTCAGATCACAAAACTATTTTCATAAAACATTGCTACAATGTTACATGATCACAAAGGAAAAACATTCTTGAGGCAACATTTTGAAAATGTCATCAGGATGTTATTGATGCATCACATCGCAAAACATATTTCAGAAAACATTCCTACAATGTTACATGATAACAAAGGAAGAACAATCTCAAAGCAACATTTGAAAATGTCAGGATGTTATTGAGGCCTCAGATCACAAAACGTTATTCATAAAGGAAGAACAAAGTAACATTTGGAAAATGTTCTCAGGATGTTTTCATGTTATTTAGGCCTCAGATGACAGATGACAGAACTTTTTTTTATATAAAATGTCCCAACCCAAACCAGCTCCAGGGAAGCAGCCTAAGTTACCTCCCCAAAGCCAACCAAGACACGACCAAACACAGCACAATAACATCTGCTAATCCATCCAGACTCCCAGCCATCCTGGGGCTGATAAACTGGCACGCACACACACACACACACACGCACACGCACAGACACACACACATATACATGCATACATACATACATACAATTACCCCCAAAATATGATAATTTAGGTGTGTATTTTTGTCCTTACCCTTGATGTTAAAGGAAAGAAAGGTGGAAAATGTTGACCATAATCAGTATAGGGCCTCATCTTCCATGGGGGGCCACATTTTATGCGAGGGGACGCATTTGTGCACATTGTGCATATGCGCTACTGTGAGGCGCACGTAGAGCACAATCAGCTCGAAGAAGGAGCGAAAAAGAGACCTGTGATCTGACCGTGCATGCGTTGCTGCAATGATTGACAGCACTCGACATCTGACTAATCAGAGGGCTGCGCCGGCAGGCGTCTTGCAGAACTGCAGCAGGTGAACAGATGTCGACATGTCGTCATAAAGACGAGTCAGGAGCATACATCCACGGTCAGGAGCGAGCAAGAGAAAAAAAAAGGCAAAACAAGAGGAAACTCGTGCTTCACTTGAAGGTGGGTATGTTGTTGAAATAAAACTTTGTGGCACAAACACCTAAACTGCTACTCATTAGATAGGATCTCTGTCTCCAGTCTCTGTCTAGACTGGAGAAAAAAAAAAAAATCAGCAGCCCTGATTAACATTTATTGAACGTCCTGTTAACACCCTATGCCTTCACCTCAGTTGAAAAGGAGGTAAAATGACCAGTTGGTGGTTGTATATATTGATAGGCTATAAACTCACTCAGTCTGTTTGATCCTGAATTAGTATGTTTTCTTAGGACTGTAGTCTGTACATACAACAACAATAGTGATAATAATAATATAATAATAGATAGCAATAGTTTTTTGTTAATATTAGTAGTAGTAGTAGTACTACCAGACCAGTAGGCTACTAATACTAGTAGTAGTAGTAGTATTAGTATTTTGCATTGTAGTCTATAATAATAGATAGTAGTAGTAACAGTAGCCTGGTAGTTTATTATTATTATTATTATTATTATTATTATTAGTTGTTGTTGTAGTAGTAGTATTTGCATTGATTGCATTTAAATCTTTTTGAGGCGAGTATTTACATTAATTTAATTTTGTTGTTTTCCATTAAGACCAAAACATATCTTTATCTCTATTAATCTATCATATCTTATTTATGTCTTATGATTATGAGTACTGATTGTATTGATGTGCCATTGTGTGACGTTGTGTGGCATGTGTGCCATTGTGTAATGTGTTCAGTGTTTTCTCCCTCACGGAGGTTTAAATAAAAATAAATAAATAAAAAAAATCTGCTTGTATGATGGATTTCTTGTCTGGATTTCTTACCATAACAGGGTCAATGCTGAAAATTGTCAGCACATCACCAGGGCCAAGGTACTAGCTTTATTTACTTTTATTTTGTAAAACCTCTTTGGACCTCTTGAGCTTCCGTAGTTCTGTTGGGCTTCCGTAGCCCCTCCCTTCTTTCCCTTGCTGCACTGTTAAGCACTGTGGAGGGTAAGTTGTGTTCAAAACGCTGCTCTGTTGTTTTACTGTTTTCTTTGAAATTTTTATCATTTATGGTCATACGTTTGATGCACGTTGTTTATTATCATTTCCGATACATTGCCTGGCCGTTTTTGTGCCATTTTCAACCACTAAAATAAGTTTTGTGGATATTTTTATTTGAAGTTTTGGCGCCAGCAAGGCTGCCTTTGTGTAACGTGACCAACGTAATGCTGCAGCGGCTCAGTTTTCCTAATATGAAAATTGTTATTTTGTGTGTTCAGGAGTTGAAGTGCAGTAGAGCCAAGTCAGAAGACAAGTAATGAATGAATTGTCTTTATGACAGCTGAGGTTTGATGTCACCCCAAGCACACAATTTGTGATTAGCTGTGAGCAGATATAACATGTTTGCTAGAGGTTAGGGCTGGGTTTAAAAAAATCCATTGACAGACATTACAGCAGTAACATCAACACTTAACATTAGTGATGGCGAGATGAAGCCTCATGGAGCATTGAAGCTTCCTCCCAAAGTGGTTCACTAATGGGTGACGCTTCTTGAGGCTTCATCTGCTCACTACACCATCTACTGGACAAAAAGTGTAAAACAGGCAAAAAAGATTTTAAAAAAAAAAAATAGCACCGGCTATCTACATTCTCAACATGGAGACCTGCTACACGAGAAGAAATTGATTTAATGACAGAGGTTGACGGGTGCAATACTCCATGATACTGATAGGATTGAGCTACTGGAATAAGGTTTTTCTCTCAGCACACATAGATCCACACACGCACCGATTCCCAGCCCCCCTCTCCTCGCTTACCCCCCCCCCACACACACACACTCATTCCCAGCCCCCCCCCCCTCACTCCATACACACTCACATCAATATCCTCCCACAGTGAGAGGCGCCTGGCACCTGCTCACACTTGGTAATTACTGTATTGTGCTCAGAAGGAAGGTACATGATCAAAGGTAATATCAACATCCTGTAAGTTTGGCTGGATGTTTATGGGAAGGTGTTACATCCACCACTTGCTCTACCACTGACTCTCGTGAAGAGGACTTTGTCGTTACCACTGAAATTTTGTGGAGTTGGGTTGTACTCCTGTAAGAGGACACTTTGGTGTCATTAGTCAGTGGCCCTAGTGGAGTTGGGTTGGACTCCCCATAAGAGGACATTGTCGTTACCATTGGCATTTGCATAGCCTGCTGTTAGCGAATGCTGACGAAGCTTCGCTGCAGTGTAGTTTTAGGAAAATAGAGTTGTTCGAGGAACTGTTTGGACCTTTTTGCCATTTTCGTAAAAGGGGAGTTTGCTCTGGTAAACTTTTGAGTTGTGTGAAACTGGGCTGTGTGGCGAGCAGGAATGCTGAAGTAGAAACCTTGGTTATTTGCCAATGTCATTGAATGTGTGAAAGTGCACTGATTGTTGTTTGTTTTGCTGTTCCGTTTCATACTTCGTCTGATAACTGTGTGTAAAGTCGCTGAAGCATGTGAATGTCTGCAGCGGACTTGTTATATTGTTATAAGTTTGTGTGTTAGGCTGGGTTATACGAGTACATAATATACCCTGCATTGTTCATTTTAGCAATATACAGTATATATGTATGTAGATAGAAAATGATATAAATTGCATACATACTATAATGAACTTGTCGAGGTTCGGTTCCAGAGGATAAGGACATGAACAAAACATGAGCCCAAATACTCTTGATAGTCCATGGGCCGAGATAACGGACTTTATATAGTCAATGAACCCGAGATAAGGGGTAATGATAAAATAAACCTAATAATTACTAATTTTTTTAACACACACTGCCCTACTATTCCTTTTCGACCTGATAAAGTACAAGCACATAGTTTACCTTTTACCCTTTGAATGCGCTTACACATGGGGACGTAGCTACCGACAAGTATAAATAATACACATAAGCGTCTGTGGTAGATAGCCATAATAAATAATAAGAGTTTTAACTGTCTGAACTAAGAATGGAGAGGGAGATATTGGCGAAGCGGTTCAGAAGGCCGCTCTGGAAGCGATTGTACCGAGATATAGTAAAGCAATTAAAGCTAATCCCCGTTTCCTTTGAAAGCAAACGCAGATTAAACTTTAGCTGAGGCTATGAATGAATGGTGGAACAGTCGTAAAAAGGGCAGTGAGAAAAACAAGGAAGCTGTGGTGTGTGTTGTCTTGAGCTATGAGAGCACTGTTTTAATGTGGCAATAATGTGGGTTGTTTTTTAAGAGTTCACTGTATTCCTCCATACTTTTTTTAAGTAGAAAAATAAATGCAGGCACATCTTAGTTGCAGAATGGATGGTTTGGTAGAGTGGAGGAACTGGTGGGCCTGTTCCCCAGGTGCAGATGAACGGGAACCAACAACTGAGGGAGAATGTGATCACTTGTAGCTTGAAGTTCAAAGGATGCTTAGGAACAAAAGGGTAATTTGCCTAGAATGATAGGAGGCTGGAGGGTGATGAGGTTAACATATAGGGCTGAGGGGTGATGAGGTTAACACACAGAGGAAATGATCAAGGAGGTATGTCCGAAAAGTAAAGGGACCAGACAAGGTTGTGTATTGGCCCTCCCCAAGGTGTAACACTTTACAGGGCCTCTCTGCTGCTGGCTCCCATGTTTTTCAACATTCCCTACTTTTTTATTTTTAATTTAAAGGGGTTTACCAACAAAATATCACAAAAAAGAAAATTTTACACCAAAATGTAGGGAGTATAAGTTGTTAAAAAAAAAATACAGACTAAACAATTAAAAATATCAAGACGGTATTTCTGAGCCATCCTACAGCTTTTTCTTTGGGTAGGATGTACTATAGCATGGCCATCTCCTCAAGTTGCTGAATTATATGCTTTAGCTGAAGCCTGTGAAACAATGACTGACTATAATGTGAATATCTTTACAGACTCCAGATATGCCTTTGGGGTTGTACATGACTATTTGAGTTTGTGGGTAGATAGGGGCTCAAGACCAGCGTAGGGGCCCCAATACAAAATGAGGGGGTAGTGAACAAACTACTCAAAGCTGTACAGAGACCAAAACAGGTCGCAGTGTTGAAAGTAAAAGCCCACACCAATGGGACTGATCCTCACACTGAGGGTAACAGGAAGGCAGATGAGTGGGCAAAGATTGCAGCCAGTGAAGAGAAAGTTGCCTCGGTAGCGGCTTTGCAAACAGAGCAAGTGAAAAAGGAAATGTTCTTTTAGAACTACAGCAGCTGCAACATGAAGCCCCAGAGCTGAGAAATGGCTTTGGATGGAGAATGGTGGGAAATTGGGGCAAGACAACAATTGGAGGGGCCCTGAAGGTGCTTATGTTCTGCCCAGTAGTATGATGGGAACAATGATCCATTTATACCACTCACTAGGGCATGATGGACTGAAGCGAATGCGGCACAGGGACGGCACAAATATGCTGGCATCCTAAACTGAGTGTTAACATTCACAATTATGTTCGCAGGTGTATGACGTGCGCAATGCACTCCAGGACCCACCATTAAGACTAGGATGAGACAACAGCCCCGACCCACCCAACCTTTTCAGGGAAAGACTGGGTGGACGCAGCTACCATTGGTTCTCCTCTCTATGAGAGCAGGACCAACTGACCCTAACTCACTTTCTCCCTTTGGAATGCTTACAGGCCGACCCATGAGGACTCCTGGAGATCTGTGCATTGGTGGTAGTGATTTGCATGTGATGGGTGACTGTCTTGTTGAATATTGCAGACATTTGTCCCAGTGTGTCTCACAGGATCACAGGACAGAACCAAACGCAGGAGAGGACAACGTGGAAACGTGCCAGGTAGAACATGGAGACCAGGTGCTAGTGAAAAATCAGAAGAAGACATTTGATCCTACCTGGTCCGGACCACACACTGTCACACATACACAACCCCATCGGCTGCCGGGTGACTGGGATTCCAGTGTGGATCC
Source organism: Gymnothorax javanicus (assembly GCA_029692085.1). Taxonomy (NCBI): domain Eukaryota; kingdom Metazoa; phylum Chordata; class Actinopteri; order Anguilliformes; family Muraenidae; genus Gymnothorax; species Gymnothorax javanicus. Next base: position 9,889,240 of record CM056207.1, on the reverse strand, counting down.
ATATCACATGTTTGAAAAAAATATCGGGCGGAGAAAACAAACATGGGGCACAATAATCCCCGTCTCGTCCTCTGGCTCCAATATCAATTGGAATAAAACGGCAGCGGGACTGGAGGAAGATGGTTGCCCCTCCGATGGCCATACATGAGTATGACCTTAAATTGAGAGGTGAGGCCCGTGCTACATGTAGCCCTCCAGGGAAGCCCGGCACATGCCCTGTATTGTATCCTGGGCCAAAAATTGGATTAGCTTCTGAAGGAGAGCCTCTGCCTGCTCTGGTTGGTGTGTCAACTCGACATTCTCATTTAATTATTAAAGTGAAACATTATCTGGCCTAGGAATTGTTCAAATTTTACAGAATTAGAACAATCTGTCCAAACCTGATCAATTTTATGTTACAACGTTTGCCAAAATGTTATAAATATGATATACATAGGAAAGCGTAGAGATCTGCTATCAGATATTGCAGGATGGGTGGGAGCCACTGGCTCAACAGTGAATGCCATTTCAATGGCTATAGAATCTAATAACCGTGATTGGGCTGACAATCTGTTAGCAGCAGGCACAATATCGGTGGCAAAGGAGGACTACTTTCTAACCAAGCTACTTGCCATCTTGCTTCTGCTACGCATGACACTGGGGAGGTGATCACTGTTTTGCTCCAGCATTTACTTGAAAATACTAAAACTTATGAAAAGATTCTATTGGTAGACCATGTGCATAGGAGGGTGGAGGAGATGTGTTACAGATCTGGCATGGCATTCAGCATGGAGGTGGCAGCTCTGATAGGTGACCTGCTCGTCCACGTGTACCAGGGTGGGTACGGTCTGCAGTCCTTCTGGAGGCTGAGTCAGCTCCTGGGTGGCGGCGGGGAGGGGTCCCTATCGATAGTCGGGGCATGTCACGATGGCGAGGACATCCGTGGTGGTGTTCTAATTCCAGTCGGGCGGAAGCCCATACTGAAAGCACAACCCATACACCGCTTCCATTCCCATAACGGACATGTGTGCCAGTGCGCAATGTCAAATACATCATCACTGACAACAACAGAAACATTGCCTTTTTCGAACACCAATGCTCTACTGTCGGAGGCTGGGTACTATGCACAGCCTCAATTGAGTCAGGACAAGCCCTATCACATTCAGTGGGACCTGAACTACAAATACAAGTATTACCTGAATCTCCTGGAGCAATAGCAGTGAGAACCAACACTACCACTTAGTGCAGGTTTGGGCCTTTATACTCTGGTCCAAAGCTTTGTGCAATGACTAACATTTCCCACTGCATTAACCCTACTGGCACTTCTAGTACTATCGGCTCCATTCTAGTCGCTCCCAATGTCACCACTAACACTTCTGTTCCAGCCTTGGAGAGCTGGGTGCTGGACCACAATAATTATTTTGAGAGACCGCTCTCATGGCGGTCTCTGACAGAATCGACAGAATATCATACTGCAGCAAAAAAGGCAACAACTGTGACCCACTGACTAAAAGGTACAAACATTTCTGGGAGTAGTGTCCCCTGGGGACGACTTTGGGTGGTACTATCCC